>BSBN01000320.1:10000000-14800000 GCA_027924645.1 Cunninghamia lanceolata
GAAAAACACCGTCATTACATTGAACAACAATTAAAACTAAAATGTAAGGGCGGCATTTTTTGCCGCTTTTGCATATCAAGGATCAAAAACTACTAACACTCAAAAATGATTAAAATTAACACCTTAACCAATTTACGACTTGAATATTCTTCGCAAATATTAAGAAATCAATTCAAGGAAACATCGTAAACGAGTTTTAAAATGTCAAATGACCTCACACGAGAACAAGAACATCTTTTCTCGATTCACGATCTTAGAGTGTAGATTCACGAAACGGACAAGTTTCGTGGGGTTGTCTACAAAACTGAGCGTAGCTGATTTTGAGAACAACAGCTGGCTCTAACTGGGGAACTTCCTTCAATCAAACTTTGAAACGATTGAGGGGAGTAGAATCCAGTCTCTAAGTGCCTTCATCCATGCCATTGGGCTATAGAGTCAAGCTAAAAAGAAAAAGACACAAAAGACTAAACGAAAATGCAAAAATAAAACACAAAACTATACAAATGTACAATTTAACTTAACTGAAACTTCATGGATTGAAGTGCTTCAGATGTTGTCCACTGTGAGGCAACAAGAATGGTGTCCACTCCTGATACTCCAACAAGAAACTGTTTTCACCACAGAACTGATGAATGGTGAATGGACCTCTCCACAAGGAATCAAAGTTTCCATGCATTCCTTTTGGTTCTCTCCTCTTGTCCCACAACAAGACTTGATCTCCAACCTGAAACTCACAAGCCTTTGTCTTCTTGTCGAAGAGTTTCTTTACTTGATTTTGGTGCTCAGCAATACGGTCCACCACAACAGTGCGCTGCTCTTCAAGTTCAGTCAAATACATGATCCTTTTATCAATAGAACTATCAAAAGTTCTATCTTCCAATGCCTTTACCAACTTCAACGCTGGCAATTCCAAGGTGATCGGTATCTCTGCATTCAGACCATATAGAAGCTGAAATGGCGACATGCCTATTGCTCTTTTAGGTGTAATTCTATCTGCCCATAAAGCATCAAACAATGCCTTATGCCAAGTTCTCTGATTCTCATCTACCAGTTTCCTGATGATAGTGACCAGATTCTTATTGCTTGATTCTGCCTGACCATTCCCTTGCGGATAATAGTCCGAAGAATGGGAAAGGGTGATCCCATGCTCGTAGCAAAACTCAATAATCTTCCAAGAGGAAAAACAAGTAGCATTGTCTGCTACAATCTTGTTTGGAACTCCAAACCTGGAAATAATGTTCTCCTTGAGAAAACTGCATACCACCTCTGAAGTAGCGTGTTTGACTGGAATAGCTTCCACCCATTTGGTAAAATAGTCTGTTGCAGTGAGAACATAGGTATGTCCTGCACTTGATGATGGATTCACTGCGCCAATGAAGTCAATACCCCATTGCTGAAAGGGCTCCTCAATCACCACTAGTTTTAGAGGTAAGGCTGCCAATTTTGGTTTCCCAACAAACTGTTGGCATAACTCACACCTGCGTACCCAATTGTACGCATCTTGGAATAATGTAGGCCAATAGTATCGAGCTCGCAGAATTTTGTGAGCCGTTACAGGTGCTGAAAAATGCCCTCCACAAGCCAAATTGTGGAAAGACTCCAAAAGTCTACCTTGTTGCGCTTTGTGCACGCAACGAAGAAATACACCGTCAAGACTTCTCTTGTACAAACCATTGTCCCAAAGGACGTAGTTAGCAGCTTTTAACTTGACAGTTCTCCTTTCCTTATAAGACAAGTGAGAAGGGCACTCACCATAGGTAAGGAAATGAGCGATATTGGAATACCACTCGTTAGTTGTAGTAACAAAAAGGATAGTTGGCGTGTCCACAACTTCTTCTTCTTCGTCCCCTGTCTCTTTTGGAACGTTGTCTGCGATCAATTGACACAAACCTTTACCCGCACAAGCTTAGTAGGCTTGATATCCAGATCGAATTCTTGGATCTTAGCGATCCAATTACCTCTCTTTGTTCCGAACTCCTGTTGAGTTAGGATGGATTTGACTGTTGTATCAGGCACCATGACAACAGTGTGTGAGTTTAGAATATAGAACCTGAAATGCTTAACCGCTTTGACTACGGCATAGGCATGTTTCTCCATACTCGAATACTTCAATTCATGAGCTTTGAGAGGACAACTCATAAATGATATGGGGGATTCAACGCCTTCTTCATTCTGCTGAACCAGAATAGCTGAAAGTGTGTGTTCTGAAGCGTAGCTATAGACTACAAAATCCTTAGTATAATCGGGACAAACAAGAACTGGAGCACGA
This sequence comes from Cunninghamia lanceolata, assembly GCA_027924645.1. Classification (NCBI taxonomy): domain Eukaryota; kingdom Viridiplantae; phylum Streptophyta; class Pinopsida; order Cupressales; family Cupressaceae; genus Cunninghamia; species Cunninghamia lanceolata. Next base: position 10,002,270 of record BSBN01000320.1, read on the forward strand.
GCAATAGCTCTCTTGATGTCCTCAAACGCTTCCTTACCTTCCGTGGTCCAACGGAAAGCGGCCTTACCCTTCATCATATTAACAATGTGACGGGTTTTTTCTACAAACTCAGGAATGAACCTTCACAGAAAATTCACCTTTCTGAAGAAAGAATGAACAGCAGTCTTACTTGCTGGCAGAGTGAGACTTTGAATAGATTTAACCCTCTCCTGGTCAATCTTAGTACCTTCCCGGGATACAATGTGCCCAAGAAGCTTACCCTCCGTCACCCCAAAAACTAACTTCTTGGGATTGAGGGAAATACCATTTTGCCGACAGCGTTCCAGCACTTGTCGCAAATGATGCACATGATCATGACGGTTTTTGGAGAACACAGTCAGATCATCAAGATATACCACAATAAACTGACCCATTACATCTCTGAAGGCGAGATCCATTGCTCTCTGAAATGTTGCGCCAGCATTGATTAGACCGAAAGGCATTCTGCGATATGCAAATGTGCCCCGTGGTGTGGTGAAGGCAGTTTTGAACTGGTCAGCTTCGTTTACCTCCACTTGGTTATACCCTGAAAAACCATCTAACATAGATAGCATTTCTGAACCTGTCACTGTTTGCAATACTTGGTCCATGATGGGCAAAGGGTAGTTATCTTTCAAGGAAGACTGGTTGAGGTTTCTGAAGTCAACACAGATACGGATTTCACCGTTCTTCCTTACAGGTACTATGTTCGAAACCCATGTGGAATGATGAATTGGAAAAATAATCCTTGCATTCAGCATCTTCTGAATTTCAGAAAGAATCGTACCTAATATCTTTGGATTGTATTGCCTCTGCTTCTGTTTGTAAGGCAACGATCCAGCTTTGAGGGGAATTTTGTGTCGAACCTCCTTAGGCCTGAAAGACTTCAGATCATCATAAGAGTAAGCCAAAACATCAATGTAATGGCGGAGGAGGGTAATGAATTTGAATCTTTCATCAGCAGTGCAACATTTTCCGATGTTGACCATCTTAGGATCTATTTCTGTACCCAAATTGACCTGCTCAAACTCCATGGAAGAACTCAAATCCTGCTATTGTTGCCACTGCTTGATATACCTGTCATGTTTATCAAAGAGTCTCTCAAGGGAAACCAATCCTTTTGGGATTTTATTTCCTTTCAACTGTAGAAATTCTTCGCCAGTCTGCGAATCTACCTCAGAAACATATTCACGAGGTGGCGATTCGCTTCTTTCAAAGTAAAGCTCGTCAAAACTATCCATCTTTTCTAGGAAAGCAATGATTTGATTATCGCCATTGAACACCTGCCAATGATCAGCGTTATCAGGTACACTTGGTCTGAAGACCAGCTCAATAGTGTACTTGCTTCCTTTGAAATCCTTGTGAGGCACCATGAGAGTGGCAGAAACAGCCAATGAATCTGCACGGTCATTGAACTCTCTTGGCACAGCTGAAATATTGAAAGCATCGAAATCTTCAATGCAATCCCATACGCGATTGCGATAGTGTCTCAATCTTTCATTTTTTGTTTGGTACAAATTTCTTACTTGACAAACTACCAATTCGGCATCCCCTTGAGCATGCAGGATCTTAACACCTCTGGCACGCGCCGCTTCCAATCTGAGCAACAAGGACTCGTATTCGGCGGTGTTATTGGTATTGTCAAACTGTAGTTTATATGAAAAAGGTAAAATATCACCTTGTGGTGATATCAAGACCACTCTAGCTCCAGAACTGGTAGAAGAACAACTGCCATCAAATTCTAAAATCCAAATTCCATCAGAATTTGATTTCTTAGACTTCATCTGGTCAGAAGATTCCTCTTCATCGGTGAAGGAAGAATCTGGAATTGCTATACCCTTACCTGAACTTTCATCTGAAAACTCTTTTGAGTCTCCATCTGACATATCGGAGGTGTCACCCGATGTAGCCTCATCTGATTAATCGGAACAATCTTCAGTAGATAGAAAATAGTTACCCATTCTCGAGGACTCAAACAAAATTTGAGCTTTGGGGTTTGAAGTTTGAGTAACAATATATTTCGCCTCCTCAGGAAGCAGTTTCTGCATGACACCTTTAACAGGTATCCTAGCTTCAGACAAATCCATGTTCAACTCTCCACCCACATCCTTGCAGAAATTGCATCCAAGGAGGATGCCGTATGAAGCTGGAACATCAGCTACCAAGACTGTCATCTTGATTCTCTTATCTGGAAAAGCTGCAAACGCAAATTGGGCGTCTTTGATTTGACCCAAAAGTGGAACTTGCTTATTCTCCATAGAGAAACACCTCCCAAAAGTTTTGGTTAAGGTGAGGCCAAGGGCATCTGCCACCTTAGCAGGCATAACGTTGTCTGAGGCTCCAGAATCTATTACGCAATTGCTCAACTTGTGACCATTCACTAGTAGGGAAACATAGAAGGGGTCAATTTTTCCAGAAACCGCAGGAGGAGTAGTAACAAGATTGTTTTGGGTAGGTTTACTTTTGGAGGAGTCATGAGTAGCTTTAGGAAACTCTTGTCCTACAGGGACGGCCTTGTTTTTGACATATTTGGCTAATCTATCAAATTGTTTAGGATTAGCCTGTAAATATTCAACTTCAGACATTTGTATCTTAGTTCTCCTAGCATGGTCTATTATATCAAACTGCTAAAAAGAATTAGATACGGAGGAAGAAAAACCATCATTTTGATTTTTAGTAGTGACAACACTAATCTGAGGAGTAGAAGTGGAAGGTACAAATTCATTAGAGGCACTTACTTGTTTATTGACCACCGGGTCTTTTGACTGGAAAGGTAGAGGAGTCCCCTGTTTAGCGATCGAAATCACCAGTTGAGATTCTTCCCTGGCTTTCCCTTTATCAGCTTGAAGAGCTGATTGATTTTGAGACCTAGTGAAAACAGCATATGCTCCTTCACTCACTTCTCCTTTTTCAGCTTCGTCCTGGTAGTTCAGAAAGCTGATGGTAGAGTCGCCAGCTATCTCTTCTTCTCCTTCTGTGAAGAGATTAGCACCATTTTCATATTCCAACTCGGGTTGGAAAGAAAGTTTATTTTCCCCTTCATAGTATCCAACGGTGGAGTTGACAGGCGCTGCTTCAATAGCAAGCTTCCCCTGAGTAGGCGGAAGACGGTTTTGCTGTCCTTGATTCCTAGCAGCATTGCCTTGATATGAATTGTTTGGGAATGTCCTCCTTGGTATATCTCGGTAAGAAGGAGGTGCAGATATACCTTGGGACATTTGTCTTTTGAGAGCTAGCAATTCATTTGCTAGCTTTTGCACCATGGGATCTGTGGTGCTTGTGGAATGGTTCTCAGTAGAAGAGGAGCTTTTGTTTCTATTAGTATCCCTTCTTATCTTACCCGCCAGGATAAGATCATCTTCTACCTTAGTTGCCAGAATCTGAGTCGCAGCAAGATCAGTAGGAGCAGCTCGCCTCAATAGGGAACTCACCTCCAGAAGCTGTGTGTTGATAAAGAAACATTTGAGATTCTCCGTTGTGGGTTCAGCGGCGGTGGGAATCCTGTTTCTCAATTTGTTGAACTTAGCAATGAAATCTCTCATTGGTTCATGAGGTTCCTTTTTCATCTGTGTCAGCTGTGCCAACAATGCATGAGCATCTTCCGTAGGTTTGAACCTGGCTTCGAACTTTGTTTTGAGAGTAGCCCAGTTTGTTATGGTCTGGGCTTGGAGGTGATAGAACCAATCTGCGGCAGCGCCTTGTAGTGTTTCTACAAAAAGTCGCACAGCCACGTCTTCGTGCTCGACACCTATCACACTGCAGGCTATACAAAAAGCCGCAATATGCTCATCAGGATGAATTTTTCCGTCACCATAGAATTTGGGGAAATTCTTTCTTGAACTACGAGGTAGTTCATGTAATGGTGGGGTCAAATTTAGAGGACCAAAGGTATTACCCCAAGGACCTTGGGCTGCCATGACGCGCCGATTGAAAGGTGGTATAACAAATCTTGATGGCGTATGAACAACCAAAACTCTGTTAGCACTAGCAATAGAAACTTCACCTGGTATTGGGGACCTGGTGTTTGTAGGGGGAAAACTCCTGGTGCGCTGAAGACGAGGCCATGGAGTTAAGAATCCAAAATTATTCTGCTGCATCAACTCAAATGCAGGATCAATAATACCCTGAGCCCTCTTACTTCTGGTGTACCAGGAATCTGCCAGACTGTATTATATTAAACACAATATTGCAAGAAAATGGAAAAGAACTGAAAATGCTTCAACTCGAAGCGTGAGGCTTCAAGTTGCGCGTTCTTCCCCAGTAGAGTCGCCAAAAAACTGTTGGGTGAATATTTTGTCGTTAACTCGCTAACGGCAAAATGGGTATATCAGCCACAGCTATGATGAGACAAAGTCTCTCCTCTCAGCAAGGGGAGGTTCCCTCTAATTATTTAACTTTTGTAAATCAAACACTTCTCAAATTTATGTACACTAAAAACTATGTTTGTGGTGGTTGAATCTCATCTCATTCTCTTTTTTCAGAATAGACGTTTATATTTCAAATTCTTGATATAAAACTTATAAATTATCACAATATCACAGAAACACAAAGTTTTCTGTTACCTCACTCACTACTTGTAACCAGAACTATTTGAAGTAGAATGCAGCCCAAAGTCTTCACCCCTCTTCAATATGATAAAAGTAATTCAAATATAACAACTTGCAGCACAAAGTCCTCAAACTGTTGTATTCTCACAAACATGAACATATAACCCACAACCGATTTGATAACACAAAGTTTATCAGAATCAAATTAAGAGCGCTCTTCAATCACTTGAAACAAACTCCACACTTCAATTATTATCAAATAAGATTATGATAGCGAGACATAAGAACAAAAACTATCACAACACAAATAATCCCAAGACAAAGATTGGAATTGAACTCGCTTTCTTGTATTGATAAATATTTGAATATTGATTTTCAAATAAGCACAAAGTCTTGATTTGCTTTTCAATTCGCCAGAGTTTTCTTGCAATAGACAAAAGATGATATTTACAAAAGAGGTCCCCTTTATTTATAGGGAAAGACCTTGAGAAAATCTAGGAAATCTATAACTAATTTGACTTATTCAACAAGAGAGTCCTTTTTGACTTATGACTTCTCTTGTCTTACATGTAATTACATTTTGGAAAATTACATGTGCAGATGTCCAAAACAAAATTCCATTTACATAAAAACTAAGAAAAATAAGCTAAGGCATTAGCTTCCTCCATCCTTGTTCCTTAAGAAGTTCTGATACATGGTTTGAACAACTGACATCTCGCATGCATCTGGTTTTGCTGTGTTTTCAGAGATGGTGCGAGCTCGGAGGATTGAATCTTTCACTGCCTTTATTGCCTTTTCATGCTTTTCTAAATTATCCTTCAGGTTCTCCAGAGTCGTATGTTGATCATACAAGTTGTCCATTGAGAGCACAGAGGGAGCTTCCTCTTCAAATTTCTTTTGTACCATTTCTTCAAAAGAATTTATCATTTCCTGCGCCGTGAGGAAACTATGATCTACCCTTGTCAAGGTGCAAGGAAGTTCTTCCAGCCGATGTAGGAGTGTGACATCACTATCTTCGCTGGCTTCTCGAGCTTGACACAGATCTTCAAGTAGACTCTTTATTATGAAAATACGATGAGCTAGAGTCTCTTTGGTTTTGAGATATGATTCCCTGTTGGTGATGACCACAATGGTGATCAAATTCTTTATCTTGATCTTCTTCATATCTGTCCACTCTTCTAGACTCTCCTCCTGATCTTGCAGCTCCTGCGAAAGTAGATCTACCAGATTATCCAGCTCAGCTTTGGCCTTGTCCATTTTCTCCTTTCTTTCCACAGCGGTTTTCAACAGAACTCGTCCTTGGGCCAACAACCGTTCCACTACATCCCCCACTATTTTGCCTCTAGCTTGGGCTTTTTCAACCTTCTGTATCAGGGTATCTTCCACTGTCACTGCCATTGGTTCCACTATCTCTGATGACTTCACTATTTTCTGAAGGACAGCAGCCAGTTGTTCTACTTTCGCTTTGTATTGCTCTTTTTCCCTTTTGGCTTCATCATACTTTTCCAGTAGAGTAGTGGCCGTGGTTTGGAAATCTGCTTTGACTCCTTCATGAGTCACTTTACCAAGTTCAACCCTTGAAATGACATAACTGCTCACGTCAAAAGTATCAACTGTGGCACCTTCAGGGGGTTTGGGAATCTCGGCATATCTGATTCCTTTTTCAGTGACTAGCCTAGAAACAGTCTTAGGCTTCTTCTTTTGATTCTTGGCTTTCACGGGCAATAGCTTCTCAATGTCAATCTCATCAGGAGAGATAGCTTGTTTCTTCCTCTTTGGAGTGTAGGCAGATAGCCATGGAGGAAGTATTGATGCATTGACAGCTGGAGGGGGATCCACTACTTGCTTGGTTGGCTCCATGCTTATACCTGTGATGGTGACAATTGGACTTGTGTTGGTGAACACGACACCTGTATCTATCACCTTTTGTGAAGCATCAAGAAGATTCTCCAAGACAGTCTGTTCTCTGATATCGAAAGAAGGGGAAGATAAACTCAGAATGGAACCAGAAGAATAAAAAATGGTCCCAATACTAGCTCTCATGGATTGGGGAGTATTGTCAGAAGAAACAACAAGAATGGGAGAAAGAGGAACATTAGAAATCACTGGCAAACTATCAGAAAATGAAATATGAGGAGGGGGTGTAAGAGCTTGTGTATCAGAAGGAAGATCTTTCACAGGAGTCTGCGGAGAACTATCAAGTTGCTCTACCCTTGTACCTTCCTCTTCACTTTGTTCAGCGTCATCAGAAATTTTATCTTTAGACTTTTGAACATTTTGTTCTTCAGTCTCGACATCCTCAATTTCCATATGGTCATCATTGATGTCTTCCACATCTGACTTAGTGGCATCCGAAACCTCTGTGGTTTCCTTCTTCTTTCCTCCCTTGGATACGAATTTGATCTTTGGTTTGTGTACCTTGGAGGAAGAAGGGGTATTACTTTTATTCTTGGTTCGGTTCTCAACCTTTTTACCTGTTTGCTCCTGTGTCCCCTCTTCGGATCCTGTAAGAAACTCTTTCAATTTGATCCCTTTACTTTCCAACCACAAGTTGGTGTTTGCTAATATAGGTTGGAATCTTTTCCTGATGGATGTCTCTTCCTTGACTAACCATTTCACTTCTGGGAGAGGTGAAGCTTCCACATTCTTTGCCTCATATTCGTGATCTAAGACATCTCCATCGTCTTCCATCCCTTCCGGAATATCAGCCAGTCCCAGTTCTTCAATTTGACTCAGATGAAGCCTACAGAAATCCAGTTTTCTGATCTCATTTTGGGTCCTGAGATCTGCCCATATGTCTTCCACCGTCGGCTCATGAAAATTTGACTTCCTCTTGATCTTGTCTTGGACTCTTCTGAAGTCGAAATGATTTCTCTTCTTGTAGGTCTTCATCGTGACTAACTGCAACTCGGAGTCGATTATCTTAGCTTTGTTGGCAGACTGAACTGAATACCTCCCAATTTCGAGAGGAAACTTTATTCCTGACTTTTTGAGCTCCATCTGTTTATTATGAACCACAATCAGTTGCCTGCAAAGTTCCATAAGAACAATGCGATCACTGGGATACCGTGGCAGCATGTAAGGATAACCAGGATAGTATCCCACCCGAAGATAAGTGAAGGTGGGGAATTGTAGGAACAAACAACCAAAAGAATTGACAACTTGCCATGCTTCATCTGAAACTCTTCTCTGAACCAGTGTACCATCCCACAAGCACATGAAAACTGAGAAGAATGCATCATTGACTCTTCTGAAATGGTGAATTGACCCCTTCAGAGTGATTTGGGGGTAGTATTCATATACCGGGACCAATCTCCTGTCCCCTACCTGGGTCAAACCTGGAAAGTTCCTCATACTTGCAGCAGCGTAGACGAGGTAAGAGGTCATGTAAAATTTGAAAGTAGTGTTGACCCTTACCAGTTGCTCGTGCAAAGCATTACTGATCTGCTCACCCCAGAATATCTTCTGATTTCCCCGTAGAATCACCTTGATGTAAGTGTACATCCATTCTTGGAACTTGGAGGTAGAAGGGAGTCCTCTGACGCGACTCAAGAGTGTAATCAAGTCACACACTTCCTCCACAAAATCACTCCTGTGAAGGTCTTTTGGCCATCTCGTTAAAGTTGCCCTAGGAATCTTTAACCATTTGCTGTTTATGTGTCTTCTAGCAGATTCCAAATCATTGTCATAATCTTGCTGACCTTGAGCAAAATCAATTTGCCCAACATTTTCAAGTGGTGGACACATGAAGATTTTGTCCATGAACTTTGCATCCAATCTCATGACGACATTCCCCTTTGAATCTGTCACGGCTCTAGTATCCCTATTGTAGTGGTTAGCTATTTGTAAGACAAATTCTGGATTATGAGCACTGACAGGAAAGGATGCTACCAAATGGATATTGCTGTCAATGATTTTCTACATATGTCGGGAGGGGTTCGCTTGTTTAGTTCTGTCTATGAACTCAGCCATATCTACGTGTCCGATCTCAGTGTCTCTGATTTTATCGACATTTGACTGAACTGCTGTTACCAGAAAGACACCCTGATATTTGTACTTCATAGCTCTGGACTTCGAAGGAGATGATTCTGACATGAGCCTTGAGAAAACTGTGAATTCCAACACCACCACGAATGCTGACAAAGAACTGCAAAAAAGCCATGATCTCGCAGTTAGGGGAAAATTGGATAAACTGGGTCAACTGCGTTTTGACGATCATGGATGGGAAAGCATGCGTTAAAGGGGCTTTCGGCTTTGAGAACGAAATTTGAAATTTTCTAGTGTTAGGAAAATTTGAGACATTTTTTGTACGGGCGGCAAAATTCGCCGCTCTTGCAAGTTGGCAGAGATTTCATGTGTAGGGGTGGTCAAAAATGCCGCTTCTGCAAGTGTTCTGGCAGCTTTGGAATTTGACATGCTCGAGCGGGTGATTTGGCCGCTCCTGCAAGTGGTGTTGAAAATTTCGACTGCTCGGGCGGGTGATTGGGCCGCTCTGACAAGTCGAGTAGTCTCCTGGTGTAAGGGCGGCGGAAAACGCCGCCATTGCAGGTGGAAAGTACTTCACTTTCAGTGTAAAGGCGGCGGAAACAACTGCCCTTACATTTGAAAGGTTTTAAGGGTCTTTGATGTAGAGCTAAGCGGCGAGTTGGGCCGCTTCTGCATGTGTTTAGATGGATGTTGGTTTAGCGGCGAATGCGGCCGCTTCGACAAACAACGGGAGTGTTGGGGTTTTGGTGAGGTTTGAACGACGAAAGACACAAAACAAAAACCCTAATACTAATACTAAAACAAACAACAGAAAACTTAACAAAACCTCATCAACTAACAATACTAGTTAATAAGAAACCACAGGGAAGAAAAACGGAAAAACTTACCCGTGACACTTGAAAACCTAGGTCCAATCCGTGCGCGAGATTCGTCACGACTTCCGCGGTATAAAATCAAGTGATTGAGAAGAACGTTGGCACGTCAACAAGAAGGCTTAGGATAGGAAATGACAACAATGAGGAGGATAACTCATTTAAAAAGGTTTGAGAGTTGAGTTTAAATGCCTGGCACGAGTGGCCATTAATGGCACTCGACATCACAATCCCGAGGATCTCGGTCGGGCGGCGATTTCGGCCGCTTCTGCACTTCGCTCAACAAATGTGCGATGTCGGCCAAAAAGGCCGTTCCAGCATGTGCGACGGAAAACTGACGGAAGACATGTGTAATGGCGGTGAATTTAACCGCTATTACACATTAAACTTAAAACAATGTAATGGCGGCGAAAAACACCGTCATTACATTGAACAACAATTAAAACTAAAATGTAAGGGCGGCATTTTTTGCCGCTTTTGCATATCAAGGATCAAAAACTACTAACACTCAAAAATGATTAAAATTAACACCTTAACCAATTTACGACTTGAATATTCTTCGCAAATATTAAGAAATCAATTCAAGGAAACGTCGTAAACGAGTTTTAAAATGTCAAATGACCTCGCACGAGAACAAGAACATCTTTTCTTGATTCACGATCTTAGAGTGTAGATTCACGAAATGGACAAGTTTCGTGGGGTTGTCTACAAAACCGAGCGTAGCTGATTTTGAGAACAACAGATTTACCAGGTTTAACTTTGAAAGTAAATAGATCAAGATACTGATAGTGGAAGTGATACAAATTTTCTTGAAATTCTTTCGATTAAATGCACATTTGAAACATATTCCAAACTCCTATTGCATAAATCAAATTTTATTTCCTTAATAAAAGAATTGAATAATCATCTTTACAACTTTTTCATAATATACATACAAGCTTCAAGAGCTTAACTAATAAATAAAGATACGTGATTGTATACTTGTCTGTCTTCAAAATTTTTAGCCACCAACTGCATGAGGGGAAGCATCACTCAAGCGATTTACCTCTAACCATAGACTAACTGCGGTCCCCCGCACATTTACCAAACTGGTAAACGGCCCTACCCTTCGACAAAGGGATTGGTATGGTAACCCCAAATAAAATAGGCCTAATTTGAGCAAGGTGTTGTGTCCTACATTAACTAGTACTATCATACTATGGATACAACCATCAAAATATGAAATCCCTACTAGAAATGCAAACCTAGATCATAGTGAACCTAGACAGTGTAAACGTTGGCAATTTACACCACTTTAGCCAAAGTTTTCTTGTCTCATATTCACCCTCCCTTCCATCTCGATTGGGAAAGACAACAATCTCTATACAAAAGTTATTCCCTTACCCATGGATCAACAAATCCCAGGAATAACCCCACTTAACAAATGCATCATTCTCTACACATAAGATATTCCCTTTCCCATGGATCAACAAATCCCAAGAATATTCCCGCTTAACAATTACATCAAACTCTATTCTAAATTATTCCCCCTCTTCCATGGATCACATATCCCAAGGTTAACCTATCCCAAGTTTCATCATGACATCTATGCCGAAATAACTCTACTTGCAAATTACAGTTTACTGTCTTCCCCTTATACATTCAACTAATCATACTCAAACTGATAAATATACATAAAGTCTCATATAGACACAAATCTCTATTACTGAGATTAATTTTACTTTCACAACACAATTTTCATTTACTTAGATATATAAAAATATAAATGCTATTATATAATCAAGTTGACAATCACATTGATAAACAACAATGCATTCAACACAAAATGCCTTCAAAATAGAAAAGCATAATAAAAGAGAAATCCCCATGCTTGTGATAGAAGCTCTCAAATGAATCAACAAGATTCCCTTGCTTAAGCTCCTTCCAATGAATTAAAACCTCCTTCCAAGTAAAACAATTCTCCTTTTAAACTTCCAAAACCTTTCCTCACAACTTCAAAGCAAAAATGGCAAAACTCTCAATGCTAATTCAAAAATGAAAATAGAAGAATAAGAATGCTCTCAACAAAACTTGTGTGTATTTGAATGAGAGAGAGAGCTCCTCTAAATAGAACAATTTACAAAAGCAAAATGACAAACTTTCAACACTAACGCAAAACTCAAATTTGAAAAGAGAAGGCTCTTGATTAGAAAAAATGTGTGAGTAAAAATGAGGGAGAGCACCCCCTATTTATACTAAAAACCTAAAGAACCAACTCAAAAATGTCGACACACTGGTGACATTCTTTACAAAATCTAAAATTAGTAAAAATGTCGACACAATGGTGACATTCTTAACAAAAATCTAAAATTAGTTTCATAAAACTAAAACAAAGTTTCTAAAAATAAAAGAATGTTTGTTATAAATTCAAAAGTAAAATATTAAAAAAATCTATATTCTAAACGCTTCATGAATGTTTTATACTGTAAGAGGTGAGGCATTTTATTCTTACCTACTAACCTCCCCAAACGTCTTTCCCACATGTTGCTAGGGTGGCACTTAGGTTTATACTCCCATGCCTTAGGCCGCATACTCTAAGGAGTGCTCCTCATGCCTTTAATAAATTACTTCACCTCTTTTAAGGCTATGTGCCTTTTAAACTTTATAACTAAATTTAAACCTAAATAAACCTCTTCCCTTTTTTTTAAGGAATACGTGCCTTTTTAACTTTTTATAAACTATATATATATATATATATATATATATATATATATATATATATATATATATATATATATATCAAATGGATAATATTTAATAAACAATATCATTTTTTTCCAAAAGTATTATAATTATATATTTTTAAAAACATAGGAGTATAATAATAATAATAATATTATTATTATTATCGTAAATAAAATCACTTTTAACATATTGATCATGCATTCACGTATTACAATAAAATCGTCATGAAATCCACATAGACATGATAACGTTCTCACCAATTCATCACTATCTCGCAAATCATAAATAATTATATATACAAATGTATATATATCTATATTTTTATAATAGCAATAGCTATCATTTATATATGTATAAATAGGTAAATCGACTTCACTCAAGACCAAATAAACTCATGACCCACGTACTGACGACACAAATGAATGGAAACCACACATACATTAGTGATATGAATGACAACCACATAAACACATGCATAACATAAAATCGTTTCACGATAAACTTTGTCTATGCAATCATAAACTTATCAACATGCAGATTAAATCATAGTTCTCACACAATCATCCAAACATGCAATCAAAATTCATAACATAGATTACTTACCACTACCCATTCTGACTCAACATAACCTAGGTCAAGATAGGGTTGTGAGTGTGTGATTGCTCAATATAGGTTTTACTAAGGTTACTAGACCAAGATCTTCTCCTGAGTGATACTTCCCCTCCCTCCCGGAGGAGCAACCTATTCCTGCATCCACTTAGATCATAGTAGTTAGTTGATCAAAATATCATCATTAATTAACAATAACCACATTTAATACAAGACATTGCATTATTTTTTTTCTCATCATATTACATTCAAGATAGATAACACACATAGATGCAAAGATTCATAATTACTTCAATTTTTACAAAATATCCAATCTATAGTAAATGGATAAAAACACATATATAGATGTAGAAATCCATAATCACCCACTTTCCAAACAAATTAACCAATCCAGGTAAATAGTAAGTAGATAGAAACACATGGGGTGTAACAATCCTATCTGTGCCGAGAGGATATTGGTGCCATAATGTAGTCATATTTTGAATATTAAAATTTTGCATCATGAGCATGGATAATGTACATGTATATGTTAAATACAGAGCACATACATGAAACATAAAGATTCTAAAGATGAATCTTAGTTGTCAGGTTGTAGTTAGTGCATGGTACATGCCTATCATTGTAATCTACATATTAGGGAATGGATGCATGAATCCTACACAAGCATTGGAGAATCAATTGTATTGGGGATAAGCACCTATATAACCCCATTGATGTAATGCACCAAGGAGAAATGAATGAATGAATAGAATGAGGTTTTGCCAAAATCATGTCTCAATGGGTATTGCACATTTTTGTTTATCATTGCAAGTTTGATAGTAATTACATGCATGCCAGTTAGAGACTACATAGACTCAAGTGTGCTTTAGGTGAGAATGTGGAGATTGAATGAGAATATGTAGAAGTCATAAGTGTTTAGCCATGGTCTAGTGCATACATTGGGTACATAGGTAAGAAACAAAGGTTGAAGATATCGGGTAGTCATGTAGAGAATGCCCTAGATGTGGATGCAAGTAGATTATAGTAATAAATGCTCTAATTTAATGTTAGATGTTCTTTGAATGCTCTCTAGGTGCTAGATGCCATATGATTAGATATGTAAAAATGAACTAGGGTTAGTCCTTAAATACAACTTCAAAGGTGGCAAATAAAATGTTTTGCATTTTGAATCTATACATAACAACTAGTAGGAAGGGTTAGGTCTGCCCTAAATTTGAATTTGAAATTTAAAAGTTCCAAGTTCATTTCTACAAATCATGCAACAAGCTTAAGTCACTTGCCTAAAATATGGATCTAAACCTAAACAAAAAAATAGTAAATTGAAAATCAAGAAGAGTCCTTAAAAATGAGTGGATGGAATTAAGTAATAACAAATCCAAGTAAACCAAAATCAAAGATAAAAAATACAATTGTAAAATTTTCCCCATTACAAAATTCATTAGGGGAGAGGACCCAGTAGTCGCTCAACCTAACTTCACGCATCTTAAGCTCTTAAACAGTACATCGGATTTCGACAATTTTTTTGGGTTTCTTCGTATGTGACTTAAGAGCTTAAAGCTATTGTTTGGGGCTCTGGGTATCAATAGTGTAGCCTAATCAACGACATCTTCACCGAGTTGTCAAAAAAACACCGAAAAAACAATTGGACTAAAACATGTGCGCCAAGGCACCTATTACCTTATGTGTCACCATATGATTGGTTGTTTCTTTGATGTGACATGTGAAATGTATTTTTACACATGTATATGTGCACATGTATTGGTTCCTAATTAAATTTTTTGTAATATTTATACACATGTATTAGTTCTTTCCATAGATTTAATTGGGGGGTAAAGTGCACGGAAAGTGGATGGCTATTGGTACATGAGAAGCTACCCCTCTCCCCTATTGTAAAACCTACTTGGAGAATTCCTAAGAAAAAACTTTGTTGAGTTTAATTTGGAGTAACACTTGTGTCACACTCTGAATGGTTAAGATAAATAGAAATAATGTCAAAAGGCTCTTGATCTACTTGTGAAGTTGAAAGGCTCTGAGCCACCAAAAATCAAGTCTTGCTGAGTGCAAAACCCGACACCATAAGGGATAGACCTCCATTAAAAAAAAAAACAGTAGAAATAACACTTCTATTAGCTAACCGTAATGCAGCAACGACGATTGTGAAGCGGGATCCCACATGTCTTCTGTACCACAATCTATTTTAAATGCCATCCATACATTTTCTATACAAAGCACGAAATGCTATATGGCTGCCTTTTCACTTCACAACATTGCAGGGACTGGACATGCTGGGCAATCTGGCAGAATTTGTTATACTTCCTCATCACAACTATCCCAATGGCGATTTGCAGGAAAGTATGACTCTCCCGAAGTTGTATTCCAGTCTAATCCTAGATACCCACATAAATTTGTTTTTAAGTTAAAGGCATCCACCCGTCTATCCAATCCCTCATCACCAGGGTTCCCTGCGGTCCATGGTACTGAAACAGAAGAGGCATACCCAAATGCAATTACTACAGAAATTACTCAAGAAGATGAAGAAGAGAAAGAAAAGCAGACCTGCAGCTCTGTGGACGGCAATGATTCCGTGTTACCTGAGAACTGGGACAGTGTTATGTCCACGGATGATGTAAAACTGCTGTTTGAAGGCAGAAGCAAACACAATTACTTAAGGGTTTTAGAGGTTTCAAGGAGAGCAGACCACTCTTTGGCTGGTGCAAGGCTTCTACTGCTGGATGAGCGTGGAAACATCCACAGTATGTATTACAGATACAAAATCCTAACACACAGTTACTATGATGTCTTTAGCACCCTGCCCCCACTTCTCCCCCATGGAACCCTGGGGATACTAGGAATGGGTGCAGGCACAGCAGCTCGTATTCTGCTTCACTTCTGGCCCTCAATTGATATACAGGGGTGGGAGCTTGACCCCATGGTCATATCCGTTGGCAGAAAATGTTTTGACCTCTTGCAGCTGGAGAGTGATAATCAAGACAAGCTCGGTGTCCATGTTGGGGATGCATTGGAGGCTAATGTGCCAGGTGGGTTTTCAGGCCTTATTGTTGATTTGTTTTCACAGGGTTCCCTGATCCCTCATTTGCAAAGTCCTCAGACTTGGCAGTGTCTGAAAGAGAGGCTCAGAGATGGTGGGCGTATTATGATTAACTGTGGGGGCAGCTGTGTGGAAGCTGATAACCCTTCGAGGGATGGTCACATTGTTATGCATGAAACCTTGGGAGCCCTGGCTAAGGTATTTCCTGGTGAGGTTTTTGTGTCGAGATTAGGATTTTATAAGGAGGATAGCTCCATTGCATTGACAGGGTCCTTGCCTGATGTTGGTGATTGGAAACAAGCTTTGCCTTCTTGTTTAAGAAGTTATGTTGATAATTGGGTAGCTGTTTCTGAGTTTATCTAGATTCTTTGTGACATAGTTTTGCTTAAGCCTTATTCTCATCTATTTCAACATAAACATGCTCAAACACTTACAGCCAGGCGTGCATGCACTTGTTGTCTCTTTTATTGAGCCTACACACAATTGGGTAGGGCAAACCCTCTTGCAACGTATGCAGAGGAGAAATATTTATGGTGATTTCCAGTTTGCAGGGTTGGGTAATTCTTCCTGAGATTAGGTGTAATCCCTGTATCACTGAGAGTGCCTGGCTTTTGGCAATTGCTCTGTACTTGTCGGCCAGCTTTGAACTCAGTTGTTCAATTTTAAGCAGTGAACCTTAACAGTTAAGAAACAAAATATCTCTCTGGCAGGCACATTCTTGCTCTCTGTATGTGCAATGAACACCCCTAGCACAGCAAAGTTTTCATGTCAGGCAACACATCAGTTATTCTGCTTGCACAAAACTTGGCAGCCAGATATTGATAAATCCAGTGTTCTTTTAAGGCAGTGTAGTATTTTTTGCACCTTTTTTTGGGCAATGCACAAAGAAATGAGAATAGAAAGATGAACTGACAGCAAGTCTCACTTCATTTAAGTTTGGGCTTTAATCTCTTAGCAATGTCATGTCATGCTGAATTCGGCAACTTTATAAGAGTCCTGTTATGTGTGCCCACTATTTTGTGCTATCAAGTTGTAAATGTCCACGTGGAAAGTCAAAGACACAAAATTCAAATACTCAAGACTGAGATGCACTAAACACAACACATGATCTTTAGGATTAGCCCACAAAATTTATTTGATGGTGGACTTCTTTGATGTGTTAAATATGGCTTTAAAGAAATGCAAAGGTAATCTGACTTGGGAAGTTTCTATTCTATGAGACATGTTTGACACAGATCCAAGAGTGAGCTAAACTGCAAAAGGAGACTGACTGGAATGACTTTGTGACCTTGATTATACTCTTGTTCTCTAATTTACTTTATTTCTGAGCAATGAAAACCTTTTCTCACTTGAGAAAAATAATGAATATCCATCTTCAATGTGAAATTGGCCACAACAAGTTGGTAATTTCTTTGTATCATCAGAATCAGCTTATGACAACCTCCCCACGGCTGATATTAGCTGGTTATCTATATCTCGTCGTCTAGATGATTTCGTGTGCATTAATCATGAGCCTACATCTGCAGTTCAGCTGACCGATGTTTTTGTATGTCTCAGCGAAGATATGAGCAAATCAAGGGATGCAGCAACATTGTTTTAATGCAAATCTTGATTCCCCTTAATGATGTCTTTGGCCAAAATCATATTACACTGGTATAACTTTGTAGAAATCACTTGTGAAAATGACAAAACAAGCAGTTTCTTGCAGTAGCCTTGTGAATCTAATCTTCTCAACATACAGGAGTTTTTGAAGATTTAGAGATCTGAATTATGGTGTTCCCATAATGTTTCTTGTTCAGTTACTTTCCCTTATATGAAATGGCTTTAAAATTTATAGCTGTAAGAAGCAGATATCTTACCAGATAGGGCTTTTACATCTTCCATTCACTTCAATCTGTATCTCTAAGGTGATATTCTTCCTGTAAACAGAGGTTATAATAGCTAGTTCAAGAGCTTTGCACTAGACTTATCTGTTTTGCTAAAGTCACCCGGTGCTTGAACTCTAGCCTTGGGTCTTTTATTAACCTGTCATTTAGATGAGGTATATGGAAGATTGAGCAAAACCTTTATGAGAAGTATGAAACTCACAAAACTTAGTGGTGAACCACAGCCCTCTTGATATAGGGAGCCAGGTTTTTGCTAGATTTTGCTTTTCTTTAATTAAAATGATATCTATGGGAATCATTGAACTTTTTTCATCACATACTGATTGTTTTTGTGCAGTTAATATCAGCAGACAAATCAACACAAATGCTTAGTGTTTATTGCTCTACAATATTAAAACAAGGAAAGACTGACCTATGATGTGAAAGCCTCTTAGTTGCCAGATTTTGTTTTTCTTTAATCAAAATGACATTAATGGAATTCAATGTGCACCTTTTCCCATCACATATGGATTGATTTTCTGCAGTTAATATCAACTCATAAATCAGTGTAAATGTGTAATTGTTTAGTGTTTATTGCCCTACAAAATTGCTATAAGGAAACAACACTGTAATTGACTATGAAAATAAGTTTATAAGTTTACGCAGGTATGTGGACTATATTAGAAACAAAAAATCCAAAATAACATAGTTCAGGTTGGGTTTGAAGGAAGTCATCATGCATGATGCAAATATGACTAATTCTCAAACAGTAGCTGCTGCAATTGAATCTGCCCATAGGGCAGAAGAGAGAAACTGCAAGGCAAAGGGTTAGACAAGGCATAAAAATTAAGTATAACCAAAAGAAAAATGAGTCCAAATCTAGAAGTAAGGCACTCCCTAAGAAGAACTTTCATAAAACTGGGCACAATGATCAGAAAAATCAGGATAACAAAGGAAATTCCAGCAGAAACAACCATATTAGAAAAATATATTTGCTGATTAAACACTTACTACGGGGCTAATAGCATTAATATACAACCCAAAGGTCCTGTGGGTGGATTTTGGAACTGTGGCAAAGACCATTTTGCCTGCGAGTGTCCTGAACATAGGACAGACGGAGGGTCTAATAGAAAAAATTATGCAGCAATAGACAACCAACAGGCTGACTTGCAATCCTCTTTAGTTGAACTTGACGGTAAAATTGTTGAAAAATCTATTTCTATGCTTATTGATTTAGGGGCTATTGACTGTTTTTATCTCTTTGAATATTTTAAGACAATGTGGAATCACACCATGAAAGTTGGGAGAGAAAGGTAGGGTAGAGATACCTTTACAGGTAGAAAATGTCCAATTTTTGAAGGGGTTGAATAGTTGGAAGTAAATTAAGTGTCTTTTCCACCAAGGTAAACCTGCTGGTTGTACCTTTAGGATCTTATGATATTATCATAGGAATGAATTGACTGCAACAGCACCAAGCCCAAGTGGAATGCTTGCATAAGAAAGTCTTATGTCTAAATGATCAAGGGGAGTGGACTACTCTCCAAGACATTCTTAGAGAAGGAGAGCTGAGGGTTATCATAACCAAGCAAATGAAAAAGAAGGAAAAGCTACCAACTATTCTTTGTGAAAGCTAAGGATAAGTCAACAGACTTTGACTACCCCTTGTTGCATGAGTTTAGGGATGTTTTCCCCTAGGAGTTTCCTAGAATGCCTCTTAAGATGGAGTTTGACTTCTCCATGGAGTTAATACTAGGAATATGAACATAACGAACCTATAAGAATTAAAGGTGCAAGTAAATAAAGTAATTAAAAAAAGATTAATTTGACCCAGTGTGTCCTAATGGGGAGTGTTGGGTCTCAAAAATGCAGGTTGTGGGTTCTAAGGGGATGCCAAGCCCTATGGTCAAATCCACAACGTTTTTGAACCAATGACTGGAGTTTGATCTTAACGATCAACTTCTCCCTGCGCTTTAGGTCCTGCTACAACCTAGGCGGGTGAACCTCTGATTTTCAAAGCAGGTTGTATGATTAAATCGATGTTGGTTTGCTGCTAGTTTATCTGATTACACTGGCATGCTTGTAAATCAAATAAGATATTGTAAACTAAATTCTAAAGAAAACAAATGATTTAATCTGAATTTTAACAGAAATAAATAACAGATAACATGAAATGAATCTAAACTATAACAATAAAACAATGTAAAGATTTTAATTATAAGATAAATCGATAGTTTGATTGGTGCTTTGTCTGTTTGGGCAACGGAGTCAAGATGTCAGAAACAAATAACTTATATCAGGCAATAACTCGATCTGATTGGCACATATAATAGTTTGTAACTTGTACAAATGTGCAAGGAAGAAATCATTAATTCATTCTTAATAATCCAAAGGACATAATTACATTAAATGCAAAACACTAAAAAGGATTTTAATCTTTCCGGAAAGAACCAATTTAAATTTGCAAATTAACAAATTATATCAACTCTGGAGACAAATTAATAACCCTAATCAATTAATCGTACTTAATAATCCATTCAACATTCTAAGATTACTATAATTGATGAGAAAGGATTTAATTCTACTTGAGAAACCAATCAAATCAACTATACTGAATTAGCAAATGTAATCAGACAATTTGAACATATCCTTAACATATTCAAATTGAATAATCAGAAAATGAATGAAATGGAGATAATTAAATTGATTGAATTAAAAACAACAAACAGATGATACCGTCACAGTGTATTTCGAATTTGAATCCTCAACAACGCTGCCTCAAAACATATCACGCACCATAATCTTTCTCAGAATGAAATTGCATATAAACTTGCATCAGATATCCAAAATGTTTCAACTTATCTGTGCAAAGAATCTCTATCCCTAATTTAATTCTAACCCTATCCTCAGTCTGTTCTAACTTGAATCTAACTTTTTTATTCCGGGTCCTGGGATCTCTATTTAAAGAGATGCAACAAGCCTCAGACCCGTTACATTCATTTTGGTGACAGTTAATAATTGGTTGAACCAATCATAAGAACCGACTTTATTCATCACATAAATTAAATAAATTGGTTTGAAACATTTAATCACCATCTCAGGCTAAAAATTAATCTTTAATCTTCCTGAGCCACTTCATTTAATCATTAGTTGAGAACTGCTTCAACGTAATCAAAAATCCTGCGTAGAAAACAAATTATTCATTAGATAAACAATATATAAACATATAATTTGCATTGGGGTGAACCTTAAGCCTGTGGCATGTGGTATAGTTTCCTTACTTTTATTGTATATTTGCTCATGTATTTAGGGTTTTATCCTCGTGACAACATTTCAATTTATCTTAATTAATTTGCTTTGATATTTCTTTTAGGGCTGGAATAGTTTAACAAATTCTTAAGCATGACCTTAGGTTTAATTAATTGTTTTTAATATTTATCTTTTGCCGTCATGAAATATTCTTCAATACTTTAATATCCCCCTTTTCCCCATTATGGATTGCATATACACACTTTGCATTTTGGGGTTGCAACCTTTCATCACATTTCTCCGATGCAGCTCTTCATTTTATCTTAATTAATTGCCCTTGGCAATAATTAAATATTTAGTCTGGCTTCTGGTTTTCTCATAATAAAGTATTTTCAATACTTTAATATTCATTTATTTCCTGATTACAATTCTGTGTGCGTTTTCACCTTTGAGTGACAAAAGTGTACATTTTGGTGAAAATAAACAACCTTTCTTTATCTCCTTCAATATTTTGTTGGAATTCATGTACACTTCGTATATTTTAGGTAAAAATATTTACCTATTTGGTTAATTGCTTGGAAAACATTTCACCTCGTCATTGAAAAATATGTACTTTGCAAATTCACTATGCCCCTTGGTAAGAATATTTTATTTCTTTTCATTAAAATAATATTTTTCCCTGCTCCCCCTGGAATGACCTACTCTTTATATCGCTTTGTTTAAGGAGTCACATCCTTTCCTATACACCTGCTGCTTTTAATGAATTATAATTTTATTTTAATTTAACAAATATTTTTATTCCCAATCACCTAGTAGGAAACTAGCACACCTTTTATTTCCTTTAACATCAGCGCTACTTCTTTTAATCGCCTTAAATGTTATCTCATGCGATTTGGTCATGATCAGGAGGAATTTATTCTCTATCCTGCAAATCACAGCTGGATCAGTCAATATATTTAGGCGGCATAAAACTAACTTAGGTTTTCATCTCCATTCTAATATTATTTCTTCAAAATTCTCTTTTTGCCAATCGAATATCCAAAATAGAAATCATGTGCACTTCATCTACAGGAATTTTACTTCTGCCTGCACATTCTAAAGGGCCATTTTTCCATATTCAGTTGAGATTTGACGTCATCAAAACTAAGTTTTTCAGATTCATTGAATAGTATTAATAAAGTGGCCTGGTAAGGCATTAATATCAGCTCTATAGTGTTGGCATTAAACCTGCCTTCCACAATGCAGGTCCCAAGAGAATACATCCATATAAGTTTGCGATCCTTAGTTTGTTTAAGTTACCAAACCTGCTGTCTCCTTGCCATCTCAAAATTTGACCAAAAAAAATTGCCTCCTCTGTCCTGGAAACTTGGAAATGGAAATGGAAATGGATCCTTTTATAGTCTACGATGTCAGGCGACCTGATTTTGGGTCTACAGGTGACTTATAACATATGAGACTACCTCATACTCCCAGTATGCAGGAGGCACCTAACTGTGCTTCTAATATGAGGCATACATACCCTACCCCTGCAAGATTGGAGAAACATTGGAATCATTCTTATTAATTGTCTGACTAAACATAAATATATTCTAGTGTCAAACCTTCATGCATCTCATTCTCTTCGGGAGTATGCACTACAATGTTATGCTGTAAGTTCATAAGTTGCAGGGTTGAAGACTTTCAGAAACAAGAGCATGCCATGGTATTTTGGAAGTTTAATACATGTTCATCTGGACCATATGTATGCATCTTTAGGATGCTCAGGATGATAAAATTCCTAATGATTAGAATCTCACGAAAAGAAACCTTATCAAAAAACTTATATGTTTTCTTCAGAAAATATGATTCAAGACATTGTGTGAGTTGCAATAGGCTTTAGATATGGTAACATATTTGATAACGAAATTTTTGTAGAAGAATAGAATTTACCTGGATTAAGGCTCAGGATTTTTATAAGAAATTTGTAAATGTTGAAGAAATGTGGATGTCTACATTGCCATGCCTTGCTCTTTGTCGCTGGAAAGTGAAAGAACAAATATATCCACTTTTGATTTGAATCAAAAGTTGGCTTGTGTTTTCGGTTAAGAATTCCCTGAAACATAATATTGAACCACGAAGATCTAATGCTTCGATGATTTCAAGGTGGTCTTTTTCTAGATTATAACTACTACTTTTGTAAGCCACTCTCGTCTAATGCTTGTAATTAGGCAATCTAAATCTAGGGGTGGGGAAGAGGATCAATTCATCCTTTACACTCCAAAATCCAAACAGTAAACATTTAACAACTATAATGTATTCCATTAGTCCTTGAACGCATAATGCTACGGTGCCTAAAGAATACACATTCAAAATGTGAGCAGCTCTTGAATACATACTTTTGTTCTCCACCCCATTCACATTAAAGGTCACTCTACTTAAACATCATCCAGTTCAATGGTCAAACATTCAATAACAATTTTACATCTCATCCATATAAAAAAGTGGTAAATAGTTGTTTTATTTTTATTGGCCAAAATTAACATTTGACTGTTGAAATGGACGACATTTAAGAATTGTTCATTCACATGTGATATGAAACTCTATAAACATAATTTGTTGGCAAATAGGCTCCAAATTTCCCGATTTGATGCTCTTAACTGCACAAACATCTCAATGCTCATTGTATATCGTTTGCTATCGTTCTTGCATGATGGAGAGTTGATTAGGCAATCTTTGCTCATCCCAGTCAATTTGCATTTGCTTGAAAGTTTCTACAAACTGTGCATATCCTGGGCTGCAGTCATTCTAGTCCATGAGACCACATCAAACAATTCACGTGCTTGTCTACTCTCACATTTTACATACCTGTCTACTGGGGCAGTCATAACTACAACATCTGGTAAAGTTTCTATATCCTTTATGGTTCAGAGCTGCCGTTTTGGCACAGGCAGGGAGGATGTTGGCAATAGGTTTGGAATTTGGCTTTGTTGGAGTAAATGATACTTAACATTTACCATAGCTTAAGTTTTAACTTAGGCCTCCAACATTAAATGCATCGTTAGTAATAAGTGTATTGCATTTAATAAAACATAAGCTTTGAACAGATTTTATTATTAAATTTTGTGCTTGGTCTAGTTATCAGTGCTTACATCATTGAAGTAAGGTAAAGTTGTTCCTCATTACATACAACTATATAGACATGCATAGTTATAATCTCATATAAGAGATCTTAGATCAAGATACACCAACAATAATTCATACAATAATCTTCTAAATAATTTTACATAGGCTTTAATAATTCTCATAGTGAAATCAATGTTTTATAATGCTTACACACTTGCATATATGGAATTGGATTTCACAAAAAATTGGAGAGAGAAATGAATAATTTTTAAAGATGTGTCATCATGCTTTTAGTAACATGAATCCAGTAATTATTGCTTTTTACAAAGAAATGCATCAGGTAATACTCTTAAGACTTACCATAAAATGAAGCCATAACGCCCCACCAGCTGTACAAATCCCTAAATTAAAAGGAAGTGCAAGAGCAGCATACAAATTTAAAACAGCAGCAGAAGCAACAGTAATAAGACCACCACCAAAACACATTCATTTTTATGCACAGACTCATCAGTCAATGGCCTCCATTGGATAGAGAAGTAGGTAGGACTAGCCTCGGGAAATGGTGGCCTTTCTAACACATTCTTTTTGGCTTCATAACTGATGTGATGACAAAAAACAAAAATTAGTGTGTGAAGAAAATGCCAAAAATGTCCCAAAAAATGGCCATAGTTTACAGAGGGTTCACTCTGGGCATGCGATTTGGACCCCAGATTTGCATCCATGGATATGTTGGCCAAATCTAGGCCCAAAGTCTGTCCATTACCCATACTCACAGCAAAATAGACTATGAATGAACCTAGACCTAGATTTGGGGGTTTTTCTGAGAGAGCCGGTAATAGAGAATTTTTTAATAGCTGTCACCAAATTTTGAAAATATATATATATATATTTTATATCCTTAAACCATATCTGCATCTTGTGTGTGTGATTGTAAGATTGTTTATTTCTGCATGTTTGAGATGTTTTGAGTTTGCCCTTGATTTGCATGTATCATGGTGATTAACAACCATCATAGATGGTTTTGGTGCACGTTGACGTAGTTTGAGAGCATCTCATTAAATATGTATGGTTGATGTGCTGGAGTACGACATAGTTAGCCTAGATTATGAATCAAGTGGTATCAAAGTTGATCCTTCCTTGTGATTGGGGGGAAGTAGAAATGTTGTTGACAGTGCATCATATTTTCATCAGACCGTGCGACATGTTGGTCCTTAGATATAGGCTTATGGAGAGGGGTTGAGGTAGAGGCATGGGTGGACGACATTGAACAAGCTAAAAGGGAATGGCAAGAGGATGTTGAATTGCTTGCACAATCCGAGTCCCCTTTCAACTCTTCCCGCTGCGACTTTTTCTTACTCCAACTGGTGACCAAAACAGAATTCAGAATACTTG
Source organism: Cunninghamia lanceolata (assembly GCA_027924645.1). Classification (NCBI taxonomy): domain Eukaryota; kingdom Viridiplantae; phylum Streptophyta; class Pinopsida; order Cupressales; family Cupressaceae; genus Cunninghamia; species Cunninghamia lanceolata. The sequence continues at coordinate 10,027,681 of BSBN01000320.1, forward strand.
CTAACTTACTTCCTGGTGAGATAGCCGGGATAGGCTTGAGTTATGACTCCTCCACTTTAGGCATCATCGTTGTCCCCTGCACTCCTGATTGGAAGTGGCAATGGCAATGGTAGTGGTTGTGCTGTTAGAGAAATTGATTTTGACATTATCTTCGCCAGTAGATTGGCCCGAGGCAGACAAACAGCCCTCATTGCAATGACACAGATCTTTACTGCTTCTACATCTTTTTAGTTGTTTTCTGCCATAAGTGTAATATCTTAAGGCTCAGATTTACATTACAGTTAAACAAACTTAAACTGTGAGTCATACTACACAAGTATCCCTTTTTTTTATATGTGACAGGATTTGGATGATCTACTCTTTTCTTTCTTGTTTGTGGAAACAGAATATATTCAATCACATACCAGTTATAGTAAGAGGGAGTTTTCATGGCAGAGCGAAGACTGGTGATGCAAACGGGCTGAGGATCCGCAATGCAGCTGCTAAGGCCTGAAAACATGCTTCCTACTCTATGGTTCCAGTTTATGCAGATCCTACATTTAATCCTTCACTTTTTCAAGCATTTAACTATGTATGACTTTTTATAATGTTATTGAGATGAGATTGAAATGGATCAGGATATTACTTCCTAGTATTTTCTGATTGTCAAAGATTCATCTTCCTGCCCATCCATGGCGTGCATGTTTATTATCTTGGAAGTAAATGGAAGGGTGTAATATCCCTATTTTGGATATCCTTGATTTCTTTTTATCTTCTCTAAATAGAATGATATTGTCTTTTAATTCTTTCTTAGCTTCCAAATGTATATCAGAAAAGATATATTCTATTCTCCCTGATTTGAATATTACCTTTATTCTTTTATTCCCATATATATATATATATACACGTTGTTTATATATCTCAGAATTGTGTGTAATTCTCCTTCACTCATATATCTGTATCTGTTGTGTATCTTGATGTTGTGCATTGACCATTGATAATCTAATGCTACCTTCTTGTGATTCGTTATCTGCTGCTATGTCTAATTACAAAATTTTAAGTACTCAAATTGATTCTTTCATCATGGGATCCGAATTTTTTTTTTTTTTTTTTGCAAAAAATTGATTGAAAATTTCCAGTTCCAACAGGGAGCACCTATTCTCTTTGTCAAGAAGGATGACACACTTAGAATGTGCATTGACTATCGAATGCTCAACAAAGCCACTATTAAAAACAAATATTTGCTACCTCGGATTGGATATCTATTTAATCAGCTTAGATGGGTAACAATATTCTCTAAAATTGACTTGAGATTGGGGTAGCATCAACTCCACATAAAGGATGAGGATATTCACAAGATTGCCTTTAGAACAAGGTATGCTCATCTTGAATTCATGGTGCTACCCTTTGGGCTGACTGATGCACTTGCAACATTCATGAAACTCACGAATAGTTTATTCAGAGGCATGCTTTATGGAAAGTTGCCAAATTGTGTCTTCTTTAGAAGGAAGTACACTACTTGGGACATGTAATTTTCCAAGGAGTGGTGGTTGATCCCACCAAGATTAAGGCTATTTTAAATTGGCCACCTCCTACAAATGTATCTGAAGTGTGATTTGTTGGATACTTTTGGAAGTTTGTTAAGAACTACTCAAGGATTGCAAATCTAGTAACTTCATTATAGAGGAAGGAAAAGAATTTTGATTAGGCTTCTTCATGTGAGTCAGTTTTTAGGCAGCTAAAAGAGGTGTTGAAATATGCTCCTATATTACTTATTTCCGACCCTAATGGTTCTTCTGTGGTATGGATAGATATGTCCCTAGATGGCCTAGGGAGTGTGTTGGTCTAAGAAGGGCCCGTAGTTGCCTATGAATCTAGAAAATTTAGAGCATGAGAAAAATTATGCTATTCATGGCTTGGAACTTCTTCTTGTGTTATATGCCCTGTAAGCTTGGAGGCAGTCCTTGATATGTAAGTCATTTGAGCTTAGAATAGACCACAAGAGTTTAGAGTATATCTTCAAACAAGAGAACTTAAATCTTTGCTAATGAAGAAAGATGGAGTTACTTAGTGATTATGATTTTAGTATTTCCTATGTGAAGGGTAAGGAAAATTGTGTTGTTGATGCATTCAATAGAAGAAAACATGTGGCTGCAATGTCACATTCGTAGTTTGAAATAAGACAGAAAATTTTCACAACAATAGGTAAATGACCCTTTATACTTGAAGACAAGAAAATGAGATGAGGAAAATAACACAAAGATAATGCAAATACACAATACCTTTACCTCAAATAACCCTTTCTCCTCCGATAGAACGGAAGTAGAGTGCACCCTTGCTCCACTTGATTTGCTTTTGATAATGCTTGATAATAAACTATTTTGAATATGTTGATTGCTCACTTTGACAGCATAACTCTACATTTCAACGCCCCATGAAAATGGCTTGGTTGATGTTTGATTTATAGATTTTTAGGTGATTGGATGGATGGCTAGGATTAAGAGGTGCAATATGGAAATGGATGGCTAGGATTAAGAGGTGAGAGATAGAAGTTTCTAGGGCATTCTTATATGAATGGCTAAGATTGAGAGATATAGTATGAAATGAGTGGTGAAGAGGAAAAGTTAGTTTGACTTTTGTGCAAGTGTCTAGGTTTAATGAATCTGGGCAAGGTCATGTGACTCTTATTTATTTTTTGTGTCAAGTGGATGAGGATTAGGACAAGTGGAAAATAATTAATCAAATAATAAAATTATTTAATTAATTATTGGACAAGGATGATGTGGGAAGATAAAATTAATTAAATAAAATAAATATAATTTATTTAATTAACTTTACTAAGGGGGAAAATGGACTAAATTAATTAAATAAATAAATTTTAATTAATTAATTTTGGTGGTGGAGAAAATAGATTTCAATTTAATTAAATAAAGATAATTTATTTAATTAATTTGGGAATTAGGATAATTCTGAATAATTGAATAAATCAGTTGATGGAAGGGGGAATGCTAAAGGAAAGTCTTAGGATGAATGTGTCATAAAGTGACATAAGGTGGTGTTGAAAGATGATGTTAGAGCTATTATAAGGAGATGGTCAATTTTAGGTGTCTACATTTTGCCCTTCTTTGAGATGATGTTGCGACTATGAGAAATATCATCATTTTAAAGAAGATAGGATATGGATGAATAGAAATGGATGCCCTAACCATTTAGAGGAGTGACGAGGAGGAATGATATAAGGATGGGATGCCCCTTGAGAGGATAGATGAGTTGGAAGAACACAGGTATACTCTCGAAATAGATGAAACTGATTGGTTGAGGAGAATTGATGCAGGAGCATCTCACACAAGGTGGCCTCTGTGAGGCATTTAAGTTCATGTTTTGTTTTAAAATAGGTTTTGTGTTGTAATAAGGTCCATTGGACCAATGTATTTTCCTTTCTGTTTGTAAGTCCCTCGTGACTTAGGTCACTTTTGTCAGGTTGTTAGTTTTAGACGGTTGGTTTCTCCCAGCCGCTTGAAAATCGGTTGTTCTCCCAACTGCTTGGAATAGGGTTGGCGTTCCTCTAGTGAGTTTATAAAACCAGGGGAATGAACAAAATCAAGCATTGTAAGCATTGTAATCAGATCGAAGAGGAGAGGTTGAATGTAACTATGCATTGTGTTAAGGAGAAATCGAACTATTTTGTGTTGTCAATTTGTTTCCGTTCTTTGTAATTACAAATTGCATAGCTGTAGATTTCTTTTCCTTTCTGTGCTTTTCGCTGTTACAAAATGTTGATGTGAAGCATTCCATTGGTGAGATTTTTGTCGAAATCAGTGGAATGGCTTCGTTGTACAATATTCGTTTGTTTCCTATTTTGTTTCATTGTTCGGCGGTGCAGATGTTCCAGGTCGAGGAGTGTGCACAGTAGGCAGCCTAGCATCTCCATGTGCTAGGGTTTGGATCGGAGGAGTTGGAGTTGTTATCGGTGAGACAGAGGCCATTGACGAAACATTCCTCGCTCAGAGCGACGAGGATAGTCTGGCCGAAGAGAGGTTCGAGCCATTGAAAGAAAGTCATGGTTTGAGGTTCATATTGGGATGACAAAGTACATCGGGTAGGTGACTTGGCATTGTGCCGACAGTGTTGGTCTTGCTGATCGAGGGTATCGGGGTAACAAGAGACAAGTGACACTGACGGAGATCCATTGGGAGGAATCGGATGGCGGCAAGAGACCTTAGGGTTTGGCCGATAGCATTCGTCACACCGATGAGCAGCTGGTCCATCGGCGCATTGGCCTAAGTGTATAAGCGTTCGCCGATGCCAAGAGTCTCACCGAAGACATTAACATTGGTGTATCGGTGAAGCAAGTCTTATCGTGGCCGACAACAATAGTCTCGCCGATAAGCGAAAGTCAAAGTTGACGCCAGGGGGATCAGTGCATCGGCCGGATGGGTATCCAAGTCTCACCGAAGGTGAAGACATCGGCGTGTCAGCGAAATAAACCTCAACATGGCCGATAATAATAATCTTATCGATAGATGAGTAATGTAGAGTCATCCATCGGGAAGAGCGGTGAGATTGGAATGATAAGGTCGAAGGCGACTGGCGGTATTGCTCTCGCTGATGATCAGAGTTGTTGGACTTCACGTCAGCGTGACTATAACGGTCGGTGTGACAGGTTGCAAGGTGGCTGACAGTGAAAGTCTTAATGACTGAGGCTCCCCATCATATTGGTATCAGAGCTGGCGAAAGGTCTAGGCTGTTGTGTATTTGATTTCTGTCACTGAGAAGGTAGATGAAAAGTTGGAGCAAAATGTTTTGTTGTAGATGCTCGTGCCATCTAGTTGCGAGAAGGAATAGGACTCCTGTAGTGTGTGGGCAGACGATGATGAGGACTGTCAAGACTGTGTATGAGGAAAATCGACTAAATCAAAACTAATTAAATCAAAAGCCCAATAACATAAAGAGAACCAATCTAAATAAAAGTCATTACCAATAAATCAATGAAATATGAAAGCTTTTACCGAGATTTGTATTGTTCCCTTTGGATGAATGTGGATTGCTCGATAGTGCTGCGAAACTATGGTTGCAACAAGCAAGTAAAATGCTCAAAAATTAATGTCAAAAGATCGTGAAGTTACTCAATCAATGCGATGTATGCTCAAAGTGCTGTTAAGTATGCCTGAGAATAAGTGATCGAAGAGGATTTGTGAAGGAGATGAGGGGGGATTATATAGGTTTCAACAGAGATCGATCAATGGTCCAGATAATTCAGAAGAATCAATGGAGGAGATAAATCAAATAACCATGATGAATGTGCACACGACATGTGTCAATCCATAAGGATATTTTTATTAAGATATGATGAAAACAAGATTGATTGAATAGATAACTCAACTTGTAATTTTACCTTTTTTAGAGTTCTAAAAATAAGACTGATTGTGTACATGAGTTAATCAGATATTTTAAGAGGAATTGGAAGATAACTGAAATTAAATAAATAAATTTATTTAATTGTTTGTGCATGAGAGAGGAACAGAAGATTATAAATAAAATATTTGATTTTATTTATTTTTAGAGGATTGAGACAATTTAAATAAATTTGCATGATTTATTTAAATTTAGAAGAACAAGTGATTTAATTAAATAATGTAAATTATTTAATTATAGATAAGAGGGAATTTGTGATGAATTAATTAAATAATTAATTTAATTAATGTGGACTTGAAATTTGGAAAGAGGATTATGATCTAATTAAATAATTAAAATTATTTAATTGTGGAAGAATAATAGAGAAATTTAATTTAATTAATTAAATAAAGAGCATTTATTCAATTAATGTCACAATTATGTGATTGTGAAGAATTTGATGATTTTGGTGAAATTAATTAAATAATTAGATTATTTAATTAATGTTTGAAATGCAGGTGATTAGAAGAATTGATGAAATGCAAGTGGTGTAACAACATGGTCATTTTAGGGTGTCTACATTTTGCCCCTCTTTGATGCAATGCAGTTTACAGCATTGCGTCAAAGAAATCAATTGTTGAAGATATGATACAATTTTTTTTGATGCCCCAGTGTAGGTAGTTGCCTCAGCGTATACCCCCTCGAGTGGAAAGACAGGGAAGCGACAGAAGGACTGGGTTGATGGTCGACAACATGCGTGTGTGACGAGGTGAGAAGGAAAAGTAGAATGGGTTGGGAAGAAAAAAGGAGGGACACTATAAATAGGTCCCAAGGGGACCACACTCCTCATTTGCACCCTAAGAGTTTCTAAATTTAGAGAGTAGAGCCTCCAAACTTAGGGTGAGAGAGTTGAGTGGAAGGAGCTGACAGCGAGGAGAGATGCCGATTCCAAAGCACAAGCATCGAGTGGAGCTAGTGTGGACATACAAGAGGCCAGCAGGAGCTCCGACAGCGGTAAGTGTCCGAAAACCTCATTTTAATTTATCGTTTTAGGGCGGTCTAGGGCTACAACAAGGTAGGTTTTTTAGGTAGGTCAGCGAAAAGCGCTGTAGGATAGTTTAGTGCGTCTAGTAGTTGTCTTAAGCGCTTTTGGCGAGCCGCAGAGTGCCTGGTAGGGTAGTTCAGCGCTTTTGGCAAAAACACAGCACTATTGGCATTTAGGTCTTCGTGCCGCAGTGCAGTTGGTAGAGTCCTGCAGTGCACCTGGTAGTGCAGTGTAGCGCGGGTGGTAGGGTAAGTCAGCGCGATTGGAAGGGGAAAGAAAAAATTAGGTTGCCTCCGGTAACACAGTGAGGCGCATTTGGATAGGTAGTAAAGCGCACTTGTAAAATAGGTCGCCTTTGGTATGAGATGGTGAAGCGCTTTTGCATCAGCAGTGTGGCATGTTTGGGACAATAGTACAGCGCGTTTGTATGAAACAAAGCGCTTTAGGTTAGGTGAGAAGAGGAGTCTAGGTAGGGTTGACCGTGGAGGTGACCACTTAGGTTAGAGCAAGGGGAGAATTGGTCTGAGAGTTGGCAGCATAGGATAGATGTAGGTAGGATTTGGGGGATATGGTATGAAAGAACTGACAAGTGGTTGCGTGGATGCAGAGGATTATGCCGCTGTTGATGTCAAGAAAGCGACATCACCCTATAGCACACGAGGTAGTACAACTGACGTGGGAGGAGGACACATTCCTAGAGCATGCAGGATTGTGGCATGTAGCACACTTGACACACATTAGGGTGAATCTCGCCCTAGTGACAGCGGTGGTAGAGAGATTTCGTAGTGAGACATGCTCGTTTCACTTTCCGACAGGGGAGGCTACAGTGACACTGGAGGATGTGTATCGCATCCTCCAGGATTTAGATTGATGGAGAGAGAGTGGACTTTGACCTTGCGCGGGGCGAGATAGGCTTGGTAGAGGTCTTCTGCATAGATGACTTGAGGATAGATGACGGGGAGATTCGGTGGGCAGACGTCCCACGACTCTGTGACAGGATCAGATGGATAGTTGCGTCACTGATTGGCGGCTTCCTGTGCCCAGACAGGCGATCCAGAGGACTATCTGTGGGATGGGGCACAGTGCTATCGGGTATGTTTACACATGGGACACAGTATGCATGGGGGCCTTGTGTGCTTGGACAATTGTATCGAGACATGCACGACTGCGTTTACAAGGGGGCCGCAGTCTAATTGCAGGGGTGACTTTACTATAGGTGTGGGCGTGGGAGCATATCCTTGTGATCAGACCCATGACACAGCGCCGACGGGAGAGGGGAGAGCCGTACGCAATCCTATATGAGGGAGTGATCACACATAGGAGGCTGGGATCTGTTAGCCACTGGAGGCGACAGATCGATGAGATGGACCTATTTGTTTGGAGGCCATGGTTACTTTGCGAGGAGTGGGAGGATGAGCATGAGCAGCTTATGTACTGCCGCCAGGCTCGCTACCTCTTTGGGAGATGGATAGACACTATTGAGAGATACCTGCCAGAGCGGGTACTTAAACAGTTTGCACTACCACAGGGGCTACCAGTTGGAGAGGCGATGCATGCTAGGATACGACGAGAGGTTGGGGACTGGGATGCAGAGATTCCAGTAGCTACAGCTTTGGCAGAGGTACGGGGACTTGTCCTTGTGAGATGGGATTGGGATACAGGATTGGCAGATCTGGGGACACTGCCAGAGTACGACAGGTACTGGCAGACACATAGGCCAGTGCAGTTGACTACACCAGGTGTGGTAGGGGCAGTGGGGGAAGTACTAGTCCCAGGTGCAAAGGCTAGGATGAGGTGACAGGCCCGAGAGGTGAGACACCAGGCAGTTGGAGAGGCCAGCGGCGAGCAAGCAAATGTAGAGATGGCTGAGGAGGGGGATCCAGTCATAGAGACTGATCTAGAGCGGGCCGAGTGGCTCTTAAAGGAGGAGTAAGCCCGGAGGACTTGATTAGAGCTCCAGATGGTGCGGGTCAGGAGAGACAGGGATGCAGCGAGGGTAGAGGCGAGACAGGCCGAGGCCTTAGCACAGGTGCAGACACAGGTAGCAGCAGCAGCACAAACAACCCTGGCACACGCACAAGCACAATTACAGATCCATGCATAGGCACATGTACAGGCACAGGGGCCAGCCACACCAGCAGTGGACGACGGGCAGCTAGCCCAGGTGACAAGGGAGAGAGATGCAGAGGCACAGCTACGGTTGATAGCAGAGGCCACACTACATAGAGTGAGGCGGGAGAGAGACGAGGCACGCCGTGCACTGGGTGCTGATCAGAGGACCTTATATAGTGAGCTCGTCCGGGTACAGGGAGAGCTAGTATCAGTAGGCAGAGAGGTTGAGTATTACAGGGCTCTCTACGTGGGTGTGGTGCCAGCAGCGTAGCGAGAGCTGAGCTACAGAGATAGGAGCAAGTCCAGAGCATCCGGGTCTTGCAGGACAGGGTAGTCACTGTCCTCAGTTAGAGGGCCAGTTATGCCACCAGGGGGAGGAGGACCAGCAGGGGGACCTGCACCGAGCACAGGTGGAGGACAGGGGCCACAGCAGGAGGGCAACTCTACCCACTAGAGCGTGTACACTTGTATATTGTATTATTTTGTATCATTTTGGACTGATGCCTGCATGCATCCTGATGTATATTTGTGGGCTCTTGATAGCCTTGATGTGCTGTATTGATGTTTATTTCGATGTATACATACGAACTATTGATATAGACACAGACATTTTGTATATATGATGACCTATTATGCTCACTGATGTTCATGCTTTTGTGTATGCACTGCTTGATGACATGGATGTGATGATATGTATGTATGATTATGGATTTATGTGATGACATATACTGCTTATATGATGCTTCTAGATGTCATGATGCTTATAGATGTAGGACGATATGGATGCTATGACTAGTGATATCTAACATGTGGGTTTTGCAGATATGCATCAGAGAGAAGAAAAGAGGAGATGGAAGACATAGACTGTTGATCGATCATTGCTTTGAAAATGATATAGGGCCATGGGTAAATGGATGGGTAAATGATGAGCTTGTTGCATTGGTTTCACATTTGTATATAAAGAGCAATCCTTATTTTTGATATAACATGTGGATAGTTTGCCACCAAGGTATAAAAGACCAAGGTGCTGTGATATCCGAGTGCGTGGACGTTGACTCTGCAAGCAAGCAGTTTGAACTTAGATCCTTTAGACATAATATGACCTTGTTGGAATATGTGAATGAGCCATAGTCTTGAACATAAAATAAACTTCAAAACATGTAAATGCAAGAAGAATTATTAATATGTAAGAGGCTAGGTCATAACACACACAAGATAAATATAATGCTAAGAAAGATGCTAAAGATCATTCCTTAAACATGGCACACAAAAAGCAATGACTATGCCCCCAATCCGTACTGCATCGCAACATACCAAGATTATAGATAAATCAAGGTAGCCTTGAATAGGTAATGGATAAAAAGGAACAAAAGATAAACCAAAAAGTAAATTGACTGACTTACAAAGTAAACATACAACCAACATTTTCTATTGCCAAAGAGGTTGCTCAGGATAGATTGGATAGGAAAGATAACAACCTTATCGTAGGAGCAGTGTGTCCGTTAAAGGGGGCTATCTACCTAAAAAGACAATGTCTTGCTGCAGGAAATGCTACATGTCGCAGGAGACGCATGTGTTGGTCTCGACAATGGAACACTTTGCAGAAGACAAGCTTGTGGGTCTGGTGCTTTGGTTAAGCTGGAATTAGCTGATGTTGGCAATCGGAATAGTAGGATAGTAGATGACTCTGGAAGTGAGCTGCTTTGCCTTAGGTTTGTTAAGGACTTTTGCTTTGAAAGGATGCGCTAGCTTGCTGCTTGAGTTAGTCAATTCGAGGCGAATGGATTTTGATAAATGGAAGACTAGAAAGATGACAGTGCAACTGGATTGGGATGGGTGGAGAATGATGAATCGTATGTCCCTGAGTACTGGATACATCCTTCATATTCTAGACTGCCTACATACCCTGTATCCACGGGATCAAGGCAAAAGATGAAAGTGATAATATGTAGTTCTAGGTAGAGTGATGAGATGGATCAAGGTGAAAGGGGGAGATCTTATGTACCTGAGTACTAGATACTTCCTTCGTATTCCAGACTGCCTACATACCCATATCCATGGGATCAAGGTACCTTAAGATGGAGAGATGAGATGATATGTAGTTCTGGTTGGTGTGATGATGTAGGAAACGCGTTGGGAAGATAACAGCCTTATTGCAGGAGCGATGTGTCCGTTAAAGGGTGTTATCTGTCGAAAGGAGAATGATTGAAGCGCTTTGCGAACCAAGAACAAGGAACCACTCCTAGACCTAGGTTAAGGAAGGAACTGCCCCCATTCTGGTAGAGGAATTTGCATGGATGACTGATGAAGAAGACATAGAAAGCTTGACCTAGGACAAGACAGTGTTAATTGTTGACACAAATCAAGACGTAGGATGACGACAATGGATATTGACAAATTTCCAAGCTATACTAGATAGGGAGATGGAAATGCAAACAAGATCAATGGTTTTATTATGTATGGATGAAGAGCGTTGTGGCAACAAGAAATGAATAAGACTCGATAGATGATGGATGTTGCCTCTACACATAGCGCCTATTTGCCAGGTTTCATTATGGTACTTATCCAAGGCGTCTGTTTACCAGGTTTTCATTAGAGGATGAATTTTTTTTGGATTTTTTTTTTTAGGAATATTCTGAGGATCAGGCATAGAACTTCTTGAGATGGACACTGTTAAGTGGTTCATCTAGAGGAATGCCGTCAGGTGTGGCTAAAGTATAAGCTCCTAATCCATATGCTGCTGTGACAATAAAGGGACCTAACCAGTTAGGTTCAAACTTGCCCTTCTTTTCTCGGTCTGCTTGATTTCTCTAATTCTCTTTGAGGACAAGATCACCAACTTGAAACTGTCTTTCTTTGATCTTTTTGTTGTAATTATGCCGGAGGTAGTTTTGATAGACATGGAGATGATTAAGCATGGCAAGGCGCCTCTCATCTAGTAGTTCAAGATCAGCTAATCTGGAAGTGTGATACTCCTCTCCAACAATCATGTTCTGCATGGATACTCTGAGGGATGGGATCTCGACCTCTATAGGTAGGATGGCTTCAAAGCCATAGACCAAGGCATAGGGTGTGGCACCAGTTGGTGTTCTAATACTAGTGCAATAGGCCGATAGGGCGGGATTGAGTTGCAAGTGCCAATCACGACCAGCTTCATTGATCGTTTTCTTGAGGATTTTGAGAATGGTTTTATTGGAAGCCTCAGCTTGGCCGTTACTCTGTGGATAGTAGGGAGTTGAAAAGCGATGCTGGATATTGTATTGTGTGCACAAGGCACAGACATCTTGATTCTTGAATGGTCTCCCATTATCAGTGACAATGGCTTGGGGGATACCGTACCGGCATATGAGGTAGTTAAGGATAAACTTAGCTATTTGCTTACCGGTGATATAGGTTATGGGAATGGCTTCAACCCACTTCGTGAAATACTCAGTGGCAGTAATAATGAACTTATGGCCATTGGATGAGGATGGGTGGATTTGTCCTACGAGGTTGAGACCCCATTGAGAAAAAGGCTACGGAGTTGTCACAGGCTGTAGTTCATGAGCTAGTGCATGAATCAAATCTCCATGCTGTTGGCATTGTAGACATTTCTTAGCAAACTATGCAGCATCTTGTTCTATTGTAGGCTAGTAATAACATGTTCTGAGTATCTTCTTAGCGAGATTAGGACCGGTAGAATGTACGCCATAGACACCTTCGTGTATGTCTCGTAAGGTAGCTTCGGCTTCTTCCGCATTAAGACATCGTAAGAGGATACCATCGAGACTCTGGCGATATAATGTATCACCTAGAATGATGTAATGGGATGACCGATAGATAAAGGTTTTGTGTTGGGTGGATGATAGGTCAGAGGGAAAGGTATTGTGTTTAAGGTATTCATAGATATCTTCGTACCATGGGGAATTGGGACTAACAAGTTCACAGATGATTTCAGTAACAGGAACATCGACGGCTGGTATCAACAATTGCTCGATCAAGAATTCACATTTCTGTGTATTAGCAGGCATGTCAATCAGTGACCCTATAGAAGCCATAGAATCTATAGCCTTGTTATGCTCTCTTGAAATTTGCTCAAATGTGATGCAAGAAAAGTGTGGTTTGTAGGCATCCACTAGTTGCTTGTAGGGGACCAACTTTTCATCTTTTGTTTGGTACTCATCTGTGACTTTCTCGAATGACTAGTTGCGAGTCTCCATATACCTATAATTCTGTGATGTCCCATTGAACTGCTGTATTGAGACCGATGAGGAGTGCTTCATACTCGACAATGTTGTTGGTGCAAGGGAATGCAAGCTGATATGACTTTGGGATATAGTCATTTTGAGGTGTGATAAATAAGATGCTGGCCCCTGATCCGTGCTGTGTGTAGGAACCATCAAAGTACAACTTCCACATTATGGAGTTGCAAAGAATGAAGAGATTCTCATCCGGAAAGTTTGCTACCATAGGGTGTGTATCTGTCATGGGTGCTTCTGTTAGTTGATCTGCTAGGGCTTGTCCTTTGATTGCTTTGCGATCCGTATACTCAATGTTGAACTCACTAAGGATCATGACCCATTTAGCTAGTCTGCCTGTAAGAGCTGCTTTTGCTAGTAGATACTTCAATGGATCAATTTTGGCTATAAGATTTGTGTGTTGGTTCAACATGTAATGCTGCAACTTTTGGGAAGCAAACACTACTGCTAAACAAGCTCTTTCCATTGGTGAATAATTGAGTTCATATCCCACCAAGGTTCTACTGATATAATAAATTGCATGCTCTTTTCCTAATTCATCATTTTGTGCTAGCAGAGCCCCTAGGGCCGAAGTTGTAGTTGAGATGTGTAATATCAAAGGTTTATCAGCAACTGGTGGAACCAGTACAGGAGGTGTAGCTAGATACTCTTTAAGCTGATCAAATGTTGTTTGACACTTATCGTCCCATCGAAATGAGACATCCTTTCGGAGTAAGTGTTGAAATGGTTGACATTTATCTGCTAGCTGTGAGATGAAATGCCTAATGGATTGCAACCTTCCCTGAAGGCTCCTTAATGCTTTGAGGTTCTTTAGTGGAGGCATCTCCACTATAGCCTTTACTTTTGCGGGGTCCACTTCGATGCCTCGATGAGATACAATGTATCCCAACAGCTTCTCTAATGTTACACCGAAGACACACTTCTTTGGATTGAGTCTCACTTGGTATTTCTCCAGCCTGTCAAAGATCTGTCCTAGAATTTGTATGTGATCTGCCCTAGAAGATTTATCTAGTATGTCATCCACATAGTCCTCCATGATATGATGAAAGAGGTCATGGAATATCACTGTCATTGCTCTCTGATATGTTGCCCCTGCATTCTTTAGACCAAATGGCATGACACACCAATAATAATTACCCCAAGGACAAGTAAAAGTTGTTTTATGTTGATCTTCTTTTGCTATCTTTATCTGATTGTAGCTTGAGAATCCATCCATGAGAGAAAGAATTTCATGACCTGCAGTCAAGTCTACTATAATATCAATGTTTGGTAATGGAAAGTCATCTTTGGGACATGCTTTGTTAAGATCTCTAAAATCATTACACATGCAGATGCGCCCATTGGGTTTAGACACAGGTATAATGTTTGAGACCCAATCTGAATAGGCAATAGGTCGGATGAACTTTGCGTCTAACAACTTCTGTATTTCCACCTTTACCAAGAGAGCAATCTGTGGGTGCATCTTTCTTATCTTTTTCTTGACTGGTTTAACTTTTGGATCAACTGTGAGATAGTGAACAACTAGCTTAGGGTCTAACCCTGGCATATCAGCATAGGTCCATGCAAAATTGATGGTTCTCTATAAGAAGAATGTGTTAAGATTCTTGTGCTCTGTTTTTGATAATGATGCTGCCAGGAATGTGGTCTTCAAATTTTGCTCTATGCCAAGGTTTATTTCTATAGAATCCTCCACTAGGAGAGCTGACTTCTCTTGATACTTAGATGGTAGGGGAAGGTCAAATCCTCCATCCTCAGGTGCCACAATTGGGTTTTCACCTTTGGATACGTCCTTTGTTTTTACTATTTTGTGATCAGGAGGTGCCACAGTGTGGTTTTCACCTAGAGATCTTTCTTTATTTTTACTTTTGTGACTGGAGGATTTGGCATTCTCACCAAAATAAGCTGTTGGCTCTAGTTCCGTTACAAAACCTGCTTTATGATCGCCAAGAGGGATACCTTCCCGAAGTCCCATGAACTCAACTAGAGCTTTGTCATTTTGAAATACATCTATAATGGGGGACCCTTGTTGGTCCCAATCGATAAGTTCAGGGTAGACAAGTGTTACATTCTGGGTGTTTGTGGTGGATGTTAGGGATACGGAGGATAGCAAAAAAATGGAGGATTCTATAAATAGGTCAGTCATATGGAGGGAAGAGTCATCGATGATATCCTTAGTAGACGTCGAATCGATAGGAAAAGTTTCAGCCACCTTGTCTAGGATATACTCTCTGTCCAAGGCGTGCGGTACCTTTCTACCAAATCCCAACCCCTTCTTGTCTAGTTTCTTTGTCACAATGATGGGTTCCATTGTTCCTTGATTTTGTTTCCCAAGGCCACCCTTGCCTTTATAGCCCATGTTTTTGACTATCCTTAAGCCATTGCCATATTGCTTGACTGGTATTGTAGCTAGTTCTTTCTCCTTATAGAGCCAAGAAGAGATGTCCTCAATAGTTTCCTCTTCCAATAATTTTCCCTGTTGGAATTGGGTTAGGAATGCTGGGGGAGGAATAGCTGATTTTTTAGTTGCTTTGGTAATGGGCGGTTGGCCGTAAGATTTAGGGGATAAAGGCATCCGCCCTACACAACAAGATTTTGAGATATCATAGGTTCTAAAGCCTATATCACGGATGTGAGCTTTGATTTCAGGAAGAGGATTAGGTTCACTTGTAGAGGCTTGTGTCAGATTTTCAGGATCGACATATAGTGGGGATTCAAGGGCTTTTTCATTTTTAGGCACTTGGTTGCAATTTTTATAACTGCTTTGCAAGACACGACAAAATTCAAAAGGATTGGGGTCTCCTGGGATAGTTATCTCCGTACCATTGTATGGGAACTTTAGAGACTGATGGTACGTGGAGGGAACAACTTTCATTGCATGGATCCATGGGCCGCCTAGGATAATGTTGTAAGGCAGCTCAATATCAATGACTTGACACCGAGTTTCAAGCATGACAGGGCCCAGTTGTATAGGCAAGTGGATAACACCTTCTGAGCAGCGTTCAGCATCATCATATCCTTTGATTGTAATACTTTGATCAGTGTTGACATGATCCTCAGAGTATCCCAACTGTTTAAGTAACTTTAAAGAACAGATGTTGAGACCAGCACCACCATCTATGAGTATACGTTTGATTTTGCACTTATGGATGAGAACCTTAATATGAAGGGCATCATTGTGACACGGATCGTGGGATTGGAGGTCCTTTTTAGAGAAGACCACATTGTAGGGCGAGGCAATGTTACCTACTATAGCTTGGAAATCCGTAACCGCTATGTTGTTAGGAACTGAAGACTCTTGGAGGGCTTTTTTGAGTACTACTCTATGTGCAGGTGATGACCGTAGAAGGTCCAAGATAGAGATCTGTGATGGTGTTTTCCCTATTTGTTCGACAAGATTATAATCAGATTGAGTTGGAAGACTGGGTGTAGGACCACGAATGATGACATGACCATGACGAGTTGTAACAGCGCAATCCGTAGATTTTCCTTTAATTGTGAGGGTAGACACTCGACTCTCTTCAAAATGACCCACAATGGAGTCAAAGGAAGTGGAAGCATGATTGACACCTTTACCTTTATCCTGAGGAGGAGGCGGACCATGGTGAGGGAATGGTTCCTTGTACATGTGGAGGTCTTTGTTCGTGTGTTGAGCTGGTGGATCATCTTCAAGAGAGATTTGGTTGCCTTCGATGAGATTTTGGATTAGGTGTTTGAGTTTCATGCATGATGTGGTTTTGTGCCCTTTGCTCCTATGGAATTCACAATATTCATTTTCTTTGTACCATGCAGTTTTGTAAACCGGCTCACCATATGGGGGAACATCAGGTAAGGTGATGAGGCCTTTGTGTAAAAGCTTCTGTAGGACCTATTTGATGGGCTCTCCCAAGGGAGTGAATTGACGCCGCGGAGGGTAATCTTGTTGAGGCCGCTCTTGTTGTCGTTACTGTTGATTTTGATAAGGTTGTCTTTGTTGTTGCTGTTGTAGAGGTGGAGCTTGACTTGGTTTGGAAAGCTGCAGTGGTGTTTGCAATGTTTGGACATGTTTAGAATCGACCACCCCATCGTTAACCATGTTTTTGTTTTTGTTCCAATATTTGGGTTTATCGTTCGATTGTTGATGAGGAGCATTGTCTTTTGTTTCTTTGAAGATTTTGACTACACCCTTAGCAATGAGGGCCTTTTCAATGTTGATTCCCTTGTATGTGATTTCATCAAAGGTTGTAACACTAAGAATTTGCAAATGGAAACCTAACTCTTGGTTGAGGTTCTGCACAAATATGCTAACAAGCTGTTTCTCAGGAATCTTGAAAGGGAATTTTCTAGCCATTTGTCTCCATCGTTGAAGGAAAGAAATGAAAGTTTCTCCATTTTTCTGTTTGTTGTTGCATAGATCAGTCATGGAGATTTCATGCTCTGCGTTGTAGGAGAAATGGGTGGCAAATTTCTCTGCTAGCTCGTTAAAAGACTTGATACCCATGGGTAAGTGTGAGAACCATTCTATAGCTTGACCTCCAAGACTGCGAGGAAAAAGACGCATAAGATACATGTCGTTATGTGAGACATCGAAGCAAGCAAGATAGAATTCCCTAAGATGGTCTTTTGGGTCACCTTTTCCTTTGTATTTATCAAATTTGGGAATAGTGAAATTTTGAGGAAAAGGGATCATGGGTAATGACCGATCAAAAGGATAGGGACACACTTCTTCTAAAGAGAAGGTCTTCTTGGTGTGGCCAAATGTAAGATCAGATAGTTGTTGTTGAACTTCTGCAATTTTTAGCTCCATCGTTGTGGGAGGGGTTGGAAACATCTCTTGTTGTCTTAGAAGTGGTTGTTGTTGCCCATATGGAAGATTGTAGTGTAAGCCATGAGCATTGGTATTATAAGGGTCATATGATTGGTTGGGGTCGTATGCATTGTACGTTGGGTTCAGATTGGGTTGGAATTGGATGTTTTGATTCAGAGGAGGTGGGGGCGGCGCTAGGTAAGAATGTTGGCTTTGAGATGGTTGGAGAAAAGAATTTGGTGGAGGAAAGCTAAAGTTCATTAGATTAGGTTGCGATGGCAGAATGTAGCTTTGGGAAGTTAGGTTTTGGGAATGTTGAGGGTGGATAGGCAAGGTGTGAAAGAAATTTAGTGCTGATGAACGTAGTGGTGGAGGGACATAGGTAGATGTGTTTTGCAATGGTTGAGGTTGGGATTGCATGACCCTAGTTGGTTGAGAGACATGAAGGTTTGATGATATAGGAGGTGGTATTTGTTGAGACCCTTGTTGCATGGCTACATAGTTGTTCCCCGGATTGTAATTTGGTGGGAAACCTATTCGCGATGGGGTAACCAAAATTCCACTTGCGATTGGTGTGGACACTTTAGGATTTTGTTGTATATTTGATCGAGCTAAGGTGGCTTGCTTAGCTAGCTCTGCTTGACGTTGGAGAGTTTCTTGTTGATTTTTGTAGATCTCCATAGGAGTCAGAAGCTTTGATATGGCCCTCTTTCCTATTGGGCTTTGATAAAGGGGATTCTCAATCGTTCTCCCTTGTAAGCTTTGTTCAGGTAAAGGCGTGGTCACTGTTGACATGGTTCGCACTGCCGTTATGGTGTCTTGGGTGTTGTTGGGCTCGCTAAGATTGGATAGATCAAAGCCTTTGGGTAATTTAGCTCCTTGCTCTGCTAGCAAGTGAAAGAAATGATCTTGGTTCTTGCTAAGGATTTTGTCAAAGGTGGCTATGGCTCTAGGATCTTTTATGAATTCATTAAGATCTTGCCCATTTTCTTGAGAGGATTGACCTATTTCAAAGTGTCACTCTTCTTGAGATGGGGGTTGATCTGCGGTATAACCTTGTGGAAAAAAATCTGGAGGCATGCCGGTGGTATAGTGAGGTGTACTTACCAAAGGGACTCTACCTTCTTGAGGAGTGTTAGGATGGTCCAACTGCAGCATGTTGGGAGAGTTGGTAGATCTTTCCGTGGGTGTTCTAGGAGTAACCTTGGGAGTAATGTTGAGACGACCTGATTGTGATGCGTGAGGAGGCGATTTGCGCTTCCTAGGGACAACTTGCTTGGACTTCATAGTTTGCTGGAGCCTAGTGGTTACCATGGAATACACTAGGACAAAAAGTAATGCTGAGATTCTGCCTGTGCTTTGAGAAAGACAAACTCTTGATGCACAATTTACTGGACCAAAAGCGCTATACTGTTTGACCAGAGGCGCAAGACTATGCAACCAAAAGCGTGCTACTGTAATACCAAAGGTGATGGACTGAGCTACCAAAGGTGAGGTACTGCTATGCCAAAGGTGAGCTACGGTGACCAAGAGTGAGCTACTGTTATACCAAAGGAGTTGAAGTAGGGTTGCCAGAGGCGAGGTACTACTATACCAAAGGCGATCTATTGTACTACCAAAGGCGAGCTGCTGTAATACCAGAGGCACTGAAGTAGTGTCTGATGTTTCTAACTTTGATAGATTTGGTTCTGTTTCAGATTAGATTTGTTTTGGCAAGAGAAAACACAACAAACAAAGTTGGCAAAAAAGGGACTGACACAACAGATAGTGTATGTTTAAGGCTCACAAAAAAGCCTAATGTTTCCACAGGTATAAGACAATTGCAATCAAATAACAAGCACTTTTTATCCCTAGAGACAAGGTTTCATTGCAGTAGATCAGCTCACAGCTTAATACTTCGTCGATAAAAATGTCATTCCATAAAGGTGTCAGATATTTAGTATCTTTGTGAGAGACGATAGGTAGGGATATCTCACCCTCCCCTTGGAAAGCTCAAGTAGGTCACAAGAGCTTTATGGCCAAGGGAATACTATCTCTTCTCAAGAGAGCCAATGGTGAGTATCTTAAGGGCTTAAATCGATTCCCCTTGCACTGATGATTACCGCAATGTTCGGAGGTGGATCGGGTAGTCTCTATCTAGAATGGTTCTTAGTAACTTTGAGGGACCAATGCCTTACGAGCAATGCGACAAGCTACTAAAAGCTTTAACCAATCCTACTAAGAGTATCAAACACTTTGCTCAATGTGAAAATTATTTCCACAAAGAACTAGTACACCTCTTTTCAGTTTGGCACCACAAGGTAAGGCTGACGTCGGTTATGACTTGGCTTTCGCCTTATCCCTCTTATATAGCGGTTCAAAGGAAAACTCCACTTAGGGTCATCCCTTTTGGATGAAATGCAATCTAAAAGCAGGCCCTTCTAAAGGAAGTATTGAAATGTAAGAGCAAGCACGTCAAACAAAGGTTCAATTGTCCCGTTATAAGAAAAATAAGGTGCAACTAAATTAGGCACACACACGTTTGTGGTTTTTAATTGTTCCTTATGAAATTGAAGTGTTTGGCATTCATGCCCATTGTCCCTTAAAAAATTGAGGTGTTTTTGCATACATGTCCATTGTCCCTTAAGAAAAAGCAATATGTTTCTAAGACTTAGATTGCCAAAAATAATTTGTTTAATTGTCCCTTAAGAAGGCAATATGTTTCTAAGACTTAGTGCAATAAATCAAGATTTCTTCAATGCTCATCCTACATGAACATGTTAAAAAAAATCAATTTGCTCTGTGTGAGTGATAAGAAGCTGCAACAAGTCAATTAGTTCCACAAAAACTCACAAGTTTAGCAAAAATAAATCAATTTGACCAAGAGTGCTGCACTGTGCTACCAAAAGCAACTTACTGTAATGCCAGAAGCACTGAACTATGTTGCCGAAAGCGAGTTGCTGCAGACCAGAGGTGATGTACTAAACTGCCAGAAGTGTGGTACTGTTATACCAAAAGCGAGCTAGTTTTCTACCAAAAGCAAGCTAGTTTTCTACCAAAAGCGAGTTACTATACTACCAAATGCGCAGCACTGTACTACCAAACACGCGGTGTAATAATAGGCCTGCAAAAAATAATATTTCATCAAGAAAGCTAGATCAAAGGATGATTGAATGATTGATTGATGATCTAGGATGTTGATAAGTGATAAGACATTGCAACAAGTAATATTAGTTCCAAAGAAAACAAGATGTCAGAAATCAAGTCAATAAGTGAGAAACCCTAGAAAACCAAAGTGAAATCCAGAAAATTGGTAACAAATATGATGAGATACAAGAGATTAAATATCACCAATGGATTCCTTATGATTTTATATGCAATTTAAAAAAAAGAATCAAATTTCGTTAAGTTTTGAGAAAGTTATGGGGTTTTGAAGTTTGCAATATTGTTATCCTAACCAAAAGTGCTTTATTGTTATACCAATAGCACTTTGCTGTTATACCAAAAGTGCTTTACTGTTATACCAAAAGTGCTTTTCTATTTTCTCATGTGCGCTTTACTGTAATACCAAAAGCGCGGTTCTGTGCTACCAAAGGCGCTGCGGGATATCCCGAAAGCGCTGTACTGCTCTACCAAAGGCGCTTTTCTATGTCAAGATGCGCTGTTCCGTACTGTACTTAAAAAAAATCAATTTCTCAAAGAAAAAGAGGGATCATCATGTCCCACCGGGCGTGCCAGAATGTGTATGAGGAAAATCAACTAAATCAAAACTAATTAAATCAAAAGCCCAATAACATAAAGAGAACCAATCTAAATAAAAGCCATTACTAATAAATCAATGAATTATGAAAGTTTTTACTGAGATTTGTATTGTTCCCTTTGGATGAATGTGGATTGCTCAATAGTGCTGCGAAACCATGGTTGCAACAAGCAAGTAAAGTGCTCAAAGATCAATGTCAAAAAATCGTAAAATTGCTCAAAGATCAATCTCAAAAGATCGTAAAGTTACTCAATCGATATGATGTATGCTCAAAGCGCTGTAAATGATGCCTGAGAATAAGTGATCGAAGAGGATTTGTGAAGAAGATGAGGGGGGTTTATATAGGTTTCAAACTCGTGTATGAGGAAAATCGACTAAGTCAGAACTAATTAAATCAAAAGCCCAATAACATAAAGAGAACCAATTTAAATAAAAGCTATTACCAATAAATCAATGAAATATGAAAGCTTTTACCGAGATTTGTATTGTTCCCTTTGGATAATGTGGATTGCTCGATAGTGCTGCGAAACCATGGTTGCAACAAGCAAGTAAAGTGCTCAAAGATCAATGTCAAAAGATCATGAAGTTGCTCAATCGATGCGATGTATGCTCAAAGCGCTGTTAAGTATGCCTGAGAATAAGTGATCGAAGAGGATTTGTGAAGGAGATGAGGGGGGATTATATAGGTTTCAATAGAGATCGATCAACGGTCCAGATAATTCAGAAGAATCAATGGAGGAGATAAATTAAATAACCATGATGAATGTGCACACGACATGTGTCAATCCATAAGGATATTTTTATTAAGATATGATGAAAACAAGATTGATTGAATAGATAACTCAACTTGTAATTTTGCCTTTTTTAGAGTTCTAAAAATAAGACTGATTGTGCACATGAGTTAATCAGAGATTTTAAGAGGAATTGGAAGATAACTGAAATTAAATAAATAAATTTATTTAATTGTTTGTGCATGAAAGAGGAACAGAAGATTATAAATAAAATATTTGATTTTATTTATTTTTAGAGGATTGAGACAATTTAAATAAATTTGCATGATTTATTTAAATTTAGAAGAACAAGTGATTTAATTAAATAATGTAAATTATTTAATTATAGATAAGAGGGAATTTGTGATGAATTGATTAAATAATTAATTTAATTAATGTGGACTTGAAATTTGGAAAGAGGATAATGATCTAATCAAATAATTAAAATTATTTAATTGTGGAAGAATAATAGAGGAATTTAATTTAATTAATTAAATAAAGAGCATTTATTCAATTAATGTCACAATTATGTGATTGTGAAGAATTTGATGATTTTGGTGAAATTAATTAAATAATTAGATTATTTAATTAATGTTTGAAATGCAAGTGATTAGAAGAATTGATGAAATGCAAGTGGTGTAACAACATGGTCATTTTAGGGTGTCTACAAAGACCATTCACCAATAGAGGTTTGGCTGGAAGAGGGTGCAGAGTGAGGCCACTGCAAGAGAGAGTGATAGTGCATCTCCAGGATCTGCTGTTGGATGTGAGGAATGGGTCTATAGCAATGTGTAGGATGGGCATCTGATTGAGCATTGGGTTGTAGTCGAATTGAGGATTTGCAAGAGTGTTGGCGTTTGGGTGCTGTCTGTGAATGTTTATGTCAAACAGAGAGTGAAGGAGAGGCTAGCAATATGCCTCCAAAGGGGATGACCACCGAAGTGGTCAAGAAATTTCAAGAGATGGAAGAGATGATCAAAACTAGAGTCAGGGAAGCACTCCAAGCTGAATTGAAGACAATGAAGATAGGAAAAAGGATAGAGAAAGATTCAGATGAAGAAGAGAAAGAGGAAGAACCAGAGGAACAAGAAGAGGCGAAGATACCAGTTGAACAAAAGCAATTTTTGGAAGCCATCAAGGCAATTGGCAAGGACTCTTCAGAGGCTTGGATAGATATCCCCATGTTCAGTGGAAAGATGAATGTTGATGAAGTCATGGAGTGGATTGAGGCTCTAAACAACTACTTTGAGTACAAAGAAGTTCCTGAAAGTAAAAGGGTTAAGTTTGCAAAAACTAAACTGAAAGGTGCTGCCCTTACATGGTGGAATTACACCCAAGGAGAAAGGGTAAAGAATGGGAAAAGTATGATCTCTTCGTGGAGCAGAATGCTGGAGAAGATCAAGTCCCAGTTCCTTCCATCTGACTACGATGTGCAGATTTACAGGAAGATGCAGAACCTTAAGCAAAAAGATATGGATGTGGCTACTTACACTAAGGAGTTTCACAAATACACTCTTCGTTGTGGGTACATGGAGGACGAAAAAGCCAAGGTAGCAAGGTATCTATATGGTCTAAGGATCAATATTCAAGATGAGATAAGTTTGTTTACCCGTGAAACCGTGGAAAAATGCTTTCAAGTAGCATTAAGAGCTGAAGAGAAGCTGAAGAGGAAAAGTGAGCAGCAGAGTAGAGGAAGAGCTAACAAAAATTTTAGAGGCAGTTTTGGAGGCAGAAGTCCTAACCAGAGGCCTAGTGGTGAGTCTAGCCAAGAAGAGCAAGTTGGAGACTCAAGTAGCAGAGGGGGCTGCCGAGGAAGAAGGCCAAATGAAGGAAGTGGGACAAATGGATCAGGTAGAGAATCCAAGTTCTCCAATATAAGATGTTATAACTGTAATCAGATAGGACACCCTGCCTATAAGTGTCCAGAGAAGGCCTCAACTTCTCATGGTAATGAGAGAAGAACCACATTGACTCAAGAGGATGCAGGGAGTGTGACATCTCCTAAAGTGAATTTGACTTCAGAGGTGGGAGAAAATCTGATGATCAAGAGGACACTGTTCAAAGAACCAGTGCAGACTGAACCATCACAAAGGAGAGCACTTTTCAGGATCAATTGCAAAAGCAGAGGTAAAATATGCAAGGTAGTCATAGATTTTGGTTCAACAGATAATATGGTTTCTAAGGAAATGGTCAATAAATTGAACATCGAAAGGATTCCTCATCAAACTCCTTACAAGGCATCTTGGGTAAGTGATAGTCAATCACTTTTGGTAGATGGGCAAGCATATGTTGATTTTGAAATCAGAGAATATAAGGAGAGAATTTTATGTGACATTTTTCCCATGGAGTGTTGTCACCTACTTTTAGGTAGGCCATGGCAATTTGATAGGCAAGCATTATATGATGGATATGCTAACACATACACCATCAAGAAGGATGGAAAGACTTTTGTGATGACACCATTGCAAGAAGGTGCTACAACACAGCAGTCAGCCAAGATTATTTTGGTGGGTAAGAAAGAGTTTGTGAAGATGCATGAAGAAGAGACAAGGAAAGTTGAGGATACCTCATGGAGCGAGGTTACCAAAGATCATAGTTTGAAGGTGATTTCAGTTTTGAATGATGGAGATCCAATGGTAAAGTTTAAGATGGATCAACAGAAGGTCAAAGAGCAGGTCTGCAAGCAACCACAAGTTGATTGGAAAGAAGAGGATGCTATCATAGTAGGGGCCATTGTTTGTCCTCTAGAGCCAACAAGAGTTGGAAGGCAAACATATTCTACCATAGCAGCAGTACAAGATGCATCAAACACAGTTTTGAATGCAGGTGTTCAGGCAGATATGATAGTAAGCAATCATGGTATGCAACATCCAAGTTTGGTTGCAAGCACTCACTCATGGCAAGGTGTGAGTAGAGCCTACAATGCTAGGCATGAGTTTTTGATTCCATGGAAGCAAGTTGTAGTCCAGAACTCATGGGGAAGGCATGAGGTAGCAAAGGATAACGGTGGTGCAAAACACAGACTCAACTCATGGGACATGAGTTCTTTTCTAGGTGGGGTGTATGATGCAAGAGCATCTCACACAAGGTGGCCTCCATGAGGCATTTAAGTTCATGTTTTGTTTTGAAAATAGGTTTTGTGTTGTAATAAGGTCCATTGGACCAATGCATTTTCCTTTCTGTTTGTAAGTCCCTCGTGACTGAGGTCATTTTTGTCAGGTTGTTAGTTTTAGACGGTTGGTTTCTCCCAGTCACTTGGAATAGGGTTGGCGTTCCTCTGGCAAGTTAATAAAACTAGGGGAATGAACAGAATCAAGCATTGTAAGCATTGTAATTAGATCGAAGAGGAGATGTTGAATGTAACCGTGCATTGTGTTAAGGAGAAATCAAACTATTCTGTGTTGTCAATTTGTTTCCATTTTTTGTAATTACAAACTGCATAGCTATAGATTTCTTTTCCTTTTTGTGCTTTTTACTGTTACAAAATGTCGATGTGAAGCATTCCACTAGTGAGATTTCTATCGAAATTAGTGGAATGGCTTCATTGTACAATATTCATTTGTTTCCTATTTTGTTTCATTGTTCCAGGTCGAGGAGTGTACACAGTAGGCGGCCTAGCATCTCCATGTGCTGGGGTTTGGATCGGAGGAGTTGGAGCTGCTATCAGTGAGATAGAGGCCATCGATGAAAAATTCCTCACTCAGAGCGACGAGGATAGTTTGGTCGAAGAGAGGTTCAAGCCATTAAAAGAAATTCATGGTCTGAGGTTCATATCGAGATGACAAAGTACATTGGGTAGGCGACTTGGCATTGTGCCGACAGTGTTGGTCTTGCCGATCGAGGGTATTGGGGTAACAACTGACACCGACGGAGATCCATCAGGAGGAATTGGCTAGCAGCAAGAGACCTTAGGGTTTGGCTGATAGCATTCGTCACATCGATGAGCAGCTGGTCCATCGGTGCATTGGCCTAAGTGTATAAGCATTTGCCGATGACAAGAGTCTCACCAAAGACATTAACATTGGTGTATCGGCGAAGCAAGTCTCATCGTGGCTGATAGCAATAGTCTCACTGATAAGCGAAAGTCAAAGTTGATGCCAGGGGGATCAGTGCATCAGCTGGAAGGGTATCCAAGTCTCACCGAAGGCGAAGACATCGGCATGTCAGCGAAATAAACCTCAACATGGCCGATAATAATAATCTTGCCGATAGATGAGTAATGTAGAGTCATTCATCGGGAAGAGTGGTGAGATCGGAGTGATAAGATTGAAGGCGACCAACGGCATTGCTCTAGCTGATGATCAGAGTTGTTGGACCTCACGTTGATGTGACTATAACGGTCGGTGTGACAGGTTGCAAGGTGGTCGACGGTGAAAGTCTTACCGACTGAGGCTCCCCATCAAGAATGGAGGAAAGATAGGGGACAGATGAAATGGATGAATAATATGTTATGCTGCATTGGGTGAGCAACCATGGATTTTGATATAGTATTAGACATTATGCACCAAGGTATAAAGACTAGGGTGACGATGTGTCTCGTGCATAAAGGATTGACTCAATAATAAAAGGGTCCCAAGCAAACACATGTCGTATGACACCATGATGTCATTGTGGCGGTATGTCGCAAGGACTGATACAAATGCAAGTAAAATGATAACACACACAAGCAAGCATGCACAAATGATAAAAAGACAAACAAGGTTGCTGCTCTTGTCAAGCTGAAAATTGATGATTGATTGATTTGATTTGATGATGAGGATAGACCTCTATACTTAAGATAGACAAATTTCTTAAGCAAGAGTTGATTGGATTAATTGATTTGATTGATTTGATGATGAGGATAGATCTCTATACTTAAGATAGGCAAAGTTCTCAAGCAAGAGTTGATTGGATTTGATTTCTACTTAAGATAGACAAAGCTCTTAAGCAAGAATTGATTGAGTTTGATGATGATGATGATTATTATTATTATTTGAATTGATTAGGTTTGCAACAAGGCTGAGAACAAAACCAATGGATGCTTTTGGATGATTGGCTAGATTGCTTAGCTAGATTGGCATGGATTAAGGATGACTTGCACTTGGATTTATTGCTTTGATTTTTTATGGGTGGTTGCATTGGATTGCATTTGGGTAGCCCTTTTTGCTGTCCATACCAATGACAAGGGAAAACCAAGTCTAGGGACAAGGATAGAAATGAGGACTAGATGGAAAGAGAAAAGGATTGGGATTGGATGGGATGGATGGGGGATGCATGATGGATGGATGGAGGGGTTCAGAATGTGATTTCCAAGGACTATGTCGTATAGGAATAACATGCCCCACTCTAGGTATTATACTCAAGACTTTGTGTGACAATGCTTGTGATTATATGGTGATGGAATTGGTTGGAAAATATTAGGAACATCAAGATACATCCAAAGTATTTTTCAACATTTTTCCCCTATCCTTATCAAGATCAAAAGTAGGAGGGGAGGATAGGTTGATTAAATGGGATAGGTATGTGGATATAATGAATAAGGATGATAGGATATGAGGGAAATGATATGATGGGATAGATGAGACAACTTGCCCCCAAGTGTAAGTCACATAGATAATTGATCTACACATGATGCCCATAAATGGTTTTCATCATGGTACTTATCCAAGGCACCATGAAATGGTTTTCACTATTGGATGCATGATTTCTCTTTATTATTTTAATTTTTGATTTTTTTAAATGTTTTAATTTCATTGATAGCTTGATATTCAAAGGCTCTTCACAAGTCCATGTCTATTGGATTCAGTTGATATAGATGTGATTATCATAACATGCCAATAGTGACTTGCCTAGAGTAATTGCTTTGTCAAGATGAAATCGCTCTTGTGCAATCCTTTAATGTTGTCATGATCCTCATTGATAATTGAGTTGGCCTTATCCGAATGTTTGCATTTTATAAGGTACCATCATAGCCTTTATGGTGAAGTGTCGCTACCACAACACAACAGACTTGAGAGTTGGGATTTTTAGATTTTAGACATGATGCTAGATTTAGATGGGGAGTATTTGATGTGGAATTAGGTGATTTTCATGTATTTGGTTTGGTTGGATGGGTTGGCGATGCAGATTGGTTTGATGATTTTTTGACTCGCCAAACTTGAGATGGTGGATTATGGAGTTTAGATTTGGAATTAGGAAGTTTGTCCATGTCAAACAAGGATGCCGATTAGGACTTGTATGCTCAAAATCACAACTTTAGTTGCCTGGGGTTGTTGAGTTAGATTTCAGCACACACATGGACCCTTCTCTCCTTGCTATGGGGCGAACCGCCACGTCACTCTCGCTCTCCTAGAAGTAGCTAGTCGAGAGGAGGAAGACACAGGAGTGGTTTGGCTCGTTGGAGAGCTAGACTTCGCGGAGAGGGGTCGACACGTATAGGGCCTTTGTTGTTGTGTGCTGATGTAGATGTTTTGTTCAATGATTATTGCTGTAAAGATAACTGTATAACCTAAAGGGTCACTAGTTACTCTTCTTCTATTGGGATTTTTGATGTTCCACCTTTGTGTGGGTAAGCTGTTACTTTCGTTGATGACTTGTTCTCGTTGACATTCTGTTTCAAATTGTTGAATGGATGCTTGTTGTAACTGAAATTGTCTAAATGCCTCTAGTTGTTGCAAGACAAATGGATCTTGTTGTGGTCTCAGATGGATTTCCTGTATTTCGTTGAGGACTGCCCTCACCCACTCACCCACTCACCTCTTAATCTTGGGCACATTCGTGAGCCGAGACAAGAGATAGGCGTATGTGGACTAACCTTGACTAGACTTTGGGTTTGACTTAGGTTTTTGATTCACCTAAGGTTTCATTGTGCGTTGACTTTTGTTGACCTTGTGACAATATGAAGGGTTTGACTAAATAGTTGACCGTGGTTGACCTTGTGATGGTATCAAGGGTTTGCAAGTTATCTATTTGCTTAATGTTTTTGTTCTTTTCTATATTTTTATGAATGCAACTATATGACATGCAAAACTTGTTTTTGTTCTTTTTTTGGTATTTTGGAAATAAAAGATGCTTTTAATCTAAGAAAGGAAATATGAATGCAACTATGATGAAATTTACCTAATGCAATTATTTTATGTTTTTGGGGTTTTTGAATGTTTTGAAATGATTTAATCTAGAAAAGGAAATTGCAAGTAAATTAATTAAATTATGAATGCAAATTACTTTTAGAATGCTAGATCTAACTGTTGTATCAAGGAAAACACAATAAATTACTAATCCCAAGAGCAATTTCAAATTTCTAATTACTACCAATTGACAAAAAGCATAGAGGAACCTGAAATAAAGAAGACTTGTGAGCCTCCACTACCCTCAGAAATCCTTGATGGCAACCTCATATCCTCTTGAAGCAGCGGGAAGAACTCTTGGTGACAAGACAACACAAAGAAGCGGAAGAAGCTTTAGAAGCTTTGGAAAGAGAGCTCAATAAGAGCTATTTATGAGCATGATGGATTGATTGAAGTAGCATAAGGACGCTTGAAGAGCTTTATGTGAAAGCTTGATGAACAATGAATAAATAAAAGGCACCTTCATTTTGTGTGAGCATGAGAATGTTGATTGGAGAGAAAACACTTAGCAAGAGCTGTATGCACAATGAATTTGCCTCCCTTTGTGCTTGAGAGAGGGGGTATTTATAGGTTATAAGAAAGGATGAGTGGTGGAATTGATTGAGAAGTTAACTCAATTGATTGAAGAGTTGAAAAGAATTGATTGGGGAGTGAATTGGATTGATTATCTAGTGAACTCAGTTAATTAGGGAGTGATAAAGCAATAATAGCCTATCACTAAAGAAGAAATGGAGTTAGAAGAATTCCTGGGAGAGAATGAGTTGTTAATTTCAAATCAAATGGAGCTAATTAAACATGTGTGGGTGCATAAAATAGTTAACTCTAAATTAAGCATAAAAATTATGGGAACTAGAAGAAAAACGAGCGAAAATGAAGCTATTTCGAGTTAGAAACTCAAGTTTTTCCATGGATGGAAACATGACAAAGTCGCCCATGGGTCACCCCTTTCACCAGTAGGGTCACCCATGGATCAACCGGGGGGAGATCCTGATTTATGAGGGTTGCCCGACGGGAGATCTGGAAAGATAGGGGTCTGGGTGAAAATGCATGATGGGAGATGGTAGAGGAGATGAAAAGGAGGGGATTTGCCTTTGGAAACATGTCAGTCATGTGCAAGAATCCAAATCTCCACTTGTAAACTAGGATCTCCTGACAGGAGATCTGGAAATTGTTGGAAGTATGAGGTTAACCAATGTTGTCATTGATGTCAACATACTCATATTGCATTGATAAGAAGGATTGGATGAGCTGTGTGCTGAGGATATTGAGAAAATCAGTCTCAATCAGAAATAGTGAAGAACAGTGATAAGAAGAAGGCAAAAGTACTCAATGGGTTGAGAATCAGAGGATGCGGATTAAAGGGTTTGTAGATATGAGTCTTGAGATATTCTAGTTAAGATTTTATGAGTATGATGAAGATGATCAGAATGATGTTCTAGTTCAAGGAGCTCCATCCTCTCCTGAAGGTCAGATTCAGACTGATCCAGTAAATCAGGAAGAAGAGATAGGTTTGGATGAGCCTGATCAAGAAGCAGAAGTGCAAGAAACTCCCAAAGTTCCAAGGTATTAAGACTGAACCACTCTAAAGATCAGATCATAGGTGACAAAAACAAAGGTGTGCAAACTAGAAGGAATGTTGCTCAAAATCCAGATGAATGTTGTCTGATTTCAAAGATTGAACCTAAGACAATAAATGAAGCATGCAATGATGAAAATTGGACAAAAGCAATGGAAGAAGAATTAATGCAAATTGAGAAAAATCACACTTGGGATCTTGTCTCTAGACCTATAAACAAGAATGTGATTGGAACCAAATGGGTTTTCTGGAACAAACTAAATGAAGTTGGTGAAGTAATTAGAAATAAGGCCAGACTAGTCTGTAAAGGCTACTCTCAAATAGAAGGGATTGATTTTGAGGAAACTTTTGCTCCGGTCGCAAGAATTGAAGTAGTCAGACTATTTCTTGCATTTGCTGCCTTCAAAGATTTCAAAGTATATTAGATGGATGTCAAATCTGCTTTCCTGAATGGTGACCTAGAAGAAGAGGTGTACATTGAACAACCGGATGGATTTCAGTTATCAGAGCATGGTGATATGGTTTGCAAATTAAAGAAGGCACTGTATGGTCTAAAGCAAGCCCCAAGAGCATGGTATGAGAGGCTGGATAAACATCTTTTAAAGATTGGTTTCAACAAATGTACTGCTGATAGTAACCTATATTCTCAAATTGATCATGAAAACATCTTGATTGTTGAAGTATTTGTTGATGATATCATCTTTAGAGGAAGAGACAGTATGTGTAAAGCCTTTGCAAACCAAATGAAAAGTGAGTTTGAAATGTTAATGCTCGGTGAAAGGAATTTCTTCTTGGGTCTGCAAATTACTCAGACAAAGAAAGGAATCTTTATTTCTCAGACCAAATATGTGAAAGAACTATTGAAGAAATTTGGAATGGAAGATTCAAAGCCAATGAACACTCCCATGGCTACTAGATGTAAGTTGAGCAAAGATGATGACTCTCCTAAGATAGATCAGACAAAGTACAGATCAATGATTGGTGGATTACTGTATCTCACTCAGACTAGACCAGATATAATGCAGGCTGTTGGTCTTGTGGCGAGATTCCAGGCTGATCCCAGAGAATCTCATGTCATGGCAATCAAAAGAATTTTTAGGTACTTGAAAGGAACAGTTAAGTATGGCCTATGGTATCCCATAGATCATGACTTTTCTCTTCATGCATATACAGATGCAGATTGGGCAGGAGATGTGGATGATAGGAAGAGTACAAGTGGAGGAGCATTCTTTTTGGGAAAAAGGTTGGTTTCTTGGCTAAGTAAGAAACAAGAAGCAATATCCCTGTCTACAACAGAAGCAGAATACATTGTAGCAGCAGGTAGTTGCACTCAACTTTTGTGGATGAAGCAAATGCTAAGAGATATTCAAGTAGAATATGAGGAGCCTATCACAATTTACTGTGATAATTCAAGTGCAATAAATATTTCTAAGAATCTGGTATTGCATTCTAAGACCAAGCATATATCTATCAAATTTCACTTTTTAAGAGAACAAGTGAACAAGGGTGAAGTCTGATTGGAGTATGTACCCTCCAAGGATCAGCGTGCAGATATTTTTACTAAACCTCTTTCCAAGGACTCTTTTGAGTATCTCAGGGAGAAGTTAGGGGTCATGGCCCCTCCGATGATGAACTAGGATGCACTAATGTGCATCAGTCTGGTGGATATCACAGTCATATCTTGTGATCTGGATTGATGATGGAGAGCTGCTACTAAGGGGGAGCAGCTGGTATGATTTTGATGTGTTAGAATTGCAAGTATGAGGCCTTTGCCATTGATGTCAAAGGGGGAGAGAAGACATGTAAAAAACAAGTGGTTGATGATCAAAGGGGGAGCAGTAAAGGAAGAGAAGACATGTGAAGAGTTGTTGCTGATAGGGGGAGCTGTGATAGAAAGGAGAAGTTCTTGTCTTGATGGTTTTTCACATCACATGTTGCCATCAATGACAAAGGGGGAGATTGTTGCAAGTATAAGGTTAACTAGTGTTGTCATTGATGTCGACATACTCATATTGCATTGATAAGAAGGATTGGATGAGCTGTGTGCTGAGGATATTGAGAAAATTAGTCTCAATCAGAAATATTGAAGAACAGTGATAAGAAGAAGGCAAAAGTACTCAATGGGTTGAGAATTAGAGGATGTGGATTAAAGGGTTTGTAGATATGAGTCTTGAGATGTTCCAGTTAAGATTTCAGAGGTTTGCATGAAGATCTGAAGAAGTTATGTTCACTCAAGTAGAACCGGTTCTGGCAGGTGTTCAGTGGTGACAGAGTGTCACAAATTGGTCCGGTGAGTTCTGGAATTACATTCTCTCATTCTGCGGATTGGAGGGAGTGTTGAAGAAGTCAGTGTGAAGTGACAACTTGATTTGTGCATTGTTTGGAGGTCCGGAAGAACCTTTTGCATTATGACAGTGGCGAAAGACTGTGTTCTTGAAGTTCTGGATGAAGAAGAGAAGGATTCTAGTAAGCAGATGAAGTGCGGATGTTATTGGTGATTTGGGAAAGGTTGTGGTGATCCTTGGATCATGTCCAGTCCATATTGGCAGTCCACATTGAAGTTAGAGTTTGGATTTGATGTAAAGATCACCGGTTGTTGGTGTTCTTCTTGAGACAGGCCGACCAGATGTATTACATGTCTTGCGAATGATCTTGTAGATGATTGCCGACTTAGATGATTGTTCCTAAGCCAATGCCTTGTATAAATAAGGGATTGTGAATTCATTTTGAAGTGTGTCTTGTGGTGATGAGTGTGATATAGCGAAGGGAAGTACGAAAGGCAGAGCAGGAGTTTTTGGGCTTAAATGGAACTGATCCAGGCATGGTAAAGATGTCAAATCTCCTGTTCAAGTTTGTGATTCTTATCACTTTGTAGATAGTGTGTCTCTTGTAGGCAGTGTGCCTCTTGTGAATAGTGTGCTCAGGCAGTGAGCCCTAATTGGCATGTGCCATCTATTTTTCTTATTCTTCTAACAGAAAATAATCCTTGGGTTAATCACCCCGTGGTTTTTCCCTTAACTGGGTTTTCCACGTAAAAATCTTGGTGTCTCAAGTGTTGATGTGTATTTGCTTTGCTGTTTATGTCTTATGCTTCCATGAATAATTAATTGCTATGCTATTGATTAACAAAGTGGATTTAAGTGTTTGAATGCAAAGCAAATTAAGGATAATTGATTCACCCCCCCTCTCAATTATCAACAGAAATAATAGGGGGAGATTTGAATTGGTTGAGTGAAACTGAAAACTGAAAGTGGGAGATGGCTTCGAGGGACCTCTAGAAGGCTTCTAGGGGGTGGAGAAGATGAAAACATAGGGGAAAGGTAAAAAATCACCTACAAGATGCTTACAAGGCTTAGGAACAGGGTTGCAAGTTCAGAAAATGTAAATAAAAAAGTGTCGAAAAGCATCGACGATAGAGAAGGAGGGAAAACAATAAAGAGGAAACAACACAAGATGAAAGAAATGACGCATCACCGAGAGGTTTGCTGCTTAGGGGAAATTATTTCATGCTTACATGTATGTGACAAGGATCATATATCATCATAGGGGTCCTCGTGGAGGCTGTGCATGATTTTTGTGCTTACAGAACCAACATCTTACACATAGTTCTTAGGGTTGTCATTGGTGTCAACATTGTCACTAGGTTGTCATTAATGTCAACACTATCATGGTGGTGTGATGGTGTTCATGGTTGGATGTCATGTCCCATCTAGCAAGAGAAGAAGATATAGCTCATGGTTGGATGTCATGCCCCATCCAAAAAGATAAGGGAGAAGATGTAATTCATATTAAGATGGGAATTAGAAGCACAAATATGATCAAATGTGTTGTTGATGCTACTGATGGCTTGTAGTATGTTTGTTCCAAGATCCATGATGATTGCATTATCAAAAGAGTGTTTTGCTAATTGATTGTTTGAAGACAATGTCACTTCTGTGAAAATGTTTTGTGCAGGATAATGGAATGTTCCGCATTCCTCCACATTTGTAGATATGGCCATGCAGTTTTGGAATTGTGTTTAGAATGCAGTAAAGGTGATAATTCCAAGTTTTTTTTGGGATAAGGTGCCATTAACCTTGTAAATCCCAATATTGTATTTATTCTATTTATTATATGTAATTTGTAATTATCCATGAGGAGATGTACTAGTTTCATTGGCAGGGGTAATTTCAGAGTCACCGGAAGTTATTACAGAGTGACTTTTACTATTGGCAAATGTAAAAACTCATGGTAAATGAGGATAGGCATGCTCCCTTGAGGAATATACTATTTTTGGCATGTATGACAACTATCAAATGTTTGGTGAGTGAATTTATGACAGTTGTAAGTTGTCATAAGATTCTGTGATTCTATGATGCATATGATGGATATGTTAGTTGTATATTTTCTATATTTAGCCCAAGGTTCCTATCTTGGAAAGATAATCTTTTGTGGAATCTATGATGGTTATGACACATCATAAGATGTTGTAAGAGGCCAAATTTAGTCTTGGGAGCCCAACCTTTGAATGACTATTTTTGGACAAGTGTAAGATGCTTGTAAGATGGTAATTAATGTTTACGGGTTGGAGAATCTTAGGAGAGAGAAGGTGAATGCCTAAGATGAGTTAGAAAATGTTTCTATAAGTATTTTCCATGTATTAGTTGTTGAAATACAGATTTTAGGTACTCAGGTGTTGCCTGATTGCTGTTAGATTGAAGACTAGTGGAGAGAGTAAAAGTGTTATTGTATTGTAAATCATTTTCATATTAATACAAACATTGGGCCTCTTTCATGTGTGGAGTTTTTTACCCAAAAGGGTTTTCTCCACGTTAAACATTGTGTTATGTGTTCATATTTTTGATTTTGCATTTCTGTGAAGCATAGTTTTGTTTCTATGTTACAATCTTCATTAATAACACACAGTTAAAGATTGCAGAAATTTATATTGAATTAGATTTCCATTGAAGTAGTGTTGCTTTCATTTCTAACATTTGGTATCAGAGCTTGGCCAGCTTTGACTCTTGGGTGGTAGTGTGGAAGTTGTAGCTGCAGTGGGAGTTTTGGTTGTGTTTATTTTGTAGATCTTATGTTGTTATTATGGCTGCATCCACCATTGCATCAACCTTTCGAATGGACATTGACAAGTTCAATGGAACGAGGTATGAGTTGTGGAAGTTGAAAATGGAAGATTTGTTGGAAGAAAGAAACCAATGGTTGGCTGTTCAAAAAGAGAAAAAACCCGATGATGTCTCTCAAGATGAGTGGGATAGACTGCATAAGAAGGCATGGGGAACCATCCGGTTGTGTCTTTCAGACTCTGTCCTATTGAATGTCGCAAAGGAAGAGACTGCATACAAGTTGTGGAAACAGTTGGGTGAGATCTATCAAGCCAAGAGTATGGTAAATACACTTTATTTAAAAAGAAAATTATTTTCCATGAAAATGTGAGAAGGTGAATCAGTTGCAGAGCATTTAATTTTTTTTAATTTGTTAGTTAGTCAGCTTGATTCAGTAGATGCTGAGGTTAGTGAGGAAGATAAATGTATCTTACTTCTTTGTTCTTTACTTGAGTCTTGGGAGAATGTTATCCTTGCTATCACTGCTAACCTTGTGGATCCAAAGTTGGATGCTCTTGTTTCAGTGCTACTGTCACAGGAATTGAGGAAGAAGAATTTGAATAATTCAGAGGATGCTCTTAGTGTCAGGGGAAGGTCTAAGGAAAGGGGACCTAAAGGAGATCAGAAAGGGGCTAAGGACAAGTCCAAGGGCCAGTCTAAGACTCCTAGTACAAAAAAATAGAGTTAAGTGTTGGAACTACGGTAAAAGGAGACATGTGAAGGAGTGCAGAAACCCCAAGAAACAGTGGGAGAGTGCTTCGAATAAGTCCTTGAATGTAGGTGAAGAGGTTTTACTTTCTGCATGTAATCTTGTTTCTAATGATAACTAGTTGGTTGACTTAGGATGCTTGTTTCATATGACCCTGCATAAGGAATGGTTCTCCTCATATGAAGAATATGATGGGGGTAATATCTACCTTGGTGACAACTCTACATATCCGATTGTCAGGAAATGAAAGGTATTGTTGTGTTTCAGTGATGGGAGTATTAAAACCCTCCCTGGTGTTTTGCATGTTCTTAGATTAGCTAAAAATATGATTTTAGTTTTGAAGTTGAATGATTTGAGAATGCATGTGACATTTAACAAGCATGGCTGTAGATTAGTGAGAGGGAACTTGGTGGTAGCGAAGGGGAAGAGATTCAGAAACTTGTTCAAGCTTGAATCCAGTATAGTTTATAATGCCTCTTATGTATCTGAGGCTAATACTGAAAATGCATGTATGTTGTGGCACTGTAGTTTGGGCCACACAAGCAATAATGTATTAAAAACTATTAAGAATAAAAATTTGTTGGATGGTTTCTCCTATTCTGATGAGCACTTTAATTTCTGTGAGCATTGTGTGTTTGGTAAACAAAATAGAAAATTATTTCCTTCAAGAAGCAATAGAGCAAAAGAGAAGTTAGAAATTATTCATATGGATGTGTTTGGACCTGTGGATAACGAATCTATCAGAAAATCTTGTTATTTTGTAACCTTCATTGATGATGTATCCCGATTTACATGGATTTATTTTATGAAGCATAAATCTAAAGTTTTCACTAAGTTTAAGGAATTCAAAGTCTTCGTAGAGAACCAATAAGGTTTAAAGATAAAAATCTTAAGATCTAACAATGGAGGGGAATATTGTTCTAAAGAATTTGATGAGTTTTGCAAGCATGCAGGTATAATCAGACAAAAGACAACTCCATATACACCACAATAGAATGGTGTTGTAGAAAGGATGAATTGAATTATCGAAAGGGCCAGAATTATGCTTAGTGATGCATAGTTGGATAAATGCTTTTGGGCAGAGGCTGTGTGTACTACTTGCTACTTGATAAATAGATCTCCTTGTAAGGCTCTTGATTCGACACCTTATGAAGTGTGGACAGGTAAGAAACCTTCTGTTTCACATTTAAGGGTTTTTGACTGTAAGGATTTTGTTCACGTACTTAAGGAAAAATGATCTAAGTTGGATCCAATGGCTGAAAAGTGTACATTCATTGGATATGGTGATAATGTCAAAGGTTATAAGCTTTGGAATCCACTAACTTGAAAGATTATTTTTTCTAGAGATGTTATTTTCAGGGAACTTAGAGCTATTTCTGAACCTAAGAAGCCAAAAGAAAAAGATGAAAAGGTAAAAAAGGTGCACTTTGATTTAGAGCAGCAAGATGCACCTCAGCAAGAAAATAATGATGGATTGGGGGGTGAAGATGAAGAAGAAGATTCGAGTAGTTCTGATGAAGATGAGTCTGTTGTTACAAAAGAAGTTATTGCAGATGATTATGCACAAGAACAAGTAGAGTCTCTTACTCCACCCTTGAGGAGATCCACAAGACAACGGAATCCAGTTGATAGGTATAGCCCACCAGCCTACAAGTTTTGAGGTAAAAGGAAAAGAACATTGGGTTTGCAGGTTAAAGAGGTCTCTTTATGGTCTAAAATAATCCCCCAGAATGTGATATCAAAAGTTTGATTTATTTGTTTTGAAATTGGGTTTTGTTAGAAGCAAGGAGGATCATTGTGTTTACATTCATTGTGTTGATGATTCTATACTGGTTATTGCTTTGTATGTTGATGACATGTTGTTTTTCAGCAATACTAAGGGTATGGTCAGTGAGCTTAAAGCCCAACTTTCAGGTGCATTTGAGATGAATGACCTTGGTGCTGCAAGGTATATTTTGGGAATGGAGATCAGGAGGGACAGAGTTAACAGAAAGCTTTGGTTGTCACAAAGTAAGTATGTGAATACTATTGTCCAAAGGTTTAGTTTGCAGGACTGTAACCTAGTTAGAGTTCCTTTACCCATTGGTACTAAGCTTTCATTAGATATGTCTCCAAAGACTGAAGATGATCTTGAGGATATGTATAATGTGCCATATGCTAGTGCTGTAGGGAGTTTGATGTATGCAATGGTTTGCACTAGACCAGATATTGCCCAAGCAGTGGGAGTTTTGAGCAGATTTATGTCTAACCTTGGTAGACAGCATTGGAATTGTGTGAAGAGGGTATTTAAATATCTTGTAGGTACTCCTGATCATTGTTTGGTTTATTTTGGTACTGATAGTGCTAATAAATCTTTGGACATACAGGGTTTTGTTGATGTAGATTGGGCAGGTGACTTGGATAGTCAAAGGTCCACTAGTGGCTATGTGTTTACTTTGTTTGGAGGTGCAGTGAGTTGGATGAGTAAGAGGTAGCCCACAGTTGCTTTGTCCACCACAGAAGCAGAGTATATGGCTGCTACTCATGTCTCTAAGGAGGTAGTTTGGTTGAGGAGACTATGTACAGGTATTGGTTTTGATTGCAGGATCATTCAGATTGGTTGTGATATCTAGAGTGCTATCTGTTTGGCCAAGAATCCCATGTATCATGCTCGGACTAAGCATGTTGATGTTCAATATCACTTTGTTTGAGAGTTGGTTACAAATGGAGAGATTGAGCTGAATAAGATAGACAATCAAGAGACTGTTGTAGATTCATTGACTAAGCTTGTGAGCACAAAGAAGTTTGTGTGGTGCAGAGAGGCCATGGGCCTTGTTTCTAGTGCTTGATTATTTTTTCATTTGATTTCCTATGGATTGATTTACAATGCATAATGTCAAGTGGGAGAATGTTGGGATAAGGTGCCATTAACCTTGTAAATCCCAATATTGTATTTATTCCATTTATTATATGTAATTTATAATTATCCATGAGGAGATGTACTAATTTCACTGGCAGGGGTAATTTCAGAGTCACCAGAAGTTATTATGGAGTGACTTTTACTATTGGCAAATGTAAAAACTCATGGAAAATGAGGATATGCATGCTCCCTTGAGGAATATACTATTTTTGGCATGTATGACAATTGTCATAATGTTTGGTGAGTGAATCTATGACAGCTGCAAGTTGTCATAAGATTATGTGATTCTATGACGCATATGATGGATATGTTAGTTGTATATTTGCTATATTTAGCCCAAGGTTCCTATTTTGGAAAGATACTCTTTTTTGGAATATATGACGGTTATGACACGTCATAAGATGCTGTAAGAGGCCAGATTTAGTCTTGGGAGCCCAACCTTTGCATGGCTGTTTTTGGACAAGTGTAAGATGCTTATAAGATAGTAATTAATGTTTACGGGTTGGAGAATCTTAGGAGAGAGAAGGTGAATGCCTAAGATGAGTTAGAAAATGTTTCTGTAAGTATTTTCCATGTATTAGTTGCTGAAATAAAGATTTGAGGTACTCAGGTGCTACTAGAATGCTGTCAGATTGAAGA
Organism: Cunninghamia lanceolata; assembly: GCA_027924645.1. NCBI lineage: Eukaryota > Viridiplantae > Streptophyta > Pinopsida > Cupressales > Cupressaceae > Cunninghamia > Cunninghamia lanceolata. Next base: position 10,067,769 of record BSBN01000320.1, read on the forward strand.
TTGGTGGAGAGAGTGAAAGTGTTGTATTGTAAATCATTTTCAGATTAATATAAACATTGGGCCTCTTTCCTGTGTGGAGTGTAGGAGTCAATGACAACACTGAGAGGGGGGGTGAATTAGTGTTGTGTAAATTCTTAACTTTTTGCAAACTTTACAAGACAAGTAGAAAGAAAGACATTAAAGATCTGTTGAGCTCATATGCACAAGACTAATAGTGAAAGATGTGAACCAAAAACTTATAAACAAAACACAAATATGCACACAGAGATAAATTATAACACATAAATTTTTGGAGTGGAAAACCCTCTCGAGGTAGAAAAACCACTCATGAAGTGCCTCACTAGCTGAATATTATGTCTCACTGACAGTTGAAAGGTCTCACTGACCACAAGCCTCACTAGCATACTGTGCCTCACTGGCAAACCAAATCACCAACATAAGTAATAAACAAATCAGAGGGATACTCTGTTTCCATTCAATACAAAACATTTCTTCTCTCACATGTGTCTATTTTATTCAAAATCAATCCTGTATCCAGATCCCCTCAACAACACTGCAAATCAATCCTGTATTCTGATCCATTCAACAACACTGCATATCAATCCTGTATTCTGATCCATTCAATAACACTTCCTCGTTTTGTATGTTTTATCTCTATCTTTCAAGACACACAATCAATGCACATGAAAAACAATTTTATACAAGTTGAATATATTTCCACCTACAAAGAAAAATCTTTTTATATTCTTCTGTGCCTATTCAATTTTTCAATAACCTCTTCAAATTCTTCTAAAAAAAAAGAATAATATATGTTTGCATCTCACACAATATCTTCCTCTTGCTTTGCAAAATAAAATCAATTTCTTTTACAAAAATGAGCTTTAAAAAAAATCTTTCCATTTTCCATTTTATTTTCTCTAAAATCATCTGTAGAAACTTTTCACATTTTTATAAAATTTTTCAACATGATCCTTCATCTCTTCAATGATGCTTCATATTCCTGCAAAAATACAATATTTGAATGCAAACAAAACAATCAATTCATCTTTAAAACACACTTCATATTCTCTCTGTTCTTCAAATCATCTACAAGAAATCTCTTTTTCTTCTCTCAAAAAATCATCTTCAATAATGTCAATCTTCGTACAAAATTATCTTCTTGAAAAATTTTCTTCAAATTCTTTATCCTCATCCTTTAAAAAAAACTTTCCTCTTAACAATTTTTATGAGGATAAAAGCTTGTTTTAGAAATCTTCTAAAAAGAATTCCAAAAAAATTTCTTTTAAAAATATCACTCAACTCCAATAAAGGCTCCTTGAAAAAAAAACTCATATACCTTCTATTTTGGATCTCATGCTTTTCTTTTAATTTTAAAAAGCAAGTAAAATAGAAGTTAAAAAATTTCTAAACTTTGAATACAAAGCCTTTTAAGGCTAACCCACATACCTTTTAAAAACTTTATAAAATCCATAGAAAATCATGCCCCCACTCAACGCAACCCAAGGGATTCAAACCCGTGACCCATAGTTTTTTACCCAAAAGGGTTTTCTCCATGTTAAACATTGTGTTAGGTGTTCATATTTCTGATTTTGCATTTCTGTGAAGCATAGTTTTGTTTCTATGTTACAATCTTCATTAATAAACACAGTTAAAGATTGTAGAAATTTATATTGAATCAGATTTCCATTGAAGTAGTGTTGCTTTCATTTCTAACAGTTTTTAGATAATTTGTCCTTCTGTGTGAAAATTATGCATAATATAGTACCGACATGTATTCTGGCAGAGTATGCTAGTGTTGAAAGCCTATTGAAATGTTCTGCATTCATCCAGAAATGAATGATTGCTTTTGCAATTTTGAGGAAGTGTTTATGAATGTGTATTACATGCTTGCTTGCAGTTTCAAGATTTTTGGTAGTCCGCAGCTCAATTTTTCAAATGACAGCATGATGTAGTGTTTTTTGGATGACAGATTGCTCTCAGAGTTAATGATTGAGTTGTGTGGCATAATTCCTTGATGTGCAGTGGCAAAAGAGTGTTTGGGGATGTTGTATGAGTCATATGGATTCATTTGGAAAAATTTCACAAAGATCCTTTTTGTTTCCTGTACTGCACAGGGTTTTCAAGTTGATATGGCCGTTATACTTCAAGTCTTCATGTGTCTTCCTTTAAGTTGTCCTATTTTCAAATGAGTGGAGTGTGCAAATGTAATTCCTTGGTGTTTGAAGTTGTGAAGGATGTTTTAGACTTGGTTAAGCAAGTGTTGGTGTTTACAAGGCATGGATCTTCTGTTGATGTAATGTGTGGCTTCACTTAGGACTTATCTTCTACATGTTTCATATTGTGTGTTGTTTGGCCAACTTGTAAATATATTTTTCATGTTGTATCTGGCCAACAAACAATATAATCAATGTAATATCATGTATAAATAGTGAATCAAAGTGAGTTAGGTGAAGTGTGATTGCAATGTGATTAAAAAGTTTGCAAGTAGATAAAAGGCAGAATAAATACATTGCTGATGTGCGATTGAAGGAGAAAGAGCAGAGGTTGTTGATGCTGTTTGGATTCATCTTGAAGACATATTTGTGATAGTGATCAAGCATAGAATGTGCCTAACTGATCTGATCCTCAGAAGGAAGTGTGTAGAGGTAGAAGTCCATTCATCAAAAGTGTGAGTTTCAATGTCAATTTTTAGACAGTAGAAAGACTGTCATACTGTAATCTTTTGTAAGTGTGTTCTCATTTCAGGGAGTAGTAGCTTCCTTGGGAGTGACCCTAAAAAAAAGTCATTAGGGAGTAGAAGCTTCCTTGGAAGTGACCCTAAATCAAAGTTACTTAGGGAGTAGAAACTTCCTAGGGTTAAAGCCCCTAAAACAAAGTTATTAATTGAGCTTCATATATTGTGAGTTAATCCTCATCATGGTTTTTCCCTTCTAGGGTTTTCCATATATATCTAGTGTTCTGTGTTGATGTGCATTATGTTAATCTTTCATATTCATGTTTATGCTATGATAATTAAGTTTTGATCTGCTTCAGATAAGTTGAAGTCGTTAAAAGTGAAATTTGTTTAGATACCGATTCACCCTCCCCTCTCAGTATTCTGGTGTGTTAAACAATTGGTATCAGAGCCAAGTTCCTTTGAGGAAAGCTTAACCGCTTGAGGAAGGTTTGGGATGGCACATAATGAATCCAACAAGATACCCAGTTTTGATGGGACAAATTATACCTTTTAGAAGCTAAGGATGGAAGCTTATATCAATTATCTAGGCTGCGGTGTTTGGGACTCTGTCAAGTCTGGTTATACTATTCTTCCTTCTATTCTTAGAGATGCAAATGAGGTTAAGTATGATAACAATGCCAAGGCAAAGTTTGCTATCATGAGTGGGTTAGCTGATTCAGAGCTATCAAAGGTTATGAGTTGCAGTTCTACTCAAGATGTTTGGGATAAACTTAAAACCATCTACAAAGGAGATAAGAAAGTAAAGAAAGCTAAGATGTAGATCTTCAAGAGCAAATTTGAGAACCTAAAAATGTCAAAGGAAGAAGACATTGTTAGATATATGCTCTGGGTGAATGAAGTAGTCAATGACATTAAAGGTTTGGGTGGAGAAGTGGAAGAAGATGAGATTGTGAAAAAGGTTCTAAGATCTCTTCCCAAATCTTACAGTCATAAGGTATCTACCATTGAGGAGAATGCAGACTTGGATACTTACACTGTAGACAAATTATTTGGTACCCTTACTGCCTTTGAAATAAGAGAGTTTGGCAGTGATGCTCCAAAGAAAGAAGCTACTTTCAAAACCATTATGAAGACCAAAAAAGAAGTTTCTGATGAAGGTGAAAGCTCTGATGAAGTTGAAGCAAATTTTGTAAGAAGACTGAAGAAAGGTACTGGCAAATACAAAGGTAAGTTATCCTTCAAATGTTTTAATTGTGGAAAGGTTCGTCATTTTGCTTCTAAATGTCCTTTCAAAGAATCAAGGAGTAATAACAGGAGAGACAAGTTCAAGAGAAGTATGTATTCCATAGAAAGTATTATTCTTCAGAAGATGTGGATCATGATGATTCAAAAGATGAAACATTTTTCATGGCTCTAAATATTGGTAACAAAAAGGATGCTACTAGAACTTGTGAGAAGACTAATACCTTGCAAACAAATCAAAACAATGAAAGATCAATGGTTGTATGGACTGCCTTTCATGTAAAAGAAGAATCCAAGGCTTGGGTGATTGATAATAGATGCTCAAATCATATGACTGGTGACAAGGAGAAGTTTATCAGCCTTGAGAAGTGGGATGGTGGTGCTGTCTAGTTTGGTGGTGATGAGGCAACACAGATTTGTGGAAAAGGTGCTATATCTATTGATGGGAAGAATAGGACTGAGGATGTCCTCTATGTCAAAGGGCTAAAACATAGTCTTCTCAGTGTCAGTCAGATGTGTAGCAAAGGGTATAATCTCATCTTTCATGCCAAAGGTTGTGAGATCAAGAGGGAATGATCTAGAAAATTAGTGGTAGAAGGTATCAAGACATATGATGATATCTATCACTTGAAGGAGGTAAATGGAAGAACATGTTTGTTGGCTCAGTCCAGTGAATGTTGGCTATTACATAAGAGAATGGGAAACAACAATTTTGATAATATGGTAAAGGTCAATTCTACTCATGCAGTGAGATATATGCCAAAGATAATCAAGCCTACAAATGCAGTATGCAGAGTGTCAAATGGGAAAGCAAACAAAGACAAACTTCAAAAGCAAGGAGTATTCTTCTTCAAATCCATTGGAGCTAATTTACACTAATCTATGTGGCCCTACCAGAGTAAGGAGTCAACAAGGTGAGAGGTATTTCATATTTCTTATTGGCGATTATTCTAGAATGACTTGGGTTACTTTCTTAAGAGAAAAATCAGATGCCCTTGATAAATTTAAAGTGTTCAAAGCTATGGTTGAGAATGAATTGGATGCCAAGATTAAATGTTTAAGGTTTGATAGTGGCGAGTTTACTTCAAATGAATTTGAAAATTTTTGTGAAGATAATGGTATTATGAGACATCTATCAGCTCCTAGAACCCCTCAGCAAAATGGGGCAGTGGAAAGAAAGAACAGGACTGTGCAAGAGATGTCTAGGGCAATGTTGAAAGATGCAAGTCTGCCTGATATGTACTGGAAGGATGTAGTTCATACTACTGTCTATCTAATTAATAGAGTGCAATTGAGGGTGAATGACACTAAGACTCCTTATGAGCTATGGTATGGAAGACCTCCCATAGTCAGATACTTCAGGATCTTTGGTAGCAAATGCTATATCAGATGAGATGAAGAAGACCTAGGAAAGTTTGATTCAAGAAGTGATGATCGAATCTTTCTTGGTTCATATTAAGATGGGAATTAGAAGCATAAAGATGATCAAATGTGTTGTTGATGCTACTGATGGCCTATAGTATGTTTGTTCCAAGTTCCATGATGATTGCATTATCAGAAGAGTGTTTTGCTAATTGATTGTTTGAAGACAATGTCACTTCTATGAAGATATTCTGTGTAGGACAATGGAATGCTCCGCATTCCTCCACATTTGTAGATATGGCCATACAGTTTTGAAATTGTGTTTAGGATACAATGAAGGTGATAATTCCAAGTTTTTAGATCATTTGTCCTTCCACTATGAAAGTTATGCATGATAGAGTATCAACATGTATTCTAGTAGAGTATGCTAGTGTTGAAAGCTTGTTGGAATGTTCCACATTCCTTTGGAACTGAATGATTGCCTTTGCGGTTTGAGGAAGTGTTTATGAATGTGCATTACATGCTTCCTTGTAGTTTCAAGATTCTTGGTGGTCCGCAGCTCAGTTTTTTAGATGACAGCATGATGCAGTGTGTTCCAGATGACAGATTTCTCGTAGAGTTAATGATTGAAGTTGTGCGGCATAATTCCTTGATGTGCGGTGGCAAAAGAGTGTTTGGGGATGTTGTATGAGTCATATGGACTCATATGAAAAAATTTCACGAAGATCCTTTTTGTTTCTTGTACCGTACAAGGTTTTCAAATTAATATGGCCGTTATTCTTCAAGTCTCCATGTGTCTTCTTTTAAGTTGTCCTATTTTCAAATGAGTGGAGTGTGCAGATGTAATTACTTGGTGTTTGAAGCCATGAAGGATGTTTTGGACTTGGTTAAACAAGTGTTGGTGTCCACAAGGCATGGATCTTCTGCTGATGTAACGTGTGGCTTCACTTAGGACCTATCTTCTACACGTTTCATATTGTGTGTTGTTTGGCCAACTTGTAAATGTATTTTTCATGTTGTATCCAATTGACAAACAATGTAATCAATGTAATATCATGTATAAATAGTGAATCAAAGTGAGTGAGGTGAAGTGTGATTGCAATGTGATTAAAAAGTTCACAAGCAAATACAAGGTAGAATAAATGCATTGTTGATGTGTGATTGAAGGAGAAAGATCAGGGGTTGTTGATGCTGTCTAGATTCATCTTTAAGACATATTCATGACAATGAGAAAGCATAGCGTGTGCCTAATTGATTCAATCCTCAAAAGGAAGTGTGTAGAGGCAGAAGTGCAATCATCAAAAGTGTGAGTTTCAATGTCAGTTTTTAGATAGTAGAAAGACTATCATACTGTAATCTTTTGAAAGTGTGTTCTCATTTCAGGGAGTAGTAGTTTCCTTGGGAGTGACCCTAAAACAAAGTCATTAGGGAGTAGAAGCTTCCTTGGGAGTGACCCTAAATCAAAGTTACTTAGGGAGTAGCAGCTTCCTTCGGTTAAAGCCCCTAAAACAAAGTTATTATTTGAGCTTCATATATTGTGAGTTAGTCCCTTTTAGGGTTTTCCACATATATTTGGTGTTATGTGTTGATGTGCATTGTGTTAATATTTCATATTCATGTTTATGCTGTGATAATTAAGTTTTGATCTGCTTTGGATAAGTTGAAGTTGTTAAAAGTGAAAATTATTTAGATACTGATTCACCGCCGCTTCTCAGTATTCTGGTGTGTTCAACACAACATTCTCGTATAAATTATAAGGTGGTGGGCATTAATTATAGGTAACATTCTTGTACACCTTGTGTTGGGAGCGATGATAAGATTGAAGGTGGTGGACACCTATTATATACAAGGTTCATCTTTTGATTTGGATAGCTTGTTTTATTTGGATAAGTTGTAGCATTTGATTTGTTTGGTCCATTTTGTTTTGGGACCCATATAGCTTTTATATGCTTTCCATGATTTTTGAATTCATATGCATTTGATATTTTATTTGAAGCTTGTACTTTGTATGTTCTATGATTTTGTTGGTCCTGATTGAGGGATGGAGGATGAAATTTGATGGTAGAGATGGTGGCAGTGGAAGGATTATTGGCAGCAAGGTTATTGAAGGTGCTATGAATGGTACCTATCTCAATGCTTTCATTGGATGAGCTTTCCCTAGTGATTGTTGAAGTATCACTAACACCATTATATATCTTAGACAGTTCTTTGTCAATGCTTCAACCATGTCTAATGTGGATTAGGATAGGTTCTAGAATGCCTTGCTCATGAAGGCCCAATCCTTTTCCTTGATAGTTCATGCTTTGACATATCTTTTTTGCAACAGGATACTTGTTTCTTTTGAAGCATGATGTGAGATCATTGGTATGTTGCTGAGAATAATCATAATTTGTTATTGTCTCCTCTTTGAGTGGATATGACTTGAAAAAGATGGTAGAGCCTATTGGATGGGATTCATGCGATTTCTCATTATGTATGCTTGGTGCATCAAGATCATTGTGTACACTTGGCATTTCTTGATCATTGTTTATACCTGACATGTTTTGATCATTGTTTGTGCTAGTCAATCCTTGATCATCATTTGTGTTTGTCATGTCTTGATCACTTGATTGCTCAATATTAGCCATTTTGACTTGATTTTATTCATGCTTGATGTAAGTAGGATGCTCATTAGGATGAGGTGTGATATGATCAAAATCATTTGTTCGATTGTCTATGTTTTCTTGGGGACCAAGTGTCTCATCATAGGATGTCGGTGGATGATGAATATGACTAGTTGGATGCTCAATAGGAGTGATGTGTGTTTCTTGATCATGGATGGTTTTGGGATCATGGGTGGGAAGAGTGTTGATCTCTTGATCATGGATGGTGGTGGCTTGAGTAGTTGGATCTTGGGTAGTTTGGGTAATGTGATCTTGAGGAGCTTGGATAGTTTGATCTTGGGTAGTGTCATGCCCACATTTTACATGTGGACATGAAAACTGAAATATAAAAAATTATAATAACACATGTGTTGCAAGTATGGGCCTAACCGGTGTTGTCATTGATGTCAACATACTCATGTTGCATTGATGATAAGGATTGGATGAGTTGTATGCTGAGGATATTGAGAAATTTAGTCTTATCAGGAACAGAGAAGAATAGTGAAGGCAGTAAGGTAAAGATCCTAGCTAAGATGAAGATCAGAGGATGCACATCAAAAGGTTTGTAGATATGTGTCTTAAGATGATCCAGTAAAGAATTGAGAGGTCCTCATGAAGATCTGAAGAAGTTATGGCCACTTGAGTAAAAACAGTTCTGGCAGATGTTCAAAGGTGATAGAGTGACACAGATAGGTCCGGTGAGATACGGAAATGCAATATCTTGTTCTGCAGATTTGGTGGTGTTTAGGAAGTCAATGTGAATTGACAACTCAATTGGTTCATAGTCTAGAGGTCCACAAGCATCTATTCCAATATGATAGTGATGATAGACTATGTTCTTGAGGTTTCAGATGAAGGAGAGAAAGATTTCAGTAAGCAGTAGTGTGGATGTTCTTGGTGATTTAGGCAAGCTTGTGGAGGTCTTTGGATTGTAACCTATTTGTGTTGGTGGTTTGCATTGAAGATTGAGCTCGTAATTGAAGAATTACTTTTGGATGATGATGTTCTTCCTAAGTCTGGCCGACCGGATGAGTTACACATCCTGCGGATGATCTTGAAGATGTTTTGTGAAGCATGGAATATTCCTAAAAGAAGATTGAAGTCCTAGATCTGTGTGGCCGACAGTGTGATGATCCGCATGAAGTCTTTTGTAATTAGTCAAGTTGTATCTGCTCTGTAAAGTGTGCTGACTTGGATGATTATCCCTAAGTCGATATCTTGTATAAATAAGAAGTTGTGAAGTCTTTTCAAATGCATCTTGGTGGAAATGAGAGTGTGGTAGAGAGGAGCAGAGCAAAAGGTAGAGCAGAAGTATTGGGCTTAAATGGAACTAACTCAAGCATGGTGAAGATGCTATTCTTCAGTTCAAGTATGTAATATTTATCATTTTGTAGACAGTTTGTCTCCTATAGGTAGTGGGCCTCTTGTGAATAGTGTGCTCGGGCAGTGAGCCCTAATTGGCATGTACCATTTTGTTCTTCCTATTCTTTCAATAGAGAATACAATCTTAGATTAGTCACCCCGTGGTTTTTCCCTTAACCGGGTTTTCCATGTTAAAATCTTGGTGTCATATGTGTTAATGTGTTTCTACTCTTGAATTGTTGCATTATGTTTCCATGATTGATTTATTATTATGCTGCTGAATTACAAAGAGGATTTAAGTGATTAATAGGAAGAAAGTTTTGGGACAACTGATTCACCCCCCCTCTCAGTTGTCTATCTTAAATCTAACAATTGGTATTAGAGCCAAGTTCCTCTAAAAGGAGCTTAACCACTTGAGGAGATCCAGGATGTCTTCCTACAAGAAGGATAGTCTAAGGTTTGATAGAACCAATTTCACTCTTTGGAAAAGCCATATGGAATGTCACTTGCAATGTATGGGAATGCAATATTGGATCATAACTTCAAAGAAGTATGTTCCTCCACATAATGGTTCAAAAATTGTAAATGAAATCAGAGATGCTGAAAACAATCTTTGGGTGAAAGAAGCTTTTCTAAGTGCCTTATTTGATTCAGAGCTAACAAATGTTGTAGATCTAAAAATTGCATAAGAGATTTGGGAAAAACTGGAACTTTTACATGAAGGAGACAAGTATGTTAAATGTGCCAAGCTACAGAGTGTAAAAGGAAATTTTGAAAACTTGAAGATGAAAATATCACTACTTTTATGCCAAGAGTAAATGAGCTTGTTTGTGGCATTAGATGTGCTGGTGGAATCTGAGATGAAGATGAGATTCTTGCCAAAGTTATCAGATCCCTACCTGCTTCTTACAAATACAAGGTTGCTGCCATTGAAGAATTCAGATCTTTTTCAAATATCACAAGAGATCAATTGGTTGGAAAATCAGCTACATTTGAATTGGCTGAGTTTGGAGATGCACCCCCCAAGACTGAATTTGCATTCAAAGCTAGTGCCTCTATAAAGGCAAAAAAAAGTTTGATTCGGGAGAGAACTCTTCAAAGAAACTATCATGGTATGAAAAAGCAAGAAAAGATCTAGAAGAAGATGAAGCAAAAACTGCTCAACTGGAAGCACTTATTGCAAAAAGACTGCCAAGAGGATCTAGTAAGTATGAAGGAAAATTGCCCTTCAAATGTTTCAACTGTAATAAGATTGGTCATTTTGCCTCAAGGTGTCCAGAAAGATTTTCAAGAGCAAATCTAAATAGATCAAGATTCCAAAAGAAATGTTACTATGTTCATGAAGATGTGATGATGAAGGAGTAATAGTTGATGAATTAGAGACAGGAAATAAATTTGGAAGTGACTGAGTGTTTATTGCCATCAAGGAAGAAGATCCAATGCCCTCTGAATCTGTCAATCATAAAATGGTAGAAAGAGCTCTAGCTGCCCAAGTTGAAGAAAAGGATGATTGGGTCATTGACAGTGGATGCTCCCACCATATGATAGGTGACAAAAATAAGTTCATAGATTTTGAAAGATATGGAGGAGTGGTAAAATTTGGTGATAATTCTGCTGAGAAGATCTGAGGTAGAGGGACTATTTCTCTTGATGGAAAGAATAAAACTAGTAATGTACCATATGTTGAAGGTCTGAAGCACAATCTTCTCAGTGTTGGACAGTTGGTGGGCAAAGGCTATGATCTCCGATTCAAAAATGTTAAATGTAAGATCTTTGAAAGTTCCAGAATAGAGATTGCATCTGGTACTCAAGCAAAAGGTAATATCTTCCACTTGGTTGGTACTGGTAAAAGTTGTTTATTTGTTCAAATTGATCAGAGTTGGTTGTGGCATAGGAGAATGTGTGATGTGAATTTTGATAATATCATCAAGATAAGCAAGACTCAAGCTATAAGAGATCTTCCAAGACAGGTGAAACCTACTAATAGTTTGTGCAAAGAATGTTAGTTGGGTAAGCAGAGCAAAGTCACATTCAAAAGTAAGGAACAATCTTCTACCGGATTGTTGGACTTAGTACATATTGATCTATGTGGTCTGGTAAGAATCAGGAGTTTGCAAGGTGATAGATACTTCATGTTATTAATTGATGACCACTCCCAGATGATGTGGGTAACTTTTCTGAAAGAGAAATCTGAGGCTCTTGAGAAATTCAAAATATTCAAGGCTATGGTAGAGAATGAAACTGGATTGAACATAAAATGTCTGAGGCCTGATAGAGGTGGAGTGTGTATGAGGAAAAATTGATTAAATCTAAACTAATAAAACCAAAAACCAATTACATAAAGTGAACCAATCTAAGTAAAAGCCATTATCATAAAATCAAAAGACAAAATGAAAGCTCTTACCAAAACCTGTATTGTTCCCTTTTGGAGAAGTGTGGATTGCTCAATCAAGTTGCGAAACCATAGTTGCAACAAGCAAGTAGTGTGCTCAATGTGCTCAAAGATCAATGTTAAGAGATCGTAAGGTTGCTCAATCGACGTGTTTTGTATGCCCAAAGCTTTGTTAAGTATGCCTGAGAATACGATCGAAGAGAGAGACTCAATGAAGGAGATGAGGGGGGTTTATATAGGTTTCAACAGAGATCGATCAACGGTCCAGATAATTCAGAAGAATCAACGGAGGAGAACAGTTGAGGAACATGCAACGAATAAGAAGAAGCCAAGTGTCTTGCTTTCTTTTGCATGAGAGGAGTTATCAAGAATAGAAGAATGAGTTAAAGCAATTAATAGAATGTGATGATCAGTTAAGTGATTTAAAACAAGAAGAAGAGATTTGCATGAGAATTAGAAGATATTTTGCTTTATTAAATATAGAAAGCTTGAGTTATTTTAGAGATAACTCAAATTAGATGAAAAAGCAATTTAAATAAATAATTGATTTATTTAAATTTAAAGAAGATTTTATTGGAAGAAGTAATTAAATAATTAGAATTATTTAATTTAGAAGATTTGAAAGCAAATTAAATAAATAAATTTATTTAATTGTTGTGCATGATTTTGGAAGAATAATTTTGATTTAATTAAATAATTTAAGAATTATTTAATTGTAGATAAGAGGGAATTTGTGATGAATTAATTAAATAATGGGATTTATTTAATTAATGTGGATTTGAATTTTTGGAAAGAGGATAATGTTCTAATTAAATAATTAAAATTATTTAATTGTGGAAGAATAGTAGAAGAATTTAATTTAATTAATTAAATAAAGAGAATGTATTTAATTAATGTCACAAGTATGTGATTTAGAAGAATTTGGTGAAATTAATTAAATAATTCGATTATTTAATTAATGTGTGAAATGCAGGTGATTAGGAAGAAATGATGAAATGCAAGTAGTGCGACGACTTGGTCATTTTAGGGTGTCTACATTTTGCCCCTCTTTGATGCAATGCAGTTTACAACGTTGCCTCAAAGAAATTGATTGTTGAAGACATGATACAATTTACTGATGCCCCAGTGTAGGTAGTTGCCCCAGCGTAGTTAGTGTAGGGTGCCCCCTCAAGAGGAAAGACATGGAAGTGACAGAAGAACTGTGTTGACACTCGACTAGAAGATTTTGTTGGAGACAGACGAGGTTGGGTTGATGATAGATAGAAGAAAGGAGATAGAAGAGAACATGAGAGAAAGACTATTGATCGATCCTTGTTGGAAAACTATAGAAGGCCATGGATGAATGGATGGTTAGATGGATGAGCTTGTTGCAATGGTTTCACAAATGTTTATAAAGAGCAATCCTTATTTTTGATATAGCAGGTGGATAGTTCACCGCCAAGGTATAAAAGACCAAGGTGCAGTAATATCCGAGTGCGTGGACGTTGACTCTGCAAGCAAGTGGTTTGATCTTAGATCTCTTAGACATAATATGACCTTGTTGGTACATGTGAATGGGCCATAGTCTTGAACATAAAATAAACTTCAATACATGTAAATGCAAGAAGAATATTAATAGGTAAGATGCTAGGTCGTAACACACACACGATAAATATAATGCTAAGAAAGATACTAAAGATCATTCCTCAAACATGGCACACAAAAGCAATGACTATGCCCCCAATCTGTACTGCATCGCAACATACCAAGATTATAGATAAATCAAGGTAGCCTTGAATAGGTATTGGAAAAGGAACAAAAGATAAACCATAACACAAATTGACTGACTTACAAAGTAAAAATATAGCCAACATATTCTCTTGCCAAAGAGGTTGCTCAGGATAGATTGGATAGGGAAGATAACAGCCTTATCGTAGGAACTCTGTGTCCGTTAAAGGGTGCTATCTACCTAAAAAGACAATATCTTGCTGCGGGAAATGCCACATGTCGCAGGAGACGCGTGTGTTGGTCTCGACAATGGAACACTCCGAAGAAGACAAGCCTGTTGATCTAGGGCTTTGGTTAAGTGGTACTTAGCTAATGTTGGCAATCAGTATGCAGGACAGTAGATGACTCTAGAAGGAAGTTTCTTTGCTTCAGGTTTGTTTAAGGACTTTTTCTTTGAAAGGATGCGCTAGCTTGCTACTTCAGTTAGTCAAGTCGAGGCGAATGGATTTTGATAAATGGAAGACCAGAAAGGTGACAGTGCAACTGGATTGAGATGGGTGGAGAATGAGGGATCATGTGTGCCTGAGTACTGGATACATCCTTCGTATTCCAAACTGCCTACATACCCTGTATCCACAGGATCAAGGCACATTACGAGGAAAGGTGAACGTGATAAATATGTAGTTCTGGATAGAGTGATGAGATGGGTCAAGGTGAAAGGAGGGGATCTTATGTGCCTGAGTACTGGAAACTTCCTTCGTATTCCAAACTGCCTACATACCCATATCCATGGGATCAAGGTACCTTAAGATTGAGAAGAAAGGATATGTAGTTCTGGTTGATGTGATGATGTGGGAAAAGTGTTGAGAAGATAACAGCCTTATCGTAGGAGCGATGTGTCCGTTAAAGGGTGTTACCTGTGGAAATGAGAAAAGATTGAAGTATGCGTTGCGAACCACGAACAAGGATCCAATCCTAGACCTAAGTTAAGGAAAGAGTTGCCCCCATTCCGATAGAGGAATTTGTATGGATGACTGACGAAGAAGACCTAGAAAGTTGTGACCTAGGACCAGGCAGCGCAAACTGTTGACACAGATCAAGATGTGGGATGACAACGAGGGACATTGATAAATTTCCAAGCTATACTAGATAGGGAGATGGAAATGCAAACAAAGTCAATGGTTTTATTATGGATGGATGGATGAAGCTTGCTGTGACATGGGCATGGAGTGGACAGGACTCGATAGATGATGGATGCTGACTCTACACATAGCACATGTTTGCCAGGTTTTCACTATGGTACTTATCCAAGGTGCCTGTTTACCAGGTTTTCACTAGAGGAAGGATTTTTTTGGATTTTTTTGTTTTTTTGTTGTTTTTTTTTTTTGGTATACTTTAAGGATCAGGCATAGAACTTCTTGAGATGGACACTGTTAAGTGGCTCATCTAGAGGAATGCCTTTAGGTGTAGCTAAAGTATAAGCTCCTGATCCATATGCTGCTGTGACAATAAAGGGACCTAACCAGTTAGGCTCAAACTTGCCCTTCTTCTCTCGATCTGCTTGATTTCTCTGATTCTCTTTAAGTACAAGATCACCAACTTGAAACCGTCTTTCTTTGATCTTTTTGTTGTAATTATGCCGGAGGTGGTTTTGATAGACATGGAGATGATTAAGTGCGGTAAGGCGCCTCTCATCTAGTAGTTCAAGCTCAGCTAATCTGGAAGTGCGATACTCGTCTCCACCGATCAAGGCCTGCATGGATACTCTGAGGGGTGGGATCTCGACCTCTATAGGTAGGATGGCTTCAGAGCCAAAGTCCAAGGCATATGGTGTGGCACTAGTTGGTGTTCTGATACTAGTGCGGTAGGCCCATAGGGTGGGATTGAGTTGCAAATGCCAATCACGACCAGCTTCATTGACTATTTTCTTAAGGATTTTGAGAATGGTGTTATTGGAAGCCTCAGCTTGGCCGTTACTCTGCGGATAGTAGGGAGTTGAAAAGTGATGCTGGATATTGTATTGTGTGCACAAGGCACGAACATCTTGATTCTTGAATGGTCTCCCATTATCAGTGACAATGGCTTGGGGAATACCATACCGGCATATGAGGTAGTTTAGGATAAACTTGGCTATTTGCTTATCGGTGATATAGGTCATAGGAATGGCTTCCACCCACTTTGTGAAATACTCAGTGGCGGTAATGATAAACTTGTGGCCATTGGAGGAGGAAGGGTGGATTTGTCCTACGAGGTCGAGACCCCATTGAGAAAAAGGCCATGGAGTTGTCATAGGTTGGAGTTCATGAGATGGTGCGTGAATCAAATCTCCATGTTGCTAGCATTGTAGACACTTCTTAGCAAATTGTGCAGCATCTTGCTCTATTGTAGGCTAGTAATAACCTGTTCTGAGTATCTTCTTAGCAAGATTAGGACCGGTAGAATGTGTGCCATAGACACCTTCGTGTATGTCTTGTAAGGTAGCCTCAGCTTCTTCCGCGTTAAGACATCGTAAGAGGATACCATCAAGACTCTGGCGATATAGTGTATCACCCCGAATGATGTAACGGGAGGATCGACGGATAAAGGTTTTGCGTTGGGTGGATGATAGGTCAGGGGGAAAGGTTTTATTCTTGAGGTATTCATATATATCTTCGTACCATGGGGAATTGGGACCAACAAGTTCGCAGATGATTTCAGTAATGGGAACATTGACGACTGGTATCAACAATTGCTCGATCAAGAATTCACATTTCTATGTATTTGTAGGCATGTCTATTAGTGACCCTACAGAAGCCATAGAATCTACAGCTTTGTTATGCTCTCTTGGAATTTTCTCAAATGTGATGCTAGAAAAATGTGGTTTGTAGGCATCCACTAGTTGCTTGTAAGGGACCAACTTTTCATCCTTTGTTTGGTAGTCATCCGTGACTTGGTGAATGACTAACTGTGAGTCTCCATATACTTGTAATTCTGTGATGTCCCATTGAATTGCTGTATTGAGACCTATGAGGAGTGCTTCATACTCGGCTATGTTGTTGGTGCAAGGAAATGCAAGCTGATATGACTTTGGAACATAGTCATTTTGAGGTGTGACAAACAAGATGCCAGCCCCTGATCCATGCTGTGTGTAGGAACCATCAAAGTACAGCTTCCACATTATTGAGTTAGCAAGAGTGAAGAGATTTTCATCAAGAAAGTCTGCTACCATAGGGTGTGTATCTTGCATAGGTGTTTCTACTAGTTGATCGGCAAGAGCTTGTCCTTTGATTACTTTATGATCCACATATTCAATGTCAAACTCACTAAGGATCATGACCCATTTAGCTAGTCTGCTTGTAAGAGCTGCTTTTGCTAGTAGATACTTCAAGGGATCAATTTTACCTATAAGAATTGTGTGTTGGTTCAACATGTAATGCCGCAACTTTTGGGAGGCGAACACTACTGCTAAACAAGCTCTTTCCATTGGTGAATAATTGAGTTCATATCCCACCAAGGTTCTACTGATATAGTAAATTGCATGCTCTTTTCCTGTTTTATCATTTTGTGCTAGAAGGGCCCCTAGGGCCAAATTTGTAGTGGAGATGTATAATATCAAAGGTTTGTCCGCAACTAGTGGAACCAATACAGGAGGTGTAGCTAGATACTCTTTAAGTTGATCAAATGTTGCCTGACACTTATAATCCCATCGGAATGAGACATCCTTGTGGAGTAAGTGTTGAAAGGGTTTACATTTATCTGCTAGCTGTGATATGAAACGCCGAATGGACTGCAACCTTCCCTGAAGGCTCCTTAGTGCTTTAAGGTTCTTGGGTGGAGGCATCTCCACTATAGCCTTTACTTTTGCTGGATCGACTTTGATGCCTCTACGAGATACAATGTATCCCAATAGCTTCCCTAATGTTACACCGAAGACACACTTCTTTGGATTGAGGCGCATTTGATATTTCTCGAGCCTGTCAAAGATCTGTCCTAGCACTTGTATGTGACCTGCCCTAGAAGATTTAGCTAGTATGTCATCCACATAGTCCTCCATGATGTGATGAAAGAGGTCATGGAATATCACTATCATTGCTCTCTAATAGGTTGCTCCTGCATTCTTTAGACCAAATGGCATGACACACCAAAAATAGTTACCCCACGGACAAGTGAAGGTTGTTTTATGTTGGTCTTCTGCTATCCTTATCTGATTGTAGCCCAAGAATCCATCCATGAGAGAAAGCATCTCATGACCTGCTGTCAAGTCCACTATAATGTCAATGTTCGATAGTGGAAAGTCATCTTTGGGACATGCTTTGTTGAGATCTCTAAAATCATTACACATGCGGATGTGCCCATTGGGTTTAGACACAAGTACAATATTTGATACCCAGTCTGAATAGTCAATAGGTCGTATGAACTTTGCATCTAAAAGCTTCTGTATTTCAACCTTTACCAAGAGAGCTATCTGTGGATGCATCTTTCTCAACTTTTGCTTGACTGGTTTAACCTTTGGATCAACTGTGAGATAATGAACTACTAGCTTGGGGTCTAGCCCTAGCATATCAGCATAGGTCCATGCAAAGTTGATGGTTCTCTGTAAGAAGAATGTGTTAAGGTTCTTGTGCTCTGTTTCTGATAATGATGCTGCGAGGAATGTGGTCTTTGGATTTTGCTCTATGCCCAGGTTTATCTCTGTAGAATCTTCCACTAGGAGAGCCGATTTCTCTTGATACTTAGATGGTAGGGGAAGGTCAAATCCTCCATCCTCAGGTGCCACAATTGGGTTTTCACCTTTGGATACGTCCTTTGTTTTTACTATTTTGTGATCAGGAGGTGCCACAGTGTGGTTTTCACCTAGAGATCTTTCTTTATTTTCACTTTTGCGACTGGAGGATTTGGCATTCTCACCAAAATAAGCTGTTGGCTCTAGTTCCATTACAAAACCTGCTTTATGATCACCAAGAGGGATACCTTCCTGAAGTCCCATGAACTTAGCTAAAGCTTCGTCATTCTGAAATACATCTATAACGGGGGACCCTTGTTGGTCCCAATCGATAAGTTCAGGGTAGACAAGTGTGGCATTCTGGGTGCTGGTAGTGGAGGTTAAGGATACAGAGGATAGCGTAAAAATGGAGGATTCTGTGAATAGGTTGGTCATATGGAGGGATGAGTCATCGATGATATCCTCTGTAGACGTTGAATCGACAGGAAAAGTGTCAGCTACCTCGTCGAGGATATACTCGATGTCCAAGGTGTGTGGTACCTTCTTACCAAATCCTAATCCCTTCTTGTCTAGCTTCTTTGTTACAACAATGGGTTCCATAGTGCCTTGATTCTATTTCCCCAGGCCACCTTTGCCTTTATAGCCCATGTTTTTTACTATCCTTAAGCCATTGCCATATTGCTTGACTGGTATTGTGATTGGTTCTTTCTCCTTATAGAGCCAAGAAGAAATATCCTCAATAGTTTCCTCTTCGAATAACTTTCCCTGTTGGAATTTGGTTAAGAATGTTGGGGGAGGGATAGCTATTTTTTTAGTTACTTTGGCAATGGGTGGTTGGCCGTAAGATTTTGGAGATAAAGGCATCCGCCCGACACAACAAGATTTTGAGATATCGTAAGTACCAAAGCCTATATCTCGGATGCGAGTTGTGATTACAGGCAGAGGATTGGGTTCACTTGTAGAAGCTTGCATCAAAGTTGCAGGATCAACATATAGTAGGGATTCAAGGGCTTTGTCATTTTTAGGCACTTGGTTGCAATTTTTATAGCTGCCTTGCAAGACACGGCAAAATTCAAAAGGATTGGGGTCTCCTGGGATGGTGATCTCCGTACCATTGAATGGGAATTTTAGGGACTGATGGTACATGGAGGGAACAACTTTCATTGCATGGATCCATGGGCGGCCTAGGATAATGTTGTAAGGCAGCTCAATATCAAGGACTTGACACCTAGTTTCAAGCATGATAGGGCCGAGTTGTATAGGTAAGTGGATAACACCTTCTGAGCGGCGTTCAGCATCATCATATCCCTTGATTGTAATACTATGATCAGAGTTAACATGATCCTCAGAGTATCCCAATTGCTTAAGTAACTTTAAAGAACAGATGTTGAGACCAGCACCACCATCTATGAGGATGCATTTGATTTTGCGCTTATGGATGAGAACTTCAATATGAAGGGCATCATTGTGACAAGGATCATGGGATGGGAGATCTTTCTCAGAGAAGACCACATTGTAGGGTGAAGCAATGTTACCTACTATAGCTTGGAAATCCGCGACTGCTATGTTGTTAGGAACCGAAGACTCTTGGAGGGCTTTTTCTAGCACTACTCTATGTGCAGGTGATGGCCGTAGAAGGTCCAAGATAGAGATTTGTGCGGGCATTTTCCCTAAATGTTTGACAAGATTATAATTAGATTGAGCTGGAAGACTAGGTGTAGGACCACGAATGGTGACACGACCACGACGAGTAGTAATAGCGCAATCCGTAGATTTGCCTTTAATTGTGAGGGTAGACACTCGACTCTCTTCAAAATGACCTACAATGGAATCGAAGGAAGTGGAAGCATGATTAATACCTTTACCTCTATCTTGAGGAGGAGGTGAACCATGATGAGGGAAAGGTTCCTTGTACATGTCGAGATCTTTGTTCGTGTGTTGAGCTGGTGGTTCATTCTCAAAAGTGATTAGGTTGCCGTCGATGAGATTTTGGATTAGGTGCTTGAGTTTCATGCACGACGTAGTTCTATGTCCTTTGCTTCGATGGAATTCACAGTATTCATTTTCTCTATACCACGCAGTTTTGTAAACCAGTTCACCATATGGGGGTGCATCTGGTAAGGTGATGAGTCCTTTCTATAAAACCTGTTGTAGGACCAACTCCATAGGCACTCCTAAGGGAGTAAATTGATGTCGTGGAGGGTAATCTTGTTGAGGTCGCTCTTGTTGTCGTTGTTGCTGATTTTGATACGATTTTTGCTGTTGTTGCTGTTGTTGAGATGGAGCTTGACTTGGTTTGGAGAGCTGCAGCAGTGTCTGCAACATTTGGACATGTTTAGAATCAACCACACTGTCGTTAACCACGTTTTTGTTTTTGTTCCAGTATTTGGGTTTATCATTCGTCTGTTGATGAGGAGCGTTGTCTTTCATTTCTTTGAAGATTTTGACCACACCCTTAGCAATGAGGGCCTTCTCAATATTGATTCCTTTGTATGTGATTTCGTCAAAGGTTGTAGCACTGAGAATTTGCAAGTGGAAACCTAACTCTTGGTTGAGGTTCTGCACGAATATGCTAACAAGTTGTTTCTCAAGAATCTTGAAAGGGAATTTGCTAGCCATTTGTCTCCATCGTTGAAGGAAAGAAATGAAAGTTTCACCATTTTTCTATTTATTGTTGCATAGATCAGTCATGGAAATCTCATGCTCTGCGTTGTAAGAAAAGTGGGTGGCAAACTTCTCTGCTGGCTCGTTGAAAGACTTGATACCCGTGGGTAAGTGTGAGAACCATTCTATAGCTTGACCTCCAAGACTGGGAGGAAAGAGACGCATAAGATATGTGTCGTTATGTGAGACCTCAAAGCAAGCAAGATAGAATTCCCTAAGATGGTCTTTTGGGTCACCTTTTCCTTTGTATTTATCGAACTTGGGAATAGTAAAATTTTGAGGAAAAGGGATCATTGGTAATGACCGATCAAAAGGGTAAGGACACACTTCTTCTAAAGAGAAGGTCTTCTTGGTGTGGCCAAACGTAAGATCAGATAGCTGTTGTTGAACTTCTGCGATTTTTAGCTCCATAGTCGTGGGAGGGGTTGGTGACATCTCCTGTTGTCCAAAAAGTGGTTGGTGTTGCCCATACGGAAGATTATAGTGTAATCCATGTGCACTGGTGTTATAAGGGTCGTAGGATTGATTGGGATCATATGGGTTGTATGATTGGTTCAGATTGGGTTGGAATTGGAGGTTTTGACTTGGCAAAGGTGGAGGTGGCGCTAGGTAAGAATGTTGGCTTTGTTATGGTTGAAGAAAAGTATTGGGGGGAGGAAAGCTAAAGTGCATTTGATTAGGTTGTGATGGCGGCACATAGCTTTGGGAAACTTGATGTTGGGAATGTTGAGAGTGGCTAGGCAATGTGTGAAAGAAGTTGAGCGAGGATGAATGTTGTGGAGGAGGGGCATAGGTAGAAGTGATTTGCAATGGTTGGGGTTGATTGAGGATGAGAGTAGAAGAATGTTGTGGTTGGGGTTGATTGAGGATGAGAGTAGAAGAATGTTGTGGTTGGGGTTGCATGAATCTAATTGGTTGAGAGACATGAAGGTTTGATGATATAGGAGGTGGTAATTGTTGAGACCCTTGTTGCATGGCTACATAATTGTTTCCCAGATTGTAATTGGGTGGGAAACCTATCCGTGATGGGGTAACCAAGATTCCACTTGCGATTGGTGTAGATATTTTAGGAGGTGGTTGCGTATTCGATCAAGCTAAGGAGGCTTGCTTAGCTAACTCTGCTTGACATTGGAGAGTTTCTTGTTGGTTGTTATAGATCTCCATAGGAGTCAGAAGCGGTGATACAGCCCTCTCTCCTGTTGAGTTTTGAAAAAGGTGATTCCTATACTGCAAGCCTTGTGCAGGTAAGGGCGTAGTCATCGTGGACATGGTTTGCACTACTTGTATGGCACTCAATGTGTCATTTGTCTCCTTGAGAGAGGATAAATCAAAATCTTGAGGTAACTTGCCTCCTTGCTTTGCAAGTAAGTGAAAGAAATGATCCTGGTTCTCACTAAGGATTTTGTCAAAGGTGGCCATGACTCTAGGCTCTTGTATGAATTCGTCAAGATCTTGCTCATCTGCTTGAGAGGATTGACCTATTTCAAATTGTTGCTCTTCTTGAGATGAGGCTAGATCTACAGTATAACCTTGTGGGACAAAATCTGAAGGCAAGCCGGTGGTGTATTGGGGTGTACTTACCAAAGGGACCCTACCCTCTTGAGGATTGCTTGATTGGTCAATGTACGGCATGTTTAGAGAGCTGATAGGTTTTACCGTGGGTGTACTAGGAGTAACCTTGGGAGTAATGTTGAGATGACCTGATTGTGGTGTGCGAGGAGGCGATTTGTGCTTCCTAGGGCCAACTTGCTTGGATTTCATAGTTTGCTGAAGCCTAGTGGTTACCATGGGATACACTAGGACAAAAGGTAATGCTAGGATTCTGTGAGGTGCTTTGAGAAATGGACAAAATCTGATGCACAAAGTACTGGACCAAAGGCGCTATACTATTTGACCAGAGGCGCAGGACTGTGCAACCAAACATGAGCTACTATGATACCCAAGGCGACGGACTAAGCTACCAGAAGTGAGTTACTACTATGCCAAAGGCGAGCTACAGTGACCAAAAGCGAGCTACTGTTATACCAAGGGCGCTGAAGTAGAGTTTTGCCAGAGGCAAGTTACTGCTATGCCAAAGGTGATCTACAATACTACCAAAGGCGAGTTGCTGTAATACCAGGGGCGCTGAAGTAGTGTCTGATGTTTCTAAAAGGCAAAATTTTGATAGATTGTTTCTGTTTCTGATTGGATTTGTTTGGCAAGAGAAAACAATTTTGGCACAAACAAGGGACTGACACAACAGATAGTGTATGTTCGAGGCTCCAAACAAGCCCAATGTTTCCATAGGTATAAGACAATTGCAATCAATAACAAACACTTTTTATCCCTAGAGACAAGGTTTCATTGCAGTAGATCAGCTCACAGCTTAATACTCCGTCGATAAAAATATCATTCCATAAAGGTGTCGGATATTTAGTATCTTTGCGAGAGACGATAGGTAGGGATATCTCACCCTCCCCTTGGAAAACTCAAGTAGGTCACAAGAGCTTTATGTCCAAGGGAATACTATCTCTTCTCAAGGGAGCTGATGGTGAGTATCTTAAGGGCTTAAATCGATTCCCCTTGCACTGATGATTACCGCAATGTTCGGAGGTAGGTCGGGTAGTCTCTATCTAGAATGGTTCTTAGTGACTTTGAGGGACCAACGCCTTACGAGCAATGCGATAAGCTACTAAAAGCTTTAACCAATCCTACTAAGAGTATCAAACACTTCACTCAATGTGAAAATCGTTTCCACAACGAGCTAGTACACCTCTTTTCAGTTTGGCACCACAAGGTAAGGCTGACATCGGTTAGGACTTGGCTTTCGCCTTATCCCTCTTATATAGCGGTTTAAAGGAAAACTTCGCTTAGGGTCATCCCTTTTGGATGAAGCGCAATCTAAAAGCAGGCCCTTCTAAAGGAAGTATAGAAATGTAAGAGCAAGCATGCCAAACAAAGGTTCAATTGTCCCATTATAAGAAAAATAAGGTGCAACTAAATTAGGCACACACACAGTTGTAGTTGTCAATTGTCCCTTATGAAAATGAAGTGTTTGGCATTCATGTCCATTGTCCCTTAGAAAATTGAGGTGTTTTTCACATACATGTCCATTGTCCCTTAAGAAAAAGTAGTATGTTCCTAAGACTTAGATTTACAAAAATGATTTGTTCAATTATCCCTTTAAGAATGCAATGTGTTTCGAAGACTTAGTGAGATAGATCAAGATTTCTTCGACGCTCATCCTGCATGAACATGTTAGAAAAAAAACCTATTTGCTCTGTGTGAGTAGTAAGAGGCTGCAACAAGTCAGTTTAGTTCCACAAAAACCAATAAGTTAGCCAAAATAAATCAATAAGACCAAAAGTGAGCTACAGTCTCACCTAAAGCGCGTCACTTTGCTACCAAAAATGCTGAACTATGTTTTCAAAAGTGCCGTGATGCAGACCAGAAGCGTAAAACAATAATACCAGAAGTGCCGAACAATAACCAAAAGTGCTTCACTGTGTTTTCAAAAGCGTTGTGATGCATACTAGAAGCGTGAAACAATAATACCAGAAGCACCGAACACTAGCCAGAAGCGCTATACTGTGTAACCGAATGCGTGATACCGTATAGCCAAACGCGCTGCGTTGTCTTAGATCACAAAAAGTTAGCTTTTGGTCAAAATAACCAGATCCAAATGGGATTCCATGATTGATCTACTATTCTGAGAAGTAGTATCTGAGAGATCTGTATAGTGAAATCCAGAAAACTCAAAAAGTGTAGTATCATAAAAGATTAACTCAAAGATCAAAGATACCCCTAAATAAGTCAGCTTAGGAAGTATCAAAAAGTGGAATGCAAGACAAATACAACAGCTTGTCAGACAAATCAACAGATATACAATGAATTAAACCCTGTGAACACCAAACGAAGTCAGAAAAAGTGAATCAGCCAAAAGCGCTTAATAATACTTCCAGTAGCGCCGTTCTACGATACCAAAAGTGTCGTTCTGTGTTGCCAGAAGTGCCGCAGTGCCCCCAAGGGCGTTGTAATGTGCCTCTAATAGCGCTTAATGGTACTGCCAGAAGCGCTTTGCGATGTCGTTTGCGCTGTACCGTACTGTGACTTTAAAAAAATCAATTTCTCAAAGAAAAAGAGGGATTAGTGGGTCCCACCGGGCGTGCCAGAATGTGTATGAGGAAAAATTGATTAAATCTAAATTAATAAAACCAAAAACCAATCACATAAAGCGAACCAATCTAAGTAAAAGCCATTATCATAAAATCAAAAGACAAAATGAAAGCTCTTACCAAAACCTGTATTGTTCCCTTTTGGAGAAGTGTGGATTGCTCAATCAAGTTGCGAAACCATAGTTGCAACAAGCAAGTAGTGTGCTCAATGTGCTCAAAGATCAATGTTAAGAGATCGTAAGGTTGCTCAATCGACGCGTTTTGTATGCTCAAAGCTCTGTTAAGTATGCCTGAGAATACGATCGAAGAGAGAGACTCAATGAAGGAGATGAGGGGGGTTTATATAGGTTTCAATAGAGATTGATCAACGGTCTAGATAATTCAGAAGAATCAACGGAGGAGAACAGTTGAGGAACATGCAACGAATAAGAAGAAGCCAAGTGTCTTTCTTTCTTTTGAATGAGAGGAGTTATCAAGAATAGAAGAATAAGTTAAAGCAATTAACAGAATGTAATGATCAGTTAAGTGATTTAAAACAAGAAAAAGAGATTTGCATGAGAATTAGAAGATATTTTGCTTTATTAAATATAGAAAGCTTGAGTTATGTTAGAGATAACTCAAATTAGATGAAAAAGTAATTTAAATAAATAATTGATTTATTTAAATTTAAAGAAGATTTTATTGGAAGAAGTAATTAAATAATTAGAATTATTTAATTTAGAAGATTTGAAAGCAAATTAAATAAATAAATTTATTTAATTGTTGTGCATGATTTTGGAAGAATAATTTTGATTTAATTAAATAATTTAAGAATTATTTAATTGCAGATAAGAGGGAATTAGTGATGAATTAATTAAATAATGGGATTTATTTAATTAATGTGGATTTGAATTTTTGGAAAGAGGATAATGTTCTAATTAAATAATTAAAATTATTTAATTGTGGAAGAATAGTAGAAGAATTTAATTTAATTAATTAAATAAAGAGAATGTATTTAATTAATGTCGCAAGTATGTGATTTAGAAGAATTTGGTGAAATTAATTAAATAATTCAATTATTTAATTAATGTGTGAAATGTAGATGATTAGGAAGAAATGACAAAATGCAAGTAGTGCGACGACTTGGTCATTTTAGGGTGTCTACATGGAGAATTCACATTCGGTGAGTTCATAGAATTCTGTGAGAAACATGAGATAAAAAGATAGTTGTCTACTCCAAGGACTCCATAGTAGAATGGAGTAGTGGAGAGAAAGAACCAGACCATCAAGGAAGCATCTAGAACCATGATGATGGAAGCAAATGTTCCTCAGATCTATTGGAGAGAAGCTGTAAGCACTGTAGTCTATACTCTTAATCGAGTACAGATCAGAAGCAATACTGGTAAGACACCTTGTGGACTCTGGTTTGGCATCACTCCCACTGTGAAGTACTTCAGTGTCTTTGGTAGAAAATGTTATATTAAAAGAGATGAAGACCTTGACAAATTTGATGCTAGAAGTGATGAAGGAATATTCTTGGGTTATTCTACTCAAAGCAAAGCATACCGGTGTTATAACAAGAGATTGAGAAAGATTATAGAAAGTACAAATGTGAAGGTTGATGAAGGTATTGAAAAACCCTCAAGGTTTTATGAATATGATGAAGATGATCAAAATGATGTTTTGATCCAAGAAGTCCAAGCCCCTTCTGAAATTCAGATCCAAACTGATCCAAAGAATTAGGAAGAAGAGATAAGTTTGAATGAACCTGTTCAA
The DNA here is from genome assembly GCA_027924645.1 of Cunninghamia lanceolata. Lineage (NCBI taxonomy): Eukaryota > Viridiplantae > Streptophyta > Pinopsida > Cupressales > Cupressaceae > Cunninghamia > Cunninghamia lanceolata. The sequence continues at coordinate 10,094,428 of BSBN01000320.1, forward strand.
GAAATAGAAGTGCAAGAAAGTCCTAAAATTCCCAGGTATGTAAGATTGAATCACTCTGAAGATCAGATCATAGGTGATAAAAACAAAGGTGTTCAAACAAGAAGAAAGATTGCTCAAGACTTAGAAGAGTATTGTCTAATTTCAAAGATTGAACCAAAGATAATAAATGAAGCATGTAATGATGAAAGATGGACTAAAGCAATGGAGGAAGAGCTAATGCAAATTGAGAAAAATCACACTTGGGATCTTGTTCCCAGACCTAGAAACAAGAATGTGATTGAAACCAAATGGGTCTTTCGGAATAAACTGAATGAAGATGGTGAAGTAGTCAGAAACAAAGCCAGATTAGTCTGCAAGGGTTATTCTCAAGTAGAAGGAGTTGATTTTGAAGAAACTTTTGCTCCGGTGGCAAAAATTGAAGAAGGAAGATTATTTCTTGCCTTTTCTGCCTTCAAGGACTTCAAAGTATATCAGATGGATGTCAAGTCTACTTTCCTGAATGGTGACTTGGAAGAAGAAGTTTACATTGAGCAACCGGATGGATTTCAATTGTCTGATCATGGTGATATGGTCTACAAGTTGAAGAAAGCACTGTATGGACTCAAACAAGCCCCAAGAGCCTGGTATGAAAGACTGGATAAACATCTTTTGAAGATTGGTTTCAACAAAGGTACTGCTGACAGTAACTTGTACTTCAAAATTGATCATGAAAATATCTTAATTGTTGAAGTGTTTGTTGATGATATCATTTTTGGAGGAAGAGATAGTATGTGCAAAACTTTTGCAAATCAAATAAAAAGTGAATTTGAGATGTCCATGTTTGGGGAAATGAATTTCTTCTTGGGTCTACAAATCATTCAAACAAAGAAAAGAATCTTCATTTCACAGACCAAATATGTGAAAGAATTGTTGAAGAAATTTGGGATGGAAGACTCAAAACCAATGAGTACTGTTGGAAACAAGGCAGATAACTGAGAGGGGGGGTGAATCAATTATCTTAAACTTTCTTTTGTTCTTTAATATTAGTGCAACATCAAAACATAAGAGCATACATAATCATGAGAGCAGAAATAAAATCAACACACATAACACAAGGATTTTTACGTGGAAAACCCTGTTAAGGGAAAAACAATGGGGTGACTAGCCCGAGATTGTATTCTCTATTAAAAGAATATGAATTACAAAATGGCACTTGCCAATTAGAGCTCATTGCCTGAGAACACTACTCACGAGAGGCACATTGCCTACAAGAGACTCACTATCTACAACGTTTATGGAAGGTAACCAATTGTTTGAACTAATGCGAGACATCCACATATGCTGAGGTTCGGTTCCAGTTAGGCTCAATATATTGATCTACTGCACTTCATTCTTCCTCTGCTTTAGTGCTGCTGTTCTGTCACATACCGGACTTGTATTCCTACTTCCACTCTACTCTCTGACTTTCCTTGTACACTATATCAATACACACACACCTTCATACTAAAATCAATCTGGTATATATATCTGCATCAAGGATTTCAACATCTTTCTAGTCGGCAACTAGAATATTCAAGATATTTACAAGGTACTGATCTGTCAGCTGGATCCATGCTTAATATGCGATGCATATTCAAGACATAGAGTTAGAAGTCATCAATCAAGTGGGCCAACCATGTATGATCTCTTAATTAGCTTGACCATCATCAATTTCTCATCCAGATTAAAGTCTGATGCTCTTTCGGTCAGGAACCCAACACTTAGATGCTCATATCTTTTCACTCTTTCATCATCAGAGGCTCAATCTCTAGAATTTTGTAGTAATGGTACTCCTCTTAACTTCCCCAAGTCCGTACTTTACTAAGATACATCCTTTGAGAGATCCGGACCTGATTGTCGGACCTTGCTGCATGCTCTGTTTTTGTTCATTGGACCAAAACACTCTTCAATATGACTTCTGGTAAAGACATAGTATGTGCTGCGGATGTGTGGGATGAACTTTGTTTCCATCAATGACAACATTCATGAAGCCACACAGTGTCTCTTGCCAACAAGTACTCCCATGGCAACCGGATGTAAATTAAGCAAAGATGATGACTCTCCTAAGGCTAATCAGAAAATGTACAGGGCAATGATTGGAGGACTATTGTATCTTACTCAAACTAGACCTGACATTATGAATGTTGTTGGTCTTGTTGCTAGATTCCAAGCTGATCTTAGAGAATCTCATGTCATGGCAATCAAGAGGATTCTTAGATATCTAAAAGGGATAGTTGAGTATGGTTTATGGTATCCTAGAGATCATGATTTCTTCTTCATGCATATACAGATGTGGATTGGGCAGGAGATGTGGATGACTGGAAGAGTACCAGTGGTGGAGCATTCTTTTTGGGGAAAAGATTGGTTTCTTGGTTGAGCAAGAAATAAGAGGCAATATCTCTATCTACTGCAGAAGCAAAATATATTGCAGCAGCAGGTAGTTGCACTCAAGTATTGTGGATGAAGCAAATGCTAAGAGACAGCAAAGTGGAGTATGAGGAACCAATCACAATCTCCTATGATAATTCAAGTACAATAAATATATCAAAAAATCTGGTGTTGCATTCAAAGACAAAACATATATCCATCAAGTTTCATTTTTTGAGAGAGCAAGTAAACAAGAATGAAGTCAGATTGGAGTTTGTGCCCTCCAAGGATCAGATTGTAGACAATTTTACTAAACCTCTACCTAAGGACTCTTTTGAGTATCTCAGAGAGAAGTTAGGGGTTATAACCCCTCCAGTTCTGAATTAAGGTGCACTGATGTGCATCATTCTGGTGGATCTCACAGTCATATCTTTCGGTCCGGATTGATGATGGGAAGCTGTTACTCAGGGGGAGCAGTTGGTATGATTCTGAGTGATACAAATATGTGCCCTTTGCTATTGATGTCAAAGGGGGAGGGAAGACATGTGAAAAAAAAAGTGGTTGCTGATCAAAGGGGGAGCAGTAAAGGAAGAGAAATGTGAATGGTTGTTGTTGATAGGGGGAGTTATGTCAGTGAGGAGAAGTTCTTGTCTTGATGGTTAAAACAATTTTTCACATCATATGTTGCCATCAATGACAAAGGTGGAGATTGTTGCAAGTATGGGCCTAACCGGTGTTGTCATTGAACTCAACATACTCCTGTTGCATTGATGATAAGGATTGGATGAGTTGTATGCTGAGGATATTAAGAAAATTGGTCCTATCAGGAACAGAGAAGAATAGTAAAGACAGTAAGGTAAATATCCCAGCTAAGATGAAGATCAGAGGATGTGCATCAAAGGGTTTGTAGATATGTGTCTTAAGATGATCTAGTAAAGATTTGAGAGGTCTGCATGAAGATCTAAAGAAGTTATGGCCACTTGAGTAAAACTGGTTCTGGCAGATGTTCAGAGTTGACAGAGTGACATAGATAGGTCCAGTGAGATCTGGAAATGCAATATCTTGTTCTGCAGATTTGGTGGAGTGTTTAGGAAGTCAATGTGAATTGACAACTCAATTGGTTCGTAGTCTGGAGGTCTACAAGCATCTATTCTAATATGACAGTGATGGCAGACTGTGTTCTTGAGGTTCTGGATGAAGGAGAGAAAGATTTCAGTAAGCAGAAGTAGTGTGGATGTTCTTGGTGATTCAGGCAAGCTTGTGGAGGTCTTTGGATTGTGTCCAGTTCGTGTTGGTGGTCCGCATTAAAGATTGAGCTTGTAATTGAAGAATTACTTCTGGATGATGATGTTCTTCCTAAGTCTGGCTGACCAGATGAGTTACACATCCTACGGATGATCTTGAAGATGTTCTGTGAAGCATGGCGTGTTCCTAAAAGAAGATTGAAGTCCCAGATCTATGTGGCCAACAGTGTGATGATCCACATGAAGTCTTTTGTAATTATTCAAGTTGTATTTGCTCTGTAAAGTGTGCCGACTTGGATGATATCCCTAAGTCGATGTCTTGTATAAATAAGAAGTTGTGAAGTCATTTCAAATGCATCTTGGCAGAAATGAGAGTGTGGTAGAGAGGAGCAGAGCGAAAGGCAGAGAAAAAGTATTGGGCTTAAATGGAGCTGACTCAAGCATGGTGAAGATGCTATTTTTTAGTTCAATTATGTAATATTTATCATTCTGTAGACAGTGTGTCTCCTGTAGGCAGTGGGCCTCTTGTGAGCAGTTTGCTCAGGCACTGAGCCTTAATTAGCACGTGCCATTTTGTTCTTCTTATTCTTTTAACATAGAATACAATCTTGGGTTAGTCACCCCGTGGTTTTTCCCTTAACCAAGTTTTCCACGTTAAAATCTTGGTGTCATATGTGTTAATGTGTTTTTGCTCTTGAATTGTTGCATTATGTTTCCATGATTGATTTATTATTATGCTGCTGAATTACAAAGATGATTTAAGTGATTAATAGGAAGAAAGTTTTGGGACAACTGATTCACCCCCCTCTCAGTTGTCTGTCTTAAATCTAACAAGACACTAACTCACTTGCGCATCATATATGTGCTTAAATAACATACGCACCCTTCTCATCTCAAAAAAAGGTGAGATAAATAGGTCTAAAAAAACAACACAATGAATGAGGAGGTGACACTTGTCACCTTGTCATTCTCTCTCAAGCACATCTCCCCACATGTGCTCTCACACATGTGTGAGATATTGAGGAGTAGAGAGGTGACACTTGTCATTCTCTCATTCCTCCTGAAGGGCACACCTTCTCACACTTCTCACACATGTGTGAGACATGGGGAAGAGGGGAGTACTTGGGGTTCCCTTCCCAAAGGCTCTTACAATGTGTGTTCACACATGTGAGCCCTTTGGGATTCCCCCAAGCCCTTACATGAACCTCAGGTTGTGGGATTGGTATGTGACAAGTCACTCAACCCTCATCCCAAAACCCTAATTTGTCACTTAATTCCCATGGTTACATAGAGTGGTCAAATATGAGTTAAAACTCATAATTTGAGGTCTATAAGGTACCTAACCCATAAGTATATTGACCTAGGATGCTTAAACACATGAAATAAATATAGAAAACTCAAAAATTAACATTTAAGTATCACCTAAAGCCCATGAATGAAAATGGACACATGGATGACACTCATCATCCACTTCATCCTAAGTAAACCTTAGGAGACTCAAATAAAACCAAAACAAATTAATAACACATTACATTCATGCTCAAACAACATATAACCTTTGTCCACCTTAGGGACTAAGTAGGCATCATGGGGATAATAATTGGAGTTACTTGTGAGACCTTCGATTTCCATTGGCCATAGAATTAACCTGCACACGTACACACACATCAATAGTCCAATGTATATCATAGCCAAAGTAGCTCAAACTAATCACACACGAAGTCACACGAGTTCATACATTTCAATTAGGTCAATTCCATAAGACATGGTAAAATTCACTATATTTCCAAATCAATTTACTTTTAACCAACACAATCTTGATCATGTAAATCGTAATTCACTATACTAATCCATTTAGTCAATATAAGTCATTCTATAAATTCAATTACATCATGTAATTCACAACATTCATTATCATAGAAAAGAAAAATATAACCTAAGCATGTATAGATACATCATCAATAATATAACAACACATCTATCTACTCCAATCACAAAATAATGCCATCCAAAGTCTAATATGGGATCAATAGTCCTCAATAATTTATCAAGTGTCAAACTATAAATCCATAGATAACAAGTCCAATAAGTTAAATGAAGAGGTGTAATAAGGGTGGGCCTCATGCATCATCCCCCTAAGACTAAACTTCCTTCTAGAAATCAATAAAGAGGTGAGGGTAGAGTGCCCTCAAATGTGTAGCATCCTCCCAAGTGGCTGCAACCTCAGCATAGCGGTCCCACTGCACTTTGACCTGGTCCAGCTCTCACCCTTGAAGGGCCAGTGTCTGATGAGCAAAGATACGAATGGGCTCCAAAGCTAGCTATTCATCTGACTCTACCTGTAATACATCCCAATCCAATACATGAGCCACATCAGATACATATAACACCTCAACACAGAAATATGAAACACATCGTGGATACATGATAGGCTAGGTGGCAAGGCTAAATGATAAGCTACAGGTCCTATCCACTCAAAGATCTCAAAGGGTCCAACAAATCTCAGTGCAAGCTTAGAGCCCTTTCCATAACAGATTGGACTCTTATGTGGCCGCACTCTCAAGAACACCTTGTCACCAACCGAGAAGCTCCGATCCAATCTCTTGGCATTGGCATACTGCTTCTAATGATCATGTGCCTCCTGCAAATGTTATCTAATGAAGGTAACCTATTGCTCGATGTCCTAAACAAACTCTGGCCCAATCACAACTCTGTTCTAAATGTGGTCCCAACTTAAAAGAGTCTTGCAAGCCCTACCATACAAGGCCTGATAAGGAGGCATACTTAACAAGTTGTGATGCCCATTATTGTAGGAAAACTCAACAAGATAAAGGTAGTCCTCCCACCTCAATTGGTGATCCATTACATACATGTGAAGCATGTCCTCTAAAACCTGATTCACCCTCTTAGTCTACCCATCTATCTTAGGGTGATATGTTGAACTGAAGTTGAGCTAAGTGCCCAAAGCCTGTTGTAATGCTGTCCAAAATGCTAATGTGAAAATTGAATCTCTATCTAAAATGATGTGACGAGGAACCCCATGAAGTCTCACTATCTCATTCAAGAAGATCCTCACCATTGTTGGTGCATTATATGTATTACAAACTGGTGAGAAATGTGCTACTTTGGTCAACTTATCAACCGTCACCATGATGACATCATAGCAGTGAGATGATAAAGGTAGACCAACAATAAAGTCCATGGAAACGGTGTCCCATTTCCACTCAGGTATCTCATGAGGATATAGAAGTCTTGCTGGATGCTGATGCTTGGCCTTGACCCTTTGGCACTCAAGGAAATGAGCTATAAACTCTGCAATGTCATGTCTCATCCCTGACCAATGATATAACTATCTAAGGTCTGCATGTATCTTCTTCACCTCGAGATGTGCTGCATAAGGTGTCCTATGATCCTTTGTCAAAACCATTGTACGAAGATCTCTTGCAAGGGGCACATAGATACGGTCTCAATGTTGCAAAAGCCCATCTGCCTCAATGGAGTAACATGTATACTTTCCCTTTAGGAACCTCTATGATTGAATCTCTCGTTGAACCTCTAGGAACCACTCATCCTCTGGAAAATGCTGCAAGATATGCCCCCTCAAATCTACGCTCAAGGTCATAGTTAGGATCTCGTGTTGCCTCCTACTCAAAACATCGGCAACCACATTCTCTTTTCCCTTGATGTAATGTACATCAAAGTCATACTCACATATGAGCTCCATCCAACACCGTTGGTAGGCATTTAGATTCGACTGCATGAAGTGTATATAAGACTATGATGATCTAAATACAACTCAAAATAACGTCCCAAAAGAAAATGTCTCCATCTAACTAGAGCATGAACTAATGCTACGAGCTCCAAATCGTGAGGAGTAGTTCAGCTCATGGGTCTTAAACTTTTGCAACTCATATGTGATCACTCGACCATCCTGCATAAGGACTGCATCTAGACCCTCTAAAGATGCATCTGTGCATACCATAAAATCTACTACGTGATTTGGTACTACTAAAATTGAAGCACTAGTGAGACTCTCCTTGAGGACCTCAAAGGCCCTCTCACACTACTCAGTCCATAAGAACTTCTTCCTTTTCCATTGAAGAGAAGTGATAGGGTGAGCTATCCTAGAAAAACCCTCAACGAACTGGCGATAATAACCTGCTAGCCCCATGAAGCTCTTGACCTTTGTTATGTTGGTAGGTGCTAGCTAAACATTAATCATTCTAATCTTCAATGGATCTACTGAGATACCATCACCAGATAGAACGGACCCCAAATACTGAACCTCTGAATGAAAGAAGGCACACTTTGCCAAGTTTCCATATAGCCACTGATCTCACAAACATTGTAATACCTAACACAAGTGCTCCTCATGCTCCTTCTTAGTCTGTAAATAAATCAAGATGTCATCAAGGGATACCAACACGAACTGATCTAGGTAAGTGTGAAACACCCCATTCATGAGGCTCATGAATATTGTGGGGGTGTTCATCAAACCGAAGGGTACCACAGTGAACTCATAGTGACCATAATGAGTCCTGAAGGATGTCTTATGAATATCTACCTTTGCAATCCATAGCTGGTGGTAACCAAACTCTCTGGATCCATGCATCTGATCAAATAGGCTATCAATCGTGGGAAAAGGATAACAATTCTTCATCATCACCTTATTCAATTATTTGTAATCCATGGATAAACGAAGGGACCCATTCTTCTTCTTAACAAAGATGACCGGTGCACCCCAAGGTGAGACACTAGGCCAAATGTGACCCTTCACTAGTAGCTCCTCTAGTTGTAGCTTGAGCTCTGTACACTCATGCATAGTCATCCTAATGGTGCACAAGACACTGGCTCGACACCTGGTACAAGATAAATATGAAAATCCACCTCTCGATGAGGTGGCATGCCTGGAAGCTCTAGCAGAAACACATTTGCAAACTCTCTAAAGATAGGATGGTCATCAAGTGAAATCCATGACTCATCCTTTGATCTATCACTCACGGTAATCACAAACATTTTATATCCCTTCCGCATGCAATGCTTAAGTTGCATAGTGGAAATAATACGCAAAGCTATAGGCCTCTGAATGCCCACAATCTCTACTACAATGCCATGGTCGTCAAGACAATCTATCGCCTTGTGGTGACAATCAAGCTTGGCTCTATGAGATGCAAGCTAATCTATACCTAACACCACACCATAGGATCCTAAAGGTATAACCCTAAGGTCTTCAATCGTGGTGAAGGCTCCAAGTGCCAACTCGCAATTTTAGACTACTGAGTCTATGACCATCTTGGCCCTTGTGGCTAACTCAACCTCCCACCTATCATCTTGCCTAGAGGCCACCAACTTACAACACTCCATTAATGATGGAGATATAAAGAAGTCTGAAGCTCCAGAATCAAACAACATAGTAACAGGAATACCTTCAATCATACCTGGGGTCTATATGATCATGGCTTAATAGTCATCCTGGTGGTTATCAACTACTACAAATACACAATGGGATTTACCCATATCACCTATAGTCTGCTCTGAGCCTTGAACATGTTGTCCTCCTTTTGTAGGGAACCCCTGGGACACTTTAGCTAAGTGTCCAGTGCCACCACAAATGTAGCATGGTCCTCTCGCCTAAACATGTATCAACTACATTGTACTAGACTTCTAAGCTCTCGATCTACCTAAGCTACTCTAAGTGCCTCTAAACAACTATTGTGATCATGTGGGTCTCACACCCTATGTCTGATGTCTTTGATCTCTACGAGGATCTTGAGCCTACCACACTCTAGTGTGGCCACCTTGTGGTCTAGACCTCTACCCTTGATGTTGCTACTACAATGGGGGCATAGGAGGCAATGATACAGTTATGAAACCTCCCTTGTGAGGGAGTGGGGTCTACAAAAGCTATGATCCTACTGTTGTTGGGTACGATTTTGAAAATGGGAATGTGACTCATGGGTCTTTCCATGAATCTCGTCAGCAATATATGCCTTCTTAGCAACCTCACGCAAAGTCTAGGGATCAACCATATGAACTGGTCCTGGTATCTCAACATTTAAGCCTCTAATAAACCTATTGATGAGAAGCTTCTCATCCTGTAGGTACTCGACATACTGCATCAACTCTAAGAACTGGTTCTCATGCTGTGCCATTGTGGATCCTCGCTATTATAGATCATGAAACTCATCGATGCGGCACTTATGATAGTGCTCTAATAGATATGACACTCTAAAGCACTCTAGAAATGTACTCTAGGATAGAGCATCCAGTGAAAGATGGTGCTTACACTCTTCAGTGTGCCATCATGTAGATGTAGAATCACACAAGGGGTGAATGGTGACTTGGGCTTTTAGTTGCTCCCATAAGGGTACAACCCAAAGCATTGATTCAAACTAAGGAGCCAAGCCTCTACCTCAAACCATTTAGTATCTTTGGAAAAGGTAGGACATTGCAGATGAAGTAGCTCTCTGATCTAATCTCCTAGGTTGCGAGAACCCCAAACTAGACCTCCTGCCTCCTACTATCATCCCAAGTACAAAAGATCGAAGTGGACCGACTCCACAATGACCTCCTCATCGTGCTCTTCTTGATACAATAGAGGAATCCTACTCTGTTCCCTTCGATCTGATACATACTCCTTTATGGATTCAGCGGTACCTCCACTCACAATTCCCCTGTAGTGGGTGGTAGTCTATCTAATATGATCTGAAGCACTTGAAGAATCTGAGGGCCTATATTAGGAAGTACATTCTAATTTTAGGAAACCAATGGTAAAGAAGACTGAGTGGCTCAAGAATGAGGCTTACGAGTAGATTTGACATGTGATCATCCTCTCCTGGCTCTAGGTGGCATCCTACATGAACAAGGTGCCATGATTAAATTTTGTTGATCTCTAAAGGGGATCTTAGGAACATAATCTATAGGAGGTTCTACAAATGGGGGACCATAATGCACTCTACAGAACAAACTCTGGGATTTTAGAAGCCAGCTCTTCAGTTTGTTCACTAAGGGGAGAAAAGGGGAAGAGAAAAGCTATTAAAACAAATCTAAACTAAGGTGATACGTCGAGACTTGAGATAATTCATTCACTAGTTACCATAGTATAGTTCCAGTTTAATTAGTTTCAAAGGGAATTGAAAGAGAAGAAGACATGATTCAAAGCATCATAATCATCTTATAAAGTGAAATTATAAAATCATGAAGCATGATGATAAATGATTATAACTATTTCTGAATAGACACAGAGCGCTAGACTAAGAAGATTTAATAGAAAATAACACAACATAGAGGCAAGAATTTATATAGTAGATGTCTTAGATTTCTATTCAATAGATTAAAATGCTAAGGTCTCAAGATGTATTACAAACAATGACTACCAAGATATCCAAAAAACTCTTCTTCTCCATAAGTGATGAACCCCTCTAACAATGACAATGCTGCCCTTTACAGAAAACTCCCCCTCCAAGAGAGATTGCAACTGAAAAAGATTCCCCAAGGCTGCCAACAAGGCCCCATCATGGTGGCCTTTGCAATAGTCATCCAAATGGATAGGCGTGCCTTCACCTTTTGTAGTTGTAGTGCCACCTGCCATGCTCCACTACCCTATTGCAAAGCCATTTGTCCTAAAAACTATTGAGAAATGTGGTGCATGGTACTCTTGCCGTTGAAACACATGGCAACTTCTTGTTTCCTCCGTGAGCAACCCTCTCCAAAAAAGAACCAATAGTGCACCAAGAAAGCTCCCTAAGCTTTGGAGAACCTCCAGTTTGCACCCTATTAACACATGGCTTTCTTCGCTGCCTCTGTGCATTGCCAAAATAAAGATTTAGTGCCTTTTCCAAACAGAAAGTAGTCTAGACATGTGGCACAATGGTGCAACTTGTAGAGAGCTTTGCCTCTACTATTGATAGAAATTGTACCGCTTAGACATGTGGATAACATGGAGATATATCATAAAAGGAAAAGTGAAGCCTGATGCTTTATAGACTGCTGCCCAGTTAGGCTGCCACGTGGAACCCTCATGCAACTTTGAGGAGAGAAGATTCTGCAAATGTAGAAATTGTGCTGCTTCGACACATGGTGCATTCCACTCCCTCGCAAAGTTAGGAACTCCATGGGGCCGCAACAAAGAAAGAACTAGGCCAAAGGCCATGAGAGATGAAGTCTACAACTCTTGGCAAATTCCTGGGGACCTCTGCCTGTGAAGGCAAGAACCCAATAGCTTTGATTTCCCAAAGAGAAGAAGACTGCACAAAACCCTATAGCTTTGAAAGGGCTAATTACAAAGGTGTCCAATCAACCTCTATAGGTTGTGCCTTGTTAGTTTCAAGATAGACAACTAAGAGGGGGGTGAATCAGTTGTCTCAAAACTTTCCTTTTATTAACTACTTAAATCCTTTTGTAATTCAGCAACATAATAATAAATCAATCATGGAATCACAATGCAATAATTCAAGAGCAGAAACATATTAACACATATGACACCAATATTTTAACGTGAAAAACCCAGTTAAGGGAAAAACCACGGGGTGACTAACCCAAGATTGTATTCTTTGTTAAAAGAATAAAAGAAACAAAATGACACATGCCAATTAGGGCTCACTACCTGAGCACACTGCTCACAAGAAGCCCACTACCTACAGGAGACACACTGTCTACAAAATAATAAGTATTACATACTTGAATTGAAGAATAGCATCTTCACCATGCTTGATTCAGTTCCATTTAAGCTTAATACTTCTGCTCTACCTTTCGCTCTTCTCCTCTCTACCACACTTTCATCTTCACAACCACACTTTGAAATGACTTCACAACTCTTATTTATACAGGACATCGACTTTCGGATAATCATCAAAATTGGCACAATACATACTTTATTTTATTACAGAACAAATACTCAAATACAACTTGTCTTATTACAAAAGGCTTCATGCGAATCACCACACAGTCGGCCACATATATCTGAGACTTCAATCTTTGTTGAGGAACACACCATGTTTCATAGAACACCTTCAAGATCATCTGCAAGATGTGCAAACCATCCAGTCGTCCATGATTATGAAGAACTTCATCATTCAGAAGTAAATCTTCAATTACAAGCTCAATCTTCAATGCAGATCACCAATATGAACTGTACACAATCTAGAGACCCCCACAAGCTTGCCTTAATCACCAAGAACATCCATACCACTTCTGTCTACTGAAATCATCCTCATCTTGATTTGGAACCTCAAGAACACATTCTGTCATTACTATCACATTAGAATAAATGCTTGCAGACCTCTAGACCACGATCCAATTGAGTTTTCAATTCACATTGGCTTCCTAAACACTCCATCAAATCTGCAGAACATGATATTGCATTTTCGAATCTTACCAGACCTATTTGTGTCACTTTGTCACCTCTGAACACTTGCCAGAACCGGTTTCACTCAAGTGGCCATAACTTCTTCAAATATTCATGCGGACCTCTCAAATATTGACAGGATCATCTTTCGACACATATCTACAAACCCTTTGATGTGCATTCCCTGATCTCCATCTTAGCTAGGATCTTCTCTTCATAGAACTTCACTGTCTTCACTGTTCTTCTCTGTTTCTGATAGGACTAATTTTCTCAATATCCTCAGCACACAGCTCATCCAAACCTTTACATCAATGCAACAGGAGTATGTTGACATCAATGACAACACCTGTTAGGACCATACTTGCAACATGCCTTCCATTACAATGCTTTGAAAGCCCGGTTGAGATCAACTATCTCTTTGAAGGAAAAATTGCTCAATGTAGAATTTTAGCTACGCCAAAGGATACAAAATTGAGTCAACCTCGGAGGCACTCGGAGAGGAGCTCAAGGCCTGAAAAATAGATTGATCCTGCTATTGGTGCTCTAAGAGCCACTTAATCTAAGCCTCCACCATGACGGATGCATTTGGAAGGAAAGGAGAAGGGAGCCCCAACTGGACCAACCATTCAATATGCCCTTCCATCTATTTTGTTGTTTGCTCTAGGGCACGATAATGATCCTTAGCCTTTATGGTTGCCTTATTGCACTTAATGAATTTGTTGGCCTTTTTGGCTATCAGCCTTCTATCACTGATCCTTGTTATTGCCAAATAATCATCCGGAGCAATATACATCTTCTCAACCAATATTTGGTGACTCGACCACCTTCAGGGTGATGGAGGTCAAAATTTGCTCAATGGTGTTGGCCTTTGCACTTAACTCTTGAGCATCCACAATGAACTTCAAAACTAGTCGAAGGGACATGGAAACACCCTTTATTTTTTCCCAGTAAGAAAAATATAATTGTTGTAACATAGGAAGAATATTAGCTTGTTGAGAAGCACCCGCCAGTGCATTTTGCAGCTGCTGTATTTGTGAATCTTTATGTTGTAGCACCCTTTTGACCTACTCTAGGTCCTCCTACAACATGTTGCTCTTTTCCTTTAGCTCCTTCTCCTTTTGCACTTGTGTGCTTAGGGAGTCAGAAAGCTCCTGTTGTAGTTTTGTTACCTCCCGCATCTTATCACGTAGCTGGTTCTCTACTGTTTCCTTCTCTTTTTTTTCCACTATGACCTAAGCCTGCATGCCATCTAACTCCTTCCTCAGTTCATCCTCCTTTTCCTATAGCTTCTGCTACACCTATTGTTGCTAAGAGGTGGCATCAGATAGATCCTTCTGAACCTACGTTAACTCCTACTCCTTTGCCTACAACTTTGAGCTAAGATCTTCCTTCCCTCTCTTCTCTGCATCGACCTCTGCCAATGCCTCACTCAATTCCTTCTACAATTTGGCACTCTCGACCTGTTCTGACTATGCTTGTTGCAAGATTTTTCCTTGTAGCTCCTTCTCTAGCCAGACTATCTCCATATCTTTGCCTTTGAGCTCCACATTTAGCCTATCCATAGTGGCCTTGATGTTTTTTAGCTCCTGCTCCCTTTTTCCAGCCTACAGACTGGGTTTTAAGTAGTCAGTTGTAACTGCTCATTAGGTCTCCTCCATCAGCTCGACTCTATCTTGCAAGTGGGCTTGGTTGAGGTTGTGGCCCACAGTGTGCACTATGTAATCATCTAATTACATCTTCCCTTCTGGCTTGTTGACATTAGAAGTCATGGATGCAATCATTATCATATGGTGCACCTCGTCATACACATTCCTCATTTTAGGACAACCAACTTTAGTGCTTCTTTTTGTTTTCTTTTCTATATCCTCTCCTCCTGAGCCTTCTTGGTTGCATCAATCTACTCGCTGTATAGCCCCAGGGACTGGATATATTGTCTAATGAAAGGTGTGCTAGTAGGGAGGCCAAAAGGTATGGGCATAATGGAAGATGCCGTTTGAGTCCCTGCGGAGGTGCATAATGGAAAGCTCAGAGTGGATTGGGAGAAGGGCAGGATGCTCAATAGTGGGGCTTGCGAGATACGAGGAGGTGTGGGAGCAACTAGGGGATCAGAGGAGGATGGCAGTGTCATGGTGACCTACACATAGGATGAAACTGGAGTGGGAGAGGAGGCTACAAGAGATGTGAATGCAGGGATAGAAGGCAAGGGCCGCAATACAGAGAAAGAAATGACTACAGCCAGGGAAGTTATGGCAGACACGGTGGGGGAAGAAAAATATTGAGAAGAGAGAAGGGGAGGAACAATACATACCTGCGCTGTGAAATCCGCAGAGGTTTGCATGACATCTACTACATCTTTTTCCTCCATAAGATTTCTCAAGTCAGCCTTTTGTCTCTTTGTTTTCTTCTAAGTCTGTGAGTATAACCCCGAAGAAGATCCCCCTGCTGTGGTGAAAGGAAGCTAGGTGTGTGGAAATTGCTTCCTACACTAATCTAATGAGGGGAAGACAGTGCAAATTTAATTTCATATTTACAATTATAGATTATGTTAACCCACTAATAGAGATTGCAGCAATAGACATACACAGAAATAAGATAGAAGAGAGAGACACAAGATATACGTGGGGAAAACCCTTATCGGGTAAAAAACCCCACACTCCAAAACCTACACAATGTATTATCAAAACTGAAATGGTTTACAATACACTTGCAATATAAGTTCTCAGGAGTCTTCGACACTCATATCTGGAGACAAACCAACAGCATAACAGTACCTATCAATCATATAATACATGTCCTCTCTAAAATAACAAATATAAGGCAAAAATGGCTTCACATTGAGATGGGCATCCAACATGGCCTCATGGCCCAAAACCCATGCCTATGGACACTTGTCCAACATTGTAGGATGCTCCTGACACTTGTCAAGTCACCCCATCCCAAGGAGTTCACCTATTTCCAAAATGGGCTATGACAGATGCTCTTACGACTCTTACAACTGTCATAGAATTTGTCATAGCTGTTATAACTTACAACTGTAAGAGAATCTATCATACACAGGCTATAAATAGCATATTCTCTTACAACATTTCATAGTCCCCCTTGGGGCACCCAAAGATGCCTTTTTCAAAGATGCTCTTCGACACATGTCTTCGCCTATCATAGAATCTCCTATTTCTAACTCTTACATGTCATAACTTTATCATAGGAATCTGTCATGACCGTTTCGGTCAATATTCCCTTGCACAACATCCAAGATGCTGACACATGGAAAAATATTCCTACCACTAAGTGGGATGCCTATCTCCTCATGTGAGGACAAAATTACATGTGGTCATATGCCATGTAGGATGACACATCACCGTGCCAACTCCCACAATATGACAACATAGGATTTGCGTCCAATTAATACAATAGGCAATAAATAAATAAATACAATGTAAAACTACAAGGAATTACCAAGGTTGAGACACCTTAATTCCCAACGTTCTCCCACTTGTCAAACACCTTGTAAGAGCCAATAGAATTAACAAGATTTAACTGCTATAGGCCAAGAGGTCCATAGACTCTGAACACCATCTGAATTTCTCTATGCCCACTAGCTTCGTCAATGCATCTGCAACATTCTTCAAAGTATTTGCCTTCTCCAAATTTACCTTTCCATCCTCTACCATGTCTCACACAAAGTGAAACTGTACATCAATATGCTTTGTTCTGGCATGGAAAGTTGGATTCTTCACAAGACAAATCACACTCTGACTGTCACAACAAATCGTAATATGTCCTGCACCAACACCAATATTTGAACACAATCTCTTAAGCCAAATGGCTTCCTTACAAGCATGAGTTGCTGCCATGTACTCAGCTTCTATCATGGACAAAGCAACCACAGGTTGTCGCTTACTCATCCAACTAATTACACCACCAAACATAGTGAACACATAGGCACTGGTGGATCTCCTACTGTCAATGTCACTTGCACAATCAAAATCCATAAATCCATGAATACAAACTAAATGCAGTGGTCCTGTAACATTACCATGATAGCATATGGAATACTCAGAAGTACCCCTCAGATATCTAAACACTCACTTAATTGCATCCCAATGTACCCGTCTAGGATTGGCTATAAATCAACCAAGGACTCCAACTACTTGGGCAATGTCTGGTCTTGTGCAGACCATAGCATACATCAAGCTACCAACAACACTAGCATAAGGTACTCTGCTCATGTCCTCTACCTCACTAGGAGATTTTGGATAATCATTAATAGAAAAATTTGTCCCCAATGAAACAGGAACATATAATGGTCTACAATCTGCCATGCTGAACCTATCCAACATGGTCTTCACATACTTACTCTATCTTAACCAAAGTTTTTTGTTACCTCTGTCTCTTCTAATTTCCATTCCGAGAATGTACCTAGCTGCCCCGAGATTTTTTATCTTAAACTATGCTGACAACTGAGACTTCAAATCAAAAATCATATTCTTACCATTCCCAATCAACAACATATCATCAACATACAGTGCAATAATGAGAATGCAATCATTGTCAAATTTGTAGTACACACAATGACCTGATTTTGATCTCATATATCCAATTGACAACACAAAGGCATCAAACTTCAAGTACCACATCCTAGGAGACTGCTTCAAACCATACAAAGACTTCTTTAACTTGAAAACCAAATTTTCTTTACCTTTCTCTATGTAATGCTCTGGCTGTGACATGTAAATCTCTTCCTCCAAATCACCATGAAGGAAAGTTGTCTTCACATCCATCTGTTCTACCTCTAAGTCATAAGTAGCTGCAAGAGATAACAAAAATTGAATGGATGTCAGCTTTGTAACGGGAGAGAAAATTTCACCATAATCAATTCCCTCCACTTGTGAGTACCCCTTCGCAACCAATCTAGCCTTGTACTTTTCAACATTGCTATTTGCACCCAATTTCTTCTTGAACACCCATTTTCATCCAACGGGTTTCTATCCATCAGGCAAAGGCATCAAGTCCCATGTTTAATTCTTTTCCAAATAAGCCATATCATCTTCCATGGCCTCCTTCTAGGAACCTACATCTTTCATGCCCATATCTTCTTTCACAATTCTAGGCTCATCAGTGTTAGCAAGTAAAGCAAAAGCACAACTAGAATCAAGGAATGAATAACCAAACCTATCAGGTTTCTTTCTTGTTCGTGTAGACCTCCTCAGTGGCTGAGGTTGAGGTTCTGCTTCTTCTTTTGAGCTTTCAGAGCTGCTAGAGCTCTCCTCATCATTAGGTCTCATAGGGTCTGTCTGTTCAATCTTCTCAGGGGTAGAAGGAAAATGAACTGCATCCTCTTTATTTTCTATCTATTCTGGTTGTAGAACAACATAAGAAGGTGTTATCTCTTTGAAGATAACACTTCTACTATACAACACTTTTTCAGCCACAGGATCCTAAAGCTTGTATCCTTTCACACTGACACCATAGCCAATGAAGATACACTTAACAACCTTGTTCTCCAATTTAGACTATTTCTCCCTAGGCACATGTGCATATGCCTCACAACTAAAAACATGAAGATGTCTAACTGAAGGCTTCTTACCAGACCACACCTCCATAGGTGTCTTACCAACAAGAGCTTATATAGGAGATCTATTTACTAGATAGCAAGCAATGGCAACAACTTCAGCCCAAAACGTTTGTTCAAGGCTTGCTCCACTAAGCATACTCCTAGCCTTCTCCATCAATGTCCTATTCATCCTCTCTACAAGTCCATTTTGCTACAGGGTATATGGAGTTGTCTTATGTGTTTCAATCCCTTTCTCTTTATAGAACTTATCGAACTCTGCCGAACAAAACTCACCACTGTTGTCAGTTCTCAAACACTTAATCCTTTTACTAGTCTGATTTTACGCAAAGGCTTTAGACTCCTTAAACCTACTAAAGACTTCAGTCTTGCTTCTAATAAAATAAACCCATGTCCTACTATAATCATCTATGAAAGATACAAAATATATAGATTTTGAAATCAAAGGAATAGTAACAGGACCAAACACATCAGAATGAATAAGATCCAATACACTAGAAGACTTGTGAGAACTAGAGTAAAACTGAACACGGTTTTGCTTTCCATAAATGCAATGTTTGCAAAAGTCAAACTTTAGATTACAATCATTTAACCCCTCAACAAGGTTTTTATTTTTTAGGGTACGCAGACCCTTCTCACCAATGTGGCCATATCTCAAATGTCATAACATAGTCTTTTCAGTAGGAAGTTTAACTTCCAAAGCATGTGCACTACCATCAGAATGTGTTACAACAAATTTCTTCATTGCTCATTCAGATGGTGGGGATGAAGTGACTACAGCTCTTTTCTTCGAGTTAGAAGAACTATTGCACTATGAAGTGCATGCCTCCAGCTAAAACAGAGTACCTCTCTGAGTACCCTTCGAAAGAACCATAGATCCTCTAGTCATCTTGCATCCATTCTTCGAAAAGACAACCTGCACACCTGCATCATTCAACATACTTACAGAAAGTAGGTTCCATACTAGGCCTGGGATGTGCATAACCCCAGTGATCCCCTTCACTTGTCCATTAGGGAATTAGATTGAGACTCTTCCATGACCAACAATTTTCAGATGAGAATTGTCACCTAGGTACACTCTTCCACCATCAAACTCTTCATATTTTGTAAACCAGTATTGATGCAAGGTCATGTGGAATGATGCGCTAGAATAAATTAACCACACATCATCAGATGCATGGGTGGCCAAAGCTGCAATGAAGGCATTGCCATCATCTTGTGACTTGTCAGAATCTGAATCAGGAGAATTCTTCTTCTTCTTTTTCTTCTCCTCTTTGCATTTCTTTCAGAAATGCCCATTTTTTCCACAGTTCCAACAAAGAGCCTTGGACATTCCAGGAGATTTGGATCTCCCATGGGATTTGGATCTACCCTTTTCACCTTTCTTGTCCTTCTTCTTCCCTTTCTCTTTGGGTCTTTGATGAACTGCAAGAGCTTCTTTGGTTGATTCAGATGTCTTTCTCCGCATTTCTTTAGATAACAGTGAAGATACTACTTCATCCATTTTGAAGTTGGTTGTAGTGCTTCTGATAGCCATGACAAGATGATCCCATGAATCTATCAAATAACAAAGCAGGGTCATACATCGATCCTCCTCCTCCATTTTCACACCCATGGATGTCAACTATGCAACAATCATGTTAAAAGCATTCAAATGGTCCGCAACAGATCCTCTGTCTTCTATCTTTACAGAAAACAACTTCTATTTCAAAAAGAACTTGTTCACTAGGGACTTGGCTTGATAAATAGATTCTAGCTTCTTCTAAAGTTCTTTAGCAGTCTTCTCCTCATGGACATTCAACAAGACAGAGTCAGATAGAAAGAGTCTTATCAGACCCTTACCCTTTTGATCTTTGAGGTCCCAAGCAGCTTGTGACATTGTCGTAGGTTTTGTTCCATCCATAGTTTCCCATAGGTCACGGTCAACAAGTAGGTCTTCCATCTTGAGTTTCCACAACTTGAAATTACTGCCAGTAAATTTCTCCATCTCTAATCTTCCAGATGTGGTTGCCATCTCCTTGCCACAACAAGATACAAAATGGTCTGCACAACACTCCCACTCAACCTAAGATTAGCTCAAAAAACCCCTACCCAGCAGCTAGAACCAAAACTGGCCAGGCTCTGATACCAACTGAAAGGAAGCTAGGTGTGCAGAAATCGCTTCCTACACTAATCTAATGAGGGGAAGAGAGTGCAAATTCAATTTTATCTTTACAATTATAGATTATGTTAACCCACTAATAGAGATTGCAGCAATAGATATACACACAGAAATGAGACAGAAGAGAGAGACACAAGATATACGTGGGGAAAACCCTTATCGAGTGAAAAACCCTAGACTCTAAAACCTGTACAATGTATTATCAAAACTAAAATGGTTTACAATACACTTGTAATGCAAGTTTTCATGAGTCTTCGACACTCGTATCTGGAGACAAACCAGTAGCATAACAGTACCTGTCAATCACATAATACATCTCCTCTCCAAAGCACCTGTTTATATAACTAATACAAGGTAAAAATGACTCCAAATTGAGATGGGCATCCAACATGGCCTCATGGCCCAAAACCCATGCCTATGGACACTTGTCCAATACTGTAGGATGCTCTTGACACTTGTCAAGTTACCTCATCCCAAGGAGGTTGCCTATTTCCAAAATGGGCTATGACAGATGCTCTTACAACTCTTACAACCGTCATAGAATTTGTCATAGCTATCATAACTTACAGCTGTAAGAGAATCTATCATACACAGGCTATAAATAGCATACTCTCTTACAACATGTCATAGTCCACCTTCGGGCACCCAAAGATGCCTTTTTCAAAGATGCTCTTCGACACATGTCTTCACTTGTCATAGAATCTCCTATTTTTGACTCTTACATGTCATAATGATGTCATAGGAATCTATCATATGACTGTTTCGGTCAATATTCCCTTACACAACATCCAAGATGCCAAACATGGCAAAATATTCGTACTACTAGGTGGGACACCTATCTCCTCATGTGAGGACAAAATTACATGTGGTCATATGCCATGTAGGATGACACATCACTGTGCCAACTCCCACAATATGACAACATAGGATTTGCATCCAATTAATACAATAGGCAATAAATAAATAAATACAATGTAAAAATACAAGGAATTACCAAGGTTGAGACACCTTAATTCCCAACATGTGGAAGCAGAAGAAGCTACCCTTTGTTTTAGGGTTCGTGTGCCCCTTTGAAATGCCAGAGCATAAATTGATGGCATTTGGGCAGGTGGTGATCCCGCAGGCCTCTCTTTAATGCTCACAGATTGGGGTTCATCCACGATGGTTAGATCAGCTGGCCTTGAATGTTCCTTGTCCCATTTAGTATCAAATATATCATCTAAATCTATGGTGTCATAGGGGGCATTTAGGTCATGTATCTCCTGATGGTACATCCATAAAGCCATGATCTTCTTGTTGCCCTACCCCTCTTTCTCTAAGCGACTCTTCAGTCCCTTGTGGATTTTCACCCCAAGGTCAAAATCCTTCTTCAGATTATAGAAGGATAACCATGCTGGTCTCAATTGCACTATGGGGATGTGCACCAGATCAACAAAAGTCATTATAGACTCAGTACTCGGGGACCACTACTCATCCCAATATTGCCATGGCTCATGCAGTATTTGCGATGTTATCTTCAAAGCAGCAAACACCCATCAGGGTCATAGCTCCATTGGTTGCAAATCAGATCTAGACAAATGTCAGTGAGTTTCAATGCAAACAATTTTTATTAAAACATCTTCCTCACTGATATCCCTGCCCTAGTCAACAGAGTGGAATCTATTACTGATTTCTTTCTTCTGGCTCCCCATTCTGAATCAACTATACTTAGCTGCCGAGCCAGCTCTAGGGCCAACATTATATCGGTCAAATATGTGGGAAGCCTGAAAGGCTCCCCTCTAAAACCATGCATCCTTACAAAGGTGAAGTTGGTTTCGAAGAACCAGTCGGAAGGCATATAGTTGTTCACCATCCATGCTTTTTGATGGTCCACAATCCAAGCTAGCTTTTCTTGGTGAGTCAGGTCCAAAAGTGCTGGAGTTAAAAATAATTCATAGAATAGATAGTAATCAAAAGAAGTAGATAACACATGGGTCCATGTGGATACCAAAATTATTTTTGTAGGGTCAGGCTCATCCACTCGACCAAATCCATATATGATGAGAAGAAATCAATATTTTGGTGTAGTAGCATATGCACCAGGAAAGAAGATTACCTGAAAACATATTGACTTGAGTACATCGTCAGTTGCTCATGCATGGCGTCTGTGATAATGTCCGCAAAGTCCATTATGAATTCTTCCTTTTGTTTCCTTAAATGGAAACCCAAAGCCAACTGGAACTCAAAGACTTGAGAATCACTGTCTAGGCCAAAGATGAAAGCAAGCATAGAAAAGATATCTTACATATTGTGTTGCCAAAAATTTGTGAGTGTAAGGAGCATCTTTAGCATGGTCATATCTTCTTTGTCCCTGCTGAGCTCAAAGTTGAAAAACCTTAGTTGGTCCCTCCTACCAACCCAGTAGTACTCTAGCTTTTGTCGTGCACACACTTCAATTGGCAAGCTAGGGGGAACACATAGCATGTCTCAGACTACCTGGGTACTTACAACAAATTTGAGATGATGCCCAACAATAATCCCACTATTCGGGTCATATGCATGTGCACAAGCATCTACTAGCTCAGGGCAAGGATGAACCATCAGGACCATGAACTATGGTAGACCACAGTTCCACAGCTAGAAACCAAGAGACTCATATTCTCCCTTTGCTTCTTTGATCATCAATCTCTCATGGGTGCCTGAGTAGAGACTCCTTAGGCTTCTATGCATTCTAGGGTCATAGATCTCGTTTGTGTAGTCTGAGACCAGACTTGCAATTCCCTTTTGGCAGACTCCTAGTTTTTGGTAGCTACGACTTTGGTGGGGCAGGAACGGAAGTGAATGACATGCTCTTTGAAACATCAGGGAAGAAACCCACACCCCTTGCCTCTGCACCAGAAGATGCTCTGACTAGAATCATGCTTTCAATTCTTCTACTCCTCTACCTGGCTTGATAGTTGTGTAGCATGATTCATAGTTCACACTCTATTCTTGAAACACATAACCCTCAGTGCTCAATCTCCTAGAAAAGCTTTGCAAATACTTCGCTCTGCACTTTGAACTCAAAACCGCACTAAAAAACTCTACACTTAGATTAATTCAACGCTTGGAATAATGCAAATGAGCTAATGGAAAAACATTTAACCACCAATGCTTAAGGCACTCATGTGAATTTAATTCAGTTTCCCTCAAGAAGTGCAAATCCTTAGTGGATAGGGAAGGTATGACTCACAGTGCCACATTTTTGGGAATTTCAAAGCCGAGAGCATAGTTGGGGGGAATATGTGGAAAGATTCATTAATAATGGCCCTAAAGTGGTTGTTTGGGGATATCTTCCCATAAATACCCAGTTGGTGAAAGATGAGTTGGTAGTACACCTGACAAAGAGACCAAAAGCATGCGCACAAGATGCTTATTGAAGGGAAATAACAAAATAGAAAGAAAACAAGTGAACTATTTATAAAGGAACCCAACATAGACAACATTAATTAAAATGTTTTAGATGGATTCCATTCAGCAGAATCCTGAGAGCATTTCCCTCTAAATCTTCAAGTTCAAATGTGTTTCTCTCTTTATAGCTGGTAACATGGAAAGGACCCTTCCACAGTGCATCAAATTTGGCATGCTGACCTGGCTTCGCAACTCGTTCATCATATTTCAAGACTAAATCTCCCTTAAGGAAATTTGGGTCAGATGCCTTTTCATCAAACCATCTTTTGACTACATGCTGGTGATTGATCATGGTGTTGTGAGCCTTCTCTCTATTTTCTAGGACACTAAGTAATGCCACTAGAATTACCTCCATAGCGTCATTCTCCTTAATTTCCAATGTTTTAAGCAACTGTAATGCTGGGATTTCCATAGAGAATGGCAACATGACCTCCTTTCCATAAACTAACTCATACATAGACACTTTTAAAACCTTCTTGGGGGTGATATGGTCCCCCTAAAGCACTACTTGCAAGTGCTTGTGTCATTCTCTCTGATGGTCCACACCTATTTGTTTGATCAGCCTGATCAAATTCTTGTTTGTAGATTCCACTAGTCCATTGCCTTGTGGGTAATAGTTAGATGAGGTCTTGAGAAAGATCCTATTGTTGAGTGCAAATTCTGATATTCTAGAGCCCAGGAAAGCCCTCACATTTTTAGAAATAATGGTTTTTAGGGAGCTGAAACGCTCCACCAATTCTTCTATGAAGTTAAGGATCTCATTTTCTATGGCATTCTTCAGAGGAAGTGCCTCCGACCACCTAGTGAAGTAGTTTGTTGCTGTAAGGATCCATTTATGTCTGGAAATGGATGCTAGATTGATCATTCCTATGAAGTCTAAGCTCCATTGAGCAAAAGGTTCGTCAACCACGATTAGATTCAAAGGTATGGATGAATTCCTACATTTGTTGATGAAGATTGGCACTACTGACATTTCTTGACTAGACCATGGCAATATGAGAACAGAGTCGACCAATAATATCCCACATGTAGGATTTTGGTTGTGTTCATTTTTGCGGAGAAATGACCACCTGCGAGGCTATTGTGGAACTCATGTAGGATTTTGGTTTCTTGGAGATTATCCACACATTGGAGGAACACTCTGTAGAAGTTCCTTTTGAACAAGACTCCTTCAATTGTGTAATCGACTCCCTACAATCTATAGAATCTCAGTTTATGAGAAGGAAGGCTATTAGGATACTTACCAGTTTCCATGAATTGGACTCTATCTGTAGCCCACAACCCCTTTGATTCAAACTGATTGGTCAAAACTTTCTCCAGAATTTCTTCTTCAATCAGAGATTCACTTGCGTGCCCCAAGTATTCACAGAGTCCCCTTCCTCAGATTACCTTTGTAGGTCTAACCTCTACATTGTATTCTAGAATCTTGGTGATCCAATTTTCTTTCTTATTGGTGATCTCTCCTTCCATGATATACTCCCGGATACTTGAATGAGTGACATAAATCATTATCTTGTTTCCTACTACTAGGTGTCTAAATTTATTTTTTCCTTTCATTATAAAAATGTCTACCTCTCTATGAAATTTATTTAGCCTCATATCCCTTCAAGGTCCTTGAATGGAAGGCAATGATGTGTTCTCCTTCATCTCGGCATCTTTCTATGTTAGCACTGCAGGAACACTATGTTCACTACCATAGACATACATAATTAAGTCTTTTGAAAAACTGGGATTAACTAATACCAAATCCAATGAAATTGCCTCCTTGACCTCTTCAAAGGTTTCTCTTCCTTTGGGAGTCCACTTAAAGTCTTGATCTTTCCTCAACATGGTAGTAATTAGTTTGACTAGCCCAGAGAAGTCAGATATGAATCTGTCGACGAAATTAATCTTTTCGAGGAAAGATTGGACTCCCTTCTTGTTCAAAGGTAGTGGCACATATCCAAGCATCTATAGATATCCCTTCTTTGGATACCACATATCCAAGCATCTTTCCTTGCGGAACTCTAAACACACATTTTTTTGGGTTTAAGGATACTCTAAACTCCTGGTATCTCTGAAAAACCTTCTCCAAGTGATCAAAATGATCCTTGTTTGATTTAGAGAAGACTGTAAGGTCGTCCATGTATATAATATGATCACATTGATCAAGCCCTTGAAGGTGATGTCCATTACTTGCTAGAAGGTAGCACCCGTGTTGTAGAGGTCAAAGGGAATTTTAACATATGCAAAGGTTCCCCATTTGGTGGTGAATGTGGTCCTATGTTGGTCTTCTTCTTTTACCTAGACTTGGTTGTATCTAGAGAAGCCATATAGAAAGGAAAACATTTAAGAACCTATAACTGTTTACAGGATCTTCTCCATGGAAGGTAATGGGTAATGATCTTTCAAAGATGCCTTGTTCAAATCCCTAAAGTCCAAGCACAACCTGATGTCTCTATTTTCTTTTGGATGGGGACCAAGTTGGATACCTAGGTAGAATGCTTGATTAGGTATATTATTTCTGAATCAATAAGCTTCCTTAGTTCCTGGGCCATCAAAGACTCTATCGTTGGATTGACTAGCCTTTGCTTTTGGTGGGTAGGTTTGGCCCCTTCAATCAAATCAATGGTATGTTGGATCACATTGCAATCATATCCCTTGAGATCATCATATGTCCAAGCCACTGCTTTGTCATATTTTTCGCAGAAGGATATTATCCTTTATCCCTTTGTGGGACATCTTTCCTGACTTTTAGCTTCCTACCACCTCCAATATCAAGATCAACATAATCACCTTTGTCCGCAACAAAATTTCTAGCATCATCGCAATCAAAATTTTTTTCTAGTGTGATCAAACCTTTTAGGAGCTTATTCATTTTAAGATGAATGATTTGGTCTTCATAGGCTTCCTCAACCTTCGGATGTAGCTATTCTGCAAACTCGCAGGATTGCTAGATAAACATGACAATCTAGTCGTCGCTCTTGAAAACTTGCCAATTATGATCATTGTCTAGCTCACAATTACCTGTACTAAATGTTTATTGGCCTGGAGGTCTATGACTACATCAAATTGTGACCCAATCATAGCCAATCTATCAGTGTCTATGTTCTGAGACCTCAGGATTGCTTGAATATTGAAGGCTTCAAATCCTTCGATCAGGTCCCATACCTTGTGGCGGTAGGATTGTATCTACACATTTTTTTTTGCTAAAGTCCCCCTCACTTGCTTTATTACTAGTTTGAAGTCACCAAAAACTCTTAACTGCTTTACTCCCATTCATTTTTTAGATTGAGGCCTTGGACTGGGCTTTCATACTTAGCTTCGTTGTTGGTGTAGGTGAATTAGAAGTGAAAAGCTCAGAGGGTCTCTTCTCCATCAGGAGATACCAGTTGGATTCCATCTCTTCAAGCATTCTTGCACCTGGTGCCATTAAAGTGTAGAGTCCATAGACCGGATTGATCAATGAGATCTCCATCATGACTACCTTGGCTCTTAGTGAGCTGAGGGATGATCTAGTCCTCATCGTAGATTACATAGGTTCTGAGGCCAGTGGCATGGTAATTCCTGAAAGGGTCATCTTGTATGAAAGTATTGATTAGGGTTTCTTCTTCTTGACTTCTTTCTCTTGTCACTTCTTCATCCTCAAGCAGTTCTGCATGATACATCTCATCCTTAGAGAAAGATGTATGGGCAACTTCAAAGTTTATCATGGTTTGATATTCTATATGCTCTGCATGTAGTGGCTCTGCCAACACCTTCATTTTAGAGCCATACTTAGTTCTTAAGATCAAGTGAGACCAATCAAGAGATAAATACCCTCCAATCTTTATAGTAAAATCTCGGGATAAGCATAAGCTAAAAATAGGGGGATATCAATTATGTCTACTTCTGAGACACAATGATGCTGGGGCATGAGAATAGGGTCAACGAGAGATTTTTGATTATCCCTAGGGTCTGAACCTTCCTCCCGTCTAGCTGTATAACTCCCTTATCTAGAGGATCATATTGTAGTTTCAATGTATCCGCTATCTATTTAGGGATGATTGTGGTGCTAGCACCTGAGTCGATCATGGAATTATGTAGTAGTTTATCCCCTATGATCAGAGTTAGGAAAAAGGGCGTAGGTTTTGGGTTACCTACCTCTCTCTTTGCTATTTCATCTCTTGAGTTTGTGAATGATGTGGCTACCTACCTCGATGCACTTTGTCCTCTTGTAGCCATCTCTTTGTCTTTTGTTTGAGTGCATTCCAAAGTCGTCTCTACTTGCACAGGCTTTTTAGCCCTTCAAGAGCTTCCCGCAACAATGATTTATGTTCTAGAATAGCTAGAATATCCCATAAGGACACATTGGCGGGGGCCTTCTTCAATTGTTCAACCACATTTAGTGATCCGAGGGGTTGCATCTTCGGTTCTTTCAGCTTGTAAGAGAATGCTTCTTTTGGCTTTTGGAAGGGTTGGATCACCACTAGTGAGCCAAAATTCCTTTCAAAAAGTGGCTTGGGTTGCTTCTCTTGAGGTATAGGCTCACCAGTATGTCTCCTCTTAGAGAGGGTGTTATAATAAGACTAAACCTACAGGACCTTTGATGGGAAGACCTCATTAGTAAACACTGCATCTTCTTCTTCCATCCAGAAGAAAAGAGTTTGGTCCGGGGCAATTTCTCCTTCCTTCTCAAGGGAAATTCCTTGGACCTGGGCTACTAGCATAACACTTTCTACCCCTAGGGACTAGTAGGAGTAAACCCCTATGTTAGGTGTAAGTCCCTGGTTCTGTTGTTTTGCTACCTTCTTCTAAAGGTTGCCTCTAGGGAAGTTACGAGGCATGTGCGTGACATTGCAAGGGAAGCACCATGCATTGACATTGTCCGTTAAGTTGTTCTAGCCTGCCATCAACTCTTGGTTCTAGTTCGGATGTATTGCCTTGAGTAGAGTCAAGATTGGTACTATTTGATTTGGAGGTTGAGCTTGATTATACATCTATGGACCTCCTTAGTACTAATTATGCTAGAAAGCGGGCCTTCCACCTTGGTAATTTTGATAAGGGGGTTTTGGGGGCATCATTTGCTATCTTTTGAGGTTGATTATCTCATTAGAAAAGTTTTGTAGCAAGCTCTTCACATCGTTCATCTCTGTGGCTAGTGTTGATGAGGCAAAGACACCTACTTGAACATTAGGGTATACATACACGGAAGGTGGTGTGGTGGATGTACTCGAAGTAGTGTCTTCTGGTGTCTAAGGTGATATTTCAGGGAATATCGGTATGAGTGGTTGCAGTGACAACTTTATAGCATCTATCAAGTTGTTCTCTACTCAGACAACCATGTTGTAAGCATCTGGGAGTGTTTGTCCTCCCAATGACTAAATCATCATAGCTATGTCAGAGTTGAAAGCCTTTAGGTAGAAAACAAATGCCATGTCCAATGGGGGTTGGGCCACCGTTGGGATTCTCTACCAGGTCTTATAAAACCTGGTGTTAAAATCTGTGACCATCTCCTGTGGTCCTCTCTTAATGGTTATCAGCTGCCGCATCAAAGAAGATTGGTCGCCTCTCTCCGTGAAACATGCAAAGAAATAATCTCCTGATTGATCCCAAGTAGTGATAGAATTAGCAAGAAATGATCTGTACTAGTCTTAGGCTTTCCCTTTAAAGGAAGTAGTAATCAGTTTGAGTGCTACATTTTGTTGTGTAATATGATGGATAATGCAAACACTGGCTACATCTTGTAGATGTTCTACGGGCATCTTAAAACCTTCTCTGACGAAATTAGGGAGTGCCTTTAAAGCATTGGCAGGGATCAAGTCCCAACTATAGGAGGAATCAGAGGGAGGAGTAGGCTACCACTATTCCACTCTACAAAATTCCTAGGCAGGTGAATAGCCATTCCTGCTTGCATTGGATTTCCCTGAGCTTGCACTTGTGCTTGCACCTATGTCGCTTTGTTTCTTGCAGTTTTCTACCGTCCCACCGCCACCAATGATGGTAAGAGTAGTTTGGGGGTGTTTGTTGCTAACGACCTTGTAATAGGCCTTTGGCTCATAAACTAGCTTATGAATCTAGAAGATATGGTAGAGGGACCCACCGAGTGTGCCAAAAAAGAACTATTGATCTCTAAAGGGAGTCTTAGGAACAAAGTCTATGGGAGGTTCTGTAAATGGGGGACTAGAATGTGCTCTTTAGAACAACCTTTGGGATTTTAGAAGTTGGCTCTTTAGTTTGTTCACTAAGGGGGGAAAAGGGAAAGAGAAAAGCTATTAAAACAAATCTAAACTAAGGCGATATGCCAAAACTTGAGACCATTCATTCACCAGTTACCATAGTATAGTTCCTGTTTGATTAGTTTTAAAGGGATTTGAAAGAGTATAAGACATGATTCAAAGTACCATAATCATCTTATAAACTGAAATTATAAAAGCATGAAGCATGGTAGTAAATGATTATAGCTATTTCTGAATCGACATAGAGCACTAGACTAAGCAGATTTAATAGAAAATAACACAACATAGAGGCAAGAATTTGTACAATTGATGTCTTAGATTTCTATTCAATAGCTTTAAATGCTAAGGTCTCAAGCTATATTACAAACAATGACTACCAGGATATCCAAAAAACTCTTCTTCTCCAGAAGTGATGAACCCCTCTAACATGACAATGCTTCCCTTTATATAAAACTCCCTCTCCAAGAGAGAGAGCGCAATTGAAAACGATTCCCTGAGATTGCCAACGAGGCCTCATCATAGTGGCCATTGCAATAGTCATCTGAATGGATATGCGTGCCTCCACCTTTTGTGACTATAGTGCCACCTACCCTACTCCACTACCCTACTTCAAAGCCATCTATCTTGGAAACCGTTGGGAAATGTGGTGCGTGGTACTCTCACCATTGAAACATGTGACAACCTCCTATTTCCTCTGCGAGAAGCCCTCTCTGAAAAAACCAATAGCGCACTAAGAAAGCTCCCCGAGCTTTGGAAAACCTCTGGATTACACCTTGTTGACACGTGGCTTTCTCCGTTGCTTTTGCGCATCACTAAAATAAAGCTTTGGTGCCTTTTCTAAATGGAAAGCAGGCTAGACATGTGGCATGATGGCGCAACTTGTAGAGAGCTTTGCCTCCACTGTTGATAGAAATTGCACCTCTTGGACATGTGGCTAACATAGAGATATATCATAAGAGGAAAAGCAAAGCCTAGCACTTTATAGACTACCGCCCGTTTAGGCTGCTACATGGCACCCTCGTGCAACTTTGAGGAGAGAAAAGACTTTGTGAATGTAGAAATTGCATCGCTTTGAGATGTGGCACATTCCACTCCCTTGCAAACTTAAGAACTCCACAGGGCCACAACAAAGAAAGAACTAGGCCGAAGGCCATAGGAGATGAAGTCTAGAAATTCAAAGCATGAAAAAAAAACAAGTGTACCCTAATGCCTAGTGTTGAAACTTGGGCTCTGACACCAAATGTCATGCCAACATTTTACATGTGGACATGAAAATTAAAATTTTTAATAACATAAGGCACTAAATCACTCACACATCATATGCATGCTTAAATAACATATGCATGTAATGTTGTTGCATGCGCAACACATGTTAGGCACACCACATTAAGGTGGGGAAGTCAATCAAGATGCAGGAAATATGAAACTCCTTTCACACCCTTTCAAAGATGGAAGTAAACTAAGAGGGAAGGCATCACATCTTGCACCACCAAGTGGGATGGTCTCTGATGTAGGAGCATCCCAGGTTGTAGAGCAATCTTGCATCAACCAAAAACATTTGCATTCTTTTGTTTTCTTTCATTTTCCAGTGCAGTTTAGTTTAGTTCAGTCAGTAGCAGTTTCAACATGTTGTACCGCATTTTTTCATATTTTCATTTTAGAGCTCATGGAGCAAGACTTAGCATCTAGACATCATCAGCTACATCATATCCAAATTTTAGGTCATTTGGACTTGTCTGCTAAAAGTTATCACTATCAAAAGATCACCTGTTTTCACAGAGCAGAGCATATAGACAGTTATTTGAGGGAGAAGGTTTCTAGAGCACTTCCGTGACTTGCGGAGCTAAATGAAACATCATACAAGGTACATAATGATTAGATAGACCTTCTTTGAGGTTTGTACCAAGTTTTAGTCATTTGCAGAGCATTACCAAATGTTTAAGGCTGACCTATTTGTTTCTACACGTTACACCTCTTCATTGGAGTTTGTAACCTTCCTTGGCTGATGCGAAGGATTTCTTGAGCTTGGAGATGATATAAATAGATCTCTAGGATGTATTAGGAAGCAAGTAGTTTATTATTTAGATTTGATGATAGATTGGAATAGGTGTTTTGTTTCAGAAGGTGCTTCATTGCGATATCTTGCATATTTATTGTAACCAAAATTTAGGCCTGTGAGCCCTAGTTTGTAAGCTTGCATGATGCCAACATATAAGAATTCTAAATATATTATATATTAAGCACTTGAATCATTCATTGCATTCTATATTTGAGTTGTTTCCATTGTGTTTACTCTTGCTGCATGGCTTGGACAGTTCATTCTGTGAACCCTCTGACCGTGACTGCACTAAGTGCTATTAGAGTGAAGTTTTGAATCCTTTGGGAGAGAAGTTTTTGAAGTGAAGGCATTCCATAAGATCTTTTGGTGAACTGATCACCAACTAGAGGCAGTCTATTTGTGCTTGTCAATAGATCATTGAGTGTGAGGCAGTTGATACCTTGTAGTCAGATCATCGAAATTGAGGCAGGTACACTGGATCCTAGGAAGAGATGCCATTGAGGAGAATACCTACTGTAGGCACTATGGCTGGAAGAATGGATGAGATGATGAAAATAATGAAGGTCAGACTAGATGCTATTGAAGAAGATATAAGAAGGGGACTAACACCTTGACCTAATGTTGAAAGTGATGATGAAGAATTTCAATCAGCTAATCAAAATGAAAAAACCCTAGAAGAAGAAGAAGAATTAGATCAAGTGAATATGTTGAAATCTATTTCATGGATTGGAAAAAGATCTAGAGTGGAAGTATCAAATTACACTGGAAATTTGAATTCAAAGGAATTGATTGATTGGATAAATGACGTGGAGGAATACTTTGAATATGAAGAAATTGAAGATCCAGAGAAGGTGAGATTTGTAAAGACTAAGTTGAAAAGACATGCTTCTATTTGGTGGAAAGAAGTTCAGTTGGATAGAAATAGAAGAGGAAAATAAAAGATCACAAAATGGGATAGATTGGTGACAAAGTTGAAAAATTAGTTTATACTTGCTGACTATGAGTTGGAATTGTTGAAGAGACTGCAGAACCTGAAACAAAAGGAGAAATCTATGAAGGAGTATACTAAAGAATTTCATAAGATGATCATAAGGACTAGACATAGTGAAGCAAGCAAGGAGAAAGTGGTGAGACACATCAATGGACTGAGGTTGAACATTCAAGAAGAACTGAGTTTGGTAAGGATGACAACAATAGAAGAAGCATATCAGTTTACCCTAAAAGTTGAAGAAAAGTTGAACAAGAAGCATGAGCAGAGACAAAGAGGTAGAGGAGGTAAATTTCAAAGAGGTAGAACATATTCTAGAGGAGATAGATCATATTTGGACTAGAGTAAACAAGATAGTCCATTCAAGAAGGAAGATAGAGATAGTAATTCATACTAAAGAGATGATAGAACTTTCTACCGTAGAGGACACCATAATTCTTACCGGAGTGAAGGGTATAGAAGAGATGAAAGAGGACTGGATAAGAGTGTTGAATGTACCAGACAACTGAGAGGGGGGCTGAATCAATTGTATCAAAAATTTCAAACCTTCATAAACTTAATTACATTCACATCAGTTCACTTAAACCCTTATTCTGTTATGAAGATTAAACATGAAATTCAAATAACAAAAACTTAAACACATCAACACCATGCACAAGAGAACACCAGATTTTTACATGGAAAACCCTAAAAGGGAAAAACCGTGATGAGGATTAGCTCACAATATAGAGTAGTAGCAATACCGAATTACAAGAGGCTCACTGCCCACAAAAGAAAGGCTCACTACGAAGGACTCACTGTCTAGAAGAAGAAGAAAGAAGAAAAGGCTCATTACCAAGGATGAACTGATATAATTGCATCTAACACATGCATGGGTTTAGTTCTAATGAAGCACAACACATATCACTTTCGCATCTATACCGAAAGATAGTAGGCACCTTCTATTCACTGCATCTAGTCACCTAACACATGAAAGTTCATACTTCCTTGATCAAATTTTCACCACATTCATCATATCCTATGCACCTCGCACACACACAAACTCTTGACACTTATTTATACTACCATCAACCCTAAGATCAATCTCCAAGGTTGGAAACACAATCTTTAATCCTTGAAACATTCTCCAAGGTCAGAAAACACATAGTATTTGAATTAGGTCTAGACCTAAACATTCTGCAGCACAAAGGAATGTTGGCAAACCACTTTACACCTTACCTTGGAGCAAAATCCATCCAAGCATGCTACACACCACTCACATAATCATCAAATCAACTCCCTAATTAGTGCAAATAGTCAAGGTCGGCCAAATAGTATACACATAAGAAATTCTTCATCATACACTTCCACAATCACAACCATAACTTGTAAACCATGAACAAAGCTTTAACACATTCTAGAAACATCCACAAACAACTTGAAGTCACTTGAGAATCAAAAGATTTAACCACAATAAATTTCACTTGAAGACAGTTCACAGACTGCTTACAAACAATAATGTTAAACTTTTCTACACAAGAACATTCTTTCTGGAGAACAAAATCACAAACCCTCTAGAATGAAGATAGATAAGGACCTTATGAACACATAGCTAGAACCAAAGCACTTGAAACCATTCTGCGGAGAAATGTGGAGAAAAGTACTTTCTCCCAGATGCCTGTGCACAACTTAGAAATAATGTCAAATACTATTCTTAGATTGGTGAACATAACTTTCATTGCATAGTAATCCAAAGAGCCAAATTCTAGATTTAACAACTTCACATGCTTCTTGACAACATATCCAAACCACATGCTCAGATTTCCAACACAAAAGAAATACAGAGAAAAAATTCAAGCAATATTTTGTAAGCCAGAAGACTCCTTCAACACACTATTTCCAGTATTAATCAGATTTTCTCAAAAGCACTTAGAAACCCAGCTACATGATCAATCTACTAACATCATCAAGACCTCTACAAGGAATTCAAATTACTTTAACAAAACAACTCAGTTCAAACAACAACCACAACATCAGAAGATACAGTTGACACCAATGACAACACAAAC
This sequence comes from Cunninghamia lanceolata, assembly GCA_027924645.1. Lineage (NCBI taxonomy): Eukaryota > Viridiplantae > Streptophyta > Pinopsida > Cupressales > Cupressaceae > Cunninghamia > Cunninghamia lanceolata. Next base: position 10,129,857 of record BSBN01000320.1, read on the forward strand.
ATGTTGACATCAATGACAACACTGATTAGCACATACTTGCAACAATCCCCCCCTTTGTTATTGATGGCAACATATGATGTGAAAAATCATGACACAACTCTGCACCAATCTTACTCTCTTTTTCTCTTTTTTTTTCACATGAACTCTCTTCCCCTTTAACATCAATGACAAAGGGTGACACATCTTTCTCAAGCTTTCTGCCCTGATTATGATATTGCACATATTTGCACTACACTAACCTGTACCAACTCTTACTCCCCCTAAATGCAACAATCATCAATGCCACTACTTTCTCCCCTGAGAGGTAGCCTCCAACTTAGTTTCCGAAGGAAACATCTGCACCAGAAACTGGTTCTAATGAATTCTTAGACTCTGTTACATCCTTCATAATCCAAATCTTACTCACCTCCTTCTTAATCTCTGCCAGATTAATTCTTTGTACTAGTTTTTTCTTCTCTATTAGAATATCCTTCTTCATGCTTTTATTTCTGCAAAACTTTGAAATGTGTCCAGGCTTACTACAATTGTAGCACACAACATTCCTCTGACCACTGTTCCTTCCATTCATTCTGGATTTGCATTGATTAGCTTTATGGCCAAATCTATTGCATATATAATAGTTTCCATTAAAAGATTGAATCATTTTGTCATTGTTATAGCCATTCATTCTTTGATTTCTACACTCATTAGCTTTATGACCAATTCTCTTGCATGTGAAGCATTGACCAAAAAAGGATAGAACATTTTGATTCATTCTGCTCCTACATTGTGTATCCTTATGTCCAAATTTATTGCAAGAATGACAATAACCATTGAAGGATTGATACATTTGATCATTAGGTTGTCTGGTTGTTGGTCTTCTAACTCCTTTATTCTGATTCTAGATCTACTTGCCATTGTTCTTCTTGTCTTCAGAATTTGATGCTTGACCTGATTTTGAACTTCCACCTTTTTCAAACCCTAAGCCTTCTTTATCATTGGGATCTTTTTGACTTGCAATCATCTTATCAAGCCTTCCAAAACTTATCTTGAAATTTTCTTCATAGTTCTTTTCCTTCTCCAGATCTAGTTTTAGTTTTACAACTTCTTGCTCTAGCCTAGTACATTCTTCAAATTTAACTTTCACCATTGAGTTCAGACATTCCTCAGTTCTTACTTTTTCTTTAACTTACACTTTTAGACCCATCATTGATTCATTTGCTAACCCTGACTGGTTAGTTTAGGATTAGAGTAGGTTTTATTTCAGTTTTAGGTTTCCTTTCAATAAGTGCCCTTGCACTTTGTTGTATTCTCATTAGGAGATACATGCTTGCTTGTTGTTTTTTGTTTTGGCTTGGTAGCTTCCTCAGTGTTCCAGCTCCTCTATTCTTGTTGCCATCTCTTTTGACTCCATGCCCAATGGATGTATAAGGCCACTAATCAATTTGTTTAGCAGGCAAACATCCCTGAGAGGTTGCCAAAATGTTGTCATATTTTGCCTAGCCCCAAAATTTTCTTGTCCCCTTCTTTCTATCAAAGAAATCTGATCAAAGAAAGCCTAAATAGAAAGAGGAAAGTCTTAAATCCTACATTTCCCCATGTTGTGCCTTGCAAAATCTCACCTTGAGAATCCTTACCAAAAACCCAGAAATCTTTTATCTTCAAGTGCCTTCAATTGCAGATAATTCTTAGTTTTATTCTTAATCATTTTTGTATGTATATCTGTTGTATTGCATATACAATTGTATATACAAAGGAAGATACAATGTCAGATACAAAAGTGAATGTGCATCAGGTTATCTTTGTATATGCAATTGCATATACAAGGCAATATACAAGGGGGAGATACAAAAGGTGTGTCTATTTTTTGTATGTATATGTGATTGTATCTTTGTACATACAATCTTATATACAATGACATATACCATCTTGAGATACAATCCAGGACCCGAAAGAGGCTGCAATTTGGTTAGGAAAGGTATAGGCGATTGTATGCATCTTTGCATGTATATTTGCGTTGTACATTTGGAGATACAAAAGGTGATGCAAAAGGGAATACATACAATCTAGATGCCAATGAAGAATCAAATGTGGCAGATTTCAAGTTGGGGTCCACCTATTGTATGTATATGCGATTGTATCATCCCATATACAATCATATATATAATTGCATATACAAAAGTTAGATACAACAGGGATATACAATGCGGACCTGACTGGGAAATTAAATTTGGCAAACTCAGTGGTGGGGTCCGCAGTTGTATGTTGAAGTGCATGTATATGCCAATATGCAAAAAAGCAAGGATACAAGATCGGACCTATTTCAATGATCCAATATGGTTGATAATCCTTTGAGTTCATTAATTGTATGTACATACAATTGTATCTCATATACAATCACATACACAAAGTCACATACAAAGGATTTTTGGTGAGACAAGCCTTATCGGTGGCTCAGTTTGAGGTCTCTCCGATGGTCGATAAAGATGCAAATGTTCAGCGATGGGTTCCAGGTTTAGCTCAGCGGCCAATCAGATAGTGCCACGTGTCAAGGCCGATCCAAAGGCCGATTCAAAGGCATGTGCAAAAGGTGATACAAAAGTAAAGGCCCACTTTTGTATGTTGGCAATTGTATTGTATATACATTTGCATATAAAAAAGCATAGACAAAGGGAGATTCAAAGACATGCAAAGCAATTTGATATGCAAAATGCAAAAAGTGAAGAAATCGCATTAGTGCAAAATCGAAGGATTTGAAAGACCCAATAGCATGATGACGTCATCTAGGCCTATTCTTTGCCCAACTTCTATATGATGCTAACATCATCATGGTTTTTTTACAGTGTATCCATTTTTGTATGTCTGTATGCATACAAACAACGGTTCAGCAAGGATAAAATTGACGGTCGCCGACTCAGAAGCCAAAAATACAAGTTTGGTCAAATAGGGAAAATTTAAAGGCCGATTATACGGATACAGAGCCCAATTGTGTAGATGATCTCAGTGAGTGAGGATGCAAAAATTCAAAGGGTCAGAGATTTAAAGTATTGTAAAATCTTTGTCAAGGGGCAGTATGTCCCATCCGCCATCAATACAAATCTGATCTCTCAATTGCCATGCTTTAGATATTTTATGCATTCATTATTGAAGATAGATGATTGAGCTGCTCACATTCAAGGCCCAAAATATCTTCCACCTGCCCTATTCTAGATATTTTATTCCATAACTTCTTGCAGGTGGACGTCCCTTCTGGTGATGATATTTTCTGACAGAGCCCATGGGGAGAATTCATTGTAACCGACTTAGGTCAAATGCAAAATGCTATATATGCATAAACATGAGATGTAAAAGTGGGGTTGGAAGATTTAGTAATCTATGCTTCTGATTCCAAATAGAGCATTCCTCTACTGTAACCTTGCCTTTTGATTAAATACATGTTGGTTATTTTACCTCTTCATGCTATTTTGAATCTGTGTGATCTAAGAATGATGTGTTTGTGAATGTTTAATTCCTTCTAATCATCTCTTGCTCCTTGCCTCTGTTAAAATTAGCTTGATCTGTGTATGTTTAATGGTTGTATCTAGTCATTTTGTGCATTTTCTTAGTTCTGTGAGGGTTCTTTTATTCAACCTAGTGTATCACCTAATTTCTATTTATGTTTCCTTCTACCCCCTTTCCCTTGCAGCATTAGCACTAGATTTAGATATATTCCTCTAAACATTAGGCTTAGAATGAGGAACCAACCTTCTCTAGAGGTCTGATCTTAGTTCGTAAGGTCCCACACTTTGAAATCATTCCCATTGTGTCATTAGAATGCTTGGACTCTCTCCAAGTAGGGTGCATTTCTATGTGACAACAATTCACTGACCTCCTTATGCCTTCATTTGAACTTCTTGACTTGCTCTCTCAAATTTCTGATACATTCATTTGCTTCTTTGACATTCTCCTTAAAATCTATGATTTCTTCTTTGGTCCTCTCTAGGTCTTCAAGAGCAATCTTGAGTTCTTCACTATTAGAAGACATGCATTCATCTTCTAAAAATTCAACAGTAGGAATTTCTTCTTCTATTGCCTTGATCCAATGCTCATCCTTGCATGCCTTAACCACTATTTTAGGTTCTACTTTATAAATTAAACATAGATTTACCTGTTCTTTAGCAACTTTCCTTCTTGTCAATACATCTTTGTTCTTATCACCAATGATCTGGTTTTCAGTGAGATGCTTCTGTACATACTTGGGAGTTTTAGGAGTCTTCACTAGAGCTTCTTCCTCTTCAACTTGCACTTCCTTTTCTTTATCTTTTTCTTCTTCTTCACTAGAAGAAGACTCATCTAATTCACAATCATTTGCACAGCACAACACAAGGAGACCAAGGGTGCACACCTTGCAACAACCCACCCCCCCAAGCGCAAGCGAGGGGTTTGAACCCATGACCTAGGCTCTGATACCAATTGTTGGATGCACAAGACAACTAAGAGGGGGGTGAATCAGTTGTATCAAAAATTTTAAAACTTCATAAACTTAATCACATTCACATCAGTTCACTTAAACCCTTAATCTGTTATGAAGGTTAAACATGAAATACAGATAACAGAAACCTAAACACATCAACACCATGCACAAGAGAACATTAGATTTTTACGTGGAAAACCCTAAAAGGGAAAAACTATGGTGAAGATTAGCTCACAATATAGAGTAGTAGCAATATCGAATTACAAGAGGCTCACTGCCAAGGACTCACTGTCCAGAAGAAGAAGAAAGAAGAAAAGGCTCACTACCAAGGATGAACTGATATAATTGCATCTGACACATGCATGGGTTCAATTCCAATGAGCACAACACATATCACCTTCACATCTATACCAAAATATGGTAGGCACCTTTTGCTCACTGCATCCAGTCACCTAGAACATGAAAGTTCTTACTTTCTTGATCAAATTTTCACCATATTCATCACGTCCTTTGCACCCCACACACACACAAACTCCTGACACTTATTTATACTACCATCAACTCTGAGATCAATCTCCAAGGTTGGCAACACAATCTTCAATCCTTGAAACATTCTCCAAGGTTGGCAAACACACATTATTTGAATTAGGTCCGGACCTAAACATTCTGTGGTACAAAGGAATGTAGGCAAACCACTTTACACCTTAGCTTAGACCTAAATCCATCCAAGAACACTACACAACACTCACATAATCATCAAATCAACACCCCAATTAGCGCAAACATTCAAGGTCGACCAAACAGTGTACACATAAGAAATTCTTCATCATACGCTTCCATGATCAAAACCATATCTTGCAAACCATGCATAGAGCTTTAATACATTCTAGAAACATCCACAATAAACTTGAAGTCACATGAGAACAAATAGATTTAACCACAACAAATTTCACTTGAAGACAGTTCATGGACTGCTTACAAACAACACTGTCAAACTATGCTACACAAGAACTTTCTTTCTGGAGAACTCAATCACAAACCCTCAGGAATGAAGATAGAAAAGGATGTTATGAACACATATCTAGAACCATAGCACCTAAAACCATTTTGTGGAGAAATATAGAGCAACGTACTTTCTCCCAGATGCCTGTGCACAACTGAAAAACACTATCAAATACTGTTCTTAGAAATGTAAACATAAATTTCATTGCACAGTAATCCAGAGCACCAAATTCTGGATTGAGAAACTTCACACACTTATTGACAACATATCCAAACTGCACACTTAGATCTCCAACATAGAAGAAATGCAGAGTAAAAACTCAAGCAATATTTTGTAACCCAGAAGACTCCTTCAACACACTATTTCTAGTATTAATCAGATTTTCTCAAAAAACACTTGGAAACCTAGCTACATTATCAATCAACTAACATCATTAGTACCTCTACAAGGCATTCAAATCACTTTAATAAAACTACTCAATTAAAACAAAAACAACAACATCAGAAGATACGGTTGACAACAATGACAACACAAACATGTTGACATCAATGACAACATCAAATAGTACATGCTTGCAACAAAGAGAACATTTAGAGGAACTTGTTTTAAGTGTGGAGATGAAGGACACAGAGCATTTGAATGTCATTAGGGAAGTACAAGCAAGAAGATAGAGAACAATGGAAGAGCAACTTATGTAGAAGAAGAAATTGTTGGATCACCTAATTCAGTTGGAAAACCAGAGAAAGGAGAATCATTAGTCATGAGGAGAACACTATTTCAAGTAGAGACAACTGATGAAACACCATAGAGGAAAAGTTTGTTCTAGACCAGATGCAAATTAGGAGGTAAATGTTGTAAGGTTATAATTGATAGTGGTAGTAATGATAATTTGGTGTAAGAGGAGATGGTGACTAAGTTGAACCTGGAGAGATTGAAGCACCCTAAGCTCTACAAGATAGCAATGATTCAAGATGAACACAAGGTACTGGTGAGTGAACAATGTTTGGTAAAATTTCATATTGGATCTTATCATGATGAAGTACTATGTGATATTATGTCGATGGATGTATGTGTTGATAACTGAGAGGGGGGGTGAATCAGTTATCTTACTTATTTCAACTTTCTGATCTTCCTTAACAATTAATGCAGCATCAAATCATATAAGCAAACATAACCATGAAATAGAAATAACATGAATACACATGACACAATGATTTTGACGTGGAAAACCCTGTTAAGGGAAAAAACCACGGGGTGATTAACCCAAGATTGTATTCTCTGTTAGAAGAATAAGATAGTACAAAATGGCACTTGCCAATTAGGGCTCATTGCCTGAGCACACTGCTCACAAGAGGCTCACTACCTACAATAGTTTATACAAGGAAACTAGATACTTGAACTGATGAGAAGCATCCACATATGCTGAGGTTCAGTTCCGGTTAGGCTCAATACACTGATCTGCTGCACTTCATTCTTCCTCTTCTTTTGTACTGCTGTCCTATCACATATCGGACCTGCCTTACTACTTCCACACTACTCTTCTACTTTTATTCGCACACAACAACACACAACACACACCTTCACATCTAAATCCATCTGGTATATATATCTGTACCAATGATTTCAACACCTTTCTAGTCGACATCCGGAATAGTCAATGTTTTCCCAAACTTTGGTCTGTTGGCTGAATCCTTACTTATCAAGTGATGCATATCAAAGAGGTGCTTATAGAAGTCATCAATTATGTCAGCCAACCATGAATGATACATTGAGAAACTTGATTACCATCAATAACTCATCCGGATTAAGGTCTGATGTCCTGTCGGTCAGTTCTTCCTCTGTCAACTCTGTCAAACAGGAACTCAACACTTAGGTGCTCATATCTCTTTACTCTTTCATCACCAGAGGCTCAATCTCTGGAATGTATCAGTCAAGGTACATCTCTTGACTTCCCCAAGTCCGCACTTTACTAAGATACTTTCTCTGAGAGATCTGGACCTTACTATCAAACCTTGCCACATGATCTATTCTTGCTTACCGGACCACAACACTCTTCAATCTAACTTCTAGTATAGGCACACCATGTCCTATGGATGGGTGGGATTAACTTTGTTTCCATCAATGACAACAACCATGAGGCTACACTATGTCTCTTGCTAACAATCTCCCCCTTTGGCATTGATGGCAACACTTAGTGAAAAATGACTAAGTGTCACAATACACTCCCCCTTGGCTAATGCTCTGTTCTAATATACACTTTACCGGAGCTCCCCCTTAGCTAGATCCCACATTTTTCACTACTCCTCACTCCCCCTTTGACATCAATGGCAAAGGGTGGGGTCCGCACACCAAATTTTCCAAAAATAATCTATACTTAGCCGCATAAAACATATATACATGTTTTATTTACATAGACTGAATTATATCTACAAAAGTGGTCTTTAGCTGTACCACTTCTATTGCCCAACTCTTCTTCATCCTATCTAGAATTGAGATGTGACCACTCAATAGGAATGCAAAAGCTTCTGCCCTTTTTAGATCTGTCGGATCATTGGTCTGGGTTGTGGTCTGAGCATCACTTAGGGCCTCATGCATGGCTTCTAACTTAGGGATAATTATCCCTCTAAGTTCACTCAACCTGTTTATTCTATTTTTCTTCTCCTTCTCAAGCTTCTTTATTTCATCTATGACTACAATATTCTGACATTGTTGATTTATTATGGAGGTAGAGAGAGGATCAAAACTTTGAGATAAACTTAATAGTTTATCCTCTTGTTCTTTTACTTTCTTCTCAATATCCTTGGTCACTTTAGGCCGGGATAAACAAAATTTATAGATATCTCCACCATCTTTAAGAGCATTTTCTAAGCTCTTTATTCCAATATCCATAACTCTCCTATCATTTGAGATTAGACCCTGTACTTCAGAGAATCTCTTATCCAAAAATTCTTTCCGAACTTTCTCTTCAGCTGATTTCTCCAAAGACTCAAAATGAGTGCTGATAGAACTAACAAGAGACTTGAGATTACCGGATGAAGAGGCTGAGGAATCCTTCTGAAAGGATGGCATGATTTTCTCCAATACACCGGATGCAGTTTCTATGAGCTTGCAGTCTTCCATGTGAGACTTCAAAAGTTTTTCTTTTGCCTTTGGTGAAGTGAAGGATGCTAGCTTCATGGTTTGAACCAGAGAGAGAGAGTCAAAATTGAATGGTCCTTGAAGAAGTTCTGGTTCATCAAATTCCATCATTTCTTTGGTTAAGAAATATTTGACTACTTTTGCTGTGTCTCTTTCCGGTGACAGGGTTTTCTCCTCTTCTGTAGCCTTAGCACTGTCACTTGTGGTGTTCTTAGTTTGACCTTCTTCTCTTTCCTTCACTTCTTCTTCGGTTTTCTCTAATCTTTCTTCTCCTTTAGATCTGGAGACTGCTGGGGAATCCGGATGAGAGATATTTTCTTCTTCTTGGACTTCTTCTTCTGGAACAGAGGAATCCTGGTCCTTGGACTTCTCCTCATCTATCTCCTTTGATTCTTCCACAATATTTTTAGTAGGATCTTTCTTTGATGCACTTTGCCTTTCAACATTAGAAGGTTCATCACTTACATCCTCTATAATGGGAATGTTGAATCTTTTGTATGCATTCTGGAGGATCTCTTCTGTTTCTTTTGCTACTTTGTCAGTTTTCCCGAGCATAAGCTGATTCATTCTAGCTTTGCTCTGGAACTCATCCTTGCAATCTTTGAAGATCATATTCATTTGCTTTAGGGTGATTGAAGGATATAGCTAAATTGCTATTTGTTCTTAGATCTCAAGATCCTTTGCCTTAGCATTATTCTTCCTTATTTCTAATTCCTTCTCTAGGCTTTTGGGAATGAGAGATATGATTTCAATAAAAGCCTTATTGTAGATATTCAGATACCTGACTGTAGCTTCTTGCAAGATTTTCTGGTCAGCTTCATTGTAGTCATCATAGAACTCAGTCATTGGTTTTAGGTTCCCATCCACAGTAAATGATTTGATGATATCATTAATGCAAAGAGTGGGCTTTTCAACAAATTCCTCTGCCTTCTCTTCCTTGTCTTGACCAGTAGAGGGTTCACCTGATGTTTTCTTCTTCTTCTTCATTTTCTTGACCTCTTCATCAGATTCAGTCTCTTCATCATCCTTTTGATTGACATAAGCTCTTGTGGCCTTTGTCTTAGTTCTCTTCTCTCCTTTACCAGATGATTTTGCTTCTGGTTTTGATGACTTTGAGCTTTTAGCAGTGGTAGGTGCAGAGGTCTTAGAGGATCTGGTCCGGGAGGGGACTTCTACTGGAGCACCTTCTTTCTCTACTTTTTCTTTTTCTTTCTCTGCCCTTTCTATCTTCTCTCTATTTGCATCAAGTTCCTCCTTTGAAATTCCATGCCTCTTGGCAAAATCTTCTACTTCCCTCCTTACCTTTCTCTTGATCTTAGGCTGTCTCAGTTCAACATGAACTTTTACAATTAGTTCTTGGTAAGTTCCAAACCTTTCTACCTTAGGATCTTTGGGCTGGCTCAGCAGATGTTGGATATGCAGTTCTAGGATCTTCTCATCAACGTCATACCCCATTGGCATGATCCATACTATTCTTGGTTCTACTGCCTCCATCAGACATTGATCAGTGTCTCTCATAAAGCACACTGTATCCTTGTATTTTTCAACTAGGGATTGAGGAATTCTTTCTCTAGCCTGCATCATGCTTTGGAAGTTTTTGAAATAACCCCATAGTGCAGTGTTTTGAGTCTTGGCATCACCGAGCCCATGCAAGTAATCTCTAATTTAAATTGTAACAGGTCTATCATTCTACCATACCCAACCACTGGATCTGGGCAGCTCATTCATAAAGTAGAAGAATAAACACAGTATCAGCCCACCATACTTGAAGGAGTTCTTCTTGTCCTTCTTGATCTTTTGTAGGTTTTCCATTAGTTGGCTTAGAAGGAGTTCACAAAGATCATAATCTACATTCTTTCTCAACATTTCATAAGCAATGTAGATTGTTGTTCTGGGTATAGAGTTTTCTCTGTTGGAGTGATATATCTTGTAGCCAATAATCATGGAGGCAAACTTGATGTCTAGATCTATGATATCCTCAACTATCATTGCTCTTTTATCAAATTTAGATCCGGTGGCCTCACTTACAATTTGGTTTTTGATAGATTTGAGAATAGGTATCCCATCGGTTGAGTGTAATCCGATTACTGCCCTAATGGCATCCTTAGTGATCTTAAACGGCCTGTTCAACCACATGAAGTTGTCATGCATTCTGCTCAAAACATACTAGATCCATTCATCTTCAGCAAAATAGGGGAAATGGATGCACTGACTAAAATGTTTATCCTTGATGACCTTGTATTAGGGTTTGAGATCAAATGAATCATCTATCAGTTCCTTGTGGTAGATATCCATCAACCTGGATTCGTCAAATTCTTCAATGTTCGCATGAATGTATGCCCTAATGTCTTCAACACGCAAAACCCCATGCGAAATGCTAGAAAATGCTCCTAAGGGATCCACTTCTAGAGATTTGTAGGGATGTTTCTTAAATTTAGGGTGCGGCCTATCAGTAATCTTCACAAAATTTAGAGTAGTCATCTTAAAGATTCAGATAGAGTTTGATCAAGAATGAAAAATATCTTTTACACTTTTAGGGTTCATGGAATGAGCTGAAGAGATCACCAGCTGATTGAATTCTGTGATTGATCCTTGATAGAGATGAGGCAAACTAGTTTGTAGAGCTCTTCTTATCTATTTCACTTAATGCAAATGTGCAAATAAAGAGCAAATGAACCCTTTTATCACTGAGCAAACCCTAATTTCATATTGCAATAAATGCTCAACCCAAGTCATTCTAGTTGCCTTGTTCTCCTTATTTTGAGAAAGTTCTTTTCCAGATCACTGAGATATGCTTCAAGTTATTCTTGGTGATTATTGACAATCTATCTTTCTTTTCTCAGTCATTTGATCTATCTACAGATAAAGATTCCTCAATTTTGAATCATACTAGATCTAACTGTGAAAGACCTATATCTTACCGGATGACTGTTAAGCCGGATCAATCTTTAGAAGATTAACCTCTTCTAAACTTCTTGCAGATCTTTCATATCTTTACCAAAACTTATTTAGAAATTTCTCTGAGATGCCTTTCAATCCGCCACTTTCCATGTGCCAATTTCAGGCACCAATTGACTAGCTAGGGGACATAGTTTTTCTTTTGTGACTCCCCTGAGCCAGAGCTCATCTATTTAGTTTTTAGAAGGAAAATCAGCACCAGATTCTGGTGCGGATCCATCTCCAACATTTTATGTACTCCTCTTCACCCAAATCTTGTTCATCTCCCTTTGAATTTCATCCACATTCACTTTACCTTTTCCTTTGTCTTGGTTTTGATTATGATGCACCGGACCCCTTTTGTCCTGATTCTTGCTTCTGTAGAATTTGGCAATATGACCGGATCTATTGCAATTGTGGCAAACAACATTTCTTTGTATATTTGACTGATATCGTCTTGATCTACACTAGTTAGCCATATGTCCCATTCTATTGCATGCAAACCATCTACTATTGAATGAATTATTCATTTGCATATTTCTACACTCATGAGATTTGTGACCATACCTTTTGCAATTGAAGCATTGTCCAGAGAAGGATGAACTAGCCTGATTCATTCTTCTTCTGCACTGATTTGCTTTGTGACCAAAGTTATTGCAGTTGTGGCAGTATCCATTGAAGGATGGATATCTTTGAGCATTAGGTTGTCTTACCGGAGGTCTTCTAGGTCTTTTTCTTGTACTTTCTAATTTGGAGTTCTTCTGACCAGATCCAGAGCTTTCACCTTTTTCATACCCCAAGCCTTGGCTATCATCTACTCTTTTTTGGCTTTGAATAAGAACTTCAAGTTGAGTAGAGCTTATCTTGAATTTCTCTTTGTATTCATTTGCTATTTGAAGATCCCTTTTAAGAGTGTCAATCTGATTCTCAAGTTGTTCTTCATTATCTATAGCTTCTTCAAGATCAAATTCTAAATGCCTGATTATTCTATCCATTTTGTGGTAGTCTTCTGATTTCTCTTTGAGAGATTGTCTTAGATCATCTTCAGTTTTTCTTTTCTCTTCAATTTCTTGGGTGAATTTCATAACTCCTGATTCTATTTCATGTCTTACCATAATGACCTCTTTTGATAACTTTTCACATAACTTGGTTTTCTCCTTCAGATCTTCATTTGTATCATTGACTTCACCTTGACTTGCTAATTGTTGAAGTAGCTCCTTTCTCTTTTTCATAGAGATACTTAGTTTCCCTTTGAGTTTATTTATGAAATCATTAGCCTATTTGAGTCTTTCCTTCAATTCATTGACTTCAGAGTTAGATTACTCAAGATCATCTAAGGCAGACTGAAGTTGTTCCCTCATACCGTACACATCCATTTGAATTCCCAGATCTTCCTCAAGCTGTTAGGCTCTATTTGGAGGAACTTGGCTTTGATACCAATTGTTGATAACTGAGAGGGGGTGAATTAGTTATCTTACTTATTTCAACTTTTTGATCTTCCTTAACAATTAATGCAGCATCAAATCATATAAGAAAACATAACCATGAAATAGAAAAAACATCAATACACATGACACAATGATTTTGACATGGAAAACCCTGTTAAGGGAAAAAACCACGGGGTGATTAACCCAAGATTGTATTATCTGTTAGAAGAATAAGATAGTACAAAATGGAACTTGCCAATTAGGGCTCACTGCCCGATCACACTACTCACAAGAGGCTCACTGCCTACAATAGTTTATACAAGGAAACTAGATACTTGAACTGATGAGAAGCATCCACATATGCTGAGGTTTAGTTCCAGTTAGGCTCAATACATTGATCTGCTGCACTTCATTCTTCCTCTTCTTTTGTACTGCTGTCTTGTCACATACCGAACCTGCCTTACTACTTCCACACTACTCTTCTACTTTTATTCGCACACAACAACACACAACACACACCTTCACATCTAAATCCATCTGGTATATATATCTGCACCAATGATTTCAACACCTTTCTAGTCGGCATCCGGAATAGTCAATGTTTTCCCAAACTTTGGTCTGTCGGCTGAATCCTTACTTATCAAGTGATGCATATCAAATAGATGCTTATAGAAGTCATCAATTATGTTAGCCAACCATGAATGATACATTAAGAAACTTGATTACTGTCAATAACTCATCCGGATTAAGGTCTGATGTCCTGCCGGTCAGTTCTTCCTCTATCAACTCTGTCAAATAGGAACTCAACACTTAGGTGCTCATATCTCTTTACTCTTTCATCACCGGAGGCTCAATCTCTGGAATGTATCAGTCAAGGTACATCTCTTGACTTCCCCAAGTCCGTACTTTACTAAGATACTTTCTTTGAGAGATCCGGACCTTATTGTCAGACCTTGCCACATGCTCTATTCTTGCTTACCAGACCACAACACTCTTCAATCTGACTTTCGGTATAGGCACACCATGTCCTGCAGATGGGTGGGATTAACTTTGTTGCCATCAATGACAACAACCATGAGGCTACACTATGTCTCTTGCCAACAGTATGTCATATATTATTAGGTAGACCATAGCAGTATGATAGGAATGTGATACATGATGGGAGAAAGAATATTTAAACTATAGTATCTAATGGAAAGAAAATCATCTTGATACCTTTGGAAGATGAACCTAAGAGTGAAGTATGTGGGAATGCTAGAATCTGTTTGGTTGATGGAAGGAAATTTTTGGATGATTTGAACATGAGAATATGTTTTATGCTTTGATCCCTAAGAAGCCTAGAACCCTAATTACAGAGACTGAAGAATTACAACCAGAGGATATAACTAAATTGTTGATAGAGTATGAAGACATCATATCAGATAATGTACCTAAAGGATTGCCACCAATCCAGAGTATCAGTCATCATATGGATATTATACCTAGAGCTAGTTTGCCTAACAAAGAAGCACACCAGATGACACCAACAAAGAATGCAGAAATGAATAGATAGATACATGAATTATTGATGAAAGGATTGATTAGAGAAAGTTTAAGCCCTTGTGTGGTACCTATAGTGTTAGCACCGAAGAAGGATGGAGAATGGAGAATGTGTAGACTCTAGAGAAATCAACAAGATCATAGTTAATTATAGATTTCCATTGCCTAGGATGGATGACATTATGGATTGTTTGAGTGGAGTAAATTATTTCACAAAGATAGACTTGAAGAGTGAATACCATCAGATCATAATCAGAGAAGGAGATGAGTGGAAGAATTATTTCAAGATAAATGAAGGATTGTATGAATGGTTAGAGATGCCTTTTGGATTGACAAATGCATCGAGTACTTTCATGAGATTGATGAATGAAGTTTTGAAGAAATTCTTGGGTATGTTTGTTATTATATACTTGGATGATATTCTAATTTTTATTAAGACAAAAGAAGAACATTTGTGGTACCTGAGACAAGTATTACAGAGACTGAGAGAAGATAAATTGCTAATAAACATTAAGAAATGTAGTTTCATGAAGGAAGAATTGGTATATTTGGGATTTATGATTTCTGTGGAAGGATTGAAGATGGACCCTAAGAAAGTTAAAGTAATTGTTGAGTGGCCAACACCTGAGAGCATTGGAGAAGTCAGATCATTTCATGGATTAGATAGTTTCTACCAAAAGTTCATTAGAAATTTTAGTTTAGTATGCACACTGATGACAAAGACAACGAGAGGTGACAGAAAGGACTTTAAGAGAACATCATAAGCAAATAAAAGTTATGAATTGTTGAAGCAAAAAGTGACAGAGCAACTAGTGTTAGCATTATAGGATTTCAACAAGGTATTTCAAGTAGATTGTGATGCAAGTGGAAATGTAATAGGGGAAGTGTTAAGTCAAGAAGATAGACCTGTAGCATATTTCAGTGAGAATTTGAATGATGCAAGGAGAAAATATTCAGTTTATGATTAGGAATTTTATGTTGTAATTCAAGCCTTGAAGAAGTGGAGACATTACTTATTGCTTAAGGAGTTTGTGTTGTATACAAATCGTCAAGCTTTATAGTATTTGAATAGTCAAGGAAAGTTAAATTAGAGACATGAGATGGGTAGAATTCATGTAGAGTTACACATTTGTATTGAAGCATAGGAGTGGGAAGTCAAACAAAGTTGTTGATGCATTGAGTAGAAGAAGGAATTTACTGACAGAGATGAAAGTTGAAGTATTAGGTTTTGAGGAGCTGAAGCATATGTATGAAGGAGACCTTGATTTTGTAGAACCATGGAAAGCATGTAAGGAACCTGATGCAGAGGTAAACGCAATGGGAGCTTACAAATGGGAAGGAGGAGTCATTAATACAACCAACATGTTATAATACCTATCGACTTATCATCATCATCATATTTCTTGCTAACACAGACAGCATCATCATATTTCGAACGAGCATGAAATATCCTCCTGCTGACTACTGTTCACTTCCTTATCGCCTTTCACCTTTCGCCTGTCAGCAGCATCATGATATTCGGCAAGCGCAAACATCCTCCTGATGTTCATTGTTCATCTTACCGCCAACCTCTACCTTCATCATCATGATGTTCAGCATCATCTTCATTAGCAAGATATAAAATATCTGGTTCCTCCAATATATCCTGATGACGACAACTTCAAGCACCTTTCCTTCAATGCTTACGTCACCCTGATATTCGACTACTCAACCAACAGCATCATGATATGACTTATCCGGTCATATTGAAACATCCTGATGATGTTACCCAAACTTTATGCCGATGACTTATGCCGATGCCAAAACACTTAGCGACAGCAGGATAAACTTGCATAGGGTGATATTCGCAATATCCTGATGACGATGACATCACATGCACTTGATGATGATGTCAATGCACCTGATGATGATGTCAACAGGATATAAGACACTTATATCCTCCGCAACATGATAATGAATATCCGGGTGATCTCTTAATATCCTAATGATGACCTCTCCGGTCCTTAGCCAAAAAGTGAACTTTCACTCCTGCATACGATAGCGATATGCGGATGATGGATACACACGAAAGATGATCCTGATGACGATATACACACTGAGTATATATCCAACCTATATCATCCTGATGCACTTGAAACATGCAAACTTCGTCAGTTTCATAACCCGATCCGGATAGCGATATACTCACAGATGTCGATGCGATTCACTCTAGCTGGAAAAGCACATGCAGACCCCTGTATATCCGTCAGCTGCATGCAAACTCACAGAACCGCACAATTTCACAAAGGAAATATGATGATCGGGCCGGATCACCTTCAGATCAAAACTTAGCAGTTTATCTTCCTAACCCTAGCACATGAGGATGCTAGGTTGATTCATAGCATGCTACCGATCGATCTCTCAAACAATGAAATGCATAAACAGAAAACTAAAATACAACCTAAACTAACATGCATGACCATTCCACCGATTCACAGAATCAACCGGTGGAAGGGTTGAAAGAATCCATCAACCTATAATCAGAACGGAAATCAAAACATAAACAGCTGATAAACCAGATAATGCAATTGATGAGATCTTATTTAGATGAAACACAAATGTCCTGAACAATATTTCACAATGCCTGGACTGATCTCTGGATCTCACTCAATCACCAGTACAACATAACATAACTACTACCTCTGATATGATATTCTCTGATATGATATCAAACCCTACTGATCTGAGTTATTTATAGCAATACCCTACGAGTACTACCAACTCGATTCCCAGCGGCTGGGAGCTTCCAAGCGGCTGGGAGAGGACAGCTCATACTACCTGATCACGAACTCTAACTGCCTGCACATTCTCCTAGGCTGATCTAATACATATGCATTGGTCCAATGGACCTTATTACATTATGAAGTCAAACATGCTAAAAATAGACTAATGTCCTGTCATGCGGACAATATCCTGTCTTGTAGGGGTGCTCCTGCACCATACTCCCCAGAAGAAGAAATCTCAAGTCCACTTGAGATGAGAGTATGAAGATCTGCACCATGTTTCTGGATCTGCTCTTCAGTCATCCATACTGCTTCAGAATTAGGTTTGCCCTTCCAAGAGACTAGATACTCCAAGTACTATTTGTTCCGGGTTTGTTTGACCACTCTGGTGTCCAAAACCTTCTGCAACTGTGGAGGATCATGCTTGGGAATGTTATCATTGACTGTATCCTGTAGGAGTTCCTGATCTACATCTGGATAAGACTTGTATGGAGTTAAATCACATACATTGAATATAGGGGACAAACCAAGATCAGGTGGGAGTTGTATCTCATAAGCATTCTGTCCATGCTTGTGCAAAATCTGACATGGTCCAACTTTTCTCTGCATGAGTTTAGTATATTTTCCCTTAGGAAGTCTGTCCTTCTTCAAATGAACCCATACCAAATCTCCAACATCAAACTATACATCCTTCTTCTTTTTATCAGCATATTCCTTATACTTCAAGGTGGTTTGCTGCAGTTGGGTCTTGACTTGATCATGAACCTCTTTGATGGCTTTTGCAAAAGCTTCTCCTTCTGCACTAATAGGGTCTACTGTAGGTAGATCTCTCAATTCCAAAATTCCTCTTGGATGCATACCATAAACTATCTGAAAAGGTGATTTCCCTGTGCTCCTATTGACAGTATCATTATATGAAAATTCAGCTTGAGATAGAATATTATCCCACTTTTCTCCATGTTGTTTTGTCAAACATCTAAGCAAATTTCCTAAGGAACGGTTCACTACTTCAGTCTGTCCATCCGTTTGAGGATGATATGCAGAGGAAAAGGACAAATTTGTTCCAAGTTTCCTCCAAAGAGTTCTCCAGAAGTGACCAATAAACTTCACATCCCTATCTGACACTATGCTCAATGGCAATCCATGGATTCTGACAATCTCCCTGAAAAATAAATCTGCAATGTATGAAGCATCAGCAGTGGTTTTGCATGGCAAGAAATGTGCCATTTTGCTGAATCTATCCACTACAACAAAAACACTGTCAAATCCTTTCCTTGTCCTTGGTAAACCCAAGACAAAATCCATACTTATGCTTTCCCATGGTCTGGAAGGAATGGGTAAGGGCTGATATAAACCTGCATTAGTCGACCTGCCTTTAGCTTTCTGACATATCACACATGCCTCTACAAATTTTCTGACATCTGATTGTAACTTAGGCCAAAAGTAATGTCTTCGGACAAGATCAAGAGTCTTATCTAGACCAAAATGACCTACCATAGCTCCACAATGTTTCTCCTTAATGATGTTTAACCTCATAGAACACCTTGGAATACATAACTGTCCACCTTTGAACAACAATCCATCCTGAATCAAAAATTTAGAGAATTCAGCATGATATTTCTCTCCAAAAGAAGTACATACATGATATATCTCCCCAAAATCTTCATCAGTTTCATATATGGTCTTTAGTGAATCAATGCCAACACTTTCTAACTGAATCTGGTTGACTATTAGAACTCTCCTGCTCAAAGCATCTGCAACTTTATTCTTGACTCCTTTCTTATGCTTCAATGTAAAAGTAAAAGCTTGTAAGGTTTCTACCCATTTCATGTGTCTGTGGTTCAGCTTTTCCTGGCTGTTTATGAAACTTAGAGCCTGGTTATCTGTGAATACTATGAATTCCTTTGGCATCAAGTAATGCCTCCATTTCTTGAGTGACTGGACTAAAGCATACATTTCCAAATCATATGAGGAATACCTCTTTTTAGCACCATTGAGCTTCTCACTGAAAAATGCAATAGGTCTACCTTCTTGGCTGAGTACTGCTCCAATGGCCATGTGACTGGCATCACATTCCACCTGAAAGATTTTGTTAAAGTCTGGAAGTGCAAGGACTGGCTGCTATGCCACCTTCTTCTTCAATGTTTCAAAAGAATCATCTGCTCTTTGAGTCCAAACAAATCTGCACTTCTGTCCTCCTTTGATGGTATCAAGCATGGGTGCACAAATATGACTAAACCCTCTTATAAACTTCCTGTAGAAGGTTGCTAACCCATGGAAACTTCTGACATCATTCATAGTCTTTGGGGTTGGCCAAGACAATATGGCACTTACCTTCTCCTTATCCATTTGTAACTTTCCTTGTGAAATGACAAAACCCAAATATGTGATCTCCTCTTGCATGAACAAACACTTGTCTAAATTTATCATCAGCGGCTCTTCATGTAACCTCTTAAGAACCAAATCTATGTGTCTGAGATGTTCTTCCTTTGTGTTGCTGAAAATCAGAATGTCATCTAGATATACTATGACAAACTTACCAATGAACTCTTTCAAAACCTCATTCATCAACCTCATAAAAGTACTAGGTGCATTAGATAAACCAAAAGGCATAACCTTCCATTCATATAACCCTTCATTAGTTTTGAATGCTGTTTTCCATTCATCTCCTGGCCTAATCCTGATCTGATGATATCCACTCTTCAAATCTATTTTTGTAAAATACTTAGCACTTCCCAAACAGTCAAGTAAATCCTCTATCCTAGGGATTGGAAACCTATACCTGATTGTGATCTTGTTAATAGCTCTAGAATCTTTGCAAAGCCTCCAAGTACCTTCCTTCTTTGGTGCTAGTACAGCTGGTACTGCACATGGACTTAAACTTTTCCCAATCAGACCTGAATCCAATAATTCTTCAATTTGTCTAGCTACTTCTGCATTCTGTTCTGGAGTTAGCTTATAGGCTGCTTTGTTTGGAAGTGTTGACCCTGGAATTAAGTCTATGCAGTGACTGATATCTCTGACAGGTGGTAGGGATCTTGGCATTCCCTCTGAGATGATACCTTTGTACTTATCCAATAGCTCTTGGATAGCTGGGTCTATGAACCTTTGCTTCTTCTCTTCCTTGACTTCTTGCTGCTGTTCTTTATTCACCCTCATACATGGAATTAGGGCATATGCAACTGCACCTTCTGCTGCTACTTCTTTCATGAACTGTTTACCTTCCATCAGCATTACCTTCACCTCTTTTCCTTTAGATTTCTCCTCCTTCTCTGTCAATGGTAGTAATTTTATATCCTTACCATCTTTAGTGATTGTATAGATGTTTCTAACACCATCATGTTGTGCCTTCAAATCATATTGCCATGGTCTACCAAATAAAAGATTGCAAGCATCCATCTTGGTAATATCAAACAACAACTTATCCTTATATGCTCCAATCTGAAATTCTACCCAAGCCTGCTCTTCTACAGTTGTCTGCTGACCTTGGGTAAGCCATGAGACTTTATATGGGGATGGGTGAGGCAATCTCCTAAGCTTAAGCTTTGTCACCATTTCTTCAGACACAAAATTTTCAGTAGAACCAGAATCAATCAAAACTTTACATGCCTTACCTCTTGCTTTGCAAATGGTCCTGAAAAGAGACTTTCTTTGAGGGGATTCTTTGTCAGGTACCTTCATGGTAGTCAGTGTTCTTCTCATCATTAGAGACTCTCCACTTTCTGGGTATCCATAATTATCAGGAGCATTCACACTCTGAAAAGAAGTAGAGCCTGTCATACTTTGATTATCAGGTTCTTGGATCAGATTTGTTCTCCTTTCTCCTGTTGAGCTTGTGGCCTTTTCTGGACATCTGCTGGCTATATGGCCTTCTTTGTTACAGTTATAACATCTGATGGATCCTCTGCCCTGGGATCTTCCTCTGAAAGGTCTTCTACCTCTGAAGTTTCCTTGCTGACTATAATTTTCCCTCTGGTTCTGACTATTGTTTCCCTTACTATTGTCATGACTGGATTCTCCTTGATATCCATGTCCATGTCCTCTACCTCTAAAAGGACCTCTTCCACCCCTTTGTTGTCTTCCTCTTCCTCTATTATGTTGTTCCTATTTTCTCTTTAACTTCTCTTCCACTTTCAATGCCAACTGAAAGCATTTCTGAACTGTATCTGGATTATGCAGACTTAAATCTTCCTGAATGTTGAACCTCAATCCATTAAGGTATCTGGCTACCTTCTCTTCTTCACTTTCCTTTACCTTTGTTTTCATACAAAGTTTCATGAATTCTTCTGTATATGAGCTGACATCTAGCTCCTTCTGCTTCAGGTTTTGCTTCCTCTTGTGTAATTGGATACTGTAATCCAATGGGACATAAGCTTCCTTTACTAATGCCATCATCTTCTTCCATGTAGCGACTCTACGCTTTCCTTCCTGTACTCTATCATCTTGGACGAAATTCCACCATGTCAAGGTAGCTTCTTTCATTTTTGACTGGGCTATTTTTACCCTTTGTTGTTCTGGTATCTCCTCTGTTTCAAAGAAATTGTTCAAGCAGTCTATCCACTCCATCACTGAATCAGGTTCCATCTTTCCTGTAAACACTGGCAAATCCAGTTTCACATCCATGGTTCTCCTCTCCATGGCCTTGAGGGTGTTCAACAGTGGTCTCTGGTCTGCAGGAATGACCTCCTCGCTCCAACTAGGGATCTCTTATTCTTCCCTATCTTCTTCTCTACCAGAACCTACTCTGCTCCTCAACTTCGCTAACTCATCCTTCAATTCCTGATTCTGAGCCTTCACGGCCTTGCTCTCTGCAATCTGTTTCTTCACCAGAACTGCCAACTCAACGTTGGTCATCCTTGCCGGAACCTCAGATGTTCCTTCGTCACCTGACATCCTGCTATATCCTTATCTTTTCCAGAAGATCCTTCCTTTGCTCTGATACCACTATGATGCAGAGGTAAATGCAACGGGAGCTTACAAATGGGAAGGAGGAGTCATTAATACAACCAACATGTTATAATACCTATCGGCTTATTATCATCATCATATTTCTTGCTAACACAGACAACATCATCATATTTCGAACGAGCATGAAATATCCTCCTGCTGATTACTGTTCACTTCCTTATCGCCTTTCACCTTTCGCCTGTCAGCAGCATCATGATATTCGGCAAGCGCAAACATCCTCCTGATGTTCACTGTTCATCTTACCGCCAACCTCTACCTTCATCATCATGATGTTCAGCATCATCTTCATCAGCAGGATATAAAATATCCGGTTCCTCCAATATATCCTGATGACGACAACTTCAAGCACCTTTCCTTCGATGCTTACGTCACCCTGATATCCGACTACTCAACCAACAGCATCATGATATGACTTATCCGGTCATATTGAAACATCCTGATGATGTTACCCAAACTTTATGCCGATGACTTACGCCGATGCCAAAACACTTAGTGACAGTAGGATAAACTTGCATAGGGTGATATTCGCAATATCCTGATGATGATGACGTCACATGCACCTGATGATGATGTCAACAGGATATAAGACACTTATATCCTCCGCAACATGATAATGAATATCCGGGTGATCTCTTAATATCCTGATGATGACCTCTCCGGTCCTTAGCCAAAAAGTGAACTTTCACTCCTGCATACGATAGCAATATGCGGATGATGGATACACACGAAAGATGATCCTGACGATGATATACACACTGAGTATATATCTAACCTATATCATCCTGATGCACTTGAAACATGCAAACTTCGTCAATTTCATAACCCGATCCGGATAGCGATATACTCACAGATGTCGATGCGATTCACTCCGGCTGGAAAAGCACATGCAGACCCCTGTATATCCATCAGTTGCATGCAAACTCATAGAACCGCACAATTTCACAAAGGAAATATGATGATTGGGCTGGATCACCTTCAGATCAAAACTTAACAGTTTATCTTCCTAACCCTAGCACATGAGGATGCTAGGTTGATTCATAGCATGCTACCGATCGATCTCTCAAACAATGAAATGCATAAACAGAAAACTAAAATACAACCTAAACTAACATGCATGACCATTCCAACGATTCACAGAATCAACCGATGGAAGGGTTGAAAGAATCCATCAACCTGTAATCAGAACGGAAATCAAAACATAAACAGCTGATAAACCAGATAATGCAATTGATGAGATCTTATTTAGATGAAACACAAATGTCCTGAACAATATTTCACAATGCCTGGACTGATCTCTGGATCTCACTCAATCACCAGTACAACATAACATAACTACTACCTCTGATATGATATTCTCTGATATGATATCAAACCCTACTGATCTGAGTTATTTATAGCAATACCCTACGAGTACTACCAACTCGATTCCCAGCGGTTGGGAGCTTCCAAGCGGCTGGGAGAGGACAGCTCATACTACCTGATCACGAACTCTAACTGCCTGCACATTCTCCTAGGCTGATCTAATACATATGCATTGGTCCAATGGACCTTATTACATTATGAAGTCAAACATGCTAAAAATAGTCTAATGTCCTGTCATGCGGACAATATCCTGTCTTGTAGGGGTGCTCCTGCACCAGAACCTATTGTGACAGATATAAGTAAGTGGTTGGATTATTTCATTCAAGAGGATATGTTATTCAAAGGAAATCAATTGTGTATACCTAGGAGTTCAATGAGAGACAATTTAATCAAGGAGGAACATAGTGGTGGATTAGCAGGACATTTTGGAATTGATAAGATAGTGTCTTTGGTAAGTGAACACTATTTTTGGCCTCAGATATATAAGGATGTAAGGAAGTTTGTGTAGAGTTGTAGATTATGTCAAGTTGCAAAAGGGAGTAGTCAGAATACTGGTTTGTATATATCTTTGACAATACCAGAGAGACCTTGGGAAGACATAAGTATGGATTTCATATTAGGATTACCAAGAACACAGAGAGGACATTATTCTATATTTGTAGTGGTGGATAGATTTTCAAAGATGGCACATTTCATACCTTGTAAGAAGACAAATGATGTAGTACATGTTGCTGACCTATTTTTGAAGGAGATTGTGAGATTGCATGGATTACCTAATAGCATAATTTCAAATAGGAATACAAGATTCATTCCATACTTTTGGAGGACATTGTGGAAGAAGATGAAGACAGACCTAAAGTTCAGTTCAACTTTTCATCCACAGATAGATGAACAAATAGAAGTGGTAAATAGGAGTTTGTGAAACTTATTGAGATGTTTGGTAGGAGAGAAGACAAGAAATTAGGATCTAATTGTACCATAAGTAAAGTTTGCATTAAATAATTCAGTGAATAAGAGTACAGAGAAGACACCTTTTGAGATTATGAGTGGAATGAAACCTAGAGGAGTTACAGAATTGAGAGATAATAGTATGGAGAATAAGAGAAGTACGGAGGCAAAAGAATTTGTAGGATACATGGAGACAGTACATAACCATGTTAAAAAGCATTTGGAGGAAATGAATAGTAAGTATAAGGAGAAAGTAGATGAGAAGAGGAGACACAAAGAATTTTTAGTTGGTGATGAGGTGATGGTATATTTGAGAAAAGTGAGATTTTTAGTAGGGACCTATAACAAGTTGAAGATGAAGAAGTTTGGACCATGCAAGATACTCAGGAAATTTGATTCCAGAAATGCATATGAAGTGGAGCTACCAGAGACATTGGGTATATCACCTATATTCAACATTGTAGACTTATATCAGTATCAAGAAGAAGAATCCAATGATAGAATTGAAGATGATTTGAAGTATTAGTTACCACAACAACAACTAGAGAAGATAGAAGACATCTTGGACAACAGAGTTAGATGCAACACTAGAGGCAAGCAATACAAAGAATATTTGGTTAAGTGGAAAAGTAGATCGGAAGAAGACTTAACTTGGATTTCTCAGGCTAAGGTAGACTGCCTAGGTTTTCCTCTAGCCCCAACAAAGTGAGGGACTCACTTTTTCAACAACCCCAAGTGTTGGATGTAGGAGCATCCCAGGTTGCAGAACAATCCTGCATCAACCAAAAACATTTGCATTCTTTTGTTTTCTTTAATTTTCCATTGTAGTTTAGTTTAATTTAGTTAGTAGCAGTTTTAGCATGTTGTACCACATTTTGCCACATTTTGATTTCAAATCTCATAGAGCATGACTTAGCATCTAGACATCATCAGCTACATCATATCCAAATTTTAGGTCATTTGGACTTGTCTACTAAAAGTTATTGCTATCAAAAGATCACCTATTTTCACAGAGTAGAGCATACAGACAATCATCTGAGGAAGAAGGTTTTCAGAGCACTTTTGTGACTTGCAGAGCTAAATGAAACATCATACAAGGCACATAATGATCAAATAGACCTTCTTTGAGGTTTGTACCAAGTTTTAGTTATTTACGGAGCATTACCAGATGTTTAAGGCCAACCTATTTGTTTCTACACATTACACCTCTTCATTGGAGTTTGTAACCTTCCTTAGCCGACGCAGAGGATTTCTTGAGCTTGGAGATGATATAAATAGATCTCTAGGATGTTTTAGGAAGCAATTAGTTCATTAGTTGGATTCGATGATAGATTAGAATAGGTGTTTTATCTGGAAGGCCCTTCATTGCCATATCTTGCATATCTGTTTAACTAGAATTCAAGCCTATGAGTCCTAGTTTGTAAGCCCGCATGTTGCTGACATATAAGAATTATGAATATATGATATATTAAGAACTTGAATCATTCATTGAATTCTATATTTGAGTTATTTCCATTGTGTTTACTCTTGCTGCACGGCTTGGACAATTCATTATGTGAACCCTCTGACCATGACTGCACTAGTCTCCATCAAGAAACTGACCCTAGGGTTTCCTAGATGAAAATGAGAAGTTGGTTTCAACCTAAGTCGAAACCCTAACCCTATAAATTAATTAACCAATTAATTAAACTATAATGCGAAAGAAAAATAAAAGCATAATCTAGACTAATTCGACCTCAATAATCTAACACAATGATATAAATTAAATTAAATATCTTTCAAAAGTCTAACAATAATAAATTAAATGGGGAACTTTTCAATCAAACTATACAACAATGAAATTAATCAACCTCGATAAACAATTCACCATTAAAAATTAACTAACTCAAAAGCCCATCTAAAACACTAATTCAACTAACCAATCTCTCAAAAATTCGGCAGCATAACATTATCCAGGCATCTAATTTCCTAGAAATTTTGATAGCATAACATTACAAATGTAAACTAGGGAACAAATTAAATCAATAGTGCAATAAATTAAAAACTTAACTATAGAACTATACAAATAAATCTGATTTTCACTTAAGTGGATTTGAATAGTAAAAAGGGGTTTTAAAACTATTTAACATGCCCTAATCATTAGGGCAACACTCTCAAACTTGAAACATGTTTATAAAAGAACTATTATTCCTCATTTCACTCATAATTGTTGTTTGCTTTTGCAGGTTGAGTTGGAGGAGAAATAAAGGGAGGGAAATCTCTTCCCTCATGGGAAGATTATTTCTCACATGACTCTAGTTTTCTAATGTTTCTATTTTCTATTTGCCTCAATTTTAATTGTTTAAGTTCCAAAGTTATTTTTCAAGCATAGCTTTGATTCTAAGTTTAAAAATTTCCAATGCCTTAGTTTACTAAAAGTTTAAACTAGTTTTCCATCCAACTTATTTTGAAATAATAATATTTAAAATAGAGATATTAAAATAGGCATTTAATTTTCTATTAATTCACCTATATATATTCATTATATATATAATAATAAGGGGCCATGTATATATGCAATAATATCACACACACACACACATATATATCTGAAAAAAAAGATTAAATAAATGCCTTCTGTGTATATACACATAACTATATATATACACAAATCTCTATATATACACAATCCTATATATATATTTGTATATAAATAGGTATATTTATAGGTATATATATACACATATATTTACACATATACACATATACATATACATATACATACACACACACACATATAAGCAATATATGGGTAGAGAACAAAATTTATCAATCATAAAAATGGTGACAACAATTCCTTTTTAGGTGGAGGATTAATACATAGGCTGTAGGGGTCCATTAGCTGCCATAGGTTAGCCGACCTGTGGTAGCTCAGGGGGGCTTCCACCCAACAAAGCCCACAGGCTTTGTGGGGATGAGGTCCCCGACCCTGGCCCCATGGCCTGCGTGGAAGGATGGTGGGGTGGACAGGGCTCGAATCTATCGCTTCCTCCAAACCTAATTTTTTTTAACAACAACAAAAAAACATCTGCTTAACTTTTTTTTTTGAAACTTTAGACCTAACTTAATATTTTATTACATAAAAATATTTATTACTATATATATATATCTTCTTTTTTTCTCACTATTTTTTTTTGTATATAAGAAAACAAAGATGTATAACAAGATTCTATATATATATATATATAAACATATCATTTATTTATGTCAAACCCAAAAGAGTGCAAATCCTCTTTTTTTTTTTTAAATATTAAAGGAGAGAATATATATATTTTTAAAACTAAAGTATACCCAACCTTAAATTTATTAAACTATCGATTTAGCTTGCAACATAGATAGAGATACAATTTTTTTTCTTTCATTGTAGACAAAATTACTAGATAGAAAATGTGAAGTAAGGAGAGAGATAGATTTTAAATCAAATATTTCAAGTAAGATAGAAAAATATTGCAACTATATATTCACTTTCATTTTGAATCAAATAAATTTCACAAGGGAACTAATACAACACAAGGGATTTCCCAAGAGAGAGATTTGTTCTCTTATAACACCAAATCATTTACAAGCTCAATGAGCCAAGGCATTTACATTGCCATACAAAATACAACTTTTTCAAAAACCACTAAACCACCTCAAGAAGACCTCTCTCATAGTTCTTCTCCATAGAGCCAAGAAAACCTGCAAGACAATAAAACATCTCTCATAGCCAAGGGAAGCTCACCTCCCAACCTTAGGCTTGCTTGCAAGCCACCCCCAAGCTAGGAGACCTACAAGTAACCCGGTTTCATACACATACAAGGGATTCAAAGCACACTCACAATAAACACATTAACACCCAACCCAAGGGATCTTAACAAAATAAAATCCATGAATATGGATTTCAAAAGGGAGAGAGAGTGGACATCACTTACTCAAAGGGAAAGACCATCAAGAATCTTAGTATTCCAAAACTCATTTCTCAAAACATCATAGCCTCTTACTATCAAGTAATCAAAATTATGGCTCAAAAAAAAACCCAAGGTACTCATGCCATCCAAACTCATACCAAGATCCCCCAAAACAAGGCCAATGCCTACCAAATCTCCTTATCAAGGAGTGACTTTCCCCAAGGAGGTTCACTCCTCTCTCACCCTACACAAGGTGAACTCTCTCACATGGAGAGCTCATACCGACAACCCATAAATCTTTCACAACACACAAAAAAATACATAAACCAAAACACATAAACATGCCTCACAAGTAGCTTGGATAGTTTGACTTTGACTTTGTGAGGGGCAAGGTTGATCATGCTTTTGATTTTATTCTTGACATAGCTCTTGGGTTTGGATGGAAATGGAAGTTTCTTGGATGGGCTTAATAGGATTTGGATGGTTGACAACATGGCTACAAGATGGATCTTGACTTGCACTTATGGTAAGAGGTTCTTCAATAGGCTTGATAGGCTTTGCATTGCATGATGGTATCAGAGAAATAGGTATCATGTTTAAAGGTTCTTTGAAAGGTTCAAGTATAGACATTGGATTGCATGATGGCTTTTGATTCCTTGCTGATAGTCCTTGGATACCATATGAAAAGGATAATTTGGGTTGACATAGGAGTTGGTGGGGGGATTGTTAATAAAAATTTCACCACGGTCAATGAGATCTTGGATGCAATTCTTAAGTCTCATACAATTGTATGTATTATGACCTTTTACTCAATGATATTCACAATATTCATGATCTTTAAACCAGAGCTGTTAGTGTAGGTTCTTATTTTCCTAGTGGGTTAGTTATTTTCCCTATTTCCTAGTTTATCCTACACTTTTATTTAAGCTTGCTTAGGTTTAATTAGGTGAGTGGGTCATTTGCGGTGTCACCATCCTATGAGGGAGTTGCATTTACTATGTTTAGACCATTTGGTGGTCTCTCCCTATTGGCTGGTTTTGCCACCTCCACCCCTCTCCCTAGTCTATATAAACTCACGACCTAGCTTGTATTTTTTATCTCTTGCATTCTTTTTGCATCTTGTATGACAATTCTATCAGTATTGTGTAGCATCTTTTAGCTCTTAATTCAATTCTGTCATCTTGACATTTGTACATCTTTCAGAGTCACTGGTTTGCATTGTTTATGCTTTTTCTAGTTTATGTAGCTTAGAATTTCTCTTATAAAGTTCTTGGGTTATCAATCTATTTTAGATTTTTAACATGGTATTAGATCATTCTTTTTGAGAATTCTAAGTTCATAGATTCCTAATTGAGAGTTTGAGCTTATTTTTGTGAGATCTTGTAAAATCTTGTATGCTCTTCTCGTGCATTTTTTAATGATCTGGAGAATCACAAAGGATTTATGAAGATCCAATATCCTCTTCAATTTGCATATGTGTTTTGTGAGATTTGGGTGATTTCAACTATTCTCGTTATACTGAAATGGAAGTTTCTTGGATGGGCTTAATAGGATTTGGATGGTTGACAACATGGCTACATGATGGATCTTGACTTGCACTTATGGTAAGAGGTTCTTCAATAGGCTTGATAAGCTTTGCATTGCATGATGGTATCAGAGAAATAGGTATCATGTTTAAAGGTTCTTTGAAAGGTTCAAGTATAGGCATTGGATTGCATGATGACTTTTGATTCCTTGTTGATAGTCCTTGGATACCATATGAAAAGGATAATTTGGGTTGACATAGGAGTTGGTGGGGGGATCGTTAATCAAAATTTCACCACGGTCAATGAGATCTTGGATGCAATTCTTAAGTCTGATACAATTGTATGTATTATGACCTTTTACTCAATGATATTTACAATATTCATGATCTTTAAACCAGAGCTGTTAGTGTAGGTTCTTATTTTCCTAGTGGGTTAGTTATTTTCCCTATTTCCTAGGTTTATCCTACACTTTTATTTAAGCTTGCTTAGGTATAATTAGGTGAGTGGGTCATTTGAGGTGTCACCATCTTATGAGGGAGTTGCATTTGCTATGTTTAGACCATTTGGTGGTCTCTCCCTATTGGCTGGTTTTGCCACCTCCACCCCTCTCCCTAGTCTATATAAACTCACGACCTAGCTTGTATTTTGTATCTCTTGCATTCTTTTTGCATCTTGTATGACAATTCTATCAGTATTGTGTAGCATCTTTTAGCTCGTAATTCAATTCTGTCATCTTGACATTTGTACATCTTTCGGAGTCACTGGTTTGCATTGTTTATGCTTTTTCTATTTTATGTAGCTTAGAATTTCTCTTATAAAGTTCTTGGGTTATCAATCTATTTCAGATTTTTAACATGGTATTAGATCATTCTTTTTGAGAATTCTAAGTTCGTAGATTCCTAATTGAGAGTTTGAGCTTATTTTTGTGAGATCTTGTAAAATCTTGTATGCTATTCTCGTGCATTTTTTAATGATTTGGAGAATCACAAAGGATTTATGAAGATCCAATATCCTCTTCAATTTGCATATGTGTTTTGTGAGATTTGGGTGATTTCAACTATTCTCGTTATACTGAAATGGAAGTTATTCTTGACATAGCTCTTGGGTTTGGATGGAAATGGAAATTTCTTGGATGGGCTTAATAGGATTTGGATGGTTGACAACATGGCTACATGATGGATCTTGACTTGCACTTATGGTAAGAGGTTCTTCAATAGGCTTGATAGGCTTTGCATTGCATGATGGTATCAGAGAAATAGGTATCATGTTTAAAGGTTCTTTGAAAGGTTCAAGTATAGGCATTGGATTGCATGATGGTTTTTGATTCCTTGCTGATAGTCCTTGGATACCATATGAAAAGGATAATTTGGGTTGACATAGGAGTTGGTGGGGGGATCGTTAATCAAAATTTCACCACGGTCAATGAGATCTTGGATGCAATTCTTAAGTCTCATACAATTGTATGTATTATGACCTTTTACTCAATGATATTCACAATATTCATGATCTTTAAACTAGAGTTGTTAGTGTAGGTTCTTATTTTCCTAGTGGGTTAGTTATTTTCCCTATTTCCTAGGTTTATCCTACACTTTTATTTAAGCTTGCTTAGGTTTAATTAGGTGAGTGGGTCATTTGAGGTGTCACCATCCTATGAGGGAGTTGCATTTACTATGTTTAGACCATTTGGTGGTCTCTCCCTATTGGCTAGTTTTGCCACCTCCACCCCTCTCCCTAGTCTATATAAACTCACAACCTAGCTTGTATTTTGTATCTCTTGCATTATTTTTGCATCTTGTATGACAATTCTATCAGTATTGTGTAGCATCTTTTAGCTCTTAATTCAATTATGTCATCTTGACATTTGTACATCTTTCGGAGTCACTGGTTTGCATTGTTTATGCTTTTTCTAGTTTATGTAGCTTAGAATTTCTCTTATAAAGTTCTTGGGTTATCAATCTATTTCAGATTTTCAACATGGTATTAGATCATTCTTTTTGAGAATTCTAAGTTTGTAGATTCCTAATTGAGAGTTTGAGCTTATTTTTGTGAGATCTTGTAAAATCTTGTATGCTCTTCTCTTGCATTTTTTAATGATCTAGAGGATCACAAAGGATTTATGAAGATCCAATATCCTCTTCAATTTGCATGTGTTTTATGAGATTTGGGTGATTTCAACTATGCTCGTTATACTGAAAGCATTTTTGGATGTTCCAACATGGCCAGGAGGCTTGAAAAAGTCAAGATTGACTTTAATTTCATCTAATTTGGAGATAAATTGACAAAGTCACAATACAAGGATTTGAAGCTCAAATTTGAAGGTCAACATTAGTTTAGAGCATTTTTTGGCCAAAAGGACCCTACCATTGAGTCTAGAAGGCCGAACAAATGAATTTTTACATAAAATTCACTGAGTTTTGGTGTCCAGAGCATCTGAGGCAAACAATTTCCCAGAAGGCCATTTTGGCCCCCCAACATGTTTACCAAGGTAGTTTTATTGTAAAAATTCCAATATACATAAAGTGCTTGCATAGCACTCAGCACTAAGGTATTTAAAAGTGCTCCCTACTTTGTAAAGGGCTCAACCCTATTGGAAGGGCTTTGCCTTGTATGCCCCTTGCAGGATGAGCGAATCCTTTTAAGGCTACTAACTCCTTTTTAAGGGGTTCGAAGCCCCCTCATCATTGCCAAATACAATTTCAAGCTCTTATTAACTAGCTACCTCTAATGGTCAATAACTCAATGAACCTCTGAATATCATCCATCTCAAATTCTTCTATTCTTAGTCCATAGAATATCTCAACTTATAAAAATAAAATATTTTTGTCAAAAATAAAAAATTAAAAAAAATTTAAGAGAAATAAATCATCCTCTAATTAAAACCACTCTTCGTGGTGCCTTGGACAAGTACCATAGTGCAAACCTACTCACAAGTGCCATGCATATAGGTTGGACTTAATTATCTTTCAAGTCCCTATCATACCATCAGCTAATTGTCCATTCATCTCCTAGTCTTCCATCCACTCATACCCATCCCACCCATATCATTGACCTTGTCATACATTAGGGGAAATGGATCGTGCTTTGCTTTGGAAAAGCCTTTTGACATTATACCTATTGATTATTTCCTTTTGACATTATCCCTATTGATTATTTATTATTTTTGATGAGTTTCTTTCCTAGTTCTAAGCTTCATGCACTTGCAAGTCCAATGGTCTTACACCTATAGGTTTGACACCTAAAACATCAAACTAAAATGCTCAAATGAATATCTAACTATAACCTCAATAATATGCATTAGTAAAATCATTTATCATTGTGATATACCATTTTTCATCAGTATCTCATCCTTTTCCTTCACGAGATATATCATTCCCCATATTAGGCATCGTTGGTATCATCATCACCCTTTACCTTTGTGATATATATCATTCCCCACATCAAGCTCAAGCATCATCATTAGTACCATCATTATCATTGTTTCAACATATTGGAAAAAGGTAACACTCTTGGATATGGATTGACCATTTCTTTTTTATCTTCGTTTATCTTTGACCCACAATAAATCTCCTCAAGTTCACCATGATCCTTATAACATGGTTTGTCTTGATTGGTATATATCAAGGTAGAGTCTATCATTTTGTGTGTCATATTTTCTTGTTTGTCTCATCACAATACCCACCAAGGTTGTCAAATTCCTTATGATATGTTGGGGTATCCTTCTTCCTATTGGTTGTCTCATCATAGTACCCACCAAGGTCGTCAAATGCCTTGTGATGTGCTAGGACATCCTTTTGTTTGTTTCTTGTCAATCAATCCTATATAAGATATATTGTCACCTTGGTCTTTATACCTTGGTGCATAACATCTCATGATATGTCAAAATAAGTGCTCACTACATATCAGCATAATACCTACATTCAAGATCAAACCACTCATCATAGTATCTATTATTGTCCATTATAAATTATTATCCATTTCCTATAATGACCACCTTGATTAATCATGATTTTAAAATGTGCAAATAATTATGTGGTTAATTGTTTTGAGTAGTCATCTACATGATTAGAATTCATCATCATTTTCCTCTATCTAACATCATCATTCTTCCATCTATCATTCATCTTTTTCTTCTAAAAATAGTTATGTCACATGGAACAAAGATATTAGCATCAATTACAACATACATTCATAACCATCAAATATAAGCCTATATCTATTATTACATCCATACATATAATTCTCACTATCATCTATAATGATCTAATCCATCTATCTAATCTATCCATCTAATCCATGCATTCATCATAACATCTATCCATGCACTCACATTACAATATCATATACATGTGTGTCTCATACATACATCAAATCAATTTACATTATCCATTATCACATCACATCATACAAATCAAATTAAATATAAGAATCATTGAACAATAATCCCTCACATATGCATCTATAATTATCACATAAACATAAATATAAGCATACATTCACATCCATAATCACATAACATAATCATCATAGAATAAATAAAATCACATCCTACATATTTACACACATATGTGCATCCATGATCATCACATAGCATAAATAAAATCACATCATATAGACAATCACATACATCAGTATCATACACATCATGAAAACAAAATCAACACATGGCATAATTGTTGCATCTCATATAATAAAAATATCATGCATCAATGCTCCGCATGAATCATACATATGTATATCTCAAAAAAATATATCATGTACATGTAAATAATTAAAATATAGAAAAGATCCATAGCTCAACTACACCTAGCTAGTACTGTCTGTATGTGACCCTAAGGGATCTCTTGCTCCTCCAAGTGGTGATAGAGGAGGTGGTTGCATGTCGACTGATCCTGATCTACTTAATCTACCTAACCTAATTAACTAGCTATTTGTGTGCTTAGAATATGATGGTGCCATTTGATCAACTAGCACTACCTACTCATAGAGAGACCTATAATGCATGCCCTCTCTCCTTGCTTATGCCACCTCCATGGTCACCTAGTCAATATCTACAACAAGTTCACCCAATCCCTACTAGATAATCGCTATGTGAGCCTGATCATGCTCCTATCTCAACTCATGAGCTTCTACCTAAGCTCTCTACAACTGCACCTATAATCCATCCCTCTCCACCACTAGGTTATTCTAGTCAACTAGTAAGGTGTCCCTCTTAGCCACCACCTAGTATCTCTCCAACTACAATGCATCACACTCTAATAATGCTATGGTTAGCCTAATGTGGAGATCATCCACCTCATCCTATCCTCGCTGGCCCTCTTCCTATGGCCCCTACACCTTAGGAACATCTACATCCATCACACTAGCCTTCCCTTGAGCCTATCCCTACCTATCTCCTCCTTAAGGAGGTACCTACTATGGAGCCTAGGTTATTGTCAGTTATATCGATGGTGCTTCTTTCTACCTCTACCCCCTCCTTTCCTCTTGTCTCCATCTCCTAAAAATCACCACCATTTCTCTCCTAATATTGGCATAAACATTCACATTCCATGAAATTGTCAGTCTTAGAGGCCTCTGCTACTCACACTAAGCCCTATAATCTTAGGTAACCCCTGCATCAGTTACCCTACTTGAGCATCCCATAGAATTGTTGGGAGGTGCAACCAATCTAATTGTGCTATTATAGAATTAATGCACATGGACCCCACCTATCCTCCTTGCAGGGTACCCACACAAAAACATGCACATCCTTTGTAGAGATCCTTTGTTGGTTCCTAAAATACCATAACACATGGTTAGGCATATATCTCTCTATAATGTGATGATGCCTACCTATAATATAATAGGGAGTTTACACAAACCATAGCAACACTATGTCCTCCTACCACTCCTCACCCTTTAGGTAAGGTCTCTAGATGACCCATCCATCTCATCCAAAATATGTTTCCAATGCAATTGATCACCCACATGTCTATATATTTTTCTCCCTACCTAGGAAAATGCATAGGGCTCTCCTGGAAGCCTTTCATTCATATCATTGATGGCTCATAGCAATGCTATATGTTCCCATTCCCATATCTAGAGGGGTGTGACTGATGCTATACTCTATCCTCTCATGTATGTGATCAAGTGTAGATCTTTGTACAACTAGGCTAATACACAAGCCCCTAGGTAAACACGTGTTCATCCACACACATACCACTCACACACTCTGCTAGCCCAATCGAGAAGAAACTACTAGTCTTGTCAAACAATAATATGCCACTGACAAGAGTTTCCATCATAAGGGGGTAACTCCTTCACCATCCCCTTGCATACATGCAGGCCTAGAAATAATCCCTATCTAGGAAAATCAGATCTCCTGAATAGTCTCACTAATGCAGCCTCTAGATCTTAGGCCCTATATTAGACCCTTTGTCACTTGATGGGTACTTGTAGTATCCAATAGACATACTCTAGTGTGATCATAATATCACAAGTTAGTAGGTGAGAAGTACTAGTCTCACTCCATCTCTCTACTTAGGCTATCAACATAGCCCTGTGTGCCTTGATGGAGGGCATCCATGCCATGTACCAGAGTCCAACCTATTCCAGGCATCCCCAATTGTGCTCCTCCTAATGTCCTGTCAATCAAAGCACTCACGATCTCCTCTCCCATGCCACTAGGAGTAGTAGTCACTCCTAGATCCAATTAAAATCCATGTCAGATCTTAGTAAACTAGATAACCTACACACATGCACCACTCTTTTAATTCTTGCACCACTTTTCCATACATGGGCCACTTTGTGATTTACGTGTTGAAATATGCACCCACATGCTAATCCATGTCAAATGTGCTAAACAATATAGATAAATAATTTTTAATGCATGGACTGATTTCTAATGCATGTGTTGTTCCTTCCCATGCATGTGCCAAAATGCTTCGCACATGGCAATTCATGTCACGTGCATGTTGATTAATGCCATGTGCATTCTTAATTGTGACTTTCACAATTTGACACATGCACAACCATATTTTTTCCCCTCCTAACTAAAAATAAATGCACTCAAACTTTACCTAAAGCTATAAATTTTCATACATACCACTACCCCACTGCTCGTTGTCTACCTATACATCCTCACCTACTCTACTTAGTGCTCTTGGACTAGCACATTCTCTACCTCTTTTGCACTCCTTGCTCTACTAAGCTCCAAACTCTCTAAAGGCTAAGGCTGATAATAAATTATTTTCACCCCCTAGCCCTATTTATACACCCCAACCCCCATTTTCCCTCCCTCATCAAAATTTTCACCCTTATTCATCTCTTTCCACCCCATTTCTTCATTTTTGGGGCTTTTTCACTTGTTCTGCTTCCATTGCTCTTGATTTTTCCTCCTTTATCATATTTTTCTATCTATTTTTCCTTTCAAGAGATCACCTACACTCTTTTTCCTTACTGATCTCATAAGGGGATATCATCCCTCCATCCTATTTTATCATTTTTCCAATCAACTATGGCATCTTGTCACCCCTTGCTCTTTAGAAAGAACTATATTTTATTTTTATTTGAAACAACATTATTTTAACACCATTTCAAAAAGGGGCAAATGTTGACACCTAATATCACCTCATCACCATTTATGTCATCACTAGTTCATTCTTTGATCATTCTACTACAGTTAATTAAATAAATTCTATTTATTTAATTAATTATTCCAACCCTTTCTATCAATTTTAATTAAACAATTTTTAATTATTTGATTAATAAATCAACTATTCCTCTAGCATTAATTAAATAAATTAAAACTATGTATTTAATCAATCAATCTTTTCATCTTTCATCTATAGTCCAATCTTAGTTAAATAAATTCAAATGTTTATTTAACTAGGTTCACCATCCCCATTCCAAAACTTAAATAAATACATCCTATTTATTTAATTCTTATTTTATCCACCCAATCATTAGTTGATTAAATCCAATCATTAACCTAGCTAATCGTTTACACACTCTAAAGCATGATTAATTAAGGTAAATCTTACACAAGGTTCAAAAGTGTACATGGGTCAAAGATTTGATTTGTACATGGGCATGGGCAAGATTTCCACATCACTCCAAAAATCTACATTTTGGATCTCCACCATCCACTTGTTAGAAATGAAGGTGCAAACCACACAATGAAAATCTGATTCAAACCTTATTTATGTCCTCTAAACAATGTAGAATCAATGGAGAGAGTAAGTGCACCAAGTTTTGGGACCAAAAACTCACCACTTTGGCTTTTTGGTCTCATGTAAGGGAAAATGTGAGTGCGTTATAATGCAAGTGTGTTATAATGTGCTTGTGTTACAACATGCTCAATTTTTAGTGTTTTATAAAGTAAAAAAAAAGGAAAAAAACAACCCGCAACCATTTATGTAATTTTGCAAGCAAAAACTAGTTACAAGAGCGTGAACACGTTAGAAGAAAGAGCATTGAAGCAATTTGTAAGTGGAATCAAGATTTTCACCAAGCCACCTCGCTAATCCTTCTCCCAAGGACGTCATCAATGAAATGTAGAGGGTGTAGTAGCTGGAAAAGGTAGGTTTTGATTGATTTTTGTGAATTTGAAAAGAAATTTTTAGTTTTGCAATGTTTGATTAGTTTTTTATATTGAATTTATAGTCAATGAGGCAACAAAAAACACAAATCTAGTAGGGGAGGGTCAAAACAACCCCCAAAACCCTCAAAACCCTCCAAACCCCCCACCTTCACGTCCTCACAATGAAAAAGACACACATGAAAACTATTTAGTGCAAATTGAAGAAAAAAAAAAACATCATCAAACCCTAATTGAAACTTTAAATAGTCCAAGTGCAAGCACTGATTTTAGAAGATCACTTGGCAAGTCATTAGAGGTGATTTTTTCTCACATTGAATTGGTGAAAAACCAAATCACCAAATGGAATGAATATAGGGAGAGGTGTCAGCAATACTATGCTGACAAATTGTCCTATGAATAAGTGAAGGACCAAAAAATTACAAAATCTGCATTATGTTCACAATTTATCAATCCTAAAATTGGCCAAACATTAGAAGAGACTTGCAAACACTTCCCCATTCATTGGTGTAGGAACGAAGATATATCCCAAAACTTTTGGGATAGATGGTACATGGTGTTTGACAAGTGTCCATGTAACAACAATGAGGTGCCAAAATATTTCTTGAGGAAACTCTATTGTGAGTTCATCCTCAAGAAGATTCCTAATTATTTTGACATTCGAGAGTTCCAAGGCAGAGGTGGTGGATCTGCCCAAGATAGAGAGGGGGAACAGTGAGACCAAAACCACATACCTAGACCCTTGAAGAGGCTAGCACGTGTGTCACTCCCTTTGACTTTGAAGGAGAGTGTTGAGGTGGAGACACTGCATTCATCGACTTCTCTCACACAATCTCTAGTACATCATGACGATGACCTCACCTAGGCTGATGATGAGAGAAGTAGGCGTCATTTCTCCCCACATCTTTGTAGTTCATGTGGGAACTTGTGTGATTATGGGACATAGGACTCTTAGTAGGAATCTCGGTAGTATGCTATGATGCAGGGGTAGCAGCTAGTGATGGACACATCCATATTGGATGATCTTGTTCTCACATATGATGTCTTACATCATATGTTTGGTATTGACTCCCAGGTGATTTTTTACAAGGATCATCTTGATTTAATATATTTATATTTGAAATTTGTAATTAATTTTATATGACTATCTATATTATAAGTCAAAATTAATGTATGTAATTGTCTGTGCAATGAAATTCTAGGGGCAAAGTCTTCATCCTACCTCTGTTAGTCGTCCAGTGGTGGGTTATGAGAGGAGGTCGAGTCAGTAGGTATGTAATTATCACATGATCATAAATATGGTACATATATCAATGGTAAACTTATTAGTGACAATTTGATAATTTCAATAGGGAGCTTCACCAGCACCTCCACCATTTCCTTGGTCCCCTAGACGCAAAACAACTTTAACAGAGGTAAATTTAGCCATTTGTAATCATTATGCATTTAAATTATGTTATGTATCTATTTTGGTCAACTAACCTTGAACTCTATTTTCTCATCTTTGTGAGTCAGTGGAGGTAGGCATTGTTGCAGCTGTGTTGTCTTCAAATCCTTTGACCAAGGTGTTTAGTATGTAAAAAGGAGGAGTGGTGAGTTGTTTCAATGGTTTATGTGGAATCCTCCTTTCACACCAAACATTCCAAGGGCATATTAACCAAGTTGAACCTCCAATTTGTGGAAGAGGATTCACCTATCAGGTTGGGCTACCACTTGGGAAGATGCAAAAAGTTGGATGTGTCAAACAATATCCCAATTAAATGCTCAATTTCACTTAAAACCCTAAATATACAAAATATTAAGCAAATTATCGAATCACAACAAATCCTTTTAGACTGAGATGAGGGACAAAGATATTTAACTCACTATTTTTCAAAGTTTAGAAGGTGGAGAAGTTAGGGACATAGGGACTAGTGCCCAAGTCCAAGGTACACTTTTCATCACAGAATCTAGGACCTCTCCCAATAATGATTTGCACTGCAACTTTTGTTTCTACCTCAGGAAAACTGGAGGACATGGGGACTAGTGCCCTAGTCCAGGAAAAGCTCCAATATCTAGCTCCTTTTTAGATCCCAAATCTTTGATGTCTGCCAACCTTCCCTACAACTCCACTTCTTTCGGATGCCACACTTGTAACCTACAATCACAAGAAGTGTGGGAGGGGGTTGTGGTGTTTAGAGGCTTGCCTCGGTCAAGACCTGGAGAGACATTCAAGTCTTCTGAACACTGTTGTCAGATGAGAGTGCATATCCCAGTAGGATAGAGGCAAAAATCCAAGTGATAAATGATTGAA
Organism: Cunninghamia lanceolata; assembly: GCA_027924645.1. Classification (NCBI taxonomy): domain Eukaryota; kingdom Viridiplantae; phylum Streptophyta; class Pinopsida; order Cupressales; family Cupressaceae; genus Cunninghamia; species Cunninghamia lanceolata. The sequence goes on from BSBN01000320.1 coordinate 10,170,693, forward strand.
AACACAATAGATATCACCTTGAAGTGTAGATCTCATGGAAGGAAGATGCTCTACATACCATGAGGAGATGGATGTCAAATCTACAAACACAAACACAATAACAACAAAGTATTGCTTTGCAACACAATGAATGCCTTGGATCACTTTCACATAAGCTTGTCAATCAAAATGTCCATCTAGTTTGCAAATGAAACCTAATCATGCTTATATATGCAACTACAAAGATTCCCACTAAGAATTTCGTAATTCAAACTTTAGATGTCGGCATAGGACCTCAATAATGGTCACTAATCTAACATTTGAAATTAGGGCATACCCAAAATAAGGTAGGACCAGGGCACTAGCGCCCAAGTCCGCCCTGCCATTTTTGTTCAAGATTCATCAAAATGTAATCCCCTAGGTCCTATTTGCCATAAGACTTCAGGGTTTTCTCATCAGGAGTCAAAAATAACATGCAAGATGCTCTAAATGCAATAATAGGACCTAGGAGTTAAACCTTAAGAGGGAAAAGCCCCCAAGGGGACATTTTCTGACATAACATTTAGCCCCCACTTTAATGTATGTATAAACACACGGCCAATACATGCATTAAAGTAAGGTCAACAAACATAGAAAACACGCCAAGCACGATGAAGACATGCCAAACACATTGAAGACAGTAACATGCATGCAAAACACGAAGAAGACAATTACGGTCACGTAAAACATGGATAAGACAACATTGAAGACACACAAAACATAGTGAATATAGTGAATGTAGAGATTATTTTCTTTATCTTTTTCTCATATATGAAATGTAGATGCAAGTACAAGGAAAGTAAACACACAACCCAAAATGCAGGAGGGACTCATCACCACTAGTCTTTAAGACTGCATATGGGGGAACATACACGCAATACAAATCTCAGAGTGCAAGAGGGACTCATCGCCACCAATCTTTAAGACTGTACTTGAGAACAAACATTCCATACAAATCAAGCATGCCATACAAATCCCAAAGCATAGGAGGGACTCATCGCCACCAGTCTTTAAGACTATGCTTTAGAACAAACACACAATACACATACACATAGAAGACACAGAGAAAACATGATAGACAAGTGATGGAAGAAACCTATTGCTAGGTTTGTAGCCATCTCAGGCACATTACAGGCACACACCGACAATTGGGCTTCACCACAACAATTGCTGAAGACACTTTTAAGGGTTAGGATAATCTTAGATCTACTCCCTGCCTACTCGGAGGACTTTTGAAAATGCAACCCCACTTGTATCATGGAGACGCCTTACAGTGAAAAGGAAGCATGGCATACAACCCCACCTGCATCATAGAGATGCCTTACAGTGAAAAGGAGGTATGAGTATACAACCCCACCTGCATCATGGAGATGCCTTATGATGCAAAGGAGGTATGCGAAGCAGATTTCAAGATTGTTCAAACACACATTACTAGCATCTAGAACATATAACTTACCTTATATATGCCCCCACCTTAAGGTGGTTGATATCGTGTACCGATATCAAGCACGCTGAGGTAGGTACCGATATCAAGCACGTTGAGGTAGGTAGAAAACACACAAGGGAACATGAGCTCTCACAAAGCCCATGCCCCCATAGGTGACATGTACTTTACGATCAATGTTCCCACAAACACACAATTCCCTGCAAGAAAAAGTGTTAGCATCTATATAATCATGATAAACAACAATGCATATGACCATTCACATAAAGAACCAAGGAATGCAAGATTCAAGATAGATAAAGTGCATGGAGCACCAATATTGTTATGTTTTGTAAGTGTGATTAGACAACATCAAGATCACACGAAGTGATTCTACTAGCCAAGCATTGGATAAAATATAACAACCCCATCATCATGTATGGACTAGGTCCATTTTTTGATTTCTTGCTGAAGGGACACTAGGTCTGCATCAGTATAATATGTTTTTTGTCATCTGCCTGATAGATAGAATCACTAGAGGAAGAGAAACAATAAATCAAGAGAGGAGAAACAAGTGCCTTAGAGACAGTCACGTAGGAGGGTTCCCCCAAGTCACCAACCACAATGCTATGTCTGTAAGACACAACACACAACAATGAAAAATATAGGAGAAGCAATATAGAAGAATGATGATACAAATAAAAGAAGGGTCACAATAGAGGTGGTCTCCTAGTATCCCTGACCTTACAAGAGTATCAAGGGTCATCCTAGGAGACCTAAACAACACATAACACATCACAGAGGTAAAGGGTTAGAAATACTTACCTGTAGGGGCAACCCAACTAAGGGTTGTCATCGAGCAAATCATCCTCTTCCCAATCTCAAATGCTAAAGGAAAGAGGTGTGTAAGGTACCATAGCCCCACTTTTGTTCTTATCTTCCAATTGTTCAGTGTTGAGGTTTTCTATTTTTGATCCAATGTTAGGTTGAATGTTTTCTTGTTGAGCAACAAGTTGTTGGGCAAAATCTTGTCTTCTCCTCCTCCTTTCTTTTGCTTGTCTATTCCTTCTTGTTTTACTACTTATTTCTTCAAAGGCATTGTCATGTTTTTCCATAGGGTTTCGCACATTAGAGGAGGAAGCACCATGTTCAAATTTCATTGGTCTTGGTGGAATGTTTTGTTGTCGATGAAAACCTCCTGATCCTTGCAAGAATAACAGGGGAGGGACCTTAACATAGATACCATCTCTCCATGGATGAGCTGAGTTATGAAACTTTTCCTTATCCACATCTATTATTCCAATTATCTCATCATATTCATAGTAGTCTTGTGTAATTCTTATGTCACTTTGTCATTTTCCTTTTGCTCTAAGGGGATGTTCAAACACATGTTGTTCTTCCCTCATTGTTTGTAAAGGAGCCCTAGCCACTCTAGCTAATTGTTTTGCTTTGTATCTTCTAAGATTTAGGAAGGATTGGTCTTTTCATAGCTTGAGTTCTATTTTAGGTTGCTGCCAAAAGTAATCAAGGGTGAAATTCTTTCTCTTAGCTGGAGGTTGGTATGTATTACGACAAAAATAATGGATCTCTCCATGCAAAGGGAATTTTAGGCATTTGTGAATAGTTGAAGAAACGGCATTCATAGCCTTAAGCCATGGATGTCCTAGTTTTACATGAAAGAGGTCAGATAAGGCAATAACATCAAATAATTAATCCACAGCTTTATCATAAACTAAGACTAACAATTTTATCAATCCAAATGTTTTCATCAAAGATCCATTATGTGTTTTGATTCTCAAATCCGATGGGTCATAATAGTTTTGTGCCAAATCATGTTTAAGAAGGAAATCTTCCGTAACCACATTAGTCATGCAATTAGGGTCTATAAGTGTTCCATCCACAGGTATTTCCATGATTTTCACTATAATATAAAGAGGCCCTTCAGTATCTACCATTTCTTTGTCATGAGGTGTAAATGTTATTTCAAGTTCAGGCGCTCGTATTTTCAAATAAGGCCTAGGAGGAAGCTTGACATTATTGTTGTATTGAGAAGCAATGTGGATGTGTTCAAATGAGTGCCAAATCAGATTTTAAAGATTTTCAAAACTTATGCAAGAACAAGTGCAAAAGTATGTATGAAAATGAACTAAAGTGCATGATTTTTCAACTTTTTCTAATGCAAATCACTAGGAGAAAAGGTGTTGTGAAAATTTTCAAGAGGGATAGAAAATAATATTCCTAATAACAGTCCAATGATGTAGAAATATCTTTCACAACACACTTTTAATGCAAACCTAGAGTGATGACAAGTCAAAACCTAGTGAAAATGTGCTAGAATATGCAATTTTTCAACAATTTTCCATGCAAAGGCCTAGTAAAAGGGGCGTTGTAAGGAATTTGAGGAGGGGTAGTAGATAATAACTCTAATAAGAGCCAAGTAGTGCAGAAAAATCCCTTACAACACGCTTGTGATGCAAATCCAAAGAGACAATAAGGCCAAAATCTAGTGAAAATCCAAGGTTTTCAAACCCTAGACATGAAATTTTGCAAGAAGACTGCTATGATGCAACACTACTATTAAAAATCAGTCTTAATGAGTGTTTGAAAAAGGGTAGTAAAATCTAAAACAAGATTTTAACTACAAACTCTAGCTAATGCAAAACTAGGTTTTTATGAAAAATGCACAATTTCAAGCAATTTTTATTGATTTGAGCACAAAAATGCAATGCAAGTGAATTCTAAATGATGAATTTCTATAATTTAAATAAGATCTAATGTAAATGATAGAAATTTAATGAAATTGAATGCTAAATAATTCAAACTATGCTAAAATGCAAGCCAAAAATGCCAATGTTTTCAAAAAAATTTAGATCTTTCAATTTTTTGTAATTTTTCAAATGCAATAAAGTGAATGAATGCAAATCTATCACACAACACTTAGAAAGGTGCCAAAAAGTCCAAAAACATGGGTTCACCAAAATTTTTAGTATGTAAAGAGGAAAAGGAGAGGTGAGTTGTTTCAATGGTTTATGTGGATTCCTCCTTTCACACCAAACATTCCAAGGGCATATTAATCAAGTTGACCCTCTAATTTGTGTAAGAGTATTCACCTATTAGGTTGGGCTACCACTTGGGAAGATGTGGAAACTTGGATGTGTCAGATAATATCTCAATTAAATGCTCAATTTCACTTAAAACCCTAAATATACAAAATGGTAAGCAAATTATCGAATCACGACAAATCCTTTCAGACTGAGATGAGGGACAAAGATATTTAACTCACTATTTTTCAAAGTTCGGAAGGCAGAGAAGTTGGGGACACGGGGACTAGTGCCAAGTTCAAGGTACACTTTTTTTCATGGAATCTAAGACCTCTCCTGACACTGATCTGTACTACAACTTCTGTTTCTACCTCAAGAAAACTAGAGGACATGGGGACTGATGCCCTAGTCCAAGAAAAGCTCCATTGCTTGGCTCCTTTTCAAATCCTGAATCTTTGATGTCTATTAGCTTTCCCTGCAACTCCACTTCTTTTGGATGCAACACTTGTAACCTGCAATCACAAGAAGTGTGGGAGGGGGTTGTGGTGTTTAGAGGCTTGCCTCAGTTAAGCCCCAGAGAGACATTCAAGTCTTCCAAACACCATAACCAATTGAGAGTGCATATCCCAGTGGGATAGAGGTAAAAATCCAAATGATAAATGATTGAAAACACAATAGATATCACCTTGAAGTGTAGATCTCATGGAAGGAAGATGCTCTTCATGCCATGAGGAGATGGATGTCAAATCTACAAACACAAACACAATAACAACAAAGTACTACTCTAAAACACAATGAATGTGTTGGATCACTTTCACATAAGCTTTTTAATCAAAATGTCCATCTAGTTTGCAAATGAAACCTAATCATGCTTATATATGCAACTACAAAGATGCTCGCTAAGAATTTCATAATTCAAACTTTAGATGTCGGCATAGGACCTAACTAATAGTCACTAATCTAACATTTAAAATTAGGGCAGACCCAAAATAGGGTAGGACTAGGGCGCTAGTGCCTAAGTCCATGCTGCCATTTTTGTTCAAGATTCATCAAAATGTAATCCCCTAAGTCCTATTTACCATAAGACTTTAGGGTTTTCTCATCGGGTGTCAAAAATAACATGCAAGATGCTCTAAATACAATAATAGGACCCGGGAGCTAAGCCTTAAGAGGAAAAAGCCCCCAAGGGGACATTTTCCAACATAACACAAGGTATGAGCTAGTAACATGTAAATGTCATTTTGTATTTCTTGTTTTATCTTATGTCATTTGATGTACATAAATGATATTTATGTTTAGTCAATTTTATTTCTTAATGCTTCTCATAGGAGGTCACAACTCCAACCTATCTAGCTACGGATGAAGAGAAAGAAAATATGATCGAGAGGGATCATCAGCTAGCAGTAAGTGATTGATTACATATTTGATATTATATATTTCATTTTTTCTATATTAATGTGCATATTGTTTGATTTATTAATAGGTGAAGGTGCAAAAATATCTGTCGATGAGGTCTAGTCGATGGGAGAGAGAGGATGAGTCACTAATTGGCTCTCCATCTTCACAGTCAAGCAAGGGCCATAGATTATTTCATAACAATTCATAGGAAACTAGATTTTGGGACATTTTTTGTATGCCTAGATGGATTTGTATACATACTTTTGTATGTTACCGATGTATATCTATGTATATGCCTATATGGCTTTATATATAGACTAGATGGTATGCTCATGAAATTATGTATATGACAGTTTACATTAAATATTTAATATGATGATCAATTATCATAATAGGAATTTGGTTTTAGACGTTCCAATTGCATTTTCTTGAAAGTGTATAAATCATTTTCAAATAATCCATTTTGTGTATATCTTACAATCATTGCATTCCATGAGACTGTGCATTTCTTTGAGGCATCATGTCAAATAGTTCACACACCTTGTCTATACTTGCACACTTTGCATACATGTCTACAAGGGCAATTGCAAATACATGTGACAAAATTCCTATATCCTTTATGCTTTGATGGTTGTCCACACCATGTTCCCCAGATCCCATTTTGGCATAGGCAAGGATTATGTTGGATAAGGTTGTACAATTTTGTTTTAGATGTGCCAATTGCATTTGGTTGAAAGTTTCTTTTGTGAATTTACTTGAAAGTTTCTAAATCCTTATGACATTTTGTGAATATCTTGCAATCATTGCATTCCATGAGACAACATTTCTTGGAGGCATCGTGTCAAACAGTTCATGTACCTTGTATATGCTTCCACACTTTGCATACATGTCTCATAGGGTAGTTGCAACTACAACATTTGACAAAATTCCTATATCCTTAATGCTTTGATGGATGTCCACACCATGTTCCAAAGATACCATTTTGGCATAGGGAAGAAGGATGTTGGCTAAGGTTTTGAAATTTGGCTTTACACCCACCAATTGCATTTGCTTGAAAGTTTCTAAAGCCTTAACCAAAAATCCATTTTGTTCATATCTTGCAATCATTGCATTCCATGAGATGACATTTCTTTGAGGCATCATGCCAAATAGTTCACATGCCTTGTCTATGCTTCCACACTTTGCATACATATCTCTAAGGGCAGTTGCAATTACAACATCTAACAAATTCCCATATCTTTTATGTTTTAATGGATGTCCATACCGTGTTCCAAATATCCCATTTTGGCATAGGCAAGGAGGATACTGGCTAAGGCTGTGGAATTTGGCTTTACACCCGCCAATCGGATTTGCTTGAAAGTTTATAAAGCCTTATCAAAAAAATCCATTTTTTGCATATCTTGCAATCATTGCATTCCATGAGATGGCATTTCATTGATGCATCATGTAAAATAGTTCATGTACCTTGTCTATGCTTCCACACTTTGCAAACATGTCTACTAGGGCAATTGCAACTACAAGATCTGACAAAATTCCAATATCCTTTATGCTTTGATGGATGCCCATACCATGTTCCAAAGATCCCATTTTGGCATATGAAGGGAGGATGTTGGCTAAGGTTGTGGAATTTGGCTTTACACCTCTCAATTGCATTTTCTTGAAAGTTTCTAAAGCCTTATTAACAAATCCATTTTGTGCATATCTTGCAATTATTGGATTCCATGAGATGGCATCTGTTTGAGGTGTTCTGTCAAACAACTCATATGCCTTGTCTATGCTTCCACACTTTGCATACATGTCTACTAGGGTAGTTGCAACTACAACATATCTGACAAAATTCCCATATTCTTTATGCTTTAATGGATTTCCATACCTTCTTCCAAAGATCCCATTTTGGCATAGGTAGAGAGGATATTGGCTAATGTTGTTGAATTTGTCTTTACAACTACCAATTGCATTTTCTTGAAAGTTTCTAAAGCCTTATGAACAATTTTTTTGTGCATAAATTGTAATTATTGCATTGGACATGAGATGGCATGTCTTTGAGGTGCTATGTCAAACATTTCACGTGCCTTGTCTATTCTTCCACACTTTGCATACATGTCTACTAGGGTAGTTGCAACTACAATAGATCTAACACAATTCCCATATCCCTTATGCTTTGATGGATATCCATACTGTGTTCCAAAGATCCCATTTTGGCATAGGTAGGGAGGATGTTGGTTAAGGTTGTGGAATTTGGATTTACACCTGCCAATCACATTTGCTTGAAAGTTTCTAAATCCTTATCAACAAATCCATTTTGTGCATATCTTGCAATTATTGCATTCCATGAGATGGAATCTCTTTGAGGTGTTATGTCAAACAATTCACATTACTTGTCTATGCTTCGACACTTTACATATGAATATTGAAGCTAACTTTTATTTGGCTAACAAATAAATATATTGTGAACCTAGCTGCAACGACTTATGATATGGTTTTCATATAATTAGTTATTGTAAATAAATTATTAGTTAAATTTTACACTTTTATGTTAAGAAAAATATGGAATATGAAACATACAATAAAGCATTTTTGTTAAGAGAATGTTGGGTACAAGCAAAGGTGTATCCAATCATAGGATTTATCATTTAGGAATTTATAAGTTTTTTTAGATGAATCTAACAATTCATAGTTTGAATCATATAAGGAAATATAATTTGTTTATGCTAAATTATTAGATTGATGCTAAGTGTTAGTTAACATATTTGTTGTACTCTTCTTTTTGTATACATCTCATAACAATCATGATATTGAAACTACTAGATTTGATATAGAAACTACTAGATTTGATATGATAATCATAGATAATTTCTCATCTTACATGTTAGACATATCCTCATTTCACCTTATATATGTTTGACATCATTTTCCTACCTTCATCTCACCTTAGATATATGTTTGACATTATATGTTTAGTTAGGGTAAGAATTAGAGAGAGACCAAGAGGGAGATGATATGTTTGACATTATATCGTCATTTCACCTTCTATAGGTCTAGCATACCCTAGTTTCACCATCTATATGGGTTACAAAAAGAGAAGAATGAGGCAGAGGGTGAGAGAGAGAGAGAGAGAGAGAGAGAGAGAGAGAGAGAGAGAGAGAGATGTCTGGCATGATTTGTATATCCTCATTTCACCTTCTATATGGTTTTTGGATGCTTTGCATATCCTCATTTCACTTTTCTACATTTTCTTTACACTTGCCAATTGCATTTGCTTGAAAGTTTTGAAATCCTTATCAAAAAATCCATTTTGTGCATATATCTTGCAATCATTGCATTCCATGAGATAACATTTCTTTGAGGTGTCATGCCAAACTATTCACATGCCTTGCCTATGCTTCCAAACTTTGCATACATTTCTAAAAGAGCAGTTGCAAATACAACATGTGACAAAAATTCCTATATCCTTTATGCTTTGATGGTTGTCTATACCCTTTTCCAAAGATCCCATTTTGGCATAGGCAAGGAGGATGGTGGATAAGGTTGTGGAATTTGGATTTACATCTTCTAATTGCATTCCATTAGACAACATTTCTTTGAGGCATCATGTCAAATAGTTCACCTACCTTGTTGATGCAAGAGCATGGGCTCAAAACCAATCAAGTGACTCTAGGAGATGGCAAGGAGGACATTTTCATGTTTCCAAGTGGTCTTGTAGGTCAAGACATCCATTTAAGTCATTTAGATAAGGGTTTCCCATTTTCTCACCAAAATGGACTATTTGAAAACTATGATGATTCCATGAGGTGTAATATACGTGAACAGACCTAATCCAATGAGTTAGACCCCTTGAAGCAACTTATTTTGCATTTTATAGCAAACTAAGTACTCTCAGCGATTGAGGGGGTAGTTTTAGTAAATTTTGATTTTCTCCCCATTCCACCATATGTAGGTATATATAGAGCTACAAGAAAGATTTCAGAGGTTGGTCACATGTGTAAGTGCCATTTTGAATAAGCCCTATTCTATTTGGCCTAAAGAGACCCTATTTTAGTGTATTTTTGAGAATTCTTGTGTTGGGTGAGTGATTTCTACAAGGGAAGTGTTTAGACATATTATATATGCCTATTTACACCTTGCCTATCAATCTCGTGGTTTAAATACATGTGAAAGTCTCTGTTGTTACATTATAGTCCCCAAAATAGGCCTAATTTGACTGTAACAACCCCGTTTTTTCCTATTCCATACAAAACAACCCTATCTCATTTTCATAATGGTTTACAATGACCAAAAGCATATCCAAATCAGGTCTCATATCTCCATTATTAGGTGTATGAAGTAAGTTATGATAGGAAAGGTCTCTGAGAAGGGCTACAAACTCCTAGGCCACTTACAAGGCAAGCACACATGGATTTGTCTTTCTCTTGCAAAATGAAGAAGAGAGTAAGAGAGAGAGAGACATATTTGGCATGATTTGCATATCCTCATTTCACCTTCTTTATAGTTTCTATGATTTACATATCCTCATTTCACCTTTCTACATTTGCTTTACGCCTGCCACTTTGCATACATGTCTATCAGGGAAATTGCAAGTACAACATCTGACAAAATTCCCATATCCTTTATGCTTTGATGGATGTAATTAGAACACATTCTATTCCTCGTTGGGTTGAATTGACTATACCAATGCATTGGGGTGGGCGAGTGGATGCTAGGGGGTGTCTTTTTAGTGGCAAAGCCTCCTAGTCATTATCGACTACATCTAACGCAAACAATATCACAAGAGCCCTAAGGTAAAAAAGGTGTCAAACTTTGGACCGGTTATTCCATCAAACCGTGACACCTAGGAACATATTATTTGCATGTACAGGTGGATGTCAGGTCCACCTACAAATACCTACCTCAATTTTTTTAAATTAATTTCATTTGCCTATGGTGGCAAGGAATGCATTATTGCAAAATGCTTTAGTTTCATGTAGTGGAAAGGTGCTAGGAGTGACATTTTGCATTCCACAACTCAAGGGGACAAATCACAAGTGCCAATGCATTAGGGTGGGTAGGTAAATGCTAGGGGAGGTCTTGTTTGGTGTGCCAAGTGTCACAGTCGTTCGAGGAAACAAGCTACCAGTAAAGTCACTTAAGATCCCTAAGAGCAAAAAATTGTCAAACTTTGATGGAGCAGTTCTTAGAATTTGTAGCATTTGGGAATGTTCTATTTAGGCCTACAGGTGCACATGGGGTCCATCCACAATAACCTCTTTCAATTTTGGTCAAGTGTAATACATTTGACCGTGCTGAAATCAAATGCATTCTTGCAAAATGCTTCTGTTTCATGCAATGGAAAGGTGCTAGGTGTGAAATTTTGCATTCCATAGCTCGTGGGGCCAAATCAACAGTGTTAGTGCATCAAAGTGGGTGGGTAAATTCTAGGGGAGGTCTCATTTCATGTGCTAAGTGTCCTAGTTGTTCGGGGTAGCAAGCTACCATAAAAGTCATTTAGGATCCCTAAGAGAAAAAAAATGCCAAACTTTGACAAAGTAGTTCTTGAAATTCATGGTAGATGGGAATATTCCATTTGGACATACAGGTACATGTGGGGTCCATCCACAATAACCTCTCTTGGTTTTGTTCAACTCCAAATTGTTTGACTGTGTTGAAATCAAATGGATTCTTGCAAAATGGTTCAGTTTCATGCAGTGGAAAGGTGCTAGGAGTGACATTTTACATTCCACAGCTTGTGGGGCCGAACCAACAATGCCGATGCATTGTGGTGGGTGGATAAATGCTAGGGGAGGTCTCATTTCATGCACCAGGTGTCACAATCATTTGGGGCAATAGGCTACTGGCAAATCACTTAAGATCCTAAGAGCAAAAAATTGCCAAACTTTGATGGAGCAGTTCCTGAAAGTTGTGGTAGCTAGGAATGATCTGTTTGGACCTACAAGCATATGGGGTCCATCCACAATAACCTCTATCAATTTTGGTCAACTCTAATATGTTTGACCATGCTGAAATCAAATGCATTCTTGCAAAATGCTTTAGTTTTATGCAACACAACCTTGCCAAGTGCCATATTTTTCATTCTTCTTGTTGTGGGGCTGAACCAACCATGCCAACATGTTAGGGTGGGTAGGTAAATACTAGGGGAGGTCTCATTTTGTACGCCAAGTGTCTCAGTCATTCTGGACTGCAAGATACCGACAAATTGGAAAGGTGCTATGAGTAAAATTTTGCATTCCACAGGTCATGGGATTGAACTGATTGCACCAATATGTCGGGGTGGGTGGGTAAATGCTAGGGAAGGTCTTGTTTCATGTACCAAGTGTCTCAGTCATTCCGCACTACAAGATACTGACAAAGTCGAAAGGTGCTAGGAGTGACATTTTGTATTTCATAGCTCGTGGGGCTGAACTGATAGTGCCAATGCATCGAGGTGGATGAGTAAATGATAGGGGAGGTCTCATTTCATGCACTAAGTGTCCCAGTCATTCAGGGTAGCAAGCTAATGGCAAAGTCACTTAAGATCCCTAAGAGCAAAAACTTACCAAACTTTAATGGAGTAGTTCATGGAATTTGTGGTAGCCGGGAATGTTCTATTTAGACCTATAGGTGCATGTGGGGTCCATCCACATTAACCTCTCTCAGTTTTGGTCAACTCCAATCTATTTGACTGTGCTAAAACCAAATGCATTCTTGCAAAATGCTTTAGTTTCATGTAGTGGAAAGGTGTTAGGAGTGAAATTTTGCATTCCATAGCTTGTGGGATTGAACTAACTATGCCAATGCATTGGGGTGGGTGGGTAAATGCTAGGGGAGGTCTCATTTCATGCACTAAGTGTTCCAGTCATTCAGGGAAATAGGCTACTGACAAAGTCACTTAAGATCCTTAAGAGCAAAAACTACCAAACTTTGACAGAATAGTTCTCAAAAGTCATGGCAACTGGGAATGTTTCATTTAGACCTATAGGTGCATGTGGGGTCCATACATAATAACTTCTCCTAGTTCTAGTCAACTCCAATCTATTTGACTATGGCAAAATCAAATGTATTCTTGCAAAATGCTTTAGTTTTATGCAACACAACCTTGTCAGGTGACATATTTGGGGCCAAATTGACCACGCCAACGTATTAGGGTGGGTGGGTAAATGATGAAGGGGTAAATCACAAAACACACAATAATAGATATTGAACACAGTAAATAGAACTTTCTTTTATCGAACTGGGCAACTCATTACATTACAGAAGCTCAATTACAATCAGAAGATGAACCCTCTACTAGTTGCAACATATTACAGCTTTCCCCAACCATAACACTCTAGAATCTTTGGCCTTTTGTAACCCTAAATCAGATAGGGTTTCTATTTTCCCACATATTCTTGACTCTACACTTGCCCCCCTTAACTCTACTATGGCTCAGGGTTCCCAAAATAGTCATAAATAGCACTTTTTGGCAGCCTCCAGCTAAATTTCAAAATTTGCAACTCCCTCCAAAAGTAGGTCAACTTCCAGGAAGCATAACTTTTGATCCGGGTGTTCGATTGACAAACCATTTTAAGCATCGGAAAGCTCGCAATGTGAACTATCACGTCAAAAATTTGCAAACGAATTTTTGTCAACTTTTCTAGATGTTATGGGATGTTTTAGTGCCTCATATCTCGTTCCAAAAATTTTCAGGGGCTTTTCAGAAAACAAAAACTTTAATATCTTTCAGCTCAAAAATGATCTTTGCCTGATTCCTTCACCAAAGGTCTTATATTTCTGTTATGTAACTTTCTGGAAGTTTTTGCTTCATTACATGCCCAAATGCAAACTTTCCTAAAATAGCAGGTACACTTTCCAAAATAGGCAGGCCGCTATTTTTAGTAGTTTGGAAAAACTGAAAGTCCTACATTATTATTCTGGATATTATGGAACCAAAAACACTAATTATGGAAAGAAATGAAAAAAACTACAATAGTTTTGAATTAACTTCTTTTTGCGTGATGCAAGATTGCCCTTACACCTCTGGATGCTCCTGCATCAGTAAATTCTAGGGGAGGTCTCATTAGTGTACCAGTCATTTCAGGATGTAATCTACCAGTAAAGTGTGACTTTGCCAGTAGCTTATGGCTCAGAATGATTGGTACACTTGGCACATGAAATGAGACCTCCCTTAGTATTTACTTGCCTAGCCCGATGCATTGGCATAGTAGGTTCAGCCCCATGAGCTATGGAATGCAAAATTTCACTCGTAGCACCTTTCCACTTTGTCGGTAGCTTACAGCGCAAAACAACTGAAACAATTGGTGCATGAAATGAGACCTCCCTTAGCATTTACCCACCCACCCCGATGTGTTGGCATAATCAGTTCAACCCCCCACGACCTGTGGAATACAAAATTTCACTCTTAAAACCTTTCCACTTTGTCAGTAGCTTGCAGTTTGTAATGACTGAGACACTTGGCACATGAAATGAGACCTCTCCTAGCATTTACCTGCCCACCCTAATGTGTTGGTGTGGTTTGGCTCCATGACTTGTGGAATGCAAAATTTCACTCCTAGCACCTTTCGACTTTGCTAGTAGCTTGTAACCTGGAATGACTGAGACACTTGATGCATGAAACGAGACCTCCCCTAGCACTTACCCGCCCACCTTGATGTGTTGGCATAGTCAGTTCAGCCCCATGACCTATGGAATGTAAAATTTCACTCCTAACACCTTTCTGCTTTGTCGGTAGCTTGCACCTCAGAACGAATGAGACACTTGGTGCATGAAATGAGACCTCCCCTAGCATTTACCCACCCACCCTAATGTGTTGGCATAGTCAGTTCAGCCCCATGACATGTGGAATGCAAAATTTCACTCCTAGCACCTTTCCACTGCATGAAACTGAAGCATTTGCAAGAATGCATTTGATTTTAGCACGGTCAAATGGTTTGGAGTTGACCAAAACTAAGAGAGGTTATTGTGGACAGACCCCACATGCACTTGTAGGTCCAAATGGAACATTCCTAGCCACCACAAATTCTAAGAACTGATCTATCAAAGTTTGTTAGTTTTTTGCTCTTAGAGATCATAAGTGACTTTACTAGTAACTTGTTACCTCAAATGATTGGGACACTTGGTGCACAAAATGAGACCTTCCCTAGCATTTACCTACCCACTCCAACACATTGGCACTATCGGTTTAGCCCCACAAGTTGTGGAATGCAAAATGTCACTCCGAACACCTTTCCACTGCATGAAACTAAAGCATTTTGGAACAATATGTTCCTTGCCACCATAGGCAAATGAAATTGATTTAAAGAAAATGAGGTAGGTTTTTGTAGGTGGACTTGTCATCCACCTATACATGCATAGAAGATGTTCCTAGGTGTCACAATTTGATGGAATAGTCGGTCCAAAGTTTAACACCTTTTCTGTCTTAGGGCTCTTCAAAGACTATCTCTAACCAACATAGTCGATAACTACCAGGAGGCTTCACCACCAAAAAGACATCTCCCCTAGCATTTACCTACCCACTTAGATGCATTGGCACCATCCGTTTGGCCCTAAGAGATGTTGAATGTAAAAATTTAGTCCTAATACCTTCCTATTAGATGAAAATTCAATACTATAAAGGTGTTCTCACTTGATCCAATGTGTTGTAGGGCATCAATTAAGGCTTCCCTTACCATTGCTATCAATTGTTAGCACTAAATGTGAAGAAACAAATGAGGGTTTGTCATTAAAATTCATTATGAAATAGTAACTAAAGGACATATCATCGTGAAATAATCATGAAAACCTGCCTTACTTTTGTTCCAAAGGCAACTTCATAAGGATTATGCCTACCTCCATCATACTCAAATCTTGCATGCAAATTAGCTAAAATGAGTACACTAGTGAACTCTATAATGAAACAAAGCTAATCAACCAGAACCAAGGAGCACATATAAGTGTTGAAGTATAAACAACACTGAGAGGGGGGGTGAATTAGTGCTGTACCAAAAACCAGGATATTCAAAACTTATCAACCTTGAAAGAAGATGAGTAGACAATTAATTATGATAACTTGCATTAACATATGAATGATATAGATATTGAATGTTCAAGCTTGAAAACCAAACAACAACACACAAGTCATGAAATAATGACACAAGATTTACGAGTGGAAAACCCTCCTGGGGTAGAAAAACCACTCAAGAATTGCCTCACTGGCTTAACTTTGAAAACATCATTTACATGGCCTCACTAGCTAATGTATATCTCACTAGCAAATAGATTGCCTCACTGGCAATTGAACAATTAGATGAATAAGAATATTTAGGGGATTTCCCTAATTCACTTCATTACAAAACTTATCTCTCCTTTTAACCTTTACTTGACAAGCTTTCTTTCAATCACAACCTATTCGCCTTGGACAAGAAACAACATCTCATTATCTCTACAATTTAACACAATTAAAACCTGCAACATACAACCTTTTCAATTGACATCTCTGCATTATAACCTTTGCAATTACAATCACCCATGTAATCTTGCTTTTGCTTTATAGACTTCAATTCTATTTTAAGCTTCAAACACAAGGTACTGTGTAATCTTCTTCAAACATGTGAAAAATCATATCTCTGCATACCGAAAAATGATTTCTATCTCTACAAACTAATAAGATTTTCTATCTTTGCAAACTGATCTTCATCACTAAAACCTTGCCTTCAAAACAGTTTCAAGCAACTAAAATATATTTTTATGGTAACAACCTTCATAACAATGATATGGTTTATTACATATACATCTTAACAGAGCATAAAATCAATCCTTACTCAAAAATAGATACACTGACATCATGTTTCCAAATCTTCTAGCTTTCGGACTTCACAAAAAATTGGCTAAAAAGCAGGCTTTTTACTTTTATGTGTAGGATGCTCGACCTTTGGGCTTCAAATGCCCTTTAAGTGACAACCATCTAATCTCTGCTTTGTGCCAGTGTATTTTTAATTTAGGATCGTTCGATGAAAGCTCCCGCCAAAGCCTTTTAAAACAACCTTAAGTTGTTAGTGGCCCTAGGTGATCGGGGCCGGTCACACTACGAGCTGAAGACCCTTAATTACAACTTAAGTTGCCCTTTTAACCTGTTAAGCTAGTCAACTTAAAAATAGAAATAAAGAAAGTGACGGGTAAGTTAGGGCTTTTATGATGTGTTTTAGGAGCTTTAAGTTAGGGTTGTTGATGTCTTAAACACTTTATTACAACCCCTTAACTCTGTCAAATGCATTCAAAAACTCAACACATTAAATGATTGTATATGCCTAAAAATGACACGACTCGGTTTAGATAAATATTCTTAATATTTATTCCCTTCTAATTCCTCAATCAATAAATAAATAAATCAATTTATTTATTTGATTCATATTCTTCCAACAAGTAAATAAAATCCTTTATTTAAATTAAATTCCTCCAAAAAATTAAATAATTCTTAATTATTTAATTAAATCAAATCATTCTTCCAAATTTGAATAAATCAAATCAAATTTATTTGAATCCTCTCAATCTCTAAAAATAAAATACAATCAAATATTTTATTTATTCTTCCAAAATCATGCATAACAATTAAATAAATTTATTTATTTAATTTACTTTTTTATCTTCTAAATTAAATAATTCCAATTATTTAATTGTTTCTTCCAATAATATCTTCTCTAAATTTAAATAAATCAAATATTTATTTAAGTTGCTTTTTTTTTTCTAAATTGAGTTATTTCTAAATATAATTCAAGCTTTCTTGCACATGCAATTAAATATTCTTAATATTTAATAAAGCAAAATATCTTCTTATTCTCATGCAAATCCCTTCTTCTTGTTTTAAATCACTTAACTGATTATTATATTCTTTTAATTGCTTTAACTCATTCTTCTATTCTTAGCAAATCCTCTCATGCAAAAGAAAGCAAGACACATGTCTTCTTCTTATTCGTTGCACGTTCCTCATCTATTCTCAACCATTGATCTTCTCATTCTCTCTATACCGTTGATCTTCATTCTTCCAAATCTATAAGTACAACCTCATTCTTCCATTTCATTCATCCAAGCTTTAAGTATCATTACTCTGCAGGAATTATAGCGCGCCTTTGGCACCCACGTCATTCCTTCATTGCTTGTGATCACACTCGTTACTACGCACCACTACCATCGTTGTGAAGCTCCTCTTCATGGCAGTATTATCATAGCCATTCTCAATTGACATTCTTGAAGCATAGCAAGGAAGTGCACTCTCTGAGGGCCCTATTTCATACATGCAAGATCGATTGTGATAGGCAATCAATGGAAGCTACGAATTAAGGAGGTTTTGCTTTGTTGTTCATTATTTATTTGAATCTTCTTTGTTCACCATTCCATTGAGTTTTGGGTATCTTGATATTTGATATTATTGATTAATCATTTGATCCAATTTTCCCATAAAATTTTTGGCATCCACTGTGGAGCATAGCCCAAATTTAACCCAAAAACTGAGTTTTTGTGTTTTAGAAAGCCGTACATAGGAGGAAACAGTGCATCTGTTACCTGCCACGGCACATTTGTTACTACAATGCATACATACTCTGTTACAGTGCTTTTGCTATCTATCATAGCACATTTGTCATACCAGTGCATATACACTGTATTCCAGCACTTTTAACCTTTGTTCCAGTGCATATGTAATATGGCACTTCTGTTCACTGTTTCTGCGCATTCAGTCTCTGAAGCAGCACATCTATTGTAGGCAGTGATTTTAGGGTTTTTTATGAGATTTTTGCTAACACTGACATCTTTGCAGGAACTCTCTTGATTTATTTTGTAGGCTAGGTACTAGTTTAGATTCATATAGTTGTACTTGTTAGCTCACACTTCAATTTCTAACGGGAAAGTAAAATGGATGCTTATGCAAATCTCACATAGTTTAACTAGGAAAGTGGTAATTGAATCATTGCCATCTTGCATATCATTGAATCATCACGATTGCTATCTTTTCAAAGTTATTTCTATCTGGATAAAAATTGAACTCATCATTGCTATCTGGGTAAAACTGAACCATTTCTATCTCGATTGACCATCACTTCAAAGTTAACAACTCATGCTACGTGGCTAAAATTGAACTCATCATTGCTATCTTGGTTAAAACTGAACCATTGCTATCTTGATTGACCATCATTTCAAAGTTAACAATTCATGCTACATGGATAAAACTGAACTCATCATTGCTATCTTGGTTAAAATTGGACCATTGCTATCTTGTTATCACTTCAAAGTTCTGTGCTTGCCCAAGTAGATAGCTCATCTAGTTTTTTCCATTTTAACTAGGGGAAAAGAACCACTGTATTCTATGTTTTGGGAATGATACCAGGCCTATGCTCTCCCCTATCTTGGGTGACCAAAATGCCAAACATATCATTTTCATATGTGTTTTTTCTTTAGAGGGGCCTGCTCTTGGATACTGTTCATCCAAGTAGGAACGACCCTAAGTGGTAACAGGCTAGACGCCAAGCCCTTCCAAGCCACTATAAATAAATTATGTTTGGAATGAAAGCTTCAAACAATGAGTGAAGTTGTGTTATACCGATAGCCAACCTCCCCCAAAACCCTCCAAGGCACAACCCTTGCAGGCTGGGGGACTCCATAACAGAGAGTAGTGCTGCCGCATGTATAACCACTCGAACAGTTGCCTTCACTACACACCTTTATTCTAGAGGAAAAAAACCCTTGTTATCCATTTGAAGCCTAGGATTTGTACTTGCTTTTCCTTTAAGTCCAAAAAGAGTCAAAAAATCACAAAAAAATAAAAAAATATGAAAATATTCTTTGTGTTTGGTATGTCTTCTTGCCATAATTCAGAAAATCAAATCAAAAAGACCTTCTTGCAACCAAAGTACCAAAAACATCAGAAAATTTCCAAAAAATTGCAAAAACACTGAGAAAAGCCAGAGCGGTGCATCTGTCCTCTATTGCAATGCATTTGTACCGACTTGCGACACATCTGTTTCGATCCACAGCGCTTTTACTGCCTATTACGATGTATTTACATTTTACCTGAGCATCACATTTGTTTTGACTTACAGCACATTTACCAGTTTCTATAGTGCATCTGTTTCGGCGCATGCATGATAGTGAGCACTTGCACAACTTGTGAGAGGAAAATTTTACCAGTTCTGGGTACCCATTTCAGTCTAGTTTCAGGTTCAGAGATTAGGTCTTACCTTGCAATCTTTTTTCCATCCATTTCGTGTCAAAATCTCTCTTTTGTTAGTCATCCCATTCACCTTCTATCGAGTCTCCCTAGTCCAAGGTCAAAAGTATCCCATATCCGGTTAGCATCTAGGCCCCTTTTTCGTATCACTTTGGATTCAAGTAACCCTAGTAGGTCACAGAACTTTGCTAGTGGTCTTGGTGCACCACTAGTCCCTATACAGTAAGACAGGTATTGAGTACCCTTACTAGGGGCTACTATCTTGTATCGGCCATCTTACTTGGAATCATTGATCGAGAAAGTCCCTTGTCCAAATCTTGTCATAAGTATCCCATTCTCAATAGTCTCCATAGGCATCTTGCCAAAATCTCTAGTTTCATCCCACCTCATCCCTCGTCACCTTGCATGGTTCTTACTAGATCTCAATACCAAAAGCAACTTGAAATGGCCGAATCATCCAACCACATCGTCACACCTCATGATAGTGATGAGGAGATCTCTAACGAAGATTATCAGGGAAGCCTCCAAAATCAGAAATTCCAACGCTTGTTAGAGAAAGTGCTCCATGATGATCCTCACAAGTACTTTTATTATCTTGCAAATCTTGGAATTAAACTCCCTGTGGATTTTGATATAAGTACAATATAAGAAAATGTGGAGAATAATCATGAAGAAAGGGGAAAGAAAGCCATAGACCCAAATGCAGAGGATAAGAATGAAAAAGGAAAGAAAGCCATAGACCCAAATGCTCCTATGGAAGAAATGAGGAAACAACTCAAGGGTCTAAATCAACAAATGTCAGATCTCAAGATGGGTACTAACACTAAAACCTATTCCTTGGAAGATATTGCACCGTACCCCTTTGATAAAAGCTTGAACATGACACCATTCCCCTTTTGATTTGAAGTGCCTAAGTTTGATAAATACAAAGGGAAAGGGGACCCTAGAGATCACATTAGGGAATTCAATGCAGCATGTATGGAAGTAGCTCACAATGAGACTTACTTAATGAGACTATTCCCTAGATCTTTAGGTAGTCAAGCCATGGAGTGGTTCTCACGACTCCCACTGGGCATCAAATCTTTTGATGAGTTAGTCAACAAATTCATCACCCACTTCTTTTACAATATTGAACACGAAGTGTGCATGCTAGACCTATGCAACACCAAGCAAAAGAGTGGTGAATCAT
Organism: Cunninghamia lanceolata; assembly: GCA_027924645.1. NCBI lineage: Eukaryota > Viridiplantae > Streptophyta > Pinopsida > Cupressales > Cupressaceae > Cunninghamia > Cunninghamia lanceolata. Next base: position 10,191,929 of record BSBN01000320.1, read on the forward strand.
TCACCACTTTCCTACAAAGGTGGAGACAACTAGCAAGCAAGTGCTCATATTATGTACTAGAGAAACAATTAATGGAGATGTTTGTCCATAACCTCAATACCGATATTAGCTGTCAAATACAAATACAATGCCCTACTTCATTCTCAAAGGTCATAGAAATGGGATTGTTCATCGAAAAAGATATGATCGCCAAGGGGCAAATCAAGTTATACAAGGACACACTGACCTCCAATTATATGACTAACAAATCAAAGTTTTGGAATAAAAAACAAAAATGTCATCAATGATGGAGTAGTTGATGCCAAGATGGTGGCTCCCAAGCAACAATTGATATTCACTCTCAAAGGAGAGGCAAGCAATGTTACACCCAACAAAACATTCTCTCGGGAGCCAAGACCATGGCTTAACTCAAATCCAAGGCAAAAATTCACACCGCTGGAATCTGCATTGAGGAAGCTATTGGCCAACAATGAAATCTCTCTACCACCAACAAGTGATTACGAACCTCAAATCAAACCTCACTATTGGAAAGACACTAACTATTGTGAGTATCATAGAGGAAGGGGACATACAACCAACAATTGTATCCATCTCAAACATGTTATTCAAGATGTGCTTGATCAAAATCAAGGAGGAAACCAGCAACATACCTCCAATGAGACACATGTGGCTTACAGAGATCCACTTCTCAATCATGACAGGCTGTACAACAACAATAAAAACAATGGAAACAACAACAACGGTAACAACAACAACAACCGCAACAAGCAAAATCAAAATAGTGGGAATAGTAATGCCAACTATGCAAGTGTGCCATTCGATTATACCATCAATTGCATATCAGAGCATGTCCCATAGATCAATGTGGTCACGCTGAACCAACAATCAGAGCCTAACTGAAATAATTGCAGTATCATTACCCGCAGTGGTAAAGTCACGTTGAATATCGTCCCTCCAAGGTCGTCACCTTCTCAGTCTAATCTCCATCAGTATAGTGTCATAGACCAAATTTAGAAAACTTCGGCCCACATTTCTATCTTAGAGTTGTTGCATCTATCTCCTTCCCACAAGGAGATTCTCAATAAAGCCTTAGTGGAAACCACAGTCCCCACTAACTTAGCTCAAGAGAAGTTTTAGGCCATGGTAGGTAATCTGACCTCCTCAAGTACCATATCATTTACCGAGCAAGATGACCTCTCAGTGTCTCAACCTCATAACACCCCTCTACATATCGTCACCTTCATCCATAAGCACCACATCAAGAGGGTTCTCATCGATGGGGGAGCTGGTTTAAATATTTGCATGCTAAAGCTAGTCCTTACATTTAGGTTTTTTGAAAACGTAGTTGATCCAAGAAAGAAGATAACTATCAAAGCCTATGATGAAGAGGAGAGAACTACAAAAGGAACAGTGGTGTTGCCCATACAAGTGGGACCGGTAATAAAAGATGTTGTGTGCCAAGTCCTAGATAGGGAGCTCACCTATAATATTCTCCTAGGTAGACCATGGATTCATGCCATGAAAGTTATTCCCTCTACTTATCACCAATGCATAAAATTCCTGTATAATGGCAAGCAAGTCACCATCCAAGGTGACCCTGACCCCTTCTAGCATTGTAACTCTATCCTTTCAAAGACTGATTGCATCATACCAAACAATAGAGCATCTACATCCCCTACCCCGTAGAATGATTATACCTCTGAAGCTTCCTCATCAAGGCCCAAAGAGCAAAAAATTACCATCAAAGAAAAAGGAGTCAGGGAATGCTCCATAGAGCACAGCCTCAATCTAGCCAAGATGCCTTTATCTCCTAGATCCTTTGGTCAACCCAAGCATTTTCCAAAGCCATCTGCTCCTCCTATACCTCCCACAACTCCGTTTGTAAAATGGGGTACCTTATTAGATGAGACAGAGGAAAGAGATGTCCTACAATGGCTTTATACCAAAGAAGAAGAGAGCACACAACAAGAACCACCTAGGCTCCCAATAGAAATCTATGGGCGAGGTGAATCTATCCTACATAGAATGGGTTACGAAGGACAAGGCCCCATCGGCCTAAGAAAAGAAGGAATCATAGAACCCATTCAACCTTCTTCATCCTCATCGGCTAGAAATACAAAAGGCCTAGGATATAAGGAGAAGGGCAAAGCTAAAGAAAATACTTGTCTAGTGGAAATGATCCATATGCTTCAAGTGGACAGTGACATAGATTCCAATGAATATGAGTGAGATGAGCTAACAGAGCATTCCTATGATGACAAAGAGGTCGATACCATTCAAACTTATAGCCCCTACCATGAGGGACAAATGCTACTGAATAGGCCATAGAGTCTAATTTGCCTATCTCTGAGAGTATGACTTTTGAGGAAGGTTCAAGGTCTATCGTAATAAATAACTTGGAGGAAAGTACCATCCTGAACATTCCCCCTCCCAATACTCCTAGTATATCCATTCAAACTATCAATGAATCAGATCTATCCTCCGACTCCCTCGCCCTTGTGCATCCTGAGCTTATTGATTGGGATCTACGAGGAACTCCTCAACTAGATAAGTTCCAAAATGACGATGCTTATATTGACTACATGGAACTTAGGGACCACCTACCCAAAGGGGATCATAATGCTGGTTTATCTATTGAACTTAATACCGTGGCTTATTTCAGAGAGGGTGCCAAGCCTTCCAGTCACAAAAATATCAAAATAAAAACTGGATCTGATGGTAAAACCATTTTGCGGTAGTGTCAGATCCCAAAATAGTAAAAACAAAGGACACATCTAAAGGTGAAAACCCAACTGTGGCACCTAACGATGGAAGGCTTGACACTCTCCCCATTGACATGCACCAGGAGAAGTCTCAGATTATTGTGGAACCGATAGAACCTATTAACATTGCAATAGAGGAATAGCCTAAGATCATTCACTTTGCTAAGTCTCTAACCCCACCAGAGAAGACTAAGTTTGTACCATTCTTCAAGAGAAAACAAGTCAATTTTGCTTGGTCATATGCAGATATGCCGGGGTTAGATCCAGATTTGATTCTACACCATCTTCCATTAGATCCAAGAGTGAAACCAGTGAAACAGAAACTTAGAAAGATGCATCCACACATAGCACTGCTTGTAAAGGAAGAAATCAAGAAATTACTGGATGTAGGATTCATCAAAGCTATAGACTATCCATAATGGGTGTCCAACATAGTACCAGTGTCCAAATTAGATGGCTAAGTCAGACTATGCAATGATTTTAGATATCTAAACAAAGCTTGCCACAAGGATGATTTTTCGTTGCCAAATATAGATATCATAGTTGACTTAACAGTAGGGCATACCATGCTATCCCTCATGGATGGCTTCTCAGGATATAATCAAATCAGGATAGCACCAGAAGACCAGCATAAGATAGCTTTTACTTGTCCATGGGCCACTTTCTATTGGAATGTTATGCCATTTGGGCTAAAGAACGTAGGAGCCACATACCAACGTGCTATGACCACTATATTTCATGATATGATGCACGTCACCATGGAAGATTATGTAGATGATATCCTAGCAAAGTCACTCACAAGAGAATCACACCTAGATGTGTTAGAGAAAGTCTTTCAAAGATTAGAGCAATTCAAAGTAAGGTTGAACCCAAAGAAGTGTGTGTTTGGAGTCACCTCAAGCAAACTCCTAGGTTTTATTGTATCAGCAAATGGAATAGAGGAGGACCCCACCAAAGGCAAGGATATTATGGACATGCCACCACCCAAGACTCTTACTTAACTAAGATCTCTACAAGGCAAGCTACAAGCAATCCGTAGATTCATATCACAACTGGCAGACAAGTGTCAACCATTAAGTCATCTCCTGCACAAAAATATTCCATTTAGATGGGATGAGAAGTGTGAAGAGGCATTCAACAAACTAAAAGAGTATCTTATGAATCCGCCTATTATCATGTCTCCTATCCAAGGGAAACCATTGATACTCTACATATTTGCTACACCTACAGCTCTTGGGGCTATTCTAGCACAACAAGATTATGAGAACAAGGAAAGAGCCATCTACAATATCAGTCGCACATTAGTGGGCTATGGGTTGCAATACTCTCAGATAGAAAGATCATGTCTTGTGGTAGTTTTTGCTTCCCAAAAACTCTAACATTATATGCTTGCACATCCAGTCAAACTCATTGCAAAAATAGATCCACTAAAATACCTACTAAGCAAAGCAGCTCTAACAGGTTGCCTAGCCAAATGGGTAATGCTCCTAAGTGAATACGACATTGAGTATGTAGACAGAAAAGCTATCAAGGGACAAGTCATTGCTGACCAGCTAGTAGATGCACCACTACAGGACACCACACCAATGCAATTTGAGTTTCTGGATGAATCCTTATTCGATATCTCAACACATTCCTGGAAACTTTACTTTGATGGGTCCTACACAAACCATGGATCGAGGGTAGGAATCTTGTTCATAACTCCTCATGGTGACACCTTACCGAAGTCTTACCATCTATTATTTCCATGCACCAATAACATACCAGAATATGAAGCCTTAGTCATTGGTCTCAAGATGGCAACATATTGGAAAATCAAAGAGCTACATGTCTATGGTGATTCTCAACTAGTAATAAATCAGGTCAATGATGATTACCAAACCAAAGATGAAAAGTTGGTCTCATACAAATGGATGGTAGATGACTTTAAGGAATACTTTGTGATTATATCTTTTGAGCAGATAACCCACATTGAGAACAAAGCAGCAGATGCCATGGCAACCATTGCCTCTCTTCTTGAGATACCAGAGAATGAGTCACGGTATGAGTTCTTAGTAGAAACTATTCGGCAACCAACTTATGATCTTTCTGAGACCCATTCCATGTGCCTTTTAGTTGGATCTGATTCACCTTGGTATGGTAAGGTTTACATTTACCTCAAGGACAACACCCTCCCACCTGGCTTATCTTCAAACCAACGACAGACCTTTATATGCCAAACCTCTCGCTATACCATTATTGCCGACACCCTATACCGACGTGGTCTAGATGGTACTTTACTCCATTGTTTAGAATGAGAAGAATCCCTAACCACCTTACAAGATGTCCATGAAGGGATTTGTGGAACACACTCTAGCGGTCCTTCCTTAGCTTATAAACTCATGCGTTTGGGTTATTACTGGCCAAACATGGAAACAGATTCATACCAGTTTGTGAAGAAATGCAAGTAGTGCCAAATACATGGGAACCTGATACATGCACCAGCTCAAGAGTTGAGACCTTTAATGAAACCTTGGCCCTTTTGCCAATGGGGACTTGACCTTGTGGGAAAGATCCATCCACCCTCATCCAATGGCCATAAATTCATCATAACCGCCACTGAGTACTTTACCAAGTGGATTGAAGCCGTTCCCCTCACCACCATCACAGGTAAGCAAATCTCCTCATTCATCCTAAATTACCTCATCTGTAGATACAAAATTCCCTCATCCATTATCACGGATAACGGAAGATCCTTCAAAAACCAGGATGCCCAGAACTCTGTGACTGATTCAAAATCCAACACCGTTTCTCCACACCCTATTACCCCCAAGGAAACAGTCAAGCTGAAGCATCCAACAAGACCATCTTGAAACTCCTCAAGAAGACAGTCAATGATGCTGGCCGTGATTGGCACATCCAACTCAATCCTGCTCTGTGGGCCTACAAAACTAGTATACACACTCCCATAGGTGCTACCCCTTATGCCCTTGTCTATGGATTAGAAGCTATCCTCCCATAGAGGTTGAATTACCATCCCTCAGGTTGTCATTAAAAGGTCTCATATCAGATGAAGAATACAGAGTTTCTAGATTGCAAGAACTAGAGTTGCTAGAGGAAAGGAGACAGAAAGCCTTTGACCATCTCAAAGCATATCAATAGATGATGTCACGAAGCTATAACCATAGAGTTCATCCAAGAATCTTTAAGGTTGGAGATCTGGTACTTAAAGAGAATCCTCACAATCAATAGGATAGGGAAAAGAAAGGCAAATTCAAACCCAACTGGCTTGGGCCTTACGTGATTGTAGCTACTTATGGATTGGGGGCATATCAGTTAGCAACATCTGAGGGTGAGTTGTTAGATAACCCAATCAATAGCATGCATCTTCACTGATTCTATACCTAGGAGAACCCCAATGTAAGGGAGCGTAAAATACAAAAAAATAAAATAATTAGAAAAAATACAAAAAAATCAAAAAATTAGAAAAGTACAAAAAAATTGTCCTTTGGTGAAAACCTTGCAAACAGGCACCTTGGATAGGTATCATGATAAAAACCTGGCAAACATGTGTCATGTTTACTTTCTAGCTTTTTCGTGCAGATAAAAGCAAGTGGTGAAAACCTGGTAAAACAGGTGTTACTTGTGATAAACCGCTTCCTCCATCTTTGGAAAACCAATCACCTTGTGTCCATTCTTCCTCGTGTCCCATTTGACCCATATCCGTTCCATAATAAAAACCTAACGATAACCTATCATGGCTTGATACTCTATCTCTTTGTTGCCTTGTCAACCAAGGTTTTATCCCATATCCTATCCATAGTGTCAGCCTAGCATGGTGTCTCTCGTTAGTATCCATGGTCCAAGTCCATGAACTACATTGCCTCTGCATTGTCACGTAGGCAAGGCCATTTCTCAAATGCACCCCCGAGGCTCCCGCGGTCCCATCCGTCCCATTTCTTATCGCCTTTCTTCTAGTCCATCCATGGTCCATTAGGGTTTACCCTGAACTATGTTGCCTCTGCATCATCACATAGGCAAGGCCATTTAGCAATGAGCCCCCAAGGCACTAGGTTAGTCCCTTAGGGTCTGTCTCACCAATAAAGATTGTGGAATCTTCTCACTAGGCAAGCAAGCGCAAGCAAAGCCTGCTTTCAAGTAGAAATCCTGATGCAAGATATTAACCTATCCAAGGCAAAGCAAACAAACTCCTAAGGTCTTCTAAATGATTTTACCCAAATTATGGCAAGAAACAAACACATCTAAATGCAAGAATGTTTTGTGGATTGGAAACATGGTTAAAATACAGAGTCTTGATTTTTTCTATCATGCCTTTCTATGCTACTCAGGGATGCCAAAAGCTAGAGATGCTATGATGGGGGCATGATTATTTTCTTTCTTTGTTGTTTGTGGATTAAACTTTAGTAATATGAAACCTTGTCTAAAGACATGATCGGCAAAAGATCATTGAGGACATCAAAGGTCTAACAAGAACAGGGGCAATCCTTGACTATTGATATGCAAGAAATACTCAGGTCATCTCAGTTCAATTATACCTAGATGCTTGTATTAACTTGCTAAATCAAAATCCATGTAAGCAATGCTCAGGTCATCTCAGTTCAATTATACCTAGATGCTTGTATTAACTTACAACATTTCAAAAAAGTACCACAAAAATTGACCAATGATGAAATAAGCACTTCAAAATACTTGCACCGTCAAGATGTCAAAAGAAAAAGCATCCATCATACATCCATCCACACATCCATGAATCCATATCCCATGCAATAAAAGATCCAATCAATGTAGAGTAACAATACAAAATCAAAGTTTGTGAGTCTTTCTATCGAGTCATTCTTTCAAATAAATCTTCTATCATACTATATCATCTCTGTGTCGATAAGGTACATTTGGACATCACAAAAATAGAGCACATAGTTGCATATCATATCATATGAAATAGTCATTTACATGATTAAATTAGTTGCATACATAGTAAGTGCATCAGGTCATCCATATACAATTTGTTGCAATCATCATATAGTGTCAAAAGTAGAAAATAAAATAAAATAAAAAACATAGATAAGTGCATCACATAAATTGCATAATCATATAGATACCATTTACATTCACACACATTAGAGATAGATCAAGTAAAGCATCCAAAGTCTGCGTTAGGTCATATAGCATCACATAGCATCATATGAAAATATGCTTTAGACAAACATTGCATAAAGTAAACATCTAAGTTTGCATTAGATAAACATGTGCATCGCATCATACAAATAGAAATGCATCATAGCTCATACTTATAGAGGGAATCAAAATAGCTACATCATCATATAAATATCATAAATATGTCCAAATGTACAATATCAAAGTATCTATCTCTGAATCAATGTCATATACAAAAAATACATCCCAATGAACAATGATGCATGTCTCAAAGTACAAAAATGGTACATAAGGTCTATCTAGCTATCTGAGCCATCAAAAAGGTACAGGGGATTTGAAATCTGCAAGTCCCTACTATCCCTGTTGCTGTGGACTATCGTTCCCAATAGTGTCTCCTCCTCCTCCTCCACTGGCCCCAGACTACTGTGGGCCCATCATGGAGGCTCCTGACCTTGATCCACCTGCTCTCTGGGAGGCCATGGACTGGCTCCTATAGCTCGGAGCCCTCTAACTAGCAGACACAACACCATGATATAAACCTCGGTAGTACTATGTTTGAGCTTGCACTCTGGCAAGCTCACCATGCACCTTCGCTAGCTACCCCCGCACTTGCGCCAACTCTGTCTGGGCCTACCCTAATTGTGTCTATGCCTGTGCCAACTGTGCATGTGCCTGGTGCACCTACCCAACCAAAAAGCTGCTCGTCGCATCTATCCCCAGGGCTCCCACTGCGGTATCTCGCTCTACTCAGATAACTCGTATCTACGCATCTGCCATATCTCTCTATCTAGTAAGCCCCGCAATTACCTTTGCGTTTGTCTCCCACCGAGCATTAGCCCTCCTGAGTTGTAGCCAAAGCTGTATGACCTCTCCCCTCAAGGTAGATATGGCCCTCTCCTGAACGTCTGCCTATGCTAGACCCTGCTGTGCCTATCCCTCTCCCTGTCTTTGTGGTTGAGGTCCCTAGTACTATACCACCTGCTGAGGTGGCGGTATCTATACCTACAGACCCTACTATGCAACCTATGGTGGCATTGCCTGCTCGGTGTGGGAAGGTCCCTCCCCACCTCTCCTCCTCTGTCTGGGTTAGCCTCCATCATCTCCATCATCTCCCCCATCTCTGCCACCCCCTCATCCTCCTCTCCCCCTCCTCCTCCTCCTCTGGCCAACCTGACCCTCATCTGAGTCTGCCTCATCTATCCAAGGCACCAACACCCTAGGCTCTGAGTATCTTAGAAATGGGTATGCGGTGAACCAATCCTCATAGTCCTGTGTCATCCCGGTGTCTCCAATTCCCCTCCTCATGTCCCAGGTGACATATGGTGTCTGTTGAAACTCAGCCAGTGCCTCCTCATAAGATGCCATCAGTCTCCATTTGAGCTTCTCAGTGTGAGTCCTGGCAAATCGAGCATGCCCCTGTGGCATGCCCTGCCTCCTCCCAAAAGCTCTCTATACCTGACTGACTATCTACCTCTCTAGGATAAATCATGTCTATCCTATCAACCACCAGGATTGATAGCAGTAAGGTAGCTCTGTCTCATCCTCCCATGGTTCACAGTCTAGATATGGCTGCCACTCAACCACATCTACTCCATCCAAAGCGTGTCACCAATACTCAAGCTTCCCCAGCCTATCCTGGGAAATCACTCCTGCATAGTCATAGCTATATGGCTCTCCTCTCTGTCTGCCAAACACACGGATCAGTCTCATGATCGCTATGTGCTCCCATAGGCAAAACTGTAGCAACAACACACCTGCAAATAGGCTCGTACTCCTGTGATATACCACCTGATGCATATTGTGGTATAGGTGCGCAAGTACATAGACACCCCAAGGGTACCGGGTGCCCTCTATAATCATCTGCTCCATGATCTGACCCCATCCAATGGGGAACCCGTGTGATCTCCTGTTGGGGCATACCACACCTCCGATCAATCCTGCTACTATACCTAGGAAGTAGTCGTAACAGTCATAAATATCATGCCAAGGGATGGCCTACCCGACTAGCTTGGGGTCATCGAATACTCGCCTGCACTTGGCAAGTCCTGCATCTCTCTATGGATCATACTCCACCAGCTCACCCTGAGTAGGCAAATGGAGGATCCTATACACATCCTCCAGGGTAACGGTCATCTCATCAGTAGGGAAGTGGAATGTCCCATCCTCACTATGGAACCTCTCCACTGTGGCAGTCAACAATCTACTGTTCGCCCGAACTTCAGGCATGAAGCAAACATAATCAAGTCCCATCACACCTAGCGCCTCTCTATCTATCTCTATCAACATATATCTCTACAACATAGGCATAGGGCACCACTCCCTAGACTGAAGCGTCTCTTGTATATCCTCCTACAAGCACACAAAGCAAGGTGTCAACCTAAAGCTGCAAGTACCATACTCAATATATCTATAGAAACATATCAACTAACTTAGCATTTCAAATTGATCAAAACAACACACTACATCTCTTGACTAGATTCCTACAATCTCGGAGATAGCTTATCGATTGATGCGTCAAACAAGACACCAATCGAGTCAATTTTGCTAAGTAATCTACTTTGCTATATCATATGCGCTATAATAGGTGGTATATGTGTCTTTTCTTAATGAAAGCACCATTTCTTGACCCATGTGCCACTTATGGCCGAAGTGCTGCAAGAACCTATGCATGCACCGTCCTATTCTATATATGCGCTGCCCCGACGTATGCATTGCTACATATTGTAAAAGCACTACAGAATAATGCATGCACTGCCTAAACCTATGCATGTGTAGATTTCACATATGCACCGTCCCATATCATGCATGTGCTGCAGAATTACCTATGTGTAGTTTCGTGTGGCATATATGCCACTTTGCATTCCGACGCATTTGTCTAACCTAGTTTTCTCCTATCATTTATTCCTATCAAACTCGACCCTAGTAGAAATTTTTTGAGATACATACCGGGGGTCCTGCCTCTGCTAGCTGGTCGAATCGGTGGACACGCTTGAATCGATGCTCCTCGCATGGAATGTCCATCCTTGTGCTGACTGCTCTATGCTCTATGCTGCTCTAGGCTCTCCTAAGAAAATCAAACCAAGACAAGTGTGCAAATGAATTGTCTTGTGGACCCAGCTCCTATATATAGCAAGCAAACCCTAATCTGGCTAGGTGGTGACTGCAACTACTTCCCGCACCCGTTTCTTCTAGTTTTCTTCCCGTTTCTCTGAAACGCGTCTTGTTTTCCTTCATCCTAACCTAGTTTCCCTTCGTCTTCGTCAGATTATCCGTCTCACGTCCTTCTGCCTTCTTCCCATCCAATCTCTCGAGGGGGCATCTTGTTGTTATAACCTATACTAGGGGCAAATTGGGGCATGTATCATTATTCAGAGTATCTATTCTTTGAGACAACACTGTAAACTACATTGCATCAAAGAGGGGCAAAATGTATATGCCTAAAAATGACACGATTTAGTCTAGATAAATATTCTTAATATTTCTTCCCTTCTAATTCCTCTATCAATAAATAAACAAATCAATTTATTTATTTGATTCATATTCTTCCAACAATTAAATAAAATCCTTTATTTAAATTAAATTCCTCCAAACAATTAAATAATTCTTAATTATTTAATTAAATCAAATCAAATTTATTTGAATCCTCTCAATCTCTAAAAATAAAATACAATCAAATATTTTATTTATTCTTCCAAAATTATGCACAACAATTAAATAAATTTATTTATTTAATTTACTTTCTTATCTTCTAAATTAAATAATTCCAATTATTTAATTGTTTCTTCCAATAATATCTTCTCTAAATTTAAATAAATCAAATATTTATTTAAGTTGCTTTTTCTTCTAAATTGAGTTATCTCTAAATATAATTCAAGCTTTCTTGCACATGCAATTAAATATTCCTAATATTTAATAAAGCAAAACATCTTCTTATTCTCATGCAAATCCCTTTTTCTTATTTTAAATCACTTAACTGATTATTATATTCTTTTAATTGCTTTAACTCATTCTTCTATTCTTAGCAAATCCTCTCATGCAAAAGAAAGCAAGACACATGTCTTCTTATTCATTGCACATTCCTCATCTGTTCTCAACCATTTATCTTCTCATTCTCTCTATACCGTTGATCTTCATTCTTCCATTTCATTCATCCAAGCTTTAAGTATCATTGCTTTGCAGGAATTACAGCACGCCTTTAGCACCCACGTCATTCCTTCATTGCTTGTGATCACACTCGTTACTACGCACCACTACCATCATTGTGAAGCTCATCTTCATGGCGGTATTATCATAGCCATTCTCAATTGACATTCTTGAAGCATAGAAAGGAAGTGTAATCTCTGAGGGCCCTATTTCATACATGCAAGATCGATTGTGATAGGCAACCAATGGAAGCTACGAATTAAGGAGGTTTTGCTTTGTTGTTCATTGTTTATTTGAATATTCTTTGTTCACCATTCCATTGAGTTTTGGGTATCTTGATATTTGATATTATTGATTATTCATTTGATCCAATTTTCCCTTAACAATGATAAAAACTCTGATCATTCTACAGAGACATCAGAGAGCAAGGTTTGTCATGAACACTCCCTTCATACCAATGTCACATGCATTTGAGGAATAGGTCATAGATACCAAACCCTGACAAGATCATTGCAGATAAACATGAAGAGTTGAACAAAATGAATGCAACACCACCTGAATCACTGACCCAATGCAACAACCATAACATCACATCATATGCCAACTATTTCAAAGATCATAGCATGAAAAGTATAGCATGGAAACCATGAAAGTATCAATTGATCCAACTATCATAATGTTATCAGACGATCATGAGATCATGAGAGCATGTGCCAAGCATATGTCAATTGTATGTGCCAAATTTTCATAACATCAGAGCATGTGATTGTCATCATAGAACCATACCATTATCATTACCATATAGAACCAATAGCCTCTGTCCTGTAGAGCATTGTCATAACAACAAGAACATCATCAAGAACCTTCATAACATCATCATATGCTACTGTCCTTTTGTCATAAAACTTTTGCCATTAGGGACAACAATCACAACAATAAGAAGGTAAGATAGGTGTCAAAAATATAGAAGGTGAAATTAGGATAGAAAAGAAACATAACATACCTTTCTGTCATTCCATTGATTCAATCTAATGAACCATCTGGGTCTGCTCTACTCTTTATTATGTCGAGTATTGCCTCATGGTCAGACTGACAAACCTTCCACAAGATCCTGTTCAATGGTCTACCCCCATATTTGATCAAATGAATGTTTGATGCCACAACAAGGTTAGAATAATGAAGAATCTTCCTATGTGTGTCAAAGTCCTCGAATGACCACACATCAGACTTCTTCACTAGGTACCTTCTAAGCCATGTTCCAGTAACAACCACCGATCCTATAGGATACGCAATGTTTTCTCCATCTATAACAAGGGCATCTAATTTCTTTTTTTCCTCAACACAATGACATAAATAATAATATGTTTCTTCTTCATTGTCTTCAGTTGCAATAACTACATAAACATGCCCTACATTGATATGTAGATTCATTTCGATGAATATAGTCAACAATACAAAAAAGTACAAAATAAGATGGAATATTGAATTTTATTAAATTTCAATACTAATAATACCTGGTTGAACTAGATCTGAAACATGGTCAAAGTTAATTGATGATTCAATCTGTGTGAGTTGTAGTGCTATTGGGAATCGATACGTTTTAATCAAGCTTAGGCTTCTTATAGGCCATTCATCAACCCAATCCTTTGACTCAATCATTCCAAGCTTGATCTATACATGAAGAATAAAAGCATACCATCCACTGCATATGAATACTCCATGAACTTGCATTAAAGCTTCTAAAAGAGTGTAGCTCACTCGATCTTGTCAATGTAGAAAAATCCTCATATTTTGCAATGTTAGTATCATCAACCAAGCAAAAATATCTACAAATTGTAGACATACCTTCATTACCTGGACCCATTGTAGTGTTGTACACCATTCGACAATGGATCTCGTATCTCTCAGCTTTGCATTGTCTTTGTACTTCAACTCTTCTGTAAGGCCCACCCTTTTCACTCTAGATAGATACTTCTATATGCTCTTATGTATTTATACTTTGAGGACTATATTCTTTTACTATTATGATGATTTTTTATGTATGGATGTAGGGTCCTATGTTTCATTTTGTTTGGATATTACGTAAGTGTAGTTTTTTGTGTGTGTAACTAGAAATTTGGGTGTTATTTGTGGTTGTGATTTCTAGACTTATGTGTTTTAGAATATTGATTGTTAGAGAAATTATATGATTAGAATACTTATATGTTTGAGTGAATGGATTTAATATATTTAAATGGAATTTTGAAAATAAATGTTGTGTAGTTAAATAGATTTTATGAGAAATGACTAGTTAATATTTGATTTTATTTTTACTTTAATGTTGCTTCGGCTATTTCTACCAAGACAATATGATATTTAAAATTGGAGTGTGCAGGTGGGTGGCCAAGACCAATTAGTTTCAGAGACTTTCAAGAACCCCTTTTTGTGATAACCTGTTAGCCTAGTCTAACCCATGGAAGGGGTGAAAACTAATTTGTTGTGTGAATTAATTAATTGTTTTTTATACTTAGTCTATAGTTGGGTCCATTTATATTTTATTAAAATTAAATTGATAATTGTGTGAGTTTTAAATCTTATTTTAAATTAATTTATTATTGATATTTTTCGATGAGGATAAATGAAGTTTCTTTGTTATTTTTAGAAATATGGAGTTAGAGGGAAAGGAAAAAGAAAGAAGTTTCCCTTCTTTTTGGTTTTTTTGAGTTTTGGGTTATTTATGGGAGGAAGTTGTTTTCTTTGGGGATGCTTGGAAATTTCCATGGTTCTTGGGGGAAATTTTGTTGGGAAGTGTGGGAAAGAAAAGAGGAATAAATTTTGAAAAGAATTGGAAGGTTGGGCTTGGAAAATCAATAAGAAGTTTCTCTGGGGATTTTGGTTTCAAGGGATTTGCATACCAGTTTATGGGCTCTCCCTAACTTGGGGAACTAAGGTAGGCTTTGAATTTTTATGTGAAGTTTTTTGTATTATGTGTAAATATTGTGGGTGTGTAAAATTGGCTACATGTTGGAATTGTTCTTATTTTTACTTTCTAATTGTTGTGGGAAACTGGTTGTTTGGGAGCTGATCTTCCTTGAGGGGTGAGAGCCTCCCATGTAATGGGGTTTAAGAGAGGTGTGGAACCTCTCTTGGGGGATTTGTTTGTATGTGATGTTGTTGTGGAGCAAATTGATATTGGAGTTAGGACTGGGCATGAGTGTCCTTGTTTTGTTGATATACTATGGAGGGTGGTGATGGATGTTTATTGAAGGAGTTATGTGATTGTGGTGTTTAGGAGAGATGAACATAAATTTTAATAGAAGGAAAGAGAGATAAAATGAAAATAAAATATAACACAAAAATAAAATTAGAAGAAATGTTTATATAAGACAATGTAACATTGACCATGATTTGAGTAATGGTGTTGTGATGGTGGATTGTGATGTTGCATGGATGGTATTATTGTGGAAGATTAAGGAGGATTGATGTGATTATTTACTCCCAAGAGGGATGGTTATCCCCTCTTTCCCCCTTTCATTGAATTTGTAAGGATCCTTCGTTTGTGAGTCAACCAATGGGGTTGCTTGCATGTGTAAAAGAAATTTCTATTTTTGTGTATTCTGTGTGTTTGCATGTGAGTTACTGGTTCTTGGAAGTCTCCTGCTCGAGGGTAGGTTTGTGTGACAAACCCTATGGTAGGGTGGAGAGCAGGTCTTGGTCATCTAGTTGGTTAATTATGTTGCATATTTGATGAAGTCTCCTCAAGGACACATAAGAGAAAAGAAGTTTACTATGATGGTTTAAGTGAGGAGCTATTAAGGCTCTCTTGTTATTGTGAGATTGAAAAGATGTATGTGTAAATGACAAGTTTGCCACTTTGTAAATGAGTTTGTTGAATTATTGTTATTATGTGAGTGAATTTCAGTTACGCATGATTTTTACTTTCCATTAAAAAGACTTGGACTGTATATCAGCAAAACCGTATATGCATGTTTGTTATGAATATAAAAATAAATCTGGTATCTTAATAAATATGTGTAAAATAACTTTTGGTTTGTTTATTTCTATGAGAAATTATATATATATATATATATATATATATATATATATATATATATATATATATATATATCTGTCTGTTATTCTCCCAGTTACCTATACAGATGTTGCTAATCCTTTGTCCTTCACCTGCACACATAAACATAAAAACAAATTAATGTATATTCAATGGTTAATGGTATTTTATAGATAAAAGTTGAAAATAATCTAGCTTTTGTTGAAAAAGGAAAAAGAATTGTTTTTCTATTTAAAGATTGTTTTAAAAATATTTATATTAAAAATATGAAAATATGTGATTTAATAGAGAAAGAAAGTTTTATGGGGAGTTTTATGTTTTAAAGCTGGATAAAAGATATGTATTTTTGTTTGACATAGAAAAAGATTTCCTTTATTAATCAAAAGATTGTTTTTCCAAAAAAAGATTTTTATTGGTTAGCTTTATGATATAAAATCCAGATAAAAGGATTACTCTTACATATTTCTTTTGTTTAATTGTTTTGAAAATTGTTAATTGTTAGTATCAAATTAGTTGTTAAATTATTTTTAATAAAAATAATAATTAGTTTAATATTTAAAGCTCTCATTGTCCAAATTATATATTTTAATTATTAACTCAAGAAATTAAGTCAGATAAATTAAAGTTACCAATGAAAGTTTAATATACATTGTTTAGATTAATATCATTGTTTTATATTTTCTTTAATTTGAAAAGATATTATAATTATTAAGAAGAACAAAAAAATTTGTTTTGTTTTTTAAGTAGAACAAGTTGTTCTAAAATTATCTAATCCTTCTCTCTTTAAATTAATATTTCTAGATTAAGTAAAGTGTTTTTATATTCTTTATTGTTTTATTGAAAGATTTTTAAGGATGGATTAATTTTCTTACTAAAATTAGAACTTCTTTAAATTTTCATAAATTTAATTACTCTTCTTCTCCAAGTTTCTTTATAGTTGAAAATTGTTAATTATTTTACCTTTAAATGAATATGTGAATATTGACATTATATAATTTAATTAGTTTTTTCTTTAAAAGAAAACTACTTTTATCAATTATTCTATTAAATCTACTTTATGATTTTTTTTGAATGTGCATTTAGTAAATTAGAAATTATAAAGTCCACTTTGATATTTAGTTATTATTATTTAATTTAGTTGTTTCTAAGTATTGGAAAAGAAATTTAATTTAGTATAAGTTAGAATTTAAATTATGTCATATTGCCTTTTAGACATATCATTCTTAATTATTTTAATGGATGAATGTAATTAATTTTATTTGTTAATTTACTTTAGTTAATTCTAAAAATTAGAATTAAATTGTTATATTAGATATATATTGGTAATAATAAGCATAAACATAAATATATGAGAAAATGGAGCAAAAAAAGGCAGAGTAGGAAGATAGGGCGGAAGGAGAAAGCATAGTAGTAGGATTGATTCAAGGAGCACAGAAGGCCCCAGCCAAGGTGATCATTGGAAAGGAAGCCGGAGAGCAATGTGGAGCAGAGGAGAATCAACTTCTTGCTGGCAAACAATGACTGGCTATCGACAATGTCAACCTCTGCATCTCAGAAGAAATCCTGATTATTTAGATCCCAGACGAGCTTTTAAACTCTAAGGTAGAGTGGCTGAAGAAAAATGTAGTAATTGCCAAGTTTATAGGGATCTGGCCCCCAATTAGGAAAATTAAGGATTGGATTATGTGCAAATGGTTGAGAGTTAAAGTAGAAATCTGTTTCCTTATGCTAGGGCTTTTGTAGATTGAATTCCAATCCGAATTTGAAAAGGAAAGTATTCTTAAAGGGGGACCATAGTTCATGGGAAACACAGGATTATACATCAGAGCTTGGACTCTGGGTTTTGATCCCTACAAAGAGCTAATTCAAAAAGCCCCAATATGGATCCGGCTGTACAAGATGCCTCAGGAATTATGGATGGAAGAGATTTTCAAATTGATTGGCAACTCCTTGGGTACATTCATTTCATACTCGGAGGCTTTGCTTCAAGGTAAGCTAGCCTCCTATGATAGAATTTGTGTTTATGTTGATTTGAGCCAATCTTTGTGACATACGGTCAAGCTAGCTTCGACAATAGGGGCTTGGGATCAGGAGCTAGACTATGAATGTCTACCGATCAGGTGTTTTAAATGTTGGAAGATTGGTCATTTGGCTAGGGATTGTGAACTCAATAAGGGGGAGGATAGTCATCCTAAGAAGAAAGGGGAGCCTGCTTCAGAGCAAAAGGCCGAACATTTGAATAAGCCAAGGCTAGATTCGGAGGTTTCAAGGGATGAGCCAACAAAAATTTTGAATGTTGATTCTCAAGATTTAGCCGTGGTAGAGGAAGTTCTCAAGGAGACAAGAATCTTGTCAGAATCCAATATTAATAGGATGCCTGAACCCATAGCAGATTCAAGCACCAAGGTAGTTTTAGAAAATGATGAAAATAACAAATTTTTGGAGGAAGAAATAGACTCGGGAGAGAAAGATAACAAATGGAAAATCCAAACCATGAGTGGAAAAAAAGGCAAACAAAACATCCTTTTGGATGTAGGTGGGCCCTCACTTAGAGGTAGGAAAAGTGATATGAGCAAGGCAAAAAATTCTGCCTTGGTGGATTTAGGTAAAGGGACCTAGGAATTGATGAACAAATTTGTTAAGAAAGGGAGTAAGCACTCCCAAGTCACCCAGAAGAAATGAAGATAGTCAGTTGGAATGTCCAAGGCCTCAATGGCCTGGATAAGCACCGCTTGGTAAAGCATCTTATTGAAAAAGAAACTCTGGACATATTGTTGTTGCAGGAAACTAAAGTGGACAAAGAGGAAATGATGGTCATATTGAAGAGGCTATGGAACTCCGTAGAGGGCAAGGATGAAGGAGTGGTTGGATCAGCTGGTGGCTTAGTCATTGCCTGGAACAAATTCAGGTTTGATGGCACTGAGGTATCGGCTGATGCCAATCAAATTTTAGTGGACTTCAAAGAATTGTGGGGTACAAATTGATTTTTATTGTCTAATATTCACGGCCCTAATATTAAGAGAGAAAGGGTAGCTTGCTGGAACCATTTGATGGTTCTTAGGAATCTCCATTTGGATAAAAACTAGGTTGTGGGAGCTGATTTCAATGCAATCATGGCTCCAGAAGACAAGAGTGAAGGTAGGTTGGTGGGAAGTTTAGGCTCAATTAGTTTGAGGAAATTCTGTGATGAGAATTCCCTGGTTGACATTCATCCCAAGGAGGGGTGGTTTACATGGTCCAATCGTAAAATAGGGGAAGATAATATTCTGTGCAAACCGGATAAGTTCCTAGTGAATTTAGATTGGCTTCTGAGTCCTGGAGTCTTCTACACTAAGGTGTGTAGCTTTGGAGGTTCAGACCACTAGCCTGTCAAGCTAAGTAAGAACTCAAGACAAAAGCCAAAAGGCATTCCCTTCAAGATGGAATCCTTCTGGTATGAGCATCTTGAGTTCTATGAAGTATTAGAAGAATGGTGGGGTTTTGAGGTTAAAGGAAATAAGAGGTTTATCATTCATAAAAAGTTGCAAGAAGTTTAGAAGCAGGCCAAAATGTGGAATAAAAAGGTAATGGGCAATCTCTTTGCTTCCAAGATCAGGGCGGAGGAAGATTTGGCCAAGGTAGAACAAGACCTTATAGTCTCTAGTTTTTCTAGTAGCAGTAGACAAGAGGAAAAAGACAAGCTGGATAACTTGAGCAGAATCCTTAGGATGGAGGAGCTTTTTTGGCTACAAAAATCTAGAGTTCATTGGTTAAAAGAAGGGGACAATAACACCAAATTCTTCCACCTATCCACAGTTGTTAGGAGGAACATCAATAAAATTCTACGAATTGAGATGCCAGGTAGTTCCATAATTGAGGACATAGAAGCAATCAGATTAGAAGGCAATAATTATTTTCAAAATTTTCTAGGTGAAGACAAAGAGGTAGACAAGGAGGCTCAAGCTAGGTGCATTGCCTACATTCCAAATCTAGTCTCTAAAGAGAATAATGAATCACTGTTAAAACCTTTTACAAAAGAAGAAATTAAGAAGGCTGCCTTCTCCTTAAGAGGAATGAAAGCTCTGGGACCTGATGGTTTTCAAGCTAGATTCTTTCAAAAAATTTGGCATTTGGTAGAAGAGAGTGTGTGGCAAGTAGTGGAAGAATGCAGACAAAAGAGGTCTTTTTTAAAGTCATGGAATCTAACTTATATAGCTCTCATCCCAAAATCTGAGAACCCAAAATACATCAATGAATTCAGGCCAATTTCTCTGTCTAACTCAATCTACAAAATTGTTGCCGAGGCAATGGCATCCAGGCTCAAATCTTGTATGGAATCCTTCATTACTGAGGAACAAAGTGGTTTCCTAAAAGGCAAACAAATTTTGGACAGGGTGGTCTTGGCTTAGGAGACCATTCACTCGATTAGGACCCACAAAAATGAAGGAATGGTAATTAAATTGGACATGAATAAAGCTTATGATGGGGTCTCGTGGCTTTTCCTATTAGAGGTCTTAAGGAAGATGGGTTTCAAAGAGGCCTAGTGCTAGTGGATCTTTAGCAATATTTCCATAGTCTAGTATGCAATCTTAATTAATGGCAAAGCCATAGATTTTTTTCAAGCTGGTAGAGGGCTGAGGGAAGGTGACCCACTGTCTCCTTTTTTGCTTCTTCTTCCAGCTGAAACATTGAGATATGCCTTGTGAAAGGCAAGGACAGAAGGGAAAATCTAGGGTTCACAGGTGTCTTATGGATGCCCAAACCTCACGCATCTCCAATTTGTAGACCACACCTTACTTTTCAGGGAGGCCACAGTGTAAGAGGCATCCAGACTCAAAGCAATCCTTTCAGATTATGAGAAGGCAGTGGGTCAAAAAATAAATAAAGATAAGTCCAGAATTTTCTTCTTGAAAGATCTTTGTGCCAATGCTTTGGAAATAAAGAGGATACTTGATTTTGAAGAGGGGTCCTTTCTGAGCAATTACTTGGGGCTCCTACTGATAAACAATATAGCTTCAAAAGAGGAATGGAAAAAAGTTGTGGACAAGGTCCAAGGCAAGTTGGCCTCTTGGAAGGGCAGGTGGCTCTCTTTGGCTGGTAGAATTACCTTGATTAAGGCCTCCATGGCCATTGTCCCCATCTACTCTCTCTCAGTCTTCAAGATTCCCAATAAGATAGCTGCAGTGTTGGAAAAAATTCAGAGGATTTTTTTGTGGAGAGGCATAGAAGATAAGTTCAAGTACAATTTAGTTAGCTGGGATATCACTTGCACCCCTAAGAAAAACAAGGGTCTAGGTTTCAGAAAGATCAAAGATGTGTATCGGGCTTTAGGAGCCAAACTGGGTTGGAGGATGTATGAGGAAAAGGATAGGCTCTAGAGTAAGGTCATCCAGGCCAAATATCTGTAGAAATGAGTCAAAAACTTGTGGGATGCAGAAATCTTACCAACAGGGTCGTGTATTTGGAACTTTATCAGAGTATGCTCCAGGGTACTTAAACCAGATTTAGTTTGGCAGGTTGGGCAGGGGAATAAGGTGAGATTTTGGAGGGATACGTGGGTCAGAGATGTGCCCATGTTAACTAATCCAGCCTTTGCTCGGTTGGCTGCGATGCTTGAGCTACACCTAGGTCAGCTTGTCTCCAATTATAAGGAGAAGGTGGAAGGAAGGTGGAGTTGGAAATCCCCGCAAGGTCTGTCAGAGGATAATTATAGGGAGTGGGAGGGGTTAAGAACTCTAATCAGCAAAGTCCCCTTTTCAGAAGAGGAGGATAAAAGGAGATGGCAATTTAATGGGGAAGGCTTTGAGTCAGTAAAGGAAGTTTTCAATAGATATTTCAGTAAAGGGGGAAGAATGGATAGTGTTGTGTGGTTACACAACACGCCCCATTTTGACTTGGCAAAACAGGGACCCAACTTTTGTTTTGGCTTGTGTTGTCTGTTTCTGGCGGTTTGGTAAAAATTAAGTCAGGTGCATCATCATCATGAAGGTCAGGATGAGGTAGGTCATCATCATGAGGTTAGTTTGTCAAAGTTCATATTTTTGTTTCTATGACTTCATGGTTAGAAGGAGTTTGAAATTCCATGCAGGTTTGCCTTTTACATCACTTGAAAATTCGTCCATATGAAGGAGTGGTGAGCAGTCAAAGTTTTGGTCAAACCTGATAATTGCTGTATGATGGTCATCATCATGATATTTGAAAAGCCCCCCGATAATATCCTGAGGTCGAAACATCCGGACGTCAAGTTTAAGTCGTAATAATCCTTTCCCGTCAGGCGGTCTTTTGTATCGCCAAAGGTCATCATCATGATCTTACTCTATCACCTGATAAAATCATGCAGTCCCGAAGCATCCGGACGTCAATCTTAAGTGCTGGTGTGTTTTACCCGTCGAGTAACCTTGGAAACATTGCGAGCATCATGATATTCCAACATCACCCGATATTATAATATCATGCTGATATTGTAATATCACCTTACTTAGAGAAATCTGCCATCTGCATAATTTGCGCGCGCACGACAGTCTTGGTGATCAGCATCATCATGATATTTCGAGACCCGACATTTCCTAATATCCTCCTGACCTCCTTTTGCGTGATCATGATGATCACCTTATCTTTCGAAACGGAGGATGATTTTCCTTTCCCAAACCTTGTTGAACAAGATCATCATGATCTTGTTAGTCTTTCCTGACAGTTCGTAGTATCATCCTGCCGACGAATATAGCCTTTTGCAAATATGATGATGACGATGATGTCACCATCACCTTTCTCCTTCGGCAGGATATTTTCCAAGGCGTGATCCATTTCGCCAATGTGATGATGACGATGACGTCATGTTCGAAGATTAACGCAAGCCCCGGATATCCTGATGACGTCATCAGGACTTTCAGCAGGATCGTGTTTTAGATCACCTAATGCAAATATGATGATGATGATGTTCATCATCCTGATCTTCCAAGCAGGATAGCCTTGGCCGAAATGGATCATATTGCATTTATCCACGCGATCATCTTCCTTGGGGGGAACCCGATATTCCAGTTATCTCCTGATCTTAACGAAACATGACGATGACATCATCCCTTTGCATTTTAACCAGGCCTGATGATGACGATGACGTCATCATGTTTTTCCTCAGCGGCAGGATCATTTTCCAAGTCCTCCTGTTTGTCTTCATCATGATGATGATGACGATGTCTTTCTTTCCTGAATATGCAAAAACAAAACATCCTGATGTGCTTTTCCTCAGAGCATTCGGAGGTGAGGAGCATCATATTTCACAATATCCTGTGGCTAGATACAAGACATGGAGTTGGGCATCATCATGATTTTCGGCGTAGGTATAACTGTTGCCGTCGGCCAAGTCCAATATTGTCAACCTGATCATGTGTGGTCGCACTGATGCGAACATGATGATGATGACCCGAAACATTCAAACAGGGCATGCAAAGCCAGGTATGAAGTAATTTGTTAGGGGTAGTTATTTCCTTGTATATTTTGACATACCTGATCATATTTGAACCCGATATACAAGAGAATGAGCAAAACATGAAGCGATAGTAATTTGAAAGCCCGACTGCCTGAATTTTGGTCAACGAGGGTTGACCTGGTTGTTTTTTATGCTGTTTGTGCATTTAGTGCATATTTTTCACAGGTAGAGCCTGATTGCCTGTAGCTGCACATGGGGAGGTATGTTTAATAAAGTGTTTACTTCCTGTTGTTTATCCACATGATGACAAACTTAATGTTTGTCTGTTTATTTGCAGGAGGTCATCATGATGCTGCTGAAGCTCAACATTGAGGTCATGATGCTGCTGAAGCTGAGCGTGGAAATCATGATGATGCTGCTGAAGCTGATAATTACAAAGTTACGCATGGAGTCAACATGGGCCAGACATGAGGAGGATATTGTCAAATATGCTGTTTGCCAGCTGGAGACCGAATCAAGTCGAAGATGCTGGAATATTCTGTGCCAGCTGTACATTTGCCAACTGATGAAGCATGTGCTTTTCATCTGGACCGTTGTTTGTTATGAGAGGATCCTGATCCTTGGATCATTGTAACCGTTTTCTGACAGTTGCTCTATATAAGAGCCAGAGCTTGTCATTTTAAAAGAGAGGGAGGAATACACTAGAATACACAGACGCATCTGGCGCAAAAGTCAATTACTGTAGAATAAGTTAGGAGATCGGATTACTGAGACTAATGAGGATAGAATTGTTGAAATGTCAAGGTTCTTTCTTCAGATCACTGTAAATGTACCTGTTCTTGAGCATACTGAATGAATATGAAGTTCCAGATTACATCCTGATTGTAAATTTTACGTAATCTTCTGTTGATTTCTGGATATGTACTGGTGAATGCTGTGTTCAACTGGAAGCGCTTTCATTTCATTACATGTTGTTGTCAACTTTCCTTTGAAGCTTTGCACTAGATCATGCGGATTTGTGGAATGTCCTGGTGAAGTATGATTTCTAGTTTTTTTCTTCTTTTCATTGCAAGTATGGGAGCTTGTATGTGAATCAGTGATCTAAGTCCAGTAATTTTAGGAATCTCACTCTCTAACCCTTTTCCTTTTTTCAATTTCATTAATTCATCACCATAACTGCAAATCATGATAAATAACAAGCAGAAACAGTGAAATATGCTGAAATCCCGTAGGTAACTGAAGATCATGAGCATATTTGAGTTAAATGCATGTAGTACTGAAAATATCATGCAAAGAATCATAAATAATGACAGAAATCATGCAAATATCGGCCTGTATGTACATTATTTGACTAAATTTACAGTGCAGAAGTAGAATCGTTAGAAACTTGCAGAGCGAACATCCAGAGCAGGATATTTGAAGATGATGATGATGAACAGTGCAGAAACACGTAAGGCCCCTGAATGGAAAACATCAACACACATCAACCACTGAGTAACGTCAGTAGATTAAGACCTAATCAACGGAGACTTGGGATCATGAATTCTTTGAATTCATCGTATCTTTCAAGATGAGTAAAGGTTGTTGTGTAACTTTTATTCTATGTTTGTGAATGACTAACATCATGACCAATAGATAGGGGGTGGCTAACATTATTTGGTGTAAGTAGGGCTTGCCCAAAGCTAAGGCCTTCCTCTGGTTAGTTTGGAAGAACAGAGCCTTGATGTGGGATAGATTGGTCAAGTTGGGCAAATTTGGGCCATCTTGGTGCCCCTTATGCAAGGCAGCCCCCATATTTTCATCTCTTGCAGCTTTGTACAGGAACTTTGGGGTAGGTTTTTGGATCGTTGGAACCTCAGGTGGGCCTCTTCAAGGGATTTGTAGATGCTGCTAGAGGGGTGGCAGCTATCTATCGAGAGTAAAGGTTTGAGGTTGATCTGGGAAGTCTTCCTTGGCTTGGAAGTCTGGAACATTTGGTTAGAACACAAAAGAAGAGTCATCAATGACAAGGAGAGGTCTGTGAACCTAGTTTGGGATCAAATTGAAAACCAGATTGGGGAATTAGGAGAGGTTTGGAAGTCTGGGCAATGAGGATTAGTCAAAAATGAGTAGGACTGGGCTAGTGAATGGCCTAGATTCAGGTGGCTAGGACCCAAAGGGCTGATTGGCATAAGGTCTCAATCCAAGGAGTAGGTAATTTAGCTCCGCCCGGAGGCTGGTTGGATCAAGCTCAACTTTGATGGTCCAGCCCGGGGCAACCTCGACAAGGCAGGTGGGGGGGATTTTTAGGGATGAAGGGGGGCAGCCCAAAGGCTTCTATTATGTGTCTTTAGGATCAGAGACTAATAACATGGCTGAAACTTTGGCTTTGCTGGAAGGGGTAAGAATTGCTACAAAGGAGAACTAGAAAAACTTGTGGATAGAAGGTGACTCCAAATTAATTATCAACCAATTAGATGAGAAAGCACTAAAGCATTAGAGACTAGAGCAGGTAATGCAGGAGATCAGGTCCCATCTGAAAAAGTTGCTTCATTTCAAAAAATCTCATATCAAGTAGGATGGGAACAAAGTGGCTGATTGGGTAGCCAATCAAGGGATATACTCAAGGTTGGTAGTTAAGGCTGGAGAATGTGTGTTGATCCAAGAGTACCTAGCGGAGCTGGTTAAATTGTTCCAATTAGACATTAAGGAACACTCGCCTGATAAAGGGCTAGAACCTGAGTCAGTCAGAATAGGATGAGGTGGCAAGGGTTAGGAGGCTACAATGGTTAGAGAGAGGATAGGTCATGTTGAGGGGACCCGGTGGCAGTAGAACAATCATTACAAAACATTTCTTTTCCTGAGCTGCAGGTTTCGTTATGGCTAGGCACACTTGGGGAGATCGTATCTCCATTCTGAGTTGGTTATTGCATGTGAAGAGCTGGCAACTCATTTATTCGACTGGCCTTTCCTTCCCATTCAAAGGATTATTTTCACTCTACATGTGGTTAGGAAAGATGAAGGCTGAGCATGGTGAAGGCTTAATGGCTGGCGATGGTGCTGGGTGTTCCATGGCTGCCTCGAGGCCTCTGAGGTGACATCAATTGCCAAGGAAGAAATTGGACAAGTCTGTGGGTGGTGTGATGCAGAAGAAGGCGATGTAGAAGAGGAAACTGAAGCTTCATGGAAAACAGATGCTTGTAGATATGGTGGAAATAATAAACTCAGAAATTAAGAATCCAATGCTAAGGTGTTGGGTGGGCAAGGTCATTGACAAAGCCAAGATGGTGGAGGTAGAGGAGAACAAAGGGCTGAGGGAGGCTTTGTCTTCCTTCCTGCTTGACCCTAATACCTCTTGTGGTCATTGGAACATCTTCGGTGTGGCTCAATCCCTCACGGTGGCTATGATGACTTCTGTGGTAGCGTCGTCCATACTAGTGCATGAGGATGTGGAGGAATTATCTAAAGATTCATAGCTTAATTTGAAGTTCATTCTGGATCATATTCACGACCTTCACATAAAATTTTTTTTTGATATAATAAGTTTTTTTATTTAATTTCTAAATTAAATATGTTTGTGATTTTTAATGTTTAGTGGATTTGGAATTAATAGTGATTATAATTTAGCAAGATTTTAATAAGTTAATTAATCCATTTATTTTACTTGTCTTTTTACCTTTAATTAAAATACCTTATATTGTTGATTTTTTTTTAAATTTATCTAATTTGGAGTTTTCATGTTCATCTTAATTAATTGGTATTTAAATTTATTAGATAATTAAACTAGTTTAACTAATGTAACTATGTTAGTTTTATTTAATTTAAAATTTGTTAAACCTCTCTCTCTCTCTCTCTATATATATATATATATATATTCAAATTTATTATTTATTTTAATCTTGATAATAAAATTTAGAAAATTGGTTATTTTTAATAATTATTTTAATTCATCTAATTTATTTATCCCTTTGTCAAGTTCTCATTAAATTTTACAAATAATAATGAATAAGTATTTTTCTAATACTATTTAATCGATTTATTCATTTTACTTACCTTAAATTTCCATTAATTGATTTGTAATTGGACTTAATGGGAGAATATGCAATTCTTACCATTAGTTAGATAGTCTAATCTAATTATCAATTTAGTGAGATTATCCTTCAAAATTTATTTAATTGACCATGTGTAGTGAAAATGAAGGTTGTAACTACCACATAGTATAAGTTAAGATATTAAGTAAATTCATTTATTCTGTTAGATCATGTTAGTGTTGATGTATAAAATTGTGCAGGTTCCAACACCAACATGGGAAGTTTCAAGAATGTGAGACTTGCTACTTGAAACAACCTCTAGATTTTAAAGAAGCTAGTTGTTCCTATTTCAATTGGGTTTTCAGCAAAGGGAAAGAAATAAATGGGATTACAAATACAATAAGCAAATCTAATTTATGGCGATGCGCCTAAGTAAAAAATATTCCTTCAATTCAAGCACAGTGAAGCTATTCTCAAGATACAATTATATTAAAGAGTAGATACTGCATGATCAACATAAACAGATATAATGAATATTATCAAAGGCTTATAACTAGATGAGTTTGCTATTACACATATGATATCAACCAAGACATAGAACAGAGTTCTTATTTATCTTCCAGCAACATAAAAGGCACATAACATGCACAGATATATTGACTTTCTTATCAAGAACAACAAAATAAAGGCAAAATGACATAAACTAGTCACAAAAACGTCTTTGACCCCTCTATTAGATTTCTAATTGAAAACTTATATCAAACTAAAGTCCTCCATCCATTATTCGATTAGAAATTTTGCATATTTATAATCATCAATTTAACACAAGATTGCTTGCAACAACCTGAATCATCAACGGCCAAACAGAACTGAAGATTATTGGAAATCCATGGCGGTTACGATCTTCTAAATCTATAATAGCCATCCCTCCTGCGCACTCATTAGCTGGGGTGAAATATTATGTGGCACACTAACTGTATTGAGACTAAGACACATGGCAATACCCGTGCGCATAAGGATGAAAAGAAAATATGATAGATGGCAGTGTTTGTATATACATAGAAACTCTTTTGCCTTCAAAGAAATTCTTAGGAAATAGCCACTTGTCACACTCTGCAGTCTCCAAAAATGATATGTGTCCTACCCCACCAAGCCTTTAAAAACTTGTGTCTTTATGCCTAGGCACCCTTCGTTGTGACAACTATCACAACCTGCTTCACTTAGAAATTGAGACACAATAATAATGGGACCCATTGCCTTCATAACTCACTACCCTCAAAGGGAATAAAACTGGGACAGATGGCGGCACTCGCACTCATACAAGCTAACATGCGGCAACCTCCATGACACTATTGAAACAAATGAAACTTTTGAAAGGTCCCTCGGAAGCTGACACTTGGCGTGTTCTGCTACAACTGTGATTTAAAATGTTTCATGCTACAAGAAGATTATGAATAAAGTAACCCTTTCTCCGCTGCCACCATGTGGCACCCTCCACAATCATGAAACAAAATGTATTGTGGCCCACCATATTTATGCCAATATCAATATAAATTTTGAAAATGGACACGTGGCATCCTTTGCATAAAACTCAAAAAGACATATGGCATCACTCGCCAGCTTATAGCAAGAAAGGAAACTTTTTGAGACCACTTCCGCTAGTGACACATGGCACCTTCCATAGGATTGAAACAAATGTATCAAAAAGATGTTACTTGATACATGGCGCACTCCGCAACAAACTCAAAAGGACACACTACACCCTCCGCATAAAACTGGGTGCTTGTTTCATTGTTGTGACTTTGACACTTGGCGCGACCTGCGCACAGAAACATTTGAGGCACAGAACAAAGATACACAAAGACATAGAGACACAAATATTAAATCACTTTTAAGCCATTGTACTTTAAACGCAACACTATCGAAACTAAAACAAAATGTAGAGACACTCTATAGTTCTTAGTGACCATCAAGACTTCTGAGCCTGCTTTGAAAGAACCCAAAACTGACAAAAAGATATTGTATTGAAAATAAAACTTGAATTATAGATTCTACAATGCTGTCTAATATACAGACCATTCTAAATCTGAGAGCCCTTGTCTACTTGGCAAATCTTGAAAAGAAAAATCAAGATTAATTATATCTTTATGGGAAAATGTTTGCAAAATTTGTACCACAACTTTTAATTGAAATTCCAGCTGGGCCATAGGTATTAACATAGTTTCAACTTCCTTTACTATTGATGAATCACTCAAACCTTGGAAAATTGTCTAATCATTTTGCTTGGTCAAAAGAAGAGCCTTGATGTCATCTATCATCAACACTGTGTTACTATCTGGGAAGGGTGAAGGAAGTCCCAGTTGCACCAAATCTTCTATGTGTTTCTTCATATTCTTTACTCCTTCCTTCACTATATCTAGGAGTTCCTAACAATTTGTGGCTGTAGAATTAAAACTCAAAACCTCATTGACCTTCTTAGCAACAACCATTCTATCACTGATACCTAGTGCTAATAATGTTTCATCTGTTGTGTCATACAACTTTTTCAACAAAAGATGAGAGTCAGAAACTCTTAATGAAATAGTGGACAAAGTGGCCTGTACAGAAGTTTCTACATTCTCACATAGCTGCTGAGCATTTAACAGAAAAATCAAAGATGGGTTTAGCTGAATAATCTCCTCAGAGATTCTCTTCCATACTGAAACATACAGCTCTTTCACCAAATTTAGAACTCCAGCATTCTGTGGCCTATTAGCCAACTCAATTGTCAATTGTTTTGTTCTTTGCTGCTCAGCCATGAGTTGTGCCTGAGCTGCACTATTGGCATTTTTCTCATTCAATAATTTTTGTTGCAACTGTGTGGCCTCTTGCAATTTATCCTAATACCTCTTTTCTGAAGTGGCTTTTTCCTATCTTAAAATAGTTACTACAGCCTTCTCCTGTGCTAGCTTAGTCTTAAGAGAAGCAATATGGGCCTGTACAACCTGATGTATTTGTAAGGAAATAGTATTCTACAATTGTTTATTCAAATTATCAATCTCATTTTTCTTAGACTGAATCTCCCAGGCAAGATTACTGCTATTCACTTTCTCTTGAGCCAAATCATTCTCTGCCTTTTGCAACTTCTTAAACACTTTCAAATAGTCTATAGCCAAAGTACTTGCAGTTTCATTTAGCAGCTTAACCCAGTTCTGTGGCCTAAAGAGAGACATATCCATGGCCACAACATTCATAGCGTAATCTTGGGGCTGCATTTGTTCATTTGGTTTTACTGCATTTGGGAACAAATGTGTCACTGTCAATGATTGTTGAATAGGGTCATAGAGTGACCTCATGTGAGCCACAATAGGGCTTTTATTTTCCTTTTTCCTCTTCTTTTCCATCCTGGCCTCTCTATCCTTTTTTGCTGTGTCTGCTTGAGCTTGGAAGGTAGCAGGAGATGCAATATAACCTCTAGCAAAGGGGTGACCTTGAGGCAGGCCATAAGGAATAGCAGATAATTGTTAGCTAGGGGATACTTGGGGAGGGGTCCGTTTAGGCACAAATGGAGAAAATAATGGCAAGGTAATGGCCTGTGAGGACATGGCCATTGTACTGGCAGTTGGGATAGGGGTTTGTGTAAGCACACTAGAAGTGGAAAGGGACATGGAAGCCTGAATACCTGGGATTGAAACTCCTATATGAGAAGAAAGAGATACAGGAGAGAAGGGAGAAGAAGTACCTACTTGAGTCACAGAAGAGGTAACTGGCACTTGTTGTTGTTGTGGTGTTGCTTCTTCTTCTTCTTCTGGCAGGATCAATCTCCTTACTTTCAAAGGCCTCTCTATTATTTCCTCTATTTATTCATCTTCAATATTTACAACCACTGGTTTTTGAAAAGGGACCATTTTGGAACCCCCAGATGCCGAAGCTGTATCAGTTCCTAGAATTGGTGATGACACAACACCTTTTTTCTTCTCTAAGGTGCTAAGGGATAGAGGCCATGAAGCTCTAGGATCAAAAGATGACGCCTGTCTTATTTCTTTCATTATTAGGGCAGACTCTGTTTCTTCCTTTGGTTCCTCACCCTTCCTCTGAATTTTGCTTATGTCTAGACTTGAGACTAGGGATGGATGCCACTCATCCCAGATTGATTCCCATATCTCATCATTTTCAACATTCCCAAATGAATGTGTAATCTCAGAAGTCTATTGCCTATATTTCCAATAGGCCTCAATCTTTTCTATCCTCCATTCTTTTGTTTTTAATGATTTCCTTAGACCAGTAGTCATTTTCAGCTTAGGGTCATACTCTTTCTCTTTGGCATAGAAGGTTGCCCATGGCCTAGGCCCCTCATAGGGCAAATCAGTTAATTCCACATAGAGATCTAGGTTATCTTCTTATGGAAACCTCCTATCTTCCCAGAATGGGTGTCCTTCATGTACCATCTTGGCACAAATCTTATTATTTATTACCCAGGAAGCTAGGAAACTATCTGGGTCATATTTCCATTTATCCTCTATGATAAGAAATCCAAGGGCAACTAACTTCCTTAATAAGAGGCTCTCTACACCTCTAACTTCAAGTGTCATGTTTCCCCTGGCCCATGGGACATTATACATCTTTTCTTTCTTTTCTTGTGGCCAAAATCATTATCTACAACAGATACTTAATGAGTAACCTCTAGGAATACAACCCTAGGGGTCAATACTTTAGGCAATAGCACAGGCTCTCTGGTGAAACCTTGGACTTTGATGATTGTAGTATGGGCTCCAAAGAAGTAGTCACAGGGAATTGGGTAGTTGGTTATAAAACCCCTTATACTCTGTGTCATCCTATGTTCCACAGGCTCATGGCTTAACTGGCTAAAAGTGGGGGTGACAAAAAACTCCCAAAACTCATAGGGGTTAGAGGTTTTAGATAACACTTGTGTCCATGTGGACACAGGGATGGTTCTACCATGACCAAAATATGAGTCATACATATTTAAGGTCATATATTGTATAAAAAGACCAAAATTTTGATACAACATAAGATGGAATAGGAAAGCAGAATACCTGAATACTTACTTTATTTTGAAATTGGCAAGCTAGTCAATCATGGCTGCAGCAATTTGCTTCAAAAAATCCAGCCAGTACTCCTGAGATTTATCCACAGTTTTCATTTTGAAAATGATTGCCAATTTCCAGTTATGAACTATGTTGTCCTCCTTCATTCCAAAAATGAAGCTATCATTGAGAGGGCGTCCTGAACATTAGGGTTAAATTGTGCATGGCCAGTGGGTAGTGTGGGCATCTGAGTATTATCTTCACCCAGATGCATCTCTGCATTTAGAAATTTTAGTGTGTTATTTAAATTCGCCCATGTGCCTTGCATTTTGGCAATAGTTGGAAATGTGGCTGTTCTATCATACTATAGGGCCAACATGTCCCTTATGGTCTTGGGTGTAATATGAACTATGAAAGGGCCCTGTTGGATAGAATTTGATGATGCATGAAACAAATCTGCACATAATTCAATTAGCTCAGGACAAGGGTGTACATTTGGAACTAGGAACTGTGCCAATTGAGAAGTCCATATTCTCATACCAAAAGTCTCATACTGCCCCTTGTTCGCTCAGATGAGGCACCTCTGATGTGTCCCCTCTCAGAGATTCTTGGTGTTCCTTTGAAGAGGTGTGTCATATATGTCATCTACATAGTCTTTCACTTGATCTGGGTCAATAGATAATCCCACTTCAGGAACCCTTGTTCTTGGATAGGACTTCCTTGGTTGTGCAGGTGCCGAAGCATATGACGTGTTGTTCAACAATTTCTCAGTTGACTCAAAAAATCCAAATCCCTCCCATGGTGACTATGTCTTAGATATATCTATATGTTTGTGAGAAGATTTAAGAAAGATTTGACATAGAAAAAGGGCAAAACTATTTTAGTAGAGTGATACTTAGCTGAAAGGCACTTGTGAGGAATAGAGCTTGGACGTGATGGTGATTTAGAGAAGAAAGATGGAAGCAAATGACACTCACAAGGACTTAAAACCCAACTTATTGGGCCTTATGGAAACAATAAATGACACTAGCAACTTATTAATGGCATTAATGTCGAGAAATAGTTAGTGTATCTTTTCAAAATCTGCATTGGGCAGAGTGTTAGATATGTAATGAGAGTGGCTATCTTTCTAAAAAAGTGTGTACTTTCATGAGATTTTGGGGATAGCTGAACAACAATAATAAATGCAAGGGCTAAAAGAGAAGGGGCTTTGCGCTGCTTGACACATGTTCACTGAACACTTATTTGAAAGGGAAAGCGGGAAAAGAGAGCAAGAAAACAGAAAGCAAGAAAAGGAAACAAAAAACTAACTATGATACATGATGAGCCCCTTCTTAAGTGAAATGTTTCAGAAAGATCCCATTTACCGGAATCTCTTCAGGTTCTCCATTCATGGTTTCTAGCTCAAATTAATTTTATTGCTTGCAAGAATGAACCTTATAAGGGCCTGTCCATAATGATTCAAATTTGCTGTGTCGACCTAGCTTGGCAGCTCTTTCATCCCATTTCAATACCAAAGAGCCAACTTCAAAAATGGGATTAGAAGTCTTCTTGTCAAACCAATTCTTAACCATTTTCTAATGTTTCATTACTAATTCATGTGCCTTTTCTCTCTTTTCTTGGACTTTCAATAGCTCGGCAAGTCTGACTTGCATTGAGCTATTTTCCTCAATTTCTATCTGTTTTAACAGCTGTAAAGTAGGAATCTCTAAACTTAGTGGCATTACTACAGGTTTATCATAAACCAACTCATAGGGAGACATTTTAGTTACTTTCTTTGATGTGATCCTATCAGCCCACAGTGTTGTATTAAGTAACTTATGCCACTCTCTTTGATAATTAGTCCCTATCCTTTTTATGAGTCTGATAAGGTTCTTGTTAGTGGACTCTGCCAGACCATTACCTTGTGGGTAATAATTTTAAGAAGTCTTCAAATATATCACATTTTTTAAAGCAAACTTAGATAATTTGGTTCCCAAATATGCTTTAGCATTATCTGATATGATGGTACGAGGAGGACAAAACCAAGAAGTTATGCCTTCTAAAAATTCTAGTATGACCTTTTCTGTTGCCTCTTTGAGGGGTACTGCTTCACTCCACTTGGTAAAGTAATCTGTTGCTGTGAGAATCCATTTGTGTCCCATATTTGATACTAGATTGATCATACCAATAAAATCCAAACCCCATTGAGCAAAGGGTTCATCCACAACTATGGGACTTAGAGGCATTACTGTGTTTCTCCTTTTGCTAGTATAAAATTGGCAAGCCTGACATTCTTTAACCATCTGATGGCAATCTGTAAATAGAGTGGGCCAGAAATATCCTGCTTGTGTCACTTTGATTGCAGTGGTCCTTGTTGAAAAATGTCCACCTGAGGCTCCATGATGCAATTCATGTAATATTCTTTGAGCTTCATCTTTCTCTATACATCTTAAGAGTATACCATCAGTATTCCTTCTAAATAAGATCTGATCAATTAGTACAAAATGGATTCCTTGTTGCCTATAGTAGCTTTTCTCATCATGGGAAAGTTCATTTGGGAACACCCCATACTTCATAAACTGTATCCTGTTTCTGACCCAAGAATCTTGGTCAACCTCTTGGAGTTTCAACACATTTTCATTTTCTATTTCTTTAGATACTGATCTTTCTATGTCTTGGGTCATGTACTAGCACAGTCCTTTGCCTCTGACTAACTTGGTTGGTCTTACTTCTACATCATATTCTAAAATCTTTGTTATCCAATTGGTCCTTTTCTCAGTGATCTCACCCTCCATAATATATTCTCTTACATTGGGGCAAGCCACTAATATCAGAATTTTATTTCCTGTTACCAAATGTCTAAATTTTTTAAGGGATTTTACCATGGTGTATGCTTGCTTCTCCATGAAATTATATCTTGACTCATATTCTCTAAGAATCCTAGAGAAGAAGCTATTGGATGCTTTCCTTCCTCTTGATCATCTTTCTGAGTTAGAACAACAGCAACACTGAATTCTCCCCCATACACATACATTATAAAAGTTTTAGAGATATCCGGGTTTGTGAGTACTGGGGCTATTGAAATGGAACTCTTGAGCTCTTCAAAATCCTATCTTCCTTCTACAGTCTATTTGAAAACTAGATCTTTTTTAAGCAACAGTGTCATTGGTCTAATTAGACCTGCAAAATTAGATATAAATTGGTTGACAAAGTTAATTTTCACTAAAATGGATTGAACTGCTTTCTTGTTGACTGTTAGAGATAAATTCATTATAGCTGTGACCCTTTTTGGATCAATGGAGACCCCTTCCTTTCACACTATGTGTCCTACAAGCTTACCCTGAGGCACATCAAAGATACATTTCTTGGGATTTAGAGAGATCCCAAACTCTTTGCATTTCTTGAAAACAACCTCTAAATGGTCAAAATGATCTCTGGCATTCTTAGAAAAAATAGTCAAGTCATCTAGATAGATTAGAATGATCTTATTTATAAGCTCCCCAAATGCTACATCCATTGCACACTAAAAAGTAGCTCCAGCATTCGAAAGGCCAAAGGGCATCTTAGCATATGCAAATGTTCCCCACTTTGTAGTGAACACAGTCTTATGCTGATCATCTGCTAACCAAATCTGGTTGTATCCTGAGAAACCATCAAGCAAGGAAAACCTTTCTGACCTAGCCACAGTCTGTAAAATCTATTCCATAGAAGGCAGGGGATAATGATCTTTCAAAGATGCTTTATTCAGATCCCTGAAATCTACATAGAGCCTTATGTCACCATTCTTCTTTCTTATAGGTACTAAGTTTGACACCTAGGTTGAATGCTTAATTGGGAAAATAATCTTTGATTCTAGGAGCTTTTGTAGCTCATCCACCATTAGGGGTTCAATTCTAGGATTTACTGGCCTTTTCTTTTGTCAGACTGGTTTGGATCCTTCAGTAAGCTCTATGGTGTGTTGGATGATATCTCTATTAGAGCCATGGAGGTCCTCATAGGTCCAAGAAATCACCCTATCATATTTGTCACATAAAGCAATCAACTTCTCTTTTTCCTCTTGGCTTGTAGCATTACCTATTTGCAACTTTCTTCCTTCACTTGAATTTCAGAATATTCCTCCTTATTTGCCTTAAACCTCCTCTTCTCTAGGCTTGCATCTTTGCGATCAAACAAATTTTCTAGAGTAATCAGTCCTTTAGGGAGTTTATTTGATTTTAACTAGATAATTTGATCACCATATGCTTCCTAAATTTTAGGGTGTAATTGGTTAGTAAACTTACCTGATTGCTGTAAAAATGAAAGTACTTGAAGGTCATTATCAAAAACTTGCCAATTTTTATCATTGTCTGGAATTGTTGGTCTTGTTATAACCTTAACTAACTCATTGTTAACTAACAGATCACTTGCCAGGTCAAATTGTGATCCAATTTGTGTCATTCTATCTACTTTTGAATTTTGGGCTCTGGGCACTACCTCAATATTGAAGGCATCAAAGCCATTTATCAAGTCCCAAATCATGTGCCGATAGGACCTCATTATTACATTTTTGGCTATTGCTTTCTCTCTGATTTGTTTTACCACTAGTTCTGAGTCTCCTCTCATTATCAGATTCTTAATTTCCTTTTTCTTGGCCAACATGAGTCCATGTACCAAAGATTCATACTCAACGTCATTATTGGTACAGGTGAACTGAAAGCGAATGGCTCTTAGAATTTTCTCACCATTTGGGTTAGTAAGGCAAATACCTGCTCCAGTACCATTCTTGCTCCTAGCCCCATCAAAAT
This sequence comes from Cunninghamia lanceolata, assembly GCA_027924645.1. NCBI lineage: Eukaryota > Viridiplantae > Streptophyta > Pinopsida > Cupressales > Cupressaceae > Cunninghamia > Cunninghamia lanceolata. The sequence continues at coordinate 10,229,247 of BSBN01000320.1, forward strand.
TTAAGGTCCAAATTTCTGAGTCTCCTTCAGATTCTCCAGTTTCTAATACTTCTTTCCTTATAATATTCAGGATTTCTTGGTCTTCTTCAAAAATAACATAAGTGCCTAGACCAGTTGAGTCATAGTTTCCATAAGGATCACTCTATATCATGGTCAACAGCTAATTGTTCTCTTCTTCTTGTTGGTCATGTTCAGTCCAGTCACCTAATTCTTCAACAAAGACTCTCTCCTCTTTATTCATCATGGCATGGGATGCTTCTATTTTTGGGGTTGGTTCATTTGTAATATGGTCTTTGGATAATGGCCCAGATAATACTTTCATCTTTGTCCCATACTTAGTTCTTAGGATTAGGTGTGACCAATCTAGTGACATGTAACCTCCTATTTTGGCTGTGAAATCTCTGGATAAGCATAAACCAAATACAGGGGGAATATCTATGACTACCACATCTTGATTGACAGTTATATTGAGACAAGTATATAGTTGTAATGGAAGTTGTTTGATTTTTCCTATACTTTGAATAGATTTCCCATCCAACTGCATGATCCCTCTAGTAAGTGGCTCATACTTTATCTTTAAAGTATCTGCTATCTGCTTTGGCATTACTGTAGTACTGGCCCTAGAATCTATCATTGTATTATGCAACAGTTTTTTTCCAACTATTAAAGTCAGATAAAAAGGATCTGGTTTAGATTTACCTACCTCAGGTGCATTGTTCAACAAAGCTATTGTTTGTAGAGGTACAATATCTTTATGTTGGATTTTCCCTTTATCAGTAGCTCCTTCTTTAGTACTAGTGTATTTAGAGGCCTCTTAAACTTGCAGAGCTTCTTGTAATAGTGTCTTCTACTTGGGAATAGCCAACATATCCTAGATTGATACGTGTGCTAGAGTTCTTTTTAGCTGGTCCACCACATTCACAGTTCCTAATGCTTGTGTCTTTGAATAATAAGGGTACCTTGTCTTTTCTAGCATCTATCCCGAGGCTACTTGATTCTGCACCGGCTGGGGCACTTCTTGCCTAGAGACTAGATTGTGATGATTTTGAAATTGAGGAGTCTTGATAATCTCAGTATTTGTGATTTCAGGCTACTCCATCATTCTCCTCTTTGATCTGGTATAATAGTCTGACTGTACCAATGGTTTCTTTGAAGTGGATGTCTCATTCAAGAGCATTGAATCTTCCTCTTCAATCCATGAAAATAAGGCATGTTTAGGGGCTATTTCCTCTTCTTGTTGTATAGACATCACTTGCATTTGGGCAACCATTAATGCATTCTGGACACCAGGGGATTGATATGGTGGAGTATTACATGTTGAGAATTGTCCTTCTAACCCTCTCTATTCTGCTATCTTTTGCTACAAATTACCTCTAGGACAGGCTTTGGGCATATGTGCATTGTTGCAGGGAAAGCACTAGGCATTTGTGTCATCTGCTAAGTTATTTTTCCCTAGAACTATTTCTCTGTTGGGATTATGAGGAACAATTTGTAGAGGTGTAGGGACTGAAAACAACTGGTTTGAAGGCTGAGGATTATTTTTCCTTTGAGGACCTTGATATTGTTTTGGCTGAAAAAGGGGTCTTTTTCCTTAGAAACCTTGATAAGGAGGCTTTGAATAGGGATTTTGTTCTCTTTAGGTTAATTATCTCATTTGAAAAGTCCTTAGAATATTCTTGACATCATCCATTTTAGATGGTTGAGCAGAGGTGGTTGCCATAACAGGTTGTTGAGGTATTGGGAATGAATACATGGACATAGGTGGAACTGTGAGATTAGGAGCTTCTTGTGGCAAAGGTAGGGAAATTTCTGGGAACATGGGCATAGGAGGCCTTGCGGGCAATTTTCCAGCATCTATCAAGTTATTTTCAACCTTGACAACTAACTCATATGCTTCTGGCAATATCTGACCTCCTAGGGACTGAATCATTACTGATATATCAAAATTAAAAGCTTTGAGGTAGAACACAATAGCCATAATTGATAATGGTCTTGCTGTAGTAGGAATCCTATCCCAGGGCTTTTGAAATTTTTAGTTAAAATCAGTCATGGTTTCTTGTGGTGCCCTTTTGATAGTGATTAATTGTTGTAGCAGGGAAGATTTATCACCTTTCTCTTCAAATCTTGTAAAGAAGGCATCACCAAGCTGATCCCATCTAGATATTGTATTTGGAGTGAGAGATCTATACTAGTCCAGAGCCTTTCCCTTGAAAGAAGTTGCTAGCAGTCTTATTGCCACATTCTGTTCATTAATAATATGCACTACACACACATCAGATACATCTTGTAGATGTTCCCTAGGTGTCTTGAAATCTTCTCCACTGAACTTAGGTAGAGCCTTCAAGGCATTGGCTGGGATAGGATCCCAAGTGGCTGGTGGTACTAGGAGAATGAGAGGATTGCTGGTGTTCCAATTTGCATAGTTCCTTGGAGGTATAGGTGCTCCCATATTTGTTCCTTGTGTTACTGTAACCTGATTCACTCTTCTCCTTGGAGTAGTTACTAATGGTGGTAAAAGAATGTTCAGATTAGTAGTAGATTGAGCTCTTGTTGTAGGTCCACAGCTTTGGCTCCTTGTCACTCTTTGGCTCATACGATCTTGATAGGAACTTCAAGAAAGGTCCCACTGAGCATGCCAAAAATTGTTGATGTATAAAATTGCATAGGTTCCAACACCAACATGGGAAGTTTCAAGAATGTGAGACTTTCTACTTGAAACAACCTTCAAATTTTAAATAAGTTGGTTGTTCCTATTTCAATTGGGTTTTGAGTGAAGGGAAAGAAATAAACAGGATTATAGATACAATAAGCAAATCTAATTTATGGCGATGCGCCTAAGTAAAAAGTATTCCTTCAATTCAAGCACAGTGAAGTTGTTCTCAAGATACAATTATATTAAAGAGTAGATACTGCATGATCAACTTAAACAGATATAATGAATATTATCAAAGGCTTATAACCAGATGACTTTGCTAATACACAGATGATATCAACCAAGACACAGAACAGAGTTCTTATTTATCTTCCAGCAACATAAAAGGCACAGAACATGCACATATATATTGACTTTCTTATCAAGAACAACAAAATAAAGGCAAAATGACATAAACCAGTCACAAAAAAGTCTCTGACCCCTCTATTGAATTTCTAATTGAAAACTTATATCAAACTAAAGTCCTCCATCCATTATTCGATTACAAATTTTGCATATTTATAATCATTAATTTAACACAAGATTGCTTGCAACAACCCAAATCATCAACAGCCAAACAGAACTGAAGATTATTGGAAATGCATGGTGGTTACGATCTTCTAAATATATAATGGCCATCCCTCCTATGCGCTCATTAGCTGGGGTGAAATATTATGTGGCACACTAACTATATTGAGACTAAGACACATGGCAACACCCGTACGTATAAGGATGAAAAGAAAATATGACAGGTGGTAGCGTCTGTATATACTTAGAAACTCTTTTGCCTTAAAAGAAATTCTTAGGAAATAGCCACTTGTTGCACTCTGTAGTCTCCAAAAATGATATTCTACCCCGCCAAGCCTTTAAAAACCTGTGTCTTTATACCTGGGCACCCTTTGTTGTGACAACTGTCACAACCTGCTTCACTTAGAAACTGAGACATAATAATAATGGGACCCACTGCCTTCATAACTCACTACCCTCAAAGGGAATAAAACTGGGACAAATAGCGGCACCTACACTCATACAAGCTAACACGCGGCAACCTCCACAACACTATTGAAACAAATGAAACTTTTGAAAGGTCCCTCGGAAGCTGACACTTGGCGTGTTCTGCTACAACTGTGATTTAAAATGTTTCATGCTACAAGAAGATTATGAATAAAGTAACCCTTTCTTTGCTACCACCACGTGGCACGCTCTGCAACCATGAAACAAAATGTATTGTGGCCCACCATATTTATGCCAATATCAATATAAATTTTGAAAAGGGACACGCGGCATCCTCCGAATAAAACTCAAAAAGACACATGGCATCACCCGCTAGCTTATAGCAAGAAAGAAAACTTTTTAAGACCGCTTCCGCTAGCGAGACATGGCACCTTCCACAGGCTTGAAAAAAATGTATCAAAAAGATGTTACTTGATATGTGGCACACTCCACAACAAACTCAAAAGGACACACTGCACCCTCCGCATAAAACTGGGTGCTTGTTTCATTGTTGTGACTTTGACATGTGGTGCGACTTGGGCACATAAACATTTGATGCACAGAACAGAGAGACACAAAGACATAGAGACACAAATATTAAGCCACTGTACTTTAAACACAACACTGCCAAAATTGAAAAAAAATGTCGAGACAATCTACAGTTCTTAGCGACCATCAAGACTTCTGAGCTTGCTCTGAAAGAACCCAAAACTGACAAAAAGATATTGTATTGAAAATAAAACTTGAATTATAGATTATGCAATGCTATCTGATATATTGACCATTCTGAATCTAAGAGCCCTTGTCTACTATGCAAATCTTGAAAAGAAAAATCAAGATTAATTATATCTTTATGGGAAAATGTTTGCAAAATTTGTACCACAGCCTTTAATTGAAATTCCAGCTAGGCCATAGGTATCAACGTAGTTTCAACTTCCTTTACTGTTGATGAATTACTCAAACTTGGAAAATTGTCTGATCATTTTGCTTGGTCAAAAGAAGAGCCTTGATGTCATCTATCATCAACACTGTGTTACTATCTAGGAAGGGTGAAGGAAGTCCTAGTTGCACCAAATCTTCTATGTGTTTCTTCATATTCTTTACTCTTTCCTTCACTATATCTAGGAGCTCTAGACAATTTGTGGCTATAGAATTACAACTCAAAACCGCATTGACCTTCTTAGTAGAAACCATTCTATCAGTGACACCTACAGCTGCTAATGTTTCATTTGTTGTGTCATACAACGTTTTTAACAAAAGCTGAGAGTTAAAAACTCTTAATGAGACAATGGACAAAGTGGCATGTACAGAAGTTTCTACCTTCTCACATAGCTGCTGAGCATTTAACAGAAAAGTCAAAGATGGGTTTATCTAAATAATCTCCTCAGAGATTCTCTTCCATACTGTAACATACGGCTCTTTCACTAAATTTAGAACTCTAGCATTCTATGGCCTATTAGCCAACTCAATTGTCAATTGTTTTGTTCTTTGTTGCTTAGCCATGAGTTGTGCCTGACCTGCACTATTGGCATTTTTCTCATTCAATAATTTTTGTTGCAACTGTGTGGCCTCTTGCAATTTATCCTGATACCTCTTTTCTGAAGTGGCTTTTTCATGTCTTAAAATAGTTATTGCAACCTTCTCCTCTGCCAGCTCAATCTTAAGACAAGCAATATGGGCCTATACAGCCTCATGTATCTGTAAAGAAGTAGTATTCTACAATTTTTTATTCAAATTATCAATCTCATTTTTCTTAGACTGAATCTCCCAAGCAAGATTATTGTTATTCACTTTCTCTTGAGCCAAATCATTCTCTGCCTTATGCAACTTCTTAGACACTTTCAAATAGTCTGTAGCCATAGCAGTCGCAGTTTCATTTAGCAGCTCAACCTAGTTCTGTGGCCTAAAGAGAGACATATCCATGGACACAACATTCATAGCATAATCTTGGGGCTACATTTTCTCATTTGGTTTTACTACATTTGGGGACAAATGTGTCACTGTCAATGATTGTTGAATAGGGTCATAGAGTGACCTCATGTGAGCCACAATAGGGCTTTTGTTTTCCTTTTTCCTCTTCTTTTCCATCCTGGCCTCTCTATCCTTTTTTGGTATGTCTACTTGAGCTTGGAAGGTAGCAGGAGATGCAATATAACCTCCAGCAAAGGGGTGACCTTGAGGCAGGCCATAAGGAATACCAGATAATTGTTAGCTAGGGGATACTTGGGGAGGGGTCCGTTTAGACACAAATGGAGAAAATAATGGCAAGGTAATGGCCTATGAGGACATGGCCAGTGTACTGGCAGTTGGGGCAGGGGTTTGTGTAAGCTCAATAGAAGTGGCAGGGGACATGGAAGCCTGAGTACTTGGGATTGCCACTCCTATATAAGAAGAAAGAGATACAGGAGAGAAGGGAGAAGAAGTACCTACTTGAGTCACAGAAGAGGTAACTGGTACATGTTGTTGTGGTGTTGCTTCTTCTTCTTCTTCTTCTTCTTCTTCTTCTGGTAGGATCAATCTCCTTACTTTCAAAGGCCTCTCTATTGTTTCCTCTATTTCTTCATCTTCAATATTTACAACCACTAGTTTTTGAAAAGGGACCATTTTGGAACCCCCAGATGCTAAAGTTGTACGAGTTCCTAGAATTGTTGATGACACAACACCTTTTTTATTCTCTAAGGTGATAAGGGATCAAGGCCATAAAGATTTGGGATCAAAAGATGACGCCTATGCTATTTCTTACATTATTAGGGTAGATTATGTTTCTTCCTCTGGTTCCTCACCCTTCCTCTGAATTTTGCTTATGTCTGGACTTGAGACTAGGGATGGATGCCACTCATCCCAGATTGATTCTCATATCTCATCATTTTCAACATTCCCAAATGAATGTGTAATCTCAAAAGTCTATTGCCTATATTTCCAATAGGCCTCAATATTTTCTGTCCTCCATTCTTTTGCTTTTAATGATTTCCTTAGACCAGCAGTCATTTTCAGCTTAGGGTCATACTCTTTCTCTTTGGCATAGAAGGTTGCCCATGGCCTAGGCCCCTCATAGGGCAAATCAGTTAATTCCACATAGAGATCTGGGTTATCTTCTTATGGAGACCTCTTATCTTCCCAGAATGGGTGTCCTTCATGTACCATCTTGGCACAAACCTTATTATTTATTACCCAAGAAGCTAGGAAACTATTTGGGTCATATTTCCATTTATCCTCTATGATAAGAAATCCAAGGGAAACTAACTTCCTTAATAAGAGGCTCTCTACACCTCTAACTTCAAGTGTCATGTTTCCCCTGGCCCATGGGACATCATACGTCTTTGCTTTCTTTTCTTGTGGCCGAAATCATTGTCTACAACAGATACTTGATGAGTAACCTCTAGGAATACAACCCTAGGGGTCAATACTTTAGGTAATAGCACAGGCTCTCCGATGAAACCTTGGACTCTGATGATTGTAGTATGGGCTCCAAAGAAGTAGTCACAGGGAATTGGGTAGTTGGTTATAAAACCCCTTATACTCTGTGTCATCCTATGTTCCACAAGCTCAGGGTTTAATTAGCTAAAAGTAGGGGCGATAAAAAACTCCCAAAACTCATAGGGATCAGAGGTTTTAGATAACACATGTGTCCATGCAGACACAAGGATGGTTCTACCATGACCAGAATATGAGTCATACATATTTAAGGGCATATGCTGTATAAAAAGACCAAAATTTTGATACAACATAAGATGGAACAGGAAAGTAGAATACCTAAATACTCGCTTTATTTTGAAATTGGCAAGCTGGTCAATCATGGATGCAACAATTTGCTTCAAAAAATCTAGCCGGTACTCCTGAGATTTATCCACAGTTTTCATTCTGAAAATGATTGCCAATTTCCAGTTATGAACTGTGTTGTCTTCCTTCATTCCAAAAATGAAAGCTATCATTGAGAGGGCATCCTGAACATCATGGTTAAATTGTGCACAACTAGCAGGTAGTGTGGGCATCTAAGTATTATATTCACCTAGATGTATCTCTGCATTTAGAAATTTTAGTGTGTTATGTAAATTCACCCATGTGCCTTGCATCTTGGCAATAGTTGGAAATGTGGCCGTTCTATCATACTTTAGGGCCAGTATGTCCCTTATGGTCTTGGGTGTAATATTAACTATGAAAGGGCCCTGTTGGATAGAATTTAATGGTGCATGAAACAACTCTGCACACAATTCAATTAGCTCAAGACAAGGGTGTACTTTTGGAGCTAGGAATTGTGCCATTTGAGAAGTCCATATTCTCATACCAAAAGTCTCATACTGCCCCTTGTTCGCTCAGATGAGGCACCTCTGATGTGCCCCCTCTCAGAGATTCTTGGTGGTCTTTTGAAGAGGTGTGTCATATATGTCATCTACATAGTCTTTCACCTGATCTGGGTCAACAGATAATCCCACTTCAGGAACCATTGTTCTTGGATAGGACTTCTTTGGTTGTGCATGTTCCGAAGCATATGACTTGTTGTTCAACAATTTATCAGTCAACTCAAAAATTCCAAGTCCCTCCTGTGGTGACTGTGTCTTAGACATATCTGTATGTTTTTGAGAAGAGTTAAGAAAGATTTGACACAGAAAAAGGGAAAAACTATTTTAGTAGAGTGATACTTAGCGGAAAGGCACTTGTAAGGAATAGAGCTCGGACGTGATGGTGATTTAGAGAAGAAAGATAGAAGCAAATGATGCTCACAAGGACTTAAAATCCAACTTATTGGACCTTATGGAAATAATACATGACACTAGTGACTTATTAATTGCATTAATACTGAGAAACAATTAGTGTATCTTTTCAAAATCCACATTGGATAGAGTCTTAGATGTGTAATGAGAGTGGCTATCTTTCTAAAAAAGCATGTACTTTCGTGAGATTTTAGGGATTGCTGAACAACAATAACAAATGCAAGGGCTAAAAGAGAAGGGGCTTTGTGCTACTTGACACATGTTCACTTAACACTTATTTGAAAGGGAAAGCGTGAAAAGAGAGCGGGAAAATAGAAAGCAAGAAAAGGAAACAAAAAACTAACTAACTATGATACATGATGAGCCCCTTCTTAAGTGAACTGTTTCAGAAAGATCCCATTTACCGAGATCTCTTCAGGTTCTCCATTCATGGTTTCCAGCTCAAATTAATTTTGTTTCTTGCAAGAATGAACCTTATAAGGGCCTATCCATAATGATTCAAATTTGCTGTGTCGACCTGGCTTGGCAGCTCTTTCATCTCATTTCAATACCAAAGAGCCAACCTCAAAAATGGGATTAGAAGTCTTCTTGTCTAACCAATTCTTAACCATTTTCTAATGTTTCATTACTGATTCATGTGCCTTTTCTCTCTTTTCTTGGACTTTCAACAGCTCGGCAAGTCTGACTTGCATTGGGCTATTTTCCTCAATTTCTATCTATTTTAACAGTTGTAAAGCAGGAATCTCTAAACTTAGTGGCATTACTATAGGTTTATCATAAACCAACTCATAGGGAGACATTTTAGTTACTTTCTTTGGTGTGATCCTATCAGCCCACAGTGTTGTATTAAGTAACTTATCCCACTCTCTTTGATAATTAGTCCCTATCCTTTTTATGAGTCTGATAAGGTTCTTGTTAGTGGACTCTGTCAGACCATTACCTTGTGGGTAATAATTTGAAGAAGTCTTCAAATATATCCCATTTATTAAAGAAAACTTAGATAATTTGGTTCCCAAAAATGCTTTAGCATTATTTGATATGATGGTACGAGGAGGACCAAACCAAGAAGTTATGCCTTCTAAAAATTCTAGTATGACCTTTTCTATTGGCTCTTTGAGGGGTACTGCTTCACTCCACGTGGTAAAGTAATCTGTTGCTATGAGAATCCATTTGTGTCCCATATTTGATACTAGATTGATCATACCAATAAAATCCAAACCCCATTGAGCAAAGGGTTCATCCACAACTATGGGACTTAGAGGCATTGCTGTGTTTCTCCTTTTGCTAGTATAAAACTGGCAAGCCTGGCATTCCTTAACCATCTGATGGCAATCTATAAATAGAGTGGGCCAAAATTATCCTACTTGTGTCACTTTGATTGCAGTGGTCCTTGCTGAAAAATGTCCACCTGAGGCTCTATGATGCAATTCATGTAATATTCTTTGAGCTTCATCTTTCTCTATACATCTTAAGAGTATACCATCAATATTCCTTCTAAATAAGATCTGATGAATTAGTACAAAATGGATTCCTTGTTACCTATAGTACCTTTTCTTATCATGGGAGAGTTCATTTGGGAACACCCCATACTTCATAAATTGTATCCTGTTTCTGACCCAAGAATCTTGGTCAACCTCTTGGAGTTTCAACACATTTTTATTTTCTATTTCTTCAGATACTAATCTTTCTATGTCTTGGGTCATGTACTGGCACAATCCTTTTCCTCTGACTAACTTGTTCAATCTTACTTCTACATCATATTCTAAAATCTTTATTATCCAATTGGTCCTTTTCTCAATGATCTCACCGTCCATAATATATTCTCTTACACTGGGATGAGCCGCTAATATCAGAATTTTATTTCCTGTTACCAAATGTCTAAATTTTTTAAGGGCTTTTACCATGATGTATGCTTTCTTCTCCATGAAATTATATCTTGACTCATATTCTCTAAGTGTCTTGGAGAAGAAAGCTATTGGATGCTCTCCTTCCTCTTGATCATCTTTCTGAATTAGATCAACAACATTGAATTCTCCCCCATACACATACATTATAAAAGTTTTAGAGAAATCTGGGTTTCTGAGTACTCAGGCTATTGAAATGGCTCTCTTGACCTCTTCAAAAACCTGTCTTCCTTCTGTAGGCCATTTGAAAACTAGATCTTTGTTAATCAACAGTGTCATTGGTCTAATTAGATCTTCAAAATCAGATATAAATCGGCTGACAAAGTTAATTTTCCCTAAAAAGGATTGAACTGCTTTCTTGTTGACTGGTAGAGATAAATTCATTATAGCTGTGACCCTTTCTGGATCAATGGAGACCCCTTCCTTTGATACTATGTGTCCTAGAAGCTTACCTTGAGGCACATAAAAGATACATTTCTTCGGATTTAGTGAGATCTAGAACTCTTGGCATTTCTTGAAAATAACCTCTAAATGGTCAAAATGATCTCTAGCATTCTTAGAAAAAATAGTCAGGTCATCTAGATAGATCAGAATGATCTTATTTATAAGCTCCCCAAATGCTACATCCATTGCACGCTGAAAAGTAGCTCCAACATTCGAAAGGCCAAAGGGCATCTTAGCATATGCAAATGTTCCCCACTTTGTAGTGAACACAATCTTATGCTGATCTTCATCTTCTAACCAAATCTAGTTGTATCCTAAGAAACCATCAAGCAAGGAAAACCTTTCTGACCCAGCCACAGTCCATAAAATCTGTTCCATAGAAGGCAGGGGATAATGATCTTTCAAAGATGCTTTATTCAGATCCCTGAAATCTACACAGAGCCTTATGTCACCATTTTTCTTTCTTATAGGTACTAAGTTTGACACCTAGGTTGAATGTTTAATTGGGAAAATAATCTTTGATTCTAGGAGCTTTTGTAGCTCATCCACCATTAGGGGTTCAATTCTAGGATTTACTGGCCTTTGCTTCTATTAGACTGGTTTGGATCCTTCAGTAAGCTCTATGGTGTGCTGGATGATGTCTCTGTTATAGCCATGGAGGTCCTCATAGGTCCAAACAATCACCCTATCATATTTGTCACAAAGCAATCAACTTATCTTTTTCCTCTTGGGTTGTAACATTACATATTTGCAACTTTCTTCCTTCACTTACTTGAATTTCAGAATAATCCTCCTTATTTGCCTTAAACCTCCTCTTCTCTAGGCTTGCATCTTCTGGATCAAACAAATTTTCTAGAGTAATCAATCCTTTAGAGAGTTTAGTTGATTTTAGCTGGATAATTTGATCACCATATGCTTCCTCAATTTTGGGGTGTAATTGATTAGCAAACTCACTTGATTGCTGTAAAAATGTAAGTACTTGAAGGTCATTGTCAAAAACTTGCAATTTTGATCATTGTCTAGAATTGGTGGTCTTGTTATAACCTTAACTAACTCATTGTTAACTAATAGATCACTTGCCAGGTCAAATTGTGAACCAATTTGTGTCATTCTATCTGCTTCTAAATTTTGGGCTCTGGGCACTACCTCAATATTGAAGGCATCAAAGCCATTTATCAAGTCCCAAATCATGTGGCAATAGGACCTCATTCTTACATTTTTGGCTATTGCTTTCTCTCTGATTTGTTTTACCACCAGTTCTGAGTCTCCTCTCACTATCAGATTCTTAATTTCCTTTTTCTTGGCCAACATGAGTCCATGCACCAAAGATTCATATTCAACGTCATTATTGGTATAGGTGAACTGAAAGCGAATGGCTCTTAGAATTTTCTCACCATTTGGGGTAGTAAGGCAAATACCTACTTCAGCACCATTCTTACTCCTAGCACCATCAAAATATAAGGTCCATATTTCTGAGTCTCCTTCAGATTTTCCACTTTCTGATCTCTTTCCTTATAATATTTAGGATTTCTTGGTCTTCTTTAAACATAACATAAGTGCCTAGACCAGTAGAGTCATAGTTTCCATAAGGATCACTCTGCATCATGGTCAACAGCCGATAGTTCTCTTCTTCTTGTTGGTCATGTTCAGTCCAGTCACCTAATTCTTCAACAAAGACTCTCTCCTCTTTATTCATCATGGCATGGGATGCTTCTATTTTTGGGGTTGGTTCATTTGTAATATGGTCTTTGGATAATGGCTCAGACAATACTTTGATCTTTGTCCCATACTTAGTTCTTAGGATTAGGTGTGACCAATCTAGTGACATGTAACCTCCTATTTTGGCTGTGAAATCTCTGGATAAGCATAAACCAAATACAGGGGGAATATCTATGACTACCACATCTTGATTGACAGTTATATTGGGACAAGTATATAGTTGTAATGGAAGTTGTTTGCTTTTTCCTATAGGTTGAACAGATTTACTATCCAACTGCATGACCCCTCTGGTAAGTGGCTCATACTTTATCTTTAAAGCATCTACTATCTGCTTTGGCATTACTGTAGTATTGGCCCCAGAATCTATCATTGTATTATGCAGTAATTTTTTCCCAACTATTAAAGTCAGATAAAAAGGATCTGGTTTAGATTTACCTACCTCAGGTGCATTGTTCAACATAGTTGTTGTTTGTAGAGGTACAATATCTTTATGTTGGATTTTCCCTTTATCAGTAGCTCCTTCTTTAGCACTAGTGTATTTAGAGGCCTCTTGACCTTGCAGAGCTTCTTGTAATAGTGTCTTCTACTCTAGAATAGCCAACATATCCTAGATTGATATGTGTGTTGGAGTTCTTTTCAGCTAGTCCACCACGTTCACAGGTTCTAATGCTTGTGTCTTTGAATAATAAGGGTACCTTGTCTTTTCTAGCATCTGTCTTGAGGCTACTTGATTCTGCACCGGCTAGGGCACTTCTTGCCTAGAGACTAGATTGTGATGATTTTGAAATGAAGGAGTTTCGATAATCTCATTATTTGTGAGCTTAGGCTGCTCCATCATTCTCCTCTTTGATCTCGTATAATAGTCCGATTGCACCAATGGTTTCTTTGAAGTGAATGTCTTATTCAAGAACACTGAATCTTCCTCTTCAATCCATGAATATAAGGCATGTTCAGGGGCTATTTCCTCTTCTTGTTGTATAGACATCACTTGTATCTAGGCAACCATTACTGCATTCTAGACACTAGGGGATTGATATGGTGGAGTATTAGACGTTGAGAATTGTCCTTCTAACCCTCTCTATTTTGCTATCTTTTGCTGCAAATTACCTCTAGGATAGGCTCTGAGCATATGTGCATTATTGTAGGGAAAGCACCAGGGATTTGTGTCATATGCTAAGTTATTTTTCCCTGGAACTATTTCTCTGTTGGGATTATGAGGAACAATTTGTAGAGGTGTAGGGACTAAAACCAACTGGTTTGAAGGCCGAGGCTTATTTTTCCTTTGAGGGCCTTGATATTGATTTGGCTGAAAAGGGGGTCTATTTCCTTGGAAACCTTGATAAGGAGGCTTTGAATAGGGATTTTGCTGTCTCTTTAGGTTAATTATCTCATTTGAAAAGGTCCTTAGAATATTCTTGACATCATCCATTTCAGATGGTTGAGCAGAGGTGGTTGCCATAATAGGTTGTTGAGGTATTGGGAATGAATACATGGACACAGGTGGAACTGTAACATTAGGAGCTTCTTGTGGCAAAGGTAGGGAAATTTCTAGGAACATGGGCATAGGAGGCCTTGGGGGTAATTTTCCAGCATCTATCAAGTTATTTTCGGCCTTGAAAGCTAACTCATATGCTTCTGGCAGTATCTGACCTCCTAGGGATTGAATCATTACTGATATATCAGAATTAAAAGCTTTGAGGTAGAACACAATAGCCATACTTGATAATGGTCTTGCAGTAGCAGGAATTCTATCCTAGGTCTTTTGAAATTTTGAGTTAAAATCAGTCATGGTTTCTTGTGGTGTCCTTTTGATAGTGATTAATTGTTGGAGCAAGGAAGATTTATCACCTTTCTCTTCAAATCTTGCAAGGAAGGCATACCAAGTTGATCCCATGTAGATATTGTATTTGGAGTGAGAGATCTATACCAGTTCAGAGCCTTTCCCTTGAAAGAAGTTGCTAGTAGTCTTATTGCGACATTCTGTTCAGTAATAACATGCACTACACACACATCAGATACATCTTGTAGATGTTCCCCAGGTGTCTTGAAATCTTCTCCACTGAACTTAGGTAGAACCTTCAAAGCATTGGCTGGGATAGGATCCCAAGTGGCTGGTGGCACTAGGAGAATGAGAGGATTGCTGGTGTTCCAATTTGCATAGTTCCTTAGAGGTATAGGTTGTCCCATATTTGTTCCTTGTGTTACTGCAACCTGATTCACTCTTCTCCTTGGAGTAGTTACTAATGGTGGTAAAAGAATGCCCGGATTAGTAGGAGACTGAGCTCTTGTTGTTGGTCCATAGCTCTGGCTCCTTGTCACTCTCTGGCTCATACAATCTTGATAGGAACTTCAAGAAAGTTCCCATCAAGCATGCCAAAAACTGTTGATGTATAAAATTGCACAGGTTCCAACACCAATATGGGAAGTTTCAAGAATGTGAGACTTGCTACTTGAAACAACTTTCAAATTTTAAAGAAGCTAGTTGTTCCTATTTCAATTGGGTTTTGAGCAAAGGGAAAGAAATAAATGGGATTACAGATACAATAAGCAAATCTAATTTATGGCGATGCACCTAAGTAAAAAGTATTCCTTCAATTCAAGCACAGTGAAGCTATTCTCAAGATACAGTTATATTAAAGAGAAGATACTGCATGATCAACATAAATAGATATAATGAATATTATCAAAGGCTTATAACCAGATGACTTTGCTAATACATAGATGATATCAACCAAGACATAGAATAGAGTTCTTCTTATTTATCTTCCAACAACATAAAAGGCACAGAACATGCATAGATATATTGACTTTCTTATCAAGAACAACAAAATAAAGGCAAAATGACATAAACCAGTCACAGAAAAGTCTCTAACCCCTCTATTAGATTTCTAATTAAAAACTTATATCAAACTAAAGTCCTCCATCCATTATTCGATGACAAATTCTTTATATTTATAATCATCAATTTAACACAAGATTGCTTGCAACAACCCGAATCATCAACGACCAAACAGAACTGAAGATTATTGGAAATCCATGGCAGTTACGATCTTCTGAATCTGTAACGACCATCCCTCCTGCGCGCTCATTAGCTGGGGAAAAATATTATGTGGCACACTAACTATATTGAGACTAAGACACATGGCAACACCTGCATGCATAAGGATGAAAAGAAAATATGACAGGTGGCTGCATATACTTAGAAACTCTTTTGCCTTCAAAGAAATTCTTAGGAAATAGCCACTTGTCGCACTCCGCAGTCTCTAAAAATGATACATGTCCTACCCCACCAAGCCTTTAAAAACTTGTGTCTTTATACCTAGGCACCCTTCATTGTGACAACTGTCACAACCCACTTCACTTAGAAATTGAGACACAATAATAATGGGACCCACTGCCTTCATAACTCACTACCCTCAAAGGGAATAAACCTAGGATAGATGGTGGCACCCTCACTCATACAAGCTAACACGCGGTAACCTCCACAACACTATTGAAACAAATGAAACTTTTGAAAGGCCCCTCGGAAGCTGACACTTGGCGTGTTTTGCTACAACTGTGATTTAAAATGTTTCATGCTACAAGAAGATTATGAATAAAGTAACCCTTTCTCCGCTGCCACCATGTGGCACCCTCCGCAAGCATGAAACAAAATGTATTATGTCCCACAATATTTATGCCACTATCAATATAAATTTTGAAAAGGGACACACGGCATCCTCTGCATAAAACTCAAAAAGACACATGGCATCACCCACCAGCTTATAGCAAGAAAGGAAACTTTTTGAGACCGCTTCCGCTAGCGACACATGGCGCCTTCCACAGGCTTGAAACTTGATACATGGTGCACTACACAACAAACTCAAAAGGACACACGGCGCCCTTCACATAAAACTGGGTGCTTGTTTCATTGTTGTGACTTTGACACTTAGCGCGGCCCGTGCACAGAAACATTTGAGGCACATAATAGAGAGACACAAAGACATAGAGACACAAATATTAAGCCACTATACTTTAAACGCAACACTACCAAAACTAAAACAAAATGTAGAGACACTCTACAGTTAGTAAAACTTAGGTTGGGTAAGTGCAAGAAGATGGGGGGCCAAAAAGGGGTCTTAAGTGGCCACTTTTTCTGAAATTAGGAAATACAGACGTTGGAAGAGAAATTGAGCATAGTTACACTCAAAATTTGAAGATGCAACCAAAACAATGTTCGTAGTGCTCTGAGTCTACTTTCTAGATTACTAATTTTTTTTGAAAATGGTATAGATTAATGGGTTCAAAATAGAGAGCCACAGAAATTGGTGTTGTTTCTGTCAAAAAAATATAACATAGCGTGTTTTGTGGCTCCCTCAAAAGGTTAACTTTTTTTTGGTATTTTTAAAATCACTTCGATGATAAATTAGCTAACAGCATGTAGTTTATACTCAATTTTTCTGATAATTTTATAATGAATATTTGATTTTTTACTAATTTTCAAAGTGGACACATCCTAAAAAATAGAATTTTGGCCATGCTACCCTTGTCAAATTTGAAAATTAATTGAATTTTTTTTAATATGTGTAGAATGGAGTCTAGTTTATTAAAATGTAATTTATGTGAAATTTCAATGAACAGTTAATTTATAATGAAAAAAAGACTAAACACAGGTTTTTGCCCAAAAATAGACACACAAACAAAAGAAATTAAAGATGAAGGGCTTAACATTGTCAAAATGTGAAAAACATTACATCATTAAATAGCTAAGAGAAAGCCTAACATTACCCAGGTGTTCAATTTGTTCAACCTTGAAACATGTGCAAATATGAGGGTTACCACAGACAAAATTATGTGAAATCTTGTAGAATTTCTAAAAACACTTTTATGGACATTGGGAAGGCACTCGAAGCCTTTGGGTTGAAAATCCAAAGCAAATCCCAATCCTAAGGATTGGGATTCTCAAAGAAAAATATAACACGAGCATGTTATAACACGCTTGCGTTATGTTGTGCTTTTTTTTCCCTTTTTTACATGTTTGTCAGTGTTTGCCTAGTTCGACATAACACGAGCGTATTATAATGTGCTCATGTTATGTCTCCCTTTGAATGATTTATGTTCAAGTTTTGGAAAAATGTTTATTGGATGTATATATGTTTTCTTTTATGTATGTATGTATGGTTGTATGTATGTATGCATGCTTGTATGTATGTATATATGTATGCATGTTTGTATGTATGTATGTATGCGTGTATGTATGTATGTATGTATGCATGTATGTATGTATGTATGTAAGGGTTTTGGGTTTAGGGTATATAAGGACCTGAGCCCATATAGATTTTGGGGTTGAGGGTTGAAGGTTGAGGGATTAGGGCTTAAGTAATAGGTAGAGGGTAGAGGGTAGAGGGTAGAGGTTAGAGGGTTGAGGGTTACAGTTGAGGGTTAATATTTAGGTTGTTGAGTGTATAAGATTAAGTGTGTAAGGCATGGGGATTAGGGTTTAAGATATGGGGTTTAGGGTTTATGATATGGATTGAGGGTATATAAGGCATAGGGTGACTTGGGTTGAGAGAACGTATGGTTTAGGTTTAATTTAAGTATAGGGTTGAGGCATAATATTCAGGGTTTAGGGTATAAGGGTGAGGTTATAGGGTATAGGGATGAGGGTTTGTGGGTGTAGGCTTCAGGGTTTAAGGTATAGGGTTGAGGATTGAGGGATTGGGGCTTAAGTATATGGTTGAGGGTTTAGGGATAGGTTTTAGGGTTTAAGGTTTAAGGGTTGAGGGTTGAGGGATAAGGTTTAGGGTTTAGGGGTAAGGGATTAGGGTTTAAGCTATAGTGTCGAGGGTTGAGGGTTTAGGAATAGGGATAACATTTAGGGTTTAGGGATGAGGGATTAGGGTTGAGGGTTGAGGGATTAGGATTTAAGGTATAGTGTTGAGGGTTGAGGATTTAGGAATAGGGTTTACGGTTTAGGGTTGAGGGATTAGGGTTTAAGGTATAGTGTTGAGGGTTGAGGGTTTAGGTATAGGGTATAGGGTTTAGGGTTGACAAATTAGGGTTTAACGTTGAGGGTTGAGGGTTGAGGGTCGAGTGATTAGGTTTAAAGTAGAGTGTCGAGGGTAGAGGGATTAGGGATAGGGTTTACGGTTGAAGGTTTAAGGGTTGAGGCTTTAGGGCTAAGGGTTAAGGGATTAGGGTTTAAGATATAGTGTTGAGGGTTGAGGGTTTAGGGATAGGTTTTAGGGTTTAAGGTTTAAGGGTTAAGGGTTGAGGGATAGGGTTTAGGGTTTAGGGATAAGAGATTAGGGTTTAAGGTATAGTGTTGAGGGTTGAGGGTTTAGGAATAGGGATAGTGTTTATGGTTTAGGGATGATGGATTAGGGTTGAGGGTTGAGGGATTAGGGTTGAGGTTTGAGGGATTAGGGTTTAAGGTATAGTGTTGGGGGTTGAGGGTTTAGGGTTTAGGGTTGAGGGATTATGGTTTAAGGTATAGTGTTGAGGGTTGAGGGTTTAGGGATTAGGGTTTAGGGTTGATGGATTAGGGTTTAAGGTTGAGGATTGAGGAGGGTTGAGGGTTGAGGGTTTAGGGATAGGGTTGAGGGTCGAGGGATTAGGGTTAAAGTAGAGTGTGGGTAAATGCAAGAAGTTGTGTCCACTTAAGGTGGAAGTTTTAGAGTTAGAAAAAAATCTGAAATCAGGTTAACTAAAACAGGATCTTGCTTTTTATGAAATGGGATCTTGTTTTGCTTTGGGCTCCCGAGCCAAAAGCTATAAATGGGATCCCATTTTCTATAAATGGATCCCATTTTGAGTTTCATAAAAGGTTAATATTTTAACCTTTATGAAACAAAATGGGATCTCGTTTTGAAACGGGATCCTATTTCATAAAAGATTAAAATATTAACCTTTTATGAAACGGGATCTCGTTTCATAAAATTTGAATTTCCAATCCACTTTTTGCTATGGGTTTTGGGTCAGGAAAAAGGCTTGGGAACTTGACCCTTGGCTTTGGACCTAGTTTGACCTGCAAGTTGAAGGTCCTATCAATGTCACAACAAAATAGTGACTTTGGGCATATGTCTGAAGGCATTTTTTGCAGAATTTTTTGATGAAATTAAAACCTATTATAGATGAGATAGTGTAGATTCCAAATATGTAATTTTTTTTACAATTGGACTATTTTTCTATTTTTCAATTAATTTCTGATGAAACAGGTCCATAAACTTGAATTATCAGGGTTTTTTAGTATTTTAATAACTTTTTATTAAAATATTTTCTTGTAAAAAAAATTGTATGAAAACATACTTCAGACAATTCTTTTCAATTTGAAAAATAAAATCCAAAAAATGATAATTTTAGGTCATCTTATACGTGACGTACACGACGATTTTTTAAAATACCAAAAATGGCCAATAAAAAATTAACAAAAAAACAAATATTCAATAAAAAATTACAAAAAAATATAGAAAACGTGCTTCAGTAAGTTAAAAATCTTTTCCCAAAAGGATTTAGAAAAAATGATTATTTAGGTCAAAATATGGATGACGTACACGTGCATGGTATAGTAAAAAAAAGTGACTTTTAAATAGTGGTTTTTAGAAATGCCTATTAAAAATCAATTTGTATCATCTTAGTATTAAAAAAAATACATATTTGGAAACTAGACTCCAAGTACTACATTTCATATTTAGTGACTTTTTTCAAGATTCCACCTTTAAGTGCTTCAAAGTTTTAGGTCAAATGTGACAAATTTTAAAAATCAGGGAAAACACTTCCACTTTTTGGCCAATAAGTGGACACAACTTCTTGCACACACCCGTGTCGAGGGTAGAGGGATTAGGGATAGGGTTTAGGGTTGAAGGTTTAAGGATTGAGGGTTGAGGTTTTAGGGCTGAGGATTAAGGGATTAGGGTTTAAGATATAGTGTTGAGGGTTTAGGGATAGGTTTTAGGGTTTAAGGTTTAAGGGTTAAGGGTTGAGGGATAGGGTTTAAGGTATAGTGTCTAGGGTTGAGAGTTTAGGAATAGGTTTAGCATTTAGGTTTTAGAGATGAGGGATTAGGGTTGAGGGTTGAGGGATTAGGGTTTACGGTATAGTGTTGAGGGTTGAGGGTTTAGGGTTTAGGGTTGAGGGATTAGGGTTTAGGGTTGAGGGATTAGGGTTTAAGGTGTAATGTTGAGGGTTGAGGGTTTAGGGATAGGGTTTAGGGTTGTGAGGGTTGAGGGTTTAGGGATAGGGTTGAGGGTTGAGGGATTAGGGTTAAGGTAGAGTGTCGAGGGTAGAGGGATTAGGGCTTAAGGTTTAAGGGTTAAGGGTTGAGGGATAGGGTTTAGGGTTTAGGGATAATGGGTTAGGGTTAACCTATAAGGTTTAGGGTTGAGGGATTAAGGTTTAAGGTTGAGGGTTAAGGGTTTAGGGACAGGGTTTAGGGTTTAGAGTTTAGGGATAAGCTATTAGAGTTTAGGACCTTGATGGATTAGGGTTGAGGGTTGAGGGTTAAGGTAGAGTGTAAAGGGTAGAGGGATTAGGGATAGGGTTTAAGGTTGAAGGTTTAAGGATTGAGGGTTGAGGCTTTAGGGTGAGGGTTAAGGGATTAGGGTTTACGATATAGTGTCGAGGGTTGAGGGTTTAAGGATAGGTTTTAGGGTTTAAGGTTTAAAAGTTAAGGGTTGAGGGATAGGGTTTAGGGTTTAGGGATAAGGGATTAGTGTTTAACTTGTAAGGTTTAGGGTTGAGGGATTAAGGTTTAAGGTTGAGGGTTGAGGGTTTAGGGATAGGGTTTAGAGTTTAGGGATAAGGGATTAGGGTTTAGGAACTTTAGGGATTAGGGTTTAGGGTTGAGGTTTTAGGGATAACGTTTAGGGTTAAGGGATTAGGGTTGAGGGTTTAGTGATAGGGTGTAGGGTTTAGGGTTGAGGGATTAGGGTTTAGCGTTGAGGGAATAAGGTTTAAGGTAAACTGTTAAGGGTTTAGGGATAGGTTTTAGGACTTAAGGTTTAAGGGTTAAGGGTTGAGGCTTTAGGGTTTAGGGTTAAGTGAGACCTAGATGGCTAAGGATGGATGGAGAGGTAGATAAGGAGCAACTTAGAGATGTAGAGAGGGGAGAGGTAAAGAGGTGAGGGGGAGAGATAAGTGAGATATAGAGAATTGAGAGATAGAACATGAGCTAATGGAACTATAGGTGAGATCTATTGCAAAGGTGCTATCCAAGGTGAGATAGGCACAAATATTTATAGGCACTCCTTTCTATCATATTTTGCAATATATCTCACCTCTAGCTACTTCACACTTCTTTGCCATGACAACTCAGTGGCACATTATAAAGAGAATACATTTAGTTAATTCACTTCATAAGTTTCAAAATAAAATACCTAGACCACTACAAAAAGAAGGATGATGATCCCTTGAATTATGCACATGCCAATCCCTCCACTTTTAAAGCATCAATCTACTGGTATTTGGATCAAGGAACCCTCAGTAACACATGAACTCTCTGAACTCCTTTCTACTTTAGACATAGATTTTGCTATGGATCAATCTATATCAAGACAAAATGTGCTCGAGTTATAATGCGAGCGCATTATAACGCACTCATGTTTTAACTTGCTATACAAATGGTAAAAAGGCATAGACCCCAGTGATCCAGGCCCACATACTTTGTTTTATTTTATTTATGCGCGTGTTCCAACAAAAAAAAAGTGTTTTCATGATGTTGGGAAGTTCACATGCACATTCTGCACATTCTACCACCTTTTCATGAACTTTCCACCACCTTTTTCTGCTTTGCCAACTTAAGAAGGAAATAACATAGTTTTCACAACAAATTTGATATATATCAATTCAAGTTTCAATTTTTGTAGTGTTGCAATGTTAATTGTGATTGAATTGTAGGAATTTAACATTATGGATTGGTTAATAGTATTGTTACTAATTCTATTTGAGTACATTATTCAATTTAACGTTGAAAAGGAAGCAAGTGGTGAAATACTCAAATTGTTGAGGAGTTTGATGCAAAAAGAAAAAAACACTACATAATTGGGTACTCTCTCCATTTGAATCTCCATTTTTCAGGTATGTCAAGTCTTTACATGCATGTTCTTTACATTTTCCTTAATTCTATTTGAATTACTTTATCATGCTTTATCATACATGTTTATATCACTTGTATGGTTTACATATATTGTGTTTATATCAGTCTCACTTTTTTGATTTTATAGTTCATCTTCCTTGTCTATGCTTCCACATTTTGTATACAATATTTTGTATACATGTCTTACATTTTGCATTTATAGTTCATCATATTTCTTACTACCCAAAGAGCTTAGTCATTACACACAAATTTTGTTATAATAGACTATGTTTTAAATCAGTTCATGGTATGCATAATAAAAGATATCTCAAAGGTCAACATTAATTAAAATAGGCACAATCACAATATCATTGTTAAGTCCCTTTGCATAATGAACCTTATAATACAAACTAATTAATGTCTATCTAATGAGATTCAACCTAAAGGACCTCATGCAAAATTCCATCATGCATGTTGCCTTTAAACCTGCATATATAGCCTTAAGTTAAATCTCTAGATTTTATTACTCAAGAATCCATAAGATCAACCTACAATCTCACATGGTGCCATGTATATTTTCTACACTTGGGATATTTAATAAGTATGTGCAATAATGAATTAAATAGACCTTAACATACCGTGATGTCAAATTATACAAGAATAAATCCTTACAACATATAAATATATAATCCCTTAAGCATAATGAAATACTATTATCTTGTTATAACAAGTTAAAATACAAATGAATAGGTGGCAAGATCATACAAGTAAATCCCAATAGGCTTAATCCAATCATGATCCATGCTATGCTACATTATTCTTCATGTTGATAGTTCATACAAACATTGTATACCAAATGTTTCCATTCCCATATCTATGAAAATGTACCAAGTTAAATACTACAAATCAGTCACATTGCCATGGAATTGATATAGGGTCTCAAGATAGTTCAGTCACAACAAAGTACAAAGTTCAACATGAGTGTCTCCATGAAAATCATAAGCCTTAAGGTTGATCCTCTTGGTTGTCATAACATGATAATGTGAAGATAAGGGACTGTTGTCACACATCAGAAAATTAGTCCTTACCTCATGCCCTAGTGTGATGTCTCCCACGATCTCAATCATCTCTACTTTCATGACTAGATGGTTATCAACAAGTACTGACCCATGAGATGTCTCCAAGTGAAAATCAATTGTATCATGTGTCCTAAATTCTATCCCATGGCTGCAAGTTGAATCTTCATGTGTGAGGAGATGATCTCTATTAGCAAGTAAGTGTAGGTAGTTTGATGCCACTAGCACCAAGGCCTCCCCACATCTTCAACCTTGTAGTCAACATGAAGTCCCATGTACTCTTCACTTGTAGCCTCAATAGGTGACTCTCTGTTGTCCTTATCCTCATAGGACTGAAGTGAACTTTGTACCATAATGCTTTGTATGCTTTGTACGTATTTTGGTTGAGTGACATTTACTCTTCTACATGATGATTGTATGTACATTTTGTATGAAGGGCTGAATGACATATATTTCAGTTATTTGTATGGATTCATTTCTTAGGAACTAATATTTGTCTCTTTATCATGCTATAGATAAATTCTCCATCATGCCGAGGAAATGATCAAGAATTAAACCAACATAGGAAGAGATAGAAGCTAAGAATGCAAAGAAAGTAGTGGCTATGAGGGAACTTCGTGAGAAGAGGAAATTGGACATGATAAATGAAGACATGCCAATTGAAGAGTAACCGCAACCATCAAAAAGAGATATGGTATTGGTGACACAAAGGGAACAAATGCAAAAACTTCATGCTATGAGAGATTTGAATACCGTAGTTGGAGACACGTCCTCTACTGCAAGTCAACATGTAGGGACACCATCAACCGCATCTCAAGTTGAGAGTACATCATCACTCACATGTGAGGAAGGAGGTATGCCATCATTCCCACCTCAACGTCAAGGTATGTCATCTATTCCATCTTTGATCGAAGGTATGCCATCTAGCCCATCTCATTTAAATATTGATGAAATTCCTAATGTTGAGATGAATTGACCTATCTTAACACCACCTAGAATTTTGTATAGAAAGCCAAAGTATTTGATTGATATTGATGAGAATATTTTGCAACCAATGGAAGGTAAGATTCCAAAACACACTTGTAGAAGATATGCTCATAAGATTTGGAGATTGTTCTTTGAAAAGTTAAATGAGACCGCAAGATGTCAACTATTCATTGAAATGATGTGAAGTATAAAGTATAGATCCATCATGAAGATTCTTGGGTTGAGAACATCAGAGGCTTCAAGTGAAAAATTTATTGTCAAGAATCTAATGAGTGCATATGAGAGTGTGGGTAACACCTCACACACAAAAGATAGTAATGCAACACGGCGTGTCATTACATCGACTATAGTAAGTAGTCAAATGAGGAAAGCTTGTCTCATTAGAAAGATGAGTCAAGCATTGAGAATTAATAGGAAAACTTTATCAAGAGCCGTTGGAAGGTGCCAAAGAATTGAGGACACAAATGCTAATGAATTATGGGCATTCTCGGGGAGACTACAACAAAAAGATAAACCAATTGTCGAAGCATTGAGATCACTAATTGAAGACTTTTGGAAGAATTACACAAGGGTATCTCTAAATCAAAGGGATGTGGTAAGAAGGAGAATTGGTAGTCAAAACCGTGAGCCACATCCAAAGCATTTTTTGGATATGACTCAAACACTATTTTTTGTTAAATTTCTATAGATGTATCCTCAAATTAAAATTTGTCAAAGATATTTTGAAATGATAAAACCTTTCTATGTCAAGATAAATCACACACACACTACTTGTTGTAGATTACATATTGAATTTTCTAACCATTTTGATGGTTATCAGTCTATATGTTTAGATTTGCATACTAACAATGTTTTACAGGATTGTGGCATACATGCCCCACTAACATCTTCAAGAGACTTCATATCAAGAATTTTATATGACAGAGAGGAAGGTCAAATATTCTACAGGAAATTATACTTGGATGGCACATGTCAGCATTGCAGTGGCTTGCAACGTATGCCAATATGTGAACATATGGAAAGAACACATGTGGTTGGAAATGAACTAGTAGAGTTCAGAAAGTATAAAACAGTGGCATACAATACAAAAGATGGTAAAGAAGAAAAGATGTGTGAATTGGTTATTGAAAAGATTCCAGTGCATTAGTTTATGCCTATATTTCGTGACAGTATAGTGTATGAGTATGCAAGATATGCCCATAGAGCTCGATGGTTGGACTTGCAATTCAAGTCATGCAAGGACAAATTTCCAGTTGGTAGCATTGTTTCAGTCGTCGACTTTTCAGAGAACTATAGTCTACAGCCACAACGCGAGGTGTAATCACAATATTACAACTCCACACAGGTTTCTATATTTGTGCACATCACATTCATTCATGTGAATGATAGTACAGAGGATGATAGAAAGATCATAAGGGAGTATCATTTTTATATTAGTGATGATCTCACGCATTCTACAGAGTTCGTGCAATGTTGCTTTCAGGTGTTCTACAATGATTTGGCTAGAAGGGCCATATCGTTCAATCAGCATATCATATGGTCGAATAACTATGCATCACAATTCAAGAAATAAAAAAATTTCTATTGGCTTAGTAGGAGGCATAATATTATAGGTGTTTTGTTCTCAAAATCAGCTATGCTCATTTTTGTAGACAACCCCTACGAAACTTGTCTGTTTCGTAATCTACACTCTAAGTTCGCAAATCAAGACAAGATTTTCTTGGCCTTGTGCGAAGTTGTTTGACATCCTAAACTAGTTTACAACATTCCCTCGAATCGATTCCTTGATGTTTGCGCAAATCGATTAGGTTGTAAATTGACCAAACTATCAATTTTGATCATTTTGGGGGTGTTAGTGAAATTTTGAATCTTTATATGCAAAGTTGGCTAAATTCACTGCTATTACATATTCTGATTGTTTGCTTGTGTTGAGTCGGCACTTTTTGCCACTTTTTCATTTTGGAAAGCACCCTGTGAGGTCGGTGATTTTCACCGCCTGAGCAAGGTCGATCTTCAAAATCATGAACTCTAGTGGCATTAATTGCCACTCGTGTTGGCTTTAAGATCATGTCTTTCGAACCTTTTAAATGTGTTATTTCATTGTTTTTCGTCATTTCTTTTCTTCTAATGCTTCCTAGTCAATTCTTGGACCATCCTCAAACTGCTCGACCATGGTAACCTTGGATTCAAAACAAATTTCAAATCACCGCCATTAAGCTTGGGGTTTTTATTCTTTTTGATAGGTAAGCTTTTAAAAGAAAAACATTGTTTTCATTTTTTCCTACTAGGGTTTTCTTCTTCTTGTTTGTTCACATTCTTGAAGAGTTTTATTGTTCGGATGCTGTTCAAAGTTAATTGTCATGTAAAGGCATCTCTGTTCTTGTTTCTTTTGTCGTTTGATTCCCGGCCTTGTTATGATAACCCTAGTTTTTTCCCAATACTTGTGCGTTGTCTAGGTCCATTTGTTTGTGCCCTAGATTGTAAACTAGTAAATCCAAATGGTGAAAATTGTCGATTAATGTTTGTGCCCCAAGTTTTATGGTGATGTGTCATTGGTGGTTTGTCCTGATCAAACACAAAAACCATCTTACAATGACTGCATCATTGACAATAATTACTGCTTGAGACAAACCTTCATAACCATTGTTGTATATGTGTTGTCAATGAATCTGACTGCTCAAACATGTTCATTGTGCTTGTTCTTGTGTAGTGGTGGTGAAGTTTACTACCTGAGTTCCTTCCATAAACTTATGAGCAAATGCAAAGTTGGCATTTTTTGCCACTTATGCGTTTGAAGACTTATCAAAATGTAAGTTTATGGGCAGCAAAATTCGCCGCTCCCACACAAAAACCTTGAAACTCCCATCACATGCTATGTCGGCAAAATTTGCCGCCAATACATGACACTTGCGATTCTCCTAAACATGTAATAGTGGCAAATTTAACTGCTCTAAGACTTGTGAAATATCCCTCACATGCAAGGGCGACAAATTTTGCCACCCATGCAAACATTCTCTCAAATTTTTCCAACTCTAGGATATTTTCAATTTTTCTTTTTTGAGCTCACTTTCCTCCGTTCTTCGACCTGCTCGCACTCTAGCCATTTCAAGCATGTCCCCATAGTTGTGATCGTTGACATGCAATTTTCCCAAATTACCAGTATTTACCCTAATTGCATGATCATGATTTTTTGTTGCAGTTTCTTCTACGGATTTTCTCTCTTCATCAACAACCTTCTGGTGATAGCTTGTTCAGATGACTGAGTTGTCTCCAAAGAAGTTGAAAGCGATGAAGTATAAATATCAAGGTGTTTTCCCAATCACCTCAATTACTTCTAATGTCGATGACATTAGGGATACAGAGATTGGCCATGTGGACATGGCTAAATTTGTGGAAAGAACCAAGTCAAATAATCCCAGCTCTGCAATGAAGAAGATAATTGACAGTAACATCCATTTGGTGTCATCTTTCCCGGTGGCAGCACATAACACAGAGTTTGTTCTCCAGTGTGCTCAGTTTTATAACAGGGATACTAGGGTTGTGGTGGATACAAGTGGCAATGTGATAATCAGACTAGATCCTGAATTTATTGATAAGGTTTTCATGTGCCCTCCTGCCACAGAACTGATAAAGCTTGATTTTGCTGAAGCACAGAAAGAGTATGACAAAAATCTTGAGAAGGCAAAGAAGGTAATCAATACCAAATGGCTCAAAGTTCCACAGTCAAACTAGTCTAGGTGGCCATAGAGTTTTTGTAGGAGTGACTTTATAGAAGAAGTTGGTGATCTGATAACTCTTCTCAGCAAAATAAGGGGATTGGCTTCATCTTCACTATTTCATGAGTGGATGTACCCTTTCATCAAGGTAATACTCCAAGGCAAACAAACAATCTTCTGGGGTGAGCAAATCAGCAATGCTCTGCATGAGCAATTGACAAAGGTATCTGCTACCTTCAAATTCTACATGACTTCTTACCTGGTGTATATAGCAACCTCTATGAGAATCTTTCCAGGTCTAACATCTGAAGGAGATAGGAGGGTAATCCCTGTGTATCAGTACTACTCTCAATTAACATTGAAGGGTTCTATTCATCATTTTAGGAGAGTAAATGATGCTCTCTTTGCAGTATTCTTGTGTCTTTTTGAGCCTCAGCTAGAACAAAGAAGAGTGTCAGATGAGGCTTGGATAGTGGTAAATAATTTTGGATGCATGTTCTTACAGTTCCCTTCTTTCTCATATCTAAGGGTTGGCTTTTTCCAAGGTCATCCCTATATGTTGCCAAGGTTTCCCTTAGACAAAATTGTCTTAATGGAATTATGTAGATAAATGATTGTCATGCATAATAAACAAATGGAGCTCAAGAAGCCTGGTTTTAGGTTTCTAGTTTAAATTGGCAGGTTCTTAGTATTAACTGCTGCAAAGGCTAGGGCCATGGAAACTGAGATGCAACTTGTAACTATGAAGCAATTCAAGAGAAGGCCAAAGTTTGACTATAGGGGCGTGAAGGACAAAATCAAGAGGAAAACCCAGTTCCATGAACCTATGGTTGAAGATGTCTGGGTAGATTTGAGAACAGAAGAAGATGTCTTAAAGATGGATTATAGTCGGTTATCTTTGGAGCAGATTGAATATCTGGGACTTGTTGATATTCCTAAAGATCTAGTGGATGATGGAGAGTTGATTGATGATAGGTATAACACTGAGCAAATTGTTGATACTTCTCTTCCTCCAATCCAATGGTCTCAAAAAGAGTTGACCTCTCTATGGAAAAGATTTGAGCCTATATTGGCTAATACCAATAACTGGCTAGCATATAAGGGAATTATTTTGAAAGAATTTCTTACAGGATCAGAGACTGAGATCCAAGAGAAAATAGGTAAAAAGGTTGAGAACAGGATGAAGAACAAAAGTGATGTTCCCTCTTCTTCCAAGCCACATAAGCCCAGAATCAAATTTGTGATGAAGAAGTCAAAGGCTGTGGAGAAGGAGTGTGAAATAGAAGATATGGAAGTTGAGAAATAGAACACTGAAGAACCAGCCACTGAGGAAATGAAGGTTGAAGACAGACCTATAGATCAATAGGAAGAGGAAGCTTTGTCTCCACAGGAGAATGCACAACAAGAAATGAGAGTCTCTTCTCCCTTGCCTGACACACCTGTTGCAATTCCTTTGTCTATTTTCCCTATTGATATTCCCTCTTCTGAATCTCCCTCCCCTTCCAAAACAATTTTTGACAATACTCAAAATACTTTTGAAGATGTTCTTCATTCCTCAGAGTCTATTCCTAGCTTGTCTTCTTCATCTTTTGATATTGGGGATGCTTCCATATTTGATCACTTTATAATGAATATTGAATAGGTTTCTAATGTAAATATAACAGGTGCATTTTTTAATAACACTCCACCTATTGTTTCCACTACCAGTGCAAGTGTAGTTCCGGTGACACTAGCAATGGGAACATATCCTAATGTGAGTACTGTGTATGAGGAAAATTGACTATGATAAACTTAAACAAATCAAAAACCAATAACATAAAGAGAACCGATCTAAATAAAAGTCATTACTAATAAATCAATAAAACATGAAAGCTTTTACCGAGATTTGTATTGTTCCCTTTGGATGAATGTAGATTGCTCAATAGTATTGCAAAACCATGGTTGCAACAAGCAAGTAGTGTGCTCAAAGATCAATGTTAAAAGATCATGAAGTTGCTCAATCGATGTGATGTATGCTCAAAGCGCTGTTAAGTATGTCTGAGAATAAGTGATCGAAGAGGATTTGTGAAGGAGATGAGGGGGGGTTATATAGGTTTCAAACATGATCGATCAACCGTTCAGATAATTTAGAAGAATCAATGGAGGAGAATAGTTGAGGAACGTGCAATGAATAAGAAGAAGACAAATGTCACACAAAAGCTGTTTTATTTGAGTTAAACACTTTCTTTTCTAAAGATAAGACATGCTTTTCATAAATTAGAAAGTTTTTTTCTAATTTAAGAGAAATTGATAAAAACAAGGTTGAGTGAATAGATAACTCAACTTTAGATTTGCTTTTGCATGATTTGAGAGAAATTAAATAATAAATTATTTAATTGTGTGTGCATGGAGAAGAAGACTTATTTTTAGAAGATTTGAAAGATATTTGTAGATAAGAAAGAAAATTAAATAAATAAATTTATTTAATTGTTGTGAATGATTTGGAAGAATAAATAAAATATTTGATTTATCTTATTTTTGGAGATTGAGAGGATTTAAATAAATTTAATTTGATTTATTTAAATTTGGAAGAATGAATTTGATTTAATTAAATAATTGGGAATTATCTAATTGTTTGGATAAGATAGAATTTGTGATGAATTAATTAAATAATGGGATTTATTTAATTAATGGAGACTTGAGATTTGGAAAGAAGATAATTATCTAATTAAATAATATAAATTATTTAATGGAGACTTGAAATTTGAAAGAGGATAATGATTTAATTAAATAATATAAATTATTTAATTAAGACTTGAAATTTGAAAGAGGATAATGATTTAATTAAATAATATAAATTATTTAATTAATGGAAGAATAAGGTTGATTTTGCTGAAATTAATTAAATAAAGGGGATTTATTTAATTAATGTTGAATTTTGAAGTTTTGGAAGAATTTGATGAAATTAATTAAATAAGTAGATTATTTAATTAATGTTGAAATGCAGGTGATGCTATAGATTAGACAAAATGCAAGTGATTCGAAGACATGGTCATTTTAGGGTGTCTACATTTTGCCCCTCTTTGATGCAATGCAGTTTACAACGTTGCTTCAAAGAAATCGATAGTTGAAGACATGATACAATTTTTGATGCCCTAGTGTAGCTAGTTGCCCCAGCGTAGCTGGCGTAGGGTGCCCCCTTGAGAGGAAAGATAGGGAAGCGACAGAAGAACTGTGTTGATGCTCAACTAGAAGATTTGTTAGAGATAGGCGAGGTTGAATAGAAGAAAGTGGAGATAGAAAAGAACATAAGAGAAAGACTGTTGATTGATCTTTGCTAGAAAACTATATAAGGCCATGGAAAAATGGATGGTGTAAATGGATGAGCTTGTTGCAATGGTTTCACATTTGTATATAAAGAGCAATCCTTATTTTTGATATAGCATGTGGATTGTTCGTCACCAAGGTATAAAAGACCAAGGAGAAGTAATATCCGAGTACGTGGACATTGACTCTGCAAGCAAGCGGATTGAACTTAGATCCCTTTAGACATAATATGACCTTGTTGGAACATGTGAATAAGCCATAGTCTTGAACATAAAATAAACTTCAATACATGTAAATGCAAGAAGAATTATTAATATGTAAGATGCTAGGTTGTAACACACACAAGATAAATAGAATGCTAAGAAAGATGCTAAAGATCATTCCTCAAACATGGCACACAAAAAAATCAATGACTATGCCCCCAATCCGTACTGCATCGCAACATACCAAGATTATAGATAAATCAAGGTAGCCTTGAATAGGTAATGGATAAAGGAACAAAAGATAAACCATAACACAAATTGACTGACTTACAAAGTAAACATACAGCCAACATATTCTCTTGCCAAAGAGGTTGCTCAGGATAGATTGGATAGGAAAGATAACAGCCTTATCGTAGGAACTCTGTGTCCATTAAAGGGTGCTATCTACCTAAAAAGACAATGTCTCACTGTAGGAAATGCCACATGTCACAGGAGACGTGTGTTGGTCTCGACAATGGAACACTATGCAGAAGATAAGCATGTTGATCTAGGGCTTTGGTTAAGTGGTACTTAGCTGATGTTGGCAATCTATATGCAGGACAGTAGATGACTCTGGAAGGAAGCTACTTTGCTTCAGGTTTGTTAAGGACCTTTGCTTTGAAAGGATGTGCTAGCTTGCTACTTGAGTTAGTCAAGTCGAGGTGGATGGATTTTGACACACAAAAGACTAGAAAGGTGGAAGGCTAATGGATTGAAACGGGTGGAGAATGATGAATCGTATGTGCCTAAGTACTGGATACATCCTTTGTATTCCAGATTGCCTACATACCCTATATCCACGGGATCAAGGCACATTACGAGGAAAGATGAAAGAAGATAATATGTAGTTCTTGATAGAGTGATGAATGGGATCAAGGTGAAAGGAGGGGATCTTATGTACCTGAGTATTGGATACTTCCTTCGCATTCCAGACTGCCTACATACCCATATCCATGGGATCAAGGTACCTTAAGATTGAAATGATGATATGTAGTTCTAGTTGTGTGATGATGTAGGAAAAGTGTTGAGAAGATAACAGCCTTATCATAGGAGTGATGTGTCCGTTAAAGGATGCTATCGGCAAAAAAGAGAAAAGATTGAAGAGCGCGTTGCAAACCACGAATAAGGCACCACTCCTAGACCTAGGTTAAGGAAAGAGTTGCCCCCATTCTAATAGAGGAATTTTCACGGATGACTGATGAAGCAGAAACAGAAAGTTTGACCTAGGACAAGATAGTGCAAACTGTTGACACAGATCAAGATGTGGGATGACAATGAGGCACATTGACAAATTTCCAAGCTATACTAGATAGGGAGATGGAAATGCAAACAAGGTCAATTATTTTATTATGGATGGATGGATGAAACTTGCTTTGTGCACTAGACATGGAGTGGATAGGACTCGATAGATGATGGATGCTGACTCTACACATAGCACTTGTTTGCTAGGTTTTTACTATGGTACTTATCCAAGGTGCCTGTTTACCAAGTTTTCACCAGAGGACGGATTTTTTTGGATTTTTTTATTTTTTTGTTTTTTTTGGAATACTCTGAGGATCAAGCATAGAACTTCTTGAGATGGACACTATTAAGTGGCTCATCTAGAGGAATGTTGTCAGGTGTAGCTAAAGTATAAGCTCCTGATCCATATGCTGCTGTGACAATAAAGGGACCTAACCAATTAGGCTCAAACTTGCCCTTCTTTTCTCGATCTGCTTGATTTCTCTGATTCTCTTTGAGTACAAGATCACCAACTTGAAACCGTCTTTCTTTGATCTTTTTGTTGTAATTACCCTAGAGGTGGTTTTGATAGACATGGAGATGATTAAGTGCGGCAAGGCGCCTCTCATCTAATAGTTCAAGCTCAGCTAATTAGGAAGTGCGATACTCCTCTTCGCCGATCAGGTCCTGCATGGATACTCTGAGGGATGGGATCTCAACCTCTATAGGTAGGATGGCTTGAGAGCCATAGACCAAGGCATAGGGTGTGGCACCAGTTGGTGTTCTGATACTAGTATAGTAGGCCCATAGGGCGGGATTGAGTTGCAAGTGCCAATCACGACTAGCTTCATTGACTGTTTTCTTGAGGATTTTGAGAATAGTTTTATTGGAAGCCTCAGCTTGGCCATTACTTTGCGGATAGTAGGGAGTTGAAAAGTGATGCTGGATATTGTATTGTGTGCATAGGGCATGAACATCTTGGTTCTTGAATGGTCTCCCATTATTAGTGACAATGGCTTAGGGAATGCCATATCGGCATATGAGGTAGTTAAGGATAAACTTGGCTATTTGCTTACCGGTGATATAGGTCATGGGAATGGCTTCAACCCACTTCGTGAAATACTCAGTGGCGGTAATGATGAATTTGTGGCCATTAGATGAGGATGGGTGGATTTGTCCTACAAGGTCGAGACCCCATTGAGAAAAAGGCCATGGAGTAGTCACAGGTTGTAATTCATGAGCTGGTGCGTGAATCAAATCTCCATGCTACTGGCATTGTAAACACTTCTTAGCAAATTATGCAGCATCTTGCTCTATTGTAGGCCAATAATAACCTATTCTAAGTATCTTCTTAGCGAGATTAGGACCGGTAGAATGTGCGCCACAGACACCTTCATGTATGTCTCGTAAGGTAGCTTCAGCTTCTTCCGCATTAAGAC
Source organism: Cunninghamia lanceolata (assembly GCA_027924645.1). Taxonomy (NCBI): domain Eukaryota; kingdom Viridiplantae; phylum Streptophyta; class Pinopsida; order Cupressales; family Cupressaceae; genus Cunninghamia; species Cunninghamia lanceolata. The sequence continues at coordinate 10,263,749 of BSBN01000320.1, forward strand.
ATCGTAAGAGGATACCATCGAGACTCCGGTGATAAAGTGTATCCCCCAGAATGGTGTAACGGGAGGATCGACGGATAAAGGTTTTGCATTGGGTGGATGATAGGTCAGGGTGAAAGGTGTTGTGTTTAAGGTATTCATAGATATCCTCATACCATGGGGAATTGGGACCAACAAGTTCACAGATGATTTCAGTAATGGGAACATCGACGACTGGTATCAATAATTACTCGATCAAGAATTCACATTTCTGTGTATTAGCAGGCATGTCAATCAGTGACCCTACAGAAGCAATAGAATCTATAGCTTTGTTATGCTCTCTTGGAATTTGCTCAAATGTAATGCTAGAAAAGTGTGGTTTATATGCATCAACTAGTTGCTTGTAGGGGACCAACTTTTCATCCTTTGTTTGGTACTCATCTGTGACTTGGAGAATGACTAGTTGTGAGTCTCCATATACTTGTAATTCTGTGATGTCCCATTGAACTGTTGTATTGAGACCTATGAGGAGTGCTTCATACTCGGCAATGTTGTTGGTACAAGGGAATGCAAGCCGATATGACTTTGGCATATAGTCGTTTTGAGGTGTGATGAATAAGATGCCAGCCCTTGATCCATGCTATGTGTAGGAACCATCAAAGTACAACTTCTATATTATTGAGTTAGACAACGTGAATAGATTCTCATCTGGAAAGTCTGCTACCATAGGGTGTGTATCTGTCATGGGTGCTTCTGCTAGTTGATCTGCTAGTGCTTGTCCTTTGATTGCTTTATGATCTGTATACTCAATGTCAAACTCACTAGGGATCATGACCCATTTAGCTAGTTTGCATGTAAGAGCTACTTTTGCAAGTAGATACTTCAAGGGATCAATTTTGGCTATAAGATTTGTGTGTTGGTTCAACATATAATGCTGCAACTTTTGGGAAGTGAACACTACTGCTAAACAAGCCCTTTCCATTGGTGAATAATTGAGCTCGTATCCCACCAAGGTCCTACTGATATAATAAATTGCATGCTCTTTTCCTATTTCATCATGTTGTGCTAACAAGGCCCTTAGGGCCGAAGTTGTAGTAGAGATGTATAATATCAAAGGTTTATCCACAACTAGTGGTACCAATATAGGAGGTGTAGCTAGATACTCTTTAAGCTGATCAAATGCTGCTTGACACTTATCATCCCATCGAAAAGAGACATCCTTGTGGAGTAAGTGTTGAAATGGTTGACATTTATTTGCTAGCTGTGAGATGAAATGCCTGATGGATTGCAACCTTCCCTGAAGGCTCCTTACTACTTTGAGGTTCTTTGGTGGAGGGATTTCCACTATAGCCTTGACTTTTCTGGGGTCTACTTTGATGCCTCTGCGAGATACAATGTATCCCAATAGCTTCCCTGATGTTACACCAAAGACACACTACTTTGGATTGAGTCTTACTTGGTATTTCTCGAGCCTGTCAAAGATCTGTCCTAGAACTTGTATGTGATCTGCCCTAGAAGATTTAGCTAGTATGTCATCAACATAGTCCTCTATGATATGATGAAAGAGATCATGGAATATCACTGTCATTGCTCTCTGATAGGTTGCTCCTGCATTCTTTAGACCAAACAGCATGACACACCAACAATAGTTACCCCATGGACAAGTAAAAGTTGTTTTATGCTGATCTTCTTCTGCTATCCTTATCTGATTGTAGCCTGAGAATCCATCCATGAGAGAAAGCATCTCATGACCTATAGTCAAGTCTACTATAATATCAATGTTCGGTAGTGGCAAGTCATCTTTGGGACATGCTTTATTAAGATCTCTAAAATCATTGCACATGCGGATGCACCCATTGGGCTTAGATATAGGTACAATGTTTGATACCAAGTCTGAATAGTCAATAAGTCGTATGAACTTTGCATCTAACAGCTTTTGTATTTCCACTTTTACCAAGAGAGCTATCTGTGGGTGCATCTTCCTCAGCTTTTGCTTAACTGCTTTTACTTTTGGATCAATTGTGAGATAGTGAACAACTAGCTTAGGGTCTAGCCCTAGCATATCAGCATAGGTCCATGCAAAGTTGATGGTTCTCTGTAAGAAGAATGTGTTAAGATTCCTGTGCTCTATTTCGGATAATGATGCTGCTAGGAATGTGGTCTTTGGATTTTTCTCTATGCCAAGGTTTATCTCTATAGAATCTTCTACTAGGAGAGCTAACTTCTCTTGATACTTAGATGGTAGGGGAAGGTCAAATCCTCCATCCTCAGGTGCCATAGTTAGGTTTTCACCTTTGGATACGTCCTTTGTTTTTACTATTTTGTGATCAGGAGGTGCCATAGTGTGGTTTTCACCTAGAGATCTTTCTTTATTTTTACTTTTGTGACTAGAGGATTTGGCATTCTCACCAAAATAAGTCGTTGGCTCTAGTTCCATTACAAAACCTGCTTTGTGATCGCCAAGGGGGATACCTTCCTAAAGTCCCATGAACTCAACTAAAGCTTCATTATTCTAAAATACATCTATAACGGGGGACCCTTGTTGGTCCCAATCGATAAGTTCAGGGTAGAAAAGTGTTACATTCTAGGTGTTTGTGGTGGAGGTTAAGGATATGCAAGATAGCGTAAAAATGGAGGATTCTACAAATAGGTTGGTCATATGGAGGGAAGAGTCATCAATGATATCCTCAGTAGACGTCAAATCGACAGGAAAAGTATCAGCTACCTCGTCGAGGATATACTCGATGTCCAAGGCGCGTGATACCTTCTTACCAAATCCTAATCCCTACTTGTCTAGTTTCTTTGTCACAACAATGGGCTCCATAGTTCCTTGATTCTGTTTCCCAAGGCCACCTTTGCCCTTATAACCCATGTTTTTTTACTATCCTTAAGCCATTGCCATATTGCTTGACTGGTATTGTGACTGGTTCTTTCTCCTTATAGAGCTAAGAAGAGATGTCCTCAATAGTTTCCTCTTCCAATAACTTTCCCTATTGGAATTGGGTTAGAAATGCTGGGGGAGGAATAGCTACTTTTTTAGCTACTTTGGCAATGGGCGGTTAGCCGTAAGATTTTGGGGATAAAGGCATCTACCCTACACAACAAGATTTTGAGATATCATAAGTTCCAAAGCCTATATCACGGATGTGAGCTTTGATTTCAGGAATAGGATTAGGTTCACTTGTAGAGGCTTGTGTCAAAGTTTCAGGATCAACATATAGTGGGGATTCAAGGGCTTTTGCATTGTTAGGCACTTGGTTGCAATTCTTATAACTACCTTGCAAAACACGACAAAATTCAAAAGGATTGGGGTCTCCTGGGATAGTGATCTTCGTACCATTGAATGGGAATTTGAGGGACTGGTGGTATGTGGAGGGAACAACTTTCATTGCATGGATCCATGGGCGGCCTAGGATAATGTTGTAAGGCAGCTCAATGTCAAGGACTTGGCACCTGGTTTCCAACATAACAAGGCCCAGTTGTATAGGCAAGTGGATAATACCTTCTGAACGGCGTTCAGCATCATCATATCCCTTGATTGTAATACTTTGATCAATGTTGACATGATCCTCAAAGTATCCCAATTGCTTAAGTAACTTTAAAGAACAGATGTTGAGACCAGCACCACCATCTATGAGTATACGTTTGATTTTGCGCTTATGGATGAGAATCTCAATATGAAGGGCATCATTATGACAAGGATCATGGGATGGGAGATATTTCTCAGAGAAGACCACATTGTAGGGTGAAGCAATGTTACCTACTATAGCTTGGAAATCCGTGACTGCTATGTTGTTAGGAACCGAAGACTCTTGGAGGGCTTTTTCTAGCACTACTCTATGTGCAGGTGATGACCGTAGAAGGTCCAAAATAGAGATCTGTGCTGGTGTTTTCCCTAAATATTTGACAAGATTATAATTAGATTGAGCTGGAAGACTGGGTGTAGGACCACAAATGGTGACACGACCACGGCGAGTTGTAACAGCGCAATCCGTAGATTTGCCTTTGATTGTGAGGGTAGACACTTGACTCTCTTCAAAATGACCTACAATGGAATCAAAGGAAGTGGAAGCATGATTGATACCTTTACCTCTATCCTGAGGAGGAGGTGGACCATGATGAGGGAATGGTTCCTTGTAGATATTAAGATCTTTGTTCGTGTGCTGAGCTAGTGGATCTTCTTGTAGAGATATTTGATTGCCTTCGATGAGATTTTGGATTAGGTGCTTGAGTTTCATGCATGATGCGGTTCTATGCCCTTTGCTCCTATGGAATTCACAGTATTCATTTTCTCTATACTGCGCAATTTTGTAAACAAGTTCCCCATACGGGGGAGCATCGGGTAAGGTGATCAGACCTTTGTGTAAAATCTTCTGTAAGACCATCTCTATGGGCTCTCCCAAGGGAGTGAATTGACGCCGCGGAGGGTAATCTTGTTGAGGCCGCTCTTGTTGTCATTGTTGTTGGTTTTGATAAGGTTGCCTTTGTTGCTGCTGTTGTTGAGGTGGAGCTTGACTTGGTCTGGAAAGAAGATAATTATCTAATTAAATAATATAAATTATTTAATGGAGACTTGAAATTTGAAAGAGGATAATGATTTAATTAAATAATATAAATTATTTAATTAAGACTTGAAATTTGAAAGAGGATAATGATTTAATTAAAGAATATAAATTATTTAATTAATGGAAGAATAAGGTTGATTTTGCTGAAATTAATTAAATAAAGGGGATTTATTTAATTAATGTTGAATTTTGAAGTTTTGAAAGAATTTGATGAAATTAATTAAATAATTAGATTATTTAATTAATGTTGAAATGTAGGTGATGCTATAGATTAGATGAAATGCAAGTGATTTGAAGACATGGTCATTTTAGGGTGTCTACAAGTACTTCTATGCTTCCACCATGGTTGTCATCTTATACACCGAAAAGGAAGAAACAAGCCATCTCCCTAGATGACTTTGACTTTAATAAGCTAGTGCCTATGAAAGCTAAGACCTTGAAGAAGCCAAAGATTCTTTCAAGAATGCTTGGGGACAAGGGACACAAATTTCTAGAGATTGCAAGACCTCCACAGGATGCAACCATGGAAAACTTTAGTATGAATGATTATTCTATCTCTAGAGTGGAGTTAGGCAAGATAACTCATGAAAGTGCCAAGACTGACATGCAGTCAGCCATGGACATTCTGATTCAGAAATTTGATAGAGAGAAATAAATGAAAGATCATTACAAGGCAATGGTTGAACAATTGACTGCAGTGGTAAGGAAAATCACTTTGAATTCAGAAGCAGTAACTCCCGAGGCCATTTCTGTAGAAGACCTTGTTATTCAAAAAGTAGAAAAGACTCATCTTAAAGGAAGGGTATTTGAAGAATATATGGAAAGGATGCTCACCCAAGGAATCTCTCTGCTTACAGAGCTATCTAAGAAGACAAACAAGATGGAGAAAATAAGAGTAGAACTTGATGATCTAATCGATGTTACTTCTCAAGATATCGAGCGCATAGAAAAGAATCATGATAAGTGGGAGGAAATGAGAAAGTTGAAAATAAGCACCCTGATATCAATTGGTGTCATTCCTAGTAGGGATTCTTATACAAAAACCAAAGAGGCATTGACATATAGGAGCCGTGTACTGAAAGATTTGATCAATGACCTGGAAGCTGCAAGGAAACTCAATGAACAGAATGATGTTAGTCTTTTGTATAAATTAGAGGAGCTGCTGTACAAGCTTGTGTCACAGGATAACCAATTTCTCTCTACAGAAGAAATGGTTTAGGAATTTGAAGATATGTTCCAGAAAGAGTTTGAGGATAAAACATTTTCAATGGCCTCCGTGGACAATATTCTTAACAATCAGTTAACTTTGGATAATCTGAAAACCAAGTTAACTAGTCATGCGAAATCAGTCACCACAGTCAGAGATGCCATAGTTAGAGCCAAGATGATTTTCAGGAACATGGTTAGTCTAGACAGTATTGGGATGCAAGCAGCTTTCACTATGTATGATGGTCACATGAAGAAAGATAGCAATACAAGTTGAAGCATTTTTTTCCCTTAGTTTATTTTCCATTTTTTAGATGTACTTTTGAAACAATTTTGGACATATTTACATGTACTTTTTTCATATGTAATTACATGTAAAACATAGGAAGTCCCAAGTCAAAAATGACTCCTTTGTTGAATAAGTCAAAGTAGTTGTAAATTTCCTATTTTTGCTCTAGGCTCCTCCCTATAAATAAAGAGGGCCTCTATTGTAAATATCATCTTTTAGTTATTGAAGTGAAACTCTGCCAAATTGAAGAGCATTTTGAGACTTTGTGTTCAAATTGTAAATCAAATTTTTATCAAGTGAATAAGAAAGCAAGTGATCATTCAATCTTTGTGTTGGAATATCTTGTGGCGTATTGGAAATTGTTCTTATGTCATTTTCCTAATACTATCTTATCCTTTTGATCAAATTGTAGTGTGAGTGAGAATAATTTGGGAGATGTTCTAAAGTTGATTGTGGAGACTTTGTGCTACAACAATTATCTTTAGTTTGTGATTTAGTGTTTTAAAGTAAAAGTTATTGGAAAGGCTTTGAACTACTATTATCTTTTGTGATCATTTATTTTGTCATAGTTTTCGGTGAAGACTTTGGGCTACACCTTATTCTACTGGATTCTAAGTTATAAATCAGCAAAAGAAGCAATGATAGACTTTGTGCTCTCGTGGGTTTCTTGGTTATTTAGTTTGTATCAAGAAAGTACTATTTCATTTTGTAAACATCATTTCTAAAAAAAGAGAAATAGATGATATGGTCTCACCCCCAAGTTAGTATTTAGTTTAAATAAGTTTGTGATAAGTGATTGGGAACCTCCCCTTGCTGAGAGGAGAGATTTATCTCATTACACTGTGGTTGATATAACCATTTTGCCTTCAGTTAGTTGAAGACAAAATATTCACCCAACAAGGTGTTTAGCATATGTGGAACTTTTGTGAGGCTGAACATGGAAAGGGGGAGTATGATGATGCAAGAGCATGTATCAAAAGAGCCATAGCATGAAAAAAGTTGAAGTATAAAGACAATGCAAAGTTGATAGATGCAAAATCAATTATCGAGTGGTGTAATGCTTCAATGGGTCCAGGTAATGAAGGTAAGTCTTCAGTTCGTATATTTTTTTGGTTGATAGATGCTACTAACATTGCACCATATGAGGACTGTTGTACACTAATGGGTTCAAGTGACCTACACTCTTTTAGAAGCTCAATTGTAGGTTCATGGAGTATCCATACGTGGAAGATGGCATGCTTTTGTTCTTCATGTACAATTCAAGCCTGGGATGAGTGCAAGTCAAAGGAGTGGGTTGATGAATGGCGGTTAAGTTATCTTAACCCACTTGACACGTGTTTACCCCCGATGGCACTAGAACTAATAGAGATGGAATCATCAGTTGACTTTGACCACATATCAGATCTAGTTCAACCAAGTAATATATCTACTTGCATAGTTTTTGAAATTCCTAATGTTATGTTACTTTGTAGTGTTTTTGTAATGTTGACTAATTTCATCTAATTTGCTATACATATCAATGTAGGGCATGTTTATGCAGTTATTACAGATGAAGATAATGAAGAGGGAATAGATTATTACTTGTGTCATTATGTTGAGGCCAAAAAGAAATTGGAGGCCCCAGTTATAGATGGAGAAAATATCGAATACTCTACAGGCTTAGTGGTTGTTACTGGAACATGGTTTAGAAGGTACCCACATAAGAGTGTTAATGTTTGGCTATTTTAGGACTTTGACATGCATCAGAAGATTCTTCATTACTTGAACCTTTTCGTGGCATCCAATGTTCATTTGATACAATATCGGGGTAGACCTTTGAACAAGACCTTGTGGAAGGTATGTGAGTCTGACCATGAGGCAATACTTGACACAATAAAAAGTAGAGTAGACTTGAATGGTTCATTGGATTAATTTGTATGTATTCGCATTGATTTTGTAAAGTCATGTTACATTGACTTGTAAGTATAAACATTAATTTGTAACTTTACATAGGTTTGTCTTTTTTATTTGCTGCTGAATTTTTACACATATACAGTGAATATTGGATGAATATGTTTGTCATTGATGTCCAAGTGCTTGGATGTTAGTAACTGAGTAAGGAATGCATAATTGTGCAGGTCTATTGGTTGTTTATTGTTTGAAGATACCATTATGCTTTCAGGATATGTTGTTGGGTTTTGTCATATAAAGACACTTGCTTCTTCATAGAGTATGTGATGTGACGCACAGAGTTGTATGAACTTGACAAGCAATGGTATGAACTTGATTTGTTTTCTATGGTATACATTTGATGTTTGCATCATCATCATGTTATGCTTCTTGGGGTTAGACCTAAGTGATGGATGAAGTTGATCCTGAGAGTAATGTATAAAATCTAGGTAATGTATAAAATCTAGGTGTCTCTAGGTGTCTTGGTTTCTAACTAGATAATATGTGCCTCTACTTGTGTCTTGGGTATATACTATATGTCAACTATGTAGATAGAGACTAGAAAAAAGGTATTTAATCTAATCTAGGTGTCTTAGGTAGATACTATATATCAACGACCTATCTAGAGACTAGAATAAGGTATAATCCAGAATGATCTAGGTGTCTTCTAGGTAGATACTATATATCAACTACCTATCTAGAGACTAGAATAAGGTATAATTTAATCTAGGTGTCTTAGGTAGGTACTATATGTCCACCAGTTCTACCATAATAGGTGTCTTAGGTAGAACTATAATCTAGTTATCTAGGTGACTTAGGTCTAGACTACGATAAGGTATAAAGACTAGGTGTCTTAGGTCTACTATGTCTATAAAATCTAGATACATACTATACAATAGGTGTCTTAGGTGTCCTACATTTACTAGAATACATGTGTCTTAGGTCTTAGGTGAGGCCACATGAGCTTCCACCTTCATGTGTTTAGCCTTGTTAGTATAGAATATTTATATTTCTTGTAGCTAAGGGAAGCTCTTTTTATTAATAGGAGAACTTTATCGACTTCAGTGTCCTCATGGAGTGAAGGTGTTTATCACAAAATATGGTGTTAAGGTCATGTTGATGTTGATTGATGAGTTGTGGTTGTTGTTGGAAGTTTTGGAAGTCTAAAGGATGTCACAGTGGCAATTTTCATATCACAACTACAGAGGTTTAAACATTCAAAACTAGTTAGTTTTTTTAAGTTAAAGTTATTAGTTATTTTTTAAACCCTAAGTGTATTGTCTTTAAAGACCTAGTTTGGTAAGTTTTGTTTGTGTTATACTCTCTATTTAATCTGTCTCAAATAACCTTCTATGTTATTCATGTGGTCTTCAGCATTTAGGTTGTATTATGTTTAGGGTTATCTAGTCCTCGACCTCCTAAAAACCCTAGTCTTTACTTTGCTCTAAAATCTAAGTTAATACCTTACACCCATACTAATGATATCCTTGAAGAGTCCAAAGTGCAAAAAGGCAGCAATCTTTGACGAGTTGTTACTTAGGAACCATGACACTTAGAAATATTTTGTCTAAGGAAATGTGATCATGTAGAACCCCACTATAATAACCTCTCTCAGTTTTTGATATCTTTGAGGCGTTTGCCCGTAGTGAAAGGTTTTCTGCTACTCCAAAAATCATTAGGAGGTAGTGTAAAGTGACAAAGGGGTGTAACTTTTGTCCTGCTCCTGATGTGACCAAAATAACAATTCTAATGCATTTGAATGGGTACATTTAGGCTAGGCATGGTCCTATTTGCACCCAAACATGCCAAAACAGTTCGAGCTACATTGTATTGGTGATATCCTTGAAGAGTCCAAAGTGCAAAAAGGCAGCAATCTTTGACAAGCTATTACTCAGAAACCTTGACACTTAGAAACATTATGTCTAAGATAACGTTATCATGTATAACCCATCTACAATAATCTCTCTCAATTTTTTATATCTTTGAGGCATTTGTCTGTGGTGAAAGGTTTTCTGCTGCCCCAAAAATCGTCAGAAGGAGGTAGTGCAAAGTTGCAAAGGGGTGTAACTTTCATCCTTCTCCTAATCCGACCAAACTAATAGTTCCAGCACATCTGGATGGGTATGTTTAGGCTATGCATGGTCCTATTTTGCACCCAAACATGTTGAAACAGTTCAAGCTACATTGTACCAATGATATCCCCGAAGAGTCCAAAGTGCAAAAAGGTAGCAATCTTTGATGAGTTGTTACTTAGAAACCTTGACACCTAGAAACATTCTATCTAAGGAAACATGATCACATAGAACCCCTCTACAATAACCTCTCTCAATTTTTGATATCTCTAAGGTATTTGGCTGTGGTGAAAGGTTTTTTGTTGTCCCAAGAATCATCAGAAGGAGGTAGTGTAAAGTTGCAAAGGGGTGTAACTTTCATCTTGCTCCTGATGTGACCAAACTGATAGTTCCAATATGTCCAAATGGGTATGTTTATGCTAGGTATGGTCCTATTTTGCACCCAAACATGCTGAAAAAGTTTGAGCTACATTGTACTGGTGATATCCCTTAAGAATCCAAAGTACAAAAAGGTAGCAATCTGTGACGATCTGTTACTCAAAAACCCTGACAGTTAGAAGCATTCTATTTGAGGCAACATGATCACATAGAATCTCTCTACAATAACCTCTCTGATTTTTTGATATCTCTAAGACGTTTGCTCGTGGTGAAAGGTTTTCTGCTGCCCTCAAAATTGTCAAAAGGAGGAAGTGTAAAGTTGCAAAGGGGTGTAACTTTCATCCTACTCCTGATGTGACCAAAATGATAGTTCCAACATGTCCAGATGGGTACATTTAGGCTAGGTATGGTCCTTTTTTGTATCCAAACATGCTGAAATAGTTCGAGCTACATTATATTAGCAATATCCCTTAAGAGTCCAAAGTGCAAAAAGGCAACAATCTTTGACAAGATGTTATTTAGAAACCCTGACACTTAGAAACATTTTGTCTAAGCTAATATGATCATGTAGAACCCCTCTACAATAACCTCTCATGGTTTTTGATATCTCTGAGGCATTTACCAGTGGTGAAAGGTTTTCCGCTGCCCCAAAAATTGTTAGGAGGTAGTGTAAAGTTGCAAAGGGGTGTAACTTTCATCTTGCTCCTAATGTGACCAAACTGATAGTTCCAACACATCCAAATGGGTATTTTTATACTAGGCATGGTCCTATTTTGCACCCAAACATGCCGAAACAGTTTGAGCTACATTGTACCAACGATATCCCTGATGAGTCCAAAGTGCAAAAAGGTGGCAATCTTTGACGAGCTGTTACTTGAAAACTGTGTCACTTAGAAACATTACATCTGATGTTATGGGATAATGTAGTGTCTTTTACAATAACCTCTCTTGGTTTTTTATATCTCTGAGGCGTTTGCCCATGGTGAATGTTTTTCTACTACCCCAAAAATGGTCAGATGCATGCAGTGTAAAGTTACAAAGGGGTGTAACTTTCATTCTACTCCTCGTACGACCAAATTGACTATTCCAACACATTAAGATAGGTATGTTTAGGCTAGGTATGGTCCTGGTTTGTACTCAAACATGTTGAAATAGTTCGAGCTACGTTGTACCGGCGATATCCTCACACATTGCCTTTGCTATTACTGTTATAGTCTTCACATGTCAACATGCATCTTATGGCTATTAACATACTTGTTCTAGCAGTCAACACAATCATATATGAAATGCTTATTCTTTTATCTTGGTTCACCTTGACTTTGTTCTCTAGTACTATCATTGTAGGGTTTGTTTTAGTCCTTTAATGCATTGTTCCATCACTGCAATCTTAGACCCCTATTAGGCTTGAAATATACCTCTATTAGGCTCCTCTCCTAAACCCTAATATCAACTTCATATTGTCATATCCATGTTGTTCAACCCTTATCTTCTTCCACCTTTAGGTCACTATGTTATTGGGCTTGAACTTAGACTTCTGTGATATTTGGAACCCTCTACACTTCATGGATCTATCATTACGTAATGATCTACACTACAGCTATCTTTCTTATCATATTTTATAGCAATCTTGCAAAGAGTTGGGGTATTGGTATGCAACCTTCTGTGAGATCAATATAATGTTGTAACAAGGATTTCAATCTTAACAAGTTTTTGGGTAGGGAATTGCTTTATGGAATTAGAGTCAAATTGGTAAATGTGATGACATGATACATATTAACATGGTGAGATACAAAGTATACTTTTATAATATTAACCACATTCTCAAAGGGATTGCTGATGACTTATGGAAGCCTATAGCCCCAATGTTATGTTGCATACTCAAATTAGGTAAGACTCAATGTACTCTCATAACCTCACCTTATATGCAAGAGGAATTACATTTAATAACCATAATGATCATCAGGTGCTCATAAGCATATGATTTTGACTATCTTATTCAAGACAACAAACATACTCTTTGCATCCCAATATGGTATAATAACAAGGAATGAAGAAATATTTTCAATTGAGCAACTCATAAAGAATATGGATCAGCATACCAAGGAGTAACCATAAGAACATCCTTTTAGAACATAGGGAATTGCAATATCCCTTTGGTCACTTGCAAAATTAGATAGAGTTGTTTGTGAAACTATGAGACATGATCCTTAGTGTTGTGTAAATGGCACATGATCCAAAGGATTGTGTAAGAATTATAGTGTTTCTTTTGAGTTGCACAAAATGATTCCTATCACTATGTGAATTATGCATGGTGCAAGGAACCATGAACTTTGTGTTGGATCAAGTGGCATTGTTTAGTTGGCACATGATGCAAGGACTTATGCACGAGGTTGTACATTGCTATGTGAGTGACTAAGGCTAACATGCAAGATTGTGGAATAACATGTAGATCATGATGTGAACAAAAAAACTTGCTTTCCATTTATCCATTTAACCAATCTTCCTTTCTCTATTTTCTTGGGCATGTATAGTTTTGAGAGACTAAAACTTTCAACCCAAAACTCAAATTCTCTTATCATCAATTGCAATGGATTCTTTGACAATTAAACTTTGAAACCTAGAGGCATACAAAAATGATTTGTATTAACCAAATATCCATTTAGGCATACATCAATATCTATTGATATAAGTATAACATATATACAAAATAGCCACATAGGCTTACAAGAATCCCATATAGGCATACAATGTCAACTATATGAAATACAAAATATATGTCCACAAATGCCATATAGGTATTAAACAAAGGAACACAATAAAAAGTCATTCCCCTCTATCTGGTGAAGAGAATAGATTACAGGAAGTCTTTGATCTTCGAGGGGATGGAGACGTGTATAAGGCTAGTCTATTAAAAACTTGAGGGTTGCTCCTCCTATTTAGTTGTTCATGGATCTATAGATGTTACAATAAAAAGTATAGACATTAATATATAGAAATTGCATTACAAAAAATGAAACATTTAACAAAATAATCACTTACAACTATCCAAAAATCTGTCTCCTCATTTTCTTCAGTACCAGGATTAGGTTGTGGTGATGTCATGTCCTATAAAAACCTTCCAAATAGAAATTAAACTTCAAATCAATAATCATTTGATTTTTCAAAAATAAACAACTATAACAATGAATGTAATTTGAAATTTACTAATCTACCTCATACCCCTGTCAAAGGCATGGAGCTATGAATCGTAGAGAACACACCATGCTCCATTTCCCTATGAACATCAGGAGGTGTCTCCGCAGCCTACATCATCTAAAAATAAAACAACATTATTCAATTACAAAAAACTATAATAGTGATGCAAGTCATGGCTCCTAACATACACACACGTTCACCTAAACATGGAAGTACACACAATAAAGCACACAAGTCACATGCAAATATACAAACTAGATGAAGATTTGTGACTATTATGTGGTATAAGGGTCAACAAAGGAGGGACCATAGTAGCATCAAATTTTAGGTTTAAGAAGTCAGAGAGGGAGTGAAGGTGTTAGTTTAGGTTTAGGTTGGTGGTAGGGTGGGGTAGGGTTGTGCTCAATTTTTTGTTTGTTTGGTATTCATGGAGGTAGGACAATGCCTAAGATAGAGTTTGTGGGTTTACGGGACAATGCCTAAACTAGAAATCACATAGACATTAGGTAAGTTTATGGGTTTACGGGAAGGAGGAATATCAAGAGTTTGTGGGATAATAGGATGAAGGAAAGATACTAGATAGGAGAAGAAAAACCTTATTTTAAAAATTTCTTATCATTTTCTTTATCTTCAGGTTTGTCAAGGGGCGGGTTGGAAGCAAACTAGGTTTGGGACTTCTAGTAGGGGTATATTAGGAAATAGGTAGGGTAGATATGGGTTGGTTAGTAGGTTGGGTGTAGTGTTGGGGAAGTTTATTAGGCCTACTTTTAGAAGTGGATGGGGAAAGGTCCTACACTTTTTCTTTTACTTTATCTTAGAGGGGTGTTAGAGGGGAGATAGAAGTCAATGAGGAAGGTGAAGTAGTAATAGGTGGATATATGGTGGGGAAGATAGTGGTATAGCTAGTGGACTAGGTGAAGTAATAGAAAGAGGTTGTGGGGTTGGGGCAATGATGAGTTTAGAGGCATAAGATAGGTAAAGGTGAAAGAGGGAATTGGTATGAGGTTGAGCTAGACCAGAAGAGGTTGACAAAAAATAATCTAAGGAGAAGTGTCTTAAGGTAATAACTAGTTGTATGGGCTATGAGAAATGGTGAAGACATTACCATCATGGGGAATTTTAGAGTCAACAAAGGAGGGACCTAGATGATGTTGGAGTCAATCATATGATATATAAGATGTCATAGGCTCATATCCCTCTTTGGTGTCATGTCCTGGGGTCTAATTGGTGGTAATTGGATACATTTATTAGAGAGAATTTGTTGAAGAATAGTGTGGAGGGGATCAACAAGCTTTGGTAGACATGTATGAAAAATGTGGTAGCATAGACAAGGTAGTGAGCTGTTTGAAAAGATGGCTCAAAGAAATGTGGTCTCATGGTGATGTCCTTGTCTATGCATCTACTTGTCATGGCATATCATGAGACCACATTTCTTTGAGGCATTTTTTCAAATAACTATATTGTAATTGAAATTTTGTCATCTATCAACATCTAGTTATTAGTTATACAATGTCTAGTAATGATTTGAGTTTGAAAGATGTGCAATGAAATGTAATCAACGATATGAATATAAAATACAAAAATCTAGTAAGTACAATTCATTAATTAAACTATTTATTTTATTACCTCCGTGAAGCTTTGAAGTCCACCACCATTGGCAGGTGTTGCCATGAAATCTCTAATAATAACCTATTCAACATCCAAAATTAGATATTACAATACCATTCATATAACGATGCTATTCACATGTAATATTTATAATTGCTTACTAGTTACATACCCTGACAATAGATGTCCTAGTATAATATGCAGGTGAAGACCCACTAAAAACTGCATCAACACTATGATCCTGAAATTTCATTAAAATCATTAAATTAAATTAGTTAATCTCGCATTTCAAAAATGAAATTTAATAAATTAAATTCAATGAACTTGCAAATATTTACCTAAGTATCAAGGTCGAAAGTCTCACTCAGGAGGGCATCTGTCATCACCATCTGCTTAGCTACAGATGTAGCATGCATACTTACATCCTGACTATCCATGGGGTCATAACCATAGGTTGACTCGTAAGCCTAACAAGTATGGGGTGGAACACAACTCCTCGAACTCTCCACTAGCCCACATTGTGTTGCAGGACTGGAATGCTTTGGGTCAAGGCACTAATGGAATGAAGTGTCTCAACATCAGCACTCTCCTTCACAATGGAAGGGATAGACACATGCTCATGGGTTGGTCTAGCGAGTGCTCATCTCATTGGCTGCTGTGGGTCAACACATACCCCTGGTCTATCCTATGTGAACCCCCCACCTCTACCCTAGAAGACCAGCATATCAAAATAGTTTGGCACTTTGTTTTTTACAAACTCGCAATAGAGTTTCCTCAAAAAGTATTGTGGGACCTCATTATTATTGCATGGAGGATGGTCAAAAACCATCCACCACCTCTGCCCAAAATTGTCCCTTATCGCTTGGTTGTTGCACCAATAGATAGGGAACCTCTTGCATGTAAGGGGTAGAGGTTGATTTGTTCGTGGGTCTATAAAAATGGAACACAAGTCCACATTTGTAATTTGTTCATTTTTTACTTTCTCATACGACAACTTGTTTGCATAATACTCTCTAAATTCTCTCCTCTTTTCTGTCCAACTAGATATTTTCTTGCTAATTGAATCTACATTTGATAACATGGATTCAAGAGATTGAGAAAGTGTGGATCTATGTGAGGTTGAAGTTGCAGGATCCTTCAACCTTGCAATTATATCTTCAATTTATTTTTTATTGTTTTGAATTTGCCCCATTACATTTTCTTGTGTTCTAGGGGCATGTTGAGGAATGGATGGAGGAGTTTGTTGTTTGGGTTGTTCTTCAGTAGGTATTTGTAGATTTTCAAGAGGAGGAGGAGGTGCATTATTATTTCTTGTCAATTAAGGAAATTTACATCCAAAATCAACTTAAACCTACCTATTTAGAAACACTCACTTCTTTGACCTCCTTGACCTCGTGGTGGCATTTTGGCGATGAATCAGCGAGATTTTGGTGTCAAATTTGGTCTTCAATAATGTAAGCACGCTCTTTAGGGTTTGCAGGCTGCGAGTACAGAGAAAATGGAAGGAAAAAATGAGCAACAACTTCCCTTTTTTTATTAGTAAAACATAATGTGAGTGCGTTATAATACGCTCGCTCAACATCACCAAACCATAACGCGAGCATGTTCTAATGCGCTCGCGTTATGTCTTAGAAAATTTTTTAAAAAAATTGGCCACTTTTTGGCCCCCCAACTTTTTGCATCTGCCCAGTTATAACACTCATTATAATCTTTCAAGTAGCTAACTTGAAAAGAACATGTTAGAAAACATAGAGTTTTATTTTTTAATGATTAATTATTTTAATCTTCTTAGGTGTTTTGTGAGAAAACCATCCTTGACAATGTTCACATTTAATCTTGTCTAGTTGGCTTTTAAAAAGAAAAAAATTGACATTTGTGTGCCCATTTGTACATGGTGTACAAGTGGGCATTACATTTGGTATCAGAGCCAAGTTTCCAACACTTTGGGAACTCTAGGGATAATTTTCCATTATGTGATAATGGAAGGGCTTAGGAGGGGTAGTGTAAAATGATAGTAGTCTCTTACTTCTTTTGAATAATGTGATGTATCATTTTTTCACCTTATATCATGGTTAGAGGCTTGTTATGTAGGAGTCAAACTCTTAGAGTAAAGATTTTTTTAACCTTTCTTTGATAGCCCACCTTAGTTTAGGGTATAAGATAAAATATTTCTTGTGTGTACCTTTATCATTTTAGTTTTGTTATCTTATCCTTGGATCTTATATTGATGCCTTAACATATTTCTTTTGTGATTGTTCTAAATATAATGTGTCCTTGGAATTTCTCAATATTATTAATACTCTTTTTTGAATTATTGAGTGGTTTTTATTTGGGAGAAAATAATTGATAGACGTAAAAATCTTGATTTTGAGTTAATGGAAAAGTTTCTATTTATACAAATGAGTAGAGTTGTTTGATTTCTTTGCATGAGTGTTGCTCTAGAATGACATGTAGTTTTAGAAATTATTCTACTTCATGATCTCTTAGAATAATGTGAACATGTAGAGGTTAGACTCAAATGTGATAAAAGCATAGGGAAAAGTATATAGGAATATGTATATTTATGCTCTTATTGAATCAATTCATGTTATGTAGAAAACTTCCTTGTTGTTAGTTATTATGTGTGAGAAAGAGTCTTGTGGATTATTAATCCTAATAAAGTTATCATACTTAGAAAATTATACTTTTTGTATATGTGCTTGTGATCTTTGACAAATAATAGAAAATAAATGTAAGAGATTGTTATCTATCATATTAGTAGATAGTGTTGTAGATTACTTAATATTATATTTTGTATGCATTCATAAAATAATAGACTAGTTGGATATTAGAAGATAGCATGTTACCTTGTCAACTTATTTAGTGAGGTGTTCATTTGTATTCTTTTTCCACCATATATGTTGCTCCTTTGTGACTGTCTGATGTATTGTAAAATTTGCATCTCTTTATTAATGTTTGAAGATTACAATTTTCATACTAGCATATGTTTTAACTAGCTTGAATAGACAAAACTTATATATGTTTCAAAGAAGAATAGGGAGAACTAGGACAAGGTTATGAAATAATCTTTTTTTGTGGGATTGTCAAAAGGTCACAAGTTGAAATTTAGTTGATGTAATAAATGATTGGTCAATCAAGGTTGTGTGTGAAACATGTAGAATTTTTCAAACAAAGAGTAATACATGAGACCTTAGATTCTTGAGTGAATTTTTTGAAGAACATATATAGTAATGTAATCTAGACATGTTTTCCTCTGTATATGGATAAGATGTGCTAGTAACTACTTTTTGAATGTTAGAATTGATGGTGAACTATTTTATTGGTGAATAGGACTAAATTAGGAAATATTTAATAAGATTAAGTGATTAAGTAGGTTGGAAATAATTTATGTTGTGTCAAGATGGTAGCATATTTTGTGAACAACCATAGCATAGGATATTCATTACCCTTTTTGATTAACTATTTATAAGCAACTACGTTAGATATTATTAGGCATTGGAGTGCATAAATTAATATGTTTTCATTGTTGTTATAATGCAATAGTGACCTGCAGCTTTCATAATAGTATCAGGCATTACCTTAATGAGAATGTAGACCTTATTATTCTTATATTGAGAACTCTAAGGTACCTTCACTTGTGTTACTTTGGCCTTGAGGTTGTGCTTAGGCTATTTTTGAATGTTCTTAATGTTGATAGGCATAGGTTATCTAATAAGTAGGTTAATCCTAGATTAAGTATTGAGGTTAAGACCACCATACACCTTCTCCCCTTTGAGTGGCTTGTTATAGTCATGAAGTGAATTTTGGTTAAAAAACATTTGACTATTCGATTTCATTTATATTATATATGTTGAATTATTTAATTGAATTACAACAAGCATCATGAATTATTATTTTTATTCTACTTTTGGCTACTTAGCTGATTTATTTTGATAAGTTCCTTGCCTCAAGGACTCTTCTGTTTGAACTTTTAATAGAATTTATAATATTCTTTTATTTTGGTGGCCACACTTGAAATCTTATTAGGAGATTTAATTTTTGATTTGATTTAAGATTTTAGCTTTTTGAAAATTATTGGCATTGATTTTTGTGGCTGTTGTATTATTGATACAATTGGTAAGTGTAAAGTTTTCAAGTATTATTTATACTTTTTGAAGTGGGCCTTGTTAGGTTGTATGGGGAGATGGAAGGAGGTGGCATGATAATTCTTATAAACTTAAGCCTTGTAATAGACTAGTTTAGAATGGTCAATCCTTTTCTTCTTAGAATCTTAACTTTGTAACCTCTTCGTGCCTTGTCACTTCTATATGTTACTTTGTCCTTCTTCTTGAGGGCTTCCAGGAGGAAGCCTATTTCTAAAGGGGGGAAGATGTAAGTGTTGTGTGGTTACACAACATGCCCCATTTTGCCCTAGCAAAACAGGGACCCAACTTTTTGCTTTGCTTGTTTTCTTTGCTTTTGGGTAGTATGGTAAAAACAATAGCAAATGTATGTTAGGATCTTATCCTCGGCATGTCAAGATCCTAAAATCTGGATCAAATTTTCAAAGTTAGAATTTTTCATCATAAATCCTGCCAAATGAAAGAGAATAAAATTTTAAGCAGGTTTTCCTTTTGAAGCACCAAGAAATTCCCTAAGACCAGGAAGTTATGCCTAGTCAAAGTTTAGTCAAATGCTCTTAGGGATGTGCACATTGTCCTAACATCTAGACATTAACTTAATGCCATGATCGCAAATTCACTAAGTAAAACTCAATATCCAAATATTCATGAATGTGCAGATGTCAAATTTAATTCATTGTGCAAGCTAAACGTCACGCGCATAAAGTCACTTAGTGTGAATACTGGTGGGTGTGCATGCTAACTTAACATCTAGACCTTAACTTAATGTCCAGACATTTGTTAATATCGTGATGACGTGTCCCCTTTGACTTTTCAACTAGACTTAGAATATGGACATTGTGCTTAATCATTTAACATTTGGACCTTACTCCAACATCCTGACGATGTCATCCGATCTTACCTTAGAGAAATAACAAAAGATGATGACATCATCCAAACATTAAGAGGATAGAACATTCAACATTTCGTAACCTTTGGACATTAATGTAATGTTCAGACTTTAGCCAATATCCATATGATGTCATTTTACATCCAACCAAGAATTACATTTAGAATCCTGAGGTCATCAACACATTCAACCCAGGGATATTTTGTAATGCCTAAACATCTAGATATTCCTTAATATCCTGATCCATGTGGTTTACAAACATAAATTAAGACATGTTAGGAACCAATCAGACAATGCCATGTGGCAAGGATTTGACTTTTCAAAGGTGGACATCTTAATGTCTAGACATTTAAGATCGAGAAGTGAATGCCTTAAGACATTAACATCCTGATGCCCATTCTATGGTCAACTTTGACCAAATATCTACATGACATCATTTGAGATAATTTGAAAAGCAAAGCATATTATTCAAATGTCCAGATCCCCATTTATATCCTGATCTTGCAATTGATACTGCAAAAGGAGGTCGTTGGCCATTTTAAATCTCAAATTGGATGTCACCACCTGTAGTGATCTTATGGAACCTTAAACAAATGTCCATACCCGATGAGTTTAGCATAAATTACGCCCTAATATTACAATTTTAACACACAAAAGGAAAATATTGATCATTTTAAACTCACCTAGACATTCATAAGAATGATTTATAGAGCTATGGAAAATTACAACGACTGTTGTAGAAACCCTGATCACGAACAGAGCGGTGTACATATTCAACGACATCCAAAAAATGGTGATCATATAGTATAAAGTGCACATCCAAATATCTTTAATCAGGTTTAAGCTCAGTAAAAAGGTATGTAATGGTGAAACCCTACTTCTGTCATTTATAGTAGCATAGTAAAAGGTAAATTTTGTAACTAGGGTAAATCTTAGATGCATATGCATGCATTGTGCTCTGTAAACAATGAAATGTCAGGATATTGAGAAAATTAACATGAAACCCATAACATGAAATGCATTTTGAGACATGCACATCTTTCATTGCAGGATACAATGGAAGCTAGGAATCTTAAAAATGAGGTGGAATTCAAGTCTGCCATGTTTGCATCTCCACAAGGTGTAGGTTTCCATTTTAGAAAAATAGGTGATACACATGTAGGCAATACAGATGTAGATGAATAGATGAAAAAGTCTATTCAAGGTAGTGGACATTTGATTTTATAAAAGATATACAATTCTAGGATGTGGCATGTAGGGGGTTTCCCATATGCGGTGGATGCCATTGAACTGATCGTAGCCTATGTAGAAAACTATAACAAGGAGACTAGAAGAGTAGAGAAAGATGGCATAGTATATGCATATTTCTCTATGAAAGGAATTACAAAGGCATTTCATTTGCCTGTAGGTTCCAACCTTTTTAAGATAAATCTTGAGGACCTGAAAAAGCAATATAAGAGCAACACTACTGATTGTAAGAAAATAATGTTCTCATGTTGGAGTCAAAAAGCAACACTCGTAAGGTAACAACCAAATTGCCAGTTAATTTGTATAAGTTCAACTTCACTTCGGAGGTTTAATATATGATGGTGATGTTAAGCTAGATGAAGGGAAAGGTTGATGCTGGAAATTTTGAGCCTTGGATGTATGGATTGATGAGGATGGTGGAAACAACAGACACCCAGATTCAATGGGCATCTCTGATCAGTGATAGTTTAGACGAAATCATGAGGATATTGGGAGGTAATAAGTGCCTATTTTATATGAATTCATATGTTGTATATGCATGTACTGCACAATCAACGTTCTCTGGCCTACAGACGGTAGGCAGAGAAGGCAAAAATCTAGAAGATGTGAATATATGGGATCATTATCCCCAACTCACAGGGAAGGCCTCTGCTCAACATTATAGGAGGGTTAATGATTGTTTTACTATGCATTTGGTCTGATTAATGGACAATGACAGAGCAAAGAGGCTAAGCTCTGAAGCTCAAGCAATGGTCACAAGAAATGGAACTTGGTTCATCCAGTTCCCAACATTCACTTATATTTGGATGGAAGCATTCAATGGGCAACCCTTCATGTTGCCAAGGTATCCCACTAGTAAGATCATATTGTTGGAACTGACCAGGTAGATTATACCCTCATATGAGGCATATGTGGCCAATAAAAAAAGGTTAATTTTAGGTTTCCTTTACTTTTGAGATGGTATATATACCCATCCATTGATTGTGCTAAACATTCAGAAGTAGAGATGTGTATGCTTCAGTTACAACCATTCTCCCTAGCTAGATATTATGATCCCTATCATAGAATGAAGAAGTTTGTGAGTATGAGGTTGATCCACCAAGTGCACCTAGAGGACTACTGGGTAGATTGCCCAGATGATGTAGAAGTTAGGAGGAGAAGTTACCAGAGGTCAACTCTCAACTAGGTCTGACATTAGACTATTTTGACATCCCTCCTCAATTGTATTCTGATGATGGCATGAGGATATCTAAATAATATGAAGAGAAAAAGGTCTATAATGAGACTATTTCTCCTCCTAATTGGAGCTAGTCGGAGATAACTTCTATTGACCTCATTATAGCTAGGGTTATGTAATTAACTAAAGCATGGGTAGATCAACAATTGGCTACCCTGAAAGTAAAGGGGGTAGTCATAACAGTGGATAAGAAGAAGAAAAGGCAAGAGTTTCCATAAGTAGAATATGATGACTTCTTAATCCACAAGAGGCAAATCATGCACAACAATTTGGCAAAGCCTACAATAGAGTCAGCTGCACAATTTACAACCAAGGGCATTATTATAGCTAGAATGTCTCCCCCATAGAAAGAAAAGGATCTTGTCCTAGCCATTGTATTAACCACTAGGCAGGCATAAGAGCCTGGGGTGACATATGAGGACATGAAAGATGAAGAAGATGAAATACCTCTAATAAAGAGAGGGAAAGGTCAGGATATGTTATAGGGAACAAATATCCCAAGGCAAAAGAGAGGACATGCACCAGTGATGAGAGAGTCTACTAGTAGGAAGCCTAAGTTCCTAACACAAAAAATTGAAGAGTTCATTGAGATGGAGAAGATGTTTTCCACTGAGTAACCAACATTAGATAGAGCTGCAAAGTTCATGGTGTTGAAGAATAGGGATGTGGATACAATGCAAACAGAGTTCTAACATGATGTTCCCATTCCCACAATTGTGAAATTCAAAATTGAGAAATCTCAGGAAGTAAGAGAAGCAAAGGAAAAGAGGATGAATGATCCATCCAAGCCATTGGATGAAACCATTGATCTTACAGATGATGATATAACAAGGGAGGTGACATCTAGTCCCATAGAAAGCCTGATCAATAACACCACCCTAACACCTCAAGGTATGCCACAAGTGTCAAAAGGTACCAGAGATGAGGATGAAGTTGAAAATCCTGAGGTAGTGGTGGAAAATATTAGCTTAGATAAGTTAATAGGTAAGGTTGCTAGCCCAACAGTGATTGATTTGTCATATGAAGGGGCTAAGGAAGAACAAAAGGATAAAACCATGGAGGATGTGCACATTGGTGATGATAATACAAGTGTAGACATGGACATCCACATAGAACTGCCTCCACAACATAATGTCTAGGAAAGTACAAAAAGGTCCAATGATCACATCCGGGTCTCAGGATCCAAAAGATACAGAAAGGTTAGTATTTGGGCATGAAGATCCACAAAGTAAAAATGATGAGGAGGAGGTGGAAAAGATAATAGATGGTGGTGATCAAAGTATACATCAGGATATCTAAGATCCATGCCACCAAGAATTTGATATAGACACTCAACCCTAGAATGAGCAGCATGCACAAGATCAAAATGTAGAGACACATCAAGATATGCATGTGGATGCCAACAACCAACATGAGGATGTTCATATGCATGTGCCTAATCAGTAAGAACCAGAAAGGGAAATAATACAAGATAAGGACATGACATGTAGAAATGTTGCACAAAACCAAAATCAGTAGCAAGTGAACAAGGAAGTTCCCACTGGTGAGGAACAACTACATAATGCAGATAATGACATTCCAAAAGAGAAGAATGTAGATACACAAGATGCTCACATTGAGTAGACAAGCCAGCAAGGGCCAACTTTCGGTGCACCACATTGGCTTGCACATGATGTAAATCCACCTCTGGCAATTGATTCATCAAATTTTGATATTTCTTCATTATTTTCTCTTGAGGGAACCAAGCCCAAAAGAAGAGCATGAGCCACATCTGCAATAAAGAGAGACCCAGTCTCAGGGAAGAGGATATCTCAAATAGTTATGCCTATTGTGGATAAAGCAAAGGGAGAAATAAGTGCTAGTGAGTTCTAGATAACCACTATGGACCTGGGGCACACTACTGCTGAGCAAGAAGGTCAAGAGGCCAAAGAAAGTATAGATGCACTAGTTTTAAGAATAAATAAGGCTAAGGCCAAGAATTAGGAGTATAAAGAGCAAATTGCTCAAGTTCAAGCCTTCATTAAGGGAGTAGTGGCACCAACAAATGCACCCATCATAGCTTCCACATCCCTAACATTAGTATCTCAATAGGAGATAGTGGTATTTAATGTGCAGAAGCATCATGCTTAGGTGATGGATAGGTGGTTCACAAAATTCTTAAATGAAGGAGAACAAGTAATAAAAAACTCATTGTCTAATTGGGAAATGCACAGTAACTTGAAGAGTAAAGTAGATAAGCTAAAGAAGGAGGTTGGCTAGAGGTTAATAAAGAGTGGTCGGCATTTGACTACACTCAAGGATATGAGGAAGGTAGATGTTGGTACTCTCATGAAAAAGATGATGACACCTCAAATGCTTCCATAACTAGACATCTGGTTTGAAGACATAAAGTTTGAGGTGGATATATTGAAGAGATGTAATGCTAAGACTGTAGATATCAGTGTCAAAGCACATGAAATCTTAGTAGAGGAATTAGGGATTTTGTAGTCCTTCGAAGGTGAAGTGGAAGGAAAAGTAGAAAACCAGGATGAGGATTTTGCTACCAAAGCATTCAAGGATAATTTCACTTTAGTAGCAGAGGATCCTATTCAACACTTCTTTGAGGCTACTATTGATAAAGCAATGTGCATGAAGGCTAGAATAGAGACATATAATGAAGAGTTGGATAGCAGGACTAATAAATGGGTAGCTCTACGAGAACAATTGAAGGTGTAAGAGCATGCTGCTGAAAAAGGCTAAGGTGTCGGATAGAGCAGAAATAGATAAGGTCATCTAGGCATATGAGCTCATCCAGGGTGTCAGGTTCTAGATAATAGAGGAGCCATCCCGAGATAAGGAATCAGATGGAAATGTAGAGTAAATAGGTCATATTGACCAAGTCAAATATTCCAAGAATATTCTAGAATGCCAGTTGGACTCCACCAGATCGATTGCCAAATGTAATCATGTGCCACTTTTATCTTGACCATTGGATCATTGGATTTGTTGTAACCAAATCCCCTCCTTGTTCTATAAAAGGAGATGGATTTCCATTTGTAAATTTATTAGGAGCTTAATTGAGAGAGAATTGTTGAGCTTTGTGAGCACTAAGTACACATTTTGTGACTTAACATTTCCCCATGGTTCTTTCTTGAGACTAATTGTAAATATGCATACATTTTGAATATTGAATGAAATAGATATCCATATTACAAATTAATCATAAATCTTGAGTAATCTTGTGTGGATGATATCTGGACATGTCACTATGGAGTGCTTCACTCTCTGAGGTGCATTTCAATTGGTGAGTTGTTATCCTACTCCTTTGAAGATTAGAATCAACTATGTGTAGTTGTGGAATATCCTGGCGAAGCATGGTTTGATTTCATCTCTTTTCATGAAGTGTTGAATTGTACATATGGATTAATGGTTTAAACTCACTCATTTCAAATAATTTTAGAATTTTAGTTCATTTATTTTAAATTTCATCAATCATCATCACAACTGCAAATATTGACACATGATAAGCAGAACATAGTAAATATGCAGACATTCTTAGATAATTGAACGTCCTATGCATATTTGGATAAATTACATGTAAGATTGAAAATATCATGCAAAATCTTGGAAATAATGATAGGAATCATGAAAATATCAGCTTATAGGCACAATAAATTTAGAAGAATTTAAGGTGTAGAAGCAAAATTAAGTGAAGATTAGTTCAAATTTAAGTAAATCCAGAAGAACTAATCAAAGTTACATAAATCATCATGAGAAATGTTGTTCAGAGTAAAGATCAAAAGAATTGATCAAACTTCTAGAATAAATTCATATAAATATCTACACATCCTGGTTAAAGATTGTAGGATTTAACATAATTCATTGAGATTCATACATAATAGGTGAAACAGAGTAAATATTCACATATCTGGATATAGATTACATTGAATTTCATGCGTAAGGCCCCTAAATGATTAACAACAAATTCACATCAAACCACTAAGTGATTATTAGAAGGTTATGTACTAACTATCAAAGACTTGGGATCACAAATTCATCTTGAATTTGTCATATCTTTCAAGAGGATAAAGGTTTGTTGTATGAATTTTTATCTTTTTTAATATGACTAATGTTGTATCAATAGTTTTTTGGTGCTAGAAGGAGGGCATGATCACTAGAGATTCATAAGGATTTGTCCTCCTGATATACTTTCCCACATTCCTATGAAGAAATACTTTGAATTTTTCAGTATACTCCAAATCTTGAGTATTTCTACAAAGATTTCACCAACCTTCAACAATTTCAGAAATCTGATCATAAATATCACTTCTCTAAGGATATTTACCCTGATATTTATAGGCAATTCTCTAGATTGTCCAAGTTCAAGTTGAAGATTTTCATTCTTTGCAAATACCTCATCATTTGAGACATTTATCCATAAATATATGCTTCTACAAAGGAATTACTCACATCTTTGCAAAGATCCAACCCAATATCTAGGTCTTACCCTGAACTTCCTAGAACTAGCTCGTCGACCTAACACAAGGTTAAGATCTTCTAGACCTTTGGAAGAATTACCTATATTTAGACCTGGACCATTTTCAACCAATTACCTTAGACCTGCTATCCTTAATCCGTCAGTGGGTCCTTTAGTACCTCTAGTACAAGCTCCAATGTCTTTTTTCATGGTTGAGTCACCGCTCCACTGTCTTCAATGCATATAATGATCTCCCTAAAAATCTGGGCAAAATTTTTCCTAAGTATCATCCATATCAAGATGCAGATGATCATATCTGAACCTTTAAGGAAGCCTGTTTCAGGGCCAGAATACAACATGAAGATGTTGTATGCAGATTGTTTCCTTATTCATTAGGAGAAGAAGCATATGGCTGGTATGTTAGCCTTCCTCAAAATTCCATTAGTTCTTGGGATACGCTAGAGAAAGTTTTCCAAACAAGGTTCAAGATACATGTAGATGCAACCACCATGTATCATCATTTTGCTAGAATCAAAAGAGGTAAAGGAGAGTTGATCTCTAATTTCAATGCTCGATTTTAGAAGATGTACTCCAAGCTAACAACTCCTTACAATGTTCTTGATGAGGCAACTAGGTTAGTTTATTACTCATCTTTGGATCCTCTAACATCAATGTTCATCAGGAGGACCTGTTAGGTCTCAAAAATGCAACTTGCTAATCCTAAGAGGATGACAGGCTCTATGTTTGGATTTGCAACGTTTTTGAACTAACTTGATGAAATCAACCTTCAAGGTTTGATGATTTCCTACACTTTAGGTCCTGCTACACCTAGGTGGGTGAACCTTGAAATATTAAAGCAGTATGAGTGTGGATGAGTGGACTAACTAGATCTATCTACAATGGCATAGGATGTAAGATAGATGAAAAAGAAGCTGACTACTTAATTCTATGTATAATGTTTAATAAATGATTGGCAGAAATTGTATAAGCAATATCAAGGTAAAAGGTTTTAAATAATGAGTTGAATGAGACCAGTGCCTTGTTGGGTAATAGAGTCAATTTGAAGGACCTAGACCAGTAGTTTCTTAATGGTAATAATTCTAATTGCTTGGCACAGCTTTGGTTTATAGCTTGTATAAACGTGCAAGAAAGTGATTGACAAACTCTTCTTAGCAATCCAACCAATATAATCAATTATCTTATAATTCACCAGAAGGTATTTTAATCCTTACTTGAAGGAACCAAATGAAATGAATGGGCAAGCTTAACAGATAATATTTTCTGGAGACAGAATGGTAATCCTAATTATATGGCTCTACTTAGTAATCCCAACTTACTACTTCTAGGTTACTGCGACTAAATTAGAAGGATTTAATTCCTCAGATGGACACCAACCAAATTAATCACACAGATACAGCAAGTGTGTAATGACAGATTAACTATATACTTGATATCTTAATCTGAATAACAAGGAAATGTAGAAATGGAGACAGCCACACAATTGAATATTTTCAACAAACAACTGATACCAAGATAGAAACACTGAATCAGAGAACTTCAAACTTCTTCTTCAAATAAAATATGCAACATAGTCACTTTGAGACATTGTATATTATGTATATATGAATATCTTCTACTGCTGATGATCATTTCAGCATCGATTGTTTAAACTTATATAGATATTTCTATGAAGAGATACAACTCTTCAATAAGTCTCTTGGAAACTTAACAAGTATTAACAACAATTACATAAGCGTAATTAGGCTCTATTCAGCCATAAATAAACTTTAGCTAGATGATCTAGGTACTCTTGATCATGGTGAGAATCAGTAAGCTCAATAGCACTTCTGGTAATTACATCAAGAGTAACCATCTCCTCCAATTGTTTGCAAGCTTCTTTAGATGTAGAGGCTTTATCTTTCAGAGCTCCTGTGGCTTTGTGCAATATAACCTGACAATCAACAATCCATTCTTCTTTGCTCTTCACCTCTCCGTTATCTTTGAATATCCTGGGAACTCCTGCGCTTGAGGCATCAGTCCCTTCCTTAGCATCAGCTTTAAGTTTGTCATAATAATTCTGGTGCTATTTGAACAATGCTCTTGCATCAGAGATATCTGTACCATTAGTGGCACTTCTGTTTTGTAACTCAATCATCTTCTCCTGTATCCTCTTATCAAGCCTCTCATGTTCTTTGACTGCTTTATGATTTTCTGAGTAGTTATCCCAAAACTAGTTTAACCACCATACCATATTTACATACCTGCTCTGCAGTACTGTAACAAATGCATCTATTTGAATTTGTGCAGCCTGATCAGGGGATATTACTTGACTACCTTGTGAGCTCTCACCCTGAGTTATTCTTTTTGTGGATTGGCCAAAGGTACTCTTAACAACATCCTTCAAATAATCGTTTTCTTTTGTTAATCTCTCACAATTCAGTTTATAAGAATCTCTTTCTTTGATCAGCATCTGAGCTTGTGCTTTATTTAACTTTGCAACATTGATACCAATGTCTACAGTAATTATAGGGTCAGTCTCACCTGCTCTGAAAGTCATAACATGGCCAAAAGTTTTTTCAGTGTCTATGATGGCCGTCTTCTTATGGGGAGGATACAACGCCCATATCATCAAAGAATTTTCATCATTATTGTATCTAGTTCCCATATATACTTCATTAACTCCTTCTGGAGTAAGCTTATACTTGTCATTAGCATTATTCAAAAAGCTATCAAAAACTAGAGAAGAATTTAAATCCAAACCAGGAAAAATCATAACCCCTGCATCTTTGAGTAACTGTCTACCCTTGCTAGGTGTCATGTCCTGCATTTCTTTATCTACTGTTTGCTTCAACATATCTAATAACTGTTTTTCATTATCAGCAGAAACATCATCTACTGATTCTCTAATTTCTTTTCCTTTGTATTTATACAGGAATGATTTAAATTCCTTTGACTGAATGAATGTATCATCTGAAATGAAAGAATCATAAGCCTTTTGTCGTGGATCTTCATCAGCAGACCCCTCCTCATCATGTAGCACAACTGGAGGCTGATATTGTTGCATTTTTCTTTTAGACATTTCTATTGTTTTATCTTGTGGTTGCTCTTGTTCAGTCAATTCTTCATCTTCAGAGGATACCACTTGAACTTCTGCCAACTGCTTTTTCTTTTCATTTAAATCTCTATTATATTTTTCTACCACCAAGTCAACTTCAGCCTCTTCCAAATTTCTAATGACATCATCATGTGGATAATGTATGTGCATATACCCACTGAGATTTTGTTTTCTTCTGGCAGAGTCAATGAAACCTTTAGGGTCAAACCCTTTCCTCACCTCAGCAGTCACCATGTTATAATGCATTAGTTTGTCCAAAATGAGATTGTATCCTTCTTTTGAAACCATAGTAAAATCACCAAAACACAAAGTGCTAGGCATGAATGATTGTTTATCATGTGAACTTAGATGCATCACATTCGAACAATGCATTTGCCTAATTATTTCTAAATATGCAAGTCTGTCAGGGACAGTTTTAGGCAATATAAATGGAGTATCCTCAAATCCATAAACTCTGATCATAGTGGCATCCTCAAAGCAGTACCAGTCTCCCCAATTATGAGTGACAGTAGGGGGACCACCAAAATCTTTAGGTCTGAGGAACCTTTTTATTTCATTCGAAATTGAATATTCACAGGGATGGCTGAAATACCTATATAGCACTTTAACACAATGCTCTTCAAATTGAGCATAGCTGGAGTTGGCATACCTGCTATCCCAGATTCTGGTCCACATTTGTACAGGTATCTTTTCCCCTTTCTTATCCGCAGCAACAACTTGAAACTCACTTGGCCACAATCCTACTTCCTGGCCATAGTATAACACCATATGCATAAGCATCGAGTAATGCTCAAAAGAGCATGCTGGAGCATTGTTTTTTATTGTAGATAGACCAGAGTCTATTCTAGTTGCAACATAGGAGGCATAATCAAATTGCCTGGCATTGTGACATTGAATATCAGAGGCTATGACCATCAGAGGAATAGTCATGAACTCAGGGACCTCTGAGCCAAGGACTTGGCCTACAGAATAGTAAGTATATTGTATGTATGGTTCAAAAATGGCTACATGAAAGGGAGGGCCATCATTCTCAGTCAAGGGTATCACTTCTCCTTCAATCCTGGGCCTATGAATGGGTAACCTCCATCCATTGTAAGTTGTATCCATTCTCCAATATTCTTTATCCAAATCTTCATAAACAATAGGGACAGTGCACAAATCATCTAAATCATACACGTCACAAATAGCATTTTTTGACAGGTGTACAATTGGTTCTCCTTGAGGGTTGTAGATAGCTTTCAGGCCTGAATTGTAATGTCTGGCTAGCAGTTGAAGGAGTTCTACATTCAAGAATACATTAGGTACAACCAGTTTGCCTAAATTTATGTGCCATGGGTTTGACACAGGAGCATTTCTAAACCGTCTATTATGGTGAAATTTGAAAAGCTCATACCCCCAAATTGGGGTCTAGATATCTCCCAGGCGTTTATGTTTATCTTCTAATTTTTCTACTTCTGCTCTGAGTTGGGCAGACCTCCTAGCCTTGGGAGTTGACCCAGGCAATTGATCAATTAGGTCCTGATTTAATTTTCTATCTTTCACTTTTTCTTCAAGGGTTTGATTAGTTTTTTGTTTTTTGGGCTTACTGGTTTCCCCTTGTGACTTTCTTCCTTTTCCCTTTCCTGGAGTTTCCATTTTAAAACTTTGGCAGAAAATACAGGCAATATAATGGTTTGTGTAGGTGTACCTGTTGTTCGGTGGCCAGAATTGGAAGCCTCTGCTTTTGCCCTAAGAATTCCTCTGTATTCTCCTCTCAGACGGTTTTTTGCAATTATAGTGATCGTATGAATTTCGTAGTCGTTTGTATTAATCACCTGATCAATTCAATGTTCATCGCTATGAAGTGTCACATCACCATAACTCTGCTTATCGGCGTGATTTTTGAAATGTCTGGGCGACCTCAATGTTTTTTATGGCGCGAACAGTCAATCGGCGTGACCCCTTGCTTGTATTCCCGATGCTATGTAATGTCATGTTTTAAGTGGGCGCGGCCATCGGCATGACTTCTCTCATCGCCAAGTATTTTAGATCTCTCTGCGATATAGCAAGTCCCACCGATATGGTTTGCTTATCGGGATGATTAATACTATCGGGGTAATAAAATTATGTTCTCCCGATCTTTATTGTCTCGCTGATAGTCATTTTTCATATATGGACTTCATCTTTATCGGAATGACATACACTATCGGGATAGCTAAATCAAGATATCCCGATCCAAATCATCTCCCCGATGGCCCTTTTCATATCCTTCATTGGACAGAGTATGTTGAAGTGTTACCGATGCCTTTTGATCGCTGTGACTTGTGAATCGGCAAGACCTAATTCCTTCATCCCGATATGCTGAGTTATCCCGATAGATGTGTATCGCTGTGAGTCTCGCCGAAAGCTTTCTTATCGCTAAGACTCTAATCATTGGAAGCTTACTTGTTTGTTATCCCGATAGTTTATTTCTCGCCGATGACTATTTGCTTCGCTACCCCCACAGGATGTTCGGTGAGACTCCTGCCGAAATGCTTCATCGGTATGATATATACTGTTGGGCAACTTTTAAAAAGTTATCCAATAGATATTAGTCATACCGATCGGCATGACCACTTGCCTTTCTTGCCGATGTAATGTCATCGGCATTACTCACTCCATCGGTGACTTCCATAATTCTTCTTTCGATCTCTATTCTCACGCCGATGGTTGTTTTCAAACGATCCTTATGTATCGGTGTAAGCAACACAACCTCTTGCCGATGGATTGATTTTGATGAAATTTGGCACTGCTCATCCATAGACACCTTGTGAGAAAAAATTTCTATTATGGTCTTTTTTGGGATATTCTTCAGGGTTTATTCAAATATGATGGGGTTAAGGAGATAGTAAAAATTTCAAATTTTTACTGTGCTAACAGTGGCTCTGTCTGGGATGTATACTCCCTGTGAGTATAACAAGGATCCAGATCTCCTGGGGAAGTAGACCACATATTTTATTATTTTGGGGTGAGGTTTTATGAAACTAGGAAAAGGAAAAGAACAAATGATGGGGAGCGGGAATGATTCCTAGACTAATGTGCATGGAATAAGATATTTTGAGAACTATTTGAATGTTGTCCATGCACTGGCAGCACTCAATTCTCTTTGTACATGTTTATGAAAAGAACTGCTTCAAGTATTGCCCATGTACAGGCAATTCCTGCTCCTCTCCTGACATATTCTATACATAGTAAGAATCATCACCTCCCTTGCCAGTGATAACAAAAGGACCTAACCACAGGGCTTCAAATTTTCCATGTTTTCCTTTGTCCTGACATCTTGCATTCCACATTAGTACCAGATCATTTATTTCAAACTTTCTTTCTTTGGCCTTTTTGTCAAAGAGATATTTTACCTGTGATTGTAATTTAATATTCTGTCTCTGAGCTATTCTTCTTGTTTCATCAAGATCTGCCAATTGTTCCAACCTTTCCTCCATTGGTTCAGGGATATTCAAGTCTTCCTGGAGGATAAATTTGTATACTGGTATAAGATTTTCCAATGGTAATCTTGCTTGTGTTCCATATACCAATTCATAAGGGGATCTCCCAATTGCCCTTTTTATAGTAATCCTGTCAGCCCATACTGCCATTCTTAATTTTGAATCCCAAGCCTTTTTATTTTTATCCAACATTCTTTTTATGATTTTCAACAGGCTCTTATTACTTGATTCAGCTTGTCCATTGGCCTGTGGATGGTATGGAGCAGCATAAGAAATAGTGATACCATGTGTATTGCAAAAACCTTTGAATTCATCAGATCTAAAACACATCCCATTATCTGTAATCAATCTTACAGGAGTACCAAATCTGCATATAATATTATCCATTAGAAAATTAATCACAACTTTACTTGTAGCCTGTTTGGTTGGGATTGCTTCCACCCATTTTGTAAAGTAATCAGTAGCCACTAAAATCCATCGGTACCCCCCACTCGATTTCTCTGAAATTTCACCTATAAAATCAATACCCCACTGATAAAATGGAGCCTCAACCTGCATAGGTTTTAAGGGTAGTGCTCCCTGATACTTTAACTTCCCTGAGAACTTTTGGCATGCTTCACACTTTCTAGTGTACTGGTATGAATCATTAAAGACTTTAGGCCAATAGTACCCTGTCCTCAGGATCTTGTGTGCTGTGGTCTTTGCTGAGAAATGACCTCCGCACATGCCTTCATGTAACCCCTTCATAATATGTTTTGATTGATATTCGTCCAAGCATAATAGTAGAACCCCATCTTTGTTTTTCCAATAGAGATCCCCACCAATGAGTACATATTTTGAAGCTTGTAGTTTGAGTGTCCTTCTTCTATTATCATCATATCCTTCAGGACACTTCATATGTTTTAGATAATATACTATATCAGTATACCATGGAGTGTGTTCAATGCTGGTACTTGCATCAACATTACATATCTGGGAAGCTTCTAGATTACTTTCAGCCATCAATTTGGCAAGACCCTGTCCTCTGACTAATTTAGTGATTTGGATTTCAATGTTGAATTCCTGAATCCTATTGATCCACCTACATCTCCTACT
This sequence comes from Cunninghamia lanceolata, assembly GCA_027924645.1. Taxonomy (NCBI): domain Eukaryota; kingdom Viridiplantae; phylum Streptophyta; class Pinopsida; order Cupressales; family Cupressaceae; genus Cunninghamia; species Cunninghamia lanceolata. The sequence continues at coordinate 10,298,589 of BSBN01000320.1, forward strand.
GGTGACCTCAGTTTGGATCAGTACATCCTTCACTATAGCATTAGGAACATATGCTATGATTTTAGCCCCTACCAAATATGGTCTAAAATTTTTTACCGCTTTTACCAATGCATATGCTTGTTTTTCAATAATGTCATACTTCAACTCTACATTCTGAAGGGACTTGCTAAAGAAAGAGATAGGCTGTTCATGTCCATCATTATTTTTCTGTAACAATACTGCTGCTACTGTATGATAGGAAGCAAATGAGAAAAGTTGGAAAGGTTTACCGAAGTCAGGGGATATTAAGACTGGAGCTTGCTTGATAGCCTCCTTAATGTTACCAAATGCTTCCACTGTTTCTATTGTCCACTTCATTTCTGAATTCTTCTTTAGCATTCTCGATATAGGACAAACAATCTCTGCGAAATTTGGTATAAATCTTCTGACAAAATTTATCTAACCAAAGAATGATTGTATAGCTTTTACATTTTTTGGAATAGGGACTTGATCAATTGCTTTTACCCTTTCAGGATCTATTTTAACTCCTTCCTTCGAGACTATATGACCAAGCAATTTTCCTTCTATTAATGCAAAATGGCATTTTTTAGGGTTCAATGATATCCCATATTCTAGGGCTTTGATAAATACTTGTTCTAAATGTGTGCAATGATCTTCGGCCTTTTTAGAATATGCTGTCAAGTCGTCTTGATATACTATCATAATCTTATTGATCAATTCAGCAAAAGCTACATCCATCGCTCTCTGGAATGTTGCTCCAGCATTAGTTAATCCAAATGGCATTCTCAAATACACATATGTTCCCCACGGAGTGGTGAATGCCGTCTTAAATTGTTCAGACTCCTTAACTTTTACCTGATTGTAGCCAGAGAAACCATCCATCATGGATAGCAATTCACACAAAGTAACTTTCTGCAATATTGCCTCCATATTGGGAAGAGGATAATTAGCTTTGAGGGAAGATTTATTCAAGTTTCTGAAATCCACACATAGTCTAATGTCACCATTTTTTTTCCTGACAGGCACTAAGTTTGAAACCCAGGAAGAGTGTCTAATAGGTTTGATTATAGCTCCATCCCTTAACTTTGTAAGTTCCTCTAACATTTTAGGGGCTAGTGTAGGATTAATCGGTCTCTGCTTCTGTCTGAAAGGTTTGGCATCTTGCTTCAGTGGTATCTCATGTTGAAATAGATCCTCTCTATATGCTTTTAAGTCATCATATGACCAAGAAAACACATGCCTGTACTTCCTGAGCAGGTTGATAAGTCTGCTTCTGATTTTTGGGTCAAGACTTTTTCCAATATACACATTTTTTGGAGTTGTTTGTGTCCCCAAGTTGATTTCTTCAAGGTTACTAGGTACCACTGGTGTGTCTTTCTTTTTATACCTGTCATGGCCATCAAATGTTTTTTCTAATGCAATAAGTCCTTTGGGTATCTTATTTGTCTTTAGTTGGACCACTTCTTGGCCAAAAAGGGTTTCCTTCCCATCGTGTTCCTCCACAAATGCACTGAAATCAATTTTTTGATTTTCATAATAATCAGCACAATGTAAGAAGTTGATTATATCAGCATCGCTATCAAACACTTGCCAATTCTGTATATTATCAGGGATGGTAGGTCTAGTTTTAAATTCTACTTCTGTGATCCCTCCTAATGTAACATCATCTCTCTTTAATGCAATGTTTGCTAAAAAGTCTGCCATAATGTTTTTAGACCTATCAACCCAACTAATTGAAAAGGCATCAAATAATTCAACACTGTCCCAAACTGCATTTCTGTACTGTCTTAATCTTTTATTTTTAGATAAATATTTTTCTCTTACTTGGGAGATGACCAGTTCAGAATCACCGAAGACAGCCAACTTTTTTATTTTGTATTTGGTGGCTATATTTAGGCCAATGAGCAGGGCTTCATATTCAGCTACATTATTGGTGCATTCAAATGTCAATAGGAAAGAGTATTTGAATGTTTTACCTCCTGGCGAGATAAAAACTACTCCGGCCCCATTTCCTATCTTGCTGCATGCACCATCAAAATACATTTTCCACAAATCACTCTCTCTTTTCATAGATTCAGTGTGTATTGGGTCAGTGTTATGCAATTCTGGGGTAGTTTCTCCAACTTTGAAAACTCCTAAATCTGTGTCACAAAAGAAATTCACCTGATGTCGATCCATTCTTTCTATAATATTGTCGTACCTTGGCTCTCTACACAATTTGATTTCCTTGTCACCTACTGGTATGGTGGCATATGATAGATCTAATTGAACATTGCCTCCTGCCATTGCAGCCCATTGTCTTGATAGCAGTATTCCATAATACGGTGGGATATCAACCACAGTGATGTCAATGTTATATGTTGCTTCAGGATGTGAAGCAAGTTTTATCTCTACATCTTTCATAATACCAACTACTGGAATAGATCTGTTATCCATTGCATAACACTGGCCATAAGTAGTATCAACCCACATCCCTAATTCTTTCATCACTGCTATAGGCATGATATTCATAGCAGCACCTGAATCAATCATACAATTCCTGACTATTCTGTTCTTGATTACTAGTGTAGTATAGAATGGATCTACCTGTGAGGGATTTTTTGTAAGTGTGTCACCAAGGTATACCTCAGGCATCTTAAAATTTTCCTGATGCACATTATTTGTTGTTTTTTCAAACCCTTTATGTTTTGGATTTGGTGTATCAGAAATCATCTTGACAACTGTACTCCTATATTTATCTATTTTCATCATCTCTAGGAGTGGGACTGATATCTTCACCTGAGACACTGCCTGTGCAATGTCGAAAGAAGGGGTTATGATCTGGTCATTCTTTTCTATTTTTCTGTTTTCTTTTTCTTGATTTCCTTTCATTTTATTTTTATCCCCCTTTTCTGGTTCTTTAGGTGATGATTTTGTATTATTTTCTTTGTTATTCTGGTCTTTTATAAATACACTTCCAGGAGTTCCTTGCCCAACATTTGTTGTTCTATTCCTTAAGTTATAAGTGTTTCGAGCTTGAGCCACTGCAGCCACTGTGAGAGCTTCTCTTTCATCCTCAGTAGGTTTTCTCCATTGACCACATGACTTGTTGTTACAACTATCTTCCTGGTCTGAGAATACCTGCTGTTCTCCCATGTTAATATGATACTTTTGGTTCCCTACATCATACTCATATCCTTCTTCTGAAGAAGAAGAATAATCTTCTGTTACTACACATGGTGTATCCTGCATCATGTTGATGGTGTGATTATCCCTATTATAGCTATATAGCATTTCCTCTTGCTGTATTGATTTAGCTACCTCACAGTATTCAGGTGAATGTGGTAAGTTACATACAAAACACCAAGGTTTATTTTCTGCCATATGTGCCATGTTTCTCTTCAAGGGATCAGGAGTATCCTTTCCATATGGCTGCTTTCTGTTGTTGTCAATAGGTCTTCCATTCTTCCAATTTGTATTGTAAGGCATATCATGTAACCTAGGTCTATCATGCCTATGCTGATCCTCTGGTTTAATCTGTTGAGCATTTGGATTCTGAAGATTTCTATGATTATCCCTTTTACTGACCATTCCTGCAGCCTTCCTATTATTTTTGATAGTTATGGCTACTTTCTGTGCTTCGGCCAATGTTGCAGGACACCGATTTCTGAGTTCATATCCTGTTTTGGGGTCAAATGCTTTCATATAGATACTCAGTGTTGCCTGGTCAGATAACTTGGCTCCATGTGGTACCTTATTATGTAACCTGGAAAACTTCAGGTTGAAATCAAATACTGATTCATTTTGATACTTCTGTATACTTATTAGTTCATTTAGTGCAAACTCAGGAGCGTATTGGTTACCATACTGATCCTTAAACTGGTTATGAAAATCAGTTATTGAATTGATTGATGCATCGGGCAAGCTATTAAACCAATCTCTGGCATCTTCAGTGAGGGACATCATAAACAACCTCATTCTAATGTCTTCCCAATCCATACCTATATCTTGTACAAAAGCATTAAAACTTCTAATATGATCTTCTGCAGATACTGCATTGTTTCCAGTAAACTTGGGAACCATGTTTCTCCAAGTACTATCCATAGGATATGGATATAACTGATATCCAGTTAAATCAAATTGACTGCATATATTAGCAAGGTTTTGGGGAGGGAAATTGAGAGGTGGTGGATTGGGATAGTAATTATATCCACCTGGTGGCTGATGATATGCATACTGTTGATGTTGGTTCATATGGGGATTTATGTGTTGATTTTGTGGCCTATAATATTGTTGACCAGGGGGTGGGTAATTATTTGCCATATGTTGAGATGTATTACGTATGGGAGGTGGTCTAGGGTTTTGGGGAATAATGTTCTGATGACTTCCAGAAGCATGTGAATTTTGAAAACCACCTGTATTTTGCTGTGTATTTCTTGAAATATTCCCTCTATGCGGAGGTACATATTTTGGGGGAGCTGTTTTGGTTTTATTTTTTCTTTGTTGAATTTCTTGCTGCAACAACTCCTTCTCCTCTTGTATCTTGTATCTTACAAGTTCTTTCCTGAGCATGAGTATTTCCTGTTGCTCATCACTCATGTCTTGATTATTTATTTCCTGATGTTCTGGATTGTCATTCATTCCCTGATTTGAAAATTCATATCCTATCTCTTCTCCCTGGTCAAATGATATCTTGAAATCATGTTCAGCTTGGTTCCTATCAATATCCCTCATGACCTTTGCATCATGATCTCACTGTTCTTGAGGAGTGGGTCTGTACCTTGCCAAAATATCATCAGTTGCTCCACTGAGGTTCTCGTTTGAATCATGCAGAGGTGTGAATTTTTTGTGAATTGCAATATTTTGTTCTGAATCATTCTCTTGGATGTCTAGATTATTATCTCGGTGGGAATACTTTGGATTCACATTTCTTTTGGAAATGTTTCTAAGTGGTGGAGATGACTGCAAATTTCTGCCTTCCATCTTGGATGTCCTACCATCCATTTGATATTGAAATTTTTTGCTATAATTGTAACTAGAGTCGCCACCTATTAAATAGTAAAAGTTTATAGTTTATCTGTAGGGTTCTTGTCGCCAGCAGAGTTACCAACTTAAATTTTCGGAATTGACTCTATGAAGGAAAGAATTACTTTCTAAGGTCTTTTACTAGTCCCCAGTAGAGTCGCCAATTTTGTTAGGTCTCAAAAATGCAATTTGCTAATCCTAAGAGGATGCCAGGCTCTATGTTTGGATTTGCAACGTTTTTGAACTAACTTGATGAAATCAACCTTCAAGGTTTGATGATTTCCTACACTTTAGGTCCTGCTACACCTAGGTGGGTGAACCTTGAAATATTAAAGCAGTATGAGTGTGGATGAGTGGACTAACTAGATCTATCTACAATGGCATATGATGTAAGATAGATGAAAAAGAAGCTGACTACTTAATTCTATGTATAATGTTTAATAAATGATTGGCAGAAATTGTATAAGCAATATCAAGGTAAAAGGTTTTAAATAATGAGTTGAATGAGACCAGTGCCTTGTTGGGTAACAGAGTCAATTTGAAGGACCTAGACCAGTAGTTTCTTAATGGTAATAATTCTAATTGCTTGGCACAGCTTTGGTTTATAGCTTGTATAAATGTGCAAGAAAGTGATTGACAAACTCTTCTTAGCAATCCAACCAATATAATCAATTATCTTATAATTCACCAGAAGGTATTTTAATCCTTACTTGAAGGAACCAAATGAAATGAATGGGCAAGATTAACAGATAATATTTTCTGGAGACAGAATGGTAATCCTAATTATATGGCTCTACTTAGTAATCCCAACTTACTACTTCCAGGTTACTGCGACTAAATTAGAAGGGTTTAATTCCTCAGATGGACACCAACCAAATTAATCACACAGATACAGCAAGTGTGTAATGACAGATTAACTATATACTTGATATCTTAATCTGAATAACAAGGAAATGCAGAAATGGAGACAGCCACACAATTGAATATTTTCAACAAACAACTGATACCAAGATAGAAACACTGAATCAGAGAACTTCAAACTTCTTCTTCAAATAAAATATGCAACATAGTCACTTTGAGACATTGTATATTATGTATATATGAATATCTTCTACTGCTGATGATCATTTCAGCATCGATTGTTTAAACTTATATAGATATTTCTATGAAGAGATACAACTCTTCAATAAGTCTCTTGGGAACTTAACAAGTATTAACAACAATTACATAAGCGTAATTAGGCTCTATTCAGCCATAAATAAACTTTAGCTAGATGATCTAGGTACTCTTGATCACGGTGAGAATCAGTAAGCTCAATAGCACTTCTGGTAATTACATCAAGAGTAACCATCTCCTCCAATTGTTTGCAAGCTTCTTTAGATGCAGAGGCTTTATCTTTCAGAGCTCCTGTGGCTTTGTGCAATATAACCTGACAATCAACAATCCATTCTTCTTTGCTCTTCACCTCTCCGTTATCTTTGAATATCCTGGGAACTCCTGTGCTTGAGGCATCAGTCCCTTCCTTAGCATCAGCTTTAAGTTTGTCATAATAATTCTGGTGCTATTTGAACAATGCTCTTGCATCAGAGATATCTGTACCATCAGTGGCACTTCTATTTTGTAACTCAATCATCTTCTCCTGTATCCTCTTATCAAGCCTCTCATGTTCTTTGACTGCTTTATGATTTTCTGAGTAGTTATCCCAAAACTGGTTTAACCACCATACCATATTTGCATACCTGCTCTGCAGTACTGTAACAAATGCATCTATCTGAATTTGTGCAGCCTGATCAGGGGATATTACTTGACTACCTTGTGAGCTCTCACCCTGAGTTATTCTTTTTGTGGATTGGCCAAAGGTACTCTTAACAGCATCCTTCAAATAATCGTTTTCTTTTGTTAATCTCTCACAATTCAGTTTATAAGAATCTCTTTCTTTGATCAGCATCTGAGCTTGTGCTTTATTTAACTTTGCAACATTGATACCAATGTCTACAGTAATTATAGGGTCAGTCTCACCTGCTCTGAAAGTCATAACATGGCCAAAAGTTTTTTTAGTGTCTATGATGGCCGTCTTCTTATGGGGAGGATACAACGCCCATATCATCAAAGAATTTTCATCATTATTGTATCTAGTTCCCATGTATACTTCATTAACTCCTTCTGGAGTAAGCTTATACTTGTCATTAGCATTATTCAAAAAGCTATCAAAAACCAGAGCAGAATTTAAATCCAAACCAGGAAAAATCATAACCCCTGCATCTTTGAGTAACTATCTACCCTTGCTAGGTGTCATGTCCTGCATTTCTTTATCTACTGTTTGCTTCAACATATCTAATAACTATTTTTCATTATCAGCAGAAACATCATCTACTGATTCTCTAATTTCTTTTCCTTTGTATTTATACAGGAATGATTTAAATTCCTTTGACTGAATGAATGTATCATCTGAAATGAAAGAATCATAAGCCTTTTGTCGTGGATCTTCATCAGCAGACCCCTCCTCATCATGTAGGACAATTGGAGGCTGATATTGTTGCATTTTTCTTTTAGACATTTCTATTGTTTTATCTTGTGGCTGCTCTTGTTCAGTCAATTCTTCATCTTCAGAGGATACCACTTCAACTTCTGCCAACTGCTTTTTCTTTTCATTTAAATCTCTGTTATATTTTTCTACCACCAAGTCAACTTCAGCCTCTTCCAAATTTCTAATGACATCATCATGTGGATAATGTATGTGCATATACCCACTGAGATTTTGTTTTCTTCTGGCAGAGTCAATGAAACCTTCAGGGTCAAACCCTTTCCTCACCTCAGCAGTCACCATGTTATAATGCATTAGTTTGTCCAAAATGAGATTGTATCCTTCTTTTGAAACCACAGTAAAATCACCAAAACACAAAGTGCTGGGCATGAATGATTGTTTATCATGTGAACTTAGATGCATCACATTCGAACAATGCATTTGCCTAATTATTTCTAAATATGCAAGTCTGTCAGGGACAGTTTTAGGCAATATAAATGGAGTATCCTCAAATCCATAAACTTTGATCATAGTGGCATCCTCAAAGCAGTACCAGTCTCCCCAATTATGAGTGACAGTAGGGGGACCACCAAAATCTTTAGGTCTGAGGAACCTTTTTATTTCATTCGAAATTGAATATTCACAGGGATGGCTGAAATACCTATATAGCACTTTAACACAATGCTCTTCAAATTGAGCATAGCTGGAGTTGGCATACCTGCTATCCCAGATTCTGGTCCACATTTGTACAGGTATCTTTTCCCCTTTCTTATCCGTAGCAACAACTTGAAACTCACTTGGCCACAATCCTACTTCCTGGCCATAGTATAACACCATATGCATAAGCATCGAGTAATGCTCAAAAGAGCATGCTGGAGCATTGTTTTTTATTGCAGATAGACTAGAGTCTATTCTAGTTGCAACATAGGAGGCATAATCAAATTGCCTGGCATTGTGACATTGAATATCAGAGGCTATGACCATCAGAGGAATAGTCATGAACTCAGGGACCTCTGAGCCAAGGACTTGGCCTACAGAATAGTAAGTATATTGTATGTATGGTTCAAAAATGGCTACATGAAAGGGAGGGCCATCATTCTCAGTCAAGGGTATCACTTCTCCTTCAATCCTGGGCCTATGAATGGGTAACCTCCATCCATTGTAAGTTGTATCCATTCTCCAATATTCTTTATCCAAATCTTCATAAACAATAGGGACAGTGCACAAATCATCTAAATCATACATCTCACAAATAGCATTTTTTGACAGGTGTACAATTGGTTCTCCTTGAGGGTTGCAGATAGCTTTCAGGCCTGAATTGTAATGTCTGGCTAGCAGTTGAAGGAGTTCTACATTCAAGAATACATTAGGTACAACCAGTTTGCCTAAATTCATGTGCCATGGGTTTGACACAGGAGCATTTCTAAACCGTCTATTATGGTGAAATTTGAAAAGCTCATACCCCCGAATTGGGGTCCAGATATCTCCCAGGCGTTTATGTTTATCTTCTAATTTTTCTACTTCTGCTTTGAGTTGGGCAGACCTCCTAGCCTTGGGAGTTGACCCAGGCAATTGATCAATTAGGTCCTGATTTAATTTTCTATCTTTCACTTTTTCTTCAAGGGTTTGATCAGTTTTTTGTTTTTTGGGCTTACTGGTTTCCCCTTGTGACTTTCTTCCTTTTCCCTTTCCTGGAATTTCCATTTTAAAACTTTGGCAGAAAATACAGGCAATATAATGGTTTGTGTAGGTGTACCTGTTGTTCGGTGGCCAGAATTGGAAGCCTCTGCTTTTGCCCTAAGAATTCCTCTGTATTCTCCTCTCGGACGGTTTTTTGCAATTATACTGATCGTATGAATTTCATAGTCGTTTGTATTAATCACCTGATCAATTCAATGTTCATCGTTGTGAAGTGTCACATCACCATAACTCTGCTTATCGGCATGATTTTTGAAATGTCTGGGCGACCTCAACGTTTTTTATGGCGCGAACAGTCAATCGGCGTGACCCCTTGATTGTATTCCCGACACTATGTAATGTCATGTTTTAAGTGGGTGCGGCCATTGGCATGACTTCTCTCATTGCCAAGTATTTTAGATCTCTCTGCGATATAGCAAGTCCCACCGATATGGTTTGCTTATCGGGATGATTAATACTATCGGGGTAATAAAATTATGTTCTCCCGATCTTTATTGTCTCACCGATAGTCATTTTTCATATATGGACTTCATCTTTATCAGAATGACATACACTATCGGGATAGGTAAATCAAGATATCCTGATCCAAATCATCTCCCCGATGGCCCTTTTCATATCCTTCATCGGACAAAGTATGTTGAAGTGTTACCGATGCCTTTTGATCGCCGTGACTTGTGAATCGGCAAGACCTAATTCCTTCATCCCGATAGATGTGTATCGCTATGAGTCTCACCGAAAGCTTTCTTATCGCTAAGACTCTAATCATCGGAAGCTTACTTGTTTGTTATCCCGATAGTTTATTTCTCGCCGATGACTATTTGCTTCGCTACCCCCACAGGATGTTCGGTGAGACTCCTGCCGAAATGCTTCATCGGTATGATATATACCGTCGGGGCAACTTTTAAAAAGTTATCCGATAGATATTAGTCATACCGATCGGCATGACCACTTGCCTTTCTTGCCGATGTAATGTCATCGGCATTACTCACTCCATCGGTGACTTCCATTATTCTTCTTCCGATCTCTATTCTCACGCCGATGGTTGTTTTCAAACGATCCTTATGTATTGGTGTAAGCAACACAACCTCTTGCCGATGGATTGATTTTGATGAAATTTGGCACTGCTCATCCATAGACACCTTGTGAGAAAAAATTTCTATTATGGTCTTTTTTGGGATATTCTTCAGGGTTTATTCAAATATGATGGGGTTAAGGAGATAGTGAAAATTTCAAATTTTTACTGTGCTAACAGGACCCACCCCGCAATCGTATCTTTTCTCAAGTGCCTTCACTGAAGTTGTCAAGGTTAACCTACAGTTGACACCAGGTCTTGCTCCAAACTTAGGATACCATGCCTATCCTAGCCAAACACAAACTAGTGGAGCTCTGATGCCCCATCTGTAATGTCTAATCCTTTGCAAGTACCTCCCCTCAGCATTATGCCTCCTCAGGGAAATGGTCAAATCATACCGCATCTTGGATATGCATCTCATGATGCTGCACAAAATGGTAATGTTAGTTCATTTTTCCAACCACAGGAAGATAATGTAGTAGCAAAAGTGCACAAGGAGAAAGATGATATCAAAGAGATATTTGCTCAATTAAGAAAATTGACTATTGAAGTCACTCACTTAAGAACTCAAAACTTCTACTCCCAGTCCAATTCATAGAACCAACAAAATAGGGGATATCCTAACAAAGGATATGGTAATAATAATGAAAGATCTAGATATCATGATCAGGTCTATAACAATGAGAGGAATTTCAATAATAATAATAATGCACCTAGGCCACCAAGAATCTAGAACACGACCAAATAATGGTTCATTGCCATCACCTCTAGATAATCAACCTCCTCCTGAACCTAAGCAGACCACTAGGGTTAATTTGGTAGAAGTTGCACTTAACAATTGGTGTAGATTACACAATACAAATGCACATGTTGAGTTGGACTGTCCACAGTTCAAAATTGTAGCCAACATATTCCAAGAAGTGTCAAACATTTTAGGAGAGGCATCTTTCTCTAAAGGTAATGAGATAATGCCTCTAGGATATGAGTCTGCCATGGTACTTGAAAGTTCCCTAGATAGTCATTCACATTAGTAGATGAACACAATACATGAAAATTACACCTTGGCATGTGAAGAATCAACCATGGCCTTTGAAACCACTCATGTCTTCCCCTTTGAAGATGAGAATGAACCTACGCAAGAGACTGAAGAAGTTCATGCATACCAACAATATTAGAGAGGACACATCTACAATCTGAGGAGCAATGTTAATCACCCTACTAGTCCTCTAACCATTTCCATTCCTTTGAATAATTTCAATATACCTCCTGATCCCAAGGCCAGTAATAATCTAGGACCTCCAAAGGTGAATCCACAACACTTTGCACCACAAGCAATAGTAGCAAAATATATGAACCAATTGCCTGAATTTCATAAGCTAGTTGCTTACCTTGCTGAGGAGATGAAGATAAAAATCATTTTATCCTTAACAGAGTTATTAAAGACTCTTTTCATTAAAAAGCCTTCCTAAAGTCACTAGATGAACCTATAGCAAAGGAGGATATTCCTGGTCATATCTTTGGTCATGTTCTTGCTAAAGATCCTGTACCTAGGGATAATGTTGTTAAACCAAAAGACAAGGTCACAATGCATACTGCAGATGCAACACATGTGACATTATATAAAGGGAAACTTGAGTCACCTCCTTTCTTATTGACACTTAGGATCTTTGGAAAGAACTTACATAATTGCTTGGTAGATTCAGGTGCTTCTACCAATGCTATGCCCTATAAAGTCACTCAAGAAGGTCACTCAATTAGACAAGTCTAAGACCAATATTGTAGGAGAATCGACACATATTCACATGCATCTAGCATCTGATCCAAGGGTGTAGTACTATATAGACATTCAAGTTGTTGACATACCTGATACATACGACATGCTCCTCAGTAGGGATTGGTCCAAAACTTTAAATGGATTCATGGCCACTGATTTCTCCCACATGTGGCTGCCATGGAAAGGCATCCCCAACCAACTTAGAATTGAGGTGGAACCCAGAATGAAACATATGATAATCAAGTACAATCAGAGTAATGAGATATTATATGTGGATGTGGAACCAAGAGTGATGCAGGAGCATCCAGTGGTGTAAGGGCAATCTTGCATCACCCAAAAAAAGATGTATTTCAAAAATTTTGATGTTCTTTCCATTTCTTTCCAAAATTTGTGGTTCTAGTTCCATAATCACTTGAATAATGATGTAGAACTTTTAGTTTTTCTAAACTGCTAAAAATAGCCAGCTGCTATTTTTAGAAAGTTTGCATTTGGGTATGAAATGAAGTGAAATTTTATAGGAAGCTTCATAACTGAAAAATAAGACCTTTGGTGAAGGAATCATGGAAAGATTATTTGGGAGCTGAAAGATATTAAAGTTTTTGTTTCTCGAAAAATGCCTAAAAATTATTCAAACTTAGATTTGAGGCACTAAATAGCCCTGTACAGGTCTGAAAATGGCCAAAACCCATAAAGAAAGTTCTTAGCGCGTAGAGCACTCTGCGAGCTTTCCGACGCATAAAACGGTTCATCAATCAGACCCTTGGATCAAAAGTTACGGCTCCCAGAAGTTGACCTATTTTTGAAGGGAGATGCAAATTTTGAAATTAGGTTGTTGGCCACCAAAAAGGCTATTAATAACCATTTTTGGAAACCCTGGGCAGTAGTAGAGTTAAGGGGGGAAGTGTAGAGTCAAGAATAGGTAGGAAAATAGAAACCCTAGTAGATTTGGGGTTACAGAAGGTTGATGATTCCAGAGTCTTGTGAGAGGAAGTTGTAATGTGTTGCAGCCTGTGGAGGGTTGATTCCTCTAATTGTATATGAGCTTCTGTAATGTAATAAGTTGTCCAAATCAATAAAGAAAGTTATATTTTCTGTGTAATTTCTATTGTGTGTTTTATGATTTACCCCCTTCATCAAGTGGTATCAGAGCAAGGGTTCTTAAGTGTGTAGACAGGTCACCGATCATGAGGCAGTTTGCACCAAGACTTGAGGTTGTGGGTTTGCTACGGAGATCAAGATGCCTCCACAAAGAAATCATATTGGGAGGAATGCTTTGACGGAAGAGGGTTTTAGATCCCTACAAAGGTAAATTAATGAATTACAAGAGGAGCTATGAAGAGGGGTTGATCCAAGAACAAGAGAAGAAAGTGAGGATGAAGCTGAAGAAGAGATATCTAAGGAAGAACAAGAAGCTGTAGGAGATCCTGTAGAAGTTAGGTTGTTGAGGGCCATTTCTAAGACTGGAAAGAGGCCCAGGATCAAAGTTTTTACATATTATGGAGATTTGAATCTGAAATAGCTTATTGGTTGGATTAATGACATGGAGGAGTATTTTGAGTATGAAGATGTGGAAGACCCAGATCTGGTCAAGTTTGCAAAAACAAAATTGAAGGGCCATGCTAGTATTTGGTGGAAGGAGGTCTAGTTAGAGAGGAATAGAAGAGGAAAAGGAAAGATCACCAGATGGTGGTGAAACTAAAGAAGTAGTTCATTCCTGTGGATTATGAGATGGAGCTATTGAAGAAGCTGCAAGGATTGAAGCAAGGTAACAAGTCTGTCAAGGAGTATATAGAAGATTTTTATAAGATTACTATTAGGACAAGCCATGCAGAGCCAAATAAGGAGAAGGTAGCTCGTTACATTAATGGGTTGAGGCCAAGTATTCAAGAAGAGTTGAGTCTGGTCAGAATGACCACCATAGAAGATGCATACCAGTTTTCCCTGAAGATGGAAGAGAAGCTGAATAAAAGATTTGATAGAAAGCAAAGGGGAAGAGGTCAAGGTGGAAGGACTAGTGGAAGACCCTATGGGGGATGAAATGAAGATTCAAAGAAAAGTGAAGAAGTCAGCACCAGTCGAATTCAAAGAGGAGATAATGCCTACCGCCCTCATGACCAGTACAATGGTGAGCAAAGAGGAAGAGGAAGAGGTAGACTTGGGCAAGGACCTGGAAGAGGAGGTTTCACAGGAATTTGTTTCCAATGTGGAGAAGAAGGGCATCAAGCATACGAGTGTCTACAACATCAAGGAAGGATGAATAGAAGACCTGAAGGTAATGTACAAGTTGCACATGTAGATGAAGATGTGCAATCTGAGCATTCTGAAGATGTTGAAAGGGGAGAAACCCTAGTGGTTAGAAGAACCTTGTTGAATGAGGAGAAAGAACCAAATTAGAGGAAGAGTTTATTTCACACAAGGTGTAAATGTGAAGATAAGTGTTGTGATATTAATATTGATAGTGGAAGCACTGATAATCTTGTTTTAGAGGAGATGCTTGACAAGTTGAAGTTGACAAGAAGAAAGCATCCGCATCCATATCGGATTGCATGGTTGTAGAAGGACCATAGAGCTTTGGTCAATGAGTAGTGTTTAGTGAAGTTCAAGATTGGAGACTACCATGATGAGGTACTGTGTGATATCATACCAATGGATGCATGTCATATGCTATTGGGGAGGCCATGGTAGTATGATAGGAGTGATGTCCATGATGGTTGTGCAAACACATATTCCCTAACAAAAGATGGAGTTCGTCAGAAATTGAAGCCCTTGAAAGAGGTGGAAGAAAAGGTATGTAGTACTACCAGAATTTACTTGGTAGATGGTAGAAAATTTTTGCAGGGTATGAATCATGAGCGTCATTGCTTTGCATTGATTCCTAAGATTAGTCAAGAGAAATGTGAAGATGTACTAGTAGAAGTTTCAGATATGTTGAAAGAATTTTAGGACATTATCTCTGATCATGTACCAGAAGATTTACCACCAGTAAGGAAGATAAGTCATCAAATGGATTTGATACCAGGAGCTAGTTTGCCAAACAAGGCAGCCTATAGAATGACTCCAACAGAGAGTGAAGAGTTGAACAGACAAGTTTAGGAGTTGTTGAGGAAGGGATTGATAAGAGAAAGCCTAAGTCCATGTGCAGTACCTGCAGTACTAGTACCAAAGAAAGATGGAGAGTGGAGGATGTGTATAGATTCTGGAGCCATCAACAAGATCACAATCACGTACATATTTCCATTGCCCAGAATGGATGACATAATGGATTGTTTGAGTGGAGCCAAGTACTTCATGAAGATTGATCTGAAGAGTGGGTATCACCAGATTCAAATCAGAGAAGGAGACGAGTAGAAGATAGCCTTCAAAACAAAGGAAGGTTTGTATGAGTGGTTAGTCATGCCATTTGGGCTAACCAATGCATTGAGCACATTCATGCGGCTCATGAATGAGGTATTGAAAGAATTTTTGGGAAGTTTTGTTATTATTTATTTAGATGATATTTTGGTTTTTAGTCAGACTTGGTATGAGCATATGATGCATATCAGAAGAGTTTTGGAGAAGCTGAGGGAGAAGAAGTTTTTATCAATCTGAAGAAATGTAGCTTTGAAAAGGAGTTGGTATACCTAGGATTTGTTGTCTCAGAGGAAAGTCTTAAGATGGACCCAGAGAAGGTGAGGTCTAACATTGAATGGCCTATGACAAGGAGTGCTTCCAAGGTAAGATCTTTTCATGGTTTGGCAAGTTTTTACAGAAAGTTTATCAAGAATTTTAGTAGCATTTGTGCACCTCTAACTAAGACAATGAGAGGGGACAAAAAAGAGTTTAGATGGACTAAAGGAGCAGATAAAAGCTTTGATACATTGAAGCAAAAAGGTAGAGAGCAACCTGTTTTGGCACTTCCAAATTTCAATAAAGTATTTCAGGTAGATTGTGATGCTAGTGGTAGTGCTATAGGAGCTATTTTGAGCCAAGAGGGTAAGCCCATTGCCTATTTTAGTGAGAAGCTTAATGATGCCAAGAAAAAGTATTATGTTTATGATCAAGAATTTTATGCAATAGTTCAGGCTTTGAAGAAATGGAGACATTATTTGTTTCCAAAAGAGTTTGTTTTATATACTAATCATTAGGCTTTGTAGTATCTTAATAGTCAAGGAAAGTTGAACCAAAGGCATTTAAAATGGGTTGAGTTTTTGCAGAGCTATACTTTTGTTTTGAAGCACAGGAGTGGGAAGTCCAACAGAGTTGCAGATGCCTTGAGCAGAAGGCAAAATTTGTTGACAGAAATGAAGATAGAGGTTGTTGGGTTCAATGACCTCAGAAGTTTGTATCCTAAAGATCCAAATTTTGTAGAGGCCTGGAAAGCTTGTTTGGAACCTGTTACTTTGGATAGGACAAAATGGTTGGATTTCATAATCCAAGATGGCATGTTGTTTAGAGGAAGCTAGTTGTGCATTCTGAGGAGTTCCATGAGAGAGAACCTGATTAAGGAGAAGCATAGTGGAGGATTGGCTGGACACTTTGGTCAAGATAAGACCATTGCTATTATTGGTGAAAATTATTACTGGCCACAGTTGTAGCAGGATGTGAGTAAATTTGTGCAGAGTTGCAGAGTATGTCAGATGGTGAAAGGAGCAAGTCAAAACATAGGTCTATATCAACCATTGCATGTACCAGAGAAGCCATGGGATGATGTTAGTATGGATTTTATTCTTGGTTTACCAAGGACACAGAGAGGACATGATTCCATTTTTGTGATGGTGGATAGATTCTCGAAGATGGTACATTTCATTCCTTGCAAGAAGACTAATGATGCTGTCCATATTGCTAAATTATTTTTTAGAGAGGTGGTGAGATTGCATGGTCTACCAAAGAGCATAGTTTCAGATTGAGATACCAAGTTTGTTGGTTATTTCTGGAGGACATTGTGGAAGAAGTTGAAGATAGAGTTGAAGTTTAGTTCTTCACACCATCCATAGACTGATGGACAAACAGAAGTGGTGAATAGGAGTTTGGGTAACCTGCTACAATACTTAGTAGTAGATAAGCCCAAGGGATGGGATTTGATTTTACCACAGGCATAATTTGCTTACAAAAATTCTATCAATAGGAGTACTGGTAAATCACCATTCCAGATTGTATATGGGAATAGTCCTAGAAATGCTTCAGAGTTAAGGAATCTGGACAAAGGAGAAAAGACAAGTCCCGAGGCTAAAGACTTTGCAGAACACATGAAGAATTTGCATGAAGAGGTGAAAAAGCACATTAATAAAATGAATATTTAGTACAAGGCTAAGGCAGATTAGAAGAGGAGATATAAGGAATTCCATGTAGGAGATGAAGTCATGGTTCACTTGAGAAAAGCAAGGTTCCCAATTGGAACATACAATAAGCTAAAAATGAAGAAATTTAGACCATGCAGAATTTTGAAGAAACATGATTCAGGAAATGCATATGAGGTAGATCTGCCAAGTGGGATCAACATTTACCCTATTTTCAACATTTCTAATTTATCAGAATATCATGAAGGTGGAATAGAGGATGGACCAACAGAAGAATAGTGGAGTATTTTGGTATCTACTTCAACAGAGGAGATAGAAGAGATCTTGGATAGCTGTGTGGGAAGAAGTACTCATAATAGGCAATATGAAGAATACTTGGTGAAATGGAAAGGAAGCCCTGTTGAAGATTCTTTTTGGTTGTCTAAGGCAGAGGTTGACCATTTGGGTTTTCCTCACACAAACACCTGAGACTTGATAGGGTTACTTCTCAAATTACCCTGGGTGTCTGATGCAGGAGCATCTAGTGGTGTAAGGGCAATCTTGCATCACCCAAAAAGATGTATTTCAAAAATTTTGATGTTCTTTCCATTTCTTTTCAAAATTTGTGGTTATGTTTCCGTAATTGCTTGAATAATGATGTAGAACTTTCAGTTTTTCCAAACTACAAAAAATAGCCACCTGTTATTTTTAGAAAGTTTACATTTGGGCACAGAATGAAGTGAAATTTTACAGGAAGATTCATAACTAAAAAATAAGACCTTTGGCGAAGGAATCATGCAAAGATCATTTGCGAGCTGAAAGATATTAAAGTTTTTGTTTCCTGAAAAATGCCTAAAAATTATTCAAACTTAGGTTTGAGGCACTAAACAGCCCTATACGGGCCTAAAAATGGCCAAAACTAGCAGAGCAGGTTCTTAGTACATAGAGCACTCCATGAGATTTCTGACGCATAAAACGGTTTGTCAATCAGACACCCGGATCAAAAGTTATGGCTCTCGGAAGTTGACCTATTTTTGGAGGGAGATGCATATTTTGAAATTAGGTTGTTGGCTACCAAAAAGGCTATTAATAACCATTTTTGGAAACCTTGGGCAGTAGTAGAGTTAAGGGGGGAAGTGTAGAGTCAATAATAGGTAGGAAAATAGAAACCCTAGTAGATTTGGGGTTACAGAAGGTTGATGATTCTAGAGTCTTGTGAGAGGAAGCTGTAATGTGTTGCAGCCTGTGGAGGGTTGATTCCTCTTATTGTATATGAGCTTCTATAATGTAATAAGTTGTCCAAATCAATAAAGAAAGTTCTATTTTCTGTGTGCAATTTCTGTTGTTGTGTGTTTTATGATTTACCCCCTTCATCAAAGAGTATATGCATTGAGGCCTCAGGGAGTTAGAATAGAAGAAGTGCTGATGCACAGGCATATGCATGAAGATAGTGAAGAGAAAGAAAATGTGCCAGAGACAAGATCAATGATAGAATCTAATCATGGTTCTTCAAAATAAGATGAAGGGAATTATGTCCTTGAGTTTGAAACATATTTGTCTAAGGAGGCTAAAAAATGTTAGCTGACAGGAACATCTATTAGGGATATCTTGATGACTAGATGGTGCAGGTTGCATGAACAGTCACATTTAGAGAACACCTGTGAAGCATGTCTGAATATAATAAAGAGAATATGCATAGAAGATAAGCATTCTTTACCAGAGGTAAGTGAAATGCTTAACGCAGATGACAATAATCATTTGTTATTTCATTTAGATGTAGGGGAATATGAATAGGAGATGTGCAGGATACATGTCCCAATGCCTAGTACAAAAGAAGTGTTGATATGCAATGGTATGTTGTCTAGTGATAAGGTAAGCACAGCCACACCAGGGGCAAACTATTTTATTGAATCTAATTATGAGTTATCTGATGAAGATAGGGGAAGCTGGTTGACATAGTTTGAAGAGTTTTTATCCAAGCAAATTCAAAGGCATATTCTCCAAGAAATCCAACCCAATCAGGTCCTAATTGAAGGATGGTGTAGGTTACATGAAGGCCCCCATTCAGAAACAACTTGTGTTCTATGTCTGCACATAGTTCAAGCAAAGAAGAATGGTTGTGTTCAAATGATAAATTGCATAAAACCAGGACCATCCTGAAAGAGACAAAGGAAAAAGTTGTAATGTACCCTGACAAGAGATCTAATGACATCAAATTCATAAAAGGAAAAGATATTCAAGAAGGTCATCTTCAAAAGAAGCAAAGTGTAGATGTTTCAGTTCCACAAAAACATCTAAATGTGGTAAATAATGAACCACCTAAGATCAAGTGGATATCTACAGAAGCATCTACATGGGCCAAAAGAAAGAAGGAAGGTCCAGATAAATCTTTGACAGAAGACAAACCATGGATTTGAGATTTGACGGCTCCAAATCAAAGTAGGGAGCTAGAGTAGGAGTGAATCTTATCAATCCACAAGGAAAATCATTCCTAGCAGTGTATAGACAACAATTTCAATGTACAAACAATGTGGCAGAGTATGACGCTCTAATCCACAGCCTGTTGTTTGCCTTAAAGAAGGAAGTGAAAGTTCTACATGCCTTTGGAGACTTGGAACTTGTAGTAAAACAAGTAAGAGGCATTTATGCATGTAATTACAAAAGGTTATCTAGATACAGACACTGAGTCTGGGACTTGATGGAGAGTTTTGATGCCTTTCACATCATGCATGTTCCAAGGGAACTCAATCACCATGCAAATGCACTAGCATAGGCTGCTAGTACATTGGAACCTTTGTCCATATCAAGGATGAAAAGGTTTTTAGTTGAGCTGGTGTCAATACCATCTGTTCCTGACAACATCATAAATTTATAGGTATTTGATATGATCAACATATTTTAGACTTTATTGCTAACAAGGACATATTTGAAGCCTAGATAGTGGATGAAAAGAATCTTGAAGACCATATCTGGGATGAAGACGAGATAATTGATCTACCCAATAACAAGATTCTAAAGGGGATGATTGAATTTGAAAGAGCTTTCGATCTGGATAATATGATCAAGAAGAAAGATCTCTCTAAGACAGATGGAGGAGAATATGAGCCTGTCAATATAGGACAAGGTGAAGATAAAAGAAATGTCCTGATAGGCAAGGTTTGCACTACAGAAGAAAAGGCAGGGATAGCCCAAGCTTTAAAAGATTACATCCATGTCATAGCATGGACTTATGATGAGTTGAAGACCTATGACACATCCATAATAACTCACTGTTGTTCATGATGTTAGTCATTCACAAACATAGAATAAAAGTTACACAACAACCTTTACTCATCTTGAAAGATACGATGAATTCAGAGAATTCATGATCCCAAGTATCCATTGATTAGGTCTTAATCTACTGACGTTACTCAGTGGTTGATGTGTGTTGCTGTTTTCCATTCAGGGGCCTTACGTGTTTCTGCAAAGTTCATCATCATTATCTTCAAATATCCTGCTCTGGATGTTTGCTCTGCATAAATCTCCAACAATTCTACCTCTGCACTGTGAATTTAGTCAAATAATGTGCCTACAGGCTGATATTTGCATGATTTCTATCATTATTTATGATTCTTTGCATGATATTTTCAATAATACATGCATTTAACTCAAATATGCTAATGATTTTCAGTTACCTACGGGATTTCAGCATATTTCTCTGTTCTGCTTGTTATTTATCATGATTTGCAGTTATGGTGATGAATTTATGAAATTAAAAATAAAAGAAAGGGTTAAAGAATGAGATTCCCAAAACTACTTGACTTAGATCACTGATTCACATACAAGCTCCCATACATGCAATGAAAAGAAGGAAACTAGAATCATACTTCACCAGGACATTCCATAAATCCGCATGATCTAGTGCAAATCTTCAAAGGAAAAGTTGATAACAACATGTAATGAAATGAAAGCGCTTCTGGTTGAACACAGCATTCACCAGTACATATCCAGAAACCAACAGGAAGATTACATAAAATTTACAATCAGGATGTAATCTGAAACTTCATATCCATTTAGTATGCTCAAGAACAGGTACATTTACAGTGATCTGAAGAAAGAACCTTGACATTTCAACAATTCTATCCTCATTAGTCTCAGTAATCCGATCTCCTAATTGATTCTACAATAATTAGCCTTAATGCGCCAGATGCGTCTGTGTATTTTTTTTATCTCCCCCCTCATTTTTGACAAGCTCTGGCTCTTATATAGAACAAATGCCAAAAAATGGTTACAATGATCCAAGGATCAGGATCCTCTCATAATAATCAACGGTCCAGATGAAAAGCATATGCTTCGCCAGTTGGCAAATGTACAGCTGGCACAGAATATTCCAGCATCTTTAACTTGATTCGGTCTCTAGCTGGCAAACAACATATTTGACAATATCCTCCTCATTTCTGGTTCATGTTGCCTCTATGTGCAACCATACAATGCTCAGCTTCAGCAACAGCTCCAACAGCATCATGACTTCCTGTGGAAAATATGCACTAAATGCATAAACAACATCAAAACAATCAGGTCAACCATCGTTGACCAAAAATCAGGCAGTTGGGCTTTCAAATTTCTATCGCTTCATGTTTTCCCGCCCATTTCCATGTGTATCAGGTTCAAATATGATCATGTATCTCAAAATATACAAGGAAATAACCGCTTTTAACAAATTATTTCAAATCCGGCCTTGCATGCTCTGTTTGTATGTTTTGGGTCATCATCATATTCGCATCGGTGTGACCACATATGATCGGGGTGACAAAATTAGACTTAGCTGATGGCAACAGTTATACCGACACCAAAAATCATGATGATACCCAACTCTATGTCTTCTATCTAGCTGCAGGATATCATGAAATATGATGCTCCTCCCTTCCGAATGCTCTGATGAAAAGCACATCAGGATATTTCACTTCTGCATATTGGGGAAAGAAAGACATCATCGTCATCATCATGTTGAAGGCAAATAGGAGGATTTGGAATACGATCCTGCTGCTGAGGAAAGCAATATGATGGTGACGTCATCGTCATATTTGGGCTGCCTTAAAATGCAAAAGATGACGTCACCGTCATGTTTCGTTAAGATCAAGGGATAAATGTAATATCGGGTCACCTTAGGAGGATGATCGGGTGATGAATGTAATATGACCCCTTTTGCGGCCAAGGTAACCCTCTCGAAAGATCAGGATGATGATGATGATCATCATCATATCCGCACTAGGTGATTTAAAATATGATCCTGCTGAATGTCCAGATGATGTCATCAGGATATCTGGGGCTTCTGTTAATCTTAGAACATGACGTCATCGTCATATTCGGGAACCAGATCATGCTTTGGAAAATATCCTACCAAAGGAGAAATGTGATGGTGACATCATCCTGATATTTGCTTCTTCGTTTATCAGGTCGGGATGACGTCATTAGGATATTTGCAGAAGGTTATACTTCTCAGCAGGAGGATATTACGAAATGTCGGGTAGACAAACAAGATCATGATGATCTTGACAACATGACTTAGGAATGGAATATCACCCTCCCTTTGAAAGATAGGGTGATCATCATGATTGTGCAAAAGGATATTAGGAGGATATGAAATATGATCCTGCCTTGAAAGATCAGGATGATGATGATCACCAGGACTTTGACGTGCGCATGCAAACTATGCAGATGGTGGATTTTCTAAGTAGGGTGATATCATAATATCAGCATGATATTATAATATCGGGTGATGTTAAAATATCATGATGCTCGCGATGTGCCCAAGGTCATTTGACGGGTAAAACACACTATCACTTAAGATTGACGTCCAGATATTGGGACTGCATGATTTTTATCGGGTGATAGAACAAGATCATGATGATGACCTTTCGCGCTACAAAAGACCGCTCAACGGGGAAAACCTACTATGACTTAAAGTTGACGTCTGGATATTTCAACCTCAGGATATTATCGGGGTGTTTCAAATATGATGATGATGTTCTTCATACATCAAAACTGAGTTTATAAAATATGACCCTCTTCTTGCGAATATCAGGTTTGACCAAGACTTTGACTGCTCATAACTCTCTCATATGGACGAATTTTCAAGTGATGTAAAAGGCAAACCTGCATGGAATTTCAAGCTCTTTCTAACTATGAGGTCATAGAAACAAAATATGAACTTTGACAAACTAACCTCATGATGATGACCAACCCTATCCTGACCTTCATGATGATGATGCACCTGTCCTATTTTTACCAAACCGCCAGAAAGCAGACAACACAAGCCAAAAGAAAAGTTGGGTCCCTGTTTTGCCAAGTCAAAATGGGGCGTGTTGTGTAACCACACAACAACTTGCCACCAAAGAAAATAAACAAATTCCAATGATTCAAGTGATGTGATCACATTTATCTATAGTGTTCTAATTCTGTCTAAGTAAAAGCATCATAATCCTCTAAATGATAAGATTTCATTATGGTGATAAAGCTAACAAAGGATCAGGTGTGTGCATATGATTAATTATCCTCATCTTGAAAGTAAGTTGAAAACATAAGTAACTGTTGTTAAACTACATAGTTGGAGATCATCCCTCATAGCCAACCTGGATAGAGCCTTGCTGCCAGCAGGCGTCCATAGCCCCGGCAAGGTTATCTATACAATCTCCCTAAGTAGAGCCCCACTGCCAGCAAGCATCTATAGCCCCGGTAGAGTTACTTAGATGGCCTAAGTTTATTGTTTTTCTGATTTTCCTTTAAAAATTTATATTTGATATCATCATGTCAGCTCATTTGTACAAGGTGTAGTCACTTGCAGCTTTAGGTTGGAGATTGTATTGGTAGCAAGGGAGTCCCTTTAGATTTTTCACTTAACACTTATACTCATATCTTCAACAAGCCCAAGGCTTTTAGGTGTTTCATTGTGTTTGATTCACTTTGACCAAGAAAAAGCACCCTGATGAAAAGACATCATAAACCTGATCATGAACACTTCTTAGAATGAATCATAACCTATATTTAAATGTGATCTCATCATCTGAATCCCAACAATTTAGTTATTTTCTTAGGGTGATGAAGTGCATCATCCTGACTTACCAGAACAAGGTCCCAACCAACAAAACAACAACAACAACAAACAAACTGTACAAACAACTATACAAATATACAATATGATACATATGACTGTCATGAAGTCATTCAGGCCTGGAAATAATGTTTGAGGAATTGTCCATTGACTGGCAACGGGACATCCTCACCTGTCAGGTTCTTAAGCCTATAAGTGCTATCTCCTAGAATTTCAGAAATCTGAAAGGGACCTATCCATAATCTATCAAACTTACCATGATCACCTTTCTTTTCATGGGCTTTATCCCACATCAGGACTAAATCTGATATCCTGAAAGCTTTAATTCTGGCTCTCTTGTCAAACCAGCATTTGACAACAGCCTGATGTTTTGCAAATTGGTCAATCGCTTGACTTCGTTTTTCTTCTAGATGCATCAACTGAAGCAACCTGACTTCCTGTTTATTATCTATGCCTAGATATTCTTGGGCAAACTGCAGAGTAGGAATTTTCAAGTTTACAAGGAGGATAGGATCTACCCCATATACTAGTTGGAAGGGTGAGTTTCCTAATGCAATTTTCATTCTAGTTCTGTCTACCCATAAGGCATATTTCAGAAATGAGTTCCATTCCCTGGGATTTTTCTCTATCAATTTTCTTATGATACTCAGTAAATTCTTGTTGGTGGATTCTGCTAATCCATTTCCCTGGGGATAGTAGTTGGATGAGAACTTAAGTATGATCCCATGATCAAAAGCCCAACTTGACAATTTGGTGGAAATGAAGGCAGAACCATTATCACTTACCAATGCATAAGGAATTCCATACCTGGTGACAATGTTGCTTTCCAGAAATTTAATGACATCATCAGAGTACAAGTTTTGCTGCTGATAGCCTCAGTCCATCTAGTACAATAATCAGTAATTGTTAGGACATACCTCTGGCCTGAGGAAGACGGAGGATTGATCGGTCCTATGTAATCCATGCCCCACTGTGCAAATGGGCGCTCTTCCATCACTGGCTGCAACGGTTGTGCAGCATATTTTTCTCTGTTGGCAGCAACCTGGCAAACATGACAACATTTAACATGATCAGCCGTGTCTCTAAAAATTGTAGGCCAGTAATATCCTACTCTGAGGATTGCATGTGTTGTGGCTAATGCTGATTCGTGTGCAGTACCAAACTTGTCATGTAACTCTGTTAAAACTTTATTTGCTTCTGGTTTCTCTACGCATCTCAGGTATATTCCTTCATAATTCTTCTTGAACAAGGTTCCTCCCTTCATCATATACTTCTGGGATCTCATCTTTAAGGCTCTTCTCTGTGAGGCTTGCATTCTTGAAGGACATCTTCCCGTGATCAGGATGTGCCTGATGTCTGAATACCATTCCCCATTATCTTTCTCATTGATCACATACTGCTGACTGATGATGTTTGGATCAGTTTCAGATATCATCTGGCTCAGAGCTTGTCCTCTTACCAGCTTCATTGGTGTGATCTCCATGTCATATTCTTGTAATACAGTAATCCATTTGGCTCTTTTTTCACCAGGTTCACTCTGCATCAGCAGCATCTTTACTACTGCATCTGGTACCACAGCAATCACTTTGCTTCTCAGTATATAATGTCTGAACTTTTTTACTGCTCTGACTAATGCAAGTGCCTGTCTTTCAACATCTACATATCTCAACTCAGCATCCCTGAAAGGACAGCTCATGAAAGCAATTGGTTTCTCTTCTTTCTCTTCATTTCTTTGAGTTAACACTGCTGCAGAAGTATGTTCTGAGGCAAATGAGTAGATGTAGAAATCTCTTGTATAATCTGGACTAATGAGGACAGGAGCATCTGAAATGGCCTTCTTTATATCTTCAAAGGCAGCCTTAGCTTCTGGTGTCCACTCAATTTGTGCATCTTTTTTCAACATGGCATTTAGTGGTCTTACAATCTCAGCAAAGCCGGTGATGAACTTCCTCACAAAATTTATCTTACCAAAATAAGATTTAAGTTCCTTTTTGCTTCCTGGAAGTTGTAACTTCATAATAGATTCCACCCTGTCAGGATCAATGATAATTCCATCTTCTGTGATCAGGTGGCCTAGTAATTTTCCTGTTGTGACTCCAAATATGCACTTCTTAGGATTCAAAGATATTCCATATTCTTCACATTTCTTTAGTACACTTCTGAGGTCAGCAACATGATCTCCTCTTTCCTTGGAGAATACTATCAGGTCATCCATGTAGATGACTATACATTTTCCTACTAAGCCTCTGAAGGCTATGTCCATTGCTCGCTGGAATGTAGCTCCAGCATTTATAAGTCCAAATGGCATGCATCTATATGCAAATATCCCCCACTTTGTGGTGAAGGCAGTTTTTAATCTGTCAATTTTATCAACCATCACTTGGTTGTATCCTGAAAAACCATCCAAGAAGGACATCATCTTGGCTCCATTCACAATTTGTAGAACTTCATCCAAAGAGGGCAAAGGATAATTATCTTTTTCTGATGCTTTGTTCAGGTTCCTGAAATCTACACATAATCTGATGTCTCCATTCTTCTTTCTAACTGGCACAAGATTCACACCCAAGTGGAGTGCCTTACAGGAAATATTATCCGGGCATTTAACAATTTCTTGACTTCTTCAAGGATGATTGGTTCAAGCAGAGCATTGACTGGCCTCTGCTTCTGTCTGAAAGGTTTTGCATCTGGCTTGAGAGGTATAGTATGAGTTATGACAGAAGTGTCATATGTCTTTAGCTCATCATAAGTCCATGCAATTACATGTATGTAATCCTTAAGGGCCTGAGTTATTCCTTCTAACTCTTCTTGTGTACAAACCTTACCCAATAAGACATTTCTCTTGTCATCAGCTTGTCCAATATTCACCTATGAATATTGACCTCCATCTGCCTTAGGCAGATCTTTATGTTTAAGCATATTATCTAGATCAAAGGCTCTTTCTAATTCAATCATACCTTTGGGAATTCTGTTGCTAGGCAACTCTAATATCTCATCTTCTTCCCAGACATGATCTTCCATATCATTCTCATCTATAATCTGAGCTTCAAATATGTCTCTATTTGATATGAAGTCCAGGATGTGCTGATCATCATCAAACACTTGGAGATTAGTCACATTGTCAGGTACTAAAGGTACTGACACCAATTCTACTAAAAATCTCTTCAGACCAGATATAGACAGCGGTTCCAACGTACTGGCGGCCTGGGCAAGTGCATTTGCCCTCTGGTTCTATTCTCTTGGTACGTGAATGATATTAAAGGCATCAAAGTCTTCAATCAGGTCCCACACACGATGCCTGTAATTTGATAGCTTTCTGTAATTACAAGAGTAAATTCCTCTTACTTGTCTCACAACTAGTTCTGAATCTCCAAAGACATGCAGGACCTTCACTTTCTTCTTATGGGCAAACAACATTCCATGAATCAGAGCTTCATACTCTGCGACATTATTGGTGCAGGGGAACTGTAGTCTGTAAGCTGCTAAGTAGGACTTCCCTGATGGATCAATAAGGTCAATTCCTACCCCGGCACCTTGCTTGGATTTAGATCCATCAAACCTCAGGATCCAAGGCTTATCTTCAGCAGGACATTTGTCTTCAGTAGGATATTTACTTGAACTTCCTTTCTTCTTTGTAGCTCTGGCTACTGCCCCGCCTGATATCCACTTTAACTTGGGGATGTCATCCTCAAGTTTCTTCTTTCCTTTATTTGATGAGCCTGATGGCTTTTCTGTTTTCTCTTCTATCTCAGCAGGAGGATGATGTTCAGCACATACAGCTGCATGCTTCTTCAAAATATGTAAGCATAGTGAGCAAGTTGTTTCTGAGTGAGGTGCCTCATGCAGCCTACACCAACCTCTAATTAAAACCTCCTGGGGAGATTTATGCTGCTGTGTCATCTTTTCTATTTCTTTTACCAGAAATTCTTCGAACTTCGTCAGGTCACTGCCTTTATCTTCATCAGACAACTCATAATCTGATTCCATGAAGCAATCACTACCAGGAGTGATCTTTTCTTTTCTCATATCATTTATCGGATCCGACACCAGGACCTCTTCTATTTTCCAGATATGATCTTCATCAGGATCCGTCGGTGCCTCTGCTCCTGCAGGAGACAAATAAGAATTAGTATCATCATCATCATCAGACATAGCACTCACCTCGGAATATGATGATGATGCTTCACTATACGTTTGCTCCAGTATCATCATGTCTAAGCATGGTTCACAAGTCTTTTCTGAATGTGCTTCGCCATGTAATCTGCACCATCCATCAATCAAAATATCATTAGCAGATATATTCAATAATTGGCAACGTTTTACCTGAGTAGATAAATGCATCTCAAAATCTTTGAAGCGATCTATTTCATTCTCATTATCTGGATTACTATCAAACTCCAGACTCAGTATGTCCTCATGATAATCATCATCATGATGATGATGAACATCCAGCATCAGGATCTCTTCTATTTTAACAGTCTGTGGCCTAATGTGATAAACTCTAGGTTCTACGTTTACATACATGATCTCATTTGTTTTGTTATATTCCATGATCATATGTCTCATCCTAGGCTCAGCATCAATCCTGATCTGATTAGGTATACCCCTCCATGGTAACCACATGTGACTGAAGTCTGTGGACATATATCCGTTAAGCGTTTTAGACCAATCTCGGCTAAGCAACATCCCATATGTATCAGGTATGTCCACTACCTGAATGTCAATGTAATACTGGATCCGAGGATCAGATGCTAGCTGCATGTGAATGTGAGTCAGTTCTCCTACGACACTTACTTCTGTCTTGTCCAGTTGAGTGACCTTCTTTAAGGATTTAGCAGGATGCAGTCCTAATGCGTTGCATATTGACAAAGGCATAACATTCGTTGATGCTCCTGAATCAACTAAACAGTTGTGCAAGTTCTTGCTGAACATTCTTATGGTGAGGAGAAACGGAGGTGATTCAGTTTTATCTCTATACAAGGTCATGTGGGAGGTTTCAGCAGCTTGGACTGTAGCTGACACTTTGGGCTTGATAAAGTTATCTTTAGCAGCATGATCTTTGCCATTGGAGTGACTTGAAAGATGATTATCCTCTTTAGGAGCAGCATCATCTAGTGACTTCATGAATGCCCTTTTGATGGCAGGAGTTTTCAGTAACTCAGATAGGGACAGGCTGATCTTGATTTTCTTTATTTCATCAGCCAAATAGCTGACTAACTTGTCAGACTCCTGAGGTGCATTTATGACTTTTGTTACTGTGTTTTGAGGAGACAAGTATTGAGCATTCACCTTAGGGAATCCAGGGTTATTGCTAGCCTTAGGATCAGGAGGTGTGTTGAAGTTGTTTGGAGGTAGAGATGATGTCAATGGACCAGCAGGTCTGTTGGCATTGCTCCTCAGGTTATAATTGTGTTTACCAGGATATTGCTGCTGGTATTCATGTACTTCCTCATGCTCTCTTGCAGGTTCATTTTCATCCTCAAAGGGGAAGACATAGTTTGTTTCAAAGGTTAAGGCAGATTCTTCACATGTCTGATTATAATCCTGATGAGGTTGATTTGTGTACATTTCTAACACAAAAGCTGAGTCATATCCACAAGGAACTATTTCATTTCCTTCTGCCTGAGGTGGATTTCCAGAAGTATTAGACACTTTAGTCTGAAAGATGCTGGCAGCAATCCTAAATTGTGGACAATCTAATTCTGCATGTGCATTTGTATTGTGAATCCTGCACCAATTGGTAAGGGCTGCTTCAGCAAGATTGACTCTGGTAGTCTGTTTGGCTTCACCAGGAGGCTGATTGTCTAGGGGTGATGGTAATGAACCATTATTTGGCCTGGAGTTCCACACTCTGGGCTGTCTAGGAGGATTATTATTGTTTCCACCATTATTGTTGAAGTTATTGTTGTTATATCCTCTGTCAGGGTAGTTTGGTCTGTCATTGGAATAACTCCTATTCTGACCTGACTGTGAATAAAACCCTTGATTTCTCAAATGTGTTACTTCTGTGGTGAGTTTTCTTAGTTGAGCAGAAATTTCTTTGATTTCCTCCTCCTCTTGAGCTTTGGCCACTACATTTTCAGTCTGAGGCTTGAAAAAAAAAGATCCATGGTTATTGTTGGATAGATCTGTACCCTGAGGTGTCTGAGCATGTGCAGGATATTGTGGCAATTGGCTATTTCCATTAGGAGGAGGCATAATACTCAATGGAGGTACTTGCAAAGGTGCAGGCATGACTGCTAGGGGCATCAATGATCCATTTGGATATTGTGCAGGATATTGTGAAGGATAAGCTGCAGGATATTGTGCTGGATATTGTGATTGCATGCCAGGCAAAGCAGGGAATGCTATATTTGGAGTAGGAGCAGGTATCAACTGCTGATTTACCTTGATAGCTTCTTGAAAAGCTCCTGTCAAAGTAGTGATCTCAGGATGTGTTCTCCTGATGAACATGGAAGTTAATGGATCCAGGGCTGAATAATATATACTCTTGGCAGCAGCATCAGTCACCACATATGGGGCAACTAGCTTGGACAACATTTTCTGGAACCTAGCATTGAAATTGGCAATAGGCTCATTCTTAAATCTTTTGATTGTAGCAAACATGTGGTAATTCATGGATGGATCAATAGGGATTTTGAACCTGTCAACAAAGGCTTTCTCTAAGACAGCCCACGAACCGACAGAAGCTTGGCCAAGACTGATGAACCAATTATAAGCCTCTTCCCCTAGGGAAAAAGGAAATAATCTGCACACCACGTCCTGATGTTCTATTCTAGCTCTGCAGCATGCTTCTTTAAATGTCCTAATATGATCATCAGCATCTTGATAAGGATGATACCTTGGGCAAAGTTTGTCCGGATTCTTTGGTAACTCATGGTATGCAGTAAAAGTCAAGGGTGACTCCGCTGCAAAGAAAGACATTGCAGCCTGAGGGGGCTGAACTGGTGGTGCAGTTGGCTGAGGTTGAACTAAAGGTATACCCTGGGTTTGAACAGGAGGTGTCACGGATATACCGGAAGGTATTTGCAAACTGACAGGGGTTACAGGAGGAGGTCCTGGTGAAGTTCTGGACGTACTAGACCCTGGAGTATGGTGAATGTCAACAGTCCTAGGTCTGAAACCTCTAACAGGCAATTCTTCAAAAACTTCACTAGGTCTAGACCTGGTATTTATCCTGTAAGCCAGGATTTCTCGATTTGGGGGCAAATTGGCTGAAACTTTGCAAATATGGGCTGGATTCCACCAGATGAGGTGATATTTGCGGTTAAACAGTAAATCAGACTGGATATTTATGAAATATTTGCGAAGATACTGCAAATATGACAGTATATTGGGATATCCTGGCCCGTGGCACAAGATCTTAAGTGTTTAAGGCTCAAATTCTCAAAGCTTGAACAAATTTGCGCATCTTTAGCTGATATTAGTGAATTCAGAGAGATCTACTGTAAAGCCTGCAATATTTATGTGAGATCTGGAAATATTTACATAGAATGTGCATATACAATCTTGTCACAGCAAATATTTACGAAATTTACTGAAATTCACGAGTGATCTGAGGTTACCTTACTCTTATATGTCATCAAACCTGAAAATACTGATGATGTTGCGTCATCTTCCGACCAGGCCCTCCTTCTAGCGCCAATTTATGTTGTTCATGATGTTAGTCATTCACAAACATAGAATAAAAGTTACACAACAACCTTTACTCATCTTGAAAGATACGATGAATTCAGAGAATTCATGATCCCAAGTCTCCGTTGATTAGGTCTTAATCTACTGACGTTACTCAGTGGTTGATGTGTGTTGCTGTTTTCCATTCAGGGGCCTTACGTGTTTCTGCAAAGTTCATCATCATTATCTTCAAATATCCTGCTCTGGATGTTTGCTCTGCATAAATCTCCAACAATTCTACCTCTGCACTGTGAATTTAGTCAAATAATGTGCCTACAGGCTGATATTTGCATGATTTCTATCATTATTTATGATTCTTTGCATGATATTTTCAATAATACATGCATTTAACTCAAATATGCTAATGATTTTCAGTTACCTACGGGATTTCAGCATATTTCTCTGTTCTGCTTGTTATTTATCATGATTTGCAGTTATGGTGATGAATTTATGAAATTAAAAATAAAAGAAAGGGTTAAAGAATGAGATTCCCAAAACTACTTGACTTAGATCACTGATTCACATACAAGCTCCCATACATGCAATGAAAAGAAGGAAACTAGAATCATACTTCACTAGGACATTCCACAAATCCGCATGATCTAGTGCAAATCTTCAAAGGAAAAGTTGATAACAACATGTAATGAAATGAAAGCGCTTCTAGTTGAACACAGCATTCACCAGTACATATCCAGAAACCAATAGGAAGATTACGTAAAATTTACAATCAGGATGTAATCTGAAACTTCATATCCATTTAGTATGCTCAAGAACAGGTACATTTACAGTGATCTGAAGAAAGAACCTTGACATTTCAACAATTCTATCCTCATTAGTCTCAGTAATCCGATCTCCTAATTGATTCTACAGTAATTAGCCTTAATGCGCCAGATGCGTCTGTGTATTTTTTTTTATCTCCCCCCTCATTTTTGACAAGCTCTGGCTCTTATATAGAACAAATGCCAAAAAACGGTTACAATGATCCAAGGATCAGGATCCTCTCATAATAATCAACGGTCCAGATGAAAAGCATATGCTTCGCCAGTTGGCAAATGTACAGCTGGCACAGAATATTCCAGCATCTTTAACTTGATTCGGTCTCCAGCTGGCAAACAGCATATTTGACAATATCCTCCTCATTTCTGGTTCATGTTGCCTCTATGTGCAACCATACAATGCTCAGCTTCAGCAGCAGCTCCAACAGCATCATGACTTCCTGTGGAAAATATGCACTAAATGCATAAACAGCATCAAAACAATCAGGTCAACCATCGTTGACCAAAAATCAGGCAGTCGGGCTTTCAAATTTCTATCGCTTCATGTTTTCCCGCCCATTTCCATGTGTATCGGGTTCAAATATGATCATGTATCTCAAAATATACAAGGAAATAACCGCTTTTAACAAATTATTTCAAATCTGGCCTTGCATGCTCTGTTTGTATGTTTCGGGTCATCATCATATTCGCATCGGTGTGAACACATATGATCGGGGTGACAAAATTAGACTTAGCAGATGGCAATAGTTATACCAACGCCAAAAATCATGATGATGCCCAACTCTATGTCTTCTATCTAACTGCAGGATATCATCAAATATGATGCTCCTCCCTTCCGAATGCTCTGATGAAAAGCACATCAGGATATTTCACTTCTGCATATTGGGGAAAGAAAGACATCATCGTCATCATCATGTCGAAGGCAAATAGGAGGATTTGGAATACGATCCTGCTGCTGAGGAAAGGAATATGATGGTGACATCATCGTCATATTCGGGCTGCCTTAAAATGCAAAAGATGACGTCACCGTCATGTTTCGTTAAGATCAGGGGATAAATGTAATATCGGGTCACCTTAGGAGGATGATCGGGTGATGAATGTAATATGACCCCTTTTGCGGCCAAGTTAACCCTCTCGAAAGATCAGGATGATGATGATGATCATCATCATATCTGCACTAGGTGATTTAAAATATGATCCTGCTGAATGTCCAGATGACGTCATCAGGATATCCGGGGCTTCTGTTAATCTTAGAACATGACGTCATCGTCATATTCGCGAACCGGATCATGCTTTGGAAAATATCCTGCCGAAGGAGAAATGTGATGGTGACGTCATCCTGATATTTGCTTCTTCGTTTATCATGTCGGGATGACGTCATCAGGATATTTGCAGAAGGTTATACTTCTCGGCAGGAGGATATTACGAAATGTCAGGTAGACAAACAAGATCATGATGATCTTGACAACATGACTTAGGAATGGAATATCACCCTCCCTTTGAAAGATAGGGTGATCATCATGATTGTGCAAAAGGATATCAGGAGGATATGAAATATGATCCTACCTTGAAAGATCAGGATGATGATGATCACCAGGACTTTGACGTGCGCATGCAAACTATGCAGATGGTGGATTTTCTAAGTAGGGTGATATCATAATATCAGCATGATATTATAATATCGGGTGATGTTAAAATATCATGATGCTCGCGATGTGCCCAAGGTCATTTGACGGGTAAAACACACTATCACTTAAGATTGATGTCCGGATATTGGGACTGCATGATTTTTATCAGGTGATAGAACAAGATCATGATGATGACCTTTCGCGCTACAAAAGACCGCTCGACGGGGAAAACCTACTATGACTTAAAGTTGACGTCCAGATATTTCGACCTCAGGATATTATCGGGGCGTTTCAAATATGATGATGATGTTCTTCATACATCAAAACTGAGTTTATAAAATATGACCCTCTTCTTGCGAATATCAGGTTTGACCAAGACTTTGACTGCTCATAACTCTCTCATATGGACGAATTTTCAAGTGATGTAAAAGGCAAACCTGCATGGAATTTCAAGATCTTTCTAACTATGAGGTCATAGAAACAAAATATGAACTTTGACAAACTAACCTCATGATGATGACCAACCCTATCTTGACCTTCATGATGATGATGCACCTGTCCTATTTTTACCAAACCGCCAGAAAGCAGACAACACAAGCCAAAAGAAAAGTTGGGTCCCTGTTTTGCCAAGTCAAAATGGGGCGTGTTGTGTAACCACACAAGACTCACACAATCCCCTTGAAACCAGATGCCAAGCCATTTAGGTAGAAACAAAGGCTAGTGAATGCACTATTGGAACCTCTTATTTTTAAGGAAGTTAAGAAGTTGTTTGCAGCAAGGATCATCTTTCCAGTCAGGCATTCCACTTGGGTTGCCAATTTGGTCCCTGTAAGAAACAAAAATGGAGATATATGCCTATGTGTGGACTTTAGAAATTTAAACAAAGCATCTGAGAAGGATAACTATCCTTTTCCTTCTTTGGATGAAGTCTTTCAAATGGTGAATGGTGCATAGATAATGTCCTTATTGGATGGGTTTTCAAGTTACAACCAAGTGATGGTTAATAAAATTAATAGATTGAAAATAGCTTTTACCACTAAGTGGAGAATATTCACTTATAAGCGCATGCCATTTGGCTTAATCAATGCTAGAGAAACTTTCTAGCAAGCCATGGATATAGCATTTAGAGAATTGGTAGGTCAGTGCATTGTGATATACATGGATGACTTAACAATGTTTTCAAAATAGAGAGGTGGTCACATTGAAGACCTCAGGAAAGTGTTAAGGAAGTGCAAACAATATAATAGATCCTTGAATCCAAAGAAGTATATTTTTGGAGTGACCACAGGCAAGTTGCTGGGTCATGTCATATCAGAGAATGGAATAACCATCGGCCTTCCTAGAGTAGATTCAATCATGAAGTTGTA
Organism: Cunninghamia lanceolata; assembly: GCA_027924645.1. Lineage (NCBI taxonomy): Eukaryota > Viridiplantae > Streptophyta > Pinopsida > Cupressales > Cupressaceae > Cunninghamia > Cunninghamia lanceolata. The sequence goes on from BSBN01000320.1 coordinate 10,334,448, forward strand.
ACTTCCAGCAAGCAAGAACGAACTGAAGTCTTACTTTGGTAAGATTAACTTTGTTAGGAAGTTTATCACTGGATTTGTAGAGATAGTACGACCCTTGAATGCTATGTTGAAAAATGTTTCTATGATTGAATGGAATCCAGAGGCAAAGGTAACCTTTAAGGATATAAAGAAAACAATTGCAGATGCTCCAATGCTGATCAGTCTTGACTCCACCAGGGAATTTTACATATACTCATTTGCATCAGAACATACATGTACAACTGTCCTAACTCAGAGGAGTGAAATGAAGAAAGAAAAACTGATTGCATTCATGAGTTCCCCATTCAGAGATGCCGAACTAAGCTATATGGACATTGAAAGACAGGCTCTTGCCTTAGTCAGAGTAGTAAAGAAGTTTAGGCACTATATCCTGAGAAGTAAAGTTATAGCAGTAGTACCTGATTCAACCATGAAAATGCTCCTAACACAAAGTGAACTAGGAGAGAAATGAGCTAAATTGATTACTATATTATAGGAGTATGATATGGACATCGCACCTATGAAACTAGTTAGGGGACAAGCACTCAGTCAAATGATTGCAAAGATAGATCCTAAATTGACAAGCAAACAATATGCAGTAGAGTCAAAAATGCATGACGACTGGTATTTTGGCATCAAAGATGTCATGATCATAGGAATATGTCCACCCAATATGTAGGCATCCTAGAGATGAGCTCTGAGAATCAAAGCACATAAATACATGATCAAAGGACGAGTCTTGTTCAAGAAAAATTATGAGGGGATATACCTCAAATGCTTAGACAAACAAGAAGATGCCAATGTTCTTTTGGAGCTACATAATAAGTTTGGTATAGCCCATGGATCACATTTAGCCACCACACATGCCATTTTGAGGGTTGGGTATTATTGGCCCACCATTTTCAAGGATGCAGCTGAGTACATCAAGTTTTGTCACACATGCCAAACTGCTCCTAACAAAGAGAAGTATGCAACTCAACCATTGCAGCCTATGATGGAGATGCACCTATTTGCACAATGGGGCATGGATTTCATTGGACCTATCAATCCTCCATCCTCTGCTAGACATAGGTATGTGCTAACCATCACTGATTATTGCATCAGGTGGATAGAAGCCATCGACAACAAGACATGCACATGAGATGATGTGATCAGGTTTTTGGAGAGAAATATCACCACAAGTAATGGAATTCCATAAGCTTTAGTTTGTGACAATGGTCCTACTTTTACATCTCTTAAGTTTTCAAGTTGGGCATTTGATCATGGTATAGTTTTAAAATTTTCATCAAATTGCTATCCCTAGGGTAATGGCCTAGTTGAATCCCCTAACAAAAATTTGTTGAATATCATTAAGAAGTTAATTGAAAAGAACCCTAGGGGATGGAATACTTTGCTCAAGTATGCCCTATGGGTAGACAAGATAAGAGTTAAGACTACCTTAGGCATTTCTACCTATTAATTGGTGTATGGGGTGGATCCCATCCTCCCTATCAACCTAAAAATCCCAACGTTACAATTTGCCCAGGAATACCTAGGCATAGACAATAAAATGGAAGTTAGATTGTTGTAGTTACTACCCTTAGAAGAGAAAAGAGATAGGGAAATTGATCATTTTGCCAAACATCAAGTTATTGTCAAATGCTAGTTTGACAAAAGAGCCAAGGTAAAGGTGTTCAAGATCTCAGACCTTGTATTATCATGGGATAAAGCCCACAAGAGGAAATGTGATCATGGAAAGTTTGATAAACTATGGATTGGTCCCTTTCAAATATCAGAAATATTAGGAGATAGCACCTACAAGCTTAAGACCTTAACAGGTGAGGATGTCGCATTGCCTGTTAATGGACAATTCCTTAAGCACTATTTCCAAGCCTAAGTAGGTTAGGTCAAAACCATGTATTATATGTATATATTGTATAGCTTGCTTTGTGTGGTTTGCTTTGCTTGTGTTTTGTTGAGTCCTTGTTTTGATTAGGAAATATAGAGCACCTTTCCACTTTAGAAAACTAGTGAGATTGTTAGAATTCAAGAAAGAACTACAAATTTCCACATAGGTTGTAACTCTTGTCAGTTTAGGTACTTTTGATCAGGTCTATGAAATCATATTCATCAATAGTAACTTTTGTGTTCAAAGAGATCATCACAAGAATACACCTATCAGCCTTAGATTTGTTGAAGATACTAGTGTCTATGTTAAGTGAAAAATCTAAAGGTTTTCCCTTTCTACCATTGCAATTCTCAGCCTAAACAAGCAAGTGCCTGCACCTTGCAAATGAGATTACAAGATCATATCTTATTCAAATTTTGAAAATGAAAAAAAGAAAAGAAATATATTGAATATCAAAGGGAAGAAATTCTTAGGTCATCCAAGTAACTCTATTGGGGCTATAGATGCATGCCTGACAGTGGGGCTCTACTTGGGAAAATTGCAAAGATAACCTTGCTAAGGCTATGGATGCCTGCTGGTAGCAAGGCTCTATCCAAGGTTGGCTTAAAGGGTTAAATCCAACTATGTAGCTTAACACTCATTACTGGTGTTTTCAACCTTTCTTCAAGTTGAAGGAAATGAATCACATGCACACACTTGATTCCTTCTCATTACATTGTTGTGTTAATGAGTATGATCTCATTTAGGAAGGTCAGGATGCTTATGTTTGATAAGAGTTGGAACATTATGTCTTAATTTGTCTCCCCTTTCTTGAATTATTGAAATTTTTGTTGTTTTCTTTGGTGGCAAGTTGTTGTGTGGTTACACAACATGCCCCATTTTACCCTAAGAAAACAGGGAAACAACTTTTTGCTTTGCTTGTTTTCTTTGCTTTTGCACAGTATGGTAAAACTAGTAGCAAATGCATGTCAAGATCTTATCCTTGGCATGTTAGGATCCTGAAATTTGGATCAAATTTTCAAAGTTAGAATTTTTCATCATAAACCCTGCCAAATGAAAGAGAATAAAATTTTAAGCATGTTTGCCTTTTGAAGCACCAAGAAATTATGCCTAGTCAAAGTTTAGTCAAATGGTCTTAGGGATGTGCACATTGTTCAAACATCCAGACATTAACTTAATGTCTCAATCACAAATTCACTAAGTAAAACTCAATATCTAGACATTCGCGAATGCGCAGACGTCAAATTTAACTCATTGTGCAAGTTGAACATCGCGCGCATAAAGTCACTTAGTGTGAATATTAGTGGGTGTGCATGTTAACATCTGGACCTTAACTTAATGTCTAGACATTCATTAATATCCTGATGATGTGTCCCCATTAACTTTTCAACTAGACTTAGACTATGGACATTATGCTTAAACATTTAACATCTGGACCTTACTCTAACATCCTAATGACGTCATCTGATCTCACCTTAGAGAAATAACAAAAGATGATGACATCATCCAGACATTAAGAGGATAGAACATTCAACATTTCTTAACCTTTAGACATTAACGTAATGTTTGGACTTTTGCCAATATCTATATGACATCATTTTACATCTGACCAAGAATTACATTTAGAATCTTGACATCATTAGCACATTCAACCCAGGGATATTTCGTAATGCCTAAACATTCGGATATTCCTTAATATCCCGATCCCTATGGTTTACGAACAGAAATTAAGACATGCTGTGAACCAATCAGACAACACCACATGGTAAGGATTTGACTTTTCAAAGGTGGGCATCTTAATGTCTAGACATTTAAGATCAAGAAGTGAATGCCTTAAGACATTAACACCCCGATGCCCATTCCGTGGTCAACTTTGACCAAATGTCTACATGACATCATTTGGATGTATGGATAATTTGAAAAACAAATCATATTATTCAAATATATAGACTCCCATTTATATCTTGATATTACAATTAATACTGTGAAAGTTGGTCGTTGGCCATTTAAAATTTCAAATTGGATGTCGCCACCTGTAGCGATCTTATGGAACCTTAAACAAATGTCCATACCTGATGAGTTTAGCATTAATTACATCCTAATTTTACAATTATAATGCATAAAAGGAAAATATTGATCATTTTAAACTCACCTAAGCATTCATAATAATGATTTACAAAGCTCTGGTGAATTACAATGACTGTTGCGGAAACCTTGATCTCGAACGGAACGCTGTTCATATTCAGTGGCATCTAGAAAATAGTGATCATATAGTATTTAAAGTGCACTTCTAGATATTTTTAATCAAGTTTAAGCTTAGTAAAAAGGTATGTAATGATGAAACCCTACTTCTGTCATTTATGGTAGCATAGTAAAAGGTGAATTTTGTAACTGGGGTAAATCTGAGATGCATATGCATGCATTGTGCTTTGTAAACAATGAAATGTGAGGATATTGAGAAAGTTAACATGAAACCCATAATGTGAAATGCATTTTGAGACATGCACATCTATCATTGTCAGATACAATTGATGCAGGAGCATCCCTGGTTCAAGACAAATGTTGCATCAACCAAAAACATTTGCATTTCAGTTTGCTTGGAGTTCAGTTATTTCTTTTCATTTTCTAGTTCAGTCCAGGTAGTTCAGTCAGAAGTAGTTTTTGTATTTTGGTCCACATTCTGCTGCAGTTGCATTTCACACCTTGCAGATTTGGACTTAGTATCTAGATTCATTCATCTACATCATATCCAAAATTCAAAGCATTTGGATCAATTCCTGGAAAGTTATCGCTATCAGAAGATTAACTATTTTCTCAGAGCAGAGCATTCTTGTATATCAAAAAATTTGGATTTATAAATGGAAATGATCAAACAATGAAATGCATAACCTAAACCTAAATAATTCAATACCTCGAAGATACAAGATGAGCTTGATTGATTGATCGCTTTGTTGTGTTGATTGCTGGATTCCACAGCATAACATTGATAAGGAGATAGATGATGGATGGTTGATGGTTGATAGATGCAAGCTAGATGGATAGAAAGATGATGGATAATGGCTTGAGATGAAAATTCAGCTGAGTGAGGTTGCATGAAGAAGAATCATCCAATCTCCCTCTAATCTCAAGAGAGGCTTGATTCAAATGGATGGCTAGGATCAATTAGGGCTTTAGGTGAAATGGATGGATAGGATTAAGTTAGGTTTCCTTGCACATTAAGAAATTGTAGTCAATTGACATGTGGCAAGGGAAGATAAGGCTTAGGTGTGCTTGTGTAGATAAATACTAAAATTAGGTCCCATTAGTTGTGCATGTGAAAGATAAAAGTTGTAACACATGATTGACTGGGCAAGTGTTGGAATGTGGTGAAAGGTGAGAGCTTATTCAAATAAAATATTTGAATTAGTTGGGATATAGTTGGATATTAATTAAATAAATAAAATTTATTTAATTAATTGGATAAATGAATAGGATGGGATAAGATATGATGTGGAAATTAATTAAATAAATAAAATTTATTTAATTAATTGGCTAAGTAGGATGAGGATGGGATTGAATGGGATTTTAATTAAATAACTAAAATTTATTTAATTAATTGGCTAATGGATAAATGGGATTAAGAGTGGGATTTAGAATAAAATGCTATATGATGTTTTTGACAAGGTGTTGCAAGACATGGACAATTTTGGGACAAATTTGGGTGTCTACATTTTGCCCCTCTTTGAGATGATGTTTGAGATGATAAGATAAGGTATGGATAGAGGAAAAGAATAATGATGATGATGGAAAGGATATGATGAGGATGATGATGATGACGGAAAGATAGGATGATGATGCCCCCTTGAGAGGATAGGCGGGTTGGACAAACACGGGTAGGCTCTCGAAAAGAAATGGCTTGGCTACAAAAGAAAGATAAGGGGATAGATAGAAGAAATGGATGATGCGTTATGCTATAATGAATGTGAGCAACCATGATGTTTGATATAGCACTAGACGTTATGCACCAAGGTATAAGGACCAAGGTGACAATGTGTCTTGTGCCCCAGCGTAATACAACCTTGTCTAATGTATGAGGAAGAAAACTTAGAGCATTGAAGTCCTAATGCACAAAAGGTATGATATGACCTTAGATGCAAAGGATAGTGCAAAAAGTTATTCTAACATACACAAGATATGAATATTAGCTGGAAATGATAAGGATTTGATACAAATGCAAGATAAAATGATAACACACACAAGTAAGAAAGCAAGCATGCACAAATGATTTAAAAACAAACAAGGTATTACCCCTGTCAAGCTGTAAACTAATGATTAATTGATTGTTGATTGATGATGATAGTTGAGAGTGTTGTCATTGCGGGGAAAGCTATATCCCTAGATCAACACAAGGTTGTTTGCTGAGTTGGTTGGCTAATTGGCTGATTGATTTGGCTTACAACAAGGCTAGGATCAAGACCATGGATTGCGATTGGATAACTTGGCTTGATTGATTGACTTGATTGGTGTGGATGAAGGATGGGCTTACACTTGGATCATTGCTTGGAATGGTTGGAAGATGATGAAATTTTGATTAGATTGATTTGGTTTGATGAAATGTGGATGATGGGATGATATGTGGTGGATTGAGCTGCTTTTGATTTGTTGGAGTAGTTGGATTTATTTTGATGGTTGGCTTGATGTGCTTGAGTTGATTTGCTTTGGTGTTGATACTGATGATTGATAGGATTTGTTTTGATGGTTGGCTTGATGTGCTTTGGTTTTGATGTTTTCTATTGTTGGATTGATTGTTTTGAATGATGATAGTGATGGTGTGATGATTAGAGTGTCCACTCAATCTAAGCATAAGAAAGTGTTCTCAGTGTGCTCAAAGGATGTAAAACAAACAAGGTATTGCCCTTGTCAAGTCATAAACCAATGACTGATTGTTGATTGATAATGATAGATAGATAGTGTTGTCATTGCGGGGAAAGCTTTATCCCTAGAGCAACACAAGGATGTGGGAACGCTATATCCCATTGATGATTATTGATGATGATTGATTTGGCTCATGACAAGATTAGGATCAAAACCTGTTGATTTTCTCCTTGATTGATTAGCTTGCTTGATATCGATTAGTGTGACTTTGATTCAAGATCATTGCTTAGATTGATATGATTGGAAGAAGTGATTGATTGAAATGGATAAATGAATGTTATTGATAGGATGAATTGACGATGATGAGGATTTGATTTTGATTGAATGTTGAAGTGGATTGTTTTGGATTGAGGATGATTGGTTTTATTGCTTGGATTTTTCGTTGGATATTGATTTTTTTGTATTTTTTGACATATTTGATTTTTTTGGATTTTTGAGAATATTTGATGATTTTTTTTTTTGTTTGTTGTGGAAAACACCAATGGATTTACAATTTAGGTAGCCTTTGTGCTTGATACCAATGACAAGGGAAGACCAAGTCTAGGTGCAAGGATGGATGAATGGGATTGGATGGATAAAAGGATGGATGATAGTAAATGGGATGGAAGGCTCATGATATATGGATGGATAAAAGGATAGGCCATATAAGGGATGGATGCATACCTCATGATAAACGGATAGGTAGGCTATAGTGGAAAGATCATGATAAACAGATGGGGATAAGCTATAAGATGGAAAGCTCATGATAAGGATACGCCATAGTGGATGGATTATAAGGGAGCTAGGATGTGATCTCCAAAGGCTATGTTGCATAGGAAGAATAACTTGCCCCATTCTAGGTGGTAATGCTTAGGATTTTTACACGACAAAGTTCATGACCAAGGGATGACATGATGGATTGGATTTGGATGGCATGGATAAATTGTCAATGGATAGGACTTGGTTTGGAAAGAAGGTATGTCAAGAAATATCCAAACATGTTTCAACATTTTGCCCCTATGTCTTCGTCAAAATCAAAAGGCAGAAGAATGGATAAATAGGATAGGCATGTTTATGTAATGGCTAGGGATGGCAAGATGGTATGGTAATGGTAGGACATGATAGGATGGAAAATGATATAATGGGATAGATAGTTTGGAAATGGATAGGTTGGATGAGACAATGTGCCCCCAAGTGTAAGTGACATGGAAGATGAACCTACACATGACGCTTGTTTGCCAGGTTTTCATCATGGTATTTATCCAAGGTGCCTATTTACCAGGTTTTCACCATTGGAAGAAGGGATTTCTCTTTACTTTTTTTGATTTTTTTTTTTTGCTTTTTTGCTTTTTAGATGGGTTGACAATTACACATGGCACCTGTTTGCCAGGTTTTCACCATGGTAATGGATAGGAGGGACTCAAGTGTTTAGTGCTATGAAGGTCGATAGTGTCCCTTTAGAGATTGATAATGTCTTCGCATGGACCATGTCAAGTGTGCTCATAGATGTTGATAATGGAGTGCATGGATGGGAGATGGATTAGGTGGATAGTAGATTATGATGTGGATTATGGAAGGTTCATGCAAGGATGGATGGATAAAAGACTTATGTAAAAGAATGGACCATAGGAAGGTGATGGGAAAGATTTGTACGATAATGGATGGAAGATGGGGAGATGGAGGCATGTGGGAATGTTTTGGAATGGAAGGGAACCATGACCAATGGTTGCACACAACGTGATAAACATTGAAGCTTTTTATTAGATGGTGGTGTAGGAAGCAATGGAGATGTTTGCTTAGGGGATGGTTGATGAAGTGATTTAGGAACCCACATAGATTTAGTATTTTTAGTACTTTTGTTTTGCTTGTGGGATTGTTGAAGAGAATGGAAGTTTTGGATGGAAGTAGGCTTTTGGATGGATATAGGTGGTTGGGATTCTTGAGATGTGGATGAGGATGTCTCATTTGACTTGCTAGCTATTTGCGTAGGAACCCAAACCATTTTGCTTTTAGGCTTTCCTTTCAAAGGTATGGGCTTGGATAGCTTTGTGAATCTAATTTGCTTAGAAGATGGATGATTTAGAGACTTTTCACATTGATGCCCTAAGGCATGAGGGTCCTTAGGAGTTGTAGTTGGATTTTTGGCTTTATAGATAAAGGCATCCAAATGTTTATTTTGGAATCCCATGGGTTTGGTGGAGTGGATGGAATGATTGGAAGCTTTATGCTTAGGCGATGTGTGCTTTTGTTGGTCATGATTAAGAATGTAAGGGTACTTATGAATGATAGGTATGTTAGGTGTTGGAAGCAATGGTGGAAAGGTGGATGGAGGGATATTTGGAGTTGGTAAAAGTGGAGGCAAAGTGGATGGTGGAAGATGTACGGTCACATGCTTTTGACATTTATAGGATGATGGAGGTGGAATGGCAACATATATTTTGGGTATATGATAGGATATATGATGGTAAGTGGTAGGTTTAGGATGCATGAAGGGATTACCAACATCTTGGCCTTGTTTACCTTGGGGTGTATATCCAAGGCTATATGAGCATGGAGGAATCTTGACATGAATCGACTCCAAAATACCTTGTTCATAAAGGCCTAGGCCTTTACCTTGGTAGTTCATGTTTTGGAGTATACGATTGACTATGGGACTAGCTGTGGTTTGAACACTAGACTTGAGTTTGTTATTGGATGGAGAAGGTGAAGTGGAGGACAAAGGTTTTTGTTTTTTTCCTAAGGAAGAACACTCATGGATGAATGTAGATAAACCCATTGGATATGGTGGTGGACTTGAAATGGGATTGATGGTAGATGGGGATGAAGGATCATTAGGATCTTGATTAGCATTGTGTTCACTAAGATCCAGGCTATTTGTTTGATCTTCTATGCTTATGTGTTTTTGAGAGGCACATGTCTCATTATGACAAGTGGATGTTTGCTCATTATGGATAGGGCTAGATGGAGGATGGATAAGAGCAATTTGGATATCTTGCTCGGGGATGGTTATAAGATTATGGATACGATCAAGGTGCTTTTGAATAGGTTCTTCATCATAGATATCATCTTGATCATGAGATAGATAAAGTTTGGCCAAATGGATCATCATGGTTTTCATGATCTTAGATAGAACCTTGATAAAAAATATGAGCAAAAATAGGATTAAGTGGGCTATAAAAGGGATAAATTTGCTCATGAATAGGGTCATGGTGATGGCTAATAGATTGAGGGCAAACCATAAGTAGGTCATAGATAGGTGGAACTTAGAGGTGCTTTGATCTTGATTAAGATTAAGGTTCAATATCTCCACATGTTTAAGATTATGCTCTTGACATACCCCGTGACTTTGGATAGGAGCGGAAGGCTCTTAAGTGGACTTGATAGACTCTTGATGGTTATCAACATGAGGGCATGATGGCTCTTGACTTAGGCTTGTGCTTGGAGACTCTTGAATAGACTTGTTGGCTTGTAGGTCACATGATGGGCTCAAAGGGCTAGGTATGTTAATGGAAGGCTCTTGAAGAGGCTCAAAGATATGCGAACCACATGATGAGATTATAGGATTGGACATGACCTTTGGAAGTTCTTTGGTAGGCTCATGAATGGGTGTTTGACATGGAGGTAGTTTATTCCTAGCTAGTAGCCAATGGATCACATCCTTCGCAGGGGTATGTGTAGATGGACAATATAATGGATGAGCAATAATAGCAGAAGATGTTGTAGGCTTAGGACTAGGATTAGGTTGGGGGCTAATTGGATTGGGTGGATTAGGATTTGGACTAGATGGGGGTGACACATGGGATTGGGATGATGTGGCATGATTTCCCATTATAGGTGGGTACACCTTGTAAACAATTGGGACAAATATTGGGCATGTATTTGTATTATGGCCTTTGGTCCTATGGTATGCACAATAATCATGTTCATCATATGGACTTTCTTCACATGGTTTGACTTCAGGAAGTTCAATGAGTTTTTGTTCAAGCATTCTTTGTAAAACTATCTCAGCCGCATCCTTTAGTGAAGGATTAGAATGACATGGTGATGAAGGTGATGGAGAGCTTGGTGGTTTGGAAGGTGGAGGGATTAATGGACTAGGGGTAGGATCACATGGTGGTGTTGGGATAGGATTAGTTGGCTCATGTGTCGGCATGTGATTGGATGATGGAGGGTATTCATAGGATGAATTAGCTAGGTTGGTATCTCCCTTATCAAAGGTAATTAAGTCTTGTTGCATTAGGCTTGCATGGTTTATGTACAAAGGGCCACTTGGACTTGTATGTGCTTCTTGTTGCAAAGGTGGATTTGGGCTTATTTGTACTTGTTGTGGAGGCCATTGATAGTCTTGGTGGTTGAGTGAAATGGTGGGATATGTAGATAAAAGGTCTTGGGTTTAGTATGAAGTTGAGGGCATTTGATCTTGTTGCCAAGGTGGATTTGAGCTTACATGTTCTTGTTGTGATGACATTTGGTTGCCTTGTGAATGGGTTTGGTGGTACGTTGGAATATGAGAATGAGAAATTGAATAATGTTGATGTGGAGGTTGATATGGAATTGTCATGATAGGTGGATGGATTAGGTTGGTGTGAAGTTGAGGTGGGTGACATGTAGGATTGTGGTTGAAGTTGTTTGAAGTTGTGATGGTGTTGTTGTAGTTGAATGTGTTGATGTGATGATGATGGAGGGGTTGCATAAGGTAATGGTTGTTGAGATGGAGATTGACATGGATACAAGCTAACATTAGAGGAAATGGAATAAGTTGGTATAGAATTGGGTTGATGAGAGGATAGATATGATGGGATAGGCGCTAGATAGGATGTTCGTTATACTTTGCAAGTGGCCATGAGGTGTTAGATTTCTTCCAAGAGGCATTGCATGTGTGAGGATTGGTTCATTCGACATATTTGAATTAGTTCTTGAATGCTTTGAAATGTTCGTTGCTCTAAAGGTGATTGGCTTGCATGCATGTGGCGAAGCATATGAAGGAGTTTTTGGAGGTCCTCTAAGGTTAACATGATGTCACACAAGTGTTTAAGTCTTAAGTCCTTTTTGGCAAGTGCTTGGTTATGATTTGATGATGATGTGGATTGTTTGGATGAAGTTGATTAGGATGAAGGTGACTAGGATGAAAGTTTAGATTGATTTGTTTATGTGTTTGGTGTTTATAGCTTGATTTGGTAATGTTCAAACAAATGATTATGCATATACACACATGAATCACTCACACAAGACACATAAAAAATTGTTGACTTTGAAAATGAAATGTGATGATTATTAAGCAAGCACACATGGAAGACACATCAACAAGCCTAATGTCTAGTCAAATGGATATGGCCAATTAGGTTTTGGGCTATGTTTACATGAGGTTGACTAGGAATTTGAAAGCAAAATCCTGCCACACAGCTGGGAGAAAGGGGTAACCCACCCTTCACCTTCACTTCCCAAAGGTATAAAGTTCTTTGGGGCTTAGCCAAGACCGACAAGATTTACAACTCCCAATGAGGGTGTCTTTCGATTCAGCCTCGATTGAGGTCGTCCCTTAGAGTGGTGTGTCTCCAAGTAGGCCTCCTAGATAGGGTTTACAAAAGCAAACCAAGTGAGCTGTCACTTGATTCACACTCGCAGTAGTTAATTCCCCTTTAGAAATGAGATGTGTGATCAAATAGTTCAAGCACTTGTTCATTTTAGATCCAAATCCAAATGTGTGATTGAAGACACTAGTTCATTTTAGCCTAATTTTTTAATTGATTGTAAACAAGTTGTTCGTTTTAAGGCCCAAAGTCTAAATGTGTGATCAAACAATGATTAGAGATGGGAGATTAGAATGAGTGCATATGGTTAATTTGCTATCCAAATTTGTTGCAGATGATAATGCCAATGCTGCTCCAACTCCTTTGATATGCCTACAAGTCACAAAAATTGGAAAAGACCAAGTAAACTTGCACAAGAAGATGGTTATGTGAAAAAGATGAAATCTAAAATTTTTGATTAAAATGGATTGATACAGAAAAATAGATTGCATAGACAGAAAGTTCAGGAGATTCTAAGCAATTTAAAAAAAAGATTCGTTGAAAACCAATCAAAATTGCTCAAGTTATGTTCAAATGAAGTTTGCAATGAAGATGAACTTTAACTGATTAAAAAGATGGTAAAATAATATAGTCACCTAATAAAAATTGCTCTGTTGTGAAGTTTGTCCTCCTAGCTTTCCAGCGAGTCCTTGTTTGCACAATTTGGCCTCTGTATGTGAAAGTTATGATAGAAACACCAAAATGCACGATAACAACAACCAAAAGCAAGTTACAGTTGCCAGATGTGATTTACTGTTGATTGGAAGCAATCTGAATTTGTCTGCAGGTGATATGTTATGGCTCAGATGCGACTCCTATAGGCTTGTAAGCAATGCGAAAGATGGCAGAGGCGATCACTGCGTGTCCAGAAGCGATCTCATTTTTTACCACAGGTGAACCCTTGCAGATCAATTGCAACTCGAAAAACACCAGATGCGAACACTATAGGCTTATAAGCGATGTAGAAAAGCCCAAAGTGACCAATTTTGGCCTACAAGTGACCTGTATCTACAAAATGACAGTTGCAACAAAAAACCCTATTCTGCGAAAGGCGAGCACTATCAAACTGAAGGTGATTCAATTATACCAAAAGCGATTACTGTTTAGATAAAAGCAATCAAAATATGAGCAAAAGCGATTACTGTCTGACTAAAAGTGATCAAAATATGAGCAAAAGTGATTACTATTGGCCCAAAAGTGATCTGGAAAGTTTCAGGTGAGAGATTGCAAATATTAACCATATGCGACCAAGTTTACCAGATGCGATCCGTTTTTGTTCAAAAGCGAGCTGAATTTTACCAAAAGCTTATGACTGTCTGTTTAAAAGTGAGCCAAATTTGACCATAAGTGACCAAGTTTTGATCAAAGGTGAGCTGATTTAGCATAGGCGACTGCTATTTGATCAAAGGCGACCTGAATTACCAAAGGCGCATTTCTGCAGATCGGTTGTTGTTTTCTTCGCCAAATGCTCTATTTTTCATCAAATTTAGGCAAATTTGTACTCAAAATTTATGGAAATGACCCCTCGGATGCAATGGTGAGGTTAGATTTGGGCTAAGAGATCATCTATATACATTTGTAGCCAAATATTTACAAACTAGGGTTAGAAAAATGTAAATTTTTGCTACAAAAGCTTGCAAAAATGAAAGATTGGCACTCTAAGAGATCTAAACTTCATAAAAACAACTCAAACAAGAGAGGTTAATCAAGGACGTGGGTCCCATCGGGCGTGCCAGAATGTATATTGAAAAATTTGGATTTATAAATGGAAATGATCAAACAATGAAATGCATAACCTAAACCCAAATAATTCAATACCTCGAAGATGCAAGATGAGCTTGATTGATTGATCGCTTTGTTGTGTTGATTGCTGGAGTCCGCAGCATAACATTGATAAGGAGATAGATGATGGATGGTTGATGGTTGATAGATGCAAGCTAGATGGATTGAAAGATGATGGATAATGGCTTGAGATGAAAATTCAGCTGAGTGAGGTTGCATGAAGAAGAATCATCCAATCTCCCTCTAATCTCAAGAGAGACTTTCTTTATAGGAAAGGCTTGATTCGAATGGATGGCTAGGATCAATTAGGGCTTTAGGTGAAATGGATGGATAGGATTAAGTTAGGTTTCCTTGCACATTAAGAAATTGTAGTCAATTGACATGTGGCAAGGGAAGATAAGGCTTAGGTGTGCTTGTGTAGATAAATACTAAAATTAGGTCCCATTAGTTGTGCATGTGAAAGATAAAAGTTGTAACACATGATTGACTGGGCAAGTGTTGGAATGTGGTGAAAGGTGAGACCTTATTCAAATAAAATATTTGAATTAGTTGGGATATAGTTGGATATTAATTAAATAAATAAAATTTATTTAATTAATTAGATAAATGAATAGGATGGGATAAGATATGATACGGAAATTAATTAAATAAATTTTAAATAAATTGGGACGGGGATAGGATAAATGGATTATGCATGTGAAATTAATTAAATAAATAAAATTTATTTAATTAATTGGCTAAGTAGGATGAGGATGGGATTGAATGGGATTTTAATTAAATAAATAAAATTTATTTAATTAATTGGCTAATGGATAAATGGGATTAAGAGTGGGATTTAGAATAAAATGCTATATGATGTCTAAATGATGTTTTTGACAAGGTGTTGCAAGACATGGACAATTTTGGGACAAATTTGGGTGTCTACAATTCTAATAGTCTCAGACAATAAGCTAAAGGAGAAGACTTGCAGAGCATTCTTCAACTTATGGAGTTTAATGACACATCATTCAATGATCCTTGGTTCATGGCCAACCTTTCCCAAGATCCACACATCATTCCATACATTTGCAGAGGTGTTCTATGCATTTAGGTTCAACCTATCCGTGTTCACACATTACATCTCTTCATTGGAGTTTGTGACCTTGCTTGGCTAACGTGGAGGAATCTATTATTCTGAAGATGATAAATATTGATGTAATAGATCCTTAGGAAAGTAGTTATCAAGTTATAATCATCCGCATAAGTTCATTGTTTAGATTTTGTGCAAAGGAGATTCAAAGCTATATCTTGTGTGACTTCTATAATCAGGTTTTTGAGCCCTCGTTGTAGGCCCGCATGATACCAGCCTGATTGTATTTGAATTCTATGATATGCTGAAGGACTGAATCTGCATTTGTTCCATTTCTTTGAGTTGTTTTGATTGTGTTTACTCTTGCTGTATGGTCTAGACAGTTCATTTTGTGAACCCTCCTACCATGACTGCACCAAGTGGTATCAGAGAAAAAGTTCAAATCTTTGGGAGTGAATTGAGCAAAGTTGGTGAGGGAATTCCATAAGATCTTGTTGTGTACAAATCGCCAAATTGAGACAGGTTACTTGTGTGCAACCGATCACCGATTGAGAGGTAGTTGTCACCTTGTAGCCCGATCACCGAACTTGAGGTAGTTTGCACTTGATCCTAAGAAGAATGTCACCAAGGAGAGTTGTTGCTAGAACAATGGCTAGTAGAATGGATGAGATGATGGAGATGATGAAAAAAAATGCAAATTTGATTAGATGTTGTTGAAGAAGATAGTCGAAGAGGATTGACACCTAGACCTAATGTTGAAAGTGATGATGAAGAGGAATTTCAATCTATTGAACAAACTAGTGAAACCTTAGGAGGTGATGAAGAAGAAGAATTAGATCAAGTAAAGATGTTATGAGCTATTTTGAAGATTAAAAAGAGACCTAGAGTTGATGTGCTAAACTATACTAGTAATTTGAATCCTGAAGAATTGATTGACTGGATAAATGACATGGAAGAATACTTTGAATATGAGGAAATTGAAGATTTGGAGAAGATGAAATTTGTAAAGACAAAGTTGAAAGGACATGCTGCTATATGGTGGAAAGAAGTTCAGTTGGAAAGAAATAGAAGAGGGAAAGAAAAGATTACAAAGTGGGATAGGATGGTGACAAAATTGAAAAATCAGTTTATACCTACTGACTATGAGTTGGAGCTGTTGAAGAGATTGCAAAACCTGAGGCAAAAAGAGAAATCTATGGAGTACACTGAAGAATTCCATAAAATGATCATAAGGATAGGACATAGTGAAGCAAACAAGGAGAAAGTGGCTAGATACATCAATGGACTAAGATTGAACATTCAAGAAGAACTAAGCTTGGTAAGGATGACATCTTTGGAGGAAGCATATCAGTTTTCCCTGAAAGTTGAAGAGAAGATGAAAAAGAGGCATGATTAGAGATAGAGAGGTAGAGAAGGTAAATTTTAGAGAAGTAGAACATTTTTCGGAGGAGATAGATCACATCCGGAGTAGAACAAGTTTGACAGCCCATTTAAGAAGGATGATAGAGATAACAAGGCTTACCAGAGAGATGATAGAAATTTTTATCGAAGAGGAAACCCTAGTGCATACCAGAATGAAGGATATAGAAGAGAAGGAAGATTTGATAAGAGGACATTTACAGATACTTGTTTCAAGTGTGGAGGCGAAGGACATAGAGCATTTGAATGTAATCATGGTAGCACAAATAAGAGGACATAAAATAGTAGAAGAGAAGCCTATGTTGAAGAAGAACCTGTTGAACTAGGTGACCCCTATTCTATTGGCAAACCTGAGAAAGGAGAATCATTGGTGATGAGGAGAGCACTATTTCAAATAGAGATAAATGAGGAACCATCGCAGAGGAAAAGCTTTTTCTGGACAAGATGCAAATCAAGAGGTAAGTGTCGCAAAGTTGTAATTGATAGTGGTAGTTCAGATAACCTAGTTTTAGAGGAGATGGTGACTAAGCTGAAGTTGGAAAGATTGAAACACCCTAAGACCTATTAGATAGCATGGATTTAGGATGATCATAAGGTACTAGTGAGTGGACAATGTTTGGTGAAATTTCATATTGGATCTTATCATGATGAAGTATTGTGTGATATTATGCCTATGGATGTATGTAATATATTGTTGGGTAGACCTTGGTAGTATGATAGAAAATCTATACATGATGGAAGAAATAATACATACACTATAACAAAAAATGGAAAGAGAATTACTTTGTTTCCTTTAGAAGATGATCCTAAGAGTGAAGTATGTGTGAATGCTAGAATCTGTTTGGTAGATGGAAGAAAATTTCTAGATGGTTTGAGACATGAGAATATGTGTTATGCCTTGATTCCTAAGAAGCCTAAAACATTGAAGAAGCATACTGAAGAGACACAACCAGAGGAGATAAGAGAACTACTGACAGAGTATGAATACATCATATCATATAATGTACCTGAAGGATTGCCACCTATAAGGAGTATCAGTCATCACATGGATCTTATACCTGGAGCAAGTTTGCCTAATAAAGCAGCACACTGGATGACACCGACATAGAATGAAGAACTAAATAGATAGATACAAGAGTTGTTGAGAAAGGGTTTGATCAGAGAAATTTTGAGTCCTTGTGCAGTACCTGCAGTGCTTGCACCTAAGAAGGATGGAGAATGGAGAATGTGTACTGACTCTAGAGCAATAAACAAGATCACAGTTAAGTATAGATTTCCTTTACCTAGAATGGATGATATTAGGGATTGTTTGAGCGGAGTAAGATATTTCACAAAGATAGACTTTAAGAGTGGATACCATCATATCAGAATAAGAGAAGGTGATGAATGGAAGATTGTTTTTAAGACAAATGAAGGATTGTATGAGTGGTTAGTGATGCCGTTTGGATTGAAAAATGCACCTACTACTTTCATGAGATTGATGAATGGAGTTCTGAAGAAATTCTTGGGTAAGTTTGTTATTGTGTACTTAGATGATATTCTAATTTTCAGTAACACAAAAGAAGATGATTTGTGGCATATTAGGCAAGTTTTGCAGAGACTGAGAGAAGAGAAATTGTTGATAAGCATCAAGAAGTGTAGTTTCATGAAGGAATATTTGGTATATTTGGGATTTGTGATTTCTGTAGAAGGATTGAAGATGGACCCTGAGAAAGTGAAAGCAATTGTTGAATGGCCTACACTGGAGAGCATTGGAGAAGTGAGATCATTTCATGGATTGGCTAGTTTCTACCAGAATTTCATTAGAAATTTTAGTTCAGTATGTAACCTTATGATTGAGACAATGAGAGGTGACATAAAACATTTCAAGTGGACATCAAGAGGAGATAAAATTTTTGAGTTGTTGAAGCAGAAAGTGACAGAGCAATCTGTGTTGGCATTACTAGATTTCAATAAGGTATTTCAAGTTGATTGTGATGCAAGTGGAAATGCAATTGGAGTAGTATTAAGTCAAGAAGGTAGACCTGTAGCATATTTTAGTGATAAATTGAATGATGCAAGGAGAAGATATTCAGTTTATGATCAAGAGTTCTATGTCATAATTCAAGCCTTGAAGAAGTGGAGACATAATTTGTTGCCTAAGGAGTTTGTGTTGTATACAGATCATTAAGCTTTGCAATATTTGAATAGTCAAGGTAAGTTGAATCAGAGACATATGAGATGGGAAGAGTTCATATAGAGTTATACTTTTGTGTTGAAGCAAAGGAGTGGAAAATCAAAGTTGTTGATGCATTGAGTAGAAGAAGAAACTTGTTGATAGAGATGAGAGTTGAAGTGTTGGGTTTTGATGAATTAAAGAACATGTATGAGGGAGACACTAATTTTGTAGAACCTTGGAAAGCATGTAACAAACCTATTGTGACAGATAGGAGTAAGTGGCTGGACTATTTCATTCAAGAAGATATGTTGTTTAGAGGAAATCAGTTGTGCCTACCTAGAAGTTCAATGAGAGATAATTTGATCAAGGAGAAGCATAGTGGTGGATTGGCAGGACATTTTGGCATTGATAAGATAGTGGCTTTGGTGAGTGAAAACTACTTTTGGCCTCAGATACATAATGATGTTAGGAGATTTGTGTAGATTTGTAGAGTTTGTCAAGATGCAAAAGGGAGTAGTCAAAATACTGGATTGTATAAACCTTTGACAGTACCGGAGAGACCTTGGGAAGACATAAGCATGGATTTTGTAATGGGATTGCCAAAGACACAGAGAGGACATGATTCAATATTTGTAGTAGTTGACATATTTTCAAATATGGCTCATTTCATACCTTGTAAGAAGACAACTGATGCAATACATGTCGCTAACCTATTTTTCAAGGAGATTGTGAGATTGCATGGATTACCTAAGAGTATAGTTTCAGATAGAGATACAAAGTTTGTTGGATACTTTTGGAAGACACTTTGGAAGAAGATGAAGATAGATTTGAAGTTTAATTCAACTTTTCATCCATAGACTGATGGACAGACATAGGTAGTGAATAGGAGTTTGGGAAACGTGTTGAGATGTTTGATTGGAGAGAAGACAGGAAGTTGGGATTTGATTCTTTCACAAGCAGAGTTTGCATACAATAATTTAGTAAACAGGAGCACTAGAAGAACACCTTTTGAGATTGTTACCAGAGTAACACCTAGAGGAGTTACAGAATTGAGGGATATTGGTATGGAAGAAAAGAGAAGTGTAGAAGCAGAAGAATTTGTAGATCATATGAAGACTATGCATAATCAGGTGAAGAAACATTTGGAGAATATGAATAGTAAGTACAAAGAGAAGGCTGATGAGAAGAGAAGACATAAGGAATTTGAAGTTAGAGATTAAGTGATGGTATATCTAAGAAAAGAAAGATTTCCAGTTGGGACATATAACAAGTTGAAGATGAAGAAGTTTGGACCTTGTAAGATACTCAGAAAATTTGATTCAGGAAATGCATATGAAGTGGAGTTATTGGAGACATTGGGTATATCACCTATTTTCAACATTGCAGACCTTTATCAATATCACGAAGCAGAGTTTAGTGATAACATGAAAGAAGACCTGAAGTAGTAGTTAACACACAAAGCACCGAAGCAGATTGAAGACATTTTGGATAGTAGAGTTGGACACAACACTAGAGGAAGAAAATACAAAGAATATCTTGTGAAGTGGAAAGGTAGACTGAAAGAAAATTCATCATGGATTTCTTAGGTTGAGGTGGACCATCTTGGTTCTCCCCTAGCCCCAACAAAGTGAGGGACTCACTTTTTCAATAACACTGGGTGTTTGATGTAGGAACATCCCTGGTTCAAGAGCAATCTTGCATCAACCAAAAACATTTGCATTTTAGTTTGCTTGCAGTTTAGTTTGTTTCTTTTCATTTTCCAGTTCAGTTTAGGTAGTTCAGTCAGAAGTAGTTTCTATATTTTGGTCTGCATTCTACTGTAGTTGCATTTCACACCTTGTGGATCTGGACATAGCATTTAGATTCATTCATCTACATCTTATCTAGAATTTAGAGTAGTTGGATCAGTTACCAGAAAGTTATCGCTATCAAAAGATCAATTATTTTCTCAGAGCAGAGCATTCTAACAGTCTCATACAATCAGCTAAAGGAGAAGACTTACAGAGCATTCTTTGACTTATGGAGCTTAATGACACATCATTAAATGATCCTTGGTTCATGGCCAACCTTCCTTAAGATCTGCACATCATTCCATACATTTATGGAGTTGTTCTATGCATTTAGGTCTGACCTATCTGTGTTCACACGTTACATCTCTTCATTGGAGTTTGTGACCTTCCTTGGCTGATGCGAAGGAATCTTTTGTTCCAGAGATGATATATATTGATGTAATAGATCCTTAGGAAAGTAGTTAATAAGTTATAATCATCCGTATAAGTTCATAGTTTAGATTTTGTGCGAAGGAACTTCAAAGCTATATCTTGTACAACTTCTGTAATCAAGCATTTGAGCCCTCATTGTAAGCCTACATGATGATAGCCTGATTGTATTTGAATTCTATGATATACTAAAGGACTAAATCTACATTTGTTCCATTTTTTTTGTTGTTTCCATTGGGTTTACTCTTGCTGCACAATCTGGATAGTTCATTTTGTGAACCCTCCTATCGTGACTGCACCAACAATGGAAGCTAGGAAGCTTAAGAATGAGGTAGAATTCAAGTCTGCCATGTTTACATCGCTAGGAGGTATAGGTTTCCATTTTGGGAAAATAGGTGATATGCATGTAGGCAATACAAATGTTGATGAATGGATGACAAAGTGTATTCAAGATAGTGGACATTTGATTTTACAAAAGATATACAATTTTGGGATGTGGCATGCAAGGCGTTTCCCATATGTGGCAGATGCCATTGAACTGATTGTAGCCTATGTAGAAAACTATAACAAGGAGACTAGAAGAGTAGAGAAAGATGGCATAGTATATGTGGATTTCTCTGTGAAAGGAATTACAAAGGTGTTTCATTTCCCTGTAGGTCCCAACATTTTAAAAATAAATCTTGAGGACCTAGAAAAGCAATATAAGAGCAACACTACTGATTATAAGAAGATAATGTTCTCATGCTGGAGGTCACAAAGTAGCACTCACAAGGTAGTAACCAAATTGTCAGTTAATTTGTATAAGTTTGACTTCACTCTGGAGGTTCAATATATGATGGTGATGTTAAGGTAGATGAAGGGAAAGGCTGATGTTGGAAATTTTGAGCCTTGGATGTATGGATTGATGAGGATGGTGGAAACAACAGACACCTAGATTCAATGGGCATCTTTGATCGGTGACAATTTAGACAAAAACATGAGGATATTGGGAGGCAATAAGTGCCTATTTTATATGAATTCATATGTTGTATATGCATGTGTTGCACAATCAATGTTCTCTGGCCTGCAGACGATAGGTAGAAATCTAGGAGATTTGAATATATGAGATCATTATCCCCAACTCACAAGGAAGGCCTCCGCTTAGCATTATAAGAGGGTTATTGATTGTTTTACCATGCATTTGGTCTAATTAATGGACAAAGAAAGAGAAAAGAGGCTAAGCTCTGAAGCTCAAGTAATGGTCACAAGAAATGGAACTTGGTTCATCTAGTTCCCAACATTCACCTACATTCAGATGGAAGGATTCAATGGGCAACCTTTCATGTTACCAAGGTATCCCACTAATAAGATCATATTGTTGGAACTGACCAGATAGATTATACCCTCATATGAGGTGTATGTGGCCAAGAACAAAAAGGGTAATGTCAAGTTTCCTTTACTTTTGGGATGGTATATATGCCCATCCATTGATTGTACTAAACATTCAAAAGTAGAGCACTGTATGCTTCAGTTACAACCATTCTTCCTAGCTAGATATTACGATCCCTATCATAGAATGGGGAGGTTCTTGAGTAGGAGGTTGATACACCAAATGCACCTAGAGGACTACTAGGTAGATTTCCCAGATGATGTGGAAGTTAGGAGGAGGAGTTACCAGAGGTTAACTCTCAACCAGGTCTAAACATTGGACTGTTTTGATGTCCCTCCTCAATTGTATTCTGATTATGGCATGAAGATATCTAAAGAATATGAAGACAAGAAGGTCTATAATGAGACTATTTCTCCTCTTGACTGGAGCTAGTCGGAGGTAACTTCTATTGACCTCATTATAGCTATGGTTATGGAGTTAACCAAAGCATGGGTAGGTCAATAATTGGCTGCCCTAAAAGTAAAGGGGGTAGTCATAATAGTGGATAAGAAGAAGAAAAGGCAAGAGTTGCCTGAAGTAGAATATGATGACTTCTTAATCCACAAGAGGCAAATCATGCACGCCAATTTGGCAAAGCCTACGACAGAATCAGATGTAGATTTTACAACCAAGGGAATTACTATAGCCAGAAAGGCTCCCCCACAGAAAGAAAAGGATCATGTGCCAGCCATTGTATTAACCACTAGGCAGGCAAAAGAGCCTAGTGTGAGATATCAGGACATGGAAGATGAAGAAGATGAAATACCTCTAATAAAGAGAGGGAAAGGTCAGGATATGTTGCAAGGAAAAAATATCCCAAGACAAAAGAGAGGATAAGCATAGGTGATGAGAGGGTCTACCAGCAAGAAGCCTAAGGTCCTGACCAAAGAAAGTGAAGAGATCACTGAGATGGAGAAGATGTTTGCTACCAAGCAACTGACAACAAATAAAGATGTAAAATTCATGGTGTTGAAGAATAGGGATGTGGATACAATGTAAAAGAGTTCCAATGTGATGTTCCCATTCCCACAATTGTAAAATTCAAAACTGAGAAATCTCAGGAAGTAAGAGAAGCAGAGGAAAAGAGGACAAATGATTCGTCCCTGCCATTGGATGAAACATTGATCTTATAGATGATGATATGACAAGGGAGGTGAAATCCAGTCCCATAGAAAGCCTAATCAAGAACAATGCCCTGACACCTCAAGGTATGGCACAAGTGTCAAAAGGTAGCAGAGATGAGGATGAAATTGAAAATCCTGAGGCAGTGACAGAAAAAATTGGCTTAGATAAGTTAATAGGTAAGGTTACCAGCCTAGCAGTGATTGATTTGTCAGATTAAGGGGCTGAAGAAGAAGAAAAGGATAAATCCATGGAGGATGTGCACACTGGTAATGATAATACAAGTGTAGACAAGGACATCAACACATAACTGCCTCCACAACATAATGTCCAAGAAAGTGCAGAGGGATATGTTGAGGCAGAAAAGAGAGAACAACAAGTATTGACATCTGGACAAAAAGGTCCAATGATCACATTTGGGTCTCAGGATCCAAAAGATACAAAAAGGTTAGTATATGGGCATGAAGTTCCATAGAGTAAAAATGATAAGGAGGAGGTTGAGAAGATAATAGATGGTGCTAACCAAAGTATACATTAGGATGTCCAAGATCCTGGCCACCAAGAATCTAATATAGACACTCCTCAACCCTAGAATGAGAAGCATGCACAAGATCAAAATGTAGAGACACATTAAGATATGCATGTAGATGCCAACAAACAACATGAGGATGTTTAGATGCATGTGCCTGATCAACAAGAACCAAAAAAGGAAATAATACAAGATCAAGACATGACCCTTGGAGATGTTGCACAAAACCAAAATCAACAACAAGTGAACAAGGAAGTTCCCACTGATGAGGAATAACTGTAGAATGTGGATAAAGACATTCCAAAAGAGAATAATGTAGATACACAAGATGCTCACATTGAGCAGATAGGCCAGCAGGGGCCAACATCCAGTGCACTGCATTGGCTTGCACATGAGGTAAATCCACCTCCGACAATTGACTCATCAAATTTTGATATTTCTTCATTATTTCCTCTTGAGGGAATCAAGCTAAAAAGAAGGGCAAGAGACACATCAGTAATAAAGAGAGACCTAGTCTCATGGAAGAGGACAACTCAAATAGCTATGCCTACTATGGATAAAGCAAAGGGAGAAATAAGTGCTAGTGAGTTCCAGATAACCATTGTGGACCTAGGGTACACTACTACTGAGAAAGAAGGTCAAGAAGCCAAAGAAAGTATAGATGTGCTAGTTGCAAGAATAAATAAGGTTGAGACAAGGAATCAGGAGTATAAAGAGCAAACTGATCAAGTGCAGGCCTTCATTAAGGGACTAGTGGCACCAACAAATGTGCCCATCACAGTTTCCACATCCCTAACATTAGTATCTCAATAGGAGATAGCGGCATTGGATGTGCAGAAGCATCATGCTCAGGTGATGGATAGGTAGTTCACAACATTCTTAAATGAAGGAGAATAAGTAATAAAAACCTCATTGTCCAATTGGGACATACACAGTAACTTGAAGAGCAAAGAAGATAAGCTAAAGAAGAAGGTTGGCTAGAGGTTAATAAAGAGTGGTTGGCTACACTCAAGGATGTGAGGAAGGTAGCCTCATGACAAAGAAGATCCTGACACCTCAAACACTTCCACATTTAGACATCTGGTTTGAAGACATAAAGTTTAAGGTGGATGTATTGAAGAGATGTAAAGCTAAGATTGTAGATATTATAGCATATGAACTCTTAGCAGAGGAATTAGGGATTTTGGAGGCCCTCAAAGGTGAAGTGGAATGAAAAGTAGAAAATCAAGATGAGGATTTTTCTACCAAAGCATTCAAGGATAATTTCAGTTTAGTAGTAGAGGATCCTATTCAGCACTTCTCTGAGGCTACTATTGATAAAGCAATGCACATGAAGGCTAGAATAGAGACATATAATGAAGAGATTGATAGAAGGACTAATAAGTAGGTAGCTCTACAAGAACAATTGAAGGCACAACAGCATGCTGCTGAAAAGGCTAAGGTGCCAGATAGAGTAGAAATAGACAATGTCATCCAGGCATATGAGCTCATCTAGTGTGTTAGGTGCCAGATAATAGAGGAGCCATCCACAGATGAGGAATTAGATGGAAATGTAGAGTAAAGAGGTCATATTGATGAAGTCAAATATTCTAGAATGCCAGCTGGACTCCACCACATTGATTACCAAATGCAATCATGTGCCACTTTTATCTTGACCGTTAATCATTGGATCTGTTGTAACCACATCCTCTCCTTGTTCTATAAAAGGAGATGGATTGCCATTTGTGTTGGCAAGAGACACTATATGGATTCATGGTTGTTGTCATTGATGGCAACAAAGGTCATCCCACATATCCGCAAGTCATGGTGTGTCTCTACCGGAAGTCAGAATGAAGATTGTTGTGGTCCGGTGAACAAGAACAGAGCATATGGTAAGGTCTGACAGATTGGTCCAAATCTCTCAGAGGAAGTATCTTGGTGCAGTACAGATTTGGGGAAGTCAAGAGGACTACCTTGAGTGATATATTCCAAGGATTTAGCCTCTGGTGATGAATAAGGAAAAAGATATGAACAGCTGAATACCGGATTCCTGAGTAATAGTGTGAACAGAGAAAGAACTCACTGACAGAACATCAGATTGCTTTCCGGATGTGTTACTATTTATGGTAAAGGTTGTGAAGGCATGAATCATGTTTGGCTGACATGATTAATGATATCTATAAGTATATGCTTGATCCGCATTACTTGATATGCAAGGACTCAGCCGACAGAACAGAGTTTGTGAGAAGATAGACTATTCCGGGTGCCGACTAGAAAGATAATGAAATCACTAGTGCGGATATATATAGAGGAGGGATTTAGTTGTGAGAAGGGTTGTTGTGTTTTGTGGCATGCGAATAAGTGTAGAGCAGAGCAGAAGTAATAAGAAAGATCCGGTATGTGAAAGGAAAGCAGAATAAAGAGCAGAGGAAAGATGAAGTGCAGTAGATCAGTGTACTGAGCCTAACCGGAATTGAACTCTAGCATGTGTAGATGCTTCCAATCAGTTCAAGTATTGTATAACATTCTTTTGTAGACAGTGTGTCTCCTTGTAGGTAGTGTGCCTCTTTGTGAGCAGTGTGCTCGGGCAGTGAGCCCTAATTAGCAAGTGCCATTTTGTAATTCCTTATTCTTCTAACAGAGAATAATCTTTGGGTTAATCACCCCGTGGTTTTCTCCCTTAACAGGGTTTCCACGTCAAAAATACTGTGTCATGTGTTTTTCATTTCATGGTAATGATTGTTTGTTTGATTCAATGCTGCATTGATTAATAAGAAAGTTCAAAAGAAGAAATAATTAGGATAACTGATTCACCCCCCCTCTCAGTTATCAACAATTGGTATCAGAGCTAAGTTCCTCCTAATTGAGCTTAATAGCTTGAGGAAGATCTGGGAGTTCAAATGGATGCATATGGTTTAAGGGAGCAACTCAAGACTGCCCTTGAGGATCTTGAACAGTCAAACTCTGAAGTCAATGAATGAAAGGAAAGACTCAAACAGGTTGATGAATTCATGAGAGAACTAAAGGAAAAATTAAGTCTCTCTATGAAAAAGAGCAAGGAGCTACTCCAACAATTGGCAAGACAAAGTGAAGAAAGCAATACAAATGAAGAATTGACTGAGAAAACTAAGTTATGTGAAAAGTTATCAAAAGAAGTCATTATGTTAAGACATGAAATGGAATCAGGAGTTATAAAGTTTACTCAAGAGATTGAAGAAAAAAAAAGGCTGAAGACAATCTAAGACAATCTCTTAAAGAGAAATCAGAAGAATCCACCAGATGGACAGGATTATTAGACATCTTGAATCTAATCTTGAAGATGCCAAAGATAATGAAGAAAAACTTGAGGATCAAATTGTCTCTCTCAAAAGAGATCTTCAAATAGCAAATGAATATAAAGAAAAATTCAAGATAAGTTCTGCTCAACTTGAAGTTCTTCTTGGAAGTCAAAAGAGGATAGATGACAAGTATGGTTTGGGATATGAGAAAGGAGAAAGCTCTGGATCCGGTCAAAACAATTTTGGATCAGAAAATCCAAGGAATAGGCCTAGAAGACCTCCGGTAAGACAGATCAATGCTCAAAGATATCCATCCTTCAATGGATACTACCACAGCTGCAATCACTTTGGTCACAAAGCTAATCAGTACAGAAAGAGAATGAATCAGACTAATTCATCCTTCTCCGGACAGTGCTTTAACTGCAAAAGGTATGGACACAAGTCTCATGAATGTAGAAATATGCAAATAAACAAATCATTCAATGGTAGATGCTTTGCAAGCAATAGAGTAGGTCATATGGCTAATCAATGCAGATTAAGAGGTTATCAGTCAAATATGCAAGGAAATGTTATTTGCCAAATCTGTAATAGGTCCGGTCATAATGCAAAAGTCTGCAGAAGCAAGAATCAGGACAAAAGAGGTCCGGTGTATAATCAGAATCAAGACAAGGGTAAAAAAAATGAATACGGATGAAATTAGGAATCAGATGAACAAGATTTGGGTGAAGAAAAGTTTAGAGAATGTAGAAGTTGGATCCGCACCAGACTCTGGTGCTGATATTCCTTCCAGAAATTAAAAAGTGAGCTCTGGCTCAGAGGGAGACTCAAAGAAAATCCTGTTCCCCTAGCCAATCAAGTGGTGCCGGATGTGGCACAAGATGCGGAGTAAAGGGTTTGAAGATATAAGTCTTGAGATGATCCAAATAAGATTTCAGAGGTCCGCATGAAGATGTGAAGAAGTTGTGATTGATCAAATAAGACCTGTTTCGGGAGATGCTCCGGAATGACAGAAGATTACAAATAGGTCCGGAGAGATCCGGAAGTGCATTGTCTTATTCTACGGATTGGACAGAATGTTTGGGATGTCCTTGTGATGTGTCATCTTGATTTGTTCATGGTTGGAAGATCCGCATGATGTTCATAGATCAGGACTGATCCGGTGCTCCAAGCTATCCAAACAAGGCAAACCAGAATAATGTAGGTTGAGCATTTATTGCCATCAGATATTAGGGTTTGCGGAGCAATATAAGGGATTTCTCATAAATCACTTGCTCATTCTGCACTCAAGAAGAAGTGAAAAGTGGAGCTCTGCAACAAGATTCATCAAACTCACCAAAGATCTCCTGCAGAAGTCATTACATACAGAAATCAATCCAACCACTCCGTGTAACCGAAGGCACATAAGGTATTTTCTATTTTCAATATCTCACTGCAAATCTTTGAAAAATGGCTACTCCAAATATAGTTAAGATCTCTGATAGACCTTGCCCCACATTCAAGAAACATCCATACAAATCTTTGGAGGTAGATCCACTAGGAGCCTTCTCTAGTGTTCCGCATGGTGTATTGCATACGGAGGACATTAGGGTTTACATTCATGCAAATTTTGAAGACTTTGGAGAATCAAAATTGATGGATATCTATCACAAACAGTTGATAGACGACTCCTTTGAGATTAAACCTCAGTACAAAGCCATCCGGGATAAACACTTTGCATAGTGCATCCATTTCCCCTATTTTGAAGAAGATGAATGGGTCCGGTATGTACTAAGTAGAGTGCATGACAACTTCCTATGGTTGAACAAGCCCTTCAAGATCACCAAAGATGCAATTAGGGCTGTAACCGGTCTGCACTCATCCGGTAGATTACCTGTTCTCAAGTCTGTCAAAAATCAGACAGTTAGTGATGCAACTAGATCTAAGTTTGACAAGAGAGCTATGACAGTTGAAGACATCACTAAACCGGATGTCAAATTTGCATCTATGATAATTGGTTACAAGATCTATCACTCCAGTAGGGAAAATTCAGTACCAGGAACTGCAATTTACACGGCTTATCAAATGCTAAAGGAGAATGTAGACTATGACTTGTGTGAGCTTCTTGTAAACCAACTTTTTGAAAATCTACAGAAGATCAAGAAGGACAAGAAAAACTCCTTCAAGTATGGCAATTTGATCCTTTGTCTCTTCTTTTATTACATGAATGAGCTTCCCGGATCCAGTGGATGGATATGGCAGAATGACAGACCAGTTGCCATCCAAATCAGAGATTATTTGCATGGACTTGGGGATGCTAAAGCAAGAAAAATAGATCTATGGGGATATTTCAAGAACTTCCAGAGCATGATGCATGCAAGAGAAAGAATACCCCAATCTCTTGTTGAAAAGTACAAAGACACAGTATGCTTTATGGTAGAAATAGATTAGTGTCTAATGGAGGCAGTAGAACCAAGAACTATGTGGATCATGCCCATGGGGTATGAAGTGGATGAACAGATAGTAAAGCTACATGTTCAACACATGCTAAGTCAGCCTAAAGATCCAAAGGCAGAAAGGTTCGGAACATTTGAGGAACTGAGTATAAAAATTCATGTTGAACTCAGAGAACCGGAGATCAAGAGGAAGGTTAGAAAAGAAGTAGAACACATAGCACAAGGCCTTGGAATCTCCATGGAAGCACTTGATGCTCACCGGAAGAAGAAGGAAGGGGATGAGAAAGAGAAGAAGAGGGCATAAAAGAAAAGTGAAGAAAGTGTTCCGGTTGAAACTTCCACCCAGACCAGATCATCAAAAAGATCTACACCTCCCACAACCAAAAGCTCAAAATCAGAAGTCCAGGCATCCGGTAAAAGATCTAAGACAAAAGCCACAAGGGCTTATGAAAGCCAAAAAGATGAAGAGGAAACTAAGTCAGATGAGGGAGTAAAAGAAATAAAGAAGCAGAAGAAGAAAGGATCCGGTAAACCCTCCACAGGCCAAGACAAGGAAGAAATGGCAGAGGAGTTTGTTGAAAAGCCCACCCTGTCTCTAGAGAGTGTAATCAAGTCAGTCACTGTGGATGGGAATCTTCATCCAGTGGCCAAATTTTATGATGACTACAATGAGGCAGACCAAAAGATCCTGCAAGAAGCTACAATCAGGTACCTCAACATTTACAATAAAGCCTTTATTGAGATTATCTCCGAAATTCCTAAGAGTCTAGAGAAGGAATTAGAAATAAGAAAGAACAATGCTCAGGCAAAAGATCTTGAGATCCAGGAGCAGATAGCTATTCAGCTATATCCTCAAATTGATCCCAAGACAATGAACATAATTTTCAAAGACTGCAAAGATGAGTTTAGAAGTAAAGCAAGAATGAATAAACTCATGCTTGGTGAGACTGATAAGGTAGCCATGGATACAGAAGAGATCCTCTAGAAGGCCTTCAAAAGGTTTAATCTTCCTGTTGTAGAGGACTTAGGTGCAGAAACAGCTGTGGACTTGGAATCCTCTGCTTCGGGAGAAGTGGCCCTTGAACAGACTAGCATCTCTCCTCCGATTTCTCCTACAGTCTCCGGATCCCAAGAAGAAGAGAAATTACAGGAGAAAGAAGTAGCAGTAAAAGAAAAAGAGGTTGACAGCACCAAGGGTGCAGAAGAAGAGAAGACTCCAACAGAGAAAACCACGACTGATAGTGGTAAGAATGTGGAAATTCCAAAGGACAGTTCCAAGACTGCAGAAGAGAAGAAACATCTATCTCTGGCAAGAGACACTGCACAAACTGTTCAAAAATTTCTGAGCCAAGAAACAATAGAGATTGATGAACCGGAGCTTCTAAAAGGTCCATTCAACTTTGATTCCCTCTCTCTGGTACAGACAATGAAGATTGCTTCATTTGCAAATGCTAAGGCAAATGAAAAACTCCTAAAGTCTCATATGGAAGACTGTGAGTTGATAGAGGCTACTTCCAGAGTGCTTGAAAAGATCATGCCATCGGTCAAGATAGATCCGACAGCCTCCTCTTCTGGTAATCTCAAAACCTTAGTCAGCAGTGTTGGTACACATTTTGATTCTCTAGAAAAATTAGCTGAAGAAAAGGTCCGGAAGGAGTTTTTGGATAAGAGATTTTCTGAAGTACTAGGATTAATCTCTAATGATAGGAGAAATATGAGCATTGGAATAAAGAGCTTAGAAAATGCTCTTAAAGATGGTGGTGACATTTACAAATTTTGTATCTCCTGGTCAAAGGCAACAATAGAAATTGATAAGAAAATAAAAGAGGAACAGGACAAACTACAAAGTTTGTCTCAAAGTTTTGATCCTCTCTCTTCCTCCATAGTAAATCAAGAATGTCAAACTATTGCAATCACAAATGCAATAAAGAACTTTGAGAAGGAAAGGAAGAATATAACTAATCGGATGGGAGAACTTAGAAGGATTATAATCCCTAAGTTAGAAACTATGCATGAGGCCATAAGTGATGCTCAGACTACTGCCCAAACCAATGATCTGACAGATCTCAAGAAGGCAGAAGCTTTTGCATTTTTGTTGAGTGGTCACATTTCAATTTTGGACATAATGAAGCAAAGTTGGGCTACAGAACTGGTCCAATTGAAGACATCCTTTGCAGACATTCTTCAGTTTATGTGAGTATGTAATATGCGGCTAAGTATAGTAAATTTTTGAAAATTTTGGTGTGCGGACCCTACCCTTTGCCATTGATGTCAAAGGGGGAGTGAGGAGCAGTGAAAAATGAGGAATCCAACTAAGGGGGAGTTCCAGAAATTGTATATAAAAATAGAGCATCAGCCAAGGGGGAGCATAGTGTAAACACTTAGTCATTTTTCACTAAGTGTTGCCATCAATGCCAAAGGGGGAGATTGTTGGCAAGAGACACTATATGGATTCATGGTTGTTGTCATTAATGGCAACAAAGGTCATCCCACATATTCGCAAGTCATTGTGTGTCTCTACCGGAAGTCAGAATGAAGATTGTTGTGGTCCGGTGAACAAGAACAGAGCATATGGCAAGGTCTGACAGATTGCTCTGGATCTCTCAGAGGAAGTATCTTGGTGTAGTGCAGATTTGGGGAAGTCAAGAGGACTACCTTGAGTGGTATATTCCAAGGATTTAGCCTCCAGTGATGAATAAGGAAAAAGATATGGACAGCTGAATACCGGATTCCTGAGTAACAGTGTGAACAGAGAAAGAACTCAGTGACAGAACATTAGATTGCTTTCCGGATGTGTTACTATTGATGGTAAAGGTTGTGAAGGCATGAATCATGTTTGGCCGACATGATTAATGATATCTACAAGTATATGCTTGATCCACATTACTTGATATGCAAGGACTCAGCCGACAAAATAGAGTTTGTGAGAAGATAGACTATTCCGGGTGCCGACTAGAAAGATAATGAAATCACTAGTGCGGATATATATAGAGGAGGGATTTAGTTGTGAGAAGGGTTGTTGTGTTGTGTGGCATGCGAATAAGTGTAGAGCAGAGTAGAAGTAATAAGAAAGATCTGGTATGTGAAAGGAAAGCAAAATAAAGAGCAGAGGAAAGATGAAGTGCAGTAGATCAGTGTACTGAGCCTAACCGGAACTGAACTCCAGCATGTGTAGATGCTTCCAATCAGTTCAAGTATTGTATAACATTCTTTTGTAGATAGTGTGTCTCCTTGTAGGTAGTGTGCCTCTTTGTGAGCAGTGTGCTCGGGCAGTGAGCCCTAATTGGCAAGTGCCATTTTGTAATTCCTTATTCTTCTAACAGAGAATAATCTTTGGGTTAATCACCCCGTGGTTTTCTCCCTTAACAGGGTTTCCACGTCAAAAATACTGTGTCATGTGTTTTTCATTTCATGGTAATGATTGTTTGTTTGATTCAATGCTGCATTGATTAATAAGAAAGTTCAAAAGAAGAAATAATTAGGATAACTGATTCACCCCCCCTCTCAATTATCAACAATTTGTACATTTATTAGGAGCTTAATTGAGAGAGAATTGTTGAGCTTTGTGAGCACCAGGTATGCATTTGGTGACTTAGCGTTTCCCCATGGTTCTTTCTTGAGACCAATTGTAAATATGCATACATTTTGAATACTGAATGAAATAGAGATCTAGATTACAAAAAAATCATAAATCTTGAGTAATCTTGTGTGGATGATATCTGGACATGTCACTGTGGAGTGTTGTTCTCTTTCAGGTGCATTTTAATTGGTGAATGTTGTTGTTATCCTACTCCTTTGAAGATTAGCATCAACTATGTGTAGTTGTGGAATATCCTGGCGAAGCATGGTTTGATTTCATCTCTTTTCATGAAGTATTGAATTGTGCATATGGATCAATGGTTGAAACTCACTCATTTGAAATAATTTTAGAATTTCAATTCATTTCTTTTAAATTTCATCAATCATCATCACAACTATAAATATTGATACATGATAAAAACATAGTAAATATGCAAACATCTGTAGATAATTGAACATCCAATGTATATTTGGACAAATTACATGTAAGATTAAAAATATCATGCAAATACTTGCAAATAATGATAGGAATCATGAAAATATCAGGTTGTAGGCATAATATTTAGAAGAATTTAAGGTGCAGAAACAAAATTAAGTGAAGATTAGTTCAAATTTAAGTAAATTCAGAAGAACTAATCAAAGTTACATAAATCATGATGAGAAATCTTGTTCAGAGTAAAGATCAGAAGAATTGATCAAACTTAGAATAAATTCATATAAATATCTACATATCCTAGTTAAAGATTGTAGGATTTAACATAATTCATTGAGATTCATGCAGAACATGTGAAACAGAGAAAATATTCACATATCCAGATATAGATTACATTGAATTTCATGCATAAGGTCCCTAAATGATTAACAATAAATTCACATCAAACCACTGAGTGATTATTAGAAGGTTATGTACTAACTATTGGAGACTTGGGATCACAAATTCATCCTAAATTTGTTGTATCTTTCAAGAGGATAAAGGTTTGTTGTATGAATTTTTATCTTTGTTAATACAACTAATAGTTGTATCAACAGTAAGGCCCACCTTTTTCACACTATATAGATACTTCTATATGCTATTATGGCTTTATACTTTGAGGATTATATTCTTTTACTATTATGATGATATTTTACTTCTATATGCTCTTATGGATTTATACTTTGAGAACTATATTCTTTTACTATTATGATGATATTTTATGTATGGATGTAGGGGCCTATGTTTCATTTTGTTTGGATATTATGTGTGGTTTTTTGTGTGTGACTAGAAATTTGGGTGTTATTTGTGGTTGTGATTTCTAGACTTCCGTGTTTTAGAATATTGATTGTTAGAGAAATTACATGATTGGAATACTTATATGTTTGAGTGAATGGATTTATTTTAGATATATTTAAATGGAATTTTGAAAATAAATGTTGTGTAGTTAAATAGATTTTATGAGAAATGACTAGTTAATATTTTATTTTATGTTTACTTTAAAGTTGCTTCGACTATTTCTACCAAGACAATCTTATATTCAAAATTTGAGTGTGTAGGTGGGTGGCCAAGATCAATTAGTTTCGGAGACTTCCAAGAACCCCTTTTTGTGATAACCTATTAGCCTAATCTAAGCCATGGAAGGGGTGAAGACTAATTTGTTGTGTGAATTAATTAATTGTTTTTTATACTTAGTCTATAGTTGGGTCCATTTATATTTTATTAAAACTAAATTGATAATTGTGTGAGTTTTAAATCTTATTTTTAATTAATTTATTATTTATTTATTTTTATGAGGATAAAGGAATTTTCTTTGTTGTTTTTAGAGATATGGAGTTGGAGGGAAAGGAAAAGGAAAGAAGTCTCCCTTCTTTTTGGTTTTTTTGAGTTTTAGGTTATTTATGGGAAAAAGTTGTTTTCTTTGGGGATGCTTGGAAATTTTTATGGTTCTTGGGTGAAAAATTTCTAGGAAGTGTGGGAAAGAAAAGAGGAATAAACTTGTGAAAAGAATTGGAAAGATGGGCATAGAAAATCAAAGAAAAAGTTTCTCGGGGGATTTTGGTTTCAAGGGATTTGCATACCAGTTTATGGGCTCTCCCTAACTTGGGGAGCTGAGGTAGGCTTTGAATTTTTATTTGAAGTTTTCTGTATTATGTGTAAATATTGTGGGTGTGTAAAATTGGCTGCATGTTGGAATTGTTCTTCATTTTTATTTTGTGATTGTTGTCAGAAATAGGTTGTTTGGGAGCTAATCTTCCCCAAGGGGTTAGAGCTGTTAGAGTACAATCAACATTAAGAAGGGGGGGTGAATTAGTGTTGTATCAAAAACAAGTTATTTACTTCTTATCAAACTTGACAATATGCTTTATCAAATGAAGGAGTCAAATACTAAATGTTTAAGCATGAAGGACAAATAAATCACAAAAAAATTGAGACCATGACACAATATATTTCATGAGTGGAAAACCCTCGTAGGGATGAAAAACCACTCAAAACTGCCTCACTGGCTTAATCTTGAAAAAATCACCAATTACATAGCCTCACTGGCTGATGAATGCCTCATTGGAAAAAGAAGTCTCACTAACTTGTACAATCACCTTAGATATAAATCAAAACAACTTAGGGGATTACCCTAATTCTCTTCTACACAAAAACTTATCTCTCCTTTTCTTTCACTTGACAAAATTCTTTTCTATCACAACCTTATCAACTTAGCTTTTGATACACATGAAAATCTCTGCAATAAAACAATGTATTTCTCTGCTTAAGGATTCACACCTACATGTTTCTCTTATGCATTGAATATGATCTTCATACTTTAATTCATCTTCAAGCTTCAAATACAATAAAACCCATCATAATCATCATAAAATTAGCAAACTCCATACTTGCATATAGATATACCTTTAGAAATTGATACTATTCTATCAAGAGTACTGTTGCAGTTTTCCTTGCTCACTCAACTATCTTCTTTCACACATCATTCTGCAAACTCCATACTACAAGCTATTCAATATTGTTATGAACACATTCTACAAACATCATTATGCAAACACCATACTACACAAAACTGATCAATTTTTTTATGTAAACATGTAAATAATCATTTCACAAACTCAATTCAATAATCATAGTCTTCAAATTCAACATACAGATCTTTGGATTAAATTCCCTGGCATGCTACAGTTCAATAGACTTAGAAAAATCTTCATTTTTCCCTTTTATAGTTCTCTGCTCATCAAATTTCACCGACTAGTAGTGACAATTGGGCTTCCAAAAAGCTTTAAAAGGTGACTTGTTGGTTATGATGTTAGTCACAAACAAGCATAGAATAAAAATACACATTAACCTTTATTCATCTTGAAAGATACTATGGACTCAAAGAGTTCATGATCCCAACTCTCCGGTGATTAGGTCTTAATCTTTTGACGTTACTCAGAGGTTAATGTGAATTGTTGTTTCCATTTTGGGGCCTTACATGAAAGTTCAACGTCATCATGACACTCCTACAGAAATTCTTTATAGAGAAGTCATATTTTACAGTCATTTGGTGAAAAGATGTAGAAATACTTCAATCCTTGCATGATATTTTCAATTGTGCATGCTTTGTATTCAAATATGCTAAATATTTGCAATTATCTACGAGATGTCTGCATATCTGTGCTATTTGCTTAAGATCATCAATTATTTGCAATTATGGAGATGAAGTGCCTTGAAATTTAAAAGAAATTGAAGAAATGCTTCTAATTAAAGTTGAACCTTTAGCTTTTGAACCACATGTATATTAGATACTGTCATGAAGAGAAGAAAACCAAACCATATTTTCACCAGGACATTCCACAGCTAGATATAATTGGTGCTAACTTCAAAGGAACTTGTATGAAGACAACACATGTAAGTAGACATGCACTCCAAGGGACGCAACAAATCACCACATATATCCAGAATTCATACACTGATTACTCAAGATTTACTATGAATTGTAATTGACACAGTCTTCTCATTCATTAAGCATGCAAAAATATAGATGTATACAAAAACTTTGAAATGAGCTCTGAATGTTTTAGCAGAAGGATTTCAATTAAGTTTCCAATGTTTACAATAAGGCATTCCACCACCTTTTATAGAATAAGGTGAGGAATCCGTTACAAAAAGATCTACGATCTTGATTTACCTATGTACATCTACGGTCACAATTTCCTTGACTTTGTCAATCTTTACAAAAATGGCACAAGTTGCCAGCTGGCAACCATCTAGATTATTTACGCAGTCCCACCTCATGATGTGTCTTCATCATGCTCTTCATCAGATTCATGTGGATCATCATCATGTGCATCACTTCCCGAACTTCCACTATCTTAATGATGATGACGCCGCACATGTGGCTGCATGCTGCTCTGGATCTGCTCATATGACTACACGACCTAATCTATTCCTTCACCATCCTGAGTCTTTGCTTTGATGATGGCGTGCTTGTGTGCCTCATATTTATTCCTACTATTATCCAGTTTGTCTTTCCTGTCTTGCAGCGTCTCATTGTATTTTTCCATCTTGACCTTGATCCTCATTATTTTATCTATAACTTCTTCTATCAAGTGGACCAGTGGACCATCTGCCTCTAATTGGAAGTTGCTGTGTAAAGCTTTGATGGTAGATTCTTCATCTTGATTTTCTATTTTTCCCTCTACCTTCCCTTCCAATGTTTCTAATATGTCTGCCTCAACAGCCATTAAATCGTGCAACTTCATGCTAACTTCTCTTAGCTTATTATTGCATCTCCTGATCACTCCACATTCAAATTGAATGTCTTTATACCAGATATCAACTAACAATGTGGTATTACTATTCAATACCTGCTTATTAATAAGCAGCTGAGGATTTATCCTCTTTATTTCTCCCAAGATGTCCAGGACTTTGTCCAATTTATAAGACCTTTTTCCTATCTACATTTGCAATTTGTCCACCTTGGTCTTGGAGTCACTGAGAATGCTCCACCTCTTCAAAGAGGCCTTTACCATTTCCTCAGCATCATCCAATGTGGATGACATCCATTTTCTTATTACAGATGCCTCATGTTTCATGAGGTCTAACTTATTTACCTCTTCCTGAGAAATAGCAGTTAATGGGACTGCATGTTCAATTGTAGTATCATCAGGATTAATAAACCTCCTTATGTAGGCATACAACTGAGCAATGTGCTCTTTGTGTTGCTTATTCTTCTCCTTCTCTCTTTTCACCTTTTGGATCAAAGAATCAATAATGTCCTTGCCCTCTTGACCTTCTTGGTCTTCATTGGCAAAACCTAGATCCACTGTACTGATTTGGAATTCATCTAAGGTAATTTTACCTTTTTCTTTCTCCACCGCAGGTATGGCAATTTGTGCGATCCTCCTCCCGGTTGCTGGATCTCTCTTGATGGCCGAAGTCATTCTAGCCTTCCTCCTAGGCTTCATTATATCTGCGGAGAACAAGGTGGAGACATCAAATTCCTAAATTTCAAGT
Organism: Cunninghamia lanceolata; assembly: GCA_027924645.1. Taxonomy (NCBI): domain Eukaryota; kingdom Viridiplantae; phylum Streptophyta; class Pinopsida; order Cupressales; family Cupressaceae; genus Cunninghamia; species Cunninghamia lanceolata. The sequence goes on from BSBN01000320.1 coordinate 10,373,264, forward strand.
TCTTCCTCTATATTTACCTCTTTCGCCAACCACGGAGGCACCTGATCATGTTTTTCCGCATCATCATGATGTTCACCTGTGTCTCCTGTTTCTGTCAACAGATGTGGTGGAGATGGTGATTTTCTTATTTCTTCTTCCTGATGCTCACTTTGTTGTTGATCCTGCAGCACATCCTCCTGTTGAGGGATTTCTTTCTCCTGAGGAGCATCCTCTTGGTGCGGGGAATCCTGTGGTGCATCCGTATGTTGATCATGATGATCATGATCTTTCTCCATCATTACTTCATCTGTTCTCAGCTCTTCCCCTTGTTGAGGTATATCATCCTCTTTTAGCTTTTATGTTTCTTGTTGCATGTCCACCGTACTGGATACTGTGGATTCTGCCTGAGGTGCTGGCATTTGTTCTGCAGCCATTATTTGTTCTGGGCCTGCACTATCAACCTCTTGTGTTTTGACAGCAGGATCTTCTATTGTTTTCTCCTTTTCATCAGCCTTCATTTCCTAAACCTCTACTATAGCAGGTTCTGCTGATGTATCATGTGGACTTTGTTGGCCTAATTCCAGAGTATGGCCTTTTGATTCTACCATCTCTATTTCTTGTACTGGGTGCCCTTTGTCAGGTGATCCTGCTGGATGTTCAGGACTTGCATCCTATTTCTCTGTCAGGTCTACCACTACAGGACTTGTCACCTCTGCAATTAATGTATCTAGCCCTATTCCCTGAGCTACCTGCTCTGGGCTCTTTTTCTATTCTTCTTCCACTTGCCTCATCTCCTCAAGTATAGTTTGAACTGGTGGAGGCTTGTGAGGGTTTCATGCTTGTACCAACAGCAAGTGTTTCCATCTTTTGTGCAACCACATCCTGCACAACCTCATCATCAGACAAGTTTATTGTCTCGTCTAGTGAGACATGACCTTCTACTTGTGTCTAATCAGTTTCTTTCATTTGTTCTTCTGCAAGTTCAGTTTTGAACTTGACGATGGTAGGAAGTGGAACATTATGTTGAAGTTCATTGGGTACTTCACTACCCGCCCCTTGTAATAATGTAGGGGGTTGTTTTATTTCACCTCTCATAGAGGTTCTTTGTTTCTTAGGTGGGGTGGATACCAGCACCTGTGGAGCTTTTCTTTTCCTCCTTATTATCAATGGAGCCTCTTCTTCTTCAGGCTCTTCTTCCATGAGGATATCCTCTGTATCATGTTTCCTTGAGGACTGACCCTCTTCTAGGGTCTCAGTGATTCTAGCCTCTGCTGTCTTACTCTTCTTGGACTTTTCTTTCGTTGTCATTGGAGGGGATGCTGATTCTGATCCAGATCCTAATGCTACTGCCTCCTCAGCTACAAATACGACTCTTTCAATAATAACCCCTTTGGGTTCTTTATCCACCTTCTTGCCCCTTGGGGGTCTTTTGCTCTGTTGTTGTGGTAGAGGGATTCTATCTCCCTTGGTCTTCCTCTTCTCATTCAGGAAGTCATCATATTCATCCCCAGGAATATCTTGTCCCTTCCTCTTGTTGTCCACCATAATGGCAACACCTTTCTTCTTCAATGCCTCCACCTGCTCATCAATCCAAGCTTGAGTTAATTGTATAGTCTTGGCAATGAAAGGGTCCAAGGATAGATCTTCCTGCATGGTGAGGTTAGGTACAGAGATGGTATCATTATATATCTTCTTCTATTCATATTCATCTGCAATTATCCTACCATCATCTTTCTTCAATTGTTGGGGGATGGAGATGCAATCAAAGGTTCTAATCTGGTTCAAAGTTAACCTTTGATACCTCCTTCTTCTTGCCTCTGCCTCATCTTTGCAATCGGCCCAAAAATCCTCTAGGTGCCTCTGATGAATAGGCTTTCGTAGTATTTTCTGCATCCTACCGTAAGTATCATATGGTCTTGTTAGTGGAAAAGGCTGCAGATTCATTTTATTTAGGGTGACCATCACCTTCTTTATATTATCTGAATCAGGGCACATATAGCAGCCAATGCTGACTGGAAACAAAATTGGTGGTAGCTTCTTGGCATCCTTATACATTTTTATCATTGTGGAGCCCTGCTTGATGAACTCCATTAGTATTATTGCATCAGTAGGATACCTTGGCAGCATCAGAGGATGTCCCTCAAAACCTTCAATTCTTATGTATGAGAAGGTGGCAAACTGTATATACCAGGCTCCATACCTGTAAACTATCTCTTTAGCCTCCATGCTCAATCTCTTTATTCTGTCCTCTTCCATGGTCCTCACCAGATGCATGGAGAATGCATCATTGACCAGTTTGTAATCTTTGAGGTAATTAGCTCTTTGCAACTGGGGATGATGATCCCAGATATACATAGCATTTGTGCCTACAAGCTTTCCGTCTGTAACTAAAGCATCAAAAGTGCCTTTGTAAGCACAGGAATAAACAATGTATGATGACATATAGAATACACAATTTGAACCTCCCAGGTTCATTAGTTGCTCGTGCAGAGCATCACTTATTATCTGGCCCCACAGTGGCTTGATATCTGAATATAGACACATCATGATTATTCCATACATCCAGTCCCTGAAACTACTAGCATCAGGCTGGCCTGTTACTCTGTTCAGGAGTGCAATCATGTATTGGTATTCCTCACTGAAATCATATTTGAATAGGTGCATAGGAAGTTTGGCTGCTGTAGGATATGTGCTGTTCTCAGCCTGCCATTGATACATGTTCTTCCTGGCTGATTTCTTGTTGGCTTCATACTCCTTTTCTGATTTCCTCAGGTTTACACTTTTGACCTTGCTACCCAGTGGCAATCCAAATGTCCGGGAGAGACCCTTGATGGAGAGGTCTACATATATCCTCCCATGTTTCATCACTTGCCTTGTCTCAGGGTTATAATTCTGGGCACACTCGATGACGAGCTCCGGAGATTCCATGGATTATGGAAAACCTACGGCATTCCACATTCCAGATATGAACACTACATCCAACACAGGACTTTTGTCATTCCCATCATTTAGCCTAGCTGACCAGGCTTCCAAATTGGTGCTCCCCTGATGGGTATCTGTAATTGCTCTGTATTTAAACAGGACGCCCCTCTGAGAAGAGAACATGGGCCTACTGAATTCCTCTTGACACTTAACTAACCGTTTGTCCACCATGAGTACCTACAATTAACAAAATCCTATCTCACAATGGGTATACACATGCATTCATATTGCAATTACCTTTATAAATCACTATGCCTACTGTATCTTTTCAACATTACTTAATCATATAGATGCATAAACCAGAACTTACATCATCATACCTGAACAAAAACAACATGATGAGGGTTTCATTTACTTACCAGGTTATGCAGACCTTTTTATACCAGTGAACTGCTAACGACGCTCTTAATTCAGCTGATGATCACTTCCTTCCTTCTGTCTGTGAGCTCAAATCGTGCAACAATCACCTGTATGAGGATATTGAAGCTGGTGCTCTGTAAAAATAATTTTGTCGCAAGGTAAATGTAAAAATGATGGTTAAATTACCTTTTTACTTTGCAATTAGGGTAAATTTAGGGCAACTCTGACAGATTAGATTATATTCATTGATTATCTACGCAAAAACGTAGGATCTTGCCAGGTGTTTCATTAGGTTCTGGGGTTGGCGGGAACCACCTACCATGTCTGCGTGCATTAAATGATAATGGCGGCAACGGGAGCGAGGGGATATCCATATGATAGGATATCATGAAGGCAGGATGATATTTGCAAATATCGGGTCGAGTTTCAATGTCATCCTCCTCCATCAAATTGGAATGGTTATCGCGACAAGATTTGGGTGACAAAAGCACCTTTTGGTTATGTTTAGTACATCAGGAAGATATTTCGATGTATCTGGTGATGTTTCAAATATGATGATGATGACGAGACAAACTTGCATGTCTCTCTTTTGTAATATCGGGATGATGTCATCCTGATATTCGCTCTTTGTATCGGAGGGCATCATGACGTCATTGTCATGTTAGGCGAACATGATCATGTTTAGAAATAATCTTGTCGAAATGTAAATGTGATGATGATGTCATCGTCATGTTTGTTTCTTCACTTATCAGATTTGGATGATGTCATCAGGATATTGGCCTAGGGTGATATTTCATGGTAGGAGGATATTAAGAAATATCGGGTTACCTTTGGAAATATGATGCTCGCGATATATAAGACTGTTTGACGGGAAAGATGTATTACCATTTAAAGTTGACGTATAGATATCTGGACCGCATGACTTATCGGGTGATGTACCAAGGTCAGGATGATCTTTGCCAACATGACTGAGATTATAAGAATATGATCCTCCTCTTGCGAATATCAGGTTTGACCAAAACTTTGACTGTTCATAACTTTCTCATCCTGAGGAATATCGGGGTGATGTAAAAGGCAAACCTGTATGAATTTTAATGCTCTTTCTAAATATGAGGTCACAGAAATGAAATACGAATTTTGACAAAATGACCTCATGATGATGACTTACCTCATCTTGGTTCTACATGATGACGCACACGACTTACTTTTACCAAACCGCCAAAAAGCAAACAACACAAGCCAAGCCAAAAAGTTGGGTCCCTATTTTGTCAAGTCAAAAATGGGGCGTGTTGTGTAACCACACAACAACTTGCCACCAAAGAAAACAAACAAATTCCAATGATTCAAATGATGCGATCACATTCATCTATAGTATTTTAATTTTGTCTAAGCATAAGCATCATGATCTTCTGAATGATAAAATTTCATCAGGGTAACAATGCTAGCAAAAGACCAGGTGTGTGCATATGATTAATTATCCTCATCTTTAAAGCAAGTTGAAAACATAAGTAACTGGTGTTAAACTACATAGTTGGGGATCATCCCTCATAGCCAACCTGGATAGAACCTTGCTGCCAGCAGGCATCTATAGCCCCAGCAAGGTTATCTATACAATCTCCCTAAATAGAGCCCCACTGCCAGCAGGCGTCTATAGCCCCGGTAGAGTTACTTAGATGGCCTAATTTTATTTCTTTTCTAATTTTCTCTTTAAAATTTGTATTTGATATCATCATGTTAGCTCATTTGTACAAGGTACAGTCACTTGCAGCTTTAGGTTGGAGATTGTATTGGTAGCAAGGGAGTCCCTTTAGATTTTTCATTTAACACCTATACTTGTGTGTTCAACAAACCCAAGGCTGTTAGGTGTTTCATTGTGATTGATTCACTTTGACCAAGAAAAGGCACCCTGATGAACAGATATCACAAACTAGATCATGAATACTTCTTAGAATGAATCATAACCTGTGTCTAAATGTGATCTCCTCACTTGATTCCTAACAATTTAGTTATTTTCTGGGGGTGATGAAGTGCATCATCTTGACTTACCAAAACAAAACTCAACAAACAAACTGTACAAACAACTATACAATATGATACATATGACTGTCATGAAGTCATTTAGGCCTGGAAATAATGCTTGAGGAATTGTCCATTGACTGGCAATGGGACATCATCACCTGTCAAGTTCTTAAGCCTATATGTGCTGTCTCCTAGTATCTCAGAAATTTGAAAGGTACCTATCCATAATTTATCAAACTTACCATGGTCACCTTTCTTTTCATGGGCTTTATCCCACATCAGGAGTAAATCAGATATCCTGAAAGCTTTAATTCTTGCTCTCTTGTCAAACTAGCATTTGACTATAGTCTGATGTTTTGCAAATTGGTCAATTGCTTGACTCCTTCTTTCTTCCAGGTGCATCAACTGAAGCAACCTGACTTCTTGTTTATTGTCTATGCCTAGGTATTCTTGGGCAAACTGCAGAGTAGGAATTTTTAAGTTTATAGGGAGGATGGGATCCACCCCATATACTAGTTGGAAAGGCGAGTTTCCTAATGCAGTTTTTATTCTAGTTCTATCAACCCATAAGGCATACTTTAGAAATGAGTTCCATTCCCTAGGGTTCTTCTCTATTAATTTCCTTATGATATTCAGCAAATTTTTATTGGTGGATTCTGCTAATCCATTCCCTTGGGGATAATAGTTGGATGAAAACTTAAGTATAATCCCATGATCAAAAGCCCAACTTGATAACTTGGTGGAAGTGAAGGCAGAACCATTATCACTTACCAAAGCATAAGGAGTTCCATACCTGGTGACAATATTGCTCTCCAAAAATTTAATGACATCATCTGCAGTACAAGTTTTGCTGCTAAAAGCCTCAGTCCATCTAGTACAATAGTTAGTAATCGTTAAGACATACCTATGGCCTGAAGAGGATGGAGGATTGATTGGTCCTATGAAATCCATGCCCCACTGTGCAAATGGGCGCTCTTCCATCACTGGCTGCAAGGGTTGTGCAGCATACTTTTATCTGTTGGCAGCAACCTGACAAACATGACAACATTTAACATGATCAACTATGTCTTTAAAAATTGTAGGCCAGTAATATCCTGCTCTAAGGATTGCATGTGTTGTGGCCAAGGCTGATCCATGTGCCGTTCCAAACTTGTCATGTAGTTCTGACAGGACTTTATTTGCTTCTGGCTTTTCTAAGCATCTCAGGTATATTCCTTCACAATTCTTCTTGAATAGGGTACCTCCCTTCATCATATACTTTTGGGATCTTATTTTCAAGGCTCTTCTCTGTGAAGCCTGCATTCTTGATGGACATCTTCCAGTGATCAGGATGTGCCTAATATCTGCATACCACTCTTTATTGTCTTTCTCCTTGATCACATATTGCTGACTAGTGATGTTTGGATCAATTTCAGATATCATTTGACTCAAAGCTTGTCCTCTTACTAGCTTCATTGGTGTAATTTCCATGTCATACTCTTGTAATACAGTAATCCATTTGGCTCTTTTCTCACCAGGCTCACTCTGCATCAGTAGCATCTTTACTGCTGCATCAGGTACTACGGCAATCACTTTACTTCTTAGTATGTAGTGTCTGAATTTCTTTACTGCTCTGACTAATGCAAGTGCCTGTCTCTCAACATCTACATATCTCAATTCAGCATCCCTGAAAGGACAACTCATGAAAGTAATTGGTTTCTCTTCTTTCTCTTCATTTCTCTGAGTTAACACTGCTGAAGAGGTATGTTCTGAAGCAAATGAATAGATGTAGAAATCTTTTGTGTAATCTGGACTGATAAGGACCAGAGCATCCGATATGGCTTTCTTTATATCTTCAAATGCAGCTTTGGCCTCTGATGTCCACTCAATTTGTGCATCTTTTTTCAACATAGCATTTAGTGGTCTGACAATCTCAGCAAAGCCAGTGATGAACTTCCTCACAAAGTTTATCTTACCAAAGTAAGACTTGAGTTCCTTTTTGCTTCCTGGAAGTTGTAACTTCATAATAGACTCCACCCTGTCAGGATCAATGATAATTCCATCTTCTGTGATCAGGTGACCTAGTAGCTTTCTTATTGTCACCCTGAATATACACTTCTTGGGATTCAAAGATATTCCATACTCTTCGTACTTCTTCAGTACACTTCTGAGATCGGCAACATGATTCCCCCTTTCCTTGGAGAATACTGTCAAGTCATCCATGTAGATGACTATACATTTTCCTATTAAGCCTTTGAAGGCTATGTCCATTGCTCGCTGGAATGTAGCTCCAGCATTTATGAGTCCGAATGGCATACGTCTATATGCAAATATCCCCCACTTTGTGGTGAAGGCAGTTTTCAATCTATCAATTTTATCAACCATTACCTGGTTGTATCCTGAAAAGCCATCTAGGAAGGACATCATTTTGGCTCCATTTACAATCTGCAGAACTTCATCTAATGAGGGTAAAGGATAATTGTCTTTTTCAGATGTTCTGTTCAGATTCCTAAAATCTACACACAACTTGATGTCTCCATTCTTCTTTCTAACTGGCACGAGATTTGCCACCCAAGTGGAGTGCCTCACAGGAAATATTATCCTGGCATTTAACAATTTCTTGACTTCTTCAAGAATTATTGGTTCAAGCAAAGCATTAACTGGCCTTTGCTTCTGTCTGAAAGGCTTAGCATCTGGCTTGAGAGGTATAGTATGAGTTATGACAGAGGTGTCATATGTCTTCAGCTCATCATAAGTCCATGCAATTACGTGGATATAATCCTTGAGTGCCTGAGTTATTCCTTCTAGCTCTTCTGATGTGCAAACCTTACCTATCAGTACATTTTTCTTGTCTTCGTCCTATCCAATATTCACTTGTGAATATTGACCTCCATCTGCCTTGGGTAGATCCTTCTATTTAAGCATATTATCCAAATCAAAGGCTCTTTCTAATTCAATCATACCTTTGGGGATCCTGTTGCTAGACAATTCTAATATCTCATCTTCTTCCCAGACATGATCCTCCATACCATTCTCATCTATAATCTGAGCTTCAAATATGTCTCCATTTGAGATGAAGTTCAGAATATGCTGATCATCATCAAACACCTAGAGGTTGGTCACATTATCAGGTACTAAAGGTACTGACACCAGTTCTACTAAAAATCTTTCTAGACCAAATATAGATAGTGGCTCCAATGTACTGGCAGCTTGGGCAAGTGCGTCTGCCCTATGGTTTTGTTCTCTTGGTACGTGGGTGATATTAAAGGCATCAAAATCCTCAATCAGGTCCCACACTCGATGTCTGTAGTTGGACAACTTTCTGTAGTTACATGAGTAGATTCCTCTTACTTGCCTCACAACTAGCTCTGAATCTCTGAAGACATGCAGGATCTTTACTTTTTTCTTGTGAGCAAACAGTATCTCGTGAATCAGAGCCTCATACTCTGTTACATTGTTGGTACAACGGAACTATAATCTATAGGCTGCCAAGTAGGATTTTCCAGTTGGATCAATTAGATCAATTCCTATCCCAGGGCCCTGCTTGGACTTGGATCCATCAAACCTTAGGATCCAGGGTTTATCTTCAGCAGGACATTTAGTTGAACTTTCTTTTTTCTTGACAGCTCTGGCTATTGCTCCACCTGATATCCACCTTAACTTAGGAATATCATCATCCTCAAGTTTCTTCTTTCCTTTCCTTTGTGAGTCTAATGGCTTTTCTATTCTTTCTTTCACTTCAGCAGGAGGATGATCTTCTGGATCTGTCGCTGCATGCTTTCTCAGAATGTGTAAACATAGGGAACAAGTTGTTTCTGAATGAGGCATCTCGTGCAACCTGCACCAACCTTTAATTAAGACCTCCTGAGGAGATCAATGCTATCGCATCATCTTCTCTATTTCCTTTTCTAAAAATTCTTCGAACTTAGTCAGGTTACTACCTTTGTCTTCATCAGACAATTCATAATCTGGTTCCATAAAGCAATCACTCCCAGGGGTGACCTTTTCTTTCATTTCATCATTCATCTGGTCAGAAACAAGAACTTCTTCTATTTTCAGGATATGATCCTCATCATGATCCGTCACTTCTTCTGTTCCTACAAAAGACAGATAAGAATTAGTATCATCATCATCAGATGTAGCATTTACCTCAAACTATGATGATGATGCCTCACTGCATGTCTGCTCCAGCATCATCATATCTAAGCATGTTTCACAAGTCTTTTTTGAATGTACTTCATCGTGTAATCTGCACCATCCATCAATCAAAATATCATTAGTAGGTATATTTAACAATTGACAATGCTTTACCTAATTAGACAGATGCATCTCAAAGTCTCTGAAGCAATCTATTTCATTCTCATTATCAGGATTATTATCAAGTTCTACAACTAGCATGTCCTCCTAATGATCATCATCATGATGATGATGAAGGTCAAGCATCAGGATCTCTTCTATTTTGATAGTCTGTGGCCTGATGTAGTAAACTCCAGGTTCTACATCTACATACATGATCTCATTTGTTCTGTTGTACTTGGTGATCATATGCTTCATTCTTGGCTCAGCATCAATCCTGATCTGATTAGGTATACCCTTCCATGGTAACCACATGTGACTGAAATCTGTGGATATATATCCATTAAGCGTTTTGGACCAATCTCGGCTAAGCAACATCCCATAGGTATCAGGTATGTCAACTACCTGAATGTCAATGTAATACTGGATTCTAGGATTAGATGCTAGTTGCATGTGGATATGAGTTAACTCTCCTACTACACTTACTTCTGTTTTATCTAATTGAGTAACCTTCTTTAAGGATTTAGTAGGATGTAGTCCTAAAGCATTACATATTGACAAAGGCATAACATTCGTGGAGGCTCCTAAATCAACTAGACAGTTGTACAGGTTCTTGCTGAACATTCTTATGGTGAGGAGGAACGGAGGTGACTCAGTTTTGTCCTTATACAAGGTCATGTGGGAGGTTTCTGTAGCTTGGACTGTAGCTGACACTTTAGGCTTAACAGTACTATCCTGAGCAGCATGATCTTTGCCACTGGATTGACTTGAAAGATGGCCATCCTCTTTAGGAGCAAGATCATCCAATGACTTCATGAATGCTTTTTTGATGGGAGGAGTTTTCAGTAACTCAGACAGGGACAGGCTGATCTTAATTTTCTTCATTTCATCAGCCAGATAGGTGATTAACTTGTCAGATTCATGAGGTGCATTTACAACCTTTGATCCTGTGTTCTGAGGCGACAAGTATTGAGCATTTACCTTGGGGAACCCAGGGTTATTGCTAGCTTTAGGATCAGGAGGTGTATTGAAGTTATTTGGAGGTAGAGATGATGTCAATGGACCAGCAAGTCTGTTGGCACTACTCCTCAAGTTATAATTATGTTTACCAGAATATTGCTGCTGATATGCATGTACTTCCTCATTTTCTCTTGCAAGCTCATTTTCATCCTCAAAGGGGAAAACGTAATTTGTTTCAAAAGTTAAGGCAGATTCCTCACATGTTTGGTTATAACTTTGATGAGGTTGATTAGTATAGGCTTCTAGCACAAAAGCTGAGTCATATCCACAAGGAACAATCTCATTTCCTTCTGCCTGAGGTGGATTTCCAGAAGTGTTAGACACTTCAGTCTGAAAGATGCTTGTAGCAATTCTAAATTGTGGACAATCTAATTCTGCATGTGCATTTGTATTGTGGATCCTACACCAATTAGTAAGGGCTGCCTCAGCAAGATTGACTCTAGTAGTCTGTTTGGCTTCACCTGGGGGCTGATTGTCCAGGGGTGATGGTAATGAGCCATTATTTGGCCTAGAGCTCCATACTCTGGGCTGTCTTTGAGGATTATTGTTATTTCCACCACCATTATTGAAATTATTGGTGTTATATCCTCTGTCAGGATAATTTGGTCTATCATTGGAATAATTTCTATTCTGGTTTGACTGGGAATAAAAACCTTGGTTTCTCAAATGCGTTACTTCTATGGTGAGTTTTCTCAGTTGAGCAGAGATTTCTTTGATTTCCTCCTTTTCTTCTTGAGCTTTGGCAACCACGTTTTCAGTCTGAGGCTTGAAGAAAGAGGATCCATGGTTATTATTGGGTAGAGCAGTACCTTGAGATGTCTGAGCTTGTGCAGGATATTGTGGTAACTGGCCATTTCCATTAGGAGGTGGCATAATGCTCAGTGGAGGTACCTGCAAAGGTGCAGGGATGACTACTGGAGGTATCACTGCTCCATTAGGATATTGTGCCGGATATTGTGCAGGATATGATGCAAGATATTGTGAATGCATGCCAGGCAAGGTAGGGAATACTATATTTGGAGTAGGAGCAGGTATCAACTGTTGATTTACCTGTATGGCTTCTTGAAAAGCTAAGGCTAATGTTGTGATTCAGGGATGCGTTCTCCTTATGAACATGAAGGTCAAAGGATCTAAAGCCAAATAGTAAATGCTCCTTGCAGCTTCATCAGACATAGTATAAGGAGGGACCACTTTGGACAACATTTTTTGAAACCTAGCATTGAAATTGGTAATAGGCTCATTTTCAAATCTCTTGATAGTGGCAAATAAATGATAGTTTATTGAGGGATCAACTGGAACCTTGAATCTATCAAGAAAAGCTTTCTCTAGTAAGGCCCATGAATCAACAGAACCCTGACCAAGACTGATGAACCAATTATAGGTTTCTTCTCCTAAGGAAAAAGGAAATAATCTGCACACCACATCTTGATGTTCTATTCTAGCTCTGTAGCAAGCTTCTTTAAAAGTCCTGATATGATCTTTAGCATCTCGGTAAGGATGATATTTTGGACAAAGTTTATCCAGATTCTTTGGTAACTCATGATATGCAGTAAAGGTCAAAGGTGACTCTGCTGCAAAGAAAGACATTGCAACCCGAGGAGGTTGAGCTGGTGGTGCAGCTGGCTGAGGTTGGACCAAAGGCACACCCTGAGGTTGAAAAGGAGGTGTCACAGTTATCCCAGAAGGTATTTGTAAACCAACAGGAGTTACAGGAGGAGGTTCTGGTGAAGCCCCTGATGCACTAGACCCTGGAGTATGATGGATGTCTATGGTTCTAGGTCTGAAACCTCTAACAGGCAATTCTTCAAAAATTCCACTAGGTCTTGACCTGGTATTTATCCTGTGAGCCAGGATTTCTCAATTTTGAGGCAATTTGGCTGAAACTTTACAAATATTGGCTGAATTTCACCAGATGAGGTGATATTTGTGGTCAAATGCCTAATCAGACTGGATATTTACGAAATATTTGCAAAGATACTGCAAATATGAAAGGATATTTGAAGTATAATGACCCCTAGCACAAGATCTCAAGTTTCTAAGGCCTAAATTCTTCAAAGCTTGAACAAATTTATGTATCTTTGGCTGATATTTGTGAATTCAGAATGATCTACTATAAAGCTTGCAATATTTATGTGAGATTTGGAAATCTTTACACAGAATGAGCATATTTGAGCTTCTTACAGTAAATATTTGCGTAATATTTGAAATTCACAGACGATTCGAGACTACCTTACTCTCTGCATCATCAAACCTAGAAATAATGGTGATGAGCGTAGTCTTCTAGATCAGGCCGTCCTTCTAGCGCCAATTTATGTTGGTTATGATGTTAGTCACAAACAAGCATAGAATAAAAGTACACATTAACCTTTATTCATCTTGAAAGATACTATGGACTCAAAGAGTTCATGATCCCAAGTCTCCGGTGATTAGGTCTTAATCTTCTGACGTTACTCAGAGGTTAATGTGAATTGCTGTTTCCATTTTGGGGCTTACGTGAAAGTTCAACGTCATCATGACACTCCTGTAGAAATTCTTTACAGAGAAGTCATATTATATAGTCATTTGGTGAAAAGATGTAGAAATACTTCAATCCTTGCATGATATTTTCAATTGTGCATGCTTTGTATTCAAATATGCTAAATATTTACAATTATCTATGAGATGTCTGCATATCTGTGCTATTTGCTTAAGATCATCAATTATTTACAATTATGGAGATGAAATGCCTTGAAATTTAAAAGAAATTGAAGAAATGCTTCTAATTAAAGTTGAACCTTTAGCTTTTGAACCACATGTATATTAGATACTGTCATGAAGAGAAGAAAACCAAACCATATTTTCACCAGGACATTCCACAGCTAGATATAATTAGTGCTAACTTCAAAGGAACTTGTATGAAGACAACACATGTAAGTAGACATGCACTCCAAGGGACGTAGCAAATCACCACATATATCCAGAATTCATACACTGATTACTCAAGATTTACTATGAATTGTAATCGACACAGTCTTCTCATTCATTAAGCATGCAAAAATATAAATGTATACAAAAACTTTTAAATGAGCTCTAAATGTTTCAGTAGACAGATTTCAATTAAGTATCCAATGTTTACAATAAGGCATTCCACCACCTTTTATAGAATAAGGTGAGGAATCCATTACAAAAAGATCTACGATCTTGATTTACCTATGTACATCTATGGTCACAATTTCCTTGACTTTGTCAATCTTTACAAAAATGGCACAAGTTGCCAGCTGGCAACCATCTGGATTATTTATGCAGTCCCACCTCATGATGTGTCTTCATCATGCTTTTCATCAGATTCATGTGGATCATCATCATGTGCATCACTTCCTGAACTTTCACTATCCTGATGATGATGACGCCACACATGTGGCTGCATGCTGCTCTGGATCTGCTCATATGACTGCACGACCTGATCTATTCCTCTGCCATCCTGAGTCTTTGCTTTGATGATGACATGCTTGTGTGCCTCATATTTATTCCTATTGCTATCTAGTTTGTCTTTCCTGTCTTGCAGCGTCTCATTGTATTTTTCCATCTTGACCTTGATCCTCATTATTTTATCTATAACTTCTTCTGTCAAGTGGACCAATGGACCATCTGCCTGTAATTGGAAGTTGCTGTGTAAAGCTTTGATGGTAGATTCTTCATCTTGATTTTCTATTTTTCCCTCTACCTTCCCTTCCAATGTTTCTAATATGTCTGCCTCAACAACCATTAAATCATGCAACTTCATGCTAACTTCTCTTAGCTTATTATTGCATCTCCTGATCACTCCACATTCAAATTGAATGTCTTTATACCAGATATCAACTAACAATGTGGTATTACTATTCAATACCTGCTTATTAATAAGCAGCTGAGGATTTATCCTCTTTATTTCTCCCAAGATGTCCAGGACTTTGTCCAATTTATAAGACCTTTTTCCTGTCTGCATTTGCAATTTGTCCACCTTGGTCCTGGAGTCACTGAGAATGCTCCACCTCTTCAAAGAGGCCTTTACCATTTCCTCAGCATCATCCAATGTGGATGACATCCATTTTCTTATTACAGATGCCTCATGTTTCATGAGGTCTAACTTATTTACCTCTTCCTGAGAAATAGCAGTCAATGGGACTGCATGTTCAGTTGTAGTATCATTAGGATTAATCAGCCTCCTTATGTAGGCATGCAACTGAGCAATGTGCTCTTTGTGTTGCTTATTCTTCTCCTTCTCTCTTTTCACCTTTTGGATCAAAGAATCAATAATGTCCTTGCCCTCTTGACCTTCTTCGTCTTCATTGGCAAAACCCAGATCCACTGTGGTGATTTGGAATTCATCTAAGGTAATTTTACCTTTTTCTTTCTCCACCTCAGGTATGGCAATTTGTGCGGTCCTCCTCCCGGTTGCTGGATCTCTCTTGATGGCTGAAGTCATTCTAGCCTTCCTCCTAGGCTTCATTATATCTGCGGAGAACAAGGTGGAGACATCAAATTCCTAAATTTCAAGTTCTTCCTCTATATTTACCTCTTTTGCCAACCACGAAGGCACCTGATCATGTTTTTCTGCATCATCATGATGTTCACCTGTGTCTCCCGTTTCTATCAATAGATGTGGTGGAGATGGTGATTTTCTTATTTCTTCTTCCTGATGCTCACTTTGTTGTTTATCCTGCGGCACATCCTACTGCTGAGGGATTTCTTTCTCTGGAGGAGCATCCTCTTGGTGCGGGGAATCCTGTGGTGCATCTGTATGTTGATAATGATGATCATGATCTTTCTCTGTCATTACTTCATCTGTTCTTAGCTCTTCCCCTTGTTGAGGTATATCATCCTCTTTTGGCTTTTCTGTTTCTTGTTGCATGTCCACCATACTGGATACTGTGGATTCTGCCTGAGGTGCTAGCATTTGTTCTGCAGCCATTATTTGTTCTAGGCCTGCACTATCAACCTCTTGTGTTTTGGCAGCAGGATCTTCTATTGTTTTCTCCTTTTCATCAGCCTTTGTTTCCTAAACCTCTACTATAGTAGGTTCTGCTGATGTATCATGTGGACTTTGTTGGCCTAATTCCAAAGTATGGCCTTCTGATTCTGCCATCTCTATTTCTTCTGCTGGGTGCCCTTTGTCAGGTGATCCTGCTAGATGTTCAGGACTTGCATCCTGTTTCTCTATAAGGTCTACCACTACAGGACTTGTCACCTCTGCAATTAATGTATCTAGCCCTATTTCCTAAGCTACCTACTCTGGGCTCTTTTTCTATTCTTCTTCCACTTGCCTCATCTCCTCAAGTATAATTTGAACTGGTGGAGGCTTGTGAGGGTTTCATACTTGTACCAGCAGCAAGTGTTTCCATCTTTTGTGCAACCACATCTTGCACAACGTCATCATCAGACAAGTTTATTGTCTCGTCTAGCGAGACATGACCTTCTGCTTGTGTCTGATCAGTTTCTTTCATTTGTTCTTCTGCAAGTTTAGTTTTGAACTTGACGATAGTAGGAAGTGGAACATTATGCTAAAGTTCCTTGGGTACTTCACTACCCGTCCCTTGTAATAATGTTGGGGGTTGTTTTATTTCACCGCTCATAGAGGTTCTTTGTTTCTTAGGTGGGGTGGATACCAGCACCTGTGGAGCTTTTCTTTTCCTCCTTATTATCAATGGAGCCTCTTCTTCTTCAGGCTCTTCTTCCATGAGGATATTCTCTGTATTATGTTTCCTTGAGGACTGACCCTCTTCTAGGGTCTCAGTGATTCCAGCCTCTGCTGTCTTACTCTTCTTGGACTTTTCTTTCTTTGTCGTTGGAGGGGATGCCGATTCTGATCCAGATCCTGATGCTGCTGCCTCCTCAGCTACAAATATGGCTCTTTCAATAATAACCCCTTTGGGTTCTTTATCCACCTTCTTGCCCCTTGGGGGTCTTTTGCTCTGTTGTTGTGGTGGAGGGATTCTATCTCCCTTGGTCTTCCTCTTCTCATTCAGGAAGTCATCATATTCATCCCCAGGAATATATTGTCCCTTCCTCTTGTTGTCCACCGTAATGGCAACACCTTTCTTCTTCAATGCCTCCACCTGCTCATCAATCCAAGCTTGAGTTAATTGTATAGTCTTGGCAATGAAAGGGTCCAAGGATAGATCTTCCTGCATGGTGAGGTTAGGTGCAGAGATGGTATCATTATATATCTTCTTCTATTCATATTCATCTACAATTATCCTGCCATCATCTTTCTTCAGTTGTTGGGGGATGGAGATGCAATCAAAGGTTCTAATCTGGTTCAAAGTTAACCTTTGATACCTCCTTCTTCTTGCCTCTGCCTCATCTTCGCAATCGGCCCAAAAATCCTCTAGGTGCCTCTGATGAATAGGCTTTCCTAGTATTTTCTGCATCCTGCCGTAAGTATCATATGGTCTTGTTAGTGGAAAAGGCTACAGATTCATTTTATTTAGGGTGACCATCACCTTCTTTATATTATCTGAATTAGGGCACATATAGCAGCCAATGCTGACTGGAAACAAAATTGGTGGTAGCTTCTTGGCATCCTTATACATTTTTATCATTGTGGAGCCCTACCTGATGAACTCCATTAGTATTACTGCATCAGTAGGATACCTTGGCAGCATCAGAGGATGTCCCTCAAAACCTTCAATTCTTATGTATGAGAAGGTGGCAAACTGTATATACCAGGCTCCATACCTGTAAACTATCTCTTTAGCCTCCATGCTCAATCTCTTTATTCTGTCCTCTTCCATGGTCCTCACCAGATGCATGGAGAATGCATCATTGACCAGTTTGTAATCTTTGAGGTAATTAGCTCTTTGTAACTGGGGATGATGATCCCAGATATACATAGCATTTGTGCCTGCAAGCTTTCCGTCTATAACTAAAGCATCAAAAGTGCCTTTGTAAGCACATGAATAAACAATGTATGATGACATATAGAATACACAATTTGAACCTCCTAGGTTCATTAGTTGTTCATGCAGAGCATCACTTATTATCTGGCCCCACAGTGGCTTGATATCTAAATATAGACACATCATGATTATTCCATACATCCAGTCCCTGAAACTACCAGCATCAGGCTGGCCTGTTACTCTGTTCAGGAGTGCAATCATGTATTGGTATTCCTCACTGAAATCATATTTGAATAGGTGCATAGGAAGTTTGGCTACTGCAGGATATGTGCTGTTCTTAGCCCGCCATTGATACATGTTCTTCCTGGCTGATTTCTTGTTGGCTTCATACTCCTTTTCTGATTTCCTTAGGTCTACACTTTTGACCTTTCTACCCAATGGAAATCGAAATGTCTGGGAGAGACCCTTGATGGAGAGGTCTGCATATATCCTCCCATGTTTCATCACTTGCCTTGTCTCAGGGTTATAATTCTGGGCACACTGGAAGACGAGCTCTGGAGATTCCATGGAGTATGGAAAACCTGTGGCGTTCCACATTCCAGATACGAACACTGCATCTTGCACAGGACTTTTGTCATTCCCATCATTTAGCCTAACTGACCAGGCTTCCAAATTGGTGCTCCCTTGATGGGTATCTATAATTGCTCCGTATTTAAACAGGATGTTCCTCTGAGAAGAGAACATGGGCCTACTGAATTCCTCTTGACACTTAACTAACCGCTTGTCCGCCATGAGTACCTACAATTAACAAAATCCTATCTCACAACGGGTATACACATGCATTCATATTGTAATTACCTTTATAAATCACTATGCCTACTGTATCTTTTCAACATTACTTAATCATATGGATGCATAAACCAGAACTTACATCATCATACCTGAACAAAAACAACATGATGAGGGTTTCATTTACTTACCTGGTTATGCAGACCTTTTTATACCAGTGAATTGCTAACTACGCTCTTAATTCAGCTGATGATCACTTCCTTCCTTCTGTCTGTGAGCTCAAATCGTGCAACAATCACCTGTATGAGGATATGGAAGCTGGTGCTCTGTAAAAATAATTTTGTCGCAAGGTAAATGTAAAAATGACGGTTAAATTACCTTTTTGCCTTGCAATTAGGGTAAATTTAGGGCAACTCTAATAGATTATATTATATTCATTGATTATCTACATGAAAACGCAGGATCTTGCCAGGTGTTTCATTGGGTTCCGGGGTCGGCGGGAACCACCTACCATGTCTGCACACATTAAATGATAATGGCGGCAATGGGAGCGAGGGGATATCCATATGACAGGATATCATGAAGGCAGGATGATATTTGCATATATCGGGTCGAGTTTCAATGTCATCCTCCTCCATCAAATTGGAATGGTTATCGCGACAAGATTCGGGTGACAAAAGCACCTTTTGGTTATGTTTAGTACATCAGGAGGATCTTTTGATGTATCAGGTGATGTTTCAAATATGATAATGATGACGAGACAAACTTACATGTCTCTCTTTTGTAATATTGGGATAACGTCATCCTGATATTCACTCTTTGTATCAGAGGGCATCATGACGTCATCATCATGTTAGGCGAACATGATCATGTTTAGAAAATATCCTGTCGAAATATAAATGTGATGATGATGTCATCATCATGTTTGTTTCTTCACTTATCAGATTTGGATGACATCATCAGGATATTGGCCTAGGGTGATATTTCACGGCAGGAGGATATTAAGAAATATCGGGTTACCTTTGGAAATATGACGCTCGCGATATATAAGACTGTTTGACGGGAAAGATGTATTACCATTTAAAGTTGACGTCTGGATATTTAGACCACATGACTTATCAGGTAATGTACCAAGGTCAGGATGATCTTTGCCAACATGACTGAGATTATAAGAATATGATCCTCCTCTTGCGAATATCAGGTTTGACCAAAACTTTGACTGTTCATAACTTTCTCATCCTGAGGAATATCAGGGTGATGTAAAAGGCAAACCTGTATGAATTTTAATGCTCTTTCTACATATGAGGTCACAAAAATGAAATACAAATTTTGACAAATTGACCTCATGATGATGACTTACCTCATCCTGGTTCTACATGATGATGCACATGACTTACTTTTACCAAACCACCAAAAAGAAGACAACACAAGCCAAGCCAAAAAGTTGGGTCCCTGTTTTGTCAAGTCAAAAATGGGGCATGTTGTGTAACCACACAACATGACTGTCAATATAGCTTTTCACTCCATCACTCGAGCCATAGATCTGCTCTTGCCGCTCAAACCAAAAGATATCACCGAGGAGTCCGGTATGTCCTAACCGGTGGAGCCAGTCAACTGACGATGTAGACCACATAAAGTGTTCACCTAATTGAACTTTAACCTCTTATCACCGGTCAATGAGTGAACATAACATAAAGTGCATACGGTTGAAAAAGATTTAAGCATTGAAACACTTTTAAGGGTTTTGAAATAGTTTAGGGTTTAAAGTCTTTCATTACAAAACCCTAAATCTACCAATCACTAAACCTGAATCAGCATCATTCAACACAATAAGAAAACACCACTGTGACAAGAGAACCTACATCAACAGTATAAACTATAGTAGACAAAAAACCCTTTGTTTGGTGGCTCAAGACATCGCCAACATAAAAAATATCAACAAAAAGTAACATTTCCAATAACAAATCTATGGATAAGATCTCTAAATAAGCATCAAGTGAGTTGATCAACATCTCAACTTCAACTCCTAAATTCCAGCATCACAAACTTGATCTAGTTAAGATGATCAACTCCTAAACCAAGAAGCATTTATGAAACATGACATGCACCATTATAAGATGAGTATAAACAATCACAAAACCTTGACAAATCAAATCACTATCATCAATATGTAGCCATAAGTATGAGCAAACTCTTTAAACATAACTCTTTAAGCATTAAGAATCATTAGTATGAGCAAAATCTTTAAGCATAACAATAAGTATGCAACTATGAAGACATCCTGACACCCATGAACACCAAGTCATATCCTAAGATCCTGTTCCATGATCCTGGTCGTCAGTACTTGCATGGGTACACTGAGTACATAACCTCAACATTACTTAACTTAACCTTTACCTGTGACATCAATGACAAATAATGCTAATGCCAATAAGATCCTCCCACGTAATGGGGTTTGAGAGGTGTGGAGCCTCTCTTGGGAGATTTGTTTGTATGTGATGGTGTTGTGGAGCAAATTGATATTGGAGTTGGGACTGGGCATGAGTGTCCTTGTTTTGTTGATATATTATGGAGGGTGGTGATGGATGTTTCTTGAAGAAGTTATGTGATTGTGGTGTTTGGGAGAGATGAAAGGAAATTTTAATAAAAGGAAAGAGAGATAAAATGAAAATAAAATAAAACACAAAAATAAAATTAAAAGAAATGTATATATATAAGACAATGTAACAATGGCCATGATTTGGGTAATGGTGTTGTGATGGTGGATTGTGATGTTGCATGGATGGTATTATTGTTGAAGATTAAGGAGGATTGATGTGATTATTTACCCCCAAAATGGATGGTTGTCCCCTCTTTTCCCCTTTCATTGAATCTGTAAGGATTCTTTGTTTGTGAGTCAACCAATGGGGTTGCTTGTATGTGTAAAATAAATTTCTATTTTTTGTGTATTCTGTGTGTTTGCATGTGATTTTCTGATTCTTGGAAATCTCCTGCTTGGGGGTGGGTTTGTGTGACAAAACCTATAGTAGGGTGGAGACCAGGTCTTGGGCATCGAGTTGCTTAATTATGTTTCAGATTTGATGAAGTATCCTCAATGACATAAAAGAGAAAAGAAGTTTAATATGATGGTTTAAGTGAGGAGTTATTAAGGCTCTCTTGTTACCATGAGATTGAAAAGATGTATGTGTAAATGACAAGTTTTCCACTTTGTAAATGAATCCATTGAATTATTGTTATTATGTGAGTGAATTTCATTACGCATAATTTTTACTTTCCCTTAAAAAGAATTGGACTATATATCAGCAAAACTATGTATGCATGTTTGTTATGAATATGAAAATAAATCTATGTAAAATAACTTCTGGTTTGTGTATTTCTATGATAAATTATATACACACACATCTGTGTGCGTATATAATTTATCATAGAAATACACAAACCAGAAGTTATTTTACACAGTGTGTGTGCTGCCATTCCTTTGTCCTTCACTTGCACACACAAACAAGAAAATAAATTAATGTATATTCAATGGTTAATGGCATTTTATAGATAAAAGTTGAAAATAATCTAGATTTTATTCAAAAAGGAAAAAGAATTGTTTTTCTATTTAAAAGATTGTTAATTGTTAGTAACAAATTAGTTGTTAAATTATTTTTAATCAAATAATAATTAGTTTAATATTTAAAGCTTTCATTGTCCAAATTATATATTTTAATTATTAACTCAAGAAATTAAGTCAGATAAATTAAAGTTAGTAATGAAAGTTTAATATACCTTGTTTAGATTATTATTGTTTTATATTTTCTTTAATTTGAAAATATATTATAATTATTAACAAAACAAAAATAAATAAATAAATTGTTTATTAAGTAGAACAAGTTGTTCTAAAATTAGAATCCTTCTTTCTTTAAATTAATATTTCAATTTAATTGGATTAAGTAAAGTGCTTTTATATTCTTTATTGTTTTATTGAAAGATTTTTAAGGATGAATTGATTTTCTTGCTAAATTTAGAACTTCTTTAAATTTTCATAAATTTAATTACTTTTCTTCTCCAAATTGTTAATTCATTTATATTTAAATGGATATGTGGATATTGACATTATATAATTTAATTAGTTTTTTTAAAAGGAAAACTATTTTTATTAATTATTCTATTAAATCTAATTTAAGATTTGTTTTTTTAATGTGCATTTAGTAAATTAGTAATTATACAAGTTATCTTTGATATTTAGTTATTTCTAAGTATTGGAAAACAAATTTAATTTAGTATAAGTTAGAATTTAAATTATGTCATATTGCCTTTTAAACATATCATTCTTAATTATTTTAATGGATGATGTAATTAATTTTATTAGTTAATTTACTTTAATTAATTCTAAAAATTAGAATTAAATTGTTATATCGATTTTTACCTTATACATAAAAAAAAACAAGTTTTTGATTTCATTTATAAATTAAATATGTTTTTGATTTTTAATGTTTAGTGGATTTCTAAGTAATAGTGATTAGAATTTAGCAGATTTTAATAAGTTAATTACCCTTTTTATTTTAATTACCTTTTTACCTATAATTAAAATACCTTATATTGTTGATTTTTTTAAATTTATCTAATTGGGAGTTTGCATGTTCATCTTAATTAATTGGTATTTAAATTTATTAGATAATTAAACTACTTTAATTAATGTAACTGTGCTAGTTGTTTTATTTAATTTAAAATTTGTTAAACCTCTCTCTCTATATATATTCAAATTTATTATTTATTTTAATCTTGATAATAAAATGTAGGAAATTGGTTATTTTTAATAATTATTTTAATTCATCTAATTTATTTATCCCTTTGTCAAGTTCTCATTAAATTTTACAAATAATAATGAATAAGTATTTTTCTAATACTATTTAATCCATTTATTCATGTTACTTACCTTAAATTTCCATTAATTGATTTGTAATTGGACTTAATGGGAGAATATAGAATTCTTACCATTAGTTAAATAGTCTAATCTAATTATCATTTTAGTGAGATTATCCTTCAAAATTTATTTAATTGTCCATGTGTAGTGAAAACAAAGGTTGTAACTACCACATAGTATAAGTTGAGATCTTAAGTAAATTCATTTATTTTGTTAGATCATGTTAGTAAAACTTAGGTTATAACATTCATTATAATATTTCAAGTAGCTAACTCGAAAAGAACATGTTAGAAAACATAGAAGCGATTAATTATCTTAACCTTCTTAGGTGTTTTGTGAGAACCATCTTCAACAATGTTCACATTTAATCTTGTCTAGTTGGCTTTTAAGAGAAATTTTTTTTTTGACATTTGTGTGCCCATTTGTACATGGTGTACAAGTGGGCATTACATCTTCTTATGTTAATGCTCTTTTGATACATGCTCCTATACCATCTTCCTCCCCCTTTCCATGCCTGACCTCACAAAAATTCTACATATGTTGAACACTATTCATCCTATGCATCTTGCTCAACCAATATAACATCCACGAGTTCTTGAATTGTGATACACAATTATCTAACCATATGATATGCTAATCAAATGATATGCTCCTACTAGCCAAATCATGGTAGAACATCTGAAAGTAGCCTTGCATGAACTCTGTAGAATGTGTGCGATCATCATTGATATAAAAATGATACTCCCTCAAGATCTTCCTGTCATCCTTTGTGTTGTCACCTGCATGAATGAAAGCTATATGCACAAATATAGAAACCTGCATAGAGTTATAATACTATGATTGCACCTTATTTTGCGGCTGTAGTATGTAGTTCTCTACAAATTCAACAACTGAAATGATCGTACTAAGTAGAAACGTGTCCTTGCATAACTTGAATTGCAGGTCCAACCATCGAGCTCTATGGGTATGCCTTGGATACTTGTAAACTATATTCTCTCATAAAATAGAGATAAACTGATGCATTTAAATCTTTTCAATGACCAATTCACACCTTTTTGCTTCTTTACCATCTTTTAGACTATATGCCACTATCTTATATTTTCCAACACATACTAGTTCATTTCCAATTGCATCTGTGTTCTTCATATGTTCACAAATTGGCAAATATTGCAACCCACCACAATAGTCATATGTTCCATCCAAGCATAAGTTCTTGTAGAATAATTGACCATCCACTCTTTGACATAAAATGCTCGATATGAAATCTCTTGAAGATCTAGGTGGACACTTTATATTACACTCCTGTAAAACATCGTTAGTATGCAAATCTACACATATATATCTATAAACATCATAATGATTAGAAAACTTAATATATACTCTACAACAACAAGTTGTGAGTGTATTTTGACATAAAAAGGCTTACCATTTCAAAATACCTTTGACTAATTTTGATTTAAGGACACATCTCTTTAAATTTCTTGAAAAATTATGTTTGAGTCACATCCAAAAAATGTTTTGGATGTGGCTCATGGTTTCGACAACCAATTCTCCTTCTTACAACATCTTTTGCATTTGGAGATACCCTTGTGTTATTTTTTCAAAATTCTTCAATGAGGGATCTCAAGGCTTCAACAACAACTTTATCTTTATGTGGGAGTCTCCCAGAGAATGCCCATAATTCATTGGTATTTGGATCCTCAACTCTTTCATGCCTTCCAATGGCTCTCATTAGAGTTTTTCTACTTATTTTCAATGCTTGACTTGTCTTTCAAATGAGGCAATCTTTCTTTGTTTGTTGGCTTACTATTGTCGACATAATGACATGTCGTGTGAGATTACTATCCTTGGTACGTGAGGTGAACCCACACTCTCATATGCACTCATTAGATTCTTTACAATTGATTTTTCACTTGAAGCATCTGATGTTCTTAGGCCAAGAATCTTCATAATGGGCTTGAATTTTAGATTTCTCATCAATTCAACAAATAGTTATCGACATATCTTTGGCAAGTATGCTTGGGAATCTTATCTTGCATGGGCTTCAAAACATTCTCATCAATATCAATTAGAAACTTAGGCTTTCTATGCAAAATTGTAGGAGGTGTTTTCAATTGTAGAGTTGACTCAATATTAGGAATTTCTTCAATATTTACTTGAGATGGGATAGATGATGTACCTTCAATTGGGGATGGAAAAGATAAAAAGCTTTGAAGTTGAGATGGAGAATGTGGTGTACCTTCAACTTGACATATGAATGATGGCATGCCTCCAACTTGAGAAGAGAATGAAGATGTACCTCCAACTTCCCCTGTGAAATATGGAGTGCCTCCAATTTGAGAAGAGAATGATGGTGTACCTTCAACTTTCCTTGTGTAAGATGGAGTGCCTCCAACTTCAAGATTCAATTTCCTTGTTGAATGGAGGTTTTGCATTCATTCCCTTTGTACTGCCAATTCCATCTCCCTCTTAGCTTAATTAGATGATTCATGTTCCTCTTCAATTAGCAATGGTGGCATGTCTTCTTCTATGGTTGACAATTTCCTACTTTCGTGAAGACACCTCATTCTTTCTCTTTTCCTCTCATTCTTAGCTTCACACTCTTCTAGTGTTAGATTCTTTGCTCATTTCCTCGGCATGATGGTGATTTCTATATGCATCATGAATAAGACATGGATAAATTAGTCCATCTTGGTACAATAGAGTAAAGTACTCTTATACAGAAATCCTAAAATATAATCATATAATTAAAGTGAATTGTTACTAAATTATTTTTGCAAACTAATTTAGCAAGGCCTAAACAATAGTTGTTGGAAAGAGGGTAAAGAATTTTTTTTTGTGCATGATCATCCAGTTAAATGCCTGTTGTCTTGACAAAAGAACAATGAAATATCACTTATCAAGATCATATGACAGCTCAACCTGGGCTATCAAACCATCTTGATAAGTGAAATTATCTAAAGGCAAGGAAATAGACATTCAAGGAATGACATGTATCTAACTGACTTCATCTTTTAGTTATGATGTTACTAATTATTCAATACATTTTAGTACAATGCAAAAGAGAGGTATTTATAAACTGTCATTTCATCATCATGTTTTAAACATGTGTTTTAAAGTAGATTTAGTTGCCTTATGCTATGTATTTGATTCAAAAATAAAAGTATACATAAGTCATTGCATAAAGTAAAATAACTGATTATATTCGAAAGAGTGTTTAAAATATGTCCCACACAAGTCGTGGGAATGACTAAACTGAGCCAATGCAACAAAGCATGCAAGCTATACATCTAAAGATAAAGTAAAGAAAGAAACATATGAGGAGAGTTATATCCTTCATTGCCTTGAAGTGTTGGTGTTGACCCTCCTATCTACAACTTGATCTTCATATCTTCAACTTTTTTCTCCTAATCTTCAAGATGAACTTGCAATGTTTGAAAGATTTTGGTTAGAGCTCAGGATATACAAACTCATCATATGCCTTATCAACAGATATATAAACCTACAATTATGATGTACTGATACAATTTAGTCATTATTAGACATATGCAAAAATCAGATCATCAAATGAAAGCCAAATCATCATGAGGAGGAGCATTGAACTTTCAAATGTATGTTTTATATGCTAACTTGTTTGTTCACTATGTAGGTATAAGATAAATCATGTTGTTGATTCATTTTTTATGAAATAAGCATGTGGAGAAAATGGACTCTGATAAGGGTTGAGCCCAACATGCTCAAAATAATGTCATTACTGCAGA
Organism: Cunninghamia lanceolata; assembly: GCA_027924645.1. NCBI lineage: Eukaryota > Viridiplantae > Streptophyta > Pinopsida > Cupressales > Cupressaceae > Cunninghamia > Cunninghamia lanceolata. Next base: position 10,400,218 of record BSBN01000320.1, read on the forward strand.
AGTATTCAATTTGTAATCACTTTCTATCAAGGTGTCATTAAAAGAATGTATTTTGGCCATAGACAGTTATCAGAATGAGCTATTCCCTAGCTTTGGTAATTGTCTATTGTTAAAGTGAAAACTTTGTTTTGATAGCCAAGAGACAATGATAACAAACATCATGGTATTACATCATATACATGTTGATGCTATATCAAATGTATCAAGTGCAAGAGAAGAGGATGGTCATGTCTATGCAAGTGGTACAACTATATCATAAAGTGGGAAGCATCCAAGAACAGAGTGAAAGGAACAAGTTATCAAAGTAAAGAAAGAGAGAAATTGAGATGTTCCAAACCATGAACATTCAAGTCAAAAGCATGTGGAATAGTCATGAGGAGCTCGTTATGCCAAGGAGAAAGCCATCAGTTAAGGTACATCCACATAGGTGGAACAACAATGTCAATTTTTCAAAACATATGGAACTCCCTTGTAAGATCAAAGTACATATTCCATCTAAGTACCATAGAAAGAAGATATAGTGCAACTACATCAAACATATCAAGTGAAATGAGACCTGTAGTAGTAGTGAGTAAGAGAGGTTTCAATGCTTTGCATCCAATATTGATAGTAAGGTATGATGAATTGATATGAGGAACAATGAGATAGCAAGTAGTTATTACAAGGCATAAGACTATGAAGGCATACATGAGCCTTTATTATAGTTGAGAAGAAAATAAGAATGCCACAACCACAAAATACAAGTCAATCTATAGTCATATGCCTAATGCAATGAAAGGTACAGCCACCAAGTGGAACAGTCACCATGAAGACTCATAATACCATCAGAATAAAGATACAAAACACATACTATCTTCTAACTCAGTCCACAATATACACACCTGGTATACAGATGGAACAACAAAAATCCATAAGATGGAACATACAAAGGGACAAAAGATGAATAGATGATGGAGCAGCAAGGACATATAATTTACTTGTTCATCTACAGAAAAGGAAGATAGGTTGTAGTAAAAAAAGAGACATATGCCTTGTTCATATACAATAGAGATAGTCACTCTAGGTACAATTGGTGCTTCATAAACTATTTCTTTTGCCTTCATCAATGAATAAATGCATGTAGAGTACCACAAAGTCAAGATAGATGAGCTACAAAAGTAGAACAGTCCTCAAAGAACTCATAATGCTAGCAAAATAAAGATATAGTATAGTATGTATGCCTAATATGCAAGTGGAGTAGCAGAGATGTTTTTTCTCTTTTGTTTGCCTAGAGAAGATGCAAAGGATAGTATATGATGCCAAAATGGAATAGCATAAAGGGTAAAAGACCATTGTCCTATTTTAAAGCTAACTATTGCTAAAAGACCACTGAGTATGCAAGAATAAATGAGACTATAGAGTATAGTGCTAGTAGGGTTTTATTACAACATAGAAAGTAAAAGATGGAACAATGGTGTGTTGTGAGTCAATGGAAAGAAAAAATGGAGTTTATAATAAACTAAAAACCCACTAAGGCTTCACTCACAACCATGCAAAATATGAGACATCAATGACCATTATCAGTGTCAACCTTAGGAAGGAGTAAGAGCTATCTTGTTTTACAACAGAGAAGGAGAAAAATGAAAAAATATTGTTCACTAACCCTACTAGGGTTTCAATATACAACCCTTGTAAGAAAGAAAAAATAATGCAGTGTCAAAAAGAAGAAGTAGGGATACCTTTTTGTAACAGAGAGAAGCAAAAGATGGAGTCATTGTTCACAAACCCTAGGAGGGTTTCTTCATAACAAATAAAACTTTCACCATTCTTTAAAGTAGATACATACTTTTTATAAACAGCCGTGGTGAATATTGAAAGAACTAGAGCATTTAAAAAATAAATACCAGTTGCAATTACCTTTTTATGAGATTTTCACAAAAAAAAACTCTCATAATCATTATGCCATGGAAACTGACAAAAAGAACAAACGAATGTACATAGCAAGTGTAGAGAGTGTAGAGAAGATATAGTGAAAAAAACCCTCTTTCTTCCTTGTTCTATTATGTTGAAAGAGAAAAAAAAGATGAAGCATATACAAAGGTAGGTAGAGAGTTCACTTGCATCATACAGAATAGCAAATTACCAGATAGAAATAGCTTCAGCAGCAGCATATGTAACATTTTTTCCCATTTCTTTTCTTACAGATAGATTAAAAAATACAGAGGAGAGACTTACCTATAGAGTGTGGCTTCAAAAATAAAAGAAGGCACTAGTTAAAAACCTCCAGAATGCCTTAGAAATAGCAGTGAATACCTAAGCATGCCCTTGCATGGTGGCGGTCTAGAAGGAGCAACAAAAAAGGAGCAAGTGAAAACGACAAAAAACTTTTAGGTTTTCTTCCTTTTTGCTCATTTCCCTAGCTCGGCCACCAGGCTTTTTTGACTTCAAAATTAAAATCAATATTTTCCATTGCAAAGCTCATGGTCAAGACTCCACAAGTCAAATATCCTAATGATGCCAAAGGGGCCCAAAAGGGCTATCATTCATTTCTTTTAATTTTTCTTCAAGTCAAACAAAATCAAATGATGCGAAGGTAAGGTATGATGTGATATATCTACATGGAGTTATAAGGTGCTTTATATGTTGAATAATGATGTAGAGGCAATAATGCATGATGCATATAATTTGCATGGGAGTCATAAGGGTTTTTTCTTTCAAATGTAAAAGGAATAATGCAAGGAGTGTGATATGTGTTGTGCATAGGGGAGTTATAAGGTATCTTGACATATAATGATGCAAAGGTATTAAGACATGATGGTGCATGTTTGCATGGGAGTCATAAGGTATGTTTTGCTTTGAGTTGAATGTATTTTTGCATGGAAGAGATCCTGGTTATGCATGGGAGACATAAAGGAGGAAAAAAAAGGATATTTTGATCTTTTGCATGCATGGAGGTTCATTTATTTTTGGCATCATCATAGGATGCATTAATGTAATTGTGCAAATCCAAAAGGAGATATAAGGAGTTGTTTTTTGTTTTAAAACCTTTTAAAGACAAATACCTCCAATTTTGCATGACTTTGCAACTATTAAACAATGTAGACAAATAATAAAGTAATATAATTATAAATTACTTTATTATTTGTCACAAAGTTGTAAAAGTCAAAAAATTGAACAAATTTGTAACACATAGTAAAGTAAATCATCTTGATTACTTTATTCTTTGCTCACATTGTTTTCTCATCCCAAAATCATGAAAATTTGGAGGATGAAGTTAACTGAGCCTTTTTGGGATCTTTTGCATGATTTTTGGTCAAAATTGGAAGAGTTTGGTCCACCACTTAGTCAAACTAAGTTTGAGGAGCAGTTTGAAGCTATTTTGGCTTCTTTTTCTGTAGTTAGGACCCTATTTTTTAGGGATTTTCATGTTTGCTCATGGATCAGGTTTGGAGAGATTGTTTTTAGAGGCAGTTGACTGTAGTTGACCTTTCTAGGTCTTTTTAGAGCAGATTATATATTGTGAGAAAAACTTATGTTTTTCTAGTTCTTGCCTTTTTTCTCTCTTATACATTGCAGAGAGAAAGAGTGTTTGTAACTCAATTTTGTAGATTAATAAATTATAGTAGGTTACATGTTCTATTTTTTTTGTCTTTTTATGCAAGTGTTCCTTTATTTTTTAGTAGAATCAAGTGTCTACCTTCTCATTTGTGTTGTCTTTATGAATGATTTGATGAGATTTTATTGTGTTTAATATTAGAACCTTTAAAATCATTATCTCATTTGTACTTACATGTATTGAATAGCAATAAAAAATCACAGGTCTTAGGTTGTGCAATTGGAATAGTTTTTCTTTCATGCTGTGAGAACCCTAGTTTCCTCCAAGAAGAAAATTATTTCCAGCCTCCCTTAGAAACATTTTTGTGATCATATTGCCAAAGTGAATTGTGTGGATAGATTTTTCTGAGATTTATTATGAGTTAGAGTTGCAGTTTTCCATCAAGTTAGGTGCTTCACCACACTTTTTAAGTTACAGTTTTAGTGCTTTTAGTAGGTCTTTTCAACCCTTTTCCTACAAAGTCTTTAGTTTTTAGAAGATCTTAAGGGAACCAGCCCATAATCTGGAGGTTCAATCTCACCATAGGTCACCCACAACCTGAGTTTGATCCCATGTTACACAGGATTGCTGAGCTTCACAACTTTACATAATAGGTGCAATCTTGCACGATAACAATTTTTGGCACACTTAGTGGGACAATTTAAACTCTCATAGTTCAAAGCTCATCATTTTATTTCTAGTTTTTGGTGTGTGCACCAGAAATCTTAGCCTTTGGAGGAAAGAAATCAACACATCTAGTGACTCTGAGTAATATTTCTACTAGTTTCAGTATGATCAGGTGCTATTTTATTTCAAGTAATTTTGGTTTCAATTTGTTTTCTAGTTTTTGAATGAGTAAGCATGTCTATCTTTCATGGGAACATGTCATACCATCCATCATATCATGAAAATCTTGCTCATCCACATCCTTATCAGCCATATTAGGCTGAGCATGCAGCTGGTTTTAGCCCAAATTTCATGACTTTCCAAGGAAACCAACATGCACAATATGATTACCACTCACCCACTGCTCAAATTCCATGTCAACCTAGTTTGAGTATTCAAGATATTGCTTTGGATTATCAAAGACAGATGTTAGAGATCGAAAGAGAGAATGAATATAACATGCAGCAACAGGAGTTAGATTATCAGGTCTACCTTCATGAGTAAGAGTTGGAGACACAAAGGATGTAGTTTAAAGAGCATCTTGAGAGGTTGTTAGCTACAAAAAGGAGCAGATGAAGTTTTTGTTTGCTCAAACACAAAGGCATGAGATCCAAACAGCTCCTTTCATTCTAGATCAGCCCTTTCAGGATGAGGTTAGCAGGTATGAAATTCCAAGTTTCAAGCAAAGTGAGTCTCTTAACCCTCCCAAGGTCAAGATTCCTAGTTTTAAAAATTATTTACCATTACATGAGCCTAAGTTGGTGCAATATGAATTTGTTATTCCTCGAGAGAAGCCACTTGAAAAGCCTTTTTTCCTCCAAAAAACTCAAGAAACTCCCCAAAGTCTCCAAATTCCAAGTTTCAGAACTTCTGATTTTACTCAGGATCTTTTTTGCATTCAAAACCAGTCCATTAATCCTCAACTTTAGTCATATCAAGAACCTCAACCAAATCATCAAATTTTTGAACAACCATGGCAGCCTTCTTCGACCAAGTATCCTAATTATAAAATGCCAAATCTTGTTAAGGCTACCCTTTCCATACCAATCCAAAACCAAGAAGAGGAAGAGGTAGTAAAATATGAACCAATCAAGATTCCAAGTTTCAATCCAGCAGTTGAAGGTTCTTACAATCCTTCTTGTGCCACTAAATCAGAAAAATTAGATGTGAAGCAAGAGGTTGCTGCTATTTGTGCTACATTCCCAACTAAATATAAGCATGATGCATATGAAGAGGATGTTGGTTCAAACTTGACACTGAATCCTTTGCATTTTGATTCATTTGAAAAGTTTTCTAATGTTGTTTATAAGATGAATGAAAGCAGAGTACAAAGGTCACAAGGTGAAAGTCTTCAGTTGCAAAGACAAAATGCCCATGTTTCATTGGAGAAGACACCATGTGAAGAGGAAGATTTAGTTTCTTTATTTGCTTAGCTGCCTAATTTTGATGACAATAATGAAGATAAAATACAAATGCTCATCTTACCAGCTGATTTGGAGCAACAAGCATACATTATGGAATAGCAGAATATTGACAATTATTTTGAGATATATGAAAAGCAACCCTGATTTGAATGATTAAGAGCTTGAAGAGGATCTGCTTGAACATGAAATTGAGTTTTTCTACTCATGCTTGGATGTTATGCCAACACCTTTGGAGGAGGAAAATCCTCAACAACTAGAACAACAAGCTTTCAAACAAATTGGTGATGGGACTGAAAAGGAAGAATTGTTTGCTTTTGTGGATCAACTTTTGTCTCCTTTTGACAAAGATGAATCCTCTTTTAATTGTTCCAAGGATGGAGACTATATCCTTCATTCAGGAAAAGTTGTAGAAGAAAATACATTACAACCTATAGAAGAGGACACCATGAACTATTCTTAACAACTCCCACAATTTGTTCATGAAGAGTTACATTCTAGAATGGAGGAGAAACCAAATGAGCAACAAATTGAGGAACTTTTCTCAGTTATCTAGTAGGGGTATCAGCTTCTTGATCAAGAGGTTGAACATCTTGATGGTTCATTTTCAAGAGCAATTATAAATACTAAAATGGAGATATATCAACCAGCTACCCCTAAGGATGAAGAAAATCAGAATGGAGAACATGAGGAGCAGCCTATCAGCTAAATCTAATTAGCATTGTTGCAAGAGGATACTGTTGTCTAAAAATTATCTCAATCAAAAGAGATTGCAAAATCACGAGGGCAAAGATGTCAAAATGGATGTCAACACAAGGGGATGTCCTATCAGACACTTGGCATAGTTGGAAGACAATCAAGACTAGTTATCAATTGAAGTATCTGCTTGGGAGCACAATATTGAATATCAACAGGTGTCGATGTAGGTTGTTCACCCTATTCAAAATAGTTGCATGCATCTCTTGTCTAAAAGAGTAAGGGATGTGATTTTTATGATTGGAGAAGTATCTCATTTGTGTACTTAGCATTTTATTTTTCTCCATCTTTGTTGGACAATTTACAAGCATGAAGCACATCCTAAGTTGGTGAGAAAGGGAAGTTTTTTCCCAATACCAGTTAATGGTTTTGTTTGACTAGCTTCTTTTCCTGGTTAGAGTAGGTTAGTATAGGTTAGGTTAAGTTTTGTTTTCAAGAAGTGAACATGCACATTTTTTCTAGCCATGTCCTAAATAAGGTCAGAATAGTTTAATTTTTAGTATTGTTTTGCTGTTGTATTTTTCTATTAGTCTAAGTTGCAGAGGTTTTCAAGGTTTCAAGAAAGAAAAGACTCATGTGCCTAATGGATTTAGAAGGCTACTGGTTCTATTTTGTTTAGTAGGCAAACACCCCTAAGAGGTCACCAAAAATGTTACTAAATTATGTTTGCAACCTAATTTAGCAAGGCCTAAACAACAGTTGTTGGAAAGAGGGTAAAGAATTTTTTTTTGTACATGATCATCCAGTTAAATGCCTATTGTCTTGACAAAAGAAAAATGAAATATCACTTATCAAGATCATATGATAGCTCAAGTTGGGCTGTCAAACCATCTTGATAAGTGAAATTATCTAAAGGCAAGGAAACGAACATTTAAGGAATGACATGTATCTAACTGACTTCATCTTTCAGTTATGATGTTACTAATTATTTAGTACATTTCAGTATAGTGCAAAAGAGAGGTATTTATAAACTGTCATTTCATCATCATGTTTTAAACATGTGTTTTAAAGTAGATTCAGTTGTTTTATGCTATGTATTTGATTTAGAAAGCAAAGTATACATAAGTCATTGCATAAAGTAAAATAACTGATTATATTCAAAAAAGTGTTTAAAATATGTCCCACACAAGCCATGGGAATGACTAAACTGAGCCAATGCAACAAAGCATGCAAGCTATACATCTAAAGATAAAGTAAAGAAAGGAACATATGAGGAGAGTTATATCCTTCATTGCTTTGAAGTGTTGGTGTTGACCCTCCTATCTGCAGCTTGATCTTCATATCTTCATCTTTCTACTCCTAATCTTCAAGATGAACCTACAATGTTTGAAATATTTGGTTAGAGCTCAAGATATACAAATTCATCATATGCCTTATCAACAGATATAAAAACCTACAATTATGATGCATTGATACAATTTGGTCATTATCAGACATATGCAAAAATCATATCATTAGATGAAATCCAAATCATCATGAGGAGGAGCATTGAACTTTCAAAGGTATGTTTTATATGCTAACTTGTTTGTTCACTGTGCATGTATAGGAGAAATCATGTTGCTAATTCATTTTTTATGAAATAAGTAATGTAGAGAAAATGGGCTCCAATAAGGGTTGAGCCTAGCATGCTCAAAATAATGTCATTAATATAGAAGTATTCAAGTTTTAATCACTTTCTATCAAGGTGTCATTAAAAGAATGCATTTTGGCAATAGATAGTTATCAGAATGAGCTATTCCCTAGCTTTGGTAATTGTCTATTGTCAAAGTGAAAACTTTGTTTTGACAGCCAAGAGACAATGATAATAAACATAATGATATTACATCATATACATGTTGCTGCTATATCAAATGTATCAAGTGCAAGAGAAGAGGATAGTCATGTCTATACAAGAGGTACAACTATATCATAAAGTGGGCATCATCCAAGAATAGAGTGAAAGGAACAACAAGTTATCAAAGTAAAGACAGAGAGAAATTGAGATGTTCCAAACCATGAACATTCAAGTCAAAAGCATGTGGAACAGTCATGAGGAGCTCATTATGCCAAGAAGAAAGCCATTAGTTAAGGTACAACCACATAGGTGGAACAACAATAACAATTTTTCAAAACATATGGAACTCCCTTGTAACATCAAAGTACATATGCCATCTAAGTACCATAGAAAGAAGATACAATGCAGCTACATCAAACATATCAAGTGAAATGAGACCTATAGCAGCAATGAGTAAGAGAGGTTTCAATGCTTTGCATACACTATTGACAGTAAGGTATGATGAATTGATACGAGGAATAGTGAGATAGCAAGTAGTTATTACAAGGCATAAGACTATAAAGGCATACATGAGCCTTTACTACAGTTGAGAAGCAAATAAGAATTCCACAACCACATAATACAAGTCAAGCTACAGTCATATGCCTAATGCAATGAAAGGTACATCCACCAAGTGGAACAGTCACCATGAAGACTCATAATACCATCAGAATGAAGATACAAAACACATAGTATCTTCTAACTCAGTCCAAAATATACATGCCTGATATACAGATGGAACAACAAAAAGCCATAAGATGGAACATACAGAGGGACAAAAGATGAATAGATGATGGAGCAGCAAGGACATATAATTTACTTGTTCATCTATAGAAAAGTAAGATAGGTTGTAGTAAAAAAAGAGACATATGCCTTGTTCGTATACAACAGAGATAGTCACTCTAGGTATAGTTGGTGCTTCATAAACTATTTCTTTTACCTTCATCAATGAATAAATGCATGCAGAGTACAACAGAGTCAAGATAGATGAGCTACAAAGTAGAATAATCCTCAAAGAACTCATAATGCTAGCAAAATAAAGATACAGTATAGTATGTATGCCTAATATGCAAGTGGAGCAGCAGAGATGTTTTTCTCTTTTGTTTACCCAGAGAAGATGCAAAGGATAGTATATGATGCTGAAATGGAACAACATAAAGGGTAAAAGACCACTGTCCTCTTTTAAAGCTAACTGTTGCTAAAAGACCATTGAGTATGCAAGAAGAAATGATAGTATAGAGTATGGTGCTAGTAGGGTTTTCGTACAACACAGAAAGTAAAAGATGGAACAGTGGTATGTTGTGTGTCAATGGAAAGAAAAGATGGAGTTTATAATAAACTAAAAACCCACTAAGGCTTCACTCACAGCCATGTAAAATATGAGACATCTATGACCATTATCAGTGTCAACCTCAGGAAGGAGTAAGAGCTATCTTGTTTTACAATAGAAAAGGAGAAAAATGAAAATATACTATTCACTAACCCTACTAGGGTTTCAATATACAACCCTTGTAAGAAAGAAAAATAATGCAGTGTCAAAAAGAAGAAGCAAGGATACCTTTTTGTAATATAGAGAAGCAAAAGATGGAGTCATTGTTCACAAACCCTAGGAGGGTTTCTTCATAACAAATAAAACTTTTACCATTCTTCAAACTAGATACATGCTTTTTATAAATAGCCGTGGTGAATATTGAAAGAAGTAGAGAATTTAAAAAAGAAATACTAGTTGCAGTTACCTTTTTTATGAGTTTTTCACAAAAAAAACTCTCATAATCATTATGCCATGGAAACCAACAAAAATAAGAAAAGAATATACCGAGCAAGTGCAGAGAGTGTAGAGAAGATACAGTGCAACAAACCCTCCTTCTTCCTTGTTCTATTATGTCGAAAGAGAAATAAAAAGATGAAGCATATACAAAGGTAGGTAGAGAGTTCACTTGCATCATACAGAATAGCAAAAAACCAGAGAGAAAGGGCTTCAGCAGCAACATATGCTACATTTTTTCCCATTTCTTTTCTTGCATATAGATAAAACAAAATATAGAGGAGAGACTTACCTGTAGAGTGTGGCTTCAAAAATAGAAGACAACAGTTAAAAACCTCTAGAATGCCTCAAAAATAGCAGTGAAACCCTAAGCATGCCCTTGCATGGTGGCAGACTAGAAGGAGAAGCAAGTGAAAATGACAAAAACTTTTAGGTTTTCTTCCTTTTTACTCATTGCCCTAGCTCGACCACCGGGCTTTTTTGACTTCAAAATTAAAATCAATGTTATCCATTACAAAGCTCATGGTCAAGACTCCACAAGTCAAATATCCTAATGATGCCAAAGGGGCCCAAAAGGGCTATCATTCCTTTCTTTTAATTTTTCTTCAAGTCAAACAAAATCAATTGATGCGAAGGTAAGGTATGATGTGATATATCTACATGGAGTTATAAGGTGCTTTATATGTTGAATAATGATGCAGAGGCAATAATGCATGATGCATATAATTTGCATGGGAGTCATAAGGGTTTTTTCTTTCAAATGTAAAAGGAATAAGGCAAGGAGTGTGATATGTGTTTTGCATAGGGGAGTTATAAGGTATCTTGACATAAAATGATGCAAAGGTATTAAGACATGATGGTGCATGTTTGCATGGGAGTCATAAGGTATGTTTTGCTTTGAGTTGAATGTATTTTTGCATGGAAGAGATCCTAATTATGTATGGGAGACATAAGGGAAGAAAAAAAGGATATTTTGATCTTTTACATGCATGGAGGTTCATTTATTTTTGGCATCAGCATAGGATGCATTAATGTAATTGTGCAAATCCAAAAGGAGATATAAGGAGTTGTTTTTTGTTTTAAAACCTTTTAAAGACAAATACCTCCAATTTTGCATGACTTTGTAACTATTAAACAATATAAAAAAATAATAAATATAATTATAAATTACTTTATTATTTGTCACAAAGTTGTAAAAGTCAAAAAATTGAACAAATTTGTAACACATAGTAAAGTAAATCATATTGATTACTTTATTCTTTGCTCACATTGTTTTCTCATCCCAAAATCATGCAAGTTTGGAGGATGAAGTTAACTGAGGCTTTTTGGGATCTTTTGCATGATTATTGGTCAAAATTGGAAGAGTTTGGTCCATCACTTGGTCAAACTAAGTTTGAGGAGCAGTTTGAATCTATTTTGGCTTCTTTTTCTGCAGTTAGGACCCTATTTTTTAGGGATTTTGATGCCTACTCATGCATTAGTTTTGGAGAGATTATTTTTAGAGGCAGTTGATTGCAGTTGACCTTTCTAGGTCTTTTTGAGAGCAAATTATATATTGTGAGAAAAACTTATGTTTTTCTAGTTCTTGCCTTTTTGCTCTCTTATACATTACAGAGAGAAAGTGTTTGTAACTCAATTTTGTAGATTAATACATTACAACAGGTTACATGTTCTATTTTTTGCCTTTTTATGCAAGTGTTCCTTTATTTTTCAGTAGAATCAAGTGTCTACCTTCTCATTTTTGCTATCTTTATGAATGATTTGATGAGATTTTATTGTGTTTAATATTACAACCTTTAAAATCATTATCTCATTTGTACTTGCATGTATTGAATAGCAGTAAAAAATCACAGGTCTTATGTTGTGCAATTGGAATAGTTTTTCTTTCATGCTATGAGAACCTTATTTTCCTGCAAGAAGAAAATTATTTCCAGCCTTCCTTAGAAATATTTTTGTGATCATATTGCCAAAGTGAATTGTGTGGATAGATTTTTCTAAGATTTATTGTGAGTTAGACTTGCAGTTTTCCATCAAATTATGTGCATCACCACACTTTTTAAGTTACAGTTTTAGTGCTTTTAGTAGGTCTTTTCAACCCTTTTCCTACAAAGTCTTTAGTTTTTAGAAGATCTTAAGGGAACCAACCCATAACCTAGAGGTTCAATCTCACCATAGGTCACCGACAACCTGAATTTGATCCCATGTTACACAGGATTGTTGAGCTTCACAACTTTGCATAACATGTGCAATCCTACATGATAACATGAATAAATGACTATAAATATGAAAATTTAATGTTTCCTAGGGTGGTAGGCACAATCTCTAGGTTAATTTCACATTTTCTTAACATATCTTCTCAAACGGACTTTCTTAATCTCTCATGGATACACCTACTCAAGACAAGATACAAGAAGTCACTAGCACTAAGGAGAGTTATGACAAGCACATTGTGATGGACCAACCATTCCAAATGGAAACTCACAAGGTAAAACTAGACATACCAACATTTTAGGACAGCCCAAATTCTTATATTGTAGGTGGTAAATTAGTTAGAGTAGCTCATGACGACATGTATGAAGTTATCTCAAATCAGCAATCTATTGTCAATCAAGGTCATGGGAGTAATGATCACAAAGGTAATGAGGAAAAATTCAATTGATTTCATGACCAGGAACACAATGATGATGTTAGAAGCATAATGAATAATCAACATGATGATTGTTATGACAAACAAGCTAAGTATATTGCCATTATAAGGACTGAAAGTGTTGAATTATCACAATCAATGAATACAAATTAGTCAATTGGTAGTAACGAAGATATTGAGTATAATGGCACACCTAGTCCCAATGATGAGCATGAGTTGACAATGGTGAAATCTTCAAAAGTTAGGAGAATATCCTTGGTTTGACTAGCAATGATGTTACAATTGGTAAGTGGTAAGACACTAATCAACACTCCTTGCCTTCAATATATATGTTTGAAATGTTTTAAGAGACAAAATACTAACATTAGAAACTAGCTTTATGATGCAAGACAAACAAAATCATGATGAACACAAAGAGCATCAATTATAGTTTGAATTAGCTATTCAAGATAGACAAGGGGTGAAATCATCAAGAAAGGAGTAATTTTAAGGCTAATTATGATGATAGATTTGTTGTTGATATTTTGACTAAGTTTTATGATGACAAAAAGACTAAAATATAGAGTTTATTGCAGCCTAACTAGTCTGATTTCTTGGAGAAACCTAGAGATGGCAATCCAAAAAATTTAGAGGGTACTCAAACAACAAAGAACTTATCTAATATAGGTCCAATAAATGAAAATCAAACTAATTTTTTAGAGGTAAATGGCCAAGAGGATGATAGTGACAACTCGTTACTAAATGAGGACCAACTATATCAGATTTGTAGCATCAATTGATAGCAATTAATTTTATGTTGATACAACTGGTTACATTAGAGAGAATGATGATAATACTTTGTTATAGGGAGGTATCAATAACATAGTACAAATTGAGAGAGTACAAAAGAGTCTTGAATGTCATGATGTTGTTTCCCAAGGTCATGGTTCACTTCCACATTGACAAGAAGAAGAATCAGGGATGTGTACTTACAATTTTGACAATGTTTAAAATTCTTTAGGGTTAACTAATCAAGATACAATAAATTCATGTATATCATGTTTTAATGATTCTAATTCTATTAATGCACATAATGATGACTTTTTTTAACTTAGATAGTTCCACTTTTAGTGATTGTGAGTGTTCGTATGAGAGTTTTATGGATGAACAATGGTGGGATGCTTTGTTAATGGATGTATTTTATTGTGATTTTGTTAATGGTGTCTTTGATGCTTCATAAATCATAGTTTACCCTAAAATGTGCAATAAGAGGCTAGTGACAACTTGATGAAACTATGATTATCTAGGCTTTGATCATGACAATGACTTAGGGTAGCTAATACTAACTATGAAAGGATTCTTACCTTTGTGAAAATCATGAACTTGCTATCCAGTTTGATGGATTTAACATGAAATATCCATAGACCTCAATACCCCATACTCTAGAATGGCTTAGAGAGAAGTGATATCTAAAAGTTTCATGATCACTGTAAGAACCTCATATACAATAGTCTACCCTTGTTTATATCTCCAAAAGATCTTCATGTTGTCTTCACTACTCACACCCCGGGTGTATGTTTTAACAATGTTTGAAATGGTGGGGAGGCTTATGTTGTATCTTTCACATGTCCAAATGATCCTTCCTACTGCACCTAAAGGTTAGTCATAAACAACGGGAATAACATCATGACTTCAATTGCTAACAATGGCTATCAAATACTCCATTTAGGATCCTTATGAAAGGTAGTATCCATACCAAACCTATTTGACAAGCTACAATCTCAAAATCTAATCCTATAAATACTGCAATTGCTCTTGGAGTACTATAGATCACAAAAGGACTAAATGCATTATAATGCATGGAGGCTTCATGATTGTCCTAGTGAACCTCATCAATGCCTTGACTATACTAAGATAGTAGGAGACATTATGACACATTTTGATCACAACTTGAGGTTTTATAATAGTCCCATATTCAAGATGACTGTGCAATGACATGTATGGTTATCTTTTAGTTAATGGCAATCTTCCCTACCATATGAATATCCTTTCAAGACCACCTAGATATGTTTATATAGTATCATGGATATCTTTTTACATGAATTTGAGATTAATTGACTTATCATTTAGTATTGATTGCCACCTTGTGTAATAGTTGCTATCCTACCCATGGGTGAGAGGTCTTATTCAAGTATAATTTAGTCTGTAGGCTGATATGATAGTTCTTCTAAGTGAGTATGCTCAAGTGACAATCCTTAGATTGATTTTAGCATGATGATAATTCATTGTATAACATGATTTCCCTTAGTCTCCTAATTGTTTAGGTTAGTGCTTGAATCAGGATAATAGCAACATGTGATAATTTTCACTTTCTCATGATATTTTAACTTGAAAAAATGATAATCCTCTCACTTCCATCATGACTATCCTATAACATGAGATTTCATGCTTTAACATAATCATAAAGTGAAGTAAATGAATACATTTAAAGAACATACCAAGTTAGAGTTTAAGATTCGAGTTGCCCAATCCTACAAAAATTGGCTTCAAAATCCTCAAAAATTTGATCTTTTTGGCAAGTTCCTTCATATTCAATGTTGAATAATATATAAATCTAATAGGATTAGTGAAAATTAAGAAAAAACAAACATATATCATCAAATTAAATCTAAATACATTAAAATTAACATTGAAATAATATGAAACATGAAACTATTAGTTTAAACAATCAAATTCTATCTAAAAACATGCAATTTAGTTCTTCTATGTTGAAAAACTAAAAAAGGTGGTGGATTAAGCAAAAAATGATTGTCAGAATGTCAACTAGTTAAAAAAACATTTTGTTGTCTGATTGTACATGAAAAGTAGGGAATAATGGAGCATGTGGGACTAAAACATGGATCCCACATGCTTTTTGTCCATTTTTTTGGTTCACAAAAATGCTCTCATGTTTTGTCAAGCATGGAAAGTTTAAGTGCTTTCATGCATCAAAAGTCTTAAGTGTTGTCATGCATGGAAACTTATAAGTGTTTTAAGTGCATGGAAAGTGGGGAGGGAGGTATAGAGGTGAGAGAGAGAAGGTAGGAGGTATAGAGGGGACAGAGAGGGTAGGAGGTAAAGAGGGGAGAGAGATAGAGAGAGAAAGGAGACGAGATAAAGTGGGGATGGAGAGAGATAAAGATAGAGAGACTGCTTTTGACATGCAACCCTAAACCCCTAAACCTGAGTAACCCTAAACCCCTAAACCTAAGAAACCCTATACCCCTAAACCCTAAATAATGTCCCTAAACCCTAAACTTGAGAAACCCTAAGCATCTAAACCCTATCCCCTAAACCCAATAAACCCTAAACCTCTATCTCTTTATATCTATCATCCCTCGACCTCTGAATCTCTCTCCTATGTCTCTAGCCATGTCCCCCACTCTCTATCTCCCTATCCCTCTCCTTGATCTCCTCTATATCTCCCTATTAGTCCTCTCTCTCTTTCTAAACCCTACACCCTATACCTCCAAACATTAACCCCTAACCCCTAAACCATAAACCCTAAATAATACCCCTAACCCTTAAACCCTAAATAATTCCCGTAAACCCTAACCCCTAACCCCTAAACCCTAAAAACAAAACATGAGCAACCCTAAACTCATAAACCTAAATAAACCCCCTGAACCTGTTGGGACCTAAAATTTCCTTCAATTTTTTGCAAAATTTTAGGTTCCCATGATGTGAAATTTGATTACAGCACTCAGACATACACCTAAAAAATCTGCCCCAGTGACCTATTTTGGAGGGTCATAATTTGGAGCCTATTCAATTTCATGCCAAATCACTTAACAAGCATGTTTATATACCATATGTGAGTGTGCATATCTGATTGCAGCCTCCCATGATCAGATTTAATGGGGTGCTCAAAGGAATGCATAGTTGAAGGCTCTTGTTTCTATTCATGGGGAAAGCAGTTATCCAAGTGATCTACACACTCAAGATGGACAAAACCATAAGGCTATGTCTTTAACTAGTAGCTTTTCTAGTACAAGGAATAGTGATCAAGGTTTACATGAATCTTGATCAAATTCTGTATCTCAAATGCTTAGAACATCTGGGAAAGCTCAATCTGCTGCATCAATTTTAAAATTGCTTAATACCTTCAAAACAAGCTATGCAAATCAACAAAGATTGCCAGTGGGGGTTGAAAAGGTAAAAGCTTCAGTGCACAACTAGACATATGTACCATATATAATCAATTCTTAGTATCCTGCATCAGCAAAAGAGCTTTCAAAACAAGAAAGTTTATTTCAACAAATTGCACACCTAAAAGAGGTGAATCAAGTGGCATTTCTTCCCCACAAAACTCAATGATGGCTCATCTAGTTGCAGTGCCCACTCTTCCACTCCAAACTTCTCTACTAAATTCTCATTTGTCTATGCTTCACTCTCAAGGGTAGGATCCAAGAAAAATTTTGGCATCTAAGATTTATTTTAATACACCATATATTGTCTCCTCTCTTAATTCATGTCTTTATCCTGATAATCAAGATCATATGAAGTCTATAAATGGACAAGATTCTTAATCAATCCAATAATCTACTTGTCCACCAATCCAACAACAAAGTGATTCTTGCAGTGATGATCTAGTGGATAGCCAAACCTCTAAGCTTTCTGATGCTCCTAGTCATTAGTAGGTATCTACTAATCAGGTTATGTCAAGGATAGAGAATGAGTCAGAAATGAAGAAAGGAGTAGCATCTCCACTCTGTATACCTATAAAGAGCTTCCCCAGGAAAATATTTTCCATGATTATTAACAATGGTGATGCTAATTGCTCACAAGAGATCAACAATTGATTTAACAATACCCCACATGTTAGAAGTGTTTAGATTGATCTACATAAAAAATTTTATGGGCTTATATCCCCAAATACTTAATATAACATGGTTGAACCCTAGACACATAACCTGGCTTCATAACATCTGCATTTCCAAAAATGGCTTGAGCGGTCCATTTTGCAAAGTTTTGGAAAAGGCAATACACTGAATTCAATCATAGAAGCACTAGATGGAAGATCTTTCATACCCCAAACGCAGCTAATGGCCAACAATTCTCTTTATGATCCAGATATCCAACATTTCCAATTGCTACTAGAAGGCATTAAATAAATCTAAATGGCCAGTGAAGAAATATGTGAGATCAATTCGGGTAACCCTGAAATTGAAATATGGTATGGACAAATCTTAGCCAAAAGGGAATTGAGGCCAGATATGGGTGACAACATCAAAGGCAAGGGAATGATTCAAGACCTTTTAGCTGTAGGGGCATTTTATGAAGTACTTTGTCAACCTAGCTTAAGCCTCATGAACCCTGATGGAAACAAACCTATAGCTCATGTAGAGTTGTGCCCCATTTTGAAGACTCTCTACAGGATATTAATTGCAAGGGATGCCATGAATGGTAGAACAAATTTTTAAAAAAAAGTAGAATGTTTGTAAAACCAAACGCCCTATTTGTAAAATCCCATTCAAGTCCAAGACAGAAAATAGAATGCTACATAAGATAGTAGACATATTCAAAGATGGTTATAGAAGGTACATAAATGGACCTGTAAGGATCAGAAGTGGATAGCCTTATAAAAGATTGATCCAAGTCTAAAATTAGCTTTTATTTATCTCCATAAGTTCTAGTCACTATTACAAACAAAGTGAAAATGGTAGACCTGTTGAATTATGTGGCTAAACTTGGTTCCAAATAGGTGATAGTTCATTTGAGGGGTTACTTGCATTGGAGAGGTCATTTTGTACATTCACCGTTGCAAAGAGTTAATATATGCTCTTCTTTTAAGATAACCCAGAAATTGGGTATAGATCTTCACAAACCTGACAAAGAAACTACAACCAATGTTGTTAAGAGACTATTGGAACATCCTAGGGTGCTAAAAACATTCAATATAATGTCCTTCCTTTTCATTTCAAAAAACACTTGCACTTATTTATCATTTGTGGTCTAGATAGATAGACGTCTTCTTCCCATACACAGATTTTGTATCTCAATTTCTTGGCAGTAGGTAGAATAAATGAATTAATGTATAATATAGTAACACAAGTTGTTGAAGACAAGATTGGAAGTAGGGCAATAGGGTCTGATGTAAAGGTTCCTAAACAAAAAAATATGTTTGACTGTGGGCTTCATGTAGCAGATTTTTTATATGAATTTTTTTATCTTAATTAGGGAGTAAATTTTGAAACCATGACCATACTCACATGTTATAGAACTTATAAAGTTTATGTGAGGCAATATGCAATCCACTACCTACATTTTAACCAGTGAAGTTCACAGGGTAAACTTATGCTTCAGTAGGTCGAAAGAGTCCAAAATGCTTCTCAGTAATGTCTCCATGCTTCAAATCTTCATTAAACATGCCAAACACAAGAGTCTCCATGGCCTAATTAGGCTTCTTGGAAGTTCCTTGCCTAGACAAAATATGCTTGATAAAGTTATTGTTGTAAATCTGCACATTGGTTATATTTGCACCACCATTAGCATTCCCATCAGGAAGCCACCCACTTTCAGCAATACCCATGGGAATGTCTGAATGGCCCAACTTTTTCAAGGTGTAAATGAGAGCATCTACACTTGCATCAAACAAGTTCTTGTAGCCTACTTCGTTGGGGGTTTGCATTTGGAACAATGCATAAGCTAGAGAAATGTCTTTGGGATTAGGGATGTAGGCAAAATAGGGATATACATCTGTCATAAATGGGGATTTTGTCTGTGAAAGGAAGTTCAATGTGGACTGCATAATTGGAATGAGATTAGGATTGAAGGTTCCTGCAGAGGGAGGATAAGAATTGTTAAGTTGTAGAGACCTTGATGTCATTCTGTATATTCAAGGATTAGAGTGCAACGTAGATATTTTGCATGGCAGGCAAGAGATTTACTATGTAAGGTGTATTAGGTAGTATCTCATTGCCCACTAAAATGTATTTGATCTGGACTATATAGTAGAGAGGGCTAGTTGAAAAAGGCACTGCACATACACAACTCCCCTAAAGATTACTCTCTATACCTTCAATTGTTACCCGTATTCTCAGGAAATTATCTTGATAAGGAAAACGTCCATTCGTTGATCATGGAATTTGCATTTGTAATACATACAACTCTCCATAATAAGCATGACAAGAATGGAAGTTGGTAAATTGGATGCTTCAAAACAAGAGATGGACATCCATAAAAGCGTAATGGAATAAAGATTTTTGTAGATATTATAGTTGCCAATGCCCTGATTGACATGTATGCAGAACGTGAGAGTAGCTATGTCCAACAACACTAAAATATGATTAAGTGTAGCCATTAAAGGCCCTTGATATCTGATGTAGTTGATTATATTCGCATAACTATGGTAGTGACCTTCTTGTTCAGTAAATCATGACGGTGAGGATAAGCTAAAGAAGAAAACCCTAAAATGAAGGAAATATCGAAGGGACTATTCAATATCAGCATGAGTTATATGGACGTCTCTTTGATGTCCCAAAAGATAAAATAACATATAAGTGGTTTGAGGATTATCAAACAGACTTATTAATATCAGAGTGACTAATTTTCTAGTCCCTTCGATATAGTGATATATAGAAATATAGTGAGTGCAAAAGACAAAATCATAATGAGAGCAAGGGGCAAAGTGATTTCCATTAAAGATTAGTAAATATTTTTCAGGGAAAAGACTTTATTAAATTTACTTATGTTGAATAAATGTAAATTGTATGCGGTGGAGAAAAATGTTAAAATAAATGTATGAAATAATAAAGTATTTTCACCAAGATGTGAAATATTTCTAAAAGGGGAGCAGGTAATTGTTTTACCTAAAAGAATATTTCAATCATGTGAAGGTACATATAATTAAAGGTAAAATAGTTCCAGTGAAGGTAATTATGAGCGTGAAGATTGCAAGCAAAGGAGAAATAATAATTACTAAAACTATTTTCACAAAGGCAAAGGGAGATTAAAT
Organism: Cunninghamia lanceolata; assembly: GCA_027924645.1. Lineage (NCBI taxonomy): Eukaryota > Viridiplantae > Streptophyta > Pinopsida > Cupressales > Cupressaceae > Cunninghamia > Cunninghamia lanceolata. The sequence goes on from BSBN01000320.1 coordinate 10,420,835, forward strand.
TAAATATTTGCGAAACTTGGAAAACAAAAAATTAAATCATTTAAAAGGTCACAATGGATGTGTGAAGGGTCATAACCCTAAAATACAAAGTATTTATCAGAGATAAGTAGAAGGGAGAAAGAATCAATAATCAGATCAAGCATCAATTAGTAGATTAGGAAATAAATAAATAAAGACTTCTAGCATGAATTGTAAAATCTTTTGAAGCAATTTAACATAGAAGGAATATTATAATCTGGTGTCTAACATTTGGTGTTCAATTATTTGTTAATGTTCATTCATATGTGTTATCTGTGTTGTCTCTAGAATGGTTTTCCTTTGTTATTTAAATTAATATATCAAGGATATACTTAATTTATTAGGGTACATTTGCTGCTTCTGTGTGATCTACTTGACTAGTTTCTATGAGAAGTTGATTTAAGTCCTTCCAGGTGATTTATGTTTATTGGTCTCTGCCAAGAGCTAAAACCCTTTAAATAAATAATCTCGGTTGGTTTCCTTCACACCAAAATTAAAAGTCCATTCAATTGATCACAATAACCTAGGAAAAATCATTGGGATCAATAAGAAGAGACTCATAACCAATATTCTTGCACGTTTATACAAGGTATAAACATTTGAAAAGTGTGAAATAATTCAAGTCAAGCCAAGAAGGAGGACACATCTATCATACACATCCTGACTCCGTTGCCCAAAATAGATAAAGCACTGGTCATTTCAAAATAACATTTCAAAACCTAATTCACATATTTAAAATCTCACACATTAGTAGTAAAATTAACTCAGCCTTATATCTGTCTCACATCTATATGCCACTATGAGTAGATCACTAAGGTCACATAAATCTGCATCAGTTATTAATGTATACCTACCTAGGTCTCGCAAAACCTAAAGAGAAGGGGGTTTTAAATCATATCAACCCTGTTTCATTAGCCAAAAGCATTAAGAGAGCTTGGCAACCTCTTAAGGTTTATAACCTACATTTTTGAGACTTAATAGAATTGGCGACTCTACTAGGGAGTAATTTAGAATCTTGGTTAAAGACCATCTCATTATAGAGTCAGTGAAGTTTTGAATTCAACATAGATTGGTAACTCTTCTAGCAAGAAGGACCCGGAAAGATAAAAGCATTCCTCTTTTGAAAAAAGGTGGTGACTCTGTTAAAAGGAACCTGGTGAAAAATGCAAAAAAATCCTAGAATAGCTATATTTCTAGACAAAAATAAATATTAAAGGATGGTGCAAATTTCTTATTAAATTATGTATTCTAATTCTTATTTGCCCAATGCAAATTATGGTACCCATGATGTCCCTACTTCAAAAGAATTAACTAAGCCATGGGGAGAGATAAAACAAAAATTAGAAAGATTGACAGAGGAAGTGGGAAGAATTGACTCAACAACCACTACAATTGAGAGACGAACTTGTTTCAAATACATCACAAAATATACCACTCTCTAATGAGAATAGATATGTGGATTCAAGTGATCCTTTGACCTCACAAGTACCTCATACACAATAGAACATTTTTATACCATAGGCCTCAAATCAAATAAATGCTTACCCTACCCCTTTTGGTCAAAGACTAGCAACCTACCAAAATTATGAATACAATCAATATGTTGGGCATTATCAATATCAATCCCCTCATCAAAATAGTCAGCAATGTCAACCACTTCCATGAAAATTGTATGTCTCAGACATTGATAAACCAATGAACTTCAATAGCATCCAAAGCTACCCAAATCATTATCTAGTTGAGCTTAGAAATCATATACCTAAGTTTCATGAGGAGAAATATGAATCAGCTCACAGGCATGTGCAACTCTTTTGTGAATTTATTGAGGACTTTGAGATTTATTTAGAAGATGTCATTATGAAATGCTTTACAAGATCATTGAGGGATTATGCAAGAGAGTGGTGTATCTTCATGGGAAGATTTCAAAAGGTTGTTCCTGAGTTAGTTTGATGATAACTATGAAAAGTTTACACAAGCCTTGGGTCCTCAACATATTCCAGTGAACAATGAAATGATATATGATACATTAGAAGGTGAGAGTAGTCTTCAAAGTGTAAATGCTCCTGTTGTCCCAGCCCACCCACCTCAATACTTGAATCAACAGTTTGAGGAGGAAGAAGATGAGTATTTGCATATTCAAGAAAAAGGTCAAACACCCAATGAAGAAGAAATATGCACACCTAATTATGGTATACATAATAATCTGAGTGCATTTCATGATCAAATAATGGAGGTGCAGCCATTTATGCATTATTATAGCATTGGCAATAATAAGCTAGAAGTTGAAACACAAAGGGACTACGTGCCTTACAACAATGAAGGGAGTAATGATTGTAATCAATCTATAGAGGATGAGTATGTAAGTGAAAATGTCTGTTATGACAACCCTGTGGACTTTGACTTGCAACTAAGTGGTGCTTACAAAGGCTATGAGGAAGAGACAATGGAAGATGTGGAAGAGGAAGTATGTTCTTAGCACTAAGCAAGCTTCAAACTTATTGACCATTGAATATCAGAAGTGTACACACAAGAATGGTGCTGAAATTTCATGCCCAACATATGTATGCTTTGGCAGTGAAGATACTTTGTGTCACAAGGATGATGAACTTCATGATGAGTATGAAGGATTATATTCAGGGTTACATTCTGATAGGATAGAGATAGCTGGTGGTCATGGATTTCATTGTAGCAGCACTCCAAAAATGCACACTTTATTTGAATCCAAAGGTGTTGATGGTTCAAACATATTAAATCTGCAAACTAGTGATTTTGGTGATAGAGTTTTAAGATCACAACCATGTGGACAAGCTACATGTGATGCTGAAAATAGTACTGATGTTTTTGGATATGATGTTGTGTCATTAGATGGTTCCAACATTGAAGAAAATAGATGTCAAATATAGTTTGATTTTTTCTGCTTCCCAGTTCAGATAGAGAGCCATCCTTTGGTGTATGATAGCAAGTGTGATCACCAAATATATCACGTAGAGATTGAGTCTTGCCTATCTCATAAATATGATATTTTTTAGATTATGCCTGATTTTCAGATGCATAATAATGGAGAATATACTAGTAGCATTGAGCATAATAGGTTGATGAAATTCAACCAAGCAGATTTCAACAAAATTGTCAAATTGGTTTCAGTACAGTGTGATGAAAATCAAGTGTATGATAGGGGCAAATATAAACTTTTCTTTTTCTGGTGGCCTTGTGCCACCAATTATGGTGTGGTTCTTCAAGCCATACAATTTAGGGCAAATAAGGAGGTTGTATTATATTGCCCAATGGACAAGGCATTTGGTCTGCTCCCTAGAGATCTAGAATCTTGCTATGTTCGCATGGGGCATACATCCCCAACCAAGAGGCACTCTTGGGGCCTAAAATTTCCTTCATTTTTTGCAAAATTTTAGGTTCCCATGATGTGAAATTTGATTGTAGTACTCAAAAATACACCTAAAAAATCTACCCCAGTGACCTATTTTGGAGGGTCATAATTCGGATCCTATTCAGTTTCATGCCAAATCACTTGATAAGCATTTTTATATACCATATGTGAGTGTGCATATCCGATTGCAGCCTCCCATTATCAGATTTGACAGGGTGCTCAAAGGAATGCATAGTTGAAGGCTCTTGTTTCTTTTCGTGGGTAAAGCTATTATCCAAGTGATCTACTCACTCAAGATGGACAAAACCATAAGGCTATGTCTTTAACTAGCAACTTTTCTGGCACAAGGAACAATGATCAAGGTTTACATGAATCTTGGTCAAATTCTGCATCTCAAATGCCTGGAACATCTGGGAAAGCTCAATCTACTACATCAAATTTAAAATTGCTTAATGCCTTCAAAACAAGCTATACAAATCAGCAAAGATTGCCAGTGGGGGTTGAAAAGGCAAAAGCTTTAGTGTGCAACTAGACATATGTACCATATATAATCAATTCTCAGCAGCCCGCATCAGTAGAAGAGCTTTCAAAACAAGAAATTTTATTTCAATAGATTGCACCTGAAAGAGGTGAATCAAGTGGCATTTCCACCCCACAAAACTCAATGATGGCTCTACCAGTTGCTGTGCCCACTTTGTCACTCCAGACTTCTCCACTAAATTTTCATTTGTCTATGCTTTACTCTCAAGGGTAGGATCCAAGAAAAATTTTGGCATCTAATATTTATTTAAATACACCATATATTGTCTCCTCTCTTAATTCAAGTCTTTATCTTGATAATCAAGATCATATGAAGTCTATAAATGGACAAGATTCTCAAGCAATCCAATACTCTACTAGTCCACCAATCCAATAGCAATGTGATTCTTACAGTGATGATCTAGTGGACAACTAAACCTTTGAGCTTTTTGATTCTCCTAGTCATTAGTAGGTATCTGCTAATCAGGTTATGTCAAGGATAGAGAATGAGTTAGAAATGAAGAAAGGAGTAGCATCTCCATTCTGTATACCTGTAAAGAGCTTCCCTAGGAAAATGTTTTCCATGATTATTAACAATGGTGATACTAATCACTCACAAGAGATCAACAATTGATTTAACAATACCCCACATGTTAGAAGTGTTCAGATTGATCTACATAGAAATATTTTTTGGGCTTATATCCCTTAATACTTAATATAACATGGTTGAACCCTAGACACATAACCTGGCTTCATAACATCTACATTTCCAAAAAGGGCTTGAGTGGTCCATTTTGCAAAGTTCTTGGAAAAGGAAATACACTTAATTCACTCATAGAAGTACTAGATGGAAGATCCTTCACAGCCCAACTACAACTAATGGCCAACAATTCTCTTTATGACCCAGATATCCAACATTTCCAATTACTGCTAGAAGGCATTAAATAAATCTAAATGGCCAATGAAGAAATATGTGAGATCAATTCAGGCAACCCTGAAATTGAAATATGGTATGGACAGATCTTAGCCAAAAGGGAATTGAGGCCAGTTATGGGTGACAAAATCAAAGGCAAGGGAATGATTCAAGATGCTTTAGTTGTAGGGGCATTTTCTGAAGTACTTTGTCAACCTAACTTAAGCCTCATGCACCCTAATGGAAACAAACCTATAGCTCATGTGGAGTTGTGCCCCATTTTGAAGACTCTCTATAGGATATTGATTGCAAGGGATGCCATGAATGGTAGAACAAATAATAATAAAAAAAAGTAGAACGTTTGTAAAACCAAATGCCCTATTTATAAAAGCCCATTCAAGTCCAAGCCAAAAAATAGAATGCTACATAAAATAGTAGACAGATTCAAAGATGGTTACAAAAGGTACATAAATGGGTCTGCAAGGAACATAAGTTGATAGCCTTATAAAAGAGTGATCCAAGTCTAAAATTAGCTTTAATTTATCTCCATAAGTTCTAGTCACTATTACAAACAGAGAAGAAAAATGGTAGACCTATTGAATTATGTGGCTAAACTTGGTTCCAAATAGGTGACAATTCATTTGAGGAGTTACTTGCATTGGAGAGGTCATTTTGTACATTCACCCTTGCAGAGAGTTAATATATGCTCTTATTTTAAGATAAGCCAAAAATTGGGTATAGATCCTCACATACTTGACAAAGAAACTACAACCAATGTTGTTAAGAGACTTTGGAACATCTTAGGGTGCTGAAAAACGTTCAATATAATGTCCTTCCTTTTCATTTCAAAAAACACTGGCACTTATTTATCATTTGTGGTATAGATAGACAGACCTCTTCTTCCCATCCATAGATTTTGTATCTCAATGCTCACTCAAGATGGACAAAACCATAAGGCTATGTCTTTAACTAGCAACTTTTCTGGCACAAGGAACAATGATCAAGGTTTACATGAATCTTGGTCAAATTCTGCATCTCAAATGCCTAGAACATCTAGGAAAGCTCAATCTACTACATCAAATTTAAAATTGCTTAATTCCTTCAAAACAAGCTATACAAATCAGCAAAGATTCCCAGTGGGGGTTGAAAAGGCAAAAGCTTCAGTGTGCAACTAGACATATGTACCATATATAATCAATTCTCAGCAGCCCGCATCAGTAGAAGAGCTTTCAAAACAAGAAATTTTATTTCAATAGATTGCACCTGAAAGAGGTGAATCAAGTGGCATTTCCACCCCACAAAACTCAATGATGGCTCTACCAGTTGCTGTGCCCACTTTGTCACTCCAGACTTCTCCACTAAATTTTCATTTGTCTATGCTTTACTCTCAAGGGTAGGATCCAAGAAAAATTTTGGCATCTAATATTTATTTAAATACACCATATAGTGTCTCCTCTCTTAATTCAAGTCTTTATCTTGATAATCAAGATCATATGAAGTCTATAAATGGACAAGATTCTCAAGCAATCCAATACTCTACTAGTCAACCAATCCAATAGCAATGTGATTCTTATAGTGATGATCTAGTGGACAACTAAACCTTTGAGCTTTTTGATGCTCCTAGTCATTAGTAGGTATCTGCTAATCAGGTTATGTCAAGGATAGAGAATGAGTTAGAAATGAAGAAAGGAGTAGCATCTCCATTCTGTATACCTGTAAAGAGCTTCCCTAGGAAAATGTTTTCCATGATTATTAACAATGGTGATGCTAATCACTCACAAGAGATCAACAATTAATTTAACAATACCCCACATGTTAGAAGTGTTCATATTGATCTACATAGAAATATTTTTTGGGCTTATATCCCTTAATACTTAATATAACATGGTTGTGTTGGATCTAGGGCATACAACTGAGAGGGGGGGGGTGAATCAGTTGTATAAAACTTCTTGTATTTTCAAACACTTGATTCTTGTTGTTAGTTAGCAGCATATCAATTAATCATCCATGAAAGCATGATACATAAACACAAGAGCAGATAAGCATCAACACATTGAACACCAAGATTTTGACGTGGAAAACCTGGTTAAGGGAAAAACCACGGGGTGATTAACCCAAGAATTATTCTCTGTTAGAAGAATAAAGAAAAATGAATGGCACATGCCAATTAGGGCTCACTGCCCGAGCACACTGCTCACAAAGAGGCCCACTGCCTACAAGGAGACACACTGTCTACAAAGTGATAAAAATCTTAGTCTTGAACTGGAGAATGACATCTCTACCATGTCCGGATCAGTTCCAATTAAGCCCAAAAAATTCTGCTCTGCCTTTCGCACTTTCCTTCACTATGCCACACTCATCCACAAAAAACCACACTTTGAAATGAACTCACAAACCATTATTTATACAAGACATCGACTTAGGAACAAACATCTAAGTCGGCAAACAACCATAAGAGTATCCGCAAGATGAATAACACATCCGGTCGGCCACCACAAGAACATTCGCAGGATGAACAACTCATCCGGTCGGCTAAACAGAGCAAGAACTTCATCCGGAAGAATAACTTCAATTCTGGGCTCTACCATCAATGCGGACCAACAACACAACCTAAACATGATCCAAGAACCTTCACAAGCCTGTCTGAATGACCGGATACATCCGCACTTCCTCTACTTACTGGAATCTCTTGTCTTCCTCATCCGGAACTTCAAGAACACGGTCTGTCGCCACTGTCATAATGCAAGAGGTACTTCCGGACCTCCAAATCATACACAAATCAGGATGACACATCACAAGGACATCCCAAACACTCCTTCCAATCTGCAGATTAGGATAATACAATTCCAGACCTCACCGGACCTTTTTGTGATCCTCTGTCACCTCTGGATACTTGCCGGAACCGGTTCTATACCGACAGCCACAACTCCTTCAGATCTTCATGCGGACCTCTGAAATCTTAACTGAAGCATCTCAAGACTCATATCTACTAACCCTTTAATCCGCATCCTCCGGTTCTCATCCTATACAGTACATTTGCCTCCTTCTCATCACTGTTCTTCACTGTTCCTGACTGAGGCTAATTTTCTCAATATCCTCAGCACACAGCTCATCAAATCCTTCTTGTCAATGTAATATGAGTATGTTGACATCAATGACAACACTGGCTCACCTCATACTTGCAACAATCTCCCCCTTTGTCATTGATGGCAACATATGATGTGAAAAACCATTAAGACAAGAACTTCAACTTTTCACATGTCTTCTCTTCCTTTACTGCTCCCCCTTTGATCATCAACCACTTGTTTTTCACATGTCTTCTCTCCCCCTTTGACATCAATGGCAAAGGGCTCATACTTGCAATTCTCATACATCAGAATCATACCAGCTGCTCCCCCTTAGTTGCAGCTCCCCATCAGTCTGGATCACAAGATATGACTGTGATAGCCACCAGACTGATGCACATCAGTGCATCTTAGTTCATCACCGGAGGGGCCATGACCCCTAACTTCTCCCGGAGATATTCAAAAGAGTCCTTGGGAAGAGGTTTTGTAAAGATATCTGCAATCTGATCCTTGGAGGGAACATACTCCAATCTGACTTCTTCCTTGTTTACTTGTTCTCTCAAAAAGTGAAATTTGATAGATATGTGCTTAGTCTTAGAATGCAATACCGGATTCTTGGAAATATTAATTGCACTTGAATTATCACAGAAAATTGTGATAGGCTCCTCATATTCAACTTTGATGTCTCTTAGCATCTGCTTCATCCATAAGATTTGAGTGCAACTACCTGCTGCTGCAATGTATTCTGCTTCAGTTGTAGACAGAGATATTGCATCTTGTTTCTTGCTTAGCCAAGAAACCAATCTCTTCCCCAAAAAGAATGCTCCACCACTAGTGCTTTTCCGGTCATCCACATCTCCTGCCCAATCTGCATCTGTGTAAGCATGAAGAGAGAAATCCGGATCTCTAGGGTACCATAGACCATACTCAACTGTTCCTTTCAAGTACCTAAAAATTCTTTTGATTGCCATAACATGAGATTCTCTAGGATCAGCCTGGAATCTTGCCACAAGACCAACAGCCTACATTATATCTGGTCTAGTTTGAGTGAGATACAACAATCCACCAATCATTGATCTATACTTTGTCTGATCTGCCTTTGGAGAATCATCATCTTTGCTTAACTTACATCCGGTTGCCATAGGAGTGTTCATTGGCTTTGAGTCTTCCATACCAAATTTCCTTAACAATTCTTTCACATATTTGGTCTGAGAAATGAAGATCCCTTCTTTTGTTTGAGCAATTTGCAGACCCAAGAAGAAATTCATTTCACCAAGCATAGACATTTCAAACTCACTTTTCATCTGATTTGCAAAAGTTTTGCACATATTATCTCTTCCTCCAAAAATGATATCATCCACAAACACTTCAACAATCAAAATGTTTTCATGATCAATTTTGAAATATAAGTTACTGTCAGCAGTACCTTTGTTGAATCCAATCTGCACAAGATGCTTATCCAACCTTTCATACCATGCTCTTGGGGCTTGCTTCAATCCATACAAAGCTTTCTTCAACTTGCAGACCATATCATCATTATCAGACAATTGAAATCCATCCGGTTGTTCAATGTAGACTTCTTCTTCCAGATCACCATTTAGGAAGGCAGACTTGACATCCATCTGATATACCTTGAAGTCTTTGAAGGCAGCAAATGCAAGAAGTAATCTGACTGCTTCAATTCTTGCCACCGGAGCAAAAGTCTCTTCAAAGTCAATTCCTTCTATTTGAGAGTAGCCTTTGCAGACCAATCTAGCTTTGTTTCTGATTACTTCACCAGCTTCATTTAGTTTGTTCCGGAAGACCCACTTGGTTCCAATTACATTCCTGTCTCTAGGTCTGGGAACAAGATCCCAAGTATGATTTTTCTCAATTTGCATCAATTCATCTTCCATTGCTTTGGTCCAGTTTTCATCATTGCAGGCTTCATTTATTGTTTTAGGTTCAATCTTTGAAATCAGACAGCATTCATCCTAATTTGAGCAATATTCCTTCTAGTTTGTACACCTTTGCTTCTGTCACCTATGATCTGATCTTCAGAGTGGTTCAGTCTTACATACCTTGGAATTTTGGGAGTATCCAGCACTGCTGTTTCTTGATCAGGCTCATTCAAACCTATCTCTTCTTCCTGATTTACCGGATCAGGCTGACTCTGTCTCACCAGAGAGGATTGAGTTCCTTGAACACTGTCTTGGTCATCTTCATCAAGCTCATAAAATCTTGAAGGTTTCTCAATTCCTTCATCAACTTTCACATTGGTGCTTTCTATCATCTTCCTCAATCTCTTATTGTAACACCGGTATGCTTTTCTTTGAGTGGAGTAGCCCAAGAAAATTCCCTCATCACTTCTAGCATCAAACTTTCCTAGATCTTCATCTCTTTTAATATAACACTTGCTACCAAATACTCTGAAATATTTCACAGTAGGAGTGATGCCAAACCAAAGTTCATAGGGGGTCTTACCGGTGTTGTTTCTGATTTGAACTTGATTTAGAGTGTAGACTGCGGTGCTGATAGCTTCTTTCCAAAACATTTGAGGAACATTTGCTTCCAACATCATTGTCCTAGCAGTTTCCTGGATGGTCCGGTTCTTTCTCTCAACTACTCCATTCTGCTGTGGAGTCTTAGGAGCAGACAACTGTCTCCTTATACCCTGTTTCTCACAAAAGTCAATGAATTCACCAGATGTAAATTCACCACCTCTATCAGACCTTAGACACTTTAGTTTCAATCCGGTTTGATTCTCCACCATAGCTTTGAAGATTTTGAACTTCTCAAAAGCTTCTGATTTTTCTTTTAGAAAGGTAACCCACATCATCCGGGAATGATCATCAATTAACAACATGAAATATCTATCACCTTGCAGACTCTTGATTCTTGTCGGACCACATAGATCAGTATGTACTAATTCCAACAATCCGGTAGAAGATTGATCTTTGCTTTTGAAAGAGACTCTGCTTTGTTTACCTAACTGACATTCTTTACACACACTATTTGTAGGTTTCATCAATTTTGGAAGATCTCTCACAGCCTGAGTATTGCTTATCTTGATGATGTTATCAAAATTTACATGACACATTCTTCTATGCCATAACCAACTCTGATCAATTTGAACAAACAAACAACTTTTATTTGAACCAACCAGATGAAAGATATTACCTTTTGTCTGAGTACCGGATGCAATTTCAGTTCCGGAGCTTGTAAAGATTCTGCATTTTCCATTCTTGAACCGGAGATCATAGCCTTTGTCCACTAACTGACCAACACTGAGAAGATTGTGCTTCAATCCTTCAACATACAGTACATTACCTGTTTTGCTCTTACCATCAAAGGAAATAGTTCCCCTACCTCTAATTCTACCAGCAGAATTGTCACCAAACTTTACCATTCCTCCTTCATATCTTTCCAAATCTAAGAACTTATTCTTGTCACCAGTCATATGGTGAGAACATCCACTGTCAATAACCCAATCATCCTTTTCTTCCACTTGAGCAGCCAAAGCTTTTTCAACAACTTTGTGATTGACAGATTCAGAGAGTATTGAATCTTCTTCCTTGATGGCAATAAACACCCACTCATTTCCGGATTTGCTTCCTAGTTTTGATTCATCATCTGTTACTCCTTCATTGTCATCTTCTTCATGAACATAATAGCAATTCTTTTGAAACCTTTGTCTGTTATTATTAGACCTTGCAGATCTTTCCGGACATCTTGAAGCAAAATGACCAATCTTATTGCAGTTGAAACACTTAAAGGGTAGTTTTCCTTCATACTTACCGGATCCTCTTGGCAGTCTCTTTGCAATGAGGGCTTCAAGTTGAGCTGTTTCTGCTTCTTCTTCTTCCATGTCTCTTCTTGCTTGATCATACCATGACATCTTCCTTGATGAGTTTTCTCCCGGATCAAATCTCTGCTTGCCTTTCACATAGGCACTGGCTTTGAAGGCAGATTCAGTCTTGGGTGGATCATCTCCAAACTCGGTCATTTCAAATGCAGCTAGTTTGCCAGCCAGTTGTTCTCTTGTGACAGTTTTGTGGGCTCTGAATTCATCAATGGCAGCAACCTTGATTTTGTAGGCAACAGGAAGGGACCTTAGGATTTTGCAGACAATCTCATTTTCATCTAAAGTTCCACCAGCATTTCTGATTCCACATACCAGCTCATTCACTCTTGGCATAAAGGTAGTGATGTTTTCATCATCTCTCATTTTCAATCTTTCAAATTTCCCTTTCAGACTTTGCAACCTTGCACTTTTGACAAACTCATCTCCTTCATACAGAAGTTCCAGTTTAGTCAGGATCTCATATGCAGTTGGTAGGTCAATAACATTCGAGAGATCTGAGTCATTCAATGCGCTTAGAAGAGCTTCCTTGGTCCGCAGATTGTTTTCAGCTTCTGTGATTTCATTCAGAGTTGTCGGACCACCTTGTGGAGGTACATATGGTTTTGAAACCATAGCCAAGTATGCTTTTCCCATACATTCCAAGTGACACTTCATGCGACCTTTCCAGAGAGTGAAGTTGGTTCCATCGAACTTCGGACTATCCTTCTTGTATGACGACATCCTGGATCTCCTCAAGCGGTTAAGCTCCTATCAGAGGAACTTAGCTCTGATACCAATTGTTGGATCTAGGGCATACAACTGAGAGGGGGGGGTGAATCAGTTGTATAAAACTTCTTGTATTTTCAAACACTTGATTCTTGTTGTTAGTTAGCAGCATATCAATTAATCATCCATGAAAGCATGATACATAAACACAAGAGCAGATAAGCATCAACACATTGAACACCAAGATTTTGACGTGGAAAACCCAGTTAAGGGAAAAACCACAGGGTGATTAACCCAAGAATTATTCTCTGTTAGAAGAATAAAGAAAAATGAATGGCACATGCCAATTAGGGCTCACTGCCCGAGCACACTGCTCACAAAGAGGCCCACTGCCTACAAGGAGACACACTGTCTACAAACTGATAAAAATCACAGTCTTGAACTGGAGAATGACATCTCTACCATGTCCGGATCAGTTCCAATTAAGCCCAAAAACTTCTGCTCTGCCTTTCGCACTTTCCTTCACTATGCCACACTCATCCACAAAAAACCACACTTTGAAATGAACTCACAAACCATTATTTATACAAGACATCGACTTAGGAACAAACATCTAAGTCGGCAAACAACCATAAGAGTATCCGCAAGATGAATAACACATCCGGTCGGCCACCACAAGAACATTCGCAGGATGAACAACTCATCCGGTCGGCTAAACAGAGCAAGAACTTCATCCGGAAGAATAACTTCAATTCCGGGCTCTACCATCAATGCGGACCAACAACACAACCTAAACATGATCCAAGAACCTTCACAAGCCTGTCTGAATGACCGGATACATCCGCACTTCCTCTACTTACTGGAATCTCTTGTCTTCCTCATCCGGAACTTCAAGAACACAGTCTGTCGCCACTGTCATAATGCAAGAGGTACTTCCGGACCTCCAAATCATACACAAATCAGGATGACACATCACAAGGACATCCCAAACACTCCTTCCAATCCGCAGATTAGGATAATACAATTCTGGACCTCATCGGACCTTTTTGTGATCCTCTGTCACCTCTGGATACTTGCCGGAACCGGTTCTATACCGACAGCCACAACTCCTTCAGATCTTCATGCGGACCTCTGAAATCTTAACTGAAGCATCTCAAGACTCATATCTACTAACCCTTTAATCCGCATCCTCCGGTTCTCATCCTATACAGTACATTTGCCTCCTTCTCATCACTGTTCTTCACTGTTCCTGACTGAGGCTAATTTTCTAAATATCCTCAGCACACAGCTCATCAAATCCTTCTTGTCAATGTAATATGAGTATGTTGACATCAATGACAACACTGGCTCACCTCATACTTGCAACAGGTTGAACCCTAGACACATAACCTGGCTTCATAACATCTACATTTCCAAAAAGGGCTTGAGTGGTCCGTTTTGCAAAGTTCTTGGAAAAGGAAATACACTTAATTCACTCATAGAAGTACTAGATGGAAGATCCTTCACAGCCCAACTACAACTAATGGCCAACAATTCTCTTTATGACCCAGATATCCAACATTTCCAATTACTGCTAGAAGGCATTAAATAAATCTAAATGGCCAATGAAGAAATATGTGAGATCAATTCAGGCAACCCTGAAATTGAAATATGGTATGGACAGATCTTAGCCAAAAGGGAATTGAGGCCAGTTATGGGTGACAAAATCAAAGGCAAGGGAATGATTCAAGATGCTTCAGTTGTAGGGGCATTTTCTGAAGTACTTTGTCAACCTAACTTAAGCCTCATGCACCCTAATGGAAACAAACCTATAGCTCATGTGGAGTTGTGCCCCATTTTGAAGACTCTCTATAGGATATTGATTGCAAGGGATGCCATGAATGGTAGAACAAATAATAATAAAAAAAAGTAGAACGTTTGTAAAACCAGATGCCCTATTTATAAAAGCCCATTCAAGTCCAAGCCAAAAAATAGAATGCTACATAAAATAGTAGACAGATTCAAAGATGGTTACAAAAGGTACATAAATGGGTCTGCAAGGAACATAAGTTGATAGACTTATAAAAGAGTGATCCAAGTCTAAAATTAGCTTTAATTTATCTCCATAAGTTCTAGTCATTATTACAAACAGAGAAGAAAAATGGTAGACCTATTGAATTATGTGGCTAAACTTGGTTCCAAATAGGTGACAATTCATTTGAGGAGTTACTTGCATTGGAGAGGTCATTTTGTACATTCACCCTTGCAGAGAGTTAATATATGCTCTTATTTTAAGATAAGCCAAAAATTGGGTATAGATCCTCACAAACTTGACAAAGAAACTACAGCCAATGTTGTTAAGAGACTTTGGAACATCTTGGGGTGCTGAAAAATGTTCAATATAATGTCCTTCCTTTTCATTTCAAAAAACACTGGCACTTATTTATCATTTGTGGTATAGATAGACAGACCTCTTCTTCCCATCCACAGATTTTGTATCTCAATTCTTTGGCAGTAGGTAGAATAAATGAATTAATGCATAATGCAGTAACACAAGTTGTTGAAGACAAGACTGGAAGTAGGGCAATGTGGTCTGATGTAAAGGTTCCTCAGTAGAAAAATGTGTTTGACAATGGGCTTTATGTAGAAGATTTTATATCTTACTTGGGGAGTAAATTTTAAAACCATGACCATACTCACATGTTACAGACCTTATAAAGTGTATGTGCGGCATTATGCAATCCACTGCCTACATTTTAACTAGTGAAGTTCACAGGGTAAACTTGTGCTCCAGTAGATTGAAAGAGTCCAAAATGCTTCTTAGTAATGTCTCTAGGATTCAAATCTTCATTAAACATGGCAAAAAAAGAGCCTCCATGGCCTGGGTAGGCTTCTTGGAAGTCCCTTGTCCAGACAAAATATGCTTGATAAAGTTACTGTTGTAAATCTACATATTGGTTATATTTGCACCGCCATTAGCATTCCCATCAGAAGGCCACCCACTATCAGTTATAACCATGGGAATGTCTAAATGGCCCAAGTTTTTCATTATGTAAATGAGAGCATCTACACTTGCATCAAACAAGTTCTTGTACCCTACTTCGTTGGGGGTCTCCATTTTGGAACAATGCATAAGCTAGAGAAATGTCTTTGGGATCAAAGATGTAGGCAAAATAGGGGTATACATCTACTGTAAACGGAGACTTTGTCTGTGAAAGGAAGTTCAAGATGGACTGCATAATTGGAATGAGATTAAGGCTGAAGGTTCCTCTAGAGGGAGGATAAGATTTGTTAAGTTGTAGAGACCTTGATGTCATTTTGTAGATTCAAGGATTTGGATGCAATGTAGATATTTTACATGGCAGGGAAGAGATTTGTTGTGTACGGTGTATCAGGTAGTATCTTGTTGCCCACTAAAAATTATTTGATCTAGATTGTAGAGTAGAGATGGCCAGTTGAAAAAGGCCCTGCACATACACAACTCCACTAAAGATTACTCTATATACCTTTAATTATTACCCATATTCTCAGGAAAGTACTTAGATAAGGAAAACGTCAATTCTTTCATCAAGTGATTTACATTTGTAATACATACAACTCTCCATAATAAGAATAACAAGCATGTAATTTGGTAAATTGGATGCTTCAGAACAAGACATGAACATCCATAAAAGCATAATGGAATAAAGATTTTTGTAGATGTTATAGTTGTCAATGCCCTGATTGACATGTATACAGAACGTGGAGAGCATCTATGGCCAACAACACTAAATAAGATTAAGTGTAGCCATTAAAGACCCTTGATATTTGATGCAGTTGATTTTATTCGCATAACTATGGCAATGGTTCATGTTCAGTAAATCACGACGCCGAGGATAAGCTAAAGAAGAAAACCCTAAAATAAATGAATTATCGAAGGGACTATTCAATATTAGCATGAGTGATATGGACGTCTCTTCGATGTCCCAAAAGATAAAATAGCATATGAGTAGTTTGAGGATTATCAAACGAACTTATTAATATCAGAGTGACTATTTTTTAGTCCCTTCAATATAATGATATATAGAAATATAGTGAGGATAGAAGACAAAATCACAATGAGAGCATGGGGCAAAGTGATTTCCATTAAAGATTGGTAAATATTTTTTCAGAGAAAAAGACTTTATTAAATTTACTGATGTTGAAGAATTGTAAATTGTATGCGATGGAGAAAAATGTTAAAATAAATGTATGAAATAATAAGTTATTTTCACCAAGATGTGAAATATTTCTACAAGGGGAGCGGGTAATTGTTTTACCTAAAAGAATATCTCAATCATGTGAAGGTACATATAATTAAAGGTAAAACATTTCCAGCGAAGGTAATTATGAGCGTGAAGATTGCCAGCAAAGGAGAAATAAAATTTATTAAAAGTATTTTCACGAATGCAAAGGGAGATTAAATTAAATATTTGTCAAACCTGGAAAACAAAAAATTAAATCAAATAAAAGGTCACAACGGATGTGTGAAGCGTCATAACCTTAAAATACAAAGTATTTATTAGAGATAAGTGGAAGGGAGAAAGAATCAATAATCAGAGCAAGCAACAATTAGTAGATTAGGAAATAAATAAATAAAGACTTCCAACATGAATTGTAAAATCTTTTGAAGTATTATAACGAAGAAGGAATATTATAATTTGATGTCCAACATTTGGTGTTCAATTATTTGTTAATGCTCATTCATGTGTTATCTGTGCTATCTCCATAATGGTTTTTCTTTGTTATTTAAATTAATATATCAAGGATATACTTAATTTATCAAGGCACATTTGTTGCCTCTGTGTGATCTACTTGATTAGTTTCTATGAGAAGTTGATTTAAGTCCTTCCAGGTGATTTATGTTTATTGGTCTCTACTAGAAGTTAAAAACCTTTAAATAAATCATCTCAGTTGATTTCTTTCACATTAGAATTAAAAGTCCTTTCAATTGATCACAGTAACTTGGGAAAAATCATTGGGATCAATAAGAAAAGCCTCATAACCAATATTCTTGCACATTTATACAAGTTATAAACATTTGAAAACTGTAGAATAATTCAACTCAAGCCAAGGACACATCTATCATACACATCATGACTCCGTTGCCCATAATAGATAAAGCACTGGTCATTACAAAATAACATTTCAAAACCTTATTCACATATTTAAAATCTCACACATTAGTAGTAAGAATAACTCTCAGCCTTATATCTGACTCACATCTATATGCCACTATGAGTAGATCACTAAGGTCACATAAATCTGCATCAACTATTAAGGTATACCTGCCTAGGTCTGGTAGAACCTAAAGAGAAGGGGGTTTTAAATCATATCAACCCTGTTTCATTAGCCACAATCATTAAGAGATCTTGGCAACTTCTTAAGATTTATAACCTGTGTTTTTGAGACCTAACAGAATTGGCGACTCTGCTAGAGAGTAATTCAGAATCTTGGTTAAAGACCATCTCATTACAGAGTCAGTGAAGTTTTGAATTCAACACAGATTGGTAACTCTATTGGCAAGAAGGACGCAAAAAGATAAAATCATTCCTCTTTTGAAAAAAGGTGGCTACTCTGTTAAAAGGAACCTGATGAAAAATGCAAAAAAAATCCTAGAATAGCTATATTTCTAGACAAAAATAAAGATTAAAGGATGTTGCAAATTTCTTATTAAAGTATGTATTATAATTCTTATTTACTCAATGCAAATTATGGTACCCATGATGTCCCTAGTTCAAAAGAATTAACTAAGCTATGGGGAGAGATAAAACAAAAATTAGAAAGATTGATGGAGGAAGTGGGAAGACTTGAGTCAACAAAGAAAAAGGAAGAATTGACTCAACATATGCTACAATTGAGAGCCAAACTTATTTCAAATACATCACAAAATATACCACTCTATAATGAGGATAGATATGTGAATTCAAGTGATCCTTTGACCTCACAAGTACCTCATACACAACAAAACATTTTTATACCATAGGCCTCAAATCAAATAAATGCTTACCCTACCCCTCTTGGTCAAAGACTACCAACCTACCAAAATTATGAATACAATCAATATGCTGGGCATTATTTGTTGATATGCGTCAGACAACTAAGAGGGGGAGTGAATAAGTGTTGCAAGTATGAGGTGAGCCAGTGTTGTCATTGATGTCAACATACTCATATTGCATTGACAAGAAGGATTTGATGAGCTGTGTGCTGAGGATATTGAGAAAATTAGCCTCAGTCAGGAACAGTGAAGAACAGTGATGAGAAGAAGGTAAATGTACTGTATAGGATGAGAACCGGAGGATGCGGATTAAAGGGTTAGTAGATATGAGTCTTGAGATGCTACAGCTAAGATTTCAGAGGTCCGCATGAAGATCTGAAGGAGTTGTGGCTGCCGGTATAGAACCGGGTCCGGCAAGTATCCAGAGGTGACAGAGGATCACAAAAAGGTCCGGTGAGGTCCGGAATTGTATCATCCTAATCTGCGGATTGGACTGAGTGTTTGGGATGTCCTTTTGATGTGTCATCCTGATTTGTGTATGATTTGGAGGTCCGGAAGTACCTCTTGCATTATGACAGTGGCGACAGACTGTGTTCTTGAAGTTCCGGATGAGGAAGACAAGAGATCCCAGTAAGTAGAGGAAGTGCGGATGTATCCGGACATTCAGACAGGCTTGTGAAGGTTCTTGGATCATGTTTAGGTTGTGTTGTTGGTCCGCATTGATGATAGAGCCCGGAATTGAAGTTATTCTTCCGGATGAAGTTCTTGCTCTGTTTAGCCGACCGGATGAGTTGTTCATCCTGCGAATGTTCTTGTGATGGCCGACCGGATGTGTTATTCATCTTGCGGATACTCCTATGGTTGTTTGCCGACTTAGATGTTTGTTCCTAAGTCGATGTCTTGTATAAATAACTGTTTGTGAGTTCATTTCAGTGTGAGGTGTGAGGATGAGTATGGTATAGTGAAGAAACGTGCGAAAGGCAGAGCAGAGATTGTTGGGCTTAATTGGAACTGATCCGGACATGGTAGAGATGTCATTCTCCAGTTCAAGACTGTGATTTTCATCACTTTGTAGACAGTGTGTCTCCTTGTAGGCAGTGGGCCTCTTTGTGAGCAGTGTGCTCGGGCAGTGAGCCCTTATTGGCATGTGCCATTCATTTTTCTTTATTCTTCTAACAGAGAATAATTCTTGGGTTAATCACCCCGTGGTTTTTCCCTTAACCAGGTTTTCCACGTCAAAATCTTGGTGTTCAATGTGTTGATGCTTATCTGGTCTTGTGTTTATGTATTATGCTTCCATGGATGATTATTTGATATGCTGTTAACTAACAACAGAGAATTAAGTGTTTGAAGGAAGAAGAAGTTTTATACAACTGATTCACCCCCCCCCTCTCAGTTGTATGCCCTAGATCCAACAATTGGTATCAGAGCTAAGTTCCTCTGATAGGAGCTTAACCACTTGAGGAGATCCAGGATGTCGTCATACAAGAAGGATAGTCCGAAGTTCGATGGAACCAACTTCACTCTCTGGAAAGGTCGCATGAAGTGTCACTTGGAATGTATGGGAAAAGCATACTTGGCTATGATTTCAAAACCATATATACCTCCACAAGGTGGTCCGACAACTCTGAATGAAATCACAGAAGCTGAAAATAATCTGCGGACCAAGGAAGCCCTTCTAAGCGCATTGAATGACTCAGATCTCTCGAATGTCATTGACCTACCAACTGCATATGAGATCCTAACTAAACTGGAACTTCTGTATGAAGGAGATGAGTTTGTCAAAAGTGCAAGGTTGCAAAGTCTGAAAGGGAAATTTGAAAGATTGAAAATGAGAGATGATGAAAACATCACTACCTTTATGCCAAGAGTAAATGAGCTGGTATGTGGAATCAGAAATGCTGGTGGAACTTTAGATGAAAATGAGATTGTCTGCAAAATCCTAAGATCCCTTCCTGCTGCCTACAAAATTAAAGTTGCTGCCATTGATGAATTCAGAGCCCACACAACTGTCACAAGAGAACAACTGGCTGGCAAACTAGCTGCATTTGAAATGACCGAGTTTGGAGATGATCCTCCCAAGACTGAATCTGCTTTCAAAGCCAGTGCCTATGTGAAAGGCAAACAGAGATTTGATCCGGGTGAAAACTCATCAAGGAAAATGTCATGGTATGATCAAGCAAGAAGAGACATGGAAGAAGAAGAAGCAGAAACAACTCAACTTGAAGCCCTCATTGCAAAAAGACTGCCAAGAGGATCCGGTAAGTATGAAGGAAAACTACCCTTTAAGTGTTTCAACTGCAATAAGATTGGTCATTTTGCCTCAAGATGTCCGGAGAGATCTGCAAGATCTAATACTCACAGACAAAGGTTTCAAAAGAATTGCTATTATGTTCATGAAGAAGATGACAATGAAGGAGTAACAGATGATGAATCAGAACTAGGAAGCAAATCCGGAAATGAGTGGGTGTTTATAGCCATCAAGGAAGAAGATTCAATACTCTCTGAATCTGTCAATCACAAAGTTGTTGAAAAAGCCTTGGCTGCTCAAGTGGAAGAAAAGGATGATTGGGTTATTGACAGTGGATGTTCTCACCATATGACTGGTGACAAGAATAAGTTCTTAGATTTGGAAAGATATGAAGGAGGAATGGTAAAGTTTGGTGACAATTCTGCTGGCAGAATCAGAGGTAGGGGAACTATTTCCTTTGATGGTAAGAGCAAAACAGGAAATGTACTGTATGTTGAAGGATTGAAGCACAATCTTCTCAGTGTTGGTCAGTTAGTGGACAAAGGCTATGATCTCCGGCTCAAGAATGGAAAATGCAGAATCTTTACAAGCTCCGGAACTGAAATTGCATCCGGTACTCAGACAAGAGGTAACATCTTTCATCTGGTTGGTTCAAATAAAAGTTGTTTGTTTGTTCAAATTGATCAGAGTTGGTTATGGCATAGAAGAATGTGTCATGTAAATTTTGATAACATCATCAAAATAAGCAATACTCAGGCTGTGAGAGATCTCCCAAAGTTGATGAAACCTACAAATAGTGTGTGTAAAGAATGTCAGTTAGGCAAACAAAGCAGAGTCTCTTTTAAAAGCAAAGATCAGTCTTCTACCGGATTGTTGGAATTAGTACATACTGATCTATGTGGTCCGACAAGAATCAAGAGTCTGCAAGGTGATAGATATTTCATGTTGTTAATTGATGATCATTCCCGGATGATGTGGGTTACCTTTCTAAAAGAAAAATCAGAAGCTTTTGAGAAGTTCAAAATCTTCAAAGCTATGGTGGAGAATCAAACCGGATTGAAACTAAAGTGTCTAAGGTCTGATAGAGGTGGTGAATTTACATCTGGTGAATTCATTGACTTTTGTGAGAAACAGGGTATAAGGAGACAGTTGTCTGCTCCTAAGACTCCACAGCAGAATGGAGTAGTTGAGAGAGAACTGGACCATCCAGGAAGCTGCTAGGACAATGATGTTGGAAGCAAATGTTCCTCAAATGTTTTGGAAAGAAGCTATCAGCACTGCAGTCTACACTCTCAATCGAGTTCAAATCAGAAACAACACCGGTAAGACCCCCTATGAACTCTGGTTTGGCATCACTCCTACTGTGAAATATTTCAGAGTATTTGGTAGCAAGTGTTATATTAAAAGAGATGAAGATCTAGGAAAGCTTGATACTAGAAGTGATGAAGGAATTTTCTTGGGCTACTCCACTCAAAGCAAAGCATACCGGTGTTATAATAAGAGATTGAGAAAGATGATAGAAAGCACCAATGTAAAGGTTGATGAAGGAATTGAGAAGCCTTCAAGATTTTATGAGTTTGATGAAGATGACCAAGACAGTGTTCAAGGACCTCAATCCTCTCTGGTGAGACAGAGTCAGCCTGATCCGGTAAATCAGGAAGAAGAGATAGGTTTGAATGAGCCTGATCAAGAAACAGCAGTGCTAGATACTCCCAAAATTCCAAGGTATGTAAGACTGAATCACTCTGAAGATCAGATCATAGGTGACAGAAGCAAAGGTGTACAAACTAGAAGGAATATTGCTCAAAATCAGAATGAATGTTGTCTGATTTCAAAGATTGAACCTAAAACAATAAATGAAGCCTGCAATGATGAAAACTGGACCAAAGCAATGGAAGATGAATTGATGCAAATTGAGAAAAATCATACTTGGGATCTTGTTCCCAGACCTAGAGACAGGAATGTAATTGGAACCAAGTGGGTCTTCCGGAACAAACTAAATGAAGCTGGTGAAGTAATCAGAAACAAAGCTAGATTGGTCTGCAAAGGCTACTCTCAAATAGAAGGAATTGACTTTGAAGAGACTTTTGCTCCGGTAGCAAGAATTGAAGCAGTCAGATTACTTCTTGCATTTGCTGCCTTCAAAGACTTCAAGGTATATCAGATGGATGTCAAGTCTGCCTTCCTAAATGGTGATCTGGAAGAAGAAGTCTACATTGAACAACTGGATGGATTTCAATTGTCTGATAATAATGATATGGTCTGCAAGTTGAAGAAAGCTTTGTATGGATTGAAGCAAGCCCCAAGAGCATGGTATGAAAGGTTGGATAAGCATCTTGTGCAGATTGGATTCAACAAAGGTACTGCTGACAGTAACTTATATTTCAAAATTGATCATGAAAACATTCTGATTGTTGAAGTGTTTGTGGATGATATCATTTTTGGAGGAAGAGATAGTATGTGCAAAACTTTTGCAAATCAGATGAAAAGTGAGTTTGAAATGTCTATGCTTGGTGAAATGAATTTCTTCTTGGGTCTGCAAATTACTCAAACAAAAGAAGGGATCTTCATTTCTCAAACCAAATATGTGAAAGAATTGTTAAAGAAATTTGGTATGGAAGACTCAAAGCCTATGAACACTCCTATGGCAACCGGATGTAAGTTAAGCAAAGATGATGATTCTCCAAAGGCAGATCAGACAAAGTATAGATCAATGATTGGTGGATTGTTGTATCTCACTCAAACTAGACCAGATATAATGCAGGCTGTTGGTCTTGTGGCAAGATTCCAGGCTGATCCTAGAGAATCTCATGTTATGGCAATCAAAAGAATTTTTAGATACTTGAAAGGAACAGTTGAGTATGGTCTATGGTATCCTAGAGATCTGGACTTCTCTCTTCATGCTTACACAGATGCAGATTGGGCAGGAGATGTGGATGACCGGAAGAGCACTAGTGGTGGAGCATTCTTTTTAGGGAAGAGATTGGTTTCTTGGCTAAGCAAGAAACAAGATGCAATATCTCTGTCTACAACTGAAGCAGAATACATTGCAGCAGCAGGTAGTTGCACTCAAATCTTATGGATGAAGCAGATGCTAAGAGACATCAAAGTTGAATATGAGAAGCCTATCACAATTTTCTGTGATAATTCAAGTGCAATTAATATCTCCAAGAATCCGGTATTGCATTCTAAGACTAAGCACATATCTATTAAATTTCACTTTTTGAGAGAACAAGTAAACAAGGAAGAAGTCAGATTGGAGTATGTTCCCTCCAAGGATCAGATTACAGATATCTTTACAAAACCTCTTCCCAAAGACTCTTTTGAATATCTCCGGGAGAAGTTAGGGGTCATGGCCCCTCTGGTGATGAACTAAGATGCACTGATGTGCATCAGTCCGGTGGCTATCACAGTCATATCTTGTGATCCGGACTAATGGGGAGCTGCAACTAAGGGGGAGCAGCTGGTATGATTCTGATGCATGAGAATTGCAAGTATGAGCCCTTTTCCATTGATGTCAAAGGGGGAGAGAAGACATGTGAAAAACAAGTGGTTGATGATCAAAGGGGGAGCAGTAAAGGAAGAGAAGACATATGAAAAGTTGAAGTTCTTGTCTTAATGGTTTTTCACATCATATGTTGCCATCAATGACAAAGGGGGAGATTATTGCAAGTATGAGGTGAGCCAGTGTTGTCATTGATGTCAACATACTCATATTGCATTGACAAGAAGGATTTGATGAGCTGTGTGCTGAGGATATTGAGAAAATTAGCCTCAGTCAGGAACAGTGAAGAACAGTGATGAGAAGAAGGTAAATGTACTGTATAGGATGAGAACCGGAGGATGCGGATTAAAGGGTTAGTAGATATGAGTCTTGAGATGCTACAGCTAAGATTTCAGAGGTCCGCATGAAGATCTGAAGGAGTTGTGGCTGCCGGTATAGAACCGGGTCCGGCAAGTATCCAGAGGTGACAGAGGATCACAAAAAGGTCTGGTGAGGTCCAGAATTGTATCATCTTAATCTGCAGATTGGACTGAGTGTTTGGGATGTCCTTTTGATGTGTCATCCTGATTTGTGTATGATTTGGAGGTCCGGAAGTACCTCTTGCATTATGACAGTGGCGACAGACTGTGTTCTTGAAGTTCCGGATGAGGAAGACAAGAGATCCCAGTAAGTAGAGGAAGTGCGGATGTATCCGGACATTCAGACAGGCTTGTGAAGGTTCTTGGATCATGTTTAGGTTGTGTTGTTGGTCCGCATTGATGATAGAGCCCGGAATTGAAGTTATTCTTCCGGATGAAGTTCTTGCTCTGTTTAGCCGACCGGATGAGTTGTTCATCCTGCGAATGTTCTTGTGATGGCCGACCGGATGTGTTATTCATCTTGCGGATACTCCTATGGTTGTTTGCCGACTTAGATGTTTGTTCCTAAGTCGATGTCTTGTATAAATAACTGTTTGTGAGTTCATTTCAGTGTGAGGTGTGAGGATGAGTATGGTATAGCGAAGAAACGTGCGAAAGGCAGAGCAGAGATTGTTGGGCTTAATTGGAACTGATCCGGACATGGTAGAGATGTCATTCTCCAGTTCAAGACTGTGATTTTCATCACTTTGTAGACAGTGTGTCTCCTTGTAGGCAGTGGGCCTCTTTGTGAGCAGTGTGCTCGGGCAGTGAGCCCTTATTGGCATGTGCCATTCATTTTTCTTTATTCTTCTAACAGAGAATAATTCTTGGGTTAATCACCCCGTGGTTTTTCCCTTAACCGGGTTTTCCACGTCAAAATCTTGGTGTTCAATGTGTTGATGCTTATCTGGTCTTGTGTTTATGTATTATGCTTCCATGGATGATTATTTGATATGCTGTTAACTAACAACAGAGAATTAAGTGTTTGAAGGAAGAAGAAGTTTTATACAACTGATTCACCCCCCCCTCTCAGTTGTATGCCCTAGATCCAACAATAAGTTGTCACAAAAACTTAAACATTTTCTACAATTAAAACATTCATCACTTATCCACAATTATTATAGTTTAACAATGAGTGCATGAAATCAGAAACTTAACCACAGATACAACATCAAACACAAGAGACACCAGATTTACGTGGAAAACCCCAAGGTGGGGAAAAACCATGAAGAGGATTAGCTCTCAATATATATTGCAATCTTGAAATAATGATGTTCAGGCTTGGTCACTCCATGGGCCTAAACATACTGGCTTACTGCCATGAAGAACAACTAGGTCTAGTAGGCTCACTGCCTCAACCCTAAACCTAGCAAGATTACAATAAGGGTTGTTAAACCCTGAGGGCTGTTAAACCCTACTGGAAGCTTACTGCCAGACTCACTGCCATGATCAACACCTTTCTGTAAATTGTGGATAACAATTCCTCTGCTCTGCTCTTCCTCTTCTTTCCTCTGCCTCTTCTCTATTTTACCTTTGGACCTTTCTTAATATCTTTTCATTTTCACTCAAGGACACCTTTTCCATGACTCAACTACAAGTATTTATACACTACATCAACCTTGGAATGATCATCAAGGTCAGCATCACAATCATCAACCATTGGGACAATCTCCAAGGTTGATATTACAAACATTTACAAAATAGGTCCTGACCTATTGCAACATCATGCAAAGGGAATGAAATGTGGATCATGCCATGCCCTATCTAGGACTCAAACATGATCTTCCATGCCACAACATGCTTCCACAATCTTCCAGAGATCTCCGCAATCACTAGGATCAACCAGGTCGGCCAAGACTGGTTACATGCTACATTATCTAGGAACAATCTTCACACACCATCTCAATTTCTTATCATGGACCAAAGTCTAGATAGGAACATGATTAGGAGACATCCAAAAGCATGCTATAATCATCAAGATCAACCACATGAACCTTAACCACTTTATCCATAGGAATCTTCTCACTGAAACACATGAACTTCATTGTCTTCAACTATCATAAAAGAAAGATAGCTTGCAAGCCACCAAACCATGAACCATTACAACTATAGGCACTTATCATCATCCCAGAATTCCCTCTAGAACCGTAGAGAAAATACTATCTTTCTATCCCAGCTAAAGTTACAGAAAAAAGTAGGTTTTGTTGAAACACAGTTGTCGTTACACCAAAAGGTCAACCTATTAATGCCCGATACAACTGCCAGAGTTAATGAATCCATGGGAGGTGGTTAAGCCATGTCATGAATCTTGCGAGAGCTCCTGGCTCACTGCCAACAATCTCCCCCAGTGTCACTCACAGGAGCCCACATCACTCGCGGGGGAGATTCAAACCCGGAACCTTTGGCTCTGATACCAATTGTTGGAAACATAGTTGCCATTGCACCAAAAGGTCAACCTGTTAATGCCCAATACAATTGCCAGAGTTAATGAATCCATGAGAGGTGGTTAAACCATGTCACAAATCCCGCAAGAGATGCTAGCTCACTGCCAACAAGTTTTATTTTGGTGAACACAACTCACTCAGATCTTCATGCGGATGGCTCAAACCTGAAATGTAGCATCCTCAGACATACCTCTAACTTACTTCCAATCCACAGACCATGATCTTCAAGAAGAAATAAATGCAGAGCAGTTTACCAAACTATTCTTTAGCATACAACTCACTATCTGTATTGCACTTCTCTGTAAATCACTTGTTGCTTCCAGAGAGGCTAATTTTCTCAATATCCTCAACATACAAGTCTTCTAAACAAGTAATAGAATAAGATACAGTTGACACTAATGACAACAAGGATATGTTGACATCAATGACAACACTGATTAGGCACATACTTGCAACAATCTCCCCCTTTGTCATTGATGGCAACATATGATGTGAAAAACTACAATAGTCATCAAGACAAGATTCTCCCCCTTTCTCTTTACACACCTACACTTCTTTCTTTCTCCAAAATTCTCCCCCTTTCTTTTGCACATCTACACCCTAAGTTTTTCACATGACTTCTCTCACCCTTTGACATCAATGGTAAAGGGCACATACTTGCACTCTTATGTTTTGATCTAATCTCTCTTCTGAATTCTCTGACTACTCCCCCTTAAAAGTAGCCCTAAAAAGCACCAATCCGGACCTTTGAACACTTTTGAACTGATCCACTATTGTGCATCTTAGTTTAGAGGAGTGATGACCCCTAACTTTTCTATGAGATACTCAAAAGTATCCTTAGGCAAAGGCTTGGTAAAAATATCTACAATTTGATCCTTGGTAGAAACATACTCCAGCTTGACTTCATTCTCTATCACTTTTTCTCTCAGGAAATGATACCGAATGGATATGTGCTTGGTCCTTGAATGCATCACTGGGTTCTTTGATATGTTTATGGCACTTGTGTTGTCACCAAAGATTACAATAGGTTCTTCATACACAACTTTGATGTCCTTCAAAGTCTGCTTTATCCATAACACTTGAGTGCTGTCGTAATGTATTCTACCTCTGCAGTAGACAGGGATATTGAATCTTGTTTCTTTCTTAGCCAAGATACTAATCTTTTTCCCAAGAAGAATGCACCTCCACTTGTACTTTTTCTATCATCCACATCTCTAGCCCAATTTGCATCAGTATATGCACTGAGACTAAAGTCACAGTCCTTAGGGTACCACAAACCATAATCTATTGTGCCTTTTAAATATCTCAGAATTCTTTTGACTGCCATCACATGTGATTCCTTGGGTTCTACCTGAAATCTTGCCACAAGACACACTGCATGCATTATGTCAGGTCTAGTTTGAGTCAGATAAAGTAATCCTCCAATCATAGATCTATACTTTTTCAGGTCTGCCATGGGTGAGTTATCATCTTTGGTCAACTTACAACCAGTTATCATAGGTGTGCATACTGGTTTAGAGTCTTCCATCCCAAATTTCTTTAACAACTCTTTCACATACTTAGACTGAGAAATGAAGATACCCTTATCTGATTGACTTATTTACAAACCTAAAAAGAAGTTCATCTCTCCAAACATACACATTTCAAATTCACTTTGCATTTCTCCAACAAAAATTGAGCACATACCTTCATTGCCTCCAAAAATAATATCATCAACCAAAACTGCAACAATCAGGGTTTGTTCATCATTGATCTTGAAGTAGAGATTACTATCTGTAGTACCTTTACTGAACCCTATATGTATTAGGTACCTGTCCAACCGTGCATAGCATGCCCCGAGAGCTTGTTTTAATCCATACAATGCTTTCTTCAATCTATATACCATGTCCCCTTGTTCTGATGACTGAAATCCTTCTGATTGTTCAATATAGACTTCCTCTTCCAACTCTCCATTTAAGAAGACATACTTCACATCCATTTGATAAACTTTGAAATCTTTGTATGCTACAAAAGCTAGAAACATCCTTATTGCTTCAATCCTTGATACTGGAGCAAAAGTTTCTTCAAAGTCTATTCCTTCAACCTAAGCATATCCTTTACATACCAACCTTGCTTTGTTTCTTACCACTTCACCATTCTCATTCATTTTGTTTTTGAAGACCCACTTTGTACCAATTGCATTCTTGTTTGTTGGTCTGGGAAAAAGATCCCAAATCTAATTCTTCTCTATCTGCATCAATTCTTCTTTCATAGCCTTTATCCAATTCTCATCTTTGGAAGCCTCATCCATAGTTTTAGGTTCATTCTTAGAGATTAGATAGAAATTTACTTGTTCTTCTGCATCTTTTCTTCTAGTTAAGATCCCTTTGGTCTTATCTCCTATGATTTGATTTTTAGAATGACTGGTTCTTACATATCTTGGAGTTTTGGTAGCACTTACCAAAGCTTGTTCTTCTTCATCTGTGTTGTCTTCATCCTGCACCACTTCTAAAACATCTAGATCATTTCACTCATATCCACTTGATTCTGAAAACCTTTCCTTACATTCATCAACTTTGATATTTGCATTTTCAATGATCTTATTTAGCCTCTTATTATAGCACCAGTAGGCCTTACTCTTGGTGGAGTAACCAAGGAAGATTCCTTCATCACATCTAGCATCAACTGGCCTAAATCTTCTTCTCTTTTGATATAACATTTGCTACCAAAAACTTTGAAATATTTCATAGTAGGAACTCTACCATGCCACAATTCATAGGGAGTTTTTGAACTGTTACCTTTTACTTGAACTCTATTTAGGATATATATTGCAGTGTGAATTACCTCTCTCCAATATGCTTTTAGAAGATGAGCTTCCTTCATCATGGTTCTAGCAGCTTCTTGAACTGTTCTATTTTTCCTTTCAATAACACCATTTTGTTGTGGAGTTCTGGGCGCAGATAGTTGTCTCTTTATTCTATGTTCTTCACAAAAGAAATTAAATTCATTTGATGTGAACTCTCCTCCTCTATCAAACCTCAAGCATTTGATTTTCAAATCCATCTCATTTTCAACCATTACCTTAAATGCCTTGAATTTATCTAGAGCTTCAACTTTCTCTTCCAAAAAGGTGACCCAAGTCATTCTAGAATAATCATCAATGAGCAGCATGAAATACATGTCTCCTTGCAATCTTCTTACTCTGGTAGGTATGCACAAATCTGTATCTACTAGCTCAAGTAGTCCTCTAACTGATTGGTCCTTGCTCTTAAAACTTGTTCTTGTCTGTTTCCCAAATTGACACTCCTTGCAAACTGGATTAGCAGGCTTCACAAGCTTAGGCAAATCTCTAACAATCTGTACAATACTTATCTTCGTAATATTATCAAAATTTATGTGACACAACCTTCTATGCCATAACCAACTCTCATCAATCTGAGTCAACAAGCAATAGTTCTCGGTTCCTTTCAAGTGATAGATATTACCTTTGGTCTTCTTACCAGTTGCAATGAATATTCTAGAGCTTTCTCTGATCTTGCATCCATTGTCCTTGAAGCTTAAGTCATAGCCCTTGTCACACATCTAACCCACACTCAGAAGATTTTGCTTTAATCCTTTCACATACAATACATCTTCAGTATTATGCTTGCCATCAAAAGAAATAGATCCTTTTCCACAAATCCTACTAGCCGTATCATCTCCAAACCTAACCAATCCCCCATCATATCTTTCCAAACTTACAAACTTACTTTTGTCACCAGTCATGTGGTGAGAGCAACCACTATCAATAACCCATTCATCCTTGTCCTCAATGACCTGAGTAGTCAAAGTAGTTTCCATTGGTTTTTCTTCTTTCACACATCTAGAAGAATTAGCAGACATAAGATCTTCCTTAATAGCAATCAACAAGAATTCATTTACAGAGGAACTAGCATTATCTGGTTCACCATTATCTGATCTCCTTCATCATCATCAAAATCTTCAACATAATAACACTTCTTTTGGGTCCTAGGCCTATTCTCATATCTTCTTCTATTTCTTTCAATTCTTTCAGGACATATGGAAGCAAATTGACTTACTTTACCATAGGAAAAACATTTGAAAGGTTGTTTGCCTTTATACTTATTGGATCTTCTTTGCAATTTGTCTAAAAAGTTGGCTTCAGCTTCATATAACTCATCATTAGATTCTACCTTGTACTTTTCTAATCTAGAAGTACTTCTAGGAGTACTGGCTTTGAAGGCTGTCTCAACTTTTGACAGAGCATCAACTAACTCCCTCATTTCAAAAGCAATAAGCTTACCAAGAAACTAATCCCTATTAATGGTTTTTACTTGCATGAATTCTTCAATTACGGCTACCTTGTGATAGTAGGACTTGGGTAGAGATCTGAGAATTTTCATAACAATTTCCTTTTCCTCAAGAGTTTATCCTATGGCTTTTATCTCTATAACAAGTTCATCAACTCTTTGCATAAAAGCTCATATGTTTTCATCATTATTCATCTTCAAGCTTTCATATTTCACTTTCAAACTTTGTAACTTGGCTTCCTTCATAGAATCATCTCCTTCATACAAATTTTTCAACTTTTCCCATACGTTATTTGCAGTTTCAAGATCCACCACTTTCGTCAATATTGAGTCAGTTAATGAGCTTAGCAAAGCATCCTTTGCCTTGATATCTATCTCATATTATTTGATTTCATCTTTAATCGTTGGGCCATTTTGAGGTATGGTGTATTCTATTTTTGTAGCTTTCCAAACTTTGTAACCAAGAGAAAGAAGATGGCTTTTCATCTGAGCCTTCCATAATTTGTTCCATCAAAATGCAGCGCTTCCTTCTTGTAAGACATTTTGGATCTTCCTCAAATTGTTAAACTTTCTTTAGAGGAACTTGTCTCTGATACCAATTGTTGATATGTGTTAGACAACTGAGAGGGGGGGTGAATCAGTTGTCACAAAAACTTAAACACTTTCTGTAATTAAAACATTCATCACTTATCCACAATTATTATAGTTTAACAATGAGTGTATGAAATTAGAAACTTAACCACAGATACAACATCAAACACAAGAGTCACCAGATTTACATGGAAAACCCCAAGGTGGGGAAAAACCACAGAGAGGATTAGCTCTCAATATATATTGCAATCTTGAAATAATGATGTTCAGGCTTGGTCACTCCATGGGCCTAAACATACTGGCTTACTGCCATGAAGAACAACTAGGTCTAGAAAGCTCACTGCCTCAACCCTAAACCTAGTAAGATTCCAATAAGGGCTGTTACACCCTGAGGGCTATGAAACCCTACTAGCGGCTTACTACCAGACTCATTATCACGATCAACACTTTTCTGTATTGTGAATAAAAATTCCTCTACTCTGCTCTGCTCTTCCTCTTCTTTCCTCTGCCTCTTCTCTACTCTGCCTTTGGACCTTTCTTAATATCTTTTCATTTTCACTCAAGGACACCTTTTCCACAACTCAACTACAAGTATTTATACACTACATCAACCTCGGAATGATCATCAAGGTCGGCATCATAATCATCAACCATTGGAACAATCTCCATGGTTGGTATTACAGACATTTACAAAATAGGTCTTGACCTATTGCAACATCATGCAAAGGGAATGAAATGTGGATCATGTCATGCCTTAGCTAGGATGCAAACATGATCTTCCACACCACACCACGCTTCCACAATCTTCCAAAAATCTCTGCAATCACTGGGATCAACTAGGTCGGCCAAGACTGGTTACATGCTACATTATCTAGGAACAATCTTCACACACCATCTCAATTTCTTATCGCGGACCAAATTCTAGATAGGAACATGATTAGGAGACATCCACAAGAACTCTATAATCATCAAGAGCAACCACACAAACCTCAACCACTTTATCCATAGGAATCTTCTCATTAGAACACATGAATGTCACTGTCTTCAACTGTCATAAAATAAAGATAGCTTGCAGACCACCAAACCACAAACCATTGCAATTGTAGGCACTTATCATCATCCCAGACTTCCCTCTAGAACTGTAGAGCAAAATACTTTATTGCAAAGGAATGCAGAGCCGAATACTATCTTCCATTCCCAACTGAACTTACAGAAAAAAGTAGGTTTCACTCTGGTGAACACAACTCACTTAGATCTTCATACGGATGGCTTAGACCTAAAATGTAGCATCCTCATACATACCTCTAACTTACTTCCAATTTGCAGACCACGATCTTCAAGAAGAAATAAATGTTAAGTAGTTTACCAGACTATTCTTCAGCATACAACTCACTATTTGTACTGCACTTCTCTATAACTCATTTGTTTCTTTCAGAGACATTAATTTTCTCAATATCCTCAACATACAAGTCTTCCAAACAAGTAATAGAATAAGATATAGTTGACACTAATGAGAACAAGGATATGTTGACATCAATGACAACACCGATTAGGCACATACTTGCAACAATTATCAATATCAAGCCCTCATTAAAATAGTCAACAATGTCAACCACTTCCACGAAAATTGTATGTCTTAGATATTGATAAACCAATGAACTTCAATAGCATCCAAGGCTACCCAAATTGTTATCCAGTTGAGCTTAGAAATCATATACCTAAGTTTCACAGAGAGAAATATGAATCATCTCACAGGCATGTGCAACTATTTTGTGAATTTATTGAGGACTTTGAGATTTATGCAGAAGGTGTCATTATGAAATGCTTTGCAAGATCATTGAGGGATTATGCAAGAGAATAGTGTATTAGCTTGCCCATACAAAATGTATCCTCATGGGAAGATTTCAAAAGGTTGTTCCTGAGTCAGTTTGATGATAACTATGAAAAGTTTATACAAGCCTTCGGGCCTCAACATATTCTAGGGAACAATGAAATGATATATGATACATTAGAAGGTGAGAGTAGTCTTCAAAGTGTAAATGCTCCTCTTGTCCCAGCCCACCCACCTCAATACCTGAATCAGTAATTTGAGGAGGAAGAAGATGAGTATTTGCATATTCAAGAAAAAGGTCAAACACCTGATGAAGAATAAATATGCACACCTGATTATGGTATACATAATAATCTGAGTGCATTTCATGATCAAACAATGGAGGTGCAGCCAGTTATGCATTATTATAGCATTGGTAATAATAAGTTAGAAGTTGAAACACAAAGGGACTGTGTTCCTTACAATAATGAAGGGAGTAATGATTGCAATCAATCTATAGAGGATGGGTATGTATGTGAAAATGTCTATTATGACAACCCTGTGGACTTTGACTTGCAACTAAGTGGTGCTTACAAAGGTTATGAGGAAGAGACACTAGAAGATGCGGAAGAGGAAGTATGTTCCCTTAGTACTGAGTAAGTTTTAGACTTATTGACCATTGAATATCATAAGTGTACACACAAGAATGATACTAAAATTTCATGCCCAACATACATATGCTTTGACAGTGAAGATACTTTGTGTCACAAGGATGATGAAATTCATGATGAGTATGAAAGATTATGTTTAGGTTTGCATTTTGATAAGATAGAGACAGTTGGTGGTCATGGATTTAATTGCAACAGCACTCCAAAAATGCACACTTTATTTGATTTTGGAGGTGTTGATGGTTCAAACATATTAAATCTGCAAACTAGTGATTTTGGTGATAGAGTTTCAAGATCACAACCATGTGGACAAGCTACATGTGATGCTGAAAATAGTACTGATGTTGTGTCATTAGATGGTGCCAACATTGAAGAAAATAGATGTCAAATACAATTTGATTTTTTTTGCTTCCCAGTTTAGATAGAGAGCCATCCTTTGGTGGATGATAGCAAGTGTGATCACAAAAGATATCACATAGAGATTGAGTCTAGCCTATCACATAAATATGAGATTTTTCGGATTATGCCTAATTTTCAAATGCATAATAATGGAGAATATACTAGCAGCATTGAGCATAATAGGTTGATGAAATTCAAGCAAGTAGATTTCAACAAAATTGTTAGATTGGTTTTAGTACAGCATGATAAAAATTAAGTGTTTGACAAGGGAAAATATAAACTTTCTTTTTTCTGGTGGCCTTGTGCCACCAGCTATGGTGTGGTTTTTCATGCCATACAATTTAGGGCAAATAAGGAGGTTGTATTCTATTTCCCAATGGACAAGGCATTTGGTCTGCTCCCCAGAGATCTGGAATCTTGCTATGCCTGCAAGGGGCATACATTCCCAAGCAAGAGCCACTGTTGGGACCTAAAATTTCCTTTAATTTTTTGTAAAATTTTAGGTTCCCATGATGTGAAATTTGATTGCAGTACTCAAAAATACACCTAAAAAATTTGCCCCAGTGACCTATTTTGGAGGGTCATAATTCGAAGCCTATTCAGCTTTGTGCCAAATCACTTGACAAGCATATTTATATACCATATGTGAGTGTGCATATCCAATTGTAGCCTCCCATGATCAGATTTCACAGGGTGCTCAAAGGAATGCACAGTTGAAGGCTCTTGTTTCTATTCATGGGCAAAGCAGTTATCCAAGTGATCTACTCACTCAAGATGGACAAAACCATAAGGCTATGTATTTAATTGCTAGATTTTCTAGAACAAGGAACAATGATCAAGGTTTACATGAATCTTGGGTAAATTCTAGATCTTAGCTCTGGATGCCTGGGGTTGTCGGGTCAGATTTTAGCATGCACATGAACCCTTTCCCTCCTTGCCATGGGGCAATCCACCATGTCACTCTCGCTCACGTGGAATTAGCCATTTGAGAGGAGGTGAGACATGGTGGGGGTTTGGCTCATTGGAGAGATGGACTTTGTGGAGAGCGGTCAGCAAGTACTGCAGCCTTTGTTGTTGTGTGCTTAGTTGTATGTTTCATTTGATCATTGTTTTAGTTGAGATAACCCCATGACCGAAAGGGTCACTAGTTTCTCTTCTTCAATTTGGATTTCTTAGATTCCACCTTTGTGTGGGTAAGTAATTTTTCTTTATGATGTCCTCTTGTCTTTGTAAGTGTTGTAAGAGTTCTTGTTGTATCTGACATTGTCTAGTTTCTTCTAACAATAAGAGGACAAATGGGTCTCCTTATGGTAGAACAAATGCTTCTTATTGTGGTCTTGGATGGGTCTCTTGGATCTCATCATGGATAACCCTCACCCACTCTCCTCTCACTCCTAAGCACATTCATGAATCATGATGCAAGTAAATGCGTGATTACTTACCTTAACCAGATCTAGGGTTTTGACCTAGGGTTTAGTTGACCTAGGGTTTGACTTTGCATTTTGACTTGTTTTTACCTCATGATGGAATTGAGGGTTTGATTAGATCATTTACTATAGTTACCTCATGATGGAATCAAGGGTTTGCTATTTTGTCTATTCTAGGGTTTCTATATGCATGTAAGCTAAATGATATGCAAAACATCTTTTTGGTATTTTTTTAGTATTTTAGAAATGAAAGTGCTTCTGATCTATGAAAAGGAAATATGTATGCAATTCTATATGACTTTTCTAATGCAAAGTTAACCTATGTTTTTTTTTTCGTTTTTGATGATTTTAATGTGATCTAATCTAATGAAAAGGGAAATTGTTTCTTCTAACAATTTAGATCTAGGAATATGAAAGAAACTAATCTAACATGCAAGATCTAATTATCAAGGAAAAAGAAATGTTTTACTGTTCCCAAGAGCAAATTTGATTCTCTAATTAATATTAATTGAACAAAAACAATGAAGGAACTTGAGAGAAATGAAGATTTGTTGACTCCACTACCCTCAGCAATCATTGTAATTGGCAACCTCGAATCCTTTTGTGGCAGCGAGTGATCCTCTTGACACCAAAATGACATAAAGAAGCAAAAAGAAGCTTTGATGAAGCTTGTATGAGCTCAATGAGAGCTTGGATTGAGCACAATGGCATAGAATGAAGTAGTGTGATGCTACTTGGTTGAACAAATAAAGCAAAAGTCACCTTCTTCTTGTAAGAGCATTTGAATGCTAAGTTAGAGAGCAAAACTGGCAAGAGCTGTGTGCACAATGAATTTGCCTCCCTTTATGCTTGAGGGAGGGGTGTATTTATAGGTTTAGAAGAAGGGATTGATCAAAGAGTTAACTCATTTGATTGATGAGTTAACAAAGATGATTGGGGAGTTAACAAGGTTGATTGCCTAGTGAACTCGGCTGATTAAAGAGTGATGAAACAAAGATAGCTTATCACTGAAGAGAAAATGGAGGTGAGGGAATGCATGAGATTTATTGAAGAGTTAAGTTGAGATCAAATAAAGATAATTCCACATGTGTGGGTGCATGAAATAGTTAACTCTATATTAGGGATCAAAAACCATGCAAACTGGAAGAAAAACGGGCAAAAATGGAGTAAAAATGAGTGAGAAACTCGAGTTTTTCCATAGCTTACAAAAAATGGTAGGGTCACCCTTTTTGCCAGTAGCGTCACCCCTAAGAGACCATGGGTCTCCCTTGGGAGATCTAGGCTGGACAGGGTCAGATGCAGAAAAATAGGCTAGGAGATACAAGAAGAGAAGTAAAGGAGGGGTTCTACATCAAGAAATAGGTCAGTCATGTGGAAGAATCCAAATCTCCACTTGCATCTGCAGGATCTCCTGGGGGAGATCTGGAAATAATAGGAGGAGATTTGGATTGGTTCACCGAAACTAAAAACTAAAAGTGGGAGATGGATAAGGAGACCTCTAGAAGGCTTCTAGGAGGTGCACTAGATGAAAAACATAGGGGAGAGGTGAAAACACACCTACAAGACACTCATAGGGCTTAGGAGCAAGGTCGAAAGCTCAAAAAACACAAGTCAACAAGTGTCAAAAAGCATCACAAGCGAGGAGAGAGAGAAATTGAAAAGGAAGGAACAACACAAGACAAGACAGATGACACATCATCAAGAGGCTTGCTACTTAAAGGACATTATTTCATGCTTACATGTACGTGACAAGGATTTGAATCATCACATGGGTCCTCATGGAGGCTCTGCGTGATTTTTGTGCTTACATATTTTCCCCCTCAGGGATGGTAGTCTACATGAATGGTAGGTACCGTTCTCGAACTAGGCCTTACCTGTTGTCAATTTTCCTGCAATTTGTACTTGCAATAACTAGTATTAGTCTGGCATTTAAATATATCAAAACGAATAATGAAAATTGAAATGACAAACTTACCATGGATCGTTTGAGTTTGACTAGTTGCTTGCCTTTGTTGGTTTGGACCTGTATGTATGAGAGCATAGAAAACAATGCATGAAACAGATGCATAAAAGCAAAGAACTAATCTAAAAATCCATAAATGGACTAAGTTAAGGGCAAACAAAGCAAGCCAAATTTTGAGATTGGAGCAAAACAGTGACAAAATCATTCATGTGAGCAGTCGTTAGAAAGATATCATCAAGGAGATCACAAAGATGGCCACCTCCTCTTTGGCCATAGAGAATTGGGTATGCAATCAGTGAAAACCCCTCCTCTAAACCCTAGCTTGAATTTTGCAAAAAATCTCATAAAATTGTCTATTTTTGGTGATTTTCTCTGTTGCATTGTGTTCGTCTCATCGTTTAGAGCAAGATTGGTTTTTCATTTTCTGAAATCAGTCAAAAATGAGGTTTTTAGAGTAGTTTTTGGTCAAGGGATCCTCCTTTAGGGTTGCCCCTTTTTCTATATAGGGTCACCCGGGGGAGATCCTAAAAAGTAGTAGGGTCACCCAAGGGAGATCCTGCAAAACAACAGGGTCGCTTGGGGGAGATCCGGAAAAACACCTAGGTCGCCCAGGGGAGACCCTGTTGGACTAATTTTTTACTACATTTGATGTTGTTTAACACTTGTTTCACTCTGATCTGACATGATTTGGTCACTCTATTTACCTGTTTACTGTAATTTTGAAGGTTTATATGCTTTTTTGTGTAAGGTTTTTCTGCAGTTTTACAATTTTTAGGGATTTTTATGAGTTTACGAGATCTAATCTAAAGTTCTCTTTTGATTTTGTAGGACATGCATATCTGATGGAATGCCTGTCGAGAGTAGGGATGGATCTTAGGGTTGTTTGCTTCATTGAGTACTAAGGATCGTGCTATTCTGAAGAGGGCAAGCCTAGCTAGAGTTTGTCATGTACCTGTGATTCATCTTGTACCTCGCATATGTTGTGACATTTTGACTTACTGGGATGCAAACAAAAACATATTTAGGTTCCCATAGATTTTTGGAGAGTGGACTATCACTCTATATGATGTGTACCACATACTTGGGGTTCTTGTGAGAGGACAACCTGTGTCTCTTCTAGTTAGAGAGTCTTATGAGGACAAGGCTTCCTGGGCTGCATTTATGGGGGTCAATCACTGGGGATCAAATAGGAGTTTAGCGTACTTCCATGCCATGACTCTACATCCCACTCTTGAGGAGGTTCTTGATTGGATTGATTACTTCGAGGCTGTCAGGGGACAAGGCCTCGACTTGTTTGAGATGGTGTTGGGCACCCATCATTCATGAGATTGAGGAGGGTACAGTTTACACTTGGGGTCCTAACATTTTGGCCATGGTTTACAGATATTTCTATCATATTTCCTGGTGAGGGACTCTAGCCTTTAGCCACTCTTTGATTATGGCATGGATATTTGAGCACGAGGCCCTACTAGAAGCTCATTCCGCTTCTAGATAGGCGACTACCAAGAGCGGCAAGGTGGATGCATGTTGGTCACTTCGATACTACTTTACCTACTGTTTCTACTCTTACAGATGAGGACATGATCTTTGATCCTTATTGCGATATGGAGGGAGCTTGGGCCCAAGATGGTGAGATTAGAGAATATTGTCATGAAGTATCTAAGATCATAGACTGTAATGGTCTGGTTGAGGCTCATCGAGTTGATCGTGTCTTATAGTAGTTTGGCGAGGACGTCCCTGAGGACTTGCCCCTAGTGTCTACTTGTTACAAGACCATTTATGAGATGGGTGAGATTGGACAGAGAAACGTCATTTGGACTCCTTTGACTCTAGGCATCTTCATTACTAGGGTCTCTAGAGGAGGACAGAGGGGAGGGAGAGGGACTCCTTCCTGATCTTTGATTATGACTATTGACTCAGAGTCCACTGATGAGGACTATGTTCCAGATAGTAATGATTCATCAGATGAGGCCCTCCCCAAGGATGAGGATTTCGATGACATTGATGATTCTGATGATGTTCCTTGATATCCTCTAAGGTCCTCCTATTGTTCCTTGACCTCCTCATTCAGATGAGGTGATGCATCAGTTTGACCCTGATTGGTATCCTGGTGATCCACGTAAGTTTCACCTATTCACTTTTTATGCTCTTGTCGTTTCTCTTTTCATACATAACTAACTTGGTCTTGTTTCGCTTTTGCTATTTCAGGCAATGTCAGAGAGTGGAGGGACTTTGTTCATGAGGTCAATGTTGGATTAGCTTCTCCCTTCACTAGGATGAATTGTGATCATCTTTTAGATGATCCTGGTGTGCCCCCAGCTACGGGGAGACACACTGACATTTTTACTCTTGTCTACCATGGGTGCTAGATAACTATAGAGTTGAAGACCTAGGTTGACTTGCTTAAGGGTGAGAACCAGGTACTCTAAGAGATGGCCTACCTTAATTTTGGATGGCGTGACAGTAGCATGGCAGGACCTTCACAGTCACATGCTCACAATAGAGCACCTCATTCTCATAGGTCTCATGGAATGACGAGTGGTACTCGTAGATGGAGGAGCTGAAGTCCTGAGGGTTCCGTTGGAGGAAACCACCCTTGACTTCCTTTCTTGAAATTCATGCCCCCTTGCATGGGGAGCCTCTACATTTCTCAAGAGCATTTTGTCTTAGCTCTTTGATACTCTTATATATGAACTTTGAATATATCTTATAAACGCTTATCCTTTTATGGTTTTCTCCCATCGAATTAGTACTCATCTCTTGTGCATGTTTATAAGTTTTGAGAACTTGTTGATTATTTTTGACCTTTTCAATTCTTTTAACGATGCAAGTATGATAACAATGACATATTTTTGTAATTTTTTTGGGTATGTATATGAGATACAGTTCACGATATGATAATGCAAGAACACAAGAAATGCTGAAATGAGACATTTACTTCTACTGAATGTCATGAGATATGACATTTGACTTTATTGCTTTGAGACTCTTT
Source organism: Cunninghamia lanceolata (assembly GCA_027924645.1). Classification (NCBI taxonomy): domain Eukaryota; kingdom Viridiplantae; phylum Streptophyta; class Pinopsida; order Cupressales; family Cupressaceae; genus Cunninghamia; species Cunninghamia lanceolata. Next base: position 10,462,016 of record BSBN01000320.1, read on the forward strand.
CTGATTTTTGGCATGAATGCAATGTGGAACAGACAATGTGACTGCTCTTTAGATATGATTTTCAATTCAGGGGATTACAAGTTGTCCTAATATAAGAGAGCTATCCAAGGCTATGAGATGGGATTCAAGAAAACTCAAGTGGGGAGTGGAAAAAGAATAATGGAATGCTTTTGATTTCTAGACTCCGCTAAAGGCTAAACACTAATCCTTATCTAGATAAGACAAGCTAACAAGCTTTCAACTTAGACAAGAAACAAATTTTATTGGTGTTCTCTAGACTTAGATCATAGGTAGCAAGCAATATAGACACAGGGTAAAGGATAAAAGGGAAAGAACAAAGGTCCCTAGATAGAAGATGATCCTAGAGACTACTAGACTCTTCAGTTTTTCTCAGCTAGTGCGTGTGTGTGCTTTGTACCTCTCTTTCTCTGTTAAAATGTCACCCTTGAGGATTCAAGCTTAGACTAATCTCTACCCAATAGTACGGACATTCAATAGTCTTCTCTCTTTCACTCTTTTTTTGTATCTCTCTTTTTTTTTTGCTTTTTCACTTTTTTTTGTATTTTCCTCACTTGACTTTCTCTCTTTTTTTTGAATTTTTTACTTTTCAAGAAATGAATTCTTTTGGAACCTTTGCTATGCAATGATTTGATCTCTTAATTCTCACTTTTGACACTCTTATTTTGATCACTCATTTTTTATTCACTCAAATTTTAGATTGCTTCCTTCAGAGTTTTGATCTTCCTGTAGTTAGGGTAAAATTGCAAATCAGGGCAAATGAAATAAACAACAATGATAAAAACCCTAGCAATGCACAATGAAGCACAAGACAACATGAAAATCAAAATAACAAATGTAAATGCAAACTGATCTCCACGCTATGCTTGATTTATCTCCATTGCTCTTCTCCACCTCGCATGAGCATGCAAGATTTTGAAGGATTATTGTTGGAAGGATGTTGGGTGCTCACTTCTGTAGCAAAATATTAAGATGAAGATGCTAGAATGAATGATAGATGAAGGATGCAAAGGCTCTAATGATATTTCAACAGCATGTGGATACTTGAGGATCAATGCCTGCTAATGGCTTATGAGGGGGTTGATTTATAGGAAAGGCTTGGTTCAAATGGATGGTTAGGATCAATTAGGGCATTAGATGAAATGGATGGATAGGATTAAGTTAGGTTTCCTTGCACATTAAGAAATTGTAGTCAATTGACATGTGGCAAGGGAGGCTTAGGTGTGCAAGGGAGGAGATGGAAGTTGATATGGAAGAAGGCAAGAAGGAACAGGTTTCTCCGCGGGAGACACATGCTGAACAAACTCTCCGCATGACTAGAAGCAGGTGGATCCTCTGTGTGGCTCTCATGAACTCTCTCTTTCTGTATCATTTTGGATATATAACAGCAGTTGTTTAATCCTCGAACTTACAGATGGTGACACAGATCAGAAAGTTGGTGAAAGAGTTCTTTATCCCAGTTATTCTTCTATAAAACAGGAAGAATTGACAAATCAAAAATCTGGTATAGGAATTGCTTGTGTTGACTTTCACACGATTGTAGGAGTTAAAGATGGAAACACATTTAAGGAAGGAATATATCGTTCAAATTGCCATGTGCCTTATAAAATTAGGAGCCATTTACCTACTCGTGGATTAGTCTTAGGGCCTTAAAAGATTTTCTGAGAAGAACAATGTAGTGTTTTCAAACGATTCTTCATTCGAGGGAACACATGAATGGCAAAGAAGGGGAAGTGACATGTCATTTTCTGACCTTAATGATGTCAAGGGTGGCAGAGGAACTGGAGAAGTATCTTGCCTTTAGAGAAGAAATTTATAAGAAAGCAAAAGAGTTAAATGCCATGAGCGAGTCTTTGCAATTATTTTATATGGGAAATTATTTTCAGATCAGAGGTGAATTATTTTGGAAGATTTAACCCGATGCAAGGAAAGATTTTGATATTGTTCATCCAGAATTAAGATAATGAAGTAATTAATTCAAAAGGTGATTATTTTACCTATAAGATATTTTTGGAAGAACATACAAAGGCTAATAAAATATTTTTGCCGAGGAGGAGAAATTATTTCTCAAATGAATTAATTTTGCCCAAAATATGCGGGTGAATATAATTGAGAAATGAAGTAAACTTATTTAAAATACTTTATTAAGTAAAAATTAATGAAGTATGAGAATAAATATTTTGTTATCGAAAACTATGAAGATTGATTTAAATATTTAATTCGGCAAAGGCAAGTATTTTATTTTACCGGGAAATCAATTAAATAAAGAGTTGTACTAAAGAACTTACCAAGCAGCAGAGAGTATTTCGTGAACGGCAAAAGATCAATATTAAAAACAATTAATTAAACCTAAGGTCATGCCAAAGAATTTGTTAAACTATTTCAGCCCTAAAAGGAAATATCAAAGCAAATTAATTAAGATAAAATGAAATGTTGTCATGAGGATAAAACTCTAAATACATGAGTGAATATACAACGGAAGTAAGGAAACTATACCGCACGCCACAGGTCCTAAGGCTCAATGCAAATTATATGTTTCTATATGATTTATCTAATAAATGATTTGATTTGTTTTTGCAGGATTATGATTAATATAGTAAAGTGATTTCAAGAAGAGGATCGAATTGATGGAAGACAAAATATTTCAAGCCGGAGATGAAAGAATGTAGTCGGATGATTAATTATTTTTTTTATCAATTGAAACCATATGTCCGTTATATCAGTTATTTAAACTGCAAAATGAATGTAACAGGTCTGAGGCTTGTTGCATCTCTTTAAATAGAGATCCCAGGACCCGGAGAAAGGGGAGGAGTTAGAATTAGGTTAGAAATAGGGATTTTCACAAAAAGACAATTGAAATACTTTAGGATTAAATTAGGTTAGATTTTATTCAATCTGATGCAAATTTCATCCTTCTGTGCAATGTCGTTCTGAGAAAGATTATGGTCGTGATATGTTTTGAGGCAGCGTTGTTGAGGATTCAAAGTCGAAATACACTGTGACGGTATCATCTGTTTGTTGTTTTTCATTCAATCAATTTAATTATCTCCATGTCATTCATTTTCTGATTATTCAATTCGAATGTGTTAAGGATATGTTCAAATTGTCTGATTACAATTGCTAATTCAGTATATTTGATTTGATTGGTTTCTCAAGTAGAATTAAATCATTTCTCATCAATTATAGTAATCTTAGAATGTTGAATGGATTATTAAGTACGATTAATTGATTAGGGTTATTAATTTGTCTCCAGAGTTGATCTAATTTGTTAATTTGCAAATTTAAATTGGTTCTTTCGGGAAAGATTAAAATCCTTTTTAATATTTTGCATTTAATTCAATTATGTCCTTTGGATTATTAAGAATGAGTTAATAATTTCTTCCTTGCACGTTTGTACAAGTTGCAAACTATTATATGTGTCAATCAGATCGAGTTATTACCCGATACAAGTTATTTGTTTTTGATATCCTGACTCCGTTGCCCAAACAGACAAAGCACCAGTCTAATTATTGATTTATTTTACATTTAAAATCTTTGCTCTGTTGTAGATTCATTTCATGTTATTTGTTATTTCTGTTAAAATTTAGATTAAATCATTTACTTTTCCTTAGAAATAGTTTATAGTATTTCATCTGATTTACAAGTATGCCAGTGTAATCAGATAAACTAGCAGCAAACCAACATCGATTTAATCATACAACCTGCTTTGAAAATCAAAGGTTCACCTGCCTAGGTTGTAGCAGGACCTGAAGTGTAGGGAGAAGTTGATCGTTAAGGTCAAACTCCAGTCATTGGCTCAAAAACGTTGTAGATTTGACCATAGGGCTTGGCATCCCCTTAGAATCCACAACCTGCATTTTTAAGACCCAACAAATTGGCGACTCTGCTGGGGAAGCAACTGAAGAAAATCCTGTAGTGGGCCATCTCGCCTTATAGAGTCATTAAAACTTTTAAATCAAGTCTTCAAACATAGATTCATAATTGTGAAATTTGCACTCCCCATCCGAGTCTACCCAACAAATTGGCGACTCTGCTGGGGAGAGTTTTGCCTGAAAATCTAAAGCCATTTGTCATAGAGTCAATCCAAAGTTTTAATTAAAAGACTCTGCTGGGAAGAAAAGTATTTCAATTTTCCTCTTCTCACAAGAGGTGGTGACTCCGAAAATAAAATTGATGAAACATGGAAAAATATAACATAACCCCTTTAGATGCATTCTTTGAACCAAGGAGACATGAAGGAGAACCCTTAAATAATGGGTATGCAAATGAAAATAATGACTATAACAGCCCACATGATGAGGGGAAGCTTATTGATCAAACTGTTGTTGACCTTGATAGCATGATTGATCAGGAATTAGAAATGTATTTAGAATGGGGAGAACAATAGCTCAGGAGATCACAGATGATACAAAGAAGCAAAGAACTAGATAGACAAATAGTAGGATTGGATAGACAGCTGGCACAATTGGGCCTCCAGGTACTGGAACCACCAAAACCTATCCCTCCACATAAACAGAGTGGTGATGTCAATTCACTTACACCCTCTCAAAACACATATGCTCCATATACTCCAAGAGCACCTCATGATCCATACCATGACCCTATCCAGTATAATAAGCCACCACAAGAGCCCTAGCTTATAAATGCAAGTAACATTCCTCAATACTATTCACCACTAGGACAGCACTATACCCCGCAACACCAACAATACGTGCCACATTGCAATGCTTACTATCAGTCTTTATATAAGACAGAGTTTTTACCCACCCACCCACCGCCATATATGGATCAGCAGTGTTGGGAGGAAGAGGAAAATAACCAATAGTGTTGGGAAGAAGAGGGGAATGAGTATTTACAATCAGGACAAGATATTCCTGAACAAGAATTTCCTGTGCATTTAGATATAAATTATGAGAGGGATGAAGTGCCTCCAGATAACCAAAGTGATGTGTCATCTTGTAAACATGATGACAAAATAGGTGTGTCTAATTTTAATGATCTTGAGCATTGTGGTAATGTTGAAAGAGATGAAGAAAATGTTGGAAACATGATGGATGAAGAGACATATTCACTTGACAGTGAGCAAATCTCACAGTTACTCACCATAGAATATCAAAAATATGCACATGGGGGTAATTTGAAAGTTTCATGTCCATCATACATATGCTTTGATAGTGAGGATACTTTGTATGATAATAGACCATATGATTGGTGTGAAAGGATAACATCAGGATCATATTCAGTTGAGGTAGAAACATCTAGTGATTATGAGTTTCATAGCAATGATTATCCAGAGATAAGTTCTATCAAACCTTGTAATAATGAAGTCTGGGTATCACAGTTGTATGAGGAAAATACATATAGTACTGAAGGTAGTGGTGATGACTTTGAATCTGATATAATAACATTAGATGATGCTAACATTGAAAAAAGAGAATATCAAATACAGTCTAATTTTGCCTATTTTTCAGTTCATATAGAGAATTATCATTTGGGGGATGATAGTGAATATTGTTACTTAAAATATCACGATAAAAATGGGTTTGACCTATTATTTGGGAGTTCTCAGATTGTGAATGATTTTCAGATTCATAATCATGAAGAAAATAGCAACATCAATGAACCATTGTTAAAAAATATGGATATGTTCAATCATGCAAATCTTAGTAATATGATTAGATTTGTTTCATTACAGCGTGATGAAAACAAAGTATTTGATAGAGGAAAGACATGGATTTTCTTTTCTGATATGGTCTTCTGACCATATCAGTTTTGGGGGCAAAAGTCAACTTTGTTGCCCAATGGAGTAGGCACTGGTCTGCTCCTCCAGAAACCTGGGATCTTGCTATGCCCACAAGGGGCATACATCCCCAGACGGAGCCTATGTTGGAACTAGAAATTATCAGTCAATTTTTTCAAAAAATGCTTACTAGTTGAGCTTTATTTAGGCGGCGTTGGCATTGAGAATTGTGTAATGGCTCCAACATTTAGCATGCGAATAGTCTGCATGGACTATTACATGTCCTCTCCCATTCCAGAAGTGGATGTCTGCTACAACCCATTTCAAGGTGAAGTGGTTGCAGAGGTTCTGGTAATTAGAATATATGGCTCTACTCCGGCTGGACAGAAGACTTGTCTGCACGTCCACCAAGCCTTTCCATATCTCTATGTTCCATATGATAATGATTTCCCTCAAAACCTTGAAGAAGGCTACACTTATGTTCGTCTTCTGGCCTCTGCTATTGAGAAAGCTAGGAAGCTCAATGGTATTGGTGCAAAAAGGCAGCATGTTCATAGCTGCAGTCTTATGCGTGCCAAGAAATTTTATGGTCATTACTCATATGATCAGTTATTTATAAAAATCATTTTATACTATCCAGAGGATGTAAATCGTGTAGCTGCATTACTTCTGGGTGGTGGGATACTAAATCATGTGTTCCAGCCTCATGAATCACATATACCTTATCTTCTTCAATTCTTGATTGATCACAATCTGTATGGAATGGGTCAGATACATTTATCCAAAGTGAAATTTTGCTATCCTTTGCCAGATGGTATTCCAAAAAGTTCTAGCCTATTTAGGGATGTTGCTTTACAGGTCAGAGCTGGCAGGCAGTCTATTGATGATGATTTAGTTGCATTAGATTCTGAGCAAACCTTTTATCAAACTGAAGATGAACCTATTACACCTAGTCCACTTGAATATACTAAATCTTCCAGAAGGGATGGAACCTGTTATAGAACTGAAGTTGAACCAGATACCCCCAGTCTGCTTGAACATATTAAACCATCTGTAAAGGATTGTATTGACAATTCGGCTGGTGAGGACAACATAAAATCACTAGAAAAATTGGAGTATACACAGCAATTAAAACTAAAACAAGCTTGGATCTGATATATATATACACACAAGATATATTACACACATACACATATATGAAATAAGGCTGCAACAGAGCCCCCGGTCACATGGACGCAAATTTCACCGAAGGCCCTTCACCGGCCATAGCGAGATGGGAACAAGTGTGCAGGTCACTCCTTTGAGCGGCGTTCATTCGGAGACTCCTCTTTATTACCTCCTCTTTATCGATGGTTTCAATATTCTGGTGGACTGTGGTTGGAACGATTTCTTTGACACTGAACAACTGCAGCCTCTAACTAGAGTGGCTTTAACTGTGGAGGCTGTTTTGCTTTCACATCCAGATACAAACCATCTTGGTGCTTTGCCATATGCTGTGAAAAGGCTTGGGCTCTCTGCTCCTGTGTATTCCACAGAACCTGTTTATAGATTGGATCTGTTGACTATGTACGATCATTATCTATCGCGAAAGGCTGTTTCAGATTTTGACCTTTTCACGTTGGATGATGTAGATGCTGCTTTTCAAAACGTGACACGACTAACATATTCACAAAATTATTATTTTTCTGGGAATGGTGAAGGAATAGTTATCACTCCTTATGCAGCTGGACATCTTTTGGGGGGAACGGTATGGAAAATCACAAAAGATGGAAAGGATGGAAATTTGTCTGCCTCAGGGGATCATTGGCTTCGTAACACGTGTATTCATTCCCTTCAATTGCTTTGTGATCTCTTCAGCAACTCTTATAAGGAAGTTTCATTTCTGCTACCTTCCCTGCTGGGACTGTTGTTAGATTGTGCTAAAAAATAGACTAAGCAGTGGCTTCTATTTCGTGTGGTGCTTTGGTACATTTAATAGAGGTTGGAGGTCACTAGTTCAATGATAAGGACTGGAACACTTTACTCTCAAATATTCGTGTTACATCTTATACAACACAAGCCCTAGAACTACCGAACACACATGGTTTTGACTACACAAGGCAAAAATGCAAGTATACCGAGCAATGAAAATATAAGAGAAGATCAAATTCCTAGGGCAAATATCAATGGTGTAGGATTGGATTAAGAGACCCACAACAGTCATGAGAATGGAAATTCATTTTTCAGTACACCCCAAAGCGTTGGCAATGGTGATGTTTCGGAGCGAGATGAACAAATCAGATCAAACCTTGAGGATTCTGAAGGCATACCATCATCCTCAACGGATTGTAAGTACAACCAAGAGGAAAATATTAGAGAGAAGAAAGAAAACATATGAAATAAATACTTTGGACGAGAGTTTCTGGTTCTTCCTCGTGTTATAGTTGTGTATTAAAAATTAACAACTCTGAATGGTTGTATAAAAGGTCAGGTTTTCTGAAGTCGAGCACACCTTGAATGAAGTTTGAATTTTCAATTCCTTTATTTCCTAAAGCAAATAAGCTTTTAAGTTAACTCGGGACTAGATTTCCCCTCTCGTCCAAGTATCTGCAAATTGGAAAAAGGTGAGTTCAGGCTGTTGATTGTTAATAGACACTATTTTGCATGGATTTTATCGTACAATTCTATGATTAGTGAGGCAGGCTCACAATATTATATGATGGGGAAAAAACCATAGAAAACAAGAATCAGAAAGGACAAGAAATGAAGGATAAGAAAAAACAATGAAAATGAGTCATTATGTAATAGTATTTATATCCTCTGCAGAATGACACAGGTGGCAGGATTGCCAACTAAGATCAATCTTTAATTTCTAAAATAGATATAGCTTCATTTGTAGACTGTTCAGCCCTCCCGGCCAGCTGTGCCAACTGTGCCCGCTGCGCCTGCTGCGTCAGCTGCAGGTCCTCGTCAATCCCAGCCATCTCAAATCAATCGCCAGCCTACTCTAGCTGTAAGTTCTCAATCAACACAAGATGCAGTTTCACAATCCCCTCAACAGTCCGTGCAACTAGCCCCTGCTGACTCAGTAGTAAGTGTATCTTCTTCAAGCAGTAAGAGTACAGAGGAGATGGAAGTTGATATGGAAGAAGGCAAGAAGGAACAGGTTTCTCCGCGGGAGACACATGCTGAACAAACTCTCCGCATGACTAGAAGCAGGTGGATCCTCTGTGTGGCTCTCGTGAACTCTCTCTTTCTGTATCATTTTGGATATATAAAAGCAGTTGTTTAATCCTCGAACTTACAGATGGTGACACAGATTAGAAAGTTGGTGAAAGAGTTCTTTATCCCAGTTATTCTTCTATAAAACAGGAAGAATTGACAAATCAAAAATCTGGTATAGGAATTGCTTGTGTTGACTTTCACACGATTGTAGGAGTTAAAGATCGAAACACATTTAAGGAAGGAATATATCGTTCAAATTGCCATGTGCCGTATAAAATTAGGAGCCATTTACCTACTCGTGGATTAGTCTTAGGGCCTTAAAAGATTTTCTGAGAAGAACAATGTAGTGTTTTCAAACGATTCTTCATTCAAGGGAACACATGAATGGCAAAGAAGGGGAAGTGACATGTCATTTTCTGACCTTAATGATGTCAAGGGTGGCAGAGGAACTGGAGAAGTATCTTGCCTTTAGATAAGAAATTTATAAGAAAGCAAAAGAGTTAAATGCCATGAGCGAGTCTTTGCAATTATTTTATATGGGAAATTATTTTCAGATCAGAGGTGAATTATTTTGGAAGATTTAACCCGATGCAAGGAAAGATTTTGATATTGTTCATCCGGAATTAAGATAATGAAGTAATTAATTCAAAAGGTGATTATTTTACCTATAAGATATTTTTGGAAGAACATACAAAGGCTAATAAAATATTTTTGCCGAGGAGGAGAAATTATTTCTCAAATGAATTAATTTTGCCCAAAATATGCGGGTGAATATAATTGAGAAATGAAGTAAACTTTAAAACATTTAAAATACTTTATTAAGTAAAAATTAATGAAGTATGAGAATAAATATTTTGTTATCGAAAACTATGAAGATTGATTTAAATATTTAATTCGGCAAAGGCAAGTATTTTATTTTATCGGGAAATCAATTAAATAAAGAGTTGTACTAAAGAACTTAACGAGCAACAGAGAGTATTTCGTGACGGCAAAAGATCAATATTAAAAACAATTAATTAAACCTAAGGTCATGCCAAAGAATTTGTTAAACTATTTCGGCCCTAAAAGGAAATATCAAAGCAAATTAATTAAGATAAAATGAAATGTTGTCATGAGGATAAAACTCTAAATACATGAGCGAATATACAACGGAAGTAAGGAAACTATACCGCACGCCACAGGTCCTAAGGCTCAATGCAAATTATATGTTTCTATATGATTTATCTAATAAATGATTTGATTTGTTTTTGGAGGATTATGATTAATATAGTAAAGTGATTTCAAGAAGAGGATCGAATTGATGGAAGACAAAATATTTCAAGCCGGAGATGAAAGAATGTAGTCGGATGATTAATTATTTTTTTTATCAATTGAAACCATATGTCCGTTATATCAGTTATTTAAACTGCAAAATGAATGTAACGGGTCTGAGGCTTGTTGCATCTCTTTAAATAGAGATCCCAGGACCCGGAGAAAGGGGAGGAGTTAGAATTAGGTTAGAAATAGGGATTTTCACAAAAAGACAATTGAAATACTTTAGGATTAAATTAGGTTAGATTTTATTCAATCTGATGCAAATTTCATCCTTCTGTGCAATGTCGTTCTGAGAAAGATTATGGTCGTGATATGTTTTGAGGCAGCGTTGTTGAGGATTCAAAGTCGAAATACACTGTGACGGTATCATCTGTTTGTTGTTTTTCATTCAATCAATTTAATTATCTCCATGTCATTCATTTTCTGATTATTCAATTCGAATGTGTTAAGGATATGTTCAAATTGTCTGATTACAATTGCTAATTCAGTATATTTGATTTGATTGGTTTCTCAAGTAGAATTAAATCATTTCTCATCAATTATAGTAATCTTAGAATGTTGAATGGATTATTAAGTACGATTAATTGATTAGGGTTATTAATTTGTCTCCAGAGTTGATCTAATTTGTTAATTTGCAAATTTAAATTGGTTCTTTCGGGAAAGATTAAAATCCTTTTTAATATTTTGCATTTAATTCAATTATGTCCTTTGGATTATTAAGAATGAGTTAATAATTTCTTCCTTGCACGTTTGTACAAGTTGCAAACTATTATATGTGTCAATCAGATCGAGTTATTACCCGATACAAGTTATTTGTTTTTGATATCCTGACTCCGTTGCCCAAACAGACAAAGCACCAGTCTAATTATTGATTTATTTTACATTTAAAATCTTTGCTCTGTTGTAGATTCATTTCATGTTATTTGTTATTTCTGTTAAAATTTAGATTAAATCATTTACTTTTCCTTAGAAATAGTTTATAGTATTTCATCTGATTTACAAGTATGCCAGTGTAATCAGATAAACTAGCAGCAAACCAACATCGATTTAATCATACAACCTGCTTTGAAAATCAAAGGTTCACCCGCCTAGGTTGTAGCAGGACCTGAAGTGTAGGGAGAAGTTGATCGTTAAGGTCAAACTCCAGTCATTGGCTCAAAAATGTTGTAGATTTGACCATAGGGCTTGGCATCCCCTTAGAATCCACAACCTGCATTTTTGAGACCCAACACAACACAAGGATGTGGGAACGCTATATCCCATTGATGATGATTGATGATGTTTATGACAAGATTAGGATCAAAAACTATTGATTTGATTAGATAATATTACTTGATTGATTAGCTTGCTTGATATGGATTAATGTGACTTGGATATAAGATTATTGCTTAGATTGATTTGATTGATATGATTGGAAGAATTGATTGATTGAATGTTATTGATGAGAAGAATTGATGATGATGATTTGATTTTGATTGAATGTTGATGGAGTGGATTGTTTTGGATGATGTGATTGGTTTTATTTCTTGGATTTTTTGTTGGATATTTGATTTTTTGGATTTTTTGACATATTTTGATTTTTTTGGATTTTTTGAAATGTTTTGGGATGTCAATGGATTTACAATTGGGTAGCCTTTGTGCTAGATACCAATGACAAGGGAGAAAACCAAGTCTAGGTGCAAGGATGGATGAAAGGATGGATGATAGTGAATGAGATGGAAGGCTCATGATAGATGGATAGATAAGAGGATAGGCCTTATAAGGGATGGATGCTTGCCTCATGATAAATGGATAGGTAGGCTATAGTGGAAAGCTCATGATAAATAGATGGGGATAAGCTTTAAGATGGAAAGCTCGTGATAAGGATACGCCATAATGGATGGATCATAAGGGAGCTAGGATGTGATCTTCAAAGGCTATGTTGCATAGGAAAAACTTGCCCCATTCAAGGTGGTAATGCTTAGGATTTTTACATGACAATGTTCATGACCAAGGGATGACATGATGGATTGGTTTAAATGGGATGGATAAATGGTCAATGGATAGGACTTGATTTGGAAAGAAGGTATGTCAAGAAATATCCTAACATGTTTCAACATTTTGCCCCTATGTCTTCATCAAGATCAAAAGGAGGAAAGGTGGATGAATGGGTTCAATAAGATAGGTATGTTTATGTAATGGCTAAGGATGGTAGGATGAGAAGATAGGATAAGATAGGATGGAAAATGATATAATGGGATAGATAGTTTGGAAATGGATAGGTTGGATGAGACAATGTGCCCCCAAGTGTAAGTGACATAGAAGATCAACCTACACATGATGCCTGTTTGCCAGGTTTTCATCATGGTACTTATCCAAGGTGCCGGTTTACTAGGTTTTCACTGTTGGACAAAGGGATTTCTCTTTACTATTTTGAATTTTTTTTTCTTTTTTTCTTTTTAGATGGGATAGAATGACAATTACATATGGTGCCTGTTTGCCAGGTTTTCACCATGGTAATGGATAGGAGGGACTCAAGTGGCTAGTGCTATGAATGTTGGTAGTCCCGTTGGAGATGGATGTCATCGCATGGACCATCTCATTATGCTCATAGATGTTGGTAAGGGATTGCATGGATGGGAGATGGATTAGGTAGATAATAGATTATGATGTGGAATTATGGTAGGGTAGGCTAGTGGCTTATGGTGTGGATTTATATAGGCTTATAGAATGAAGATGGATGAAAAGTTTATGCCAAAGCATGGACCATAGGGAGGTGATGGGGAAAATATGTAGGATAATGAATGGAAGATGGGGAGGTGTAGTTGTATGGAGGTGCTGCGAAGTGGAAAGGAACCATGACCAACGGTTGCACACACCATGATAAACATTGAAGCTTTTGGTGAGATGGTGGTGTAGGAAGCAATGGAGATGTTTGCTTAGGGGATGGTTGATGAAGTGATTTAGGAACCCACATAGATTTAGTATTTTTAGTGCTTTTGTTTTGCTTGTGGGATTTTTGAAGGGAATGGAATTTTTGGATGGAAGTAGGCTTTGGATGGATATAAGTGATTAGGATTTTTGAGATTTGGATGAGGATGCCTCATTCGCTTTGCTAGCTATTTGCTTAGGAACCCAAACCATTTTGCTTTTGGTCTTTGCTTTTGGAGGTATGGGCTTGGATAGCTTTGTGAATGTACTTTGCTTAGAAGATAGATGATTTAGAGACTTTTCACATTGATACCCTAAGGCATGAGGGTCCTTAGGAGTTTTAGTTGGATTTTTAGCTTTATAGACAAAGGCATCAAAATTTTTGCTTTTGAATCCCATGGGGTGGGTGGAGTGGATGGAATGATTGGAAGCTTTATGCTTAAATGATGTGTGCATTTGTTGGCCATTATTAGGATTGTAAGGATACTTATGAATGATAGGTATGTTAGGTGTTGGAAGCAATGGTGGCAAGGTGGATGGAGGGATATTTGGAGTTGGTAAAAGTGGAGGCAAATTAGATGGCGGAAGGTGTACGGTCACATGCTTTTGACATTTATAGGATGATGGAGTTGGAATAACAACATATGTTTTGGGAACATGATGGGGGGTGTGATGAAAAGTGGTAGGTTTAGGATGCATGAAGGGATTACCAACATCTTGGCCTTGTTTACCTTGGGGTGTGTATCCAAGGCCATATGAGCATGGAGGGATCTTGACATGGTTTGGCTCCAAAATACCTTGTTTATAAAGGCCTAGACCTTTACCTTGGTAGTTCATGTTTTGGAGTATGTGATGGACAATGGGACTTGGTGTGGTTTGAACACTAGACTTGAGTTTGTTATTGGATGAAGAAGGTGAAGTGGATAGAGGTTGTTTTTGTCCTAAAGAAGAACATTCATGGATAAAGGTGGTAAGACCAAGGGGATATGATGGTGGACTTGAAGTGGAATTGATGATGGATGTGGAAGGAGGATCATTAGGATCTTGATTAGCATTATATTCACTAAGATCCAAGTTATTTGTTTGATCTTTTATGCTTACTTGGGGGACAAGTGTCTCATCATGACAAGTGGATGTTTGCTCATTATGGATAGGGATAGATGGTGGATGACTATGAGTAATTTGGATATATTTCTCATGGATAGATATAGGATTATGGATAGGATCAAGGTGCTCATGGATAGCTTCTTCATAGGTATCATCTTGATCATAAAGAAGGTAAATGTTATGGATGGGTTGAATGGAAGTGTTTTGATCTTGAGTTGGACTAGGGCTTGATGTTTCCACATGCTTAGGATTAAAACTTTGACATACCTCTTGGGTTGCTTGAATGGAATTGGATGGCTCTTGGATAGGCTCTTGGTCAACAACATAAGAACATGATGACTCTTGACTTGGATTAACGATAGAAGGTTCGCAAATAGGCTTGATGGCTTGTAGGTCACATGATGGGCTTAAAGGGCTAAGAATGTTAATTGAGGTCTCTTGGATAGGCTCAAGGATAGGTGGACCACATGATGGAACTATAGGATTGGACATGACATTTGGAAGTTTTTTGGTATGATCATGAATGGGTGTTTGACATGGAGATAGTTTAATCCTTGCTAGTAGCCAATGGATCACATCCTTTGCAAGGGTATGAGTGGATGGGAAATATAATGGATGGATGATAAGGGTGGATGGTGTTGTAGGCTTATGATTAGGATTAGGTTGAGGGCTAATTGGGTTGGATGGATTAGGATTTGGACTAGATGGGTGTGACACATGGGATTGGGTTGATGTGGCATGATTTCTTATTGTAGGTAGGTACACCTTGTAAACAATTGAGACAAATATTGGGCATTGATTTGTATTATGGCCTTTGGTCCTATGGTATGCACAATAATCATGTTCATCATATGGACTTTCTTCACATGGTTTGACTTCAGGAAGTTCAATGAGTTTTGCTTTAAGCATTCTTTGTAAAACTATCTCAGCCGCATCCTTTGGTGAAGGATTAGAATGGCATGGTGATGAAGGTGATGGAGGGCTTGGTGGTTTGGAAGGTTGATGGACCAATGGACTAGGGGTAGGATCACATGGTGGTTTTGGGATAGGACTTGTTGGTTCATGTGATTGGATGGTGGAGGCCACTCATAGGATGAACTAGCGAGGTTGGTATCTCCCTTGTCAAAGGTTATTAGATCTTGCATAGGATAACTTGGGCTTGTTTGATTTATGTACAAGGGACCACTTAGACTTGCATGTGCTTCTTGTTGTAAAGGTGGATTTGGGCTCATTTGTGCTTGTTGTGGAGGCCATTGATAGTCTTGGTAGCTAGGTGTAATGGTAGGATATGTAGACAAAATATCTTGAGGTGGACCCAAAGTTGAGGGCATTTGATCTTGTTGCCAAGGTTGACTTGTGCTCACTTGATTTATATACAAAAGGCTATTTGGACTTGGATGTTGTTCTTGTAATATCACTTGATTGCCTTGTGAATGGACTTGGTATTGCATTGGAATGGTGGTATGAAGGATTGGATAAACTTGAGGTGGATGTTCATAGGTTTGAGGTGGAATTTGTTGAGGTTGGGATGGTGTTTGGACTTCTCGTTGTGATATGATTTGTTGTTGATGTTGGTAAATGTGTTGATGTGATGATGATGGAGGGATTGCATAGGATAATGATTGTTGTGATATGGATTGATATGGATAAGGGTTGTGATAGGTTGATAAAGGGCTAATGTGACGTGTGGATGAATTTGGTTGATATGAAGTGGGATAAGTTGATGCAGAATTGATTTGATGTGTGGATGGATTAGATTGGTATGAAGTGGCTAAGGATTGCTGTACTTGTTGAGCTTGACTAGTGGTTAAAAGGTGTTGGACTTGGGTTATGAAGTATTGCAGTTGAGGTGATTGGCATGCGTGGGGTTGAGCTCTTTGGATGAAGAAATGTAATATTTCAATGGCATCTTGGTTTAGGGGTTGTGATCCTTGATAAAGATTTTGGAGGAATCTTTGGAATTTGATTTCTAGGTCCTTTAGTGTAGACATGTTGTCACCAAATGTTTGTCTCAAGTCCTTTTTAACAAGTTCTTGTTTAGGGATTTGGATGATGATGTGGAAGTGATTTGGCTATGAAGGGTTGGATGATGACTAGGCTATGTTTGGGATGAAAGTGATTGTGTTTGAATGTTATTGGAAGAATGTGTAGGATGACTTGTCTTTATGTGTTTGGGTGTTTAGAGCTTGATGTGGCAATATTCAAACAAATTATTATGCATATACACATATGAATCACTCACGCAAGACACATAAGCAAGTTTTAGTTTGGAAGAATGTGATGATGGTTAAGCAAGCACGTGAAGACACTTTAACAAGTCCTAGTCAAGGCAAGGCCACTATCACAAGGAGGTTCTAGTAAAAATCTGGGGGATCGGCACCCCACGAGCATCCAGCAAGCCACTTAAGACTTTAACTAACCCTACTAGGAGTTTTAATATACACAAAGGTACACTTCCTTTCGAGTTAGCACTGTATGGTGAGCGCTAATACCGGTTAGACTTAGCTTTCGCCTTAACCTCTAATTTTTATAGCAGACCGGATGAAAGTACCGCTTGAAGTCATTCCCTTGGGGTGGATACCAAGGCAGGCCTCTCTAAGGTTTATCAAAAGCAACACAAGTAAATATTTTTGATCTCCAAGTTCGTGTTGGGACGTGAGGAGAGAGCATACACATTTACTTGGTCACACTCGCATGGGGTTCATTAACCTTAGAAATTCAATGTGTGGAAGACAATCCAAGCACTTGTTTGTTTTAAAGCCCAAATCTAAATGTGATGAAAGACAATGGTTCATTTTAGCCCAATTTTTTGATTTGAATTTGCAAACAATTATTCGTTTTATGCCCAAAATCCAAATGTGTTTGCAAACAATGATTAGAAGATGAGAAATGAAATGATTGCACCTAGTTAATTCACTATCCAAATTGTTGTAGATGTTGATTTCAATGTTGCTCCAGCTCCTTATGATCACCTACAACATAAAAAAAATGATATTATAATGCAGGCATAAAAAATAGGCTCATCAGGCAAGGAAAATTGTAATTTCAGATGCATAGCCGAATTAGATTTGATTATTTTGATACATTTTTGGTTTGAAAATTAAACAATTAAAGAAGAGACCCCCATTAATTTTTAGAGAGCTTTCTAAAAATGTAAAGAAATCAGAAAATTCCCTGATTTGCGCCCAGAAATGTAGATTTATGAAAATAGTACAGTCAGCAAAGATCTAATTTTTTCGCACTATAAACGACCTCCAAATTAAATTTGTAAAACATAGACCCCAATTAGAATTTTGAGAGATTTCCAGAAATGTAAAAATTTCTAAAAAATTCCCTGATTTACATCCAAAATTGTGATTTTATGAAAAAAACATAAAAACATGATAAATCTCGCAAAAGCCGCGATAAACCCAAAATTTTTCTGATGTAACTTCCTTATATTATGGACAAACTTCTACTAAAATCTTGTAGAAAAATTCATACCCGTTTGGAAGATATGATGAAATCTTTAAAACCTAGGGTTTTGTTAAAAAAACAGCAGATCTGCAACAAAAAGTTAATTAAACTTACAAAACTCAACAATGGGGATTAGATGAATACAAATTTTTACTACAAAAACCTGCAAAAGAGATCAAGCGAAGTGAGTCCCACCAGGCGTGCCAAATGTAGTTAGGGTAAAATTGCAAATTAGGGCAAATGAAATAAACAGCAATGATAAAAACCCTAGCAATGCACAATGAAGCACAAGACAACATGAAAATCAAAATAACAAATGTAAATGCAAACTGATCTCCATGCTATGCTTGATTTATCTCCATTGCTCTTCTCCACCTCGCATGAGCATGCAAGATTTTGAAGGATTATTGTTGGAAGGATGTTGGGTGCTCACTTTTGCAGCAAAACATTAAGATGAAGATGCTAGAATGAATGATAGATGAAGGATGCAAATGCTCTAATGATATTTCAACAGCATGTGGATACTTGAGGATCAATGCCTGCTAATGGCTTATGAGGGGGTTGATTTATAGGAAAGGCTTGGTTCAAATGGATGGTTAGGATCAATTAGGGCTTTAGATGAAATGGATGCATAGGATTAAGTTAGGTTTCCTTACACATTAAGAAATTGTAGTCAATTGACATGTGGCAAGGGAAGATAAGGCTTAGGTGTACTTGTGTAGATAAATACTAAAATTAGGTCCCATTAGTTGTGCATGTGAAAGATAAAAGTTGTAACACATGATTGACTGGACAAGTGTTGGAATGTGATGAAAGATGAGGACTTAATTCAAATAAAATATTTGAATTATTTGGGATATGAGTTGGATATTAATTAAATAAATAAGATTTATTTAATTAATTGGGATGAGGATAAGATAAATGGGATTATGCATGTGAAATTAATTAAATAAATAAAATTTATTTAATTAATTAGCTAAGTAGGATGAGGATGGGATTGAATGAGATTTTAATTAAATAAATAAAATTTATTTAATTAATTGGCTTAAGTGGGATTAGGGAAATTAGGATGGAAATTAGGACAAAATGGCTTATGATGTCTAGATAATGTTTTAACAAGGTGTTGCTAGACATGGACAAAGTTGGGACAAATTTGGGTGTCTACACTTCCTGACATTTTTGGCCAAGAAAGATAAGGGGCTAAGCACCACCTAAAGCTTTTGTAATTTATTTGGACTTCTCTTCTACTAGGGAAGAATTGGGACTGTCTACTTGCAAGATTCCTTTGAACACTATAGGTTTGAATACTAACTTTGTTTAGACCTAACATCTTGACTCATTAAGACTGGGATAAGTGTAAACCTAAGAGCTAGGTTTTGATTAGAAACACTGGAAATGTAGGGGGATAATGGCAATTTGTGAAAAATGGGGAATCTCTAGGTCCTGAAAGGATGATGTATATCTAGACAACATTAGACTCCTTACTAAAAATAAAATAGTACAAGAACAAGTCACTAACAATAATGCAAGATGAATAGAATGATACAAAAATGCAAGAAACAAATTGTTTTTGACATTTTGATGATTTTATAATTTTTTTGTATTTTTATGTTTTATGATTTTTTTTGGTTTTTTAGACATAATATTTCTTGAGATTGACTGTTTCGCCAAACTCCTCTCCCTCCATTGTGCACAAGAGATAGGCACCATTTCTAACGTCTTCTTTGATTATGTAAGGACCTTTCCAGTCTTCCAAAAAAGCTCTCTTTCATCTTCTTTTCTTATTTTCTGTGCTTCCTCTTCTCAAGACAAGTTCTCCTATTCTGTAAGGTTTGTCATTTGAATCTATTGCTACCAACTCAATGGTTTCTCCTAGCATTGTGAGACAAAGTAAGTCTCGAAAGGCATGTTGATGGGAAGGAGTCCAATACAGAACTCCATCACAATTTAATAGCTCTGCTAATAGGTTGAATTGTTCTTGCATGTAAACTTTCACATCAAATCTCTCTTGGATTTTTTTCAAGAATTGGAACAATTCAAGAGGAGTTTGTGGCTCCCTTTGTTCATCAGGAGAGACAAAGCTCATACTTGTCCTCCCGTTTGGTTCTAGTCTCAAGTCCATGGCATATCTAATATAACTTTTTGGGAGTTCAAAAATGATAGGGTCATCAACACCAACTATCACTCTCATCTTCCATTACTTGTGAAAGATACGTTTGCTTTCTTCATCTTCGTCGGGAAGTCTTTCAATTATTTCTATTTGTACCGGGGTGTTTCCCATTCTCCAAGTTCATTTGATTGGATAGAGGCAGAGGTGGTTGGTTTTTCTTTGGTTGTGATACTAGGAAGATCCTAGGTAGCATTCCTATAACATTGGTTGATTCATTATTGATAGAATGCACCTCTTCCATGGGTATCACTAGTTGATGTGAATCCTTCATTGGCATGAGAGGTTCATATGATTCTATTTCTTCTGGTGTCTCAAGGACACATGATTTACTTAGTGGTGAGAATGGTGTGTAACCTTTCGTCATGTCTTCCTCTACATCTAAGAAAACATGTGGGTCTACATTTCTTAGATCTAATGTGGTGGTTTGAAAGATTAGTCCTTCAGTTCTGTGAGGCTTCTCCCCTATGCAAGGAAAGAGTTTATAAACCTCTTGGATGTCAATCATGAGTATCTCTAGGGGAAATTGGAGTGGTCCATCTCATTTAATCAACTCCATGATCTCCCTAGTCTTCTCTTTGGGAACTATTTCCTTTTGCTTAGGAAACGGCTCATTCTCTAAAGTTTTGATCTCTACAGTGTTTATGGTCTTTTCTAGGACCTCCATTTGCTTGATGCATATGGACTGAGGTGTAGGATTAGGGATGGTTAATTTGTTGGTAGGGAGTTCGTAGTCTATGGGGATACCTATACACTTGTTTGGTGTGTTTGACTTTAACATACTGAAAGGTTCTGGATCTCCCTTTGTGACATATACTTTCCCTAAGTGTAAAAATCAAACTTCTTGAAACAATGTGGATGGCACAGCCTTCATTCTGTGTATCCACGACCTTCCAAGAATTAGGTTATATCTCATGTCCTTGTCTATGACATAAAAGTGGTTGGAATGGTCTTGGGTCCCAAAGTTACCGGAAGGGTAATTTTACCTATGGTGGCTACCTTTAGATTATCATATCTGCTTAGAGTATATCATAAGGTGGTGATATTGGTGTGTCCATAGCCCATCCTCTCTAAAAGGGAGAAAGGAACTATATTCATTGCGGCTCCATCATCAATTAATGTTCATTTGATGCACGTATCATAGATCCATACTTGAAGATATAGTGTTGGGTCCCCTTTTTTGTTAACTCTACCTCAGAAGGCATCTGTTGTAAGTCGAAGAAGAACCCTGGATCTTTGAGTTCTGAGTTTGGTGCATTGAGATCATAGTCCACATGATTGATTTTCTCACTAGGTGGTGGCATAATTTGGTTAAGGTATTTTAAACCTATTGCTTGTAGTAACGCGGAGTGATGTGAAGGGGAGTTCCTGAGTAAATTAATGAATGAAATGTGCACGTATGTTTTCTTTAAGTCTTCTATGAGCTGATAAGGTCCAATTAGAGGTGGTATTGACTCTACCACCAAGATGATACCTTCATATGCTTTCATTTTCTCATTTTCATCCTTGCGGTCTTCCTCTTCCTCTTCGTTGTGCATAATCTTGACTAATCCCATCATCCTAGCTTCTCCTTTTTGTCCCAGTTGTGGTAGGATTTTAGGGTTACTACTCTGAGTTGTCTTATTTTGGTTCATTGCATCTATGTCTTTACTTGCAGGGAACAAATCCTAATAAATTCTCATGTTTGTGTTTTGTGGTAATATTGGAGCTTGATTTTGTCTTGTATCTTTTTTATCCGATGTGACCTCCTATGGGTTTAAGAACATTTCTATGAACAAGTGTTGTTGGTCTTTTGGTAGTCTTGCTATGAATCTGTTGTATTCCCTACAAGATTATGTGCTATGCCCCCTTGTTCTATGAAAAGAACAAAATTGGTTGAACTCATATGGGGGTCTCTCATATCTTCCATCATTTTCATTCCTATTTTCATTGCGGTTCCAACTTTGGTAATTGTCTCGAGGGTAGTACCCGTTGTTTCTAGGTCAATCTATGGCATTTACATTAGGATGATAGTAATCTCTTCTATTGTAATCATCTTTTATCTTCTTGATTGGGGGTTGACCCGTCACCCCATCTGTGGTTGCGCTCCTATTGTTTTTGAGAATTTTAATTATAGAGGTATTGTTTCTTGTATCTTCCTTTGTCAGTTTTCTGTTTGAACCATAGACCCTTCTACCGCTGTCAATGGAAGCTTGGTCAATCCTCAAGGCACTTTCCAATGCCTCCTCGTAGGACTTGTATGATAGTTTTTGAACATCTTCCCTCATGTATTTGTTGGGGGCATGTAAAAAGAGATCGCATAATTCTCGATGGTCCATGTTGGGAGCACTAGTTGAAGAATAGAGGACTTGCCTCCATCAAGTGATGAAGTGGGCTACAAATTCATTTGGCTCTTGTTTCATTGTGAGGAAATTTCTGATCCCTATTTTAACGAGTTTTTTCATGTCGAATTCCATGACAAACTCTCCGATGAGTTGTTTGAATGAATGGATTTAAGCTTCTGGGAGATGATAATACCAATCTAGAGCGATGCCTTCAAGAGTTTTTGGGAAGATTTTTGCTACAACCCCATCCCAAGGGAAGAGTTCTCTGATAGCCATAGTGTAGACTTTGATGTGAGAATTTGGATCTCCTTCTCCTTTGAACTTCAGAAGATCTTGCAATGGTCGAGGTAATTGCACACTTCTTATGTTTTGGTCCAAAGGTTCTTTCAAATATTTGAGATACGTTCCTAAGAAGGCACTTTGAGATTGCGGGGTTGATAGTAATAACCCCGTGGGTGGGTTTTGATAACCCATTGTTGGACTTGTTTGATTATTCTGAACATGAGGATTCCCATTTAGACATGTGTCATTGCTAACATTCCATGAATAGTAATTGAGGTAGGGGGATTTTGTGATGCCCCCTGGTCCTATTCATGGGACTTTTGTCTTCTTTTAGGAGTAACTTGTTCTACTTCCAAGATTCTGATTCTTTGTACTAGCGTTACGATCAAGTCTGCAAGAGTAGCAGCTCTAGCTGTTTCTTCATTTCTAGGATGTTCTCTTTGAATATTTTCATGGTAATGTGCTTCCTTGTGTGTGGTGTTTTCATTTTGTTCTTCTTATAAGGCAATCCTTAATGCCTCTTGAGCATCTTTGGTTTCTTGCAAATGTCTTTCTAACCATTTAACTTCCTCATCGAGATGGGTATTCAATGTGCTTGTGGAAGGTTGTTCAGGTCGATGTATTTCTGACCTTACCCTTCTTGCTTTATGTGGTGCATTTGGTATGTCCAGATTGTTTTCCCAAGCTAGGTTGTTGAAAGATAGAGAGTGCCTAGATTCTCTTTGATCTTGCTCATAGTCAGAATCCTCATAATCATAGAAGTTGGTGATTGGCACGTCAGGATGCAGCAGCACATACCTATCAAATGAGGGAGTTTCTGGTTCTCTTGAGGGGATGTTCCCTTGGTTTAAATCAGGTTCTATCATATTTGGGGGTGCCATAGACACCATAGAATAAATGGAGCAGTTGATGGCATAAGTGATAGAAGTTGAAGCGGATATGAAGAATGGTGTGAAAATGTTTTGAAGTTTCTATTACCTATTTTGAGATGTTTGAGATAGCAATGTAAATAGCATAACTAAGAGGCTCTACCCTTCATGTTAGGGTCACCAAAATATGTATGCTCAAAATCGTGACTCTAGTTGCCTAGGGCTGTTGGGTCAGATTTCACCATGCACACAGACCCTTTCCCTCCTTGCCATGGGGTGATCCGCCACGTCACTCTTGCTCATATGGAATTAACCAATCGAGAGGAGGTGAGACATGGTGGGGGTCTGGCTCATTGGAGAGCTAGACTTCATGGAGAGGGATCGGCAAGTATTTTGGCCTTTATTGTTGTGTGCTTAGTTGTATGTTTCATTCGATCGTTGTTGTAGTTTAGATAACCCTATGACCCGAAGGGTCACTAGTTTCTCTTCTTCTATTTGGATTTATTCGATTCCACCTTTGTGTGGGTAAGCGATTGTTCTTTTTGACATCCTCTTGTCTTTGTAAGTGTTGCAAGAGTTCTTGTTGTATCTAGCATTGTCTAGTTTCTTCTAACAATAATAGGATGAATGGGTCTGCTTGTGGTAGAACAAATGTTTCTTGTCATGGTCTTGGATGGATCTCTTGGATCTCGTCATGGATAGACCTCACCCACTCTCCTCTCACTCCTAAGCACATTCGTGAATCAAGATGGAGGTAAATGCATGATTACTAACCTTAACCAGATCTAGGATTTTGACCTAGGGTTTAGTTGACCTAGGGTTTGACTTTACATTTTGACTTATTTTTAGCTCACAATGGAATCAAGGGTTTGATTGGATCATTTAACTGTAGTTACCTTGTGATGGAATTGAGGGTTTGCTATTTTGTCTATTCTAGGGTTTCTATATGCATGCAAGATAAATGATATGCAAAATGTCTTTTTGGTATTTTTTTAGTATTTTGGAAATGAAAGTGCTTCTGATCTATGAAAAGGAAATATGTATGCAATTCTATATGAATTTTTTAATGCAAAGTTAACCTATTTTTTTTGTTTTTGATGATTTTAATGTGATCTAATCTAATGAAAAGGGAAAATGTTTCTTCTAACAATTTAGATCCAAGAATATGAAAGCAACTAATCTAACATGCAAGATCTAATTATCAAGGAAAAAGCAATGTTTTATTGTTCCCAAGAGCAAATTTGATTCTCTAATTACTATTAATTGAACAAAAATAATGAAGGAACTTGAGATAAATGAATATTTGTTGACTCCACTACCCTCAGCAATCCTTGTAATTGGCAACCTTGAATCCTTTTGTGGCAGCAGGTGATCCTCTTGAAAACAAAATGACACAAAGAAGCAAAAAGAAGGTTTGATGAATCTTGTATGAGCTCAATGAGAGCTTGGATTAAGCACAATGGCATAGAATGAAGTAGCATTATGCTACTTGGTTGAACAAATAAAGAAAAAGGCACCTTCATCCTCTAAGAGCATTTGAATGCTAAGTTAGAGAGCAAAACTGGCAAGAGTTGTGTGCACAATGAATTTTCCTCCCTTTGTGCTTGAGGGAGGGGTATATTTATAGGTTTAGAAGAAGGGATTGATTGAAGAGTTAATTCATTTGATTGATGAGAACAAAGATGATTGGGGAGTCAACAAGGTTGATTACCCAATGAACTCAGTTGATTAGACTAGAGAGTTGTGAAGCAAAGATAACTTATCACTAAAGAGAAAATGGAGGTGAGGGAATGCATGAGATTAATTGAAGAGTTAATTTGAGATCAAATAGAGCTATATATGGATGTGTGGGTGTATGGAATAGTTAACTCTATATTAGGGATCAAAAACCATGCAAAATGGAAGAAAAATGGGGAAAAATGGAGCAAAAATGAGTGAGAAACTTGAGTTTTTCCATGGCTAAAAAATAATAGGGTCACCCCTAGGTGATCATGGGTCACTCAGGGGGTGACCCTAGGTCACCCCTAGGTGATCATGGGTCACTTAGGGGGTGACCCTAGGTCACCCGGGGGAGATACATGTTGCATAGGGTCAGATGCAGAAAAACAGGTTGGGAGATGCAAGAAGGGAAGAGTATGGGTTCTGCATCAAGAAATAGGTTAGTCATGTGGTAGAATCCAAATCTCCACTTGTGTATGCAAGATCTCTCAGGGGAGATCTAGAAATAATAGGGGGAGATTTGGATTGGTTCAATGAAACTGAAAACTGAAAGCAGGAGATGGATAAGGAGACCTCTAGAAGGCTTCTAGGAGGTGCACTAGATGAAAAACATAGGGGAGAGGTAAAAACTCACCTACAAGACACTCATAGGGCTTAGGAGCAAGGTCTAAATCTCAGAAAATGCAAGTTGACAAGTGTCACAACAAGTGTCGAAAAGTGTCACAAATGGGGAGAGAGAGAAATCGACAAGGAAGAAACAACACAAGACAAGAAAGAGGACACATCATCAAGAGGCTTGCTGCTTAAAGGACATTATTTCATGCTTACATGTATGTGACAAGGATTTGAATCATCATAGGGGTCCTCATGGAGGCTGTGCATGATTTTTGTCCTTATAGGAACATCTGGGAAAGCTTAATCTACTGCATCAATTTTAAAATTGCTTAATGCCTTCAAAACAAGCTATGCAAATCAACAAAGATTACCAATGGTGGTTGAAAAGGCAAAATATTTAGTGGGCAACCAGACATATGTACCATATATAATCAATTCTCAGCAGCCTGCATCAGCAAAAGAGATTTCAAAACAAGAAAGTGTATTTCAACATATTGCACCTGAAAGAGGTGGATCAAGTGGCATTTCTGCCCCACAAAACTCAATGATGGCTCTGCCAGTTGCTGTGCCCACTCTGCCACTCCAAACTTTACTAAATTCTTAGTTGCCTATGCTTCACTCTCAAGGGCAGGATCTAAGAAAATTTTTGGCATCTAATATTTATTTAAATACACCATCTATTGTCTCATCTCTTAATTCGGGTCTTTATCCTAATAATCAAGATCATATAAAGTCTATAAATGGACAAGATTCTCAAGCAATCCAATACTCTACTTTTCCACTAATCCAATGGAAAAGTGATTCTTGCAGTGATGATCTATTGGACAACCAAATGTCTAAGCTTTCTGATGCTCCTAGTCATCAGTAGGTATCTACTAATCAAGTTATGTGAAGGACAAAGAATGAGTCTGAAATGAAGAAAGGAGTAGCATCTCCACTTTGTATACCTATAAAGAGCTTCCCTAGGAAAATATTTTCCATGATTATTAACTATGGTGATGCTAATCATTCACAAGAGATCAACAATTGATTTAATAATACCCCACATGTTAGAAGTGTTTAGATTGATCTACATAGCAAATTTTCTGGGCTTATATCCCTAGATACTTAATATAACATGGTTGAACCCTGGACACATAACCTAGCTTCATAACATCTGTATTTAGAAAAAGGGCTTGAGGGTCCATTTTGCAAAGTTCTTGGAAAAGGCAATACACTGAAGTCATGGAAGCACTAGATGGAAGATCCCTCACATCCCAACCACAGCTATTGGCCAACAATTCTCTTTATGACCCAAATATCCAACATTTCCAATTGTTGCTACAAGGTATTAAATAAATCTAAATGGCTAGAGAAAAAATATGTGAGATCAATTTAGGCAACCTTGAAATTGAAATATGGTATGGACAAATCTTAGCCAAAAGGGAATTGAGGCCAGCTATGGGTGACAACATCAAAGGCAAGGGAATGATTAAAGATGTTTCAACTATAGGAGAATTTTATGAAGTACTTTTTCAACCTAGCTTAAGCCTCATGCACCTTGATGGAAACAAACCTATAGCTCTTGTGGATTTGTGCCCCATTTCAAAGACTTTCTACAGGATATTGATTGCAAGGGATGCCATGAATGGTAGAACAAATAATAAAAAAAGTAGAACATTTGTAAAACCAAATGCCCTATTTGTAAAAGCCCATTCAAGTCGAAGCCAGAAAATAGAATGCTACATAAAATAGCAGACAGATTCAAAGATAGTTACAGAAGGTGCATAAATGAGCCTGCAAGGATCATAATTGGATAGCCTTATAAAAGAGTGATCCAAGTCTAAAATTAGCTTTTATTTATCTCCATAAGTTCTAGTCACTGTTACAAACAAAGAAGAAAAATGGCAGACCTATTGAATTATGTGGCTAAACTTGGTTCCAAATAGGTGACAGTTCTTTTGAGGGGTTACTTGCATTGGGGAGGTCATTTTGTACATTAACCCTTGTAGAGAGTTAATATATGCTCTTCTTTTAAGATAAGCTAGAAATTGAGTATAGATCTTCACAAACCTAATGAGAAACTATAGCCAATGCTATTAAGAGACTATTAGAACATCTCAGGGTGCTAAAAATGTTCAATATAATGTCCTTCCTTTTCATTTCAAAAAACACTGGCACTTATTTATAATTTGTGGTCTAGATAGACAGACATCTTCTTCCCATCCATAGATTTTGTATCTCAATTTATTGGTAGTAGGAAGAATAAATGAATTAATGTAGAATGCAGTAACACAAGTTATTGAAGACAAGACTGGAAGTAGCGCAATGTAGTCTAATGTAAAGGTTCCTCAGCAGAAAAATACATTTGACTGTGGGCAATATGTAGCAGATTTTTTATATGAATTTTTTTATCTTACTTGGGGAGTAAATTTTGAAACCATGACCATACTCACATGTTACAGACCTTATAAAGTGTATGTGGGGCAATATGTAATCCATTGCCTACATTTTAACCAGTGAAGTTCATAAGGTAAACTTGTGCTTCAGTAGGTTGAAAGAGTCCAAAATACTACTCAATAATGCCTCTAGGCTTCAAATCTTCATTAAACATGACAAACACAAGAGCCTCCATGGCCTTGTTAGGCTTCTTGGGAGTCCCTTGCCTAGACAAAATATGCTTCATAAAGTTATTGTTGTAAATCTGCACATTGGTTATATTTGCACCGCCATTCGCATTCCCATCAGAAGGCCTCCCACTTTCAGTAATAACCATGGGAATGTCTAAATAGCCCAACTTTTTCATGGCACAAATTCTCTAGCATCTACACTTGCATCGAACAAGTTCTTGTACCCTACTTCATTGGGGCACTGCATTTGGAACAATGCATAAGCGAGAGAAATATCTTTGGGACCAGAGATGAAGCCAAAATAGGGGTATACATCTGCCATAAATGGGGATTTTGTTTATGAAAGGAAGTTCAAGATGGACTGCATAATTGGAATGAGATTAGGGATAAAGGTTCCTATAGAGGGAGGATAAGAATTGTTAAGTTGTAGAGACCTTGATGTCATTTTGTAGATTCAAGGATTGGAGTGCAATGTAGATATTTTTCATGGCAGGGAAGAGACTTGTTGGGTAAGGTGTATCAGGTAGTATCTTGTTGCCCACTAAAATGTATTTGATTTGGACTATAGACTAGAGAGGGCCAGTTGAAAAAGGCACTACACATACACAACTCCCTTGAATATTACTCTGTATACCTTCAATTATTACCCATATTCTTAAGAAAGTACTTTAATAAGGAAAATGTCCATTCTTTCATCAAGTGATTTGCATTTGTAATACATACAACTCTCCATATAATAAGCATGACAAGCATGGAAGTTGGTAAATTGGATGCTTTAGAATAATAAATGGACATCCCTAAAAGCATAATGAAATAAAGATTTTTGCAGATGTTATAGTTGTGAATGCCCTGATCGACATGTATGCAGAACGTGGAGAGAAGCTATGGCCAACAACACTAAAATAGGATTAAGTGTATCCATTAAAGGCCCTTGATATATGATGCAGTTGATTTGATTCACATAACTATGGCAATGGTTCATGTTCAGTAAATCATGGTGCCGAGGATAAGCTAAAGAAGAAAACCCTAAAATGAATGAAATATTGAAGGGACTATTCAATATTGACATGAGTGATATAGACATCTCTTCGATGTCCTAAAAGATAAAATAGCATATGAGTGGTTTGAGGATTATCGAATGAACTTATTAATATTGGAGTGACTAATTTTTCAGTCCCTTCGATATAGTGAAATATAGCAATATATCGAGGGTAGAAGACAAAATCACAATGAGAGTGTTGACCTATTTTCCTATGTCCAGTGTTAAATAGTTCACCTTGTATATTCCTTGAATATCCTTTAGAAAATGACCCTACAAAGCTTAAATCCTTCAATTACCTATGCTCTGCCTTGCCAAAAATCCCAAAAACTTGCCTAGAGATTCCTTGAAGAAAACCCAAAAAAACCTAGAAATCTTGTCTCCAATTGTTCTCTATTGCAAAGATTTCTCAGTTTTATACTTAGCCATTTTTCATGTATGTGATGATGTCATCTTTGTTTTGGAGTTTTCTATCATTGGGTCGAATTGTATCTCAGATACATTTTTTCCATGTATCTTGTTGCATGTACAATGTTACTGTACATCAGGTTTGTTGTAGGTTATGTTGTATGTATCTCCTTTGTATATTGCACATACAATTGCATATACAATGCAATATACAAGAGGTTATACAAATATGAGATACAATCCCGGACCTAAAAGAATATGCATTTTGGTTTGAAAAGCCAGATGCGGTTGTATGCATCTTTGTATGTATGTTCGCATTGTATATTTGTAGATGCAAAGGGCAGATGCAAGGTCATATACAAGGTCACATGCAAGGGTCAGATGCAATGTTTGTATGTACAAGTGATTGTATGCAGTTTTGTTTGTATATTCGCATTGTATATGTGATATACAAAAGGTGATGCAAAAGGAGATACATACAATCTGAACGAGAATGAAGAATCAAATGCAGCAGATTTTGAGTTAGGGTCCACCTATTGTATGTATATGCGATTGTATCATCCCATATACAATCCTATATACAATTGCATAAACAAAAGTTAGATAGAACAGGGATATACAATGCGGACCCGATTGGGAAATTAAATTTGGTAAACTAAATGTTGGGGTCTGCCATTGTATGTACTTGTGATTGTATCTCCTATATGCAATTGCGATGTACAAAGACACATACAATGGATTTTCGGTGAGATAATGTGTATCGGTGGCTCAGTTTGAGGTCTTTCTGATGGCTAATAAGGAGGATGCAGCGGTGGGTCCCAGGTTCAGCTCAGCGACTAATGGAGCGATGACACGTGGCAAGGGCATATATACAAAAGGTGATACAAAAGTTAAGGTCTACTTTTGCATGTTGGCCATTGTATTGTATATACAATTACACATACAAGAGCATATACAAAGGGAGATTCAAAGACATATGCAAAGCGATTTGATATGCAAAATGCAAAAAATGAAGAAATCACATAAGTGCAAAATTGAAGGATTTGAAGGACATGATAGCATGATGATGTCATCCAGGCCTATTCTTTGCCCAAGTTCTATATGATGCTGACATCATCATGGTTTTTTACAGTGTATCCATTTTTGTATGTCTGTATGCATACAAATAACGGTTCTCTTGGCAACAAGGATAAAATTGACAGTCACCGACTCAAGCCAAAAATGCAAGTTCGGTCAAATAGGGAAAATTCAAAGGCTGATTCAATTGTAGATGCAAAGCGATATACAGATGCAAGATGCAATTGACCATAACTTTGATCGCCCATATCTCCTTCATCTTGAGGAATTTCTGTGTGCCACAAAAGGAAAATGTGCTTGTTTTTGCCTCCTCTTTCGTCTGGCGGGCTTTGAGGAGGATATCTTCA
Organism: Cunninghamia lanceolata; assembly: GCA_027924645.1. Lineage (NCBI taxonomy): Eukaryota > Viridiplantae > Streptophyta > Pinopsida > Cupressales > Cupressaceae > Cunninghamia > Cunninghamia lanceolata. Next base: position 10,493,221 of record BSBN01000320.1, read on the forward strand.
CTTTCAGAATTTGATGCAAATCTGTAGGCTTGATCGACTGGACGTTTCAATGACTGATTTGGCATATGCAGGGGCTAATATTGTTGCATTTATTCTAGTTGGTAGGCTTTGCGGGTGGAATCATGGCAGATGGCTTCACTCTTCAATACATATGGGCTCTGTGTCTTGCTGGCAGATCTTCATGTGTTTGGTGACAAGACATCTTAGCGGCCAAATTAAGTTTGCAGAGATCCCTTAAACACAGAATCGATGAAAATATAGAGAATTCAAAGGGGTGGACATTTAAAGTGTTGTAAAAGCTTTGTCAAGGGGCGTTATGTCCCATCCGCCATCAATACAGATCCGATCTCTCAACTGCCATGCTTTAGATATTTTATGTATTCATTATTAAAGATAGATGATTGAGCTGCTCACATTCAAGGCCCAAAATATCTTCCACCTGCCCTATTCCAGATAATTTATTCCATAACTTCTTGCAGGTGGACGTCCCTTTTGGTGATGATATTTTCTGACAGAGCCCATGGGGAGAATCATTGTAACGGACTTAGGTCAAATGCAAAATGCTATATATGCATAAGCATGAGATGTAAAAAAGAGTTGGATGATTTAGTAAATCTATGCTTCTGATTCCAAACAGAGCTTTCCTCTACTGTAACATTGCCTTCTGATTAAATACATGCTGGTTATTTTACCTCTTCATGCTATTTTGACACTATGTGATCTAAGAATGATGTGTTTGTGAATGTTTAATTCCTTCTAATCATATCTTGCTCCTTGCCTTTGATAAAATTAGCTTGATTTGTATATGTTTATTGGTTGTATCTAGTCATTTTGTGCGTTTTCTCAGTTCTGTGAGGGTTCTTTTATTCAACTTGGTGTATCACCTAATTTCTATTTATGTTTCCTTCTACCCCTTTTCCCCTACAACATTAGCACTAGGTTTAGATATATTCCTCTAAGCATTAGGCTTAGAATGAGGAACCAGCCTTCTTTGGAGGTCTGATCTCAATTTGCAATGTCTCACACTTCAAGATCATTCTCATTGTGTCATTAGAATGCTTGGACTCTCTCCAGGAAGAGTGCAATTCTATGTGACAATAGTTTCTGGCACGCCCGTTGGGACCATTTGAGTCTGAACAGTGCTATGTTACAATCATATTGCTGGTTTTGATATGCCACCAGCATTATCAGGCCTTTAAGAGGCAGTTTTCTGCATATCTGGTGACTCATACTGAGAAAGGATAAGTAGATCAGTGCTGTTACATTTTTATGAGAAAAATACAAACTTGAAGTTCAATTTCCTTTGATTATTTGCAGCTGCCTCCGCCTAGAAGACATAGTAGAACTGTGGGGAGGACGCCAGTTTCAAAAAGAATACAATCAACCCCACCAAGTGTCAGGCCAGTAGTACTTGTAGTTCCTGTACCGGTTCAAGCAAACCTACCTCTAGATATTCCAATGGTAAGGAATCAACTATTTATGGCTTTTGATAAGGGCAACCCATTGAATTTGATAGTGCATGATAATATACCCATGGCAACTTTGAAGAGCCTACCCTATTTCACTAGGGAGTATCAAACTACCCCAATCGAGCACATTAGAGACATAGCTTCTCTATGTGGTGTTCATCATGTAACTCAAGAAAATGTATCCATCAAGCTGCTAGCTACCTCATTTAAAGGAAAAGAAATATAGTGGTTCAGGAGTTTACCAGTGCAAACCATCAGAACTTGGGATGATCTGGGTGATAAGTTGACCAAACAATTTTTGGATAAGTCAGATAACTTATCGCTGGTTGAACAGCTGACTACAATAAAGAGAGCTCCCCAGGAGAAAATGATGGATTTCAATTTTTAGTTTCAGAAGGCATGGAACAAAATTCCTACCATGGTAAGGCCTTCATCAAAATATGCATTTCTGTATTTTTTGAAATCTCTAAATAGTGACATTTCAATAATGATACAATCGTTGGGAGGTACAAGTTTACCTGATGCATATGAAATAGCTATTCGAGTAGAAAACAACTTGATTCAGGCTGGGAAAATAGCACCTAGACCACCAATGCCCATTTTTCCTGAGATTCAAGCTTTAATGCCTTTGCCGATCCTGTCTTTTGCCCCTTTACCTACTGCAATAGCATTGCCAAGTACTGCCAATCCTAAGACTGTTGTTTCTAGCTCATTGCAAGAGTTAAGAGAGATTAAAAATAACCAATAGAAAATAGAGAATATCTTGAGAACTTTTGGGAATGAGCTGGTGAACATAAAAAAATAGTAGTCCCAGAACAGATAGCCTTATCAGCCACATAGCCAAGGGCAAAATCAGCCTTATCAGGGGTAAAACCAGCCATACCAAGCCAATAGGCCTCCATATCAAAGCAATTACTAGGGTGCCAGGTAGAATGTGAACCAGAGGCCTTTCCAGCCTTATAATCCCATACCCATTAATGTAGTTAGAGACCTTGTCCCTATTCAGAATAACCTTGCAACTGAGTATGAATGGTGTTTTCCATCTGATCAGCCACACAGTTAGGCAATCTGTTAAAATGGAGTGATAAATCAGGCTCTAATGGTACAAAATGTTGCAGTTTCACAGCCAAACACACTTAATGATGGAGCTGTACAGTAGCAAGAACAGCCTCAGAATGTAACTGCCTTCCTAAACTAGCAGGGAGGTGAGTTCTGTGGCATAAACAAAGATGATACTTTAGTTGCAGTAAATACGAGAGCTAAAAAGAGGGGTTATGAGATAGATCAAGCAACAAAAAAGGGAAAAAGATGTGCTAATCCTTCTACATCCCAGATTCCCCATATTTTGCAAAGGAATACTCAAGCAACTGCCAGGGAACAACCTCATTTGCAAGCTAATATTGCTGCTGCAAAGTCACATCAGAGGGTAAACGTCACTTCACCTTTTAATATCATTGAAAATATGAAGAAAATGAATGTGATAATATCTATGTGGGATTCCTTAGCCATCCCGGGTCAAAAGGACATGTTACAATTTGCCTTGTCTGATTTAAAAGTGTCAAATGATGCAATTGTTGACCCAGCTAGGGTTGTCCTTACCAATTCATCCCAGGACAATAGTAAATAGCCAAATAAGAGTGCTAAACTGCTTCCATTTTTTGTGTCATTAATAATAGGAGACAGGTTAGTACATAACTGCATGGTGGATAGTGGTGCAAGTAGTTCTGTAATGCCAAAACATATTGCAGACCAATTAGGATTGAAATACCAGCCCTTTGAGATGGGTGTGCTCCAGCTAGATGGCATAGCTGTTAACAATGTAGGTGTGATAAAAGATCTAGGTCTCACTTTGCATATCTATCCAAATGTTTCCATTTCTCAAGAGGTGTTCATCATAGATTTAGCTCCTTATTTTACCATGTGTTTGTCAAGGGAGTTCACAGCCAAGATAGGAGGATATTTATCCTCAGATTGGTCCCACATGTTTTTTAGGACCCGATATGGCACAAAGGTGACCATAAAATCTGAATTACTTGCCAAAGATCACATAGAGCCTTGTGTCCCAAGTGTTATTAATGCAAATTGCATTATTTCTGAAGATCCTGAGCTTGTTGCTACTCAAGAACTACAAGCTGAGAGTATACTAGAAGTCTTGTTAAAGGAGTGGGCCTTAGAAAATATTGTAGATCTTGAGGGACACATTCAAGAAACTGGTATGGGGGTTTATATGCTGCACAAACCTGAAATAGCAATTCCAAACCTTGTAAAGAATGTAGAACATCAGATAGAACAACAAGATGAGGTATTGAAAATGTACTTTGATGGCTCTAGGAATAGGAATGGATCTAGTGGTGGTGCAATGCTTATGTCTCCACAAGGTGACAGATATTATTTTGCTTTTTGTTTTGCTTTTTCATGTACAAATAACACTGCTGAGTATGAAGGGTTGATTCAAGGTTTGCAGTGGGCAAGGAAGAGGAAAATTGGTTGTTTACAGGTGTATGGGGACAACAAACTTATTGTAAATCAGGTGAGGGGACTGTATATTACAAAGAATGATGTTTTGAAATGCTATAAACATAGGGTATGGGATATGATTGAGGAGTTTGATGCTTTCAATCTAATCTCTATTCTAAGAAATCAAAATTGTCATGTGGATAGGTCAGCTGCGATTGGGGCTCAGTTTGATATCCCCTGTGATATTCAAAGAGAAAAGGTATAGCCTCATGTGAAAATAGTTGATAGGTCCTCTATCCCTGACAATAACAATCATTGGTAGGTTTTTGAGAGTGATGAGCAGGTTCTACATTTCCTGTTAGAAGAGGATGAGTTATCTGTGATGAATCAGAACAAACTCAAACAACAATATGGTGATCATCAAGTTGTTCAGTTAAGGACTAATAAGTTGCCTAGAGGGTTGGTAACCTTGGAATCCATTTTTAGTACTGATGAGCAACTGATAAAGAGCAAAACCGGCATACAGGTCAAAGAGGAACATTATGAGGAGCTAGAAATTTGTAAAGGTAATTTTCTCAAAATTGGTAAAATCTGTTCACCTGAGGATAGGAAAACTTTTATTACTCTTTGTCAAGAATTTGAGGCTGTGTTTGCTTGGGAATACTTAGACTTAAAGAGGTTTGACCCTCATATTGCCCATCATACTATAGAGTTAGAGCCAAGTACAAAACCTGTAAGGTAGAAACAAAGACCTTTAAATCCAAAACTTGAGCCTCTGATGATTAAGGAATTAACCAAGTTGATCGAGGGAAATATCATTTTTCTGATCAAGCATACTTCTTGGGTCACGAATCTTGTTCCTATGAGGAAAAAGAATGGAGAGATTAGGATGTGCGTTGACTTTAGAGACCTTAATAGAGCCTCCTTGAAGGACCACTACCCACTGCCTTTAATGGAGCAAATTCTACAAGTAGTGGCTGGTTCAAAAAGATTCTCCTTACTTGATGGATATTCCGGTTATAATCAAGTACTAGTCAAGGAGGAAGATCAATTTAAAACTACTTTTACCACCAAATGGGGCACCATGGCCTACAGAAGGATGCCTTTTGGTCTGTCAAATGTTGGCTCTACTTTTCAGAGAGCTATGGATATGGCTTTTAAAGGTTTGCTTTCTAAATTGGTACTTGTGTACCTTGATGACATCATAATTTTCTCTAAGGATGCAGCTGAACATTTATCCCACCTAAAACAAGTATTTGAGAGATGTAAAGAGTTTGAGGTATCTCTCAATCCCAAGAAATGCATTTTTGTTGTGCATGAAGGCAAGCTTTTAGGACACATTGTGTCAAAAGAGGGAGTTATCATTGATACAGAAAGAGTAAGAGCTATTTTGGAGCTGCCTTTACCCAGTCACAAGAAAATACTACAAATTTTTATTGGTAGAATTAATTTTCTATGAAGATTTATACCTGACATTGCAAATTTATTGAAGCCATTGACCTATATGTTAAAGAAAAATATAGTTTTTAGTTGGACAAAAGAGGGAAAACTCAGCTTTGAGTCCATAAAAGAAGTGTTATTGGCTGCACCAACTCTGGTAAATCCTGATTTCTCAAAATATTTTATTTTGTATGCTTATGGCAGTTTAGATACAATTTCTGCAATTCTGGTGCAACAGCAAAGTGAAGGCTTTGAGTATCCAATTGCTTTCTTTAGTCAAGGACTGGAGGAGTATGAACAGAGTTATAGTTTCATTGAAAAACATGTCCTTGTAGTGGTAAAGAGTCTCAAGAAGTTTAGGCATCTTATTTCTAACAACAAGGTGCATTTGCTAGTTGCTCACCCTGGTGTGAAAGAGTTTTTGTTAGGTAAGGATGTTAATGAGAAAAGGTCTGGTTGGATTACCAAAGTCATGGAATATGACATAGATATCAAGATAACCAAGCTCATCAGAGGTAGAGGACTTAGTGAACAACTTTCTACTAGGCCTAAAAATGAAACAGAGAAGGAAGAAGAGGTGCTTCTGACCATTGAAGATGAACATCAGGATGATACAACAACAGTTGGAATAGGTTGGGTTAATGACATGACTCATTTTTTGCAAACTAGTGAATGTCTAGCAGGTTTAGATAGAACCAAGAGAAGATATTTTAGACTGCAGTCTATTCCATATGTTTCAATTAATGATATCCTTTTTAGAAAAGATTTTAATGGTGTGTTGTTAAGATGGATTGATAATGATCAAACTGACAAGGTGCTGCATGAGTTTCATGATGGAACAGTAGGGGGTCATTTTGCCCCAAGGACTACTACTTGGAAAATAATGAGAGCTGGCTACTACTGGCCCAAATTATTCAAGGATGCCCATGCATGGGCTAGAAAGTGTGTAAAATGTGTAATTTTTGCACACAAAGAAAGGCTGCCAGTTGTACCTCTGCAGCCGATTCAAGTAGAACAACCCTTCATGAGATGGGGCATTGATTTTATAGGTCCCATTAACCCACCGTCAAGTGCAGGACATAGGTGGGTACTTACAACAACATACTATTTCACAAGGTGGACTGAAGCAGTGGCTTTGAAGGAAGCCAATGAGAATGCTATTTTGAACTTTTATTGTAATTTGGTATCTAGATTTGGAGTACCTAAGTCAATTATCTCTGACAATGCTTTAGCCTTTGTTGGATTAAAGATAACTGACTGGGCTGTGAAGAATGGAATCTATTTGAACATTTCATCAAATTATTACCCACAGGGTAATGGTTTGGCTAAATCCACAAATAAGAATCTCATCAGGATTATCAAAAGATCAATGGAGGACAACCAGAGAACCTGGCACACCAATCTAAAATCTTCTTTATGGGTAGATAGAATAACTCCCAAGAGGTCTATTGGAATCTCCCCATATATGTTAGTTTATGGAAAAGAGGCAAGATTGCCTATGTCTGTGGAGCTTCCAGCACTTGATATCATGAATCAACTGGAGATGTTTGAAGAAGAAGACCCCATGGCTATCAAATATGCTCAACTTATGGAGCTTGAAGAAATAAGAGATAAAGCTATGAAAGCTATGGAGTATCATCAGCTTTAGACAAAAAGCATTTTTGATAAGAGGGCCACTCCCAGAAATTTTAGGGAGGGTGATATGGTACTTAAATGGGATGAGTTGAAAAGCAGGCCAGGGAAGCACTCCAAGTTTGACAGCATGTGGAGTGGCCCGTTTATCATTACTGAATGCAAGGAGCACAATGCATTTTAGTTATCAAACATGGATGGAAAAAAGTTTGCCAATCCCAGTCAATGGGATACACCTGAAGAGGTGTTTTGAGGTATGAGTTGCCTTGTAAAGTAGTAGATTAGGTTTCTTGCTTCTAATAAGTGCTGCTACACAATAGTTTAGATACCTTTTGTTTTCCCTATGTGTTGTCTAGCACAATTAGATGAGTTGCTTTCAGCATTTTGTTTTGGTTTTGGTATTACAAGTGTTCTTCTTTGCAGATATGCTGAGTTACTAAGGTCAAGATTGATTGTCAAAGGTATTTTTAAGTCTCTGTATGACTCTTTGCCCAATGGATCCTTAAGGCCACTAGTCTGATTGTTTAGCAGGCAAACATCCCTGAGAAGTTGCCAAAATGTTGACCTATTTTCTTCTGTCTAGAGTTAAATAGTTCACCTTGTATATTCCTTGAATATCCTTTAGAAAATGACCCTACAAAGCTTAAATCCTTCAATTACCCATGCTCTACCTTGCCAAAAATCCCAAAAACTTGCCTGGCGATTCCTTGAAGAAAACCTAAAAAAACCTAGAAAGCTTTTGTCTCCAATTATTTTCTATCGTAGAGATTTCTTAGTTTTATACTTAGCCATTTTTCATGTATGTGATGATGACATCATCCTTGTTTTGGGGTTTTCTATCATTTGGTTGAATTGTATCTCAGATACATTTTTTCCTTGTATCTTGTTGCATGTACAATGTTACTTTACATCGGGTTCGTTGTAGGTTATGTTGTATGTATCTCCTTTGTATATTGCACATACAATTGCATATACAATGCAATATACAAGAGGTTATACAAATATGAGATACAATCCTGGACCTAAAAGAATATGCATTTTGGTTTTGGAAAGCCAGATGTGGTTGTATGCATCTTTGTATGTATGTTTGCATTGTATATTTGCAGATGCAAAGGGCAGATACAAGGTCATATACAAGGTCACATGCAAGGGTCAGATGCAATGTTTGTATGTACAAGCCATTTTATGCAGTTTTGTTTGTATATTCGCATTGTATATGCGATATACAAAAGGTGATGCAAAAGGAGATACATACAATCCGGACGCAAATGAAGAATCAAATTCGGCGGATTTTGAGTTAGGGTCCACCTATTGTATGTATATGCAATTGTATCATCCCATATACAATCCTATATACAATTGTATATACAAAAGTTAGATACAACAGGGATATACAATGCGGACCTGATTGGGAAATTAAATTTGGCAAACTAAATGTTGGGCTCCGCCGTTGTATGTACATGTGATTATATCTCCTATATACAATTGCGATGTACAAAGACACATACAATGGATTTTTGGTGAGACAATGTGTATCGGTGGCTTAGTTTGACGTCTTTCCGATGGCCGATAAGGAGGATGCAGTAGTGGGTCCCAGGTTTAGCTCAATGACCAATGGAGTGATGACACGTGGCAAGGGCATATATACAAAAGGTGATATAAAAGTTAAGGTCCACTTTTGCATGTTGGCCATTGTATTGTATATACAATTGCACATACAAGAGCATATACAAAGGGAGATTGAAAGACATGCAAAGCGATTTGATATGCAAAATGCAAAAAATGAAGTAATCGCATAAGTGCAAAATTGAAGGATTTGAAGGACCTGATAGCATGATGGCGTCATCCAGGCCTGTTCTTTGCCCAAGTTCAATATGATGCTGATGTCATCATGGTTTTTTAAAGTGTATCCATTTTTGTATGTCTCTATGCATACAAACAACGGTTCTCTTGGCAACAAGGATAAAATTGACAGTCGCCGACTCAGAAGCTAAAAATGCAAGTTCGGTCAAATAGGGAAAAATCAAAGGCCAATTCAATTGTAGATGCAAAGTGATATATAGATGCAAGATGTAGTTGATCGTAACTTTGACCTATCTCCTTCATCCTGAGGAATTTCTGCATGCCACAAAAGGCAAATGTGCTTGTTTTTGCCTCCTCTTTCATCTGGCGGGCTTTGAGGAGGATATCTTCACTTTCAGAATTTAATGCAAATCTGTAGGCTCGATCAACTGGATGTTTCAGCAACTGATTTGGCGTATGCAGGGGCTGATATTGTTGCATTTATTCCAGTTGGTAGGCTTTGCGGGTGGATTCATGGCAGATGGCTTCACTCTTCAATGCATATGGGCTCTATGTCTTGCTGGCAGATCTTCATGTGTTTGGCGACAAGACATCTTAGCAGCCAAATTAAGTTTTACAGAGATCTCTTAAACACAAAATTGATGAAAATATAGAGAATTCAAAAGGGTGGAGATTTAAAGTGTTGTAAAAGCTTTGTCAAGGGGGCGATATGTCCCATCCGCCATCAATACAGATCCAATCTCTCAACTTCCATGCTTCAGATATTTTATGTATTCATTATTGAAGATAGATGATTGAGCTGCTCACATTCAAGGCCTAAAATAACTTCCACCTGCCCTGTTCCAGATATTTTATTCCATAACTTATTGCAGGTGGACGTCCCTTCTGGCAATGATATTTTCTGACAGAGCCCATGGGGAGAATTCATTGTAACAGACTTAGGTCAAATGCAAAATGCTATAAATGAATAAGCATGAGATGTAAAAAAGGGTTGGAAGATTTAGTAAATCTATGCTTCTGATTCCAAACAGAGCTTTCATCTACTGTAACCTTGCCTTCTGATTAAATACATGCTAGTTATTTTACCTCTTCATGCTATTTTGACTCTGTGTGATCTAAGAATGATGTGTTTGTGAATGTTTAATTCCTTCTAATCATATATTGCTCCTTACCTCTATTAAAATTAGCTTGATCTGTGTATGTTTATTAGTTGTATCTAGTCATTTTGTGCATTTTCTCAATTCTTTGAGGGTTCTTTTATTCAACCTGGTGTATCACTTAATTTCTATTTATGTTTCCTTCTAGCCCTTTTCCCCTACAACATTAGCACTAGGTTTAGATATATTCCTCTAAGCATTAGGCTTAGAATGAGGAACCAGCCTTCTCTAGAGGTCTAATCTTAGTTTGCAAGGTCACACACTTCGAGATCATTCCCATTGTGTCATTAGAATGCTTGGACTCTCTCCAAGCAGGGTACAATTCTATGTGACAACAGTTTCTGGCATGCCCGGTGGGACCATTTGAGTCTGAACAGTGCTACATTACAATCATATTGCTGGTTTTGATATGCCACAAGCATTATCAGGCCTTTAAGAGGTAGTTTTCTACATATCTGGTGTCTCATACTGAGAAAGAATAAGTAGATTAGTGCTGTTACATTTTTATGAGAAAAATACAAACTTAGAGTTTGAGTTCCTTTGATTCTTTACAGCTGCCTTCGCCTAGAAGACAGAGTAGAACTATGGGGAGGACGTCAGTTTCAAAAATAATACAATCAACCCCACCAAGTTTTAGGGTGGTAGTACCTGTAGTTCCTGTACCAGTTTAAGCAAACCTACCTCTAGTTGTTCCAATGGCAAGGAATCAGCCGTTTGTGGCTTTTGATGGGGGCAACCCATTGAATTTGATAGTGCATGATAATATACCCATGCCAGCTTTGAAGAGCCTGCCCTATTTCACTAGGGAGGATCAAACTACCCCAATCGAGCACATTAGAGACATAGCTTCTCTATGTGGTGTTCATCATGTAACTCAAGAAAATGTAGCATTTAGGCTACTGGCTGCCTCATTTAAAGGAAAAGTATTACAGTGGTTCAAGAGTTTACCAGTGCAAACCATCAGAACTTGGGATGATCTGGGTGATATGTTGAACAAACAATTTCAGGATAAGTCATATAACTTATCGTTGGTTGAACAACTGACTACAATAAAGAGAGCTCCCTAAGAGCAAATGATGGATTTCAATTTCTAGTTTCAGAAGACATGGAACAGAATTCCTGCCACGGTAAGGCCTTCATTAGAATATGCATTTCTGTATTATTTGAAAGCTCTAAATAGTGACATTTCAGTAATGATACAATCGTTGGGAGGTACAAGTTTACCTAATGCATATAAAATAGCTATTAGAGCATGAAATAGCCTGATTCAGGCTAGGAAAATAGCACCTAGACCACCAATGCCCATTTTTTCCAAGATTCAAGCTTCAATGCCTTTGCTGATCCCACCTTTTGCCCCTTTACCTGCTGCAGCAGCATTGCCAGGTACTGCCAAGCCTGAGACTGTTGTTTCTAGCTCATCGAAAGAGTTAAGAGAGATTAAAAACAACCAACAGAAAATAGAGAATATTTGCAAACTTTTGGGAATGAGCTGGTGAACATCCAAAAATAGCAGTCCCAGAATAGACAACCTTATCAACCACACGGCCAAGGGCAAAATCAGCCTTATCAGGGGCAAAACTAGCCATACCAAGCCAATAGGCCTCCATATCAAAGCAATTACCAGGGTGCCAGGCATAATGTGAACCAGAGGCCTTTCCAGCCTTACAATCCCATACCCATTAATGCAGTTAGAGACCTTGTCCCTATTTAGAATAACCTTGCAGCTGAGTATGAATGGTGTTTTCCATGCAATCAGCCACACAGTCAAGCAACCTGTTCAAATGGAGTGATAAATCAGCCTCTAATGGTATAAAATGTTGCAGTTTCACAGCCAAACACACGTAATGATGGAGCTATACAGCAGCAAGAACAGCCTCAGAATGATACTACCTTCCTAAACTAGCAGGGAGGTGAGTTCTGTGGCATAAACAGAGATGATACTTTAGTTGCAGTAAATACAAGAGCTAAAAAGAGGGGTTATGAGATAGATCAAGCAACAAAAAAGGGAAAAAGACCTACTGATCCTTCTACATCCCAGATTCCCCATATTTTGCAAAGGAATACTCAAGCAACTGCTAGGGAACAACCTCATTTGCAGGCTGATAATGCTGTTGCAAAGTCACATCAGAGGGTAAACGTCACTTCACCTTTTAATATCATTGAAAATATGAAGAAAATGAATGTGACAATATCTATGTGGGATTCCTTAGCCATCCGAAGTTAAAAAGACATGTTACAATCTGCCTTGTCTGATTTAAAAGTGTCAAATGATGCAACTGTTGACCCGGCTAGGGCTATCCTTACCAATTCATCCCAGGACAATAGTAAATAGCCAAATAAGAGTGCTAAACTGCTTCCATTTTTTGTGTCATTAATAATAGGAGATAGGTTAGTACATAACTGCATGGTGGATAGTGGTGCAAGTAGTTCTGTAATGCCAAAATAGATTGCAGACCAATTAGGATTGAAATACCAGCCCTTTGAGAAGGATGTGCTCCAGCTAGATGGCATAGATGTTAACACTGTAGGTGTGATAAAAGATCTAGGTCTCACTTTGCATAACTATCCAAATGTTTCCATTTCTCAAGAGGTGTTCATCGTAGATTTACCTCCTTATTTTGCCATGTGTTTGTCAAGGGAGTTCACAACCAAGATAGGAGGATATTTATCCTCAGATTGGTCCCACATGTTTTTTAGGACCTGATATGGCACAAAGGTGACCATAAAATCTGAATTACTTGCCAAAGATCACATAGAGCCTTATGTCCCAAGTGCTATTAATGCAAATTAGATTATTTCTAAAGATCCTGAGCTTGTTGCTGCTCAAAAACTACAAGCTGAGAGTATACCAGAAGTGTTATTAAAGGAATGGGCCTTAGAAAGTATTGTGGATGATCCTGAGGGACACATTTAAGAAACTGGTATGGGGGTTTACATGTTGCATGAACTTGAAACAACAATTCCAAACCTTGTAAAGAATGTAGAACATCAAATAGAATAGTAAGATGAGGTATGGAAAATGTACTTTGATGGCTCTAGGAATAGGAATGGATCTGGTGGTGGTGCAATGCTTGTGGCTCCACAAGGTGACATATATTATTCTTCTTTCTATTTTTCTTTTTCATGTACAAATAACACTGCTGAGTATGAAGGGTTGATTCATGGTTTGCAATGGGCAAGGAAGAGGAAAATTGACTCTTTGCAGGTGTATGGCGATAACAAACTTATTGTAAATTAGGTGAGGGGACTGTATATTACAAACAATGATGTTTTGAAATGCTATAAACATAGGGTATGGGATATGATTGAGGAGTTTGATGCTTTCAATCTAATCTCTATTCCAAGAAATCAAAATCGTCATGTGGATAGGTTAGCTACGATTGGGGCTCAGTTTGATATCCCCTGTGATATTCAAAGAGAAAAGGTACAGCCTCATGTGAAAATAGTTGATAAGCCCTCTATCCCTGACAATAACATTCATTGGTAGGGTTTTGAGAGTGATGAGCAGGTTCTGCATTTCCTGTTAGAAGAGGATGAGTTCTTTGTGATGAATCAAAACAAACTCAAATAGCAATATCGTGATCATCACATTTTTTAGTTAAGGACTAACAAGCTTCCCAGAGGGTTGGTAACCTTGGAATCCATTTTTGGTATTGATGATCAGCTAATAAAGAGCAAAACTGGCATACAGGTCAAAGAGGAACATTACGAGGAGCTAAAAATTTTTAAAGGTAAGTTTCTCAAAATTGGTAAAATCTGTTCACCTGAGGATAGGAAAACTTTTATTGCTCTTTGTCAAGAATTTGAGGCTATGTTTTCTTGGGAATACTCAGACTTAAAAAGGTTTGACCCTCATATTGCCCAGTATACTACAGAGTTAGAGCCAAGTGCAAAACTTCTAAGGCAGAAACAAAGACCTTTAAATCCAAAACTTGAGCCTCTAATGATTAAGGAATTAACCAAGTTGATCGAGGGAAATATCATTTTTTTGATCAAGTATACTTCTTGGGTCTCAAATCTTGTTCCTATGAGGAAAAAGAGTGGAAAGATTAGGCTATGCATTGACTTTAGAAACCTTAATAGAGCCTCCCTAAAGGACCACTACCCGATGCCCTTAATGGAGCAAATTCTGCAAGTAGTAGCTGGTTCAAAAAGATTCTCCTTACTTGATGGATATTCTGGTTATAATCAAGTACTAGTCAAGGAGGAAGATCAATTTAAAACTCCTTTTACCACTAAATGGGGCACCATGGCCTATAGAAGGATGCCTTTTGGTCTGTTAAATGCTGGCTCTAATTTTCAAAGAGCTATGGATATAGCTTTTAAAGGTTTGCTTTATAAATTGGTACTTGTGTACCTTGATGACATCACAGTTTTCTCTAAGGATGTAGCTGAACATTTATCCCACCTATAACAAGTATTTGAGAGATGTAAAGAGTTTGGGATATCTCTCAATCCCAAGAAATGCATTTTTGTTGTGCATGAAGGCAAGCTTTTAGGACACATTGTGTCAAAAGAGGGAGTTATCATTGATACAGAAAGAGTAAGAGCTATTTTGGAGCTGCCTTTATCCAGTCACAAGAAAGGACTGCAAAGTTTTATTGGCAGAATTAATTTTCTGCGAAGATTTATACCTGACATTGCAAATTTATTAAAGCTATTGACCTCTATGTTAAAGAAAAATACAATTTTTAGTTGGACAAAAGAGGGAAAACTCAGCTTTGAGTCCATAAAAGAAGCGTTATCAGCTGCACCAACACTGGTAAATCTTGATTTCTCAAAAGATTTTATTTTGTATGCTTATGGCAGTTTAGATACAATTTTTGCAATTCTAGTACAATAGCAAAGTGAAGGCTTTGAGTAGTCAATTGCTTTCTTTAGTCAAGGACTAGAGGAGTATGAATAGAGTTATAGTTTCATTAAAAAACATGTCCTTGCAGTGGTAAAGAGTCTCAAGAAGTTTAGGCATCTTATTTCTAACAACAAGGTACATTTGATGGTTGCTCACCCTAGTGTGAAAGAGTTTCTATTAGGTAAGGATGTTAATGAGAAAAGGGCTGGTTGGATTACCAAAGTCATGGAATATGACGTAGATATCAAGATAACCAAGCTCATCAGAGGTAGAGGACTTGGTGAACAGCTTGCTACTAGGTCTAAAAATGAAACAAAGAAGGAAGAAGAGGTGCTTCTGACCATTGAAGATGAACATCAGGATGATACAACAACAGTTGGAATAGGTTGGGTTAATGACATGACTCATTTTTTGCAAACTGGTGAATGTCTAGTAGGTTTAGATAGAACCAAGAGAAGATATTTTAGACTGCAGTCTATTCCATATGTTTCAATTAATGATATCCTTTTTAGAAAAGATTTTAATGGTGTGTTATTAAGATGCATTGATAATGATCAAACTAACAAGGTGCTGCATGAGTTTCATGATGGAACAGTAGGGGGTCATTTTGCCCCAAGGATTACTGCTTAGAAAATAATGAGAGCTGAATACTACTGGCCCAACTTATTCAATGATGCCCATGCATGGGCCAGAAAGTGTGTAAAATGTGCAATTTTTGCAAGCAAAGAAAGGCTGCCAGCTTTACCTCTGCAGTCGATTCAATTAGAACAACCCTTCATGAGATGGGGCATTGATTTTATAGGTCCCATTAACCCACCGTCAAGTGCAGGACACAGGTGGGTACTTATAGCAACAGACTATTTCACAAGGTGGACTGAAGCAGTGGCTTTGAAGGAAGCCAATGAGAATGTTCTTTTGAACTTTTATTATGATTTGGTATCTAGATTTGGAGTACCTGAGTCAATTATCTCTGACAATGCTTTAGCCTTTGTTGGATTGAAGATAACTAACTGGGCTGTGAAGAATGGAATCTATTTGAACACTTCATCAAATTATTACCCACAAGGTAATGGTTTGGCTGAATCCACAAATAAGAATCTCATAAGGATTATCAAAAGATCAATGGAGGACAACCAGAGAACCTAACACACCAATCTAAAATCTACTTTATGGGCAGATAGAATAACTCCCAAGAGGTCTATTGGAAACTCCCCATATATGTTAGTTTATGGAAAAGAGGCAAGATTGCCTATGTCTGTGGAGCTGCCAGCACTTGATATCTTGAATCAACTGGAGATGTTTGAAGAAGAAGACCCCATGGCTGTCAGATATGCTCAACTTATGGAACTTGAAGAAATGAGAGATAAAGCTATGAAAGTTATGGAGTATCATCAGCTTCAGAAAAAAAAAAAATTTTGATAAGAGGGCCACTCCTTGAAATTTTAGGGAGGGTGATATGGTACTCAAATGGGATGAGTTGAAAAGTAGGCCAGGGAAGCACTCCAAGTTTGACAGCATGTGGAGTGGCCCGTTTATCATTACTGAATGCAAGGAGCACAATGTATTTTAGTTATCAAACATGGATGGAAAATATTTGCCAATCCCAGTCAAAGGGATACACCTAAAGAGGTGTTTTGAGGTATGATTTGCCTTGTAAAGTAGTAGATTAGGTTTCTTCCTTTCAATAAGTGTTGTTGCACAATAGTTTAGATACCTTTTGTTTTCCCTAAGTGTTGTTTAGCACAGTTAGATGAGTTGCTTTCAGCATTTTGTTTTGGTTTTGGTCTTCCAAGTGTTCTTCTTGTTGCAAGTATGGGTTTAACCAGTGTTGTCATTGATGTCAACATACTCATGTTGCATTAATGAGAAGGATTGGATGAGCTGTGTGCTGAGGATATTGAGAAAATTAGTCTCAATCAGGAACAGTGAAGAACAATGATGACAACAAGGTAAAAGTCCAAGATAGGTTGAGGATCAGAGGATGCGGTTTAAAGGGTTTGCAGATATAAGTCTTGAGATGCTCTAGTCAAGTTTTGAGAGGTCCGCATGAAGATCTAAAGAAGTTATGGTCGCTCAAGTAGAACCGGCTCTGGCAGGTGTCCAGAGTTGACAGAGTGACATAAATAGGTCCGGTGAGGTCCGGTAATGCATTATCCCATTCTGCAGATTTTAGGAAGTGTTGAGGACATCCTTGTGAAGTGTCAAGTAGATTGGTTTGTGGCTTGAAGGTCTGGAAGAACCTATTCCTTTGTGACAGTGATGACAGACTGTGTTCTTGAGGTTTCAGATGAAGGAGAGAAGGATTCCAGTAAGCACATGAAGTGCAGATGTTGTTCGTGATTCAAGAAAGCTTTTGGTGATCTGTGGATCGGTTCCAATTCATGTTGGTGGTCCGCATTAAAATTAAAGTTTGTATTTGAAGAATAACCATCGAATGTTAGTGTTCTTCCTGAGACTAGCTGACTGGATGTATTACACGTCTTGCAGATGTTCTTGTAGGTGTTTGCCGACTTAGATGATTGTTCCTAAGTCGATGTCATGTATAAATAAAGGATTGTGAAGTTATTTCAAAGTGGGTATCTTGGTGTGATGAGTATGTGGTAGCGAAGAAGAGTGCGAAAGGAAGAGCAAAAGTATTGGGCTTAAATGGAACTGATTCAAGCATGGTGAAGATGCTATTCTCTAGTTCATGAAGGTGATACTTATTTCTTTGTAGACAGTGTGTCTCTTGTAGGCAGTGAGCCTCTTGTGAGCAGTGTGCTCGGGCAGTGAGCCCTAATTGACATGTGCCATTTTGTTCTTTCTATTCTTCTAATAGAGAATACAATCTTGGGTTAATCACCCCGTGGTTTTTCCCTTAACTAGGTTTTCCACATCAAAATCTTGGTGTCTTATGTGTTGATATGTTTCTGCTTTTGATTTGAATGCATTATGGTTCATGATTAATATTCTGCTAATCACTAAAGAAGATTTAAGTGTTTAATAGGAGAAAGTTTCGCACAACTAATTCACCCCCCCTCTCAGTTGTGTGTCCCAAGTCTAACAATTGGTATCAGAGCTAAGTTCCTCTAAAAGGAGCTTAACCGCTTGAGGAGATCCAGGATGTCATCTTACAAGAAAGATAGTCTGAAGTTTGATGGAACCAACTTTGCTCTTTGGAAAGGTCGCATGAAATGTCACTTGCAATGTATGGGATTTGCATACTGGTCCATGGTTACAAAAGCATATGTACCTCCACAGGGTGGTCCAACAACCCTAAATGAAATCACAGATGCTGAAAACAATCTGCAGACCAAAGAGGCTCTTTTAAGCAAATTATCTGACTCAGAACTCTCAAATGTTATTGACCTGCCAACTACCTTTGAGATTTGGAATAAACTGAAACTTTTGCATGAAGGAGACCAGTATGTTAAATGTGCAAGGTTATAGAGTCTAAAAGGGAAATTTGAAAAACTGAAGATGAGAGATGATGAAAATATTACCACTTTTATGCCAAGAGTGAATGAGGTGGTTTGTGGAATTAGAAATGCTAGTGGTGTCTTGGATGAAAATGAGATTGTTGTTAAAATTCTCAGATCCCTCCCTACTTCTTACAAAATCAAGGCTGCTGCCATTGAAGAATTCAGAGCTCATACAACTATCACAAGAGATCAATTGGCTGGGAAATTGGTTGCATTTGAAATGATAGAGTTTGGAGATGACCCCCCAAGACTAAATCTGCATTCAAAGCTAGTGCCTCTGTTAAAGGTAAACAAAGGCTTGATCCGGGAGAGAATTCTTCAAAGAAATTGTCTTGGTATGAAAAAACAAGAAAAGATTTGGAAGAAGAAGAAGTAGAAACTACTCAACTTGAAGCCCTTATTGCAAAGAGGCTGCCAAGAGGATCCGGTAAGTATGAAGGAAAATTACCTTTTAAGTGTTTTAACTATAATAAGATTGGTCATTTTGCCTCAAGGTGTCTGGAAAGATTTTCAAGGCAAAATCTTAACAAGTTGGGGTTCCAAAAGAACTGTTACTATGTATATGAAGATGATGATAATGAAGGAGTAACAAATGATGAATCAGAGATAGGAAACAAATCTGGAAATGAATGGGTGTTCATTGCCATCAAGGAAGAAGATCCAATGTCCTCTGTATCTGTCAATCTTAAGACTATGGAAAGAGCTCTGGCTGCCCAAATTGAAGAGAAGGATGATTGGGTCATTGACAACGGTTTCTCTCACCATATGATAGGTGACAAAAATAAGTTTGTAGATTTGGAAAGGTATGAAGGAGTGGTAAAGTTTGGTGACAATTCTGCTGGTAGAATCAAAGGAAGAGGAACTATTTCTTTAGATGGAAGAAACAAAACTAGTAATGTACTATATGTTGAAGGTTTGAAGCACAATCTTCTCAGTGTTGGACAGTTGGTAGACAAAGGCTATGATCTCTGATTCAAGGATGGAAAATACAAAATCTTTGAGAGATCTAGAACATAGATTGCATCCGGTACTCACACTAAAGGTAATATCTTTCATTTGGTTGGTACTGGTAAAAGTTGCTTATTTGTTCAAGTTGATCAGAGTTGGTTATGGCATAGAAGGATGTGTCATGTGAATTTTGATAATATCATCAAGATAAGCAATACTCAAGCTGTAAGAGATCTTCCAAAATTGGTGAAACCTACTAACAGCTTGTGCAAGGAATGTTAGTTGGGTAAGATGAGTAGAGTCACTTTCAAAAGCAAGGAATTATCTTCTACCGGATTATTGGACCTAGTTCACACTGATCTTTGTGGTCCAATAAGAACCAGGAGTATTCAAGGTGATAGATACTTCATGTTGCTAATTGATGACTATTCCTGAATGATGTAGGTAACCTTTCTAAAGGAGAAATCAGAAGCTCTTAAAAAATTCAAAAAATTCAAGGCTATGGTGGAGAATGAAATAGGACTAAAGTTGAAATGTCTAAGGTCTGATAGGGGTGGAGAATTCACATCCGGTGAGTTCATAGAGTGTTGTGAGAAACATGGGATTAGGAGACAGTTGTCTGCGCCTAGGACTCCTCAGTAGAATGGAGTAGTGGAGAGGAAGAACCAGACCATCTAGGAAGCATCTAGGACCATGATGATGGAAGCAAATGTTCCTCAGATCTATTGGAGAGAAGCTATCAGCACTGCAGTCTATACTCTCAATCGAGTTCAAATCAGAAGCAACACTGGTAAGACCCCTTATGAACTTTGGTTTGGCATTACTCCTACTATAAGATATTTCAGAGTCTTTGGTAGCAAATGTTACATCAAAAGAGATGAAGATCTAGGCAAGTTTGATGCTAGAAATGATGAAGGAATATTCTTTGGTTACTCTACTCAAAGCAAAGCATATCGGTGTTATAACAAGAGACTATGGAAGATGATAGAAAGTAGAAATTTGAAGGTTGATGAGGGAACAGAGAAACCCTCAAGGTTTTTTGAATATGATGAAGATGATCATAATGGTGTTCTGGTTCAAGGAATTCAATCCTCTTTTGAAAGTCAGATTCAAACTGATTCTATAAATCAGGAAGAAGAGATAGGTCTAAATGAGCCTAATCAAGAAGCAGAAGTACAAGAAGCTCCTAAAGTTCCAAGGTATGTAAGACTGAACCACTCTGAAGATCAGATCATAGGTGACAAAAGCAAAGGTGTGCAAACTAGAAGGAAAATTGCTCAAAATTCAGATGAATATTGTCTGATTTCAAAGATTGAACCTAAGATAATAAATGAAGCTTGCAATGATGAAAACTGGACCAAAGCAATGGAGGAAGAGTTGATGCAAATTGAGAAAAATCACACTTGGGATCTTGTTCCCAGACCTAGAAACAAGAATGTGATTGGAACCAAATGGGTCTTCCAGAACAAACTAAATGAAGTTGGTGAAGTAATCAGAAATAAAGCCAGATTGGTCTGCAAGGGCTACTCCCAAATAGAAGGAATTGATTTTGAATAAACTTTTTCTCTGGTGGCAAGAATTGAAGTAGTTAGATTATTTCTTGCATTTGTTGCCTTCAAGGATTTCAAGGTGTATCAGATGGATGTGAAGTTTGCTTTCTTGAATGGTGACTTAGAAGAAGAAGTGTACATTAAACAACCGGATGGATTTCAATTATCTAAGCATGGTGATATGGTCTGCAAGTTGAAGAAGACATTGTATGGACTAAAGCAAGCCCCAAGAGCTTGGTATGAAAGACTGGACAAACATCTTTTGAAGATTGGTTTCAACAAAGGTACTGCTGACAGTAACTTATATTTCAAAATTGATCATGAAAACATCTTGATTGTTGAAGTATTTGTTGATGATATCATCTTTGGAGGAAGAGACAGTATGTGTAAAACATTTGCAAATCAAATGAAAAGTGAGTTTGAGATGTCAATGCTTGGTGAAATGAATTTCTTCTCGGGTCTGCAAATTACTCAAACAAAGAAAGGAATCTTTATTTCTCAGACCAAATATGTGAAAGAATTGTTGAGGAAATTTGGAATCAAAGATTCAAAGCCAATGAATACTCCCATGGCAACCGGATGTAAGTTGAGCAAAGATGATGACTCTCTTAAGGTAGACCAGACAAAGTATAGATCAATGATTGGAGGATTGTTGTATCTCACTCATGTGTATGAGGAAAATTCGATTAAATTAAACTAAACAAATCAAAAACCCAATAACATAAAGAGAACCAATCTAAATAAAAGCCATTGCAAATAAATCAATAAAACATGAAAGCTTTTACTGAGATTTGTATTGTTCCATTTGGATTGAATGTGGATTGCTCAATATTGCTGCAAAACCATGGTTGCAACAAGTAAGTGTAATGTGCTCAAAGATCAATGTCAAAAGATCGTAAGGTTGCTCAATCGATGCGATGTATGCTCAAAGCGCTGTTAAGTATGCCTGAGAATAAGATCGAAGAGGCTTAATGAAGGAGATGAGGGGGGTTTATATAGGTTTCAATAGAGATCGATCAATGGTCCAGATAATTCAGAAGAATCAACGGAGGAGAACAGTTGAGGAACATGCAACGAATAAGAAGAAGACATGTGTCACACAAGCTGTTTTATTTGAGTCAAACACTTTCTTTTCTAAAGATAAGAGATGTTTTTCATAAATTAGAAAGCTTTTTTCTAATTTAAGAGAAATTGATAAAAACAAGGTTGAGTGAATAGATAACTCAACTTACGATTTGCTTTTGCATGATTTGAGAGAAATTAAATAATAAATTATTTAATTGTGTGTGCATGGAGAAGAAGACTTATTTTTAGAAGATTTTGAAAGATATTTGAAGAATTTGAAGATAAGAAAGCAAATTAAATAAATAAATTTATTTAATTGTTGTGCATGATTTGGAAGAATAAATAAAATATTTGATTTATTTTATTTTTGGAGAATGAGAGAATTTAAATAAATTTGATTTGATTTATTTAAATTTGGAAGAATGAATTTGATTTAATTAAATAATTAGGAATTATTTAATTGTTTGGATAAGATAGAATTTGTGATGAATTAATTAAATAATGGGATTTATTTAATTAATGGAGACTTGAGATTTGGAAAGAAGATAATGATTTAATTAAATAATAGAAATTATTTAATGGAGACTTGAAATTTGAAAGAGGATAATGATTTAATTAAATAATATAAATTATTTAATTAATGGAAGAATAAGCTTGATTTTGCTGAAATTAATTAAATAAAGGAGATTTATTTAATTAATGTTGAATTTTGAAGTTTTTGGAAGAATTTGATGAAATTAATTAAAGAATTAGATTATTTAATTAATGTTGAAATGCAGGTGATGCTATAGATTAGATGAAATGCAAGTGATTCGAAGACATGGTCATTTTAGGGTGTCTACATTTTGCCCCTCTTTGATGCAATGCAGTTTACAGCATTGCTTCAAAGAAATCAATAGTTCAAGACATGATACAATTTTTGGATGCCCCAATGTAGCTAGTTGCCCCAGTGTAGCTGGCGTAGGATGCCCCCTCGAGAGGAAAGACATGGAAGCGATAGAAGAACTGTGTTGATGCTCGACTAGATGAGTGCGTGACAAGGGAGGAGAAAAAGCAGAATGGGGTGGGAAGAAAAGAAAATGAGGGAGGGATGCTATAAATAGGACCCATGGGGACCACAATCCTCATTTGCACCCTAAGAGCTTCTAAATTTAGAGAGTAGAGCCTCCAAACTTAGGTTGAGTGGAAGGAGCAGACAGCGAGAAGAGATGCCGATTCCAGTGCACAGGCATTGGGCGGAGCTAGTGCAGACATACAGGAGCGCCAGTAACGGTAAGTGTTCGAAAACCCCATTGTATTTTGTCATTTTAGGGCAAATTAGGGCTAGGGTTAGGGAGGTCAGCTAGGTCAGCCAAAAGCGCTTTAGGGTTGCACAGTGCTATGGGTAGTCAGGTGGAGCGCTTTCAGCGCGCCGCAGCACACTTGGTAGGAAAGTCAAGCACGTATGGTAAAAATAGAGCACTTTTGGCTTAGGGGATTAGCACCACAGCGTGTTTGGTAAAATGCTGCAGTGCATATGGTAGCGCAGTGCAGCACAGTTGGTAGAATAGGGTAGCGCAATTGTAAATGCAGGAAGAAAAACAAGTTGCTGTTGTGTATGCAGTAAAGCGCGGTTGGTGGTATAGTGTAGCGCACCCGTAAAACAAGGCGCCTTTGGCGTAGGCTAGCCCTGCGCTTTTGTAGATGCAGGATGTCCCATGTGGTAAGACAGGGAAGTACTTTTGTGTAAAACAAGGCTCTTTTGGTTAGGTGATAGGAGGAATCTAGGTAAGTGGGATTGAAGGGTTGACTACCCTAGTTTAGAAAAGGGATGGATAGAATAGCAGTAGATAGGGTTTGGGGGATACAGTATGGAAGAACTGACAAGTGGTTTGTTGTGGATGTAGAGGATTTTGCCACGGCTGATGTTGTGAGTGACACCATGCGATAGCACACGAGGTAGTACAGTTGACATGGGAGGAGGATGCATTCTTGGAGCATGCGGGACTATGGCACGTTGCACATTTGACACACATTAGGGCAAACCTCGCCCTGGTGATAGCAGTGGTAGAGAGATATCACAGCGAGACCTCGTCATTTCACTTTTTGATGGGGGAGGCAATAGTGACACTGGAGGATGTATACTGCATCCTGAGGATTCAGATTGATGGAGAGATAGTGGATTTTGACCCGGCGTGGGGCGAGGCAGGCTTGATGGAGGTCTTCTGCACAGATGACCTTTGGATAGATGACAAGGAGATTCGATGGGCAAACGTCTCGAGACTTTGCAATAGGATCAGATGGATTGTGGTGTCACTAATTGGTGGCTTCTTGTGTCTGGATAGGAGATCCAGAGGATTAGCGATTGGCTAGGGTACTGTACTATCGAGGATGTTCACACATGGCTGACAGTATGCGTGGGGCCCATGTGTGTTGGGACAGTTGTATCACGACATTCATCACTACATGTATAGGAGAGGCAGGAGCCTCTCAGCAGGGGTGACCCTGTTACAGGTATGGGCGTGGGAGCATATCCCTGTGATCAGACCCATGACACATTGCCATCGGGATAGAGGCGAGCCCTATGCATTCCTATATGAGGGAGTGATTACCCACCAGAGGATGGGGTTTGTTAGCCACTGGAGGCAGCAGATCAATGAGATGGACCTGTTTGTGTGGAGACCATGGTTACTTTGTGAGGAGTGGGAGGATGAGCACGAGCAGTTGATGTATTGTAGACAGGCTCGGTATCTGTTCGGGAGACGGATAGATGCGATAGAGAGGTACCTACCAGAGCAGGTACTCAAGTAGTTTGGGTTACCACAGGGACTACCAGTGGGGGAGGTGATGCATGCTAGGATGCGGAGGGAGGTTGGAGACTAGGATGCAGAGATTCCAGTGGCTACAGCTTTGGCAGAGGTACAGGGACTTATCCCCATGAGATGGGATTGGGACACCAGACTGGCAGATCTAGGTACACTGCCAGAGTATGACAGG
This sequence comes from Cunninghamia lanceolata, assembly GCA_027924645.1. Lineage (NCBI taxonomy): Eukaryota > Viridiplantae > Streptophyta > Pinopsida > Cupressales > Cupressaceae > Cunninghamia > Cunninghamia lanceolata. The sequence continues at coordinate 10,518,031 of BSBN01000320.1, forward strand.
TACTGGCAGACACACAGGCCGATTAGATTGACTACACCAGGTGTGGCAGGGGCAGTGGGGGAGGTATTGGTCCCAGGTGCAGAGGCCAGGATCAGACGCTAGGCCAGAGCGGCCAAATAGCAGGCAGATGTAGAGATGGCAGAGGAGGAGGAGCTAGCTGTAGCGACAGATTTGGAGAGAGCTGAGCATTTACTACAGGAGGAGATAGCTTAGAGGACTCGATTAGAGCTTCGGATGGTACGATTGAGGAGGGACAGGGATGCAGCTAGGGTGGAGGCAAGACAGGCCGAGGCCCTAGCATAGGTGCAGACACAGGTGACAGCAGCAGCACAGACAGCTCTGGCACACCTACAGGTAGCCATGTAGGCACAGGTACAGGCCCAAGTGTAGGCACAAGTACATGCACAGGCACAGGTATAGATGTAGATGCAGCCACCAGCTGCATCGGTAGTAGATGACAGGCAGCTAGCCCAGGTGAGGAGGGAGAGAGACGCAGAGGTACACTTGCGGTTGACAGTAGAGGCCACATTGTTTAGAGTGAGGCGTGAGAGAGATGAGGCATGCCGTGCACTGGGTGCAGATCAGAGGACCCTATACAGTGAGCTCGTCCAGGTGTAGGGAGAGCTAGTATCAGCTGACAGGGAGGCAGAGTATTACAGGGATCTCTACGCGGGTGCGGTGCTAGTGGCACAATGAGAGCTGAGCTACAGAGATAGGAGCAGATTTGGGGCATCTGGATCTCGTAGGACAGGGCAGTCAGTGTCCTCAGTGAGAGGACCATTTTTGCCACCAGGGGGAGGAGGAGGACCAGTAGGGGGACCCCACCGAGTACAGGTGGAGGACAAGGACCATAGCAGGAGGGGAGCTCTACCCACCAGAGCATGTACATTTGTATATTGTATTATATTTGTACCATACTTGTATCATGATGGACACTTGTACCTTGTACCATTTGTATCATTTTGGACAAATGCCTACGTGCATCCCGATGTATACTTTGCGGGCTCTTGATAGCCTTGATGTACTACATTGAAGTATATTTGGATGTATACACATTTTGTATTATTGATGTAGACACCGACATTTTGTATTATGATGACCATTACATGATATATATGATGATCTATTCAGCTCACTATTGTTCATGCTTTTGTGTATGCATTCCTTGATGTCATGGGTGTGATGATATGTATGTATGATTATGGATTCATGTGATGACATATTTTTCTTACATGATGCTTATAGATGTATGATGATAGAGATGTATAATGATATAGATGTGATGACTAGTGATATCTGACATGTGGGTTTTGCAGATATGCACCAGAGAGAAGAATAGGAGGAGATGGGAGACAGAGACTATTGATCGATCACTGCAATGAAAATGATATAAAGGTTGTGGGAATGGATGAATGAGCTTGTTGCAATGGTTTCCCATTTGTATATAAAGAGCAATCCTTATTTTGATATAGCACATGGATAATTTGCCACCAAGGTATAAAAGACCAAGGTACAGTAATATCCGAGTGCGTGGACATTGACTTTGCAAGCAAGCGGTTTGAACTTAGATCCCTTTAGACATAATATGACCTTGTTGGAACATGTGAATAATCCATAGCCTTGAACATAAAATAAACTTCAATACATGTAAATGCAAGAAGAATTATTAATATGTAAGATGCTAGGATGTAACACACACAAGATAAATATGATGTTAAGAAAGATGCTAAAGATCAATCCTCAAACATGGCACACAGAAGCAATGACTATGCTCCCAATCCATACTGCATCACAACATACCAAGATTATAGATAAATCAAGGTAGCCTTGAATAGGTAATGGATAAAGGAACAAAAGATAAACCATAACACAAATTGACTGACTTACAAAGTAAACATACAGCCAACATATTCTCTTACCAAAGAGGTTGCTTAGGATAGATTGGATAGGAAAGATAACAGCCTTATCATAGAAATATCTACCTAAAAAGACAATGTCTTGCTGCAAGAAATGCCACATGTCGCAGAAGATGCGTGTGTTGGTCTAGACAATGGAACACTTCACAGAAGACAAGCTTGTTGATCTAGGGCTTTGGTTAAGCGGGACTTAGCTGATGCTGGCAATCGATATGCAGGACAGTAGATGACTCTGGAAGAAAGCTGCTTTGCTTCAGGTTTGTTAAGGACTTTTTCTTTGAAAGGATGCGCTAGCTTGCTGCTTGAGTTAGTCAAGTCGAGGCAAATGGATTTTGCAAATGGAAGACTAGAAAGATGACAGTGTTAATGGGTTGGAGTGGGTGGAGAAGGATGGATCATGTGTGCCTGAGTACTAGATACATCCTTCGTATTCCAGACTGCCTACATACCTTGTATCCACGGGATCAAGGCACATTATGAGGAAAGATGAACAATGATAATATGTAGTTCTGGAGAGAGTGATGAGGTGGATCGAGGTGGAGAGGAGGGGATCTTATGTACCTGAGTACTGGAAACTTCCTTTGTATTCCAGACTGCCTACATACCCATATCCATGGGATCAAGGTACCTTAAGATTGAGAAGATGATAATATGTAGTTCTGGTTGGTGTGATGATGTGGGAAAAGTGTTTGAGAAGATAATAGCCTTATCGTAGGATCGATGTGTCCGTTAAAGGGTGTTACTTATGAACAATGAGAAAGAGATAGAAGTATGTGTTGCAAACCACAAACAAGGAACCAATCCTAGACCTAAGTTAAGGAAAGAGTTGCCCCCATTCTGGTAGAGGAAACTGTATGGGTGACTACCGAAGAAGACACAGAAAGCTTTGACCTAGGACAAGACAGTGTTAACTGTAGACACAGATCAAGATGTGGGATGACGACGAGGGACATTGACAAATTTCTAAGATATACTAGATAGGGAGATGGAAATGCAAACAAGGTCAATGGTTTTATTACGGATGGGTGGAAAGTGTGCTGCGAACTAGACATGGAGTGGACAAGACTCGATAGATAATGGGTGCTGACTCTACACATAGCGCCTGTTTGCCAGGTTTTCACTATGGTACTTATCCAAGGTGCCTGTTTGCCAGGTTTTCACCAGAGGATGGATTTTTTTGGATTTTTTTGTTTTTTTTTTTTTTTAGAATACTTTGAGGATCAGGCATAGAACTTCTTGAGATGGACACTGTTAAGTGGCTCATCTAGAGGAATGCCATTAGGTGTAGCTAAAGTATAAGCTCCTAATCCATATGCTGCTGTCACAATAAGGGGGCCTAACCAGTTAGGCTCAAACTTGCCCTTCTTTTCTCGATCTGCTTGATTTCTCTGATTCTCTTTAAGTACAAGATCACCAACTTGAAACCGTCTTTATTTGATCTTTTTGTTGTAATTACACCGGAGGCGGTTTTGATAGACATGGAGATGATTAAGTGTAGCAAGGTACCTCTCATCTAGTAGTTCAAGCTCAGCTAATCTGGAAGTGCGATACTCCTCCCCGCCGATCAAGTCCTGCATGGATACTTTGAGGGATGGAATCTCAACCTCTATAGGTAGGATGGCTTCATAACCATAGACCAAGGCATAGGGTGTGGCACCAGTTGGTGTTCTGATACTAGTGCGGTAGGCCCATAGGGTGGGATTGAGTCACAAGTGCCAATCACGACCAGCTTCATTGACTGTTTTCTTGAAGATTTTGAGAATGGTTTTATTGGAAGCCTCAGCTTGGCCATTACTCTACGGATAGTAGGGAGTTGAAAAGTGATGCTGGATATTGTATTGTGTGCACAAGGCACAAACATCTTGATTCTTGAATGGTCTCCCATTATCAGTGACAATGGCTTGGGGAATACCATACCGGCATATGAAGTAGTTTAGCATAAACTTGGCTATTTGCTTACCGGTGATATAGGTCATAGGAATGGCTTCCACCCACTTTGTGAAATACTCAGTGGCGGTAATGATAAACTTGTGGCCATTGGAGGAGGAAGGGTGGATTTGTCCTACGAGGTCTAGACCCCATTGAGAAAAAGGCCATGGAGTTGTCACAGGTTGTAATTCATGAGCTGGTGCATGAATCAAATCTCCATGCTGTTGCCATTGTAGACACTACTTAGCAAATTGTGCAGCATCTTGCTCTATTGTAGGCCAGTAATAACCTGTTCTGAGTATCTTCTTAGCAAGATTAGGACCAGTAGAATTTGCGCCACAGACACCTTCGTGTATGTCTTGTAAAGTAGCCTCAGCTTCTTCCGCGTTAAGACATCGTAAGAGGATACCATCGAGACTCCGGTGATATAGTGTATCACCTAGAATGATGTAATGGGAGGATTGACGGATAAAGGTTTTGCGTTGGGTGGATGATAGGTCAAGGGGAAAGGTTTTGTTCTTGAGGTATTCATAGATATCTTCGTACCATGGGGAATTGGGACCAACAAGTTTGCAGATGATTTCAGTAACGGGAACATCGACGGCTAGTATCAACAATTGCTCGATCAAGAATTCACACTTCTATGTATTTGCAGGCATGCCAATTAGTGACCCTACAGAAGCCATAAAATCCGCAGCTTTGTTATGCTCTCTTGGAATTTGCTCAAATGTGATGCTAGAAAAATGTAGTTTGTAGGCATCCACTAGTTGCTTGTAGGGGACCAACTTTTCATCTTTTGTTTGGTACTCATCTGTGACTTGGCGAATGACTAACTGTGAGTCTCCATATACTTGTAATTCTATGATGTCCCATTGAACCGCTGTATTGAGACCTATGAGGAGTGCTTCATACTCGGCTATATTGTTGGTGCAAGATATGACTTTGGAATATAGTCATTCTGAGGTGTGATGAACAAGATGCCAGCCCTTGATCCATGTTGTGTGTAGGAACCATCAAAGTATAACTTCCACATTATGGAGTTGGAAAGAGTGAAGAGATTTTCATCTAGAAAGTCTGCTACCATCGGGTGTGTATCTTGCATGGGTGCTTCTGCTAGTTGATCTACTAGAGCTTGTCCTTTGATTGCTTTACGATCCACATATTCAATGTCGAACTCACTAAGGATCATGACCCATTTAGCTAGTCTGCCTGTAAGAGCTGCTTTTGCTAGTAGATACTTCAAGGGATCAATTTTAGCTATAAGAATTGTGTGTTGGTTCAACATGTAATGCCGCAACTTTTGGGAGGCGAACACTACTACTAAACAAGCTCTTTCCATTGGTGAATAATTGAGTTCATATCCCACCAAGGTTCTACTGATATAGTAAATTGCATGCTCCTTTCCTATTTCATCATGTTGTGCTAGCAAGGCCCCTAGGGCCGAAGTTGTAGTTGAGATGTAGAATATCAAAGGTTTATCAGCAATTGGTGGAACCAATACAGGAGGTGTAGCTAGATACTCTTTGAGCTGATCAAATGCTGCTTGACACTTATAATTCCATTGAAATGAGACATCCTTTCGGAGCAAGTGTTGAAATGGTTGACATTTATCTGCTAACTGTGAGATAAAACACCTGATGGATTGCAACCTTTCCTTGAAGGCTCCTTAATGCTTTAAGGTTCTTTGGTGGAGGCATCTCTACTATAGCCTTTACTTTTGCTGGATCTACTTCAATACCTCGATAAGATACAATGTAACCCAATAGCTTCCCTGATGTGACACTGAAGACACACTTCTTTGGATTGAGTCTTACTTGATATTTCTCGAGCCTGTCAAAGATCTGTCCGAGAACCTGTATGTGATCTGCCCTAGAAGATTTAGCTAGTATGTCATCCACATAGTCCTCCATGATGTGATGAAAGAGGTCATGGAATATCACTGTCATTGCTCTCTGATAGGTTGCCCTTGCATTCTTTAGACCAAACAGCATGACACACCTGTTGGGACCTAAAATTTCATACCAATTTTTGCAAGATTTTAGGTTCCCATATGAAAAATTCAATTTCAACACTCATAGATACACCTGCACAATATGCTCAAATGGCCTACTTTGAAGCATTATAATTCAGAGCCAGTTCGTCTTCATACAAAATTATTTCATAAACATGTTTGTCTGCCATATGTAAGTGAGCACACCTGATTTCAGCTTCCTACGATCAATTTTGACTAGGTTTTGAAGAACCAAGTTGGAGGGTTTTGATAAGGTTTGTTACTTGCACAATGTGAAATCAGCCCGAGAGGCCAACTTTGGAAGTTGATATCTAGCAGCTAAATGATGATCCTAACAAACTAATTAGTGTTCTGTATTCCCCTCATGATAATGTACTTTCATGCCAGTTTATGGGACCCCAACATCTCGTTTGCTATTTTTTCAAAATCAAAAGCAAATGTAAAAAGTTCAGTTGCCATATCTGTGTTTCAAGAAAGTTGCAGAGAGGTCAACTTTGGCCCTTAACATTTCATGACAGAAGATGGATGGAGAAGAATCCTCTTACACATGCACTCATCAAGCCTAAATGAACTCAACTTTCCAGTTACAAGTTCCCAGGAAGAGATTTAATGGGTTTTTAAAATTGCAAGTGGTGAGTTCGAATCAGGTTTTGACAGGGGCAGTTTTCAAGGAGGTTAATTTGGAAGGTAATATCTAACAATCGGGTCGTGTTCATAAAAAAATAATTGATGTCTCAAATTCTTCCCATGTTAATGTGCTCACATGCCAATTCTCAAGGTCCCAGCACTTCGTTTGATATTTTTTCAAAAGCAAATCCAAATGGATTTTACACAGTTCTGTGACTGCATTCCCAGGCAGCTTCAGAAAGGTCAACTTTGACACCCGATATCTTATGAAGGAAGAGGAATGATGAAAAATCCTTTTGCACACATGTTCATGTGGCCTAAATGAACTAATCCCCAGGACGGCAGCTTCTCAATATCAGATTTGATATTTTTCCAAAGAGGCAAAATAATAGGTTTCAGTTGAGTTTAAAACAGGTGCAAAACACGCTGAGTGAGCTACTTTGATTGCGAGCAGCTTTTAATCCCAATAACTTCATGCCAATCCGTCTGACAACCATACTCCCCTATCACAATTCAACATGTTGGTGTATTTTTGTGGCTCCGGGAAAAGTTTTGATTAGTTTTTCAGGCTAATTCCGAAGGCTAGTTGGCCTATTTTGATCACCATGCAAGGTGTGTGAAATGGAATTAAAAGAACTGGGAATACTTTTTATCCTTTTTCGTGATATAACAATTTGCTACAATGGACACAGTTTCAGCAAAAGTCTCACTGATGAACAAAAGCTATAAAAAAAATTTTCATCGGCAAGACATCATATAGGTCTCACCAATGGAAAACTCATCGGCAAGAGATATACCATCGGAGTGAAAATCTCAAGTCACACCGATCTAACAAGTCTTGCCGATGGAGTCCCGTGAGATGAAAGGTTTATTCAAAGGAGAATAAATATTTACAAAAGGTGCAAATAAATATCCTATTTTCATGGAAGGAGTTATAAGGTGAGAATTTATTCAAAATATTTTCTACTCAGAAGAAAAATACTTTTCTAGAGAAGTTCATCAAATAGGTAATTATTTTACCTAAATAATATTTTTATGTGAGAATGCATAAGATGGCCAGTAAAACCATAAGGAGTAATTATTTTCACACAAATGATTATTCTAGCCCAGTGAAGGTGAAAAAGCACACGAATAAATGAAAGCGTGCAGATTGTCAGCCAAAGATGGAAATAATTATTATTAAATTATCTTGCACGGGAATACAAAGCTTAGAAAGGTTGAAATTAATTTAATCAAACTAAAGATAGTTGATTAAATAAAGGGATGCATCAGAAAGGTTATAACCTTAACATATGAATGTGTAAAATGCTAAATAAAAATCAAGGCATAAAAATACATCGGCAGAAGAAAATGAATCGGAGTAAAAATTGTAAATCATACCGATTTGATGTGTCACACCGATGTTGTGGGCCCAAGTATTATGTAAATAAAGTAATGAGGTAAAACAATGGAAAAGGAGATATGGAAGCAAGGAGAAATATGTAGAATATTTTTGAAATAAAGATGGGAAATATTTTCACAAAGCCGTTAATTGAAGATTTTGTGTAAATGTGTATAATGGCCCATGAAAATATTTTCACTTAAAAAATGAGTTTATGCAAGACAATAAAAAATATTATTAAAGTCACTGCACCATGAAAATCTCATCGGCAAGACCAAGCAAATCGGAGAGAAATTTTTAAAACACACCGAGTTTATGCCTCATACCGATGGATGCCTCTTTGGGGAGAAATGTCATTTAATTAAAAGTGGTAAGTATTTTAAATGTGAGCTGCATGCCCGAGGTAAAATATTAAAATGCAATATGAAATAGTTTACCAAAGGGGTTATAAGGATGAAAGAAAATATTTTCCAACGAATTCACGAGATAGGTAATTACTTTACCTAAAAATATTTTGAGGAAGTATATGCAAAAGGTGAGAAAACATTTTCACCAAGAAATTCACAAGCGAAGTAATTATTTTACTGGAGAACATTTTATGCAAAATATTTCACCGAGGAAGTTGTAGGAGATAAGATATTTTCACTAAAGGATGTAAAATATTTTCACAAGGTTGTTAAAAACAAGATTTCATGAGCAGAAATTGTTTCTTACTCGAAGGGTAAAATATATTTTTCCAGTGGGAGAAAATATGCGCAAGAGGATATAACAAACAATCATAGTCATATTGGAAAATTATTTTCGTGAGAATACAAGTCCCAGGAAGATTAATTAAATAAAGAATCAAGATACATGAAAGTAAACCCTAACAAAGATGAAGAGAAATAATTGAATTTTAAAGGGCCGGAGGCTAATATTTTGCGTTAATAAAAATTGTTGTCCTTCACGGAAATGAAGAGACGCACAGGACGGTAAGCGAAGGGTCACAACCCTAAAATACACAGTATGTATAAAGGTGAAATCAAAGGAGGACAGAGGAACATCATCAGTAGATTAGGATCAAGAGTAGATTAGGAAAAACATCAGTTAGATAACTGGATGGATTGACCAGTTGCCAAAACAAAATATTATGTTGTACATTGTAAAATCTTTCGAAACTGTATAGTGAAGAAAATGTATGAATAAATGATTTAATATTGGTGTCTATTGTTTGTTGAGCTGAGCAATTATTTGGTTGTCTTCATACTGTTATTTCTTTGTTATTTGAACCTGAGTTTCCAAGTTGATATTTCAGTTTCATCGAGACACACTTGTTGTTTTCGTGTAATCAAATTAATTGGTTTCCATTACAGATATAAAATCCTTTTGATTGATTACAGTAACCTGGAGGTAGCATTTGGATAGGTAAGAGCAGCCCTATAATTGTCAAGATTGCCATACTGTCTCCAACTCGATATTGTCTTGTTATTCAAATTGAGCATCAACTCCATTTGTCAATACACATTTGTTGTCATTGTGTGATTCTTTTGATTGGTTCCTTCAAACAGGGATTAAAAAAATCCTTTCAATAAGTCACAGTAACCTGGTAAGATTCGAGTGGATCACTAAGTAGAGTTTGTCAGTCACATTCTTGCACGTTTATACAAGCTATAAACAAACACATGTGCCAAACAATTAGGAATGTAACCTATAAGTAAATCATATATCATATACACCTTGACTCCATTAGCCCAACAGAAATAGGCACTGGTCATACCAATTCCATTTTAGGATTCCATAAAATCTCATTCAAACAATTACATCTCAAATCTTAGTATTAGGAGTAGGAGTAGTTTAGAAGCTTGCATCTATTACATTTTATGCCATTGTGATAGATTTACTAATCCAATCAAGTCATATAGTGTTAAGTCTGCTTTAGTTACAAAGGTACACCCGCCTAGGTTTGCAGGACCTGAAGTGTAGGGAGCTAATAGCTCTGTCAATTGGTCCAAAAACGTTGCAAATCCAAACATAGAGTCTGGCATCCTCTTAGGGTTAGCAACCTGCATTTTTGGGAACCAACAACACCAACAATAGTTACCCCACGGACAAGTAAAAGTTGTTTTATGCTGATCTTCCTCTACTATCCTTATCTAATTATAGCCAGAGAATCCATCCATGAGAGAAAGCATCTCGTGACCTGTTGTCAAGTCAACTATAATGTCAATGTTCGGTAGTGGAAAGTCGTCCTTGGGACATGCTTTATTAAGATCTCTGAAATCATTACACATGCAGATGCGCCCATTTGGTTTAGATACAGGTACAATGTTGGAGACCTAATCTGAATAGTCAATAGGTCGTATGAACTTTGCATCTAACAACTTCTGTATTTCCACTTTCACCAAGAGAGCTATTTGTGGGTGCATCTTCCTCAACTTTTGCTTGACTGGTTTAACCTTTGGATCAACAGTGAGATAGTGAACAACTAGTTTAGGGTCTAACCCTGGCATATCAGCATAGGTCCACACAAAGTTGATGGTTCTCTGTAAGAAGAATGTGTTAAGATTCCTGTGCTTTGTTTCTGATAATGATGCCACTAGGAATGTGGTCTTTGGATTTTGTTATGTGCCAAGGTTTATCTCTATAGAATCTTCTACCAGGAGAGTTGACTTCTCTTAATACTTAGATGGTAGGGGAAGGTCAAATCCTCCATCCTCAGGTGCCACAGTTGGGTTTTCACCTTTGGATACGTCCTTTGTTTTTACTATTTTGTGATCAGGAGGTGCCACAGTGTGGTTTTCACCTAGAGATCTTTCTTTATTTTTACTTTTGCGACTGGAGGATTTGGCATTCTCACCAAAATAAGTTGTTGGCTCTAGTTCCATTACAAAACCTTCTTTACGATCGCCAAGAGGGATACCTTCCCGAAGTCCCATGAACTCAGCTAGAGCTTCGTCATTCTGAAATACATCTATTACAGGGGACCCTTATTGGTCCCAATTGATAAGTTCAGGGTAGACAAGTGTTACATTCTGGGTGCTTGTAGTGGAGGTTAAGGATATGGAGGATAGCATAAAAATGGAGGATTCTGTGAATAGGTTGGTCATATGGAGGGAAGAGTCATCGATGATATCCTCTGTAGACGTCGAATCAGTGGGAAAAGCATTAGCTACCTCGTCGAGGATATACTCGATGTCCAAGGCGTGTGGTACCTTCTTACCAAATCCTAATCCCTTCTTGTCTAGTTTCTTTGTCACAACAATGGGTTTCATAGTTCCTTGATTCTGTTTCCCAAGGCCACCCTTGCCTTTATAGCCCATGTTTTTTACTATTCTTAAGCCATTGCCATACTGCTTGATTGGTATTGTGACTGGTTCTTTCTCCTTATAGAGCCAAGTAGAAATATCCTCAATAGTTTCCTCTTCCAATAACCATCCTTGTTGGAATTGGGTTAGGAATCCTGGGGAAGGAATAGCTACTTTTTTGGTTACTTTGGCAATGGGTGGTTTTCCATAAGATTTTGGAGATAAAGGCATCTGCCCTACACAACAAGATTTTGAGATATCATAAGTGCCAAAGCCTATATTCTGGATGCGAGCTATGATTACAGGTAGAGGATTAGGGTTACTTTTAGAGGCCGGAGTCAGTGTTGCAAGGTCAACATATAGTGGGGATTCAAGGGCTTTTTCATTGTTAGGCACCTGGTTGCAATTCTTATAACTACCTTGCAAGACACGACAGAATTCAAAAGGATTGGGGTCTCCTGGGATAGTTATCTCCGTACCATTGTATGGGAACTCCAGAGATTGATGGTACGTGGAGGGAATAGCCTTCATTGCATGGATCCATGGGCAGCCTAGGATAGTGTTGTAAGGTAGCTCAATATCAAGGACTTGACACCTGGTTTCAAGCATGGCAGGGCCCAGTTGTATAGGCAAGTGGATAACACCTTCTAAGTGGCATTCAGCATCATCATATCCCTTGATTGTAATACTTTGATCATTGTTGACATGATCCTCAGAGTATCCCAATTGCTTAAGTAACTTTAAAGAACAGATGTTGAGACCAGCACCACCATCTATGAGTATACATTTGATTTTGCGCTTATGGATGAGAACCTCAATATGAAGGGCATCATTGTGACAAGGATCATGGGATGGGAGATCTTTTTCTAGGAAGACCACATTGTAGGGTGAAGCAATGTTACCTACTATAGCTTGGAAATCTGTGACTGCGATGTTGTTAGGAACTGAAGACTCTTGGAGGGCTTTTTCTAGCACTATTCTATGTGCAGGTGATGACCGTAGAAGGTCCAAGATAGAAATCTGTGCTGGCATTTTCCCTAGATGTTCAACAAGATTATAATTAGATTGAGCTAGAAGACTGGGTGTAGGACCACGAATGGTGACACGACCACGATGAGTAGTAACAACATAATCCGTAGATTTGCCTTTAATTGTGAGGGTAGACACTTGACTCTCTTCAAAATGACCTACAATGGAATCGAAGGAAGTGGAAGCATGATTGATACCTTTACCTCTATCCTGAGGAGGAGGTGGACCATGATGAGGGAATGGTTCCTTGTACATGTCGAGATCTTTGTTCATGTGTGGAGCTGGTGATTCATTCTCAAAAGTGATTTGATTACCGTCAATGAGATTTTGGATTAGGTGTTTGAGTTTCATGCACGACGCAGTTCTGTACCCTTTGCTCCTATGGAACTCACAATATTCATTGTCTCTATAACGTGCAGTTTTGTAGACAGGTTCTCCATATGGGGGAGAATCTGGTAAGGTGATGAGTCCTTTCTGTAAGATTTGTTGTAGGACCAACTCTATAGGCACTCCCAAGGGAGTGAACTGGCGTTGCGGTGGGTAATCTTGTTGAGGTCGCTCCTGTTGTCATTGTTGTTAATTTTGATATGGTTGCCGCTATTGTTGCTATTGTTGACGTGGAGCTTGACTTGGTTTGGAGAGTTGCAGCGGTGTTTGCAACGTTTGGACATGTTTAGAATTGACCACCCCATCATTGACTACATTTTTGTTCTTGTTCCAAAACTTGGGTTTATCATTCGATTGTTGATGAGGAGCGTTGTCTTTCATTTCTTTAAAGATTTTGACCACACCCTTAGCAATGAGGGCCTTTTCAATGTTGATACCCTTGTATGTGATTTCATCAAAGGTTATAGCACTAAGAATTTGCAAATGGAAACCTAACTCTTGGTTGAGGTTTTGCACAAATATGCTAACAAGCTGCTTCTCCAGAATCTTGAAAGGGAATTTGCTAGCCATTTGTCTCCATCGTTGAAGGAAAAAAATGAAAGTTTCACCATTTTTCTACTTATTGTTGCATAGATCAGTCATGGAAATCTCATGCTTTGCGTTGTAAGAAAAATGGGTGGCAAATTTCTCTGCTAGCTCATTAAAAGACTTGATGCCTGTAGGTAAGTGTGAGAACCATTCTATAGCTTGACCTCCAAGACTGTGAGGAAAGAGACGCATAAGATATGTGTCGTTATGTGAGACCTCGAAGCAAGCAAGATAGAATTCCCTAAGATGGTCTTTTGGGTCACCTTTTCCTTTGTATTTATCGAACTTGGGAATAGTGAAATTTTGAGGAAAAGGGATCATTGGTAATGACCGATCAAAAGGATAAGGACACACTTCCTCTAAAGAAAAGGTCTTCTTGGTGTGGCCAAACATAAGATTAGATAGCTATTGTTGCACTTCCACAATTTTTAGCTCCATCACTGTGGGAGGAGTTGGAAGCATCTCCTGCTGTCCAAGAAGTGGTTGTTGATGCCCCTATGGAAGATTGTAGTGTAAGCCATGAACATTGATGTTATAAGGGTCATAAGATTGGTTGCGGTCGTATGCATTGTACGTTGGGTTGAGATTGGGTTGGAATTGGATGTTTTGATGAGGAGGAGGTGGGGGTGGCGCTAGGTAAGAATGTTGGCTTTGTGACGGTTGAAGAACAGAAGTGGGTGGAGGAAAGCTAAAGTGTGTTGGATTTGGTTGCGATGGCGGCACAAAGCTTTGGGAAACTTGATGTTGGGAATGTTGAGGGTGGCTAGGCAATGTGTGAAAGAAATTTAGTGAGGATGAACGTAGTGGAGGAGGGACATAGGTAGAAGTGATTTGCGATGGTTGATTGGGAATGAGCATAGAAGAATTTTGTGGGGGGGGCTGCATGACTCTAACTGGTTGAGAGACATGGAGGTTTGATGATATGGAAGGTGGTATGTGTTGAGACCCTTGTTGCATGGCTACATAGTTGTTCCCTAGATTGTAATTTGGTGGGAAACCTATTCGTGATGGGGTAACCAAGATTCCACTTGCGATTGGTGTGGACACTTTAGGAGGTGGTTGCATATTCGATCAAGCTAAGGTGGCTTGCTTAGCTAACTCTGCTTGACGTTGGAGAGTTTCTTGTTGGTTTTTGAAGATCTCCATAGGAGTCAGAAGTGGTGATACGGCCCTCTCTCCTGTTGGGTTTTGAAAAAGGGGATTCCTATACTACGAGCTCTATTCAGGTAAGGGCGTGGTCACAGTCAACATGGTTTGGACCGCCTGTATGGTGTCTTGGGTGTTGCTAGGCTCACTAAGATTGGATAGATCAAAATCTTTGGTAATTTAGCTCCTTGCTCTGCTAGCAAATGAAAGAAATGATCTTGGTTCTCGCTAAGGATTTTGTCAATGGCAGCTATGGCCCTAGGATCTTGCATGAATTCAACAAGATCTTGCTCATCTTCTTGAGATGGGGCTAGATCTACAGTATAACCTTGTGGGACAAAATCGGGAGGTAAGCCGGTGGTGTATTGGGGTGTACTTACCAAAGGGACCCTACCTTCTTGGGGATTGCTTGGTTGGTCGACATGCGGCATGCTGGGAGAATTGGTAGATCTTTCCGCGGGCGTTCTGGGAGTGACCTTGGGAGTAATGTTGAGATGGCCTGATTGCGGTGTGTGAGGAAGCAACTTGCGCTTCCTAGGGACAACTTGCTTGGACTTCATAGTTTGCTGGAGCCTAGTGGTTACCATGGAATACACTAGGACAAGAAAGGTAATGCTGGGTTTCTGCTTTATGCTTTGAAAAAGACAAACTTTGATGCACAATGTACTGGACCAAAGGCACTATACTGTTTGACCAGAGGTGCAGGACTATGCAATCAAAAACGTGCTACTGTGATGCCAAAGGCGATGGATTGAGCTACCAGAGGCAAGTTACTGTTATGCCAAAGGCGAGCTAAGGTTACCAAAAGTGAGCTACTAATATACCAAAGGCGCTGAAGTAGAGTTTTGCCAAAGGCGAGATACTGCTATACCAAAGGTGATCTACTGTACTACCAAAGGTGAGCTGCTGTAATACCAGGGGTGCTGAAGTAGTGTCTGATACTTCTAAAAGGCAAAATTTTGATAGATTGGTTCTATTTCTGAGTGGATTTGTTTTGGCAAGAGAAAACATAGCAAACAAGTAGTCAAAAACAAGGACTGACACAACAGATAGTGTATGTTCGAGGCTCAAAACAAGCCCAATGTTTCCACATGTATAAGACAATTGCAAACAATAACAAGCACTTTTTATCCCTAGAGACAAGGTTTCATTGCAGTAGATCAGCTCACAGCTTAATACTCCGTCGATAAAAATATCATTCCATAAAGGTGTCGAATATTTTGTATCTTTGTGAGAGACGATAGGTAGGGATATCTCACCCTCCCCTTGGAAAGCTCAAGTAGGTCAGAAGAGCTTTATGTCCAAGGGAATACTATCTCTTCTCAAGGGAGCCAATGGTGAGTGTCTTAAGGGCTTAAATCGATTCCCCTTGCACTGATGATTACCACAATGTTTGGAGGTAGGTCGGGTAGTCTCTATCTAGAATGGTTCTTAGTAGCTTTGAGGGACCAATGCCTTATGAGCAATGTGATAAGCTACTAAAAGCTTTAACCAATCCTACTAAGAGTATCAAACACTTCGCTCAATGTGAAAATCGTTTCCACAAAGAGCTAGTACACCTCTTTTCAGTTTGGCACCACAAGGTAAGGCTAACGTCGGTTAGGACTTGGCTTTCACCTTATCCCTCTTATATAGTGGTTCAAAGGAAAACTCCGCTTAGGGTCGTCCCTTTTGGATGAAGCGCAATCCAAAAGTAGGCCCTTCTAAAGGAAGTACTAAAATGTAAGAGCAAGCATATCAAACAAAGGTTCAATTGTCCCGTTATAAAAAAAAATAAGGTGCAACTAAATTAGGCACACACACATTTGTAGTTGTCAATTGTCCCTTATGAAATTGAAGTGTTTGGCATTCATGTCCATTGTCCCTTAGAAAATTGAGGTGTTTTCACATACATGTCCATTGTCCCTTAAGAAAAGCAATATGTTCCTAAGACTTAAATTGCCGAAAATGATTTGTTCAATTTTCCTTTTAAGAAGGCAATGTGTTTCTAAGACTTAGTGAGATAAATCAAGATTTCTTCAACGCTTGTCGTGCATGAACGTGTTAAAAACACCTATTTGCTCTATGTGAGTAGTAAGAAACTGCAACAAGTCCGTTAGTTCTAAAAAAATTCAAAAGTTAGCAAAAACAAATCAATTTGACCAAAAGCGAGTTACTGCTATACCTAAAGCGCTGTAATGTAGACCAGAACCATAAGACAATAATACCAGAAGCGCTGAAATAGATCCAGAAGTGCTATACTGTTCTTCTGAAAGCGTGACACTGTCTAGCCAAAAGTGACATAATGAAGAGCAGAGGCATGATAAAACCAGAAGCGTGATACAATAAAACCAGAAATGCTGAAACAAATCCAGAAGCGCTATACGATACTTCTGAAAGCGTGATACTGTATAGCCAAAAGTGTTGTGCTGTCTTAGATCACCAAAAGGTTATCTTTTATCAAAATAATCATATCAAAATGGGATTCCATGATTGATCTACTGTTCTAAGAAGTGATATCTGTTAGATCTGAATCATGAAATCTAGAAAACTCAGAAGGTGTAGTAACACAATAGATTAACTCAAATATCGAAGATACTCCTAAATAAGTCAGCTTAGGAAGTATCAAAAGAGGATTGAAAGACAAATACAACAGCTTGTCAGACAAATCAAAAGATATGTAGTGAATAGAACCCTGCAAAAATGGTCAGAAAACCCAACTAGCCAAAAGCACTGAACGATACTACCGAGAGCGCCGTGCTGTTATGCCAAAAGCATTGCTCTGTGCTACCAGAAGTGCCTTAGTATAGCCGAGGGCGTTGTACTGTGCCTCCAAGAGCGCTTAAGGATACTGCCAAAAATGCTTTTCTGTGCCTTTTGCGCTGTATCGTACTGTGACTTCAAAAAGAATCAATTTCTCAAAGAAAAAGAGGGATTAGTGGGTCCCACCGGGCGTGCCAGAATGTGTATGAGGAAAATTTGATTAAATTAAACTAAACAAATCAAAAACCCAATAACATAAAGAGAACTGATCTAAATAAAAGCCATTGCAAATAAATCAATAAAACATGAAAGCTTTTACCGAGATTTGTATTGTTCCCTTTGGATTGAATGTGGATTGCTCAATATTGCTGCGAAACCATGGTTGCAACAAGCAAGTGTAGTGTGCTCAAAGATCAATGTCAAAAGATCGTAAGGTTGCTCAATCGATTCGATGTATGCTGAAAGCGCTGTTAAGTATGCCTGAGAATAAGATCGAAGAGCCTTAATGAAGGAGATGAAGGGGGTTTATATAGGTTTCAATAGAGATCGATCAACGGTCCAGATAATTTAAAAGAATCAATGAAGGAGAACAATTGAGGAACGTGCAACGAATAAGAAGAAGACGTGTCACACAAAAGCTGTTTTATTTGAGTCAAACACTTTCTTTTCTAAAGATAAGAGATGCTTTTCATAAATTAGAAAGCTTTTTTCTAATTTAAGAGAAATTGATAAAAACAAGGTTGAGTGAATAGATAACTCAACTTACGATTTGCTTTTGCACGATTTGAGAGAAATTAAATAATAAATTATTTAATTGTGTGTGCATGGAGAAGAAGACTTATTTTTAGAAGATTTTGAAAGATATTTGAAGAATTTGAAGATAAGAAAGCAAATTAAATAAATAAATTTATTTAATTGTTGTGTATGATTTGGAAGAATAAATAAAATATTTGATTTATTTTATTTTTGGAGAATGAGAGAATTTAAATAAATTTGATTTGATTTATTTAAATTTGGAAGAATGAATTTGATTTAATTAAATAATTAGGAATTATTTAATTGTTTGGATAAGATAGAATTTGTGATGAATTAATTAAATAATGGGATTTATTTAATTAATGGAGACTTGAGATTTGGAAAGAAGATAATGATTTAATTAAATAATATAAATTATTTAATGGAGACTTGAAATTTGAAAGAGGATAATGATTTAATTAAATAATATAAATTATTTAATTAATGGAAGAATAAGCTTGATTTTGCTGAAATTAATTAAATAAAGGAGATTTATTTAATTAATGTTGAAATGCAGGTGATGCTATAGATTAGATGAAATGCAAGTGATTCGAAGACATGGTCATTTTAAGATGTCTACAACTCAAACTAGACCAGATATTATGCAAGTTGTTGGTCTTGTTGCGAGATTCCAGGATGATCCCAAAGAATCTCATGTCATGGCAATCAAAAGGATTTTAGGTATCTAAAAGGAACAATTGAGTATGGTCTGTGGTATCCTAGAGATCATGATTTCTCTCTTCATGCATATATAGATGTTGATTGGGCAGGAGATGTGGATGACCGGAAGAGTACCAGTGGTGGAGCTTTCTTTTTGGGAAAGATATTGGTTTCTTGGCTAAGCAAGAAACAAGAGGCAATATCCCTGTCTACAACTGAAGCAGAATACATTGCAGCAGCAGGTAGTTGCACTCAAGTTTTGTGGATGAATCAGATGCTAAGAGATATTAAAGTAGAGTATGAGGAGCCTATCACAATTTTCTGTGATAATTCAAGTGTAATAAATATTTCTAAGAACCTGGTGTTGCATTCTAAGACTAGGCATATATCTATCAAGTTTCACTTTTTGAGAGAGCAAATGAACAAGGATGAAGTCAGACTGGAGTTTGTGCCCTCCAAGGATCAGATTGCAGAAATTTTTACTAAACCTCTTCCCAAGGACTCCTTTGAGTATCTTAGAGAGAAGTTAGGGGTTATGGCCCCTCCAGTGATGAACTAGGATGCACTGATGTGCATCAGTCCGGTGGATATCACAGTCATATCTTGTGATCCGGATTGATGATGAGGAGCTGCTACTCAGGGGGAGCAGTAGGTATGATTCTGTAGTATTGGAGCTGCAAATATGAGCCCTTTGCCATTGATGTCAAAGGGGGAGAGAAGACATGTGAAAAATAGATGGTTGATGATCAAAGGGGGAGCAGTAAAGGAAGAGAAGACATGTGAATAGTTGTTGTTGATAGGGGGAGTTGTGACAGTAAGGAGAAGTTCTTGTCTTGATAGTTTTTCACATCATATGTTGCCATCAATGACAAAGGGGGAGATTGTTGCAAGTATGGGTTTAACCGGTGTTGTCATTGATGTCAACATACTCATGTTGCATTAATGAGAAGGATTGGATGAGCTATGTGCTGAGGATTTTGAGAAAATTAGTCTCAATCAGGAATAGTGAAGAACAGTGATGACAACAAGGTAAAAGTCCAAGATAGGTTGAGGATCAGAGGATACGGTTTAAAGGGTTTGCAAATATAAGTTTTGAGATGCTCTAGTCAAGTTTTCAGAGGTCCACATGAAGATCTGAAGAAGTTATGGTCGCTCAAGTAGAACCGGCTCCGACAGGTGTCCAGAGGTGACAGAGTGACACAGATAGGTCCAGTGAGGTCCAGTAATGTATTATCCCATTCTGCAGATTTCAGGAAGTGTTGAGGACATCCTTGTGAAGTGTCAAGTAGATTGGTTTGTGGCTTGAAGGTCCAGAAGAACCTATTCCTTTGTGACAGTGATGACAGACTGTGTTCTTGAGGTTCCGGATGAAGGAGAGAAGGATTCCAGTAAGCACATGAAGTACGGATGTTGTTGGTGATTCAGGAAAGCTTTTGGTGATTTGTGGATTGGTTCCAGTTCATGTTGGTGGTCTGCATTGAAGTTAAAGTTTGTATTTGAAGAATAACCACCGGATGTTAGTGTTCTTCCTGAGACTAGCCGACTAGATG
This sequence comes from Cunninghamia lanceolata, assembly GCA_027924645.1. Lineage (NCBI taxonomy): Eukaryota > Viridiplantae > Streptophyta > Pinopsida > Cupressales > Cupressaceae > Cunninghamia > Cunninghamia lanceolata. The sequence continues at coordinate 10,538,076 of BSBN01000320.1, forward strand.
TATTACACATCTTGTGGATGCTCTTGTAGGTGTTTGCCGACTTAGATGATTGTTCCTAAGTCAATGTCATGTATAAATAAGGTATTGTGAAGTCATTCAAAGTGGGTGTCTTGGTGTGATGAGTATGTGGTAGAGAAGAAGAGTATGAAAGGCAGAGCAGAAGTATTGGGCTTAAATGGAACTGATTCAAGCATGGTGAAGATGCTATTCTCTAGTTCATGAAGGTGATACTTATTTCTTTGTAGACAGTGTGTCTCTTGTATGCAGTGAGCCTCTTGTGAGCAGTGTGCTCAGGCAGTGAGCCCTAATTGGCATGTGCCATTTTGTTCTTTCTATTCTTCTAACAGAGAATACAATCTTGGGTTAATCACCCCATAGTTTTCCCTTAACTGGGTTTTCCATGTCAAAATCTTGGTGTCTTATGTGTTGATATGTTTCTGCTTTTGATTTGAATGCATTATGGTTCATGATTAATATTTTGCTAATCACTAAAGAAGATTTAAGTGTTTAATAGGAGAAAGTTTCACACAACTGATTCACCCCCTCTCAGTTGTGTGTCCTAGTCTAACACTTCTTTGTTGATATGCTGAGTTACTAAGGTCAAGGTTGATTGTCAAAGGTATTTTTAAGTCTCTGTATGACCCTGTGCCCAATGGATCCTTAAGGCCACTAGTTTGATTGTTTAGCAGGCAAACATCCCTGAGCAGTCACCAAAATGTTGACCTATTTTCCTCTGTCTAGAGTTAAATAGTTCACCTTGTATATTCCCTGAATATCCTTTAGAAAATGACCCTACAAAGCTTAAATCCTTGTATCTTGTTGCATGTACAATGTTACTTTACATCGGGTTCATTATAGGTTATGTTGTATGTATCTCCTTTGTATATTGCACATACAATTGCATATACAATGCAATATACAAGAGGTTATACAAATATGAGATACAATCCCAGACCTAAAAGAATATGCATTTGGGTTTTGGAAAGGCAGATGCGGTTGTATGCATCTTTGTATGTATGTTCGCATTGTATATTTGCAGATGCAAAGGGCAGATACAAGGTCATATACAAGGTCACATGCAAGGGTCAGATGCAATGTTTGTATGTACAAGTGATTGTATGCAGTTTTGTTTGTATATTCGCATTGTATATGCGATATACAAAAGGTGATGCAAAAGGAGATACATACAATCTGGATGCGAATGAAGAATCAAATGCGGTAGATTTTGAATTGGGGTCCACCTATTATATGTATATGCAATTGTATCATCCCATATACAATCCTATATACAATTGCATATACAAAAGTTAGATACAACAGGGATATACAATGCGGACCCGACTGGGACATTAAATTTGGCAAACTAAATGTTGGGGTCTGCCGTTGTATGTACATGCAATTGTATCTCCTATATACAATTGCGATGTACAAAGACACATACAATGGTTTTTCGGCGAGACAATGTGTATCAGTGGCTCAATTTGAGGTCTTTCTGATGGTTGATAAGGAGGATGCAGTGGTGGGCCCCAGGTTCAGCTCAACGACCAATGGAGTGTGACACGTGGCAACGATATATATACAAAAGGTGATACAAAAGTTAAGGTCGACTTTTGTATGTTGGCCATTGTATTGTATATACAATTGCACATACAAGAGCATATACAAAGGGAGATTCAAAGACATATGCAAAGAGATTTGATATGCAAAATGCAAAAAATGAAGAAATCGCATAAGTACAAAATTGAAGGATTTGAAGGACCTGATAGCATGATGATGTCATCTAGGCATGTTCTTTGCCCAAGTTCTATATGATGCTGATGTCATCATGGTTTTTTACAGTGTATCCATTTTTGTATGTCTGTATGCATACAAACAACGGTTCTCTTGGCAACAAGGATAAAATTGACAGTCGTCGACTCAAAAGCCAAAAATGCAAGTTCGGTCAAATAGGGAAAATTCAAAGGCTGATTCAATTGCAGATGTAAAGCGATATACAGATGCAAGATGTAGTTGACCGTAACTTTGACTGCCCATATCTCCTTCATCCTAAGGAATTTATGCGTGCCATAAAAGGCAAATGTGCTTGTTTTTGCCTCCTCTTTCATCTAGCAGGCTTTAAGGAGGATATCTTCACTTTCAAAATTTGATACAAATCTATAGGCTCAATTGAATGGATGTTTCAGCGATCAATTTGGCGTATGCAGGGGCTGATATTGTTGCATTTATTCTAGTTGGTAGGCTTTGCGGGTGGATTCATGGCAGATGGCTTCACTCTTCAATGCGTATGGGCTATGTGTCTTGCTGGCAGATCTTCATGTGTTTGGCGACAAGACATCTTAGTGGCCAAATTAAGTTTTGCAGAGATCCCTTAAACATAGAATCAAGGAAAATATAGAGAATTCAAAGGGGTGGAGATTTAAAGTGTTGTAAAAGCTTTATCAAGGGGTGATATGTCCCATCTGCCATCAATACAGATCCAATCTCTCAACTGCCATGCTTCAGATATTTTATGTATTCATTATTGAAGATAGATGATTGAGCTGCTCACATTCAAGGCCTAAAATATCTTCCACCTGCCCTATTTTAGATATTTTATTCTATAACTTCTTGCAGGTGGACGTCCCTTCTAGCGATGATATTTTCTAACAGAGCCCATGGGGAGAATTCATTGTAATGGACTTAGGTCAAATGCAAAATTCTATATATGCATAAGCATGAGATGTAAAAAAGGGTTGGAAGATTTAGTAAATCTATGCTTCTGATTCCAAATAGAGCTTTCCTCTATTGTAACCTTGCCTTCTGATTAAATACATGCTAGTTATTTTACCTTTTCATGCTATTTTGACTCTGTGTGATATAAGAATGATGTGTTTGTGAATGTCTAATTCCTTCTAATCATATCTTACTCCTTGCCTCTATTAAAATCAGCTTGATCTGTGTATGTTTATTGGTTGTATCTAGTCATTTTGTGCATTTTCTCAGTTCTGTGAGGGAACTTCTTTTATTCAACCTGGTGTATCACCTAATTTTTATTTATGTTTCCTTCTACCCCTTTTCCCCTACAACATTAGCACTAGGTTTAGATATATTCCTCTAAGCATTAGGCTTAGAATGAGGAACCATCCTTCTCTGGAGATCTGATCTTAGTTCGCAAGGTCCCACACTTCGAGATCATTGCCATTGTGTCATTAAAATGCTTCGACTCTCTCCAAGTAGGGTGCAATTCTATGTGACAATAGAGAGCATGAGGCAAAGTGATTTCCATTAAAGATTGGTAAATATTTTTTTAGGGAAAATACTATTAAATTTACTGATGTTGAAATGTAAATTATATGCGGCGAAGAAAAATGTTAAAATAAATGTATGATATTATAAAGTATTTTCACTGGTAAGATGTGAAATATTTCTACAAGGGGAGCGGGTAATTGTTTTACCTAAATGAATATTTCAATCATGTGAAGGTACATATAATTAAAGGTAAAACATTTCCAGTGAAGGTAATTATGAGCATGAAGATTTTCAACAAAGGAGAAATAATAATTATTAAAACTATTTTCATGAAGGCAAAGGGAGATTAAATTAAATATTTGTAAAACCTTGAATACAAAAAATTAAATCAAATAAAAGGTCACAACAGATGTGTGAAGGGTCATAACCCTAAAATACAAAGTATTTATCAGAGATAAGTAGAAGGGAGTAAGAATCAATAATCAGAGCAAGCAACAATTAGTAGATTAGAAAATAAATAAATAAAGACTTCCAGCATGAATTGTAAATTATTTTGAAGCAATTTAATGGAGAAGGAATATTATAATTTGATGTCCAACATTTGGTGTTTAATTATTTGTTAATGTTCATTCATATGTGTTATCTGTGTTATCTCTAGAATGGTTTTCCTTTGTTATTTAAATTAATATATCAAGGATATACTTAATTTATCAGGGCACATTTGTTGCTTCTATGTGATCTACTTGACTGGTTTCTATGAGAAGTTGATTTAAGTCCTTCTAGGTGATTTATGTTTATCGGTCTCTGCCAGGAGTTAAAACCCTTTAAAAAAATCATTGGTTGGTTTCCTTCACATCAGAATTAAAAGTCCTTTTAATTGATCACAATAACCTCGGAAAAATTATTGGGATTGATAAGAAGAGCCTCATAACCAATATTCTTACATGATTATACAAGGTATAAACATTTGAAAACTGCCAAATAATTCAAGTTAAGCCAAAAAGGAGGACACATCTATCATACACATCCTGACTCTGTTGCCCAAAATAGATAAAGCACTAGTCATTACAAAATAACATTTCAAAACCTTATTCACATATTTAAAATCTCACACATTGGTAGTAAGAATAACTCAACCTTATGACTATCTCACATCTATATTCCACTGTGAGTAGATCACTAAGGTCACATAAATCTAGATCAGCTATTAAGGTATACCTGCCTAGGTCTGGTAGAACCTAAAGAGAAGAGGGTTTTAAATCATATCAAACTTGTTTTGTTAGCCAAAAGCGTTAAGAGAGCTTGGCAACGTCTTAAGGTTTGTAACCTGCATTTTTGAGACCTAACAGAACCCTAACCCCTAAACCCTAAACCTCTCTCTCAAAACCCCTAACCCTTAAATAATTCCCCTAAACCCTAAACCTCTATATCCCTATCTCTCCCTAATCTCCCTATCTCTATCATCCCTCTACCTCTCAATCTCTCTCCCTATGTCTCTGGCCATGTCCCCCACTCTCTATCTCCCTATCTCTCCTCTTCATCTCCTCTATATCTCCCTATCAATCTTCTCTCTCTAAACCCTAAACCCTAAACCTCTAAACCTTAACCCCTAAACCACAAACCCTAAACCCTAAATAATGACCCTAAACCCAACACCCAGGAAACCCTAAACCTCTATCTCTCTATCTCTCCCCTATCTCCCTATCTCTATCATCCCTCTACCTCTCAATTTATCTCCCTATCTCTCCCCTCTATCTCTATCTCTCCCAATCTCTATTGGTCCCCTCTCTATATCTCTCTCTAATCCCTAAACCATAACCCCTAACTCCTAAACCCTAACCCTTAACCCCTAAACCCTAAACTCATAAACTCTAAATAATGCCCCTAACCCCTAAACTTGAGCAACCCTAAACCTCTCTCTCTCTCCAAACCTATAAACCCTAAAGAATTCCCCTAAACCCTAACTGCTAACCCCTATCCCCTAATCCTGAGCAACCGTAAACCTCCATCTCCCTATCTCTCCCTTATATCTTCCTATCTCTATCATCCCTCTACCTCTCAATCTCTCTCCCTATCTCTCTGGACATCTCGTTCACTCTCTATCTCCCTATATATCCCCTCCATCTCCTCTATCTCTCCCTATACGTCTCCTCTATCTCTACCTATCTATCTCTCTGTATCTCCCTATCTCTTGACTCTCTCTCCCCTATCATTCCTCTATCTCCCTATCTCTCCCCTCTATCTCTCCCTCTCCCTTATTAATAAAGAAAATAGAAAAAATAAAAATTAAACTCTCTCTCTAACTCCCTATCACTCCCCTCTCTCTCCCTCTCCCTCCCTCTCCCTCTCCCTTATCGACAAAGTAAATGGAAACACGAAAACTAGGACATGCAAAGAGGGATGAGGATATAAATTGGGAGGATGAAATTGAAGCAGTATAAAATGAAAGTCCATTAGATGGGAAGAATGATGAGAGGAGAGGTGTAAAATAGTAAAATAGGGAAAAATTGGTGGGATCTAAAGGGAAATTGGAAAGGTAAAGGAAAACTAGGAGGTACATAAGTGAGAGAGAGAGAGAGAGAGGGTAGCAGGTAAAGAGGGGAGAGAGAGAGAGAGAGAGAGAGAGAGAGAGAGAGAGAGAGAGAGAGAGAGAGAGAGAGAGAGAGAGAGAGAGAGAGAGAGAGAGAGAGAGAGGAGGAGGTAGAGAGGGGAGGGAAGTAGAGAGTGAGAGAGAGGGTAGGAGGTAAAAAGATGAGAGAGAGAGGAGGGGAGGGAGAGAGAATAATAGAGAGGGGTAAGGAGGGAGGGAGAGATGATTTTATTTCACCATAACGTGAGCGTGTTATAATGTGCTCATGTTATGTGAATGCACATAACACCAACACGTTATAACACACTCGTACTATACTTTGCTTTGGTAATTTCCAAGCCTTTGGTTTGGATTTGCCTTGGGCTTCCAAACTAAAGGCTTGGACTGTGTTTTGGATGTCTAGAGATGTGTTTTTCCAGATTATAACAAAAAATTACATAATCTAGAGCGTGCTCCCCATTAGGTTTGTACGTGTTTCAATGACAAGTCAAAAAAATACCACCATAATCTTAAGCTCTCTTAGCTTTCTAACCATATAATTTTTTCATGTTTTGAGTATGTTAAGGATTCCATCTTTAATTTCTTTTGTTAGTGTATCCATTTTTTTGTCAAAAACCAATGTGTGGTATTTTTGATTTTTTTAAACCATTCATCAAAATTTCAAATCAATTATATTTTTAAAAACTATACTCTATTCTACACATATTCAAAAAAAATTTAGAATTTCGATTAGTTTTCAAAAAATTTAGGGGGTGAGCATGCTCAAATTTCTATTTTTCAGGATGTGTCCACTTTGAAAATTAGTAAAAATCAATTATTCATGAAAAAATTATTAGAAAAATCAAGGATAAACTACATGGTGTTAGCTAATTTCTCACTAAAGTGATTTTTGAAATACTAAAAAAAAATTAACATTTTAGGGGGAGCACACGAGACACTATGTTATGCTTTTTTGAAAAAACAAGACCAATTTGTGTGCTTCCCCTTTTTGAATCCCTTAATCTCAGCTATTTTTGAAAAAAATAGTAGTTTAGAAACTAGATTCAGAGTACTACGACTCTTATTTTTTGTATCTTCAAATTTTGAGTGTAAATATCTTTATTTTCTCATCCAACATCAGTCTTTCCTAATTTCAGAAAAAAAGTGGCATCTTATGACCGCTTTTTGGTCCCCCGTCTTTGTGCACTTACCTAAAAATTGCAATAGAAATAAAGCCCACTACACATAAATGGCATACATTAAGAATTAAACACATAACACACTATGTAACATGGAGAAAACCCTTTTAGGTAAAAAAACTCCACCAAGAAAAGAGGCTTTAAGTTGTATTATCTTCAAATATGAGATTACAATACATGCACTTCCTCTTTTTCTTTAGTCTTCAATCTAGCAGTGCTTGTTACTCTCAAATCTACTAAAAACATAGTACAAATATCCTTATAAAAGGGGGTTTCCTTTTAGGGCAAGAACACCAACATAATATCAACCATTAGATCTGTGACCTAATGATGAACAATATAGATTTACAATGATAAAATATAAATAAAACGTAGTTTTGGGGCACTTCCCTCAAACCTCTGCTGAGGGGATGATCCCTCGAACCCCTTGTAGGGGGAAACCCCCTACAACACCTCGTCATGGATGAATTAGCATCGGGTACCAGATATAAACATGTGGCTAAAACAAGATCGTTTCTAGTGAAACCTCTCATCCCTTATGGGTGATTTACAAAAAATATTAGGAATAATAAATTACATAGGATTTACAAGGTTGATGACACCATAATCCTAACACCACTTTCTCTAAGACAAATCCTCCACCCTTGATTGTCCTTAAATCTTGGAGCTCCACTTGTGTACCAACCACAAGGTGCCACTTGGAGGTCCCCCATGCCTCCAATCCTCTCAAACATCCTCAACCATTGATCTCTTGATTTAATTCTATCCCTTAATCCTCACATCTAAAAATCTATGAATTGAACCCCTCATAAGAAATTTCCACACAAATCTTGAATGCAATGTTATGATATCATTTTGAGCACTTAACATATCCTCTCAACAAAAATAATCCTTTTGAGCACAATCACCACTTAGGTGCAACAAGGATTGGTGGTGGTGAGATCTTTATTCTCTTTTGTTAACTTTGCTAATCCTTAGGCTTAATCTTGATATTTGTTTTGTATATAAATTGAATAGGTTATATAGCATTGCTTTCTTGTGTAGGTTTATATTCACTACCACACAAAAAGAATGTGTCTCCTCATTCCCCATAATTTGGTTCAATAGAGTAATCATGTCAGAGATATCTTCGTTGAACTAGGCTCATTGTAAGTTTTTAGGCAATTGTGATTTGCCTTTCTTGGGAACTTTTAGCTAATGTTTTGTAATATTGGTTAGGCAAGTGGTTTTCTTCTCTTGGAAGAATATGTTTGTGTTGTCCATATTCATATCAGTATATTCCTCTCTTTGTGGAAATCTGAAGGATGTGTTGAGTGAAGGCCCATCTAGTCTTACCACTAATTGATCATCCACAGTCTTGATTTATCTAGTGTCAGGATTATAGTACCTTACATAGGCCAAGACCAAGGATATGTATTGGATTGAGGTTGGGAAACTAGTAACATGAGTTAGGCCACTCAAGAAGGTTGTTTTAGCAATTGGGGTTCTAGGGTTTTTATTGCATTCTATTCCAGATGTCCTCCATGTTTATATGCCCCAACTTTCTATCCCCCACTTTAGATAAAGAACTATCTAAGATGACAATATGCTTATAACCTTGTTATTCATATTTCATCTTGGGAGGTTTGGATAACATACAAAAGAGGTGAGGTAGGGTTTCCAATATTTTTAATGAATGGTAAAAGGAGGTGGCTTGTATTTAGGTAGATGATAGTAGGAATGGGTAGATTCATGGAGTAGCAAGTTTAAATTTTAAAACCTATGAATTACATGGTAGGAACCATAGAAAGAAGATAAATTGACTAAGGAATGCATGGAAATTATGGAAGTGATTCTAATGGAGATAAGTTTAACTTACCTCGAAATGTAGACCAAAATTTGATGGGAAAATATTTGTTGATGAGCATAGTGAGTTGTGGTGATGGCATGTGTTTATCTAGGTAGTGGGTTTGTAGGAGCTCTATTAGAGTTTGAAAGTATTGTGATTTACATATAAATTTTGGGATCCCTTTTATACTTCACCTTTTTATTTTGAATGTGTCAACATTTTTAACCACATTCAAAACTGTGTTGGCCTTTCTAAAGGTTGTGGGAACCTTAAAATACACTAATGTTCCCTTAATCTCATCTTGGTGGGGTTTTCTTTATCATCCTAAACTTACCAATTGTGCAGATTGTCAAAGGTTTGGAGCATGTTTAAAACTTTGTCGATACAACTATGTCAAAGGTTTGTGTGGTTTTGAGAACCACTAAATTAGCCAATAGAACTTCCTTCAAAAATTTGATTGAGTGTTTGTATTCCATAGGTTTTTAGAAACTCATTTTTTAAGCCTATCATTTTTATTTAGCCTTTTAAAAAAATTTGAGCTTCTAAGGGGTTATGCCAACATTTGAAATGCCAATGAAGCTTCTTTAAACATTGTCAATAATTTTGGAGGTTTTGAGAACCTTTAAAAGTGCCAACAACATATTTATTTACAAAGACTAATGTTCATCTCTCACTTCACTTATTTGAGTTAGGACTTTAAGGACCATTGAAAACTTTGTTGATGGTTTTAGGAGTTATGAAATCCACCAAAAGTGTTGATGGAACATACAAATGGCAAGGTCCTTTATTAGTCAAGTTTTTAGAAAGTTACGAAAACATTAATATAACTTGATAAACATTTTAGAAGTATGTCGAGGGATTTGAGGGTTTCAAGAACCATGAAAAACATTGACAAAGGTGTAAAGAACTCTATCATGGTTTTTGGAGGTTTCAAGAACCATTAAATGTGTTGGCAGGTTTTGTGAGGGTTCTAAAGACCTGATAAAGATTTAGGAAGACTTGAAACTTGAAAGATTTAGAGTTTTTGCAAATTTACATGTCAAGACTCAACATCCGCTAGATTAACAAGGTATAATATTATCCAAAATTTTGAGAAAAAGTACTTTGTCAAAATTGAAGGCACACATCTTAATGTTGAAAACTCAAAAATGTAAATTTGGACTTTAGAGGTCATTTTTGGCCCCAAAAGTTATCAAAATATACTTTAACTAGCTAAAGTGGGTTGAAATGGCAATGATATCTCTAAGATCCTAAATTTGAAAAATATGCTTAGTCAACTTCATAGATCAAAATTTATTGCATTTTGAAGTTAGGCCTCCCATATTATATATGTAAAAGCATCTATGATTCATATGAGATATATAAAAGAGAGTTACACTTGTTGACCAATAAAATTCACTAACCTATGATATGTTATTATTGCTATCATAAACTATATTTGGAAGGTTTAAATAAGACAAATTGGAGTGCCTAAGTTGGGAGGATAACTATGACATCTTATGAAAGGTGTAAGGAATATGCTATATTTAGCATGGGGACTCTTCATGGGATTTGGGTGCTAGAATCTGACTAGGGGATTTGGGTGCCATTCTTGGGTGGTATCAACTCATGGTTTTGTGATTCTCCTTTGCTAATTTCATGTATTAGATTATCTATATATTGGGTGCTTGGGATGGAGTTTTATATAGTTCATTTTGTAGGTATTGTTATGATGTCAATACTACTCCATATTCGATTGTTGGTATTGTTTCCTATGAAGGCTCCTTGCCTCTATTATATTGTAACTAATATTATGGATGATTAATAAATTGATTCTAAGTTTTGAGGCTAGGTTTTTTCGAAAGCGTTTTCCCAAGATACATCATTATGTTATGGTGAATGATTTAATTATGTTGTCTTTTTCCTACAAATTATTTTAGATCATATTTTCTATTCATATCTCCTCTTATATTAGTGTAAGAAGAGTTTTTGCACCTTAGCTTCCATCATAGATACAAGCCCCTAGGAAATCTAAAAATGAATGATAAAATCAAACTAATATCATATTTGAAATATCCAAAAAGGGTGAAGGTATAAAACCTAAATCAAAACCTTAGGGTGGTGTAAGATCAGATGGATTAACCAAATGTAAAGGAAAATAAAATTTCATTAAGATTAATCTAGGCTAATCTAATAGAATGCATACACAATCATAAATTAACCTAGAATAATTAATTAAGAGTTGTGGGCATAGATATTAGTAAATTAGTGAGATTCTTGTCATCCCACAATAATAGGTTACACTTTTTGGCCAAACTTGACATTGAAATCAACATTTTGAACTAAATCTTCACTTTCTGACACTTATAGCCGCTAAACCGTTAGGAATTTGAAGATGATGCGAACTAGTGATTTGTGAGATTTTGTTTATAGATTCTAAGGATATAATTTTTAAAAAATTTAGAGTTAAATTGTAAATTTTTTTGTGTCTCCTTTGGTAACTAGTTTTTAATAGTAAACAACATTTTTTTAAAGTGATGTGTATTCCGTAGCACATAACTTTTTTTCTACAAAGGATAAAATTTTGATTCGTAATACTGTTATATAGGGCATGCATTTGGTTTCATAATATTTTGTTGAATAATTTTTTTAATTAAGTTTTGAAGTCAAACCAATTATAATTTAGACATAGGCATATTCTATAAAACATAACTTTTTCTGTATGTATCGAAAATTAATTTTTCTTTTTTTTGTTGAAACAAGGACATCAATACCTAGGGCATAGATATTAGAATTTTTTTCACTAATTTACTAATTTTCCATGTGTGTAGAACATAGAACTTGATGTTCGATGAAAAACCTACATTCAAAAGAAATAAAAAATAAATATAATAATCAAATTAAATATATTTAAAATTATACTTTTTGGGAAGATTATAATAAGGAATACATACTTACAAAACATAAATTTAAATGTATTCATTTGATCCCCCAAAAGGTAAATCAAAAGTAGTTTTTTATCAGCATTTTGATAGGTGTAGAGGAGACTCCATTATAGGTATGGTTTAAAACTAGCGGGGTTCTATCCAAGGGGGTTTGAATATAAGGAGGTTTGATCAAACCATCTTCAATTAAAATCCTTTAAATTGAACCTTTCAAGGCTTAAATCATTATATTTTCTAAAAATATGTGATTTCAGCAAAAATTAGGATGTCCCAAAAAGTGTAACCCATTATTGTGGCAATGCTAATTATATGGAAAGTAAATGCAATAGATAAAGTGTCATGCCCACATTTCCCATGTGGTCATGACACACAACACACGTGTCATGTCCACATTTGTCATGTGGTCATGACACGAAATACAAAAAACTTTTCTACCTATCCCTAGGAACCCCCTCACACGCGTCTGTGTGCTCGGTGGCAATACGCATAAGGCGTAAACATGTCAACATAATTCGGGGAAGTGCATTGTCCTACATAGTCCCCTGCGTGATGATAGCCGTCTAGGGGGTATGCGACACGAAGCACGCTGCTTATAGGGTTAGAATGATTTCAATTTGAACCCTAACTTTCCTAAGTGAGAAGGTGATCTCGCCAGATTTGAAACCTAACCCAAACTCAGAACAAAAATGAAATTAAAATAATTATTAAGAAAAATAAAGGCATGATGGATGCATGATAAAGTGGAATGGTAAAATAAAAGTTAATAAAATATCATAAAATTAAAACCCTAGAAATCTAGGAAAAATTTGATAGCATAACGCGTTTTCAATAATTAAATTAAAAATTAAAAAATAAAGAACTCCAACAAAATTTAAACAAAATTTAGAAAAATAATAATTAAACTTAAGAAAAGAAAATAAGAATTTAAAATAATAAGAATGAATACCTCGCCAAGGCCAATTAAATCGACCTTGCAATAAAAGGTTAAAATTTGAAATAAAATAATAAAATAATTACATGACACCAAATTAGATTTCAAATTTGAGTCCCTTAATAAATATAATTTCAGCATTATATTTATTAACCAACTAAGAGTAATAGAGGGAAAAGATTAAAATATCATTTCCTGTAAAATAATAGTAAAATAGATAAACAAATAAAATAATTATAACACGCTAGGGAATAAAATAAATACCCTAATTAAAATGAATTAAAAACAAAGGGAACACACTTCCCATAATAACAAAAATTAATCCCCCCACCACTAAAATAAAATCTCCAAATTAACTTAAAAGAATCACAACCCCAAGATAAAAATTTTTTAGAACAATAAATAAATCTACAAGCAATTCAAAAATCCTAAAAGTCCTCAAAAACAAAAGAGGGGGAAAACTAAAAATTCCGTGCACATGAAGAGGTAAGAAAGAAAATAATTTAAATAACAAAATTAAAACTTCCTCTCACTCTCCTCTTACCCTAATTTCATTATAATATTATTTCCTACATGAGTTGCCCTAAACTTAGTTTATTATTTCTTTATGGCAAATAAGCCCTAATTTAGCTCTCATTGTTTTGGTTCTCTTTTACTTTATTTTCTCTTGTATTGTTTTACAGGTTTTGGACTCCATGGCAGCCATGGAAGACTACCATAGAGGTATATTCGCACTTGCATACCCATGTTCTCTTACTCCCTATTTTAAAAAAAATAAATACAGATTGACAGATATATATATATATATATATATATATATATATATATATATATATATATATATATATATATATATATATATATATATATATATTCTATATGCTCCAGGAGGTAAAGAAATATATAGAGGGTCGTGCCGGCAAACACCGTGAAGGAGTGTTAAGTGGTAATGGCATGGGGGTGAAGTTTGTTGTGGCGGGGGTTTGGAGGCATGAAGTCAAAAGACGGCGCTGCGGGTGAAGGGGAGGTGGAGAGTGGGGTCGTGGAATTCTACAGTAGTGGGGGTTTGGGGGTGTGGGGAGGAGGCGGTGCCTCCACCCACACCCCTTGTAAGTAGTAAGAACAGTGGGGCTGTGGGTGCTGCCACCCACAATCCCAAACTGTAAATATATTTTTTAATTTAAATCTGCAAAAATCAAAGAACTTAGTCTGCCCTAGTTCATTTCTTCTCTACTAAACTTAATACTTAATTCCAGTCTTTTAAAATATATATGTGTGTGTGTGTGTGTGTGTGTGTGTGTGTGCGCGTGTGTATATTTCAATATACACAGTAAAAATAAATGCTTTTCTTCTCTTTTTTCCCTTTTCTTTTGTAGATAAATGGTGGCCTAAAAAGCACAACAAGTTTATATTTCTAGCTAGTATAGATGTATATAAATATATTTATATATATATACTCATATATATATATATATATAAAAACTAATATTCCATGTAAATTAAAATTAGTTTTTGGGAAAGTTAGTAGTATATATATATATATATATATATACTACTAACTTTCCCAAAAACTAATTTTAATTTACATGGAATATTAGTTTTCTGTCTAGAACATAAAATAATACAGAAGCATTTTTCTCGTAAATATACTATCCAGAAATTCTTTTTTTTAAAGATCTACAAGATAGGAATGTAATGACACCTAATTTTTTTAACAAATATACTTTTACAATAGTATACAAATAACATGAAAGTCCATTACAACATCACATAAACAATGTATATTATATCTCTCTTCCTTTTTTGCATACACTCAAATTTACTCAGCAACACACACACACAATATATATATATATATATATATATATATATATATATATATATATATATATATATATATATATATATATATATATATATATATATAGTGAAGTAAACATGACAACAAAAGAAAATTTCTTATGCATTACTCAAAACCACAAACTCCCCAACATAGAGAATAAATATCTTTGAAATAAAACATAAAGAATGTTTACATTGCAACACTTATTACAGCCAACACCATGGGTAGAATAACTTGACAAAAATTACAATAGGGCCATAAGGCCATGGCTCAAACAACCAACAACACATAACTAAGCAACACAAAAATGGACTTCTCCAAAGCTCCATTTCTTCAATAACCACCTGCAATAATACACAACAAGAAGGGAAAACCCATCCACTTCGAAATGTCCTCCTCCCTACCGTAAACCTGCAAGTGGGTCACCCCTGAGCTAGGGAGGTAGGGATTCACACAGTTGCAACACACCACAACAAGCATCAAAGCAACAACAACACAAAAATTAACCCCAAGGATAACACATATCACAACTCATGAGAATGAGTTTGATGGGGGTAGGGAATGGACCTCTCTACTCAAAAGCCACACCAAAAATACCAAATACCAAGTCTCATGGCCTCAAGCCAAAACCTCCAAAACCACAACTCTTTAAATATCTCAAAATAAACTCCAATGGCACTCTTGCCATCCAAATAATCTCAACACCAAGTAAAAATCCCTCAAGGCCATAAATAGCACAAAATATGGGGGTGACCTCGAGGAGGTTCACTTTCTGCTACCCCAAACAAGTTGAGCCTTACCTCCTGTTGACTTTTTCCCAGACTGGATGCTTATTCCCAGATTTCCCTACAAGGTAGCCATCAGTGATCAACAGGATCTCTGGGCCAGGGGGTCAACAGTATAGGAGATAGACTCTATATTTTACCTCCTCTTCTTCTTCAGGCTCTGCAAGACCTAGGGGGGTATTCCCTACTCAACATCTATGAAGATATGCATGCAAGGCTGGGATGTTGACAGAAAGCAGATGAGTCCTCCTGTAAGTAGACCAAAACTGAATGATAAGAGCAAAGGGGCTAGCTTTGGGCCTATTAGCAGTTGTAGACAGAGGACTGAGGTTCCTAAAACTAACTCTAAGGTCCTAATGTTGGTTTTAGATTTTGCTTTGGAGTTTAAGTGTGGATGCAAAGCTGGATATGGTTATAACACAAAACAAAGCATGATTGGTGCCTATCCAGGGCCTAGAGTCAGTAGACATACACTTGTGGATGATCAGCATGCACAACTAAAACAGGATTTCAAGGGGATATGTGTGATACCTGCCTTACAGGCATCTCCCAATACAAAGTGTTAGGTTATCTCTACTTATGGTATCCCTACTGCAGTATATCCCTCCCAATGTTCAACCTGAAAACAATTTAATCTACCCCTTGAGTAGAAGTTAAAAGATCAGACAGTCAACATAGGAACTCTATGCTCTAGAATCTAAACAGTACCAAACATCCAGATTCAGAAGAAGAATACATGCAATACTGGAGACAGAATTAACACAACACATGCCAAACAGCATTTCTCATATAAGTTTAATCATGAAATCAGTGGGTTCATGCCAAAAACAAACAACAAGAGATACATAAACTCACAGGTAAGCTGTATAGAGCAACCAGATCAGCTTGTTATGCATTACAGAGCCAAAATCATCAACTTTCAACAACCTTTCAAATGAGCAATACCACCTGCTTATAACAGCCAGGTAGGTGCTCAGCAATTAATTACAATGGTTGACCAAAATTTTGCCAGATACACAGGATCAGGAAAATGGCGCTCAAAAACAACCAAATTGGCGCCCAAACTTGAATGCAGCAGGTAGGGGAGGAGACAGGAAGATTTCTCGAGCCCTGCGCCCCTGTCCGCTGATGTACACCCTCAGTCGGGTACAAGATTGACCCACGCCATCGCCCATACCTCTGCAACAATCGCCATTAATGGCGCACCAACCCGCGGCCTTGGGAAGATCATCAAACAGACTATCGCAAGCAATTCCCGCCGAGATTCATCATCATGATATTTGAAAATGCAGGATATCAATATCCCACATGCACCCCGCGATGACCTCAATTACACTTTATATACTAGGTCATGAGCATATATCATGTCGGTGCTTTTGCTCCTGACGACACTAGTATAGACTTCATCATCATCATCCTCCAGCAGCATGATATCCTGTTGTTCGAAATATCACCCTGACGTCATCATGATATTTGAAATATAACCTTCATGATAATCGGCACAACCTAATCCTTCGGAGGAACATCCTCCTGCTGAGCTTATAACAAAAGTCTGGCCGATGAACATCCTGATGACGTCATCATCATATACTGCTTACTGCGCACCTCCTCATATCCGGATGACGTCATCATCATGTTTACAAATATCAGGGGATCATCACAAGATGATCAGTGTTAGAGATATGACCCCCGCGGACCTTGATGACGTCATCATATTAACATCATCATGATATTCGGAAGACAACCGGATATTTGGAAATATCCTCCTGACGTTCAAATATCAGGTTGCACTGTAGCTCCTCTGTAAGATCGGGGCGATAACTGAATATGATGATGATGCTTGAAAAGATCACCCCCAGTAGATAATGCGCGAAGCCGGCAGGCGGATATCTCCTTGATATCAGCATCATCATGATGCTCGAACAAACACATATCCGGGTGATATGAAAATATCACCCCTTCCTTCGAGAATATCATGATGCAGATAGGCAGAAAGAAAAATATCACCCTGATATACGGATGACGTCAGCATCATCAGGATGACAAACAAAGAACAAGAAGTGATACAACATCATCAGGATGATATTGACTAAGATCATCCTGACGTTCCAAAATATGATGACCCTAGTGAATATCGGGTCGCACTTAGAACTCTTCGACAACATCATCAGGATGATATAAACCAAGATCACCCGATGATAAAATATCACCCCGGGGAAATATCATGAAGGCAGAAAATATGATGACCTCCGCAAGCAGCAGGATGATAACTGGAAATATCATGATGATGATGTCCCTTAAGAAAAAACAAGTCAGGTCGACAACTTAGAGAATAACCCCTTCAAGATATCGGGGCAACATCGTCATCATGTTTGAGCAAGGTGATATTCAGAAGATCACCGGACACTTGAAAAATCACCCCCGCAAGCAACTGAAGGCGCACTGTAGCTCACCAGTATCATCAGGATAATAAGCAAACATCACCCGACAGTTGAAATATGATGATGACGATGAGAAAAACAAGTCGACGAAGAACATGCTGATGAAGATCATCATCGAAGACAAGATGATGATGACGACCTCCTCCTCAGAAAAATATGATGCTGCAGCTGAAAAATGCTGAGGAGGTCCAACACTTAGAAAAATTGGGCAAGAAGATGAAGGCTTCAGATGAAGAAACCTCCTGATCATGACAAATCAGCCCCAGGTCAAAATAAGTGCTAACAGTGGCTCCGACTGGGGACGTGCAGGTGAAAACCTGCAGCGAGAACCAGATCTCTGGGCAGACCTGACAAAAAGCAAAAAATGTGAGCTGTACAAGGCATTTACACTACATACATATTTTACAAATGTGCACAGCAACCAGATATTCATGTAAAATAGAACTTAAGGAATTGGCCATGCACAGGCAATTCCAGAATTTCACCATCTAGGGCCTGGAGGAAATAAGAATCCTCCCCATGAGTATTGCAAACCTGATATGGGCCCATCCATAAGGGCTGAAATTTACCATGTTTACCCTTTTCCTGTTCTTTAGCATTCCAAATAAGCACCAGATCATTGACTTCAAACTTTCTTTTTGTAGCTCTCCTGTCAAACTGATATTTCATATCCTGTTGTCTTTTGAGATTGATCTGGTGGGCTCTCCTTCTGTCTTCATCCAATGCAACCAGCTGATTCACTCTTTCTGTCATGGGATCTTCAATCTCCTCATCATTATCCTGAATGAATCTGTAAACTGGTAGGAGATTGTTTATGGGCAGTCTAGCTGATGTACCATATACCAGCTCAAAAGGTGACTTCCCAATAGCCCTTTTCACAGTCACTCTGTCAGCCCATACTGCTAAGTTCAACTTTGAGTCCCAAGCTCTCTTGTTCTTGTCCAGTATCCTCTTGACAATTTTCATGATGCTCTTATTGCTTGATTCTGCTTGACCATTTCCTTGTGGGTGATATGGTGATGTATATGACAGGTTTATCCCATACCTGTTGCAAAAATCAACAAACTCGCCTGATCTGAAGCACATAGCATTATCAGTGATTATCTTAAATGGTACTCCAAACCTGATGATGATGTTCTCTAGTATGAAGTCTGTCACCACCTTACTTGTAGCTCTTTTAGTTGGAATGGCCTCAATCCATTTGGTAAAGTAGTCAGTTGCCACCAAAATCCAACTGTGTCCCCCACTTGATTTGTCTGCAATCTCCCCTATGAAGTCAATTCCCCATTGCTGGAATGGAGCATCCACAGGTACAGTTCTGAGGGGCAAAGCACCATTATATTTCAGCTTTCCTGAGAATCTCTGGCAAGGGTCACATTTTCTTACTAACCTTTGTGCATCTGAAAAGAGAGTGGGCCACCAATATCCTGCCCTGAGAATTTTATGAGCTATTGTTTGGGCAGTATAATGGCCACCACACAATCCTTTATGCATGTCAATCCAAATATTGTTAGCCATGTTCTCATCCACACATCTCAGCAGTACACCATCAGGATTTTTCCAGTACAGCTCACCTTGAACAATGACATACCTGATTGCATGTAGCTTTAGAGTCCTCTTTTGATTGTCACTGAAATGGGAAGGACAATTCAGATTTTGCAAATAATAGACAATATCCTGGTACCATTCAGGTCCTGATACACTTACATTCTCATCTTGGACTGCATTAACTTGGCATGCTTCCAAGTTTGACTGTGCCATCATCTTGGCTAATCCTTGTCCTCTTATCAACTTAGTAACTTGTATGTCTATGTTGAATTCCTGTAGTTTGTTTATCCATCTGCACCTTCTTCCAGTCACCTCCTGCTGAGTGAATATGTCTTTGACTGCAGCATGAGGTACATATGCAATGATATATGACCCTACCAGGTATGGTCTGAAACTTTTGATGGCTCTAACAAGTGCATATGCCTGCTTTTCCATAATATCATACTTCAACTCAGAGGCCTGCAGGGACATACTGAAGAAGGCGATGGGCTGTTCAAAACCATCTTCATTTTTCTGTAACAAACATGCAGCTACAGTATGAAAGGAAGCAAATGAAAACACTTGAAATGGCCTAGAAAAATCAGGAGATTTAAGAACAGGGGCCATCTTAATTGCCTCTTTGATATTCTGAAATGATTCTGCTGCTTCCCTTTCCCAGTTGACAGTTGCATCCTTCTTCATCATCTTGGAGATGTTCCTTGTAGTTTCAGCAAAGTTAGGAACAAATCTTCTAACAAAGTTTATCTGTCCAAAGAAGGACTGAACTCCTTTCACAGTTTTTGGCATTTGAATCCTGTCAATAGCTGCCACTCTCTCTGGATCTATCCTGACTCCATCCTTGGAAACAATGTGTCCCAGAAGTTTTCCTTCAACTACTCCAAAGGCACACTTCTTTGGGTTTAAAGAAATGCCATATTCTAGTGCTCTTATGAAAATCTACTCCAGATGCAAACAATGCTGCTCTTCCTTCTTTGAGTAGGCAGTCAAGTCATCCTGATATACAGCCAGGATGGAATCAATCAGCCCTGCAAAAGCAACATCCATTGCTCTTTGGAATGTAGCACCTGCATTTGTTAGTCCAAATGGCATTCTAACATACACATACGTTCCCCATGGAGTGGTAAAGGCAGTCTTATACTGTTCTGATTCCTTCACCTTTACCTGATTATATCCTGAAAATCCATCCATCATGGATAGGAGTTCACAACCAGTCACTCTCTGCAACATAGCTTCCATATTAGGCAATGGATAGTTATCCTTCAAAGAGGATACATTCAAGTTCCTGAAATCAACACACAGCCTAATATCACCATTCTTTTTCCTGACTGGGACAAGGTTAGACACCCAAGTTGAATGTCTGATTGGCATAATTATTCCAGCCTCCCTGAGCCTTTTGAGTTCTTCTTGCATCTTGGGAGCTAAGGTAGGATTTATAGGCCTTTGCCTTTGTCTAAATGGCTTAGCTTCAGGCTTCAATGGGATCTCATGCTGGAATAAGTCTTCTCTGTAAGCTTTTAGGTCCTCATATGACCAAGCAAAAACATGTTTATACTTTTTTAGCAATGCAATCAGCATACTTCTTATGTGTGGCTTGAGCTGTTTGCCAATATATACCTTCTGAGGGGTCTGAGATGTCCCCAAATTTATTTCTTCTAAATCCTCCTTATTCGTGGGGGATGTCCTTGTGACCATTTTGTCTCTACTGTCAAAGGCTCTTTCCAAAGCCACTAACCCTCTAGGGATCTTGTTAGTCTTCAACTGAATGATCTCTTTTCCCACAAGAGTCTCTTTTCCATTTACAGTCTCTACAAAAGCTTGGAAATCAATCTGTTGGTTCTCATACTCATCTATGCAGTGCAAAAATTTCAGCAAATCCCTATCATCATTAAAAACTTGCCAACTGCATATATTTTCTGGTATGGCAGGCCTAATTTTAACTTCTACATCTGTGACACCTGACAGAGTGATGTCATCTGGCCTTATTGCAATATTAGCTAAGAAATCAGCCATAACATTTTTTGACCTTTCTACCCAGCCAATTGAAAATGCATCAAATAATTCAATAGTATCCCAAACAGCATGCTTGTATTGTTTCAACCTTTTATTCTTTGCAGCATACTTATTTCTGATTTGGGATACAATCAGCTCAGAGTCTCCAAATACTCTTAACATTTTAATTCCATGTTTGAGAGCAATATTCAGGCCTAAGAGTAAAGCCTCATATTCTGCAATATTATTTGTGCAATCAAACCTCAGCAAGAAAGAGGATTTGAGGAGCCTACCAGTTGGAGACAGGAAAACAACTCCAACTCCAGAGCCTTCTTTTGCACAAGCTCCATCAAAAAACATGGTCCATAAGCCTTGCTGATCCAGCTCATCAATACAGGCATTTTTCTTTTTGCCTTCTGCATCATCTGAGACAACCTTGAAGTTATCACAGTCAGTGTCTACAAAGCATATCTGTTCATTTGCTTCTTGGTCTTCCACTGTCTCTGATGATCTTTGCTCTCTGCTTAGCTTGACATCCCTGCCATTCATTGGAATCATGGCATATGACAGGTCCAGCTGCATACTTCCACCAATCAGTGCTGCCCATCTTCTTGACAACAGCATACCATATTGTGGCTTGATGTCAACCACTGTTATATTCATTTTGTATCTTTTTTCAGGGAATGCTGCCAGTTTGAAATCTACATCCTTCATGATTCCAATAACTGGTACCTCTCTGGCATCCATAGCATAACACTTCCCACATGCCTTGTCAATTTTTAATCCAGTTTGCTGCATGATAGCCAAAGGCATGACATTTGTGGATGCTCTAGAGTCAAGCATACAATTTCTAATTATTTTACCATTTATAACCAGGGAAACATAAAATGGTTCCACCTGTGAAGGACACTTTGTCATGGTCATTCCTAAATAGACTTCAGGAGTCTCATCTTCTTCATTACACATGACATGTTTCTCACCCTGGGTCTGATCACTTTGTCTAGCTTGAAAAGGTACCCCTGAGATCAGGGATATTGTCCTATTCTTGATCTCTTCCACTTTCATGAGTTCCATAAGTGGAACAGAGACCTTTACCTGAGAGAGGATCTGGGCTATATCAAATGGAGCACAGTTTTGTACAACAGTTGTAGCTTGCTCCACAATCTTGCTTTTATCCTGAGCTGATTTAGTTTTCATTTTCATAGTTCCCTGATCATCATCCTTGTCTTGGGAACCTCTACTTTGATCTTCAGCCTGAGGGGTTTTATTTTCTGGTCCTTGAAATTCAGGACCTGCTCTGTATCTAAAGTTCTACTTATTATTTACCCACTGCCTTTTTTGTGGTTCAGTTCCTTTATGACCATGCATCAGCTGACCTGCAGAAATATCCTCTGGCTGATGTGGGCTGCCAACCTGATTTCTACCTCTGAGATTGTAGTTGCTCTTGACCTGAGCAACTGCTGCAGCTGTGAAGGCTCTGATTTCCTCATCAGAAGGTCTTTGTAGGTTACTCAGAAAGTTGTGTGAGTTCTGAGCATACACATAATTATCCTCATGATCTTCATCATATGGGGACTGTTGGCAGGCCTGAACCTGATGATCTGTATTGTCATCAGCATCATAAAGAGTATATCCATTGCCTATGGACATCATGTTAACATCATCATCCTGCAAATGATGTGGCTCATTGCATTCATTACAGGATGTAGCATTATCATACAAAGATTGGGCAATCATGCACTGTGACTGTGAATGTGGCATCTGACAAATTATACACCACGGAGCATCATCAGCAATATTTATAGTTTTCTTCAGGGGATCAGGAGTTTCCTTGGCATGTTGAGCCCTCTGATTTGTGTTGTTACGTGGATATACAGGCTTACCATCATGCCAATTGGTGTTATAAGGCATATCATGTAATGATGGCCTCTTTTCCTGCCTTTGATAGACTTGCCTATCAGGACCCATCCCTTTTTCACTTCTAGCTAATCTATAGCTCAGGTCCTTAACAACATTTGCCAGCTTGTCTATCTTATCTTCAGGAGCAGATGTACTACCTTGAGTGTTCTGAGGCTTATTTGGATTCTGCAGAATTTTTACATCATCCCTTCTATTTGTCTTGCCTGATGCTTTCCTATTGTTTTCAATATTTACTACAATTCTGAAAGCATCCCTGAGAGTGGCAGGACCTTTATCTCTCAGTCCATATGCAGTCTTTGCATCAAAGGCATTGATGTACAAAATTATGCACATTGGTTCATTTGGCCTCATATGATGTGGCAATTTGTTCAACACTTTAGTAAATCTTGCATTAAAGTCTGCAACCTGTTCATTTGACCCTTTGGTGATGCTGGTGAACTCATTTACAAAGAATCTAGGGTCAGTTTTATCACCATATTGCTCCTTGAACAGCCTCTTAAAATCATCCCATGATGATATGCTCCGGTCAGGCAGATTCCTGTACCATTCTCTTGCCTCATCTATTAAGGATTGCATGAATGACTTCATGAAAACATCCTCATGCTCGACCTCAAAATTATCCATGACATTTTGGAAGGCCTTTAGATGATCTTCTCCTGACACTGTATTGTTTCCTGAAAACTTAGGCACTTGCAGCCTCAGATGCTTGTCAATGGGGTTAGGATACCCAGGAATACCATCAAACACCAGCTGCCTGAATCTATCTAACTGCATGGGCTGTCTGTTTGGCTGATTAACATTAACATTTCTATTTGCATTCTAGTTTCCTGCATGGTTTAGTGGTATCCTAGCATCATTCACATTTTGTCTGTCATCATGATGCTGATGTTGCATTTCATATCTTTGCTGATGTCTTTGCATATTTGCATTCTCTAGAGTAGGAACTGAATTATTTTGGGCAGTTCTCAAGGCTTGCACTTTCTGCTGTATATCATCTCTGATTTTCATGGCTTGTAGGTATTCTAGTTCTGCTCTTAGGCTTTTGATTTCTTCAGCCAATTGTTCATCCTTAGGTCTGGAGGTAGATGGTCTCATACCATTTGGGTCATCATCTTCATCATCCCTCAGAGACTCTGCCTCTTCAAACCTTTCACTTGGGTCTAGAAAAGGGCGTTCTTGGAACACCTCTGACCTCATTCTCATACTACCACCCTGTTGCCTCTCATATGCACCTTGGATATCAGCTTCTGCACTTGAAAAATAAGGAGCATGCTGTCCTGATGGCCTAGGGTTATCTTGTACCTCATCACTTTTTCTGGGGGAGCTCTCATGACTAGCTGAGACAGTTCCCTTTCTTCTATACATCATTCTTTTTGTTAATGGTAACTCTTCAAATAGAGGATTTTGTTGGGATCTTCTCCCCTGCATATAATTTTACTTTGACCAGTTGGGGGATTACTTCGGAGTCGCCACCTATTACTAGGAACTGTTTTCTTCTGAAAACCAGGGTTCTTTCACAAGGTTCCCCAGCGGAGTAGATTACTGTTGCTGACTCAAATGGGTCACATATATATCACTGGAGATGATTAGATAGTACTTTTACTTCTCAGTCCCCAGCGGAGTTGCCAATTTCTGTTGACTTTTTCCTAGACTGGATGCTTATTCCCAGATTTCCCTACAAGGTAGCCATCAGTGATCAACAGGATCTCTGGGCCAGGGGGTCAACAGTATAGGAGATAGACTCTATATTTTACCTCCTCTTCTTCTTCAGGCTCTGCAAGACCTAGGGGGGTATTCCCTACTCAACATCTATGAAGATATGCATGCAAGGCTGGGATGTTGACAGAAAGCAGATGAGTCCTCCTGTAAGTAGACCAAAACTGAATGATAAGAGCAAAGGGGCTAGCTTTGGGCCTATTAGCAGTTGTAGACAGAGGACTGAGGTTCCTAAAACTAACTCTAAGGTCCTAATGTTGGTTTTAGATTTTGCTTTGGAGTTTAAGTGTGGATGCAAAGCTGGATATGGTTATAACACAAAACAAAGCATGATTGGTGCCTATCCAGGGCCTGGAGTCAGTAGACATACACTTGTGGATGATCAGCATGAACAACTAAAACAGGATTTCAAGGGGATATGTGTGATACCTGCCTTACAGGCATCTCCCAATACAAAGTGTTAGGTTATCTCTACTTATGGTATCCCTACTGCAGTATATCCCTCCCAATGTTCAACCTGAAAACAGTTTAATCTACCCCTTGAGTAGAAGTTAAAAGATCAGACAGTCAACATAGGAACTCTATGCTCTAGAATCTAAACAGTACCAAACATCCAGATTCAGAAGAAGAATACATGCAATACTGGAGACAGAATTAACGCAACACATGCCAAACAGCATTTCTCATATAAGTTTAATCATGAAATCAGTGGGTTCATGCCAAAAACAAACAACAAGAGATACATAAACTCACAGGTAAGCTGTATAGAGCAACCAGATCATCTTGTTATGCATTACAGAGCCAAAATCATCAACTTTCAACAACCTTTCAAATGAGCAATACCACCTGCTTATAACAGCCAGGTAGGTGCTCAGCAATTAATTACAATGGTTGACCAAAATTTTGCCAGATACACAGGATCAGGAAAATGGCGCTCAAAAACAACCAGATTGGCGCCCAAACTTGAATGCAGCAGGTAGGGGAGGAGACAGGAAGATTTCTCGATCCCTGCGCCCCTGTCCGCTGATGTACACCCTCAGTCAGGTACAAGATCGACCCACGCCATCGCCCATACCTCTGCAACAATCGCCATTAATGGCGCACCAACCCGCGGCCTTGGGAAGATCATCAAACAGACTATCGCAAGCAATTCCCGCTGAGATTCATCATCATGATATTTGAAAATGCAGGATATCAATATCCCACATGCACCCTGCGATGACCTCAATTACACTTTATATACTAGGTCATGAGCATATATCATGTCGGTGCTTTTGCTCCTGACGACACTAGTATAGACTTCATCATCATCATCCTCCAGCAGCATGATATCCTGTTGTTCGAAATATCACCCTGACGTCATCATGATATTTGAAATATAACCTTCATGATAATTGGCACAACCTGATCCTTCGGAGGAACATCCTCCTGCTGAGCTTATAACAAAAGTCTGGCCGATGAACATCCTGATGACGTCATCATCATATACTGCTTACTGCGCACCTCCTCATATCTGGATGACGTCATCATCATGTTTACAAATATCAGGGGATCATCACAAGATGATCAGTGTTAGAGATATGACCCCCGCGGACCTTGATGACGTCATCATATTAACATCATCATGATATTCAGAAGACAACCGGATATTTGGAAATATCCTCCTGACGTTCAAATATCAGGTTGCACTGTAGCTCCTCTGTAAGATCGGGGCGATAACTGAATATGATGATGATGCTTGAAAAGATCACCCCCAGTAGATAATGCGCGAAGCCGGCAGGCGGATATCTCCTTGATATCAGCATCATCATGATGCTCGAACAAACACATATCCGGGTGATATGAAAATATCACCCCTTCCTTCGAGAATATCATGATGCAGATAGGCAGAAAGAAAAATATCACCCTGATATACGGATGACGTCAGCATCATCAGGATGACAAACAAAGAACAAGAAGTGATACAACATCATCAGGATGATATTGACTAAGATCATCCTGACGTTCCAAAATATGATGACCCTAGTGAATATCGGGTCGCACTTAGAACTCTTCGACAACATCATCAGGATGATATAAACCAAGATCACCCGATGATAAAATATCACCCCGGCGAAATATCATGAAGGCAGAAAATATGATGACCTCCGCAAGCAGCAGGATGATAACTGGAAATATCATGATGATGACGTCCCTTAAGAAAAAACAAGTCAGGTCGACAACTTAGAGAATAACCCCTTCAAGATATCGGGGCAACATTGTCATCATGTTTGAGCAAGGTGATATTCAGAAGATCACCGGACACTTGAAAAATCACCCCCGCAAGCAACTGAAGGCGCACTGTAGCTCACCAGTATCATCAGGATAATAAGCAAACATCACCCGACAGTTGAAATATGATGATGACGATGAGAAAAACAAGTCGACGAAGAACATGCTGATGAAGATCATCATCGAAGACAAGATGATGATGATGACCTCCTCCTCAGAAAAATATGATGCTGCAGCTGAAAAACGCTGAGGAGGTCCAACACTTAGAAAAATTGGGCAAGAAGATGAAGGCTTCAGATGAAGAAACCTCCTGATCATGACAAATCAGCCCCAGGTCAAAATAAGTGCTAACACCTCCAAATGGAGGTGCTCTCACCAAACTCCCATCCCACATAAAAATGTAAAGAACATAGTCGTGAAGCTTACCTTCAAAAGCCCTATAATGGAAGCATGTTTGGTGATGAGCTCCAAGCTTCTCCAAACCTTCCAATCTCCAAAAATCTCTCTAACTTCCCCAAAATTTTCTCAAAATAGAAAGAAATCTCCAAAATACAAGAACCCCACACTCCTCAACAAGAGGAGGTAATATAGGCCTTCAAATTTGGCTATGAGGAATGAGAAGGTGACACTTGTCACCTTCTCCGTCCTCCTCCTATGCCACTTGCAAGGGAGAGGAAGTGTGAGGGTGACAAGTGTCATCCTCCAATTCCATCTCATTCCTCACCTTATCCACTTGTACTCTCACACATGTGTGAGAGAACAAGGGGTGAGGTGGCATTCCCCTTCAAGCCTCCATGAGGATAAGGGATGCCGTATGGCATCCTCTTATTCTCTAAGAAAGCCACCTTCCTCCAAGATGCTCTCACACATGTGTGAGAGTCTTGGAGACCTCCCAAGTCTTCCTAGAGAAAGGGTTCCCAAACTTTGGGAAGGGAGATGAGTCTTTCCCAAAGGATGACTCATCTCCCACCCTTATCCAATTCAAAATTCGTCACTTTAACTAATCCTCAGTTTAGAGTGACCAAAAGTGAGTTATCCCAAGGTTTAGTTAGTCAAAATTGACCCTAGACCCATGGGTAAACACCTAGGGTAAATTTTGAGACACTAAGGTTCACCTAGGGAGTCATAAATCTACTTTAAATGGCCTCAAAAAATTAAAAACAATACCAAGTGGTATAAGTCAATAAAAATTATACAACACATGATATTAATTAATTAAACAGAGGGGTACTAGGCCAAAATGATAAAATAATAAACAAGCACTTAATCAACACTCAATTCAAATGTAATCCTCATCCCTCTTGGGAATGGGTCGATTTCACTGGGAGTAACATATGTGTGAATACTACCTCTAATTTCTTGTGGCCTAGGAATGTAATCCTACACATCTCGATCAAGTGGCAATCATATCATGAATAATCATAGCCGAAGTAACTGGAATTAAATTCATGCCATTGAATACAACAATAATCATCTATAACATAATTCTAGATTAAACTGCATTTTTTTATCAAATGTCACATAATCATCATCACATAAATAACTAGAAATCACATCACAAAACATCATCTAATATATCTTGCATGTCTAATCACAAAATAGCATCAAAATATGATCAAATCGAATCACCATATGTCTAGTCAATATCATATCAAGATCAGGAGATATAATCAAATCTGCATAATGAAACCATAGTCTCTAAAAGTCTGATAATGTTATCAATTGAAATGCAAAATGATCAAAATAAGGAAGGAAAAATAATCAGCCTCACATCCTCCCCTCCTAAGACTAAACTTCCTTCTAGAAGTCATCAAAAAGGTGAGGATAGAGTGCCCTCAAACTAGCTGCATCCTCCCAAGTCATTGTGACCTCATCATAACGATCCCACTGGACCCTAACCTGGTCCAGCTCTCAATCTTGAAGGCCCAGTGTCTGACAAGCTAATATGCGAATTAGCTCCAAAGCCAACTAGCCATTCGCCTCTACCTATAGAGCACTCCAGTCCAATACATGAGATAAATCAGATATATATCACCTCAATACAGAAATATGAAAGACATCATAGCTACGTGATAGGCTAGGTGGCAATGCTAGATGATAGGCAATAGGTCCTATCCACTCCAAGATCTCAAAAGGTCCTACAAACCGTGGTGTGAGCTTAGAGCCCCTTCCATAATGGATTGGACTCTTGTGTGGCCGCACTCTAAAGAAAACCCTGTCACCCACTGAGAAGCTCCGATCAGTCCTCTTAGCATCGGCATACTTCTTCTGTCTATCCTATGCCTCCTGAAGTCTCTGCCTAATCAGTGTGACCTACTGCTCCATATCCTAAACTAACTCTGGACCAATGGCAACCCTGTCCTCTATCCGATCCCAACTCAATGGTGTCCTGCATGGTCTGCCATATAAAGCCTGAAAAGGAGGCATACCCAATGAGCTGTGATGCCCATTATTGTAGGCAAACTCAACCAAATACATATACTCCTTCCATCTAGACTGATGGTCCATAACATACATATGAAGCATGTCCTCCAACACCTGATTCACCCACTCTGTCTGTCCATCTGTCTTGGGATAATAAGCGGAGCTAAAGTTGAGCTGCGTGCCCAACGTCTGCTGCAAGGCTCTCTAAAATGTTGAAGTGAACATAGAATCCCTATCAGAAATGATGCGGTGAGGTACTCCATGTAATCTCACAATATCATCTAAGAATACTCTCGCCACTGCTAGTGCATTGTACATCATGCATACTGGTGAGAAATGTGCCACTTTGGTCAACTTGTCAACTGTAACCATGATGGCATTATGGCGATGCGAAGCATAGGAAGAACAATAATAAAATCCATGGAAATGGTGTCCTATTTCCACTCAGGTATCTCGTGAGGGTATAAAAGACATGCTAGATGCTGATGCTTGGCCTTGACCCTCTCGCACTCAAGGCATCGAGCAATAAACTCTGTAATATCCCATCTCATACCCACCCAATGGTACAACTATCGTAGGTCAGCATGCATCTTCTTCACCCCCGGATATGCCACATATGGTGCTCTGTGAGCCTCTGATAACACTACAGTACATAGGTCACCTACACGGGGTACATAGATGCGCTGTCGATGACGAAGTAACCCATCTGCCTCAAGTGAATACCTTGCAAACTTGCCCACAAGGGCCCTCTATGAACTGATCTCCTGCTGTGCCTCAAGAAACCACTCATCCTCAGGCAGATGCTGAATAATGCATCCTCTCAAATCCATACTCAGAGTCAAGGTCAAGAGTTCGTGGCACCTTCGACTCAATGCATCAGCAACCACATTCTCCTTCCCTTTGATGTAGTGGACATCAAAGTCATACTCACAAAGAAACTCCATCCAACACTGTTGACGGGCATTCAGATTCGATTGTGTAAAGATATATTGAAGACTGTGGTGATCTGAATGAAGCTCAAAGCGATGACCTAATAAGAAATGTCTCCAACGAACTAGAGCATGAACCACTACCACTAACTCCAAGTTGTGAGTGGGGTAGTTCATCTCATGGGTCATGAGCTTTCATGACTCATACGCAATCATTCTACCACCCTACATAAGTACAGCTCCCAAACCGTCAAGTGATACATCCGTGTAAACCATAAAATTTGTTGTAGGATCAGGAACTGCTAAAATGGGAGTGTTGGTGAGATGTTCTTTGAGGACCCCAAAGGCCCTCTCACACCACTTAGTCCATAGAAAGCTCTTCCCTTTCCGCTGAAGTGAAGTGATGGGGTGCGCTATATGAGAAAAACCCTCAACAAAGCGATGGTAATAACTAGCTAACCCCATAAAACTCCTGACCTCTATCACACTAGTGGGTGCTGTCCAATCTCTGATAGCCCTGATCTTTGATGGATCTACTAAGATTCCATCGCCAGATAGGATATGCCCCAAATACTGTACCTCTGTCCTGAAAAATGCACACTTCACCAAATTCCCATAAAGATTTTGCTCCCTCAAACACTGTAGAACCTGACGTAGGTGCTCCTCATGCTCCTCCTCGGTCCGTGAATGGATCAAAATGTCATTGAGGAAAATAATCACGAACTGATCTAAGTAGGTACGGAACACCCCATTCATGAGACTCATGAACACTACAGGGGCGTTCGTCAAACCGAAGGGGACCACGGTGAACTCATAGTGGCCATATTGAGTCTGGAAGGCAGTCTTATGGATGTCCGCCTCTGTGATACATAATTAATGGTAACTAAACTTCAGGTCAATCTTAGAGAACACCCTAGCTCCTTGCATCTGATCGAAAAGATCGTCAATCCTG
Organism: Cunninghamia lanceolata; assembly: GCA_027924645.1. NCBI lineage: Eukaryota > Viridiplantae > Streptophyta > Pinopsida > Cupressales > Cupressaceae > Cunninghamia > Cunninghamia lanceolata. The sequence continues at coordinate 10,569,573 of BSBN01000320.1, forward strand.
GGCAGAGGATAACGGTTCTTCACCGTCACCTTATTCAACTGCCTATAATCCATGCATAATCAAAGAGACCCATCCTTCTTCATGAAGATGATAGGAGTGCCCCAAGGTGAAACACTTGGTTGGATGTGCCCCTTCTCGAGCAAGTCCTCAAGCTGTAACTTGAGCTCTGTGAGCTCATGAGTGGTCATCCTATAGGGTGCACGAGACACTGGCTCGGCACCCAGCACTAAGTCAATATGAAAGTCTACCTCACAACAGGGTGGCATCCTCGGTAACTACTAGAAACACATCGGTAAACTCTCTAAGGATGGGATGATCATCTAAAGATGCCTTAGGCTCATCATCTGATTTGTCATTCACTGTGATAGCGAACATTTGGCATCCCTTCCGCATGCAGTGCTTAAGCTGTTGAGCGGATATCATATGCACTGTTGTGGGTTTTTGCATGCCCACTATCTCAACTGATGTACCATGATCGTCTAAGCAGCTAATCACCTTTCAGTGACAATCTAGCTTGGCTCGATGAGCCACAAGCCAGTCCATACCCAAAACCACATCGTAGGATCCTAATGTCATAACTCTAAGGTCACATATTGTGGCAAAGGGTCCTAAAGAAATCTCACAGTTGTGGACTAAGGCATCTACTGTCATCTTGGCCCCTGAGGCCAACTCAACCACCCACCTATCACCCTGCCTAGAGACCACCCGCCTGCAATGCTCCACTAACAATGGAGATTTGAAAGAGTCAGTAGCACTAGAGTTAAAGAGAATAAAAATGGGGCTACCCCCTATCATACCTGACATCTCAATCACTGATGCCTGGATATCAGCCTGGCGGTTATCAATAGCTACGAACATACAGTGGGACCTACCCACATCTCCAACCATCTGTTCTAATCCCCATGCATGAGGCTTCCCCTATTGTAAAGACCTATGGACACTCTCTAGCTAGATGTCCTGCTCGACCACACACATAACATGGGCCTCTAGCATGTACCTATCCAGTCGGAGTCCTACTCGACTACTATTGTCCAGATCTACCTGTGGACCGCTGTGAACCCTTGTATGGCTGCTGCAACCTCATGGGTCTCGCAGGTGGTCCCTACTGCCTCTAATCTCTGCGCAGGCCTTGCTGCTGCCAACCTCTATTATGCCCCCCATGTGCCCTCTGCTGTGTCCTAGTTCTCTACTGCTACTACTGTGGGGGCCTAGGAGGTAAGAGTGTGGAACTAAATCCTCCCCTATGAGGTGGCTGTGGTGGTCTGCGATAACTCTGCTGATGTTGCTGCTGCCCATAATCCTAAAACTAAGGGCATGAACTCTGCCCTCGTCCCTATAACTCCTCAGCTATGTATGCCTTCTCGGTAGCATCACTCAAAGTTTGGGGGTCTACCATGAGAACAGGCCCTGCTATGCTATGGTTCAATCCTCTGATAAACTTATGAACCAAGATTTTCTCATCATGGAGATACTCTGCATATCAAGACAACTTGGTAAATCTACCCTCATACTGTGCAACTGTAAGTCCTCAATGCTAAAGGTCATGAAAGTCATCTATGCGACGCTGTCGATAGTGATCTGATAAATATCACGCATTGAAGCGCTCAATGAAGGTCTCCCATGTGAGTGTATCTAATGATAAATGGCACTTGCACTCCTCAGTGTGCCACTAGGTAGCTGCTACATCTCGTAACAGGTGGAGTGCCACATGAGCCTTCATGTTGCCCTCGTAAGGACGTAATGTGAAGCATCTGTCTAAGCTGATGAGCCAAGCCTTTGCCTCAGCTCCCTCTATGGTACCGATGAAAGTAGGAGGATTCAACCTCAACAAATCCCTGATGGGATCTCCTCGGTCTTTGTGTCCTCTGATAGGCTCATCTGCATAATAATCATAAGGCCTGTGAATAATATGTTCCACTCATACTACCTCCTCACGCCTAGCATGACGTGGAGGGATCCTACTACGGGTCCTGTCAGCCAATCCAACCTCCTTTGCTATCGTATCTGGCACCTCAACATATGGCTCCACACATGGTGCCTCTCGCGGCTCAACATGGGCCTCCACACGTGGCTCAACATAGGACTCCGCTCGTGGCTCCATGTGTTGCTCCTCTCATGGATCATCGCAGGGATCAACATGTGGCTCTATGCGTAGCTCAACTACGGTCAGTGGAAGCCTATCTAATACTGCCTGTAATGCCTATAATATCTATGGCCCAATATCTGGTAGGGCTTGTGGTGCCTGTAGTACCTGTGGGGCCGACAGTGCCTGTCCCTTAGTTGAAGAATCACTGTGCACCTCGACGGATGTAGTGTGGCGGGACTGTGCTCGCCGAACTCGTCAGGGAGGCATCCTACAAAAATGAGGTAACCACAAATTAATCAAAGTTGCAGAAATAATAATGTGCCCTAAACAAGCCCAGTGTTTAAACTTAGGCTCTGATACCAAATGTCATGCCCACATTTCCCATGCGGTCACAACACACAACACACGTTTCATGTCCACATTTGTCATGACATGAAATAGGAAAAATGTTTCTACCTATCCCTAGGAACCCCCTCACGTCTGTCTACGTGCTCGGTGGCAATACGCATAAGGCGTAAACATGTCAACATAATTTGGGGAAGTGCATTGTCCTATGCAGTCCCCTACGTGATGATAGTCATCTAGGGGGTATGCGACACGAAGCGTGCCGCTTATAGGGTTAGAATGATTTCAATCTGAACCCTAAGTTTCCTAGGTGAGAAGGTAATCCGGCCAGATTTGATACCTAACCCAAACTCAGAACAAAATGAAATCAAAATAATTATTAAGAAAACTAAAGGCATGATGGATGCATGATAAAGTGGAATGGTAAAATAAAAGTTAATAAAATATCGTAAAATTAAAACCCTAGAAATCTAGGAAAAATTTGACAACATAACGTGTTTTCAATGATCAAATTAATTTTTTTTAAAAGAACTCCAACAACATTTAAACAAAATTTAGAAAAATAATAATTAAACTTAAGAAAAGAAAATAAGAATTTAAAATAACAAGAATGAATACCTCACCAAGGCCAATTAAATCGACCTTGCAATAAAAGGTTAAAATTTGAAATAAAATAATAAAATAATTACATGACACCAAATTAGATTGCAAATTTGAGTCCATAAATAAATATAATTTCGGCATTATATTTATTAACCAACTTAGAATAATAGAGGAGGGAAAAGATTAAAATATCCTTTCCCATAAAATAATAGCAAAACAGATAAACAAATAAAATAATTATAACACGCTAGGGAATAAAATAAATACCCTAATTAAAATGAATTAAAAACAAAGGGAACACACTTCCCATAATAACAAAAATTAATCCCCCCACCACTAAAATAAAATCTCCAAATTAACTTAAAATAATCACAACCCCAAGATAACAAATTTTTAAAACAATAAAGAAATATACAAGCAATTCAAAAATCCTAAAAGTCCTCAAAAACAAAAGAGGGGGAAAACTAAAAATTCCGTGCACATGAAGAGGTAAGAAAGAAAATAATTTAAATAACAAAATTAAAACTTCCTCTCACTCTCCTCTTACCCTAATTTCATTATAATATTATTTTCTACATGAGTTGCCCTAAACTAAGTTTATTATTTCCTTATGGCAAATAAGCCCTAATTTAGCTCTCATTATTTTGGTTCTCTTTTACTTTGTTTTCTCTTGTATTGTTTTGCAAGTTTTGGACTCCATGGCAGCCATGGAAGACTACCACAGAGGTATATTCACACTTGCATACCCATGTTCTCTTACTCCCTATTTTTTAAAAAAAAGATACAGATTGACAAATATATATATATATATATATATATATATATTGTATGCTGCAGGAGGTAAAAAAATAAATAGAGGGTTGCCACTGACAGATGATGTGAAGGAGTGTTAAGTGGTAATGGCGTGGGGGTGAAGTTTGCTGTAGTGGGCATTTGGAGGCATTAAGTCAAAAGATGACGTTGCGGGTGAAGGGGAGGTGGAGAGTGGGGCTGTGGAATTCTGTAGTAGTGGGGGTTTGGGGTTTTGGGGGTTTGGGGGTGTGGGGAGGAGGCGGTGTCTCCACCCACACCCCTTGTAAGTAGTAAGCACGGTGGGGCTATGGGCGCTGCTGCCCACAGCCCCAAACTATAAATATATTTTTTTATTTAAATCTTCCAAAAACAAAGAACTCAGTCTGCCCTGGTTCATTTCTTCTCTACTAAACTTAATACTTAATTCTAGTCTTTTAATATATATATATACACACACAGTACACTCAAACTATATACTTTTTTTTATTTCCAATATATATATATAAGCACTTATATATATATGTATATATATATATATATATATGTATATATATGTGTGTGTGTGTGTGTGTGTGTGTGTGTGTGTGTGTATTTCAATATACACAATAAAAATAAATGATTTTCTTCTCTTTTTCCCCCCCTTTTTTTGTAGATAAACAGTGGCCTAAAAAGCACAGCAGGTTTATATTTCCAGCTAGTACAGATGTATATATATATACACCCATACTACTAACTTTCCCAAACACTAAATTTAATTTACATGGAATATTAGTTTTCTGTCTAGAACATAAAATAATACAGAAGCATTTTTCTTGAAAATATACTATCCAGAAATTCTTTTATTTTTTTGAAAGATCTACAAGATAGGAATGTAATGACACCTAATTTTTTAAACAACTATACTTTTACAACAATATAGAAATAACATGAAAGTCCATTACAACATCACAGAAACAATGTATATTATATCTCTCTTCCTCTTTTGCATACACTCAAATTTACTCAGACACACACACACACACACACACACACACACACACACACACACACACACACACACACACATATATATATTTCCTTTTTTTTTGTGAAGTAAACATGATAGCAAAAGAAAATTTCTCATGCATTACTCAAAACCACAAACTCCCCAACATAGAGAATAAACAGCTTTGAAATAAAACATAAAGAATGTTTACATTGCAACACTTATTACAGCCAACACCATGGGTAGAATAACTTGACAAAAATGACAATAGGGCCACAAGGCCATGGCTCAAACAGCCAACAACACGTAACTAAGCAACACAAAAATGGACTTCTCCAAAGCTCCATTTCTTCAATAAGCACCTGCAATAATACACAACAAGAAGGGAAAATCCAGCCACTTCAAAATGCCCTCCTCCCTACCGTAGACCCGCAAGTGGGTCACCCCTGAGCTAGGGAGGTAGGGATTCACACAGTTGCAACACACCACAATAAGCATCAAAGCAACAACAACACAAAAATTAACCCCAAGGATAACACATAACACAACTCATGAGAATGAGTTTGATGGAGGTAGGGAATGGACCCCACTACTCAAAGGCCACACCAAAAATACCAAATACCAAGTCTCATGGCCTCAAGACAAAACCTCCAAAATCAGAACTCTTCAAATATCTCAAAATAAACTCCCATGGCACTCTTGCCATCCAAATAATTTCAACACCAAGTAAAAATCCCTCAAGGCCATAAATAATACAAAATATGGGGGTGACCTCGAGGAGGTTCACTTTCCCCTACCCCAAACAAGTTGAGCCTTACCTCCAAATGGAGGTGCTCTCACCAAACTCCCATCCCACACAAAAACGAAACAACAAACAACAAATCTACAAACACATCATAATAAAATATGCAAGGGTAAAGAACATAGTTGTGAAGCTTACCTTCAAAAGCCCTATAATGGAAGTACATTTGGTGATGAGCTCCAAGCTTCTCCAAACCTCCCAATATCCAAAAATATCTCTAACTTCCCCAAAATTTTCTTAAAATAGAAAGAAATCTCTAAAATGCAAGAACCCCACACTCCTCAACAAGAGGAGGTAATATAGGCCTTCAAATTTGGCCTTTAGGAATGAGAAGGTGACACGTGTCACCTTCTCCTTCCTCCTCCTATGCCACTTGCAAGGGAGAGGAAGTTTGAGGGTGACAAGTGTCATCCTCCAATTCAATCTCATTCCTCACCTTATCCACTTGTGCTCTCACACATGTGTGAGAGAACAAGCGGTGAGGTGGCATTCCCCTTCAAGCCTCCATGAGGATAAGGGATGCCATATGGCATCCTCTTATTCTCTAAGAGAGCCACCTTCCTCCAAGATGCTCTCACACGTGTGTGAGAGTCTTGGAGGAAGATCCCACACACTTGGGAGTCTTGGAGACCTCCCAAGTCTTCCTAAAGAAGAGGTTCCCAAACTTTGGGAAGGGAGATGAGTCTTTCCCAAAGCATGACTCATCTCCCACCCTTATCTAATTCAAAATTCGTCACTTTAACTAAACCTTAGTTTAGAGTGACCAAAAGTGAGTCATCCCAAGGCTTAGTTAGTCAAAATTGACCCTAGACCCATGGGTAACAACCTAGGGTAAATTTTGGGACACTAAGGTTCACCTAGGGAGTCATAAATCCACTTTAAATGGCCTCAAAAAATAAAACCAATACCAAGTGGTATAAGTTAATAAAAATTATACAACACATGATATTAATTAATTAAACAGAGGGGTACTAGGCCAAAATGATAAAAGAATAAACAAGCACTTAATCAACACTCAATTCAAACATGATCCTCATCCCTCTTGGGAATGGATCGGTTTCACTGGGAGTAACATATGTGTGAATACTACCTGCAATTTCCTATGGCCTGGGAGTGTAATCCTGCACATCTCGATCAAGTGTCAATTATATCATGAATAATCATAGCCGAAGTAACTGGAATTAAATTCATGCCATTGAATACAACAATAATCATCTATAACATAATTCCAGATTAAACTGCATTTTTCTATCAAATGTCACATAATCATCATCACATAAATAACTAGAAATCACATCACAAAACATCATCTAATATATCTCGCTTGTCTAATCACAAAATAGCATCAAAATATGATCAAATCGAATCACCATATGTCTAGTCAATATCATATCAAGATCAGGAGATATAATCAAATATGCATAATGAAACCATAGTCTCTAAAAGTTTGATAATGTCATCAACTAAAATGCAAAATGATCAAAATAAGGAAGGAAAAATATTCGGCCTCACATAGAGGTACTTAGCTCAGTGACTAAAGAGTGAATGATTTGTGTGAAGATTCTAGGGTAAAAGCACGAAGTTGAGTCCACTTCTCGTGGAAGTTCCAGACTTAGCCAAAAACATGAAATCGGGAAAAATAAAATAGGATCTCGTTATTTATAAAATGGGATCCCATTATGGATCGGGATCCCGAGCCTAGGACCATGAAATGGGATCCTGTTTTAGAAAACTATTTAAGTTTTGAAAAAATGCCTGTGAGCAAACTTTTTTATGACAGCCAAAGGAGAACTAGAATGGGATCCTGAGTTGCAGAGGATTATTTCAAGCCATCCAAAAGCCCAGGTCAGTTATTTTTTCCCCCTTTTTTCATTTTCTGTATTTTATAATTTGTGTTTTAAGTTTATTTTTTGTATTTTTGTAAATTAGGTTTTAAATTTGGTTTGAATCTTCTTGCAAAACTGTATAAACCCTACATTCAATTGAAATTAAAAACAATTACCCTACACACAAAAAATGACCCTAAACTAAATTGAAACAAAAAATTTTACCCTTCAAACAAAAATATGAACCCTAAAATGAGATTCAGTCATGCCTGCAAACCGAAAAACAAGTTTTTGTTACCATTTAATGGTAAAGCGAAAAACAAGTTTTTTCATTTGTAAATTATTTTATGTTTTAAATCTGTACATGCAAATATTTCAAAATCAGATAATACTTAATTTCTTTGAGAAAAAAATCTAGATTTGTCTAAGTTTATTTCATTGCATTATTTATCACTTATTATTAATTGTTTATTCTAGCCACATACAATTAGAATTTGCAGCACATGGCATCCATATGTACCCATCCACAAACACCTACTCTCTAACATATTAACACATGTACATATATAGTTTTTTATCGACGTAATCCTTGAATCTCCTTTAGGTGCAAGTGCTAGTATATATTCCTTTTTTATAATCGTAATCCCTATGAGGTTTCTATATATGTTGAATTATGAATAAGATACAAATTAGTCAAACCTTAGACTAATTACTTAGTTTCACATTAAAATATAAAATTAGAACCACACATTGCCATAATGTTATCATTCCCTACATATATACCTAGTCCATATCATTAGGACCACACATTAGATCCAAGATAGAAGAATAAAATTGATAGAAACCATGATCTAGGAATATGTTAGCATTCAATCATATTGATAATGGACATCTAGTACTCCCTCCTCAAATATTATTATTCATTGAGTTTATCCTTCTCAAATGGCTTAAGGGGATTAAGTTTACCTAGAAATTTACATATTTAATGTTCATGTGAGATATTTTATTCCATGTCATTAATGCAATATATCCATGTGGTTCAATTTGAATTATAGAAATAAAATGTCAATCCATGGCTAACCAAATTGTTGGCAAGAGACACTGCTTCGATATGGATCCGTATGTTGTCATTGATGGAAACAAGGCTCAGAGATCCTATCACCATGACAGGAAGAGATATCTCTAGAAGAACATATTAGATTCTAGATCTGGTTGACAGAAAATGGCTAAGTATGGAAAGTATATAGAGTAGAAGGACAATAAGCTGGACAGTATGCCTCCATAGATGATGATCCGGTAATGCGGTTCAGGTATGATGTTCTCAATTGTTTGATAGTGTTATGCCTCAGAGATTATGTATTGACTTCCTCCAGAAGTCATCTTGAAGAAATGTCTAAGTCTGGGTAAGCAAAGGCTTAGCAAGATCAGTGAACAGGGCATAGTGCAGTGGTCTGCATTCCTCCGTAGATAAGTATATTGTTATGTGATTGTAAGGTGTTGTAAACACTTGTATGAAGTGTCTTATTCTAGATTTAGGAGATCTGAAGTCCACCAGAAGGTTAGCTGCAAGCTGCTAAGTATCGGTATAGTGTTTGATAGAGTTTGACAGAGATAGAGTCTAAGTTTTGATGGTCCGCATTTCTCCACAAGATGATATAATGCCTTGCGGTTCTAAGGGCAAGATTGGAAATGTGTAAAGAGTCCTTGATATGATTTGGAAGGTGTTTTAAGGTCCTCAGTAAAAGTTGTAAGTTAGCAGATGAATTTGTTAAGCATGCTCTTGAGGAACAGGCTGACTGGTGAGATAAATCATGATGCAGAGAAAGGATAGTGTGTGAAAGATCTATTCAAGTAATTGAGTGATTAGAGCCGACATATATGAACATGTTTAGGAGAAGATTTGGGTCCACGCGACACATAGTGCATTGGATTGAGCAATAAGGTACATCTTTCTATGTACACATTTCACTTCTTGGATGCTGACCTAATTATGGATTAAATTATGATGCTGATATATATATAAGAGTGATGATCTTTGGTTGAGTAGTGTGTGTGCATGATGCGAGCATGTGAATAGAAGAGAAGAGTTAGAAGAGAAGCAGCGATAAAGACTTGGGATTCAGAATTCAGTTGCTAAATGACTACACCCTGGCATAGTGGCAGATGCTTAAGCAATATTCAGTTATCATGTGTGATATGATTGGAAGAAAGTTTTTGTCATCAAGGTAGTAAGCTGGTAGTGAGCCTCCAGTAGGGTTTAATAGCCCTCATTGTAGTCTTTCTAGGTTTAGGGTTGAGGCAGTGAGCCTACTAAATCTAGTTGTACTTCATGGTAGTAAGCCAGCATGTTCTAGGCCCATGGAGTGACAAAGCCTGAACATCATTTTGTAAAGATTGCAATATATATATGATAGCTAATCCTCTCCATGTTTTTTCCCTCTTTGGGTTTCCCACGCAAAATCTTGGTGTTATGTGTCATGCTTTTGTGGATGTTTTTCAATTGTATATTTTGCTTCTATTGGATTATTCTTTTGAAATGGTTAAAAATAAAAGTACAAGAAAAGATTTATAGAACACTGATTCACCCCCCCCCCCCCCCCCCCCCGTCTCAATGTTCCTGACAATCAACAATTGGTATCAAAGCAAGGTTCTTTGGAAAACATTTAACATCTTAAGGAAGATCTGGGATAGTATGATCATGGTAGCAAGAAGGTATGGAAATTATGAGAGATACAATCAACTAGAAGAAGCTCTTATGGATCTTGAAAATTCTAAAGCAAAGGTCAGAGATCTGAAGGAAAATCTGAAACAAGCTGATGAATACATCTTAAAGCTGAAAAAGCAACTCAAGAAATTCAAAGACAAATACAAAGAAGTCAGTGACCAATTGTTATTAGAAAATGAAGCCCTAAATGATTTGGAAGAAAAAGTTATAGAAAGAACAAGAGAAGAAGATGATCTAAATTTGATTGTGAAGAATAGATTAGAAGATTGTGCTAAACTTGAAAAAGAAATTATAAATTTAAAAATAGATCTGGAAAAGGCTAGAAGTTTTGAAGAAAAATTCAAGATAAGTACTGCAAATCTTGATGAAATGATTGCTAGCCAGAGGAATGTTGATGACAAACATGGTTTAGGATTTGAGAAAGGAGAAAGTTCAAACTCTGGGAAAATAAGCACTGAGTCAAGGAAAAACAAAGGATACCAATTCAGAAATCAAAGAAGAAGACCTCCGGTCAGACAACCAAATGCTCAAAGGTACTCATCTTTCAATAGTTATTGTAATTCATGCAATAATTTTGGTCATAAGGCTACTTAGTGTAGGAGTAGAATAAGCCAAAAGACTCCATTATTCTCTGGTCAGTGTTTCAATTATAAGAAATTTGGTCATAGAGCAAATGAATGTAGAAATCAAATCAAGAAAAGTTTTAACAATGGGAGGAATGAACAATCATTCAAAGGTAAATGCTTCACTTGGAATAGAGTTGGTCATAGATTTGTTGTAAGCAGAAGTAAAGTGAGTCAGAATTCTATTAGGCGCAATGCATGCTATAAAATGGGACACAGATCAAATGAATGTAGAAGTTCAATAAGAACTAATTTTCAAAATATTAGGAACAATCAATCATTCAATGGAAAGTGTTTTGCATGCAATAGATTTGGACACATGGCTAATCAATGTAAATCAAATTCAATCAATGGAAGGAATCAAAGTCGAAAGAATGTGGTATGTTTCAATTGCAACAAGTTTGGACATATTGCAAGGTTTGTAGAAGTAGGAATGTGAAGAGAGATCACTATTCTGAAAAAAGGAAAACAAAGCAAAAAAATGAGAAGGGAAAAGAAAAGTTTGATCTGATTGAAACCAAGAAAGAAATGAACAAGGTATGGATCAAGAAGTAATTAAAGTCAAGGATCAATCCGCACCAGTATCCGGTGCAAATACTTCCTCCAGGAAGTAAATTGAAATCTCTAGCTTAGGGGGAGTAGTGTAGAAAATTGAAATCCCCCAGCTAGAAAGTGAGTTCCAGAATCTAGCACGAAGGCGTATGATGAAATATGATGTGACACAGCTCTTAAAGGAGAAACTGGAAGAAAAAGGGTTAATGTGGCATATTGTAGAGAAATTCTTATCAACTGTGTTCTATAGTGAAGAGTTTTGGCAGTTTTTTGGGAATGAGCATTTAATGATGACTAGGGCAAGTTGTGCAGAGGATAAAAGGAACTTGTTTGGTTTCAAAATCACTTTGCACTTAGAGCTATCAGAAATTTAGAGAGATCAAAGCTAAACTGGAGCACTGACAACCAAGATTTGACGTATTCGAAGAAAGGAAACCCTGACTCAGCAAAACAAGGTATTTCCATAGAAACCCTAATTGTGAATCTATTGAATTCCTACTATGGAAACTCCACAAATTGTAGATATTACTGAATGCCCTCACCCCAAGGTTAAGAAACAATTCTTCAAATTGTCAAAAAATGATCCATTAGGGGCATTCTCAATTACTCCACATGGGGTAATGCATATGGAAGATATCAGGGCATACATTCATACCAGTTTAGAAGAATATGATCATATGAAGTTAGGCAAGCTATATTTGGACAAACTAACCACTGCAGACATTGTGCTGAAAGATGATTACAAAGTGCTAGGAGAAAAGAAATTTGACACCTAGTTAGACTTTCCTACAATTTTGATTGATGCATGGGTCAAGCTTATTTTAAGAAGAATTCATGATGAATCTTTATGGCTTGATAAACTCTATTTGATAACTAAAGAAGCCATTAAAGTAGTAACCAGTATGAGCTCCTCCGAAAGGGTTCTAGGCATAAAGAAGATGAAGAACAATGTGGCAATGCAGCTAACAGGAGCCAAATTTGAGAAGAATGGCCTTACAGTGAATGATATCAGGGATCTAGCTATTAAATTTGCATCAATGATTATCAGATACAAAATATGTCTCCAATGAGGAAAATTTTGTGTTTGCATCAGCAATATACACAGCATATGACATGATAAAAAACAACATGGATTATGAACTTTGTGAATCACTCCAAAATGAACTTATGGAGAACTCGAAAAGGGTAAAAGAAACTAATCATCCTTTCAAATATGGAACATTGATTACATGTTTACTCTTTTACTTTCTAAAAGAGCTACCTAGTCTAGGAAATGTTATCTGGCTCGATCACATTCCTGTAGCTACTCAAATAAGAAATCATTTACATAGTTTGGGTAATGTAGCTATGCAAAATGAAATCACATGGAAATATTTTAGAGACTTTCAATAGAAAATGGTAAGAAGGTTTCGAATACCTAATAAGGTAGTGATAAAGTATGAAAAGAGCATTGTATTCATGGTGAATAAAGATAAATGCTTTATGGAAGTTGTGGAACCAAGAACGGTATGGGTCCCTGCACTAGGTTATGAAGTTACAGAAGATGTTTTGACTGAATTAGCTGATATACTACTAAGTAAACCTATTGATCCCAAAGAAGACAGATTCAAGACATTCTTAGAATTATCTTCCAAAAGATTGATGGAACCTGAGAAGTTAGATAAAACATTAGATGAACAATCAAGCAAGGTAGAAACCAAATCAGGAGGATCCAAGTTCACAAGTACTCTGGTAGAATGGGCATCAGACACTCTAGAAAGGAAAGATAAGAGATCTGAAGAGGAGAGACTAGCATCTAGTCCCAGAAAAAGAATGAGGATCTCATCCATTACAGAAGCCACAATTGAAGGAGAGAAGAAAAAGAAAGTCTCACCTTGTGAAGAAAAGGTGACAAGAGACACTACTGTATCAGTAAAAGAAGTGCTAGAGAAATAGAAACAAGATTGGGTGAACCAAAATTTCTACAGGACCAAATAAATTTGGACAAAATGTCTCCAGCATAGAAACTTGAATGGGTTTCAATTATTCAAGCAAAGGCTCAAGAAGAGTTGTTGAAATCACTTACTGAGGACAGTAAACTGATTGATGAAGCATCTTGGATTTTGGAGAAGCTACTGCATACCCACAAGATAGACTCATCCATGCCCCCAGTAAGTCAATTGAAGGGATTAATAAAAGCAATAAGTAATTAGTTTGAATCTTTTGAGAAATCTACAAAAACAAAAGTAAGGCAAGAATTTGAAGGAAAAAAACTAGAAGAATTAAAGACAATGATAGCCAAGGATAAGATCTCGTTAGATAATTCTATATCCAACATTCAAAAAACTCTAAAAGAAGTTGGAGATGTGTACAAATTTTGTCTATCCTGGCCAAAAGTTGCTCAAGAGATTGAAGAAAAGGTCAAAGAGATGGAATAGAGAATGATGTATATCTCTAACAAATTTGATCCGGTAACAGAACCAGTTAGAAATAAGGAAACATAAGTCATTAGCATCCACAATGATTTGACTGACTTATTAAATCAAAAATATCAAATAAAAATCAGAATGGGACAACTAAGGAGACTAGTCTGCCCTAAACTGGACTCAATGACAAATCTTGATGCAGAGGCTATGGTACCTGTACAAATAGGCACACTTTCTGATCTCAATAAGGCAAAAGCTTTAGCTTTTCTCTATAGTGGACACATTCAAATTTTGGATAATTCTTAGAAAGGTTGGAGCATTGATGGACGTAGATTAAAACCATATTCAATGACATCCTCAAACATATATAATATCAACATAAAGATTGCGGCTGAGTACATACATTTTTTAAAAAAATTGAAATTTTTGGATTCCAGATCACACCCTTTTCCATTGATGTCAAAGGGGGAGAAGTAGATTAGTGAAAAATGGATAATCATATCAGGGGGAGCAAGAAAGTATAATGTATATAGTAAGGGGGAGCAGTCAAGCATTTTTCACTAAGTGTTGCCATCAATGCCAAAGTGGGAGATTGTTGGCAAGAGACACTACTCTGGTATGGATTAGTATGTTGTCATTGATGGCAACAAGGCTCAGAGATCCTATCACCATGACAAGAAGAGATATCTCTGGAAGAACATATTAGATTCTAGGTCCAGTTGACAAAAAATGGCTAAGTATGGAAAGTATGCAGAGTAGAAGGACAGTAAGATGGATAGTATGCCTTCGTAGATGATGATTTGGTAATATGGTTTAGGTATGATGTTCTTAATTGTTTGATAGTGTTATGCCTTGGAGGTTTTGTCTCGACTTCCTCTAAAAGTCATCTTGAAGAAATGTCTAAGTCTGGGTAAGCAAAGGCTTAGCAGGATCAATGAACAGGGCATAGTACAATGGTCCGCATTCCTTCACAGATAAGTATATTGTTATGCAGTTGTAAGGTGTTGTAAACACTTGTATGAAGTGTCTTATTCTAGAGTTAGGAGATCTGAAGTCCACCGAAAGGTTAGCTGCAAGCTGCTAAGTATTGACATAGTGTTTGACAGAGACAGAGTGAGTTCTGATGGTTCACATTTCTCTACAATATGATATAATGCCTTGCAGTTCTAAGGGCAAGATTGGGAATGTGTAAATATTCCTTGAAATGATTTGGAAGGTGTTTTGAGATCCTCAGTAAAATTTGTAAGTCAGTAGATGAAGTTGTTAAGCATGCATTTGAGGAACAGGCCGACTGGTGAGATAAATCATGATGCGGAGAAAGGATAGTGTGTGAAAGATCTATTCAAGTAATTGAGTGATTAAAGCTGACATATATGAACACGTTCGGGAGAATATTTGGTTTTGCATGACACATAGTGCATTGGATTGAGTGACAAGGTACATCTTTCTATGTACACATTTCACTTCTTGGATGCCGACCTGATTATGGATTAAATCATGATGCAGATGTATATATAAGAGCGATGATCTTCAGTTGAGTAGTGTGTGTGCGTGATACAAGCATGTGAATAGAAAAGCAGAGTTAGAAGAGAAGTAGTGATGAAGACTTGGGATTTAGAATTCAGTTGCTAAATGACTGCACCCTAGCATAGTGGCAGATGCTTAAGCAGTATTCAGTTATCATGTGTGATCTAATTGGAAGCAAGTTTTTGTCATCAAGGCAGTAAGCTGGTAGTGAGCCTCTAGTAGGGTTTAACATCCCTCATTGTAGTCTTGCTAGGTTTAGGGTTGAGGTAGTGAGCCTGCTAAATCTAGTTGTACTTCATGGCAGTAAGCCAGCATGTTCTAGCCATGTGGAGTGACCAACCTTGAACATCATCTTTGTAAAGATTGCAATATATATATGAGAGCTAATCCTCTCCATGGTTTTTCCCTCTTTGGGTTTTCCATGTAAAATCTTGGTGTTATGTGTCATGCTTTTGTGGATGTTGTTCAGTTGTATATTTTACTTCTATTGGATTATTCTTTTGAAATGGTTAAAAGTAAAAGTACAAGAAAAGATTTATAGAACATTGATTCACCCCCCCTCTTAGTGTTCTTGACAATCAACACAAATTTCATCCTAAACAAGCAACTATAATGTATTTATAAAAGTTGTATCCGTTCTAGGAATCATATCTTTTTAGACTTGAATATTTCTACCTATAATTGTAATTACTAGATAAAAACATTCATCCTAAATATGCAATAACCAACAAAATAATACTAGATATTAATAACTTTGAATAAGAGCGAACATTCAAAATATAGCTATCGTCAAATAAATAAATGACTTTGACTAAGAGAGAACATTCAAAATATAGCTATCCTCTTTGCAAAATCCATAATTTGATTTGATTTATTTAATTCTTAGGCATATCTATAAATTTAATTCTCATCATATAATTTATCTCATAGATAACTTGAGTAGGAATTTAAAAGGATACTAAGGAGGCTTTAAATTTGTTAGTGCATACAAGTAGAGAATCATTTACAATAGTTATTTAAATGGCTATAGAGATTAAGGAAGAAGTATCATTTTTTTAAAATCTTTCTATAAAATTTATCAATAGGAGTCCATACACAAGTATCAATAGAAATCAATAGTATCTCATCAAAATGGTAAGTTTATAGTTATTAATTAACAATAGGAGGTCATCATATGTTATTAATTACCTCCTAAATACAATTTAAAAATAGGATATGTAAAATGAAAAGTGTACTATCAACTAATTATAGGGAGGGGGTTGAAACAACTAGTAATTAACCTACAACAATAGTTCATCCAAATGTGGCCCTACAAAACTAGATTTCACATTGACATTAACAATTATTTATTTTCAAAGGTAGGCAAACCACATCTCATTGTCAAGGGATGATCATTAAATCCCCTTAAGCCACTAATAATAGCACTAATCCCCTTGAAATCTACTCATTGTCAAGGGATGATCTAAGAGGATGTAGATGACCTACAACTTGAAATCTACTCGTTAATCCCCTTAAGCCACTAATAATATTCAAATTGATGATTCACATTTGATCAATTTGTATAATGTAGATGCTTGAAATTTTTAAAAACTTCTTATATAAAGATGACATGGATTAAGGGGATTTAAGAAAATTGCTTAAGGCCCATTCTAAGAGGATGTAGATGGTTAAGGATTTAGGGTTTAGGGTTTAGGGATTAGTGTTAAGGGTTAAGGGTTAAGGGTTTAAGGTTTAGGGTTTAGGGTTAAGGGTTTAGGGTTAAGGGTTTAGGGTTTAGGGTTTAGGGTTAAATGTTTATGGTTTAGGGTTAAGGGTTTAGGGTTTAGGGTTTATGGACCTAGGAAAGATGACATGTGGATTAAGGGGATTTAATAAAATTACTTAAGGCCTATCCTAAGAGGATGTAAATGGTACAACTTGAAATGTACTCATTTTATATCAAGCCACAAAAATTTATATGCCTTAGACATAAATGAATAGAAATCAATAATATCTCATCAAAATGGTAAGTTTATAGTTATTAATTAACAATAGGAGGCCATCATATGTTATTAATTACCTCCTAACTACATTTTAAAAAATAGGATATGTAAAATGAAAAGTGTACTATCAATTAATTATAGGTTGTTGAATACTGAGAGGGGGGTGAATCAGTATTCTAAAACTTAAACAATTAAACCAAATACCAACTTTAATAATTAGAAAGAAAAGTAACCACAGAAAGACAAGCCACATAAACATGACACATAAACACCAAATTTTTATGTGGAAAACCCAAGAAATGGAAAAACCACGGAGAGGATTAGTTCTCAATATATATTGCAATCTTTTACAAATGGTGATATTCAGGCTTCATCACTCCATAGGCCTAGAACATGCTGGCTCACTGCCATGAAGTTCAACTAGGTCTAGTAGGCTCACTACCTCAACCCTAGACCTAGAAAGATTACAATGAGGGCTATTAATTCCTATTGGTTGCTTACATCTAGGCTCACTACCAAGTACAAGTGGGATTACATAAGAAACATGAATACTGCAACATCTGTTAGTATGCCAGGGTGCAGTCATTTAGCAACTAAACACTGAATCCTGAGTCTTCATCATCACTAATCTTCTATCTCTGTTCTGCTATTCTAATATTCACATCAATCACATCTACAATACACTTTCGCACATTTCACATTCACATACCACACACCAAACACTGAATTTGAGCCCATATATATATCTGCAATACTTAAGATCTTCATATTAGGTCGGCATACTCAGATGAAGCATATAGTTAATAAACTTGTAGCTTGTCGGCCAAATCCATTCAACAAAATACATGGAGAACCTAAATAACATTTGAAACACCTTCTCATATGTCGGCTTCAATTATAAAACCACTTAGGATAAAGTTCTAATCAATAGAACTTGCCGCACATAAATCAAACTATCATGTCAGCCTCAAACTCAGATTGCTACTAGTTCGGTTCAACTGTTAGATCACAACTTTCACTATGGACCACATGGCTTGCTCAAAATCATGTCAAAGACTCCTCAGACATCACCCATCATACCTTTAGAACTACAGAGAAAAATATTTTGTAGCAGCAGAATGCAGACCATCAAAACTTAGACTTTGCCACAGTCAAACTTTGTCAAATAGTGTAGCGATACTCAATAGCTTGCAACTATCTTTCTGGTGGACTTCAGATCTTACAACTCTAGATTTAGACACTTCATACAAGTGTTTACAACACCTCAAAACCTCATAACAAAACATGCACTTGCAGAGAGATGCGGACATTTTACTTTGCATTGTACATTGTCCCTGTCTTACTTCTGTTCATCCAGACTTAGATATTTTCTTCAAATAACTTCCAGAGGAAGTCATGACTTGGACACTGGACTAGACCATCATCAAATAGCTATGAGTCATCATACCTGAACTACCTTTGCTGGTCTTCATCTGCGGAGGCATACTAATCCACTTTCTATCCCTTACTCTGAATACTGTCCATAATTAGTCATTTTGGCCTTCTAGTCTTGAATACTCTTGTGCCTTGTTGCCAAATCAAGTTGGTCTTCTAGAGTGATGTCTTCTTTTCCTTGTTGCCATCAATGACAACAATCAATTATTCAACATAGCAGTGTCTCTTGCCAACATAGGTAGGGGTTGAAACAAACAATAATTAACCTACAACAAGAGTTCATCAAAATGTGGCCCTACAAAACTAGATTTCACATTGACATTAACAATTATTTGTTTTTCAAAGGTAGACAAACCACATCTCATTTTCAAGGGATGATCATAAAATCCCCTTATCCCCTTGAAATCTACTCATTGTCAAGGGATGATCTAAGAGGATGTAGATGACCTACAACTTGAAATCTACTCAATCCCCTTAAGCCACTAATAATAGTCAAATTGCTCATTCACATTTGATCAATTTATACAATGTTAGATGCTTGAAGTTTTTACAAACTTGTTAAAGATATATATATTAAACTTAGTCAACTTAAGACAAAATCATTCCATTAGCATGGTTTATGGACCTTGGAAAGATGACATGGATGAAGGGGATTTAAGAAAATTTCTTAAGGCTCGTCCTAAGAGGATGTAGATGGTTAAGGATTTAGGGTTTAGGGTTAAGGGTAAATAGGGTTTAGGCTTTAGGGTTTAGGGTTTAGGGTTTAGGCTTTAGGGTTTAAGGTTATGGGTTTAGGGTTTAGGGTTTAGGGTAAAGGGTAAATAGGGTTTAGGGTTAAGGGTTTAGTTTTTAGGGTTTAGGGTTTAGGGTTAAGGGTTTAGGGTTTAGGGTTTAGGATTAAGGGTTTAGGGTTTAGGGTATAGGTTTTAGGGTTTATGGACCTAAGAAAGATGACATGTGGATGAAAGGGATTTAGGAAAATTACTTAAGTCCTATCTTAAGAGGATGTAGATGGTACAACTTGAAATCTACTCATTTTATATCAAGCCACAAAATTTTATATGCCTTAGACATAAATGAATAGAAATCAATAATATCTCATCAAAATGGTAAGTTTATAGTTATTAATTAACAATAGGAGGCCATCATATGTTATTAATTACCTCCTAAATACATTTTAAAAAATAGGATATGTAAAATGAAAAGTGTAGTATCAATTAATTATAGGTATGGGGTTGAAACAACCAATAATTAACCTACAACAATAGTTCATCAAAATGTGGCCCTAAAAAACTAGATTTCACATTGACAATAACAATTATTTATTTTTCAAAGGTAGACAAACCACATCTCATTGTTAAGGGATGATCTAAGAGGACGTAGATGACCTACAACTTGAAATCTACTCATTAATCCCCTTAAGCCACTAATAATAGTCAAATTGATGATTCACATTTGATCAATTTGTATAACATTAGATGCTTGAAGTTTTTACAAACTTGTTAAAGATATATATATTAAACTTGGTCACTTAAGACAAAATCATTCCATTAGCATGGTTTATGGACCTAGGAAAGATGACATGGATTAATGGGATTTAATAAAATTGCTTAAGGCTCGTCTTAAGAGGATGTAGATGGTTAAGGATTTAGGGTTTAGGGTTAAGGGAAAATAGGGTTTAGGGTTTAGGGTTAAGTGTTTAGGGTTAAGGGTTCAGGGTTAAGGGTTAAGGGTTTAGGGGATTTAAGAAAATTGATTAAGGCCCATCCTAAGAGGATGTAGATGGTACAACTTGCAATCTACTCATTAATCCCCTTAAGCCACTAATAATAGTCAAATTGATCATTCACATTTGATCAATTTGTATAATGTTAGATGCTTGAAGTTTTTATAAACTTTTTAAAGATATATATATTAAACTTGGTCAACTATGGACAAAATCATTCCATTAGCATGGTTTATGGACCTAGGAAAGATGATATGTGGATTAAGGGGATTTAATAAAATAGGATTTAAGGGGAAACTTCACTATTCGTTGAAAACATTTTAAAGTATGTGTCAAGCTACACAATTTTATATGCCTTAGACATAAATGAGCCTTACACATTTTGTTAAAATTTTACCCTTTTGTGTATGTTTTTAGTCTATTTTTTAGTATATACATGTATTAAAATTACATAGTTAGAATCTCTAAATTTTTGAAATTTGTATATATGCTCAAGTTTAATGATGTATGTATGTGTATGTAGATCCTAATTTTTCTTTTAAATGTAGTCATGTACATTTAATTTAACTATTTCTCATAAAATTTCTAATAATTTATAATATCTAGTTTTTTCAATATGTTTATTTATAATTTATATATATAGATTCTTGAAAGTTAATTTTGTACTTGTTTGTATATTTATGTATATGCAAGTTCATAGTTTTTATATCATGGATATTCAGTTTGATATTGAGGATTTCCTCAATGCGCCACCTCCACCTCATCACTTGAACACCCTGAGTGACCTCCATCTCCACCTCAAAATCCTCTACCTCCACCCCCACCTGGATCTGATGAGGCTCACTTGCGAGCTAGAATTAATGAAAATATCAATTCCATTGAAGAAAAAATCAATGCCATTTAAAATGAACAATTTATGCCACCTCACTTGATGAGTTTTGCATCTTTGGTGCAAAATGTTGTAGATTCTGTTAGGTCCATTTATTTTGACTTAGACAGTTTTAGATTATGGAGAGAGGAGAGGCACCAATTTTATTCAAATGGCCTCTCTTATAGGAATATCATGGATTTGAAAATCACAAAAGCCCATTTAGCTCAATATTTTAGGAACCCCATCACCAATGAACCAATTCCCCCAAACAAGAAAAGACTATCAATTAGGTGGTGTAGACATGTAGAGATGTCTGCCAATTTTTGGGATCGATGGTGGATGGTATTTGATTATCCACCTCAGGCAAATTGTGAGGTTCCTCTATATTTTTTGAGAAAATTATATACAAAGTTTGTGATGAATAGGAAACCCAATTATTTTGATTTCATATCATTCTAGGGTGTTGGTGGTGGCATGCCACAATAGAGGTTAGGGGCATAGGTTGATCCCCAATGACCTGTGCCTACTCAACCTCTTATCGACCCTCCTTTTGTTGCCATTCTTGCACCCATCCAGCATCATGTAGTGGTATCTGCACAGGAGCATTGAGTGCACTGTTGGCTAGCCTCAATGAGTAGACTTCTAAGATTGTAGCTGGGGCTAGTGGGCAAGACTGTGGAGGAGCTACTGATGGTGGAGCTGGTCCTAGTACCACTCCACATGTGTTGATGCCTCATATGTGTACGAGTTGTAATCAGTTATGTTATGGACCTGATCAAGCAACACCCACTTTAGCTGCACATGGAACATCTGATGGTATTGGTTCATTTGTTGATTTTCTAATTGCTAAGGATCACCCCACTAATCATTCTACATAGGTATATATATAGGTACACATGTTGAATTTATAACAATTTTAAGCACATGTTTTTAATGAACATATAGATCAATTAAATTGTAATATTTTAACAATCAAATTGTTTGGTGTAGATGATGGCCACAGACACAATGAGTTCTTTTGATCAATTTTGTTTTCAATCGACACTTGTTCATGTCGGCCACCCATCTGGGGTATTTTGATTGATTTTTAAATATATATTAAATAATTTTAACTTGATTTTAATTTGTAATTCAGTCCTGAACATGTGTTAAATATTTATGTTGGTTTAGGGAAGTAATCTGACTTCCACATTAGATCCTCCAGAGGGTGTGTTGAGCACTCCTCCATTGTCAGGCATCTCACATGAGCCACTTGTATGTATACTATTTGTGAGGGGGAAATCAGGTGATTCAAATCAATGAAAAATAATCCCAAACATCTACAGAAATATGAAAATAAAGGAAAGATTCAAACAAGAACCAAATGATACCTTTGACTTTACCTTGCATCTTTCTATAGTTTGCCTATCTTCGTTTGATCTTGATTGTGAAGCCCTCAGAAGCTGTTGCTTGCTTGCTTGTTTGAAGATGACAAATGAAGAATGGCTATGATACTTTTGTATTTGAAGATGAGCTTCAAGTACAGAAATGGAGAAAGCTATGAAGTGCTCAAATGTAATGGGGGTGCCAAAGGCATGCTTAGATTCCTGCAGCATAAGTTTGCACAAACTCCAAATTTCAAATGAAGAGAAGAAGTGTTGTATTTATAGAAAAAGGTGAGGGAAGATCAATGGTTGAGAAGAAAAGAAGGAATCAATTGAGGAGGCTTGTTGAGGAATGTGCATCCAATAGAAGAAGGACACATGTCATTCCAAAAGCAGTTTAGTTGAGTTAACTCCTCTCTTGATGAGGATAGGATTTGATTTTCTCTATTTTAAGAAAAGATTTGCTTTAAAACTATTTTTACCTTTTGTAACTCAGAGTTTTGCTTTTGTGTGACAAGAGGAAAGTTATTTTTGGAAGATAAGAATGATTTTTTGAAGAGATAAGAAAGCATAATTAAATAAAAGATTTATTTAATTATTTTTGTGGATATTTGAGAAGAATAAATAAAATATAGAAATATATTTTATTTTGTGAGGATTCTAGATTTTATTTAAATAAAATTTGCATTTTATTTAAATTTGGAAGAATAAAGATTTTAATTAAATAATTAAAATTATTTAATTATTTTAGAAGAATGAAGTTGGTGTAGGAGACTTTTAATTAATTAAATAAAATGTAATTTATTTAATTAAATGAAAAGGGATGAATCAAATAAATAAGTAAATGTATTTATTTATTGATAGAAGAATGTGAATGATGAAATAAATATTTAAAATATTTATTTAAGTAGAGTCATGCCAATTTTAGGTGTATACATTTTGCCCCTCTTTGAAGCAATGTGTTTTATCACGTTGTTTCAAAGAATAAGATTGTCTGAAAATGATACATGCCCCAATTTGCCCCTGGTACAAGTTTTAGTGATAGGATGCCCCCTCAGGAGATTGGACGGGGAGATGGTAGAAAGGCATGAGACGGACAATCTCATGATGAAGAAGAGGAGAAACAAGAGAAGAAATGGTTGGATGCAGAATAAAGATGATGAATGATATGTGATGCAAGATAAAATGATGACATACGCAAGCAAGCAAGCAAGAATGCACAAATGATACAAGAACAGGTAAGGTATTGCCTCGGTCAAGTGGTAAACCAATGATATAGATCGATGATGTCTAGTGTCAGGAATGAAACATGTTGTATAAGACTCTGGGTCTGGTTTCAACAATGCAACATCCTATCTAAGACATTTGATATGATAACAATATATGACAGTGTTGTCATGGCGGGGAATGATATATCCCTAGAGCAACACGAAGGATAGTTATGACTGGTTGATATGGTTTACGACAAGATTAGGATCAAGACCGCTGATTGCGATTGGATCATTTAACAAGATTGACTTGACGTGATTGGTATGGATTAAGGATAGACTCACATTTTGATCACTGCTTGGATTGATAGCTAGAACTGTTGATGAGCGATATGAAGACCAATAGAAATTTGATCGATAGAAGAATGACTCGATAGAAGAAATTTGATTGAAGGATTGACAAGCTACTGCAAGATTTTTTTATTGCATGGGATATGGATATGGATATGGAATGGAATTGGATATGGTATGGATATGGATATGGAATGGATGTGGATTTGTCATCTTGATATTTGCAAGGCTTTTTGCTTTCATCATTGGGCTTTATTATGTTGTAAGAAAATACAAGCATCGAAGTATAATTGATCGAGATGACTTGAGTATCGCTTACATGGATTTTGATTTAGCAAGTTAATACAAGCATCTAGTCAAACTTGAATCTAGATGACCTGAGTATTTCTTACGTTTCAACATACAAGGATTGCCCCTTTTCATGTTTATACCTCGGAGTCCTCGATGATCTTTTGCTGATCATGTCGTTAGACAAAAAGTCATCACATTACGAAAGTTTAATCCACAACCAGTAGACAAAGAAAACAATTATGCCCCCATCATAGCATCTCTAGCTTTTGGCATCCTTGAGTAGCATAGGAAGACATAATGACAAAAATTCAAGACCTTGTAAAGTTAACCTGTTCACAAAACATTCTTTGCATTAGATGTGTCTTTTGCCATAATTGATACAGAATCAGTTTGAGAGTTTTCGGTATGGTGCTCTGCTTTGGACAGGTTGATGCTTTGTGCCAAGAATCTTTGTTTGAGGAAGCTAGTTTTTGCTGCACTTGCATGCCTGGTGAAAGGGTGCAGACACGGGCAGATAGAGGGATAGACAACAAGACACAGGATGCATGGGAAGAGGAGCCTCGGGGGCGCATTGATAATGGCCTTGCCTACGTGATAGCTCAGAGGTGACGTAGGTCGGGAAGAACCCTGATGGACCTAAGATCTGGATTGGATGAGACACGATATGGAACAAATACGGGTCAGATATGGATCAAACATGGAACAGATATGGAAAAGCTATGGATCAGATATGGAACAAATAACACTGATGACAGAGGCTATGCTAGCCTGACACTATGGACAGGATACTGGATAAGAATTTTGGATAGTCTTAATGCTAGATACTGATGACAAGGGAAACACCATAGATGGGGATATGGATGGGCGATAGGGGATCAATGATAGGGTAGGTAGAAGGAAACAAGGATGTGATCTCCAGGGACTATGTCGCATAAGGAAAACATGCCCCATTATAGGTAGAATACGTAGGATTTTTCATGACAATGTTTATGACAACAGGAGGATGAGAGGATAATGAAGGATTTGCTTGGTTTGGGAGGGATAAGGTATGTCAAGAAACATCTAAAGCATTTGTCAACATTGTGCCCCCAATCTTTATCAAGATCAAAAAATAGAGGAAAGGAAGACTTAGGATGGATGGACTGGACAGTATAGGTATGTAACGGATAGAGGAATAGGATAGGAAATGGTATGGATAGAAACTGATAGGAGAAGGGTGATATGCTGATGAGACAAGGTGCCCCCAAGTGTAGGTGACGTAGGAGATCAACTTACACATGATGCCTGTTTGCCAGGTTTTCATCATGGTACTTATCCAAGGTGCCTGTTTGCCAAGTTTTCACCATTGCATGAAGGGATTTTTCTTTACTTTTTTCATTTTTTCTTTTTCTTTTTTTTTCTTTTTTTCTTTTTTTCTTTTTTTTTTGAATATTTGGATGGGAGGTGGACACAGAAAGGAGAGACTCAAGTATGTAGTTCCATAAAAGGTGATAGTCCTGCTAGATGGATGTCGTCGCATGGACTATGTCAAGTGTGCTCATAGATGTTGGTAGGGGATTGCATGAAAGTGAGATGAAGTAGGTAGATAGTGGATTATGGAAGGTGTGATAGTGGATGATGATGCATAATACAAAAGGACTTATGCAAGGATGGAAGGAAAGTTTATGCAAAAGCATGGACCATAGGATGAGGAAGATACGTAGGATAGTAGTGGAAGGGAGGGGAGATGGAGTTAAACGAAAGTGTTGTGGAATGGAATGGAACCATGACCAACAGTTGCACATACTATGATAAACATTGAAGCTTATGATGGGAAGGTAGCGTAGGAAGCAATGAAGATTTTTGCTTGGTGGATGAGTGATTTAGGTATTTAGGGACCCACATAGACTTAGTATTTTTCTGATTTTTTCTTGTCATGTGGGATGGAAGGGTTTGATATTTATGGATGGCATGGGAGAAAGTGGATGGTTGGGATGCTTTAGAGGTGGATGCCTCATTTGACTTGATATCTTTTTTTCTTGGGTACCCAAACCTTTTTGCTTGGAGATTGTACTTGTGAAGGTATGGGCTTGGGTACATGTATCTTTTGTGCAGATTCTGAGACAATTATTTGTTGCTTGGGGACCCACACCTTTTTTAGTTTGGCATTGAGGTGCATGGATGTATGCATCTTTTGAGATGGGTGTTTCTTTGATTCTTGGCTTTGGTATCCTAGGTCATGAGGACTCGTAGGATTTTTAACTTTAGAGGTAGAGGCATCCAAATTTTTGTTGTTGAATTCTCTTAGGATGGTGGAAGTGGGGTAAGTGGAAGCTCTTTGTTTAGACAATATGTGTATTTGTTGGCCATGATTGGGAATGTTAGAGGATTTACAGATGGATGGATAAGGTGTTGGAAGGAGTGGTGGTAAAATGTAGGGAGGGATGTTAGGATTTGGGAGTAGCAGAGGTAGATTGGATGGTGGAAGGTGTATGGTCACATGCTTTTGACAAATGTAGGATGATGGAGGTGGAATGGTGACATATGTTTTTGGGATATGATAGGGTTTGCGATGGAAAGTGGTAGACTTAGGAGGAGTGGAGGAAGTACCAACATCTTGAGATTGTTCACCTTGGGGTATGCATCCAAGGCCATATGAAGGTGGAGGAACATTGACATGGACGGGCTCCAAAATACCTTGTTCATGAAGGCCTAAGCCTTTACCTTGATAGTTCATATGTTGGAGTATGCGGTGGACAGCGGGATTATGTGTAGGTGGAACACTAGACACAAGTTCTTTATTGGATGGAGAAGATGAGATAGAGGATAATGGTTGTTGGTGTTCTAAGGAAGAACATTCATGCATGAAGGTAGTGAGACCAAGGATATAGGATAACAGATTTGCAACTTGGTCAATAATGGATGGTGAAGGATCACTAGAATCTTGATCATCATTATGCTCTTTAGGATCTAAGTTATTAGGTTGATCATTCATGTGCACTTGGGAGGCAAGTGTCTCATCAGAGGAAGTGGAAGTTGTTGGATCATCGATAGGACTAGATGGAAGATGGATAGAAGTAATGGGGGTTTCTTGCTCACGGATGGGTATGGGATCAAGTTGTTCAAGGACATTTTCTTCATAGGGAATATCTTGATCATAGAACAAATAAAGGTTATGGATGGGTTGGAGTTGGATTTCCATCTTATGTATAGGATCAAGTTGCTCATGGATAGCTTCTTCATCAAAGATAGTATCTTGATCATAGAAAAGATAAAGGTTATGCATGGGATGGAATTGGATCTCTTGCTCATGTATAGTTGTTGGGAGATGGATAGGATCAAGTGGCTCATGGAGAGGTTCATTATTATGGATATCATCTTGATCATGAAAAAGATGCATGTTATGGATAGGTTGCAAGAAAGTGGTTTGATCTTGACTTGGACTAGGGATTAATGTTTCTTCATGCTTAGGATTAGACTCTTGACATACCTCTTGGGTTGCTTGAATGGAAGTGGATAGCTCTTGGGTAGGCTTGACATGTTCTTGAGGGTTATTGACATGGAGGTACAGTAGCTCTTGACTTGGGTTCATGGTAGAAGGTTCTTTGATAAGCTCAAGGGGTTGCGGATGACATGAAGGTGTTGTAGGATTTGACATGGGATTGGAAGAATCTTTGGTAAGGTCAAGGACTAAAATTTGGGGGCATGGTTGACTTTCTGCTAGTAGCCCTTCGATCACATCATTGGTAGGTGTATGGATAGGTGAATGAGGGGATTTAGCTTTTTCCCTAGCTTTTCTCTAGTAGTATAAATTTGGCAAAACTCTTTCCCACCACTCATCTGATTCTTTTTTGGTCACCCATTTAGAGTTTGAGGAACTCCATAGCGGTGTTGGCGTGGAATTGGCATGTTTTGGAATATGTGTCTTAGGAGTTGGCGAAGGAGGACTAGTAGAAGTGGTATATGATTTATCCCTTAAGGTGGCAGTTGCCCTGTCAATAGTATCATTAAGACGGGAAAAGAAAGTATGATTTTGGGACGAGGCATAGCTAGTACTAGCACGTTCAGCTTGCCAGATTGCCATTTCTTGTTGTAAGACTTAGATTTATTGGGTAATTGCTATACACTCTTGGGGCAAGGGACCTAAGTTTATTTGCAATTTTAGGTATTGGAGTTTTTGATCAAGATATTCTAATTGGTTTGCCATTGACACAAGACTGGAAAAGCTTACTAGTTTGAGATGGGCAGCAGTAAATGTGTCGTAACAGAGTGCAAATGTGTCACAAGTCGAGATCAAATGTGCCTAGAAGAATAAGTCGAATGACTTATCTTATGTGCTTGGTGTTTAACTTGATTTGGCAACGATCACACATGTACAAATATTATTCACTCACGCAAGACACAAGCAATTTTGAATGTTGAATTTGAAGAATATGATGATGATTAAACAAGCATATGTGGAAGACACATCAACATGCCCTAATGTCTAGTTTGATGTAGGGTATGGCCAATTAGGTTTGGGCAATGTTTACACGAGGTTGACTAGGGATTGAAAGTGAAATCTTGTCACACAGCCGCGAGAAGGGGGTAACCCACCCTTCACCTTCACTTCCCAAAGGTATAAAGTTCTTTGGGGCTTAGCCAAGAGTGACAAGATTCTGACTCTCAATGAGGGTGTCTTTCGATTCAGCCTCGATTGAGGTCATCCCTAGGGGTGATGAAATCCCCTAGCAGGCCTCCTAGGAAAGGGTACACCAAAGTGAAGCAAGTGAGGTGTTTTTGATCTCCAAGGTCACCTTGCGGTGTGAGGAGAGAGCATACACACACACACACACACACACACACTTGATTCACACTCGTACTTTGTAAATTAACCCTTTAAGAAATTGAAATGTGTGTGTGAAAATTGAATGGATAAGAGGTGTTTTTGATTCTCAAGATCGCATGAAGCGCATGAGAAGAGCATACATACCCCTAATCACATACAAATTCACCAAACAATGAAGACACTAGTTATTTTTAGAGCCTAAATCCAAATGTGTGATGAAGACACTAGTTTATTTTAAGCTCAATTTCAATGATGTGTGATCAAGCAATGTTCATTTTATGAGCCCAAATCAAAGTGTGATGAAAACAAGATTGAAGATGAAAGATTAGAATGAATGTACTGGATTGTTTTTGCTATCCAAATTTGCCGTATTTGCTAATCCTGATGTTGTTCCAGCCCCGAATGATCACCTGCAAGTCACAAAATTGAAAACGAAGCAAGTAAACTAGCATAGGAGATTATTATGTGAAAATTGATAATTGGATAAAATTTGATGAAGACGAACTCTTAGCTCAAATCTAACCTCACCATTGCATCCGGGGGGGCATTTCCATAAATTTTGAGTACAAATTTGCCTAGATTTCAAGAAAAATAGAGCATTTGGCGAAGAAAACAACTTTCTTAAAATTCACTGTGAGGTCATATGGCAATTTCAGAGGTCATATGCGCAATGTCAGATGTCATATGCACAATTCCAGAGGTCATATGTGCAATTTCATAGGTCATATGCACCATTTTAGTGTATATGCACCGTTGTGGAGGATGAATGTGCAACTTTAGAGGTCAAATACGTAAAAAGGACAGATGCATCGTTTCGGGGGTTAGATGCGCAACTTCAGTGGTCAAATGTGCAAAAGCAGAAGGTGAATGTGCAAATCGGGAGGTCAGATGTGCCAGTTCATTAGATGTGTCATTCTGGAAGGTAGATGCGTTGTTTCAGAAGCTGAATGCACAAAAACACTGTCAGAGACCTGTGTGTCACCTGTACGGACCTGTCTTCAAGAAAACTCAGATTTTTTGATTAGTAGAGGGGCAAGGGCCCCACGATGGGCACCAAAATGTGAGGGGGAAATCAGGTGATTCAAATCAATGAAAAATAATCCCAAACATCTACAGAAATATGAAAATAAAGGAAAGATTCAAATAAGAACCAAATGATACCTTTGACTTTACCTTACGTCTTTCTGTAGTTCACCTATCTTCATTTGATCTTGATTGTGAAGCCCTCAGAAGCTGTTGCTTGCTTGCTTGTTTGAAGATGACAAATGAAGAATGGCTAGGATACTTTTGTACTTGAAGATGAGCTTCAAGTACAGAAATGGAGAAAGCTACAAAGTGCTCAAATGTAATGGGGGTGCCAAAGGCGCGCTTAGATTCCTGCAGCATAAGTTTGCACAAACTCTAGATTTCAAATGAAGAGAAGAAGTGTTGTATTTATAGAAAAAGGTGAGGGAAGATCAATGGTTGAGAAGAAAAGAAGGAATCAACGAGGGAGGCTTGTTGAGGAACGTGCATCCAATAGAAGAAGGACACATGTCATTCCAAAAGCAGTTTAGTTGAGTTAACTCCTCTCTTGATGAGGATAGGATTTGATTTTCTCTATTTTAAGAAAAGATTTGCTTTAAAACTATTTTTACCTTTTGTAACTCAGAGTTTTGCTTTTGTGTGACAAGAGGAAAGTTATTTTTGGAAGATAAGAACGATTTTTTGAAGAGATAAGAAAGCATAATTAAATAAAATATTTATTTAATTATTTTTGTGGATATCTGAGAAGAAGAAATAAAATATAGAAATATATTTTATTTTGTGAGGATTCTAGATTTTATTTAAATAAAATTTGCATTTTATTTAAATTTGGAAGAATAAAGATTTTAATTAAATAATTAAAATTATTTAATTATTTTAGAAGAATGAAGTTGGTGTAGGAGACTTTTAATTAATTAAATAAAATGTAATTTATTTAATTAAATGAAAAGGGATGAATCAAATAAATAAGTAAATGTATTTATTTATTGATAGAAGAATGTGAATGATGAAATAAATATTTAAAATATTTATTTAAGTAGAGTCATGCCAATTTTAGGTGTATACACTGTTTAAAAAAACTATACTTAGCTTTTTGTACTTTTAATTCACTATATCAAATGTGCATGTACTTATATCAAAAATATATGTCTATGTAGGTTGACACAACAATGAGGATGGGTATTGCAACACACTTAGATGATCTAAGTCAATTTCAGAAGCCAGCTGCATTTTAGGTTGTTAAAAAAATTATCTATGTGTACATGTAATATGTAGATCTTTTAAATAGATTAAAACAAAAATTGGGTACACAAGTGAATATATATGTTTTAACCTAATTTGTACACGTGTTTTATAAATGACCTTGTAGGACCTTGTTAGTGACATGTTTCATCCTATTGATGCCATACCACCTACAAAAACACATGCAGAGCATGACGACAGAGGAGATGAACAGCTTCATATAGTATAATTTAAAATTTAGATTATATTTAAATTCAATTATAATATACATTCTGAACTTAAAGTACATTTCAATAGAATATATGTTGACATGTGTTAAATTCTTTTTCTTCTATAGCATGAGACAGGTCATGTAGCAGAGCATACAAAGCAGGTCATTAGAGGAGATGAGTAGCCTGATATGGTATTTTTTATGATTTTATAAATTAAAATGAATTAAATTATCTTTTTTAAACATTTTAAATCTGATTTCAAGTTTCTTTCTCTTGTTCAGACTGATTTAGATCATCCTAGTCCATGTGGAGTGAAGAGGTCTCTTGATTATAGGGATGATAGGAGTTAGACATATATATGTTTTAGTACATTTCATGTTTTAGTACATTCAATAGACTCTATATATGTTTCAATACATCTTGCATACATACTCTTTATACATGTTTCAATATTTCATGGACTAGATCTATATATGTTCAATACTTCATGGACTCTATATGTACATGTTTCTATATTTTACTATTTCACATGTGGACTAGATCTATATATATGTTTCAGTATTTTCATGGACTTTATTAATTTCAATATTTTATGGACTATTGTTGTACATTTACACATGTACATTTATGCATTTTTAACTTGAACAAACTAATTTTCCTTATGAGACCATATTTTATTTACACTAATGTTACCTAAGGTTCTTATAGTTAGATTTATGAAATTTAATTACTTATAAATTAGTGATAACAATAATAAAATATTCACAAGTTAGCAAAAACATAAGCATTTCAAATATTTTTACTTTACAAATTTGATTCATGTAGTCAAAACATTCGATAGTATTAGAATAGGAATAGTGAATTATACAAATGTGAAGCACATGTTATATATCATTACTTTTGATGCTATTCAAGATCATGAAAATCAACAATATACAAGAATTCAAAATTTGCTTAAGGAGATCAAATAATTCAAAGTATATCTCATGTTCAATCACAATTGATATAATTAATTAGGATATATATGAATTAAGGGGTCATAG
The DNA here is from genome assembly GCA_027924645.1 of Cunninghamia lanceolata. NCBI lineage: Eukaryota > Viridiplantae > Streptophyta > Pinopsida > Cupressales > Cupressaceae > Cunninghamia > Cunninghamia lanceolata. The sequence goes on from BSBN01000320.1 coordinate 10,602,401, forward strand.
GAGAAACGGTGGCTTAAGGGGTCCTTGTAGGATGGCTTAAGGGGTCCTGGTAAAATATCTTAAGGGGTCCTAATAGGATGTCTTAAGAGGATCAAAGAATTCAAAGTATGTCTCATGTTCAATCACAATTGATATAATTAATTAGAATATATATAAATTTGGTGAAGTTGCCCAAGGCAGCCAAATTTAACAATAATATACATGACAAAGTGATTATGAGAAATGATGGCTTAAGGGGTCCTCATAGGATGGCTTAAGGGGTCCTAATAGGACGTCTTAAGGGGATCAAAGAATTCAAAGTATGTCTCATGTTCAATCACAATTGATATAATTAATTAGAATAAATATAAATTTGGTGAAGTTGCCCAAGGAAACCAAATTTATCAGTAATATACATGGCAAATTGATTATACATTCAAATTTTAATAAGTTTCAAAGTAGGAAAACATGCACATAATGAACAAAATATATCAAATATTTATTTTTATATATAAAAGTGTAGAGTACTTGTGTATGTACATATACAAATTTGGCATATATGCCAACTCAAAACAATATTTACAAAATGTGGCTATGCCATCTCAGGGAAATCCAAAACTTTTGGCAGATCATCAAAATGTAGCCTCTTCACACCACCTGATATCAAAATGACAATAAATCAATTTTAACTATGTATATAATCAATATCCATATATCATCAAAACATGTATTTAAATTTATATAAAACTATATATATATTGTAAAGAGTAAAATTTGGATAGTTGAGTTTTTGGTAGTTTTCTGTATATATCCTCATTTCACCCTTTCATTCAAGGGGCTAGGGTCGAGTTGCAACGTACTATCCTACCCTAGGTCACTGTGAGATGTAGGGAAACTTAGATTTTTATAATTTGATTACCAATTATCTTCTCTTATGCTCAATTATACCTTAAAACCCTAATTATGCAAATATGACAGCAAACAGACGAATATCAGAAAATGTTGCTACAGAAAGATGTAAAATGATAAATAACTATGCACCTATTTTTGGGGTTTAGAGGTAGAAAAGTCAAGGACTAAAGAGTGGGTGCCCAAGTCTAGTGTCCTACTTTTTGTCAGGATCTAAGGAACAAGATATGCAACCTATTCTTGCTGCACTAAAGGTTTTCCCGTCACGAAACTTTGAGAACTAATGAGTGGGAGCCCTAGTCCAGGGAGTTGTTTTCTTCTCTAATCTACAATTCTGACACTTTATTATACCCTCCTGCAACTTCACTTTCTCCAGATCTAACACCTGTAACTTGCAATCATGAAAACTTTGGGAGGGGGTTGTGGTGTTTAGAGGCTTGCCTTAGTCAAGCCTTGGAGAGACATTCAAGTCTTCTGAACACTGTTGTCAGATAGAGAGTGCATGCCTTTGTGAGGCAGAGGCAAAAACCAAATGATAAATGCTCACAAACACAAATGATATTACATTGTACTAAGATCTCATGGGAGGAAGAAGCTCTTCATGCCATGAGGAGATGGATGCTCAAATCTGCAAATACAAACACATAGACAACACAAATCTACTCTTGCAACACAATGAAAGCTTTGAATCACCTTTAAGATGCATAAAGTTTACAATAACAATCTAGTTTACAAATGAATGCCTAAACATGCTTTTATCTGCAACTACAAACACTCCCGCCAAGAATTTCAAAATTTAAACTTACTGTGTCGGCATAGGACCCAAATAACGATCACAAGCTAACACCCATAAATTTGGGATTGACCCAAAATAGGGTAGGACTAGGGCATGGGTGCCCAAGTCCTCCCCCCTATTTTGGGCAGGGTTAGGTTCAAGGGATCCCCCTAGGTCCCATTTGTCAAGACACTTAGGGATCATCTCATCGGGATGTTGAAATATGATGTAATATGTCTTAAATGTACACTAAAGACCCAGGAGCTAAACCTTACGAGGGAAAAACCCCCAAGGGAACATTTTTTGATGTTACATTTAGCCCCCACTTTAATGTATGTATAAACGTGAGGCCAATACATGCATTAAAGTACAGTCAACAAACACATTAAACATGCCAAGCACAGAGAAGACACACTAGACATATTAAAGATAATGACAGGCATGCAAAACACAGAGTAGATAATTATAGTCATGTAAAACACAAAGAATACAACAGATGCATAGAAGACACATTAGTGCATAGAAGACATGAATGATTTCTTTTATTTTCTTTTTATCATAGACATGAAATGTAGATGCAAGTACAGGAAAGTAAACAAACCTCCCATAATGCAGGATGTACTCATCGCACAGGTCTTTAAATTGCATATATGGGGCAACACACATGCAAGACATACCAAACCTCCCAAAAATGCAAGATGTACTCATCACATAGGTATTTAAACTACATATGGGGCAACAAACATGCCACACAAAGCAAGCATGCCAAAAACACATACTTTGAAGACAGGAGAAAACATGACAGACAAGCGATGGAGTGCTCCTATTTCTAGGTTCAACACCATCTCAAGCACATTAGAGGCACACACCAATGATTGGGCTTTGCCACAACAATCACCGAAGACACGCTTAAGGGTTGAGTTAGTCATAGAACCGCTCTCCGCCTCCGCAGAGGACTTTTGAAAATGACAGGATGGTGCAATCTACTCCGAGAAATACACCACCCCCGCCTCTATAGAAGGCTTAAGATAAAAAGGATATACGCGATATGTCACCTTTGTAGAGGGCTTAAATGATTGATTGATTGATTGCAAACAAACTCAGAGTGCAAGAAGTACTCATCGCACTAGTCTTTAAATTGCACCTAAAGAGAAGCACATTGCTAACATCTACAACAGACAGCTTACCTTATATATGCCCCCACCTTAAGATGGTTGATATCAGGTATCGATATCAAGCACATTAAGGTAGGATGAAAACACACAAGGGAACATAGACTTTCACAAATCCCTTGCCCCCCAGAGGTGACATGTACTTTACGATCGCCAAATGTTCCCACAAACACATCTTTGCAAAAAACATGTTAGTGTCTACATAATCATGATAAACAACATCAATGAATGTGATTAACCACAAAAAGAGCCAAGGTTATACTACGAATTCAGAGTTCGAGGATAACCATAGAACTATATCATGAAGATCTCTGAACCAAGTACCACCAAGGCTAGATTCAAAGACAAACAAAGTGCACAGAGCATCAGTATTGTTAAGGTTTGTAAATGAGATAAAACACCATCAAAATCACTATGCAGAAAGCACGAGTGCTTCTACTAGCCAAGTGTCAAATAAGATATACAAGCCCATCATCATATTAGGAACTAAGTCCAATTTTTGATTTCTCACGAAAGGGACACTAGGTCTGCATCAATATAAATGTTTTTGTCATCCGCTGGCTAGATAGAAACACTAGAGGAAGGGAAACAATAAATAAGAGAGGTGAAACAAGTGTCTTAGGGACAATAATGTAGGAGGGTGTCCCCAAGTCACCAACCACAATGCTATGTCCATAAGACACAACACACATCAATGAAATCAGAGACAGAGGCAATATAGAAGAATGATGATACAAATAGAAGAAGGTCACAACAGAGGTGGTCTCCTGGTATCCTGGACCTTACAAGAGAATTAGGGGTCATCCCAGGAGGCCTAAACAACACATAACACATCACGAGAGAGAGAAAGGGTTAGAAATACTTACCTGGTAGGATCTTTGTATCAGATTTTTGAACTTGTGAACCTCTTAGAGAGGTACTCAATCATGTTTAGTGAAAAGTTTGAGTGGTTCTTATGAAAGTCTTGTTTATTATCATATGGTTCTTTTTTCTCAAATCCTTGTTTAAATGAAACTTTTTGTTGCTTATGAGGGGGAGAACCACTATTATTTCCAGCTGCTGACAATGATCTTACTCTTTTCTGATTTTTAGCGGGTTTTCATTGTTGCTGTCATCTATTGAAGTAACAAGAATCATCTTGTACCATCTCACCCATCTATATCAGTTGTTTCAGTTGTTGTTCTAATATGTTTTGATTATCTCCCAATCCATATAAGGATAATAGAGGAGGAGCCTCAACATAAATTCCATTTCTACATGGACGAGGTGGGTTATCAATCTTTTCCTTAGTCACCTCAATCATTCCCATGATATTATCATAGTCTAAATAATCATCATCCTCTACTTCTACTAAACCTTGTTCCACCATATTGTTATTAGTATGTTTAGGGAAAGGATTAGTGAAGATTTGTAAATTTTGATTCAGCAGAGTAACCGACTTATTTCCATTATCATTCACACCTGATACCTGTATGATATTCAAATCAATGAGGTCTTGTATTTCATGTTTAAGACATATACATCATTCAGTATCATGTCCTTGTGTCCGATGAAAATGACAAAAGGCATTAGCATTGAAATAAGGTCCTTGTGCTTTACTAGGATTGACAAGCTTAATCAAGGGAAGCTTCAGAATGTTATTACTCACAGCTTGATTCATGATAGAATGATAAGACTCAGATATCAGAGTAAACTTTCTTAGTTGATATGATGCTTTCTTTGGATGAGTGATAGCAGGCACATTAGAAAAGTTGTTCATATTCGATCCATTAGTCTTGATGAAACTCCTATTGTTATTATTTCTCTTAAAGTTGTTTTGTGATGATCCACCCATGGATTGACTAACTTGAGCCGATGAGTTTTGGTTTTCATACTGACTAGATGAAAGTTGGTAATCACAAAGGGTGGTGCATAAATGTTGAAAGGAGTTATACTTCATCAAGAGGATCTTATCATGGATGTTAGGTTGTAGATTTGTAATAAACACCTTCTAAACATCCTCATCTTTCATATGATACTGAATTTGTGAATATAAAGTTTGATATCAACTAATGAATTCAGTTAGCTTCTCTTTTGGACCTTGCTTGCAATGAACTAAATCAATCAAAGAGACTTGAGGTCCAATGTTTGCCTGAAAATGTTGTAAAAATTGATCAATCAACTGCGAAAAAGAGTGTATTGAATTCAGAGGCAAAGAGCAAAACCATTCTAAAGCGATATCTTTGAGAGATCATGCGGAAAGTTTTGCCAATAAGTCCTCTTCAAAACAGAAATCACTACACATAGTTGTGAATGTTGCCACATGAGTATTAGGATCACCTTTTCCACAATATTTTTCAAAGCGAGGAATCTCAAACCTCTCGGGCATAGGAGTTCTCAAAATTGCATAGGAAAGGGGATTACGGGCATGATATGTTGGTATATTAGGTTGCAAAGAATTTGTCAGGTTTGTTACCTTTTGTTGTAAAGCGGTCATGCCCTGCAAAAGTTGGTTAAGGATGGCATCATTGGGAGATATAGTTTGCTGTGAAGAATTGGAACCAAAGTGAGGAGGTGATTGATCTTGAGATATGATAGGTGGAGGCTGTGGATAGGTCAATGCTGGTTGGACATAATGGTAGGTGGTAGGTGGTTGAGAATAACTATATGTGATGGGAGGTTGAGAATAAGTGGAATGAAGAGGTGGTTGAGAGAAATTATTCATAAAAGAGATCCCCTTAGAAACCAAATTCTGATAATTAAATCCCACATCTTTTTAATTAGTGCCATTAGATACTCAAATACCAGTGGTAGCATTACTACAAGCGTTCGTATTAGTTGTTAAGATTGTTGATGTAAAGGTAGATATTCCCGTAGTCGGTATAGGTACCGATACTTGAGTATGAGATGGTGATAAAGTGTTATTTATCACTTGTACACATTTGGTTACTGGCATAATGTTGGTTTGTACAATATGTGCTAGACCATGAATTGCATTAACACCATCTTGTCCCTCTTTTGCCAATTCTCTTATGTTATGAATTGTAGGAGCAACTTCTTCAGCTATTCTCTCATTTTCCATAAATGATTGAAATTGGGCTAGCTCTTTATCTAATTTTTCTATTTTCTCATCAGATACATATCTTGTTGCCTCAATAGTATCATCAACATCATGAAAAGTTTGTTCTTCCATTGTACTTGTAATGGGTGTGATATCTTGTAACATTTGAGTCTCTCCTTTTGTAAAGAAGTCATTCAATGTGCCAATTTATTCAAGAGCACTAGATCCCATGTGTCTTATTCTTCTTCTTAAAGGAATATTTCTCTTAGGGTAGTGAGTTATTAGACTCATGCAAATCTAAGATGACAACAGGTTAAAACCTAGTGAAAGTATGCTAAAATATGCGATTTTTTCACCAAATCTTAATGTAAAAGAGCATGACAGAGGGTGTTGTGAGTAAAATGACGATGGGAAGAAAATTATATGAGTAAAATTAGCTAGGTAATGCCAAAATATCTATCACAACTCACTTGTAGTGCCACTCAAGGTCAAACCCTAGTGAAAATATAGCAAAAATAGGCAATTTTTCACAATTTTCCAATTCCAAGACCTAGCCAAAGGGGTGTTGTAAAGGATTTTAGGAGGTGAAAAAAATAATATCAGTGATATCAGTCAACTACAAGCATAAAATCTGTTACAACACACTTAAGGTGCAAACTAGGCCAAACCCTAGGGCAAAAATAGCAAAAATATGCAATTTTTCACCAAATTTTCAATACAAGAGGCCAATAACAAGGTGTTGTAAATAATTTTAGGAGGTAAAGAAGATAATACCCCTAAAATCAGTTAATTAGTCCAAAAATATTCTTTACAACATGCCTATAGTGCAAGTTTAGAGAGTCGATAAGGCCAAATCTAGTGAAAATCAATGTTTTTCAAGCCCTAGGTTTGAGATCTTGATGTAAAATGCTATATGAATGTTTTCAAGCTGATATATGATGAAAATTACATTCTCTCATATCTGAAAATGATTTCCATTCTCTAATATGTAAAATGCAAGTGCAAATCTAATGAAAAATCAATGAAAATGCTAGTTTTTGTTGAAATTTTCTATGCAAACAATGCAAATTTTTGAGATCTATATGCAATTTTTTTCTAAAATGCAAGACTAAAGCCAAATGAAAATTTTAATGAGCCTCTAAAATCAGTAGAAAAATATAAAACAAGATTTTACCTACAAACCTTAGATTTTGGAAATATGCAAAATTCACAATTTTCAACAAAACCCTAGAAATTTTATGATGAAAATGCAATGCAAACTAATGAATTTTTTGTAATTTTCTGCAATTTAATTCAAATCTAATGAAAAAATCATAAATTTGATGAAATTTAAATTAATTAATGCAAAATAGAAACCCTAGCATGGAATTTTTTTTTTCAATTTTTCCAATTTTTCAAAAAAAAAATTTGTAAGTTTTTCAATGAAATAAGATGAATGACTATATCAATGAATGAAATTACTATATCAATGAATGACTATATCAATGAATGACTATAGCAAGGTGCAAACAAGTCCAACAACATGGGTTCATCAAAATGTAAAGGGTGGAATTTGGATAGTTGAGTTTTTGGTAGTTTTGTGTATATATCCTCCTTTCACCCTTTCACTCAAGGACCTAGGGTCAAGTTGCAATGTACTATCCTACCCTATGTCACAGTGAGATGTAAGGAAACTTGGACTTTTATGATTTGATTTTGAATTATCTTCTCTTATGCTCAATTATACCTTAAAACCCTAATTATGCAAATACGATAGCAAACAGATGAATATTAGAAAATGCTACTACAAAAAGACGTAAAACAATAAATAACTGTGCACTTGTTTTCAGGGTTCAGAGGTGGAAAAGTTGGGGACTAAAGAGTAGGTGCCCAAGTCCAGTACTCTACTTTTTGTCGAGATCTGCAAACAAGATCTACAACCTGTTCCTGTTGCACCAAAGGTTTTCCCATCATGAAACTTTAAGGACTAATGAGTGGGTGCCCTAGTCCATGGAGCTATTTTCTTCTCTGATCTGCAATTCCAACACTCTATTGTACCCTCCTACAACTTCACTTTCTCCAGATCTAACACCTGTAACCTACAATCATGAAAACTTTGGGAGGGGGTTGTGGTGTTTAGAGGCTTGCCTCAGTCAAGCCCCAGAGAGACATTCAAGTCTTTCGAACACTATTGTCAGATAGAGAGTGCATGCCCTTGTGAGGCAAAGGCAAAAATCAAGTGATAAATGCTCACAAACACAAATGATATCACCTTGTAGTGAAGATCTCATGGGAGGAAGAAGCTCTTCATGCCATGAGGAGATGGATGATCAAATCTACAAATACAAACACATAGACAACACAAATTTGCTCTTGCAACACAATGAAAGCTTTGAATCACATTTAGGATGCATAAAGTTTACAATAACAATCTAGTTTACAAATGAATGCCTAAACATGCTTTTATATGCATCTACAAACACTTCTGCCAAGAATTTCAAAATTCAAACTTATCGTGTCGACATAGGACCCAAATAACGGTCACAAGTCAACACCCAAAAATTTGGGACTGACCCAAAATAGGGCAGGACTAGGACACAGGCACCCAAGTCCTCCCCCCTATTTTAGGCAGGGTTAGGTTCAAGGGATCCCCCTAGGTCCCATTTGTCAAGACACTTAGGGATCATCTCATCGAGATGTTGAAATATGATGTAATATGTCCTAAATGTACACTAAAGACCTGAGAGCTAAACCTTGTGAGGGAAAATCCCCCAAGGGGACATTTTCTGATGTTACATATACTTACTTGTATTTACAAATATTCCATGTTGTAGGTTGAATCTGCATCCTCTCTTTTTTGTCTCAAAGTATGTGATGAATGTGATGATGGCTTAAGGATACAAAATGACAATAAATAAATTTTAACTATGTATAAAGCAGAAAATACATGAGTTGATACAAATTTTAAGATGAAGGGAATAACATAGGAGAAATGAGAATGAAAGAATATATCAAAAACACAAAACATTGATGCAATATCTAACTAGATAACATGTGATATAAAAGATATGAGTATATATTGTGTATAGGTAAAACTGAGATTATGAAAGATCAAACAATGAATAATAACTCAATCCTATAACCTTCAAAAGATTGATCTAAACAATGACCAAATCAATGAATATTCAAATCAAAAAAATAGAAGCTATCACCTAGATTGTATAGATCTCTTGGTTATTTGTGGATTGCTCAATATATTGTGTACCCATGGTTGCAACAAGAGGACATAGATGATGATGATAATTGTGTTGAACTATACTGGACAAGTGAGAGGGGGGGTGAATCAGTTGTCCTAAAACTTTCAACCAAATATGATCATCAATTTATTAATTACTTATATTCAGATACAACCATCAAAGCATCAAATGAGAAGCTCAACACAAAATCATAAACAACACAAGAGACACCAGATTTTTACGTGGAAAACCCTAAAAGGAAAAAACCACGGTGGGTGTTAGCCCACAGAAATATATGAGTTATATCAATATTGAAAAACATAGGCTCACTACCTATAGGGCTCATTGCCCAAATTGCTCACTGCAAAGAAGGGCTCACTGCCTATGGATGGCTCATTTCCAAAGGGTGGCTCACTGCCAAAAGAAGGCTCACTATCAAAAGGTTGAACTGAGCTAACAACATCTACTCCATGCCAAGGTTCAGTTCCATTGAAGTAAAAAAACACCTCTACTCTGCTCTACTTCTTTACTTCACTTTATCTTCCCATCTTTGCACTTGGATACTTTTTCACGACTCAATTACAAGTATTTATACACTACATCAACCTTGGAATGATCATTAAGGTCAGCATTACAATCATCAACCATTGGAATAATCTCCAAGGTTGGCATTACAAATATACATAAAATAGGTCTTGACCTAATACAAAATTATGCTAGGGAAATTTAATAAATATGTATACAGATCATGCCATGCCTTAGATGGGACTCAAACATGATCTTCCACGTCACAACATGCTTCTACAATCTTCAAGAGATCTCTGCAATCACTAGAATTAACCAAGTTAGCTAAGACTGGTTACATGCTACATTATCTGGGAATAATCTTCAAACATGATCTCAATTCCTTGATTCAGACCAATGTAAAGGCATGAACATGATCAGGAGACATCCACAAGCATGTTGTAGTCACCAGAAACATCTGCACAATATCTAACCACTTGAACCATGAGATTTCTCTAACTGGAGCATAAGAATTCAATTGTCATCAGCTGTCACTAAAGAATGATCACTTGCAGATCATGAACCATTGCAATTGTAGGTGCATATCATCATCCTAGACATCACTCTAGAACCACAGACTAAAATACATAACTGTAGAGGAATGCAGAGCAAAATACTTTCTCCCGGACACCAGTGAATGAATAGAAAAAGTAGGTTTTACTCTGGTGAACACAACTTCCTCAATTCTTCATACCTAGAGGCTCAAGCTCATAATGTAGCATCTTTAGACATGCCTCTAAATATCTTCCAATCCATAGATGAAGATATTCAATCAACAAGAAATGTGGAGCAATCTTCTGCACTGTTCTTTTATCAACAACACATTGTCTTCACTACAATTTACTGTAACTCACCGTTTCTTTCAGAGGGGCAAATTTTCTCAATATCCTCAACATATAAAGATTCTAAACAAATAACAAAATAGGATACAGTTGACAGCAATGACAATAATGATATGTTGACATCAATGACAACACCGATTCGATACATACTTGCAACAATCTCCCCCTTTGTCATTGATGACAATGATATATGATGTGAAAAACTATAACTACCATCAAGACAAGATTCTCTCCCTTACTCTTCACACATTTGCATTCTTTACTCTTTGAGTTTTTTCAAATGAATTATCTCCTCCTTTGACATCAATGGCAAAGGGCACATACTTGAACTCTGCTGCTCTAAACCAAACTCTCTTCTAAACTCTCTCCATCTGACTACTCCCCCTAAGAAGTAGCCCATACAAGCATCAATCTAGATCTGGAGGTGGAACTCTAAGTACCACTGGACTAATGCACTCTTGTGCATCTTAGTTTTGAGTAGGAGGGGTGATAACCCCTAACTTTTCTCTGAGATACTCAAAAGTATCTTTAGGTAGAGGCTTGATGAAAATGTCTGCAATCTGATCTTTTGTGGACACATATTCCAACTTTACTTCATTCTCTGTCACTTTCTCTCTCAAAAAGTGATACCTTATTGATATGTGCTTTGTTCTTGAGTGCATCACTAGATTCTTTGAAATGTTTATGGCACTTGTATTGTCATAAAAGATTGCAATTGGATCTTCATACACAACTCTTATATCCTTCAAAGTCTGCTTCATCCATAATACTTGAGTGCAACAACATGCTTCTGTAATATACTCTGGTTCTGCAGTTGACAAGGATATTGAATCTTGTTTCTTGCTTAGCCATGAAACCAATCTATTTCCAAAGAAGGCACCTCCACTTGTACTCTTTCTATCATCAACATCTCCATCCCAATCTGCATCTGTATAAGCACTGAGAGCGAAATCATTATTCTTTGGATACCATAATCTAGAGTACCTTTCAAATACCTCAGGATTCTCTTAACTGCCATCACATGTGATTCTCTTGGATTAGCTTGAAACCTTGCAACAATACAAACTGCATGCATAATATCAGGTCTGGTTTGGGTTAGATAAAGCAATCCTCCAATCATGGATTTATATTTTTTCTGATCAGGGTGATTCATTAGTTTTTCTCAACTTGCAACTAGTCACCATGGGAGTACATACTGGTTTAGAGTCTTCCATCCCAAACTTATTCAGCAACTCTTTCACATACTTAGACTGAGATATGAAGATTCCTTTATCTGATTGATTAACTTGTAGACCCAAAAAGAAATTCATTTCACCAAACATGGACATTTCAAATTCACGTTTCATCTCACTAGAAAACCTTATGCACATACCTTCATTTCCTCCAAAGATAATGTCATCAACAAATACCTCAACAACCAAGATCTGATCATCATTGATTTTGAAGTATAGATTGCTATTTACAGTGCCTTTACTAAATCCCAATTGCAACAAATACCTATCTAACCTTGCATACCAGGCTCTAGGAGCTTGTTTGAGTCCATATAATGCTTTCTTCAACATGCATACCATATCACTTTGATCTGACAATTTGAATCCCTCTGGTTGCTCAATGTATACTTCCTCTTCTAACTCACCATTCAGGAAGGTAGATTTCACATCCATCTGATATACCTTAAAATCTTTGTGAGCTACAAATGCCAGAAACATTCTGATTGCTTTAATCTGAGCTACTGGGGCAAAGGTTCTTCAAAATCTATCCCTTTAATTTGAGAATATCCTTTGCATATAAGTCTTGCTTTATTCCTTACAACTTCTCCATTTTCATTCAGCTTGTTCTTGAAGACCCATTTAGTTCCAATAATATTTTTGTCAGTAGGTCTGGGAACTAATTCCCAAGTTTCATTCCTCTCTATCTGCAACAGTTCTTCCTCCATTACCTTCACCCAATTTTCATCATTGCATGCTTAATTCACATTTTTTGGTTCAATCTTTGAAAGTAAACAGTAATTAACTTGTTCTTCTACAGCTCTTCTTCTTGTTAGCACACCTTTGTTCTTGTCACCTATAATCTGATATTCAGAATGATTGATCCTTACATACCTAGGAGTCTTGACAGCACTTTTCGAAGCCTCTTCTTCATCATGAATGTCTGTTTGCTCATCTTTTTCTTCAATTTCTATAGTCACAGGCTCATCTAGTTCATAACAACATAGGTCTGATATTCTTTCTTTGCCTTCATCTACCTTCACATTTTCACTCTCAACAATCTTTTTGAGCCTCTTGTTGTAGTATCGGTAAGCTTTACTTTTGGTGGAGTATCCAAGAAAGATTCCTTCATTACATCTTGCATCAAACTTTCCTAGATCTTCATCTCTCATGATATAACATTTGCTTCCAAAGACTAAAATATTTTACTGTGAGAATTCTTCCATACCACAATTCATAGGGAGTTTAAGTACCATTACCTTTCACTTGAACTCTATTTTGAATGTAGACAGTAGTGTGAATAGCTTCTTTCCAAAAGGCTTCCAGCATACCTTCTTTCTTCATCATAGTTCTAGCAGCCTCCTGAACTATCATGTTCTTCCTTTCCACAACTCCATTTTGCTAAGGAGTCCTAGGTATAGATAGTTGTCTCTTTATCCTATGCTCTTTACAGAAAATGTTGAATTCATTTGATGTGAACTCACCTCCTCTATTAGATCTTAAGCATTTGATCTTCAAATCTATTTCATTCTCAACCATTGCCTTGAAAGATTTGAATTTCTCTAGGGCTTTTGAATTATCTCTTAGAAAAGTAACCCAAGTCATTCTAGAATAATCATCAATAAGCAACATGAAGTACCTATCACCTTGTAGACTTCTCACCCTTGTAGGACCATAGAGATTTGTATGCACTAGATCCAGCAAACCAGTAGAAAATTATTCTTTGCTCTTGAAACTTGTCCTTATCTGCTTTCCCAACTAACATTCCTTACAAATTGTGTTGTAGAGTTTCACAAGTTTTGGTAAATCTCTCATAACATGACTTGAGCTTATTTTACCAGACTATCAAAGTTCATATGACACATCCTTCTATGCCACAACCAACTTTCATCTACCTGATCTAATAAATAATAATCATTAGTTCCTTTCAATTGATAGATGTTTCCTTTTGTCTTCTTACCAGCAGCAATCACAGTTCCAGAGATTTCCATGATCTTTCACCCATTGTTTTTGAATCCTAGATCATATCCTTTGTCACACATCTGACCAACACTCAAAAGATTATGCTTCAAACCCTTCACATACAGAACATTGTTAGTATTATGCTTTCCATCAAATGAAATAGATCCTTTTCCACAAATCTTACCAGCTGCATTATCTCCAAACCTAACCAATCCTCCATCGTACTTTTCCAAACTTACAAACTTACTTTTGTCACCAGTCATGTGATGTGAGCATCCACTATCAATAATCCATTCATCCTTATCTTTCTCAACCTAAATAGCCAAAGTACTCTCTTCTATTGGTTTTTCATCCTTCACACAGCTAGTAGAATTAGTAGACATGTGATCTTCTTTAATAGAAATAAACATACACTCATTTGTACTAGTACTAGCATCATTAGATTCATCATCAATCACACCTTCATCATCAAAATCTCTAACATAGTAGCATTTCTTTGGAACTCTAGGTCTGCTCTCATAGCTTTTCTTATTTCTTTCAATTCTTTCAAAACATCTTGAAGCATAATGACCTACCTTACCACAAGAGAAACATTTGAAAGGTAGTTTACCTTTGAACTTACCAGAACCTCTTTACATCATGTCAACAAAGTTAGCTTCAATTTCATCAAAGTCATCATCCACTTTGTATTTCTCAACTCTAGAAATCTTTTTTGAAGTACTGGCTTTGAAAGTTGATTCAACTTTTGGAAGAGCATCACCAAATTCTCTCACCTCAAAGGCTATAAGCTTTCCAAGTAACTAATCTCTGTCAATATTTTTCACTATCATGAATTCTTCAATAGCAGCCACTTTGTGACTATAGGATTTTGGTAGTGATCTGAGAATTTTCATTACAACTTCCTTATCAGTGAGAGTTCCTCCTATACCTTTTATTCCAGTGACAAGTTCATCAACTCTCTACATAAAGGCTATTATGTTTTCATCTTCAAACCCTCATATCTTACTTTCAAGCTCTATAGCTTGGCTTCTCTAACAGAATCATCTCCTTCATACAAATTTTTCAACTTCTCCCATACCTCATTTGCAAATTCAAGGTCCACAACTTTTTTCAATACTGAGTCACTTAAGGAACTTAACAGAGCATCCTTTGCTTTGACATCCAGCTCATATTCTTTGATATCATCTTTTGTTGTCAAAGCACCTTTAGGCATAACAAATTGTGATAGTGTAGCTAGCCATACTTTACAACCAAGATAGAGAAGATGGCTTTTCATTCGTGCCTTCCAAAGAGTATAATTTGTCCCATCGAAATGTGGAGCTTCCTTCTTGTAAGACATCCTGGATCTTCCTCAAGCTATTAGGCTTTCTTCAGAGGAACCTTTCTCTGATACCAATTATTGAACTGCACTAGACAACTGAGAGGGGGGATGAATCAGTTGTCCTAAAACTTTCAACCAAATATGATCATCAACTTATTAATTACTTATATTCAAATACAACCATGAAAGCATCAAATGAGAAGCTCAACACAAAATCATAAACAACAGAGGAGATGCGAAATTTTTATATGGAAAACCCTAAAAGGGAAAAACCATGGTGGGTGTTAGCCCACAAAAATATATGAGTTATATCAATACTAAAAAATAGAGGCTTACTCCCTACAGGTCTCACTGCCTATGGATGGCTCACTACCAAAGGGTGGTTCACTACCAAAAGAAGGCCCATTACCAAAAGGTTGAACTGAGATAACAACATCTACTCCATGCCAAGGTTTAGTTCCATTAAAGTACAAAAACACCTCTGCTATTCTCTACTGCTTTACTTCACTTTATCTTCACATCTTCACACTTGGATACTTTTTCATGACTCAATTACAAGTATTTATACACTATGTCAACCTTGGAATGATCATCAAGGTTGGCATTACAATCATCAACCATTGGAACAATCTCTAAAGTCGGCATTACAAACATACATAAAATAGGTCTTGACCTAATACAAAATTATGCTAGGGAAATGTAATAAAGATGTATATGGATCATACCATGCCTTAGTTGGGACTCAAACATAATCTTCCACATCACAACATGCTTCTACAATCTTCAAGAGATCTCCACAATCACTGGAATTAACCAAGTTGGCTAAGACTGGTTACACGCTACATTATCTGGGAATAATCTTCAAACATGATCTCAATTCCTTAACATAGACCAATGTAAAGGTAGGAACATGATCAAGAGACATCTACAAGCATGTTGTAGTTTCCATAAACATCCGCACAACATCTAACCACTTGAACCATGAGATTTCTCTAACCGGAGCATAAGAACTCAACTGCCATCAACTGTCACTAAAGAAAGATCACTTGCGGACCACTAAATCATGAACCATTGTCATTGTAGGTGCATATCATCATCCTAGACATCACTCTAGAACCATAGACTAAAATACATAACTACGGAGGAATGCGGAGTAAAATACTTTCTCCTAGACACCAGTGAATGAACAGAAAAAGTAGGTTTTACTCTGATGAACACAACTTCCTCAATTCTTCATACTGGAGGCTTAAGCTTGGAATGTAGCATCTTTAGACATGCCTCTAAATATCTTTCAATTCGTAGACCAAGATATTCAATCAAAAAGAAATGTGGAGCAATCTTCTGCACTGTTCTTTTATCAACAACACATTGTCTTCACTACAATTTACAACTCACTGTTTCTTTCGGAGGGGCAAATTTTCTCAATATCCTCAACATATAAAGCTTCTAAACAAATAACAAAATAGGATACAATTGACACCAATGCCAACAAAGATATGTTGACATCAATGACAACAATGATTAGGCACATACTTGCAACAAATTGCATGCTCAAAGATACGCTGTGCTCAATGATGCTATGTATGCTCAATATGCTATAGGGATGCCTGAGAATAAATGACCGAAGAGGATTTTTTATGAAGTGAAGGGGGTATATATAGGTTTCAAGGAAAGATTGATCAACGGTGGAGATAAATCAATGAAATCGATGATCAAGATGAATTAAGAGCTCATGATGAATGTGAACGCGACATGTGTCATGTTTAAAGAATGTTTTAAAGTTGCTTTGTTGAGTTAACTGCTTGCTAGGATAAAGATAGGATTTGATTTCGTAAATTTAGAATGCTTTTTTTATAATTTATGACTTGATGATAAAAATAATATTGATTAAGTCAATTAACTCAACTTTAGATTTGTTTTTTGAAGTTCTAAAAATAAGACTGATTGTGTACATAGAAGAAAATGATATTTTTAGAAGATTTGGAAGATAATTGAGAATGAAATAAATAAATTTATTTAATTTATTGTGCATGATTGAAGAATAGATAAGATATAAATAAAATATTGATTTTATTTATTTTTAGAAGATTTGGTCAACTTAAATAATTTTGAATAATTTATTTAAATTTAAAGGAATAATTGGATAATTAAATAATTAAAATTATTTAATTGGGGACAAGAGGAAATTAAGTAATGAATTAATTAAATAATTTATTTATTTAATTAATGTAGATTTGAAGATTGGAAGAAGATAATGATTTTATTAAATAATTAAAATTATTTGATTTGGAGGAATAAAGTGGATTTTATTGATGAAATTAATTAAATAAAGAGGATTTATTTAATTAATGTTGGAATCAAGTGATTTAGAGGAAATAGAGGAATTTGATGAAATTAATTAAATAATTAGATTATTTTAATTAACATTGAATGCAGGTGATTTAAGAAGAAATGATGTATGCAAGTGATGCGATGCGAAGGGTCATTTTTAGGTGTCTACATTTTGCCCCTCTTTGATACAATGCAGTTTAGCATTATTTCAAATAAAATGGTGATAAAAATATGATTCAATTATGCCCCAGTGTAGGTGGTGTAGGATGCCCCCTCAAGAGGAAAGACAAGAAAGTGACAGAAGAACTGGGCTGACTCACGACTAGAAGAATGGACAACGACATGACATAAAAAAAGGCTAAGAAAGATGAGATTGGATATATGAAGGCTGACACGATGAAGAAAATAGGTGGACACAAGGAAAAATGGGATAAGGGGGGAGACTTAGGGTTGGGATGATATAAATAGGGCCCAAGGGGTCCCTCACAAGTCATTTGCACACTTGGAGTTCATAGAGATCAGAGCCATTTAGCCTTTTAGCTTAGTGTTGAGAGTTCAGTGCTTAGAGTGACTTAGAGACCTGTAGACATATCGATTCTAGTATAGAGACACTGAGGTGAGCATGTATGGACCTACAAGAGACCAGCAGGAGCTTCGGCAGTGGTAAGTAGTCAAAAAACTTGTCTTATGTTGCATTTAATAGGTCATTAAATGTAGGGTTCTAGGTTTTTAGCCAAATGCACTTTGCTAGGAATGAAGCACATATGGCACATTTTGAAGCACATATGGCACAATTAAGTGCATATGCAGCATACAACTACGCATTTGGTCGTAATGAAGTGCCTTTGGCTATTTTTAGGGCTAGTGACAGAATGGAAGCACATATGGTTGAATTGAAGTACATTAGGTCAATAGTTAAGTGCACTAGGTCAACAGTTAAGTGCATTTGGTGGCGATGAAGTGCCTTTGGTAGAATGTTAGGTGCACTTGGGTTAATATTGATTTGCATTCGTAAGGAAACAAAGCACATGTGAAAGATAGGTGCATTTAGATTATTGAACCGCTTTTGGTTTTGCATAGGTTTGGACATAGTTTGACTTAGGAAAATATGTTGACTAGGGTTGACTAGAGGTTTTCAGTGATTTACCTAGTGTTTGAATGTGTTTGACCTAGGTTGACAAGGATTAGAATGCATTTGCAAGTGTTTTTACAAAAGATAACAAGTGATTCATGTGGATGCAGGTTGTCCTATCTCCACTGCAGTCTAGAGAGTGACACCTCTGGGACATGGCCGAGGTGATATAGATCAGATGGGAGGAGGATGTCTTCCTTGAGGTGATGGGATTATGGCATGTAGCCCACTTGACACCAGTTAGCGGGCACTTATCACTTATGAATGCTTTGGTTGAGAGGTGGCAGAGCAAGACCTCTTCTTTTCATTTTCTGATGAGTGAGGCTACAGTTACTCTCGAGGATGTATGGCACATCCTCTAGATCCTGATACATGGAGCCCAAGTTGATTATGATACTGAGTGGGGTGAGGATAGACTTAAAGCTATATTCATGATAGATTGTCTTGGTGTTTGGGATCATTAGATCTAGTGGAGGCGTGTACAACGACTTTGCGATCGCATACAGTGGATAGTGGTGTCTCTGATTGGAGGTTTTCTAGTTCCTGACAGGCATTCTATGGGATTATCTATTGGATGGGGGACAATGATAGATGGGATGTTTACTCATGGGATCTGATATACATGGGGACCTTATGTATTAGGTCAGCTATACCATGAATTACATGATTGTACTTACAGAGGTGGTACCAGTTTGGCAGCTGGAGTGACTTTGTTACATGTGTGGGCTTGGGAGTACATTCCAGTGATGAGACCTATTTCTACTCATCTCCAAGATAGAGGTGAGCCATTTATTTGCTTATACGAGGGTGCACTAACTTAGAGGTGACTTGGAGCCGTGAGTTATTGGAGGAGACAGATTGATGAGATGGACACCTTTGTGTGGCATCCCTAGAGAGATTGTGAGTCTTGAGAGGATGACGTAGAGAAGCTCCTTTATTGTAAATAGGCGAGATATCTTTTCAGGTGCAGGTTGGATACTATAAAGAGATACCTACTAGAGAGGCTGCTTTGATTGTTTTGACTACCGCAAGGAGAGCCAGTGGGAGATGCTATATATTTGTGGACATGATGAGAGATTGGAGACTGGGGGCTAGAGATTGTGGCAGCCACATCACTTGCAGAGCTACGGGGACTTGCCTTAGTGGTATGGGATTGGATCCTTGGAGAGGCTGATCTAGAGACTTTACCAGCATATGATGCATATTGGCAAACTCACATGCTAGTTAGATTCACAGTCCCTAGGGTAGAGGGAGCAATGGGAGAGGTTGTAGCTCTAAGTCAGGAGTCTCGAGCTCATATAGAGGCTCGTCAGAGAACACCAATATAGAGACAGGTACAGGTGCTAGGAGGAGATGCACCAATGGCAGATGTGGGAGCACCATAGCAGGTGGTGCAGCTTGTTGAGACAAAGCTAGAGCAGGATCACCGCTTGCTACAGGAGGAGATAGGGAGATGGACTCACCTTGAGCTGCAGATGGTTCAGATGAGGAGAGAGAGAGAGATTCTATGTGGACTGAGGTGAGATAGGATGAGGTCTAAGCCCAGATTTAGGCTCATGAAGCAATGACAACATAGGCAGCAGCAACAACAGTAGCAACAGTTCCACCACCACCACCCCTAGATGACAGACAGGTTGCAGGATTGACTACAGAGAGGGATTCGGCTGTGTAATTGAGATTGGAAGTTGAGGCCATCCTTCAGAGGGTGAGATGAGAGAGGGATGCAACATGATGAACCTTGGGCTCAAATCAAATGACATTAGTGGGAGATCTTACTCGAGTACAAGGTGAGTTATTTACATCAAGTAGGGAGGCTGAGTATTATCGAGGCCTATACTTTGGAGTTATGTTGGCTAATTAGAGAGAGATGACCTTTAGAGAGCGGAGTGGATCAGGGGCCTCATCTTTATGGAGGGTAGGGTGATCTGGTTCATCAGTTATGGGTCCACCCTATCATTCATATAGAGGGGGACCATCTAGAGGACCTCCACCCAGTGTAGGTGGTGTTGAAATGTGCAAGACAATTGAGAGGAGGGGGTGAACCAGTTGTAAGAAAAACTTTAAAACCATCAACACATCAACCACTTAATCACTGATATTGTAATTCAACCATGAAAGCATGAAATTACAAACTTAAACACATCCACACATAAGACACCAGATTTTTTACGTGGAAAACCCAATAAGAGAAAAACCACTGTGACTGTTAGCTCACAATATAAATGATATATCAAAATTTACAACAGGGCTCACTACCTTAGGACTCACTGCCTAGAATGCTCACTGCAAAAGAAGCGGCTCACTGCCAGAAGTTGGTGAACTGAGATAGTAGCATCTACACTATGCCAAGGTTCAATTCCATTGAAGCACAATGTATCTCCTCTGCTCTACTCTACTTTTTTAATTCACACTTATCTTTGCATCTTCATTACATGCATTTATACAATTCATCAACCTTGGAATGTACATCAAGGTCGACATACATACATACATTAGAATAAGTTTAGACCTAAATAGATTTATGAAGGAAAATAATGAATGCAAACCACACCAAGCCTAGGCTAGGACTCAAATTCAATCTTCCACACAACAACATGCTTTACAAACTTCAAAGCATGACCACAAGTAGTGAAAATAACCAAGTCAGTCAAAACTAGTGTTAACACTAAGACCTTTAGGAACACGCTTCATGCACGATCCAAATTACACTTTGTAGACCAATCAAAAGGTAGGAACATGATCTAGAGACATCCACAAGCATGTTACAAGCACCAAGAACTTCCACACAACCCCCAAGCACTCTATCTAGAAGATTCTTCAACTAAAGAACTTAAACATTACTATCAACCACTATCATAAAGGAAAGATCGCTTACGGAGCACCAAATCATGAACCATTTTAACTAAAGGCACATAACATCATTACAAACTTAATTCTAGAACTGCAAACTATAAAACTTAAATGTAGAGAAATGTGGAGCAGAATACATTCTCCCTATCACCATTGAATACTTAGAAAAATATTTTTTACTCTAGTGAATAGAACTCTCTCAAATCTTCACACCAAAGTCTCAAACTTGAAACATAGCAACTACAAACATCCCTTAACATAACTTCCAAACTGCAGACAAAGATATTCAATCTACAGGATATACGAAGCAAAATACTACACTATTCTTCTCAGAGACTTGCTTAAACTCATTCAAATAATTTCCTTAGATGATGACCTTAGGTGCTGACATCAATGACAGCACTTACTACTCATACTTGCAACAATCTCTCCCTTTGTCATTGATGGCAACACATGATGTGAAAAACCATCAAGACAAACAAACTTGGTTTGCTTCTTTGCTCCCCCTTACTTTATGCTTTCTCTCATTGTAACTTTTCCCTTAAGTTTTTCACATGAACTTCTCTCCCCCTTTGGCATCAATGGAAAAGGATGCTAGACCTTTTCTCTCTCTTTAGTTGTCAATGTTCAATTCAGATCTTATTAATACTACACTACTCCCCCTATCAACAACACTACAACACTTACTGCTCTTTATTAGGAACTCATATCAATAACATCTACGTACTCCCCCTGAGAGGTAGCCTTCAAAACATCAATCCAGATCAAAGAATAAGACTTTATGCACCATTGGACAGATGCACTTCCCATGCATCTCAGTTTAGAGTAGGAGGGGTAATAACCCCTAACTTTTCCTTGGGATACTCAAAAGTATCCTTAGGCAGAGGCTTTGTAAAAATATCTGCAATCTAATCCTTAGTAGACACTTATTCCATCTTTACTTCATTCTCTATTACCTTTTCTCTCAGAAAGTGATACCTTATTGATATATGCTTTGTTCTTGAGTGCATCACTGGATTCTTTAAAATGTTTATAGCACTTGTATTATCACAAAAGATTGAAATTGGTTCTTCATACACAACTCTTATATCATTCAATGTTTGCTTCATCCATAGCACTTGAGTACAACAACATGATGTAGCAATATATTTTGCTTCTGCAGTAGACAAAGAAACTAATTCCTTCTTCTTGCTTAACCATGAAACCAATCTGTTACCCAAGAGAAAAGCACCTCCACTTGTGCTTTTTCTGTCATCAGCATCTCTAGCCCAATCTGCATCTGTATAAGCACTAAGAGTGAAATCAGTATCTTTGGGATACCACAATCCATAGTCTAAAGTGCCTTTTAAATACATCATGATCTTCTTAATTGCCATCACATGTGACTCTCTAGGATCTTCTTGAAATCTTGCCTCAAGACAAACTGCATGCATTATATCTAGTCTTGTATGGGTTAGATAGAGTAGTCCTCCAATCATAGACCTATATTTTTTCTGATTAATCTTTGGTGATTCATCATTCTTACTCAACTTGCAACCAGTTACCATAGGAGTACATACTAGCTTAGAATCCTCCATTCCTAACTTTTTCAACAACTCTTTCACAAACTTGGATTGAGAAATGAAAATTCCTTTTTCAAATTGAGTAATCTATAGTCCTAAAAAGAAATTCATTTCACCAATGATAGACATTTCAAACTCCTTTTGCATTTCCTCTACAAATCTCTTACACATACCTTCATTGCCTCCAAAGATAATATCATCAACAAAGAATACAACAATCAGAATTTGATCATCATTAATTTTGAAATAGATATTACTACCTGCAATACCTTTACTGAACCCTAATTGCATCAGATACTTATCCAACCTTGCATACCAGGCTCTAGGAGCTTGCTTTTGTCCATACAAGGCTTTCTTCAATCTGCACACCAATGTCACCTTGGTCTGATGATTGAAATCCTTTTGGTTGTTCAATGCAAACTTCTTCTATCTCTCCATTCAAGAATGCAGACTTTACATCCATCTAGTACACTTTAAAATCTTTGTGTGCTACAAATGCCAAAAACATTCTTATTGCTTCAATCCTTGCCACACGAGCATAAGTCTCTTCAAAATTTGTGCCTTCAACCTAAAAATATCCTTTGCATACTAGTCTTGCTTTGTTTCTTACTACTCCATTTTCATTCATCTTCTTTTTGAACAACCATTTAGTTCCAATCAGATTCTTATCAGCAAGTCTAGGAACCAATTACCAAGTTTGATTCTTCTCTATCTACATCAGCTCTTCTTCCATAGCATTTACCCAATTCTCATCTTTGTAGGCTTCACTTACAGTTTTAGGTTCAATCTTTGAAAGTAAATAGTAGTTCACCTATTCTTCTACAACTCTTTTCCTTTTCAATACCCCTTTTCTTTTGTCACCAATAATTTGATCTTCAGAATGATTAATCCTTACATACCTAGGAGTCTTAACAACACTTTTTGGAGCTTTTTCTTCTTCAACTTGATTGTCTTTTTGTTTGGTGCAGTCACGGTAGGAGGGTTCATAAAATGAATTGTCTAAACCATGCAGTGAGAGTAAACACAATGGAAACAACTCAAAGAAATGAAGCAAATACAAATTTAGTCATTTAATATATCATAGAATTCAAATACAATCTAGTCGGCAACATGCAGGCTTACAATTAGGGCTCACAGGCCTGATGACATACATGTGCAAGATAAAGCTTTGAAGCTCCTTCACATAAATCCAAACTATCGATCTTCTAAATCATGAGAACTTGATAACTTCTTTCCTAAGGATCTATTACATCAATATATATCCTTTCTAGACCAATAGATTCCTCTACGTCAGCCAAGGAAGATTACAAACTCCAATGAAGAGCTATAATGTGTGTACACATATAGGTTAGACGTAAATGCATAGAACACTTCATCAAATGAATGGAATAACATATGGATCTCTGGGGAAGGTCGGCCATGAACCAAATATCATTGAATGATGTGTCATTAGGATCCACAAGTCAAGGAATGCTCTGTAAGCCATCTCCTTTAGTTGATTGTTTGGGACTATCATGATGCTCTCCTTTGAGAAAAATAGTTGATCTTCTGATAGCAATATCTTTCCAATAACTGATCCAAATGCTCTAATTTCTAAATATGATGTAGATGAATGAATGTAGATACTAAGTCTAGATCCACAAGGTGTGAAATGTAACTACGTCCAAATACTGGACCAAAAGCTGAAACTGCTTCTAACTGAACTACCTGAACTGAACTGGAAAATGAAACAAACTAAACTGCAAACAAATTGAAATGCAAATGTTTTTGGTTGATGCAAGATTGCTCTTGAACCAAGGATGCTTCTGCATCAAACATCTGGGGTTATTGAAAAAGTGAGTCCCTCACTTTGCTGGGGCTAGGGGAGAACCAAGACGGTCCACCTTAGCCTGAGAAATCCATGATGAATCTTCTTCTGGTTTGCCTTTCCACTTCACAAGATATTCTTTGTATTGTCTTCCTCTAGTGTTGCATCTAACTCTGTTGTCCAAGATGTCTTCAATCTACTCCAGTGCTTTGTCTGGTAACTACTTCTTCAGGTCCTCTTCCATGCTATCACTAAACTCTACTTCATGATACTAATAAAGGTCTACGATGTTGAAAATAGGTGATACACCCAATGTCTCTGGTAACTCTACTTCATATGCATTTCCTGAATCAAATTTTCTAAGTATCTTACAAGGTCCAAACTTCTTCATCTTCAACTTGTTATATGTCCCAACTAGAAATCTCTCTTTTCTCAAGTACACCATCACTTCAATTCCAATGTCAAATTCTTTATGTCTTCTCTTCTCATCTGCCTTTTCCTTATACTTACTATTCATATCCTCCAAATGCTTCTTCACCTGATTATGCACTATCTTCATATGATTTGCAAATTCTTCTGCTTCTACACTTATCTTGTCTTCCATGCTGATATCTTTCAATTCTGCAACTCCTCTAGGATGCACTTCGGTAATAATCTCAAAAGGTGTTCTTCCAATACTCCTATTTATTGAGCTATTGTATGCAAACTCTACTTCTGAAAGAATCAAATCCCAACTTCCTATCTTCTCTCCAAGAAAACATCTCAACAAGTTTCCCAAACTGCTATTCACTACCTCTATCTGTCCATTTGTCTATGGATGAAAGGTTGACCTGACATTCAAATTTGTCTTTTTCTTCTTCCAAAGTGTCCTCCAAAAATATCCAACAAACTTTTATATTTGTCTGAAACTATACTCTTGGGTAATCCATGCAATCTCACAATTTCTTTGAAAAATAGGTCAGCTACATGCACTGCATCAGTTGTCTTCTTGCAAGGTATGAAATGAGCCATGTTTGAAAATCTGTCAACCACTACAAATATTGAATTATGTCCTCTCTATGTCTTAGGCAATCCCATTACAAAATCCATGCTTATGTCTTCCCAAGGTCTCTCTGGTACTGTCAAAGGTTTATACAATCTAGTGTTCTGACTACTCCCTTTTGCAACTTGACAAACTCTACAACTTTGCACAAATCTCCTAACATACTTATGTATCTGAGGCCAAAAGTAGTTTTCACTCACCAAAGCCACTATCTT
Source organism: Cunninghamia lanceolata (assembly GCA_027924645.1). Taxonomy (NCBI): domain Eukaryota; kingdom Viridiplantae; phylum Streptophyta; class Pinopsida; order Cupressales; family Cupressaceae; genus Cunninghamia; species Cunninghamia lanceolata. The sequence continues at coordinate 10,628,327 of BSBN01000320.1, forward strand.
ATCAATGCCAAAATGTCCTGCCAATCCACCACTATGCTTCTCCTTAATCAAATTATCTCTCATTGAACTCCTAGGTCTGCACAACTAATTTCCTTTGAACAACATATCTTCTTGAATGAAATATTCTAACCACTTACTGCTATCTATCACAATAGGTTCCTTACATGCTTTCCAAGGTTCTGCAAAATCAATGTCTCCCTCATACATGATATTCAATTCTTTAAAACCCAACACTTCAACTCTCATTTCTGTCAACAAGTTTCTTCTCCTACTCAATGCATCAACAATTTTGTTTGATTTTCCACTCCTATGCTTCAACACAAAAGTATAACTCTACATGAACTCTACCCATCTCATATGTCTCTGATTCAATTTACTTTGACTGTTCAAATATTGCAAAGCTTGATGATCTGTATACAACACAAACTCCTTAGGCAACAAATAATGTCTCCACTTCTTCAAGGCTTGAATTATAGCATAGAACTCTTGATCATAAACTGAATATCTCCTCCTTGAATCATTCAACTTTTCACTAAAATATGCTATTGGTCTTCCTTCTTGACTTAACACTGCTCCAATTGCATTTCCACTTGCATCACAATCAACTTGAAATACCTTATTGAAATCCAGTAATGCCAAAATAGATTGCTCTGTCACTTTCTACTTCAACAACTCAAAACTTTTATTTGCTCCTGATGTTCACTTGAATGCTACACTCAAACAATCCATGATATCATCCATCCTAGGTAAAGGAAATCTATACTTAACTGTGATCTTGTTTATTACTCTAGAGTCAATACACATTATCCATTCTCCATCCTTCTTAGGTGCTAACACTGCAGGTACTGCACAAGGACTCAAACTCTCTCTGATCAAACTTTTTCTCAACAACTCTTGTATCTGTCTATTCAATTCTTCATTCTCTGTCGATGTCATCCGATGTGCTGCTTTGTTAGGCAAACTTGCTCCCGGTATAAGATCCATGTGATGATTGATACTCCTTATAGGTGGAAATCCTTTAGGTACATTATCTGATATGATGTCTTCATATTCTATCAAAAACTCTCTTATCTCCTCCGGTTGTGATTCTTCAGTCTCCTTCTTGAATTTTTTAGGCTTCTTAGGAATCAAGGCATAACACATATTCTCATGTCTCAAACCATCCAAAAATTTTCTCCCATCTACTAAACAGATTCTAGCATTCTCACATACTTCACTCTTAGGATTATCCTCCAAAGGAATCAAAGTAATTCTCTTTCCATTTGTTGTTATAGTGTATGTATTCTTTCTCCCATCATGTATATCTTTTCTATCATACTACCAGGGTCTACCTAACAAGATATGACAAACATCCATAGGCATAATATCACACAAGACTTCATCATGATAAGATCCAATATGAAATTTCATCAAACATTGTTCACTCACCAGTACCTTATTATCATCTTGAATCCATGCTATCTGATAGGGCTTAGGGTGTTTCAATCTTTCCAACTTCAGCTTAGTCATCATCTCCTCTAAAACTAGGTTATCTGAACTACCACTATCAATTACAACTTTACAACACTTACCTCCTGATTTGCATCTAGTTCTGAACAAGCTTTTCCTCTATGGTGATTCCTCATTTGTGTCTACTTGAAATAGTGCTCTCCTCATCACAAGTGATTCTCCTTTCTCAGGTTTGCCAACTAAACTAGGTGATCCAATAGGTTCTTCTTCAACATAGGTTACTCTTCCATTGTTTTCTGTCCTCTTACTTGTACTACCCTGATTACATTCAAATGCTCTATGTCCTTCACCTCCACACTTGAAACAAGTACCTATGAATGTTCTCTTATCAAATCCTCTTCCTTCTCTTCTGTATCCTTCATTTCAGTATGCACTAGGGTTTCCTCTCCGATAAAAATTTTTGTCATCTCTCCGGTAAGCATTGTTATCTCTGTCATCCTTCTTGAATGGGCTATGAAACTTTTTATGCTCTAGATGTGATCTATCTCCTCTATAAAATGTTCTACTTCTCTAAAATTTACCTCCTCTGCCTCTCTATCTCTGATCATGTCTTTTATTCAACTTCTCTTCAACTTTCAAGGCAAATTGATATGCTTCTTCCAAAGATGCCATCCTTACCAAGCTTAGTTCTTCTTGAATGTTCAATCTCAGTCCATTGATATATCTAGCCACTTTCTCCCTATTTGCTTCACTATGTCCTATCCTTATGATCATTTTATGGAATTCTTTAGTGTACTTCACAGATTTCTCCTTTTGTCTTAGGTTTTGCAATCTTTTCAACAGCTCCAACTCATAGTCAGCAGGTATAAACTGATTCTTCAACTTTGTCACCATCCTATCCCATTTTGTAATCTTTTCTTTCCCTCTTCTATTTCTTTCCAACTAAACTTCTTTCCACCATATAGCAGCATGTCCTTTCAACTTTGTCTTTACAAATTTCACCTTCTCCAGATCTTCAATTTCCTCATATTCAAAGTATTCTTCCATGTCATTTATCCAGTCAATCAATTCTTCAAGGTTCAAATTACTAGTATAGTTTGGTACATCAAGTCTAGGTCTCTTTCCAATCTTTGAAATAGCTCACAACATCTTTACTTGATCTAATTCTTCTTCTTCATCACCTCCTAGGGTTTCACCAGTTTGTTTAGTAGATTGAAATTCCTCTTCATCATCGCTTTCAACATTAGGTCTCGGTGTCAATCCTCTTCGCCTATCTTCTTCAACAACATCCAAACAAATTTGCATTATTTTCATCATCTCCATCATCTCATCCATTCTACCAGCCATTGTTCCAATAGAAGCAACTCTCCTTGGCAGCATTCTTCCTAAGATCAAGTGTAAACTACCTCAAGTTCGGTGATCGGGCTACAAGGTGACAACTGCCTCACAATCAACGATCAGTTGCAACATAAGTAACCTGCCTCAATTTAGTGATCTATCCACAACAAGAACTTATATAATTCCCTCGCCAACTTCACTCAATTCACTCCCAAAGATTTGAACTTTCACTCTGATACCACTTGGTGCAGTTACGATAGGAGGGTTCAAAGAATGAACTATTTAGACAATGTAGTAAGAGTAAACACAATGGAAACAACTCAAAGAAATGAAGCAAATGTAGATTCAGTCATTTAATATATCATAGAATTCAAATACAATCTGGCTGAAAACATGCGGGGTTACAATTAGGGCTCACAGGCCTGATCACATACATGTGTAAGATAAAGCTTTGAAGCTCCTTCGCACAAATCCAAACTATCAATCTTCTAAATCACGAGAACTTGATAACTACTTTCCTAAGGAACTATTACATCAATATATATCCTTTCTAGACTAATAGATTCCTCCGCGTCAGCCAAGGAAGATTACAAACTCCAATGAAGAGTTGTAACGTGTGTACACAGATAGGTCAGACCTAAATGCATAGAACACTTCCTCAAATGAATGGAAACGGATCTCCAGGGAAGGTTGGCCACGAACCAAAGATCATTGAATGATGTTTCATTAGGATCCACAAGTCAAGTAATGCTCCACAAACCATCTCCTTCAGTTGATTGTCTGAGACCGTCAGGATGCTCTGCTCTGAGAAAAAGAGTTGATCTTCTGATAGTGATATCTTTTTGGTAACTGATCCAAATGCTCTAAATTCTGGGTATGATGTAGATGAATGAATGTAGATGCTAAGTCCATATCCACAAGGTGTGAAATGTAACTATGGCCAAATACCAAACTAAAAGCTAAAACTACTTCTGACTGAACTACCTGAACTAAACTGGAAAATGAAACAAACTAAACTACAAACAAATTGAAATGCAAATGTTTTTGGTTGATGCAAGATTGCTCTTGAACCAAGGATGCTCCTGCATCATTGTTTAACTTTTTCTTCTGTACCAATAGGTTCATCTGATTCATAGCCACTCAGATATGATATTTTTTCCTTGTCTTCATTAGCTTTCACATTAGCACCCTTAATGATCTTCCTCAGTCTCTTATTGTAGCACCGGTAGGCCTTACTCTTAGTAGAGTATCCAAGGAAAATTCCTTCATCACACCTAGCATCAAACTTGTCTGACTCTTCATCTCTTCTGATTTAACATTTGCTTTCAAAAACTTTGAAATATTTCACTGTTGGAACTCTTCCATACCACAATTCATAAGGAGTTTTAGTACCATTACTTTTGACTTGAAGTCTGTTTTGAATGTAGACATCAGTATGTATAGATTCTCTCCAATACACTTGTGGTAGGTTAGCCTCCATCATCATTGACCTAGCAACCTCTTGAACTATCTTGTTCTTTCTTTCAACAACTCCATTCTGCTCAGGAGTCCTAGGAGCAAACAACTATCTCTTTATCCCTTGTTCTTCATAGAAAATATTGAATTCATTTGATGTAAACTAACCTTCTATATCAGACCTTAAGCATTTGATCCTTAATTCTATCTCATTCTCAACCATTGCCTTGAAAGCTTTGAACTTATCTAGGGCTTCTGATTTATCTTTTAGAAAAGTAACCCAAGTCATTCTAGAATAATCATCAATAAGCAGCACAAAGTACTTGTCTCCTTGCAAACTTATTATTCTTGTAGGACCACACAAATCTGTATGCACCAGCTCAAGCAATCCAATAAAAATTTGTTCTTTGTTCTTGAAACTTGTCCTTGTCTATTTCCCCAATTGACATTCCTTGCAAATAGTATTAGCAAGCTTCACAAGCATAGGCAAATCTCTCACAACTTGTACTAAACTTATCTTCACCAAGTTGTCAAATTTGATATGACACATCCTTCTATGCCATAGCCAACTCTCATCTGTCTGAACCAATAGACAACAGTCATTAGTTCCTTTCAAGTGATAAACATTACCTCTAGTCTTCTTACTAGTAGCAATCACTACTCTCAAGCTTTCCATGATCTTGCATCCATTATCCTTGAATCTCATATCATACCCTTTGTTACACATCTAACCAACACTTAAAAGATTACACTTTAAACCCTTCACATATAGAACATCATCTGTATTGTGCTTTCCATCAAAAGAAATAGATCCTCTTCCATAAATCTTACCAACTGCATCATCTCCAAACCTAACCAGTCCTCCATCATACTTTTCCAAACTTACAAACTTACTTTTATCACCGGTCATGTGATGTGAACATCCACTGTCAATAATCCATTCATCCTTATACTTCTCAACTTGGTAGATAGACAAAGCACTCTCTTCCACTAGTTTTTCTTCCTTCACATAGCTAGCAGGATTAGTAGACACAGGTTCTTCCTTAATAGAAATAAACAAGCATTCATTTACACTAGTATCATTAGACTCATCATCTGTTACACCATCATCATCAAGATAACTAACATAATAGCATTTCTTTATGATTCTAGGTCTACTTTCAAATTTCTTACCTCTCTCAATTCTCTATGTACACCTAGAGGCATAGTGACCAATCTTACCACAAGAAAAGCATTTGAATGGTAATTTGCCTTTGAACTTATTGGTACCTCTTTGTATTATGTCCATGAAATTGGCTTCAACCTCATCAAAGTCATCATTTGATTCCACACCATACTTCTCTGATCTTGAAGACTTCTTTGAAGTGTTAGCTTTGAAAGTAGTCTTAGTCTTTGGTAGAGTATTACTGGACTCTCATCTCAAAATGGTGTAGTCATGGTAGGAGGGTTCATAGAATGAACTGTCCAGAACGTTCAGCAAGAGTAAACACAACAGAAACAACTCAAAGATATAGAATAAATACAGATTCAGTCATTTAGTATATCATAGAATTCAAATGCAAATTGACCGGCAACATGCATGCTTACAATTAGGGCTCATAGGCCTAATTATAGAATATTAAAATATGCATAAGATATAGCTTTTAAGTCCCTTGGCAAATAATCACTAGGTGTATCACTTCCTAACTATAAAATCTACTTTCCTAATGATATATTACATTAATATATATCATCTTCGGATCACAAGATTCCTCTGCATCGGCCAAGGAAGATCACAAACTCTGATGAAGAGTTGTAACGTGTGTACATGGATAGGTCAGACCTAATCATGAAGAATTTCTCCGCAAATGAATGAAATGATGTATGGATCTCAGGGAAGGTTAGCCACAAACCAAAGATCATTGAATGATGTGTCATTAGGTTCCATGGATTAAGGAATTCTCCGCAAGTCTTCTCCTTTAGTTGATTGTCTAAGACTGTTAGGATGCTCTGTTCTGAGAAAACAATTGATCTTTTGATAGCGATATCTTTCTGGTAACTTAACCAAATTCTCTGAGATTTAGATATGTTGTAGATGAATGAATCTAGATGCTAAGTTTAGCTCCTCAAGATCTGAAATGCAACTGCGGTACAATGCAGACCAAAATATAGAAACTGCTACTGACTGAACTGCCTGAATTGAACTGGAAAATGAAAAGAAACAAACTGAACTACAAAAAAACTAAAATGCAAATGTTTTTGGTTGATGCAAGATTACTCTTGAACTAGGGATGCTCTTGCATCACAAAAGCAGTAAACTTTCCAAGCAACTGATCCTTTGTAACCTTTTGTACACTTGTAAGTTCTTCAATTGTAGACACCTTGTGACCATAGGATTTAGCCAATGACCTAAGAATCTTCAATACAACCTCATTCTCATCAATAGTTCCTCCAAGGCCCTTGATTCCATTGACAATTTCATCAACTTTTTGCATGTAGATTGTTATGTTCTGATCTTCACTCATCTTCATGGATTCATACCTCACCTTCAAGTTCTGTAATTTGGCATTCTTTATAGAATCATCTCCTTCATATAAACTTTTCAACCTATCCCAGATCTCATAAGTAGTTTCCAAATCCAAAACTTTCACTACTCAGTGTTAGATAAAGTATTTAACAGTGCATCTCTAGCATTTCCATTTAACTCATACTATTTGACTTCATCTTCAGTGGATGGACCATTTAGAGGAATAGTATACTTTGTATCTACCATCTTCCAAACACTATAAACAAGAGAAATGAGATGAATTTTCATCTGTACCTTCTAGAGAGCATAATCCATTCCATCGAACTGTGGAGACTCCTTCCTGTGTGCCATCCTGAATCTACCTCGAGTTGTTAAGCCTTTTTTTGAGGAACCCTCGCTCTAATACCAATTGTTGAAATGCGTAAGACAACTGAGAGGGGGGTGAATCAGTTGTAACCAAAACTTTAAAACCATCAACACATCAACCACTTAATCACTAATATTGTAATTCAACCATGAAAGCATGAAATCAAAGACTTAAACACATCCACACATTCAACACATAAGACACTAGATTTTTTACGTGGAAAACCCAATAAGGGAAAAACCATAGTGAGTGTTAGCTCACAATGTAAATGATATATCAAAATTTAGAACAGGGCTCACTACCTTAAGGCTCACTGCCCAAAATGTTCATTACCCAGAATACTCACTGCAAAAGAAGTGGCTCATTGTCAAGAGAAAGGGCTCATTGCCAGAAGTTGGTGAACTAAGATAGTAGCATCTACACTATGCCTAGGTTTAGTTCCATTGAAGTGATATATATCTCCTCTACTCTGCTCTACTTTTCCACTTTACAACATCCATAAGTTGTTCACAACTTCATTACATGAATTTATACAATTTATTAACCTTGGAATGTACATCAAGGTTAACATACATACATACATTAGAATAGGTATGGACCTAAACATATTTATGAAGGAAAATAATGAATGTGGACCACACCAAGCCTTAGTTGGGACTCAAATCCAATCTTCCACACAACAACATGCTTTACAAACTTTGAAGCATAACTGCAAGTAGTGAAAACAACCAAGTCGGCCAAAACTGGTGTTAACACTAAGACCTTTCGGAACACACTTCATGCATGATCTGAATTACACTTTGTGGACCAATCAAAAGGTAGGAACATGATCTAGAGACATCCACAAGCACATTACAATAACCAAGAACTTCTATACAACCCCCAAGCACTCTATCCAAAAGATTCTTCAAACCAAAGCACCTAAACATTACTGTCAACCACTGTCATAAAGGAAAGATCGCTTGCAGAGGACCAAATCATGAACCATTTTAACTAAAGGCACATAACATCATTACAAACTTAATTCCAGAACTGTAAACTATAAAATGTAAATGCAGAGAAACGCGGGGTAGAACACATTCTCCCTGTCACCATTGAATACTTAGAAAAATAGTTTTTACTCTAGTGAATAGAACTCTCTCAAATCTTCACACCGGAGGCTCAAAATTGAAACATAGCAACTACAAACATCCCTTTACATAACTTTTAGACTGCAGACAAAGATATTCAATCTACAGGATATGCAAAGCAAAATATTGCATTGTTCTTCTTAGACACTTGCTCAAACTCATTCAAATAATTTCCTTAGATGCTGACCTTAGGTGTTGACATCAATGACAACACTTACTGCTCATACTTGCAACAGATGGAACACAAGGGTCGCAACAGGTAGGGAGTTCGACACATGGCTCACACTAGAACATTTTTGTATATATGTATATTGTACCATTTTTATATCATTGATGTACTGTATTTTGATTATGATGCCGGCGAGCATCTGATGTACATTTTTGAGGGCTCATGATAGCCATGATGTATTAGATGATTCATTTTTTATGTACCTGATGTATAGAGTGGACATTATGTATTTTTTGATGACATGTGATGATGATGATTTATATATGAGATAATCTATGATTTATGATATGTTATGGATTTTCATGCTTATGAAGATGTTTGATTTTTATATGCGATGGATGTAATGACATTGTACTTATGATTATGGATTTATATGATAATGTTTATGCTTATAGATATATGGATTGTGATGACATTATGATAGGATTATGGGTTTATATGATGACATACTTATGATGTATATAATCATGATGCCTAACCTATGTGATTTTGTAGGTAAGTAGAAGACTTTGATTATGGATAGAAGAAAATGAGATAGAATAGAACATGATAGATATAAAAGAATAGATTATTGATCGATCTTTCTATGAAAGCTATATTGTGATTTTGGATGTATGGATGGGTAAATGGATAACTTGTTGCAACAGTTACACAAATATTCATAACGAACAATGTTGGATTTTATTATAGCACATGGATAGTTATGCAACCAAGGTATATAAGACCAAGGTGCCGAGATATCTAGTACTGTAAGGATGTTGACTCTACAAATAGATGGTTTGAACTTAGATCTACTTGTCATAATATAACCTTGTTGGACATGTGAATGGGCCACAGTCTTGAACATATAATAAACTTAATTCATAAATACAAAAGTATATTAATATGTAAGATGCTAGGTTGTAACACACATGTGAATGAGCCATAGTTCTTTAACATTTAATAAACTTAATACATAAATGCAAATGTATATTAATATGTAAGATACTAGGTTGTACACATGTACATGATAAATATTAGTCGTAGTAAGATGATACAAACATCCCACAAACATAGCATATGAAAGCAATGACTATGCCCCAATTCATACTGCATTGCAACATACCAAGATATAGATAAATTAAGGTAGTTTTGAATAGGTAATTAGAAAGGAACAAAAGATAAACCAAAAATAAATTGATTGACTAATAAAGTAAACACAGCCATCATATTCTCTTGCCAAAGAGGTTGCTCAGGGTAGATAGGTTAGATGAAGCCTTATTGTAGGAACGATATATCCATTAAAGGTTGTTGGTCTAATCTAGGATAAATGGATTGATGTAGCAAATGTGGCAAGTGGATATGAGGGGTTCAACATATGGCTCTATGAGTAGTCTTTTTGTTTTAGGTTTGGGAAAGTACATGAGCTTTCAGAAGGATGCATAGTTTATTTTCTTCTTGAGTTAGTCAAGTCTAGGTGGTAGGATGGGTTGTGATAAATGGAAGACAAGAAAGATGGAAGTGTTAATGGATTGGGATGAAGAATGATGAATTGTATGTGCCTGAGTACTAGATACTTCCTTCATATTCTAGACTTCTTATATACCCTATATCCACAGGATCAAGGCACATTATGATGAAAGATGATTATGATAATATGTAGTTCTGGGTAGAGTGATGAGAAATGTGGAATGTGATGAGAATGGTTAGATGAAAGGATGACATCTTATGTACCTAAGTAAAGGATACTTCCTTCATATTCTAGACTGCCTACATACTTGTATCCAAAGGATCAAGGTACTTTAAGATTGAGATGAGATGATGATATGTAGTTCTAGGAGATTTGATGATGTAGGATAAGATGACGTGATGATTTGATGATGTGGTCATACCTTGAATAAGGATCCATTCCTAGATCGAGGTTAAGGAAAAAGTTGCCCCCATTCAAGTAGAGGTTTTATTATGGATGACAATGGATGAACTGACTTATGGATGAAAACTGGCATAGGATGAACTAACATATGGATAACTGACTCTGATGATTTCCAAGCCATGATAGATGGGAAAATGGAAATTCTAAGTCGATATGGATGGATGGATGAAGATTTTATTATGGAATGAAAAGGACTGAGATGGATGTATGACTTAATAGATGGTGGATGTTGACACTACACATAGTGTCTATTTTCTAGGTTTTCACTATGGTACTTATCCAAGGCACCTTTTTACTAGGTTTTCACCAGAGGATGGATTTTTTTTCTATTTTTTTCATTTTTTTTTCTATTTTTTTTATTTTTCTAAGGATACTCTAAGGATTAAGCATAAAACCTCTTGAGATGAACACTATTGATGGGTTCATCCAATGGAATGCCTTGAAGTGTTGACAAGGTGTAAGCTCCTGATCCATAGACTACAGTGATAACAAAAGGTCCCAACCAATTCGGTTCAAACTTGCCCTTCTTATCTCTATCTAATTGGTTGCATTGATTTTCTTTAAGGACAAGATCACCTATCTGAAACCTTCTCTCCTTGATCTTCTTATTATAGTTATGATGGAGGCAATTTTGATAACCATGAAGATGGTTGAGTGTTGTTTGATGCCTCTCATCAAGTAACTCAAGCTCAGATAATCTAGAAATTTGGTACTCCTCTCCATCAATCAGGTGCTGTATAGATACTCTAAGAGATGGGATCTTGACCTCGATGGGTAAAATGGCTTCAGTGCCATATACTAAGGAAAAAGGGGTAGCACCAGTTGGTGTTCTGATACTAGTGTGATAAGCCCATAAGGCAGGGTTGAGTTGTAGATACCAATCACGACTAGCTTCATTGACTATTTTTCTTTAGGATTTTGAGTATGGTTTTTTTCGAAGCCTTAGCTTGGCCATTTGACTAAGGATAATATGGAGTAGAGAAGTGATGTTGGATATTTTATTGTGTGCATAAGGCATGAACATCCTGATTCTTGAATGGTCTACCATTATCACTGACAATGGATTGGGGAATACCATACCAAAAAATAAGGTAATTTAGGATAAACTTGGCTTTTTGCTTGCCAATGATATAGGTCATTGCAATGGCTTCTACCCACTTAGTAAAATAATCAGTGGCGGTAATGATAAACTTATGGCCATTAGATGAGGAGGGATGTATTTTACCCACAAGGTTGAGTCCCCACTATGAAAAGGGCCATGGAGTTGTAAAAGGTTGTAGCTCATGTGCTGGTGCATGTATCAGGTCCCCATGCTGTTGGCATTGTAGGCACTTCTTAGCAAATTAGACTGCATCTTGCTATATGGTTGGCCAATAATAATCTGTTCAGAGTATCTTCTTAGGTAGAGTTGGACCGACAGAATGTGATCCACAGACACCTTTGTGTATATCTCTTAAGGTAGCATTAGCTTCTTCCAAGTTAAGAGATCTAAGAAGGATACCATCAAGACTTTGGCAATAAAGGGTGTCACCTAGAATAGTGAAATGAGAGGCTCGGTGGATGAATGTTTTACATTGGATTTTGGATAGTTCAAAGGGAAAGGTACCATTTTGGAGGTATTCATATATATCTTTGTACCAAGGGGAATTGGGACCAATAAGCTTGCAAATGAATTTAGTTGTAGGAACATCAATGGTATGTATCAACAATTGCTCGATTAAGAATTCACATTTCTGAGTGTTGGTAGGCATGTCTATTGGTGATCCAATATTATGTACCCTTGGAATTTGCTTGAAAGAGATACTAGAGAAGTGAGTCTTGTAAGTATCAACCAACTGCTTGTAGGGTATCAATTTGTCATCCTTAGTTTGGCACTCATCAGTGACTTGTCTGATAACTAGTTGAGAGTCCCCATAGACTTGGAGTTCATTGATATTCCATTCTACTGCTATGCAAAGACCTATAATAAGTGCTTCATACTTGGCAATATTGTTTGTACAAGGGAATGCTAGCTAATATGATTTTGGAATGTACTCATTCTGTGGTGTGATAAACAAGATTCCTACCCATGAGCCATGTTGTGTGTAAGAACCATCAAAGTATAACTTCCACTGCACCGAGGTAGTAAGAGTGAAAAGACACTCATCTAGAAAGTCAGAGATCATAGGATTTACATCTTTTGTTGGAGCTTTAGCTAGTTGGTCTGCGAGAACTTTTTCCTTGATAGCTTTTCGATCAACATATTCTATAGTAAATTCACTCAAGATCATGAGCCATTTAGCTAGTCAGCCTATGAGGGATGTCTTAGATAGCAGATACTTTAATGGATTAATATTAGAGATGAGATTGGTGGTTTGGTTTAACATGTAAGTTCGCAACTACTAAACATGCCCTTTCCATAGGAGTGTAGTTGAGTCCATAACCAACCAAGGTGTGGCTAATATAGTAGATAGCATGTTCTTTACCTGACTCATCATGTTGTGCAAGAAGAGCACCTAATGCTGTAGATGTAGTAGAGATATATAGGATCAAAGGTCTATTAGGTACTGGTGGTACTAAAACTAGAGGATTAGCTAGATATTCCTTAATTTGATTGAATGCCTATTGACACTTGTCATCCCCCCAAAATGATAAATCCTTGAGGAGCAGGTGTTTGAATGGTTGACACTTATCTGCCAGCTGTGAAATAAAGTGTCTGATGGATTGTAATTGCCCTTGAAGACTCCTTAGTGCTTTTAGATTCTTAGGTGGAGGCATCTCCACAATAGCTTTAATGTTTGCTAGATCCACTTCAATTCCCCTATGAGATACAATATTCCCCAATAGTTTCCTTGTAGTGACACCGAAGACATATTTCTTAGGATTTAGCCATACTTGATACTTCTCTAGTCGATCAAAGATCTACCCTAGAACCTGAATATGATCTACCCTAGAAGATGTTTCCAATATGTCATCAACATAGTCCTCCATAATAGTGTGAAACAAGTCATGGAATATTACCATCATAGCTCTTTGATAAGTAGATCATGCATTCTCGAGACCGAAAGGCATAACTTGCCAATAGTAGGTACCCCAAGGACATGTGAAGGTTGTTTTATGTTGATCTTCTTTTGCTATCTTGATTTGATTGTAACCTAAAAATTCATCCATAAAAGAAAGCATCTCATGACCTTCTGTCAAATCCACTATGATATCTATGTTGGGAAGTGGAAAATCATCCTTAGGACATGCTTTATTTAGGTTGTTGAAGTTTGTGCATATGTGGATACCCCCATTTGGCTTAGAAATAGGTATAAGATTTGAGACCCACTCTATGTCATCAATAGGTCATTATGAACTTAGCATCTAGCAATTTCTCGAGCTCTTCTTTGACCAATAGGGCTACCTGAGGGTGCATCTTGTGAAGTTTCTATTTGATAGGCTTGGCATTTGGAGAGACAACTAGGTGATGAACCACAAGTGAAGGGTCCAACCCAGACATGTCAGCATATGTCCAAGCAAAGTTAATTGTCCTTTATAAGAAGAATTTCATGAGGTCCTTTATCTCTTGTTCTGATAATGATGTTGCAAGGAATGTGACCTTAGGATTCTGAACTATTCCTAGATTCATCTCTGCTGAGTCTTCTACTAAGAGAACTAATTTTTCTTGATACTTAGATGGTAGGGGAAGGTCAAATCCTCCATCTACAGGTGCCTCAGAGAGGTTTTCACCTTCATATATGTCCTTTATTTTGACTATTTTATGATCAAAAGGTGCCACATTGTGGCTTTCGCATAGGGATCTATTTTTATTTTTTATTTTACGACTAGAGGATTTGGCATTCTCACCAAAATAAGTAGCTTGATCTAACTCCATGATAAAACCAAATTTGTGATCACCAAGAGGAATACTGTCCCGAAGTCATATAAATTCTGCTATAGCCTCATAATTCTAAAAGATGTCTAGAATGGGGGCCTCTTATTGGTCCCAATCAATGAGTTCATGGTAAATGAGCAATAGATTATGGGTTTTTGTGGTTGAAGTAAGGGAGATGAATGATATCATAAATATCAAGGCTTCTTGGAATAAGTGTATGATGTATAGGGAAGAGTCTTCAATAGTATCCTCTCTAGAGATTAAATCTATGGGCCAAGCCTTCACTACCTCATTGAGAATAAATTCGATGTCTGAGGCTCATGGTACCTGCTTACCATATCCTAATCCTTGTTGTTTGTATTTCTTAGTAACAGTAATTAGTTCCATTTGACCTTGACCATGCTTTCCTAGGCCATCTTTGCCTTTATAGGCCATATTTTTGACAATTCTGAGGCCATTACCATACTTTTTGACAGGTAGTGTGACCGATTCTTTTTCTTTATAGATCCAAGAAGATATGTCTTCAAGAGTTTCTTCTTCTAACAAGCGCCCATCAGTAAACTTTGTGAGAAGAGCTGGTATCCTTAATTTTTTGGAAACTTTAACAATAGGTTTTTCGTAAGATTTTGGTGAAAGAGGCCTCCTCCCCACACAACAAGAATTTGATATATCATACTCACCAAATCCTATATCCCTGATATGGACTTTGATTTTGGAAGGATATTGGATGTAGCTGTAGAGGCTTTTTGTAAAGTATCTAGATCAATGTATAGCGGGGATGATTGGGCTTCAAAATTGTTGGGAATTTAGTTGCATTCTTGTAATACCCTTGCATGGCACGACAAAATTCAAATGGATTGGGCTCTCCTGGAATGGTGATTTCAGTACCATTATATGGGAATTTGAGGGATTGATGGTACGTTGAGGGTATAGCTCTCATGGCATGAATACATGGGTGTCCTAGGATAATATTGTATGGTAGCTCAATATCTAGGACTTGACATCTCATTTCTAGTATGATGGGGCCCACTTGAATAGGCAAATATATCACACCATTTGTCTGGCGCTCTACATCATCATATGCTTTGACAATAATAGCCTGCTCAATGTTTATATGATCCTTAGAGTATCCTAATTGTTTTAGCAACTTGAGAGAATAAATGTTCAAACTAGAACCACCATCTATAAGTATACGTTTGATTTTGAATTGGTGGATAGACTTCGATATGGAGTGCATCATTATGACATGGATCATGAGATGGGAGGTCTTTTTCAGAAAAGGCCACGTTGTAGGGGGATGCAATGTTACCTATCATGGCTTGAAAGTCTGTGATAGCTATAGTGGTTGGAACAAATGACTCTTGTATTGTTCTTTCAAGCACAACTTTATGAGCCAGTGATGACTTTAGAAGGTCTAAGATTGAGATTTGTGCAGGAGTCTTTCCTAGATGTTCAACAAGATTATAATCAAACATGACTATAGGATTAGTCTTTAGATCACCAAGTGTAACATGACCATGATGAGTTGTGACGACACAATCCAGGGCTTTACCTTTAATGGTAAGGGTTGAGATTCGACTTTCTTCAAAATGACCCACAATGGAGTCATAAGAAGATGAAGCTTTGTTAATGCTCTTTCCTTTATTGATATTTTGACCTTTGCCATGGTTAGGAAATGGATCCTTGTATACATTGAGATCTTGGTTTGTGGTATGTTGAGGAGGTGAGTTGAAAGGAACTTCACTTCTGTCTATGAGGTTTTGGATCATGTATTTAAATTTCATGCAAGATTAGGTTCTATGTCCTTCTATTCTATGGTACTCACAATATTTGTTTTCTTTGTACCATGTAGGCTTGAAAGAGGGCTCGTCATATTGGCGTGCTTTGAGTAGCGTGATGAGTTTGTTTTGCACTAGCTTTTTGAGAACTAATTCAATAGGTTTTCCCAAAGGAGTGAACCTATGTCTTGGAGGATAGTCTTGTTGTGGACATTCTTGTTTTTGTTGCTCCCGAGGAGTAGATTGGGTTGGTTTGGATAGATTGAGCAATGTTTGGACATTTTGGATGTGTTTAGAATCTACAACACCATCATTTACAATGTTCTTGTTTTTGTTCCAAAATTTAGGTTTGTCATTTGATTGTTGGGGAGTGTTGTCTTTGGTCTCCTTAAAGATTTTAACTACACTTTTGCAATGAGGGCTTTTTTGATATATTTTCCTTTGTAAATGATCTCATCAAATGTGATAGCGCTTTGGATTTGTAGATGGAACCCAAGATTTGGATGAAGGTTTTGGACAAAGATGCTAACAAGTTGCTTTTCAAGTATTTGAATGGGGGATTTGCTAGCCATATTTCTCCATCGTTGTAGGAAGGAGTTAAAAGTTTCACCATTTCTCTATTTCTTGTTGCACAAGTCTGTCATGGATATCTCATGTTCTGTGTTGTAAGAGAAGTGGGTGACAAATTTTTTAGCTAGTTCTTTAAATGTTTTAATACCTGTGGGTAGGTGCAAGAACCATTCAATTGCTTGTCCTCCAAGACTATGAGGAAAGAGGCATATAAGATAAGTGTCATTATGGGCAACCTCAAAGCAAGCAATGTAGAAAGTTATTTAATATGATCTTTTGGATCTCCTTTTCCCTTGCATTTGTCAAATTTAGGCATGTCAAAATTAAGAGGAAAAGGGATCATTGGTAATGATCGATCAAATGGGTATGGACAAACCTCCTCCAAAGAGAAGGTTTTCTTGGTGTGACCAAATGACATATCGGATATTTGTTTTTGCATATCAGCAACCATAAGCTCAAGAGTCAAGGAAGGTGTTGGTAAAGCCAAATTTTGTTGTATTTGAGGTGGTTGTTGCTCCCCATAAGATGTATTGAAATTTAATCCATAAGCATTAAGATTGTATGGGTCATATGAAGTTTGGGGGTTGTTTTGAGTAGGATCAATGAAGAAAGGTGGAGTTTTTTATTTTGTGGGGGTGCTAGATATGAGTATTGATTTTGTGAATATTGAGGGGGATTTTGATATTGTTGTGGAGGGATGATGTATGTGTTTTGATTTATGTGGTGGTTGATGTTGATTGACATATGTGGTGTTTAGATTTAATGTGTGTTGGGGAGGAATGATATATGTGTTGGGGTTTGAAGAATGTTGGGGTGGAGTGACATGAGTAGTATTAATGTTTGAAGAATGTTGGGGTGGATTTACATGATTAGTATTGATGTTTGAAGAATGTTGGGGTGGATTGACATGAGTAGTATTGATGTTTGAAGAATGTTGGGGTGGAGTGGTGTGGATGTTATTTAGGGTTTGATCGGGTGATGGTTGGACTATTTGAACTTGTGACACTTGTGGTGGAGTGACATAAGTAACTATAGGTGTGTAATTAGGAGGCAAAGACATCCGTGGTGGGGTAGCATATGAAAGATTAGATATAGATGTGTGAACTTGAGATGTGCGTGGAGGATTTTGAGGATTTATAGGCATGGAGGTGGTGGAGAATGTGTTTGATTGTTGAGCTTGTTTTGCTAGATTAGCTTGTCTTGCTAGTTTGACTTGATGATGGAGATTTTCTTGTCAAGTTTTATAGACTTCTACAAGAGTAATAAGAGGTTCAATTGATGTTTCTCCCATGAGGTTTTGATAAAGAGGATTTACGTATTGTGTTGTGAAAGGATTAAACACTTCCTCTTGTGAATATGATTTAGGAATTGGTGTGGATATGGTAGACATGGTTTGGATGGGGTTTGCTTGTGGTCTACCCATAACATTTAGGCATCTTGAAATGGATCTTTCTCCTTAATAGTAGAGGTATCAAAGTCTGAAGGTAATTTGGCTCCTTTTTGATCAAGCAAATGGAAGTAATGATCTTGATTAGAGCTTAAGAGTTTATCAATGGCTGCCATGCTTTTGGGATCTTGCATGATTTCATCTAGATCTTGAGACCCTTCTTCTTGAGAGGATTGACCTTCTTGAAAGTTTCACTCTTCTTGAAAGGGATTTTGATTAGTGGTATATCCTTGTGGAAGGAGATCATGAGGATGCAGTCCTGTGGTATATTGTCTAGCACCTATCTTTGTGATATTATCCTCTTGAGGATAGATTGGGATGGTGTTGTGAGGACTATATTGAGTGTTTGATGATGGATTGCTTGAGATGGTTTGACGGGGCTGTTTAGGGGGGTTTGTTCTCTTCCCTCTATGGCTTGACAATATTGCTATCTAGTGGTGACCATAAGATGACTCAAATGCACTAGAACAAGGACTAATTTTGGACTAGTTTGATTTGGTTGAGATTACTATGTTTGATGGGTTGATATGGGTTGCTTGTGGAAGATTATAGAACTAGATCAATAGCGGATTTGGATAAATGATGACCTTACACGGAGATAGACTAATGATCTTGATGAAGGCAGATAGGGTTAATGGTGTTAGACCAACTCAAGAGAAGTTTATTATCTAAGCTAATAAAACACCAATAATGGATACTAATTCCTCTTTAAAATACCTAAGAGATGTGATCACTCTCAAATCAAAGACAAACTAGGGGATTGATGTGAGCTAGAATCTATGGTGGAGACCAAATTACATAGCTATAAAAAGTGTGAATAAGGATTTAGGCCTGTTTG
The DNA here is from genome assembly GCA_027924645.1 of Cunninghamia lanceolata. Taxonomy (NCBI): domain Eukaryota; kingdom Viridiplantae; phylum Streptophyta; class Pinopsida; order Cupressales; family Cupressaceae; genus Cunninghamia; species Cunninghamia lanceolata. The sequence continues at coordinate 10,647,202 of BSBN01000320.1, forward strand.
GCAAAGATGGAGTAGATAGATAGCAATCTTAAGAAGATAAATGGTTTCAAAAGTCCAAGTTTTGGATATGAAAATGGATGATGATGGTCTGATGGATGCTAGAACAGGTCTGATAGTGCTACAGGACACTGGCTGAATGATTAAATTGCTCAAAAATTGAAGTTCACTGTGATCTAGGCTAAATGGATAAATGGTGATAGACATAAACCAAAAGTGCTGGACTGTGGCTCAAATGCACTTAACTGTGGCTTAGATGCATTGGATTATGATTTAGATGCGCTAGACTATGGTTCAAATGCGTTGGATTATAGTTCAGATGCACTGGACTGTGGTTCAGATGCGTTGGACTGTGGTTCGAATGCGTTGTTTTGTGACGATGATGTTTTCAAGGTCAAATTTGATAAATTTTGATTGGATTTTGGTTGGATTACTTTGAAAAGAGAACAAACACAGTAAACAAGATGGCTAAGGACAACAATAAGTGTATGTTCAAGGCTCATAAAAAGCCCAATTTTTCACTGGTATAATGTAATCAAAGACACATCAAGCACTTTTTATTCCTAAGGACAAGCTTCACTGTGATAAATTCAACTCACAACTTGGAATCTCCATCGACTCAAGTGTTATCACACCTAATGTGGGTGTGTACACTATTTCATCTTTATGAGAGAGGACAAATAGGGACCTCCAGGACTGGAAGGATGACCCAATCATCCTTTCCCCGAAAAGCTACTAGTAGCTTATGCTGAGCCGAGGATTTTTGTCTCATCTTAAGGGAGCCTTATGGTGAGTAATCATGGGGGTGTCATACCCTTGCACTAAAATTTATCACAATGTTTGGAGGTAGATCAGGTAGTCACTAGCTATGTGGTTTTTAGTTGCTTTGGGAGACCAACACCTTGTGACCATCTGACAAGCTAATAAAAGCTTTAACCAACTCTACTAGGAGTGTAATATACCTAACACAAAAGTGTTGGTATGCCTCTGTTCAAATTGGCACCGTATAGAAAAGGCTAACACTGGTTAAGACTTGGCTTTCACCTTGACCAATTTATATAGTGGTCCAAAGGAAAAATCTGCTTAGGGTCATCCCTTTTGGATGAAACGCAATCCAAAAGAAGGCCCTTCTAAGGCATAAGCAAAAATAAAATGAGATGGGTTTAGTTTTTTGGTCACCCAAGTTTTTACACAAGGGGAGAGCATATACCTATCACCTCACAAGCATAGAAAACACTTGTTCATTTACCCTCTAGATTAAGCTATGTGCTACTATGCTAATCACACAAGATGCAATACAAGATGATTGTTAATTCCTTTAAGAAATTGAAGTGTTTCTAAGACTTAGTATGAAAAAGATTTGATATCTTCAATAATCATCCTGTAAAAGTATGTTAGAAACCTTCTTTGACTTGTGATAAGATGTTGCAACAAGTGATATTAGTTCCACACAAACCAAGTAATTAGTAAAAAAGCAATTAAACCAAAAGAATTGAACTGTTGTGCAAAGGTGCTGCAAAATTTACCAGATATGCTTGACTGTTGTGCAAGTGCACGTTATTTTAGACCCAAAGTGCTTAGATATTGTGCAAATGTGCACTATTTAGACCAAAAGCACTTGACTGTCATGCAGATGCGCTTTGTTCCAGACCAAAAGTGCTTAGATATTGTGGAGATGCACTTTTCAATAATAGGCTACAAAAAACAAGGATATATGTTTAAAAAGATTGATCAAATGATTGTTGAGTGATTGTATGAAGACCCAGGATGTTGTTGGATGATGAAAGTTGTAAACTTGCAATAAGAATGAACCAAAACAAACTGTGAAATGATGGATTAGCTCAAAAAATAACAATACCCTTAAATAAATCAGCTTAAGGAGTATGTTAGGATGATTGTAAGACAAATAAATCATCTTGTCTACACAATAGATGATCATTATGATATGAGGAACCCCTAAAAAATTAGAAAGGCAAGTCAAAATCTCAAAAAACTAGATGTGCTTAAAAACCATGCAAAGGCGCTATAGAATAGTGCAAAAGCACCTTACTGTGCACCAAAGGCACTTCACTGTCACTTGAAGATGCTTTGATTTTGACCAGATGCGCTTCACTGTCACTCAAATGTGCTTTTCTATGTTGTATGCACTTTTTTGTACTTGTACTTCAAAAAATCAAACTTTTCTAAAAAAACAAAGGTGAGTGGGTCCCACCAGGCATGCCAGAATGTGTATAGGTAAAATCAAGATTATGAAAGATCAAACAATGATCAATAACTCAATCCTATAACCTTTAAAACATCAATCTAAATGATAACCAAATCAATGAATACGCAAATCAAAACAATAGAAGCTATCACCTAGATTGTATAGATCTCTTAGTTCTTTGTGGATTGCTCAATATATTGTGTATCCATGGTTGCAACAAGCAGATGTAGATGATGATTATAATTGCATGCTCAAAGATATGATGTGCTCAATGATGTGATGTATGCTCAATGCGCTATAGGGATGCCTGAGAATAAATGATCGAAGAGGTTTTTCTATGAAGTGAAGGGGGTATATATAGGTTTCAAGGAAAGATCGATTAATGGTGGAGATAAATCAATGAAATAAATGATCAAGATGAATCAAGAGCTCATGATGAATGTGCATGCGACATGTGTCATGTTTAATGAATATTTTAAAGTTGCTTTGTTGAGTTAACTGCTTGCTAGGATAAAGATAGGATTTGATTTCATAAATTTAGAATATTTTTTCTAATTTATGAGTTGATGATAAAAACAATATTGATTAAGTCAATTAACTCAACTTTAGATTTGCTTTTTGAAGTTCTAAAAATAAGACTGATTGTGCACATAGAAGAAAATGATATTTTTAGAAGATTTGGAAAATAATTGAGAATTAAATAAATAAATTAATTTAATTTATTGTGCATGATTGAAGAATAGATATGATATAAATAAAATATTGATTTTATTTATTTTTAGAAGATTTGGTCAACTTAAATAAATTTGAATAATCTATTTAAATGTAGAGGAATAATTGGATAATTAAATAATTAAAATTATTTAATTAGGGACAAGAGGCAATTAAGTGATGAATTAATTAAATAATTTATTTATTTAATTAATGTGGATTTGAAGATTGGAAGAAGATAATGATTTTTATTAAATAATTAAAATTATTTAATTTGGAGGAATAAAGTGGATTTTATTGATGAAATTAATTAAATAAAGAGGATTTATTCAATTAATGTTGGAATAAAGTGATTTAGAGGAAATAGAGGAATTTGATGAAATTAATTAAATAATTAGATTATTTTAATTAACGTTGAATGCAGGTGATTTAAGAAGAAGTGATGTATGTAAGTGATGTGATGTGAAGGGTCATTTTTAGGTGTCTACATATATACAATTACCTAATGCATTCACTTTAAGTTGAAGACTACAAATTTGATCTAACAAATTTGTATGGTCAAAACTTGTAGTGACAATCATGCAAAAATCTACTTGTAGGGTACACCTGCAAAATAATGAATGTAAGTAAATAGACTATATATACATGAGTCGATACAAATTTTAAGATAAAGAGAATAATTTATAGAAGGTCAAATGAGAATGAAAGAATATACAAATGTTCATCGATACAATCATGCAGGATCTCTAGACTTGTAGGGGACCTGCAAAATAATGAATGTAAGGGGAAGTAAGAGGATGAATTAAGGGGAGCTAAGACAATGACTTAAGGGGATGTAAGAGGATGGCTTAAGGGGATGTAAGAGGATGACTTAAGGGGATGTAAGAGAGGGGGTGTAAGGGGAGAAAATTAGTTCTATACTTTTACAAAATTGATTAAGGGTAGGTAAGAGGATGTCTTAAGGGGAGTTAAGGGGATGACTTAATACAACTTTACTAACTATCAATTAAATATATACAACTATATACATACTTGAAAATTTATTCCATTGTACCATCTACATCCTCTCTTTTTTACAATGCATCTATGATTGTCTCATGCTTTTCCATAGAAATTGTCCATAGCTCTTTATTAGTAGGTCTTCCATGATATATCACTAGTTTTATATTTGTTTCCACCACCAAATGCGAGTACTGTATAATCTTCTTATGTGTTTCATAATCTTCGAATGGAGGCAAACCATTCTTCCTTGTTAGGTATTTTCGTAGCCAAGTGCCAACAACCACCACTAAACCTGTTGGATAATGAAAGCCATCATTAGCTTCTCGAGGTGCTATTAACTTATGTTTAGTCTCCACACATCGAGCCAACCAATATTCTATTTCCTCTTCATTCTCCTCAGGTGCAACAACAACATACACATGTCCTACAAACAAAATTTAATTCAATAACTTGTGTGACATAATTTGGCCAATTTCTACATACATTCATCCACATTTAATTAAATAATTTAAAAAATAGTAATAAAGTGAAATAAAATAAAATAAAATAAAATAAATTACCTTCTTGTACAAGGTCTAAAACACGATCATAGTCATCTGATGCAAACACTTGATCATTGTCTTCAATTGTTGTTTCTTAAATTGATTGTGTGTTTGTGCAGGTGTCAACGATCTTTGATTCCACTCTTCAACCCATTATGTATTCTTACATGCTTCCCAATCTCCTGAAATATAAAACTAACAAAAACATGCAAGCTCCCTTGTCCATATAGTCCATGTGCTTGCATTCAAACTCTTAAATGAATGTCATTTAGTAGATCCACTGATTGTCTCACAATAAAGTCTAGGTAGGATGTTCTCTTCTTCAACCAACCAAAAGAATCGTTGAACTATAGAGTACTCACTTGATCCTATAGATAATTTTGTATTGCACCAATCCATAATCGCACGTGCATCTTTAAATTTTATTGCATCCTCAAATTTCAGTTGCTCTCTAGCAAGAATTCTTTTAACACATGCACCAGCTCCATCATGTTCTCCTTTACCACATGTCTAGTTCAAAAAAACTCCACATATGTTGTATATTATTTTCCTTGTGAACCCTACTTAACCAATAAAACATTGGAGCATTCTTGAACTGTCCTGTACAATTATCTAACCATATGAGATGTTTTGTCATCTAGATTCCTCTTTCTCTTAAATTTGTATAAAATATATTGAAACAATATTGAACAAACTCTAACAAGTGTAACCAATTGTCACTCAAATAGAAAATATTCCCTCAAAAATTTTCTATCATCCTCTATACTATCATCTACATGCTTATAAACAATATGAACAAACATAGCCACCTGTACTAAATTGTAATATTGTGACTGGATTTCCTCTTGTGGAGAAAGAGTATAGTTTCTGCAAAATCAGCCACTGATAGTATAGTTCCAACTGGAAATGTGTTTCTACATATGTGAAATTGTCCATCAAGCCATCGAGCATGTTGAGAGTGTTTGACATATTTTGGTACAATCTTACTCTTAAATTCTGATATGAATGCATATACACTAATTTTCTCTATAATTAAATTGCAACGCTTTCCAAAATTTTCATCCTTTAAAGAATACTTAACATTCTTAAATCTTTTAACATCCACTAATTTGTCATGCCCACATTTCCCATGTAGTCATGACACGAATTACACGTGTCATGTTCACATTTGTCATGTGGTCATGACACAAAATATCAAAAAATTTCCACGCATCTCTAGAAACCCCCTCGCACGTGTCATCGTGCTCAGTGGCAATACGCGTAAGGCATAAACATATCAATCAAATTCAGGGTAATGCGATCACATATGTAATCCCCTGCATGATGATAGTCGACTAAGGGGGTCAATGCGATGCGAGGAGCGTAACCATTAGGGTTAGGATCGATTGATCAAAACCTTGAGTTTTCCTAGGTGAGTGATGGGATTTCGATACGAGTTGAAATCAAACCCTAATTCTAATTTCATAAAAGAATTAAATAACCACTTAAATAAAACATCTAATTTGCGGAAACATTAAAACATTACTCAACAAAAGGGGTAAAGTTGCTAAGATAAATAACCCTAATTTCTCAGAAAAATCCCGCAGCATAACGCCTTATTAGCGTTAAAAAAAAATAATTTTAAAAAGGTTTCCCATTAATACGTTATGAGAAAAATTAGATTAAAGGTTAAATTAACTCATCTAAATTTTTTTTTTTTTAAATTAACTTTCCAATTAGATGAAAATTAAATTAAATAAAACAATTAACCCCATAAAATAAAGACCAACTAATAAATATAATCCAAACAATTAAATTTATTCTAAGTCAAATATAATCTCCCCAAAGTTAGAGGACTTAAGGGTAATAACCTCACCCTAACTAAATAAATTATAATACAATTATATAATCCCCTTAAAAGTATTAAATATAATATTCTAAAAAAAAAAAGAAATAAATCAATCTTCCCCAACCCATAAAAATCAAAAGGCACTAATAAGACAATAAAAAGGATTTCTAAATTAAATAAATCAAAACCCACCTATAAAAAAATTAATTTAGAATCCTAAAAAAATTTAAAAGGCATAAAAAGGATGGAAAAAGCCCACATAAAATGCTAACTACATGATCCCTAAATTAAAACTAAAGTCTCCTATTCCACTTAAAAATTAACTAACAAACTATACAATTATTAAATACTAGAAAATCAATTCCTAACATTAAATTTACCTCATGCCCAATTAATTAAATGATACATTAAAAAAACAATGAGAATAAAATTACTAAACAAAAAAGGAAGAGGGTAAATTAAATAAATGTTAATTTAAAAATTTAAAGAACCTTAAAAGCTCTCCCAATAAAAAAATACTTTCCTTATGGAAAGAATAGTAAAACCCCATCTCTATACTTTTTCCTCTCATTCTATTCTCTATTTTGTTTTCTCCTCTTCTCTTCTCCTAATTTCTTCTAGCTTCTTCTCATTTTCTCATTTGTTTATTTTGTTATTTTGTTGCAGGTGCAAGGCTATGTCATCCATGAAAAAGATGGTATACACAGAGGTATACCTATTGTTTATTTTGTTAAGGAGTTCGTTTATATATATATAGAATAAACATGCTGATCTGGGTTTTTTTTAAAAAAATGTGTATACCCATAAGATCTGGGTTATTATTATACTCTTTTTTTATGCATAAATATTTATATTAATAGTGGCAAATTTTCAAACTACAGGGCCGAACGTGTGAAATGGTGGACTGTCAAGTAAGCCGACGCAGAGACAGTTTCACCGTTGGTTTTAAACAAGGGAAAGGGGTGGATGGGGGGGCAGATACCGAATGGTGGGAAGGTGGGGGGGTATCCCCCCCCCATCTTCCCATGGACTGAAACTTTGGCTGTTGTCCCCCCCACCACTTTCATTTTTTTATTATAAAAAAAAAACCCTAATATGAATAGGGGATTCGGTCTGCCAACACTTTAATTTCAATCTCATTTATTTCAGAGGGGTTTTTTTTTGGTCTGCACAGTATATTATGAGAGTTGATTTTATTTACATGATATTTCATTTGATATATATATATATCCTTCCAAACCAAATTTTGACTAACATAAAATATATAAGTTTATGTATATATTTATATATCTATGCACCAGTTTGTGTATATATCTAAATATATACATATGCATATATTTCATAAAAAAAAATACAAGTCTAATAGAGCATTAGGGACTAATTTTGACAGCAACAATAAAATAGGACATCTATATATATATATAAAACAAGTAATATGAGAGTAAATATATTTTTCTAACAAATAAGCAACACTATTACTTCTTTTTTTTTCTTTAAGCTACAACATCTATTATAACCATTACATTGTATCTTCAACAAACAACAAGTTATGTTTTCATTTCCATTTCATAGGAATATTACAACAACAAGTTAAATAACTAACACATTTTTTTAATTTGAGCTAAAATACCAATTAAAACAAAAAGCTAACATGTTGCTATTAAGAAGAGCACAAAGAGTAGTTCTAACATACAACCAAGGTGAGAAGAAAACCACCCTTATAACAACAAAAAGTAAGAATACACTGGCCTCATGGCCTTGGCTCTATGATAGCCAAAATAACACAACATAACATGAGAAAGCTTTCTTCATTCAAGCTCCACTATCTTCAAATAAACCTACAAAAATAGGACAACAAGGAGGGGAAGCAAGCCACGAACTGTTAGATCTAGGGCACACAACTGAGAGGGGAGTGAATCAGTTGTACAAAAACTTGCTTCTACTTCAAACACTTGATTCTTCTTTGTTAGTTAATAGCATATTAGTTAACCATTCATGAAAGCATAATGCATAAACACAGGAGCAGATAAACATCAACACATTGGACACCTAGATTTTGACGTGGAAAATCCAGTTAAGGAAAAACCACGGGGTGATTAACCCAAGGATTATTCTCTGTTAGAAGAATAAGAAAAATGAATGGCACATGCCAATTAGGGCTCACTTCCCAAGCACACTGCTCACAAGGAGGCACACTACCTACAAGAGACACATTGTCTACAAGATGATAAGTTTTACAAACTTGAATTGGAGATTGACATCTTTACCATGTCTGGATCAGTTCCATTTAAGCCCAAGATACTTCTGCTCTGCCCCTCACTCTTTCGCTATACCACACTCATCCGCTCCATAACACACTTCGAAATGAATTCACAAACCTTTATTTATACAAGGCATCGACTTAGGAATAATCCTCTAAGTCGGCAATCATCCTTAAGAACATTCGCAATATAAATAACTCATCCGGTCGGCCAGCCTGAACAAGAACATCTTCATCCAGAAGTATATCTCCAATTCCATGCTCTAACACTAATGTGGATCGACAACACAACCTTAGCATGATCCAAGAACCTTCACAAGCTTGCCTGAATGACCAGGTACATCCGCACTTCCTCTACTTACTAGAATTCTTTTCTTCTTCATCTAAAACTTCAAGAACACAGCCTATCGCCACTGTCAAACTGAAACAAGTTCTTCCAGACCTCCAAACTATGTACAAATCAAGAAGACACATCACAAGGACATCCCAAACACTCCTTCCAATCCGTAGAATATGACAATGCACTTCCGGATCTCACCAGACCTTTTTGTAACATTCTGTCACTTTGGAGCATCTCCTGGAACCGGTTCTACTTGATCGATCATAACTTCTTCAGATCTTCATGCGGACCTCTGAAATCTTAACTGAAAAATCTCAAGACTCATAGCTACAAACCCTTTAATCGGCATCCTCTTATGCTCAACCTATTGAGTACTTTTCCCTTCTTCTCATCACTGTTCTTCACTGTTCCTGGTTGAGACTAATTTTCTCAATATCCTTAGCACACAGCTCATCCAATCTTTCTTATCAATGTAATATGAGTATGTTGACATCAATGAAAACACTGGTTAACCTCATACTTGCAACAATCTCCCCCTTTGTCATTTATGGCAACATATGATGTGAAAAACCATCAAGACAAGAACTTCTCATTTCTGTCACAGCTCCCCCTATCAGCAACAACTCTTCACATGTCTTCTCTTTCTTTTACTGCTCCCCCTTTGATCAACAATTTGTTTTTCACATCTTCTCTCCCCCTTTGACATCAATGGCAAAGGGCTCATACTTGCAATTCTGACACATCATAATCATACCGGCTGCTCCCCCTTAGTAGCAGCTCCCCATCATCAATCCGGATCACAAAATATGACTGTGATATCCACCGAACTGATGCACATCAGTGCATCCTAGTTCATCACCGGAGGGGCCATGACCCCTAATTTCTCCCTAAGATACTCAAAAGAGTCCTTGGGAAGAGGTTTAGTAAAGATATCTGCAATCTGATCCTTGGAGGGTGCATACTCCAATCTGACTTCATCCTTGTTCACTTGTTCTCTCAGAAAGTGAAACTTGATAGATATGTGCTTGGTCTTAGAATGCAACACCGGATTCTTAGAAATATTTATTGCACTTGAATTATCATAGAAAATTGTGATAGGCTCCTTATATTCTACTTTAATGTCTCTTAGCATTTGCTTCATCCACAAAATTTAAGTGCAACTACCTGCTACTGCAATATATTCTACTTCAGTTGTAGACAGAGAAATTGCCTCTTGTTTCTTGCTTATCCAAGAAACCAATCTTTTTCCCAAAAAGAATGCTCCTCCACTTGTACTCTTCCTATCATCCACATCTCCTACCCAATCTGCATCTGTATATGCATGAAGAGAAAAATCCTGATCTCTAGGATACCAAAGACCATACTCAACTGTTCCTTTCAAGTACCTAAAAATTCTTTTGATTGCCATGACATGAGATTCTCTGGAATCAGCCTGAAATCTTGCCACAAGATCAACAGCCTACATAATATCTGGTCTAGTTTGAGTGAGATACAATAGTCCTCCAATCATTGATCTATACTTGGTCTGATCTATTTTAGGAGAGTCATCATCTTTGCTCAACTTACATCCGGTTGCCATAGGAGTGTTCATTGGCTTTGAATCTTCCATTCTGAATTTCCTCAACAATTCTTTCACATATTTGGTCTAAGAGATAAAGATGCCTTTCTTTGTCTGGGTAATTTGCAGACCCAAGAAGAAATTCATTTCACCAAGCATTGACATTTCAAACTCACTTTTCATTTGATTTGCAAAGGTTTTACACATACTGTCTCTTCCTCCAAAAATGATATCATCAACAAATACTTCAACAATCAAGATGTTTTCATTGTCTATTTGGAAATATAGATTACTGTCAGTAGTACCTTTGTTGAAACCAATCTGCACAAGATGCTTATCCAACCTTTCATACCATGCTCTTGGGGCTTGCTTCAATCCATACAGTGCTTTCTTCAACTTGCAGACCATATCATCTTGATCAGACAATTGAAATCCATCCGGTTGTTCAATGTATACTTCTTCTTCCAAATCACCATTTAAGAAGGCAAACTTGACATCCATCTGATATACCTTGAAGTCTTTGAAGGCAGCAAATGCAAGAAATAATCTGACTGCTTCAATTCTTGCCACCGGAGCAAAGGTTTCTTCAAAATCATTTCCTTCTATTTGAGAGTAGCCTTTGCAGACCAATCTGGCTTTGTTTCTGATTACTTCACCAACTTCATTTAGTTTGTTTCGGAATACCCATTTGGTTCCAATCACATTCTTGTTTCTAGGTCTGGGAACAAGATCCCAAGTGTGATTTTTCTCAATTTGCATCAACTCTTCCTCCATTGCTTTGGTCCAGTTTTCATCATTGCAAGCTTCATTTATTGTCTTAGGTTCAATCTTTGAAATCAGACAGTATTCATTTGAATTTTAAGCAATTATCCTCCTTGTTTGTACCCCTTTACTTTTGTCACCTATGATCTGATCTTCAGAATGGTTTAGAGTTACATACCTTGGAATCTTGGGAGTTTCTTGCACTACTATTTCTTGATCAGGCTCATTTAGACAAACCTCTTCTTCCTGATTTACCAGATCAGTCTGAATCTGACTTTCAGAGGAGGATTGAGCTCCTTGAACCAGAACACCATCCTGATCATCTTCATCATATTCATAAGACCTTGAGGGCTTCTCAACTCCTTCATCAACCTTCACATTTGTACTTTCTATCATCTTTCTCAGTCTCTTATCGTAACACCAGTATGCTTTGCTTTGAGTGGAGTAACCCAAGAAAATTCCTTCATCACTTCTAGCATCAAACTTTCCTAGATCTTCATCTCTTTTGATGTAACACTTGCTACCGAATACTCTAAAATATCTCATAGTAGGAGTTATACCAAACCAAAGTTCATAAGGAATCTTACTAGTATTGCTTCTGATTTGAACTCGATTGAGAGTATAGACTGCAGTGCTGACAGCTTCTCTCCAAAACATCTAAGGTACATTTGCTTCCATCATCATTGTCCTAGATGCTTCTTGGATGGTCCGGTTCTTTCTCTCAACTACTCCATTCTGCTGTGGAGTCCTAGGAGCAGACAAATGTCTCTTTATACCATGCTTCTCATAGAAGTCTATGAATTCACTGGATGTGAATTCACCACCTCTATCAGACCTCCGACATTTTAGTTTCAATCCGGTTTGATTCTCTACCATAGCTTTTATGCTGTTTAGGGCACACACGATGAAATCTGGATTGAGCTGTATGAAGAATCATCTTGATCTTTGGGAGAAGTAGTTGCAGAGCTCCTTTTCTCTCTTCTTCTTGAATGTAGAATGAACAAGTGATTAATGAGAAAACCCTTATATTGCTCTGAAAACCCTATTGTCAGGTTGCAATAAATGCTTGACCTAAGTTATTCCGGTTGGCCTTATTCGGATGACTTGAAGAACCCGGATCAGTCCTGATCTATAAACATCATGCAGATCTTCCAAATCTTAACCATAGTTTGTTTGGATGTTTCCCTTATGAACCCTTCAAGTGCCAGTTCCGGCACCAATTGACTGGCTGGGGGAACAAGGTTTTCTTTGTGTCTCCCCCTGAGCCAGAGCTCACTTTTTAATTTCTGGAAGGAATATCAGCACCAGAGTCTGGTGTGGATCCAACCTCTACATTCTCTGTACTTTTCTTTACCCAAATCTTGTTCATCTCACTTTTAACTTCATCCACATTCACCTTTTGTTTCCCCTTATCTTGATTTTGATTATGATATACCGGACCTCTTTTGTCCTAATTCTTGCTTCTACAGAATTTTGCAATATGACCAGATCTATTGCAAATTTGGCAAACAACATTTCTTTGCATATTTGATTAATATCCTCTTAATCTGCATTGATTAGCCATATGACCTATTCTATTGCATGCAAAGCATCTACCATTGAATGATTTGTTCATTTGCATATTTCTGCATTCATGAGATTTGTGACCATACCTTTTGCAATTAAAACACTGTCCGGAGAAGGATGAATTAGTCTGATTCATTCTCTTTCTGCACTGATTAGCTTTATGACCAAAGTGATTGTAGTTGTGGTAGTATCCATTGAAGGATGGATATCTCTGAGCATTAGGTTGTCTTACCGGAGGTCTTCTAGGCCTGTTCCTTAGATTTTCTGATCCAAAATTCTTCTAACCAGATCCAGAGCTTTCTCCTTTCTCATATCCCAAACCACACTTGTCATCTACCTTCTTTTGACTTCCAAGAAGAACTTCAAGTTGAGCAAAACTTATCTTGAATTTTTCTTTATACTCATTTGTTGTTTGAAGATCCCTTTTGAGAGAGACAGTTTGATCCTCAAGTTTTTCTTCATTATCTTTAGCATCTTCAAGATCAGATTCAAGATGTCTGATAATTCTATCCATCTAGTGGCAATCTTCTAATTTCTCCTTGAGAGATTGTCTTAGATTATCTTCAGTTTTTCTTTTCTCTTCAACTTCTTGGGTAAACTTCATGACTCCTAATTCCATTTCATGTCTTACCATAATGATTTCTTTTGATAACTTTTCACACAACTTGATTTTTTCCTTCATCTCTTCATTTGCATTATTTACTTCACCTTGTCTTGCCAATTACTGAAGCAGCTCCTTTCTCTTTTTCATAGAGAGACTTAATTTGTCTTTTAGTTCTCTCATGAAATCATCAGCCTGTTTGAGTCTTTCCTTTAATTCATTGACTTCAGAGTTTGACTGTTCAAGATCATCAAAGGCAGTCTTGAGTTGCTCCCTTAAACCATATGCATCCATTTGAATTCCCAGATCTTCCTCAAGCTGTTAGGCTCTGTTAGGAGGAACTTAGCTCTGACACCAATTGTTAGATCTAGGGCACACAACTAAGAGGGGGGGTGAATCAGTTGTACAAAAACTTGCTTCTACTTCAAACACTTGATTCTTCTTTGTTAGTTAATAGCATATCAGTTAACCATTCATGAAAGCACAATGCATAAACACATGAGTAGAGAAACATCAACATATTGGACACCTAGATTTTGACGTGGAAAACCTAGTTAAGGGAAAAACCATGGGGTGATTAACCCAAGGATTATTCTCTGTTAGAAGAATAAGAAAAATGAATGGCACATGCCAATTAGGGCTCACTGCCTGAGCACACTGCTCACAAGGAGGCACAATGCCTACAAGAGACACACTATCTACAAGATGATAAGTTTTACAAACTTAAACTAGAGATTGACATCTTTACCATGTCTGGATCAGTTCCATTTAAGCCCGAGATACTTCTGCTCTGCCCCTCGCTCTTTCTCTATACCACACTCATCTGCTCCATAACACACTTCGAAATGAATTCACAAACCTTTATTTATACAAGGCATCGACTTAGGAATAATCATCTAAGTCGGCAATCATTCTTAAGAACATTCGCAATATAAATAACTCATCCGGTATGCCAGCCTGAACAAGAACATCTTCATCCAGAAGTATATCTCCAATTCTGGGCTCTAACACTAATGCAGACCGACAACACAACCTCAACATGATCCAAGAACCTTCACAAGCTTGCCTGAATGACCAAGTACATCCGCACTTCCTCTACTTACTAGAATTCTTTTCTTCTTCATCTGAAACTTCAAGAACACAGCCTATCGCCACTATCAAACCGAAACAGGTTCTTCTAGACCTCCAAACTATGTACAAATCAAGATGACATATCACAAGGACATCCCAAACACTCCTTCCAATCCGCAGAATATGACAATGCACTTCTGGATCTCACTAGACCTTTTTGTAATATTTTGTCACTCCGGAGCATCTCCTGGAACCAGTTCTACTTGATTCATCATAACTTCTTCAGATCTTCATGTGGACCTCTGAAATCTTAATCAAAAAATCTCAAGACCCATATCTACAAACCCTTTAATCCGCATCCTCTTATCCTCAACCTATTGAGTACTTTTTCCTTCTTCTCATCACTGTTCTTCACTGTTCCTGGTTGAGACTAATTTTCTCAATATCCTCAACACACAGCTCATCCAATCCTTCTTATCAATGCAATATGAGTATGTTGACATCAATGACAACACTGGTTAACCTCATACTTGCAACATGAACTACCACTCTCCTCCCTACCATAGACTTACTCATGAGTCACCCTCGAGCTTGGAGGTCATCCACACACAAGGATCCTTCACTTCACAACACAACAAACATAAAGACAAAGAAACATGAAGAACACCCATGACTTACACAAAACAAAACTCATAGAAATAAGTTTGAATGGGTAGGGGAGTGGACATCACTCAACTCAAGCGTGCCACTCCAAAATCTAAAAAATCAACTCTATCAAGGCCTTAAGCCTAATTTTTTTATACCATGAATCACATACTTTTCTCCATGGCTCTCAAGCCTTTCAAAATGCTCAAACTCACAACTTTCCCTCAAGGATTAAATACCAAAACTAGGAGGTGACCTTGAGGAGGTTCACTCCTCCCCCACCCCACACATGTTGAGCATTTTCTCCAAATGGGGAGGCTCTTACATACACCCATAGAATCCCCACAACAACAAAAAATGTAAAATACATACACAAAACCATCACACAAGAAATGTAAAATACATAAGGAAAGGCATCAAGCCTTGAATCCTACTTTAAATAGCCCACAAGGAAGATAGTTCAAGAAGAGCCCTTCCAAATCCACCTCCAAGTCTTTCTCTAAGTGAGCCTCCAAAAATTCCTCTAACTCTCTCCCCAAATTCAAATAAAATTAGAAAAATAAAATGAAATCAACAACCCTCTCCCTCTCTTCAAGAGGGATTAAAATAGGCTCTCTTCATGAGCCTTGAGGAATGAGAAGGTGACACATGTCACCTTCTCCTTCCTCCTCACATCCACTTGCAACCTTCATGGAATGTGGGGGTGACACTTGTCATCCTCCCATTCCACCAAGTCTTGCCCCTTCCACTTGTGCTCTCTCACACATGTGGGAGCAAAAGGTGGAGACAAAAAAGGATATGGGTACAACAAGTGTCCCAATCCAATCCTCCCATGAAAGCCCACAAAACCCCAAGGTACCCTCACCAATGTGAGAGAGCCTTGGAGTTGAGTCCTCTATAATTTAGGGGTCTTGAAGACTCCCCAAGCCTTGGAAAGAGGTGTGGATAAGGTTGAGTGTTTGACCCAACTTTCCACTCCTTCCCAAACTTTCATTTTCATCACTTTACTTCAAGGTGAAGTTTAAGTGACCAAATGAGAGTTTTCCTAAGGTTAGACAAGCTCCAATGGTCCCTAGACCCTAGGGGTACAACTCAGGGTCATTTTTAACCCATTTTGAGCACTATAGGGTGAGTAAAATCACATGAAAAGGGGTCACAAAATAAAAACTCAAAAAAATAAAATTAATTAAATATTACACTTTTACAACACAATATAAAATCACTGAAAAATGGTAGACCTAGCCCAAAAGACCACATAAGCTAACATTACGAAAATTCATCATGCATTAACACAAATGATCTTGGTTCCTCTTGGAACTAAATCGGCTTAACACAGGAATTCACAAAATGTGTGGGATAATCTCTAATTATCCGTGGCTTGGTTAGAACACCCACACACTCAAACAAAAGATTAATCCAACATGTATATCATAGCCAAAGCAAGAGAAAACATACACTCACACCATCACATAATCATATAAAACAATCATAACTTCACATCATAATTAGATTCAAAATTGTACATTTCTATAATCCATCTCAAAATAAAATCACATAATAAATCCATAACATAATCTCACAATTAATGTGTCAAAATAATATCATAATGAATATCACATGTCAAATCATCATCAGTGAATCAAAATCAGGATCTAGTCTCATTAAAACATGCTAAACATAATTAACCAAAATAAAAGCATATAGTCCAATAATTCTACATATAGGGATCAACAGTCCCTAAAAGTCTAAAATGTGTCTCCAATAGTAATATGAAATGATCAAAATAGGGGAGTGAAAAGGAAGGCCCCACATCCTCCCCCAATACTAAACTTCCTCCTGGAAGTCCTTAAAGAGGTGAGGATAAAGTGTCCTCAATCTAGCTGCATCCTCCCATATTACCGTGACCTCATCGTACCTGTCCCACTGGACCCTAACCTAGTCCAGCTCTCGACCTTGAAGGCCCAGCATCTGACGAGCCAATATGTGAATTGGCTCCAAAGCCAACTATCCGTCCACCTCTAAATATAGTGCACTCCAATCTAATACATGAGAGAAATTAGATATGTAACATTGCAAAACAGATACATGTAATACATCGTGGATGCGCTATAGGTTAGGTGGCAAGGCTAGATGGTAGGCTAAGGGTCCTATCCACTCCAAGATCTCAAAAGGCCTAACAAACTGTGGTGCGAGCTTAGAGCCCTTCCCATAACAGATTGGACTCTTGTGCGGTCACACTCTCAAGAATACTTTGTCCCCAACCGAGAAGCTCTGATCTAATCTCTTAGCATCGGCATACTTCTTCTATCTATCTTGTGCCTCCTAAAGTCTCTGCCTAATCAAGGTGACCTGCTGCTCCATATCCTGCACCAACTCTGGCCTAATAGTGACCTTGTCCTCTAAACGATCCCAACTCAACAGTGTCTTGCAAGGTCTATCGTACAAGGCCTGAAAAGGAGGCATACCCAACAAGCTGTGATGCCCATTGTTGTAGGCAAACTCAACTAGATATAGATACTCCTCCCATCTAGATTGGTGATCCATAATGTACATATAGAGCATATCCTCTAGAACCTGATTCACCCTCTCTGTCTGTCCATCTGTCTCAGGGTGATACACTGAACTAAATTTGAGCTATGTGCTCAATGCCTGCTGTAATGCCCTCCAAAAGGCTGATGTGAACACTGAGTCTCTGTCAGAAATGATACGGTGAGGTACTCCATGCAATCTAATAATCTCATCCAAGAATACTCTCGCCATTGATGGTGCATTGTACATCGTACGTATAGGTGATAAATGCACCACCTTGGTCAACTTGTCAACCGTCACCATGATGGCATCATGGCGGTGAGATGACATAGGAAGACCAATAATGAAATCCATGGAAATGGTGTCCCATTTCCACTTAGGTATCTTGTGAGGGTATAAAAGACCTACTAGATGCTGGTGCTTGGCCTTGACCCTCTGGCACTCAAGGCAACGAGCAACATACTCTACAATATCTCATCTCATACTTGCCCAAAGATACAACTGTCGCAAGTTGATATGCATCTTCTTCACCCCTGGGTGTGCTACATAAGGTGCTCTATGAGCCTTTGAAAGAACTACTGTATGTAGGTCACCTACATGGGGTACATAGATGTGTTGTCAATGTCTAAGTAACCCATTTGGCTCTAGGGAATATCCTACATACTTGCCCACAAGGGCCCTCTATGACTGGATCTCCTGCTGCACCTCAAGAAACCACTCATCCTTAGGCAGATGTTGAATGATACGCCCTCTCAAGTCCACACTCAAGATCAAGGTTAGAATCTCGTGGCACCTTCAACTCAATGCGTCAGAAACCACATTCTCCTTCCCTTTGATGTAGTGGACATCAAAGTCATACTCGCAAAGAAACTCCATCCAACGTCATTAACGAGCATTTAAATTCAACTACATGAATATGTATTGTAAGTTGTGGTGATCTGAATAAAGCTCAAAGTGCCAACCCAATAGAAAGTGTCTCCAATGAACAAGAGCATGAGCCACTATTGCGACCTCTAAATCATGAGTGGGGTAGTTCAACTCATGGGTCTTGAGCTTTCGTGACTCATACGCGATTGCTCTACCACCCTACATAAGCATGACTCCCAAACCCTCAAGTGATGCATCAGTACAAACCACAAAATCCTCTACTGGATTAGGAATCACTAAGATGGGAGCACTGATAAGACACTCCTTGAGGATCCTGAAGGCCCTCTCGCACTGCTTAGTCCAAGTGAAGCTCTTCCCTTTCCGCTGAAGAGAAGTGATGGGGTGCGCTATCTTGGAAAAGCCCTCTATGAATCTGTAGTAATACCCAGCTAATCCCATGAAACTCCTAACCTTTGTCACACTGGTGGGTGCTGGCCAATCCCTGATAGCCCTGATCTTCGATGGATCTATAGAGATACCATCGCCAGATACGATGTGCCCCAAATACTGCACCTCGGTCCTAAAAAAGGCACACTTCGCCAAGTTGACAAAAAGTTGCTGCTCTCTCAAACACTGCAAAACCTGACGTAAGTGCTCCTCATGCTCCTCCTCGGTCTATGAGCAGATCAAAATATCATCAAGGAAAATGATCACAAACTGATCCAAGTAAGTGTAGAACACCCCATTCATGAGACTCATGAACACTGCAGGGGCGTTCGTCAAGCCGAAGGGTACCACAGTGAACTCATAGTGGCCATACCGAGTCTAGAAGGTGGTCTTATGGATGTCTACCTCTATAATGCGTAACTGATGGTAACTAGACTTCAAGTCTATCTTAGAGAACACTCTAGCTCCCTGCATCTGGTCGAAGAGGTCATCAATCCTAGGTAGAGGATAACGGTTCTTCACCGTCACCTTATTAAGTTGCCTATAGTCCATGCACAAATGAAGAGACCCATCCTTCTTCTTCACGAAGATGACCGGTGCGCCCCATGGTGAAATGCTAGGTTAGATGTGCCCCTTCTCAAGCAAATCCTCTAACTGCAACTTGAACTCCATGAGCTCATGTGTAGTCATCCTGTAGGGTGTACAAGACACTGGCTCGGCACCTGGCACTAGATCAATGTGAAAGTCTACCTCTCTTCATGGAGGCATACCTGGTACTCTGGTGGAAAGACATCGGCAAACTCCCTCAAGATAGGATGGTCATCTAATGACATCTCTAGCTCATCCTCTGATAGGTCACTAACCATGATTTCAAACAACTGACATCCCTTTCACATGCAGTGCTTAAGCTGCTGAGCAGATATCATATGAACTACTGTGGGCTTCTGAATGCCCACTACCTCGACTGACATGCCATGATAATCTAAATAGCTAATCACCTTTCAGCGACAATTTAGCTTGGCTCTATGAGCCACAAGCCAATCCATGCCTAAAACTACACCATAGGATCCTAAAGGCATAACCCTAAGGTCACATAATATAGTGAAGGCCCCCAAAGATATCTCACAATCCTGAACCAAAGCATCTATTGACATCTTGTCCCTAGTGGCCAACTCAACCTCCCACCTATCGCGCTGTCTAGAGGCCACTAGCCTGCAATGCTCCACTAACGATGGAGATATAAATAAATCAGTACTGCCAGAGTCAAATAAAATAGCAATGGGGACATCCCCAATCATACATGCTGTCTCAATCACTGAGGCTTGGAAGTTGGCCTGTTGGTTATCAACCTCTACAAATATATGGTGGGATCTACCCACATCACCAACTGTCTACTCTAAACCTCCTGCATGAGGCTGTCCCCTTGCTGTAAAGCCCTATGGGCATTCTCTGGCTAAATATCCTGCCCCACCATAAACATAGCATGGGCACCAAGCCTAAACCTATCTAGTTTGTGTCCTACTACTCTGTTGTTGTTCAATCCAACCCATGGACCCCTGAGAACCCCTGTAAGACTGCTGTGACCTAGCAGGTGCCGCAGGTGGTCCCTATTGTCTCTGATCTCTACGGGGGCCCTACTGCTACCAACCATGATTCTGTCCTCCCTATGCCCTCTGCTTGGGCCTGGACCTCTACTGATACTGCTGTTGTGGAGGCCTAAGAGGTAAAGGTGCAGAACTAAACCCTCCTCTCTGAGGTGGTGGTGGTGATCTATGGAAATTATGCTACTACTGCTGGCTACGATCCTGAAACTAAGGGTGTGAAATCTGACCTTGTCCCTATATCTCCTCCGCAATGTATGCCTTCTTGGTAGCCTCACTCAAGGTCTAGGGGTTTGCCATGCGCACTGGTCCTAATATCCCCTGATTCAAACCTCTAATAAATTTGTGAACCAGAATCTTTTCATCATGGAGATACTCCAAATAACGTGACAGCTCAGTGAACCTGCTCTCATACTATGCTACAGTAGAACCTCACTGCTGTAAATCATGGAACTCATCAATATGACGCTGCCTATAATGGTCTGACAGATAACGCGCATTAAAGCGCTCAATGAAAGTGTCCCATGAAAGTGTATCTAAAGATAAGCGGCGCTTGCACTCCTTAGTGCGCCACTAAGTCATTGTTGTGTCTCTCAACAGGTGAACCGCCACATGTGCCTTTGTGTTTCCCTCGTAAGGACACAACACAAAGCACCTGTCTAAACTAATAAGCCAAGCCTCCACCTTGGCTCCCTCTGTGGTCCCTGTGAAGGTGGGTGGATTCAGCCTAAGTAAGTCTCTGATGGGGTCTCCTTAGTCTCTGTGTACTCTGATAGGCTCATCCACACCATAACCACAAGGCCCATGATAAACCTACTCTACCCTCACAACCTCCTCTCATCTCGCATGATGCGGAGGGCTCCTGCTACGAGCTCTATAAGCTGAACCAACCTCCTCCACTATCGTGTCAATATCCCAACATAAGGCTCTACACGTGGTGCCACTCGCGGCTCGATGTGGGGCTCTACACGTGGCTCCACATGCGACTTAGCATGTGGCTCCTCTTATAGATCAACGTGAGGCTCGACATGTGGCTCAATATGTGGCTCTACTGCAGCCGATGGTAACCTATCTAACACTGCCTATAATGCCTGCAAGATCTGTGGTCAGATATCAAGTGCAGGTGGTGCTTGTGGTGCCTGTGGTACCGGCAGTCCCTGACCCTCAGTTGATGAATCACTATGTACCTCGATGGACGCAGTGCGGTATGAACATGCTCACCTCATTTTGTGTGGCATCCTACAAGAACCAGGTAATCACGAATCAGAAGGATTTGTGAAATAAGTAATGTGCCCAAATAAGTCTAGTGTTTAAACTTGGGCTTTGATACCAAATGTCATGCCCACATTTCCCATGCGGTCATGACATGCATCACATGTGTCATGTCCACATTTGTCATGTGGTCATGACATGAAATATCAAAAAAATTTCATGCATCCCTAGAAACCCCCTCGCACGCGTCAACGTGCTTGGTGGCAATACGCATAAGGCGTAAACATGTCAATCAAATTTGGGGTAATGTGATCACATATGCAATCCCCTGCATGATGATAGTTGACTAAGGGCGTCAATGCGACGCAAGGAGTGTCGCCATTAGGGTTAGGATCGGTTGATCAAAACCCTAAGTTTTCCATAGTGAGTGATGGGATTTCGATACGAGTTGAAATCGAACCCTAATTCTAATTTCATAAAAGAATTAAATAATCACTTAAATAAAACATCTAATTTGTGGAAACATTTAAATATTACTCAACAAAAGGGGTAAAGTTGCTAAGATAAATAACTCTACTTTCACGAAAAAATCTGGGAGCATAACACCTTATTAGCATTCAAAATAAATAATTTAAAAAAGGTTTCCCATTAATACGTTTATAAGAAAAATTAGATTAAAGGTTAAGTTAACTCATCTATTTTTTTTTTAAAAAATTAGCTTTCCAATTAAATGAAAATTATATTAAATAAAACAATTAAATAATTAAGCCCATAAAATAAAGACCAACTAATAAATATAATCCAAACAATTAAATTTATTCTAACAAGTCAAATATAACCTCCCCAAAGTTAGAGGACTTAAGGGTAATAACCTCACCCTAACTAAATAAATTATAATACAATTATATAATCCCCCTAAAAGTATTAAATATAATATTCTAAAAAAAAAGAAACAAATCAATCTTCCCCAACCCATAAAAATCAAAAGGCACTAATAAAACAATAAAAAGGATTTCCAAATTAAATAAATCAAAACCCACCTATCAAAAAAATTAATTTAGAATCCTAAAAAAAATTAAAAAGCATAAAAAGGATGGAAAAAGCCTACATAAAATGCTAACTACATGATACCTAAATTAAAAACTAAAGTCTCCTATTCCACTTAAAAATTAAATAACAAACTATACAATTATTAAATACTAGAAAATCCACTCCTAACATTAAATTTACCTCATGCCCAATTAATTAAATGATACATTAAAAAAATAATGAGAATAAAATTCCTAAACAAAAAAGGAAGAGGGTAAATTGAATAAATGCTAATTTAAAAATTCAAATAACCCTAAAAGCTCTCCCAATAAAAAAATACTTTCCTTATGGAAAGAATAGTAAAACCTTATCCCTATATTTTTTCCTCTCATTCTATTCTCTATTTTGTTTTCTCCTCTTCTCTTCTAATTTCTTCTAGCTTTTTCTCATTTTCTCATTTGTTTATTTTGTTATTTTGTTGCAGGTGCAAGGCTATGTCAGCCATGAAAAAGATGGTATATACAGAGGTATATCTATTGTTTATTTTGTTAAGGAGTTATATATATATATATATATATATATATATATATATATATATATATATATAATTGAATAAACATGTTGATCTAGGTATTTTCTTTTGAAAATGTGTATACCCATAAGATCTAGGTTATTATTATACTATTTTATTAAAGAAAAATAGAGGGTTGAGTATGTATATGTATATATATATGTATGTATATATATATACATATGTATATATATATACATATGTACATATATATACATATGTATATATATATATACATACATATATATATATATATATATATATATATATATATATATATATATATATTAACAACGACATATTTTCAAACTACAGGGCCTAATGAGTGAAATGGCAGACTGTCAAGTAAGCCGATGCAGAGACAGCTTCACCGTCAGTTTTAAACAAGGGAAAGGGGTGGATGGGGGGAGGGGGGGAGGGGGGGCGGATACCCCCCCATCTTCCCATGGACTGAAACTGTCACCCCCCCCCCCACTTTCAAATTTTTTTGTTATAAAAAAAAACCCTAATACGAATAGGGGATTCAGTCTACCAACACTTTAATTTCAATCTCATTTATTTCAGAGGGGTATTTTTTTGTGGGCCGCACATTATATTATGACAGTCGATTTTATTTACATGATATTTTATTTTATATATATATATATATATATATATATATATATATATATATAATAGTAAGGTTTAAGATACTTTTTAACTATATATATATATCCTTCCAAACCAAATTTTGACTAACATAAAATATATAAGTTTATGTATATATTTATATATCTATACACCAATTTGTGTATATATCTAAATATATACATATGCATATATTTCATAAAAAAATGCAAGTCTAATAGAGCATTAGGGACTAATTTTGACAACAACAATAAAATAGGACATCTATATTATATATATTTTTTAAAAACAACAAGTAATATGAGAGTAAATATATTTTTCTAACAAATAAGCAGCACTATTACTTTTTTTTCTTTAAGCTACAACATCCATTAAACCATTGCATTGTATCTTCAACAAACAAGAAGTTATGTTTTCATTTCCATTTCATAGGAATATTACAACAGCAAGTTAAATAACTAACACATTTTTTTATTTGAGCCAAAATACCAATTAAAACGGCAAGCTAACATTTTGCTATTAATAAGAGCACAAAGAGTAGTTCTAACACACAACCAAGGTGAGGAGAAAACCACCCTTATAATAACAAAAAGTTACAATACAATGGCCTCATGACCTTGGCTCTTTGATAGCCAAAAATAACACAACATAACATGAGAAAGCTTTCTTCATTCAAGCTCCACTATCTTCAAATAAACATGCAAAAAATAGGACAAGGAGGGGAAGCAAGCCACGAAGTACCACTCTCCTCCCTACCATAGACTCACTCATGAGTCACCCCCGAGTTTGGAGGTCATCCACACACAAGGATCCTTCACTCCACAACACAACAAATACAAAGACAAAGAAACATGAAGAACACCCATGGCTTACACAAAACAAAACTCATAGAAATGAGTTTGAAGGGGTAGGGGAGTGGACATCACTCAACTCAAGCATGCCACTTCAAAATCTCAAAAACTCAACTCTATCAAGGTGTCAAGCCTTTTTTTTTACACCATGAATCACATACTTTTCTCCATGGCTCTCAAATCGTTCAAAATGCTCAAACTCACAACTTGCCCTCAAGGCTTAAATACCAAAACTAGGAGGTGACCTTGAGGAGCTTCACTCCTCCCCCACCCCATACATGTTGAGCATTTTCTCCAAATGGAGAGGCTCTTACATACACCCATAAAATCTCCACAACAACAAAAAATGCAAAATCCACACACACAAAACCATTACACAAGAAATGTAAAATACATAAGGAAAGGCATCAAGCCTTGAATCCTACCTTAAATATCCCACAAGGAAGATAGTTGAAGAAGAGCCCTTCCAACTCCACCTCCAAGTCCTTCTCCAAGTGAGCCTCCAAAAATTCCTCTCTCTCACTCCCCAAATTCAAATAAAATTAGAAAAATAAAATGAAATCAACAACCCTCTCCCTCTCTTCAAGAGGGATTAAAATAGGCTCTCTTCATGAGCCTTGAGGAATGAGAAGGTGACACATGTCACCTTCTCTTTCCTCCTCACATCCACTTGCAACCTTCATGGAATGTGGCGGTGACACTTGTCATCCTTCCATTCCACCAAGGCTTGCCCCCTCCACTTGTGCTCTCTCACATGTGGGAGAGAAAGGTGGAGCCAAAGAAGGATGTGGGTACAACAAGTGCCCCAATCCAATCCTCCCATGAAAGCCCACAAAACCCCAAGGTACCCTCACCAATGTGAGAGAGCCTTAGAGTTGAGTCCTCCACAATTTAGGAGTCTTGAAGACTCCCTAAGCCTTGGAAAGAGGTGTGGATAAGGTTCAGTGTTTGAGCCAACCTTCCACTCCTTCCCAAACTTCTATTTTCGTCACTTTACTTCAGGGTGAAGTTTAAGTGACCAAATGAGAGTTTTCCTAAGGTTAGACAAACTCCAATTGTCCCTAGACCTTAGGGGTACAACCCAGGGTCACTTTTAACCTATTTTGAGCACTATAGGGTGAGTAAAATCACATGAAAAGGGGTCACAAAATAAAAACTCAAAAAAATGAAATCAATTAAACATTACACTTTTACAACACAATATAAAATCACTGAAAAAGGGTAGACCTAGCCCAAAAGACCACATAAGCTAACATTACGAAAATTCATCATGCATTAACATAGATGATCTTGGTTCCTCTTGGAACTAGATCGGCTTAACACAGGAATTCACAAAATGTGTGGGATGATCTCCAATTATCCATGGCTTGGTTAGAACACATGTGCACTCAAACAAAAGATTAATCCAACATGTATATCATAGCTGAAACAAAGGAAAGCATACACTCACACTATCACATAATCATATAAACAATCATAAAATCACATCATAATTAGATTCAAAATTTTGCATTTCTATAATCCATCTCAAAATAAAATCGCATAATAAATCCATAACATAATCTCACAACTAATGTCTCAAAATAATATCATAATGAATATCGCATGTCAAATCATCATTAGTGAATCAAAATCAGGATCTAGTCTCATCAAAACATGCTAAACATAATTAACTAAAATAAAAGCATATAGTCCAATAATTCTGCATATCGGGATCAATAGTCCCCAAAAGTCTAATGAAATGATAGAAATAAGGGAGTGAAAAGGTAGGCCTCACATAATTGTTGTCCAAAATCATTTTCAACACTTTCATACATACAAACTAATAAGAAGGAAAGATTGCCACAACTAGTGCATTGTCCAGAAATACATGAACTTAAATAAAATAAATGCCCATTAGATCTTTCACAAAACAAACCTGCTATAAACTCCTTTATTGTTTTAGGTGGCATATTAATACCACATTTCTACATAATCATGTTATTATGTAAAGTGCAACATATATATTGAAAAAATTCGTAATAATAATGAAATTGCACATGCGTTTTACAACAACAAGAGATCCGTTGCTTATTAATTTTGACATACCAAGGTTTACATTTTTCAAATACTCTTTGACTTATGCTAATATTTCTAGGTAACATTGAATCATCTAAAAATTTTCTATAAAATTTGGTTTGAGTTGTGTCTAATAGGTGTTTTGGATGAGGATCATGAATTTTGGACCCCACTCTTAATTTCAAAACATCTCTAGCATTAGATGATACCCTAGTATTATCATGCCAATATTTTTCAACCAAAGATTTGATTTCCTTATTCAATTTCATGTGAGACTTTGGGAGTCGAACACTAAAACTCCAACATTGGTTGATTAGATCATTTTCTATACTTTCTCTTCTCTTTGTTGCTCTTACCAATGTTTTAGGATGTATGTTTAGAATTCCACTAATGTTGCTTAACATTCTTTTATCCAAAGTTGTTTTATTAACTATAGCAGTTGTTATAGCTCATCATACTGCATTCTTATCTTTAGATCGACTCTTCTTTCCAATAGACTCAATGGCACTAGCAACAGTACATATATCATGTTTAAGTGATTCATCTTTTCTGTTGGTTTCACAAAACTGCCTAACTTTTTCATTACTTTTCTCATTTTCCACATTCTCATCAATTGCATCATGAGTTGACATTGAAATGATAGTCTTTTTCGATAAAAAAATTGTTTGTATAATCTATTGGCATATGTTCTTATTTGTCTCCAAGCAATCTTACCAAGAAGATTATCCAAAACAATACTTTCAAATAAAAAAAAATCATTTTCAACAACACAAGGATTTTTTATTTTCAACAACACAAGGATTTTCATTTTCAACACAAAGGATTTTTATTTTGACCAACACAAGGGATCTCATTTTCAATATTATTTTCTACAACTTGTCTATGAATTAAATCAATCTCAACATTGTTATATATTGAGCTTCTTTTAAATGATCAATACGAATATCAGCTATAATCACATTTTCCATATCATTCAAAGGTGGATTTGAAGATGTACTTGGATTCATGTCTATTTTCACATTCTCCATAACATTGAAAGGTGGATTTGAAGACATACCGGGATTAGTTTCTATAATCAAATTATCTTCCACATTCACCTCTTGCAAATTTACATCATCTACATCCATGGCCTCTTCAATGTTTTTATCTTCAATGGTCATGGAATCAGATGCTTCAACATTATTCATTGCTTGAATCCTCATTCTTCTATCTCTTTGTCATTTTGCCCCCTTCTCTCTATTTGCTTGAATTTCTTTAGGGGTCAATGCTTGCCTATATTTCCTCTTTTGATGATGATGTGATCCCATGATTACAAAATTTAGAAGTACATATGAATTTCAATAGTAAAAGTCTCTTTTTTATTCCTCCATCAAATGAATAGAAAATGAATAAAATTCCACTCTAAAATTGTCCCAATGTTGCCTCCTTCCAAAATTCAAATGAAACTACAAGTTCAAGAGCATGTAGAGACAAGCTTTGATAAAAATTTGTAGAAAGTCGCTTTCGGTCGTACAGAGTCATGTAAGATGTCACATTGTAGACTTGACAGTAATTTTTTATCAGTAAATTTTAAAAAAAGGTCAAAAACTAAATAAGAACCCATTTATGAAATGGGATTCCATTTAGGATACAGGATCCTGTATCCTAAATGGGATCCCATTTTATTTTGCATCATTGGAATTAATTAAAAAAAAAAACAGGATCCCGTTTCTAAAGCAGGATCTCGTTTCTTGAAATTTGAAATCTAGGCGTGGCTTTTGCTATGGGTTTCAGATCGGGAAAAGGTTTGGGAACCCAACCCTTGGCTTTGGACCTACTTTGACCTGCAACTTGAAGGTCATGTCAATGTCACTAGAAAAAAGTGACTTTGGACATATGTCTAAAAATATTTTTACATATTTTTTTGTTGAAATTAAAACCCATTATAGATGAGATTATGTAGATTCCAAATATGTAATTTATTTACAATTTGATTATTTTTTCTATTTTTTAAATAATTTTTTATGAAACTGGTCCATAAACTTGAAATGTTAGGTTTTCTTATTATTTTAATAAATTTTTATTAAAATAATTTTTTGAAAACAAATTATACGTCAACAATCTTCAGACAATTCTTTTCAATTTGAAAAAAATTAAAAAATGATAAATTTAGGTCATCTTATGCGTGACATACATGAGGGATTTTCAAAACAATAATTATGACCAATAAAAATTAATATAAAAATATTTTAAAAAATTACAAAAAAATATCGTCAACAATCTTCATTGTGTTAAAAATATTTTCCCAAAAGGATATAGAAAAATACAATTATTTAGGTCAAAATACGGTTGACGTACACGTGCATGGTATGGTAAAAAAAAGTTGACTTTTAAACAGTGGTTTTTAGACATGCCTATTGAAAATCAATTTGTATTATCTGAGTATTAAAATAAATTACATATTTGGAAACTAGACTCCGAGTACTACATTTCATATTACTGACTTTTTTAAAGATTCAATCTTTAATTGCTTCAAAATTTTAGGTCAAATGTGACAAATTCTAAAAATCAGGGAAAACACTTCCACTTTTTGGCCAAAAAGTGGACTCAACTTCTTGCACACACCCTCTAGAATTTGCGATGTCTCAAGATTTTAAATGAAATGTCTTAATTTATGTTTGCCTTGGGATCAGAAATTATCTTCTCTATGAAAGGTCAAGTCCAATGGTTGGGGTCAAGTCCACACTCATAGAAATGTCATTCAACTAGAGAAATGATCCAATAATCTACATAACTCTACTTTCTATTTTTCTAATTCACCCTAACTTCTTCTACCTTTTTTTATATTTGGTGACTAGTGGTATTTAAAAATACTTTTGAAGGAATGTCATTAGTGTCACAAGGGGATACATTCTCCTAGATCAACCCCTAAAAAACTTAGGTAAATGATCAAAGACAACACTCTTCAGTCACGCATATGCTCCTAGGATGATCATGTAGAACCAGATTCCTTTTATTGCACCAATGGAAGTGTTTCCTTCCCTAAATGCAAATGATATTCAAACAAATTCTTGGACCATCAAATGAATGTAATTTAAAGCCTTTAAATATAAGTACGTAGCAATAAAACATGCAAATATTTGGTTGGTTAACTCTAAGTGGGAATAAAATGAGCGAGAGTTGACCAAAATTTGAATTTGAATTTTAAACTATCAAAGGTCAAATCCACAATTGGAGGGTTGATTCCATGAGCACAAACTTCACCCATCAAATTATGAGAGCAACCCAGTTTAGATCTCATCATTCTTCTTCTGATGCATATACATTGCATTTCTAAGTTATGATTAAAATAGTGGATAGCTATCTTTTAGCCATCACGACAAAAATAGTGGCAAAATCAAGATGAGAATGAAATGTCTAGGGATAAGTGCATGGATAAACATAATAAATGAAGGGTACATATAAATGTGAGAAAATGTAAATAAGTAGGGGACAAATGTGTGAGAATGTGTGTATGTAGAGACATGTAAAGACTAGAGGAATGAACCCAACTTTATACAAGATTGCACCATTTATCAATATGTACATGTATTAAAATGATTCTTTAAAATAAAAAAATAAAAATTAAATAGAAAATAATATAATTATATAAATAAAAATTATTTATACATAAATTATTAATAATCTATAATTATTGATATATTATATTTACATTTACTAACATTTTTAAATAAATATACTTAAAATATATATGCTAGTTGTAAGGTGTGTTTTCTTCTTTTATATATAAGGATTTAAAATTGGTGAAATTCTTTATTTTATCCATTAACCTATCACCTTTAATTGGAAGCTTCTTACAAATATAAAATGGATTTGTATTATGCTTTTTGTTGTCCCATGAGACAAGATGCTCTTCTTTTGCAAATCACTTGGAAAAGATAAAGACTATTTTATATACTTGGCCTTACCGTGTGAAGGCATCATCTAAATATCTTATATAGAATAAAGTTTAATACATAGAATACTCTTTTTATCTCAAGAAAGACGAAAGCACTAATGAAATGCTTCACTAATGGCAAAGAATCGCATCCTCAATTATAAAACTATGATAATCTTTGATAAGGTGGAAGGTAAATACTTCAATACAATAATCACTCCATATCTTATTATATAAGTTGTGCCCGCCTAATAGTTAAGAAGAGCGACCTTTTCTAAATTGATTATTTTATTTCATTGGATTATCTAAATGAGATTAGGATTATAAAAATTAAGTGATGGCATAAGGAAAACATTTTAGGTAGATATATTTGTAATAGTGAAAAAGGCATTCACATGCCCTTTTTCCTATTACTTTGGGTTTAACTTTAATAAAATTGTTTTTAATGTATTAAGTAGTGTATAATTGGTATATTTTTGAGTTGGAAGTTGACAAGTGATTGTATTCTAATTTTATTTTATCTTTACACATTTGAAGAGTAAGGATTCTCTTGTTGAATCCACCATTCACCACCATAGTTTAGATCCATGGGTACATATTCGACCCAAGCTAGTTTTGCATGTATTAATTTAAACCATGAAATTTTAAACTCAAAATTTCTAAATTAGGCCCATATTTTCCTCCCTTACTATCCATTATGAGCCAACTAAGGTACAAATTATTTAAAAGTGCATGCTAGGGGTTGTATTTAAGGACATGCCCTAATTAATTTGCATATCACTTATAAATCTAGATCCATAGAAAGCATAACTAGCACATTAGCATTATATTATTTGCTTGTGTCAGCTAGGCATACTGCATGTTTAGATGTTGTCTTTGATATTTATTCATCAACCTCAAATTGGCTCACCTTGGGTTTTGGCTAAGGGAGAATCCTCTTACTTAGAAAATTTCTTCAATAGTGTTTCTAAACACTACATTACAAGTCACGAATGTAGAAGCGAGTAGGTTTTAGAAGCCTAAAAATTAGAGAAATTTAGATTACAAACCCTAAGTTCAATTCCATGTTTAGAGAATTAATTTTTGCACTCATAAAGATTAGATTTTGCATTTGTCGAAGTCAACTGATAGTTGTACAATCAGTTTTTCATTTCTGTAGCAGTCATTTGATAGATCTTTTGATGCATTGGTGAATTCATTTGTGATACCTAGAATAGTCAAAATCTATATTAGATTTCACGCTAAGTACATTTAATTGTTTTCATTTCATTTTCATACTAATTGCAATATTTAATTTACATTATCAATTATCAATCCCACCTCTAAATCCTAGAATATTATTATTGTTTCTAAGTTATTTGGGCCCTAAGATATTTTATTTAAAAGTGTTATTTTCTTTTACATTTGCTAATGAACTCGACATTCCTACATGACCTAGGGTTTATCCTTCTTTTATTAGAATTTTTAGATGTAATTTTCTAATTAGATTTATTAAACATTAGATCTAATTAGGGTTTGGATCCACTCCCATTTTTTCTTTATTGATTTATCTTGATTAGATTTTAAGAATTCATTGTTTGTTGCCTCTGTGATCTTTACCCACCCCATCCTCCCTTGTGTACATTCATTGCTAGATCTTTATCATGGATGTATTTTTCCCTTTCCTTACCAAGACCACTTCCTATGTCACTATACTTTATGATGAAACATCGTCCTATAATAGTGATCAAGCTACTACTTCAACCTTATATTAATTTGATACATCTGAGGGTCTTAATTCATGTGATGCTGTACCTAATGAGTCTCATGATAGATTTTCTTTTACATATATGGATTCTCCTCCACATACATATCATGCTTCTTCTTTCCCTAAGGAGTATAGTGATGTAGATGATGCACATATTTTACCTTCCCATGAGGTTGGTAGTCCTTCATTCCTATTCATTTGTTCTTTGTCTATTAATGATAATTTAATGAGGAGCATAGTGAAAGTTCTTCCCATGATGTGGATGATGACACTTTGGTTCATGATGATTTGGTTTATGATGCATGTTATTTAACACACTAATGGTTGATTCATTTAGTAGAATTGATACTACAAAGTTACATGTTAGATTATTCTTATCTTCATATTATTCTTATATACATGATGATAAGAGTTATATACATTCATTTGGTGCTACTCTGGTTGATAGAGATAAAAAATGGTTTGATTTGTGCCATGATTATTATACATCCTTCAATTCTTTGTCATGTATTTTTATTAATTACTTTACTTTATTTTTGGCTCTAGAGAATGTGGTACTAATGATTCTCATTCTTCACTTTCCAGTGGCCCTTCCTTAGTGGATCTTATGGATTTTTCTATGCATCATGATAATATACCACATTTTGATGTCCCTATGGACTCTCCTTTGGATCATTTTGTGCTTTCTTATAATGTATCCTTAAGTGACTATAGAGTAAATTCTTATATGCATTCTATTGACCAAACACATGACTTAGACATGCATGAAGATATTTTATAGTTTTTACTTGGCATATGTGAGGATGATGTGCCCCTACATAACATGAAAGTGCATATGGGTAGGGGACATATTGAGAGTGGTATTTCACCTTATTCAATCTCCCTCACATCTAGAACAATGTGTTGATTTTTATGAGCAAATATTTACATAGAAAGGTGTTAAAAGTGAGTTATGGCATAATCCTTTACAATATGAAATTTTAATTTATCCTTCACCAAGTAGATTTGTGGTACATTATTTTACAAAGTATGATGATAAATTTGATCCATTCTTCATCTAAGGACTTTCCAAACTACATGCTTCATTTATTTTTATGAGGATAACTTGCTTACTAAATTTTTCCCAACAAGATTGAGTGGTCATCTATTTACATGGTTTTAATCATTTTCTTGTGCTTCTATAAACTCCTTTGCATTGTAATGTTGAGTCTAAGACATCTATTGCTCAAGTAATACAATGCAAGCAAGAACATGATTTGATTAAGGGCTATATTTTCAATTCCAAGTTTTTACTATGATATGAGTTTAACATCATGGTGTGATGAGATTAAACATATATTTATTGATGGTTTTCTTCCACTCTTCAAAGGATAAGTGTTTTGTAGGCCTTATTATACACTTTCTAATTTATGTGCTAGTGTACATAAAATGTAAGTGTGATAGTGTATGTAAATGTGAATGTGCTTTATTAGAAGAACCTCTTTTATATCACCACATTTCTATCAATTACTCTTATGAAACATAATTATTACATTTGGATAATGGGGGACATGAGGATGTACCTAATGATGATCATCATGCACATACCAAACCAAAGAAATATAGAGAATCCACTACACTAGAGGAGCATCCACATATTGTATTGGAACAACTCTTAGAACACAATATTATTACTTTCAATATAGTTAATCCAATGGACATGTCTAAGCTTGCACCACACATGGTAAAATATTTTTGTTCTTATCATCACATATATGGTCATTTCACAAATAGTTCTATTCCATTGGAGCATAAAATTTGAGGTTAATCATATTGTATTGCGTGATCAAGATTCTTCTATTGACAATTATATGGATCATAGGACGAAAGAACAAAGTTGTGTCGCCTTTTTATAAAAAAGGGACAAACATAATCAATATTTTTAACTTGAAGCACCTAAAATCAATATAAATGTGTGTATGTGTGTGTGTTTCAAATTTTAAAATGATGTAAACTAATGAAATATATATATATATATATATATATATATATATATATATATATATATATATATATATATATATATATATATATATATATATATTGTGGTTTATGATTGTATTTAAAAATAATTTGGTATAGTTTTTTTAATAAACCTATTAATACTATTTGATTGCTAAAACAAAGTTCATATTTAGTGCAATTTATGGGACATCGAGAAGTTTGTAACAAATTTCATTTTTTCTTCCATTTTTTCCATATTGTGAACTTTATATTTAGTGCAATGAAAAACAAATTTTGATTCTGATAATTTTTTATTGAATGTTTAAAATTACATGTCCCAAAACACAACACTTTTATGGCATGTCAAACATTTTGATAGTTATTTATTAGAAACAAAAAATATTATCAACTTGATCAAGATTCTATCCTCTACTATAGAAAACCTTTTCAAATAAATTCAATCATTTTTATTATTTTTTGGGTGAATGGAACCAACCTTAACTTTTAAGATAATGACCCACTTGTCAAAATTTAAAAACAAATAGTAAACAAAATCAAAATGCAATACAAATTATATTTTCAAAATCTATGTAATCAGATCTACAAAATGGAATTTTTCCTTTTTCCAAAAAATGTAATTTCTACATGTAAAAATTGAGCAGGAGTGGCAAAAAAGTGAATTTTATCCTCACTTCAAAAACAAAGGAAATTGGTTGGCACTATGTTTGAATGAAGTAGGTTTGGTCAAACTTGGTTGGGATGAACAAGATATGACCTAACCCCCCTTTAGTTGAACCTATCAACTATGGGGAAAAAATGTGACCTCAATTTTCACTTCCTAATTTTCTTAGATATCCAAGAATTAAGGTTAATTTTATAAAAAATTTCCAACACCAAATACACCTTGTATAATTTTTGGACTAAACATTTGACATTTTCAAAATTTCTTAGGGATTTGGTTCTATTTATGAATTTTCTTTTCAAAGTGCTATTTTT
Source organism: Cunninghamia lanceolata (assembly GCA_027924645.1). Taxonomy (NCBI): domain Eukaryota; kingdom Viridiplantae; phylum Streptophyta; class Pinopsida; order Cupressales; family Cupressaceae; genus Cunninghamia; species Cunninghamia lanceolata. The sequence goes on from BSBN01000320.1 coordinate 10,682,725, forward strand.
TATACATGAATTGTTTTTGTCAATTTCCTCATGCTATTGTACTAATGTTTCTTGTTTCATATAATTTGTGTTGCCTTAAGCCCTTCTATAATGCACCAAACATAATATCTAACAAGATTACCCTCTTGTACCCCAGGAAGGGATGCCCCCAGAGGTATATTTAAGGGATATATAGAAGCCCTTTCGAGTGATAAGGAAAATGCATAAACCTTTATTTCAATTATAAATTCTCTTCTTATTCTTCTCTTTATTTTTGTGGCACTAATTTGTTTTGTCTTCTTCTTCTAGTGATCTATTATTATTAGCTAACCTAGATCCCCATAAAGGGTCTAGTGAAGTGATGAGTGCTACTACTCCAATACCTAAGTTTTAGATAGACCTGAGACCTTTCATTACCATTTTTCTATGCCATTATACTATCATGCACCATTATTCTCTCACATATATCTTTACTTCCAAGTATTGCAAGGTATATCAAAAGATTTTGTATATTGAGATAATTGTTATTTTGAATCATCACACTTCCATGTACCCTTGGGTATATTGGTAGGTGTGGTATATAGGGTGATTTTAATTACAAGATATATACATGTATATCTAAAGTTGGGAGTGATGAATTTGAGGAATAAGGGTTTCTTCTAGCAAACACAAGGATAAATTAATAGTTTAATTCCCCATAAAGGGTCTAGTGAAGTGAGGAGTGCTACTACTCCAATACCCAAGTCTTAGATAGACTTGCAACCTTTCATTACCATTTTTCTATGCCACTTTACTCTCATGTACCATTATGCTCTCACATATATCTTTACTTCCAAGTATTACAAGGTATATCAAAAGTTTTAGTATTTTGAGATAATTGCTATTTTGTATCATCACACTTCCATGTACCCTTGAGTATATTGGTAGGTCTGATATATTGGATGATTTGAATTATGAGTGATATACATGTATATTGAAAGTTGGGAGTGACAAATTAGAGTAATAATGATTTCTTATAGAAAACACAAAGACAAATTAATAGTTTAGGGTTTCTAGAATGTAGGGATTCATTTTTATAGGGTTTGAGGTGTGGAGTACTTAGAGGGTTTAGAATGTACATAAGGTTTATTATTTGTGGTTTAGGGTTTCAATTTTTAGATTTCAAGTTAGGGATTTAGGATTTGATGTTTGTCTATTTAATAGGATATAGTTTATGGGTTTTCTAGGGTAAATTGGGTTTGGGGTATAGAGTTTGGGTTTATGTTTTAAAATATAGGGTTTAGCATCTATATTTTTCTTGATTTAGGGTTTGTTGAACATAAGAAGAAATAGTGTTTGAGGATTGGGGTTTATGGTGTAGGGTTTGTAGTTTACCTAGGTTAGAATTTAGGGTTTAGGGTTTAGAGTTATTACATTGTAAAATGTGTACACTAGCATTTTACACTTAGTTTAGCACCTAGGTGGACCTAAAATGTTTACACTTGCTAATCAGGACCTATTTTAGCACCTTTTTAAACATTAAATGATTAATTCTTGATATCGATGATAAAACCTGACAAAATAACTATGAGACTGACCTAAGAACACCTTAAGTGACTTGTGTCAAGATTTTTGGGCTAAAGGAAAAGGGTGCCCAATTGCCCCGGTCCCTCATTTAGCCCTAACCTATTTTATAGGAATGTCCTCTTAAGGTATCCTAAGTACTTCCTCTTGTCGGCCTTATTTGGTTTTATTCATCATTTGTGAGCAGGAATGCATATAAAAGCAAGTTAGTTTATTCATTTGAACACACCTAAGCTATCTATAACTTCTTGAAGGATTCTTGCACTCTCTCTTCTTTACTCTTCTCTAAAGCTCTCTATTATGGATTATTGCTATGACACTAACTTATTGTAGGTCTTGTGAAGATATTTCTACCTCTTTGGGCTACACCAACTTCTTGAGTCAAGTTGTGATGTTGCATCAAGCATCTAAGGTTTCCATCCTCATGGTGACTTCTTTCCTTCATGCTTTGTTCTAGCATTCCATTCTACTTCAGATTTGCATCTGCCCTCCTAGGGCATGCACTTTTTATCTATCATATTTGCTATTGTGGAGGTGGAAACACCATTCATAGAGTTTGACTTAGGAAATCTCTTAAATAGCACCCAACCTTCTCCTTTTTCTTTGTGCATAGGTTAGAGAAACAAGTTTCTGAAGGTGATTTCCAAGAAGAAGATAGAGCTTGAAGGTACAGACCTGGTAAAGGAATTAGTTTCTACAAACCCTAAAAAGTCCTAGGGCACCCAAGCACCCTAGTCCTTGGTGTTTCTGCTCCTAGATCTAGGTTTTGATCTGATCCCTCATCTCTTCTATCTATTTAGTTTCTAGGTTTCTCCTTCTGACAGTTTGTATGCTTTGATCTTTGTCAATTGGGGTCTCTTATTTTGCCCTAGCTTCATTGGTTGGATTTGGTTGATTCTCCTTTATACAACAAAGGGACAAAACGCATGTAGTGTGGCTCTCCTTCTTGGGTAGAAGCCAAACTCATCTTGTGTTCTACTTTGGATAGAAGAGGGTTTGACTTAATTTGATCTCTTGAGCTAGTTTCTCTTTTCTATCTAACAAGAGTATCTAGCATTTGTACTTGGTTTATGTTTAGTGGTTTATGGCTTAGGATGTAGGGTTTGAGAAACCTTTCTAGGGTTTGAAGTTTGTGTTTAGGGTTTAGAATTAAATGGTTTTTGGGTTTCAAGTTAGGTGTTATTATAGTGATTAAATAGTGTTTTCTTAAGATCTGGGATTTTACATCTATAGGGGTTGGGCTTTGATAAGGTATAAGATTTGGGTATCTAGAGTTTAAAGGATGTATGGTTTAAATAATGTACAAGGATTTATGTTTAGGGTTTGGGGTTTAGTTTTTGGTGATAGGGATTTAGGGCTTGAGGATTGGGGTTTATGATGTAGGGTTTTGGGTTTATCTATGTTTGGTGAGTAGGGTTTCTAGGTTAAATTATATAATGTAGGCCTTGCTTAGTTTATATTTTAGAAGTGTTTTAAGTTTTAGGATGCAAGTTTTGGGTTTTCAAAGGTTTTATTTGGGGTTTAGAATGTAGGGTTTAAAATTTGGATTTTGGAGTTTTGGACTACCAAAGGGTTTAGGGTTTGAGGTTTACAATTTAAGTTTTGAGGTTCTAGGTTTAGGATTTAGGCTTTGGTGTCTAGGTTTCTCTTAATTTAAGGTTTGGTGTTAAGGGAAATGGAGTTTTAGGATTAGAGTTTGTGATGTAGGCTTTAGGATTCATTGGGGTTCATGGTTTCAAGTTTCAAGTTTGGTGTTACTTAGGGGTTTAATAGTTTTTAAGGTTTAGGTTTTAGAATGAAGGGTTTGGTGTTTAGGATATAGGATTTAGGGGTATACGGTTTCTGTTTAGGCTTTAGGATGTGTTAGGTCTCAAAAATATAGGTTGTAAACCTTAAGAGGATGTTAATCTCTCTTAACGCTTTTGGCTAATGAAATAGAGTTGATATAATTGAAACCCCCTTCTCTTTAGGCTCTGTCAGACCTAGGTGGGTGTACCTTGATAACTGATGCAGATTTAAAAGTTGAACTTAGGGATCTATCCACATTGGCATGTAATTGTGAGATAGATATACGCTTTGATGACTACTCCTACTATTAATGTGTGAGATTTTGAATATGTGAATAAGGTTTTGAAATGTTGTTTTGTGGTGAATATGACTAGTAATTCTATTGGATGAATGGGGTCAAGTGTTGTATGATTGCAAATTTAGCTACTTAGTTTAACTCTAACTGCCTAGCACCTTTTAAATGTTTATACCTTATATAAACATGCAAGATTGTAGGTTATTTAGACTCTTCTTTAAAATCCCATTGATATCTTTTCAAGTTACTATGGTTGTCTAAAAGGATTTTAATTCTACCTTGAAGGAAACCAACTAAGATGATCTATCTAAAGGATTTTAACTCTAACCAGAGACCAATTAATAGAAATCACTTAGAAGGATTTAAATCAACTTCTCATAGAAACCAATCAAACATACCACACAGAGACAACAAATGTGCCTTGATAAGTTGAAATGATTTAAATAATAGGAATAGACCAATATGGAGGCAGCCAAATAAATCATAAAATAAATATCCACAAAGCAATTGAACACCAAAGATAAATCCAATGATTAAACCATCTTACCCATTATATAATTTAAGATTTCATAGAAGTCTCTGTATTTGGTACTTGCAAATATAACTGAAAATAATAGTATTATATGATAATTGTTCTTTGACTGATGATGATAAAATGGCCTTGGTTTCCCTTATATATATGGGAAGCAGACAAGCTTCAGGATGAAACAACATGACTATTCCTAAATTGCACCTTTTTGAATAACGAACGTTTGTTATGAAACATAATTAAGAAATAGATAAAGAGAATAATATGGGCATCCGCATTGATCAAGATCTGAATCCGTTAATCATCGTACAGAACTTGTGACCACTGGCCTGGCAAGGTCCTCCTCTCTAATGTTGCAGTATCTAATGAACATGCCTTGCCCATTATGATTTCATATACACTATTTGTTTGTTTCTCCATTTTGATCTAATATCACAAAAATATTGGTAAAAATTTCATTTCAAGTTCATCTGACCCTTTATGCTGCTCTGGCGATGAACAAATTAATCTTGGTGATATCATCAATGTACTCATGAGTTGCATAGGTTTCTATGGAGATTATATCATCCATGATAGATTCCAAAGTGAAGATTCTATCTAAACATATATATGAGTTTTCTATTACTCTGTCTTCATCATTGATCTTCTCAAGAGCTATTGGTAACAATTGAGCTAATTCATTTTTCCAAATACCCTTTTCTTGTAAATTGCCTTCATTATCAAAGATTCTAGGGAATGCCATATCCAAATGTTGATCAAAATCACCAAGGTCCTCTGCTAACAAAGTGTTGAACCTTTCATGGTCACCGATTATGTCATCATATTCCTTAAACACATGTTTATCAACACTTGTTTTGGCTCTTAGTTCCTCTTTCTTCTCCAACATCCTAAGGTGCAATATTTTATGCTCTTGGTAAGCACTAAGTGTCCTCTTGTGCAATTCCCATACCTTATCACTTTTCCCCATCATTTTCTCAAATCTTTTCAAATTTAGTTCAAAAGCCATTTTATATTTAATAGCTTTTATTTCAGTTTCTAATTGATCACTCTTCTTTTGGAATTTTTCTGCTTTAATCTTCCAATAACTGGTATTGTCTCTGGCCTCCACCACTCTTTTGTCAAATTCTAGATAAGGTGAATAGTTGCTTGATGATGATGGCAACCTATCCTTATAAGTGGCAACTTCTTGCCTTAGTTTTGCATTCTCTGCCATGTATGCATTGTTATTTCTTACCAATCGCTCAATTTGAGCCTTTGTAAATTTAACAACACTCACATTTAAATTAGTAGTCTCAATAAGATCTATGTCCTCAACTCACTGTATCAAGAGATGACCAAATGCTTCATTTGGGTTGTCAATGATTTGAGGTCTCTTATTAGGAGGATATAGTGCCCACATTAGTAATGTCACCTTATCAGGATCATATCCTGACCCTATTTTGATCTTATCGAGTGCTTCAATACTCAGTTGCACCTTTTTATCCTGATTCCTTCTAAAGGTATCAAAAACAATGGCCAAGGTCATATCCCACCCAGAGACTAGCAATACCCCTGCTTCTTCAAGCAATGTTCTCCCCTTTTCTGGAGTCATAGTCTCCATTGCTTTGTCAATTTTTATTTAGACCTCCTTTAATACCTTAGCCTATACTTCAGGAGTGATGTCCATTTTTTTCTCTAGCTTGTTTGCCTTTGTACTCATACAAGAAGGCTTTGAATTTAGGGGTTTTGATAAAATCATCATCTGAAACAAATTTTTGGCTTGCCATATGTCTTATATCTTCTGATACCTCATCAGGGGCTTCCATCATGATTATTTCTCTATCCACAGGAGGTACATACTCTTCAATTACAGACTCAAAGCCCTGCACACCTTCATCTCCACTTTCAAACTCTTCATCCTCTATAGCATTGGTGTCAACAGAGAAGCTGATGTTTAGTGTAGGCTGAGGGGAAAGATGACCCAAGGGTACTTTACACTCAGCTTATGTCTCCCTGATATTTTTACCTCTTTTCTCAAAAACCTTAGGAGGAACATCCATAGTTAATTATGATGCATGTACAATTAACATGTCTAACCTTTCAATAGAATCATCAACCTCCAAAAAAGCTCCTTTATAAGTGGGATTTGTGGCTATCCTCCAAGCCTCAGCTAACATTACTTTATGATACAAATTTCTTTTTTCAACTGCATTGTTCTCATCAACATTTCTAATCAAATCATAATCAACAAATAGCACATGGTGATATTTTTTCAAAATTTTATTAACTTTGACACTATTTATGAAGTATTTAGGGTCAAAGTTTTCACTTGCACTTCCTGATGGCATTCTAAATTTTTCCATTTTTTATCAAATAATTGATATCCTTTCTCAGCAAGAACTGTGAAGTCTCCAAAACACAAAGTGCCAGGGATCAAGGACTACTTATTGTGACTTGTAAGGTGCATAAATTCAGAGTAAGCTAACTGCCTCACAATCTCTAAATAGGCAATTTTGTCTAGATAGGTTTTTGGAAATAAAAATGGTGGTCCTTCATACCCAAATACTCTAATCTTTGTGCAATCATTATAGGCATACCAATCACCCCAATTGTGATTGAATCTTCCCCTTTCATTCTTGTCCTTGGGCCTCAGAAATTTCTACACTTCCATTGACAAGTTGTAATCATAGGGATGGCCTAGCACTTTATACATAGGGTTTACAAAATATTCTTCAAAATATAGATAATAGGATCTCTCACACCTGCTATCCTAGATAGTTGTCCACATCTGTATAGGTTTAATGTCTCCATTTCTATCCAAATCTCTTACTCTCATGCATTCATCCAATAGACACATTATGTCCCTCATACAAGATAAGATGCATGAGCAAAGAGTAATGCCTAAATTTATCACCTCTATTCTTTATACCAACCAAATCATTGTGAAGTTCATTGGCAAGGTACCCAGCATAGTCTAGATGACGTGCATCTTGGCTTTGCACATTTGCAGTTAGAACCATTGGTGCAACTTCCATAAACAGAGAGGCTTCCAGACCAAGCAATTGACAAACAAAGTAGTAGGTGCATCTAGAGTATTCCTCAAATAATGCTATAGAGTAGGGTGGGTCCTTAACTCCTAAGAATACTCTGAGCCTATTTCCTTCATCTTGAGGCCTATGTAAAGGTAGCCTCCATCTCTTGTAATTATTTCTCAAATTATAGTTTTGGGAATTAAGGTGTCTCAACCTTGGTAATTCCTTGTATTATTTCATTGTATTTATTTATTTATTACCTATTATTGTAATTAGGATGCAAATCCTTATTGTCATCTTGTGGGAGTTGGAATGGTGATGTGTTATCCTACGTAGAAGGTGACAACATGTAAATTTGTCCTCACATGAGGAGATAGGCATCCCACTTAGTGGTAGGAATATTTTTCCATGTGTCAACATCTTGGATAGTGATTAAGGGAATATTGACCAAAATGGTTATGACAGATTCCTATGACAAATCTATGATGCATAAGAGTCATAAATGGAAGATTCTATGATAGGTGAAGACATGAGTCACAAGGCATCTTGGAAGAAGGCATCTTTAGGCACCCCAAGGAGGGTTATGACATGTTATAAGAGAATATGCTATTTTTAGCCTCTGTATGATTGATTCTCTTATAGCTGTAAGATATGACAGTTATCATAGATTCTATGACAGTCGTAAGAGTATCTGTCATTGCCAAACTTGGGAATAGGTGACTTCTTTGGGATGGGGTGATATGACAAGTGTCATGAACACCCTGCAGTGTTGGACAAGTGTCCTTAGACGTGGGTTTTGGGCCATGAGGCAATGTTGGACGCCCATCTCAAGATGGACTCATTTTTTCCTTGTATCTTCTATATAAACAGGTGCTTCTGAGAGGAGATGTATTATGTGATTGACGGGTACTGTTATGCTACCGGATTATCTCCAGATACAAGTGTCGAAGACTCCTACAAGAGCATTGGCTCTGAAACTGTATTGTAACCTTGATTGTTTACTGGAATACATTTGAGTTGTGTTTTGGAGTGTGGGGTTTTTCACCTATAAGGGTTTTCCCCATGTATATCTTGTCTCTCTCTCTTTGTCTACATTCTATGTTTATGTGTATTGCTGCAATATCTTTGTTGTTGGGTTAATAACACTGTAACTATATAAGATAAAAAAAATAATTTGCACTCATCTCTTCACATTAGATTAGTGTAGGAAGCTATTTCCGCACACCTAGCTTCCTTTCAATTAGTATCAGAGCTTGATCACCTTTGGTCCTAGTTGTTGGGTAGGGGTTTTTGAGCTAATCTTAGGTTGAGTGGGAGCTTTGTGCAGAGTATTCTATAATCTTGTTACAAGAAGGAGATGGCAGGCACATCCAGAAGATTAGTGGAGAAATTCAATGGAACAAATTTTAAGCTATGGAATCTTAAGATGGAAGACATGCTTGTTGATCGAGACCTATGGGAAACTGTATCTAGTGTAAAACCAACCGCAATGGCACAAGCTAATTGGAATCTCAAAGATTGGAAGGCTAAGGGTCTCATAAGACTTAGTCTAGCTGACTATGTCTTGTTAAATGTCCATGAGGAGAAGACCATGAAAGACCTTTGGAAGAAGCTTGGAGATGTCTATCAGGCTAAATCCCTAGTGAACAATATTTTTCTGAGAAATAAGTTGTATTCTCTAAGGATGGAGTATGGAGGATCGGTTGTAGATCACCTGAATGCTTTCAACATGTTAGTTGCACAATTGACATCCCTTGGTGTGAAGATGGAGGAGGAGGATCATTGTATGACCTTGCTTTGTTCTTTGCCGGACTCATGGGATCATCTTGTTATGGCTATTAGGAGCACAACATCCACATTCAAATTGGATGAAGTGGTATCTTCACTATTATCTAAAGAGATGCGGAGAAAGTCTTTTGAGGCAACCAAAGAGGCTCTTACAGTTTGTGGAAGACCCAAGGAGAAAATGGAAAAAGAAGGACAAGAAAGCTGAGAAGGGTAAATCCAAATCCCGTGGGAGATCCAAATCTCTTGGAAAGTCTAAGGCTCTCTATTGGAGCTATGACAAAACTGGGCATTTCTGAAAGGAATACAAAGAGGAAAAGAAAAAGAAGAAGAAGAATGCCCTAGACTCAGATTCTAACAAGTCACAAGATGATGGTGATGCCTTCATTGCAGCCCTAGCTACCCATGCATTTGATAATGTGTGATTGATAGATTCTGGTTCATCATTCCACATGACCTCACATCGAAGCTGGTTCATGAAATATGAAGAGTTTGATGGTGGAAGAGTGTACTTGGGTGATGATTTTCATCTTAAGATTGTTGGTCGTGGAAGAGTCTCAATCTAATTCCCTGATGGACAAGTGAAGGGGATCACTAGGGTTATACACATCCCAGGCTTGGAATGGAACCTGCTTTCTATAAGTATGTTGAATGATGCAGGTGTGCAGGTTGTCTTTTCGAAGGATGGGTGCAAGATGAATAGAGGATCTATGGTGCTTGCGAAGGGTACTCGAAGAGGTACTCTATTTCAGCTAGAGGCATGCACTTCAAAGTGCAATAGTTCTTCTGACTTGAAGAAAAGAGCTACAGTCACTTCATCCCCACCATCTAAACAAGTAGTGAAGAAATTTGTTGTCACAAACTCTGATGATAGTGCATCTTGTGTACCCAAGGGTGCTCATGCTTTGGAAGTTAAGATTCTTGCTAAAAAGACTATGTTATGGCATATGAGATTTGGCCACATTGGTGAGAAGGTTTTTAGAACCCTGAAAAATAAAAACCTTGTTAAGGGGTTAAATGATTGTAATCTTGATTATTTTGACTTTTGTGAACATTGTATATATGGAAAGCAAAATCGTGTTTAGTTTTACTCTAGTTCTCACAAGTCTTCTGGTGTGTTTGACCTTATTCATTCTGATGTGTTTGGTCCTGTTAGTGTTCCTTCAATTTCTAAATTTGTATATTTTGTATCTTTTATAGATAATTATAGTAGAAGGACATGGATTTATTTTCTCAGAAGCAAGACTAAAGTCTTTAGTCAGTTCAAAGAGTTTAAATCTTTTGTTGAGAATTAGACTAGTAAAAAGATTAAGTGTTTGAGAACTGGTAGCAGTGGTGAGTTTTGTTTGGCAGAGTTTGATAACGTTTGTAAAGAGCAAGGGATTGAAAGATATAAGACAACTCCATACACCCCGCAGCAAAATGGAGTTGCAGAGAAGATGAATAAGACACTGATGGAGAGGGCTAGGAGTATGCTTAGTGGAGCAAGCATCAAACAAAAGTTTTGGGATGAAGCTATAGCCAATGCTTGCTATCTGGTAAATAGGTCTCCTACATCAGCTCTTGTTGGAAAGACACCTATGGAGGTGTGGTCTAGTAAGAAGCCTTCAGTTAGACATCTTCGTGTTTTTGGTTGTGAGGCATATACACATGTGCCTAGGGAGAAATGATCTAAATTGGAGAACAAGGCTGTTAAGTGTATTTTTATTGGCTATGGAGTTCATGTGAAAGGATACAAGCTTTGGTATCCTGTGGCTGAAAAAGTGTTGTATAGTAGAAGTGTTATCTTCAGAGGGCTAACACCTTCCGTTGTTCTACAGCTAGAAGAAATAGAAAAGAAGGAGGATGTGGTTCAGTTACCTTCTACCCCTGAGAAGATTGAACTGACAGACCCTGTGAGACTTGATGATGAGGAGATCTCCAATAGCTCTGAAAGCTCAGAAGAAGATGCAGAATGTCAACCTCAGCCATTGATGAGGTCTACACGAACAAGGAAACAACCTGATAGGTTTGGTTTTTCATTACTTGATTCTAGTTATGCTTTTGCCTTGCTTACTAACACTGATGAGCCTAGAACTATGATAGAGGCTATGGGCATGAAAGATGCAGGTTCCTGGAAGGAAGCCATGGAAGATGAGATAGCTTCTTTGGAAAAGAATAAAACATGGGACTTGGTGCCTTTGCCTAAAGGACAGAAACCTGTTGGATGCAAATGGGTGTTCAAGAAGAAATTCGGTGCAAATGGTAGTGTTGAAAAGTACAAGGCCAGATTGGTTGCGAAGGGGTATTCACAAGTGGAGGGAATTGATTATGGTGAAATTTTCTCTCCTGTTGCAAAGCTGACATCTTTTCGGTTCTTGTTATCTCTTGCAACAGCTTATGACTTAGAGGTGGAGCAGATGGATGTGAAGACAACATTCCTTCATGGTGATTTGGAGGAAGAGATTTACATGTCACAGCCAGAGCATTACATAGAGAAAGGTAAAGAAAATTTGGTCTACAAGTTAAAAAAGTCTTTGTATGGTTTGAAGCAGTCTCCTAGGATGTGGTACTTGAAGTTTGATGCCTTTGTGTTGTCAATTGGATTTCTGAGATCAAAATTAGATCATTGTGTGTATTATAAATTTGACAATGATCGCATTCTCATTATTGCATTGTATGTTGATGATATGTTGTTAATTGGGAATGGTAAGAATATGATTTTTGATTTGAAGTCTCAGTTGTCAGCATAGTTTGAGATGAAAAATACAGAGGTAGCCAGGTACATTTTGGGAATGGAAATAAGAAGAGACAGAGCTAACATAAAACTTTGGTTAAGCCAGAGTAAGTATGTGAAGACTGTGTTGGATAGGTTTAGCATGGCAGATTGTAGACCATTGTGTGTTCCTATTCCCTTGGGGACAAAGTTGTTTGTTAATGATTGTCCAAAATCTCCTAGTGAGGTGGAGGACATGAGAAGAGTACCTTATGCTAGTGTTGTTGGCAGTTTGATGTATGCTATGGTCTAGACAAGACCAGACATTGCCCAAGCAGTGGGAGTCTGTAGTCGATTTATGGCTAATCTTGGATGGGTACATTGGGATGCAGTTAAGAGAGTGTTCAGATATTTGAGGGGTATTTCTGAGTATACCATATGTTATCATGGTAATGTTATAGGACCTCTGCATTCAGTTTGTATTCATAGATTTTGATTGGGCAGGTGACATTGACAGTAGGAGATCCACCACTGCTTATGTGTTCACTATGTTCGGTGGTGCAATTAGTTGGATGAGTAAGCAATAAGCTGTGGTTGCTTTGTCCACAACAGAATCTAAGTATATGGAAGCAACTCATGCTTGCAAGGATGCCATTTGGCTTAAGAGATTGTGTTTAGATATTGGTGTTGATGCAGGACAGATTACGATTTGTTGTGACAGTCAGAGTGTGATTTACCTAGCAAAGAATCCAACATTCCATGCCAGAACAAAGCATATTGATGTATAGTTTCACTTCGTGCAAGACATGGTAGAGGATGGGAAAGTGAATTTGGAGAAGGTAGATACTTTGAAGAATGTTGCGGATGCATTGATGAAACTAGTGGGCACAGAGATGTTCGGATGGTGTTCAGAGTCTATTGGCCTCTCAGCCTATAGCAGATAAATCCTGTTATTTCCATTGGCTCTTACAAGGTGTTCGACAAGTGGGAGAATGTTGGGAATTAAGGTGTCTCAACCTTGGTAATTCCTTGTATTATTTCATTGTATTTATTTATTTATTGCCTATTATTGTAATAGGATGCAAATCCTTATTGTCATCTTGTGGGAGTTGGCACAGTAATGTGTCATCCTACGTTGAAGGTGACAACATGTAAATTTGTCCTCACATGAGGAGATAGGCATCCCACTTAGTGGTAGGAATATTTTTCCATGTGTCGGCATCTTGGATAGTGTGTAAGGGAATATTGACTGAAACGGTTATGACAGATTCCTAAGACAAATCTATGATGCATAAGAGTCGTAAATGGAAGATTCTATGATAGGTGAAGACATGTGTCACAAGGCATCATGGAAGAAAGCATCTTTGGGTGCCCCAAGGAGGGTTATGACATGTGATAAGAGAATATGCTATTTTTAGCCTGTGTATGATAGATTCTCTTACAACTGTAAGATATGATAGTTATGACGGATTCTATGATAGTCGTAAGAGTCGTAAGAGTATCTGTCATTACCCAACTTGGAATAGGTGACTTCTTTGGGATGAGGTAATATGACAAGTACCATGAACACACTGTAGTGTTGGACAAGTGTCCTTAGGCATGGGTTTTGGGCCATGAGGCCATGTTGGACGCCCATCTCAAGATGGACTCATTTTTGCCTTGTATCTTCTATATAAACATGTGCTTTTGAGAGATGTATTATGTGATTGACAAGTTCTGTTACGGATTGTTTCCAGATACGAGTGTTGAAGACTCCTACAAGAGCATTGGATTTGAAACTATATTGTAGCCTTGATTGTCTACTAGAATACATTTGAGCTGTGTTTTGGAGTATGAGGTTTTTCACCCGTAAGGGTTTTCCCCATGTATATCTTGTCTCTCTCTCTTTTGTCTACATTCTGTGTGTATGTGTATTGCTGCAATATCTCTATTGTTGGGTTAATAACACTGTAACTGTAAAGGATAAAAAAAGAATTTGCACTCATCTCTCCTTATTAGATTAGTGTAGGAAGCGACTTCCACACACCTAGCTTCCTTTCATATAGAACTCATTCAATAGGTCTCTAATTCTAAATTTCACATCAAAGCTAGTATCCAATTGAAACACCATTGATATATAGTCTTTGGTGACATGGATGAAACCAGACCCATCATTCAACTCAATTATACAGGTTTGTGGATTGCATTTCTTGCTGAAATCTTTTAATAACTCCACATTGACAAACACATTTAGCACTATGAGTTTTCCTAGGTTTAGTCTCCATGGATTGGAGATAGGTTTATGCCTATGCATTTTCCTATAGTGATAACAAAAAAGATTATACCCCCTTATTGGGGTCCATGTGTCCCCTATTTGTTTATATATATCCTCCAATTTTTCAGCTTGGGGGTTTAACTGGGCATTTCTCCTAGATCTATGTCCTAACCCTGGGCATTGATCTATCATGTCCTAGTTTAAGTGCCTTTCTTCTAATTTCTACCTTTTACCCTTAGGGTTTTCAGTTGTGTCTTCCATAATTTAAACATATGTAAAAGAACGCTATTTTTGTGAATGTAATTCGAACTAGTATGTTTCAAATTTTTAGCCAAACTTAGAGTACTTACTTGGATATCTTCTCTGGTTCTTGAATTATTTTTGTTGCGCCTTGCCCTCACTCCTCATGGTTGCTTAATTGTTCAATCTTCTCAAGATTTGCCTCAATATACTTAGTTCTAGTGTATTAATGGTGTCTCATGGAAGCTCTCATATCATCGAAGGGACATTTAATTTTTGAATAAGGACCGTTTGATCACTGCCAAACATGTCTTGTCACCATTCCATCGAGATGATCAAATTTATAATTTCATCGATATGTCTCTTTACCCTTTATATATATATTTTTTTTTAATTTCTCTCAGGATTTCAGAATGACCCTAGATGGTGTCATCCCGATAACATGGTTTCCTCTTGACATATCCTTTATGAAAAGTCTCTTCAATATTCACTTGTCTCTTCGATGTCTTTTTTATTATTATGTCATTCACCTTTTTGAAGGGACTAGAAATCACCTCATTCTGATATTCCGAAGTCATTTAGAAATACCTTCAATGTTTTCTTTTATTCATAAATGCTGTCAGCTTATCAGCAAGATTAGAAATCGTATTACTCTGATATCCTAAAATCTTTTTAAAATGCTTTTATTTACCCTTTGTAGGGGCTATCACTTTATTGCCAAGACACATTTAGGTGTCACGCCAATATACATCAGTCCCTTCGATATGCTTTTGATGTCTTTGGAATATCGAAGAGACCCTTAAATGACATACTCCGATAATCCTTAGCCTCTTTGATCTATTAGTCCCTCCAATTTTTTGATGTTAGCCTGATATGCCACTGAGTTGCGTGTTTCTACCCTTTTGGTCTTTTGGATTATCAAAGAGACTCAAAAGCGAGTCTCCTTGATATGGTGGTTTCTCACCGATATTCTTCATATTCATTTATCAAAAAGACCCTAGGGTAGGACTTAGTGATATAGAAGCGTGTAACATCCAAGTTCTAAAAACATAGTAAAAACTAGAAATTTACCATAGAGTAATTCAACAAGGTAAAAATGAGAAATTTTTCTTTTATTTAACATATAATTAAGTAACAACAAATTGCAAGATTTCTATCCTAAAGTAAGCAACATAATATAATATACAAAGATGACATTTTGTCTTTACAATTACAAATATCTGCATTAGATAATGTTTTTCATAGTCTCAATAAACACAAGTCTTAAAGATATACTGCATCCAGAAATCTAACATCTTTATCACAAGCCTCGACATGTCTTCTGCTAGAGAGAGAGAGAGCATCTTCCCAGTGTTTTACCTCCATCCTTAGACCAGCGGTCTCCCACACATCTTCAACATAGGAAGTGGCCCTACCCTTCATGAGGAATATAGACCAAAGGTGACTAGTGGTAATTTGTCTTTCGAGTACATAGTGTTGTATCCTACACAACTCTATCAACCATACAACCCTAGATACCCCCTAGCTAAGTATGATTTCTGATAGGTTGTGCAATCCAGATATAATGAACCGACAATGCATGTAGAGACATATGCATTACTATGTCCATAGTTTCAATATAAATTGACATTCACAATGAACGTTGTTGTAATGTTCACCCACCCCAACTCGACTTGGATACTATCATATTCCTACAGTTTGACTTGGTCAATTATGTATAACTATATACTCTTGACAACTTCAATATTTTAGTCTTCCCGTCTGATACAAATTTACATTCACTATCTATATTCCCTAGACCTTATCGATTACCTTTCTTTACAAGGATTCTCATTTCATCATTACAATACCTGAGATCCAAGACTTATCAATTCATAAAAATTTTAAATGGATTTATAACAACTAAGATGGTTACCTTACCCAGGTTAAGCATCATAGTCTAGGAAATTATTTCCTTTCTTACAAGTAAGAATAAATAAACATAGTTAGGATACTTGTCCCTTCAATCATGATCTATATAATGATCACAACAATTTAATATAAATAAATACCTTATTTGGTCAAGTTAAGGTTTAACTAAAGAGTTCTATCTAACTCAAATCTAGTCTTTTTGACTTAGGTGGATTCACAAGACACTATCATTGCTCCATAGACCTTATGGAATGACTATCTATTATTGGGTATCTCTTTGTATCTTTGCAACATTTGAGATTCATCACTTATCGACAAGTAATAGCTAAGAGATATTGTGACCAAAAAGGTATAATAAAATTTATGGTTGACTAACCATTTAATAGTACCTCTTGCATGCTTGCAAAACCTGAGGCTTATGACTTATATCTCAAGTCGACTTGTAATCAAACAAATAGGTTACTCTACCTAAGCTTAAACATTATCGACTAATAAGAAATCTCTTTTCAATAAGATAAATATGAACATTTATTATTTAGGGTTCTCAACCCTTTAATGTCTACCCCCATAAAATAACTAAAATGGGTTATAACCATAAAGGTGTCATCAAATAATCTTTAACCCTTCTAGGTTAAACTAAGGTTTTATTTTACCCTTGAATAATCCATTATATCAAAATAACCGTATCTCATAACTTCAAGACTAAGGTTTATAAATGAACTTTGGTTTAACTCAACCAAGGTTAAGAATACTATGGTTTTGTAATAGATAATAACTCCTATATAAAAGGAATATGAATACTTTCAACTTACCTTCACGTGATGTCATTGACCATCACTTCTTATATACTCATATATGATTCTATACAAAGTCATTTCTAGATAAACTTAGTCTATTTGATCATAATGGTTTACTATAACTCTATACTCATCAAGAATAATAGAATAGACATTAAAGATGGTCCTACAACATTTATCCCATTTTACAAACAATCCCTAGTTCTTCTACCACTCAATAGGTTTTACCATAGTTATCATAGATCATCAAGAATCTAATTTCTTTTGATAAGGAAACGTTTTTGACAAATGTATAGAAATTAAACCAAGAATGGTTTCAAAATGATAATATCTCCATTTAATACTATGAACCATATTACTCATAGCTGGTAAGTTATCTTATTAAGTATCATTTACACTAATCTCGATGAGAGTTAAATACATAATTATCTTATGACAAAATAATTGACTTGTTTCATAATGATAGCTCATTCAATAGAGTGACTAGTTTTCTACGCTCTAGAAAACTATGATACCTTCCTTCAAATGATTTGGTCTACTTATTGTTTTAAAGACAATAAGTATATTGTTGGGCCCGGTTTGATAATGAAATAAACTTCATTGTAAAAGCTTGCATCAGCCTTTCTAGGCTAAGTCGATGCTCTCTGGTTTATACTAAGATAACATAACAATCTTAGCATGACTCTATATCTTTTTAAACATAGTGGACTCAGTCAATCAAGTTAAATCGATGATATTCAATGTGACATAGTCGGCTCTGCTCATTTTGAACAGTTTACACAATAATCTTAAAGGATAACCAAACTAAAATTAACGTTTACCCAAGACAAAGCAATCATTCAAACTACCATTATTTTTTTAAAGCATATATTACAGGAGTATTTACCTATAAGCGATGGTCTCTACTGAGATGGATTTGTAGATGAAAAAGCTTCTATGCTCTCCCCAGACAAATCACATTCTTTTCTTCACTAACTCTCTATCCCTTTGCCCACTGGGAACTCTACTTTTACCTCCCTTTTCAATGATCATAGATAATGCAAAAATAACCTGCTACTCCATGATGCCCCAACGACTTAGCTGAGTTGTAGTTTTAAGGACTCAACAAGACTCATAATGAGTTGCCCCTATTTTCATTCCCTCCACTCTAGTATTTGAGAACACATTCAATTCAAAACAGTTCGCTTGGAGATTCAGTTTCAACCGATAGCTATAAAATTGCAAATATCAACATATGTTGATGATGTGATCATCATTTGTGGAGATCAGCAAATGTGGTTGGATTAACCACCATTCCTCTTTTAAGAGGCCACCAACACATTTAAACCATCTTTGAGCAATTAATAATCACAAGGAGTGATTCGATCCATTATGCATTTACAATGAAGGCACTCCATTAAATATGCCTATGGCTTCTGAGTAAGCATTATTAATTATCATGAGGTATTATCCTCATTCGGTATATATATATATATATATACTTATTTGATTATATCAAATATGGCTTACATAACATCAATCCTATTCGAGAGTTATGATTTGGTCAATAAGAATAATAGTAATAAAACAAAGGTTTACGGATAATGTGAATGGGTCGAGTTTACCTTCCCATCATAATCCAGCATTAAAATCACATTGAATTGACGAGATCGTCATTTGATGTTAAACGTCGACAATAAAACACTTAAGTGACCTAATAATAATAACACAACCATTTCATGACAATGACATTGTAACTTTTATGTTAAACGTAAATGGTCATAATTCTTACTTAGACGACGTCGTTTACATTAGAAATGACTATGATGACACACTACGACTTGAAAATATTTGAAAGATATCGACTACCTATCGATTGGGTTCAAAAGTAAACTAACAAGACAAGACGTACCTCTTACGACACTGGTTCACATTTTTGTTAAACACTCATACTCATTTTTGGCAAATAAAGACACGTAACTCAAGGTCTATATCTCTCTCCTCGAAAGATACTCTCTCTTTTCTTCGAGAGTCATCTGAAAACCTGTAATCCTGTATCAAACTTGTAATCAAAAAATTATGATCAGTGCATCATTATTCAAATAATAAACCAAATCTCATAATGCAATATTAAATCAACAACAATAAAATATTCATTTCCATAATTCCATAAATGACATTCAATATAATCTACATCTTTCCTCAACATTAATCTAAACATCATAATAGATTTACTTATATCTAAGTAAAAGTAAAAAGTATAGCAAGACAAAAATTGGGGATGTAACATATCCTTCCCCTAAAGATTCATTGTCCTCGATGATATAAAGTATCAAAATGTGACTAAAATAAGTTCATTATTTTCAACTAGTAACAACATTAAATAAATGAGGAAAATTTTGTTAAAATTCATGGTAATCCTCCCATGTAGCATTTTCCTCAGCATATTGGTCCTATTGGACCTTGCACTGCAAGACCTCTATGTTACACAAGTAGTGTTTGCAAACTTCAAGCATTTCAAAAGCTCAATCATAACCATTCCTAGGTTCTGTACTTGTAAAACATTCTTAGAATATAATATTCATATATTACATAAATATATTTTTCATATATAAATCACAAAAAGCAGTATGCCTCCTGGCAATAACTGGTAATAGATTGATTCTTGTAATCAATATAATTGATAATCTTGAATATTTAGAAGAGTCCTTTATACTTAGGAACTAGTTTGGAATACATTCCATATGAAACTTTTTCTCAGGTTTGACCCTCAAAAGAACTTTTCTTCTCTAACCGAGAATTGCCTTAGTGTATGCTTAACATTAACATAACTTTTTTATTTATTAATGGTTTCCACCGATCTTTTATGATCAACTTAATCTGTTCATCCATTTCAGACAACATTTCTGGACTAATGCTAATCCTATCTTCTAGCTTACTCAGCTTATAGGAATTTGGCATCTTTCCTGTCCAATGTTTCAATTCAAGCCATCTTAATAGAAAAATGTTAGGTATTGTTAAAAATTTCACAATTGATAAGTAGTCTCCCCACTTATATTGTTGATCCATACAATGCATTTGCAACAAGTCTTCCAAAACCTAGTTAACTCTTAGTTTTCCCATCAGTTACAGGATGATAAGCTGTACTCACATTGAGTTTAGTCCTTAGCGCAGAAAACAAAGTTGGCTAAAACCTTGATGTTACACATGCATTTCTATCCGAGATAATCTTTTCACGGAAGCCATGCAATCAAAACACCTCTTGCACAAATTTGCAAGCTAACACTAGTTCTCCATTAGTCAAATTCCCTGGTATAAAATGTGCTACCTTTGTGAGTTTATCAACCACAACTAAAATGGCATTATGTCGATTCCTAGACATAGGAAAACCTTGGACAAAATCCATACTAAAACTTGCCATTTTCACTCTAGTACATCATGTGGATACAACAATCCTGCAGGGTGTTGATTCTCTTCTTTTACCCTCTGACATTCTAAATAGCTTACTACAAATCTTGTAGCATCTTTCTTCATTCCTTTCCAAAAATAAAGAGGTTTAACATCTGCTAGAAGTTTGGTCACTCTTGGATGTCTAGAATATGGTGCGGTATGAACTTCTTTCCATACTAGATCCCTTAATCCAGCTGAATCAAGAACATACATTCTATCTCTATACCTCAATAGTCCATCTGACTCTAACAAAAACCCATCATACCTTGAATCTTTAGGATCTACCATAAGATCTTGCTTGACTTGCTCATAATATTCATCACCTAATAAATTTTGCAACACTTAATCTTTAAAGTTTGCATGAATAAAGACAATTGAAGAAATATGTCCCCTTCGACTTAGAGCATTAGCTACTATGTTCTCTTTTAATAGATCAATTGCCTCTTGACATTTATTTGTTCACTAAAAACTGCTTCCCTTAACCATTGCAGAACCACTTGCACATGTTGGTAATGTTCTCCTTCATTCTTAGAATAAATAATTATATCTTCTAGAAAGGCTAGAACAACTTGTCTAAACAATATCTACACAAATTGTTCATGAGATTTATGAATATGATAGAGGTATTTGTAACTCCAAAAGGCAACACTACAAACTCATAGTGCCCATTTCTTGTCCAAAAAGTTGTTTTATGGGTATCCTCATCCTTCAATCTTGATTGATGATATATTGATCGCCAATCAATCTTTGAAAACACTGTAGCTCCATGCATCTACTCAAAGAGGTCATCAATACATGGTAAAATATATTTGTTCTTTATTGTTTCTTTAATGAGCATACGATACTAAATACACAATTGCAGAGTTATGTCCTTTTTCTTGACAGTAATAACTAGTGCACCCCATGGTGAAATACTAGATCTAATTAAACCTTTAGCCAATAATTCTTGTTATGGGGCTTTTGATTCCATTAATTTTGTAGTTGTCATATGGCAAGGTAGTTTTCTAGGTAACTTATCTCAAAACTCTAGGAGGAATAAAATTTTCAGTTGCTCCAATCACCTGTTCAATCAACTTTGGTGGAATGACTTTCTTCATATCTAGGACAGTTCTAAGGCAAGCCTATCCTTGCTTCCTTTTAGGGTCTATGGTTTCAGGATTTTCTTTACTGACACTATATTCTTGGTGATTTTCCTTTCTCATCCCATGAGAAATCTCATTTTCCCCCTTCAGGGTTTCCTTGATCTCTTACTTTCTTTTCCAAAATACCAAGTCTCTCTTTAGTTTTTAAAGACATGGTTAGGATTGCTCCAATTTGTCCAAGAGATTAATTGGTGGTTTATTTTCTTCTAGACTCTGATCCTGGTTTGTTCTTGTATGAAACATGTTGTCAGTTTTCTCATGCCAGATAAATAAGTTATCTAATAGTTTTCTGAATCTAAAGTGACTCAAAACATCAAACATATTTATCTCAAAACAATCAATAGATTGATACAAAACATTCTCATCTTTATTATAATTTATTTAGGAGTAACTACATCCTTATTTATATAGTTAATATGACAAGATTACATGCCACTGTTGATTTAATGATCTTCTAATTAAACAACTTAGAGGAAGGATGTACACACAGGTACTCCTCCAACACCTCTTTTCCTAAAATAGATGCATCATAGTTTCTTCCAAATGACATGTCGTAACTGGTTATAGTTTACTAGGTTTAACTACACAAGTAGAAATAGTAGGATTCTTGGTCAGTTCAAAGCGTTGTTTTATTTCTAGCAGTATCCGCTTAAGTGCATCAGCAAAAGTCTCTGAATCCTCTAGCCATGCACCCTGAGAGTAAATAATATGCTCTTTAAGTTTCACTTCCTTGATAGGTTCCTTCTTAACTACTGATTTAGGCAAATGCTGGGGAACAGATTTTCTAGTAGTTTTCTTGGTTCTTCTCCATGCCATTCTGGCACAAGAATTTCAAACATTAGCTAACCACATAATATTGACTACAGGTTAGCATAGTGGACTCATAAGCCCTAGTGTTGAACCTAGTGCTCTAATACCATATGTAACATCCAAGTTCTAAAAACATAGTAAAAACTAGAAATTTACCAGAGTAATTCAACAAGGTAAAATGAGATAAAAATTTTCTTTTTTAACATATAATTAAGTAACTATTGGCAAGAGACATTGCTATGAATGACAGGTGTTGTCATTGATGGTAACTAAGATTATTCAACCCATCCACAGAACACAATTTGTTTATACCAAAAGTTAGAATCAGAATTTATCTAAGTCCAGGAAGTCTGAAACAGAGTAGGCGA
Source organism: Cunninghamia lanceolata (assembly GCA_027924645.1). NCBI lineage: Eukaryota > Viridiplantae > Streptophyta > Pinopsida > Cupressales > Cupressaceae > Cunninghamia > Cunninghamia lanceolata. The sequence continues at coordinate 10,705,321 of BSBN01000320.1, forward strand.
CAGGGTCCGGTATCTTGGTCTGGATCTCTCCGGTGGTAAATTAGAGTTTACTGCGAATTTGAGGGAGTTATAAGCATTGTTAGGATAATCTAAATCTAGAGTTTTTGCCTCCCATGATGAAGGATTCAAAAATTATTAGCATCTGAGTATCGGGTTAACAATTTGACACAGAAGATAGAAGAAGAACATGCCAACCTTGTAATTGATCTTGGTTCCAGATGTATGGAAGTTGTTGGTTGGACAAGTTGTGATGATAACTGATAGTTGCCGACTTGATTGATTATTTGTGAGTGCAAGTTTTGGTCCACGTTACAAGTTGTACATGGATTTAGCCGACAGAGTAGAATCTTCAATAAAGTTCTAAGTGTTCTTGAAGCTGACTGAAAAGTGTTGAAGATTAGGATGCAAATATATATAGCTGATGGATTTGAATGATTTCAATGTGGTTGTGATGCGAATATGGACTAAGTGTGAGAAGGGTAGAGATCTAAGGTTTGAATGTTAGTAGAACAGTAAACAAGGCAGAGTAAGGATGAAGTGTATCAAGTCAGTATTTTGTGCTTAACCAGAACTAAACCCTTGCATTGGTAGATGCTATTTATCAGTTCAAATTCATTGTAATCTTCCTTCTATAGGTAGTGAGCCTTCTGTAGGTAGTGAGCCTTCTTTTGAGCAGTGAGCTTTGGGTAGTGAGCTTGAATGCATGTGCATTCCCCTTTGTAATACTTTTAACAGAGTATAATCTTTGTGGGTTAACCCTCACCATGGTGTTTCCCTTAGCTAGGTTTCCACGTCAAAAATCTTGGTGTGAAGTGTGTTAATTATGTTTTTGCTCATGTGTTATTGATTGATGCTAAAATGTTTATATCATTAATTTGATTATAAGTTGTAAAAGAAGATTAAAGGCAGAAAAGTTTAAATTGTGTGACAATTGATTCATCCCCCCTCTCAGTTGTCTGGACCAATTCCAACAATTGGTATTAGAGTAAGGTTCCTTTGAAAAAGTTTAACAACTTGAGGAAGATTTGAGAAGGTAGTAATATGGATGAATATAACCTCCAAGGACAACTTAATCTCACTCTAGAAGATCTTGAGCAGTCCAGAGCAAAAGTCCAAGAGCTGCAAGAGAACCTTAAAAATGCTGAAGACTTCATTGAGATCCTAAAAGAGGAAGGAACAACCTCTTCAACTAGGAAATCATTATGAAAACAACAAGAAGAATGAGTCTTTGAAAGAGAAGACAAAGGAATGTGAGAAGTTAGCCAAAGAAGTTGTCATCCTAAAACATGAGATGGAATCCGGGGTGATGAGGCTAACCAAAGAAATTGAAGATAGAAAGAAAACTGAAGAAGACTTGAATCAAAATCTAAAAGAGAGAACAGAAGAATGCCACAGATTGGACGGAAAAGCAGGCCTCCTAGAATCTAATCTACAAGAAAGCAAAGACAATGAGAGAGAACTTGAAAGGAAAATTGTCATTCTTAGACATGAGCTAGAAGTTGCAAATGAATATAAGGAGAAGTTCAAAATAAGCTCAACTAAACTTGAAGCACTGCTTGAAGGACAAAAAAAGACTGATGACAAGCATGGTCTTCGATATGAGAAAGGTGAAAGCTCCAGATCCAGACAAAGAAATTTTCAACCAAGGAATAGGAAAACGAAACCTAGAAGACCTCCAGTAAGACAGCCTAATGCTCAAAGATATCCATCATTCAATGGAAATTGTTTTAATTGCAATAAATTTGGTCATAAAGCTACTCAATGCAGAAGCAGAGTAAATCAAAATGGTCCATCCTTCTTTAGTCAATGCTTCAAGTGTAAGAGGTATGGTCATAGATCAAATGAATGCAGAAGTTTGATAAAGAATAACTCTAGAAAAAATGGCAACTCTTTGAATGGTTACTGCTTCACTTGCAATGGATATGGACACATGGCAAATTAGTACAGATCAAGAGGAAATCAAGTATACAAGCCAAGAAATGTTGTTTACTTTAATTGCAATAGATCTGGTCATATGGCAAGATTCTATAGAAGTAGGAATAATGAAAGAAGAGGTCCGGTAAACAGAAACCCAGATGAGCAGAGACAAGACAAAGGCAAAAGGAAAATTTATGTGAATGAGATACAGAATGAAATGAGCAATACTTGGGTCAAGAAAACAATTTAGAACAATAGTAATGAGTCTGCACCGGAATCCGATGCTGATAATTCCTCCGAGAATTGAATTTGGAGCTCTGGCTCAGGGGGAACTGCATTAAAAATTAATTTCCCCCAATCAGTAAGTGGGTGCCTGAATCTAGCACAATGAAAGAGGATATTTTGAATTGGTTCAGAACTTTTGGAAGGATTTTCGAAAGAAAAGATGTTGATATGAAAACTTGCGAAGTGATTCATGAAGAACTATCAAGAAATAGAGTAACCAGATGAAGTTAGGGCAACACATTTATTACAAAGACAAATTAGGTTTTTAGGAGTTTAAAAAGTTGTTCACTCCTCATTTGAATCACTTTTGCACTCAAAGAAAGCAAGAAGAATAGTGTCTAAGCTGAGATTACAAAGAATTGAAGTAGGATCAGAAAATTTATCCATCAACCCCAATTTCATGAAAAGAGTTATTTATCTACGAAGCTTTGAACTTGTAATTTCTGCAATGGCTACACCTTTGGTTGTTGACATTACTGAAAGGCCTCGACCCAAATTTAAAAAGCATCCTCACAAATCAATAGAAGTCGACCCATTAGGTGCTTTTTCAAGTGTTCCATATGGTGTGTTGCATATCAAAGATATTAGGATTTATATTCATGCGAGCATAGATGAATTTGGAGACTCAAGGTTTGTAGATTTGTTTGAGAGTTAACTAATGGATGAAAATCATGATCTTAAACCCAAATATAAGGCACTGTATATTAAACATTTTCTTCATATTATGGGGTTTCCAACATTTGATGAAGATGAATGGGTCCAGTATGTTTTGAGTCAGATGCATGATGAATTCATATGGTTGTTAAAACCATTCAAGATTACCAAGGATGTTATCAAAATTATAACTGGGTTGAATTCAACTGGTGGATTACCCATGTTGAAAGCCATGAAAAACTAGACAGTGACTGATTCTACTGGTGCCAAGTTTGACAAAAGGGAAATGACCATCAACGATATTATAGAACCAGATGTTAAATTTGCCTCCATGGTGATTGGGTACAAGATTTACCACTCCAGCAGGGAAAATTTTGTCTCTAGAATTGCTATATATGCAACATATCAAATGTTGAAGGAGAATGTAGATTATGACCTATGTGAGTTGTTACTGAACCAGTTGGTTGAGAACTTGAACAAAATTAAGAAATATAAGAAAAACACTTTCAAATATGATACATTGGTTCTATGCTTGTTCTTCTACTATATGACTGAAGTATCTTGAGTAAAAGGACCAATGATGTGCCAGTTGCCATTCAGATCAGAGATCACCTACACAACATTGATGACTCTAAAGCATAGAAAATTGTAATCTAGGGATACTTCAAGAACTTTCAGAGTATGATTCATTCAAGGGAAAGAATCCCTACAACAATTGTTGAAAAGTACAAGAATGAAATATGTTTTATGGCTAACACTGATCAATGCTTAATGGAAGTAGTGGAACCTAGGACAGTTTGGATCATGCCCATGGGGTATGAAGTAGATGGAAAAATCTTGAATATGTATGCTCAACATCTTCTAAGAAAGACAAAAGACACAATAGTTGAAAGATTTGGGACTTATGAGGAGATAAGTTTAAAACTGCATACTAAGCTCAGAAAACCTAAAACCAATAGAAAAGTAAGAAAAGAAGTTGAGCAGTTGGCCAAGAATCTAGGTCTCATAAAGGAAGCCGTGAGGCAATTCAGGGAAAGAACTGAAAAGGCTGAGAAGGAGAAGCAGGATAAGAAACAAGGAAGTGCTCCGGTAGGATCCTCCTCTACATCAAGGACTACTAGAAGCTCTGTTGCTGCCCCTATTCCTCCAAAACCTGTCAATCCTAAAATACCATCTGGAAAAGAAGGAAAAAGAGTGAAAACAAAGGCCACAAGAAACTATAAAAGCACAAAAATTGATGAAGAAAGAACAGATTCTGATGCTGAGGTAAAGGAGTTGAAAGCCTCTAGAACAAAAGTTGCCAAAGTGACTAAGGAGAAACACTCTGAAAGTGAAAAGACAAACAAAAGGTAGAAGACAAATTCTTATGTTGAGAAGCCCACAATCTTCGTGGAAGATGTAATAAATCAGTCATTGTGGATGGAAATTTGAAACCCATGATTGAATTTTATGATGAATACAGTGACACAGATAAGAGGGTATTAGAGGAAGCAATAGTTAGATATCTAAATATCTATAATAAGACTCTGATTGAAATAACTTCTGAGATCCCTCCAAGTCTTGCAAACATTTTGGAATTGAGGAAAGAAAATGCAAAAAGCAAGGATATAGAGCTCAGAGAACATGTATTGATAAAACTATGCCCTTAGATCACTCAAGTTCAAATGAATATGATATTCAAAGAAGTGAAGGATGAATTCAGGAGCAAGAAGAGAATGAACAAACTAATGCTTGGAGAATTGGATCAAATAGTTAAAGAAAAATAGGAAATACTTCTAAGTGCATTGAAGAGACTCAATCTTCCATTTGTTGAGGATGAGACTGATGTTGGGATTGATTCATCAATTCTGGATATTAAAAAGATGAAAATTAATGAGTAGCAAACCAAGGTTGATGACTCCTATATTTTGGAAGAGGAACAAATAAACAAAGAAGATACAGAAATGGGGGATCAAACTGATGATGTAGGAGATACTCCAACTTCTCTTGATCAATCTGGAAAAGAAGATAATGTTGATCTTATTGCTACTACACAAGATCCTCAAGAACAAATTACAAATAGTGAAGTCAAAGAGAAGATTCCAGATGCATATATCACAGAGAAAGGTGAAGTAGAAAAAGAAGCCAAAGGAAAGGAAGATAAAGTAGAAGAAGATGGTACAAATGTTGATAGTCCAGATGCTGTGAAAACTCAAGGAAAGGAAAGTGGTCTGGAATTGGTAGCAAGAGACACTACAAATGCAATGAAAAGTTTTTTGAGTAAAGAGATGCTAGAGATTGATGAACCAAAACTGATTCAAGGACCAACCAACTTGGATATTCTCTCTCCGATCCAAATGATGAAGATAGCATCCTTCACACAAGCCAAAGCAAGTGAAAAGATATTGAAATCTCACTTAGAGGATAGTGAGTTGTTAAGTCTTGTAACCAAAGTACTAGAGAAGATAATGCCAACCCTCCAGAAGAATCCTTTTGACTTTCCCTCTGGACATTTGAAAAGCCTTGTAAATTTTGTAAGTACTCAGTTTGAGTCCTTTGAAAAATTTGTAGAAGTTAAAGTTCAAAATGAATTTAATAGAAAAAGATTTGATGCACTTAAAGGCATGATTGGGATAGACAGATTGGTGCTGGATAATAGTATAAAAAGTGTTCAAAGTGCTCTTTCAGAAGGAGGCAGGATATATAAGTTTTGTTTATCTACTCCTAAAGTCTTAGAGGATATAGAAGATAAAATAAAGGACACCAAATAGAAATTGTCAAGTATGTCCCAAGCTTTTGATCTGCTGACAGTATCAGTGGCAAGCAAGGAGTGTCAAGCAATCAACCTGATAGAAGAAATAAAGAAAGTAACAAGAGAAAAGGAGAACATTGAAGCAAGAATGGGTGAGCTCTGGGGATTAGTTTCCCCTAAGATAGAAGCAATGTTCAACACTGTATCAGAAGCCCAAACTACTATACCAACAAGTGATCCCATTGACCTTTGGAAGGCTGAAGTACAAGCATTCTTGTTAAATGGACACATTTCAACATTAAATAGTATGAAGAAGAGTTGGGATACGGAGCTGGTCCTCCTGAAGAACATTTTTGGAGATATATTTGAGTTCATGTAAATATAACTTAAGGATTGGTTGCATATATGCGGCACTATATACAGATTTTTTTGAGAATTTTGGCCTACGGACCCCATCCTTTACCATTGATGTCAAAGGGGGAGTGAAGAATAGTGAAAAATGAGGAATCCAACAAAGGAGGAGCTTCGAAACTAATGGAGAAGCATAAGAGTATAGAGGAAGGGGGAGTAAATGTGTAACACTTAGTCATTTCTCACTAAGTGTTGCCATCAATGCCAAAGGGGGAGATTGTTGGCAAGAGACACTGCTACGCATGACAGGTGTTGTCATTGATGGCAACTAAGATTATTCCACCCATCCGCATAACACAATTTGTTCATACTAGAAGTCAGAATCAGAATTTATCTAAGTCTGGGAAGTCTGAAATAGAGCAGGCGACAGGGTCTGGTATCTTTGTCTAGATCTCTCCCGTGGTAAATCAAAGGTTGCTACAGATCTGAGGGAGTCATAAGCATTGTTAGGATAATCTAAATCTAGAGTTTTGGCCTCCTGTGATGAAGGATTCAAAAATTATTAGCATCTAAGTATTGGGTTAATAGTTTGATAGAGAATATAGAAAAAGAACAGGCTAACCTTGTAATTGATCTTGGTTATGAATGTATGGAAGTTGTTGGTTGGACAAGTTGTGATGATCAGTGATAGTAGTCGACCTGATTGATGATTTGTGAGTGCAAGTTTTTGTCTGTGTTACAAGTTCTACATAGATTTAGCTGACAGAGCAGAATCTTCAATAAAGTTCTAAGTGTTCTTGAAGCCGACTGAAAAGTGGTTGAAGATCAAGATGCAGATATATATAGCCGATGGACTTGAATGATTTCGGTGTGGTTGTGATGTGACTATGAACTAAGTGCGAGAAGGACAGAGATCTAAGGTTCAAATGTTAGAAGAACAATAAACAAGGCAGAGTAAGGATGAAGTGTATCAAGTCAGTATTCTGTGCTTAACTGGAACTGAATCCTTGCGTTGGTAGATGCTATTTATCAATTCAAATTCATTGTAATCTTCTTTCTATAGGCAGTGAGCATGAATGCATGTGCATTCCCCTTTGTAATACTTTTAACAAAGTATAATCTTTGTGGGTTAACCCCCACCATTGTTTTTCCCTTAACCAGGTTTCCACATTAAAAATCTTGGTGTCAAGTGTGTTAATTACGTTTCTGCTCATGTGTTATTGATTGATACTGAAATGTTTATATCATTAATTTGATTATAAGTTGTAAATGAAGATTAAAGGAAAAAAAGTTTAAAGTGTGACAACTGATTCACCCCTCCCCTCTTAGTTGTCTAGACCAATTCCAATAGTAACAACTAATTGCAAGATTTCTATCCTGAAATAAGAAACATAATATAATATACAAAGATGACATTTTATCTTTACAATTACAAATATCTACATTAGATAATTTTTTTCATAGTCTCAATAAACACAAGTCTTAAAGATATACTACATCCGAAAATCTGACATCTTTATCACAAGCCTCAGCATGTCTTCTGCTAGAGAGAGAGAGCATCTTCCCAGTGTTTTACCTCCATCCTCAGACTGGTGGTCTCCCACACATCTTCCACATAGGAAGTGGCCCTACCCTTCACAAGGAATATAGTCCAAAGGTGACCAGTGGTAATTTGCCTTCCGAGTACATAGTGTTGTATCCTACACAACTCTATCAACCATACAACCCTAGACACCCTCTAGCTAAGTATGATTTTCGATAGGTTAGGCAATCTTGATATAGTGAACTGATAATGCATGTAGAGACATATGCATTACTATGGCCATAGTTTCAATATAAATTGATGTTTGCAATGAACGTTGTCGTAATGTTCAACCACCCCAACTCGACTTGGATACTATCATATTCCTATAGTTTGACTTGGTCAATTATGTATAACTATATAGTCTTGGCAACTTCAATATTTTAGTCTTCCTGTCTGAGACAAATTTACATTCACTGTCTATATTCCCTAGACCTTATCGATTACCTTTCTTTACAAGGATTCGCATTGCATCATTGCAGTACCTGAGATCCAAGACTTATCAATTCATAAAAATTCTAAATGGATTTATAATGACTAAGATGGTTACCTTACCTAGGTTAAGCATCATAGTCTAGGAATTTATTTCCTTTCTTACAAGTAAGAATAAATAAACATAGTTAGGATACTTGTCCCTTCAATCATGATCTATATAATTATCACAACAATTTAATATAAATAAATACCTTATTTAGTCAAGTTAAGGTTTGACTAATGAGTTTTATCTAACTCAAATCTAGTCTTTCTGACTTAGGTGGATTCACAAGACACTATCATTGCTCCATAGATCTTATGGTATGATTATCTATTCTTGGGTATCTCTTTGCATCTTTGCAACATTTGAGAATCATCACTTATCGATAAGTAATATCTAAGGTATAATAAAATTTATGGTTGACTAACCATTTAATAGTACCTTGTTGGAAATAGAGGTGACAACTGAGAGGGGGGTGAATGAGTTGTCTTAAAACTTTAAAATTTGCAGTAGTTAATTCCACTTTATTACTTCATTAATGTTATCATGAAAAGCAAGAATCAACAACACATGGGCAGAAATAGAAATAACACATTTGACACCAAGATTTTAACGTGAAAACTCGGTTAAGGGAAAAACCATGGTGGGCGTTAACCCACAAAGATTATACTCTATTACAAGTATTACAATGGAGAATGCACATGTATTTAGGCTCACTGCCCAGAGTTCACTGCTCAAAAGAAGGTTCACTGCCTACAAAAAGAAGATTATAATGAATTTGAACTGATAAATAGCATCTACAAATGCAGGGGTTTAGTTCTGGTTAAGCATAGAATATTGACTTGATACACTTCATCCTTACTCTACCTTGTTTACTGTTCTGCTAACATTCGAACCTTAGATCTCTGCCCTTTTCACACTTAGTCCATAATCACATTACACACACACCAAAATCATTCAAATCTATCAGCTATATATATCTGCATCCTAATCTTCAACCACTTTTCAGTCGGCTTCAAGAACACTTAGAACTTTATTGAAAATTCTGCTCTGTTGGCTAAATTCATGTACACTTGTAACATGGACCAAAACTTGCACTCACAAATCATTAATCAGGTTGGCTACTATCATTGAGCATCACAACTTGTCCAACCAACAACTTCCATACATCCGGAACCAAGATCAATTACAAGGTCAGCCTGTTCTTCTTCTGTCTGCTCTGTCAAACTGTTAACCTAATACTCATATGCTAATAACTATTGAATCCTTCATCACTGGAGGCCAAAATTTTGGATTTAGATTATCCTAAAAATGCTTATGACTCCCTCAGATCTGCAGCAAACTATGATCTACCATCAGAGAGATCCGGACCAAGATACTGGACCCTGTCACACACTCTATTCTTGACTTCCTGGACTTAGACAAATCTTCAATATGATTTCAAGTATGGACAAATTATGCAATGCAGATGTGTAGTAGAGACTTAGTTGCCATCAATGACAACACTTATCATGCCTAGCAGTGTCTCTTGCCAACAATCTCCCCCTTTGGCATTGATGGCAACACTTAGTGAAAAATGACTAAGTGTCGAAATAACTCCCCCTTTGCTTGTGCTGCATACTGTTGTTCACACTGCTTTCCAGTGCTCCCCCTTTGTTGGATTCCTCATTTTTCATTGATCTTCACTCCCTCTTTGACATCAAAGACAAAGGATGGGGTCCACAAGCCAAAATTCTCCAAAAATTCTTGTAAGTAATGCCACATATATACAACCAATCATTAAGTTATATTTACATGAACTTGATAATGTCCGCAAAACTATTTTTAATTGCTCAAGTTCAGAGGCCCAAGTTCTTTTCATGCCATCCAAAATTGAGATGTGTCCACTTTGTAAAAATGCATATGCTTCTACCTTTATTAGATCTGAAGGATCACTTGTCTGAACTGCAGTTTGAGCTTTTGATAAGGCATCATACATTGTCTCTAACTTGGGGGCAATCAATCCCTGGAGCTCACACATTCTCTTCATAATATTACCTTTTTCTTTAACAAGCCTCTTTATCTCATTGGTCAAGCTGATTACTTGACATTCCTGAGTTATAGGAGAAACTGTTAGAGGATCAAAATTTTGAGATAGATCTGATAACTTATGTTCTTGCTCCTTTATCTTCTTCTCAATATTCTTACTAACTTTGGACCAAGATAGAAAAAACTTGTATATATCACCTCCATCGCTTAGTGCATTTTGAATACTCTTTATATTGATACCAAGTATCATCCTATCATATCCTATTAGGCTTTTATTTCACTAAATCTCTTATCCAAAAATTCATTCCTAACTTTAGTCTCTGCAGACTTCTCAAAACACTTAAAATATGTACTTACAGAGTTTACAAGATTCTTCAGATGTTCAGAGGGAGAGTCAGATGGATTCTTCTAGAGGGTAGGCATTATCTTCTCTAGTACACTGGATGCAAGACTTAACATCTCACTCTCTTCTAAGTGAGATTTTAATATTTTCTCACTTGCCTTGGCTTGAGTGAAAGATGCTACCTTCATCATTCGGACCAGAGAAAGATTAGCTAGGTGGATTGGCCCTTGAATTAGTTCAGGTTCATCAATCTCTAGCATTTCTTTACTCAAAAAGTTCTTTATTGCCTCTATAGTGTCTCTTGCCACAAATTCCAACTCACCTTCCTTCCTTTGAGTTTTATTAGTGGTAGTATCGAGACTGTTTTGTTTGGATGCATCAACATTTGCACCATCTTCTTCTATTTTGGTGCAGGAGCACCTACCTGACAGCTGGCCTCCATGAGGCAGTTAGTTTGTTTTAGGTCTGGTTAATGTTTCCAAGAAGGTCTTATAAGACCAATGCATGTAATAAGGTCTATGTTGACCGTGCTTTTCTATTTTTAGGTAGTTTGTTATGACAGCTGATGACAGCTGTATAGTTTGTTAGTTCAGTTGGATCCTCCTAGCCACTTGGAAGCTCCCAGCCGCTTGGAATCGAGTGGTAGTACTCGCAAGCAGTTCCTATTTATGCAGTAGGATCAGTTGGTCTTAGGACAGATTGAGATAGAGATACAGATTGAGGAGTTAGATTGCAGAGGAGAGACAGAATATTGTACTTGCATCTTTTGAAATCAATAAAGAGATCCTGTTGTGTCAATTCTCTGTGAAATCATGTTGCTGTTTTGGTGGTTGCATGGATTCGCTAATCCATTCCACCGGTTGATTCGTCGAATCGGTGGAATGGCTATGTACAATAGTTTAGGATTTAGTTTGCATTTTCTGTTTGTTCGTATGTATGTTTGTAGGATCGCAGTCGAGATGTGTTGAGAACCCTAGCATGGGTATGTGCTAGGTCGTGCTGATAGTTTGAGTCTGGAAGATCGCCCTGAAAGCAGATCGGGTCACCTCAGGAGGTTCGGCGGATCGAAATTCGCTAAGGTTGGAAATTCATCACAACGGCATCATCAGGATATTTCTGTGTATATCCTGCAGTTGCTTCAGGTGTCATCTAAGTAGATGGAGGTGAGCATGATACAGTTGTTTGCATAAGGTGAATGCGTTTCGGGGTGATCATCACAAGGTGTTATCGAGGAAGAGTATATCGGCATAAGTTAGTCGATCGGGTTGATAAAATTATCGTGGGCTGATAATGTTAAGTTTGGCCAACAGCAAGATATTGAAGGAACTGCATATGACGTCATCGTCATCAGGATAATCATCATCAGGACATTCTGAAATATCACCCGATAAAGGTTTATCCTGCTGACCCTAAGTGTTTTGGTATCGGCATAAGGCATCAAGGAGTTAAGTGGATCGGGAGGAGGATATTCGGTAGAATATTCATCATCAGTATAAAGTTGAGTATCATCATCAGGATGTTTCATTTGACCAGATAAGTCATATCCTGATGCTGTTGTTTAAGTAGTCAGATATCGAGGTGACGTAAGCATCGAAGGAAAGGTGCGTGAAGTTGTCGTCATCAGGATATATGGGAGGAACTGGATATTTTATATCCTGCTGATGAAGATGATGTCGAACATCATGATGCTGTAGAAAGCGTTTGGTGGTAAGATGAACAGTGATCGTCAGGAGGATGATTGCGCTTGCTGAATATGATGATGCTGCCAATAGCCGGATATGATGATGCTGCTGACAGGGGAAAGGTCGAAGGTTTGTCTGCAGGAGGATATCGGTCGGCAAGAGAAAATATGATGATGCTGACAATGTTAACAGAAAATATGATGATGATGATGGGTTGTAGACATACATGCTGTATGTCAAGGTTTTAGTGTGGATGCCTCTACATCATAGTGGTATCAGAGCTTAGCAAAAGGTCTGGGCTGTTGTGTGTTGATTCTGTCACTGAAAAGACAGAGGTAGAGGAGTGAGAGGTTGACAAAATGCCTTCGAAAGGTAATGGTACTGCAAGGGAATTGCAGGAGATGAAGGAAAAACATGCCAGAGAGATGAGGAAGATGAAGGAGCTTGCTGAAGCACTTCAAGCCAGGCTTGTAGCCCTAGAAAAGAACAAAAAGAGGGAAGTGGAAGACAGTGAGTCAGAAGAAGATGAAGATGCTGTTGAAGAGTATGAAGAGGTAGCTGAAGGTCTGGATGCTGAAGACCAGAGATTTGCAAAACTGTTAAAGGCAGTACAGAGTGATAAACCTAAGGTAAAGGTTGATGTTTCCAAGTATAATGGAAGTTTGAATGAAGATGAGTTACTGCATTGGATTGCTACACTTGATAATCACTTTGAATGTGAAGATGTTGCTGAGGATCAGAAGGTAAAGATTGCAAAGACCAAGTTAGGAGGTCATGCTTTGGTATGGTGGGATTATGTATAATCCGAGAGAAGGAAACAAGGAAAGTCAAAGATCACTTCATGGGATAAAATGGTAGCAAGGATCAAAGGTAAATTCTTGCCCAAGGATTATGAGATTCAGATGTTTAAGAAGCTGCAATTTTTAAGGCAGAAGGAAATGGATGTGAAGGCATATACTGAGGAGTTTTATAAATTGAGTATGAGATCTGGTCATCATGAGAATGAGGTAGAAAAGGTAGCTAGGTACTTGGCTGGCTTAAGATTGAACATACAGGATGAGTTAGTTTTAGCTAACCCTAAGAATGTGGAAGATTGTTATCAAATGGCAATCAGGATTGAAGAAAAGGTGAATAGAAGACAAGATAAGTCCATGAGAGGAAGAGGAAACAATATGAGGGGAAGAGGATCAGCCCCTACAACAAGGCAAACCAATGAGGGTCAAGAAGACACTGGTAAAGGACAGGGACAGTCTGATTTCAGAGGTGGATGGAAAGGTAATAGAGGCAGATTTGGAGGTGGTAGAGGTTCTACTACATTTTCAGGAAAGTGTTACACCTGTGGTGAGTTTGGTCATCCATTTTTCAAATGTCCAGAAAACAAGGGTTCATCATCCAGAGATGATAGAACGAATGACAAAAGAGTACAACTTGTGCAAGAAGAGAAAGTAGAGCAAAGTGTGCAAAGTTTAAACACTTATCAAGATAGAGTTCCTGACAATTATGGGTATCCTGAGGAGGGAGAAGCATTGATGCTAAGGAGAACTAGTTTGCAGACATCAAAGGATATGATACAAAGAAGAGCTCTTTTCAAGACCACATGCAAGAGCAAAGGTAAAGTATGTAAGGTTGTCATTGATACTGGTTCAACAGACAACATGGTATCTCAGGAAATGGTGGATAAACTAAATTTGGAAAGGATTCCACACCATCACCCTTACAAGGCATCTTGGGTGAGTGATAGTCAATCACTTTTTGTATATGAATAGGCATATGTTGATTTTCAGATTGGAGCATATCATGATAGAGTTTTGTGTGACATTTTGCCCATGGAATGTTGTCACCTACTGTTGGGTAGGCCATGACAATTTGATAGGAGGGTACTGTATGATGGGTATGCTAATACCTACACCATCAAGAAAGATGGGAAGACTATTATGTTGATGCCATTGCAGGCAAATGCTGCAGCACAGGGGGCAGCCAAAATCATTTTAGTGGGAAAGAAGGAGTTTTTGCATATGCCTATAGCAGCAGGCATACAGGCAGTTGAGGACACTGCAGGGAAAGGAGTTGTTAAGGACAACAGTTTGAAGACAGTTTTAGTTTTGACTGACAGAGGTCAACAGCAGGTTTAGAAACAGGTTTACAAACAACCACCAGTTGAGAGGAATGACAAGGATGTTGTCATAGTTGGGACTATTGTTTGTCCTATAAAGGTTGAAAGAAAGACAGAGTTGAACATTGCAGAAGTTCAAGAGGCAGTTCAAACAGAGGTTCTGGTCAGACAACCTGACAAACACAAGGTATGTGTGAGAAGGGCCTACATTAACAGGCACGAGGGTTTACTTGCAAGACAGCAAGTTATAGTTTAGAAATCTTGGAGCAGCCAAGAGACAGCAGAGGATAAAGCTAGAACAGGTCAGAACACTGACATGACAAAGTGTAAAGGTGGAGGACTTCCACATCCTAACTCATGGGACATGAGTTCTTTTCTGTTGGGGAGTATGGTGCAGGAGCACCTACCTGACAGCTGGCCTCCATGAGGCAGTTAGTTTGTTTTAGGTCTGGTTAATGTTTCCAAGAAGGTCTTATAAGACCAATGCATGTAATAAGGTCTATGTTGACCGTGCTTTTCTATTTTTAGGTAGTTTGTTATGACAGCTAATGACAGCTGTATAGTTTGTTAGTTCAGTTGGATCCTCCCAGCCGCTTGGAAGCTCCCAGCCGCTTGGAATTGAGTGGTAGTACTCGCAAGCAGTTCCTATTTATGCAGTAGGATCGGTTGGTCTTAGGACATATTGAGATAGAGATACAGATTGAGGAGTTAGATTGCAGAGGAGAGACAGAATATTGTACTTGCATCTTTTGAAATCAATAAAGAGATCCTGTTGTGTCAATTCTCTGTGAAATCGTGTTGCTGTTTTGGTGGTTGCATGGATTCGCTAATCCATTCCACCAGTTGATTCGTCGAATCGGTGGAATGGCTATGTACAATAGTTTAGGATTTAGTTTGCATTTTCTGTTTGTTCGCATGTATGTTTGTAGGATCGCAGTCGAGATGTGTTGAGAACCCTAGCATGGGTATGTGCTAGGTCGTGCTGATAGTTTGAGTCTGGAAGATCGCCCTGAAAGTAGATCGGGTCACCTCAGGAGGTTCGGCGGATCAAAATTCGCTAAGGTTGGAAATTCGTCACAACGGCATCATCAAGATATTTCTGTGTATATCCTGCAGTTGCTTCAGGTGTCATCTGAGTAGATGGAGGTGAGCATGATACAGTTGTTTGCATAAGGTGAATGCGTTTCGGGGTGATCATCACAAGGTGTTGCTGAGGAAGAGTATATCGGCATAAGTTAGTCGATCGGGTTGATAAAATTATCGCGGGCCGATAATGTTAAGTTTGGCCGACAGCAGGATATTGAAGGAACTACATATGACATCATCGTCATCAAGATAATCATCATCAGGACATTCTGAAATATCACCCGATAAAGGTTTATCCTGCTGACCCTAAGTGTTTTGGTATCGGCATAAGGCATCAAGGAATTAAGTGGATCGGGAGGAGGATATTCGGCAGAATATTCATCATCAGTATAAAGTTAAGTATCATCATCAGGATGTTTCATTTGACTAGATAAGTCATATCCTGATGCTGTTGTTTAAGTAGTCAGATATCGAGGTGACGTAAGCATCGAAGGAAAGGTGCGTGAAGTTGTCGTCATCAGGATATATGGGAGGAACCGGATATTTTATATCCTGCTGATGAAGATGATGTCGAACATCATGATGCTGTAGAAAGCGTTTGGTGGTAAGATGAACAGTGATCGTCAGGAGGATGATTGCGCTTGCCAAATATGATGATGCTACCGATAGCCGGATATGATGATGCTGCTGACAGGCGAAAGGTCGAAGGTTTGTCTGCAGGAGGATATCAGTCGGCAAGAGAAAATATGATGATGCTGACAATGTTAACAGAAAATATGATGATGATGATGGGTTGTAGACATACATGCTGTATGTCAAGGTTTTAGTGTGGATGTCGAAATTCGCTAAGGTTGGAAATTCATCACAACGGCATCATCAGGATATTTCTGTGTATATCCTGCAGTTGCTTCAGGTGTCATCTGAGTAGATGGAGGTGAGCATGATACAGTTGTTTGCATAAGGTGAATGCGTTTCGGGGTGATCATTACAAGGTGTTGCCGAGGAAGAGTATATCGGCATAAGTTAGTCGATCGGGTTGATAAAATTATCGCGGGCCGATAATGTTAAGTTTGGCCGACAGCAGGATATTGAAGGAACTGCATATGACGTCATCGTCATCAGGATAATCGTCATCAGGACATTCTGAAATATCACCCGATAAAGGTTTATCCTGCTGACCCTAAGTGTTTTGGTATCGGCATAAGGCATCAAGGAGTTAAGTGGATCGGGAGGAGGATATTCGGCAGAATATTCGTCATCAGTATAAAGTTGAGTATCGTCATCAGGATGTTTCATTTGACCGGATAAGTCATATCCTGATGCTGTTGTTTAAGTAGTCAGATATCGAGGTGACGTAAGCATTGAAGGAAAGGTGCGTGAAGTTGTCGTCATCAGGATATATGGGAGGAATCGGATATTTTATATCCTGCTGATGAAGATGATGTCGAACATCATGATGCTGCAGAAAGCGTTTGGTGGTAAGATGAACAGTGATCGTCAGGAGGATGATTGCGCTTGCCGAATATGATGATGCTGCCGATAGCCGGATATGATGATGCTGCTGACAGGCGAAAGGTCAAAGGTTTGTCTGCAGGAGGATATCGGTCGGCAAGAGAAAATATGATGATGCTGACAATGTTAACAGAAAATATGATGATGATGATGGGTTGTAGACATACATGCTGTATGTCAAGGTTTTAGTGTGGATGCCTCTGCATCATATTTTATCTCTCTTCTCTTCTTCTTTCTCTGCTTTACGTTTCTTTGTGTTATCTACAGAGGGACTCTTTCCTATGTCTTCACTACTTGCTATTTGTTCTGGAGGGCTTTGTGTGGTAACAATATTATCTTCTTTTCCAAATTGATCAGGTGGAGTAAGAGAATCTCTTGCATCATCAATTTTGTCTACCATCTCTGTATCTTCTTTGCTTATTTGCTCCTCTTCTGGGACAGAGGAGTGATCAACTTTGGTTTGTTGCTCACTATCATTTACTTTTTCAACATCTAGAATTGATGAGTCAATTCCATCATTTGTCTCCTCATAGGTTTGCTCTAGAAGATCTAGAGTATTACCTTGGTCATCATTTCCTTTTTCAATCTCTTCTTCTAAAGCTCCTTGTTCCAGAACTGAAGGATTGACTTCCTCAACTTGTTCCTCTAAAACAATAGAGTATTTATCTTTGTCAAGGGCTTTTCTCAAAATTTCTTCTGTTTCCTTTACAACTTCCTTAGTTTCACCAAGCATTAACTTGTTCGTCCGGATCTTACTTCTAAATTTCTCCTTAAATTCCTTGAGGATTTTATCAGCTTCTCTTCTGGTCATTACTGGACACAGGGTGGAGAGAACATATTCTCTAAGTTCTATGTCTTTGTCCTTGGCAGCTTCCTTCCTCATTTCTAGTATTTTCCTTAAACTTTTGGGAATTTCTTGCAGAATTTCTAGTAGAGCTCTATTGAATTTATTCAAGTACAGGATGGTGGCATCCTCCAAGATTTTATTATTTGTTTCATCAAAACTATTACAATATATTCTGATAGGCTTTAGATTCCCATGAACAGTAATGGATTTTACAATTTGATCAATAGTCATAGCAACCTTACCAGTCTCTTGCCTTTTACTTCCCTTTTTTCTTCCAGAGGGTTGGTTCTCAGAGGCCTTTGAAGTCTTGGCCTTCTTAAATCTCATCTCTTTAACTTCTTCATCTGTCTCTGTCTCTTCATAATCTTTTGTGCCCACATACATTCTTGTAGCCTTTATTTTCTTTCTCTTACTTCCTTCACCAGATGATTTGTCTTCTAGTTTTGCAAGTCTAGGGGGAATAGAAGTAGCAACAGAGCTTCTAGTAGTCCTTGAAGTGGAGGATGGTTCCACTGGAGCATCTTCTTGTTTCTTGTCCTATTTTTCTTTTTCATCCTTTTCAATTCTTTCTCTATTTTGGTTCACTGCCTCCTTGGTTAGGCCATTTCTCTTAGCATACCTTTCAACTTGCCTTCACACTTTCCTTTTGGTCTCTGGCCATCTGAGCTCCACATGTAATTTTAGACTTAGCTCCTTGTATGTTCCAAACCTTTCCACAGATGTGTCTTTTGATTTGCTCAGGAGATTTTGATCATACATTTACAAAACTTTTTCATCAACCTCATATCCCATTGGCATAATCCATATGGTTATGGGTTCCACAGCCTCTATCAGGCACTGATCAGTGTCAACCATAAAGCATATTTCATTCTCATATTTCTCAACAACTGACTTAGGGATTCTCTCTCTTGCATGCATCATACTTTGAAAGTTTTTGAAGTAACCCCAAATGATTGTCTTCTGAGTTTGGGAATCACCAAGGTTGAGTAGATGATATCTTATTTGCCATGCAACTGGCCTGTCATTTGTCTAGTGCACACCTTGAATTCTAGGCACTTCATTCATAAAATAGAAGAACAAACATATAATCAAGGAACCATACTTTAAGGTATTTTTCTTATCTTTCTTTATTTTGCTCAAATTCTCAATCAACTGATTTTGTAGTAGTTCACAAAGATCATAATCAACATTCTCCTTTAACATTTGATAGGCTGCACATATTGCAATTCTGGAGACAGAATTTTCCCTGTCAGAGTGATAAATCTTGTACCCAATCACCATGGAGACAAATTTAACATTTTGTTCTATGATATCATTGATGGTCATTTCTCTTTTGTCAAACTTGGCATTGGTAGCATTAGTCACTGTCTGGTTTTTCACAGCTTTCAGCATGGGTAATCCACCAGATGAATTTAACCCAGTTACAATCTTGATAACATCCTCTATAATCTTAAATGGTTTCAATAGCCATATGAACTCATCATGTATTCAGCTCAAGATATATCAAACCCATTCATTCTCATCAAATATCGAAAACCTAATGACTTGCAAAAAATGTTTGGTTTCTAGGGCTTTGTATTCCGGTTTCAATTTATAGCTATCATCCCTTAAGTAGTTGTTAAGCAAATCCAAGAGTTTTAGGTTTCCAAATTCATCCATGTTACAATGGATGTATGCTCTAATATCCTCAACATGGAGTATGCCATATGGAACTCCAGAAAATGCACCTAATGTTTCAACTTCAACTGATTTGTATGGATGCTTCTTAAATATTGGTTGGGGCCTTTCAGTTACATCAACAACTAGAGGTGTAGCCACCTCAATAGATTTTAGATTCAAGACTTTATAGAGAAGTACCTTTTTCTTCTATGAGGTTAGAGTTGATCAATTGCCGGTTGAATTCATTCTTCGTGCTTCAGTCTCTAGATTTGCAGCTCAGATGCACTTCTTCTTGTTTCCTTCAAATGCAAAGTGATTCAAATGCATGACCAAGTGACCTTTTATCCTTCACAAAACCTAATTTGTCATTGTAATAAATGCATTGTCCTAACTCCATTCGATTACTCTATTTTTGAATAGTTCTTCAAGAATCACTCCACAAATTTCCATGTCAACAACTTTTCTTCTGGAAATCCTTCCAAAGTTTTTGAAATAATTCAAGATATCTTCTCTCATTGTACCATATCCAGGCACCCACTTACTGGCTGGGGAAATTTGATTTTCAATGCAACTCCCCCTGAGCTAGAGCTCCTAATTTAATTCTCAGGGGAATCATCAGCACCAAATTCTAGTGTAGACCCATTACTATGGTTCACAATTGTTTTCTTGACCTATGTCTTGTTCATTTCATTCTAGATCTCATTCTCATCAATTTTTCTTTTGGCTTTGTCTTATCTCTGCCCATCTAGTTTTCTGTTTACCGAACCCCTTCTTTCATTAATCCTACTTCTGCAGACTCTTGCAAAATGACCGGATCGGTTACAATTGAAGCACACAACATTTCTTTTCCCATTTGATTGATTTCCTCTTGATCTGCACTGAATGGGGATATGTCCAAATCTATTGCATGCAAAGCATTTTCTATTGAAAGAATTCCCATTTTCTCTATTTGATGAGTTATTCATTATCATACTTCTGCATTCATTAGATATATGACCATACCTCTTGCAATTGAAGCATTGTCCAGAGAAGGATGGATTATTTTGATTTACTCTACTTCTTCATTGAGTGGCTCTATGACCAAATTTATTGCACTTGAAACAATTTCCATTGAATTATGGATACCTTTCAGTGTTAGGTTGTCTTATCGGAGGTCTTCTAGGTATGTTTCTCTCATTCCTTGGTTGAGAGTTTCTTTGTCCAGATCCAAATCTTTCACCTTTCTCCTATCCAAGACCATGCTTGTCATCAGCCTTTTTCTGACCCTCAAGTATTGCTTCAATTTTAGCTAAATTTATGTTGAACTTCTCCTTGTATTCATTTGCAACTTCTAGGTCATGTCTGAGAATGACAATTTGTCTTCCAAGCTCTCTTTCATTGTCTCTGCTTTCTTGTAGATAAGACTTTAGATGGCCAGCTATACTATCTAATCTATAGCATTCATCAGTTCTTTCTTTTAGAGTTTGATTCAAGTCTTCTTCAGTCTTCTTCCTTTGCTCAATTTCTTTGGTTAGCCTCATTGCCCCAGATTCCATCTCAATTTTTAGAACAGTAACTTATTTTGATAGCTTCTCACACTCCTTTGTCTTTTCTTCCAAGGCTACATTCACGCCATTTTCTTCAGTTAAACTAGATAACTGCAGAAGTAGCTCCTTTCTCTTTTCCATAGATTTCTTTAATTTATCTTTTAACATTTTAATGGTATCATCAGCATCTTTAAGCTCATCTTTTAGATTAGTTATTTCTGTTTTGGACTGATCAAGATCTTCAAGGGACAACTGAAGTTGATCTTTGAGTGATCCCATTGAAAAAATCCTTCCAAGATCTTTCCTCAAGCTATTAGGCTTCTTTTAAGGAACTTAGCTCTAGTACCAATTGTTGGAATTAGAGGTGACAACTGATGAAAGGAAGCTTGGTGGGCAAAAATGACTTCCTACACTAATCTAATGAGGGGAGAGCTATACAAATTCAATTTAATCTTTACAATTACAGCAACATGAAACATATAATAGAGATATTGCAGAAATACACATAGAACCAGAAAGAAGACAAAAGAAGAGAGACAAGATATATCAGGGGGAAAACCCTTATCAGGTGAAAAACCCCACACTCAAAAACCTGCACAATGTATTATCAAAACTAAATATGGTTTACAATACACTTGCAATGCAAGCTCTCAATAGTCTTTAACACTCGTGTCTGGAGTCAATCTGGTAGCATAACAGTAACTATCAATCACATAATACAACTCCTCCTCAAAGCACCTGTTTATATAGAAAATACAAGGCAAAATTGCCTCTATCTTGGAATGGACGTCCAACTTGGCCTCATGGCCCAAAACTCACGCCTATGGACACTTGATCAACATTGTAAGATGCATCTGACACTTTTCCACACACCCCATCCCAAAGAGGTCACCTATTTTCAAAATGGGCTATGACAGATGCTCTTACGACTCTTACGACCATCATAGAATCTGTCATAGCTGTCATAACTTATACCTGTAAGAGAATCTGTCATACACATGCTATAAATAGTATATTCTCATATAACATGTCATATTCCACCTTGGGGCACCCAAAGATGCCTTTTTCAAAGATGCTCTTTGACACATGTCTTCACCTATCTTACAAGCTTCTATTTCCAACTCTTACATGTTATAACTTCGTCATAGGAATCTGTCATGACCATTATGGTCAACATTCCCTTACACAACATCTAAGATGCTGACACATGGAAAAATATTCCTACCACTAAGTGGGATGCCTATCTCCTCATGTGAGGACAAAATTACATGTGGTCATATGCCATGTAGGATGACACATCACTGTGCCAACTCTCACAATATGACAACATAGGATTTGCATCCAAATTATACAATAGGCAATAAATAAATAAATACAATGAAATAATATAGAAATTACCAAGGTTGAGACACCTTAATTCCCAACATTCTCCCACTTGTCGAACACCTTGTAAGAGCCAATAGAATAATAGGATTTAAATGCTATAGGTCGAGAGGCCCATAGACTTCGAACACCATCTAAACTTCTCTGTGCCCAATGGCTTGATCAATGCATCTGCAACATTCTTCAAGATATCTACCTTCTCCAAATTTACCTTCCCATCCTCTACCATGTCTCACATGAAGTGAAACTGTACATCAATATGCTTTGTTCTGGCATGGAAAGTTGGATTCTTCGCAAGGCAAATTGCACTCTGACTGTCACAACAAATTGTAATATGTCCTACATCAACACCAATATCTAAACACAATCTCTTAATCCAAATGGCTTCCTTACAAGCATGAGTTGCTGCCATGTACTCAGCTTCTGTCGTGGACAAAGCAACTATAGGTTGTCGCTTACTCATCCAACTAATAACACCACCAAATAGTGTAAACACAAGCACTAGTGGATCTTCTGTTGTTAATGTCACCTGCCCAATCTGAATCCACAAATCCATCAATATCAATAGAATGCGGAGGTCCTATAACATTACCATGGTAGCATATGGAATACTTGGAAGTACCCCTCAAATATCTGAACACTCGCTTAACTGCATCCCAATATACCCGTCCAGGATTAGTCATAAATTGACTAAGGACTCCCACTACTTGGGCAATGTTTGATCTTGTATAGACCATAGCATACATCAAACTACCAACAACACTAGCATAAGGTACTCTACTCATGTCCTCCACCTCACTAGGAGAGTTTGGGCAATCACTAATAGACAACTTTGTCCCCAAAGAAACAGGAACACATAATGGTCTACAATCTGCCATGTTGAACCTATCCAACACAGTCTTCACATACTTACTCTGGCTTAACTAAAGTTTTATGTTAGTTTTGTCTCTTCTGATTTCCATTCCTAGAATATACCTGGCTGCCCCTAAATCTTTAATTTCAAACTGTGCTGCCAACTGAGACTTAAAATTAGAAATCTTATTCTTACCCTTCCCAATGAGCAACATATCATCAACAGATAATGCAACAATGAGAATATGATCACCATCATACTTATAATACGCACAGTGATCTGATTTCAATCTCACAAATCCAATTGACAACACAAAGGCATCAAACTTCAAGTACCACATCCTAGGAGACTGCTCCAATCCATACAAAGACTTATTTAAGTTGCAAACTAAATTTTCTTTACCTTTCACCATGTAATGCTCTGGCTGTGACATGTAAATCTCTTCCTCCAAATCACCATGAAGGAAAACTATCTTCACATCCATCTGCTCCACCTCTAAGTCATAAACTACTGCAAGAGATAACAGGAATTGAATGAATGTTAGCTTTGCAATGGGAGAGAAGATCTCACCATAATCTATACCCTCCACTTGTGGATACCCCTTCACAACCAATCTGGCCTTATACTTCGTAGCACTACCATCTGCACCAAATTTCTTCTTGAACACCTATTTGCATCTAATAGGTTTCCATCCAGGAGGCAAAGGCACCAAGTCCCAAGTTTGATTCTTTTCCAAAGAAGCCATCTCATCCTCCATGGCTTCCTTCCAGGAACTTGCATCTTTCATATCCATAGCCTCTAACACAGTTCTAGGTTCATCACTATTAGTAAGCAAAGCAAAAGTACAACTAGAATCAAGCAATTTATAACCAAACCTCTCAGTTTGCTTCCTGATTCATGTGGACCTCCTCAAAGGCTGAGGTAGAGGTTCTACTTCATCTTTTGAACTTTCAAAGCTGCTAGAGCTCTCCTCATTTTCAAGTCCAACATTGTCTTTCTATTCAGTCTTCTCAGGGGTAGAAGGAAACTAAACAACAACCTCTTTCTTTTCTTTTTCTTCTAGCTATAAAATAGTGGAAGAAGGTGTTAGCTCTCTGAAGATGACACTTCTACTATACAACACTTTTTTAACCACAAGATCCCATAGCTTGTATCCTTTCACACCAACACCATAACCAATGAAGATACACTTAACAGCCTTGTTCTCCAATTTTGAGCACTTCTCCCTAGGCACATGTGCATATGCCTCACAACCAAAAACACAAAGATGCCTTATTGAAGGCTTTCTACCAGACCACACCTCCATGGGTGTCTTACCAATAAGAGTTGATGTAGGAGATTTGTTTACTAGATAGAAAGCAGTGGCAACAACTTCAGCCCAAAACTTTTGTTCTAGGCTAGCTCTACTAAGCATACTCCTAGCCTTCTCCATCAGTGTCTTGTTCATCCTCTCTGCAACTCCATTTTGCTGCAGGGTGTATGGAGTTGTCTTATGTCTTTCAATACCAAGTTCCTTGCAATATTTATCAAATTCTGTAGAACAGAACTCACCACTGTTGTCAGTTCTCAAACATTTAATCCTTTTACCAGTCTAATTTTCAGCAAAGGCTTTAAACTCCTTAAAATTTCTATAGACTTCAGATTTGCTTCTAAGGAAATAAATCCATGTCCTTCTAGTGTAGTCATCTATGAAAGATACAAAATATATAGATTTTGATAATGAAGGAACATTAATAGGACCAAATACATCAAAATGTACAAGGTCCAACACACCAGAAGACTTATGAGAACTCGAATAAAACTAAACACGGTTTTGTTTTCCATATATGCAATGTTCGCAAAAGTCAAACTCAAGATTACAATCATCTAACCCCTCAACGAGGTTTTTATTTTTCAGGGTTCTAAGACCCTTCTCACCAATGTGGCCAAATCTCTTATGCCATAACATTGTCTTTTTAGTAGGAAGCTTAACTTCTAAAGCATGAATACAACCATCAGGACTAGATACAACAAATTTCTTCAATGCTGGTTCAAATGGTGGGGATGAAGTGACTGCTGCCCTTTTCCTTGAGTTAGAAGAACTATTGCATTGTGAAATGCATGCCTCTAGCTGAAACAAAGTACCTCTCCTAGTACCCTTAGCAAGCACCATAGCTCCTCTAGTCATCTTGCATCCTTCTTTTGAAAAGACAACCTATACACCTGCATCATTCAACATACTTATAGAAAGTAGGTTCTGTGCTAAGCCTGGAATGTGCATAACCCCAAAGATCCCCTTCACTCATCCATCAGGGAATCAGATAGAGACTCTTCAACGACCAACAATCTTCAGATGAGAGTCATCACCTAGGTACACCCTTCCACCATCGAACTCCTCATACTTAGTAAACCAGTCTCAATGTGAGGTCATGTGGAATGATGCACCAGAATCAATCAGCCACACATCATCAGATGCATGGGTTGCCAGGGCTGTGATGAAATCATCACCATCATCTTATGACTTGTCAGAATCTAAATCTGGGTCCTTCTTTTTCTTTTCCTCTTTACATTCCTTTCAGAAATGCCCAATTTTGCCACAGTTCCAATGGAGAGCCTTGAACTTTCCAAGACATTTGGATCTCCCACAGGATTTGGATCTACCCTTCTCAACTTTCTTGTCCTTCTTTTTTCCTTTCTCCTTGGGTCTTCCACAAACTGCAAGAGCTACTTTGGCTGCCTTAGAAGACTTTCTATGCATCTCTTTAGATAACAATGAAGAAACCACTTCAACCATTTTGAATGTGAATGTGGTTCTTCCAATAGCCATCACAAGATGATCCCACATGTCTGGAAAGAACAAAGCAAGGTCATATAGCGATCCTCCTCCTCCATCTTCACACCAATGGATGTCAATTGTGCAACCAACATGTTGAAAGCATTCATAAGATTTGCAATAGATCCTTCATCCTCCATTCGAAGAGAATACAACTTCTTCCTCAGAAAAAGTTTGTTAACTAGGGATTTGGCTTGATACACATCTCCCAACTTCTTCCAAAGCAAGTTTGCAATTTTCTCCTCATGGACCAAAGGTGATCAAGCTCTAATACCAACTGAAAGGAAGCGAGGTGTATGAAAATCACTTCCTACACTAATTTAATGAGGGGAGAGCTATGCAAATTCAATTTAATCTTTACAATTATAGCAACATGAAACATATAATAGAGATATTGCAACAATACACATAGAACCAGCAAGAAGACAGAAGAAGAGAGACAAGATATATCATGGGGAAAACCCTTATCGGGTGAAAAACCCCACACTCAAAAACCTACACAATGTATTATCAAAACTAAATATGGTTTACACTACACTTGCAATGCAAGCTCTCAATAGTCTTCAACACTCGTGTCTAGAGTCAATCCGACAGCATAACAATACCTATCAATCACATAATACAACTCCTCCTCAAAGCACTTATTTATATAGAAAATACAAGGCATAATTACCTCTATCTTGGAATGAGCGTCCAACTTGGCCTCATGGCCCAAAACTCACACCTATGGACACTTGGTTAACATTGTAAGATGCATCTAACACTTGTCCACACACCCCATCCCAAAGAGGTCGCCTATTTCCAAAATGGGTTATGACAAATGCTCTTACAACTCTTATGACCATCATAGAATCTGTCATAACTGTCATAACTTACAGCTGCAAGAGAATCTATCATAGACAGGCTATAAATAGCATATTCTCTTACAACATGTCATAATCCACCTTGGGGCACCCAAAGATGCCTTTTTCAAAGACACTCTTCGACACATGTCTTAACCTGTCTTACAAGCTTCTATTTCTGACTCTTACATGTCATAACTTCATCATAGGAATCTATCATTACCATTACGGTCAACATTCCCTTACACAACATCCAAGATGCCAACACATGGCAAAATATTCCTACCACTAAGTGGGACACCTATCTCCTCATGTGATGACAAAATTACATGTGGTCATATGCCATGTAGGATGACACATCATTGTGCCAACTCTCACAATATGACAACATAGGATTTGCATCTAAATTATACAATAGGTAATAAATAAATAAATAAAATGAAATAATACAAGGAATTACCAAGGTTGAGACACCTTAATTCCCAACAACTGAGAGGAGGGGTGAATCAGTTGTCTTAAAACTTTAAAATTTGCAGCAGTTAATTCCACTTTATTACTTCATTAATGTTATCATGAAAAGCAAGAATCAACAACACATGAGTAGAAATAGAAATAACACATTTGACACCAAGATTTTGACATTGAAACCCAGTTAAGGGAAAAACAATGGTTGGGGTTAACCCACAAATATTATACTTTGTTAAAAGTATTACAATGGAGAATGTACATGTATTCGGGCTCACTACTCAAAAGAAGGCTCACTTCCTATAGAAAGAAGATTATAATGAATTTGAACTAATAAATAGCATTTACCAATGTAGGGGTTTAGTTCCAGTTAAGCACAGAAT
Source organism: Cunninghamia lanceolata (assembly GCA_027924645.1). Taxonomy (NCBI): domain Eukaryota; kingdom Viridiplantae; phylum Streptophyta; class Pinopsida; order Cupressales; family Cupressaceae; genus Cunninghamia; species Cunninghamia lanceolata. The sequence continues at coordinate 10,732,850 of BSBN01000320.1, forward strand.
ACTGACTTGATACACTTCATCCTTACTCTACTCTGTTTACTGTTCTGCTAACATTTGAACCTTAGATCTCTGCCCTTTTTGCACTTAGTCCATATTCACATCACACACACACTGAAATCATTCAAATCCATTGGCTATATATATCCACATCTTGATCTTCAACCACTTTTTAGTCAGCTTCAAGAACACTTAGAACTTTATTAAAATTTTTGCTTTGTCGGTTAAATTCATGTACACTTGTAACGCGGACCAAAACTTGCACTCATAAATCATTAATCAGGATAGCTACTATAACTGATCATCACAACTTGTCCAACCAACAACTTCCATACAGCCAGAACCAAGAACAATTACAAGGTCAGCCTATTCTTCTTCTGTCTGCTCTATCAAACTTTTAACCCAATACTCAGATGCTAATAACTATCGAATCTTTCATCACCGGAGGCCAAAATTTTGGATTTAGATTATCCTGACAATTCTTATGACTCCCTCAGATTTGCAAAAAACTATGATCTACCATTGGAGAGATCCAGACCAAGATACTGGACCCTGTCACACACTCTGTTCTTGACTTCCCGGACTTGACAAATCTTCAATTTGATTTCCGGTATGGGCAAATTATGCAATGCGAATGTGTAGTAAAGACTTAGTTTCCATCAATGACAACACTTATCATGCCTAGCAGTGTCTCTTGCCAACATACCTCTTGCATGCTTGCAAAACCTGAGGCTTATGACTTATATCTCAAGTCGACTTGTAACCAAACAAATAGGTTACTCTACCTAGGGTTAAACATTATTGACTAATAACAAATCTCTTTTCAATCAGATAAATATGAACATTTATTATTTAGAGTTCTCGACCCTTTAATGTCTAGCCCCATAAAATAACTAAAATAGGTTATAACCATAAAGGTGTCATCAAATAATCTTTAACCCTTCTAGGTTAAACTAGGGTTTTATTTTACCCTTGAATAATCCATTATATCAAAATAACCCTATCTCATAACTTCAAGACTAAGGTTTATAAACGACCTTTGGTTTAACTTAACCAAGGTTAAGAATACTATGGTTTTTTAATAGATAATAACTCCTATATAAAAGGAATATGAATACTTTCAACTTACCTTCACGTGATGTCATTGACCATCACTCCTTATATACTCATATATGATTCTCTACAAAGTAATTTCTAGATAGACTTAGTCTATTCCATCATACTGGTTTACTATAATGCTATACTCATCAAGAGTAATAGAATAGACATTAAAGATGGTCCTACGACATTTATCCCATTTTCCAAACTATCCCTAGTTCTTCTACCACTCAATAGGTTTTACCATAGTTATCATAGATCATCAAGAATCTAAGTTCTTTTGATAAGGAAACATTTTTTACAAATGTATAGAAATTAAACAAAGAATGGTTTCAAAATGATAATATCTCCATTTAATGCTATGAACCATATTACTCACAACTGGTAAGTTTTCCTATAAAGTATCATTTACACTAATCTCGATGAGAGTTAAATACAAAATTATCTTATGACAAAATAATTGACATGTTTCATAATGATAGCTCATTCAATAGAGAGAATGGTTTTCTAGGCTCTAGAAAACTATGATACCCTCCTTCAAATAATTTGGTCTATTTATTGTTTTAAAGACAACAAGTATATTGTCAGCTAGGTTTGATAATGAAATAGACTTCATTGTAAAATCTTGCATTGGCCTTTCTAGGTTAAGTTGACGCTCTCTAGTTTATACTAAGATAACATAACAGTCTTACAATGACTCTATATCTTTTTAAACACAGTTGACTCAGTCAATCAAGTTAAATCGATGATATTCAATGTAACACAGTTAGCTTATCTCATTTTGAAAAGTTTACACAATAATCTTAAAGGATAACCAAACTAAAATTGATGTTTGCCCAAGACAAAGCAATCATTCAAACTACCATTGTCTTTTTAAAGTATATATTACAGGAGTATTTACCTGTAAGTGGCGGTCTCTACTGAGATGGATTTGTAGATGAAAAAGCTTATGTGTTCATCCCAGACAAACCACGTTCTTTCCTTCACTAACTCTCTATCCCTCTGTCCACCGCAAACTCTACTTTTACCTCCCTTTTCAATGATCATCGATAATGCAAAAATAACCTGCTACTCCATGATGCCCCAATGACTTAGCTGAGTTGTGGCTTTAAGGATTCAACAAGACTCATAATGAGTCGCCCCTATTTTCATTCCCTCCACTCTGCTATTTGAGAACATATTCAATTCAAAACAGTTCGCTTGGAGATTTGGTTTCAACTGATACTATAAAATTGCAAACATCAACATATGTCGATGATGTGATCATCATTTGTGGAGATTAGTGAATGTGGTTAGATTAACCACCACTCCTCTTTAATGAGGCCTCCAACACATTTAAACCATCTTTGAGAAATTAATAATCACAAGGAGTGATTCGATCCATTATGCATTTACAATGAAGGCACTCCATAAAATATGCCTACAGCTGCTCAAGAGTAAGCATTATTAATTATCATGAGGTATTATCCTCATTCGATGCATATATATATATATACTTATTTGATTATATCAAATATGGCTTACATAACATCGATCCTATTCGACAGTTATGATTTGATCAATAAGAACAATAGTAATAAAACAAAGGTTTACAGATAATGTGAATGGGTCAAGTTTACCTCCCCATCACAATCCATTGTTAAAATCAAGTTGACATGACGAGATCGTCATTTGAAATTAAATGTTGACAATAAAACACTTAAGTGACTTAATAATAATAACACAACCATTTTATGATAATGACATCTTAACTTTTACGTTAAACGTAAATGGTCATAATTCTTACTCAGATGACATCATTTATATTACAACCGACTATGACAACACACTATGACTTGAAATTTTTTGAAAGATATCGACTACTTGTTGATTGGGTTCAAAAGTAAACTGACAAGACAAGACTTACCTCTTACAACACTAGTTCACATTTTCGTTAAACACTCATACTCATTTTTGGCAAATAAACACTCGTAACTTGAGCTCTATATCTCTCCCCTTGAAAGATACTCTCTCTCTCTCTTTTCTGAGAGTCATCTGAAAACATGTAATCCTATATTAAACTTGTAATCAACAAATTATGATCAGTGCATCATTATTCAAATAATAAACCAAATCTCATAATGGGATATTAAATCAACAACAATAAAATATTTATTTCCATAATTCCATATATGACATTCAATATAGTCTATGTCTTTCCTCGACATTAATCTAAACATCAAAATAGATTTACTTATGTCCAAGAAAAACTAAAAAGTATAGCAAGACAAAAATTGGGGATGTAACAAAGTGCTTTCATGCTATGGTTTTTTGTGTTTTAGGGTGAAGGTGACAAGACATGAACTTATTAGGGTTAAGACTCTAGGCTAAATGGTGTATTATTTTGAGCAGGGAAAATTTAAAACGGTGTTTTGGGGATAATGTGATGACGGGAGATGATTTTTTTATAAAATTTTTGGGGTTGAAATTTTGTTCCAATAGTGGCTCTGGCTAGGGATGAATGGCCATGAGGTCATTGCAAGAATTTAGAAAATACTCTCTGGGACATAGATCAATGGTGGTGGGGAGGGGTGGGAATGGAAATCCTAATCTATTGTGCATGGAAAAAGAAAGTTTTTAAGAGAAGAAGTATTTCAGGAATTGTCCATGCACTAGCAATTCTTGTACTTCACTACTCATATTCTGTAGGTAATAAGAGTCTTCACCACATGTACCAGTGATGATAAATGGGCCTATCCATAATGCCTCAAATTTACCATGTTTTCCTTTGTCCTATCCTCTGGAAATCCACATGAGAACCATGTCATCCACCTTAAATTTTCTTTCCTTAGCCCTTTTATCAAATAGGTATTTCATCTATAATTGCATTTTTTCATTTTGTTCCTAAGCTTGGGTTCTTATTTCATCCAATTCAGCCAATTGTTCCTGTTAGACTTAGGGCACACAACTAAGAGGGGGGGTGAATCAGTTGTGCAAAATTTTCTCCAATTAAACACTTAAATCTTCTTAGTGATTAGCAGTATATTAATCATGAATCATAATGTATTCAAATCAAGAGCAAAAACACATCAACACATAAGACACCAAGATTTTGACGTGGAAAACCCGGTTAAGGGAAAAACCATAGGGTGATTAACCCAAGATTGTATTCTCTATTAGAAGAATAGAAAGAACAAAATGGCACATGCCAATTAGGGCTCACTGCCTGAGCACACTGCTCACAAGAGGCTCACTGCCTACAAGAGACACACTATCTACAAAGAAATAAATATCACATACATGAACTAGAGAATAGCATCTTCACCATGCTTGAATAAGTTCCATTTAAGCCCAATACTTCTTCTCGGCCTTTCGCTCTCCTCCTCGTTACAACACTCTCATCATCACAATGACAACTTCAAACTAACTTTGCAATCCCTTATTTATACAAGGCATCAACTTAGGAATGGTCATCTAAGTCGGCAAACATTTATAAGATCATCCGCAAGATGCATAACTCATCCGGTTGGCCTGTCTCAGGAAGAACACCATCATCCGGAAGTTACACTTCAATTGCGAGCTCCAACTTTAATGTGGACCACCAACACAAATTGGACATGATCCAAAGACCTCCACAAGCTTGCCTAAATCACCAAGAACATCCACACTTTTTTTGCTTACATAAATCCTTCTCTCCTTCATCTGGAACCTCAAGATCACAGTCTATCATTACTGTCACAAAGGAATAGATGCTTGCAGACCTTCAAACCATGAACCAATCAAGTTGATACTCCACAAAGACTTCCTCAGCACTCCTTTAAATCTACAGAACAGGAAACTTCATTTCTGGATCTCACCGGACCTTTCTTGTTACACTCTATCACCTCTGAACACCTACCAGAACCAGTTTTACTTGAGCGGCCACAACTTCTTCATATCTTCATTCAAACCTTTGAAATCTCTATAGATCACCTACAGACACATATCTACAAACCCTTTAAACTGCATCCTCTGATCCTCATCCTATCTTGGACTTTTGCCTTACTGTCATCACTGTTCTTCACTGTTCCTGATTGGGACTAATTTTCTCAATATCCTTAGCTCACAGCTCATCCAAACCTTATCATTAATGCAACAGGAGTATGTTGACATCAATGACAACACCAGTTAGGCCCATACTTGCAACAATCTTGCCCTTTGTCATTGATGGCAACATAAGATGTGAAAAACTATTTTAACCATCAAGTCAAGAACTTCTTGCTGTCATAGCTCCCCCTATCAGTAACAACCATTCACATGTCTTCTCTCCCTTTACTGCTCCCCCTTTGATTAGAAACCACTTGTTTTTCACATGTCTTCTCTTGCCCTTTGACATCAATGGCAAAGGGCACATACTTGCAATTCCAGCACTTTAGAATCATACCTGTTGCTCCCCCTGAGTAGTAGCTCCCATCAATCTAGATCACAAGATATGACTGTGATATCCACTAGACTGACGCACCTTAGTGCACCTTAGTTCATCACCAAAGGGGCAATAACCCCTAACTTTTCCCTGAGATACTCAAAAGAGTCCTTAGGTAGAGGTTTAGTAAAGATGTCTACAATCTGATCCTTGGAGGGCACAAACTCCAATCTGGCTTCATTCTTGTTCACTTGCTCTCTCAAAAAGTGAAACTTGATGGATATGTGTTTAGTCTTTGAATGCAACACTGGATTCTTAGATATATTTATAGCACTTAAATTATCATAGAAGATTGTGATCGGTTCCTCATACTCCACTTTGATATCTCGTAGCATCTGCTTTATCCACAAAACTTGAGTGCAACTACCTACTGCTGCAATATATTCTGCTTCAATTGTAGACAGAGATATTGCCTCTTATTTCTTGCTTAGCCAAGAAACCAATCTCTTCCCCAAAAAGAATGCTCCACCACTGGTACTCTTCTGATCATCCACATCTCTTGTCCAATCCGCATCTGTATATGCATGAAGAGAGAAATCATGATCTCTAGGATACCACAAACCATACTCAACTGTCCCCTTTAGATATCTAAAAACCCTCTTGATTGCCATGACATGAGATTCTCTAGGATCAGCTTGGAATCTAGCAACAAGACCAACAGCCTACATAATGTCTAGTCTAGTTTGAGTGAGATACAACAGTCCTCCAATCATTGACCTATACTTTGTCTGATCAACCTTAGGGGAATCCTCATCTTTGCTTAATTTACATCCGGTTACCATGGGAGTATTCATTGGTTTTGAATCTTCCATCCCAAATTTCTTCAACAATTCTTTCACATATTTGGTCTGAGAAATGAAGATTCCTTTCTTTGTTTGAGTGATTTGTAGACCCAAGAAGAAATTCATTTCACCAAGCATGGACATCTCAAACTCACTTTTCATTTGATTTGCAAAAGTTTTACACAAACTATCTCTTCCTCCAAAAATGATATCATCATCAAACACTTCAACAATTAAGATGTTTTCATTATCAATTTTGAAATATAAATTATTGTTAGTAGTACCTTTGTTGAAACCAATCTTCAAAAAATGCTTATCCAATCTTTCATATCAGGCTCTTGGGGCTTGCTTCAGTCCATACAGTGCTTTCTTCAACTTGCAGACCATATCACCATGATCAGACAATTGAAATCCATCCGGTTGCTCAATGTATACTTCTTCTTCCAAGTCACCATTTAGGAAGGCAGACTTGACATCCATCTGATATACCTTGAAATCCTTGAAAGCAGCAAAAGCAAGAAATAGTCTAATTGTTTCAATTCTTGCCAACGGAGCAAAAGTTTCTTCAAAATCAATTCCTTCTAATTGAGAGTAACCCTTGTAGACCAATCTGGCTTTATTTCTGATAACTTCACCAACTTCATTTAGTTTGTTCTGGAAGACCCATTTGGTTCCAATCACATTTTTGTTTCTAGGTCTGGGAACAAGATCCCAAGTGTGATTTTTCTCAATTTGCATCAACTCTTCCTCCATTGCTTTAGTCCAATTTTCATCATTGCAAGCTTCAATCATTGTCTTAGGTTCAATTTTTGAAATCAGACAATACTCATCTGAGTTTTGAGCAATTTTCCTTCTTGTTTGTACACCTTTTCTTTTATCACCTATGATCTGATCTTTAGAGTGATTCAGTCTTACATACCTAGGCACTTTAGGAGTTAATTGTATTTCTGCTTCTTGATTAGGTTCATTCAAACTTATCTCTTCTTCCTGATTTACCAGATCAATCTGGATCTGAATCTCAGAAGAGGCTTGGGCTCCTTGAGTCAGAACACCATTCTGATCATCTTCATCATATTCATAGAATCTTGAGGGTTTTTCAATTCCTTCATCAACCTTCACATTTGTACTTTCTATCATCTTTCTCAGTCTCTTGTTATAACACCGGTATGCTTTGCTTTGAGTAGAGTAACCCAAGAATATTCCTTCATCACTTCTAGCATCAAACTTTCCTAGATCTTCATCTCTTTTGATGTAACATTTGCTACCAAAGACTTTAAAATACCTCACAGTAGGAGTGATGCCAAACCAAAGTTCATAAGGAGTCTTACCGGTATTGTTTCTGATTTGAACTCGATTGAGAGTATAGACTGCAGTGCTATTAGCTTCTCTCCAATAGATGTGAGGAACATTTGCTTCCATCATCATGGTCCTAGATGCTTCCTGTATGGTCCAGTTCTTTCTTTCCACTACTCCATTCTGCTGTGGAGTCCTAGGAGTAGACAATTGTCTCTTTATTCCATGTTTCTCACAGAACTCTATGAACTCACCAGATGCGAATTCTCCACCTTTATCAAACCACAGACACTTCAGTTTTTATCCGGTTTCATTCTCTACCATAGCCTTGAATATTTTGAATTTCTCAAAAGCTTCTAATTTCTCTTTCAAAAAAGTTACCCACATCATCTGGTAGTAGTCATCAATTAGTAACATGAAGTATCTATCACCTTGCATACTCCTGATTCTTGCCAGGCCATAAAGGTCAGTATGAACTAAGTCCAATAATCTGGTAGAAGATAGTTCCTTACTCTTGAATGTGATTCTACTCAGCTTACCCAATTGACATTCTTTGCAAAAGCTATTAGTAGGTTTCACCAATTTTGGAAGATCTCTTACAGCCTGAGTATTGCTTAGCTTGATGATATTATCAAAATTCACATGACACATTCTCCTATGCCATAACCAACTCTGATCAACTTGAACAAATAAGCAACTTTTACCAGTACTAACCAAGTGGAACATATTACCTTTAGTTTAGGTACCGGATGCAATCTCTATTCCAGAGCTTTCAAAGATCTTGCATTTTCCATTATTGAACCTAGGATCATAGCCTTTGTCCACCAACTGTCCAACACTAAGAAGATTGTGCTTCAAGCCTTCAACATATAGAACATTACTGGTTTTGTTCCTTCCATCAAAAGAAATAGTTCCTCTTCCTCTGATTCTACCAGCAGAATTATCACCAAACTTCACCACTCCTCCTTCATACTTTTCCAAATCTGTGAACTTATTTTTGTCACCTGTCATATGGTGAGAGCAACCACTATCAATGACCCAATCATCCTTTTCTTCAACTTGGGCAGCTAGAGCTCTTTCTATAACTTTATGATTGACAGATATAGAGGATATTGGTTCTTCTTCCTTGATGGCAATAAACATCCATTCACTTCCGGATTTGTTTTCTATCTCTAATTCATCATCTGTTACTCCTTCATTATCATCTTCTTCATGAACATAGTAACAATTCTTTTGGAACTTTGATTTGTTAGGATTTAGCCTTGAAAATCTTTCTGAACATCTTGAGGCAAAATGACCAATCTTATTGCAGTTAAAACACTTAAAAGGCAATTTTCCTTCATACTTACCGAATCCTCTTGGCAGTCTCTTTGCAATAAGGACTTCAAGTTGAGTAGTTTCTACTTCTTCTTCTTCCAGGTCTTTTCTTTCTTTTTCATACCATGACAGTTTCCTTGATGAGTTCTCTCCCAGATCAAACCTTTGTTTACCTTTTACAGAGGCACTGGCTTTGAATGCAGATTCAGTCTTGGGGGGATCATCTCCAAACTTGGTCATTTCAAATGCAGCCAATTTGCCAGCCAATTGATCTCTTATGATAGTTGTATGGGCTCTTAATTCATCAATGGCAGCTACCTTGATTTTGTAAGAAGCAGGAAGGGATCTGAGAATTTTGCCAACAATCTCATTTTCATCCAAGACTCCACCAACATTTCTAATTCCACAAACAAGCTCATTTACTCTTGGCATAAAAGTAGTAATATTTTCATCATCTCTCATCTTCAAGTTTTCAAATTTCCCTTTCAGACTCTATAACCTTGCACATTTAACATACTGGTCTCCTTCATGCAAAAGTTCCAATCTTTTCCAAATCTCAAAAACAGTTGGTAGGTCAATAACATTTGAGAGCTCTAAATCAGATAATGTGCTTAGAAGAGCTTCTATAGTCTATAGATTGTTTTCAGCATCTATGATTTCATTTGGAGCTTTCGGACCACCCTGTGGAGGTACATACTGTGTTGTAACCATGGTCCAGTATGCCATTCCCATGCATTGCAAGTGACATTTCATGCGACCTTTCCAGAGATTAAAATTGGTTCCATCAAACTTCGGACTATCCTTCTTGTAAGACAACATCATGGATCTCCTCAAGCGGTTAAGCTCTTTTAGAGGAACTTAGCTTTGATACTAATTGTTAGACTTAGGGCACACAACTGAGAGGGGGGGTGAATGAGTTGTACAAAACTTTCTACAATTAAACACTTAAATCTTCTTAGTGATTAGCAGTATATTAATCATGAATCATAATGTATTCAAATCAAGAGCAAAAACATATCAAGACATAAGACACCAAGATTTTGACATGGAAAACCTGGTTAAGGGAAAAACCACAGGGTGATTAACCCAAGATTGTATTCTCTGTTAGAAGAATAGAAAGAATAAAATGGCACATGCCAATTAGGGTTCACTACCTGAGCACACTGCTCACAAGAGGCTCACTGCCTACAAGAGACACATTGTCTACAAAGAAATAAATATCACATACATGAACTGGAGAATAGCATCTTCACCATGCTTGAATCAATTCCATTTAAGCCTAATACTTCTGCTCTGCCTTTCACTCTCCTCCTTGCTACAACACTCTCATCATCACAATGACAACTTCAAACTGACTTCGCAATCCCTTATTTATACAAGGCATCAACTTAGGAATGGTCATCTAAGTCGGCAAACATTTATAAGATCATCCGCAAGATGCATAACTCATCTGGTCAGCCTGTCTCAGGAAGAACACCATCATCTGGAAGTTACACTTCAATTGTGAGATCCAACTTCAATGCGGACCACCAACATGAACTGGACATGATCCAAAGACCTCCACAAGCTTGCCTGAATCACCAAGAACATCCACACTTTTTTTGCTTACTAAAATCCTTCTCTCCTTCATCCAGAACCTCAAGAACATAGTCTGTCATTATTGTCACAAAGGAATAGATGCTTTTGGACCTTCAAACCACAAACCAATCGAGTTGATACACCACAAAGACTTCCTCAGTACTCCCTTAAATCTGCAAAATAGGAAACTTCATTTCCAGATCTCACCGGACCTTTCTTGTTACACTCTGTCACCTCTGAACACCTACTGGAACCAGTTTTACTTGAGCGGCCACAACTTCTTCATATCTTCATGTGGACCTCTGAAATCTCTACTGGATCACCTATAGACACATATCTACAAACCTTTTAAACCGCATCCTCTGATTCTCATCCTATCTTGGACTTTTGCCTTACTGTCATCACTGTTCTTCACTATTCCTAATTGAGACTAATTTTCTCAATATCCTTAGCTCACAGCTCATCCAAACCTTATCATTAATGTAATAGGAGTATGTTGACATCAATGACAACATGAGTTAGGCCCATACTTGCAATAGTTCCATGCTTTCTTCCATAGGTTCAGGAAGATCTATATCTTCTTGGAGGATAAACTTATAAACTAGCAAAAGATTATGTATAGGAAGCCTAGCTTGAGTACCATATACTAGTTCAAATGGGGATTTTTCTATGGCCTTCTTTATAGTAACCCTATCTTCCCATAAAGCCATTTTTAGTTTGGAATCCCATGCCTTCTTGTTATTTTCCAACATCCTTTTAATTATCTTTAGAATGCTTTTGTTGCTTGACTCTGTCTGTTCATTGGTCTTAGGATGATATGGGGAGGCATATGAAATCATTATGCCATAGCACTCATAGAATGTTTCAAATTCATCTAATCTAAACCACATGCCATTGTCTATAATGAGTCTCATAGGAACTCTAAATCTAGTGATGATATTTTCTAATAGAAAATTAATCACCACCTTACTAGTGGCTTGTCTAGTTAGAATTTCTTCTATCCACTTTGTGAAATAATCTATAGCTACCAGGATCCATTTGTATCCACCACTGGATCTTTCTGCAATCTCCCCTACAAAGTCAATTCCCCATTGATGAAATGGAGCTTCGACTTGCATTGGTCCTAATGGTAAGGCTCCTTGGTAGTTTAATTTGCTAGAGAACTTTTGGCAGGCTTCACATTTTCTCACATATGTCTGTGGGCATCCTTAAAAACTTCAGGCCAGTAGTATCCAGCTCTCATTATCTTATGGGCAGTAGTCTTTGCTGAGAAGTGTCCTCCACACACACCTTTATGCATTTCTTGGAACATCTTCTTAGCTTGTATTTCATCCAGGCATAAAAGTAAGATACCACCTCTATTTTTCTAGTATAGGTCTCCATCTATAAAGACATATTTTGATGCAATGAGTTTTAAAGTTCTTCTTTTATTGTCATTCAGGCCTTGAGGACACTTCATGTTTTTAAGATAATACATTACATTGGTGTACCAAGGTGTATGCTCAATGCTTGCAATAATGTTATCTTCCTCTTTTATATTGCAAACTTGTTCAGCCTCCAAATTTGATTAAGCCATTAACTTGGCCAAACCCTGACCTCTAACAAGCTTGGTGATTTGGATGTCGATGTTAAATTCTTGGATTCTATTGATCCATCTACATCTTCATCCTATGAATTCATTTTGGGTAAAGACATCCTTCACTGCAACATTTGGTACATAGGCTATCACATGGGTTCCAACCAAATAGGGCCTGAATGCCTTCACTGCTTTTACTAAGGCATAGGCTTGTTTCTTAGTAATGTCATACTTCAACTCTGCCCCCTGAAGTGATTTACTAAAAAAAGAGATGGGTTGTTCATATCCTTCATTATTCTTTTGTAACAATACAGTTTCCACTGTATGAAAGGATGCAAAAGAAAATATTTGGAATGGCTTATCAAAATTTGGAGACTTTGATACAGGAGCTTCTTTAATAGCTTCCTTAATGGACATAAATGCATCAATGGCTTCTTTGGTCCAATCTATTTTTGCACCCTTTTTCATCATTCTCAAAACTGGCTTCACTATTTATGCAAAGTTTGATATGAATCTCCTGACAAAATTTATTTGTCCAAAGAAAGACTAAATGGTTTTCACATTTTTTGGAATAGGAATTTTATCAATAGCCTCTACCCTTTCAAGGTCGATCCTTACACCATGCTTTGAGACTATGTGTCCTAGCAATTTTCCTTCTATCACAGCAAAAAGGCATGTCTTTGGGTTTAAGGAAATACCATATTCCAGTGCTCTAATGAAAATCTTCTCCAGATGTACACAATGATCTTCTTCCCTTTTAGAATATGTTGTAAGATCATCCTGGTAGACCACCATTATTGTTTTAATTAGATCAACAAAGGCTACATAAATGGCTTTTTGAAATGTCACCTCGGCATTTGTAAGTCCAAAAGGCATTCTCACATATACATAGGTACCCCAAGGTGTTCTAAAAGTAGTTTTATACTGCTCATATTCCTTAACCTTAACTTGATTGTACCCAAATAAGCCATCCATCATGGACAAGAATTCACATCCTGTCACTTGTTGTAACATTATCTCCATGTTTGGAAGGGGGTAGTTATCTTTTAGTGATGAGATGTTTAAATTTCTAAAATCTACACATAATCTTATATCACCATTCTTTTTTCTTATAGGTGCCAAGTTTGATACCTAAGAAGAGTGTCTTATTGGTTTAATAATACCTCCTTCTCTAAACTTCATGAGTTCTTCTTGCATCTTAGGTGCTAGTGTAGGATTTATAGGTCTTTGCCTTTGTCTAAATGGTTTAGCATCATGTTTCAATGGTATTTCATGCTGGAACAAGTCTTCCTTGTATTCCTTTAAATCATCATATGACTAGGCAAACACATGTTTATATCTTCTAAGCAGGGCTATAAGCATTTCTCTAGCTTTTGGGCTGATCCTTTTTCCAATGTAGACCTTTTTAGGAGCTATCTCTATTCCCAGATTAATCTCCTCAACATCCTTGAGATTAATTGGTGTAGGTTTGAGATTATATCTATCTTGTCCATCAAATACTCTTTCTAGGGCTACAAGACCTTTGGTTATTTTGTTTGTTTTGAGTTGGACTACTTCTTGCCCAAAAAAAGTTTCCTTGCCATCTACCTCTTCCACAAATGCATTGAAATCTATTTCTTGGGATTCATATTGGTCTACACAATGAAGGAACTTAATCAGATCCTCATCATTGTTAAATAATTTCCAATTATAAATATTATCAGGGATTGCAAGCCTAGTTTTGAATTCCACTTTTGTTATTCCTGATAATGTAATATCATCTCTTTTTAGGGCCACATTTGCCAAGAAATCTGCCATTATGTTTTTTGCTCTCTCTATCTAGTTTATAGAGAATGCATCAAAGAGTTTAATGGTGTCCCAAACAGCATTTCTATATTGCTTCAACCTCTTGTTCTTTGATAAATATTTTGCCTTGATTTGTGAAACAATTAATTTAGAGTCATCATATACTGCTAGCAATTTGATTCCATATCTTAGGGTGATGTTCAAACCTAACAGCAATGCCTCGTATTCAACAATATTATTAGTGCATTCAAAGGTTAACAAAAATGAATACTTGAATGTCTTGCCTATTGGTGAGATGAATACTACTCCTGCCCCATTCCCTCCTTTACTACATGCACCATCAAAATATATTCTCCATACAACATGTTCATCTAACTGAGCCTCTCTATTGATTGGTTTTGTGATTTGTAATTCAGGCTATGATTTTTCAATTCTAAAACTCCCAAGATCTACATCACAAAAACAATTCATCTAGTTTGGATCCAGACATTCTATTATATTTTCATATGTTGGCTCTCTACACAACTTGACTTCCTTCCCATTTACTAGTATTATTTCATATGATAAGTCCAGTTGGACATTTCCTCCTCCTGCAGTTGTCCATTGTCTAGATAACAACATTCCATAGTATGGTGGAGTATCTACCACAGTAATATCAGTTCTAAAAGTGGCTTCAGGACATGAGGCCAATTTTAATTCCACATCCTTCATGATTCCAACAACCAGGATGGACCTATTATCCATTGCATATCATTTACCATATGTTGTGTCCACCCATAAGCCTATTTCTTTCATAACAACTATCAGCATGATATTTATGGCAGCTCTAGAGTCAATCATGCAATTTCTTACTAGTTTATTATTGATTAATAATGTTATATAAAATAGGTCCACCTGGGAAGGATTCTTTGTTATGGCATCACCAAGATAAATTTCAAGAGTTCTCATGACCTCTTGTCCAAGATTATTTATTTTATTTTCTGGCCCTTCTTTGTTTTTGTTATGATTTTGCTGCTGATTTGGGATATTAGAAATCAACTTGAGAGCATTGTCCGTATATTTGTCTATTTTTATCATTTCCAGTAATGGTACTGATATCTTTATTTGAGACAATGCTTGTGTGATGTCAAATGAAGGAGTAATGGTGATTTGTTTTTCTTTTTCTTTATTGGAGCCTTTCTCTTCAGATTGTTGTTTACTTCTATCCTTCATCTTATTTTTCACAATCTTAGATATTTCCTTACGTGTATTTTTCTAATTTTCTCCTTTCTTTTGGTTATCCAAGGTACCTTTCTTTTGATTTGGTTCTTTGATGAACAAGCCTCTGGGTGTTCCTTGATCTACATTTATGGTTCTATTCCTCAGATTGTAATTAGTTCTAGCTTGAGCCACAACATCAATTGTAAGAGATCTTTTCTCTTCCTTAGTGGGCTTTCTTAACTGGAATTGTGGGGCTATGTTGGGTATGTAAGTGGTTCCTTCATCATTATCTTCCTGATCAGAGAAGATTTCTTGTTGACCCATGTTAACATTGTACCTCTGGTTGCTAACATCATATTCAAACCCATCTTCTTCAAAGGATGAGTATTCTTCATCAATTTGGTGAGGTCTCATTCCCAACATGTTTATAGTATGATCATCCCTGTCTTGACCATAAGATATTTCATTTTCTTCTAATGATTGGGCCACTACATAGTATCTAGTGATTGTGGTAGGTTACATGCCAAACACCATGGATTATTTTCTACCACATGTGTCCCTTGTCTCTTTAAGGGATCAGGGGTGTCTTTACCATAGTTCTACTTTTGTTTGTTATCAATAGGTCTCCCATCCTTCCAATTTGTGTTGTAGGGCATATCATATAACCTAGGCCTTTCATTTCTATAATAATTTGCCTACCTAGACTGATGATTGTTAGGACTTTGTGGAACTCTGATATTTTCCCTTTTACCAAGCTTTCCAGTAGCTCTTCTATTATTTTCAATATTCACATCGGCCTTCTGAGCTTCTGCAAGAGTCATACGAGCTCTATTTCAGAGTTCATATCCAGTTTTGGGGTTAAAAGCCTTTAAGTATAGAGCCAGGGCCATACCATCAAGAGGTTTCATTTCAGGTGAGATCTTATGGTATATTTTTGAAAACCTCTAGTTGAAATCCACTATTGACTCATTGCAATTCTTCTAAATGCTTGTCAATTTGTGTATAGAAAAATTTGGATAAGAATGACTCCCATATTACTCTTTGAATTGATCTTTAAAGTCTTCAAAATAATTGATTGAAGCATCAGGCAAATTCTTATACCAATCCCTAGCATCTTCGATTAGAGATAGCATAAATAATTTCATGAGGACATCTTCATATTGCACTTCATATCTATTCGTAACTGTCTCAAAGTTTCTGATATGTTCGTTTGCTGCAACAATGTTATTTCAAACAATGTTGGGATTGCATTTCTCAAATCATTGTTAATGGGATCAGGACAAATTTGATACCTATACAAATCCAACTGCCTATATATGTTTATATTGAGGGGTCCTTATAGGTTTTGGTTTGGCTAATATTGTTGGTGGTGATGGTGAGGTACATGTTGCTTTATGTTATGGTGTGGATTTGTGCTTACATTTTGTTGGTGAGGTAGAACATGCTGCTGACCAGGAGGTGGATAGGTATTAGCCATATGTTGGGAAGAAATATGAACATTATGTGTTCTTGGGTTTCGTGGTGGAATGTTCTGCTTCACATAATTAGTATTACCTGGATTGTATGGTTCTTTTGAAATGTTAAAACCACTTTTACTCTAATGTGACCCTTGTGGATTGCTTGCAAGAGCATGCCCACTTTGCTTATGGGGAGGTATATACTTTGAGCTACTTGTTGCACATCGAGATTTTATTTGTTACAACTCTTGCTTTATTCATTCTTCCTCTTCTTTCAGTTTGGCTAGCCTAAGCTCTTTGTGTAAATTTTGTAAATCTTGTTGCACCTCATCAGCATTTCTTGTGTCTTTTGGTGGACTATATTAAGTTTCTATAGATGCCATTTGATCAATAGACTCATTTTGAAACCCCCCACCCTATTTTAGTGACATTCTATAATCATATTCTTCTTGCATTTGTATCCTTTCCTATTCAAGTTGTGCCTCAAATTCAAGTTGTTTTGAGGGTCAGATCTATATTGGTCTAGAACATCACCAAATCTATTTTGTTTAGACTGGGTAGGACTACCTTTTGGTTGGGATCCTTCATGGAATTTTGATTCATATACAGGAGTAAAACTATTACGTGTTAGTATAGGTTGTTCAGATGTATTTTCTTGAGTATTCTAGTTATTAGTGTGTTCAGATTGATTTGGTATCCCAGTCTTCTTAGTAGGGACCTTTGAAGGTGGGTATGATTACAATTTTTTACCATCAATTTTGGATCTCCTACCATCCATGCTATAGATATTATGACACTTTAATACATAAGATGTCTTAAATTTTGTATAGAGTCGCCACCTCTCTTAAGAAGACTAATTTATCTTCTGGGTTTTCTTTTCACTAGTAGAGTTATGATTCTTTAATTCCTTGACTCTATTGAGATGGTCTCCTACTAGGTTTTCTTGTGTTGACTTCCCAGTAGAGTCACAATTCTGTTAGGTTTCAAAAACATAGGTTGTAAACCTTAAGAGGATGCCAAGCTCTCTTAACACTTTTGGATAACGAAACAGAGTTGATATAATTGAAACCCCCTTCCCTTTAGGATCTGCCAGACCTAGGTGGGTGTACCTTGATAGCTGATTCAAATTTAAAAGTTGAACTTAGGGATCTATCTGCATTGGCATGTAATTATGAGATAGATATAAGCTTTGATGACTTCTACTCTTAATGTGTGAGATTTTGAATATGTGAATAAGGTTTTGAAATGTTGTTTTGTGGTGAATATGACTAGTGCCTAATTCTATTAGATGAATGGGGTCAAGAGTTGTATGATTGTAGATTTAGCTACTTGGTTTAACTCTAACTACCTGGCACGTTTTAAATGTTTATACCTTATATAAATGTGCAAGATTGTAGGTTATTTAGACTCTTCTTTAAAATCCCATTGATATCATTTCAAGTTACCATGGTTGTCTAAAATGATGTTAATTCTACCTTGAAGGAAACCAACTAAGATGATCTATCTAAAGGATTTTAACTCTAGGCAGACACCAATTAATAAAAATCACTTAGGACTTAAATCAAATTCTCACATAAACCAATCAAACATACCACACAAAGACAACAAATGTGCCTTGATAAATCGAAATGATTTAAATAATAGGAACATACTAATATGGAGACAACCAAATAACTCATAAAATAAATATCCATAAAGCAGTCGAATACCAAAGATAAATCCACTGATTAAACCATCTTGCACATTATATAATTTAAGATTTCATATAAGTCTCTATATTTGGTACTTGCAAATATAACTAAAAATAATAGCATTATATGATAATTGTTCTTTGAATGATGATGATAAAATGGCCTTGGTTTCCCTTATATATATGGGAAGCAAACAAGCTTTAGGCCGAAACAACATGACTATTCCTAAATTGCACCTTTTCAAATAACTAACATTTGTTATGAAACATAATTAAGAAATAGATAAAGAGAACAATATGGGCATCCACACCGATCAAGATCTGAATCCATTAATCATAGTAGAGAACCTATGACCATTGTCCTGGCAAGGTCCTCTCCAATGTTGCAGTATCTGATGAACATGCTTTGCCTATTATGATTTCATATACACTATTTGTTTGTTTCCCCATTTTGATCTAATATTGCCAAAATATTGGCAAAATTTTCATTTCAAGTTCATCTGACCCTTTATGCTACTCTGGCGATGAACAAATTAATCTTGGTGATATGATCAATGTACTCTTGAATCGCATAGGTTTCTACGGAGATTATTTCATCCATGACAAATTCTAAAGTGAAGATTTTGTCTAAACATATATATGAGTTTTCTATTACTTTGTCTTCATCATTGCTCTTCTCAAGAGCTATTGGTAATAATTGAGCTAATTCATTTTTCCAAATACCCTTTTCTTGTAAATTGCCTTCATTATCAAAGAAACTAGGGAATGTCATATCCTGATGTTGATCAAAATCACCAAGGTCCTCTGCTAACAAAGTGTTGAACCTTTCATGCTCACTGATTAGGTCATCATATTCCTTAAACACTTGTTTATCAACACTTGTTTTGGCTCTTAGTTCCTCTTTCTTCTCCGACATCCTGAGGTGTATTCTTTTATGCTCTTGGTAGGCACTGTGTGTCCTCTTGTGCAATTCCCATACCTTATCACTTTTCCCCATCATTTTCTCAAATCTTTTTTGAATCAGTTTAGAATCCATTTTATATTTTAAAATAGCTTTTATTTCATTTTCCAATTGATCACTCTTCTTTTGGAATTTTTCTGCTTTGATATTCCAATAATTGGTATCAGCTCTGGCCTCCACCACTCTTTTGTTAGATTCTAGATAAGGTGAATAGCTTCTTGAAGATGATGGCAACATGTTCTTATAAGCGGCAACTTCTTGCCTTAGTTTTGCATTCTCTACCATGTATGCATTATTATTTCTTACCAATCACTCAATTTGAGCCTTTGTAAATTTAGCAACATTCACATTTAAATCATCAATCTCAATAGGATCTGTGTCCTCAACTTGCTGTATCAAGAGATGACCAAATGCTTCATTTAGGTTGTTAATTATTTGAGATCTCTTATTAGGAGGGTATAGTGCCCACATTAGTAATGTTACCTTATCAAGATCATATCCTAACCCTATTTTGATCTTATCCAGTGCTTCAATACTTAGCTGCACCTTTTTATCCTGATTCCTTCTAAAGGTATCAAAAACAATGGCTGAGATCATATCCCACCTAGAGACTAGCATTACCCCTACTTCTTCAAGTAGTGTTCTCCCCTTTTCTAGAGTCATAGTCTCCATTGCTTTGTCAAATTCTATTTGGAGATCCTTCAATACCTCAACCTTACTTCGGGAGTGATGTCCTTCATTTTCTCTTTAGCTTGTTTACCTTTGTACTCATACAAGAAGGCTTTGAATTCAGGGGTTTTGATAAAATCATCATCTAAATTTTTTTTTTGGCTTGCCATATGTCTTATATCTTCTAATAGCTCATCAAGGGCTTCCATCATGACTATTTATCTATCCATAGGAGGCTCATACTCTTCAATTATAGACTCAAAGCCCTGTACACCTTCATCTCCACTTTTAAACTCTTCATCCTTTGCAACATTAGTGTCAACAGAGAAGTTGATGTCTGGTGTAGGCTGAGGGGAAAGATGAACCAAGGGTACTTCACACTCAGCTTGTGTCTCCCTAATATTTTTACCTCTTTTCTCAAAAACCTTAGGAGGAACATCCATAGTTATTTCTAATGCATGTGCAATTAACATGACCAAGCTTTCAATAGGATCATCAACCTCCAAAAGAGCTCCTTTATAAGTGGGATTTTTGGCTATCCTCTAAGCCTCAACTAACATTACTTTATGATACAAATTTGTTTTTTCAAGTGCATTGTTCTCATCAACATTTCTGATCAAATCATCATCAACGAATAGCACATGGTGATATTTTTTCAAATTTTTATTAACTTTGACACTATTTTTGAAGTGTTCAGGGTCAAAGTTTTCTCTTGCATTTCCTAATGGCATTCTGAATTGTTCTAAATTTTTATTGATTAATTGATATCCTTTCTTAGCAAGAACTGTAAAGTCTCCAAAACACAAAGTTCTAGGCATCAAGGACTGCTTATTGTGACTTTTAAGGTGCATAAAGTCAAAGTAAGCTAACTACCTCACAATCTCTAAATAGGCAATTATGTCTGGATAGGTTTTTGGCAATAAAAATGGTGGTCCTTCATACCTAAATACTCTAATCTTTTTGCAGTCATTATAGGCATACCAATCACCTCAGTTGTGACTGAATCTTCCCCTTTCATTCTTGTCCTTGGGCCTCAAAAAATTTTGCACTTCCATTGACAGGTTGTAATCACAGGGATGGCCTAGAAATTTATGCACAGTTTTTACGAAATATTCTTCAAAATATAGATAATGCGATCTCTCACACCTACTATCCCAGATAGTTGTTCACATCTGTATAGGTTTAATGTCTCCATTTCTGTCCAAATCTCTTACTCTCAAGCATTCATCCCACAGACACATTTTTATCCCTCATACAAGATAAGATGCATGAGCAAAGAGTAATGCATAAATTTACTACCTCCATTCTTTATAGCAACCAAATCATTGCAAAGGTCATTGGCAAGGTACTCAGCATAGTCCAGATGTTGTGCATCTTGGCTTTGTACCTCTGTAGTTAGAACCATTACTACAAATTCCATAAACAGAGAGGCTTCCAGACCAAGCAATTGACAAACAAAGTAGTAGGTGCATCTAAAGTATTCCTCAAATAACTCTATAGAGTAGGGTGGGTCCTTAACTCATGAGAATACTTTGAGCCTATTTCCTTCATCTTGGGGCCTATGTAAAGGTAGCCTCCATCTCTTGTAATTATTGCTCAGATTATAGAACTCATTCAACAGGTTTCTCATTCTAAATTTCACATCAAAGCTAGTGTCCAACTGAAACACCATTGATATATAGTCTTTGGTGACGGGGATGAAACTAGACCCATCATTCAACTCAATTATGTAGGTTTGTGGATCGTATTTCTTGGCCAAAGCTTTTAATAACTCCACATTGACAAACATATTTGGCACTATGAGTTTTCCCAGGTTTAGTCTCCATGGATTGGAGATAGGTTTATGCCTATGCATTTTCCTATAGTGATAAAGAAAAGGATTATACCCCCTTATTGGGGTCCATGTATCCCCTATTTTTATATATATCCTCCAATTTTTCAGCTTGGGGGTTTAACTGGGCATTTCTCCTAGATCTATGTCCTGACCCTGGTTATTCATCTATCAAGTCCTAGTTTAAGTGTCTTTTTTTTCTAATTTTTGCCCTTTACCCTTAAGGTTTTCTGTCATGTCTTCCATGATTTAAACTTATGTAAAAGAACCCTACTTCTATGAATGTAATTCAAACCAATATGTTGCAAATTTTAAGCCAAACTCAGAGTACTTGGATATCTTCTCTGGTTCCTGAATTATTTTTGCTGCGCCCTGCCCTCACTCCTCATGGTTGCTTAATTGTTCAATCTTCTCAAGATTTGCCTCAATATACTTAGTTCTGGTATATTAATGGTGTCTCATGGCAGCTCTCATATCATCTAAGGGACATTTAATTTTTGAATAAGGGTTGTTTGATCGCCACCAAACATGTCTTATCACCATTCCATTGAGATGATCAACTTTATAATTTCATCGATGTCTTTTTTCCCTTTATATTCTTTTATTCTTTTTATTTCTCTTGAGATTTCACAATGACCCAAGATGGTGTCATACCAATAACATGGTTTCCTCCCGGAATATCCTTTATGAAAAGTCTCTTTGATATTCACTTGTCTCTTCGATGTCTTTTTTTCTTATTATGTTGTTCACCTTTTCAAAGGGACTAGAAATCACCTCATTGTGATATTCCAAAGTCATTTCAAAATACCTTCAATGTTTTCTTTTATTCATAAATGTTGTCAGCTTATTGGCAGGACTAGAAATCGTATTACTCTGATATCCCTAAATCTTTCCAAAATGACTTTATTTACCCTTTGTAGGGGCTATCACTTTATTGGTGGGACACATTTAGGTGTCATGCCGATATACATCGGTCCCTTTGATATAATTTTGATATCTTCAGAATATTGAAGAGACCCTTAAATGACTTACTCCAATAATCCTTAGTCTTTTTGATCTATTAGTCCCTCTGATTCTTTGATGTTAGCCTGATATGCCATGAGTTGTGTGTTTATACCCTTTTAGTCTTTTGGATTATTGAAGAGACTCCAAAGTGAGTCTCCCTGATATGGTGGTTTCTCAATGATATTTTTCATATTCATTTACCAAAAAGACCCTAGGGTAGGACTTAGTGATATAGAATTGCTTTTATGCTATGGTTTTTTTCTTTTTAGGGTGAAGGTGACAAGACATGAACTTATTAGGGTTAAGACTCTGGGTCATATGGATGTATTATTTTGAGTGGAGAAAATTTAAAACGGTGTTTTGGGGATAATGTGATGATAGGAGTGGGGTTGAAATTTTGTTCCAACAGGATGAAAGTTTAGAATCCATGTTTCTCCCAATTCAAGGTTTAGTGTTAAGGGAAATAGAGTTTAAGGATTTGGGTTTGTGATGTATGGTTTAAGAATGTTTAGGGTTTGGAATTTATGGTTTGGTGTTGGTTTATGGTTCAATAGGATTGTTGCTAATGATATTTATGGTTCAAGAGCATTGGTGTTAATGATACAAGGTTTAGTCCATTTGTGATTCATAGTATTGCCCAGATTTGGGTTTAGGGTTTATGGTATAGGGTTTGGGGTTTACCTAGGCATGGTGTTAGGGGTTTGATGTTACTTAGGGAATCGGGATACTATGGACATGTTGACACCTAGTCAACCTAAATTTAGATGTTTATTTGATATTTATGTGTACTTATTTAATATCTAAATCAAATCATTAGAGGACTACATGACATTTTTTTATGAATATTCTTATAGTCACTTAAGTTGCATACATAAGTGCAATTGAATAGATTAAGTGAATATTTCAAGTAATTTTTCTTGGATTAAATCATAGCTTATACTATGGGGAATAAAATAAATAGAATAGGGGATATGATCAAACAAGAGCTCATGAATAGTGCAATGCAAAAAGAGGAGAGTCATATAGATTGGAGAAAGAATAACATGTTGAACTACAAATTAAAGTTAAACAAGAAGATATTGAAGAACAATTTGAGGTTCAAGAAATCAAAATTAAATAGCAAGTTGTTGAAGTTCAAGTTTAGGATCAAGAAATTGAGTCTTTTTGTTGTAACATTGGAATATTTTTATTTTTAGTATAGCATAGATCTATGGGTTGATAATAATTAAAGGATTCCATTTTATCCTCTTTTGGAACCAAATAAAGATAAGTGCATTTGAATTTGTTGAGAACCTTACCTAATTTAAGAAAATCTTTTACCATTACCACTAGCTTCTTTTCTAATATTTCGAAAAAGAACTACAAGAAGCCTACATTCAATTTATTTGGATCCAGAGCATTATCTTTTTTTTTTTTAAATCTCAAACGCTACCTTTTTAACTTCTTCCTTAGAGAATGCGGATGACAAAGCTACACTATCTTCTTCCTTGATCACATTTGGAATGTTCTTAGGGAGATGATTCTCTTTAGCTTGATCCATATTTACTTCTTCTATCAAAAGGGACTTGAAGAATTCCATAGTTAATTTTTCTATGTCCTTGATCCTTCCACTTTATTCCCTTTCATATCTAAAATATACTCAATCTTATTTTCCATTTTCACTACAATGAAATAAGAGGAATTTTTGTCTCCTTCAATAATCTATTTATCCTTTGAATTTTTTTTCCAATAGATTTCTTCTTAGAGAAGGCATTGCTCTTGAAGCACCAATAGTTTGGTTGCCTCCTCCATTCTAAATCCTTCATTAAGGGGGACTTTAATGAAATATCAAATCCATTACTCTTGAAGCACCAATATTTGGTTGCTTCCTCCATTCTAACTACCCTAAGAGCTCAACCCATAGCCTTTTCACCTTGACTACACTAGATGGACCATACATGATTAAAATGCCAAAAGATTTAAATTAATGACATTTAAAGGAGCAACATATCTAGTTTGAAGATTTAGCTAATACCCCCAAATTAATAGAAGTTGGATTCTAAATAATACATAACTCACTGATACTCCATCTACTTCCACCATAAAACCATTCCATCTAAACCCTAAAAGATTAAGGAGATAATTAATATTTTCTACTAATAATTTGGTTTCTTGTAACATCACAAAATCTAGATTTATCTTTTTTAGTTGGTGTTTGACTAGCCTTCTTTTGATAGGGGAATTTTAGGTTAGGATATTAATACCTTTTTTTGAAGGGAGCTTCCCCCTCCGCCTATTATTTAAGACAAGATTAATAAATCCATCCAAAGTGTGATGAATCCCTTCCTCAACATATAGTTTATCATTGTGGGTCCACGGTGAGTCCTGAAAATGGATCAAAGTATTAGGAGTGAAAATCCTCTACAAACAGGGGTTGAGCCAACCAAGGACCCTTTTGAATGGGCCTTAAAATACTACAGAGGTCACTGAACAAAAATGACTACCACAGGAGTCGAGTGGTGAAGGGCTTGGAGAGACGAATATAGTCCTCAAAATGAAAACACCCAAAAAAATGCAAGGGCCCGTGAGGCCAAAACTAAGACCTAATTGACCAAACATAGGCTAAAAATAGTGTGAGTAGGAGCCATTAGGGCATTTAAAGACCAAAAAACAATCTTGCTACACAAATTTGAACCTACAAAAAAAAGTAAATCAAGCCTAAACACAAAATTACAGGGGACAATATTGCCCTTTGCAAAAAACATTTGCAATTTTCTTACAAAATCCATATAGTATAGAATTGGGGGCCATACAATCATACAAACCCTAGGTAGGTAAATTTGTTTTTAAAAAAAATCAACTTTACAAAAGTTCACCAAATGAAGGGTTATTCTTACTATCTCGAGCCTTCTGGACTCAACGGCAAGGTATGTTTGGCTCCAGGATGAACTCTTGATGAGGCTTGGTGTGAGAATATCTCAATCCAGAAAGGATTTCTCTAGCATGGATTTGATACCATGTTGGAGTAGCCAAGATCAGCAAGCAAAAAACCAAAAGACATTTTCACATAAAAGCCAAATAATGTATTCAAGATCTAATTAGAATGTACATAGATGCCTTGTATAAATAGACATGAGAGAGGAGGTAGGATGGTTGAACACAATGACTAACTAACCTTCCCAAGATGTGACACTTGTGAGCTCAAGTGACAAGTGCTCATGTAAGTGGCAAGTACACATGCAATAGGTGTATCATAAGGATGAGGACACATTTCTTTACCACATGAGGTGAGACAACGTTTTAAATAGCCTAAGTAAACTTAAGCTAAGTGTGAATAGGTCAATTCTAGTAAGGGTGTTATCCTAACTAGTTACATAATGGCCTTATTTACACTAACAGTACTTACATGACCTTGTGATCATTCTGATAGCTCTAGTAAGGCTGGAAGTCTCGTAAATCAAGAAAACTTTGGTGAGACATCAAACCCCATTAATCCACAACTATTATCATTGTGTTTCTTAGTCTTCCTAAATGATAAATAACTTGACTAAATCATGTGGTGCAGAAGCACCTTAGCTTTGATTAAATTGTAATTTTACAACATTGTATAAGGTTTATTAAGTCATTTGTATGTGTTAGGAAGGTTAAAGTTTAAGTCCATTTGTTGCAAAGTGTAAAAGTTGTCACAACATTGTAAAGTTGCAAAGAAGTGCAAATGGTGGGAAGATGAAAGGTCATGAAGGTTTGATTCACTGTAGGAAGTTAGAAGTCAGTTGGAAACTAAAACGTCTTGATGAGATGCCTTTAAAAAAAGGCCTTGTAACCTTTAGAAATTCGTGGGTGACTGAAGTTAGGAGTTTTGAATAAAGAAATCCATTGTTTTTCTGCATTTTTCATCAGAAAATGTTGTTTCTAGGCCTTGTATGGATCTGTACAGGCATGCATGGCTATGTAATTGGTTGTAAGTGATATTCCTATCAATCACCCTCCATTTCCTTTTGGTTTCATGCATTCTGGTTTTGTTTAGAGCAAGATATTGCATTTTTTGTCTAGACTGTCAAAACCCTGATTTAGAGTAACCTGTTTTGGGAAAAACACCATAACTTTTGTTTCCATTGTTGGATCTTTATGTAACTTGGGGAAAATGTCTATAACTATGTTATCTACAATCAGACTAAAGCGATCAACCTCATTTTGTGTTGTGTGGAAGTTATGTATGACTGTTCGTGGCATTTCACAGTGACATTTCTGAGTTTTAACCCTTGTAGCAGAATTACCAGTCCGTTTTTAGAGCACATTTTCCAAAACAACCCAAACCCATTCTAGAGTATGTTGTGGGGAGGAATAATGGGTATCTAATACATGTCTAATATTTGCATTTGGATGTCTATACAGAAAGTTATTGGGACTGTTCTCTGTTTGTAGGCTACTAGTCCTTCTTGGGGTTTGTGAAGGAACTAGTAGTTCAAAGTTTGATCCAACTTTTCCAATGGATGGGATGGGATCTAATACATGTCCAAACACCATTTCCAAGAATAATTCAAGAACTTTAACTTCTGTTCCCACTTTTCCATGAAGATCCTTATTTTTGGGCTCATTGGTGTAGTTGAACTTTGCCTAGTATGAAGTTGAGTTGATCCTTTCCTCTGCATCATCATGGAATGTCATAAGGATGACATTATTGAACACCTTGTTGACCCAAGGGCTAAACTCCCTTTCCACTTCCATATGGACAAAATCAAGAACCTTATCTATCAAGATTCACCTTAGCCCCTATCTTTGATAATCCATGGGGTCACCTTCCCAAATCATCCAATCCAACCCACACCACTTATCACATCAACCAACAAATGTGTGGTAGCATGCCTCCTCCTCCACCTCATCATAATTATGCCTTGACTTCACTTCAACAAAA
Organism: Cunninghamia lanceolata; assembly: GCA_027924645.1. NCBI lineage: Eukaryota > Viridiplantae > Streptophyta > Pinopsida > Cupressales > Cupressaceae > Cunninghamia > Cunninghamia lanceolata. Next base: position 10,760,424 of record BSBN01000320.1, read on the forward strand.
ACACCATGAAATCCAACCACCCTCTTCATAAAGGGAATCTAATCAATATGTCCCTACACTTTCTAACACCCATCCATTATCATTTCCAAACATGACTAGCCTTGTCCAATCAATCCCCCTTCTCTCCATTCCATAACAAATAGCTCCTATCCAATCCATGTTATTTCATTTCATCCCACATCAATCCACATGTCACAATACCAACCCCTAATGAGTTATCCTACTGCATCATACCCCCAACATTAATTGCACTATCTACCCAATCCTTCAATATATCAAATTCCTCCCACATCTGCATATCTTTCCACCTCATACCAAACCATGGTACCACTACCCCATTCACATCAAGTGACACCATGATTGTCTCTCCCAACATTCAACCCTCTCCATCCAAACATCCCACAACCACTAATTATCAGCTCGATAAACTATATTCCTCTAAACCCACCTCTTAGTACCCCATTAGACCAAGAGAAGAAAGATATGAAAAATGCTCTTAAAAGATTGCAAAGTAGGACCCAACAAAAACAATCCAAGTTTTAAGATTTATGTCCCTATCCTTTTGGTCAAGCATTGACAATGTTACCCTTTTTGCATCAATTTGAAATCCTCAAATTTGACAAATACAAAGGGAAGGGAGAACCCCATGACCACATGAAATATTTTTTCACTGCTTCCTAGGAATTGTCTCACAACAACCAATACCTCTTACATATCTTCCCTCGAAGCTTAGGTGAGTAGGATTTGGAATAGTTTATACATCTAGCTTAAGGCTCCATCAGCTCCTTCATTGACTTATGTGAGAATTATTTTGCACACTTCTCTTATAACATCAAACATAACTCACCATGGACCTCTAGAATGTATAACAACATAGTGTTGAGGGATTTTCCACCTACCTACAATGGTGGAGGGGACTAGCTAGTCACTTTCCCTAGCCTATTCTAAAAAAACTTGTCACCATCTTTGTACAAATTCTTAATCAAGAGATGAATTTTCAACTTCAAGTGCATTGCATCTCTATATTTGATGATGTTATTGAGAAAGGGGTCACCATTAATAAATACCTTATATCCAAAGATTTGGTAAAAAATTATACCAAAGATAATGATAAAAAACTATTTAAAGTGAAAATGAAGAGCATTTGTTTTTAATGGTTTGTGTTGATCCTCCTTTCACCACTAAACATTCAAGAACATTCAATCGAGTAGAGAACTCTACTATAGATATCCCACCACTTGGAACATAGGGGAAGATTGGAATTGTGTAAATTTGTTGTTCAATTAAGCCGAATTATGCTCAAAACCCTAATTTCATAAATTCGTAAACAAATGGACAAATTATAGAAAATGATCGCACATAGTGATATCAAATGACAATCAAATGCGTACTAGATTTTGAAGTTCAGTGTCTGGAAAAGTTGGGGACTAATGAGCGAGTGCCCTAGTCTAGTGCCACATTTTTTGTTGGGATCTGGGAACCTTGTCTGCAACTTGTTCCTGTTGTTTTGAAGATTTTCCAGTTGTGGGATCCAAAGGACTAATGAGTGGGTACTTGAGTCCAAGTCCCTATTTTCTTCTCTAATTTGCAATTCCAATAGTCTGTACTACTCTCCTCTAACTCCACGTCTTTCACTTTCGCAACCTGTAACCTGCAATCATGGAAAAATGGGTTAGGGGTTGTGGTGTCTAGAGGCTTGCCTCAATCAAGCCTTGAAGAGAGACTCAAGTCTTCCAAACATTGTTGTTAGATAAAGAGTGTGTATCCCTGCGGGATAGAGGCAAAATCCAAATGATAAATGATAGAAAACACAATTGATATCACCTTGTAGTGAAGATCTCATGGAAGGAAGGTGCACTTCATGCCATGAGGAGATGGATGCCAAATATGCAAATACAAACACAATAAAAACACAAAATTCTGCTCTGCAACACAATGAATGCCTTGAATCACCTTCACAAAAGCTTGTCAATCAAAATGTCCATCTAATGTCCATCTAATTTCACAAATGATAGCCTAATCATGCTTATATATTCAACTACAAACATTTCTGCTAAGAATTTCATAATTCAAACTTACCGTGTCAGCATAGGACGTAAATAACGGTCATAAACTGATACTTTGAAATTAGTCCTAACCTAAAATAGGGTAGGACTAGGGCAGGGTTGCCCAAGTCCTCCCCCCTATTTCAAGAAGGATTTATGTTAAGTGCATCCCTTGAGTCCCAATTGCCATGAAACTTTAGGGTTTTCTCATCGGGAGTCATCAAAATCATGCAAGATGCTCTAAATGCATTCTAAGGGACCCGGGAGCTAAACCTTGAGAGGAAAAATCCCCCAAAGTTACTTTTTCTAACATAACATTTAGCCCCCACTTTAATGTATGTATAAACACAAGGCCAATACATGCATTAAAGTACGGTCAACAAGCACAACAAACATGCCAAGCACGGAGAAGACATGCCAATCACAGTGAAGACAGTAATAGACACGCAAAACATGAAGAAGGTAGTTATAGTCACGCAAAACATGGAGAAGACAGTATTGAAGACACGCAAAACATAGTGAATGCAGTGATTATTTTCTTTTTCTTTTTCTCATATATGAAATGCAGATGGAAGTACAAGGAAAGTAAACACACCACCCATAGTGCAGGAGGGACTCCTTGCCACCGGTCTTTAAACTGCATATGGGGCAACACACATTCCAAACAAATCTTAGAGTGCAAGAGGGACTCATCACACCAGTCTTTAAGACTACACTTGAGAATAAACATGCCATACAAATCAAGCACGACATACAAATCCCAAAGTACAGGAGGGACTCATCACCACCAGTCTTTAATACTATGCTTGGGAACAAACACACAATACACACACACATGGAAGACATAGAGAAAACACGACAGACAAGCAATGGACTGTTCCTATTTCTAGGTTCATCACCATCTCAGGCACATTACAGGTACACACCAAAGATTGGGCTTCGCCACAACAATTGTCGAAGACATGCTTAAGGGTTAAGTTAGCCACAGAACTACTCCCTACCTTTGTAGAGGACTTTTTGAAAATGAGAGGATGTGCACTCTCCTCAAGAAATACACAATCCCTACCTCTGCAGAGGCCTTTAAGATAAAAAGGATATGTGTGATATTCTACCTCTGCAAAGGGCTTAAATGATTGCAATAGATTTCAAGCAAATCTCAGAGTGCAAGAGGGACTCATCGCCACTAGTCTTTAAGACTATACCTAAGAGAAAACACACTTGCTAGCATGAAAAATAGATACCTTACCTTATATATGCCCCCACCTTAAGGTGGTTGATATCAGGTATCGATATCAAGCACGTTAAGGTAGGAAGAAAACACACAAGGGAACACAAGATCTTGCAAAGCCCATGCCCCCAGAGGTGACATGTACTTTACGATTGCCAAATGTTCCCACAAGCACATTCCTGCAAGAAAAGGGGTTAGTGTCCATATAATCATGATAAAAAACAATGCAAGGCTAGATCCAAGATAGACAAAATGTATAGAGCAACAGTATTGTTATGTTTTGTAAGAGAGATAAGACACCATCAAGATCACATGGAGTGATTCTACTAGCCAAGCATTGGATAATATATATCAACCCCATTGTCATGTATGGACTTGGTCCATTTTTTCATTTCTCGCTTAAAGGGATGCTAGGTCTATATCAGTATAATATGTCTTTTGCCATCTGCTCGCTAGATAGAAACACTAGAGGAAGGGAAGCAATAAATCAAGAGAGGAGAAACAAGTGTCTTGGGGATAGTCATGTAGGAGGGTGCCCCCAAGTCACCAACTGCAACGCTATGTCCATAAGACACAACACATAATAGTGAAAAATAGAGGAGAAACAATATAGAAGAATGATGATACAAATAGAAGAAGGTCACAACAAAGGCAGCCTCCTAGTATCCCAGACCTCACAAGAGTATCAAGGGTCATCCTAGGAGGCCTAAACAACACATAACACATCATGGGGGAAACACAACACGAATAAAGGGTTAGAAATACTTACCTATTAGAGAAAAACTAGTCTAGAATTTGGAACTTGCGAGCATCTTGGAGAGATGCTCTATCAAGTTTGTGCAAAGCTTGAGTGGTTCTTATGAGAGTCTTGTTTATTATCAGGAAGTCCATGTGATGCTTTCTTCTTAGATTCTTGTGTATGTGAGACCTTTTGTTTCTTGTGAGGAGGAGAAACACTATTATTTCCAACTAATGAAAATATTCGTACTCTTATCTAATTTTTAGCTAGCTTTCTTTGTTGAGTTCATCTACCATAGTGACAAGGATTATCTTGTATTATTTCAATCATTTCGGTTGTTATAGTCTCTTGTTGTTCTATTTGTCTTTCTGATGCATTTTGGTTATCTCCCAATCCTTGTAAAGATAATAGAGGAGGAACATCAGCATAAATACCATTCCTTTGTGGACGAGGTGATACTTCAATATTTTCCCTATCCACTTCTATTATACCCACGATGTTATCATAATCCAAATAATCATCTTCTACTTCCACTATATTCTATTCCAACATATTGTTATTGATATGCTTAGGGAAAGGATTAGTAAAGATTTGCAAATTCTGATTTGGTGGAGCAATTGACTTATTTTCATTATCATTCACACTCGATACCTATATAACATTTGAATCAATGAGGTCTTGAATTTCATGTTTAAGATAGATACATTGTTCAGTATCATGTCCTTGTTGCCGATGGTAATGACAAAAGGCATTAGCATTGAAATAAGGTCCTTGCATTTTATTAGGGTCTAAAGGTTTAATCAGGGGAAGTTTTATAAGATTATTACTCACAGCTTGATTCATGGTAGAATGATAGGACTCAGATATTGGAGTAAACTTTCTTTACTAATAAGGTGCCTTCTTTGGATTAGTGATAGCAGACACTTGTGAAAAGTTATTTGAATTCGGTCCATTAACTTTGATAAAACTCTTATTATTCCTATTAAAGTTGTTTTGTGATGGTCCACCCATGGATTGACCAACTTGAGCCGATGAGTTTTGGTTTTCATACTGACTAGATGAAAGTTGATAATCATGAAGGGCAGTACATAAATGATGATTCTAATAAACACCTTCTGAACATCCTCTTCCTTCATCTGATGTTGAATTTGTGCATAGAGAGATTGATACTGACTAATAAACTTAGTTAACTTCTCTTTCAGACTTTGCTTGCAATGAACTAAATCGATCAAAGAGACTTGAGGTCCAATGTTTGCTTGAAAATGTTGTAAAAATTGATCAACTAATTGCAAAAAAGAGTGTATTGAATTTGAAGGCAAAGAGCAAATCCATTCTAAAGCAGTATCTTTGAGAGATCATAGGAAAAGTTTTGCTAACAAATCCTCTTCAAAATAAAAATCACTACACATAGCCGTGAATGCTATCACACGAGTATTAGGATCACATTTTCCACCATATTTTTCAAAGTGAGGGGTATCAAACCTCTCAAGCATAGGAGTTCTCAGGATTGCATAAGATAGGGGATTATGGGTATGATAAGTTGGTATATTAGGTTGTGAAGAATTTGTCAAGTTTGTCACTTTTTGTTGTAAAGAAATCATGCCTTGCAAAAGTTGGTTTAAGATGGCATCATTGGGAGATGCAATTTGTTGTGAGGAATTAGAATGAAAGTGAGGAGGTGAATGAGCTTGAGTAGTGATAAGTGGAGGCTATGAATAATTCAGTGGTAGTTGAACATAGTGATAGGTGGAAGGTGTTTGCAAGTAGTTATATGTAATAGGTGGTTGGGAATAAGTGGGATGCAGAGGTAGCTGAGAATAAGTATTCATAGAAGAAATCCCCTTAGAAACCAAGTTTTGATTATTAAATCCCACAGATTTGTAATTTTGTGGACTAGTTCCATTAGATACTCCAATACCAATGGTAGCATTACTAGAAGCATTTGCATTAGTTGTTAAAATTGTCGATGTAAATGTAGACATTCCAGTGGTCAAAATAGGTGCTGATACTTGCGTATGAGATTGTGACGATATGTTTTTAATACCATTCACACATTCAGTCACTGTCATGACATTATTATGTAAAATATGTGTTAAACCTTGAATAACATTAATACCATCTCATCTTTCTTTTATCAGTTCTCTTATGTTGTGGATCACAGGGACAACTTCTTCTGCTATCCTTTCATTTCTAACAAATTCTTGAAAATCAGCTAAGTCTTTATCAAGTTTGTTTATTTGCTCATTAGGCACATGTGTGACCACCTTGGTAGTGTCCTCAACATCATTAAATACTTGATCTTCCATAGTGGTTGTATGATGTATAGTATCTTGCAAAATTTGTGTCTCTCCTTTTGTAAATAAGGTATTCAATGGATTTTCAGAGGTAGGAATATCATTTTCTTCGAAAGCACTAGATCCCATGAGTCTCCTACTTATTATTAAAGGGATATTTCTATTAGGGAAGTGGGTTATAATACTCATACAAAATCATGCAACACTCAATGCACTGACTAATAGAACAAACCCTAGGAGAAAGATGTGTTTAAGATCCAAAATGCTTGATTTTTTAGGATTTTCTAATGCAAATAAGTGAAAGAAAAGGTGTTGTAAGGAAATTGATCAGGGGAAGAAAATAATATGTCTAATATGAGTCAAATAAATAACTAATATCCTTCACAATGCACTTTTGATGCAAACCTAGAGTGATGACAAGTCAAAACCTAGTGAAAATATACTAAAATACGCAATTTTTCACAAATTTTCAATGCAAAGACCCAATAAAAAGGGTGTTGTAAAGAATTATAGGAGGTTAAAAAGATAATAACAGAAATATTAGTCACCTAAAGTCATAGAATCCATCACAACATGCTTGGAGTGCAAATCTAAGTCAAACCCTAAGGAAAATATAGCAAAAATATATAATTTTTTACCAAATTTGAATGCAAAAACCCAATAAAAAGGGTGTTGTAAATAATTTGAGGAGGGGAAAAAGATAATAATCCTGATGAAATCCAATTAGTGCAGAAAAATCTTTTACAACATGCATATGGTGCAAATCTAGAGAGACGATAAGGCCAAAATCTAGTGAAAAATCAAGGTTTTCAAACCCTAAGTATGAAATTTTGCAAGAAAACCACTATGATGCAACACTAAAGTTAGAAATAATTAATAATGAGCATTTTAAAATGGTAGTAAAATCTAAAACAAGATTTTGACTACAAACCCTAGCTAATGCAAAACTAGGTTATATGAAAAATGCACAATTTCAAGCAATTTTTTATCAATTTAAGCATGAAAATGCAATCTAAATGAATGATGAATGAAAAATTTATGTATTTTAAATCAGATATGATGATAATGACAGAAGTTTATTGAAATTCAATGCTAATTAATCTAAATTATTTGTAAATGCAAGCTAAAATGCCAATTTTTAAAAAAAAATTCAAAATTTTCAAACTTTTTTTGTAATTTTCCAAATGCAATAAGATGAACAATGAAATGAATGTAAATCTAAAGCACACCACTCAAAAAGGTGCAAAATTCAAAAGAACACAGGTTCACCAAAATGTTTAGGGTGAAAATGAAGAAGGTTTGTTTTTAATGGTTTGTGTTGATCCTCCTTTCACCACTAAACATTCAAGGACATTCAACCAAGTAGAGAACTCTACTATAGATCTCCTATCACTTGGAAAATAGGGGAAGATTGGAATTGTGTAAATTTTTTGTTCAATTAAGCCCAATTATGCTTAAAACCCTAATTTCGTAAATTCGTAAACAAACAGACAAATCACATAAAATGATCGCACACAGAGATATCAAATGACAATCAAATGCATATTAGATTTCAAAGTGTAGACACCCTAAAATGACCAACTTGTCATGCTACTTGCATTCCATTATCTGTCTAATCACCTACATTTCCCACATTAATTAAATAATCTAATTATTTAGTTAATTATCATCAAATTCTTCTAAATCACAAAATTGCGATATTAATTAAATAAATCCTCATTATTTAATTAATTAAATGAAATTCCTCTATATTCTTCCACAATTAAATAATTTTAATTATTTAATTAAATCATTGTCACCTTCCAAAATTCACATCTACATTAATTAAATATATCCAATTATTTAATTAATTCAACAAATTCCCTCTTATCTACAATTAAATAATTCTTAAATTATTTAATTAAATCAAATTTATTCTTCCAAAATCATGCACAACAATTAAATAAATTTATTTATTTAATTTGCTTTTAAATCTTCTAAATTAAATAATTCTAATTATTTAATTATTTCTTCCAAAATATCTTCTCTAAATTTAAATAAATCAATTATTTATTTAAATTGCTTTTTCTTCTAATTTGAGTTATCTCTAATATAACTCAAGCTTTTTTGCTCATCAATTAAATATTTCTATATTTAATAAAGCAAAATATCTTCTTATTCTCATGCAAATCCCTTCTTCTTGTTTTAAATCACTTAATTGATTGCTTTATTCTTTTAATTGATTTATCTCTTCAGTTAACTCATTCTTCTATTCTTGATAACTCCTCTCATGCAAAAGCAAGCAAGACACATGTCTTCTCCTCATTCGTTGCACATTCCTCAACTTATCTCCTCCGTTGATTCTTCTGAATTATCTGGACCGTTGATCGATCTTCCTTGAAATCTATATAAACCCCTCTCATCTCCTTCATTATCTCTCTCTCTTCGATCGTATTCTCAGGCATACTAAATAGAGCTTTGAGCATACACGACGCGTTGATTAAGCACTATAACGATCTTTTGACATTGATCTCTTGAGCACATACTTGCTTGTTGCAGCCATGGCTTTGCAACTACATTGAGCAATCCACATATCTCCAAAAGGGAACAATACAGGTTTTGGTAAGAGCTTTCATTTGTCTTTGATTTGTGATTTATGGCTTTTACTTAGATTCGTTTCCTTTATGTTATTGGATTCTTTGGTTTTATTTAGTTTAGATTTAATCCATTTTTCCATATACACATTCTGGCACGCCCGGTGGGACCCACTAATCCCTTTGTTTCTTTGAGAAATTTATTTTTTTGAAGTCACAGTATGGCACAGCGCAGACGATATTGCACAGCGCGTCTGGTAGTATCTCTAAGCGCTCTTGCAGGAACAGTTCAGCGCTACTGGCGGCACGGCCGTGCTTCTGGCCGCACAGAGCAGCACTTTCGGTGACACAGAGAAGCGCTATTGGTGGCCTTGTTAAGCGCTTCTGGTTAAAATTAGGTTTTGACTTTATTCACGGTGCTTTTGTAGGGTTTTTCTCATTTCAGATCTGTGATTTTATTTGCACAAGCTGTTGTATTTGTCTTCCAAACCTGATTTTTGATATCTCCTAAGCTGATTTATTTAGGAGTATCCTTAAGTTCTGCTAATCTATTGTGTTGCCCCATTTTCTGAGTTTTCCAGATTTCACGACCCAGATCTATCAGATATCATTGTCCAGACAGTAGATCCACCATGAAAAGTCATTTTTGCCTGGTTATTTTGACAAAAAACTAATATTTTCTGTATCTGAGACAGCACAGCGCTTTTGGCTACACAGTATCGCGCTTTCGGTTACACAGTGACGCGCTCCTGGATATTTTACAGCACTTTTGTTACTATCATTACACGCTTTTGGTATTTATCGCAGCGCCTTTGGAATCACAGTACAGCGCTTCGGGTTATTGTTCAACACTGCTGGTAATATTCTGTTGCACTTCTCGTCTATCTTAAAGCACTTTTGGTTTACAGTGAATCGCTTCTGGTAAGACAGTAACACGCTTTTGGTCAAAGTTAATTTGTTTTTTGCTAACTTGTGAAATTTTTGGTGGAACTAACTCACTTGTTGCAGCTTCTTATTACTCACACAGGGCCAATAGGTGTTTTCTTAATATGTTCATGCAGGACGATCGTTGAAGACCTCTTTTTGATTATCTCACTAAGTCTTAGAAACACATTGCATGCTTAAAAGGATAATTGAACAAATCTTTTCTTGCAATCTAAGTCTTAGGAACATACTGAGTTTCTTAAGGGACAATGGACATGTATGGACAAACACCTCAATTTTCTAAAGGACAATGGACATGAATGCCAAACACTTCATTTCATAAGGGACAATTTACAACTACAATCGTGTGTGTGCATAGCTTAGTTGCACCTTATTTTTCTTATAACGGGACAATTGAACCTTTGTGTGACGTGCTTGCTCTTACTTTTCTGTACTTCCTTTAGAAGGGCCTGCTTTTGGATTGCGATTCATCCAAAAGGGACGACCCTAAGCGGAGTTTTCCTTTGAACCGCTATATAAGAGGGATAAGGCGAAAGCCAAGTCCTAACCGACATCAGCCTTACCTTGTGGTGCCAAACTGAAAAGAGGTGTACTAGCTCTTTGTGGAAACGATTTTCACATTGCGCGAAGTGTTTGAAACTCTTAGTAGGATTGGTTAAAGCTTTTAGTAGCTTGTCGCATTGCTCGTAAGGCGTTGGTCCCTCAAAGTCACTAAGAACCATTTTTAGATAGAGACTACCTGACCTACCTCTGAACATTGCGGTAATCATCAGTGCAAGGGAAATCGATTTAAACCCTTAAGATACTCACCATTGGCTCCCTTAAGAAGAGATAGTATTCCCTTGGACATAAAGCTCTTGTGACCTACTTGAGCTTTCCAAGGGGAGGGTGAGATATCCCTACCTATCGTCTCTCGCAAAGATACTAAATATCTGACACCTTTATGGAATGATATTTTTATCGACGGAGTATTAAGCTGTGAGCTGATCTACTGCAATGAAACCTTGTCTCTAGGGATAAAAAGTGCTTGTTATTGATTGCAACTGTATTAGACCTGTGGAAACATTGGGCTTGTTTGGAGCCTTGAACATACACTATCTGTTGTGTCAGTCCTTGTACCTTTTTTGACCACTTGTTTGCTGTGTTTTCTCTTGCCAAACCAATCCAATCAGAAACAGAAAAATCTTGCCTTTGAAAAACATTAGACACTACTTCAGCGCCCCTGGTATTACAGCAGCTCGCCTTTGGTAATACAGTAGATCACCTTTGGTCAGCAGTAACCCGCCTCTGGCAAAACTCTACTTCAGCGCCCTTGGTATAACAGTAGCTCACTTTTGGTCACTGTAGCTCGCCTTTGGCATAGCAGTAACTCGCTATTGGTAGCTCAGTCTGTCGCCTCTGGCCCACAGTAGCACGCTTTTGGTAGCACAGTCCTGCACCTCTGGTCAAATAGTATAGCGCCTTTGGTCCAGTACTTTGTGCATCAGAGTTTGTCTGTTTCTTTAAAGCATCTCACAGATTCCCAGCATTACATTGTGTCCTAAGTGTATCCCATGGTCACCACTAGGCTACAGCAAACCATGAAGTCTAGGCAAGTTGTCCCTAAGAAGCACAAGTCACCCCCTCGCACACCACAATCAGGTCATCTCAACATTACTCCCAAGGTGACTCCTAGTACACCCGCGGCAAAACCAATCAGCTCTCCAAACATGCCGCACATAGATGAACCAAGCAATCCTCATGAGGATAGAACCCCTTTGATAAATGCACCGCAGTATACCACAGGCTTGCCTCCGGATTTTGTCCCACAAGGTTATATCGTAGATCAAACCCCATCTCAAGAAGAGCAACACTTTGAAATAGGTCAATCCTCTCAAGAAGATGGGCAAGACCTTGATGAATTTATACAAGATCCTAGAGCTATAGCTTCCTTTGATAAAATCTTTAGTGAGAACCAGGATCATTTCTTTCCCTTGCTTGTAAAGCAAGGCCCCAAGTTACCTCAAGATTTTGATGTGTCCACTCTCAAGGAGAGCAACAACACCCAAGAAACCATACAAGCGGTGCAAACCATGTCCACGGTGACTATGCCCTTACCTACTCAAGGCTTGCAGTATAGGAATCCCCTTTTCCAAAATCCAACAGAGGAGAGGCCCATATCATTACTTTTGACTCCTATGGAGATCTATCAAAACCAACAAAAAACTCTCCAACGTCAAGCAGAGTTAGCTAAGCAAGCCACCTTAGCTCGATCAAATGTGCAACCACCTCCTAAAGTGTCCACCCCAAGCGCAAGCGGAATCTTGGTTACCCCATCACGCGTAGGTTTCCCACCTAATTACAATCCGGGGAACACTTATGTAGCCATGCAACAAGGGTCTCAACAAATGCCACCTCCTATATCATCACACCTGCATGTCTCTCGACCAATTGGAGTCACGCAGCCCCAACCACAACATTCTTCTACTCTCATCCTCAAGCAACCCCAACCGTCGCAAATCACTTCTACCTATGTTCCTCCACCACAACATTCTTCTACTCTCATCTTCAATCAACCCCCACCATCGCAAATCACTTCTACCTATGTTCCTCCTCCACAACATTCATCCACGCTCAACTTCTTTCATACATTGCCTAGCCACTCTCAACATTCCCAACCTCAGGTTTCCCAAAGCTATGTGCCACCATCACAACCTAATCAAACGCACTTTAGCTTTCCTCCCCCCAATACTTTTCTTCAACCATCACAAAGCCAACATTCTTACCTAGCGCCACCTCCACCTCTGCCTAATCAAGGCTTCCAATTCCAACCCAATCTGAACCAATCGTACAATCCATACAATCCCAATCAATCTTATGACCCTTATAATACCACTGCGCATGGCTCACATTATAATCTTCCATATGGGCAACACCAACCGCTTTTTGGACAACAGGAGATGTTACCAACCCCTCCCACGACTATGGAACTAAAGATTGCGGAGGTGCAACAACAGCTATCTGATCTTACGTTCGTCCACACCAAAAAGACCTTCTCTTTAGAGGAAGTGTGCCCTTATCCTTTTGATCGGTCATTACCAATGATCCCTTTTCCTCAAAATTTCACTATTCCCAAGTTCGATAAGTACAAAGGAAAAGGTGACCCAAAACACCATCTTAGGGAATTCTATCTTGCTTGCTTCGAGGTCTCTCATAACGACACATATCTTATGCGTCTTTTTCCTCATAGTCTTGGAGGTCAAGCAATAGAATGGTTCTCACACTTACCTACGGGTATCAAGTCTTTCAATGAGCTAGCAGAGAAGTTTGCCACCCATTTTTCTTACAACGTAGAGCATGAGATTTCTATGACGGACCTATGCAACAATAAACAGAAAAATGGTGAAACTTTCATTTCTTTCCTTCAATGATGGAGACAAATGGCTAGTAAATTCCCTTTCAAGATTCCAGAGAAGCAGCTTGTTAGCATATTTGTGCAGAACCTCAACCAAGAGTTAGGTTTCCATTTGCAAATTCTTAGTGCTACAACCTTCGATGAAATCACATACAAGGGTATCAACATTGAGAAGGCCCTCATTGCTAAGGGTGTGGTCAAAATCTTTAAGGAGACGAAAGATAGCAATTCTCATCAACAGTCGAACGATAAACCCAAATATTGGAACAAGAACAAAAATGTGGTCAATGATGGGGTGGTCGATACTAAGCATGTCCAAACATTGCAAACACCGCTACAACTCTCCAAACCCAGTCAAACCCCACCTCAACAACAGCAGCAACAAAGGCAGCCTTATCCCAACCAACAGCAACGACAACAAGAGCGGCCCCAACAAGATTATCCTCCGCGACGTCAATTTACTCCTCTGGGAGTGCCCATCGAATCGGTCTTACAACAAGCTTTGCAGAAAGGGCTCATCACCTTACCTGATGCTCCTCCTTATGGAGAACCTGTCTACAAAACTGCACGTTACAGAGACAATGAGTATTGTGAGTTCCATAGGAGCAAAGGGCATCGAAGTGCGTCTTGCATGAAGCTTAAGCACCTCATCCAAAACCTCATCGACGGTAATCAAATCACTTTTGAGAATGAACCACCAGCGCAACACACGAACAAGGATCTCGATATGTACAAGGAACCATTCCCTCATCATGGTCCGCCTCCTCCTCAGGATAGGGGTAAAGGTATAAATCACGCGTCCACGTCTTTCGATTCCATTGTAGGTCGTTTTGAAGAGAGTCGAGTGTCTACCCTCACCATCAAAGGCAAATCTACAGATTGTGTTGTTACTACTCGTCGGGGTCATGTCACCATCCGTGCGCCTACACTTCCGGTTCAGTCTGATTATAATCTTGTCGAACATCTAGGTAGAACACCAGCACAGATCTCTATTTTAGACCTTCTACGGTCATCACCTGCACATAGAGTGGTGCTAGAAAAAGCCCTCCAAGAGTCTTCCATTCCTAACAACATAGCGGTCGTAGATTTCCAAGCTATAGTGGGTAACATTGCTTCGCCCTACAATGTGGTCTTCTCTGAGAAAGACCTCCCCTCCCATGATCCTTGTCACAACGATGCCCTTCATATTGAAGTTCTCATCCATAAGCGCAAAATCAAATGTATACTCATAGATGGTGGTGCTGGTCTCAACATCTATTCTTTAAAGTTACTAAAGCAATTGGGATACTCTGAGGATCACGTCAACACTGATCATAGTATTACAATCAAGGGGTATGATGATGCAGAATGCCATTCAGAAGGTGTTATTCACTTGCCTATACAACTGGGCCCTATCATGCTTGAAACTAGGTGTCAAGTCCTTGACATTGAGCTGCCTTACAACATTATCCTAGGCCGCCCATGGATCCATGCAATGAAAGCTGTTCCCTCCACGTACCATCAGTCCCTCAAGTTCCCATACAATGGTACGGAAATCACCATCCCAGGAGATCCTAATCCTTTTGAATTTTGTCGTGTCTTGCAAGGAAGCTATAAGAATTGCAACCAAGTGCCTAAAGATGACAAAGCCCTTGAATCCCCTCTCTATGTTGACCATGAAACTCTCACGCAAGCCTCTACAAGTGAGCCTACACCCCTCCCCAAAATCACAGCTCGTGTCCGAGATATAGGCTTTGGCACTTATGATATCTTAGAATCTTGTTGTGTAGGGCGGATGCCTTTATCTCCAAAATCTTACGGCAAACCACCCATTGCCAAAGTTACCAAAAAAGCAGCTATTCCTCCCCCAACATTCCTAACCCAATTCCAACATGGACGGTTACTGGAAGATGAAACCATTGAGGACATTTCTTCTTGGCTCTATAAGGAGAAAGAACCAGTCACAATACCAGTCAAGCAATATGGTAATGGCTTACGGATAGTGAAAAACATGGGCTATAAAGGCAAAGGTGGCCTTGGGAAACAGAATCAAGGCACTATGGAGCCCATTGTGGTAACAAAGAAGCTAGACAAGAGAGGATTAGGATTTGGTAAGAAGGTACCACGCGCCTCGGACATCGAGTATATCCTCGACGAGGTAGCTGACACTTTTCCTGCCGATACGACGTCTACAGAGGATATTGTTGTGATGTTCACAACACACCCCATTATGCTCCTTAGCAAAATGGGGACCCCTGCTAATGTTTTGCTTTTTGCTTCTGCTTGTGTTTGTCTACTTTCTGGCGGTTTGGTAAAAATGAGTCAGGTGCATCATCATCATGAAGGTCAGGATGAGGTTGGTCATCATCATGAGGTCAGTTTGTCAAAGTTCATATTTTATTTCTGTGACCTCATATTTAGAAAGAGCTTGAAATTCCATGCAGGTTTGCCTTTTACTTCACTTGAAAATTCGTCCATATGTGGAAGTTATGCACAGTCAAAGCTTTGGTCAAACCTGATAATCGCAAGTGATCATCATATTTTTTTTTTCATGTTGTCAAGGTCATCATGATCTTGGTCTATCACCCGATAAAAATCATGCAGTCGCAATATCCGGACGTCAATCTTAGGTGGTAGTGCCCTTTACCCGTCAAATGGCCTTGTGCGCATCATGAGCATCATGATTTTAGGAGGGTCATATTTTATAAACTCGGTTTTGGCTGTATGAAGAACATCATCATCATATTTGAAGCGCCCCCCCGATAATATCCTGAGGTTCAAATATCCGGACGTCAACTTTAAGTCATAGTAAGTTTTCCCCGTCGAGCAGTCTTTTGCATCGCGAGCATCATGATATTTTTACATCGCCTAATATTATAATGTCATGCTGATATTATAAGATCACCCTGACTTAGAAAATCCACCATCAGCATATTTGCATGCGCATGATAAAATCCTATCGGAGGGTCATCATCCTGATATTTGCTGAAATTCGCTAAGATGATGATGACGTCTTCATATCCTCCTGATCTCCTTTTGCATGATCATGATGATCACCCTATCTTTTAAGGGAAGGTGATATTCTATTCCTCAACAGCATGATCATATTTTAAATATCACCCTAGCGCTAACCTGATGATGACCTCAACTCATCCTTATGCTCCGAAGACGAAATATGATGGTTACGTCATCATGATAATTCGATGAGGAGGATCATCATATTTTTATCCTGTCATATTGTCAAGATCATCATGATCTTGTTTGTTCACCCGACATTTCGTAAAGTCCTCCTGCCGAGAAATACAACCTTTTGCAAATATCCTGATGATCATCATCATCACATTTCCCTTTGGCAGGATATTTTCCAAAACATGATCCGGTTGGCGAAACATCCTGATGACGTCATGTTCTAAGTTTAACAAAGGCTCCGGATATCATGATGACGTCATCCCGATCTAAAAAATGAAGAAGCTAATATCCTGATGATCATCATCATCACATTTCCCTTCGGCAGGATATTTTCTAAAACATGATCCAGTTAGCGAAACATGATGATGACGTCTTATTCTAAGTTCGACAAAAGCCCCAAATATCCTGATGATCATCATCATCCTGATTTTTCGAGAGGGTTACCTTGACCGCAAAGGGGTCATATTACATTCATCATCCTGATCATGCTCCTTAGGTGACCTGATATCACAATTATCCCCTGATCTTAACTGAACATGATGATGATGTCATCTTTTGCATTTTAATGAAGCCCGAATATGACGATGACGTCACCATCATTTTCCTTTCCTCAGCAGCAGGATCATATTCCATATCCTCCTATTCTCCTTCAACATGATGATGATGATGATGTTGTTCTTTTCCCCAATACACAGAAGCGAAACATCCTGATGACGTCATCTGGACCTTCAGAAGGGAGAGCATCATATTTCCAAAATATCATGCAGATGAAGAGAATATCGGCCCAACATGTTTTTTGACACGCCGATAGCGATAGTCATGCCGATGGGCGGGAAATGAAGCGATGGAGTTTTAAACCATTTTTTGGCGCCCGTGGCATTTTTTCGGTCAGCGATGGTTGACCTGATGGGTTTTGAGCGGTCTGAATGCGTTTTGAACGCGTTTTGAGAGTATTCTGGATCCGATTTCCACAATTTTGTGCAGTCACCTGGATTTAAACGATTATTTTAATTTCTTGCTGTTTATGTGATAAATGAAATACTTATTGCTTGTCTTGTCTTGCAGGCTTGCAGTTGAGGAAGCAGCTGGAAAGTCAACACAGTGACCTCATGGAGGAAGGAAATCTGATCTCAAGAGCAGGAAGATAAGGACGAAGTGCGAAAAAGTCAAGGCCATTCAAGTGAAGAACAAGGTTGCAGCTGAGAGTATTACTGCAACAGACAAACAGAAGTTATTACCCAGCTGCCGGAACTTCTCAAAAGGGGCAATATTCCACCCAGATTTGACACTGCTCAGAGATATTTTGAAGAGCTGGTTCACCTGTATTTATTGCTGTAACCAGGGGTTTGAACCAGGGGTTCAGTTAGGTTTTTTGCTGTAGTGAGGACAATCAGAATGTCTATATATTGTGCCTCTCTACACTGTAATACTTTACAACAGGGATTTTAGGAAAACAACAGGGATTTTAGGAAAACAACAGTGGCTACAACAGGATTTTTCTTTTAGGAACATACAGCAAGTTAGCATAGTTTAGAAGTAGAAGAAGGAGGTCACCTGTTTGTCTGCAGTAAGGTGCGCGTGGAATGTCTGGCTGCCTTACTGTATCTGTAAAGCTTGTAAGTTCTCTGTAGTATGATCAATGAAACTAAGAGTCATTCCTACATTGTAAATCATGTATGACTATTCGTTTCTAATACAATAGAATCTGGAGTTCTACATCTATCTTCTGAGTGTTCTCCTGCTCTTCTTTGTGTTTTGAAATATTTTCTTTGAGAGCTTGCAATTTTAAATGTATGTTTGTGAAAATGCTCAGAACTTACATTTAAGGTTTTTATTGTGGATTTTATCAAATTACTGTGGTATTTACATAGTGCATAATAGAAACAATTAGATCCTTCGGTAGATTAAATGAGGTATAGATTAGATCTTTCTAACTTTTCCCAACCCATCTGAAATATTTAGCTAAAAACGTAGAAATCTAAAGGAAATTGTCTCAAATTTGAAGAAGCATGCATAACAGAGCTATAAGTAGACAATTTTCATAAATAGATAAAGAAGAAAGCTGCAAAAAATTCAAGAAAACCATCTAAAACTTGCAACACAGTAACACTTCTATGCAAAGGAATGAAAAGTATTGACATATCTCATGCTCTTTTGCATATTCTTAGTCCAGTAAACCACCAAACAAACCTAAACTACGTAAGGCCCCTTGAACATTACAGCTTCACATTGACCAACTGAACTTGACCAACCGAACCATTGTAGACTTGGGATTAGTTGAATCTCAAATGATTCCTTCTTATCTTTCAAGTATAGTTTCAGTTCATTATATGTGAATTTTAACTTATTGTTATGATTGCATCAAAACAACCATCAACAGATATCACCGATGACTCTTCCCTCCACATGACCAATCTATTCGCAGAATCCTCCATTTTTACACTATTCTGTATCCTTAACTTCCACCACCAGCACCCAGAATATCACGCTTGTCTGCCCTGAACTTATCGATTGGGACCAACAAGGGGCCCCCGTTATAGATGTGTTTCAGAATGACGAAGCTCTAGCTGAGTTTATGGGACTTCGGGAAGGTATCCCTCTTGGTGATCACAAGGTAGGTTTTGTAATGGAACTAGAGCCCACGGCTTATTTTGGTGAGAATGCCAAATCCTCTAGTCACAAAAGTGTAAATAAAGAAAGATCTCTAGGTGAAAACCACACTGTGGCACCCCCTGATCATAAAATAGTAAAAATAAAGGACGTATCCAAAGGTGAAAACCCAACTGTGGCACCTGAGGATGGAGGATTTGACCTTCCCTTACCATCTAAGTACCAAGAAAAATTAGCTCTACTAGTGGAGGATTCTACAGAGATCAACCTGGGTACAGAACAGAATCCAAAGACAACATTCCTGGCTGCATCATTATTTGACACAGAGCACAGAAATCTTAATAGCTTCTTTTTGCAACGAACCATCAACTTTGTATGGACCTATGTAGATATGCCAGGGCTAGACCCTAAGCTGGTAGTTCATTATCTCACAGTTGATCCCAAGGTGAAACCAGTCAAACAGAAGTTGAGAAAGATGCACCCACAGATAGCTCTCTTGGTGAAAGTGGAAGTACAAAAACTATTAGATGCAAAGTTCATACGACCTATTGACTATTCAGATTGGGTCTCAAACATTGTACCTGTGTCTAAACCTAATGGGCGCATCCGCATGTGTAATGATTTCAGAGATCTCAATAAGGCATGTCCTAAGGACGACTTTCCTCTACCAAACATTGACATTATAGTGGACTTGACAATAGGTCATGAGATGCTTTCTCTCATGGACAGATTCTCGGGTTACAATCAGATAAAGATAGCTAAAGAAGACCAACATAAAACAACCTTTACTTGTCCTTGGGGCAATTATTGTTGGTGTGTCATGCCGTTTAGTCTGAAGAATGCAAGAGCAACCTATCAGAGAGCAATGACAGTGATCTTCCACGATCTCTTTCATCACATCATGGAGGATTATGTGGATGATATATTGGCTAAATCTTCTAGAGCGGATCACATATAGGTCTTAGGATAGATCTTTGACAGGCTTGAAAAATACCAAGTAAGACTCAATCCAAAGAAGTGTGTATTCGGTGTAACATCAGGAAAGCTGTTGGGATACATTGTATCTCGTAGAGGCATCGAAGTAGACCCAGCGAAAGTAAAGGCTATAGTGGAGATGCCTCCACCAAAGAACCTAAAAGCATTAAGGAGCCTCCAAGGAAGGTTACAGTCCATCAGGCGTTTTATATCACAGCTAGCAGATAAATGTCAACCCTTTCAACACTTGCTCCGAAAGGATGTCTCGTTTCGATGGGACAACAAGTGTCAGGCAGCGTTTGATCAACTTAAAGAGTATCTAGCTACACCTCCTGTATTGGTTCCACCAGTCGCAGATAAACCTTTGATCTTATACATCTCCACTACAAACTCGGCCTTAGGGGCCCTGCTAGCACAGAATGATGACACAGGAAAGGAGCATGCAATTTATTACATCAGTAGAACCTTGGTGGGATACGAGCTCAATTATTCACCAATGGAAAGGGCTTGTTTAGCAGTAGTGTTCACCTCCCAAAAGTTGCGGCATTACATGCTGAACCAACACACAAATCTGATAGCCAAGATTGATCCCTTGAAGTATCTACTAGCAAAAGCAGCTCTCACAGGCAGACTGGCTAAATGGGTTATGATCCTTAGTGAGTTCGATATTGAGTACACAAATCGTAAGGCAATCAAAGGACAAGCCCTTGCGGATCAACTAGCAGAAGCACCTATGAAAGATACACATCCTATGGTAGTAGACTTTCTTGATGAGAATCTCTTCACTCTGGCTACCTCCATAATGTGGAAGTTGTACTTTGATGGTTCTTACACACAACATGGATCAGGAGCAGGCATCTTATTTGTTACACCTCAGAATGACTACATTCCAAAGTCATATCAGCTAGCATTCCCTTGCACCAACAACATAGCCGAGTATGAAGCATTCCTTATAGGTCTCAATACAGCAGTTCAATGGGACATTACAGAATTACAAGTATATGGAGACTCATAGCTAGTCATTTGCCAAGTCACAGATAAATACCAAACAAAGGATGAAAAGTTGGTCCCCTACAAACAACTAGTGGATGCCTACAAACCACATTTTTCTACCATCACATTTGAGCAAATTCCAAGAGAGCATAACAAAGCTGCGGATTCTATGGCTTCTGTAGGGTCACTGATTGACATGCCTGCAAATACACAGAAGTGTGAATTCTTGATCAAGCAATTGTTGATACCAGCCATCGATGTTCCTATTACTGAAATCATCTGTGAACTTGTTGGTCCCAATTCCCCATGGTACGAAGATATCTATGAATACCTTAAACACAATACCTTTCCTCCTGACCTATCATCCACTCAACGCAAAACCTTTGTCCGTCGATCCTCTCGTTACATCATTCTGGGTGATACACTATATCGCCAGAGTCTCGATGGTATCCTCCTACGATGTCTTAACGCAGAAGAAGCCGAAGCTACCTTACGAGACATACACGAAGGTGTCTGTGGCGCGCATTCTACCAGTCCTAATCTTGCTAAGAAGATACTCAGAACAGGTTATTACTGGCCTACAATAGAGCAAGATGCTGCACAGTTTGCTAAGAAGTGTCTACAATGTCAGCAGCATGGAGATTTGATTCACACACCAGCTCATGAGTTACAACCTGTGACAACTCCATGGCCTTTTTCTCAATGGGGTCTCGACCTCGTAGGACAAGTCTACCCTTCCTCCTCCAATGGCCACAAGTTTATCATTACCACCACTGAGTATTTCACGAAGTGGGTGGAAGCCATCCCTATGACCTATATCACTGGTAAGCAAATAGCCAAGTTTATTCTAAACTATCTCATATGCCGGTATGGTATTCCCCAAGCCATTGTCACTGATAATGGGAGACCATTCAAGAACCAAGATGTTCGTGCCTTATGCATACAATACAATATCCAACATCGCTTCTCAACTCCCTACTATCCGCAGAGTAACGGCCAAGCTGAGGCTTCCAATAAAACCATTCTCAAGATCCTAAAGAAAATGGTCAATGAAGCTGGTCGTGATTGGCACTTACAACTCAATCCTGCCCTATGGGCCTACCGCACTAGTATTAGAACACCAACTGGTGCCACACCATATGCCTTGGTCTTTGGCTCTGAAGCCATCCTACCTATAGAGGTCGAGATCCCATCCCTCAGAGTATCCATGCAGGATCTGATCGGCGGAGATGAGTATCGTACTTCCAGATTAGCTAAGCTTGAACTACTAGATGAGAGGCGCCTTGCCGCGCTAAATCATCTCCATGTCTATCAAAACCGCCTCCGGGCGTAATTACAACAAAAAGATCAAAGAAAGATGGTTTCAAGTTGGTGATCTTGTACTTAAGGAGAATCAGAGAAATCAAGCAGATCGAGAGAAGAAGGGCAAGTTTGAGCCTAACTGGTTAGGTCCCTTCATTGTGACAGCAGCATATGGATCAGGAGCTTATACTTTAGCTACCCCTGACGGCATTCCTCTAGATGAGCCACTTAACAGTGTCCATCTCAAGAAGTTCTATGCCTGATCCTCAGAGTATTCCAAAAAAAAAAAGAAGAAAAAAAAAAAAAGAAAAAATTCCAAAAAATCCGTCCTCTGGTGAAAACCTGGCAAACAGGTGCCTTGGATAAGTAACATAGTGAAAACCTGGCAAACAGGCGCTATGCGTAGAGTCAGCATCCATCATCTATCGAGTCCTGTCCGCTCCTTGCCCAGTTCGCAACGCGCTTCATCCATCCATCCATAATAAAACCATTGACTTTGTTTGCATTTCCATCTCCCTACCTAGTATAGCTTGGAAATTTGTCAGTGTCCCTCATCATCATCCCATGTCTTGATCTGTGTCTACAGTTAACACTGTCTTGTCCTAGGTCAAGTCTTTCTGCGTCTTCGTCGGCGGTCACCCCTACAGTTTCCTCTACCAGAATGGGGGCAATTCTTTCCTTAGCTTCGGTCTAGGATTGGTTCCTTGTTCGTGGTTCGCAACACATGCTTTGATCTTTTCTCATTTCCACAGGTAACACCCTTTAACGGACATAGAGTTCCTACGATAAGGCTGTTATCTTCTCAACACTTTTTCTACATCATCACACTAACTAGAACTACATATCATCTTTTCAATCTTAAAGTACCTTGATCCCATGGATATGGGTATGTAGGCAGTCTGGAATACGAAGGACGTTTCCAGTACTTAGGTACATAAGATCACCTCTTCTCCGCTCTTTTCCCACATCATCACACTAACCAGAACTACATATCATCTCTTCTCAATCTTAAGGTACCTTGATCCCATGGATATGGGTATGTAGGCAGTCTGGAATATGAAGGACGTTTCCAGTACTCAGGTACATAAGATCCCCTCCTTTCACCTTGTCCCTTTCATCACTCTATCCAGAACTACATATTTATCACATCCTCTTCCATCGTAAGTGTGCCTTGATCCTGTGGATACAGGGTATGTAGGCAGTCTGGAATACGAAGGATCTATCCAGTACTCAGGCACACACGATCCATCATTCTCCACCCATTTCAACCCATTAGCACTGTCACCCTTCTAGTCTTCCGTTTGTCAAAATCCATTCGCCTCGACTTGACTAACTCAAGCAGCAAGCTAGTGCATCCCGTTCCAAGCAATAGTCCTTCACAAACCTGAAGCAAAGAAGCTTCCTTCCAGAGTCATCTACTGTCCTGCATACCGATTGCAAACATCAGCTAAGTACCGCTTAACCAAGCCCTAGATCAACAAGCTTGTCTTCTTCGAAGTGTTCCATTGTCGAGACCAACACACGCGTCTCCTACAACATGTGGCATTTCCTACAAGTGAGACATTGTCTTCTTAGGTAGATAGCCCCCTTTAATAGACACAGAGCTCCTACAATAAGGCTATTATCTTTCCTATCCAATCTATCCTGAGCAACCTCTTTGGCAAGAGAATATGTTGGCTGTATGTTTACTTTGTAAGTCAGTCAATTTGTGTTATGGTTTATCTTTTGTTCCCTATTCCCATACCTATTCAAAGCTACCTTGATTTATCTATAATCTTGGTATGTTGCGATGCAGTACGGATTGGGGGCATAGTCATTGCTTTCTGTGTGCCATGTTTGAGGAATGATCTCTAGTATCTTTCTTAGCATTCTATTTATCTTGTGTGTGTTACGTCCTAGCATCTTACATATTAATAATTCTTCTTGCATTTACATGTATTGAAGTTTATTTTATGTTCAAGACTATGGCTTATTCGCATGTTCCAACAAGGTTATATTATGTCTAAGAGGATCTAAGTTCAAACCGTTTGCTTGCAGAGTCAACGTCCACGCACTCGGATATTTCTGCACCTTGGTCTTTTATACCATGGTGGCGAACTATCCACGTGCTATATCAAACTAAGGATTGCTCTTTATATACAAATGCGAAGCCATTGCAACAAGCTCATTCATCCATTTCCACATCCTTTATATCGCTTTCATCGCAGTAATCGATCAACAGTCTCCATCTCCTCCTGTTCTCCTCTCTAGTGCATATCTGCAAAACCCACATGTCAGATATCACTAGTCATCACATCTATATCATCATATATCTCTATCATCATACATCTATAAGCATCATATAAACAGCATATGTCATCACATGAATCCATAATCATACATATATATCATCACATCCATAACATCAAGGAATGCATACACAAAAGCATGAACAGCAGTAAGTCGAACAGATCATCATATATATATATATATATCATGTAATGGCCATCATAATACAAAGTGTCTGTGTCTACATCAATAATACAAAAAAATAGGTATACATCCACATATACACCAATATAGTACATCAAGGCTATCAAGCGCCCTCAAAATATACATCAGAATGCACGCAGGCATCTGTCTAAAATGATACAATATGATATAATACAAATGAAGGTGCCCTAGTGGGTAGAGCTGCCCTCCTGCTGTGGCCCCTGGCCTCCCCCTGTGCTCGGTGGAGGTCCCCCTGATGGTCCTCCTCCTCCCCCTGGCGGCAAAAGTGGCCCTCTAACTAAGGACGCTGACTACCCTGTCCTCCGGGATCCTGATGCCCCTGACCTGCTCCTGTCTCTATAACTCGGTGCCTGCTGAGCTGCCAGCACTGCACCCACGTATAGGCCCCTGTAATACTCTGCCTCTCTGCCCGCTGATACAAGCTCGCCCTGCACTCAGATGAGCTCGCTGTATAGCATCCTCTGATCGGCACCCAGCGCACGGCGTGCCTCCTCTCTCTCCTGCCTCACTCTGAATAGTGTGGCCTCAGCTATCAAACGCAGCTGCACCTCTGCATCTCTCTCTCTCTCCTAGCCTGCGCTAGCTCATCTGCATCTGCTGCTGGTGCGGTTGGCGACTGTGCCTGTGCCGATGCCTGTGCCTGTATCTGGGCCTGCAGGTGCCTGTATGCCTGCACCTGTGCCTATAGCTGCGCCTGCACCTGTGCTAGGGCTATCTGTGCTGCTGTGGCCGCCTGTGTCTGCGCCTGGGCTGTGGCCTCTGCCTGCCTCACCTCGGCCCGCGCTGCATCCCTGTCTCTCCTTAGCCGAGCCATCCGGAGCTCTAAGCGAGTCCTCCGGGCTATCTCCTCCTGCCGCAGTCTCTCTGCTCTCTGTAAGCGGTCTCTACGACCGGGCCCACTACCTCTACCATCTCCACATCGGCCTGCTGGCCGCTACCCTCTCTGCCTGCCTGCTGGCCCGCTGCCTGCTACCCAGCTGCCTTGGCCTGCCGCCTCATCCTGGCCTCTCCGCCAAGGACTAATACCTCTCCCACTACCCCTACTACACCTGGTGTAGTCAATCTCATCAGCCTGTGTGTCTGCCAGTACTGATCATAGTCTGGCAGTGTCCCTGGGTCTGCTAGCCCAGAGTCCCAATCCCATCTCACAGGGATAAGTCCCTGCACCTCTGCTAATGCTGTCGCCACTGGGATCACTGCGTCCCAGTCTCCAGTCTCTCTCCGCATCCTGGCATGTGTGGCCTCCCCCACTGGTAGCCCCTGTGGTAGGCCAAACTATCTAAGTACCCGCTCAAGAAGATATATCTCTATTATATCTGTCTGTCTACCGAACAGATAGCGAGCCTGTCTACAGTACATGAGCTGCTCGTGCTCATCCGGCCACTCCTCGCATAGTAACCACGGCCTCCATATAAATATGTCCATCTCGTCAATCTGCCACCTCCAGTAGCTGACAGATCCCATCCTCCGGTGTGTCATCACCCCATCATATAGAAACGCATATGGCTCCCCTCTGTCTCAGTGGCGCTGTGCCATGGGTCGGATAACTAGAATGTGCTCCCACGCCCACACCTGTAATAGAGTCACCCCTGCTGAGAGGCTCCTGCCTCTCCTGTATATGTAGTAATGCATATCATGATATAGCTGTCCCAGCACGCAGGGTCCCCACGCGTACTATCTGCCATGAGTGAACATCCTTGATAGTACAGTCCCCCAGCCTGCTGATAATCCTCTAGATCTCCGGTCCGGGCACAGGAAGCTGCCAATCAGTGATGCAACTATCCAACGGATCCTGTCACAGAGTCTCGGGACGTCTACCCATCAGATCTCCCCATCGTCTATCCACAGGTCGTCTGTACAGAAGACCTCCTCCAAGCCTGCCTCGCCCCGTGCCGGGTCGAAGTCCACTATCTCTCCATCTATTCGAATCCTCAGGATGCGGTATACATCCTCCAGTGTCACTGTAGCCTCCCCCGTCGGAAAGTGGAACGACGAAGTCTCACTATGGTATCTCTCCACGACTACTATCACTAGGGCAAGATTTGCCCTAATGTGTGTCAGGTGTGCCACATGCCATAGCCCTGCATGCTCCAAGAATGCATCCTCCTCCCATGTCAACTGAACAACCTCATGCGCAATCGCGTGGTGTCGCTCCCGCGACATCAGTGGCGGCAAAATCCTCTGCATCCATAACAAATCACGTGTTAGTTCTTCCATAACCAGATCCTCATAATCCTATCCACCCCTGGACTCTGCTATGTAACCCCCAACCATCCCTTTTCCCTCTTGTCGGCTAGGCTAGGTGTCTCTCTTCTAAGTCACCCTTCATTCTACTTAAACCCTAATTTTCTTCTATTCAAAACAAAAGCGCTGTGTTTATCCAATAGCGCTGCCCCTCCCTGCCAACAGCACTTCACGGTCTAACCATCCGCGATGCGGTTTTTCTGCCAACCGCGCCTTGTTTTCCACATGCGCTGCACCCACATGCCAACAGCGCCGCTCTGTTTTACCAGAGGTGCTTCATTTTTTTCCTCTACCCACCATTTGACTGTCCTACCCTAGCAACTGCGCTACACTGCCTAGCCATATGCGCTGCAGGATTTTGCATATGCGCTTCGACGCGGACACCAACTACCAAAAGTGACTTGGTTTTACCAATCGCACTGCAGCCGCTTACCAAATGCGCTGCGGCGCACCAACAGCGCGCCAGCCGACTACCACCCACGCTGCAGAGACTTAAAGCGCTTTTGACTCCAGTGGCTAACCTCTACCTACACCTAGCCCTAATCTACCCCTAATCAACAAATTCAAAGGGGGTTTTCGATCACTTACCACTGCCGAAGCTCCTGCTGGCCTCCCGTAGGTCCGCACCAGCTCTGCCCGATGTCTATGCACTAGAATCGGCATCTCTCCGCGCTGTCTGCTCACCTCTCTCTCAACTAAGTTTAGAAGCTCTTCTCTCTAAATTTAGAATCTCAATGGGTGCAAATGAGGATTGTGGTCCCCATGGGACCTATTTATAGTGTCCCCACCCTTAGTTTTCTTTCCCACCCCGTTTTCTGCTTTTCTTCCCACCTGGTCGCGCACTCTTCTAGTCGAGCGTCAACACCTTTCCTCTGTCACTTCCCTGTCTTCCCGCTCGAGGGGGCATACGGTGGGGCAACTAGCTACACTGGGGCATCAAAAAAATTGTATTACATCTTCAACAATCATTTTCTTTGAAGCAATGCTGGAAGCTGCATCGCATCAAAGAGGGGCAAAATGTAGACACCCTAAAATGACCAACTTGTCATGCTACTTGCATTCCCTTATCTGTCTAATCACCTACATTTCCCACATTAATTAAATAATCTAATTATTTAGTTAATTATCATCAAATTCTTCTAAATCACAAAATTGCGATATTAATTAAATAAATCCTCATTATTTAATTAATTAAATCAAATTCCTCTATATTCTTCCACAATTAAATAATTTTAATTATTTAATTAAATCATTGTCACCTTCCAAAATTCACATCTACATTAATTAAATATATCCAATTATTTAATTAATTCAACAAATTCCCTCTTATCTACAATTAAATAATTCTTAAATTATTTAATTAAATCAAATTTATTCTTCCAAAATCATGCACAACAATTAAATAAATTTATTTATTTAATTTGCTTTTAAATCTTCTAAATTAAATAATTCTAATTATTTAATTATTTCTTCCAAAATATCTTCTCTAAATTTAAATAAATCAATTATTTATTTAAATTGCTTTTTCTTCTAATTTGAGTTATCTCTAATATAACTCAAGCTTTTTTGCTCATCAATTAAATATTTCTATATTTAATAAAGCAAAATATCTTCTTATTCTCATGCAAATCCCTTCTTCTTGTTTTAAATCACTTAACTAATTGCTTTATTCTTTTAATTGATTTATCTCTTCAGTTAACTCATTCTTCTATTCTTGATAACTCCTCTCATGCAAAAGCAAGCAAGACACATGTCTTCTCCTCATTCGTTGCACATTCCTCAACTTATCTCCTCTGTTGATTCTTCTGAATTATCTGGACCGTTGATCGATCTTCCTTGAAATCTATATAAACCCCTCTCATCTCCTTCATTATCTCTCTCTCTTCGATCGTATTCTCAGGCATACTTAACAGAGCTTTGAGCATACACGACGTGTCGATTGAGCACTATAACGATCTTTTGACATTGATCTCTTGAGCACATACTTGCTTGTTGCAGCCATGGCTTTGCAACTACATTGAGCAATCCACATATCTCCAAAAGGGAACAATACAGGTTTTGGTAAGAGCTTTCATTTGTCTTTGATTTGTGATTTATGGCTTTTACTTAGATTCATTTCCTTTATGTTATTGGGTTCTTTGGTTTTATTTAGTTTAGATTTAATCCATTTTTCCATATACACACAAAGTTTGATGTCTAGAAAAGTCAAGGACTAATGAGCGGGTGCCCTAGTCCAGTGCCACAATTTTTATTGGGATCTAGGAACCTTGTCTACAACCTGTTCTTGTTGTTCTGAAGATTTTCCAGTTGCAGGATCCGGAGGACTAATGAGCAGGTGCCTGAGTCCAGGTCCTTGTTTTCTTCTCTGACTTGCAATTTTGACAGTCTGTACTACTCTCCTGCAACTCCACTTCTTTCACTTTTGCAACCTGTAATCTACAATCATAGAAAAATAGGTTGGGGGTTGTGGTGTTTAGAGGCTTGCCTCAATCAAGCCTTGGAGAGACATTCAAGTCTTCCAAACACCGTTGTCAGATAAAGAGTGTGTATCCCTATGGGATAGAGGTAAAATACAAATGATAAATGATATAGAACACAATTGATATCTAGTGCGGGGGGGGCACCTAGATACTTTAATTAATTTCATGTTCATTTTGATGTTTTGGTGTTGTATAAGGTCCAAGTGACCAATTGTAAGGCCTAGTGCCATGTGTGAGTCCGAGCGGAATAAATCTAGGTTCATTTTGTAAGTCCCAAGTGACATTTGTCAATTGTAATTGCATAATGCTAAAATTAGAAATAATGCCAAAAATAGGCAGTAGTGTTTCCTAGCGGCTTGGATTGATCTCCTAGCCACTTGGAGTCAATTTGGTACTACTCTGGGTGAGTTTATAAACCCAGAGGATTGAACCAAATAGAGATATCATTTTCATTGTAATCAGATCGAAGAGGAGATTGAATGTAACTGTGCATTGTGTTAAGGAGAAAATTGAACTATTTTCTGTGCTGTCAATTTATTTTCCATTCTTTGTAAATACGAATTGCATAGCTATAGATTTATGTTCCCCTGTGTTTTCCCATTGTTGCAATATGTCGATATGAAGCATTCCACTGATAATATTTCTATCAAAATCAATGGAATGGGCTCATTGTATCATAGTTGTTTTTTTTCTATTTTGTTTCATGATTCGGCGGCGTAGAGGATCCGGACAGTGCAAGGTGCACAGTAGATCACCTAGCATCTTCATGTGCTAGGGTTCGGTGAAGGCAGACTGTGCAACGGCGTATAGGAGTATCAGCATAGAAAACCCTAGCGTGGATGATAGTGATTGTGTTGCCGACGAAGAAAGTCAAGGTTGATGCTGGAGTGTGTCCATCCGTACATCAGCCTAAGTTCGTAGGCATTCACCGATGAAAAGAGTCTGGGCAACAAATATGGTCCAAAAGTATATCAGAGTGATAAGTGTGTATCGATGGAGTATCTCTCAAGCTTGCCGATCGTGAAGGTCATACCGACAGGATCAAAAGGATCTAAAAATTGATAAGTGTTTGGTTTCCGCTGTGTGCTCTACATCATTTTTGGTATCAAAGCTAGCAAAAGGTCTGTAGAAGTGTTGGTGTTGTCTGTGAATGTTTATGTCAGACAGAGAAAGCGAAGAAGGGGCTAGTGATATGCCATCAAAGGGAATGACCACCGAAGTGGTCAAGAAATTCAAGGAGATGGAGGAGATGATCAAGACTGGAGTCAAGGAAGCACTCCAGGCTGAGTTGAAGACCTTGGGAAAATGTAGGAAATCAGACAAGGAGTCTGGTGAAGAAGAAGAAGATGGCGAAGAGGAAACAACCCCAGAATAGACAGGTATATCTGCAGACCAGAAACAATTTTTGGAGGCTATAAAATCACTTGGTAAGGAGTCGTCCGAGGCAAAAATGGAGATTCTGATGTTTAGTGGAAAGATGGACACAGAAGAAGTCATTGAATGGATCGAGGCTCTGAATAATTATTTTGAGTACAAGGAGGTACCGGAGAATAGAAGAGTCAAGTTTGCAAAGATGAAATTAGGGCGCTGCACTCACGTGGTGGAACTACACCCAGGGAGAAAGGGTGAAGAGTATCAAGAGCATGATCTTATCCTGGAGTCAGATGGTAGAGAAGATCAAGGCTCAGTTCCTACCAGTGGATTATGAGGTGCAGATATGTAGGAAAATGCATAATCTCAGGCAGAAGGATATGGATGTATCCCCCTACATAGAGGAATTTCACAAATTGTCTCTAAGGTGTGGACATGCTGAGGATGAGAAAGAAAGAGTTGCTAGCTAATATTAATGGCCTGCAGTATAGTATACAAGATGAGATTACCATCTTGACACCAGAAATCATGGACAAGTGTTTCCAAGTGGCACTGAGAGTAGAAGAGAAGCAGAAAAGAAAAGGAGAACAGTAGAACAGAGGTAGAGGTGGAAGAAATTTTAGGGGCAGAAATAGCTTTGGTGGCAGAAATTAGTTCCAGAAGACTCAAGGGGAGTCTAGTCAGGAAGAACACAGTGGAGAATCTAGTTCCAGAGAGGGTTTCAGAGGAAGGAGACCCAATGGAAGAGGTAGATTTGGTGGACCAGGAAGAGGTCCTAATGTCTTCACATGAAGATGTTATAATTG
Organism: Cunninghamia lanceolata; assembly: GCA_027924645.1. Taxonomy (NCBI): domain Eukaryota; kingdom Viridiplantae; phylum Streptophyta; class Pinopsida; order Cupressales; family Cupressaceae; genus Cunninghamia; species Cunninghamia lanceolata. The sequence continues at coordinate 10,792,084 of BSBN01000320.1, forward strand.
TAACCAAATCATGCACACAACAGGTAGGTGTCCGGAGAAAGCCTCAAGCTCTCATGGAGGAGAGAGAAGGAGCCAACTGATTAAAGAAGAATATTGTCATTGTGAACTCACCTATGGGAAGCACAGCTCCAACACAAGATGGAGAGAATCTCATGATGAGAAGGACGATGCTGGAGGTACCACAGAACAAAGAACCACCATAGAGGAAGACACTGTTCAGAACTCTGTGTAAAGTTTCTGGCAAAAGGTGTACGGTAATTGTTGATTCTGGCTCCACTGAAAATTTAGTTTTAGTAGAAATGGTAGAGAAATTGAATTTGAAAAGATTGCCACATGTGAGTCCATACAAAGTGTCATGGATGAACAAAGGGCAGCAAGTCTTGGTTGATGAACAAGTTTGGGTAGAATTTCAGATTGGGGAATATGGGGATAAACTTTTGTGTGATATAATTCCCATGGATGCATGCCATTTACTGTTAGGAAGACCTTGGTAGTATGATGTACAAGCCTAGCATGATGGTAAATCCAATTCCTTTGTGATCACCAAGAATGGTAGACAGTATAAGATGGATCCTTTACCAGAAGAGGGTGTAGACAAGAATGTAAGCTCAAGTATCATGTTAATGAGTGGGAAAGAGTTTCTCCATACTCTAAAAGAAGAGGGAACCTAGGGGTATGCTCTGATTTTGAAACCTAAAGACAATTCTAATTTGTTTGAAAACAGGAAGGAAAAAGTCCCTAAGGAAGTGCAGGAATTGTTAGACAAATATAAGGGTATCATGGTGGAGGATATGCCCAATATACTACCCCCTGTGAGAGACATAAGTCATCAGATTGACTTCATCCTAGGATCCACATTGCCAAATAAACTAGCTTATAAAATGACACCTAATTAGAATAAGGAGATTTCTAAACAAGTACAAGAACTATTGGATAAAGGCCTGGTGAGAAAAAATCTTAGTCCATGTGTTGTACCCACAGTTTTAGCTCCCAAGAAGGATGGCAAATGGAGGTTGTGTACTAATTCAAGGGCCATCAATAAGATCACCATCAGATATAGGTTTCCCATGCCCAGAATAGAGGACCTCATGGATTGTTTGGGTGGAGCTCGGTATTTTTCTACAATTGATCTCAAGAGTGGATACCATCAGATCAGGATTAGACAAGGGGATGAATGGAAGACAGTCTTTAAGACTAATGAAGGTCTTTATGAGTGGTTGGTGATGCCATTTGGACTATCCAATGCTCCAAGCACTTTCATACATCTAATGAATGAGGTATTGAAAGATTTTATTGGCAAATTTGTTGTTGTCTATCTTGACGATATTCTAGTTTTTAGCAGGACAAAAGAAGAACATTTGCAGCATTTGGAACAGGTGTTGAAGAAGCTGCATGAGGAGAAACTAATGATCAATATGGAGAAGAGTGTCTTCATGAAGGAAGAACTCACATACCTTGGATTTGTGATATCCCAGGGCAATTTGAAAATGGATCTAGAGAAGGTAAATACTATTCTATTTTGGCCAGCACCAAAAACTGTTAGTGATGTAAGGAGTTTTCATGGGTTGGCAACTTTTTATAGGAAATTCATAAGAGGATTCAGTCATACTTGTGCACCCATTCTGGATACCATAAAAGGAGGATAGAAATGTAAGTTTGTTTGGAAAAGAGCAGATAATGAATCTTTTGAGATTCTCAAACTGAAAATAGTAGAGAAACCCATTTTGGTTTTGCCTAATTTTAATAAGTTGTTTACTATGGAATGTGATGCCAGTAACCTTGCCATTGGTGTTGTCTTGAGTCAGGAAGGCAGACCTATTGCTTTCTTTAGAGAAAAATTGAATGATCATAAAATAAAGTATTCCACATATGATATAGAATTGTATGCAATGGTTCAAGCATTGAAAAAATGGAGACATTATCTTTTGCCTAATGAATTCATTGTTTATACTGACAACCATGCTTTGAGTTTTCTGAATTCATAGGAGAAGCTAAATCACAGGCATATGAAGTGGGTCGAACAACTCCAGGTGTATACTTTCTCCATCAAACATAAGAAGGGACAAACCAACAAGGTGGCAGATGCTCTGAGCAGAAAGGTGTGCACTATACAGGAAATCTAGTTGCAAAGTGTGGGAATGGAATCTCTCAAAAATATGTACCAGGATGATAAGGACTTCAAAGCGATATATGCAGTTTGTTCACTTTTTTTAGATTCCTATCATTCTAATTTTTCTAAGTATTTGTTACAACAAGGGCTACTATTCAAAGGCAGTCAACTGTGTGTACCTAGTTGTTCCATGAGGGAAAACATCATAAAAGAGAAGCATTGTGGTAGTCTTGGAGGTCATTTTGGACTAGACAAGACATTGGAACAAGTGAGAAGGCTTTACTTCTGGCCTAAGATGCAAATAGATGTCAGGAAATTTGTAGAAACTTGTAGCATTTGTCAGAGGGCAAAAGGAACTTCATCCAATGCCGGTCTCTATCAACCACTTCCAATTTTGCAAAGGCCATGGGAGTGTATAAGTATGGATTTTGTTTTGGGTCTTCCCTAGACTCAAAGAGGTTTTGATAGTGTGTTTGTTGTAGTTGATCGATTCAGTAAAATGGCTCATTTTGTGCCATGCAAATGTACTAATGATTCTTCACACATTGCTTGTCTATTCTTTAAGGAGATTGTTTGAATTCATGGTTTGCCATGAATATTGTCACTAACAGAGATCCCAAGTTTGTGGGACATTTTTGGTGTACTTTGTGGAAGAAATTGAGCACTCAATTATCTTTCATGTCAGCCTATCATCCTCAGACGGATGGACAAACTGAGGTGGTGAATAGATCACTGGGTAATCTTTTGAGATGTTTGACTAAATAGCATGGAGAAGCATGGGATATGATCATTCCACAAGCAGAGTTTGCATATAATGATTCTGTTAATAGGAGCACAGGAAAGAACCCTTTTGAAGTTGTATATGGAATTCATCCCAGAGGAATTTTGGAGCTCAGGGATCTCTAGAACATGGAAAAAAGGAGTGCACAAGGAGAAGATTTTGCAGTCAGCATGAAGGATATCCATGATGCTATAAGGTAAACTATCCAGAAGAACATAGGGAAATACAAAGAGAGAGCTGATCAAAAGAAAAGGGATGTCCAATACAATGTTGGAGATCTGGTAATGGCATATCTAAAGAAGGAAAGACTTCCGAAGGGGCAGCCCATGAAGTTTCTTATGAAGAAGGTAGGTCCATGCCAGATTGTACACAAATTTGGACCTAATGCATATGAAATTGAACTTCCTCCAGGTTTAGCAATATCACCCATTTTCAATGTGTCAAACCTGTTTCCATTCAGAGGAGACAATGTTGTTGATTCAGATGTGATAGGAGCAGGGGATGTAGAATGGATTTCTAATTTTCCACCGAGTTAGCCAGTACAGCTAGAATGTATTTTGGACACCAAAGTTCAGAAGAAGACCAGACATAAAACCTACAAGCAGTATCTAGTCAAATGGTGTGGTTTACCTAATGAGGATGCAACCTGGATGAGTGAGGAGGACATCATCAAACATGGGGTTTCCATTTCAAACCGGGTTCCTCAAGGGACTTGAGTTTTGTTAACCCTGGGAGTATGGTGTGGGGGCACCTAGATACTTTAATTAATTTCATGTTCATTTTGATGTTTTGGTGTTGTATAAGGTCCAAGTGACCAATTGTAAGGCCTAGTGCCATGTGTGAGTCTGAGTGGAATAAATCTAGGTTCATTTTGTAAGTCCCAAGTGACATTTGTCAATTGTAATCGCATAATGCTAAAAATAGAAATAATGCCAAAAATAGGTAGTAGTGTTTCCCAGCCGCTTGGATTGATCTCCTAGCTGCTTGGATTGATCTCCCAGCCACTTGGAGTCAATTTGGTACTACTCTGGGTGAGTTTATAAACCCAGAGAATTGAACCAAATGGAGATATCATTTTCATTGTAATCAGATCGAAGAGGAGATTGAATGTAACCGTGCATTGTGTTAAGGAGAAAATCAATTTGTTTTCTATTCTTTGTAAATACGAATTGCATAGTTGTAGATTTATGTTCCCCTGTGTTTTCCCATTGTTGCAATATGTTGATATGAAGCATTCCACTGATAATATTTTTGTTGAAATTAGTGGAATGGCTTCATTGTATCATAGTTGTTTGTCTTCTATTTTGTTTCATGATTCAGTGGCATAGAGGATCTGGACAGTGCGAGGCGCATAGTAGATCACCTAGCATCTCCATGTGCTAGGGTTCAGTGAAGGTAGACTGTGCAATGACGTATATGAGTATCAGCGTAGAAAACCCTAGCGTGGCCGATAGTGATTGTGTTGCCGACGGAGAAAGTCAAGGTTGACATTGGAGTGTGTCCATTGGTACATCAGCCTGAGTTCGTAGGCATTCACTGATGAAAAGAGTTTGGGCAACAAATATGGTCTAAAAGTATATCGGAGTGATCAGTGTGTATCGGTGGAGTATCTCTCAAGCTCGCCGATCGTGAAGGTCATACCGACGGGATCAAAAGGATCTAAAAATTGATAAGTGTTTGGTTTCTGCTATGTGCTCTACATCAATGTCACCCTGTAGTGAAGATCTCATGGATGTAAGGTGCCCTTCATGCCATGAGGAGATGAATGCCAAATTTACAAATACAAACACAATAACAACACAAAATTCTACTCTGCAACACAATGAATGCCTTGAATCACCTTCACAAAAGCTTGTCAATCAAAATTTCCATCTAATTTCCATTTAGTTTCACAAATGATAGCCTAATCATGCATATATATGCAACTACAAACATTCCCGCTAAAAATTTTGTAATTCAAACTTACCGTGTCAGCATAGGACCTAAATAACGGTCATAAACTGACACTTTGAAATTGGTCCTAACCTAAAATAGGGCAGGACTAGGGTGCGAGCACCCAAGCCCTCCCCCCTATTTAAGGAAAGATTTATGTTAAGTGCATCCCCTGAGTCCCAATTGTCATGAAACTTTAGGGTTTTCTCATCGGGAGTCATCAAAATCATGCAAGATGCTCTAAATGCATTTTAACAGACTCGGGAGCTAAACCTTAAGAGGAAAAAGCCCCCAAGGTTACTTTTTCCAACATAACAAAAACTAATGACAAACTAAAGTTTTGGGCCAAGAATAAAAATGTTATTAGTGATGGGGTCACTGATGCAAAGCATGTGCAAATCATGGTGACATCTAATGATAACTAAACCATTCAAAATATCTAGAAACCTTCTAATGTAACCATCCCACAAGGATAACATAAGCAATCCCAAAATAATTCAAAACATGAATACATGTCCTTGGGTGAACCCATGGAGGTTGTCTTGCAAAAATTGGTCTAGGAAAAATGATGACATTTCTCACAACCAAACCTTTTGATGACACAAATCCCAAACCTATATGGTACAAAGAAAATGAATATTGTGAGTACCATCACATTAAAGGCCATTCAATTGATAAGTGCATGGAACTAAATAACCACATCCAAGACCTCGTCAATCATAGTGAATTGAGGTAGAAGGAAACTCATCCTCTATGTTGAATGAGAAATTAGGCATATGTTAAGATCCTAGATTCCCAAGTATGGTCAATCTATTCCATCCTAGTTGTCCCCTACCAACCAAAACCAAATGAAAAATAATTGTACCAATAACATTCACTATAATAAAACCCCCCATAGCTATGACATCATTGTGGGGGATATCAATTCTAACTCTATGCAAGTTGTCACCATCAAGATAAAAGCCAAAACTCTTGATTGCATTGTCACTATGTGGCATGGCAAGGTTATTGTCCAAGGGCCTTCATCATCATCCTCCTCATAGGCTCGTTACTATAATATCCTAGAGAACCATGGAAAGAATCCAACACATATATCCATCTTGGAGCTTCTTAAGATATTGCTCGTCCATAGAGACATATTGGACTAAGCCTTAGAAGAATCTTGAGTCTTGAATGACATTAACCCTAAACAATTCCAAGCTCTCGTGGGCCATCTCACATCCATTTATCAACTTAAATTCATTCAAAACAATATGCATATAATCAATCCATCCCATAATAAATTCATCCACATTGAGGTCTTGATTTCCAAACACAAAGTAAAATGATTCCTCTTGGATAACGTATGCACCTTAAAATTCATAAAATAGTTGGGATATTATGTGGCTGACTTGGAACCATGGGTCATCATAATCAAAGCCTATGATAATGTAGAGTGAGTTAGAAGGCATGATTTGTCTCCCCATATAGGTGGAGCTTGTTGGTGCCCATTTTTGCATGCCTTAAAATTGTAAAATTTTGTTAATATGGGCCCCCTTGTGCTAAATTGTACCCCTAGTGTTTGCAAGCTTTCCCCTTATCCATAAAATTTTTTCTTATGTACATAAACCCTCAAAACCCTTTAAGTTCTTAGAAGCCTTCAAAAACCCCTTTAGTCCTTTTAAAATTTGCCTAAGTCTAAAGCCTTTCAACAAGTTAGCGAACTTGACAAAACACTAAAAGCTTTGCTTTTCAACGATTCAACAAGTTTGTGAACTGGTGAACCTGTCAAAAGGTATTACTTTTGTGTTTTCTAGTTCACATTTGGCCCAAAGTACCAAAAGAATGAAGAAAGAAGGAAAGAGTGATGAAATTTAAAATGAGTAGGTGTTTTGGTGGTTCAGTGGGTTCATGAACCTATGAACCTGTCAAAAAAGGTTTACAAGTTCTTAGTTTCCTCAAAAGGCCAACAAGGAAAAAGAGAAGAAAAGGAGGCAAATAAAGAAGAGAGTGACTTTTGCTAAGTTTTATAGTTTGCAAACTCACTAAAATTCTGAAAGAGGTTTGAGAGTTCACAATTTCTTTGGAAGATCGAAGGCAAGGAACTCAAAGAATAGATGGATACAAGCAAAAGAAAGAATAAATCAAGTGATGAGTTTCAGTGAGTTCACAAGTTTTCAAACCCACCAAAAAATTGAAAGAAGTTCGTGATGGGCCTGAATCACTGAAAAGAGACAAAGAAGAAGAAATGAAGAGAAAGTAAGTAAGCTTTTGACAAGTTGGCTAGTTCACAAACTTGTCGAAATGCTAAAATATAGAACAGAATGAGAAAATAAAGAAAAGAAGACATAATCGAGGAGGCTCTCAAGTTCAATAAAGTGTTGAAATGTTAAATTAAAGGCAAGAAGAAGTGAAAAGATAAGAAAAGAGAGCAAAGGATGGATTTTTACTGATTTGGGTGGTTCAGGAACTTGCGAGCCACTTGAAAGGTTCACCAAATTTGAAAACCAATGAACGAGTTTAAAAGGATGAAAAAAGGAACGAATTTGAAAAACACACAAACAAGATGCCTACATACATTCCAATATCCTAGCTACTTTTGTACTCAGCACTGCAATAAATCTTCTAGGGACACCATGAATGCAATACGTATGGTCAACCAATGTCTATACCTGCACAACATCTAAGCCTTTCATTTTAGGTAGGAATGCTGCAAATGCTAAGGATCAATTAATACAGATTAGGATGCAACATCTAAAGGCCATAAAAGAAGAATTTGTATTCATTTTGAGGGGTTGTTCACTAAGCCAATTTCTACATACCTGCAGGTGTTGAGGATCATATAAGGTTTCAAATCATGCCAGTCTAGTCCAGTTAGAGCAACGTGTCTATAAATCATGAGGGTTAATACTACAAATGGTGCCTATAATGGAATGTCTCTAGGTCTATTTGTAGACTTTTCAGTGTAATCCTCTGTCGCAGTAATGTATTTTCTCTTTCCACATTTGTTGGCATGAATGTAATGGAGATTTGATAAATGTCACAGCATTTTAATTCATTGCAAGTTTTGTAATGGTCATTTCTACATTGCATATGGGTTTTTATAGTACGGGAATGGATTACTAAGTATGCTCTATTATTTGGTGCCATATTTGTGATGTATGTTCATGCATAGTTCATATTCAGTTTGATTTTGATTTGTTGTGTCTTACTAGAAATCTAGACTCTATTACCCAATGGAATAGGTACCGGTCGTGGAGGTTCATAGTCAATCATATGCCTTCAAATGAAAACATCATTCACCAGTAGTTTAGTCCGTAGATTGGTAAATTAGTTTAGGTTCTTCTTGCATCAACAAAACAATATTGCTACCTTCACTATATCCTAAGAGAGTTGGTGTTAGATAGATGTTTAGAGGTTTGTATATGTAGAATTTCTACTTATTGTCATAGTCCATTGTATTGTAATTGCATATCTTCAATGGGATGGTATTAGATAAATGTATAGATGACTGTGATAGTTAGAATACAAGATATAAGTGTGTATTCAATGTTAAGGGGGCTCATCTTTAGTGATTGAAGTTGGTTATATTTTGGGTGCACTTATATGCTTGTCTTTAATCTGTTAATAGTGAGGTCTCATAGGCTTACTCCTAATTTCCATGAGGGTGTGGTAGTCAAGGCCTTATTTCAAATTATTTGTATATACTTATACCTCAAGGGAATCCCCCCTAGGTTTTGTAGAGCCAGAAGAAGAATATGAACTACCCTATCCTATGTGTTGGACCAAAATCACCTTCTCCTTATTGATATGTCACTCTCCTTTCTTATTATATTTGTCTCCCCTAGTGGTGCTGTTAGAGGAGAGGGACCACATTTTTGGGAACCAACAAAGCCCATCTTTTAAAAAACATGTCACATTGTTGATCTTGATCTTCCATACAACCTTCTCCTCAGCCACCCATGGCTTCATGCCATGCAATATGCCCCCTCCACATACCGTCAATGCTTAAAGTTCCCCTATTGTGCCATTGAAGTCCTATTCATGTTGATCTACAACCCTTTGAGTATTACAAATCCATGGAGACTTCTTATCACAAAGCCCATCATTGTCCTAATACTGACATTGCCACTCATGATAAGGTCAATGCCTCCCCATCATACATTAATCTTTATTCCCTCACATCCATTTCATCACCATCCCAAAAACCAAAAACCTCAAAGATCAATATCATCAAGGGATGTAGAGAATACCAGATACACAATGCCTTTCATGAAGGCCAATTACCTATGTCTCCATGATCCTATGGTCATCCACAAAAGAAACCTCATCCAAAGACACCTAAAACTAAGAAATTTGGGCCCACTACCTTCACATCTATAGGCACATTAAAAGAAGAATAGATTGAGCATTCTCTAACCTCCTAGTTGTATAGAAATGAATCATATGGCAAATAATCAACACTTGGCTATCTGAAGTAGAATTACCCTATCTCACTTCAATTTGTGAAAACATGAATTATCAGGGGCCTCCATGAGTAAGGCATTCTCAAGCCGATATAGGTTGAGCATTCTACATATCATTATGGACTACAATACATGACTCTTGGTCTAGAATACAATGAACCTCATACTACTTCTGTGAGTGTGAAAGAACCCTCTAACATTGTTGAAAATATCACGGGAAAAACCATATTTTCCTCTTTCAAACACCTCAACATCTCTTTGCTCTTCCCTAATAATGTCATCTTTACCATTGACCTCCCACTCCAATATCCTAACTTCATTGATTAGGACTAGAAAAATCCAACACCTCTTGACACCTTCCAAAATAATGAGGTTGTCATAGAATTCCTCGAGTTGTGTGATGGTATCCCTGCAGCTAATCATAAATCAAGTTTTGACATAGAATTAAACACTACTTCCTACTTTGGGGAGTAGGAAGAGTTCCTTAGTCATAAAAATAAAAAAACTAAAAAGAAAAAAAGAAAAATCATCCCCTACCAAAAACCACTCTGAGGCACTATTAAGCATAAAAGAGAAAAATAAAGACATGTCTTGTTGGAGATATTAGTGTTAGAGACACTACAGGTATACTGATGAGCATGATAGTCAGGAAGTGTTGTGAAGTGTTGTCATTGATGGAAAAAAGGACTAGAGACCAAAATTGGGTTGTAAGGTTATAGTAATATCCCTCATAGGATGTTTCTATACTCATAATGTTACCTATGCTTTTGATCCGGAAGATAACTTGGTGAAAAATTGGCTAAGTATCAGATTGTTTCCTCAGTACAAAGTATTATAGTTTTCTAGTCCGCATTGATCACAGGTTGAAGATCTTGGTCTGTAGTTTTGGCATGTTGTTAAGGACTATTAGAAGTGTCTAAATCTAGAATTCCACCTTCCGATTTTAGGAACATTGGCTACATGTTGAAGAAGTTTGGTATGACAGAGTGCAGTCTTAACCAGTGCAGTGTACATGCTTGTTTTGGTCTGCATATCTCTAGTACAATATATTTCCTTATGCGGTTCTAAGGTAGTATTGGCATAAGTTTGGACATTCCAAATCCAAAGCTTCAGAGTTTTAATCATTCCAGAGTGTGAGATAAGTTTGTATGAGTATCACTACATGGATAAATGGTGATTGACTGTGACAAAGACTGACTTCCAGTACTATGCATTTCACCACATGGAAACATTTTTCTTTGTGGATCTGGGATGTGTTTACAGATGTTTGAAGATTTCTTGTTCCAATTTTGAGGCAATTTGGAGGTCCAATTGTTGAGTTATGCTTTGACAGTCAGTGTGAACCTGAATTATTCTGCTCATGAAGCCAACATGAAGAAGTTTACTTAGTGCAGAGAATTTCAAAGGATGGAATGTTTTCTAAGGAGTTTCTATAGGTCTTGCTGACCTAGGAGAGTGTGTCTCATGTTTTGGTTCAGTGTGCATTGAATTTTGAGGCCGACTAAGTGATGTTCTACATGCTACACTCAAGCAAGCTGACCTAATTGGTGATAAGAGTAAAGTAGGTAAACATGTTTTGTAAGAGTTAAGTTGAATTTATTTGAGGTCCACCCTAACTTATTTCAAGTTTAAATCTTGGCGTGAAGTATATGGGAAAATGTTTCACATGCTACATCTTTTGGGACGACCTAGTTGATGATTGTAAATAAAGTAGATATAAATAAAGATTTGTTTTTGATGCTTTAGTGATCTAGTGAAAAGGAACAATAAGTACCTATAGATGTGAATTAAGAAACAACAAAGTAGATTGTGTGATTGTAGAGCAGAGTAGAATTATAACTCAGATTAGTGGAAGAAGATATTGACTGTACTTCATTGGAACTGTATTCCATGCATGTGTAGATGCAATTGTAATAGTTCATCATTGGTAGTGAACCATTTCATTTCTTTCTTCTCTCTCATTATTTCTTAGTGGGCAATGAGCCCTCTTGGATAGTTATTCCACTTGCAGTGAGCATTTATGTATTACCTTAACTGGTTATTATATATTTTGAGCTAATCCTCACTATGGTTTTTCCCTTTTTGGGTTTTCCATGTAATAATGTTGGTGTCTATGTGTTATCATTTGTGTTCTCATGTTTTCATGCATAAATTACTTCACTACAACTAAATATGCTAAATGGTGTAAAATTGTTTTATATCTAAGTGGTTTAAGAGAATATTGATTCACCCCCCCATAGTATTTTAGCTCTTCAACAATTGGTATCAGAGCAAGGTTTCATGGAAAAAGATTTACTACCCAGGGAAGATCTTGGATGTTGAACGCATGGAATCTAGAAAGCTTCCTACTCCTCCAGATGAGATTCCTGCTATTGAATTTTTAGAAGATGATTATCTATCTGTCAATAATGAAGAACTCAAGGTTGCTCTTAAAGACTTAGAGAGGATTGAAGAAGAAATCATTGTTTTGAAGGAGAATGTCAAAGAAGCAAATGAATGTATCAAAAATCTAAGAAAGTCAAGAAATTAAGAGAAAGACATAAGGAGGTTAGTGAGCAATTGAGGTTAGAAAATGAATCCATGATTGGTCTGAAGGTGCAAGTTGAAGAAAAGGCAAGAACTGAGGAATATATGAACTCAATGGTGAAAGACAAATCTGAAGAATGTACAAGGCTAGAGCAAGAAGTTGTGAAACTAAAATTAGATCTAGAGAAGGCAAAGAACTATGAAGAAAAATTCAAGATAAGTTCTGCAAGATGAAATGATTGCAAGTTAGAAAGATCCCAATGATAAAGGAGGATTAGGGTTCGAAAAAGGTGAAAGTTCAAAATCAGGTGAAGCATCAAGAACTAAAGATAAGAAGAACAATGGCAAGCAGGTCTAGAATTAAAAGAGAGGAATTAGAAGACCATCAGTCAGACAAACCTAATGCTCAAAGGTACCCATCCTTTAGTGGTTATTGTCATTCTTGCAATAAATTTGGACATAAGGCAACACAATATAGGAGCAGAATGAATCAAAATGTTCTATCTTTCTCTGGTCAATGTTTTTCATGCAAGAAAGTTGGACATAAAGCTAATGAGTGCAAAAGTCAAAGGATGAATGGCTACAACAATGGTAGGATGATTCAATCCTTCAATGGTTATTGTTTTACATGCAATAGATTTGGACACAAAGCTAACCAATGCAGATCTAGAATGAATGGAGGGAATGATGGTCAAAGGAATGTTATGTGCCACAAATGCAATAAACCTGGACACATTACAAAGTTTTGTAGAAGTAGAAGCATGAAGAAGGATATACCAAAAGAGAAGAATAAACTAGTACAAAAGGTTGATCCAATAGAAACCAAGAAGGAGATGAGCAAGATTTGGATTAAGAAGGATGCAACTGAAGTCAAGAATGTTTTTTTACCACCTTATAGTGCAAATGTTGCCCCCGGGAACTAAATTGAGAGCTTTGGCTCAGGGGGAGAATCAATGAAAATCTTTCCTCCCTCTGCCAAATACGTGGTACTAAGGCTAGCATGAAGATATGAGTTGAAGATTGATATTCTTGTTCAATTGAAGAAAATTTTGGTAGAAAATACTCGACTACAGAAGATTGTGGAGCAATTTAGATCAAATGTGAGTTATAATGGAAGTGTTAGCAATTTTTTGAAACAGAGCATTTATGGCAAATTAGGTCTTGATCAAAAAGAGGTTATAAGTGATTTTATTTGATGGAAATTCACATTGCAAACAAACTTTCAAGTGAAGAAGGAGATCTTGAGTAGTGCAGTGAAGAAGAATTCATTACATTTAGCATTTTCAAATTGCAATCCCTAATCGAAAGTGTTTATCCAGGTATTTATAGATTTTTAGTCTTGATCTAAGAAATTAAGAAGCAAAAATGTTTAAGCCTCAAGTGATTTATGTGTTAGATAGACCTAGACCTAGATTTATAAAGAATCTGTTGAAATCTATGGAAACAGATCCGGATGGCACATTTTTTGACGTGCCCTATGGTGTGTTACACAATGAAGACATTAGGGCTTAAATTCATGTGAATATGGAAGAATATAATCATGTCAAGTTAGGATAAGTCTGGTTCAATGAGTTAACAGATGATCATTTTGGTCTAAAGATAGAATTTAGTGCCCTAGCAGAGAACAAGTTGGATGTCTGGAACAATTTTCTAGTTTTATGTTATGAGGATGCTTGGGTGAGATATGTGTTAAGTAGAATCCATGACACATTCATGTGGTTGGATGTCCCTCACATAATCAACAAGGAGGCCATCAAGGCTATGAAAGGTTTATATTCCACTAGTACTGTACCAACTCTGAAATCTACAAAGAATGATATGGTAATGAAGCTCATAGGAGCTAAATTTGACAAGAGAGCTCTGACTCTGAATGGCATAGAGGATTCAACAGTCAAATATGCCTCTATGATGATTGGGTGTAAGATCTACTTCACCAATAGATAATACTCTGTATCCGCTACTAGTATTTACACTACATATCAGATGGTGAAAGAGAATGTAGAATACGATCTCTATGAACTACTTAGATAACAGATTTTGGAGAATTTGAAGAAAACCGAAGAGTCTAAGTACCCATTCAAGTTTGGTACTCTCATTATTTGTTTATTGTTTTACATTTTGAAAGAGTTACCAAGAGTGCAAAATGTTGTATGGTTAAGAGACATCCCAGTGGCTACATAGATCAAAGACCATCTACAAAGGATTATCAACACTAATGCACAAAATGTAGCTTTGTAGGGCCATTTCAAGGTGTTTCAATAGAAGATGCAAGCTAGGATAAGAATCCCTAGAAGTGTTGTTGAGAAATATGAAGATGACATCATTTTCATGGTGACTAAAGATGAGTGTCTGATGGAAGTAGTGGAGCCTAGAACAATATGGATCCCAGAGATGGGATATGAGGTTCTGGAGGATACTCTAGTTGGTCTAGTTGAACTGATGTTGAAAAATCCTCATGACACTATAGAAGAGAGGTTTGGCACTTACAAGGAAAAGTTAATGAAAATCCAAATTGAGAAAACAAAGCAACAGTCTCAGAAGAAAGCACATAAGATAGTTGAGGAATTTGCTGAAAAGGCTGGAATAACCAAAGAACAATTACAACAAGCTAAAGCCAAGATAAAAGTAGCTGAAGAGGCTAGTGCTTCAGAGAAACTAGAAAAGAAAACTGATGAAAAGGAGCCTACACCTAGCACTAGAAGGTCAACAAGGACCTCATCCTCCCTTGCTAATGCATCCAAGGCTTCTGGAGCCCCTGGTACTACTGCTACAGAAAAGAGTCTTGAAGCTAATACCTCTAAACTGGCAAAGAAAAAGAAGAGTTAAATGTAAAACTATAGGGAGAATATATGTTAACCATGATGTCAATTAAGAAGAAGAGGAAGAACAAGAAGAATAAGAAGAGAACTTGGTCTGGAAGAAAAAGGGGCCACCTCCTACTGATGAATAGACTTAGGCAAAAAGGGCTAAAATTGATATTATTACTGGAGAAGAAGAAATCTCTAAGAAAGAGAAAGAGGGTTTCATATTCAAGAAAAGAGAAATCACCTTAGGAGAAAAAGGAGAGCCCTCTAGAAAGGGAAAAGGAAAAGGAAAGAAAAAGAAGAAGGATAAGAAAGGCAATGCTTCTATGACTATTGAAGCCATAATCAATGCTTTTGTTGAGCATGGTAATCTAAAGCCTGTAGCTGACTTGTATGATGAAAGTTCAGATGATGACAAAGCCATCATTGAAGCTGTTGTTATAAGGTATCTAGATATGTTTAATAAATCTTTAATTAAAGTTACTAATGAGTTACCTAACAGCCTAGCAAGTATTTTAACTACCAAAAGAGATGAGGCTATGGCTAGAGATGTAGAGATGAAGGAAACTATTTTGAAGAAGTTTCATCCTAGCATCTCTGAACAAGATAAAGTCAAAGCCACTTAGAGGCTTAGCAAAGATTTCAAAACCAAAACGAGAATTAATACTCTTATGGCTGGGGATAGAAAAGAAATTAAAAAGTTGGAGAAAGAAACTAAAGAGATAACTCAGAAGGTGCTCAATGAGCTTCAAATTCCAACTGTCATAGAGATTGATGAAGAAGAGAAGATAAACCCTGATGTTGGTGCTTCAAGTGCAATTCTAGATGTGGGTGGTGAACAAAGTGTACAATCTTCACCACCTCCTACAAATGCAATGGATCAAGGTGTGATCCCTCCTCCATAAAATATTTTCTTATGTACATAAAACCTCAAAACCCTTTAAGTTCTTAGAAGCCTTCAAAAACCCCTTCAGTCCTTTTGAAATTTGCCTAAGTCTAAAGCCTTTCGGCAAGTTTGCGAACTTGACAAAATATTGAAAGCTTTTCTTTTCAACAATTCAACAAGTTTGTGAACTAGTGAACCTATCAAAAGTTATTACTTTTGTGTTTTCTAGTTCACATTAGGGCCAAATTACCAAAAGAATGAAGAAAGCAGGAAATAGTGATGAAATTTTAAAATGAGTAGGTGTTTTGGTGGTTCAGCGGGTTCATGAACCTATGAAACCATAAAAAATGGTTCACAAGTTCTTAGTTTGCCCGAAAGGCCAACAAGGAAAAGAAGAAGAAAAGGAGGCAAATGAAGACGAGAGTGACTTTTGTTGAGTTTTATAGTTTGCAAACTTGCTAAAATTTTGAAAGAGGTTCAGGAGTTCACAATTTCTTTGGAAGACCGAAGGCAAGGAACTCAAAGAATAGATGGATGCAAGCAAAGGAAAGAATAAATCAAGTGATGAGTTTCAGTGAGTTCACAAGTTTAAAAACACACCAAAATATTGAAAGAAGTTCGTGATGGGCCCGAACCACCAAAAAGAGACAAAGAAGAAGAAATGAAGAGAAAGTAAGTAAGCTTTCCACAAGTTGGCCGGTTCATGAACTTGTCAAAATGCTGAAATACAGAAGAGAATGAGAAAAGAAAGAAAAGAAGACATAACTGAGGAGGCTCTCAAGTTAAATAAAGTGTTGAAATGCCAAAATAAAGGAAAGAAGAAGTGAAAAGATAAGAAAAGAGAGCAAAGGATGGATTTTCAGCGATTTGGGTTGTTCACAAACCTACGAGCCACCTGAAAGGTTTACCAAATTTGAAAATCAACGAACAAGATTAAAAGGATGAAAAAAGGCATGAATTTGAAAAATATGCAAACAAAATGCATATATACATTCTAATGTCCTAGCTACTTTTGTACTCGGCACTGCAATAAATCTTCTAGGGACACCATGAATGCAATAGGTATGGTCAACCAATGTCTATACCTGTACAACATCTAAGCCTTTCATTTTAGGTAGGAATGCTTCAAATGCTAAGGATCAATTAATATAGATTAGGGTGCAACATCTAATGGCCATAAAAGAAGAATTTGTATTCATTTTGAGGGGTTGGTCACTAAGCCAATTTCTAGATACGTGTAGGTGTTGAGGATCATCTAGGGTTTCAAATCATGCCAATCTAGTCTAGTTGGAGCAACACATCTATAAATCATGAGGGTTAATACTGCAAATGGTGCCTATAATGGAATGTCTCTAGGTCTATTTGTAAACTTTTCAGTGTAATCCTCTATCGCAGTAATGTATTTTCTCTTTCCACATTTGTTGGCATGAATGTAATGGAGATTTGATAAATGTCACAGCATTTTAATTCATTGCAAGTTTTGTAATGGTCATTTCTACATTGCATATGGGTTTCTATAGTACAAGAATGGATTACTAAGTATGCTCTATTATTTGGTGCTATATTTGTGATGTATGTTCATGCATAGTTCATATTCAATTTGATTTTGATTTGTTGTGTCTTACTAGAAATCTAGACTATGCTACCCAATAGACTAGGCACCAGTCTTGGAGGTTCACAATCAATCATATGCCTTCAAATAAAAACATCATTCACCAGTAGTTTAGTTCATAGATTGGTACATTAGTTTAGGTTCTTCTTGCATCCACAAAACAATATTGTTACCTTCGCTATATCCTAAGAGAGTTGGTGTCAGATAGATGTTCAGAGGTTTGTGTATGTAGGATTTACACTCATTGTCATAGCCCATTGTATTGTAATTGCATATCTTCAATGGGATGGTGTTAGATAAATGTATAGATGACTATGATAGTGAGGGTGCAAGATATAAGTGTGTATTCAATGTTAAGGGGCCTCATCCTTAGTGATTGAAATTGGTTATATTTTGGGTGCACTTATATGCTTGTCTTCAATCTGTTAATAGTGAGGTCTCACAGGCTTACTCCTAATTTCCATGAGGGTGTGATAGTCAAGGCCTTATTTCAAATTATTTGCATATAATTATACCTCAAGGGAATCCCCCCTAGGTTTTGCAGAGCCTAAAGAAGAAGATGAACTACCCTATCCTATGTGTTGGACCAAAACAACCTTCTCCTTGTTGATATGTCACTCTCCTTTCTTATGATATTTGTTTCCCCTAGTGGTGGTGTTGGAGGAGAGGGACCACATTTTTAGGAACCAACAAAGTCCATCTTGCAAAAAACATGTCACATTGTTGATCTTGATCTTCCATTCAACCTTCTACTTAGCTACCCACGGCTTCATGCCATGCAATATGTCCCCTCCACATACCATCAATGCTTAAACTTCCCCCACTGTGGCATTGAAGTCCTATTCATGTCAATCTACAACCCTTTGAGTATTGCAAATCCATGGAGACTTATCACAAAGCCCATCATTGTCCTAATACTAACATTGCCACTCATGATAAAGTCAAATCCTCCACATCATACATTAATCTTTATTCCCTCACATCCATTTCATCACCATCAAAAAATCCAAAAAGCTCAAAGATCAAGATCATCAAGGGATGTGGAGAATACTAGATACACAATGCCTTTCATGTAGGCCAATTACCTATGTCTCCATGATCTTATGGTTATCCACAAAAGAAACCTCATCCAAAGACACCTAAAACTAAGAAATTTGGGCCCACTACCTTCACATCTATAGGCACATTAAAAGAAGAGTATATTGAGGGTTCTCTAACCTCCTAGTTGTATAGAGATGAATCATATGACAAACAATCAACACTTGGCTATCTGAAGTAGAATTACCCTATCTCACTTCAATTTGTGAAAACATTAATTATAAGGGGCCTCAATGAGTAAGGCATTCTCGAGATGATATAGGTTGAGCATTCTACATATCATTATGGACTACAATACATGCCTCTTGGTCTAGAATACAATGAACCACATACTACTTTTGTGAGTGTGAAAGAACCCTCTAACATTGTTGAAAATATCATGGGAAAAACCACATTTTCCTCTTTTGAACACATCAACATCTATTTCCTCTTCCCTAATAATGCCATCTTTACCATTGACCTCCCACTCCAATATCCTAACTTCATCGATTGGGACAAAAAATCCAACACCTCTTGACACCTTCCAAAATAATGAGGTT
The DNA here is from genome assembly GCA_027924645.1 of Cunninghamia lanceolata. Lineage (NCBI taxonomy): Eukaryota > Viridiplantae > Streptophyta > Pinopsida > Cupressales > Cupressaceae > Cunninghamia > Cunninghamia lanceolata. The sequence continues at coordinate 10,810,817 of BSBN01000320.1, forward strand.
GTCATAGAATTCCTCGAGTTGTGTGATGGTATCCCTTCAGCTAATCATAAATCAAGTTTTGACATAGAATTAGCCACCACTTCCTACTTTGGGGAGTAGGAAGAGTTCCTTAGTCGTAAAAATAAAAAAAATAAAAAAGTAAAATGAAAAACCATCCCCTAGCAAAACCATTCTGAGGCACTATTAAACATAAAAGAGAAAAATAAAGACATGTCTTGTTGGAGATATCAGTGTTAGTGACACTGCTGGTATACTGATGAGCATGATAGTCAGGAAGTGTTGTGAAGTGTTGTCATTGATGGCAACAAAGACTAGAGAGAAAAATTGGGTTGTAACATTATAGTAATATCCCTCATAGGATGTTTCTATACTCATAATGTTACCTATGCAAAATATTTTGATCCCTAAGATAACTTGGTGAGAAACTAGCTGTATCAGATTGTTTGCTCAGTGCATAGTGTTACCGTTTTCTAGTCCGCATTGATCACAGGTTGAAGATCTTTGTCTGTAGTTTTGGCATGTTGTTAAGGACTATTAGAAGTGTCTAAATCTAGAATTCCACCTTGTGATTTTAGGAACATTGGCTACATGTTGAAGAAGTTTGGTATGACAGAGTGCAGTCTTAACCAGTGTAGTGTACATGCTTGTTTTGGTCTACATATCTTGGGTATGATATATTTCCTTCTGTGGGTCTAGGGTAGTATTGGCATATGTTTGGACATTCCAAATCCAAAGCTTTAGAGTTTTAAGCCTTTTAGAGTGTGAAATAAGTTTGTCTGAGTATTGCTACATGGATAGATAGTGATTGACTATGACAGAGACCAACTTGCAGTACTGTACATTTCACCGCATGGAAACATTTTGCTTTGTGGATCTGGGGATGTGTTTACAAATGTTTGAATATTTCTTGTTCCAATTTTGAGGCAATTTTGAGGCCCAGTTGTTGAGTTATGCTTTGACAGTTAGTGCGCACCTGAATTACTCTGCTCATGAAGCTGACCTGAAGAAGTTTACTTGGTGCGGAGAATTCCAAAGGATGGAGTGTTGTCTAAGGAGGTTCTATAGGTCATGACAACCTAGGATAGTGTTTTTCATGTTTTGGTTCAATCCGCATTTGATTTTGAGGCTGACTAAGTGATGTTCTACACGCTACACTCAGGCAGGCCGACCTAATTGGTGATAAGAGTAAAGTAGGTAAACATGTTTTTTAATAGTCAAGTTGAAGTTATTTTAGGTCCACCCTAACTTATTTCAAGTTTAAATCTTGGCGTGAAGTATGTGGGAAAATGTTTCACATGCTACATCTTTTGGGACAACCTAGTTGATGATTGTAAATAAAGCAGATATAAATAAAGATTTGTTTTTGATGCTTTAGTGATGTGGTGAAAAGGAACAATAAGTGTTAGTGATCTGAATGATGTGACAAGTACCTATAGATGTGAATTAATAAAGAACAAAGAAGATTGTGTGATTGTAGAGCAGAGTAGAATTGTAACTCAGATCAGTGGAAGAAGATATTGATTGTACTTCATTGGAACTATACTCCATGCATGTGTAGATGTAATTGTAATAGTTCATCGTTGGTAGTGAGCCATTTCATTTCTTTGTTCTCTCTCATTCTTTCTCAGTGGGCAATGAGCCCTCTTGGACAGTGAGTCCACTTGCAATTAGCATTTCTATATTACCTTAACCGGTTATTATATATTGTGAGCTAATCCTCACCGTGGTTTTTCCCTTTTTAGGTTTTCCACTTAAAAATGTTGGTGTCTATATGTTATGGTTTGTGTTCTCATGTTTTCATCCATAACTTACTTCACTGCAATTGAATATGCTAAATGGTGTAAAATGTTTTATATCTAAGTGGTTTAAGAGAGTATTGATTCACCCCCCTCATACTATTTCAATTGGTATCAGAGCAAGGTTTCATGGAAAAAGCTTTATTGGTCAGGGAAGATCTTGGACGTTGAACTCATGGCATCTAGAAAGCTTCCTACTCCTCCAGATGAGATTCTTGCTATTGAATTTTTAGAAGATGATTATCTATCTGTCAATAATGAAGAACTCAAGGTTTCTCTTCAAAACTTAGAGAGGATTGAAGAAGAAATCATTGTTTTGAAGGACAATGTCAAAGAAGCAAATGAATGTATCAAAAATCTAAGAGAGAAAGTCAAGAAATTCAAAGAAAGACATAAGGAGGTCAATGAACAATTGAGGTTAGCAAATGAATCCATGAATAGTCTGAAGGTGCATGTTGAAGAAAAGGCAAGAACTGATGAATATCTAAACTCAATGGTGAAAGACAAATATGAAGAATGTACAAGGTTGGAGCAAGAAGTTGTGAAACTAAGATTAGATCTAGAGAAGGTAAAGAACTATGAAGAAAAATTCAAGATAAGTTCTGCATGGCTTGATGAAATGATTGCAAGTCAAAAAGATCCCAATGATAAAGAAGGCTTAGGGTTTGAAAAAGGTGAAAGTTTCAAATCAGGTCAAGCATCAAGAACTGAAGATAAGAAGAACAATGGCAAGTAGGTCTAGAATTACAAGAGAGGAGTTAGAAGACCATCAGTTAGACAAACCTAATGCTCAAAGGTACCCATCTTTCAACGGTTATTGTCATTCTTGCAATAAATTTGGATATAAGGCAACACAATGTAGGAGCAGAATGAATCAAAATTTTCTATCTTTCTCTGGTCAATATTTTTCATGCAAGAAAGTTGGACATAAAGCTAATGAGTGCAAAAGTCAAAGGATGAATGGCTACAACAATGGTAGGATGATTCAATCCTTCAATGGTTACTATTTTACATGCAATAGATTTGGACACAAAGCTAACCAATGTAGATCTAGAATGAATGGAGGGAATGATGGTCAAAGGAATGTTGTGTGCTACAACTGCAATAAACCTAGACACATTGGAAAGTTTTGCAGAAGCATAAGTATGAAGAAGGATATACCAGCAAAGAAGAACAAACTAGTGCAAAAGGTTGATCCGATAGAAACCAAGAAGGAGATGAGCAAGATTTGGATTAAGAAGGATGTAACTAAAGTAAAGAATGTGTTTGTACCACCTTCTAGTGTAGATGTTTCCTCAGAGAACTAAATTGAGAGCTTTGGCTCAGGGGGAGCATCAATGAAAATCTTTCCTCCCTCTAAAAAATGAGCGGTGTTGAGGCTAGCACGAAGATATGAGTTGAAGATTGATATGTTTGTTCAATTGAAGAAAATTCTAGTAGAAAATACCTGACTGCTAAAGATTATGGAGCAATTTAGATCAAATGTGAGTTACAGTGGAAGTGTTAGTAGCTTTTTGAAATAGAGCATTTATGGTGAATTAGATCTTGACCGAAAATGGATTATAAGCAATTTTATTTGATGGAAATTCACATTGCAAACAAACTTTCAAGCGGAGAAGGAGATATTGAGCAATGTAGCGAAGAAGAATTCATTGCATTCAACATTTTCTAATTGCAAACCCTAATGAAAGTGTTTATTAAGGTATTTACAGATTTTTACTCTTGATCTAAGAAATTAAGCAACAAAAATGTTTAAGCCTTAAGTGATTGTTGTGTTAGATAGACCTAGACCTATATTTAAGAAGCATATGTTGAAATCTATAGAAACGGATCTAGATGGTGCATTTTTTTACGTGCCCTATGGTGTGTTGCATAATGAAGACATTAGGGCTTACATTCATGTGAATATGGAAGAATATAATCATGTCAAGTTAGGACAAGTCTGGTTCAATGAGTTAACAGATGATCATTTTGGTCTAAAGACAGAATTCAGTGCCCTAGCAGAGAACAAGTTGGATGTATGGAACAATTTTCTTGTTTTATGTTATGAGGATGCTTGGGTGAGATATGTGTTAAGTAGAATCCATGACAAATTCATGTGGTTGGATGTCCCTCACATAATCAACAAGGAGGCCATCAAGGTTGTGACAGATTTATATTCCACTGGTACTGTACCAACTCTGAAATCTGCAAAGAATGATATGGTAATGAAGCTCATAGGAGCTAAATTTGATAAGAGAGCTCTAACTGTGAATGGCATAGAGGATTGAACAATCAAATATGCCTCTATGATGATTAGGCATAAGATCTACTTCACCAATAGATCTAGAACTCTGTATTCACTACCAGTATTTACACTACATATCAGATGGTGAAAGAGAATATAGGATACGATCTTTGTGAACTACTCAGATAACAGATTTTGGAGAATTTGAAGAAAACCAAAGAGTTTATGTACCCATTCAAGTTTGGTACTCTCATTATTTGTTTATTGTTTTACATTTTGAAAGAGTTACTAAGAGTGCAAAATGTTCTATGGTTAAGAGACATTCTAGTGGCTACACAGATCAAAGACCATCTGTAGAGGATTGGAAACACTGATGAACAAAATGTAGCTTTGTGGGGCTATTTCAAGGTGTTTCAATAGAAGATACAAGCTAGTATAAGAATTTCTAGAAGTGTTGTTGAGAAATATGAAGATGACATCTTTTTCATGGTGACTAAAGATGAGTGTCTGATGGAAGCAGTGGAGCCTAGAACAATATGGATCCCATAGATGCGATATGATGTTCTGGAGGATACTCTGGTTGGTCTAGTTGAACTAATGTTGAGAAAACCTTGTGACACTATAGAAGAGAGGTTTGGCACTTACAAGGAAAAGTTAATGAAAATCAAAATTGAGAAAGAAAAGCAACAATCTTAGAAGAAAGCACATAAGATAGTTGAGGAATTTGCTAAAAAGGATGGAATAACCAAAGAACAATTACAACAAGCTAAAGCCAAGATAAAAGTAGATGAAGAGGCTAGTGCTATAGAGAAACTAGAAAAGAAAATTGATGAGTTACCTGACAACCTAGCAAGTATTTTAACTGCCAAAAGAGATGAGGCTATGGCTAGAGATGTAGAGATGAAGGAAACTATTTTAAAGAAGTTTCATTCTAGCATCTTTGGACAAGATAAAGTCAAAGCCACTTAGAGGCTTAGCAAAGATTTTAGAACCAAAATGAGAATCAATACTCTTATGGTTGGGGACAGAAAAGAAATTGAGAAGTTGGAGAAAGAAACTGAAGAGATAACTCAGAAGGTGCTCAATGAGCTTCAAATTCCAACTATCATAGAGACTGATGAAGAAGAGAAGATAAACCCTGATGTTGGTGCTTCAAGTGCAATTCTGGATGTGGGTGGTGAAAAAAGTGTACAATCTTCACTGTCCCCTACAAATGTAGTGGATCAAGGTGTGATCCCTCCTCCAACAATCTTAGGAAACAATTAAGAGATGAGGGATTCTAGCGAGGAAAATAAATTTAGAGGAAGAGGAAAAGAAGAAAGAGCATGTTTCAAAACAAGTGGATAACACTTCTATTTTGGAGAACAGTGAAAAGCAACGAGCACCTGCTGAAGAAGATCCTCTGAAAATTTCTGTTGCACAAGTTTCCTCTTGAGATGAAAGAAGAGACACTATTGGTGAATGCTCAAAAGCTTCACCTTTGGATTCTTTAAGAGAATTTTTGGGAAAATAGAGAGAGTCTGCTCCTGAATTGCTACAAATTCCATCATTGGATGGTCACATAAACTTGGCTTGCATGTCTTCCCTTCAAAAGCTTAAATTGGGAACAATATTTCAAGCCACAACTCAAGAAGTAATATTGAAGTCACATATTGAAGGTAATGAGCTAATAAAGGAAGCTATGATAGTTTTTGAGAAAATTCCGCCGGAAGCTAAGAGAGATACTTTGCTGACTCCCACCTTGCAAATGAAGAAGCTCATGGAGTCTGTGAACAGTAAGTTTGAATCTTTTGAATAAGCGGTAGATAAGAAAGTTAGAGGAGAAATTAGCAGTAAGAGGTTAGTAGAGCTATCTGACAAGTGCTCTAAAGCACAAATTTTGTTAGATCATAGCATTAAGTATGTCGAGACAACTATTAATGATGCAAATACATTGTATCAATTTTTCTTAAATTGGCCTACAACAACAAAAGACATAAAGGAAAAGATAGATGGCTTTGAAAATCAACTTGTAAATCTCTCTAGAACATATGATCCTTGGAAAGATATGAATGGAAATCTAAGAGATGAAATAGAGAAGGTTCATGTAAATATAAAGAAATTACAAAATTAGGAGTCCATAAAGGACCAAATGAGCCAACTAAGAGAAATTGTAAGTTTTAAGATAGCTTCCATGATGGGCCTGATCAGTGAAGCTGATAAGTTAAGGAAGATGCCAGATGCCCCTAACACAATAGATAAGGCAGAAGATCTGCTATCACAAATTAATGGGCATGTACAGTTTTTGAAGTATGCTAAGGGAAGATGGGATTCAGATGTGGTACAACTAAAGAACATCTACAAAGACATCCTCCCAAAATCTCAGTAAGTCTTGATTTCTTGTGTACATGTGTGGAAGGTTATAAGATATTTTTGAAATTATGGTGTATATAGAAATCGGTTACTTAGGGGGAGCAAATTTCATTTTGTATACATTTATATACTCTAGATAAAAGGAGATCTAGTAAAAAATTCATATCCTTTACCATTGATGTCAAAGGGGGAGAGAAATAGATGTGAAAAAGTTATTTTTGATGGAGAGATGCAGATGTGGAAAATATTTGTATCAGGGGGAGAACATTCAGAGATTTGGATTTGATGGTTTTCATATCATGTGTTGCCATCAATGCCAAAGGGGGAGATTGTTGGAGATATCAGTGTTAGAGACACTACTGGTATACTATTGAGCATGATAGTTAGGATGTGTTGTGAAGTGTTGTCATTGATAGAAACAAAGACTAGAGACCAAAATTAGGTTGTAAGGTTATACTAATATCCTCACAGGATGTTTCTATACTCATAATGTTACCTATGCAAAAGATTTTGATCCAGAAGATAACTTGATGAAAAATTGGCTAAGTATCAGACTGTTTCCTTAGTGCATAGTGTTATAGCTTTCTAGTCTGCATTGATCACAAGTTGAAGATCTTGGTCTGTAGTTCTGGTATGTTGTTAAGGACTATTAGAAGCATCTAAATCTAGAATTCTGCCTTGTGATTTCAAGAATGTTGGCTACATGTTGAAGAAGTTTGGTATGACAGAGTGCAGTCCTAACCAGTGCAGTGTACATGTTTGGTTTGGTCTACATATCTCCGGTATAATATATTTCCTTCTACAGTTCTAAGGTAGTATTGGCATATGTTTGGACATTTCAAATCCAAATCTTTAGAGCTTGAATCCTTCCAGAGAGTGAGATACCTTTGTCTAAGTATCGCTACATGGATAGATAGTGATTAATTGTGATAGAGACCAAGTTCCAGTATGTCTCATGTTTTGGTTTAGCCTGCATTGGATTTTGAGGCCGACTAAGTGATGTTCTACATGCTAACACTCAAGCAGGCCAACCTAATTAGTGATAAGAGTAAAGTAGGTAAACATGTTTTGTAAGAGTTAAGTTGGAACTATTTTAGGTCCACGCTGACTTATTTTAAGTTTAAATCTTGGCACAAAGTATGTGGGAAAATGTTTCACACGCTACATCTTTTAGGATGACCTAGTTGTTGATTATACATGAAGTAGATATAAATAGAGATTTGTTTTCAATGCTTTAGTGATGTGGTGAAAAGGACCAATGTGTGTTAGCAATTAAATGATGCGAAAAGTACCTGCATATGCAAATTAAGAAAGAATAGAACAGATTGTGTGATTGTAGAGTAGAGCAGAATTGTAACTCAGATCAGTGGAAGAAGAAATTGATTGTACTTCATTGGAACTATATTCCATGAATGTGTAGATGCAATTATAATAGTTCATCATTGGCAATGAGCCATTTCATTTCTTTCTTCTCTCTCATTCTTCTCAATGAGCAATGAGCCCTCTTGGATAGTGAGTCCACCTGCAGTGAGCATTTCTATATTACCTTAATCGGTTATTATATATTGTGAGCTAATCCTCACTGTGGTTTTTTCCTTTTTGGGTTTTCCACATAAAAATCCTAGTGTCTATGTGTTATGGTTTGTGTTCTCATGTTTTCATGCATAACTTACTTCATTGCAATTGAATATGCTAAATGGTGTAAAATGTTTTATATCTAAGTGGCTTAAGAGAATACTGATTCACCCCCCCTCTCTCAGTATTTCGGGTGTTCAACGTGTCTGTTGGTGAAAACCTCCTTGAGCTTCCTATAGGTGAGGAACTCAACCTCCCCAAGAACTTCTACAATGGTAGGAGTGCTCCATAATCCTAGTTGAGGAAACACAAGAAATAAACTTGGGAAATAAAACAAGATCTAAATATCACATACATGGTCACTTCCCTCTTATCTGTAGAAAAAAGAACACATCATCTATATTATAGAAGGCATCAAATATTTTTGCTTGGTCCTATGCTAACATGCTAGGGTTGGATCCATCCCTCATGGTTCAACACCTTGTGGTCCATCCTGACTCTAAGTAGATAAAGGAAAAACATAGAAAAATGCATCCATAAATCACCGTTCTTATGAAAGAGGAACTACAAAAGCTTCTTGAAGTGGGATTCATACACCCTATTGACTACCTTGAGTGGATCTCTAGTCATGCCGATTAGAAAGAAACCTAGTGGCATCCAAGTTTGCACCAACTTCAGAGACCTAAACAAATCCTATCCCAAGGATGATTTTCTAGCCCCCAAAATCCAAATCATCATTGATTTCACAATAGGTCGTGAGATGCTCTCTCCCATGGATAGGTTCTCTGGTTGTAATCATATTTAGATCACCCCTGAAGATTAGCACAAAATAGCATTCACAACCCTCTGGGGCACTTTATGCTATTAGGTAATGTCCTTTGAGTTAAAAAATGTAGGGGCTACATAGCAAAGGGAAATGATAGTTATCTTCCATGACATGCTTCATGATATCATGGAAGATTACGTAGATGATCTCCTCAAAAATCTAAAACAAGAGAAAGGCAACCACACATCCTTGAGTGAATATTTGATCACTTGACATAATATAATGTGTTCCTTAATACCAAGAAGAGTATCTTTGGAATCACATCAGGAAAACCACTAGATTTGATTATCTCTCAGTGAAGCATTGAAGTAAACCTTACTAAAGTCACAGTTATCATAGAAATGCCACCTCCCAGGAATTTGAAATAGTTGTGGAGTCTTTAGCGTAAGCTCTGGGCTATTAGAAGGTTCATTACACAACTAATAAACAAATGCCAACCATTATCCCACCTTCTCAAAAAATAGTAATTTTTAGTGGGATGAATCCTTCCAATAGGCCTTTGATGGAATCAAATATTATTCTATATTGACACCAGTTCTCATAGCTCCTATTCGAGATGAACCCCTTTTTCTATACATTTTAGCTACATCTATTACACTGGGGGCACTATTGGCACAACATGACAAAATAGACCATGAAAGGGAAAACTATTACATCAGTTTCACATTAGTTGGTTAGGAGCTCAATTCTACACCAATGGAATGAGCATGCCTAGCTATTATTTTTAGCTCTCAAAAGCTACAATACTACATGTTGAGTCATCAAACAAAGCTCATATCAAATATCAATCTACTTAAGTATCTCATATCCAAGGATTTCCTCATAAGATGAATGGTTAAATGGGTTATGTTGCTAAGTGAATTCGACATTGAATATATGGATAGAAAATCAATTAAAGGTTAGATTATCCTATATTAGTTCACAAAAGCACCTTTAACAGATCATTATTTGCTAGTCATTGACTTTCTTGATGAATCCATCTTCACCATAGTAGAACAAACATCCTAGAAACTATACTTTGATGGCTCCTACATGAACCATGGACTAAGTGTGAGTATCCTATTTGTCACTTTGTAAGGGGACTTCATACCAACGGCTTTCAGATTGGGTTTTCCTTGTACAAGCAACATGGAAAAATACGAGGCCTTAATCACAAATCTTAAAATAGCTATACAGTGGAACATTCAATAGCTCCAAGTCTATGATGACTCATATCTTGTAATCAGATAGATAAACAAAGGATATCAAACAAAGGACAACAAGGTTATCCCCTACAAATAGATGGTTAATAGTTTCAAGTAGTATTTCACACACATCTAGTTTGAATAGGTCCCTCACCTTAACAAAGTAGTAGATGCCATGGCCACCATTGGGTCTTTGTTGGATATGCCACATGATAGTGTTGTAAGTTCTTGGTCAAGAAACTATTCATACCCATGTATGATGCCCCAAAATCTAAGCTTATTTGTGATATTATTGGTCCTAAATCCCCTTGGTATCACATCTACACGTATCTCCAACACAAACCCTTCCACCTAACCTATTACAAAACCAATGTAAATCCTTCCTCCAACACACCTCCCACTTCACCATCCTTGGTGAAACACTCTATCAAAGAGGCTATCATGGTTCTTTATTGTGGTTCCTAAACATGGAAGAGGTTATTCTTGTACTTAAAAAGGTACATGATGGTATTTGTGGTGCCCATACCAATGGCATGGTCCTAGCTAAAAAGCTTCTCAAAATAGGTTATTATTAACCTACTATGGAACATGATGCATTTCAATACATCAAAAAATGCCTAGCCTATTAATAGCATGGAGACCTCATTCACACACCATCATAGGCATTACAACCCATCACAACTACTTGGTCTTTCTCTCAATGGGGCCTAGACCTCGTTGGCAAGATCCATCCCTCCTCCTCTAGTGGTCATAAGTTCATCATCACTCCCACTGTTTATTTCATGAAGTAGGTCAAATTCATCCCCCTCACGTTCACTACAGGTACCTAAATATCCAAATTGATCATCTGTCATATTATTTACTACTATGGCATCCCATCCACCATTATCATTGACAATGGTAAATCCTTCAAAAATCATGAAGTCTACACTCTTTATGAGCACTTTCATATCCAACACCACTAATCCACTCCATACTATCACAAAGTAATGATCAAGTAGAGGAAACATACAAAACTTTGCTAAAAATCTTAGAGAAAATTGTCAATGACATCGATCATGATTGCCACCTCCATCTCAATCTTTCCCTTTGGGCTTACTCCACTAGAATTTACATTCCCACCAGTGTCACACCATATTCCCTAGTCTTTGGTGCTAAATCTATATTATTGATAGGAATCAAACTCCCATTCTTGCACATCTCATTATGTGATCTCATTGATAATGAGGAGTATCAGGTTGTATGCCTTTGTGAGCTAGAACTACTTGATGATTGATGCCTCAATGCCCTAAATCATCTATAGGATTATCCAATCCATCTCTAAATAAGATATAATAAAAAAATTAGGACTCATGAATTTGAGATCAACAACCTTGTGCTAAAATAAAATTAGAAGACTCTTTAGGACCAAGAAAATAAAGGAAAATTTGAGCCTAATTGGCTAGGCCCTTGTGTAGTCATTGCCAAATACAATGTAGGTTCTTATCAATTGGATACCCCAGATGGCTAGGAGCTTGACGAACCTCTCAATATCACCAATCTCAAATGATTCCATGCCTAGATCATAGATTATCTCAACCAAAGAAATCTAAAAAATTCAAATAATTATAAAAAATCTAAATTTTTTTTTTTAAATTGTTAAAAATACAAAAAAATAAAAAAATAAAAAGATAAAGAGAAATAATTTGTCCTATGGTAAAAACCACTCCTTATGGTGCCTTAGACAAGTACCATGTATATAAGCTAGACTTCATTATCCTTCAAGTCCTCTACCATTGTCTACTTCTTCCTCACCTAATTCATCCTTTACCACTTCATGCACATCCCATTTACTTATAAATTGAATAAACATAATCTTTGTCAACACTCCCCATAGCATAAATCCACCATTCATGTCCTCCATCCCACAACCCTAACATAAGTGATAGTTCAAAATGTTTGTATTTCATCTCCTAAAATTTTAATACCTAGTATTATAAACTTCCTACCCATCCCAACTACTAACAATTCATAGATTTTCCATTAGGCGGAGTGGCCCACCTGGAACCCTCTATTTCTACCAACATATTTCATAATTAGGATGTCCATGTTTTCAGGATTGCAAGTAAAATAATTATACCTAGAAGCAAAGTGAGGACACCCCAACCTGTTTTACCATTAGGGGTTGGTGGTACTATAAAACAGATGGGCCATTTGAATCCATGGGCTAAAGAGTCCATTTCCTCACCATATACATACACATACCCTCTCTAATCACTCTATCCACTTCATCCATCCTACCCATCTAATATTTTTTCTTAATATGCTTCACTTATTCATGGGTATGATCTGAGATAAGAAAATGCCATGTTCCCATTCCAAGAGAGATTTGTGTAACACACCACCATCAATCCCTCACCATCAACCCTATTGTACACTAGGGGCAATGGATTGTACCTTTCTTTAGAAAATGCTCATGATATTATCCCTATTGTTCATTCAATATCTTGGATGAGTCCCCTTCCTAGTTCTAAACTTCATGCACTTGCAATCCATTTGGTCCTATCTCAATAAGCTTTACACTTGAAATAGTACACACCGCAAACATGCACAACCTCCATGAAGACCTCGATGATGACTCACAATCCTTGTCATGTACATGTAAGCATGAAATAATTCCCTCTTAGCAACAATTCTCTTGGTAGCATGTAGTTTCTTCCTCCTCTTGTTGTTTCCCCTTTGTCGTACTAATCTTTTCCCTGCTTTCAATATTTTTTGACACTTGTCAATTTTTTGTTTCCTTTGCTTATGACTTCGTCCCTAAGATTTGTATTCATATTGTTTTGTTTTAACCTTTCCCTTGTGTTTTTCATTCATTCCCACCCCTAGGATCCCTCTAGAGGACCTCCCAAGCCATCTCAAACTTTCAATTTTCAATTATGGTCAATCAGTACTATAAGCTAGGGAAAATCAGGGTTGAATCACTAAGATCAATCATAAAACCCTAACTAAACAATGGAGTACAAGATAGAAATGGAAATTCAAAGGAAAAAGAAACTAAATCTAAATCTCTATGCTAAGCTTGGCTCTCCTCCATTGCCCTTCTCCATTTTGCATAGGATACAAAATATCGAAGATTATGGTTCTTGGATGAATGTTGATTGCTCAAATCTGTAGCATAACATTAGATAGAAGATGAATGAAGAGAGGATCTAGAATCATTTTGATAGCATCATATTACTTGAAGATGGATCCCCCAAATGGCTTGGGTGAGGCTTGATTTATAAGAGATGAGTGATAAGGATTGATATCTAAAATTAAAATTTGATTTGAATGATGTGGACGGTTGAGATGGAATAGGGTTTCCCACTCCACAAGAAGTTGTAGTCATGTGACAAGTGTGTGGATAAGAATAGAGCTGACCTAATTTAAATAATATTTTATTTAAATTAGTTAGTACTGTGACAAAGTATTAAATGAAAGTTGTAGTATGGTTGTAGTATGTAACATGTGTTGGAATGAGGTTGAAGGTGAGGATTAATTCAAATATTTTATTTAAATTAGTTGGAAAATGGGAGAGGGATAATTTAAATATTTTATTTATTTAAATTAGAGGAAAGGTGGGAAATTAATTAAATAAATAAGATTTATTTAACTAATTGGCTAGTGGAATTAGGATGGGATTAGATAAATAAATAAGATTTATTTAACTAATTAGGTGATGGAGGGATTATGTAAGGGACCTAGGATAAAATGTCACAAGATGTCTTAGATAATGTATCAACAAGGTGATGTTGTAAGACATGGACAATTTTAAGTGTCTACATTTTGCTCCTCTTTGAGATGATCTTGCGACTAAGATAAGTAACATCATTTCAAAGAAGATAAGGTGTGGATAGAGGAAAAGGATGATGATGTAAGGATAGGATGATGATGCCCTCTCGAGAGGATAGGCGAGTTGGACAAACATGGGTATGCTCTCAAAATGAAACGAAACGATAAAGGATGGCTAAGAAAATGGAGATTGAAAGATAACTGATGGATGAAAGAGATGAATGATACACTATGCTGCAATGAAGTGAGCAACCATATAGTTTGATATAGCACTAGGCATTATACACCAAGGTATAAGGACTAGGGTAATGATGTGTCTTGTGCACCCAGCATAATACAACCTTGTCTAGACGTATAAGGAAGCAAACTTAGAGCATTAAAGTCCTAATGCACAAAAGGTATGAAATGACCTTAGATGCAAAGGATAATGCAAAAAGCTATTCCAACATACACAAGATATGAATATCAGCTGGAAAGATATGGATTTGAAACAAATGCAAGATAAAATGATAACACACACAAGCAAGCAAGCAAGCATGCACAAATGATTCAAAACCAAACAAGGTATTGCCCTTGTCAAGCTGTAAACCAATGATAATTGATTGATTGATTGATTGATGATAATGTTTGGTTTCAAGAATGAGACACCTCATATAAGACGACTGGTCTAGTTTCAACAGTGCGACAACCTGTATAAGACTGATGATATGATTGATTAATTGATTGGGTTTACAACAAGGTTAGGATCAAGACCAAAGGATGTGATTGGATAATTTGACAAGATTGATTGAGTAGATTGGTATGGATTAAGGATTGATTTGCATTTGAGTTTATTGCTTGGATTGATTTGATTGACTTGATGGATTTGATGTGATTTTTGTGATGGATGTGATTAATTGATTTGATTTGATTTTATGGATTGATTTGATTTGTTTTGATGGATTGATTTTGATTTGATTTTATTGCTTGGGGTTTTGTTGGATATTTGATTTTTTTTGTATTTTTGAATGTTTAGAAATGTTTTGATTTTTTTTTCATATTTTGGGAATATTTGATTTTTTTGTATTTTTGAATGTTTTAGGATGGCATTGGATGACAATTTGGGTGGCCTTTGTGTTAGATACCAATGACAAGGGAAAACCAAGTCTAAACGCAAGGGATGAATGTAGGATGGATGGGACAGGTGGATATGGATGAGAGGGACTCAAGCATCTAGTTCCATGAAGGATGCTATTGTCCCATTAGAGATGGATGTCATCACACATGGACTATGTCAAGTCTCATTATGCTCATTGATGTTGGTAAGGGATTGCGTGAGATGAAGATGGATTAGATAGATAGTGGATTATGAAATGTTTATGCATGGAAGGATAGTGGATTATTATGTGCATTATGGAGGAAAGGATAGTGGATTATGATGTGGATGATGGATGGATTCATGCACAAGGATGTATGAAAGGCTTATGCAAAAGCATGGTCCATAGGGAGGTGATGGGTGAAATATGTAGGATAGTGGGTGAAAGATAGGGAGATGGAGGTATGTGAAAATGTTGTGGAATGGAAGTGAACCAAGACCAACAGTTGCACACACCGTGATAAATGTTGAAGTTTTTGATTTGAAGGTGGGGTAGGAAGTAATGGACATGTTTTCTTAGGGGATGGGCGATTTCGTGATTTAGTTACCCACAAAGACTTAGGATTTTTATGATTTTTTCTTTGCTTGTGGGATGAAGGAATTTGAGATTTTTGAATGGAATGGGATTTTTGAAATTTTTGAATGGAACAGGATTGTTGGGATTTTTGAGATGTGGATGCTTCATTTGACTTGATTTCTTTTTTCTTATGGACCCAAACCATTTTAGTTTTTGCCTTTTCTTTTGGAGGTATGGGCTTGTGTAGCCTTTTGGATGGATTTTGCTTCAATTCTTAGTATTGACGTCCTAAGGCATTAGGATCTTTAGGATAGTTTTCTTTATGGAAGGAGGCATCCAAATTTTTATTTCTGAATCCAATGGGATTAGAAGAAGCTTCTTGTTTAGATGATGTGTGCATTTGTTGATCATGATTAGGAATGTGAGGGAATTTATGAATGGAAGGATTAAAAGTGAATTTGATGATAAATGGATGGGGGAATTGGATGATAGGGATATTAGGCGTTGGAAGCAATGGAGGTAGAGTGGATGGTGGGATATTAGGAGTTGGAAGTAGTCGAGGTAAAGTGGATGGTTGAAGGTGTAAGGTCACATGCTTTTGGGACTTGTAGGATAATGGAGGTAGAATGACAACATATGTTTTGGGTATATAATAGGATTTGTGATGGAAAGTAGTAGATTTAGGAGGCATGAAGGAAGTACCAACATCTGAGATTGTTTTCCTTGGGGTTTATATCTAAGGCCATATGAGCGTGGAGGTACGTTGACATATATAGGCTCCAAAATACCTTGTTCATGAAGGCCTAAGACTATACCTTGATAGTTTATTTTTTGGAGTATGTGATCGACAATGGGGCTATGTGTGTATTTGACACTAGATGTGAGTTGCTTATTGGGTAGAAAATGTGAGGTGGTGGATAATGGTTGTTGCTTTCCTAAGGAAGAACCTTCATGAATGAAGGAGGTAAGACTAAGGGGATATGATGGTGGATTTTCAACATGGTAGATAGTAGATGATGAAGGATCATTAGGATCTTGATTATGCTCTTTAAGATCCAAGCTATTGGTTTGATCATCTATGTTTTCTTGGGAGCCAAGTGTCTCATCAAGGGAGGTGGATATTTTTAGCTCATAGATAGGACTAGGTGGAGGATGGATAGGTGTAGTTTGGATATCTTGTTCATGGATATTTATGGGATTATGGATAGGTGGGGTGATGATCTCTTGATCATGGAATGCATAAAGTTGGATAAGAGGATCTTCATGGTTTTCTTGATCATAAAGGGGATCTTGATCATATATGGGAGCTTGATCATAATAGGGGTGCTTTGATCTTGATCTGGATTGGGGGCTAATGGTTCCACATGCTTAGGATTAGGCTCTTGAAATAACTCTTGTGGTTTGATGGGAGTGGAAGACTCTTGGAGAGGCTTGATAAGTTCTTGACAATCACCAAAATGAGGGCATGATGGACCTTGACTTGAACTCATGGGGGGAGACTTTTGAATATGATTGATATGTTTTGGACTACATGATGGATTTGAAAGATTAGACATGGTGTTGGAAGACTCTTGGAGAGACTCAAAGATAAGTGTTGGATGACAAAGTTGATTCCTTGCTAGTAGCTAATGGATCACATCCTTCATAAGTGTATGGCTGGATGGACAATATAATGGATGGATTATGAGGGTGGATGGTGTTGGATTATTATTATGATTAGGTGGAGTGGAAAGATCCCATGGTGGAGGAATAAAAGGGGTGGAAGATGTTGTAGGATTTTGACTTTGATTCGATGGAGGGTCAAAGGGATTGAATGGATTTGTATCCAGATTGCTTGTGCTAGATAGGATTGACATTGGATGGATGGATTTGGATTTGCTTTTGTATGATTTGAATTTAGGATGTGAAGTTGATGGAGGATTAGATGGTAGGAAGGATAATGAAGGGCTTGCATATGATAGGTTGGTGTCTCCCTTATCAAAGGTAGCATAAGGACTCAAATCCACTTGATCTTATTGTAGAGGGTAGTTTAGGCTTGCATGTTCTTGTTGTGAAGTGAATTGATGTGGATGTTGGTTAATATTGAAAGAAGTGGGAAAGGTTGATGTAGAATTGACATGATATGTACATGGACTAGGTTGGTATGATGATGAAGGTGACACATAGGATTGAGGTAGAATTTGTTGATGTTGGGGTTGTGTTTGTTGAATTTGGGATTGGTAGGTGGCTATGAATTGTTGGATTTCAACTAGGAGTTGTTGTATTTGAGGTGATTAGTTTTGTTGAACCAGTTGGATGATGGCTTGTAGTCATTGTATGGTTTGCTGGTCTAGGGATTGTCTTGTGTGGTTATACAACACACCCCATTTTGACTTGATAAAACAAGGACCCAACCTTTTGCTTGGCTTTGCTTGTGTTTTCTACTTGCTGGCAGTCTGGTAAAAGTATGTCAATGCAGATGATCCTGCATAATGGGGACTAAGTCATCATGATGAGGTCAATTTTTCAAAGTTAAATTTTCATATCAATAACCTCATGGGTGGATAGAGTAGAAAATTTCATGCAGGTTTGCCTTTTGGATCACCCAGATATTCCTTAGGGAACAAAAGTTATGATGAGTCAAAGATCTAGTCAAACCTGATATTCTGAGGGGAGGATCATATTTCTCAACATTAGTCATCTTACGAAGGATCACCCCGATCAATATTATCACCCAATAAAATCATTTTCTCTGAACATCCAGACGTCAACTTTATCTGATAACGATATTTACCTGACAAACAACATCATGTATTTTGCGAAGGTCATATTCCTGAACATCACCCCGATATTTGAAATATCCGCCTGTCGCAAAATATCGCCCTGAGCCAATATCCTGCTGATGTCATCCAAACCCAGTAAATGAAGAAATAAACATACCGACGATGTCACCATCCTTTTTTACCTCGTGGAGGTATATTTTAAAACATGACCCTTCCTACATAACATGACGATGACGTCATGGTGCGACGATGATGAACCAAGTCTTTATCCTATTGATGTCATCCTGATATTTTGATAGGAGGGTATTTTAGTCCAGGGGGTGATATTATAAACATCACCAGACATTCCAAACATCCCCTAATATTATGAATATCTACCCGATATTCTCAACTCGACCCGATGTTTCCACATCAGTCTTTCTACCTAAAACGGATGATCATATTATACCAAGGAGGTCATATTCTGAATATCACCCAATATTTAGAATATCACCTGATAATCTAAGATCACCACATGCCTCACCGCCATAACATTAAATGCACCCAGATATGGTAGGTGGTTCTCGCCCATTACGAACCTGATACATACACTTGGCAGGATCTAGAAGTTTCATATGAGAAAATCAGATGTTGCATTTAATTCACCCTAAGTTTCCCTAATTTGCCTTAGTGAAAGAGGTTAAAAGTGATTTACAGAGTCATTTCACACTTATCCTATGACAAAACAAGTTTTTACAGAGTTTCAAACTTACAAAACCTCATGAGGCTACCTGTGGATGCATAGAGCTTGAATCAAAACGGGATACGACAGCGCTATTGGTAATTGCATCCCTTTCAAACAATCATTAGCATAATCAAGAGGATAAGCGCATTAGGTAAGTAATTTGAAACCCTCTGGTGGTCATCTTTTGCATATCCAGGTATCATGGGGTCCTCTGGTTTGAAATTTTAAATTATGCATGTCAAGATAAATGAAATGTGGAAAGAATAGTAGTATGCATGATGAATAATGAATATGTAATGTATATGTATCAATTGTAAGACTAGGTTGTGTTAATTACAGGCATCCATGGCAGATAAACGGCTGGCTAAGTCAGAGGCGGAATTCTTGAAGCCGATGTTTGCTCGTCCTGATGGTGTTC
The DNA here is from genome assembly GCA_027924645.1 of Cunninghamia lanceolata. Taxonomy (NCBI): domain Eukaryota; kingdom Viridiplantae; phylum Streptophyta; class Pinopsida; order Cupressales; family Cupressaceae; genus Cunninghamia; species Cunninghamia lanceolata. The sequence goes on from BSBN01000320.1 coordinate 10,830,146, forward strand.
AATTCAAATATGGTGCCATCACCGATACACACCAGGGAAATACAGATTTGGCTGCCTGGTCAGTCAAAATGAATGATGAAAAGAATAGTAGCGCCTTGCTGGATGTAATCTTCATATTAGGAATATGGAGTGCCGCTAGTTTCCCGTATTCTATGGAAACCCCTGAGCTGGTCATTGAGTGTGTGAGGAATTATAATCCACAGACAAGGAAAGTGGAGAAGCATGGTAGAATATATGTTGATCTCTCAATCAAGGGTATTGCTGCTACATTTGGTTTGTCAATGGGCAAGAAGGTTGCCAACATAGATCTGAATAAATTAGAAGTTGAATACGAGAATAACAAGAAGTCTGCCAAGAAGAAGATGTATCAATGGAGGGCAAAGAATAATCCCTATCTTACAGCAGCTAAACTTCCTGTACATTTATATAAGTATGACTTTGACAATGAGTACCAATACATGATAGCCCTGCTCAGCAGAGTGACAGGCCAGCCTGATGCTGGAAGTTTCAAAGACTGGATGTATGCAGTCATCCTGATGTGTCTTTACATGAATAACAAGCCAATGTGGGCTAAAATGATAAGTGATGCTCTGGATGAGCAGCTGATGAATCTGGGAGGCCCAGATTGTTCCTTTTATATGACATCATATATAGTTTATTCATGTGCCTACAAGGGTACATTTGATGCATTGGTTACAGATGGAAAAATTGGAGGCACAACCAATGATGCACACATATGGGATCATCATCCCCAACTACAAAGAATGAATTATCTCTAGGATTACAAGCTGGTAAATGATGCATTTTCTATGCATTTGGTGAGAACAATGGAAGAAGATAGAACCAAGAGACTAAGCATGGAAGCTCAGGAAGCTATCTACAGGCATGGAGCCTAGTTTATCCAATTTGCCACTTTCTCCTATATCAGGATTGAAGGTTTTGAGGGGGAGCCTCTCATGCTCCCAAGGTATCCTACAGATGCAGTTGTCTTAATGGATTTTCTGAGACAAATCTCCACAATACTAAATGCCTACAAAGCCAACAACAAACTTCCACCGGTATTGTTTCCAGTTGCCATGGGCTGGTATATGTGCCCAGATTCTGAGGGTATAAAGAAGGCCATAGCTAGTCTAAATATGATGAATTTCTAGCCTTTTCCATTAGTAAGATCATATGATCCATATGGGAGGATGTAGAAGATCATGGGGAAACCCATCCATCGAAGGAACCTTGAAGACTTGTGGGCAGATTGTGAAGATGAAGTTGAAGCCCGAAGAAGAAGGTATCAAAGGTTAACACTGAACCAAATCAAGACCTTTGATTGCATCTCCATCCCAGCACAACTGAAGAAAGATGATGGAAGGATAATGGCTGATGAATATGAAGAGAAAAATATATATAACGATACCATCTCTATGTTGGATCTTACCATGCAGGAGGACATCTCCTTGGATCCATTCACGGGTAGGATATTACAGCTAACCCAAGCTTGGGTGGATGAGCAGATAAGTGTACTAAAGAAAAAGGGCGTTGTCATCACTGTTGATAATAAGAAGAAAAGACAGGAAATTCCTGAAGATGAGTATGATGACTTCTTGATTGAGAAGAGAAAGACTAAAGGAGAGAAAGCACCACCTCCTGAAAAAAGCAAGAGGTCTTCAAGAGGTAAGAAGACTGATCCTGAACCCAAAGGGGTTATAGTTGAGAGAGACATAATAATAGTTGGAGATGCATTAGCATCAAAACTGGTGTCAGCCTCCTCAGCACTACCTCCTAAAGATAAACAAAAGGCTAAAAAGATTCAGAGGCTGGCTGTTGAAGCTATGGAAACATATGAGGAGGGTCAAGCTTCACATAAGTAGATAGAAGAGGATATTCCTCTTGAAGAAGAATCTGAAGAAGAAGGCCCCATATCCTTCACAAGGAAAAGAAAAGCACCTCAGGTGATAGCAACTACACCTAAGAAACCAAGGACCTCTATGAGAGGTGAAATAAGACAAACTCCCATAATGTTGAGGGGAGCAGGTGGGGAAGTATTCAAGAAGGAATTGCAGCATAACGTTCCACTTCCCACTATTGTAAAGTTCAAGACCAAACAAGCAGAAGAGCAAATGAAAGAAACCTCTAAGGCAGTACAAAGTGGTCAAGTTTCATTAGATGAGACAGTTGACCTATCTGATGATGAGGTAGTGAAGGATGTAGCTTCACAAAGAATGGAAACCCTTGCTGCCAGTGCCCGAATAACTCCACATGGGACCCCATCAGTTCAAGTAGTATTGGAAGAGATGAAGCAAATGGAGCAAGAGAAAGAAAAGAGCCTGGAACATATTGCATAGCAAATAGGCTGGACACCTTAGTTGATCAGGTAACAAATCCTGTAGTTATAGATCTGACATATGTAGAGGATGTAGATCCTAAGGATATGGCAAGTGCACCTGAGGAAACACAAAATAGTGGAGAAATCAAACAGAAAGAAATGGAGAGGAAAGCTCCAAGTATGGGTCAGCAACAACATGATACATCAGCTGAGCCCAAAATAGTAGACGTCCCACCAAAAGACAGGGAGAATAAATAAATATCAGGTCCTGATGACCATAAGGCTCAAGAGGTAATTAATATAGGTCCAGAGCAGGTTGCAATTGTAGATCAACTAGAAAAGCCTAAGGTGGACATAGTAATATCTACGGGAACTAATATGCCTCATGATGAGGAAATCACTAAGGTAGATGAGACACCCATGGAGGAAGCAAAAGATCAAGATCATGATAAACAAATAGATGATCAACAGGATCACCCTCCAGAAGATGAAATTCCTCAACAAGAAGATATACCCAAAGATCACCCACATGAAGAGCATCATGAGGAAGAAATAAGGAGATCACCCTCCCCATTGAACATGATGGTGGATACCGGAGATCAGGGTGATCATCATGATGATGATGGAGACCAACAGCTAAAAGATCAGTTTCCTTCGTGGCTCGAAAAAGAAATTGGTGTAGAACTAGGTATAGAGGCACAAGAATTTGATGTGTCTACATTATTTTCAAAAACATTAATAAAGCCTAAGAGGAAGGCAAGATTAACTTCTACAATAAGAAGGGATCCTGTTATAGGCAGGAGGACTACACTGTTAGCAAATCCTACTATGGATAAAGAAAAGGGTAAGATCGCTCTAGATGAATTCTAGATTAGCACAGTTGATCTTGGATTTGCTAATGAGGATCAAGAAGGCCAAGAAGGCAAAGATATTATTGATTCATTAATCCAAAGGGTAAAAAGAGAGAAAGAGAAGAATAAGCAGCATAAAGAGCACATTGCTCAGCTACATGCATATATAAGAGGGTTAATTAACCCTGACGATACATCTAGTGATCATGCAGTCCCATTGACTGCTATTTCTCAAGAGGAGGTCAACAGGTTGAACCTTATGAAACATGAATCAATAATAATGTTGAAATGGATGTCATCTACACTCGATGGAGCTGAAGAAGTGGCAAAGGCCTCTTTGAAGAGGTGGAATTCTTTGGGCACCTCCAGGAGAAAAGTAGATAAGCTACAGATGGAGATCGGCAGGAGATCGTTTCAATTAGAAAAGATCATGAACATTTTGGATGAAATGAAGAAGATTAATCCATAGATTCTAATAAAGAATCAAGTACTGAATAATAACACAGCCTTGTTGATTGATATCTAGAATAAGGACGTCAGATTTGAATGTGATGTACTCAAAAGATGCAACAATAAACTAAGGAATATCAGCATGAAGCTACATGATATGATGTCCCATGAGGCTAAAGTTTTGGAAATATTAGAAGGAGATGCAGAGGGCAAGATAGAAAATCAAGATGAAGAGTTTGTCATCAAAGCTCTACATAGTAATTTCCAGCTAGTTGCTGAAGACCCTCTCAACCACCTGACAAAAGAAGTGCTGGATAAAGTAATGAGAATAAAGGTCAAGGTGGAAGATTATAATGAAATGTCCAGCAGTAGGAGTAAGTTGGAATCTCTCTGGAGCAAATATCAGGTGCATAAACATGCCATCACCAAAGCAAGAACTCAGGATGGTGGAGAACTAGAGAAAATAGTGCAAACATATGAGAATATCAGGATAGCTATGCAGGTCCATATTCAAGAGGACAATCATCAGGATGATGAAGATAGCGAGAGCGGTGAAAGTCATGATGATGACAAGGAACCTGATGAGGATGCATCATAAAGGGAATATATGCATCAGGTACTTATGAAAGTATAAATTGCCTAGATGGTTGCCAGCTGGCAACCTGTGCCATGTGGAAAAGATTGACTTAGTCAATGAAATGTAAACCGTGGATTTCAATAGATAAATCTTGATCGTAGATCAATTGTAACCACTCCCTCACCTTGTTCTATAAAAGGTATAGGGATGCCTCATTTTAAAACATTCGAAACTTAATTGAAATCTGTTTGCTGAAACATTCAGGGCTCATTTCAAAGTTGTTGTATACATATATGTTCTTGCATACTTAATGAATGAGAAGACTGTTTTGATTACAATCCATCATAAATCTTGAGTAATCAGTGTGTGAATTCTTGATATATGCTTTGATTTTCTACATCCCTTGGAGTGCATATCAGCTTGCATGTATTGTCTTCATACCTTTCCTTTGAAGTTAGCATCGACTGTATCTAGCTGTGGAATGTCTTGGTGAACATATGGTTTGATTTCTTCTCTTCATGACTGTATCTGATGTATATGTGGTTCAATAGCTGAAGGTTCAACTTTAATTTGAAGTATTTCTTTCATTTTCTTTCAATTTCAGAACATTTCATCATCACAATTGCAAATAATTGACAATCTTAAGCAAATAATATAAATATGCAGACATCCCATAGATAACTGAACATATTTAGTATATTTGAGGTTAAAGCATGTCAAAATGACAAATATCATGCAAAGATTTAAAGATAGACACAATATTTGAAGTATATCATGTGTAGAAATAACTCTTTGTGCAGCATCATTACAGGAAACATTATCTTACTGATGAGATCTACGTAAGGCCCCAAAATGGAAACAGCAACACACATCAACCTTTGAGTAATGTCAGAAGATTAAGACCTAATCAACGGAGACTTGGGATCATGAATTCTCTGAATTCATCGTATCTTTCAAGATGAGTAAAGGTTGTTGTGTAACTTTTATTCTATGTTTGTTTATGACTAACATCATGATCAATAGGTTGTGGCATTTCGTGAAGCGTTCAGATGATGGATTGTAGCTGTGGTGCTAGGATCTTGTTCTCTAGTATTGGCATGGAGTTGCACATGTGTTTAAGTATTCATATTTCGGATTGTTCTTCAAGGTATGCATCATGATTCTCATCATCATTGGAACTAGGAAGAGGGTCCCATCAAAGTATGAGTTTGGGTCTTGGATTCAACCTAGGCTCAAGGTTAATGATCACAATCATTTTGACAAGTGAACTATAACTAGAATGATGATGTGGAGTGATTTGGATAATGTGATTGATGAAATTGATTGGAAGATGTGGAATGATTAGGAATGAGCATGTAGATTATGTGGACGAAGGTAGATTATGATTAGGAATGAGGTGGATAAGAAGGGTGATTAGGATTATTAGGATGAAGGTGATTGGATGATGTGCAATGACAAGTAAGATGATTAGGATTAATGAGGTGAATGCCAAGGATGATTAGGGTTTCGATTAGAATGACATGACTTAGAATGAATGTGATGGAAAGAATGTTTAGGATGATGGGCTTATGTGTTTCTGTTGATGTCTTGACTTAGGCAATTCAAACAAATGATTTCACATGTACATGCATGAATCACACAAACAAAACATAATAGTAAGTTTGACTTTGAAATTTGATTGTTGTGATTACGAATACATTTGAAGACACATAAAAAATTGTAAGATTAATCAAGTTGGTGTGGCCAATATGTCTTAAGTAAGGATACACAATTTTGACTAAGGATGTCCCCAATATACACAACATATAGGGGGTCCAATTCCATGAAATTAAAGTGAAATAATGACAAATAGTTGGGAGAAAGGGGTAACCCACCCTTCACCTTCATATCCACAAGGTATAAAGTTACTGGGGGCTTAGCTCGAATGACAAGATTTCAACTTCCAAGAGGGTGTCTTTCGATTCACTCCTCACTTTTTAGACTCTGTCATAACGCTAGAGTTGAGGTCATCCCTTGGAGTGGTGTGTCTCCAAGCAGGCCTCCTAAGAAGGGTGACAAAAGCAAATCTAGTGGATGCTTTTGATCTCCAAGATCACCTTGCAGTACGAGGAGAGAGCATACACACACACTAGATTCACACTCGCAATGTATATTCCCCTTAGAAATTGAAATATGTGTTGTGAAAGTGAATGGATGAAAGATGTTTTTTATTCTGAAGATCGTACAAAGTGCATGAGAAGAGCATACACACCTTCAATCACAGTCAAACCCACCAAATAATTGAAAGTACGCTTTCATTTTAATCCCAAAGCCAAATGTGTGAATGAAGACATAAGTGTATTTTAAGCCCAATTCCAATGTGTGATTGCAAACAAGAGTTTGTTTTAGAGCCCAAATTCAAATATGAAGGTGTTGGTAAACAGATTTGTCACTGCGAAGTAACCTTTGAAATTGACTCGTTGCCCTTAGAGCGGTGACTAAATAGTCCCAACAGTTGGAGAAGTTGTTACTGTACTAACAACTTTCCTCTGCATTTGAGAGGGGCAGCTCCCTCATATGATAGGGGTATTTGTGGTTTTTGTGTACTTTTATCCTGAAAGTACAAAAAGGAAGAAAAAGAAAATAACAAGAGAAATGGGCATGTAGAAACCCTATGGTAGATGTACGAAAACCAATAGGAGTTTCACAATCTTATTGAAAAGTACGAGGGGGTTTCACCACAAAGCTAGAAACCACTTTCCTAAACTCTATGATGGATCTCATGACATATACGCAACAAGGATGAAGAAAGATGGCAAATCTCAACATACGAAGAGATAATTTATCTAAACACTTTCAAATCAGGTTACCGAGACATGATTGTGCTTTATCACTCCAATTGGATGCTTTAATAGATAACTTTGATTCACACAAATACATAGAAAGATCACCAATTTGACATACAAGAAACTAGTAATCATAACTCAGAAATACATCAAGAACATACGAACTGAAAATGCATTCTTCATTATCTTTTTGAAATTATACAATTCAAAAAGTAGACTATACAATGTGTAGAACCAAAAATGTTCCAAGAAGTTTATTCATAAGTTCCCCCTACAAAAATTATCTCTAAAGAGTCCTCTCCCATTTACAATGTGAAGTCCAATATATATATAGACTTTGCCTTATAACTACCTAATAACCAACTTGTAACTACTTCCTAACCACTTCAAGTAACTACCTCATAACTACCTTTTGGAAATACAATAGAATAATAAACCTTATTTTTGGTTATATTTTACATCACTTTTTCAGAAATAAAGTTTATTTTCTAACTTTACATTACAAAGAGTGACTTAAGTCACTTTCACAAAAAGGTAACTAGGACAAGCAACTTTCAAGTTGTTGATTCGGCTAAGATACTCTCCATCTCTGTCTGCTCCATTTGGTGGTCAAACCTTGCTGAAGTTTGATGATTCCTTTGTATACCTGGATCTTAGACTCCTGTGTCCCTTAATCTCATAGCATTATGTAGAGAAGGTCAATTGAAAGAAACACTGCAATTTCTTCATACTATACACAAGCCACCTTGAAGATTCATTCTATAATTGTAGACTTGTATTCTCATGAACAAGTGCTTTTTAATGTTGTAACATTAGTTTTCATCATATGTGACCATGTTGCACTCTCATTCATTTGGAAAATTACCTCTCACAACCACTTCATGTGTTGGTAGGAGATTTTGTGGGAGTTTCTTAGATGGGCGAATCAAGGAATAACGACTAGGAATCCATTACAAGACTTTAGAATATCAACATCATTCTCCATCAAAACATATCTAGGTCAAATGAAGTTTATAATGCCCATGAATACAACCATCTGATGATTTTTTTAGAATCATCAAGAGAAGCTTGAATATTTTTTGAATCTATTAAGGCCACTAGCTCTCTGATTGGGAAATCACCATAAATAACATCCACATCAGGCAACCAATTTTTCTCATCATAGCCTTTCCAATACGCCTTGCAATCCAATCTAAATTCATTATCTTTACTTGGATCAACATGGCAAATGTGAAGCGAGCACTCTACTTTAGATTCACCTTCTTGAATGTTAGATTCATAATCAGATTCGTCTTCTTTTTGGGTTTTCTTATCCTTAAGGAGTATTTAGACAACATAAGAAATTTCCTTATGATCTTCCAATTCATACCACTTTAGACACAACTTCTACCCTACCGTAAGTAGCTCCAAGAAATGATCAGCAAATTTATTGTGAACCTCTGTTTATGCTTTAAATTCTTGCGGGTAGCTTCTTTCAAGTCTGTCCTTCCATGTTGGTATACATGTATCAGGGAGAATTTCTAATTATAATATCTGACAAAATTCCTCCTTGGATTATGTTATGATGGATGTCTATAGTCTATTTCAAAGGCTCCCATTTTGGTGTGGATTCCCATTTCACTTATATGCCTACTAGCACACTTTCAACTTTCACATCTGACAACAATCTTTCTTCCGTTCATGACTTATACCTTGTGTGTTTATTTGTTTAGAACTTTATAAAACTTCTTCAACAAATCTATTTTGTGCATACCCTTCAATCATTTTGATAGCTTGCGACTAGCATATTTGTAACTAAAACATCTAAGAAATTTCCTCTACCCTATATGCTTAAACGGAGTTTATAACCTGATTCAAACATCCCATTTTGGCAAAAGTCAGGAGTACATTTCCAAATATGAATTCATCAAACAAGAAATTTGTTTGTTGCATTCACTGAAATAGTGTGACTTCCTCATGAGGATACCCATGTATTTAGTCTATTGCAACTATGATCTCCATGAGTGGATGTCTTGTTCTTTGCTTCATGAGCATCAACCACCTTACAAGTCTGTGATTATTGAAGCTATGCAAAGGAGTCCTGGAGGGGTCGTGTGTAGTAAGAAGAAATCATGGCACCTCGTTTCATCACCCTTTTATGGAAAGGAACAACTTATATTATACTCTTTTGTTATTGGCAAGAGGGAAGGTTATCACAACCTCTATCGGGCCCGACTAGATAACTTAAAACTAAAGAGGTTTAACTTCCAACTCCTCCCATGTAATATTAGACAACTTTAAAAAGGTTTGCCAAAGGCCCAAACCTTATAAGCCCATATTGCATATAGGCTTATGAAATCCTTTCAACAAATCAATCTTATGCAGAATGTGAAGTTGGATTCGATACTTAATGTACATACTTAGTTGGTAAAGGATGCATGATAATTACAGAAGAATACTCTATTGTATGTGAGAAAGAGAGGATGGCCACTCCTCTTTGAGGTATTCTATCCAATAATTCACAAGCCTTGTTCAATGTTTCTATACAAACCTGCCAGAATATTAAAAACCAAAATCTCTATTCCATCAAACCCCAATTCTAAAGCTTCTAATATTTTGGAGGTATACATTCAAATTGCTCTTGTGTTGAGTCCATGGTTTCACCTTTTGCAGGCATGTCTACTGTCAGTGCATTTCCAACTATAAGATATGATAAAACTCCATCAATTATGCTTTGGAGGATATCCACATCCTACTGTCATTATAAACCATGTTATGACATCCCTTCGAGGCATCTTGTCAAACAATTCATGTGTATTATCTAATACTTCCACATTTTGCATATCGGATAAAAAAATTTAATTTCAATTGTGCTTTGATGGATGTCCTTGTCCTGTTCCAAAATAGGCACTGGCTGGGAGAATGCTTGCAAAGGTTTTGGAGTTTGATTTTTCACCAGCCAGCTGCATTTCCTTGAAAGTTTCTGAAGCCTTTTCAACAAATCAATCTTGTGTGTATCTTGCACACATTGCACTTCGTGAGACCACATTTCTACGCCTTGTGTTATGCTTGCATGTTTTGCAGACCATGAGATTTCATTTCTTTGGAGGCATTTTGTCAAATCATTCAGCGTTATCTATGTTTCCACATTATGCATACATGTCTGCAAGAGCATCATACTTCAGTTATCCTTTCTAAGTGCCCAAAACCCTACCGCAAGTTGGGAGAATGTTGGCAAGGGTTACACACTTTATGAGACAATTTTCTGAGTGGGTAAATAACTTTGAGACTTTCTGTCAAACAGTTTATGTTCATTGTCAAGATTCCACACTTTGTATACAAGTTTTGATGGACGTCGATACTCTCCTCCACATTTATCTTTATTGATAGGCAGTGAAGAAACTGGTAAAGGTCGTGGAGCTTGCCTAAACACCCACGATTTGCAGTTGCTTGAAAGTTTATACATCCTTTTCAATTCCACCACAGGCTGGGAGGATGATGGCAAAGGCCATGGAGTCTGGTTCTATACCTGCCAACTGTGCTTTCATTTTATGCATGCATGTCTATGCCCTATGTCTTGGATTCTGTATAGGCTATGAGTGTTCCAAGGCTAATTCCATGAAATGTAGATTTGATCTGTAACCTGTAGGTCTAAATTGTATCATTATGCACTTTAATATCCTTAAACATGCCATAATCAACTGCTCTTATATCTTAAAATAAAATATTAAAATACATCGATTGTTCTCAAACCCTCCACACAGAAAAGAGGCAGGGAATTAGTGTAATGGGAGACATGTCCTCAGACAGCTTCATGCCACATCTGTCCATAGTATTTTGAAATCCTCTTTCCATTATGCTTATATGGAGGTCTGTACCCTCTTCCAAAGCTCCCATTTTTTTTTGCATGTGTGCCTTTCATGGCGATGTAACTACCTCATGTGATAAAACTTTTACTTTTCAAACATGCTTCAACAAATTAGTTTATTCTTTGAAATCCCACGTTTCTGCCCATCTTACTTACATGCCTATTTTTACGCCTCAACACTCCTTACAATTAGGAAATCTTAAACTTCTATAACTGTCAATACATTGCACGTGAGAAAAAGGAGGAGATTTGCTTGATTATGGGAGATGAGCGTGGGTATAGGAAAATGCAACAATCTTTTCACCCAAGTAAATAACAAACTTGACACCTTTGATACTATTGTAAAATTTATGCCCTTCTAACAATGAAAATCACTTTTTAACTCCCGGCTACCACATGCAAAAAGTGAACATGGATTTCTCTGAACTTGTGAAATTACGCCATTGGTAGAAAGCCAAAATGCATGAAATTAGCCAAACTCATAAGTCAATGCAAACTTAGTGAAAGACGAAAACTGATGCAAGGTTTGTGAAGAACAAAAGATGACACATAGTGGACTTTGCGAAAAACAAAAGTTGATGCGAGCTTAGTATAAAATGAAAGTGGACGCAAAGAATAATATTACTAAGCTGTAGACTTTGACTAGGCATAATATTGCTATTCAAAGCTTCAATGGAGAGAGATAAGACAAAGTATGACATCTTGTTAACAAGTTATCGACATGATTGACACAGGAAGCATGACATTGGCAAATTGTAACCGAAAAGATGACCTGGCATAGGGATTTGATGCAAAAGTTTAAAAATTGACAAGTTGAAAATGAGGCCAACAGAAGACAAGCAAGATGATTTGATGAAATGAAAGATAAGAGAATGAATTGAATGCACCTTGAAAATTACCTTCAAATTTGCTGCTGAAACTGATGTAGATGTTGTTACAATACCTTATGATCACCTAGAAAGGTCATCAAAATGAAAAAGAGACAAGAAAACTTGCAATCCCATGTGTTATATATAAAAAAATAGTCTAATGAAAATCTGATGTAGGTGAGTAGTGACAGCAGAATAAACAATATGAGTAGATTGCTCATGAAATTCTATGTTGTTTTAAAAAATTTCTAAAAATTGAATGAAAATTGTTCAAGTTATGAGTGTTTGAAGTTGCAAAAAAGAGTTGATTTTGACTATAAATTACTTAATGAAAATGGTATAGTTACCTGATGAAACCTTTGCCACAGTGAAGCTAGGCAAATCAGCTTTCTGATGCTGCTTGTTTCGCCAAATTTCAACCCTGTATGATGAAGTTATGGTGAAAAGAAGAAAGATGCCCTTCTAGGGCTTGAGAGGATGAAAGGCAGGCCTGAAAGTTATATAAATCACTATTTGTTATGGGTTCATCTAGTCACATGCAGTGATTTTGACTTGCGGTTAACTCTAGTGGCTTATGTTTTAGTTACGCCCCTAGTCGCCCATATGACAAGGGGCTGAGCGGAAGCAAAAAAAACTAAAAAAACAAATAAAAAGGGTCGATAGCCCCTGGCCCCCCTCCCGGTCATGAATGTGACCACGGGGCCAAAGAGAAGTCGGCTCTAAAACGGCGGGAACATGTTTAACAAGTGGCGACCAAGTTTTAAAGGCAGCAGTGAATACAGATGGAGATCTGAGGACAGGTGGCGACTGGGATGTAGCAGGCGGAGGTTAGGGTTTGATAGGGGCAAGGAGCGGTAGAAGGGAGGAATTAGGGTGGCAACCACGCAGAGGTTGAGAAGTCAGTGGTGGAAGGCTGCTGAGGAGTCAACTGCAAGAGTTAGGGTTTTAAAGATAGGCTACGACAAGTTACAGAGGGTGAAGATGACGATTTAAGAGGCGATGAAGGATTTCACCAGTGGTGAAGATAGGGTTTTTTAGGTAGTGACAGATGTTAGGGGGTGTCAACCACTACAAAGAGGGTGGCAACAGAGAATAAGGTGGTGACTGAGGCTTATGTAGCAAGGTTTGTGAATAGAGGTCGGCATAGGAATAAGGTTGAGCAGTGGTGGAATGAGTAGTGGAGTAAAACACAGGTGGTGGTGACATATTTAAACCTTGCAATAAAAGATCAGATAGAATACCACTCAGAGAAGTATGGCTAGTTTATACGGTACGGATCTGTATAGTATGGACTGGTAATTAAAAAAATTAAAAAAAAATCAAAAATTTGACAGTGAGAGAAATATAGGAAATTTTATGTCAATCTTTACTGGCGAGGCCTCCCAGACTCAATGGTGAGGTCTATTTTGAGCTAGGAATCCACCTACAAAACTTGATCACCAAAACTTAACAAAAAACATGTTAGATTTTGCGTTGGGTTCACCAATGTAAGCTAGGGAAAATCATGGCTGAATCACTAAGATCAATCATAAAACCCTACTAAACAATGGAGTACAAGATAGACATAGAAATTCAAAGGAAAAGACAAATAAATCTAAATCTCTATGCTAATCTTGGCTCTCCTCCATTGCCCTTCTCCATTTTGCATAGGATGCAAAATATCGAAGATTGTGGTTCTTGGATGAATGTTGATTGCTCAAATCTGCAGCATAACATTAGATAGAAGATGAATTAAGAGAGGATCTAGAATCATTTTGACATCATGTTACTTGAAGATGGATCCCCCAAATGGCTTGGGTGAGGCTTGATTTAAAGGAGATGAGTGATAAGGATTGATGGCTAAGATTGAAAGTTGATTTGAATGATGTGGATGGTTGAAATTGAATTAGGTTTCCCACTCCACAAGGAGATGTAGGCATGTGAAAACTGTGTGGATAAGAATAGGACTAGCCTAATTTAACTAATATTTTATTTAAATTAGTTAGTAGTGTGACAAAGCATTAAATGAAAGTTGTAGTATAGTTGTAGTATGAGACATGTGTTGGAATTAGGTTGAAGGTGAGGACTCATTCAAATATTTTATTTAAATTAGTTGGAAAATGGGAGAGGGCTAATTTAAATATTTTATTTATTTAAATTAGAGGAAAGGTGGGAAATTAATTAAATAAATAGGATTTATTTAATTATTTGGCTAGTGGGATTCGGATGCAATTAGTTAAATAAATAATATTTATTTAACTAATTAGGTGATGGAGGGATTATGTAAGGGACCTAGGATAGAATGTCACAAGATGTCTTAGATAATGTATCAACAAGGTGATGTTGTAAGACATGGACAATTTTAAGTGTCTACATTTTGCCCCTCTTTGAGATGATGTTGCAACTAAGAGAAGTAACATCATTTCAAAGAAGATAAGGTGTGGATAGAAGAAAAGGATGATGATGTAAGGATAGGCCCCATCGAGAGGATATGTGGGTTGGACGAACATGGGTATGCTCTCGAAATGAAATGAAATGATAAAGGATGGCTAAGAAAAAAGAGGATGAAAGATAAGGGATAGATGAAAGAGATGAATGATACACTATGCTATAATGAAGTGAGCAACCATATAGTTTGATATAGCACTAGGCATTATGTACCAAGGTATAAGGACCAGGGTGACAATGTGTCTTGTGCACCCAGCATAATACAACCTTGTCTAGACGTATGAGGAAGTAAACTCAGAGCATTAAAGTCCTAATGCACAAAAGGTATGATATGACCTTAGATGCAAAGGATAATACAAAAAGTTATTCCAACATACACAAGATATGAATATCAGCTGGAACGATATGGATTTGAAACAAATGCAAGATAAAATGATAACACACACAAGAAAGCAAGAAAGAATGGACAAATGATTCAAAAACAAACAAGGTATTGCCCTTGTCAAGCTGTAAACCAATGATAATTGATTGATTGATTGATGATAATGTCTAGTTTCAACAATGAGACACCTCGTATAAGATGCCTAGTCTAGTTTTGAGAGTGCAACAACTTGTATAAGACTGATGATATGATTGATGTGTGATTGATTAATAGATTGGGTTTACAACAAGGTTAGGATCAAGACCAAAGGATGTGATTGGATAATTTGACAAGATTGATTGACTAGATTGGTATGGATTGAGGATTGATTTGCATTTGAGTTTATTGCTTGGATTGATTTGATTAACTTGATGGATTTGATTTGATTTTTGTGATGGATGTGATTAATTGATTTTGATGAATTGATTTGATTTGATTTTATGGATTGATTTGATTTGTTTTGATGGATTGATTTGATTTTATTGCTTGGGTTTTTGTTGGATATATATTTTTTTTGTATTTTTGTATGTTTAGAAATGTTTTGATTTTTTTTTTGTATTTTGGGAAAATTTGAATTTTTTGTATTTTTGAATGTTTTAGAATGGCATTGGATGACAATTTAGGTAACCTTTGTGTTAGATATCAATGACAAGAGAAAACCAAGTCTAAATGCAAGGAATGAATGTAGGATGGATGGGATAGGTGGATATGGATGAGAGGGACTCAAGCGTCTAGTTTCATGAAGGGTGATGTTGTCCCATTATAGATGGATGTCATCGCACATGGACCATGTCAAGTCTCATTATGCTCATCGATGTTGGTAAGGGATTGCATGAGAGGAAGATGGATTAGACAGATAGTGGATTATGAAAGGTTTATGCATGGAAGGATAGTGAATTATTACGTGGATTATGGAGGAAAGGATAGTGGATTATGATGTAGATAATGGATGGATTCATGCACAAGGATGGATGAAAGGCTTATGCAAAAGCATGGACCATAGGGAGGTGATGGGTGAAATATGTAGGATAGTGGATGAAAGATGGGGAGATGGAGGAATGCGAAAATGTTGTGGAATGGAAGGGAACCAAGACCAACGGTTGCACACACCATGATAAATGTTGAAGTTGTTTTATTTGAAGGTGAGGTAGGAAGTAATGGACATATTTTCTTAGGGGATGGGTGATTTAGTGATTTAGGTACCCACATAGACTTAGGATTTTTATGATTTTTTCTTTGCTTGTGGGATGAAGGAATTTGAGATTTTTGAATGCAATGTGATTTTTGGAATTTTTGAATGGAAGAGGATTGTTGGGATTTTTGAGATGTGGATACTTCATTTGACTTGATTTCTTTTTTCTTGGGGACCTAAACCATTTTAGTTTTGGCCTTTTCTTTTGGAGGTATGGGCTTGTGTAGCATTTTGGATGGATTTTGCTTCAATTCTTAGTATTGATGTCCTAAGGCATTAGGATCTTTAGGATTGTTTACTTTATGGAAGGAGGCATCCAAATTTTTATTTTTGAATCCCATGGGATTGGTGGAAGCTTCTTGTTTAGATGATGTGTGCATTTGTTGATCATGATTAAGAATGGGGGGATTTATTAATGGAAGGATTAAAAGTGGATTTGAGGATAAATGGATGAGGGGATTGGAAGATAGGGATATTAGGCATTGGAAGCAATGGCGGTAGAGTGGTTGGTGGGATATTAGGATTTGGAAGTAGTGGAGGTAAAGTGGATGGTGGAAGGTGTATGGTCGCATGCTTTTGGGATTTGTAGGTGTAATGTCAAAAAATGTCCCCTTGGGGGCTTTTCCCTCATAAGGTTTAGCTCCCAGGTCTTTTGCATACATTTAGGACATCTTACTTCATAATTTGGCATCGTGATGGAATGAGCCCTAGGTAACATGACAAATGGGACCTAGGAGGACCGCTTGAGACTTACCCTACCCAAATAGGGGGGAGGACTTGGGCACCCACACCCTAGTCCTACCCTATTTTGGGGTAGCCCCAATTTTTGGGTGTCGGTTTATGACCGTTATTTGGGTCCTATGCTGACATGGTAAGTTTGAATTACAAAAATCTTGATAGGAGTGTTTGTAGTTGCATATAAAAGCATACTTAGGCATTCATTTGTAGACTAGATTTCAAGTAGATGGCAATTGTGATGTTCAAGTGTTCTCAAGGTGATTCAAGGCTTTCATTGTGTTGCAAGGGCAAACTTGTGTGGTTTATGTGTTTGTATTTACATATTTGAGCATCCATTCATCATGGAATGAAAAGCATCTTCCTCCCATGATATCTTCACTACAAGGTGATATTATATTATGTTTTCATTATCAATTCCTTTGGTTTTTACCTCTGCCTCACAAGGGCATGCACTCTATATTTGACAATGGTGTTTGAAGACTTAAGTGTCCTCTGGGGCTTGACTGAGGCAAGCCTCTAAACACCACAACCCCCTCCCAAAGTCTTGTGATTGTAGGTTACAGGTGTCGCATTTGGGAAAAGTGGAGTTGCAGGAAGGATTGGCAGACATCAAGGATTCAGGATCTGGAGAAAAGCAGGCACCGGAGCATTTCTAAGACTTGGGTACTCGCACTAGTGTCCTCCATAGACAAATTTCTAGAAATAGAAGTTACAAGGCTGATTAGTGTCAGAAGGATGTCCATATCCCATGAAGAAACTGGTACCTTGGACTAGGACGCCCGCACTAGTGTCCCCGACTGTTCCGCCTTAGAACCTTGAAAATAGGTACTCTATGATTTGCTATTTTACTCCTGTCTGCAAAAGCTTTTTTTGTTATTCATTAGTTTATTTCCATATTTGCATAATTAGGGTTTCAATGGTCAATTAAGCATAAGAGAAGAGAAATTGGTAATTAAATTCCCTAATCCAAGCTTCCCTACATCTCACAGCGATCTAGGGTATGATAGTCAATTACCACTCGACCCTAGATCCTTGAATGTAAAGTGGAAAGGAGGATTTAAACACCAAAACACTAAAACATTAACAAATCCAATTTTCCACTAAATAGTAGGATAATGGAGGTGGAATGGAAACATATTGTTTGGGTACATGATAGGATTTGTGATGGAAAGTAGTAGATTTAGGAGGCATGAAGGAAGTACCAACATCTTGATATTGTTTTCCTTTGGGTGTATATCCAAGGCCATATGAGCGTGGAGGGACTTTGACATGTATAGGCTCCAAAATACCTTGTTCATGAAAGCCTAAGCCTTTACCTTGATAGTTCCATTTTTGGAGTATACAATGGACAATGGGACTATGTGTGTTTTTGACACTAGATGCGAGTTCCTTATTGGGTAGAGAAGGTCAGGTGGTGGATAATGGTTTTTTCTTTCCTAAGGAAGAACCTTCATGAATGAAGGTGGTAAGACCAAGGGGATATGATGGTGGATTTAAAACATGGTAATTAGTGGATGATGAAGGATCATTAGGATCTTGATTATGCTTATTAAGATCCATGCTATTGGTTTGATCATCTATGTTTGCTTGAGAGCCAAGTGTCTCATCAAGGGAGGTGGATATTTTTAGATCATAGATAGGACTAGGTGGAGGATGGATAGGTGTACTTTGGATATCTTGCTCATGGATATTTATGGGATTATGGATAGGTGGGGTGATGATCTATTGATCATGGAATGCATAAAGTTGGATAAGAGGATCATCATGGGTTTCTTGATCATATATGGGAGCTTGATATAAATAGGGGTCCTTTAATCTTGATTTGGATTAGGGGCTAATGGTTCCATGTGCTTAGGATTAGGCTCTTGACATAACTCTTGTGGTTTTATGGGAGTGGAAGACTCTTGGAAAGGCTTGATAAGTTCTTGACAATCATAAACATGAGGGAGACTTTTGAATAGGATTGATATGTTGTGGACTACACAATAGGGTTGAGGGATTAGACATGGTGTTGGAAGACTCCTGGAGAGGCTCAAAGATAGGTGTTGGATGACATAGTTGATTCCTTTCTAGTAGCCAATGGATCACATCCTTCATAAGTGTATGGGTGGATGGATGGATGGATTATGAGGGTGGAAGGTGTTGGCTTATGATTAAGATTAGGTGGAGTGGAAAGATCCCATGGTGGAGGAATAAAAGGCATGGAAGATGTTGTAGGCTTAGGATTTTGACTTTGATTGGATAGAAGGTCTAAGCGATTGAATGGATTGGTATCGAGATTGCTTGTGCTAGATGGGATTGACATTGGATGGATGGATTTGGATTTTCTTTTGTATGATTTGAATTTAGGATGTGGAGTTGATGAAGGATTAGATAGTAGGAAGGATAATGAAGGGCTTGCATAAACTAGGTTTGTGTCTCCCTTATCAAAGGTAGCATAAGGACTCAAGGCCACTTGATCTTGTTACAAAGGGTAGTTTAGGCTCGCATGTCCTTGTTGTGAAGTGAATTGATGTGGATGTTGGTTAATATTAAAAGAAATGGGATAGGTTGATGTAGAATTGACATGATATGAACATGGAATAGATTGGTATGATGATGAAGGCGACACATAGGATTGAGGTCCAATTTGTTGATGTTGAGGTTGTGCTTGTTTAATTTGGGATTGGTAGGTGGCCATGAATTGTTGGATTTTGACTAGGAGTTGTATTTGAGGTGATTGGTTTTGTTGAAGTGGTTGGATGATGGCTTGTAGTCATCGTATGGTTTGTTGGTCTAAGGGTTGTGGCATTTGGTGAAGTGTTTGGATGATGGATTGTAGTTGTGGTGCTAGGATCTTGTTCTCTAGTGTTGGCATGGAGTTGCACATCTGTTTAAGTATTCATATTTCAGCTTGTTCTTCAAGGTATGCATCATGATTCTTGTCATCATTGGAACTAGGAAGAGGGTCCCATCTAAGTATGAGTTTGGGTCTTGGATTTGACCTAGGCTCAAGGTTAATGATCACAACCATTTTGACAAGTGAACTATAACTAGAATGATGATGTGAAATGATTTGGATAATTATTAGGATAATGTGATTGATGAAATTGATTGGAAGATGTGGAATGATTAGGAATGAATATGTAGATTATGTGGATAAAGATAGATTATGATTAGGAATGAGGTGGATAAGAAGGGTGATTAGGATGATTAGGATGAAGGTGATTGGATGATGTGGAGTGACAAGTAAGATGATTAGGATTAATGAGGTGAATGACAAGGATGATTAGTGTTTGATTAGAATGACATGGCTTAGGATGAATGTGATGGAAAGAATGTTTAGGATGATGTGCTTATGTGTTTCTGTTGATGTCTTGACTTAGGCAATTTCAAACAAATGATTTCACATGTACATGCATTAATCACACAAACAAAACATAATAGTAAGTTTGACTTTGAAATTTGATTGTTGTGATTACGAATACATTTGAAGACACATAAAAAATTGTAAGATTAGTCAAGTTGGTGTGGCCAATATGTCTTAAGTGAGGATACACAAGTTTGACTAAGGATGTCCCCAATATACACATGGTACGGGGGGCCCAATTCCATGAAATGAAAGTAAAATAATGACAAATAGTTGGGAGAAAGGGGCAACCCACCCTTCACCTTCACTTCCCCAAGGTATAAAGTTCTTGGGGGCTTGGCTCAAATGACAAGATTTCAACTTCCAAGATGGTGTCTTTCGATTCACTCCTCACTTTTTAGACTCTGTCGTAACACTAGAGTTGAGGTCATCCCTTCGATTGGTGTGTCTCCAAGTAGGTCTTCTTAGAAGGGTGACACAAGAAAATCTAGTGGATTCTTTTGATCTCCAAGATCACCTTGCAATGTGAGGAGGGAGCATACACACACACTAGATTCACACTCGCAATGTATATTCCCCTTATAAATTAAAATGTGTGTTGTGAAAGTGAATGGATGAAAGATGTTTTTGATTCTCAAGATCACACAAAATGCATGAGAAGAGCATACACACCTTCAATCACAATCAAACCCACCAAAAAATTGAAAGCACGCGTTTGTTTTAATCCGAAAGCCAAATGTGTGAATGAAGACACAAGTGTATTTTAAGCCCAATTCCAATGTGTGATTGCAAACAAGAGTTCATTTTAGAGCCCAAATCTAAATGTGAAGGCAAGCAAGATGATTTGATGAAATGAAAGATAAGAGAATGAATTGAATGCACCTAGAAAATTTGCCTTGAGATTTGTTGCTGAAACTGATGTAGATGTTGTTACAGCTCCTTATGATCACCTAGAAACCACCAAAACAAAAAAGAGACAAGAAAACTTGCAATCCCATGTGTTATGTAAAAAATAAGCAATCTGATGAAAATTTGATGTAGATGAGCAGTGACCATAGAATAAATAGCATAAGCAGATTCCTAATGAAATTCTATGTTGTTTTAAAAAATTCATCAAAATCGGATGAAAATTGCTCAAGTTATGACCATTTGAAGTTACAAAAAAGAATTGACTTTGACTATAAATTATTTGATGAAAATGGTACATTTACCTAATGAAACTTCTTCCATAGAAAAGCTATGTGAATTAGCTTTCCAATGCTACTTGTTTCGAGAAATTTTGATCCTATATGAAGAAGTTATGGTGAAAAGAAAAAAGATGCCCTTCTAGGGCTTAAGAGGATGAAAGGCAGGCCTGGAAGTTATATAAATTGCTAGCGGTTAGGGGTTCAGCTAGTCACATGTGGTGGTTTCAACTAGTGGTTAACTCTAGCAGCTTATGTTTTAGCTGCGCCCCTAGTCACCCATATGACCAAGGACTACGTGGAGGCTAAAAAAACTAAAAAATCAAATAAAAGGGGTTAATAACCCCTAGCCCCCCTCCTAGTCATGAATGTGACCATGAGGCCAAATAGAAGTCATCTCTAAAATGGTGGGGACAGGTTTAATAAGTGGTGGCCAAGGTTTTAAGGCAGTGGTGACTACGGGCAGAGATCTAAGGACAAGCAGCGACTGGGATGTAGCAGGTGGAAGTTATGGTTTGACAGGGGCAAGGAGCGGTAGAAGGGAGCAATCAGTGTGGCGACCACACGGAGGTTGAGAAGTCAGTGGTAGAAGGTTGTAGAGGAGTTGACCGTGAAAGTTAGGGTTTAGAGATAGGTTGTGACAAGTTACAGAGGGCGGAGACGACGATTTAAGAAGCGACGAAGGATTCCACCAATGGCGATGATAGGGTTTTCCATGCAGTGATGGATGTTAGGGGGTGTCAACCACTACAAAGAGGGTGGAAACAAAGAATAAGGTGGCAACCAAGGCTTAAGTAGTAGGGTTTGTGAATAGAGGTTGACAGAGGAATAAGTTCAAGCGGTGGTGGAATGAGCAGTGAAGGAGAAAAACATAGGCGACAATAGCAGATTTAAACCCTGCAATGATAGATCAGACAGAATAATAGTCAAAGTGGTATGGCCAGTCCGTATGGTATGGATCCATACAGTACATACTGGCAATTAAAAAAAATTCAAAATAAATAAAAAATTTGACAGTGAGAGAAATATAGGAAGTTTTATGTCAATCTTCGCCTACGAGGCCTCCCAGATTCAATGGTGAGGTTTGTTTTGAGCCAAGAAGACACCTGCAAAACTTGATCACCAAAACTTAACAAAAAACATGTTAGATTTCGCGTTGGGTTCACCAATATAAGCTAGGAAATATCTGGGCTGAATCACTAAGATCAATCATAAAACCCTATTTAAACAATGGAGTACAAGATATACATATAAATTCAAAGGAAAAAGTAACTAAATCTAAATCTCTATGCTAAGCTTGGCTCTCCTCCATTGCCCTTCTCCATTTTGCATAGGATGCAAAATGTCAAAGATTGTGGTTCTTGGATGAATGTTGATTGCTCAAAGCTATGGCATAACATTAGATAGAAGAGGAATGAAGAGAGGATCTAGAATCATTTCAACAACATCATGTTACTTGAAGATGGATCCCCCAAATGGTTTGGGTGAGGCTTGATTTATAGGAGATGAGTGATAAGGATTGATGGCTAAGATTGAAAGTTGATTTGAATAATGTGGACAGTTGAGATTGAATAGGGTTTCCCACTCCACAAGGAGTTGTACTCACGTGACAAGTGTATAGATAAGAATATGGATGACCTAATTTAATTAATATTTTATTTAAATTAGTTAGTAGTGTGACAAAGCATTAAATGAATGTTGTAGTGTAGTTGTAGTATGGGACATGTGTTGGAATGAGGTTGAAGGTGAGGACTAATTCAAATATTTTATTTAAATTAGTTGGAAAATAGTAGAGGGCTAATTTAAATATTTTATTTATTTAAATTAGAGGAAAGGTGGGAAATTAATTAAATAAATAGGATTTATTTAATTAATTGGCTAGTGAGATTAGGATGGGATTAGTTGAATAAATAAGATTTATTTAACTAATTAGGTGATGGAGGAATTATGTAAGGGACCTAGGACAAAATGTAACAAGATTCTTAGATAATGTATTGACAATGTGATAATGTAAGACATGGACAATTTTAAGTGTCTACAAGTACAAATCTCCCCCTATTATTTTTTAGATCTCCCCTGGGAGATTCATCTTTTGCAAGTGGAGATTTGGATTTTGACTCCCTTTTGACCAAATTTCGTAGGTAGTTTACCTCCTTTTCACCTCCTTATCAATCTCCAACCTTGCTTTTCACCCTGGGACCTCCTCTCTATGGGTTGCCCATGGGTCACCCCTGAGTGACCCTAATTGGTGAAAGGCGTGACCAGTGGGTGACCTTGTCATCTTTTCCATCCATGAAAGAACTCAAGTTTTTGGCCCAAAATAGGTCCATTTTGACTCATTTTTCTTCCTGTTTGCATGAGATTTTTTCCTAAAAAGGAGTTAATTATTTCATGCCTCCAAGCATGCATAATTATCTCTTTTTTAACTTAAATTGTTAACCCATGCATTCTTTTTTACTACATTTCTTCTTGAGTGATAAACTATATTAGCTTGTTTACTCCCTAATTAGTCCAGATCACTCTTGTGTCTTCTGAGTTAACTTTCCAATCAAGGGAGTTAACTTTCCATCCTATCCACCCCTTTTAGCCTTTTCAAACATATAAATACCCCCCTCCCTAAAGCACAAAGAGAGGCAATTTCATTTGAGCATCCAGTCTTTTGCAGGTTTTTGCTCTCCAACTAGCATTCATATGCTCATACATGACGTTCGAGCCTTTTTCTTTTATTGTTTTTGTCTAAGATTTGCTAAAAGCTTCATATAGCATTACTACTATAGACACCTAAAAATGACCATGTCATCGCATCACTTGCATTTTAATCATTTCATCAAATCACCTGCATTTCAATGTTAATTAAATAATCAAATTATTTAATTAATTTCATCAAAATCAACTCTGTTCTTCCAAATTAAATAATTTTAATTATTTAATTAAATCATTATCTTCTTTCATAAATCAAATCCACATCAATTGAATAAATTAATTATTTAATTAATTTATCACAATCCTCTTATCTATAATTAAATTTAATTTTTAAATTATTTAATTAAATCAATTATTCTTCCAAATTTAAATAAATCATTCAAATAAATATTTAAATTGAATATCTCTTCTAAAAATAAAATAAAATCAAATATTTTATTTATCCTTCATCATGCAAAATAAATTAAATCAATTTATTTGTTTAATTTATTTAAATCTTCAAATCTATTCTATGTCCTCTATCATGCATATAAATTAAATAAATTTATTTATTTAATTTCCTTTTTTATCTTCCAATTCCTCTAAAAATAAATTTTGTTCATCATTCACACAAAATTAAATAATTTATTATTTAATTTATCTCAAATCATGCAAAAAGCAAATTATAAGTTGAGTTAATTGACTTAATCATTATTGTTTTTATCACCAACTCATAAAATAGAAAAAAAGCATTTCTATTTTTATGAAATCTAAAAATATGTTTGTTCCATGTCTTTTTATGTTAAATCAATCAGTTAACTCAAACAAAAAATATCTTTTTCTATGACACATGTCAGGTGCACATTCATCATGAATTCTAGATTTATCTTATTTGTTGATTCCATTGAATTATCTCGACCGTTGATCGATCATGTCTGAAACCTATATAAACCCCCCTTATCTCATAACAAACCCTCTTTGATCATTTATTCTTAGGCATCCCTAGAATGTAGTGAGCATACATCGCATCATTGAGCACATTGAGCACTTTGAGCACAAACACAATCTACATCCGTGTGTTACAAACATGGTTTTGCAATTTTAAAGAGCATTCCACATTCGACCAAGATAACAATACAATCTAGGTGAGAGCTTTCATTGTTTTTGGTATTATTCATTGATTATTTGGTTGTTTGCTTAGATCATTATCTTGATGTTATAGGATTGAGTTGTTGATTATTTCATTATTTTTTATTATCATTCGATCTCAATTTTATCCTTGTTCAAGGTTTGTCAACCTTCAAACAAAAACATAAAAACATCAAACCAGTCCCTCAACCATCAAACCAAAACAAAAAAACACATCTACCTTCAAACAAAAACACATCAACCAATCCATCATTCATATGAATTGTCTTATACAGATTGTCACACTCTCAAAACTAAACCAGGCATCTTATATGAGATGTTTTCATTTCTGAAACCAAACACCTTCATCCTTGTGTTGATCTAGAGATATATCATTTCCCCCCACTTCATCCAATCTTACATCATCAAACAAAAACTAGAACTACATATCATCTCATCTCAAATTTTAAGGTACCTTGATCCCATGGACATGGGTATGTAGGAAGTCTGGAATACAAAGGAAGTATCTAGTACTTGGGTACATAAGATATCAACATATCCCCTCACAATCATTATCAATCATCAAAAGATAGAACTACATATCATCTCAATCTCAATCTTAAGGTACCTTGATCCCATGGATATGGGTATGTAGGTAGTCTGGCATACGAAGGAAGAATCCAGTACTTAGGTACATAAGATATCATCATATCCCCTCACATCATCCTATCCTACATCATCAAACAAAAGCTAGAACTACATATTATCTCATCTCAATCTTAAGGTACCTTGATCCCATGGATATGGGTATGTAGGCAGTCTAGAATATGAAGGAAGTTTTCAGTACTTAGGTACATAAGATATCATCATTTCACCTTCCTAGGCTCAAACACCTTGACCCACTCATCACTCTACCCAAAACTACATATTATCATATTCATCTTTCATCGTAATGTGCCTTGATCCCATGGATACAGGGTATGTAGGCAGTTTGGATTACGAAGGACATATCCAGTACTTAGGCACATATGATTCATCATTCTTCATCCATCTCAATCCATTGACATTCCATCTTTCTAATCTTCCATTTATCAAAATCCATCCACCTTGACTTAACTAACTCAAGCAGCAAAACAAACAAACAAACTCATCCTTTCAAAGAAAAAGTCCATAAACAAACTTGAAAGAAAGACACCTACTTGCAGAGCCATATGCTGTCCTAGATATCAATTTCCAACATCTGCTACATCAATCAATTGTCTTATACAGGATGTTCCATTGTTGAAACTAGACCAGGCGTCTTATACAACATGTTTCATTTCCTGAAACTAGACATTATCCTATCAATATATCAACACCCTTAAATAGATATATTGTTCCTACAATAAGGCTGTTATCTATCCTATCAACCCATGTCAATCCAATCTATCCTGAGCAACCTGTTTGGCAAGAGAATATGTTGGTTGTATGTTTACTTTGTAAGTCAGTCAATTTGCTTTTTGGTTTATATTTTTGTTCCTTTCCCATTACTTATTCAAGACTACCTTGATTTATCTATATCTTGGTATGTTGCGATGCAATATAGATTGGGGGCATAGTCATTGCTTTTGTGTGTCATTTTTGAGGAATGATCTTTAGATCTTTCTTAGCAGCATATTTATCTTGGGTGTGTGCTACAACCTAGCATCTTACATATTAATATTCTTCTTGCATTTATGTATTGAAGTTTATTTTTTGTTCAAGACTATGGCTCATTCACATATCTACTAAGATTATATTATGTCTAAAGGATCTAAATTCAAACCATTTGCTTGCAGAGTCAATATCCTCGCACTAGGATATCACAGCACCTTGGTCTTTTATACCTTGGTGGCAAACTATCCATGTGCTATATCAAAAATAAGGATTGCTCTTTATAAACAATTATGAAACTGTTGCAACAAGCTCATCCATTTCACCATCCATTTATCCATGTCATTATATAGTTTTTAAAGAAAAGATTGATCAACAATATTTCTATCATTTCTCTTCTATCTCCACCATCTTCCATCTTCATCGTGTCAGCCTTCATTTATCCAACCTTGTCTATCTTATCCAACACAATCTTCTGGTCGAGCATCAACCCAGTTCTTCTGTCGCTTCCCTGTCTTTCCTCTCAAGGGGGCATCCTATGCTAGCTACACTGGGGCAGCTAGCTACATTGGGGAATCAAAATTGTATCATGTCTTCAACAATCATTTTCTTTGAAGCAACGCTATAAACTGCATTTCATCAAAGAGGGGCAAAATGTAGACACCTAAAAATGACCATGTCATCGCATCACTTGCATTTTAATCATTTCATCAAATCACCTGCATTTCAATGTTAATTAAATAATTAAATTATTTAATTAATTTCATCAAAATCATCAAATTCTTCCAAATCTCCTAAGTTCAACATTAATTGAATAAATTCTATTTATTTAATTAATTTAATCAAAATCGACTTTATTCTTCCAAATTGAATAATTTTAATTATTTAATTAAATCATTATCTTCTTTCAAAAATCAAATCCACATTAATTAAATAAATTAATTATTTAATTAATTTATCATAATCCTCTTATCTATAATTAAATAATTTCTAAATTTAAATAAATCATTCAAATTTATTTAAATTGAATATCTCTTCTAAAAATAAAATAAAATAAAATATTTTATTTATCCTTCATCATGCAAACTAAATTAAATCAATTTATTTAAATCTTCAAATCTATTCTATGTCCTCTATCATGCACAAACAATGAAAATAAATTTATTTATTTATTTTGCTTTTTTATCTTCTAATTCCTCTAAAAATAAATCTTGTTCATCATGCACACAAAATTAAATAATTTATTATTTAATTTATCTCAAATCATGCAAAAAGCAAATTATAAGTTGAGTTAATTGACTTAATCATTATTGTTTTTATCACCAACTCATAAAATAGAAAAAAGCATTTCTATTTTTTATGAAATCTAAAAATATGTCTGTTCCATGTCTTTTTGTGTCAAATCAATCAATTAACTCAAAAAAAAAATCTTTTTGTGTGACACATGTCAGGTGCACATTCATCATGAATTCTAGATTTCTCTCATCCGTTGATTCCATTGAATTATCTGGACCATTGATCGATCATGTCTAAAACCTATATAAACCCCCCTCATCTCATAACAAACCCTCTTTGATCATTTATTCTCAGGCATCCCTACAACGCATTGAGCATACATCGCATCATTGAGCACTTTGAGCACAAACACAATTGACATCTTCTTGTTACAAACATGGTTTTGCAATTTTAAAGAGCATTCCACATTCGATCAAAATAACAATACAATCTAGGTGAAAGCTTTCATTAATTTTGGTATTATTCATTGATTATTTTATTGTTTGCTTAGATCGTTATCTTGATGTTATAGGATTGAATTGTTGATTATTTCATTGTTTTTTATTATCATTTGATCTCGATTTTATTCCTATACACAAATACGCTACCCAAATCGTAAGCCACAGTGCTCAGAAGCTCACATTGAGCTGACATCCAAGCTTTGAAAAGCTCTTTTTGCATCCACTTTCTTATTGTTGCCAAGAGCGTCTCCCCACAGCTGCAAGAGGACAAGAGGTTGCCAACACAAGGATTTATGAGGGTAGTGGAGGCTTATGCATCTCTTATTCCAAGTTCCTTAGTGCTTTTATTTCATAGTAATTAGAAAATATCAATTTGCTCTTGGAAATAGTAAATACATGTTGCCGTTCCCTTGATAGGCTAAGTAAGATTTTGCATTGTTGAATTAGTTTTCTTTCAAAAGTTCATAGATTAGTTTTATTTCAAATCAATTTCCTTTTTCTAGAGTAATTGTTCCAAAAATTCATAAAAACCAAACAAAAACATAGATTAGATTGCATTAGTTAACTTATGTTGCAGGTATGTGCCTAACCGGTGTTGTCATTGATGTTAACATATATGTGTTGTCATTGGTGTCAACTCTGCTCTTGTTTTGATGCTTTCTTGTAATGAGTTAGATGCTTTGCACTAGGTTATATAAGTATTGTAGATAATGAGTAAGTGATTCTACTATTGAGTTTCCAAGTGCTTTTGAGAAAATTTGCTCCTCCGGTGGAAACAATGTATAGAAGAGTATCTTTATTTACAGTAGAATAGTCTAGTAGATTGCTTTGCATTTCTTGTAGAATGGATATCTTTGTCTATGGATTGGAATCTATTTAGAGGCATGTCTGAAGATGCTATGTTCCAAGTTTGAAGCTTTGGTATGAAGATTTGAGTGAGTTATGATCACCAGAGTGAAAACTACTTTTTGAGTATTCCTTAGTGATAGGGAGAATGTATTTTGCTCTGTATTCCTCTGCATTGAAGTAGTATGATCTACGGTTCATGAGTTAAGTCTGAAATGATGATAAGTGCCTTCACCTCCAATGGTTCATGATTTGGTGGTCCACAACCTATCCTTTCTTTATGACAGTAGCTGACAGTGTTGTTCTTTTGCTCTGGTTTGAAGAATCTTCTTGACAGATTGGTTAGAGATCGTGTGGTTGTTCCTAGTGATTACAATGTGCTTGTGGATGTCTCCTAATCCTGCTCCTACCTTTGGATTGGTCTGTAAAGAGAAATTTGGATCATGAATGAAGATTGTTCTTAGAAGACTTAATGTTAGCACCAGTCTTAGCTAACTTGGTTATTTTCATTACTTGTTGAGATACATTGAAGATTGTGGAAGTGTGTCGTGATGTGGAAGATTGCATTTGAGTCCCAACTAAGGCATGACATGATTCGCATACATATTTACCTTAGGCGATTTTGTTTAGGTCCAGACCTATTTTTATGTATGTGTGTAATGTCGACCTTGGAGATTGTTCCAATGGTTGATGAATGTAATGTCGAGCTTGATGTACATTCCAAGGTTGATGAATTATATAAAAGCATGTAATGTAGTTGTGAAAAAGATGTCCTAGTGTGAAAATGAAAAGATAAGTGCGAAGGTCTAAGAAGAGTAGAGTAGAGGAGTTATATTGTGCTTTAATGGAACTGAACCTAGGCATGGAGTAGATGCTAACAAATCAGTTCACCAACCCTTGGCAGTGAGCCAACCCTTGGTAGTGAGCCAACCCTTGGTAGTGAGCCACCCCTTGGCAGTGAGCCACCCCTTGGCAATGAGCCCTAACATTTGCAATAAGCATTTTGGGCAGTGAGCCTCTATTTTTTGGTATTGCTATAACATATTTATTTTTGTGGGCTAACACCCACCGTGGTTTTTCCTTATAGGGTTTTCACATAAAAATCTGGTGTCTCATGTGTTGAATGTATTATTGTGTTGAGCTTCTAGTTTCATGTTTTATGGTTGAATCTTAATAACAGCAATTGAGCATTTGAGCATTTGATGTGTTGATAAGTGGTTAAAGTTTTAGAGACAACTGATTCACCCCCTCCTCTCAGTTGTCTTGTACATTTCAACAACTTCATACTAGATTGCATACATATTTTCAATTCCTAGATTAGAAAAAGCACTTTATTTCCATAAAAACCTAAAAAAACACAAAAATATTGTTTTACACTCATATAGGCTTGCATGCATCCAAAAATCAAAAAACACAAAAACATTAGTATAATTTACCATTCACAAACGCTTGAGTTCAACATAAGGTCAACTTTGGTCAACATTAGTCAAACCCTTGATTTAAACACAAGGTCAAACTCAAAGTCAAACCTTAGGTCAAACAAGCCCTAAGCCAAACCCCAAAGTCAAATCGAGGTTAATTTCAACTATCTCTCTCTTGGTTTGGGGTCACAAATGTGCCCTGGGCTTAGAGGCGAGTGGGTGAGGGTAATCCTCGATGGGATTGAGTAGATTCACCCAAGACCACAACAAGATGAACAAACAATTCAACAACAACACAGGTTGAGGATATTCCAGACACATGTTATCATCCAACAATTTGAAGAATAACTCCAACTCAACAAAAGTATCAACGAAAACAATCATCAACCTACATAGTGTTGGAATATTAGGAATACAAACAGAAGAATGATGACTAGTGACCATTCGAGTCATATAGTTATTTTAACAATGGTCATAGAACATCAAATTAGAATCAATGCACAAGAAAGGCACTAAGACTAGCCGACCACTCTCCATGAAATCTAGCTCTCAAGTGAGACAAACCACCCCTGTGTCTCACCTCCTCTTGATTGGCTACTTCCATTACAGTGAGAGTGACATGGAGGTTCACCCCATGGCAAGGAGAGGGGTCCATGTGCATGCCAAAGCTGACTCAACCGCCCCAAGCTACCAAGTCATGTTTTTGAGTGTACATATTTTGGTGAACCTGACGTGAAATTATAAATCCTTCTAGGATGAGTGGTTTATGTTTCAACTTCAGAGAGTCATTCATCACCATTTTTATACCTGACGTCAGATTCACCACATATTTTGGTGAACCTGATGTGAAGAGAAAAAGAATTGTGCTTTTAGCGTGTCTTTGCAGAGTCTAGCCATTCTTTCTTTTGCAACCATGCTAATTGTCTTCACCACTTCCGCCTTTGCCTTCACTCATTCATTTATTATGTGGTGTTTATGACACCCCCAAATTTGATAGAACGAGACCTAAACCTAGGGAATATTCCCTCAAGGGAGCCAAAAACTCCCTCTTTTGACAAGTATGTGCCACCTGATCCAATTGCAATAGTTTCAAACTACTGCGACTATGAAGATTCAGATTATGAACAAGATAGAAGAGAACCTAGACATTCTCTGTCATTCAACGATCTTGCATGGGAGTATAATCTTGTAATGCCAAACACTCCATAAAGAGAGAAGAATACAAATGAGGTCAGAAATCCATCCCATGGACCAACCCTCCATTAGTAATTCAAGTACTCATCTTGATGAAGTAAGAAGGCTCAAGAAGAATTTACAAGAGGCCAAGGATGCTCAAGAGGCCCTGAAAGTTGCTTTATGGGAAGAGCAATGTGAAAATTCTGTGCGAGAAGAAATACAAAATCCTAACAACATTCACAACAAAATCCTTAAAAACAAAGAAGTACCTAGAGGTCCTACACCTGCAGACCTCATTGCAATGCTAGTACAAAGAATCAAGACTCTAGAGGCAAAACAACATGTCCCAAAGAGAAGAAAAAAATTGCATGAACACATTAGAATTGAATAGGACTAGGGAGCATCTCAGAATCCCCCTTACCTCAACTACTACTCATGAAATGGGAGTAATGACATGTTCCCAAATGGGAATCCTCCTATTCAAAAAACTCAAGCAATATAGGGAAATCAAGCTAATCAAGCAATGGCATTAGGTTATCAAATCCCACTTATGGGATTAATGTTTTCGACTCCACAATTGCAAAGTGCCTTCTTGGGTACATACTTGGAGTATTTAAAGGAGCCACCTAACATGGCTATAAGAAGTGTTCTGTTACCATGACCATTGTTGGATCTCCCAAAATTCAAAGGAGAAGGAGACCCTAACTCACACATCAAGGCATATACAACCGCTATAAGAGAAATCCTCCCTTGGGATGGGGTTGTCACAAAAATCTTCCCAAATATGTTGGAAGGGATAGCCCTAGATTGGTATTATCACCTACCAGAGGCCTCGAGACACTCATTCAGATAGTTAATAGGAGAGTTTGTCATGGCTTTTGACATGAACAAACTTGTGAAGATAGGGATCCGAGAATTCTTGACCATGAAACAAGAACCTTATGAGTCAGTGGCCCATTTCATCACTCAATGGAGACAAGTTCTCTATTCTTTGACAAGTACTCCAAACATGTATCACCATGAGTTGTGTGATCTCTTCTTGCATTCCTTCAATAGAGATACAAGGGAAGAAGTCCAAAAATTGCCTTACAAGTCCTATGAAGAATTGACCAAGCAACCATTGATAGTGGTAGAAGGACCTATGGGTCAAATGGAAGGTTGATAAATGAGGATACCAGAAATAATGTGCTTGTCATTAAGATCCTCAAGAATAACTAGAACGCAATGACATACGGGGTAATAGATCAACCCCTAGTCAAGAAAGTAAGGGATGATTACAATGGAAGAGATTACTATCATGTAAATGTCATTGTAGTTGGTTTCCCTCAAAATAATGCATACTATCCATGGGATAATTATCAATCATGGAATCAAAATGGAAATGAGAACAATGGAAGATACGAAAGGCCCCCCCTATGAGTATAATCAATTCTATTCTTTCCACAGGACTAGGGGGCAGAGCACAGAGTCTTTCAGGGAGTTTAATAGGTTCATAGCAAGGTTGATGGAAGACCAACAATGACTATTCATAGAGATGTTCCTAAATCCACAAGAAGTCATGCCGAACAAAAAAGGACTAAGACAAACACAAGCACCAATAGCTCCGCAAAACACAGACATGAGAATCTATTAGGACCCATTTCCCACACAAAAATAGAAATGACTAATCAAAACAATGCAGTCCAAGGTACTAACACAAATATCCCCCACAACTAGGGAAAAAAGAAGAATCTAGGATGTTAGGACTCATAGAAATATTACATGATGAAGAAGGAGAAGGAGAAATCGACAAGGAGCAAAAGGATGTACATGAAAGCACGATCTCAATAGTGGAACTAATACCAACTCTAAATGGACCCTATGAACTGATTAAGGACTTAAAGAAGACATACACACATATCTCATTTATTGACCTCCTTGAGGACTCTCCTTCACATTGCTCAACATTACTAAAAGCGATAGGGTTAAAGTACCTAGATCAAATCATGCCACCAACAAGTGAACAAGTCAATCATGTAGATTTTGATGTAAACCCACCAAATTTTGAACTCAAATACCCAAGGTTTTTCTTTGATTTAAAGCAAATGCCTTTTGAGGTAGGACTAACAAAGAAAGAAGATCCCACACTATACTTACAAGTGTGGATTTATGACACGTGCATCAAGAGAACTCTAATTGACGACATAGAAGAAGTGAACATAGTTCATGTTAGATGCACAGGACAACTGAGAGGAGGTGAATCAGTTGCACATTAAAACATTAAACCCTCAATACTATTCTAACCCTTATTAGCCTTCAAACTCTTATTATGCATCAGCAGATTGTAAACATATGAGACATCAATGCAAACACAACCAAACACATAAGAATATTGGATTTACGTGGAAAACCCAAGGAAAAAACCATAGTGAGGATTAGCTCACATATATATGAATAGCAACATTGAATACCACAAGCTCACTACCAAAGGGCTCACTATCCAAAAGAAGAAAGGCTCACTGTCAGAAGGACTCACTATCTAGAAGAAGGAAGAATAGAGGAAGATTGTTATAGAGAGATCCACTATCTCATGACAACAGGAGGATTCCACCACTGCAACCTTATGCCATCCTCAACCTTTGGCTCACTGCCCCCAATAACTTCAAGTAGACTAATATGTAGACACCTTCTACTCATTGCATCTATAAGTCATAAGCTTTTATGTTTGCACTCAAATCACCACACTTGATTATATCCACATCTTGCACTGTATATTTTTTTATAATCAAATTTTGCCTTGCATTTATATCATTCACAACTTGAAAAACATCTTCAAGTCATCCACAAAGAGACATATGCACTAAATGTGCAAACACCAAATAGGTCAGTGCCAAACACCTCTGTGGTGGAAAGAAGTGAATGCAGACCACACCAAGGGTTAATCAAGGCCCAAATCTAAATCAACACCCTACATCACGCTGCCACAAGCAACAAAGTACATCTGCAATTAGCGCTAACACGCCAGGTTGGCCAAACCTACTTTAACACCCTTAAATAGTTAAGTTCCTACTTCATCAGGTCCAGAAACAACTTGCAGACTACATAACAACAACATACAATATTCCTAAATATTCAGCTTCATCAGACTCTTCTGCAATACTGCCTCAACCATCTAAAATAAAAATGCCTTCATCCTACATATCAGGATGCACTACCACTTGAATTCCAACATAAGAACTAAACTTGCAGAGTGACCCAACACTAGAAACTCCAAGGGAAAGACAAACAATATAAGCATGTTACCAGATCTATAAGTCAAGAAACCTCAATGTGGAGAAATGTAGAGCAATCCCATTTCTCCCAAACAGCCTTCTTCATAGACAAACTGTTGATAACTGAGAGGGGGGTGAATCAGTTATCTTAATTATTTCAGCTTTCTAAATTTCCTTGTCAATTAGTGTAGCATTAAATTAAATAAGCAAACATAACCATGAAATGGAAATAACATCAATACACATGACACAATGATTTTGACATGGAAAACCCTGTTAGGGGAAAAACCACGGGGTGATTAACCCAAGATTGTATTCTCTGTTAGAAGAATAAGATAGTACAAAATGGCACTTGCCAATTAGGGCTCACTACCTGAGCACACTGCTCACAAGAGGCTCACTGCCTACAATAGTTTATACAAGGAAACTAGATATTTGAACTGATGATAAGCATCCACATATGCTGAGGTTCAGTTCCGGTTAAGCCTAATAAACTGATTTGTTGCACTTCATTCTTACTCTCTTAGGTGCTGCTGTCATGTTACATTCTGGACCTGTCTTACTGCCTTCACACTACTCTTCTACTTTTCTTTGCACCAACAAATTACACCACACACACCTTCACATCCAAATCTATCTGGTATATATATCCGCACAAAAGATTTCATCCTCTTTCTAGTCAGCATCCGAAATAGTCAATATTTTCCCAAACTCTAGTCTGTTGGCTAAATCCTTGCTTACCAATTGATGCGAATCAAGGAGATACTTATAGAAGTCATCTAACATGTTGACCAATCATGAATGATACCTTAAGAACCTTGATCACCATCAATATCTCATCCAGAATAATTCTGATGCTCTGTCGGTTAGTTCTTCCTCTGTCTACTCTGCCAAACTGGACCCCAATATTAGATGCTCATATCTCTTCAGTCTTTCATCACCGGAGGCTCAATCCCTGGAATCAATTAGTCAAGGTATTCCTCTTGACTTCCCCAAGTCTGCACTTTACAAAGATACTTCCTCTAAGAGATCCAGACCTGACTGTCAGACCTTGCTGCATGCTCTGTTCTTGCTTACCGGACCAAAGTATTCTTCAATCTGACTTCTAGTAAAGATACACCATGTCCTGCAGATGTGTGGAATGGTCTTTGTTGCCATTAATGACAACACCAATGAAGCCACACAGTGTCTGTTGCCAACAATCTCCCCCTTTGGCATTGATGGCAACACTTAGTGAAAAATGACTAAGTGTTATACTACACTCCCCCTTGGTTGATGCTCTGTTCTATTGTACATTTTACCGGAGCTCCCCCTTAGCTAGATTCCACATTTTTCACTGCTCCTCACTCCCCCTTTGACATCAATGTCAAAGGGTAGGGTCCGCACACTAAAATTTCCCAAAAACAATCCATACTTAATCGCATAAGTATATTATCCGGTTATACTTTACATATACTTTAAGATATCTACAAAAGTGTTTTTCAATTGTACAAGTTCTATTGCCCAACTCAACTTCATCCTATCCAAAATTGAGATGTGACCACTCAACAAGAATGCAAAAGCTTCTGCCTTCTTTAGATCTGTTGGATCACTAGTCCGGGCTGTAGTCTGAGCATCACTTAGGGCCTCATGCATGGCCTCTAACTTAGGGATAATGATCCCTCTAAGTTCACTCAACCTACTTATTCTATTTTTCTTCTCCTTCTCAATTTTCTTAATTTCATTCAAGACTGCAATAGTTTGACATTCTTGATTGATTACTGGAGATGAGAGAGGATCAAAACTTTGAGACAAACTTAGTAGTTTATCTTCTTGCTCTTTTACTTTCTTATCAACATCTTTGGTCACTTTGGGCCAGGATAAACAAAATTTATAAATATTTCCGCCATCTTTGAGAGCATTTTCTAAACTCTTTATCCCAATATCCATAACTCTCCTATCATTTGAGATTAGACCCTGTACTTCAGAGAATCTCTTATCCAAAAATTCTTTCCTAACTTTCTCTTCTGCTGCTTTCTCTAAAGAATCAAAATGTGTATTAATAGAATTTACAAGAGACTTTAGATTACTGGATATGGAGGCTGTAAGATCCTTTTGGAAGAATGGCATGATCTTTTCCAATACACTGGATGCAGTTTCTATGAGCTCATAGTCTTCCATGTGAGACTTTAGCATTTTTTCTTTTGCCTTTGCTTGAGTGAAGGAAGCTAGTTTCATGGTTTGGACTGGAGAGAGGGAATCAAAATTGAATGGACCTTGAACCAATTCCAGTTCATCAAATTCCATCATCTCTTTGGTCAAGAACTCTTTGACTGCTTCTGCTATGTCTCTTGCCGGAGACAGAATTTTCTTCCCTTTTGTAGCCTTACCACTATCATCTATGGCCTTCTCTGTTGGAGTTTTCTCTCCTTCTGCAGCCTTGCTACTGTCATCTTCTTTTTCGTTTGCTTCTTGACTGATCTTCTCTTGTACTCTTTCTTTTTTTTTGAATCCGAAGTCTATAGGGGAAACCGGAGGAGAGATGTTTGCTTGATCATGGACCTCCTCTTTCGAAGCAGAGGAATCTAAGTCCTTACCATTTTGTTCACCTATCTCCTTTACCTCTTCTACCACTGTCTCAGTAGATTCTTCTTCAACATCTGTGGCTGAGGGATTATCACGTAAGTCCTCTATAATAGGAATGTTGAATCTTTTGTATGCATTCTGGAGAATCTCTTCTGTCTCTTTTGCTACTTTGTCAGTTTCTTCGAGCATAAGCTAATTCATTCTAGCTTTGCTCCAGAACTCATCCTTACAATCTTTGAAGATCATATTCTTCTGCTTAGGAGTGATTGAAGGATATAGATGAATAGCTATCTATTCTCGAATCTCAAGATCCTTTGCCATAGCATTATTCTTTCTTATTTCTAATTCCTTTTCTAGGCTTTTGGGAATAAGAGATATGATTTCAATAAAAGCCTTGTTGTAGATATTCAGATACCTGACTGTGGCTTCTTGCAAGATTTTTTGGTCAGCTTCATTGTAATCATTATAGAATTCAACCATTGGTTGAAGGTTCCCATCCACAGTAACTAATTTTATGATGTCATCAATGCACAGAGTAGGTTTCTCAACAAATTCTTCTGTTACTTCTTCAGCAGAAAGTTCACCAGATGTTTTCCTTTTCTTCTTCAGTTTCTTTACTTCCTCATCTGATTCTGTCTCTTCTTCATCCTTTTGGCTTGTGTAAGACCTTGTTTCCTTTTTCTTGGTTCTCTTCTCTCCTTTTTTGGATGATTTTGCTTCCAATTTTGATGCCTTTGAGCTTTTTGTAGTGGTAGGTGCAGAGGTCTCAGAAGATCTGGTCTAGGAGGGGACTTCCACTAGAGCACCTTCTTTCTCTGCTTTTTCTTTGTCTTTCTCTACCCTTTCTGTCTTCTCTCTATTTGCATCAAGTGCCTCTTTTGAAATCCCATGCCTCTTGGCAAACTCTTCTACTTCCCTCCTCACTTTTCTTTTTATTTCCGGTTGTCTTAGCTCCACATGGATCTTCACACTTAATTCTTCAAAGGTTCCAAACCTTTCTGCTTTAGGATCCTTGGATTGACTAAGCATGTGTTGAACATGTAGCTCAACAATTTTCTCATCTACTTCATACCCCATTGGCATGATCCAGACTATTCTTGGCTCTACTGCTTCCATTAGACATTGATCAGTTGATCAGTTTCTACCATAAAGCATACTGTATCTTTATACTTTTCAACTAAAGATTGGGGGATTCTCTCTCTTGCTTGCATCATGCTCTAAAAATTCTTGAAATAGCCCCAGAGTGTTGTATTTTGTGCCTTGGCATCACCAAGCCCATGTACATAATCTTTGATTTGGATGGCTACTAGTCTATCATTCTACCATACCCAGCCATTGGATCCGGGAAGCTCATTCATGAAGTAGAAGAACAAGCATAGTATCCGCCCACCATACTTGAAGGAGTTCTTCTTGTCCTTCTTGATCTTTTGTAGGTTTTCCATTAGTTGGCTCAGAAGGAGTTCACAAAGATCATAATCTGCATTTTTCCTCAACATTTCATAAGCAGTGTAAATTACAGTTTCGGGTATTGAATTTTCCCTACTAGAGTGATATATCTTATAACCAATGATCATGGAGGCAAACTTGACATCCAAATCAGTGATGTCTTGTATTGTCATTACTCTTTTGTCAAATTTTGATCTGGTAGCCTCACTCACAGTTTGATTCTTGACGGATTTGAGAATAGGAATCCCACCGGATGAGTGCAATCTGGTTAATACCCTAATGGCATCCTTGGTTATCTTAAATGGCCTCATCAACCATATAAAGTTATCATGCATTCTACTTAGAACATACCGGACCCATTCATCTTTTGCAAAATAGGGGAAATGAATGCATTGTGCAAAATGCTTGTCCCGGATGGCTTTATATTGAGTTTTGAGTTCAAATGAGTCATCTATCAAATGCTTGTGATAGATATCAACCATCTTAGATTCCCCAAATTCTTCAATATTCGCATGAATATATGCCCTAACATCTTCTACATGCGGAACCCCATGCGGAATGCTTGAAAAGGCGCCTACGGGATCAACTTCTAGGGATTTATATGGATGTTTCTTGAACTTTTGACGTGGCCTATCAATGATCTTTACAACATTCGGTGTAGTCATCTTCAAAAGATTTGACAAAGAAATATTCAATAACAGAAAATACCTTTTGCGCTTCTAGGGTTCGCTGAGTGGGCTAAATTAATTTGCTGGATGAATCGACTTCAATGGTTGATCTTTTGAGAATTTGAGATAATTTGTTGTAGAGCTCTTTTTCTCTTCTTCTTGAATGCAAATGTGCAAATGACGAGTGAATGAACCCTTTTATTTCTGGGAAAACCCTCATTTCATATTGCAATAAATGCGCAACTCAAGTCATTCCGGTTGCTTGGTTCTTATTTTGAGAAAGATCTTTTTTCGGATCACTGAGATATACTTAGAGTAATCCTTGGTGATTAATAACAAATTATCTTACATTCCCTAAACACTTGATCTATCCATAGCACAAGATGCCTCGAATTTGAATCATACCAGATTTAACTGTGATAATCTTGTTTTACCGGATGACTGTTAAACTGGATCAATCTTGGAAGATTAGACTATTCAAATCTTCCTCCAGATCTTCCATATCTTTACCAAGCTTTCTTTAGATGTTTCTCTGAGAAACCTTTTATTCCACAACTTCCCATGTCCCAATTTTAGGCACCAATTAACTGGCTAGGGGAAAATATTTTTCCTTGTGTCTCCCCCTGAGCTAGAGCTCACTTTTTAATTTTTGGAAGGAATATCAGCACCAGAT
Organism: Cunninghamia lanceolata; assembly: GCA_027924645.1. NCBI lineage: Eukaryota > Viridiplantae > Streptophyta > Pinopsida > Cupressales > Cupressaceae > Cunninghamia > Cunninghamia lanceolata. Next base: position 10,870,417 of record BSBN01000320.1, read on the forward strand.
TCTAGTGCGGATCCATCCCCTACATTCTTTGTACTTCTCTTCACCCAAATCTTGTTCATCTCACTTTTAACTTCATCCACATTCACTTTTCCTTTTCCTTTGTCTTGATTCTGATTATGATACATCGAACCCCTTTTGTCCTGGTTCTTGCTTCTATAGAATTTGGTAATATGACCGGATCTATGGCAATTGTGGCAAACAACATTTCTTTGCATATTTGAATGATATCCTCTTGATCTGCATTGATTAACCATATGTCCCATTCTATTGCATGCAAAGCATCTACCATTGAATGAATTGTTCATTTGCATATTTCTGCATTCATGAGATTTGTGACCATACCTTTTACAATTGAAACACTGTCTGGAGAAGGATGTATTGGTCTGATTTATTCTCTTTCTGCACTGATTAGCTTTATGACCAAAGTTATTGCAGTTGTGGTAGTATCGATTGAAGGATGGATATCTTTGAGCATTAGGTTGCCTTACCGGAGGTCTTCTAGGCCTGTTCCTTGGATTTCCTGATCCAAAATTCTTCTGACCGGATCCGAAGCTTTCACCTTTCTCATATCCCAAGCCACACTTGTCATCTACCCTCTTTTGGCTTTCAAGAAGAACTTCAAGTTGAGCAGAACTTATCTTGAATTTCTCTTTGTATTCATTTGTTGTTTGAAGATCCTTTTTAAGAGTGTCAATTTGATCCTCAAGTTTTTCTTCATTATCTCTAGCATCTTCAAGATCAGATTCTAGATGCCTGATTATTCTATCCATTTTGTGGCAGTCTTCTGACTTCTCCTTGAGAGATTGTCTTAGATCATCTTTAGTTTTTCTTTTCTCTTCAATTTCTTGGGTGAATTTCATAACTCCTGATTCCATTTCATGTCTTACCATAATAACCTCTTTTGATAACTTTTCACATAACTTGGTTTTCTCCTTCAGATCTTCATTTGTACCATTGTCTTCACTTTGACTTGCCAATTGTTGAAGTAGATCTTTTCTTTTTTTCATAGAGATACTCAGTTTCCCTTTTAGTTCATTTTTGAAATCATCAGCCTGTTTGAGTCTTTCCTTCAATTCATTGACTTCAGAGTTTGATTGCTCAAGATCATCTAGGGAAGACTGAAGTTGATCCCTCATACCATACACATCCATTTGAGTTCCCAGATCTTCCTCAAGCTATTAGGCTCTTTTTGGAGGAACTTGGCTCTGATACCAATTGTTGATAACTGAGAGGGGGGGTGAATCAGTTATCTTAATTATTTCAGCTTTCTAAATTTCCTTGTCAATTAGTGCAACATTAAATTAAATAAGTAAACATAACCATGAAATGGAAATAACATCAATACACATGACACAATGATTTTGACGTGGAAAACCTTGTTAGGGGAAAAACCACGGGGTGATTAACCCAAGATTGTATTCTCTGTTAGAAGAATAAGATAGTACAAAATGGCACTTGCCAACTAGGGCTCACTGCCCGAGTACACTGCTCACAAGAGGCTCACTGCCTACAATAGAATATACAAGGAAACTAGATACTTGAACTAATGAGAAGCATCCACATATGCTGAGGTTCAGTTCCAGTTAAGCCCAATATACTGATCTGCTGCACTTCATTCTTACTCTCTTAGGTGTTGTTGTCCTGTTACATTCTGGACCTATCTTACTACCTTCACACTTCTCTTCTACTTTTCTTCGCACCACAAAATTACACCACACATGCCTTCACATCCAAATCTATCTGGTATATATATCCGCACAAAGGATTTCATCCTCTTTCTAGTTGGCATCCAGAATAGTCAATATTTTCCCAAACTCTAGTCTGTCGGCTGAATCCTTGCTTACCAATTGATGCAAATCAAGGAGATACTTATAGAAGTCATCTAACATGTTGGCCAATCATGAATGATACCTTAATAACCTTGATCACCATCAATATCTCATCCGGAATAATTCTGATGCTCTGTCGATTAGTTCTTCCTCTGTCTACTCTACCAAACTGGACCCCAATACTTAGATGCTCATATCTCTTCAATCTTTCATCACCGGAGGCTCAATCCCTGGAATCAATTAGTCAAGGTATTCCTCTTGACTTCCTCAAGTCCACACTTTACAAAGATACTTCCTCTAAGAGATCCGGACCTAACTGTCGGACCTTGCTGCATGCTATGTTCTTGCTTATCAGACCAAAGTATTCTTCAATCTGACTTCCGGTAAAGATACACCATGTCGTACAAATGTGTGGAATGGTCTTTGTTGCCATCAATGACAACACCAATGAAGCCACACAGTGTCTCTTACCAACACAAACACTCTGTCAAACACATCTTCCACTACCGCACAATCCAAAACTTGAAACTCTAGATATAACACCTCTAAACACCTCTGATTATCACATCCAAACTACACAAACATATTTTAACCCATGAAGAAATGTGGAGCACAACACTGAACACACCTTTGTCACACTGCACACTGTTTCATTCAAATTTTCTCAAAAGCACTTGGAAACCAAGTGAACCATCTTCATCAGCAACACTTCTCAACATCCTCAAACACTTCTCATCATGAATACACTAGAGTTTGACATCAAGCCATGATATAGATGACAACATAGTGCAACATTCTTCAATAGTACCAACACTCTCCACAGTAGATTTGACATCAATAACAATACTAATGACAACACCAGCTTCCAACAACTCCAATGCTAGGGGTTGACATCAATGACAACACCAGTAAACTTCCAACAATCTCCCCCTTTGTCACTGATAACAACACCAACTCTCTGAAAAACCATCAACAACAAAATCAACCAACAATAATTGTGCAATCAACAACACTCCCCTTGACTAGGGTATCTCTTACTCTCCACACTCTTTACCTCTACTTCATAGACTTCTTCTCCTCCTACTCGAGGAGTTCTTCATTCTCTTATGAACACATTCTCTCACCCTGTGTTTTTCGAACCAACTTTCCTGTACTATGGTTTTTCAACCACTCTAACTCTCTCCCCCTTTGAAATCAATGGCAAAGGGAAACAAATTCAACCAACTCTCTTTCCTGTATACTTCGCACTTTCCTCTTCTGCATTGAATTCTTTTGCTCTCCCCCTTTGACAACACTTCAAAGGGAAACACTTGCAACATCAACAAGCACCTGCTCTCTCTCCACTACTCTCACTTTTCTACACTCTCCCCCTTAGGGGTATAAAATATGCTCAATCTAACTGCACCAACTAGTAGTACCACTAGGCCTACTCCCCCTAAGAAGTAGCCTTCAACATTAGTCCAAGACCAAGAATGTATCTTGAAATGCTTCCCGAACAGATGCACACACTTATGCATCTAATTGAAAGGAGGGGCAATAACCCCTAACTTCTGCTAGAGATTCTCAAAGGTGTCTTTAAGAAGAGCCTTTGTAAAAATATCTGCAACTTGATCCTTAGTAGGCACATACTCCAATTTCACCTCATTATCTACAACCTTCTCTCTTAGAAAGTGATATCAGATAGAGATATGTTTTGTTCTTGAATGCATTACCAGATTCTTTGAGATATTGATAGCACTTGTATTATCACACAAAATAGGAATAGGTTCATCATATGATAATTTGATATCCTTCAATGTCTACTTCATCCATAACACCTGTGTACAACAAGATGCTACTACAATGTACTCTGCCTCTGCAGTAGATAATGACATTGAATCCTACTTCTTACTCAACCATGAAACCAATTTGCTTCCAAGAAAGAAAGTACCACCACTTGTACTTCTTCTATTATCTATACATCCTACCTAATTTGCATTTGTATATGTACTCAAAGAGAAATCAATATCTTTAGGATACCATAAGCCATGATCTGGAGTGCCTTTCAAGTATCTAAATATCTGTTTTACTATTGTAACATGTGATTCTCTAGGATCTTCTTGAAATCTAGCCACAAGACAAATTGCATGCATGATATCCAATCTGGTAGTAGTTAGGTATAGCAATCCACCAATCATTGATCTCTACTTTCTTTAATCTATCTTAAGAGGTTCATCACTCTTTCTCAACTTACATCCAATAACCATAGGAGTACATACCGGTTTCGAATCCTCCATCCTAAACTTCTTCAACATTTCCTTAATATACTTTGACTGTGAAATGAAAATACCTTTTTCTAATTGACTAATATGTAACCCAAGGAAGTGTTGCAAGGTGTGGCCCTTGGTCTCCTTGTTCAGTGCTTTGCTACGGTGGTTTGCGACAAGGGCTTAACCACCTCCCATTCTTGTTAAGTCAAGTGGTTGTATCGGGCATTAACAGGTTGATCTTTTGGTGCAACAGCAACTAAAAATTGGTATCAGAGCCGAGGTCATGGGTTCAAACCCCACACTTGCACTAGGGGGGATTATTGCAAGGTGTGGCCCTTGGTCTTCTTGTTCAGCATTGTGCTGCAGTGGTTTGCAACAAGGACTTAACCACCTCCTGTGCTTGTTAAGTCAAGTGGTTGTATCGGGCATTAACAAGTTGATCTTTTGGTGCAACGGCAACTAACATGAAGAAATTCATTTCCCCACACATTGACATTTCAAACTTTTTTTGCATCTCCTCTGCAAATCTCTTGCACATACGTTCATTTCCTCCAAAGATTGTATCATCAACATATACCACCACAATTAGGATTTGATCTTCTTCAACTTTGAAGTACAAATTTCTATCTGTAGTACCCTTTTTGAATCCTTGTTGTAGCAGGTATCTATCCAATCTTGTATACCAAGCTCTAGGAGCCTATTTGGGTCCATACAATGCCTTATTTAATTTTTAGACCATATTTGGATCATCTGATAACTGAAATCCTTCTAGTTGTTCAATGTATACCTTTTCTTCCAATTCTCCATTCAAGAATGCAAATTTCACATCCATCTGATAAACTTTGATGTCCTTATGAGCTGCAAAATACAAAAACATTCTAATGGCCTCCATTCTTGCCACTAGAGAAAATGTTTCCTCAAAATCTATTCCTTCCACTTGTGAGTAGCCTTTACACATAAGCCTAGCCTTATTTTTGACTACTTCTCCATTCTCATTCAATTTGTTCTGGAACACCCATTTAGTTCCTATCACATTTTTATTTTTTGGTCTTGGAACAATTTCCCAAGTCTGATTCTTCTCAATCGGCATCAATTCTTCTTCCATAGCTTTGATCCAGTGTTCATCTTTGAACACTTCAGTCACTGTTTTAGGTTCTATTTTAGAAAATAAGCACAAATTTACCTGTTCATCTGTCATAGCAATTTTTCTTCTTGTTAATACACCTATGTTCTTATCTCCAATAAGTTGATCCTCGGAATGATTCTTCTGCACATATTGGGAGTCTTAGGAGTCCTTTTCAGAGCATCTTCTTCATCAACTTGCATCTCCTTTTCATTTTCTTCTTCTCTTTCTTCTTCTTTAAAAGGGAACTCATCAAATTCATATCCTTCTATTAGCACTAAGCTTTGATGTGGTTCTTCATCCACTTTGACATTTGCACTTTCAACTAACTTATTTAGCCTCTTGTTGTAGTACCTGTAAGCCTTGCTCTTTGTAGAATATCCATGGAAGATTCCTTCATCTAATCTTGTATCAAACTTTCCCAAGTTTTCTTCATGTCTCCTAATATAGTACTTGCTTCCAAACACTCTAAAATATTTAATGATAGGAGTTCTTCCATACCATAGTTCATATGGAGTCTTTGAACTATTGACCCTTACTTGCACTCTATTTTGTATGTAGATTGCAGTGTGAATAGCTTCTCTCCAATAGATATCCGGTAAATTTTCTTCTGAAAACATTATCCTTGTTGCTTTTGGAACTATCCTATTCTTCCTTTCCACAACTCCATTCTGCTGAGGAGTCCTAGGAGCTAACAAATGCCTTTCTATTCCATGATCTTCACAAAAATAGTTAAACTCATTGGAGGTGAACTCACTACCTCTGTCAAACCTCAAGCACTTGATTTTCATATCTATTTCATTTTCAACCATAACTTTAAATGCTTTAAACTTATCTAAAGCTTCTGATTTTTCTTTGAGAAAGGTTACCCAAGTCATTCTAAAGTAATCATCATTAACATGAAATACCTATCACCTTGAAAACTTCATGTTCTTGTAGGTCCACATAGATCTGTATGTACCAACTCCAACGGTCCTATGGTATAATACTCTTTGGTTTTGAAATTATTTCTTGTTTTCTTCCCAATCTAACATTCCTTGCAAATTGCATTGATAGGCTTTGTAATTCTTGGAAGATCTCTCACAACTTGAATAGAGATGGTCCTCACTAGTCTATCAAAATTGATGTGACACATTCTTCTATGCCATAGCCAACTTTCATTGATTTGAGTCATAAAGCACATACCATTAGCACCTTTGAGCTGATATACATTTCCTTTTGTCCCTATTCCTGTAGCAACTAGGATCCAAAGCTTTCTTTTCTGATCTCACAACCACCATCCTAAAACATAAGGTTATATCCTCTACTACACATTTGTCCTATACTTAGAAGATTATGTTGGAGACCCTTGACATAGAGAACATCATCTATATTATGCTTGCCATCAAAACTAATTGAACCTTTTCCATAGATCTTAGCAAATGAATCATCTCCAAACTTAACAAAACCTCCATCAAACTTCTCAATCTTAACAAACTTATTCTTATCACCTATCATATGATTTGAACATCGATCATTAATTATCCAGTAGTTTTTCTCTTCTCTTGCATGAAAATCATGAAAAGCGGCTACCAAAGCTCCTTTGATAGTGTGTCCTATTTCTAGAGCAATTTCCTTCATACATCTTTCAGAGTTGGTATAATTAGATCCAACATTCAAATCCATGAACAAGCATTCATCACTTTCATCATCTGGATAGTTAGAATCATCATCAATTATGCTGGCATCTTCTTTAACATAAAAACTCCTCTTGATTGATTTACCTTTGTTATCCTTGAAATTGTCATTTGAGATTTTGACTGAATATTTTGAAGCATAATGACCTATCTTTCTGTATAATGAAAAATTTGGATAAATGTTGAAAATGATAAAACAATGAAATGCATTACCTAAGCCAAATCTTCAATACCTCGAATAGATAGATGCAAGATGAATTGTTTGATTGATTTGATATGTTGGTTGATCAATTTAGCAGCATAACAATAAGATGAAGATGATTGATGAAAGAATGATAGATGATAGATAATAAGATGGCAGATAATGGATGAATGATGCAAAGGCTCTAATGATATTTCGGCAGCATAAGGATACTCAAGACTCAAATGCATGCTAATGGCTTGGGAGAGGGTTGATTTATAGGAAAGGCTTGATTTGAATGGATGGTTGAGATTAAAAGGCTAAATGATTGATGTGGATGGCTATGATTGATTAGTTATTCCCACTCTTCAAGGGAGTTGTAGTCATGTGACAAGTATACAAAGGAAGATAAGGCTCATGTGTGACCATGTATACAAAAAGTACTACATGTGTGATTGTGTACATAAAAAGTACTACATGTGAAAGATATTAAATAAAAAATGTAGTACCACACATGATTCAATTAAGAGGTGGACAAGTGTTGGAATGTGGTGAGAGGTGAGGACCTAATTCAAATATTTTATTTAAATTAGTTGGGATATGTGAGGGAAATTAATTAAATAAATAAGATTTATTTAATTAATTTGGAAGATGATTAGGATAGGATTGGGATATGATGTGGAAATTAATTAAATAAATAAAATTTAGTTAATTAATTGGCTAATGGATTAGTGGAATTAGGAGTGGGTTTAGGACAAAATGTTACATGATGTCTAAGATAATATATTTGACTAGATGTTGTAGGACATGGACAAATTTGGAACAATTTTGGGTGTCTACATTTTGCCCCTCTTTGAGATGATGTTCAAGATAAGATTTGTGTCGAGTAACATCATTTCAAAGAAGCTAAAGTATGGATAGAGGAAAAGGATAATGATGGAAAGGATAGGATGAGGATGCCCCCTCGAAAGGATAGGCGGGTTGGACAAACACGGGTAGGCTCTCAAAATGAAAGGGATTGGCTAAGGAAGAAAGATAAGGGAATAGATAGAAGAAATGAATGATACGTTATGCTGCAATGAAAGTGAGCAACCATGATGTTTGATATAGCACTAGACGTTATGCATCAAGGTATAAGGACCAAGGTGACGATGTGTCTTGTGCCCCAGCATAATACAACCTTGTCTAATGTATGAGGAAGTAAACTTAGAGCATTGAAGTCCTAATGCACAAAAGGAATGATATGACCTTAGATGCAAAAGATAATGAAAAAAGCTATTCCAACATACACAAGATATGAATATTAGCTGGAATGATATCGATGTGATACAAATGCAAGATAAAAAGATAACACACACAAGAAAGCAAGCAAGCATGCACAAATGATACAAAAACAAACATGTATTGCCCCTGTCAAGCTGTAAACCAATGATTGATTGATTGATTGATTGATGATAGTGTTATCATAGAGGGGAATGCTATATCTCTAGATCAACACAAGGATGCGGGAACGATATATCCCATTGATGATGATGATTGTTTGATTGATTGATTTGGTTTACGACAAGATTAGGATCAAGACCATGGATTTGATTAGATAATTTGACTTGATTGATTAACTTGATTGGTATGGATAAATGATGACTTACATTGGGATCATTGCTTTGATTCTTTGGATTGATTTGATTGGATGAAAGGATGATTGGATTGATAAAAATGTGATTGATGAATTTGATAGATTGATTTGATTTGAGTTTGATGTTATTGATGGGATGATATGGATTGGATTAATGTGATTTTTATTGATTGATAGATTGTCTTGATTTGATGATTTGATTGGATATTTGATTTTCTTTGATGGATTTGAGATTTGATGATGATTGATCATTGATGAATTTGATTTGATTTGATTGGATTTGTTTTGATGGATTTGTGATTTGATTTGATTATTTTGATTGATGATAGATGATAGGTGATTTGATTGGATTTGGTTTTGATGAAGTGATGGATTTGATTTGAGGGTTGGTTTTATTGCTTAGATTTTTTATGGATATTTGATTTTTTTGTATTTTTGAAATGTTTTGATTTTATTTTTTGAATTTTTTTAAAAAAATTTTTGGGGATTTTTTTGTATTTTTTTGAAATGTTTTAAAAAATGCCAATGGATTTACAATTTAGGTAGCCTTTGTTCTTAATACCAATGATAAGGGAAAAACCAACTCTAGGTGCAAGAAGGTGGGTGGGATGAATGGATAAAAGGATGGGCAATAGTGGATGGGATGGAAGGCTCATGATATATGGATGGATAAGAGGATGGGTCATATAACAGAAAGCTCATGATATATTATGGATGGATAAAAAGGATAAGTCATGGAATGGAATGGATGTATGCGTAAGAGAGAAAGGATGTGATCTCTAAAAGGCTATGTCACATAGGAATAACATGCCCCATTCTAGGTACAATACTTAGGATTTTTCATGACAAGGCTTATGACCATAGGATGATTGGATTGTTTGGAAAGGGTGAGGTATATCAAGATACATCCAAAGTATATTTCAAAATTTTGCCCTTAATCTTTATCAAGATCAAAAGGAGGAAGGGTGGATGAATAGACTCAATAAGATAGGTATATGGGTGTAATAGCTAAGGATGGTAGGATAATATATGGCAAGATAGGATGGTATGGCATGATAAGATAGAAAATGATAGGTTGTAAATGATAAGATGGATGAGACAATGTGCCCCCAAGTGTAAGTGACATAGAAGATCAACCTACACATGATGCTTGTTTTCCAGGTTTTCATCATGGTACTTATCCAAGGCGCCTGTTTACTAGGTTTTCACCATTGGATGAAGGGTTTTCTCTTTACTTTTTTTATTTTTTTAGATGGGATAGCATGCCAATTACACATGGTGCCTGCGAACAGGTTTTCACCATGGTAATGGATAGGAGGGACTCAATTGTTTATTGCTATGAAAAGTGATAATGTCCCATTAGAGAATGATGTCATCGCATGGACCATGTCATTATGCTCATAGATGTTGGTAGGGGATTTCATGGAATAGTGATGGATTAGGTAGATAGTGGATTATGAAAGGTTCATGCAAGGATGGATGGGGGATAGTGGATTAAGCATGGAAAGCTAGTGGATTATGATGTGGATTATATATGGAAGGATAGTGGATTATGATGTGGATTATGAAGGAAAGGATGAAAAAGGATAGATGAAAGGCTTATGCAAAAGCATGGACCATAGGAAAGTGATGGGGAAGATATGTAATATAATGGATGAAGGTTGGGGAGATGGAGGTATGTGGGAATGTTGTGGAATGGAAGGGAACCATGACCAATGGTTGCACACATCATGATAAAAATTGAATCTTTTCAGGGGAAGGTGGTGTAAGAAGCAGTGGCGATGTTTGCTTAGGAGATGGGTGGTGAAGGGATTTAGGTACTCACATAGACTTAGTATTTTTATTATTTTTGTTTTGCTTGTGGGATTTTTGGGATATTTGAAACTTTTGAATGGAATGGAAAAGTTGGGATTTTTGAGATGTGGATGAGGATGCCTCATTTGACTTGCTTGATTTGTGCTTAGGGACCCAAACCATTTTAGTTTTGACCTTTTCTTGTGAAGATTTGGGCTTGGGTAGTGGTTTGGATAGCTTTGTAAATGTACTTTGCTTTGACTTTTGGCATTGATGTCCCAAGGCATTTGGACCCTTAGGATTTTGGCTTTATGAAAGGAGGCATCCAAATTTTTATTTTGGAATCCCATGGGTTTGGTGGAACTGAGGTTGGTGAAAGGAGTGGAAGCTTTATGTTTAGACAATATGTGCATTTGTTGGTCATGATTAGGATTGTAAGGGTGCTTGTGGATAAATGGATAATTAGGCATTGGTAACAATGGAGACAAAGTAGATGGAGGGATATTAGGAGTTGGAAGGAGTGGAGGTAATGTGGATAGTGGGATGTTAGGAGTTGGAAGTAATGGAGGTAAAGTGGATGGTGGAAGGTGTATGGTCACATGCTTTTGACATTTGTAAGTTGATGGAGGTGGAATGGCTACATATGTTTTGGGTATATGATGTGGTTTGTGATGGAAAGTGGACTTAGGAGGGATGGAGGAATTACCAACATCTTTAAAGTGTTTACCTTGGGGTGTATATCCAAGGCTATATGATCATGGAGGAATCTTGACATGGTTTGGCTCCAAAATACCTTGTTCATAAAGGCCTATGCCTTTACCTTGGTAGTTCATGTTTTGGAGGATGCGATGGACTATAGGACTTGGTGTGCTTTGAACATTTGACTTGAGTTCATTATTGGATGGAGAAGGTGAAGTGGAGGACAAAGGTTGTTGTTGTCCTAAGGAGGAACACTCATGGAGGAAGGTATAAGACCACTAGGACATAATAGTGGATTTGAAGTGGAGTTGATGGCGGATGTAGAAGGATCATTAGGATCTTGATTATGTTCAGTATGTTCACTAATATCCAAGTTATTTGTTTGATCTTCTATGCTTCCTTGGGGGACAAGTGTCTCATCATGACAAGTGGATATTTGTTCATTATGGATAGGGCTAGATGACGGATGACTAGGAGCAATGTGGATATCTTGCTCATGGATGGATATAGGATTAAGGATAGGATCAAGGTGCTCATGGATAGCTTCTTCATAGGTATCATCTTGATCATAAAGAAGGTAAATGTTATGGATAGGTTGAATTTGGATAGCTTGCTCATGAATGGTTGTTGGGAGATGGATAGGATCAAGTGGCTCATGGATAGATTCATCATTATGGCTATCATCTTGATCATGGAAAAGATACATGCTATGGATGGGTTGCATAAAAGTGATTTTACCTTGAGTTGGACTAGGGCTTAATGTTTCCACATGCTTAGGATTAAACCTTTGACATACCTCTTGGGTTGCTTGAATGGAAGTGGATAACTCTTGGATAGGCTTGACATGTTCTTGAGGGTTATTGACATGAAGGTACCATAGCTCTTGACTTGGGTTCGTGATAGGCTTGATTGTTTGTGGGTCACATGATGGGCTTGAAAAGCTAGGATGGTTTAGGACTCTTTTATAGGCTCATGAATGGGTGTTTGACATGGGGATAAGTTGTTCCTAGCTAGTAGCCAATGGATCACATCCTTTGCAAGTGCATGTGTGGAAGGAAAACATAGTGGATGGATGATAAGGGTAGATGGTGTTGTAGGCTTAGGATTATGATTAGGTTGAGGGATAATTGGATTAAATGGATTAGGATTTGGAGTGGGATTAATCTTACCACAATTTATGAGGTTTTTTATCAATCTCTTAAGTTTGGCATAATTGGTTGTCGTATGACCCTTAACCCTATGGTATGCACAATATGGATCATCTTTATACCAAGGGGGTTTAAAGTGGATTTCTTCAAACAATTTTTTCAGTGGAAGCTCAATCAAATTTTCTTGGACCAATTGTTGTACAGTTATGTCCAAGGGATCTTGTGGTGGGGGATTAATGGAACATGGGGATGAAGGTAATTAAGGTTGATGGACCAATGGGCTAGGATTAGGATCACATGAAGGTTTTAGGATAGGACTAGTTGGCTTATGTGTTGGCATGTGATTGGATGGTGGAGGCCACTCTAGATTGGTATCTCCCTTGTCAAAGGTAATTAGGTCTTGTTGCATTAGACTCACATAATCTTGGTAGTTGGGTGAAATGGTAGGATATGTAGACAAAAGATCTTGGGGTTGATATAAAGTTGAGGGCATTTGATCTTGTTGCCAAGGTGGACTTGGCCTCACATGTTGTTGTGATGTGGGTGGATATGTTGACGTGGCATTGACATGATAGGTGGATGAATTAGGTTGGTATGAAGTTGAAGCGGATGACACATAGGATTGAGGTGGAATTTGTTGAGGTTGGGATGGTGTTTGGACTTGTTGTTGTGATATGACTTGTTGTTGTTAAAATTGTTGAATGGGTTGTTGTGATGGTTGGAATTGTTGAATTGGTTGATGTTGTTGTAGTTGAATGTGTTGATGTGATGATTGGAATTGTTGAATTGTTTGAGGGTGTTGTGGTGGAGGGATTGCATAGGGTAATCATTGATGTGAAGTTAAGGGTGATGGCATGTAAGGTTGAGGTGGCATTAGTTGTTGATAGTGAATGGATAGAGGATGATGTGCTTGTTGGGTTTGACATGTGGCTATGAGATGGTGGGCTTGTGCTATGAGCTGTCTCATTTGAGGTGATTGGCTTGGTTGAGGTTGAAGTTGTTGGATGATGCCTTGGAGCCTTTGAATGATTCCTTAGTTTAGGGGTTGTGGTGCTTGATAAAGTTTTTGGAGGAAGTTTTGGAATTTGGGTACTATGTCTTCTAATGTTGGCATGTTGTCACACAAGTGTTTAAGTCTTAAGTCCTTTTTCACAAGTGCTTGCCTATGATTTGGATGATGATGTGGATTGTTTGGATGATGATTTGATGATTAGGATGAAGGTGACTAGGATGTAATTGATTTGGATGTGTTTAGGATGAAATTGATTTGGGTACGATGTGTAGGATGACTCATTTATGTGTTTGATGTTTATAGCTTGATTTGGCAATGTTCAAACAAATGATTATGCATATACACACATGAATCACTCACACAAGACACATAAGTAATTTTTTACTTTGAAAATGAAATGTGATGATCATTAAGCAAGCACTTGAAAACACATCAACAAGCCTAATGTCTAGTCAAGTGGGTATGGCCAATTAGGTCTTAGGCTAGATTGCACAAGGTTGACTAAGGAATTGAAAGTGAAATCCTGCCACACAACTGGGAGAAAGGGGTAACCCACCCTTCACCTTCACTTCCCAAAGGTATAAAGTTATTTGAGGCTTAGCCAAGAGTGACAAGATTCCAACTCCCGATGAGGGTGTCTTTCTATTCAGCCTTGGTTGAGGTTGTCTCTTAGAGTGGTGTGTCTCCAAGTAGGCCTCCTAAATAGGGTAAACAAAAGCAAACCAAGTGAGTTGTCACTTGATTCACACTCGCAGTTGTAAATTAACCCTTTAGAAAATGAAATGTGTGGAAGACAATTCAAGCACTTGTTCTTTTTAGACCCAAATCCAAATGTGATAGAAGACACTTGTTTGTTTTATCCCAATTTTTGATGTGGTTGCAAGCAAGTTGTTCATTTTAAGCCCAAAGTCCAAATGTGTGATCAAATGATGATTGAGAGATGAAAGATGGAATGTGTGCACCTTATTAATTTTCTTTCCACTTGTTGTTGTGATTGATCCAAATGTTGCTCCGGCTCCTTTGATTCACCTACAAGTCATCAAATCGCAAAAGAAACAAGTAAACTTGCAAAGAAGATGATTACGTGAAAAAGATGAAATCTGATAAAATCTGATGAAAATGATCTAATACAAAAAAATGGATTGCATAAACAGAAAGTTCAGGAGATTCTAAGCAATTTGAAAAAATAATTCGTTGAAATCTGATTGATTTTGCTGAAGATATGCTCAATTGAAGTTTAAAAACAAGTTTGACTTTGACTGATAAAAAGATGGTAAAATGATATAATCACTTGATAAAACCTACTCTATTGTGAAGTTCATCCTCTCAGATTTCCAATGAGCCCTTGTTTGTGTGATTTGGCCTCCGTATGTGAGAGTTATGATAGAAAAACCAAAATCCCCAATGACAGCAACCAAAAGCAAGTTACAGAGCCAAAAGCGATGCAATTTTGATCATATACGAGCTAAATTTTGACAAAAGTGAATAGTTTTTGCTCAAAAGCAAGGCAAATTTACCAAAAGCGAGTAGTTTTTGCTAAAAAGAAAGGCAAACTTACTAGATGCTTAAAAATTCTCGTTTCTACACAATTAGGTTTAGGATCATTAAAAAAATGACTATCAAAGATTGCAAACCCTAGAATATCAAATCCAGTGGATGAAATATGATTAGATGGACTCCCTGCAGCCACAAATTGATAAATTGAAAACCCTAGAATGATAACTTTATAAGATCTTGCAAAACCAAGGGTGTTAGCTTGATTAAAATGAAAACCCTAATCGAATTGATTGGCAAATGATAATATGATGATCAGAGACATGCAAAATCACAAATAAAAACCCTTGATTGATCAGTAAAAATCCTGCAAAACACCCTGCAAGATTAATTGTTAATAGAAAAACCCTAGACTGCCAAAAGTGACTAAAACAGCTAGAAGCGGCCAGTTTCTGATCAAAAGCGATTCACTGTCAATCAGAAGCGATCACTATTCACTCAAAAGTGATGCATAAATGCCAGAAGTGACTGGTTTTTGCTCAAAAGCGATGCAAAAATGCCGGAAGCGACTGGTTTTTGTTCAAAAGCGAGGTAGAAATGCTAAAAATGACTAGTTTTTGTTCAAAGGCAAGGTAGAAATGCCAAAAGTGACTGGTCTTTGCTCAAAAGTGAGGCAGAAATGCCAAAAGGGATTTTCTGTAGCTCAAATGCGAGTTTCTTCACCAAACACTCTTTTCTTCCCAAAATCGAGGCAAATGTGTACTCAAAATTTATGGAAACAGCGTCCTAGATGCAATGGTGAGGGTAGATTTGAGCTAGGAGATCATCTAAATACATGTTCATCCAAATCTTGACAAACTAAGGTTAGAAAAAGGCAAATTTTTGTAACAAGAACCTACAAAAACTAATGATTAGATCTAATAGGGCATGTTCACATCGGGTTCACCATAATGTATAATAAAAATTTTGGATAAATATTGAAAATGATAAAACAATGAAATGCATTACCTAATCCAAATCTTCAATACCTCAAATATATAGATGCAAGATGAATTGTTTGATTGATTTGATATGTTGGTTGCTCAATTCAGTAGCATAACAATAAGATGAAGATGACTGATGAAAGAATGATAGATGATAGATAATAAGATGGAAGATAATGGATGAATGATGCAAAGCCTCTAATGATATTTCGGCAATATAAGGATACTCAAGACTCAAATGCATACTAATGGCTTAGGAGAGGGTTGATTTATAGGAAAGGCTTGATTTGAGTGGATGGTTGAGATTAAAAGGCTAAATGATTGATGTGGATGGCTAGGATTGATTAGTTATTCCCACTCTTCGAGGGAGTTGTAGTCATGTGACAAGTGGACAAAGGAAGATAAGGCTCATGTGTGACCGTGTACACAAAAAGAACTACATGTGAAAGATATTAAATAAAAAATGTAGTACCACACATGATTCAATTAAGACGTGGAAAAGTGTTGGAATGTGGTGAGAGGTGATGACCTAATTCAAATATTTTATTTGAATTAGTTGGGATATGTGAGGGAAATTAATTAAATAAATAAGATTTATTTAATTAATTGGGAAGATGATTAGGATAGGATTGGGATATGATGTGGAAATTAATTAAATAAATAAAATTTATTTAATTAATTGGCTAAGTGGGATAAGGATGGGATTAAGATAGAATTTTAATTACATGAATAAAATTTATTTAATTAAAGGCTAATGGATTAGTGGAATTAGGAGTGGGTTTAGGACAAAATGTTACATGATGCCTAAGATAATGTATTTGACTAGGTGTTGCAGGACACAGACAAATTTGGGACAATTTTGGTTGTCTACACTTTCCACAGCTAAAATATTTGAAGGGTAACTTACCTCTATATTTTCTAGTGCCCTTTTCAATCTACTTACAAAAATTACTTCCACTTCATCAAAATCATTTGGATATGACTCATCATTCTTTTTTGTCTTGCTAACCTTAAAAGTAGTCTCTTTTCTTGAATAATCTTGACCAAACTCTCTTAATTCAAAATTAGTTAAAAGTACCAAACAATTGATCCCTATTATAATTATCCAAATTTTGAGCTTCTTCAATAGCAGAAACTTTAGCACTATAATATTTTGGAAGAGTTCTTAGTACCTTCTTTACCACTTCGTTTTCCTCTAGCTTTCCACCAAGACCATTGATGGAATTAACAACTTCATCCACTCTATGCATGTAGCTTGCAATATTTTCATCCTCTGACATCTTTAGGGTTTCAAACTTGGTCTTCAAATTCTCCATCTTTTCTTGCTTGACTTTGGCATCTCCTTCATAGATACTTTCTAGCTTCTTCCAGATCTCATGAGTAGTTTTTTAGCTCATTACCTTCACTAATTCTGAATCAGAAAGACTATTCAAAAGAGCAATTCTTGCCATGTCATTGTTCTCATAGTCTTTAATCTCATCATCATCTTTTGGACCATTAGTAGGTATAGTATATTATTTTTCAACTAACTTCCATACACCACACCCTAATGAGACAAGAAAGATTTCCATCTTGATCTTTCAGAAAGCATAATTTGTTCCATCAAATAAAAGAATCTCAATACCTTTCTTGTGTGCTATTCAGATCTACCCCAAGCGGTTAAGCTTCTTCAAGGAAGCTCGAACGCGGCCACAATAATGGGTTACACTTTTTGGGACATCCTGATTTTTGCTGAAATCACATATTTTTAGAAAATATAATGATTTAAGCCTTCAAAGGTTCCATTTAAAAGATTTTAATTTAAGAGGGTTTGATCAGACCCCCTTAGATTCAAACCACCTTGGATAGAACCCTACTAGTTTTAAACCATACCTATAATGGAGTCTCCTCTACACCTATCAAAATGCTGATAAAAAACCACTTTTTATTTACCTTTTGGGGGATCAAATGAATTCATTTAAAATTTATGTTTTGTAAGTATGTAGTCCTTATTATAAGCTTCCCAAAAAGTAAAATTTTAAATATATTTAATTTGATTATTATATTTGTTTTTTATTTCTTGTGAATGTAGGTTTTTCACCGAACATCAAGTTCTCTATTCTACACACATGGAAAATTAGTAAATTAGTGAAAAAAAATTCTAAAAAATATATATGCCCTAGGTATTTATGTCCTTGTTTCAACAAAAAAAGAAAAATTGAATTTTGATACATACAGAAAAAATTATGTTTTACGGAATACGCCTATGTCTAAATTATAATTGGTGTGACTTCAAAACTTAATTATAAAAAAATATTCAACAAAACATTATGAAACCAAATGCATGCCCTATATATCAGTGTTACCAATCTAAATTCAAAAGAATCAAAATTTTATCCTTTGTAGAAAAAAGTTATGTGCTACAGAATACACATCACTTTAAAAAATGTTGTTTACTATTAAAAACTAGTTATCAAAGGAGATGCAAAAAAATTTACAATTTAACTCCAAATTTTTTTAAAAAAATATATTTAGAATCTACACACAAAATCTCACAAATCACTAGTTCGCATCATCTTCAAATTCCTAATGGTTTAGCAGCTATAGGTGTCAGAAAGTGAAGATTTTGTTCAAAATGTTGATTTCAATGTCAAGTCTGGCCAAAAAGTGTAACCCATTATTGTGGGATGACCCCCTCGCTCTGATACCAATTGTTAGATGCACAGGACAACTAAGAGGGGGCGTGAATTAGTTGTACATTAAAACATTAAACCCTCAATACTATTCTAACCCTTATTAGCCTTCAAACTCTTATTATGCATCAACAGATTGTAAACATATGAGACATCAATGTAAACACATCCAAACACAGAAGGGAAACCCAAGAAGGGAAAAACCATGGTGAGGATTAGTTCATATATATATGAATATCAACAATGAATGCAATAGGCTCACTATCGGAGGGCTCACTACCCAAAAGAAGAAAGGCTCACTATCCAAAAGAAGGAAGAATAGAAGAAGATTGTTACAAAGAGATCCACTATCTCATGAAAATAGGAGGATTCCACCACTGCAACCTTATGCCATCAGTAACCTTTGGCTCACTGCCTCTAATAACTTCAAGCATAATGAAATGTAGACACCTTCTACTCACTGCATCCAGAAGTCATAAGCTTTTATGCTTGCACTCAAATCACCACACTTGATTATATCTACATCTTGCATTGTATATATTTTTTCTAATCAAACTTCACCTTGCATTTATATCATTCACAACTTGAAAAACATCTTCAAGTCAGCCACAAAGAGACATATGCATTTCAAATGTGCAAACACCAAATAGGTCGATGCCAAACACCTCCGTGGTGGAAAGAAGTGAATGTGGACCACACCAGGGGTTAATCAGGACCCAAATCTATATCAACACACTACACCACGCTACCGCAAGCAATGAAGCACATCCATAATTAGTGATAACACACCAAGTTGGCCAAACATACATTAATGCCCTTAAACAGTTAAGTTCCTACTTCATCAGGTTTGGAAACAATTTATGGACCACATAATGGCATCATACAATATTCCTGAATATTCAACTTCATCAGACTCTTCTGCAATACTACCTTAACCATTTGAAACAAAGAATGCCTTCATCCGTCATATCAGGATGCACTACCAATTGAATTCCAACACAAGAACTAAACTTGCAGAGTGACCCAACACTAGAAAATCTAAGGGAAAGTAAACATAAAAACTATAAGCATGTTACCAAATCTGCAAGTCAAGAAACCTCAACACAAAGAAATGCGGAGCAATCTCATTTCTCCCAAACAACCTTCTTCATGGGAAAACACTCTGTCAAACACATCTTCCACTGCCACATGATCTAGAATCTAAAACTCTAGATATAACACCTCTAAACACATCTGATCATCACGTCCAAACTACACAAGAATATATTCACCCATGAATAAATATAGAACACAACATTGAATACACCTTTATCACACTGCACACTCTTTCATTCAAATTTTCTCAAAAGCACTTGGAAACCAAGTGAACCATCTTAATCAGAAACACTTCTTAGCATCATCAAATACTTCTCATCATGAATACACTAGAGGTTGACTTCAAGCCATGATGTAGATGACAACATAGTGCAACATTCTTCAATAGTACCAACACTCTCCACACTAGATTTGACATCAATAACAATACTAATGATAGCACTAGTTTCCAACAACTCCAATTCTAGGGGTTGACATCAATGACAACACCCACAAGATTCCAACAATTCCATTTTCTCTTTATAAATAATGGGTTATGGACACACCAACATCACCACATCTTGAGACACATTAAGCGGATACGATAATTTGAAGGTTGCCACGATAGGGAAAATCACACTTCTAGTAACTTTAGGACCAAAAACTATCCAAACCACATTCTACGTCATCAATAGGGACACGGGGTACAATCTACTCCTTGGAAGACCCTAGATACATAGAATGAAAGTTGTGCCATCTACTTTATTCCAAGAACTTTGATTTCTACACATTGGGAAGGTATATGTTGTAAAAGGGGACCCAGATCAAATTCAACATGATAAAGTCTAATATGGCAAACAAGAAAATAGGCATCCCCATCGATTATGAGCTTCCCGTGAATAAGATTTTTGTTCCTAATCCTACACCACAATCAATATGTATCAAGAGAACAAAAATTCTAGAAAAAGCAATAAATAATGCAGAAATGAAAGTCTTAGAAAATGAAACACCATCGAAACAGAAGGAAGTCATCCCCAAGGAATAAACAATGAAAATCATGGAATGGATAGAAAAGGATGGACCCCTTTAGTTTCCTTTATAAATCCCAATAATTGATGCACAACTGGCCTATAAACTCCTTCCTTGTATAGGAGAAAAACCTCATAGAACCGAAGGGCAAGTATTTGAAACAATAGCACTAGATCTAAAAAATGCAGACCCTCACAATGTCTTAGATCCCAAGGAAGACTTGGCAGAAAGCTACACTCCATTGATACCACCAAGTGAGACACGTGTCCCTGAGACACCAGAAGAAAGTGAATCCTATGAACCACTCATGTTGTCGGAGGATTCATACAAACCAATGACACCATTGTGGGAAGTAAATTCTATAGATAACGAATCAACCAATGTAGTAGGAAATCTACCAAGAATGTTCATAGTTTCTCAACCCCAGATGTGACCTACTGCCTCAATGCAATGCAATCAAATGAGCTTGGTGAATGGGAAGCACCCTTAGTATATATCGATATGGTTGAGAGGCTCCCAAATGAAGATGAATAAAGTGAGGGAATGTTTAACAAAGAATGGAAGATGCAAGTAATAGTCAGGATAGATGATCCTATCATCTTTGAATTACTAGGGGGCTACGTAAGATATTCCATGGATCTGAGACCTGAGCCCAACAGAAGAACAAGTATAAGCTTTGTTCCTCCTAATGAACAAAGGGAACCTCAAACTCCCTTTGAGTTATTCCAGTTCCTCCAAAATATTCAGGATAAGCATGAAGTAAAGATTTACATGCAAGATTAGGTTGATATGCTTATGAAATTACTAAGATGCGACAGAGTGTTGTATTGGACTCCCTTACACCAATAGGCTTTCCAAGATTTACTCTATCTCATTTTACCAAGAGAGACCTTAGAATTGGGAGCTCCATAACCAAATGATATCCTGAAACCCTACAAAATTGGAGATCTTGTCTTGAGAAGAGGTAGCACAAAGAACAAGAAATGAAGACAACAAAAGAAATTTATAGAGGATTGGAAAGGTCCCTACGTAGTTAAAGAAGATGTTGATAATGGTGCCTATCTCTCGTGCACAATGGAAGGTGAGGAATTTGGTGAAATAGTCAATGCCCTTCACCTTAAGAAGTATTATGTCTAAAAAAACATAAAAATCATAAAACAGAAAAATAGAAGAAAAAAAATTCAAATATTCCAAAAAAAAAAATTCTTTATTGCATTTTAGTATCATTTTGTCCATCTTGCATTTCAGTGAATGACTCACTCTTGTATTATTTTCATTTTAGTAAGGAGTCTAATGTTACTTAGATGTAGGTGATCCTTTTAGGTTTTGAGATTCCCCTATTTTCACAATCACCATTTTTCCCCTTCATTCCCAGTGATTCTAATCAAAGCCTAGCTCTTAGCTTTACACTGGTCCCAGTCTTAATGACCCATGATGTTAAGTCTAATAAAAGTCAGTATTCAATCCCATAGTGTTCAAAGGAAGCTTGCAAGTAGACCTTCCCAATTTTTCCCTAGTAGAAAGGAAGTCCAACTAGGCTATGAAAACTTTGGTGGCGCTCAGCCCCTTATCTTTCTTGGACAAAAACGTTAGGGCAATCATAAATCTAATGGAAGCAATATAAAATACGAGTGATTAAAAATGAGTGATAAAAAAAATAAGAGTGATGAGAAAAGTGAGAATAGAGGGATCAAATTATTGTCTATCCAAAGCTCAAAATAATTCATTTTCATAAAAGTCAAAAATAAACAAATATATGAGAAAATCAAGTGAGGCATTGCAAAAATACAAAAAAAGAGAAAAAGAAAAAAAAATAGAGTTACAACAAAAAAAGAGTGATAGAGAGAAGATTGTTGAGTGTCTGTACCCTTGGGTGGAGATAAGTCTAATCTTGAAGCTTCAAGGGTGACATTCTACCAGAGAAAGTGAGAGAGAAAGGTACAAAGCACACACACGCACTAGCTGAGCAAAGCCAACAGTCTAATAGTCTTGAGGACCATTTTCTATCTAGGGACCCTTGTTCTTCCCCATTTTCCTTTACTTCAAATCTATATTAATTTCCATCTATGATCTAAGTCCAATGAATGCCAATAAAATTTGTTTCTTGTATAAGTTGAAAGCTTGTCAAAATGTCTCTTCTAGATAAGGATCAGTGTTTAGCCTTTAGCAAAATCCTAAAATTCAGAAGCACTCCATCTCCTTCTCACTCCCCACTTGAGTTCTAAATCCCTATCGCACAAACCTAAATAGGTATCCAACACCAGGATAACCCGCAATCCCCTAGATTGAAAATCATACTAAAGAGTAGTCATATTGTTTGTTCCACAATGCATTCATACCAAAATTAGAAAAAGAGATCCAAAGCAATAAAAGATAGTGTTATAACTCATGGCATTCCATAGAAATAGAAGTTTTATTTTGGCATCACTTGTGTCCTTACATTTGCATATTGTCCCCTGCATTCATATATATATATATATATATATCCAAAAAAAGAACTAAAAACATATCATTGTTATCATGCTTGCATTCTTAGAGTTAAGGGTCTATACAATCAAAAAGTTTTGAAAACTTCCAAAGTACACAAGAGATAAGCATTTGTACGATAGCACTAACCATAAAGAGATAGTTTTTCATAGATAAATCAAAGGTTAAAGGTTTTACAAGAGTATAGAGCCAAGACAAAATGCTCTCAAGAAAGTAAGGCTCCCCATGCAAGGGGGCACATTGATAAAACAAATAGGTGAGAGCCTCAGGGATGGTTCCCTCCAACTGAACCATCAAGGCTCTTACTCCTCTACCTCTAACCGACACTAGAATCTCCATGAGACCTATGGAAATGAGGAACCCTGCTCTAAGCCTGAGAATGAGGACCTGCAGTGCTAGATTCAGGGCATCAAATCCCAAGGTGCTCCATCTCATGAAGAATGACATTCTCACCTCTAAGGATGAGATTCTCTGATCTCAAGGAAGCATTCTCCTTGCACCCATGGTAGGCAGGAGCAAAGATGTCAGTATGTCAGCCAGCTCTAGTAGGCACACCAGGATCAACTAGAAGTCTCTCTCATGGTAGACCAATTAAAGGACCCATCAAGTCAATAGAAACATCACAGAAGAAAGTCCTCCACTCCTCAAGACTACCTAAAAGACAAAGGAAAAGGAGTGATGATTCAAATTTTTAAGCAAAGAAGGACAATGCAAATTTTGAAAACAAAAGCAGACTTACGAGGATCATTGGGCTGCCAAGAAGGATCAAAGCATCACATCACATCATCAGAATGAGGAGGTCTATGACCTAAAGAATTAGTCTCTAGTATTTCACCCTCATCAGAGTCGGCATCAGAGTCAGCCTCATGGGCATCCCTAGCTAACCCATCATCCCACTGATTGTCCCCATTAGGGATATAGTCCTCATCAATAGAATTGGAATCGTCCATGATAACAAGTCCATGGGAAGGAGCTCCTCTCCCTCCCCTCTATCCACCTCTCGGGGTCCTAGAGGTTTTGGTAATCAAAACCCCAAGAGTCAAAGGAGTCCAAACCATGGGTCTCTAGCCCACCTCGCCCATCTCCTAGATAGATCGGTAGCATGTAGGATCTAGGGGAAAGTCCTCAGAAAAGTCAGCTCCTATCTACTGAAGGACTTACTCAATGTGGTGAGCCTTGACAAAACCATTACGATTAGAAATCTCTAAAACATTTTGACAGTAGTCTCGAGTCTTCCTATCATGAGACCATGTACCCTCCATGTCCACATAGGGGTCGAAAACATATCTGCATCTGTAAGAGTAGCCACAATGCATAACAAAGTATCAAAGTGGCCCACATGAGCCCATCTGATGGCTCTTAGAAGTCTATAATCATGAAGTGGAATCTCCTTCTAATATGGCCTAAAGTGCTCAAAGATCTAGGTCATGATTAGAGTGGAGTGGCTGAATGCAAGAGCCCCATGGAAAGCAATATGATAGAAGTATCGGTAAACCATCATGAGACTATCAACACCCCATGCAAAAATTGTACCCTACTAAATGTACTAAATGATGGGTGCCCAACACCATCATAGACAAGTCAAGGGATTGTCTCTAGACATCCTCGATGCAATCAATCCAATCAAGAACTTCCTCAAGAGAAGAATGTGAAGCTGTGATACTATAGTAAGATGAACACCAGTCTGATCCTCAGGATGACTCACCCCATAATCAGAGTCCATGATGCCTTGTCCTCAGAGGACTCACTCCAGTAGGTAGAACAAGTGGATGACTACTCACAGGAACTCCAAAAATGTGATAAACATCATACAAAGTAATGGTCCATTCCCCTGAAACCTAGGGAAAAATGAAGGTGTTCTTATCAGCATCCCAATAGGTTAGAATGTCACAATAGATGTAGGAGACAAGATGAACAACTAGAACATGGCAAATCCTCCTCTAACTTGCCCTCTTTAGGACAACAAGATCATCAGGAGATAATGAATCATACATCTCAAATAGCCATAATTGCTCATGGTTAGCATTCCAATGAATGTGCATATCCTATCATCAGAAAATAACTTTCGATTAGATCCCATCAAACTTAGAAAATCCATAATCATATAACTTGTAAAAGTTTCACAAAAAAAACATATAAAACCTTTAAATGGTAAAAATTAATGAATTTAATGTTTAAATTAGACCAAAATGGAGTGTAGTAAACATCAAAAAAATCAAATTTTAGTTAGAAGCAATTTAACTGGGTTGCCCCTTTCATCAGACTAGATCTCCCTTGGGTGACCCAGATGTTCAATAGGATCTCCCCTAGGTGACCTTGTTACACAATAAGATCTCCACTGGGTGACCTTGTTGTTTAGCCATATCTCCCTCGAGTGACCCTGTTTACCTTTCCTCATGCTAAAAATGCTCTAAAAATCATAAATTTCGATCGATTTTGATAATCAAAAGATCAATCCTGCTCTAAACGATGCAACAAACACAATGCGATAAGAAAAATTGACAAGAACTGACATTTTCACAAGATTTTTCATAAAAAGAACTAGTGTTTAGAGAAGGGTTTTTGACTGATTGCACATCTCACTCTTAGCGGTAGAAGAAGAAGCAATCATCCTCATGATCTACTCAGCAATATCTTTCCAACGTCTACTTGCATGACCAATTCTATCAACGTTTCGCTCCATTCACACTAATTTCTCCACTCTTTTCTTCTCTTAGCTTATTTGTTTTATGCATTTGTAGATTAGTTGATGCTTTTATGTATCTTTCATGCTCTCATTTTGTGTGCTTTCATCCCTCAGGTCTCTTCAAAAAAGGCAAACAACTAGGTGAATTCACAAGATCTATGGTATGTTCATCATTTCAATTTTCATTACTTGTTTTTAATATATTTAGATGTCAAACTAATACAAGTTATTGCGGGTACTATTGCAGAAAAATTGACAATAGGTAAGGCCTATTTTGGGAATGGTAACTACCTTTCATGTAGACTACTATCCCTAAGGGGGAAAATATGTAAGTACCAAAATCACGCACAGTCTCCACGAGGACCTCAATGATGACTCACAATCCTTGTCATGTACATGTAAGCATGAAATAATGTCCTCTTAGCAGCAATTCTCTTAGTAGCATGTGGTTTCTTCCTCCTCTTGTTGTTTCCCCTTTGTCGTGCTAATCTTTTCCCTACTTTCGACACTTTTTGACACTTGTCAATTCTCATTTATTGTGCTTGCAACTTCATCCCTAAGCCTTGTATTCATCTTGTTGTTGTGTTTGAAACTTTCCCTAGTGTTTTTCATTCATTCCCACCCCTAGGATCCCTCTAGAGGACCTCCCGAGCCATCTCCAACTTTCAATTTTCAGTTCCAATCAACTAGTACAAATCTCCCCCTATTATTTTTAGATCTCCCATGGGAGATTCATATTTTGCAAGTGGAGATTTAGATTTTGACCCCCTTTTGACTAGTTTCTAGAGGTAGTTCACCTCCTTTTCACCTCCTTAGCAATCTCCAACCTCGCTTTTCACCCTAGGACCCCCCTCTATGGGTCACCCTTAGGCAACCATGACTAGTGAAAGGGGTGACTAGTGGGCAACTCTGTCATCTTTTTAAGCTATGAAAGGACTCAAGTTTTAGCCCAAAATAGCTTTGTTTTGACCCATTTTCTTCTTGTTTGCATGGGATTTTGTCCTAAAAATGGAGTTAACTATTGCATGCCTCCAAGCATGCATAATTAGCTCCTTTTTAACTTAAATTGTCAACCCATACATTCTTGTTGACTCCATTTCTTCTTAAGTGATAAGCTATATTAGCTTGTTCACTCCCTAATTAGCCTAGATCACTCTTGTGTCTTTTGAGTTAACTCTCCAACCAAGGGAGTTAACTCTCCATCCTATCCACCTCTTTTAGCCTCTTCAAACCTATAAATACCCCCTCCCTCAAGCACAAAGAGAGGCAATTTCATTTTTGCATCCAGTCTTTTACAGGTTTTTACTCTCCAACTAGCATTCATATGCTCATACATGATGTTCAAGCCTTTTTATTTTATTGTTTTCATCTAAGCTTTGCTAAAAGCTTCATATATCATCAATATGTTGCCCAAATCACAAGCCATAGTGCTCACAAGCTCACATCCAAGCTTTCAAAAGCTCTTTTTGCATCCACTTTCTTATTATTGACTGGAGGATCTCCCTGTTGCTGCAAGAGGACAAGAGGTTGCCAACAAAAGGATTTAGGAGGGTAGTGGAGGCTCTCACATCTCTTATTCTAGGTTCCTTAGTGCTTTTATTTCATAGTAATTAGAAAATCTCAATTTGCTCTTGGATATAGTAAATGCATGTTGTCATTTCCTTGATAGGCTAAGTAAGATTTTGCATTGTTATATTAGTTTGCTTTCAAAAGTTCATAGATTAGTTTTATTTCAAAGCAATTTCCTTTTCATAGAGTAATTGTTCCAAAAATTTAGAAAAACCAAACAAAAACATAGATTAGATTGCATTAGTTAAATTTATACTAGATTGCATACATATTTTCAATTCCTAGACTAGAAAAAGCACTTTATTTCCATAAAAACCTAAAAAAGCACAAAAATATTGTTTTGCACTCATATAGGCTTGCATGCATCCAAAAATCAAACTAGCACAAAAACATTAGCATCATTGAACGTTCACAAACCCTTCATTTCAACACAAGGTCAACTTTGGTCAGCATTAGTCAAACCCTTGATTTGAACACAAGGTCAACACAAGGTCAAACTCAAAGTCAAACCTTAGGTCAAACAAACCCTAAGTCAAACTTCAAAGTCAAATTGAGGTTAACTTCAACTATCTCTCTCTTGGTTTGGGATCATGAATGTGCCCTAGGCTTAGAGGCGAGTGAATGAGGGCAATCCTTGACGAGATTGAGCAGATTCATCCAAGACCACAATAAGATCAACAAACAATTTAACAACAACAAAGGTTGAGGATATTCTAGACATAGTTTATCATCCAACAATTTGAAGAACAACTCCAACTCAACAGAAGTATCAACGAAAAGTAAAACAATCATCAACCTACACAATGTTGGAATCTTAGGAATTCAAACAGAAGAACTCTGAATAGTGACCCTTTGGGTCATATAGTTATTTTAACAACAACAATCATAGAACATCATATTAGAATCAACACACAAGAAAGGCCCCAAGACTGGCCAACCACTCTCCGTGAAGTCTAGCTCTCAATTGAGCCAGACTGCCCCCATGTCTCACCTCCTCTTGATTAGATACTTCCACGAGAGCAAGAGTGATGTGGAGGTTCAACCCGTGGAAAGGAGAGGGGTCCATGTGCATGCCAAAGCTGACTCAACCGCCCCAGGCTACCAAGTCATATTTTTGAGTGTACAGAAACATCAAACTAAAATGTCACAACAAAGATCATATTGCAACCTCGACAACATCCACCAATCAAACCACTTATGATTTGAAGATCACCACCTATTTCACTCTTTGCCTTATGAGATATATCATTCCTTACCTTAGGCATCATTCCATCTCCATTCTTTGCCTTCATGAGATATATCATTCCCCACATCAGGCATCATCAATCCCATCATCATCATCAACACTTTGGAAAAAGGTAACATTTTTTATGTCAATCGACTATTGGTTTTTTTAATCTTTGTTTATATTTGTTTTTGTCCCAGACTATACCTCCTCAAGGTCACCAGAATCCTTTATATCATGGTGTGTCTTGAATGGTGTATACTTGGGCATGGTCTTATCATTTTGTGTAGCGTGTTTGCTTGGTTATCCGATCACAGTAACCACCAAGATTTTCCAATGCCTTGTGAGGTGATGGAGCATCCTTCTACCTATTGGTTGTCTCATCATAGTACCCACTCAACAAATTCCTTGAGATGTGTTGAAGCATCCTTTGTATGTTGTTTGCAAGCCAGTCCTATGTATGAGATGCATTGTCACCTTGGTCTTTATACCCTAGTGCATAATATTTCATGCTATATCAAAACAAGTGCTCACTACATTTCATCATAATACTTGCATTCAAGAACACACCCATCATTAGCCTATCTATTATCCATTGTAAAATTTTCTCCATTTTACCTTGATTAATCATAGTTTGAAATGTACAAATGATTTACTTGGTTAATTATTTGACTAGTCAACTACATGATCATCTCATATCACTTTCTATCTATACATAATTTCTTATCTATTATTTTCTTCTAACACAATTATACCATGAAAAAAATATTCATTCCATTATCCATTTGCATTTATCACATATAAGCATATATCCTTCATACATATATATATCATCACTATCATCTAATCATGCATGTCATACATCATACATCCTCATGTCTATATAATTCATTTTACATCATTTAATGTCCATCCATATCATATATTTATCAATTTGCATTATCCTATCATATCAAAATCATATAAATAAATGCATGCATACAGCTAATCCATCCATCACATACATCCAATCAACATATATTACACATACATAAATAACATGATCTATTCATCATATCCATATGAGCTATCCACATGTGTGTTTCATACATACATACAATTAATTTTATCATTATATCAAACCACAATCAAATAAATACATCAATACACAAGCATCATCATAATCATTTCATGAACACATGCATACATCTAACCTATCAATCATATGCATCTAATCATTATAATGGATCCATAATCCATATATACACATCATATATTGAATCATCATAACTTATGCATCCATAAACACAACATCATACACATCCACCACATATGCATAAAGTAACATCATATCATACATCATAAAATAACAACACAAAAATCATGGTATAATTGTCTCATATATCATCAAAAAATGGGGGGTACATCAATATCAAACTCCATAGAGCATATATACATCAAATGTCATGTACATCACAAAAATATTACAATCATATACATCAAAACTTGATAGGCTGGTGCAGTCACGATTAGGAGAGTCCACAAAGTGAATTGTCCAGGCCATATAGCTAGAGTAAACACAATGGAAACAACCCAAGCTATAAAGCAAATGTAGATTTATTCGTTCAGTATATCATAGAATTCAAATACAAATTGGCCGGCAACATGTGGGCTTACAATTAGGGCTCACAAGCTTGATTTCATAGTTACAAAATATGGACAAGCTATAGCTTTGAGGCTCCTTCACAAAGAATTCAAACTATCAAACTTAGAATTATCAATCACCACTTTCTGAGGCATCTATTACATCAATTTATATCATCTTCGGAACATAAGATTCCTCCACGTCAGCCAAGGAAGATCACAAACTCCCATGAAGATCTATAATGTGTGTACATGGATAGGTCAGACCTAATCAGGTAGAACTCCTCCTCAAATGAATGGAATAGTGTGCGGATCTTAGGAAAGGTCAGCCACAAACCAAACAACATTGAATGATGTGTCATTTAGCTCTGCAAGTCATGGAATGATCCGCAAGTCTTCTCCTTTAGCTGATTGTCTGAGACTATCAGGATGCTTTGTTCTCAGAAAACAATCGATCTTCTAATAGTGATATCTCACCAGTACCTGATCCAAATGATCTAAAATTTGGATATGATGTGCATGAATGTGTGTAGATGCTAAGTCTAGCTTCGCAAGGTCTAAAATAAAACTATGGAAGAATGCAGAACAAAATACAAAAATTGCTATTGACTGAACTGACTGTACTGAACTAGAAAATGAAAGAAAACAAACTGAGATGTAAATTTTTTTGTTGATGCAAGATTGCTCTTGAACTAGGGATGCTCTTGAATCAGACATCTAGGGTTATTGAAAAAAAGTGAGTCCCTCACTTTGTTGGGGATGGAGGAAAACCAAGATGGTCCACCTCATCCTGAGAAATCCATGATGAACCTTTTGTCAGTCTACCTTTCCACTTCACAAGATATTCCTTGTATTCCCTGCCTCTGGTGCTGCATCCAAGTCTGCTATCCAAGATGTCTTCAATCTTCTCCAGTACTTGTTGTGGTAATTGCTACTTCAAGTCTTCTTCCATTCTATCACTGAACTCTACTTCATGATACTGATATAGGTCTGCAATGTTGAAAATAGGTGATAGACCCAATGTTTCTGATAGCTATACTTCATATGCATTTCCTGAATCAAACTTTCTAAGTATCCTACATGGTCTAAACTTCTTCATCTTCAACTTGTTATACATCCCAACTGGAAATCTCTCTTTTATCAAGTACACCATCACTTCATCTCCAACTACAAATTCTTTGTGTCTCCTCTTCTCATCTGCATGCTCCTTATACTTACTATTCATCTCCTCCAAATGCTTCTTCACTTGGTTATGCACTGTCTCCATGTGTCCTACAAATTCTTCTTCTTCTGCACTCCTCTTCTCTTCCATACTGATGTCTCTCAACTCTGCTACTCCTCTAGGGTTAGTTCCTATCACAATATCAAATGGTGTTCCTCTGGTACTCCTATTCATTGAATTATTGTATGTAAACTTCGCTTGTGATAGAATCAAATCCCAATTTCCTACCTTCTCTCCAACCAAACATTTCAACAAGTTTCCCAAACTCCTATTCACTACCTCTATCTGTCCATCTATCTATGGGTGAAATGTTGAACTGAACTTCAAATCTATCTTCATCTTCTTCCAAAGTGTCTTCCAAAAGTATCCAAGAAATCTTGTGTCTCTGTCTAGAATTATGCTCTTAGGTAATCCATGTAACTCACAATCTCCTTGAAAAATAGGTCAACTACATGCATTGCATCAATTGTCTTCTTACAAGGTATGAAATGTGTCATATTTGAAAATCTGTCCACCACTACAAATATTGAATCGTGTCCTCTCTATGTCTTCAGCAATCCCATTATGAAATCCATGCATGTCTTCCCAACGTCTCTCTGGTACTGTCAAAGATTTGTAAAAACTAGTATTATGACTACTTCCCTTTGCAACTTGACAAACTCTACAACTCTACACAAATTTCCTAACATCCTTATGTATCTGAGGCCAAAAGTAATTTTCACTTACCAAAGCCATTATCTTATTAATGCCAAAATGTCTTGCCAATCCACCATTGTGTTTCTCCTTTATCAAATTGTCTCTCATTGAACTCCTAGGTATGTATAATTGATTTCGTTTGAACAACATATCTTCTTGAATGAAATAATCCAACCACTTGCTCCTATTTGTCACAATAGGTTCCTTACATGCTTTCCAAGGTTCTGCAAGATCAAGATCTTCCTCATACATGTTCTTCAATTCTTCAAATCCTAATACTTCAATTCTCATCTCTGTCAACAAGTTTCTTCTCCTACTCAGTGCATCTACAACTTTGTTTGATTCTCCACTTCTTCAAGTCTTGAATTATGGCATAGAACTCTTGATCATAAACTGAATATCTTCTCCTTGCATCATTCAACTTCTCATTGAAATATGCTACAGGTTTACCTTCTTGAATTAACACTGCTCCTATTGCATTTCCACTTGCAACACAATCTACTTGAAATACCTTATTGAAATCTAGTAATGCCAACACAGCTTGCTTTATTATCTTCTACTTCAACAATTCAAAACTTTTATCTACTCCTAATGTCTACTTAAAGTCTTTTTTGTCGCATCTCATTGTCTTTGTCATAGGGTTACATACTGAACTGAAATTTCTGATGAACTTCCTGTAGGAACTAGCTAATCCATGAAATGATCTAACTTCTCCAATGCTCTCTGGTGTAGTCCATTCAACAATTGCTCTCACTTTCTCAGGGTCCATCTTCAATCCTTCTGCAGAAATCACAAATCCCAAATATACCAATTCTTCCTTCATGAAACTACATTTCTTGATGTTTATCAACAATTTATCTTCTCTCAGTCTCTACAATGTTGGCAACATAGTCAAGCAACACTGCTGGTATGATGGATAATTGATGTTGTCATTGATGATAACAATTCCTATGACAAAGTTGTGCATAGACTTTTGGTCCGGAAAGACTAACTTAGCCAAAATTGACTAAGTATTGATAGGATACTAAGACAATGATAGTAATTCAATTGTTACTCCTCCCCAATTGAAGATCTTGTTATGCAGATCTGGTATACTACTCACATATATCTGGTGATGTTATGTTCTAGTGCTCAAGTCCTGACTTCCTCTGGAAGACATATGGTGAATTGTCTAAGTCCGAATGAACAAAGTAAGCCTGAAATAGTGTAAAGTACCTAAATATTTTGGTTTGCATTCCTCCGTTGTTTAATATTTTGATTTGTGTTTCTAAGGAAATATAGATACATGTCTTGAGTATTTAATTCTAGATTTATAGAGCTTGAAGATCATCAGATCATATTCTACAAGTTCTCTAGTATTGGCTTCTAGTCTGACATATTTCACTATGACAGAACAATAGATCTGAGATCCGCATTTTGCAGAAGAAGATTATCATGACCCATGATTCTAAAGGTATGACAAGAGATCTATAATGGATGTTGGCTATATTTTTCAAAGTCTCATATGGTCCACATTGAAGGTTATGATATGATAGTTGAATTAGTCAAGTGTGTACTTAAGGGATAAGCCAATAGTCATGTTAGATCGATATGCGGTTAAGGTATATGATTGGAATCATTACTCTAAGTGGTTCTATGATAGATCCTAACCTATATGAAGACTCTTACTTGTTTATTTAGGTCTGCATTGTTATTTGGGCACAATAATAGGCTGACAAGGTATAAGTTGAATATACAAGATTTATCCTTTGCATGTTGACCTAGTTTGAGAAAATTCACGATGTGGATATATATATTCTATAGATCTTGGCATTGGAAAATATAAGACATGAAAATAAAATGCGAATTTGATGTGTGTACAATCCAAGGTAGTTTTGTGATCGGATAAGGATAGTAAGAGAAGAAGAATAGAGTATATGTGAAGTAGAATAGAAAAGAAGGGCAGATATAATGAAGATATTTGAATCTATATACTGAGCTATCAATGTAGCTGTACTTTAGCATTCTATAGATGCACTTGGAGCAGTCATCTCTTGGTAGTGAGCCAATTCTTGTTTTATCTTGTCTTCTATTCTCTTGGTAGTGAGCACTTCTTTGGATAGTGAGTCCTTGGGTAGTGAGCCTTCATGTAATTCAATTTTGATATCATAATATATTGTGAGCTAACACTCACCATGGTTTTTCCCTTTTGGATTTTCCACTTAAAAATCCTGGTGTCTATGTGTTATGACTTTGTGGCTACTATTCTTGTGTTTGTTTTGCTTTCATGTTATTGAATTTGGTAAAATGATTAATAATTATGTGAAAAAATGGTTTTACAAAATACTGATTCACCCCCCCTCTTAGTATTCTTTGTGATCAACAATTGGTATTAGAGCAAGGTTTCTTGGAAGGAGATTAACAACTTGAGGAAGATCTAGGAAGGTGTACACATGGAAGCAAAAAGATATCTCACTTCCCCAGAAGCAAGTCATCTAGGTACCATTAAAATTGGTGATTATATATATGTTAACAATGAACAACTATAAGCTGCTCTTGAAGATCTTGACAAGTCTGAAGTAGATATCAAAGATTTGACAGAAAATATCAAAGAACCTGATGATTGTATTCTAAAACTAAAGGAGCAAGTCAAGAAGTCCCAAGAAATAAGAAAAGAGCTGAGTGAGCAACTAAAAGAAGCACATGAATCCATAAATAGTCTATCAAGGCTAGTTGAAGAAAAAATAAAGTTGAGGAATATCTGAATCAAGTCATGAAGGATAAGTCTGAGGACTGTGAAAATTTGGGAAAATATGTGTTACTTTTGAAATATGATCTAGAAATAGCTAATAGCTATAAAGAAAAAATCAAAATAAGCTCTACAAAGCTTGAGGAGTTGATTGAAAGATAGAAGAGTGCAGATGACGAGCAAGGCTTGGGATTTGAAAAAGAAGAAAGTTCAAATTTAGGACAAGTCAATACTAAGAAGAAGAAAGACAAAGGCAACAAGATCTGGAATCAGAGAAACAGACCTAGAACACCTCCAGTAAGACAACCAAATGCTCAAAGGTACCCATCTTTCAATGGCTATTGTTTCAAGTGTAATAAGTTTGGTCATAGAGCTACTCAGTGCAAGAGTAGAATGAATCAAAATGTTCAATCTTTCTCTAGTCAATGTTTCAATTGTAAAAGAATCAGTCATATGGAAAGTGAATGTAGGAGTGCAATAAGGAATGGTTTTAACAATGTAAGGAACACATAATCCTTCAATGGAAAATGATTTGCATGCAATAGATTTGGGCATATGGCTAACCAATGCAGATCAAGGATAAATCCAATCAATGAGAGGAATCAAGGACAGAGGAATGTGGTGTGCTACAATTGCAATAGGTTTGGACATGTTGCAAGATTCTACAAAAGCAAGAATGAGAAAAGAAACTACTATGCAAGAGAGAAGAAAATAGAGCAAGGGGGAGATAAAGGAAAGAGTAAAGTTAATTTGGTTGAAACCAAGAAAGAGATGGGAAAAAATTGGATCAAAAAGGATGTGATTAAAGTTAAGGATGGGTCCGCACTAGCTTCTAGTGTAGATACTTCCTCTAGGAAGTAAATTTGGAGCTTTGGCTCAAGGGGAGATGCATTGAAAATCCCAATCCCCTAGCCAGATAGTCAGTGCTGGGATCTGGCACGAAGATATGATGAAAAGCTTTACATGATAGATCTTTTGAAAGAGATTTTGGTAGAAAAGGTTATGTTTAGGGAAAAATTAGATTTGTTAATGTTCTAATGCTTAGATGTTTAAATCTGCCTTTCCACTTAACATTCAAGGATCTAGGGTCGAGTGGTGAGCACTATCATACCCTACATCACTTGCAGATGTAGGGAAACTTGGATTAGGGAATTTAATTATTAATTTTCCTTTCCTTATGGCCAGTTAACCATTAAAACCTAATTATACAAATACGGCAAAAAATTGATGAAAGACAGAAAAAGCTCTTGCAGACAGGAGTAAAATACCAAATCACAAAATACCTATTTTCAGGGTTCCAAAGTGGAACAGTCAGGGACACTGGAGCAGGTGCCCAAGTCCAAGGTGCTAGTTTCTTTAGGGATCTGGACCTCCTTCCGACACTGATTAGCCCTTTAACTTCTATTTCCCAAAACTAAAATGCAGAGGACACTGGAGCGAGCGGCCAAGTCCTGGAAGTGCTCCTTTGTCTTTCTTTTCTTTAGATCCTGAATCCTTGATGCCTACCAATCCTTCCTGTAACTCCACTTTTCCCAAATATGACACCTATAACCTACAATCACAAGACATGGTTTGGGGGTTATGGTGTTTAGAGGCTTGCCTCAGTCAAGTCCTGGAGGACACTTAAGTCTCCAAACACCGTTGTCAGATAAAGAGTGCGTACCCTTGTGAGGCAGAGGCAAAAACCAAAGGAATCAATGATGAAAGCACAATATTATGTCACCTTGTAGTGAAGCTATCATGGAGGAAGATGCTCTTCATGCCATGAAGAAACTGATGCTCAAATCTACAAATATCAACACACAAAACATAGAAGTCTGCTCTTGCAACATAATAGAAAGCCTTGAATCACCTTGAGAACACAATAGCTTGCTAGTAATCATCTAGTTTACAAATGAATGCCTAATCATGCTTATATATGCAACTACAAGCATTCCTACCAAGATTTTAAAAATCAAACTTTACCGTGTCAGGAAAAGAACCAAATAACGGTCATAAACTGACATCCAAAAATTGGGACTACCCCAAAATAGGGTAGGACTAGGGTGCAGGCGCCCAAGTCCTCCCCCCATATTTTTGGTAGGGTACAGCTCAAGGGGTCCACCTAGGTCTAATTTGCTATGGAACCTAAGTCTCACTCCATCGGGATGCCAAAATATGAACTAAGATGTCCTAAATGCATACTAAAGTCCTGGGAGCTAAACCTTATGAGGGAAAAGCCCCCAAGGGGACATTTTTTGAAGTTACATTTAGCCCCCACTTTAATGTATGTATAAACGTGAGGCCAATACATGCATTAAAGTAAGGTCACAAACACAACAAACACACCAAGCACAAAGAAGACACACAAATCACATAGAAAATAGTAAAAGGCACGCAAAACACGGAGAAGACAATTATAGTCACGTGGAATATGGTGAAGATAGTCAATGCATAGAAGACATATTAATGCATGGAAAACAGAAATGATATCTTTTCTTTTCTTTTTCTCATATATATGAAATGCAGATGCAAGTACTGAAAAGTAAACAAATCTCCCATAATACAGGATGCACTACTCTGGGGTGCAGGTCTCTATATATATGGGGCAACACACACACAATACACGTAAAACCTCCCAAAATGAAGGAAGCACTACTTGAGGGTGCTGGTCTCTGCATATGGGGCAACAAACATGCCACACAAAACAAGCATGCTAAAACACACACACTTGAAGACATGGAGAAAACATGATAAACAAGCAATGGTGTGTTCCCTATTTCTAGGCTCATCACCATCTCAGGCACATTACAGGCACACACCAATGATTGGGCTTTGCCACAACAATCATCGAAAACATGCTTAAGGGTTGAGTTAGTCATAGAACCGCTCCCTGCCTCCGCAGAGGACTTTTGAAAATGACAGGATGATGCAATCTGCTCCAAGAAATACACCATCCCCACCTCTGTAGAGGGCTTAAGATAAAAGGGATATATGTGATATCCTACCTCTGTAGAGGGCTTACATGATTGATTGATTGATTGATTGCAAACAAACTCAGGATGCAGGAAGCACTCATCAAGCTGGTCTTTAAACTGCATCTAAGGACAAGCACATAGCTAACATCTACAATAGACAGCTTACCTTATATATGCCCCCACCTTAAGGTGGTTGATATCAGGTATTGATATCAAGCATGTTAAGGTAGGAAGAAAACAAACAAGGGAACACAAGCTCTCGCAAAGCCCATGCCCCCTAGAGGTGACGTACTTCATGATCACCAAATGTTCCCACAAACACATCCCTGCAAGAAACGTGTTAGTGTCTACAAAATCATGATAAATAATAACATCAATGCATTTGATTAACCACACACAAAGCCAAGGTTATACAATGAGTTCAGAGTTCAAGGATAACCATGGGGCTATATCACGAAGCTCTCCAGAACGAGTATCACCAAGGCTAGATTCAAAAACAAACAAAGGTGCACAAAGCAACAATATTGTTAAGGTTTGTAAATGAGATAGCATACCATCAAAATCACTATGCAGAAAGCATGGAGTGCTTTACTATCCAAGTGTCGGATAATTTATTATAACCCCATCGTCATATTAGGAACTAAGTCCATTTTTTGATTGCTCAGGAAAGGGACACTAGGCCTGCATCAGTATAAATATTTTTTGTCATCCACCCACTAGATGGAGACACTAGAGGAAGGGAAATAATAAATAAGAGAGGAAAAACAAGTGTCTTAGGGACAGTCATGTAGGAGGGTGCCCCCAAGTCACCAACCACAACGCTATGTCCGTAAGACACAACACACAACAATGAAATTAGAGAGAGAGGCAATATAGAAGAATGATGATACAAATAGAAGAAGGTCACAACAGAGGCAGTCTCCTGGTATGGCAAACCTTATGGGAGAATCCGAGGTCATCCCAGGAGCCTAAACAACACATAATACATCATGGGGGAAGCACATCACGAGAGAGATAAAGGTTAGAGATACTTACCTATAGGGCCCCTGCCAGGCTAGAGATTGTTTATAAGCAAATCATCATTGTCATCTTCCCACTCCCTAATGTTGGAGGATACTGGGACATATGGCACCATAGCCAAATTCATATCTTGCTCATCATGTTGTTTATCATTAGGATCAGCTTTGTTTGGTTGAATGTTAGGATCGATGTTTTCTTGTTGAGAGGCAAGGTCTATGGCATATTCTTGTCTTCTTTTTCTTCTTTCTCTTGCTTTTATGTTTCTCTTTCTTCGACCACTTATCTCTTGTAAGACAGGGCCTTACTCTTTCATAGGTTGTTGCAAATTAGAAGATGAAGTGTCGAGATCAAACCTCATTTGTCGTTGTGAAACATTTTGTTGTTTACAATGATTTCCTGATCCTTGTAAGGATTTCAGGGGAGGAACCTCAGCATAGGGACCTTGTCCTTTCGGTCTAAAGTTCTCTTCACATGTGGGTTGTTTCTCTTTTGTCATTTCTTGTATAGGAGGGCTAGGTGCTGGATGTAATAGTTTTGCTTTGTAATTTCTATAGTTCAAAAATGTGAAGTCTGTCGTAGCTCTAATTTGTCATTATTTTTGTTGCAAAAGTAATCCAATGTGAAGTGTTGTTGTGCAGTTGAAGGTTTGTATGTATTTCGATGAATGACATGTATTTGTCCATTCAAAGGAAATTTAACACATTTATAAATAGTTGAAGGGACCACTTTCATAACCTTTAACCAAGGGATTCCAAGTTTTATGTCAAAGGTATCAGAATCAGGAGTAATATCAAACCATTTTTCAACATGTTTCTCAAATATAGTTACTAACAATGATATCTTACCCAGTGGTTTCTTTAAGTCTCCCGTATGTGTCTTAATCATCAAGCTCGAAGGGCTATAAAGACCTTGTATTAATTGATTCAAAAAGAGGAATTTTTTAGTGGCAACATTAGTCATGAAATTAGGATCAATAATAGTTCCCTCCACGTTATTTCCCATTATTTTAATGGTGATGTCAAGAGGCCCTTCGGAATCACCGATTGTTCTATCATGAGGAGTGAATACAATTTTAGGTTCAGGTGCTTTTCTTTTCATGTAAGGTCTAAGAGGGAACTTATTATTGTTATTGTGATTAGAGGCCATTTTTATATGCACAAACCAATGCAAAATCAAAATTTTGAAAACTTTTCAAAATTGGTGCAAAAGACGAGAAAAAACAGCCTAGAATGCTTGATTTTTTTATACTTTTCAATACGAATGAATGAAACAAAGGATGCTGTAAGGATTTCAGTCAAGGGCAGAAAGTTATATGTCTAATATTAGTCTAAAACAGCAATATAATCACTCTCAACACACTCTTGATGCAAATCCAAGATAATGCCAAGTCAAAATATAGTGAAAATATGTCAAAATAGGCACTTTTTTCACTAAAATTCAATGCAAAGGACCATAACAAAGGGTGTTGTGAGGAAATTGTTGATGGTTAGAAAATAATATTAGTAATAACAGCCACTTGGTGCTAAGATATCCAACACAACATGCTTTTAGTGCCACTTAGGGTAAAACCCTAGTGAAAATATAGCAAAATATGTGATTTTTCACGGTTTTTCAATTCCAAGACCTAGCAAAGGAGATGTTGTAAAGAATTTTAGGAGCTAAAGAAAATAATATTAATAATATAAGTCACCTCAAACCATAAAATTGATCACAACACGCTTGGAGTGCAAACTAGGTCAAACCCTAGGGCAAAAATAGCCAAAATATGTAGTTTTTCACTAAATTTTCACTACAAGAGCCCGATAAAAGGGTGTTGTGAAGATTTTTATGAGAAGAAGCAAATTATTACCCTGATAATATAAAATTAATGTGAAATATTTTTCACAACACACCTATGGTGCAATTTTATGAAGTCGACAAGGCCAATTTTAGTGAAAATTGTTGTTTTTGAAGCCCAAGGTTTGAGATCTTGAGACAAAATGCTATGTGAACGATTTGAAGTCTGATTTATGATGGAAATGATTTACTCTCAAATTGAAAAATTATTTTAAATCCTTAACATGCAAAATGCCCATGCAAATTTAATGAAAATGCATCAAAATTGCTAGTTTTTGTTGAAATTTTCTATGCAAAATTGCAAATATTTTAAATCTAAATGCAAATTTATACTAAAATGAAAGACTACAGACAAATGTTAATTTGAATGAGCCTCTAAAATCAGTAGAAAAATTTGATAAAATATTTTGCCTACTAACCCTAGATTTTGGAATTACTAGGTTATATAAAATTGTCAAAATTTCCACAAAACCCTAGCAATTAAATGATGAAAATGCAAGGCAAAAATTTGAATTTTTATATTTTTCTATAGTTTATAACAGATCTGATGCAAAAATCATGAATTAGGAAAATTTAGAAAGAATTGATGCAACTTAGTAAGCCAAACAATGCAATTTTTTTTGTATTTTTCCAATTTT
Organism: Cunninghamia lanceolata; assembly: GCA_027924645.1. Taxonomy (NCBI): domain Eukaryota; kingdom Viridiplantae; phylum Streptophyta; class Pinopsida; order Cupressales; family Cupressaceae; genus Cunninghamia; species Cunninghamia lanceolata. The sequence continues at coordinate 10,911,703 of BSBN01000320.1, forward strand.
TAATTTTTTTAAAATTTTTCTCAATGTAATAAAATGAATGAATGAAATCAATCCAAATCTAAAGACAAACACTCAAAAATTTGCAATTTAAGTCCAAAAATTTGGGTTCACCAAAATGTTTAGGGGAAAATTAGATTTGTTAATGTTCTAATGCTTAGATGTTTAAATTTGCCTTTCCACTTAACATTCAAGGATCTAGGGTCAAGTGGTGAGCACTATCATACCCTAGGTCACTTGTAGATTTAGGGAAACTTGGATTAGGGAATTTAATTATTAATTTTCCTTTCCTTATGGCCAATTAACCATTAAAATCCTAATTATGCAAATACGGCAATAAATTGATGAAAGACAGAAAAAGCTCTTGCAGACAGGAGTAAAATACCAAATCACAAAATACCTATTTTTGGGGTTCCAAAGCAGAACAGTCGGAGACACTGGAGTGGGCTCCCAAGTCCAAGGTGCCAGTTTCTTTGTGGGATCTGGACCTCCTTCCGACACTGATCAGCCCTGTAACTTCTATTTCTCAAAACTCAGATGCAGAGGACACTCAAGCGAGTGCCTAAGTCCTAGAAGTGCTCCTTTGTCCTACTTTTCTTCAGATCCTAAATCCTTGATGCCTACCAATCCTTCCTACAACTCCACTTTTCTCAAATGTAACACCTGTAACCTGCAATCACAAGACTTGGTTTGGGGGTTATGGTGTTTAGAGGCTTTCCTCAGTCAAGCCTCAGAGGACACTTAAGTCTCCGAACACCACTGTTAGATAAAGAGTGCGTGCCCTTGTGAGGCAGAGGCAAAAACTAAAGGAATCAATGATGAAAACACAATATTATGTCACCTCGTAGTGAAGCTCCCATGGAGGAATATGCTCTTCATGCCATGAGGAAATTGATGCTCAAATATGCAAATATCAACACACAAAACATACAAGTCTGCTCTTGCAACATAATAAAAAGCCTTGAATCGCCTTGAGAACACAATAGCTTGCTAGTAATCATCTAGTTTACAAATGAATGCCTAATCATGCTTATATATGTAACTACAAGCATTCCCACCAAGATTTTAAAAATCAAATTTTACCGTGTCGGCAAAACAACCAAATAATGGTCATAAACTGACACCCAGAAATTGGGGCTGCCCCAAAATAGGGTAGGAATAGGGCGTGGACACCCAAGTCCTCCCCCCTATTTTGGGTAGGGTATAGCTCAAGGGGTCCACCTAGGTCCAATTTTCTATGGAACCTAAGTCTCATTCCATCAGGATGCCAAAATATGAACTAAGATGTCCTAAATGCATACTAAAGACCTGGGAGCTAAACCTTATCAGGGAAAAGCCCCCAAGGGAACATTTTCTGATGTTACAGGTTCAAATGCAAAGCATTGCAGAGCAATCCTAATCGACTGTATTCTACAAGGGAGAGTTTAACATTTTTTGAGAACAAGCATTTTTTATGACTAGGTTATCATAACAAGGGTTAAAAAGGAGCTTATTCAACAAACAATTCACTTTGCATTCAACCTATCAAGTGTCCAAGAGAAACTGAAGAACAATTCTAAGCGATATCAACAATTTCCAGAGATTCAAATAAAGTCAGAGTGATTCAAGTAAAGAAAACCCTATTTCAGCATAAAAGGCTATTTACAGTTGAAACTCTATTGTGAATTTGTTTAAATCTTTACAAAAATGGTAACTCCACAAGTTGTTGATATCACTGAGTGAGCTCGGCTAAAATTTAAGAAACATCCCTTCAAATCAGTAGAAGCCTCTAGTACTAGTCATTGCAAACCCTCTAGAAAGGGGAAAGGAAGAAAGGAGAAGAAGGCAAAGCCTGTGAAATTATAGGCTACAATAAGTCTAGAGGATGTATTGAAGGCCATTATAGTTGATGGCAATCTAAAACCTATTGCCAAACTGTATGATGAATATGATGATGCAGATAAAAACATCATTGAAACTGTTGTCATCAAATACTTGGACATATACAATAAAGCCCTCATTAAGATACCTATTGATCTCCCAGACAGCTTGGGAAGTATAATGACTACAAGGAAAGAAGTTGCTATGGCTAAGGACATTGAGCTTAGAGAACATACACTAATAAATCTATGTCCTGAAGTCACCCCAAAAGAAAAGGAAAAAGTCTCCAAAGTGCCTGGTAGAGAATATAGAACAAAGAGGGGGATTAACACTCTCATGTCAGATAACATTGAGAAAGTAGTTAAAGAAACTGAGGAAATCACTTTGAGAGTGTTAAAGGAATTTCATCTCCAAACTATATATGATAATGAAGAAACAAGTGTTGGAGATAACACATCTGCTCTAGATGTCAGGTTAGACCAAGGGTTAGACAAAAATGATGAAGAGATTAAGGAGAAAGAAGATCGAGCCCTGCTACTGATGGTCTAGACACAGTTGACAAGGACCAAATTGATGATCAAGAAAACAAGGAGAAGACAGATGAGCTGAATAAAGTTTATGATTAAGAATAGGAAGAAGTTGAGAAGAGCTCTGCATCGAAGAAAAATATTGATAAACATGAAGCTATGGATCTGGAACCACCTGAGAAAAACCAAGAAGAAGAGGTGTCTGAAGAAATGACAAGAGACACTGCTACCTTACAAGATCCAGTTGATTATATCAAAGAATGTTTGGAGAAACAATAGAGAACACAAAGTTTAAACAAGTCTGAGTTTCTGCAAGGACCAATAAATTTGGCTTCAATGTCTCCTGTGTAGAAATTCAAAAGTATCAATTGTTCAAGCTAAGGCATAAGAAGAAATGCTAAAGTCACATGTACAAGACAGTGAACTCATTAGTGAGGCATCAGGTATCCTAGAAAAGTTGATGCCTTCATTCCAAAAGGACACATCATTGCCACCAACTGATCAACTCAAAGGCCTAATAAAATTAGTAAGTACTCATTTTGAATCTTTTGAGAAGTCTGCAGATGCTAAGGTCAGAAAAGAATTTGATGATAAAAAGTTGACTGAATTGAAGAACAAGTTAGACAATGACAGAATTTTGCTAGATAATAGTATTAAGAATATAGAGAGTGCTATCAAGGAGGCATGTAATATATATAAATTTTGTCTATCATGGCCTGAGACCACCAAGGAAATAGAAGAAAAGGTCAAAGCTATGGAGCTTCAAATAGTAAATATTTCTAAATCCTATGATCCAACAGTTGACTCCATAAGTAGTATGGAAATACAAGTTGAAAATATTCATAATAACATAAGAAGTCCGCTAAGAAAAAGGGAAGAAAATGAAAAATAACATGTGCCAGTTGAGAGGGTTAATAAGCCCTAAAATTGACTCCATGACAAATCTAGTTGCTAAAGCCACAAAAGTTAAGGCAATCACTGATATACCTACTGATGTACAAAGAGCAGAAGACTTGGTTTTTTAGGTAAATGGTAACATTCATATTTTGAACAGTGCAAAGAATCGATGGGATGGAGAGGTAGCACAATTAAAAATTGTCTACAATAATATCCTCTCACCTACTACTAACTAAGATGAAAGATTGTACTTTTACATATGCAAAAGAGTATGACATTTTTGAAAATTTGACACAATTTTGCTACTTGTACATACACCTTTGCCATTGATGTCAAAGGGGGAGAAGAAGATCCAGTGAAAAATGGCCAAAACATCTCAAGGGAAGAAGAAAAATAGAGTGTATATAGTAAGGGTGACCAGATAATCATTTTTCATTAAGTGTTGCCATCAATGCCAAGGGGGGAGATTGTTGGCAACATAGTCAAGAGACAATACTGGTATGATGGAGACTTGCTGTTGTCATTGATGGCAACAATTCCTGTGACAAAGTTGTGCATAACCTTTCGGTCCAGAAAGACTAACTTAGCCAAAATTGACTAAGTATTGACAGGATACTAAGACAGTGATAGTAATTCAGTTGGTATTCCTCCGCAATTGAAGATTTTGTTATGCGGTTCTAGTATGTTACATCTATCTGGTGATGTTATGTTCCAGTGTTCAAGTCATGGCTTCCTCTGGAAGACATATGGTGAATTGTCGAAGTCTGGATGAATAGAGTTAATCTTGAAATAGTGTAAAGTACCTGAGTATTTTGGTCTACATACCTCTGCTGTTGAATATTTTGATTTGTGGTTCTAAGGCAATATAGATACATGTCTTGAGTATTTAATTCCATATTTATAGAGATTGAAGATCATCAGATCATATTCTATAAGTTCTCCAGTATCGGTTCTAGTCTGACATATTTCACTATGACAGAACAATAGTTCTGAGATTCACATATTGCAGAAAAAGATTATCATGACCTACGGTTCTAAAGGTATGACAAGAGATCTATAATGGATGTTGGCTATATTTTTCAGAGTCTCATATGGTCCGCATTGAAGGTTATGGTATGACAATTGAATTAGTCAAGTGTGTACTTAAGGGATAAGCCAACAGTCATGTTAAATCGATATGTGGTGAAGGTATATGATTGGAATCATTACTCTAAGTGGTTCTATGATAGGTCCTAACCTATATGAAGAATCTTACTTGTTTATTTGAGTTCACATTGTTATATGGGCACAATAATAGGCCAACAAGGTATAACTTGAATATACAAGCTTTATCCTTTGCATGCCGACCTAGTTTGAGAAAATTCATGATGTGTATATATATATTTGATAGATCTTAGCATTGGAAAATATAAGACATGAAAATAGAATGTGAATTTGATGTGTGTGTGATCCAAGGCAGTTTTGTGATCAGATAAGGATAGTAAGAGTAGAAGAATAGAGTATATGTTAAGTAGAGTAGAAAAAGTAGGGTAGATATAATGAATACATTTGAATCTGTATACTGAGATATCAATGTAGCTGCACTTCAGCATTCTATAGATGCACTTGGAGCAATCATCTATTGGCAGTGAGCTAATTATTCTTTTATCTTCTCTTCTATTCTCTTGGCAGTGAGCCCATTGCAGTGAGCACTTCTTTGGACAGTGAGTCCTTGGGCAGTAAGCCCTAAGGTAGTGAGACTTCATGTAATTCAGTTTTGATATCATAATATATTGTAAGCTAATACTCACCATGGTTTTTCCCTTTTTGGGTTTTCCACGTAAAAATCCTAGTGTCTATGTGTTATGACTTTGTGGCTGTTCTTCTTGTGTTTGTTTTGCTTTCATGTTATTGAATTTGGTAAAAGGATTAATAATTATGTGAAAGAAAGGTTTAACAGAATACTGATTCACTCCCCCCCTCTCAGTATTCTTTGTGATCAAGCAATACTTGTCTCAAGTGCCACAAATGTTCTTCTTTTGTCTTACTAAAAATCAGAATATCATCCAAATATACAATAACTTACCCAAGAATTTCTTCAAAACTTCATTCATCAATCTCATGAAAGTACTCAGTGCATTTGTCAATCAAAAAGGCATCATTAACCACTCATTAAATCCTTCATTTGTCTTAAAAGTAGTCTTCCATTTATCTCCTTCTCTGATTCTAATCTGATGGTATCGACTCTTCAAGTCTATCTTTGTAAAATATTTTGCTCCACTCAAACAATCCATAATATCATCCATCCTAGGTAAAGGGAATCTATACTTAACAGTGATCTTGTTTATTGGTCTTGAGTCTATACACATTCTCCATTATCCATCTTTCTTCGATGCTAACAATCCAGGTACTGCACAAGGACTCAAACTTTCTCTAATCAAGCCTTTCCTCAACAACTCATGTATCTGTCTATTCAATTCTTCATTCTCTGCCAGTGTCATTCTGTGTGTTGCTTTGTTAGGTAAACTAGGTCCAGGTATAAGGTCCATGTGATGATTGATACTCCTGATTGGTGGCAATCCTTCAGGTACATTATCTAATATGATGTCTTCATACTCTGTCAGCAACTTAGTTATCTCCTCTGGTTGTGATTCTTCAGTCTTTATATTTTTCAGCTTCTTAGGGATCAAAGCATAACACATATTCTCATGTCTCAAACCATCCAAAAATTTCCTTCCATCTACCAAACAGATTCTAGCATTCCCACTGTGTATAGGGATTTAATCAAGATAGAATGATAATCAAAATAATAAAATAATCAACAACTCAATCCTATAACATCAAGATAATGATCTAAGTAAATAACCAAATAATCAATGAATAATAACAAAAACAATGAAAGCTTTCACCTAGATTGTATTGTTATCTTGGTCGAATGTAGATTGCTCTTCAAATTTTGAAACCATGTTTGCAACAAGTGGATGTAGATTGTGTTTGTGCTCAAAGTGCTCAAGGGTGCTCAATGATGCAATGTATGCTCAATGCGCTGTAGGGATGCCTAAGAATAAATGATCGAAGAGGATTTGTGAAGGAGATGAGGGGGGTTTATATAGATTTCAGACATGATTGATCAATGGATGAAATAATTCCATGAAATGGATGGTTGAGATAAATCAAATAACTCATGATGAACGTGCACATGACGTGTCACTCCAAAAAGGTATTTTTATTTAAGATAATTGCTTTTTGATAATAGACATGATAAAGATAGATTTGATTTCATAAATTAGAATGTTTTTTTCTAATTTATGAGTTGATGATAAAAATAAGATAAATTAAAGCCAATTAACTTAACTTTAGATTTCCTTTTTAAAGTTCTAAAAATAAGACTGATTGTGCACATGGAGTTAACATGATATTTTTAGAGGAATTGGAAGATATTTGATATTAAATAAATAAATTTATTTAATTGATTGTGCATGATTTGAAGATTATAAATAAAATATTTAATTTTATTTACTTTTAGAAGAATTGGAGGATAATTGAAATTAAATAAATAAATTTATTTAATTTATTGTGCATGATTTGAAGATTATAAATAAAATATTTAATTTTATTTATTTTTAGAAGAATTGGAAGATAAAAGATTTTAAATAAATTAAATAAATAAATTCATTTAATTTATTTTGCATGATAGATGAAGGATAAATAAAACATTTTATTATATTTTATTTTTAGAGGAGAGATTCAATTTAAATAAATTTGAATGATTTATTTAAATTTGGAAGAATAATTGATTTAATTAAATAATGAAAATTATTTAATTATGGATAAGAGGAGATAAATGATGAATTAATTAAATAAATGGATTTATTTAATTAATGAGGATTTGAAATTTTGACAAAGGATAATAATTTAATTAAATAATCAAAATTATTTAATTTTGGAAGAATATAGAGGAATTTGATTGAAATTAATTAAATAAATAGAATTCATTTAATTAATGTTGAATTTTAGAAATTTTAGAAGAATTTGATGATTTTGACGAAATTAATTAAATAATTTGAGTATTTAATTAACGTTGAAATGCAAGTGATTGATGAAATGCAAGTGATTTGAAGACATGGTCATTTTAGGGTGTCTATATTTTCCCCTCTTTGATGCAATGCAATTTATAGCGTTGTTTCAAAGAAAATGATTGTTGAAGACATGATACAATTTTGATGCCCTAGTGTAGCTAGCGTAGAATGCCCCCTCGAGAGGAAAGACAGGGAAGCAACATAAGAACTTGGTTGACGCTCACTAGAAGATTGTGTTTGAGATAGACAAGGTTGGATAGATGAAGATAGGTCATGAGGATAAGATGGATTAGGGTAGGGACACTACAAATAGGTCCTAAGGGGTCAACACACCTCATTTGCACACTTAGAGTTGTCAAAAGTTAGAGCTTTTAGCCTCCTTGCTTAGTTGAGTGTCCTTTCTTAGAGTGTTTTGAGAGTTAGCAAAAATGTCAATTCATGTGCATAAGCACCAGGCGGAGCATGTGTGGACTTACGGGAGACCAACAGGCGTGTCGAGACCGGTAAGTGATCGAAAACCTTACTTGTGTTTTGAAATTTTTAGGGTTTTCCTAGGGTTTTTTAAATTTTCAGCTAAAGGTGCTAAGCTCAGGCTCGGTGCTTTTGGTACCAAGGTTAAGTGGTTTTGGCGTGACTTAGCGCCTTTGGTGCATAGTGTCGTGCCTTTGGATAAATCTCAGCGCTTTTGGTTTGTTGGTTCTGCGGTGGGGCACTTTTGGTAAAAGTCATAGCGTTGTTAGTAGTTCAGCGAAGCGCTTATGGCAAAAAAGTTAAGCGCTGCAGGGTTAAGGTTGGAAAAAAAACTAAGCGCCTCTGGCTCGCAGCTAAGTGCATATGGTAGAATAGTCAAGCGCCTCTGGTTAAAACTAAGTGCCTTTGTGTGTTTGATTCTAAGTGCCTATGCAAACTACCAAAGTGCTTCTGGTATAGTAGTGAAGTGCCTTGGACCAAATCTGAGCACTTTTGGTTTGAGCTAAAGTTTGGGCTAAGTTAAGTTTGGAAAATGTGTTCTAGAGGCTTAGACTAGAGTTGACTAGGTTTGACTTAGGGATTTGTGCAATGTGTTTACTAAGGATCAAGTTAAATTTGCATTGTGTTTAACAAGTGGTCATCATGGATGCAGGTCACCTTACCACCCTTGCAGTCTCAAGAGAGACATTATGTGATTGTTGATCTAGTTGTACAGCTAGGTTGGGAGGAGGAGATATTCCTAGAGGTCATGGGACTATAGCATGTGTCTCATTTGACACCTATCAGGGTGAATCTTGCACTATTGATAGTGGTTGTGGAGAGATACCACAGCGAGACCTCATCATTTCACTTTCTGACAGGTGAGGCTACTTTGATGCTTAAGGATGTTTGACGTATCCTATAGATTCCTATTCAAGGGGATAGAGTTGATTATGACATAGAGTGGGGAGAGGCCAACCTACGAGAGGTATTTGCGACAAATGATCTAGGTGTGCAAGATCGGGAGACCTAGTGGGCTCGAGTGCAAAGACTCTGTGATAGGATCAGATGGATCATTTTTTCACTGATTGGAGGTTTTCTATGTCCCAATAGATGGTCCAAAGGATTATCTGTTGGATGGGGGATAGTGTTATTAGGGATGTTTACACATGGCATCAAATATGCATGGGGACGGTGTGTCCTTGGCCAGCTTTATCACAATTTGCATGAATGTGTTTATAGATCAGGGAGCAGCTTGTTAGCAGGGGTCACATTGTTGCAGGTATGGGCTTGGGAGAACATCTCAGTTATTGCTAAAGAGGTTGCTCAGGATAGATTGGATTGGTTGGGTAGATAATAGCCTTATTGTAGGAATGATATATCCATTAAAGGGTGTTGATCTGTTGATAGGATAATGTCTGGTTTCAAGAAATGAAACATGTTGTATAAGATGCTTGATCTGGTTTCAACAATGGAACATCCTGTATAAGACAATTATTTGACATAGCAGATGTTGGCAATTGATATGTATGACAGCAGATGGCTCTGCAAGTAGGTGTTTTTGCTTCTGGTTGTTTAAGGACTTGTGCTTTGAAAGGATGAGTTTGTTTGTTTGTTTTGCTACTTGAGTTAGTCAAGTCAAGGTGAATGGATTTTGATAAATGGAAGATAAGAAAGATGAAATGTTAACAGGTTGAGATGGGTGAAGAATGATGAATTGCATGTGCCTGAGTACTGGATACCTCCTTCGTATTCCAGACTGCCTACATACCCTGTATCCACGGGATCAAGGCACATTATGATGAAAGATGAATATGATAATATGTAGTTCTAGGTAGAGTGATGAGTGGGTCAAGGTGTTTGAGCCTAGGTAGGTGAAATGATGATATCTTATGTACCTGAGTACTAGATACTTCCTTCATATTCCAAACTGCCTACATACCAATATCCATGGGATCAAGGTACCTTAAAATTGAGATTGAGATGATATGTAGTTCTAGCTTGGGCTTGATGATGTAGGATTGGATGAAGGTGTTCGGTTTCATAAATGAAACATCTCGTATAAGACACCTGGTCTGGTTTTGAGAGTGTGACAATCTGTATAAGATGATTGATATGAATGATGGATTGGTTGATGTGTTTTTGTTTTTGTTTTTGTTTGAAGGTTGATGTTTTTTTATTTTTTGCTTTTGAGATTGTTGATGAACCGCAAACAAGGATCCATTCCTAGACCTAGGTTAAGGAAAGAGTTGCCCCCATTCCGGTGGAGGTGTTATTATGGATGACTGACATAGGATAATGACAAGACATGGATAACTTGACATAGGATAATGATGATGATTGACATGGATAACTTTGACATAGGATAACGACGACGGTTGACATGGAGAATAGACATTGACAGATTTATAAGCTATTCTAGATAGGGAAATGGAAATGCAAAAGGTCAATGGTTTTATTATGGATGGATGGATGAAGTTTTATTATGAAATGGACATGGAATGAACAAGACTTGATATATGATGGATGTTGAATCTACACATAGCGCATGTTTGCCAAGTTTTCACTATGGTACTCATCCAAGGTGCATGTTTACCAAATTTTCACCAGAGGATGGATTATTAGTTTAGTATTAGTATTATTATTATTTTGACATGGAAACTCTAAGGATTAGGCAAAGAACTTCTTGAGATGAACATTGTTGAGTGGCTCATCTAGAGGAATGCCTTCAGGTGTTACTAAAGTATAAGCTCATGATCCATATGTTGTTGTGATAATAAAGGGTCCTAACCAATTAGGCTCAAACTTTCCCTTCTTTTCTTGATCTGCTTGATTTCTCTAATTTTCCTTTAAGACAAGATCACCAACTTGAAACCGTCTTTCTTTGATCTTCTTGTTATAGTTGCGCCAGAGGCAGTTTTGATAGACATGGAGATGATTAAGCGCTACAATGTGTCACTCATCTAATAGTTCTAGCTCAGCTAATCTAGAAGTGTGATACTCCTCTCCATCAATCAGGTGTTGCATGGATACTCTGAGGGATGGGATCTCAACCTCTATAGGTAGAATGGCTTCAAATCCATAGACCAAGGCATAGGGTGTGGCACTAGTTGGTGTTCTGATACTAGTGCGATAGGCCCATAGGGAAGGATTAAGTTGTAGGTGCCAATCATGACCAGCTTCATTGATCATTTTCTTGAGGATTTTGAGAATGGTTTTGTTGGAAGCCTCAGCTTGGCCATTAGTCTACAGATAGTAGGGAGTGGAAAAGTGATGTTGGATATTGTATTGGGTACACAAGGCACAGACATCTTGATTCTTGAATGGTCTCTCATTATCAGTGACAATAGCTTGCGAGATACCATACCGACAAATGAGGTAGTTAAGGATAAACTTGGCTATTTGCTTGCTGGTGATATAAGTCATAGGAATGGCTTTGACCCACTTCATGAAGTATTCAGTGGTGGTAATGATAAATTTATGGCCATTGGATGAGGTTGGGTGGATTTGTCCTATGAGGTTGAGACCCCATTGTGAAAAAGGCCATGGAGTTGTCACAGGTTGTAGTTCATGAGCTAGTGCATGAATCAAATCTCCATACTGTTGGCATTGTAGACACTTCTTAGCAAACTGTGAAGCATCTTGTTCTATTGTAGGCCAGTAATACTCCGTGCAGAGTATCTTCTTAGCGAGATTAGGACTGGTAGAATGTGCACCACAGAAACCTCCGTGTATGTCTCGTAAGGTAGCATCAGCTTCTTCTATGTTAAGACAGTGTAAGAGGATACCATCGAGACTCCGACAATATAGTGTATCACCTAGAATGGTGTAACGGGAGGATCAATGGATAAAGGTTTTGCATTGGGTTGCAAATAGCTCAAATGGAAAGATACCATGTTTAAGGTATTCCTAGATATCTTCGTACCATGGGGAATTGGGACCAACAAGTTTGCAGATGATTTCAGTAGTTGGAACATTGATGGCTGGTATCAACAATTTCTCAATCAAGAATTCACATTTCTATGTGTTTGTAGGCATGTCTATAAGTGACCCCACAGAAGCCATAGAATCTACAGCTTTGTTATGCTCTCTTGGAATTTACTAAAAAGTGATGCTAGAAAAGTGTGGTTTGAAGGCATCCACTAGTTGCTTGTAAGGGACCAGCTTCTCATCTTTTGTTTGATACTCATCTGTGACTTGTAGAATGACTAGTTGTGAGTCACCATATGGTGCAGGAGCACCCCATTACCATCAAGAAAGCCCCCTATTATCATTTTAATTATTGTAAGGCCTAGCGCCAATTGTTCTGATTCGGACCAATGTGTCCCATATTGTAAAGCCACATGGCACATATTGTAAACGGGTAGGAAGTAGTTGTAACTATTCGAGTTGTAACTGTCACGTAACAGATGGCAGAGGTGATGAATTGATTCAGATTCCAAAAAAGTGTAACTGCCTTGGCTAGGTTCTTTATAAGCGTGTGTGCTTGAAGAGGACAAACAGAAGAGAGAGACGAGAAAAGGAAAAAGAAACAGTTTGTAATTTCTGAGTAGAAAAACAAAAGAATTTTGGTTTGGTCTCGTCGTAGTGTTTTGTGGTTTGGAACCATTCCACTGGTTGAGGCTTCCGCCGAAACCAGTGGAATGATTTCCCTAGGTTTTAATTTCTTTCTGTTTGATTTAGTTCAAAAAATCTGTTTGTCTGTGTGGTTATAGTAAACTAAAGAAATCTGCGTAGTTGCAGTATAGATTAGAAATCTGTGTGTGTTTAGTTGCAGAATTTGGTAATAGTGAAGACAGTTACAACCAAATGGGAAAAGAAGAAAGCCTTGTGCGATATATAGAAGCAAACGTAGAAAGAAGTCTCTGTGTGCATCGGCGTGAACCTTGGCGTCGGGCTAAGGAGATGATTGTTTGGCTGAAGTTATATTGTCACAGCGACAAGTGAGTTTGTATCGAGTTGATACTAAGTATCGGTGTAGCGGTTTTAAGGAAAGCCGATAGTGAAATGTTTTGCCGATGGTTGAACCATCGGATTGAACCGGTTCATCAGTTCAATGGGTTCAACCGAAAGGTTCAGAGCATCAGTTCAAATGAAAGGTTCAAAGCATCGGTTCAACCAAAAGGTTCAAAGCATCGGTTCAACCGAAAGGTTCAAAGCATCGGTTCAACCGAAAGGTTCAAAGCAGTGGTTCAACCAAAGGGTTCAAGGAAGTAGTCTCACCGACGGAGAAAATAATGCTTGGTATCGGGCGGTCGGCAAGAGGTGTTCAAAGTCTGACCGACCAAGGAGTATTCATAAGCATATCAGCATGAGATCTAGTATCAGCAGATGCAGAAAATGTGTTACTAATGGTCCAAGTCTTGTCGACGCTCAATTTGATGTTAGGCTCATCGATGTGAGGATCACCATCGAAAGAAGAAAGTTACATTGGGCCGACGGTAGTAACTCTCACCGATCGGGTTGAGATTTGAGAAGTATCACCGATGAGAGTATATCAGTATGACATTTCATATCGGAAGACAAGGAGTAAGTTAGGCCGACGGTTAAAGTCTGACCGATGGAGCAGTTGCATGCGAGTTTCGGCGTGAGGTTGTGATTTTGGAGAAGTAAAGAGTCCCACCGAAGATGGAAGTCTGGGCGATGGACGTTAGCCATCAGAAAGAATAGCATGTCAGTGAAAGAAATTGGGAGGTGGCTGATAGATTAAGTCTGGCCGATGAGAAAATGGAAGCATATTTTTGGTATTATGTGGTCTTAAGTAGGGGGTTATTAAAGAAAATGAAGCATAAACCCTAGGTTGGTGGGTTTTAATGGGTTGTTCACCCTGTTGTGTAAGCTAGTACCCGATCCTCTGCATCACCATATACCTATAGTTCTTTGATTTCCCATTGGACTATTGTATGAATACCTATGAGGAGTGCTTCATACTTGACTATGTTGTTGGTGCAAGGAAATGCAAGCCGATATGACTTTGGGATATAGTCATTTTGAGGCATGATAAAAAGAATGCTAGCCCCTGATCCATGCTATGTGTAGGAACCATCAAAATACACTTTCCACATTATTGAGGTAGAAAGAGTGAAGAGATTTTCATCTGGAAAGTCAAATACCATAGGATGTACATCTATCATGGGTGCTTCTACTAGTTGATCTGCTAGGGCTTGTCCCTTGATTGCTTTACGATAGACATACTCAATGTCAAATTCACTAAGGATCATGACCCATTTAGCTAATCTACCTGTGAGGGCTACTTTTTCTAGGAGATATTTTAATGGATCAATTTTGGCTATTAGATTGGTGTGTTGGTTTAGCATGTAATGCCACAACTTTTGGGAAGTGAACACTAAGGCTAAACAAGCTCTTTCCATAGGTGAATAATTGAGTTCATAACCCACCAAGGTTTGACTGATATAATAGATTGCATGCTCTTTTCCTAACTCATCATGCTGTGCTAGAAGAACCCTTAGGGTTGTAGTTGTAGCTAAGATGTATAAGATCAAAGGTCTATTAGCGACTAGTGGTACCAAGACATGAGGTGTAGCTAGATATTCTTTGAGTTGATATAATGTTGCTTAACACTTATCAGTCCATCAAAATGAGACATCCTTTCAGAGAAAGTGTTGAAATGGTTGACATTTATCCACTAGCTATGAGATAAACTGCCTAATGGATTGTAACCTTCCTTGAAGGCTCCTTAATGCTTTCAGATTCTTTGGTGGAGGCATCTCTACTATAGCCTTGACTTTTGCTAGATCTATTTCAATGCCTCTGTGAGATACAATGTATCCCAATAGTTTTCCTGAGGTTACCCTGAACACACATTTCTTTGGATTGAGTCTTACTTGATATTTTTTGAGTCTGTCAAAGATTTGTCCTAGAACTTGTATGTGATCTACCCTAGAAGATTTTGCTAGTATATCATCAACATGGTCCTCCATGATGTGATGAAAGAGATTGTGTAATATCACTGTCATTGCTCTTTGATAGGTTGCACCTACGTTTTTAAGACCAAATGGCATGACGCACCAACAATAGGTACCCCAAGGACAAGTAAAAGATATTTTATGTTGATCTTCTTCCACTATCATTATCTGATTATATCCAAAAAATCCATCCATTAGAGAAAGTATTTCATGACCAGCAGTTAAGTCTACTATGAGATCAACGTTTGGCAGTGGAAAGTCATCTTTGGGACATGCTTTGTTAAGATCACAGAACTTGGAACACATGCAGATGCCCCCATTTGGTTTAGCCATAGGTACAATGTTTGAGACCCATTCTGGATAATCAGTAGGCTTGATAAATTTTGCATCTAGAAATTTTTGTATTTCCACTTTCACCAAGAGAGCAATCTGTAGATGCATCTTTTTTAGCTTATGTTTAACTGGTTTAGCTTTTGGATCAACTATGAGATAGTGAACTGCTAGTGAAGGGTCTAGCCCTAGCATATCAGCATAGGTCCATGCAAAGTTGATGGTTCTCTATAAGAAGAAGTTGGTAAGATTCTTATGCTCTTGTTCTAATAATGATGCTACAAGGAATGTTGTCTTTGGATTTTGCTCTGTGCCAAGATTTATCTTTGTAGAATCTTCCACTAGGAGAGTTGATTTCTCTTGATACTTAGATGGTAGGGGAAAGTCAAATCCTCCATCCTCAGGTGCCACAATTGGGTTTTCACCTTTGGATACGTCCTTTGTTTTTACTATTTTGTGATCAGGAGGTGCCACAATGTGGTTTTCACCTAGAGATCTTTCTTTATTTTTACTTTTGTGACTGGAGGATTTGGCATTCTCACCAAAATAAGTAGTTTGCTCGAGTTCCATTACAAAACTAGATTTGTGATCACCAAGAGGGATACCATCCCAGAGTCCCATGAATTCAGAAATAGCTTCGTCATTCTAAAAAAATCTAGAACGGGGGACCCTTGTTGGTCCCAATCGATAAGTTTAGGGTAGACAAGTGTTAGAATCTAGGTGCTGGTGGTGGATGTTAAGGATACGGATGATAGCATAAATATGGAGGATTCAGTGAACAGGTCAGTCATATGGAGGTAGGAGTCATCGATGATATCATCTTTAGACCTTGAATCTGCAAGAGAAGATTGTGCTACCTCGTCGAGAATACCCTCAATGTCCAAGGTGCGTGGTACCTTCCTACCATATCCTAACCCCTTCTTGTCTAGCTTCTTCTTCACAATAATAGGTTCCATGTCACCTTGGTTATCCTTCCCAAGGCCACCTTTGCCTTTGTAGCCTATGTTTTTCACAATTCTTAGGCCATTGTCATATTGTTTGACTGGTATGGTGACTGGTTCTTTCTCCTTGTAGAGCCAAGATGAGATGTCTTCAATAGTTTCCTTTGCCAATAGTTTTCCCTCTTGGGATTGGGTTAGAGATGTTGGCAGGGGGATAGCTACTTTCTTAGTCACTTTAGCTATGGGCGGTTGGCAGTAGGATTTAGGGGATAAGAGCATCCGCTCTACAAAACAAGATTTAGAGATATCATTCTCACCAAAGCCTATATCATGGATGTCAGCTTTGATTTCAGCAAGAGGATTAGGATTAGGTTCAATTTCAGAGGGTTTTTTCATATTTTCAAGGTCGACATACAATGGGGATTCATAGGCTTTGTCATTATTTGGCACTTGGCTTCTATTCCTATAACTGTCTTGCAAGTTATGACAAAATTCAAAGGGATTAGGGTCTCCTAGGATAGTTATCTTCATACCATTAAATGGGAACTTGAGAGACTGATGGTACATGGAGGGAACAACTTTCATGGCATGGATCCATGGTTTTCCTAAGATAATGTTATAAGGTAGCTCAATGTCAAGGACTTGGCATCTAGTTTCAAGCATAACAGGACCTACTTGTATAGGCAAGTGTGTAACACCTTCAGAATAGCGCTCAGCATCATCATACCCCTTGATTGTAATGCTTTGATCAATGTTGAGATGATCCTTAGAGTATCCCAACTGTTTAAGTAACTTGAGAGAATAGATATTGAGACCAACACCACCATCTATATGTATGCATTTGATCTTTAGTTTATGGATGAAAAATTCAATGGGAAGTGCATCATTGTGACATGGATCATGGGATGGGAGGTCTTTTTTAGAAAAGACCACATTGTAAGGTGAGGTAATGTTACCTATTATAGCTTGGAAATCTGTGACTGCTATGTTATTAGGAATGGAAGACTCTTGGAGGGCTTTTTCGAGCACAACTTTATGTGTGGGTGATGATCGAAGAAGGTCCAAAATAGAGATCTGTGCAGGGGTTTTCCCTAGATGTTTGACAAGATTATAATCAGATTGTGTTGGGAGACTTGGTGTAGGCCCACGAAAGGTGACACAACCACGATGAGTTGTGACTGTGCAATCCATAGATTTACCTTTGATAGTGTTGGTTAACAGATTTGCTCCTATTCTGAAAATTACTTGCTCTGACCCTATACCCTTCTTTCAAGAACAAATGAGTTAAACAACAAATGGGTGAACCTTTTGAATTAGTTACCCTCTGAATTTAGGTACAGCTCCCTTTATGATTTTCAATGAATTTTAGCCTATTCAGCTAACTAAATTGCATTTTTAACCAGAAAACGCCTAAGGCTGACTAACATCCATACATAGCCATGTCATGAATGCGATTAATTCATACAGCAGCAGGATAGAATGCACAGATTCTACTTTAGTACATTCGAATACATGAATATATTTATACAAACTTGCTGAACTCGTAAGGAAAGATAATACATACGATGGGTTGTTCAAACAAAGAGCAATTACCAGGTAAAAGAAGATTTCTCACAGAAAATCAAATTTCACACATTTAGACGCACAGATCCAAATAAGCAGCAATCGTTCCTCTTTTCATTCATAGATGAAAATTTTTCAAACAATCATCATATATGTAAAAATAAGCACAGTTTTTCTGAAATTCCCCTTTTTTCTTTCTTTCCCTCACTTCTTCCCTTTTTAAAAAATTCTGAAAAACATATATATATCAAAGTCTTAACCATGTCCTCGAGCAAATTAAACCCAGAGTTAACATCACTCTGACCCATACGGGATTTAGTTTTAACAACTGATTGTAAAAGATTAAAGTTGCCAGAAATAACATAAATTAAAGGACTTGAAAAAGAAAGAGCTGATGCGGTTATGACTGGGGCGATGAATCAGCATCCCCTGATTTGCTGTCGAGAGCCTGGGAAGCATGCTGGGTTCTCCACTCCTGAAAGGCAGCCACGAACTCCTGAATTTTAGGAAAGTTTGGTATGCCTGTATGCTTCATCCTCAATTTCCAGACCTCCTTTTCCCTTCGCATTTTCCCAAATTTTTCCTTGTGTTCAGGGAGTGCGTCGATGCAGAGGTAGAGCAGGGATTCGACTTTAGAAACTCTGGAGAAATCCTCAATCAGAATATTATCATTCTCTTTAACAAAACGGATCTTATCTCTAAAGGATTGGGCTACTGCTTCAACATCTTCTTCAGGCTTTCCATCATCCTTCATGTATTTTACATCGATACATTGTAAATCACGTTGCAATGACTGAGTGAAGTCCGTTATCTCCTTAATTAGCTTTGAGACTTCAAAGCGTCCTTGTCGAGATATGGAGTTCCTCCATTCGATATTCTTTTTGTTTACATACAATAAATCCTCATCCACACCAGTCAGTTTCATCTCTGCCAAAAACTTCTCCAGCCCATATTTCCAAACTTCCTCTATTTGATTCGTCACACTGGTCCACTTGCCTTCGTCCTTAGCCCAGACAGCAACCTGTGCTTTAAGATCTTCAATGGTAGTAGCAGTCAGGTCATATATGCCTTTGAGTTCATGAATATACTCAGTTCCCCTTTGCTCAATGCTGTCTAACCAGCCATCAAATGTTTTTGAGACCATTTTGCTCCTATGAACTTGATCTAACATTTTCTGGTTGACGGGTGACTTTGGGTCGAAAGACAAGGGAACTTGTGAGATTGGCTGTGGGTTAGGATTGTTGATGGCTTCAATATATTCTGCCATTGCACGCAGAGCTTGTTTTAATTCTCTTTTGTCCCTTTCATCTTTCATCGTTCGATTGACCATTCTTTTAGTTGAAGCTTCGAGATGGTGTACATCTGCAGCTCTGGAGGCAGTACCAAGGTCTATCTTTTCCACAGTGAAATCATGCACTGTAGGATCTTGAACCTCTCCTTCGGTTACTGGCTTGGCTATTTCTGCACTCCAGTTACCAGTGCTTGGGTCAATATCTATCCTGGACACTGTTTTAAGTCTCTTGGACTTGGGGGTCTTCCCCAGACATTTACTCACCATATCTTCCAGAGGGAGAACGAAAGGAACCACCTTCTTTTTGTCAGATATAGAGCTCTCTAGCCACTTCGGTGCCGGGGTTGTCTCCCTAAGTTTTTCTCCATCAGAGGGTTTATCTGAAATCATCAACATCTCCGGAGTACCCAAAACATCCTCTGACTGTGAACCAGTATCAACTGCTTCTGTTCTGGTTGGGCTTGTTTCTTTGTCCCCCATGGGGTCCTCTGCTTCTTCCTCTGAATTTAAGTCGACAATTATTGTCTCAGAAACTAGCTTCTTCCTTTTACCTTTGGTTCTCAGCCTGGTGACACGAGAAGGCAGAATATCCGTGAGGACCCTTCTGGATTTCTTGGTGACAGGGCTCTTCTCAGGTGACGGCTCAGAAGCACCTGCACCACAGATAGCAAGAGGTTGATTAGAAGGATCCAGGGGAAGTGGTGATGCAACCACTAAAGATATTTGTTGAACATTTTTATTTTGAGACCCCTGTTGCCTCTTTTCTCTCAACCATTTTTCAGTCCTCCTTATCACCGGGAGGGTCTTAATTTCAATCCTGTCCTCCTCCCTCTTGCTCCAGTCCACCTCTGGAATGGGTAAGTGCTCCACCTTCTCAAATTGTGGATCAACCACTTCTTCATCATCAACAAGAATTCCAGAAATGTCCATGTCTAAATTAAAGGTAATTATTTGCCTTAAAGAAAATCTGCACCATAACCTTCTCCTAACTTCAAATTCATCTGGACAATCCATCCAATAATCCTCCAGCTTAGGAAGGTGTGAGTGCCCTGTTCCAGAATTTAAGTTGTCTTTAACAAAACTTTTACTGTCGAATTTGGCTCTAGCAGTGAAGAATTGAAAATTGAACCTCTTGAGGTTCACCCCCAGATTTAAAGCATCAGAAGTTGACAGGCATGAATAATGCCCAAGTTCAACAGGAAAAGAAATACCACAACCCCTTTTTGATGGAAATTTTTTATCAACATGTGCCAATTGCCGACATACCTCTATTAGTACAAAA
Source organism: Cunninghamia lanceolata (assembly GCA_027924645.1). Classification (NCBI taxonomy): domain Eukaryota; kingdom Viridiplantae; phylum Streptophyta; class Pinopsida; order Cupressales; family Cupressaceae; genus Cunninghamia; species Cunninghamia lanceolata. The sequence goes on from BSBN01000320.1 coordinate 10,931,825, forward strand.
CGATCAAATACATATCTGGGCAACTTCATTGGTTCACCATCGAATCCCCCAACTCTGATATAGGTGAACTCAGAGAATTGGATGAAAAAGCTACCGTAGATACTGATTAGCTGCATTGCTTCACTGGTCATTCTCTTACCTGGGTTGCCTGTCAATTCATAGGTCATCTTCCCAGTGAAGACATCATTGATCCTCTTGTAATTTTCATAACAATTTTTTCTTTGCAACTGTGGGTAATATTGATAAATTTTGCTGCTCTCATCTAAAGGCTCATGAGGCAGGTCAAACCAATCTCTTGTGGAGGCTAAACAGTAAAATAGATAAGAAGACATAAAGAAATCCCTGTTGCCCAGACGATTATTTAAGCTCTGATGCAGACAGTCAGCTATTATCTCGGCGAAATCCAAGTATTGTTCACCCTGAAGGACGACTTGTATAAAAAAATACATCCAGTCTTCCCAGTAATAGGCATGTTGATTGCCTCTCAATCTGTTCAATAACACCACAATATCCCTTACTTCCTGTATTAAATGATCTCTAGTGAGGGGTCTGGGCAGCCTTGAACCACCTTTCTAAAATTTTAGCAGCCAATTCCGTGCTATCACACTTTTGTAAGTTGATTTCTTTTCTGAGAAATATCCATTGGAGGAGGTAATGTCGAGGTTGGAATATGCCCCCTTATGCGGTATCTTCATCACAGACATAAGGGTTTGTCTGTTGACACAAAACAGCACATCCCCGTTGGCATTTTTGACACATCTGTTCTGGGGGTCATATCTGTTTATACATTCTTGAACCAATTCAGGGCATAGAATGGCCTGAGGAAAGGCTGCAGCTTCCACTAAACCACTGTCTACAATCTTCTTCATTGTGGGGGTTTGGACAGGGTTTTTTGTTCTTTCTATGAATTCCTCCAAGTCATACTGAACTAATGCGGTGTCTCCAAACTCTGAGTGGGAATAAATAAGACTGGGGCCATGTTCATCCCCCAAACATGTAGACTTCAAAGACATATCTGGAAGACTATGATATAGCGATTCGAATTTCGAAAATAACAGAAATTCTAGGGGTTCTTCTTTCCAGCATAAGAACTCGGAATAGTACAGGGGGAAACAGAACTCACCTTCAAGAAATTTGAAAACACTGCGAAAACTTGAAAAACGAGAGCCTTACACTTCCAGCGCTATTCTCCTCCGCGTCGCACAGTGTGATTACTTGCTAAAATTGGGTTGTTCTTGGCTAACAATGGCACTTACCAGAATGAATGTTTATCGCTCGGATCAATACGTGCCAAAAATATTTGAAGGGACGTGAACTCTGATTTCTTCATTAATAGCAAGTAATGTTGACGCGCCATCATGAGGTACAATAATTATCCGTAGCCTCCGTTAAATTAGAGCTCTCGCTTTTATGATGAGTTTCTGACAAAATCTCCTCCAACTTTCCCGCTAAATTGGCTTGGAAAACCGTGGGAGCAAATGGGACCAAGCTTATCAAATCTTCGAACCATTGAACCTTTGAAACATGGTTCAACGCGATGGTTCAATATGAAGGTTCAAAATATGCTAACTAGACCTTATGGATTGGGCCGAAAAACTATCTTGGGGAAACAAGGACTTGATTCATGAACCGTTGAACTTGGGAAGACATGGTTCAATATGAAGGTTCAACGACACATGGGTTATATAGACCAACAGAAAGTTACGCGGCTTCTAGTATAAGGTCCCGAATTATGAAATAGTGAACTCTTTGAACTTTGAACTATTGAACCTTGAACCTTGAACCTTGAACCATTGAACCCCGCGGAAGAGTTCAAGCGGGAAGTTCAAGTTCAACCCGAAAGTTCCAAGACGCTTGAGGCAAACACAAAACAACTTGCTTTATATGACACTTCAGACACATTGAACCATTGAACTTTAGACTTTGAGAATGGTTAGGGTTCAAAGGTTCAAACCTTAAGTAACTTTGTTTACAAAGGCGACGCACGGGTAAAAATTGAAGGATCAAGAGCCGATTTACGGAAAAAGGGGATGACCGGGAATATAGCACGATAAACCGGCTTTTGTTCAAGAAATATTACCAATACATAAATAAACAAGGGCGACTCAAAAGGTAACACTGGCTCTGACTGGGGACTGCATTTCATGGCAAACTGCAGAGAACTCAGAAGCTCTGGTTTCGCAGAAAAGGAAAACAAAAGATAGAAAGAAAGAAACAGGACGGGACCGAACAAAAATAGGAAAAGAAACACAGAAAGAAACAAAGGGAGGACTATGTACAAAACTGGGGAATCTGTTTACAGACGATACAGCTTGAGATCCTGTCCATTATAGGACAGGGGTAAAACAGTTCCATCAGGATATTCCAATTTGAAAGAATTTGGACCCAACACCTGGTGAATCTTAAAAGGCCCTTTCCAGAGGGAATCAAATTTGCTGTGCGCACCCTTCGGTTCTCTCCTTTTGTCCCAGAGTAGTATTTCATCACCTTCCATGAACTTCCTGGGTCTTGCCTTCCTATCAAAAATTTCCTTAACTTTAGCTTGATGCACAGTGATCCGGTCAACCAGTTCATTTCTCTCTTCCTCAATTTTGGTTAAATACATGATCCTCTTCTCCAGGGAATCTTGGAAATACTGATCCTTAATTACGCTTTGCAGTTTGGCTGTAGACAGCTCCAGTGGCAATGATAATTGGGCTCCTATCCCATAAACTAATTCAAATGGTGCCATCCCAATCGCTCTCTTTGGGGTTACTCTGTCAGCCCAGAGAGCTTCATATAACTTCTTATGCCAATCCCTGGGGCTGTCATTAACCAATTTCTTAATGATAGCAATTAGGTTTTTGTTACTGGACTCAGCTTGTCCATTCCCTTGGGGATAGTAATCCGATGAATGAGAAAGAGAAATACTATGTTCGTAACAGAAGGAAGTCATCTCACCTGAGGAGAAACTGGTAGCATTATCAGCTACAATCTTCTGGGGCACACCGAATCGAACTAAAATATTCTCCTTGAGAAAATCACAAACCACCTCGGAAGTTGTTCTTTTTACAGGGGCTGCCTCAACCCATTTCGTGAAATAATCTGTTGCTGTTAAGATATGGGTATGCCCTGCACTTGAGGGGGGTGAGATAGGTCCAATAAAATCCAATCCCCACTGTTTGAAGGGTTCTTCAACAACAACAGGCCTCAAAGGTAGAGCTGCAAGTTGTGGCCTTCACGAGAACATTTTACACTTCTCACAATTAGCCACGAACCTATACGCGTCCTTGAACATCCCTGGCCAGTAATAACAATTTCTGAGAATCTTGAAAGCTGTAACTGAAGAAGAAAAATGTCCGCCACAAGCTTCATTATGGAAAACTCCCAAGAGTTTATCCTGCTGTTCTTTATCCACACATCTCAAAAAAGTCCCATCTAACCCTTTCTTGTAAAGAACATCTCCCCAAATAACATATTTTGCAGCTTTCAGCTTCAAGTTTCTTTTCTCTTTAGGAGTCAGGTGATTAGGACAGTCACCATATGTAAGATAATGTGCCACATCCAGAAACCATGGATCCTGTAAACTTACCAATAAGACTGTGGGGAGTCCCTCCCCTTCTTGTTCTTTATTCTCAGCAATCAGCTTACATAAACCTTGACCCCTGATCAGCTTAGTAGGTCTAATTTCCAGATCATACTCCTGTATTTTAGCAACCCATGTTGCTCTATTATTTAATCCCACTTCCTGCTGAGTCAAAATACTTTTCACAGCTGAATTTGGAACAAATACAACTGAATGGGAATGGAGTATATAATATCTGAATTGCTTGACAGCTTTGACCACAGCGAAGGCTTGTTTTTCGACCAGAGAATATTTTAGCTCATGCTTTTTTAGGGGAACACTCATAAAGGCTATGGGAGCCTCTTCATCTAATTCATTTTTCTGCAACAAAATTCCTGACATGGTGTGTTCTGAAGCATTACAATAAATAATAAAATCCTTCTGAAAATTAGGATTTACCAAAGTGGGAGTGTTCGCAATAGCCTCCTTGATATCCTCGAATGCCTTCCTAGCAGCTTCGTTCCATTTGAAAGGTTGTTTCTCACTCATCATCCCGACAATGTGTTTTGTAATCTCAGCAAAGTCAGGGATGAACCTTCTGAGGAAATTGATTTGACCGAAGAAGGACTTGACTCCAGTCCTGTTTGAGGGGAGACTAAGCTGTTGAATTGCCCTGACTCTCTCTGGGTCGATCCTGATTCCATCTTTTGAAACTAGGTGTCCCAACAATTTTCCCTCAGTCACACAGAAAACTGACTTCTTGGGGTTGAGTGAGATGCTGTGGCTCCGACACCTTTGCAAGACAGACTCCAGATCTCTCAAGTGATCTTCTCTATTCTTGGAAAAGACAGTTAAATCATCAAGGTAAATAACGATGATCCTGTTCTTCAGGTCCCTGAAGGACGAATCCATTGCCCGCTGAAAAGTTGCTCCTGCATTGATCAAGCCAAAGGGCATTCGATTATAGGCAAAGGTTCCCCAAGGTGTGGTGAAAGCTGTTTTATGTTGATCCTCTGCAGCCACACCTATCTGATTGTAACCTGAAAAACCATCCAGCATAGACATCATTTCAGACCCAGCAACTGTCTGCAAGATGTGGTCCATCACAGGTAGAGGATAGTTATCTTTCAGGCTGGCTTGATTTAAGTTTCTGAAGTCAACACAGATCCTTATTTCTCCATTTTTCTTTCGGACCGGAACAATATTTGCCACCCAGGTGGAGTGATGGATTGGATAGATGATTCTGGCTTTCAACATCTTATCTATCTCTTTAAAGATGGCTTCAGCAACTTTTGGGTTGTAATTCCTCAGCTTCTGTCTGAATGGAGCTGTATTTGCTTTCAGAGGGATATGGTGGTGAAACTGTCCATGTCTAAAATTTTTGAGATCATCATAGCACCAGGCGAAAACATCCTTATATCTGATTAGCAATTTAATCAATTTGTTTTTTTCCTCTGAAGAGCAGCATTTACCAATGGATATCCACTTAGGATCGGCTTTATCTCCAATATTTATTTTCTCATAATCCTCTGCTTTATCAGGAATAGAGGAAGGCTTGCCTTTAACATATTCATCTCTTCTAGAAAATAGATGTTCCAAAGAAACCAGCCCTTTAGGGATTTTGTTTCCCTTTAATTGAATCATATCATCTCTTGAATTAATCCCAGGGTCAGGACTGAATTCTTTGCACTCTGCTTCGGAACCTTCAAAATAGGTCCCCAGGAACATTTCAGCGTTTTCTAAGAATTTTCTAATTTGATTATCACTTTCAAAAACCTGCCAGTTCTCGGCATTGTCAGGGACATTAGGGCGATATATCATTTCTACCCTATAAGAATCTTTCTTGAAATCTGGATGTGGTAAAAGGAGAGAAGCTGATACTGCCAGAGAATCTGCTCGGGAATTCAGATCCCTGGGAATTGTTTCTATAGAGAAAGCATCAAAATATTCGATTTCATCCCATACCCTATTTCTATAATGCCTTAGTCTTTCATTCTTTACAGAAAAGATTCCCCTTACCTGCTTCACAATTAGTTCAGCATCACCCTTTACCTTAAGTACCTTCACACCCTTCTCTTTGGCTTCAAACAATCTGAGCAGTAAGGCTTCATACTCTGCAGTATTGTTGGTGTTTTTGAACTCTAACTTAAAAGAATAAGAAAACAATTCACCTTCAGGTGAGATTAACACGACTCCAGTCCCTGAACCAGCGGTAGCACAGCTGCCATCAAATTCCATAACCCATAGATCATCAGAATGTACAGGTCTTTGCACTAATTCTTCCTTGGGTTTTGCCTCGAAACTTTGTTCAGAAGAGAAGAAATAATTACCGAATTCACATTCCTCAAACAAAATCTGTGCCTTGGGATCATCAGAGGGATAGACAGTGAACTTGCACTTGGGCTCAGGTTCCAGCTTCACTCTCTGTTTTCCTACTAGGATTGTGGCCTCTGACCAATCCAGCTTGATTTGTCCACCTAGATCCTTGCAAAATGTCCTGCTCAAAAGCATTCCATAACTGGCAGGGATATCTGCTACCAGAATAGTCAATTTCACCCTCTTGTCAGGGTAAGCTGCAAGTGCGACTCGTGCATCTTTAATTTGCCCAAGCAAGGAAACCTGTTTTCTGTCCATAGAATAACATCTTCCAAATGTTTTTGTAAGTGATAATCCTAGGGCTTTAGCTACAGAGGAGGGCATAATGTTATCAGAGGCTCCTGAATCTATAATGCAGTTGCTAAGTTTATGACCATTGATATACAGGGACACATAAAAAGGATTAGGTTTCAAATCATTATAGGGAATATTGTTGAATGCATTGGGAGTTGTATTAGGGGCAGACAAAGGTGACTCAGATGAGGAAGTAAATAATCTAGCAATAGGGGATTCAGCATCGACTTCCAATTGATTCGCAAATTCGGTTTGTGCAGGACTACCTTTAACATGTTTAACTAATTTGTCAAGTTCAGTAGGTTTCAACTTGAGATATTCAATAGGAGAAATTTGAATTTTTGCAGATTTACAAAAATCTACAATATCAAAGGAAGCATCTAGCTCATTTCTATGTAGCAATTTATTTTCTTGAGCTTTCAAATTAGCATCATGAGTTCTAGTTAAGGGCTCCTTACCTTTGCCAGGTATTTCTTGAGTATTAGAAGATTTCATATTCCTCTGACCCCTAGTTAGCACCGCGCATGAAGGGTCTTCAAGGGTTACCAATATTTCACCTCCCCTTTCTGAATCAGACTCATATTCAAGGAAGTGTATCTCAGAGCCGCCAGGTTCCTCGTAGTTCCTTTCATCTTCTGTGGCTTCCCCTAGCATATCTTGAGTAGCAGTCATCTGAGTGTACCTGAGCATTTCTGGGCAAGAATTCCCATCATGGTCAGTAGTCAAGTGAAAAATGCACATGTTTCCTCTTCCAGGAGTAGGTTCAATAGCCAGTCTTGGTTGTGCTGCCGTCAAGGGTAAAGTTCTACCAGTATTTGCTTGTTGATTCAAATTTCTTCTGCTCATATCTTGGTACGGTTGCTGGAAAGGGGCGCCAGCCTTAGGTAGTTGCCTCTTTAAGGCAATCATATCATTAACCAACCTCTGCACTATAGGGTCCGTAGAAGATGAGGATTGGGCATTTGGCACCTGAACTTCCCTCTTCCATTTGCCGGCCATGATGAGATCATCCTCCAATCCGACTGCTAGGTTTTGTGCAGCTGTCAAATCGGCAATTGCACCTCTCCTGAGATGGAAGCTAATATCGGGAGGCATAGCATTAATAAAGAAACATTTCTGATTTTCGCCAGACGGTCTTTTTGTAGCAGTGATTTTATTCACAATTCTATTAAATTTGGCCACGAACTCCCTCATAGGTTCATGAATCTCCTTTTTAAGTTGAGTCAGCTGTGCAAGGAGGTAATGTTCGTCCTCTGCACTCTTGAACCTATTTTCAAAGGCAGTTTTCATTTCATTCCAATTCGTAATTGAGGCATCAGTCAAGTGGTAGAACCATTGTGCAGCGGTGTCAGTCAAAGTCTGCACAAAGAGCCTTATGGCAACGTCCTGGTGTTGAACACCCAACACACTGCATGCTGCTGCAAAAGCACATAAATGTTCTTCTAGCGATGTTTTACCGTCTCCATTGAACCTGGGCAAATTCTCTCTTGCATTTTTAGGTAATGGATTAAGGTTGGCCCCTAGGTTCAGAGGCCCTATGGCAGCTCCCCAAGGTTGAGCCATGGGTAGAAAATTTATAGCTAAGGGGATAGCAGTGCCTGAAAGGGTTAAAGCTTGGCAGAGAGGGGAAGTAGCAGGCCTAGAAGGACTAGGGGGTCTACTTCTTGCTTTTCTTGCACGGGTAGGGATATAAGGAAAATTAAGGTTTTGCAATATTTGAAAGGTAGGGTCTTCAACTCCCTCTCTTCTCGAAGACCTGGTGTAGGGCCTAGAATCCAGCTTAAAACAATATTGGAACTAGGTAGGCAGTTCTTGATTTCTTTGTTGTTCTTGATTTCTTTGTACCTCAAGGGCTTGGTTTCTTGCAGCGTTTCTTGCCTGCCTTCTTCTTTACCTGAGTAACAGTAATCTCAGGTTATCGGTCAACTCTTCTTCTTGTTCCAACACTCTGCTCGCTCTTCTGTAATCTTCACTATTTCGACGAGTACGCCAAGCAAGAGTATTCAACTGACCAATGATATCTTCCTGTTCGTCCTAAAATCCAAGATTGGGTTGCAGAACAGGAATTATGTTTTCGTGTGGAAGCACCATTGTTGCTTCATATTCAGGCGATTAATAATTAATGATTTTGTCTAATTTTTCCCCAGTAGAGTCGCCAAAAACTGTTGGTTAACAGATTTGCTCCTATTCTGAAAATTACTTGCTCTGACCCTATACCCTTCTTTCAAGAGCAAATGAGTTAAACAACAAATGGGTGAACCTTTTGAATTAGTTACCCTCTGAATTTAGGTACAGCTCCCTTTATGATTTTCAATGAATTTTAGCCTATTCAGCTAACTAAATTGCATTTTTAACCAGAAAACGCCTAAGGCTGACTAACATCCATACATAGCCATGTCATGAATGCGATTAATTCATACAGCAGTAGGATAGAATGCACAGATTCTACTTTAGTACATTCGAATACATGAATATATTTATACAAACTTGCTGAACTCGTAAGGAAAGATAATACATACGATGGGTTGTTCAAACAAAGAGCAATTACCAGGTAAAAGAAGATTTCTCACAGAAAATCAAATTTCACACATTTAGACGCACAGATCCAAATAAGCAGCAATCGTTCCTCTTTTCATTCACAGATGAAAATTTTTCAAACAATCATCATATATGTAAAAATAAGCACAGTTTTTCTGAAATTCCCCTTTTTTCTTTCTTTCCCTCACTTCTTCCCTTTTTAAAAAATTCTGAAAAACATATATATATCAAAGTCTTAACCATGTCCTCGAGCAAATTAAACCCAGAGTTAACATCACTCTGACCCATACGGGATTTAGTTTTAACAACTGATTGTAAAAGATTAAAGTTGCCAGAAATAACATAAATTAAAGGACTTGAAAAAGAAAGAGCTGATGCGGTTATGACTGGGGCGATGAATCAGCATCCCCTGATTTGCTGTCGAGAGCCTGGGAAGCATGCTGGGTTCTCCACTCCTGAAAGGCAGCCACGAACTCCTAAATTTTAGGAAAGTTTGGTATGCCTGTATGCTTCATCCTCAATTTCCAGACCTCCTTTTCCCTTCGCATTTTCCCAAATTTTTCCTTGTGTTCAGGGAGTGCGTCGATGCAGAGGTAGAGCAGGGATTCGACTTTAGAAACTCTGGAGAAATCCTCAATCAGAATATTATCATTCTCTTTAACAAAACGGATCTTATCTCTAAAGGATTGGGCTACTGCTTCAACATCTTCTTCAGGCTTTCCATCATCCTTCATGTATTTTACATCGATACATTGTAAATCACGTTGCAATGACTGAGTGAAGTCCGTTATCTCCTTAATTAGCTTTGAGACTTCAAAGCGTCCTTGTCGAGATATGGAGTTCCTCCATTCGATATTCTTTTTGTTTACATACAATAAATCCTCATCCACACCAGTCAGTTTCATCTCTGCCAAAAACTTCTCCAGCCCATATTTCCGAACTTCCTCTATTTGGTTCGTCACACTGGTCCACTTGCCTTCGTCCTTAGCCCAGACAGCAACCTGTGCTTTAAGATCTTCAATGGTAGTAGCAGTCAGGTCATATATGCCTTTGAGTTCATGAATATACTCAGTTCCCCTTTGCTCAATGTTGTCTAACCAGCCATCAAATGTTTTTGAGACCATTTTGCTCCTATGAACTTGATCTAACATTTTCTGGTTGACGGGTGACTTTGGGTCGAAAGACAAGGGAACTTGTGAGATTGGCTGTGGGTTAGGATTGTTGATGGCTTCAATATATTCTGCCATTGCACGCAGAGCTTGTTTTAATTCTCTTTTGTCCCTTTCATCTTTCATCGTTCGATTGACCATTCTTTTAGTTGAAGCTTCGAGATGGTGTACATCTGCAGCTCTGGAGGCAGTACCGAGGTCTATCTTTTCCACAGTGAAATCATGCACTGTAGGATCTTGAACCTCTCCTTCGGTTACTGGCTTGGCTATTTCTGCACTCCAGTTACCAGTGCTTGGGTCAATATCTATCCTGGACACTGTTTTAAGTCTCTTGGACTTGGGGGTCTTCCCCAGACATTTACTCACCATATCTTCCAGAGGGAGAACGAAAGGAACCACCTTCTTTTTGTCAGATATAGAGCTCTCTAGCCACTTCGGTGCCGGGGTTGTCTCCCTAAGTTTTTCTCCATCAGAGGGTTTATCTGAAATCATCAACATCTCCGGAGTACCCAAAACATCCTCTGACTGTGAACCAGTATCAACTGCTTCTGTTCTGGTTGGGCTTGTTTCTTTGTCCCCCATGGGGTCCTCTGCTTCTTCCTCTGAATTTAAGTCGACAATTATTGTCTCAGAAACTAGCTTCTTCCTTTTACCTTTGGTTCTCAGCCTGGTGACACGAGAAGGCAGAATATCCGTGAGAACCCTTCTGGATTTCTTGGTGACAGGGCTCTTCTCAGGTGACGGCTCAGAAGCACCTGCACCACAGATAGCAAGAGGTTGATTAGAAGGATCCAGGGGAAGTGGTGATGCAACCACTAAAGATATTTGTTGAACATTTTTATTTTGAGACCCCTGTTGCCTCTTTTCTCTCAACCATTTTTCAGTCCTCCTTATCACCGGGAGGGTCTTAATTTCAATCCTGTCCTCCTCCCTCTTGCTCCAGTCCACCTCTGGAATGGGTAAGTGCTCCACCTTCTCAAATTGTGGATCAACCACTTCTTCATCATCAACAAGAATTCCAGAAATGTCCATGTCTAAATTAAAGGTAATTATTTGCCTTAAAGAAAATCTGCACCATAACCTTCTCCTAACTTCAAATTCATCTGGACAATCCATCCAATAATCCTCCAGCTTAGGAAGGTGTGAGTGCCCTGTTCCAGAATTTAAGTTGTCTTTAACAAAACTTTTACTGTCGAATTTGGCTCTAGCAGTGAAGAATTGAAAATTGAACCTCTTGAGGTTCACCCCCAGATTTAAAGCATCAGAAGTTGACAGGCATGAATAATGCCCAAGTTCAACAGGAAAAGAAATACCACAACCCCTTTTTGATGGAAATTTTTTATCAACATGTGCCAATTGCCGACATACCTCTATTAGTACAAAACGATCAAATACATATCTGGGCAACTTCATTGGTTCACCATCGAATCCCCCAACTCTGATATAGGTGAACTCAGAGAATTGGATGAAAAAGCTACCGTAGATACTGATTAGCTGCATTGCTTCACTGGTCATTCTCTTACCTGGGTTGCCTGTCAATTCATAGGTCATCTTCCCAGTGAAGACATCATTGATCCTCTTGTAATTTTCATAACAATTTTTTCTTTGCAACTGTGGGTAATATTGATAAATTTTGCTGCTCTCATCTAAAGGCTCATGAGGCAGGTCAAACCAATCTCTTGTGGAGGCTAAACAGTAAAATAGATAAGAAGACATAAAGAAATCCCTGTTGCCCAGACGATTATTTAAGCTCTGATGCAGACAGTCAGCTATTATCTCGGCGAAATCCAAGTATTGTTCACCCTGAAGGACGACTTGTATAAAAAAATACATCCAGTCTTCCCAGTAATAGGCATGTTGATTGCCTCTCAATCTGTTCAATAACACCACAATATCCCTTACTTCCTGTATTAAATGATCTCTAGTGAGGGGTCTGGGCAGCCTTGAACCACCTTTCTAAAATTTTAGCAGCCAATTCCGTGCTATCACACTTTTGTAAGTTGATTTCTTTTCTGAGAAATATCCATTGGAGGAGGTAATGTCGAGGTTGGAATATGCCCCCTTATGCGGTATCTTCATCACAGACATAAGGGTTTGTCTGTTGACACAAAACAGCACATCCCCGTTGGCATTTTTGACACATCTGTTCTGGGGGTCATATCTGTTTATACATTCTTGAACCAATTCAGGGCATAGAATGGCCTGAGGAAAGGCTGCAGCTTCCACTAAACCACTGTCTACAATCTTCTTCATTGTGGGGGTTTGGACAGGGTTTTTTGTTCTTTCTATGAATTCCTCCAAGTCATACTGAACTAATGCGGTGTCTCCAAACTCTGAGTGGGAATAAATAAGACTGGGGCCATGTTCATCCCCCAAACATGTAGACTTCAAAGACATATCTGGAAGACTATGATATAGCGATTCGAATTTCGAAAATAACAGAAATTCTAGGGGTTCTTCTTTCCAGCATAAGAACTCGGAATAGTACAGGGGGAAACAGAACTCACCTTCAAGAAATTTGAAAACACTGCGAAAACTTGAAAAACGAGAGCCTTACACTTCCAGCGCTATTCTCCTCCGCGTCGCACAGTGTGATTACTTGCTAAAATTGGGTTGTTCTTGGCTAACAATGGCACTTACCAGAATGAATGTTTATCGCTCGGATCAATACGTGCCAAAAATATTTGAAGGGACGTGAACTCTGATTTCTTCATTAATAGCAAGTAATGTTGACGCGCCATCATGAGGTACAATAATTATCCGTAGCCTCCGTTAAATTAGAGCTCTCGCTTTTATGATGAGTTTCTGACAAAATCTCCTCCAACTTTCCCGCTAAATTGGCTTGGAAAACCGCGGGAGCAAATGGGACCAAGCTTATCAAATCTTCGAACCATTGAACCTTTGAAACATGGTTCAATGCGATGGTTCAATATGAAGGTTCAAAATATGCTAACTGGACCTTATGGATTGGGCCGAAAAACTATCTTGGGGAAACAAGGACTTGATTCATGAACCGTTGAACTTGGGAAGACATGGTTCAATATGAAGGTTCAACGACACATGGGTTATATAGACCAACAGAAAGTTACGCGGCTTCTAGTATAAGGTCCCGAATTATGAAATAGTGAACTCTTTGAACTTTGAACTATTGAACCTTGAACCTTGAACCTTGAACCATTGAACCCCGCGGAAGAGTTCAAGCGGGAAGTTCAAGTTCAACCCGAAAGTTCCAAGACGCTTGAGGCAAACACAAAACAACTTGCTTTATATGACACTTCAGACACATTGAACCATTGAACTTTAGACGTTGAGAATGGTTAGGGTTCAAAGGTTCAAACCTTAAGTAACTTTGTTTACAAAGGCGACGCACGGGTAAAAATTGAAGGATCAAGAGCCGATTTACGGAAAAAGGGGATGACCGGGAATATAGCACGATAAACCGGCTTTTGTTCAAGAAATATTACCAATACATAAATAAACAAGGGCGACTCAAAAGGTAACAGATAGTAATGGTAGACACATGACTTTCTTCAAAATGACCTACAATAGAGTCATAAGAAGTTGAAGCTTTGTTAATACCTTACCTTTATTAGAATTTTGACCTTGACCATGGTTAAGGAATATCTCCTTGTACATGTTTAGATCTTTGTTGGTGTTTTGATTTGGAGGTGCATCAAAAGTGACCTCACCTCTATCGATAAGGTTTTGGATCATCTGCTTGAGTTTCATGCATGATATGGTTCTATGTCCTTTGGTCCTATGGTATTCACAATATTCGTTGTCTTTGTACCATGTAGGTTTATAAGCAGGTTCGCCATATGGGGGAGCATTTGGTGGCATGAGTCCATTTTGCACAAGTTTTTGTAGAACTGACTTTATAGGCTTTCCCAAGGGAGTGAATTTATGCCTTGGAGGGTAATCTTGGCGAGGCCACTCTTGTTGACATTGTTGGTTTTGGTTTTGTTGTTGTCATCGTTGTTGTTTTTGTTGTTGTTGTTGAGGCGGAGGTTGGTTTTGTTTGGATGAAAGATGAAGGGGTGTTTGTAGTGTTTAGACATGTTTAGAATTCACCACACCATCATTGACCACGTTTTTGTTTTTGTTCCAAAATTTTGGTTTGTCATTTGATTGTTATTGTGGAGCATTGTCTTTGTTGTCTTTGAAGATTTTGACCATGCCTTTAGCGATGAGTTCTTTTTATATGTTGATGCCTTTATAGGTAGTTTCGTCAAAGGTTGTAGTGCTTAGTATTTGCAAATGGAAACCCAATTCTTGGTTAAGGTTCTACACAAAGATGCTAACAAGCTGCTTTTTAGGTATTTTAAATGGGAATTTTCTAGCCATGTGTCTCCACCTTTGAAGGAAGGAGATAAGAGTTTCCCCATTTTTCTATTTATTGTTACATAAGCCAGTCATAGAGACTTCATGTTCTATATTGTATGATAAATGAGCAGAAAATTTTTCTGTAAGCTCATTAAAAGATTTGATACCTGTAGGTAGATGTAAGAACCATTCTATAGCTTGACCACCAAGGCTACGAGGGAAGAGGCACATGAGATATGTATCATTATGTGCAACCTCAAAACAAGCGATATAGAATTCTCTAATGTGATCTTTTGGGTCTCCTCTTCCCTTGTATTTATCAAATTTGGGTATAGTGAAGTTGGGAGGAAAAGGGATCAGTTGCAATGATCGATCAAATGGATAAGGACAAACCTCCTCCAAGGAGAAGATTTTCTTAGTGTGACCAAATGTTAAATCAGCTACTTGTTGTTGTACCTCGACAAGTTTAAGCTCCATAGTTGTTGAGGGTGTTGGTAAAGTCCCCTGTTGTACTTGGATTGGTTGTTATTGCCCATAGGGAAGATTGTAGTTGAAGCCATAGGAGTTATATGGGTCATATGATAGATTTGGATTAGGTTGGGTTTGGTTGTTTTGATTTTGCATTTGTGGAGGTGGTGCTAGATAAGAATGTTGGCTTTGTGATTGTTGTGATTGGATGATGAAAGAGTTTTGTTGTTGATATTGTTGAGGTGGTGTGAAGAAAGGATTTTGTGGAGGGAAACTAAAGTTTGTTGGGTTTGGTTGTGATGGTGGAGTATATCCATAGGATGATTGGATTTGAGAATGTTGAGGGTTATTGAGATAAGTGTTGGAGAGATTGAGTGTGGATGATCATTTTGGTGGAGGGACATAGGTAGATGGGTTTTGTGATGGTTGGGGTTGATTGAAATATGTGAGATTGAGTGTGGATGATCGTTGTGGTGGAGGGACATAGGTAGATGGGTTTTGTGATGTTTGGGGTTGATTAAGATGGGGATAGGTAAGATTGAGTGTGGAAGAATGTTGTGGTGGAGGGACATAGGTTGTGTTGACATTTTGTGAATGTTGTGGTTGCATGACATTGTTTGGGTTAGTGATATGGAGGGTTGATGATGTTGGTGGAGGTGTATGTTGTCACCCTTGTTGCATGGCTACATAAGTGTTTCCAAGATTGTAGTTTGGTGGGAAACTATCTTGTGATGGGGTAGCCAATGTTCCACTTGTAATAGGCATTTGTGATATGCTAGGAGGGTGTTGTGTGTTTGATTGAGCTAAAGAGGCTTGTTTTGCTAGTTTTACTTGACATTGTAGAGTCTCTTGTTGGTGTTTGTAAATCTCCATAGGAATCAAGAGTGGTGATATGGGTCTTTCTACTGTTGGATTTTGATAAAGAGGATTCTCATATTGAGCATCAAAAGGTTTAGTCATCCTCCCTTGTGAGTTTTGTTCGGGTATGGGAGTAGTCACAGTTGACATAGTTTGGACAACAGGTATAATGTCATGGGTTTGGTTTGGCTCTTTAAGATTGGATAGGTCAAAATCTTAGGGTAATTTGGCTCCTTGCTCTGCTAGTAAGAGAAAGAAATGGTCTTGTTTCTCGCTAAGGATTTTGTCAAACGCGGCTATGGATCTAGGATCTTGCATGATTTCATCAAGGTCTTATCTATCTTCTTGAGAGGATTGACCTTCTTCAAAATGTCACTCTTCTGGAGATGGGACTTGAACCGTGGTATAACCAGGTGTAGCAAAATCATGAGGCATTCTGGTAGTGAATTGAGTTACATCTACCAAAGGGATATTACCTTCTTGAGGATTAGTTGGTTGGTCATGTTGCAGCCTATTTTGAAAGTTGGTTGGTCTTTCCATTAGTGTTTTTGGAGTACCCTTTGGAGTCATGTTGGATTGGCTTGGTTGAGGTGTATGAGGAGGTGATTTGTGCTTCCTTGGGGCAACTTGCTTAGCCTTCATAGATTGTTGGAGTCTAGTGGTTACCATGGGATACACTAGGATAATTTGTTTTGAGATTTTGATAAGATTTTGCTTGTGATTTTGCTTAAGAAAATAAAAAATAGTTTTCTGGACCAAAGGTGCTAGACTGTGCTACAAAGGCGTGGGATTGTTATACCAAATGTGCAGAATTGTGTTTCAAAAGCCCTAGACTATGCTACCAGAGGCGCTGAACTGTTATACCAAAAGCCCTAGACTGCGCTACCAAAGGCAAGCTACAATTATACCAAAAGCATTGAATTGGTGTCAGTGATGTTTATAAGGCAAATTTTGATAGATTTGGATTGGATTTTGATTAGATTTGCTTTGGCAAGAGAAAACACATCAAATAAAGTGGCAAAAGGGACTGACACAATAGATAGTGTATGTTCAAGGCTCACGAAAAAGCCCAATGTTTCCATAGGTATTAGACAATTGCAAAGAATTCAAGCACTTTTTTATCCCTAGAGACGTGGTTTCATTGCAGTAGATCAGCTCACAACTTAATTCTTCATCAACCAAATGTCATTCCATATATGTGTCATACATTTGTATCTTTACAAGAAATGATAGGTAGGGATATCTCACCCTCCCCTCGGAAAGCCTCAAGTAGGTCACAAGAGCTTTATGGTCGAGGGAATACTATCTCTTCTCAAGGGAGGCAATGGTGAGTATCTTGGGGGCTTGTACCGATTCCCCTTGCAGTGATTATTACCGCAATGTTCAGAGGTGAAATGGGTAGTCACTATCTAGATTGGTTCTTAGTAGCTTTGAGAGACCAATGCCTTACGAGCAATGTGACAAGCTACTAAAAGATTTGACCAATCTTACTAAGAGTATCAAACACTTCACACAATGTAAAAATCATTTCCACAAAGTGCTAGTACACCTCTTTTTGATTTGGCACCACAAGGTAAGGCTGACGTCGGTTAGGACTTGGCTTTCACCTTATCCCTCTTATATAGCAGTTCAAAGGAAAACCCCACTTAGGGTCATCCCTTTTTGATGAAGCGCAATCCAAAAGCAGGCCCTTCTAAAGGAATAACTGAAATGTAAGATCAAGCACATCAAACAAAGGTTCAATTGTCCCATTATAAGAAAAGTAGGGTACAACTAGATTAGGCACACACACGATTGTAGTTGTCAATTGTCCCTTATGAAATTGAAGTGTTTGGTATTCATGTCCATTGCCCCTTAGAAAATTGAAGTGTTTTTGTATTCGTGTCCATTATCCCTTAAGAAAGTAATATGTTCCTAAGACTTAGATTGCAAAACAGATGATTTGTTCAATTGTCCCTTAAGAAAGCAATCTGTTTCTAAGACTTAGTGCGATAGATTTAGCAATTTCTTCAAAGCTCGTCTTGCATGAACATGTTAGAAAACCCCATTGGCTCTGTTTGAGTGATAAGAAGCTGCAAAAAGGTGATTAGTTCCACACAAACTCAAAATTTTAGCAAAAATAAATAAATTTACTGAAAGCGCTTTACTATGATACCAAAGGCGCTGCACCGCTTAACAAAAGCGGTGTACTATCCTACCAAAGGTGTGGTACTATTATACCAAAGGTGCAGTACTGTTATACCAAAAGCGCAGTACTATTATACCAAAGGTGCAGTACTATTATACCAAAGGCGCGGTACTGTTATACCAAAGGTGCAGTGCTATTATACCAAAGGCGTGGTACTATTATACAAAAGGTGTTGTATTGTTATACCAAAGGTGCAGTTCTATGTTTGTCTACGTGTTTCCATACTGTACTTTAAAAAAGTGAATTTTCTAAAGAGAAATAGTGATTAGTGGGTCCCACCGGGTGTGACAGAATGTGTATAGGGATTTAATCGAGATCAAATGATAATCAAAACAATGAAATAATCAACAACTCAATCCTATAACATCAAGATAACGATCTAAGTAAATAACCAAATAATCAATGCATAATAACAAAAATAATGAACGCTTTCACCTAGATTGTATTGTTATCTTGGTCGAAAGTAGATTGCTCTTCAAATTGCAAAACCATGTTTGCAACAAGTGGATGTAGATTGTGTTTGTGCTCAAAATGCTCAAGGGTGCTCAATGATGCGATGTATGCTCAACGCATTGTAGGGATGCCTGAGAATAAATGATTGAAGAGGATTTGTGAAGGAGATGAGGGGGGTTTATATAGATTTCAGACATGATCGATCAATGGATGAAATAATTCCATGAAATGGATGGTTGAGATAAATCAAATAACTCATGATGAACATACACATGACATGTGTCACTCCAAAAATATATTTTTATTTTAAGATAATTGTTTTTTGATAATAGACATGATAAAGATAGATTTGATTTCATAAATTAAAATATTTTTTTGTAATTTATGAGTTGATGATAAAAATAAAATAAATTAAAGTCAATTAACTTAACTTTAGATTTCCTTTTTGAAGTTCTAAAAATAAGACTGATTGTACACATGAAGTTAACATGACATTTTTAGAGGAATTAGAAGATATTTGATATTAAATAAATAAATTTATTTAATTGATTGTGCATGATTTGAAGATTATAAATAAAATATTTAATTTTATTTTACTTTTAGAAGAATTGGAGGATAATTGAAATTAAATAAATAAATTTATTTAATTTATTGTGCATGATTTGAAGATTATAAATAAAATATTTAATTTCATTTAGTTTTAGGAGAATTGGAAGATAAAAGATTTTAAATAAATTCATTTAATTTATTTTGCATGATAGATGAAGGATAAATAAAATATTTGATTATATTTTATTTTTAGAGAGATTCAATTTAAATAAATTTGAATGATTTATTTAAATTTGGGAGAATAATTGATTTAATTAAATAATGAAAATTATATAATTATGGATAAGAGGAGATAAATGATGAATTAATTAAATAAATGGATTTATTTAATTAATGAGGATTTGAAATTTTGACAAAGGATAATAATTTAATTAAATAATCAAAATTATTTAATTTTGGAAGAATATAGAGGAATTTAATTGAAATTAATTAAATAAATAGAATTCATTTAATTAATGTTGAATTTTGGAAAATTTGGAAGAATTTGATGATTTTGATGAAATTAATTAAATAATTTGATTATTTAATTAACGTTGAAATGCAGGTGATTGATGAAATGCAAGTGATTTGAAGACATGGTCATTTTAGGGTGTCTACACCCACACACTTCACTCTTAGGATCATCTACCAAAGGAATCAAAGTAATTCTCTTTCCATTTGATGTTATAGTGTATGTATTCTTTCTTCCATCATGTATAGCTTTCCTATCATACTGCCAAGGTCTACCCAACAAAATATGACATACATCCATAGGTATAATATCACACAATACTTCATCATGATAAGATCCTGATGTAGGAGCATCCCTGGTTCAAGAGTAATCTTACATAAACCAAAAACATTTGCATTTCAGTTTGTTTGCAATTCAGTTTGTTTCTTTTCATTTTCTAGTTTAGTTCAGGCAAGTCAGTTAGAATTAGTTTTGTATCTCAATCTACATTCTACCGTAGTTGCATTTTAGACCTTGCGGAGCTGGACCTAGCACCTAGATTCATTCATCTACATCATATCTAGAATTCAGAGCATTTGGATCAAGTACCGAAAAGTTATCACTATCAGAAGATAAACTATTTCTTAGAGCAGAGCATTCTAGCAGTCTCAAACAATCAGGTAAAGGAGAAGACCTGCAGAGCATTTCATGACTTGCAAAGTTCAAAGACACATCATTCAATGTTCTATGGTTAATGGCTGACCTTCCCTAAAATCTGCACTTCATTTCATTCATTTGTAGAGGAGTGCTTCATGTTTAGGTCTGACCTATCCATGTACACACGTTACAGCTCTTCATTGGAGTTTGTGATCTTCCTTGGCTGATGCGGAGGAATCTTTTGTACCGGAGATGATATATATTGATGTAATAGATGCCTAGGAAAGTAGCAATTGATTCATAGTTTTTAGTTTGAATTCTTAGAGAAGGAGCTTCAAAGCTATATCTTGAGCATATTCTGATATTTTGTAATTAAGCCTGTGAGCCCTAATTGTAAGCTCGCATGTTGCCGGCTGATCTATTTTTGAATTTTATGTTATACTGAATGATTGAATCTACATTTGTTCCATATCTTTGAGTTGTTTCCGTTGTGTTTACTCTAGCTACACGGTTTGGACTTTTCATTCTGTGAACCCTCCTACCGTGACTGCACCAAGTGGTATTAGAGCGAAAGTTTGAATCTTTGGGAGCAAATTGAGTGAAGCTGGCAAAGGAATTCCATAAGTTCTTGTTGTGAATAGATCTTCAAATCTGAGGCAAGTTACTTGTGTCGCAACCGATCACCGATTGTGAGGCAGTTGTCACCTTGTAGCCCAATCGTCAAATTAAGGTAGTTTGCACTTGATCCTAGGAAGAATGTCACCGAGGAGAATCCCTAATGTTGGAACAATGGCTGGTAGGATGGATGAGATGATGAAAACAATGAGAATTTGATTGGATGATGTCAAAGAAGATAGGCGAAGAGGATTGACACTGAGACCTAATGTTGAAAGTGATGATGAAGAAGAATTTCAATCTGTGGAACAAATTGGCAAAACCCTAGGAGGTGATGAAGAAAAAGAATCAGATTAAGTAATGATGTTGTGAGCTATTTTAAATATTGGAAAAAGACTTAGAGTTGATGTACCTAATTACACTGGCAATCTGAATCCTGAAGAGTTGACTGACTGGATAAATAATATAGAAGAATACTTTGAATATGAAGAAGTTGAAGATCCCGAGAAGGTGAAATTTGCGAAGACAAAGTTGAAAGGGCATGCTGCTATATGGTGGAAAGAAGTTCAATTGGATAGAAATAGAAGGGGAAAAGAAAAGATTACAAAATAGGATAGGATGGTGACAAAATTGAAGAATCAGTTTATACCTGCTGACTATGAGTTTGAACTGTTGAAGAGATTGCAAAACCTGAGACAAAAGCAGAAATTTGTGAAGGAGTACACTAAAGAATTTCATAAGATGATCATAAGGATAGTGTATAGTGAAGCAAGCAAGGCGAAAGTGGCTAGATATATCAATGGACTAAGATTGAACATTCAAGAAGAATTGCATTTGGTAAGGCTGACATCACTGGAAGAGGCATATCAGTTTGCCCTGAAGCTTGAAGAGAAGTTGAATAAGAAGCATGATGAGAGATAGAGAGGTAGAGGAGGTAAATTTCAGAGGTAGAACATTTTCCAGAGGAGAGAGATCATTTGTGGAGCAGAACAGACAAGAGAATACATTCAAGGAGGACAGAGATAACAATGCATACCGGAGAGATGACATAAATTTCTACCATAGAGGAAACCCTAGTGCATACTAGAATGAAGGATATAGAAGAGCTGGAAGAGGAACTGATAGGAGAACATTCAGAGGCACTTGTTTCAAGTGTGGAGGTGAAGGACATAGAGCATTTGAATGTAATTAGGGGGGTACTAGCAAGAGGATAGAGAACAATGGAAGAGTAGCCTATGTGAAAGAAGAACCTGTTGGATCACCTAATTTAGTCAGTAAACCTGAGAAAGGAGAATCACTTGTGATGAGAAGAGCATTGTTTCAAGCAGAGACAAATTGGGAACCACTACAGAGGAAAAGTTTGTTTAGAACCATATGCAAATCAGGAGGTAAATGATGTAAAGTTGTTATTGATAGTGGTAGTTCTAATAACTAAGTTTTAGAAGAGATGGTGACTAAGCTAAAGTTGGAAAGATCGAAACACCCTAAGCCCTACTAGATAGCATGGATTTAGGATGATCATAAGGTACTGGTGAGTGAATAGTATTTGGTGAAATTTTATATTGGATCATATCATGATGAAGTCTTGTGTGATGTTATGCCTATGGATGTATGTCATATTTTGTTGGGTAAACCTTGGCAGTATGATAGAAAAGCTATACATGGTGGGAGAAAGAATGCAAACACTATAATAGCAAATGGAAAGAGAATTACCTTGATTCCTTTGGAGGATGATCCTAAGAGTGAAGTATGTGGGAATGCTAGAATCTATTTGGTAGATGGAAGAAAATTTTTGGATGGTTTGAGACATGAGAATATGTGTTATACTTTTATCCCTAAGAAACCTAAAACATTGGAGAAGAAGATTGAATCACAACCGGAGGAGATAACTGGATTGCTGACAGAGTATGAAGACATCATATCAGATAATGTACCTGAGGGATTGCAGCCTATAAGGAGTATCAGTCATCACATGTATCTTATACCTAGAACTAGTTTTCCTAACAAAGAAGCACACAGAATGACACCATCAAAGAATGAAGAATTGAATAGGCAGATACAAGAGTTGTTGAGGAAAGGTTTGATCAGAGAAAGTTTGAGCCCTTGTGCAGTACCTGCAGTGTTAGAACCTAAGAAAGATGGAGAATGGAGAATGTGTACAGACTCTAGAGCAATAAACAAGATCACAGTTAAGTATAGATTTCCTTTACCTAGGATGGATGATATCATGGATTGTTTGAGTGAAGCAAAATATTTCATAAAGATAGATTTGAAGAGTGGATGCCATCAAATCAGAATTAGAGAAGGAGATGAATGGAAGACTACTTTTAAAACAAATGAAGGATTGTATGAGTGGTTAGTGATGCCTTTTGGATTGACAAATGCACCTAGTACTTTCATGAGGTTGATGAATGAAGTTCTAAAGAAATTCTTGGGTAGGTTTTTTATTATATATTTGGATGACATTCTAATTTTTAGTAAGACAAGAGAAGAACATTTGCAGCACCTTAGACAAGTATTGTAGAGACTGGGAGAAGAGAAATTGTTGATAAACCTTAAGAAGTGTAGTTTCATGAAGGAAGAATTAGTATACTTGGGATTTGTGATTTCTATGGAAGGATTGAAGATGGACCCTGAGAAAGTGAGCAATTGTTGAATGGCCTACACTAGAGAGTATTGGAGAGGCTAGATCATTTCATGGATTAGCTATTTTCTACCGGAAGTTCATCAAAAATTTCAGTTCAGTTTGTAATCCTACGACAAAGAAAATAAGAGGTGATAGAAAAGATTTCAAGTGGACACCAGGAGAAGATAAAATTTTTGAGTTGTTGAAGTAGAAAGTGATAGAGCAACCTGTTTTGGCATTACCAGATTTCAATAAGATATTTCAAGTTGATTGTGATGCAAGTGGGAATGTAATAGGAGCAGTTTTAAGTCAAGAAGGTAGACCTATAGCATATTAGATCTATGCCATAATTCAAGCCTTGAAGAAGTGGAGACACTACTTATTTCCTAAGGAGTTTGTGTTGTATATAGATCATCAAGCTTTGCAATATTTGAACAGTCAAGGTAAGTTGTATTAGAGACATATGAGATGGGTAGAATTCATGTAGAGTTACACATTTGTGTTGAAACATAGGAGTGGAAAATCAAACAAAGTTGTCGATGCCTTGAGTAGGAGAAGAAACTTATTGACAGAAATGAGAATTGAAGTGATAGGATTTGATGAATTGAGGAACCTGTATGAGGGAGACACTGATTTTGTAGAACCTTGGAAAGCATGTAAGGAACCTTTTGTAAAAGATATGAGTAAGTGGTTGGACTATTTCATTCAGGAAGATATGTTGTTCAGAGGAAATCTATTATGCATACCTAGAAGTTTAATGAGAGATAAGTTAATCAAGGAGAAGCATAGTGGTGGATTGACAGGACATTTTGGCATTGACAAGATAGTGGCTTTGGTAAGTTAAAATTACTTTTGGCCTCAGATACATAAGGATGTTAGGAAATTTGTGCAAAGTTGCAGAGTTTGTCAAGTTGCAAAAGGGAGTAGTTAGAATATTGGATTGTATAAACCTTTGATAGTACCAGAGAGACCTTGGGAAGACATAAGCATGGATTTTGTAATGGGATTGCTAAAGACACAAAGAGGACATGATTCAATATTTGTAGTGGTGGAAAGATTTTCAAAGATGGCACATTTCATACCTTGTAAAAAGACAACTGATCCAGTGCATGTAGCTAACCTATTTTTCAAGGAAATTATGAGATTGCTTGGATTACCTAAGAGCATAATTTTAGACAGAGATACAAGATTTCTTGGATATTTTTGGAAGACCCTTTGGAAGAAGATGAAGACAAATTTGAAGTTTAGTTCAACATTTCATCCATAGACTGATGGACAGACAGAGGTAGTGAATAGGAGTTTGAAAAATTTGTTGAGATGTTTGGTTGGAGAGAAGACATGAAGTTGGGATTTAATTCTTTCACAAGCAAAATTTGCATACAATAATTTGGTGAATAGGAGTACCAGAAGAACACCTTTTGAGATTGTTATTCAAGTAAACCCTAGAAGAGTTATACAGTTGAGAGATATCAGTTTGGAAGAGAAGAGAAGTGCAGAAGTAGAAGAAATTGTAGGACATATGGAGACAATACATAATCAGGTAAAGAAGCATTTGGAAGAGATGAATAGCAAATACAAAGAACAAGTAGATGAGAAGAAAAGATATAAAGAATTCGAAGTTGGTGATGAAGTGATGGTGTACTTGAGAAAAGAAAGATTTCCATTTGGCACTGAAAACAAGTTGAAGATGAAGAAGTTTGGACCTTGTAGGATACTCAGAAAGTTTGATTCAAGAAATGCATATGAAGTGGAGCTACCGGAGACATTGGGTATATCACCTATTTTCAACATTGTAGACCTATATTAGTATCATGAAGCAGAGTTCAGTGACACCATGGCATAAGACTTCAAGAAGTAGTTACCACAACAAGCACTGGAGATGATTGAAGACATTTTGGACAGCAAAGTTGGACGCAACACCAGAGGGAAGCAATACAAAGAATATCTTGTGAAGTGGAAGGGAAGACCAGAGGAAGATTCATCATGGATTTCTTAGGATGAGGTGGACTGTCTTGGTTTCCCTCTAGCCCCAACAAAGTGAGGGAATTATTTTTTTAATAAATCTAGATGTCTGATGCAGGAGCATCCCTAGTTCAAGAGCAATCTTGCATCAACCAAAAATATTTGCATTTTAGTTTGTTTACAGTTTAGTTTGTTTCTTTTCATTTTCTAGTTCAGTTCAGGCAGTTCAATCAGAGGCAATTTTTATCTCAATCTGCATTCTACCACAGTCGCATTTCAGACCTTACAAAGATGGACTTAGCACCTATATTCATTCATCTACATCATATCCAGAATTTAGAGCATTTGGATCAAGTAACGGAAAGTTATCGCTATCAAAAGATCAATTGTTTCTCAGCGCAGAGCATTCTGGTAGTCTTAGACAATCAGCTAAAGGAAAAGACTTGTGGAGCATTTCACAACTTGCAAAGTTCAAAGACACATCATTCAATGTTCTATGGTTCTTGGCTGACCTTCTGTTAGGGTTAGATGGCAAAAGATATCAATTAAATGCAAATAAAGATTAAACAGAGGAATGAAAAATACACATAAATAATAACAACGAGAGACAATTTTAATGTGGTTCACCCAAACTCGGGCTACATCCACCAACAGAGAGTCCAATATTATTATCTAGCAAATCAAACCGATTACAACCAATAATCCTTGCAACTCAATACCGCTACAAAATGCTACAATACATCAACATAAACCCTAACCCTTAGCCGCTTTTATCAAGCCTTATGTTGGTTACAAAAATAGGGTTTTTTATGTCACCCAATAGAAAAATAACTCCTGATGCCTTAATAAAATAATAAAAAATCATTGGAGGTTTCAAGGGTGCTACCCCTTGACCTCGCAAGGGGCGCTGCCCCCAAACCCTGTTAAATAATTTGGGGGGAAACTGCACCGATAAAAGTGGGGTAAATTTAACCTCCAAGTTTGATTAGGCTCCATATAACAATAATCTCCCACTTGGAGACTAATCAGACTCCACACCATATCATCTCCCACTTAGAGACTGATCATAACACTATTGAACTTGTAGCTCCCACTCGAAATAAGCACCCTGGACTCTATTGTTCTGATTTTATTATTTTTTCAGTCTTGAAGACCAACTGAAGCTAAAGAGGAGCTTAGCTTCTCCCTTGTTACTGCCTTTGTTAAACATATCTGCTGGATTTTCATCTGTATGGATCTTTTCCAGCTGTAACTGTCCATCATCCAACACTGACCGGATGAAGTGATACCTGAGCTATATGTGTTTGGTCTTTGAATGCAAGGCAGAATTCTTTGCAAGATGTATGGCACTCTGACTATCTGTATACAAAGAACTGTTAGCCTGTTGTTTGCCCAATTCTTCCATGAACGATTGCAGCCATATCATCTCCTTGCTTGCCTCTATTGCAGTTACATACTATGCCTCCGTGGTGGATAAAGGAACCACCTTTTACAACTTAGAGATCTAACTCACCATTGTCCCACCTATAGTAAAGACATAACCTATAGTACTCTGCCTGATATCAATATCTCCTACCAAATATGAGTCTACATAACATGCTAAATCAGTATTAGAGCCCCCAAAACATAAGTGTTTATTGGATGTACCTCTCAAATATCTAAGAATCTATTTTACCGCATTCCAATGCTCCAATCTGGGATGACTTATATACTTGCTTATGACTCCTACAACATGTGCAATATCTAGTCTCGTGCATACCATTGCGTATATTAAACTTCCTACAGCTAAAGCATATGATACCTTGGACATTTTTTCTTCCTCCTCTTGTGTCTTAGGACATATCTCTTTAGTCAATTTCAAATGACTAAGAAAAGGTGTGCTGACAACTTTTGCATTCTCCATATGGAATCTCTACAACACCTTTTCAACATAATCAGCCTGAGATAGAGTCAATTTTTTGTACTTCCTATCTCTACAAATTTTCATACCAAGGATTTGTTTTGTTGCCCCCAAATCCTTCATAGAAAATGATTGTGCTAACTATTGTTTTAACTTTCTTATGTGATCCATGTTAGACCCAACTACAAGCATGTCATCAACATATAAACATAAAATAATGTAGCTGTCATTATCCAACCTCTTAAAATAAACACAATGGTCAAAATTACACTAGTTGTAGCCTTTCTCAGCCATAAAACTATCAAATTTCAAATACCATTGCAAAAGTGCTTGTTTCAAGCCATATAAACTCTTCTTCAATCTACACATCAGTTTCTCCTTACCTTTGACCTCAAATCCCTGTGGTTGTTCCATATAGATCTCCTCCAAATCACCATGGAGAAAGGTAGTTTAAACATCTAGTTATTCCAAATGCAAATCTTCAGTAGCCACAATACTTAAAATAGTATGAATAGAAGTCATCTTGACAACCAGAGAAAATATCTTATCAAAATCAATACCTTTTTTCTGTGCAAATCCTTTTACAACTAACCTGGCTTTAAATCTTTTCTTACCTCCATCTTCCTCTTTCAGCCAATAAACCCATTTGTTTGGTAAAGCCTTTTTACCTACAGGCAACTTACATAATTCCCAAGTCTGATTTTTCAACAAGGAGTCCATTTCTTCTTTCATTGCAAGCTCCCACTAAACCTTTGTATCCACTTGCATAGCTTCATCATATCCTTCCGGTTCACCAGCATCTATTAACAAAATATAATACAAAGAGGAAGAAAATCTTTCAGGAGGTCTACTTAGCCTTATTGACCATCTAACATTCACTGGAGTTTGTGGTATTTCTTGTCACTATTGCAGAGCATAAGGAACCACTGGAACATCACTATTTGGAGTATCATCTAGCACCACATAATTGTTTTCTTTCTTCTCATGCTGCTGCAGCTAATCTTTGTACATCACCTTCTCATTGAATACAACATCCCTGCTTCTCACAATTTTTAGATTTTCAACATCCCAAAGCCTATAACCAAATTTATCAATGCCATATCCAACAAAGATATGCTTTTTTGATTTTGCATCCAGCTTGGTTCTATTTTCATAATCTACATGTGCAAATGCTTCACATCTGAAGGTTTTGAGAAAAGAATAACTCACCTTCTTACATGTCCATGCTTCCTTTGGAATACCATAGCCCAAAGGAACTGAAGGACCTCTATTAATTAAATATACAGTGGTATTCACAGCCTCTACCCACATGTTTAAAGGCAGCCCAACATGTAATCTCATGCTCCTTGAATGCTCCATTATTGTCCTATTCATGCACTCAGCCACTCCATTTTCTTGTGGAGTCTCTAGAACTATTTTCTACCTATGAATTCCATTAAAGGAACAACAATCCTCAAATTCATTGCTGCAATACTCAACACCATTATTAGATCTGAGACATTTTAATCTTTTAGCCGACTCATTCTCAACCAAGCTTCTCCATTTCTTAAATGTTTCAAATACACTAGATTTCTACCTAAGGAAATAAATCCAAACCTTCCTAGTTGCATCATCTATGAATGTAACATAATACCGAGAGCCACCAAGAGAAGATACCTAAGCTGGTCCCATACATCTGTATGCACAAGATGCAACTTTTCATCTTTGTTTTGCTTCCCATCTTTGAGAAAATTGACTCTCTTTTACCATACACAACTTTCACATAAATCCATATTAATACATTTTAGACCTAGTAAAACTTTCTTAGAATGAAGTACCTTCATACCTTTTTCACTCATATGCCCAAGTTTGTTATGCCACAGTGTTGTCTCAGAACTTGTAGCAACTGTTTCAGTCTCTTCCTGTGAACCTGTAGCAACTGTTCTTGAACCTATTTGTTTTTTCTCTATAATAGCTAAAGTAGAAGGAACAGTATGACCTATACAAAGATATAAGGTGCCTACTTTCACACCTTTTTCTACTATTAAGGCACCTCTTGAAACCTTACAATTTTTATCAATAAATGTTACAATGCAACCTTCATCAGCTAGCTGCTCTGTTGAAATTAAATTCCTACTTAGCCTTGGAATGTGCCTTACCTCTTGTAGTAGCCAATGATTCTCATTCTGCAACTTAATCTTGATTCTTCCCTTTCCAACAATCTGATAGGGTTCATTATCTCCCAAATAAACCAGCCCAAAATCCCCTTGGACATAATCAAGAAAATAACTTCTATGGGATGTAGCATGAAATGAGGCCCCTAAATCTAAAACCCATGAATCATCAACATTATCTAGGGAAAGAATCAAAGCATCATCTTCAGATTTATTACTTACCATATTTGCCTCTTTATTGCCTTCTTGTTTGTCTCCTTTATTCTTCCGAGACCAGCAATCTTTCTTCAAATGACCTAGTTTCCCACAGTACCAGCAATCCTTCTATCCTCTGGATTTGCTCGTGACTTCCCATGACTTCTAGAACCTTTTCCTCTCTCCTTTGATCTACCCCTACTTTCTGCATTCAAAACACTACCTGATGTGGACCCTCCTAATCTTGTCCATCGCATTTCCTTGCTAAGGATAACACCAACAACATCATCAAATTTTAAAGTGTTTGAACTAGAGACAGAGTTACTTATAGCCATTACCAAACTATTCCAGCTTTCTAGAAAAGAACATAATATCAAGAGAACCCTCACCTCTTCATCAAATTTTACTTTTATAGAAGTTAACTGACTGGTAATCGTATTAAACTCATTTAAATGATCTGTCATAGATCCACCTTCAATCATTTTTAGATTAAACAAAAGCTTCATGAGAAATACCTTATTTGAAGTTGAGGGTTTTTCATACAATTGAGCCAAAGCTTTCATCAATTCACTTGTTGTCGTCACTTCTGTTATATTGAACGCCATAGATGGTGCCAAGCACAACCGAATGGTTCCTAGTGCCTTTCTGTCCAAAAGATTCCAATCCTCATTAGTCATCGCTGCTGGTTTCTTGGCTATTCCTTCCAATGGCCTCCATAAATCCTTTTGATAGAGATAATCCTCCATCTACATCTTCCATAACTGATAGTTCTGCCCATTGAATTTATCTACCTTCAATTTACCCTTGTCTGATATTGCTCCCACTCAACCGTGAGACCTTCCTACAGATGATAATCAAACACAACCCGCTCTGATACCACTTTTTAGGGTTAGACGCCAGAAGATATGAATTAAATGCAAATAAAGATTAAACAGAGGACTAAAAAATACACAGAAATAATAACAACGAGAGATAATTTTAACATGGTTCACCCAAACTTGGGCTACATCCACCAACAAAGAGTCTAATATTATTATCCAGCAAATCAAACCAATTACAACCAGCAATCCTTGCAACTCGATACCACTACAAAATGCTACAATACATCAACATAAACCTTAACCCTTAGCCACTTTTATCAAGCCTTATGTCAATTACAAAATTAGGGTTTTTGTATGTCAGCCAATAGAAAAATAACTCCTAATGCCTTAATAAAATAATAAAAAAATGTTGGAGGTTTCAGGGGCGCTACCCCTCAACCTCACAAGGGGCGCTACCCCTTGACCCCTTATTGGGGGCACTGCCCTCAAACCTCCACAAGGGGTGCTGCCCCTTGACCCCATTAAATAATTTGGGGGGAAACTGTGTTGATAAAAGTGGGGTAAATTTAACCTCTAAGTCTGATTGGGCTACATATAACAACACCTTCCTTGATATCCACACTTCATTTCATTCACTTGTGGAGAAGTGCTTCATGTTTAGGTCCAACCTATCCATGTACACACATTATAGCTCTTCATTAGAGTTTGTGATCTTCTTTGGCCGACATGGAGAAATCTTTTGTACTGGAGATAATATATATTGATGTAATAGATGCCTAGGAAAGTAGTTAGCAATTGATTCATAGTTCTTAGTTTGAATTCTTAGCGAAGGAGCTTCAAAGCTATATCTTGAGCATATTCTAATATTCTGTAATCAGGCCTATGAGCCCTAATTGTAAGCCCACATGTTGCCAGCTGATCTGTATTTGAATTCTATGTTATACTGAATGACTGAATCTGCATTTATTCCATATCTTTGAGTTGTTTCTATTGTGTTTAAACTCTAGCTGCACGGTCTGGACTATTCATTTTGTGAACCCTCCTACTGTGACTGCACCAGATACAATATGAAATTTCACCAAATATTGCTCACTCACCAGTACCTTATGATCATCCTAAATCCATGTTATCTGACAGGGCTTAGGGTGTTTCAATCTTTCCAACTTCAGGTTAGTCACCATCTCCTCTGAAACTAAATTATTTGAACTACCACTATCAATTACAACTTTACAACATTTACCTCCTGATTTGCATCTGGTTCTGAACAAACTTTTCCTTTGTGGTGGTTCTTTATTTGTCTCTACTTGAAATAGTGCTCTCCTCATAACAAGTGATTCTCCTTTCTCAGGTTTACTAGCTGAACAAGGTGATCTAACATGTTCTTCTTCCACATTGGCTACTCTTCCATTGTTCTCTGTTTTCTTGCTTGTACTCCCTTGATTAAATTCAAATGCTCTATTTCCTTTACCTCCACATTTAAAATAGGTTCCTCTGAATGTTCTCCTAGAAGTTCCTCTTCCTTCTCTTCTATAGCCTTCACTCCGATATGGACTAGGGTTTCCTCTGTGGTAGAAAGTTTTGTCATCTCTAAGGTATGCATTGTTATCTCTATCCTCCTTGAATGTGTTTTCTTGTCTATTTTGCTTCGAATAAGATCTTTCTCCTTCAAAAAATATTATGCCTTGCTAAATAAGCAATAGGTCTAAATATAGCATGTTTCATGCATTATGATGTAATAAGGTCCATTGGACCAATTCTTATGTTTGCAGGTCAATCTAGGGTTATGTGCAGTCTATTATAGTTATTATGTTAGCTGTCTCCTCCCAGCTGCTTGGAAGTCTCCCAGCCGCTAGGAATTGAGTTGGTAGTACTCGCGAAGAGTTACTATTTATGCCCTAGATCAGTTGGTTTTAGACACAGTAGACACAGCTGATAGTTCAGAGTTCATAGAGGTATTGTGTTTTTGGAGATTTAACAGAGCACTGTGATACAGTGAGACTAAATGTTTGTATGCATTTTCTGATATTTGAATAAGGGAAGATCCCATTAGTGTAAACCCTCTGATTTGAACTCCATCTATGTAATCATTTTTCCCATTTGTAGGCGAGATGGATTTATTTATCCATTCCACCGGATGATTCGCAGAATCGGTGGAATGGATTTGTACATTAGATTAGTTTTCCTTTTTGTTCATTCTATTTCTATATTTCATGTTTCAGGATCGAAGTGTTGCATGCAGTGATCATTCCTAGCATCCTCATGTGCTAGGGTTTGAAGGATAAGTTCTATGTTGAAATTGCCACGGAAGCAGATCGGTCAATAACAGGGTTTTTGTGCAAATTTATGAAGGCGTCAGCATGACAGGAACCATCGGACTGAAAAGTTTTTATTGCACCGACAGGAAGCACTTTCGCCAATCAAGGTGATGACTATAAAGTGTCACCGACGAAGGAGTCTATCGGCGTAAGCCATAGTATCAGCCGAGCAAAGTGGAGAATAGCTGATGTGCAAAGTCTTACCGACGGCAAGTTGATGGTTGGCACATCGGCATAAGATAGACTATCGGTGGAAGGAATGGAATGTTCCGCTAATGGGTTAGGTCACAGCGACAAGTGAAGTGTGGTTAGTCCATTGGGGAGAGAAGAGTTATTGGCGAAAGGGAATTGTGTTCACCCGATGGTGAAGGTCTCACCGAGGAGGTATATCAGAGTGACCACTGGTGAGTGTCATCGAAGTAAGTTCATCGGCCATCAGAGTAAGATTCGTAGTGTCTTCCGATGGGTTAAGTCCCACCGATGATAGCAAATACCAAAGGCATCGGTGTGAGGAAGAGGATCGGCGGAAGGATTCCAAGTTAGGCCGACAGTGGATGTCTGGCCGACACTAGAATTAGGGTTGAGTGCTTCGGTGTGACACTCAACATCGAGGAACGGCTAAGGAGTCAAGCTGATAGCATATGTCTGGCCGATGGTGAAGCTGGCACTAAGGCTTTGGCGTGACAACCATCATCAACGAACGGGTGGAAAGCCAGGCCAATGATTCAATGTGTTGCCGATAGGCAACCTACGGTGAGTCTAGTGGCATCGGCATGAGGTGACCATCGGGGAAACTCTGCGTAGATTAGCCGATGATGGAAGTGTTGCCGATAGGCAACTAGATGATAGGGGATATCGATGGGACTTAAGCGATCAACAAGAGGTTTAAAGTAGTTGCCAATTGGCTTTATCCTGCCGATAGGCACATGAGCGAATACCCATCGGTGTGAAAAGGAGTGTCGGAGTAAGATATATTGAAAGCGTCGATAGCTGTTATTTGGCCAATAGGCCACAAAGCAAAGGATAACCTCCATAGATGTAAGGGAAGACTTCGGCATGGTAATTCCCTTGGTTGCTGATAGTCATTGGTCCCACCGATAGGCGAAAAGGAGATTCTTCAGTGAGAGTTGATGAGAGGTCTGCCCGATAGGTGTGTGAGGGGATAGTGTCGGCAAGACCGAAGGTGATCGGTATAAGGATTTTAAAGGTGGCCAATGAAGCATGTGTCGCCGATGGTAAGGTGAATACCTATTTCGGTAAGATGAGAGAGATATCTTGCCGATAGGAAATAGTATCGCTATTTCATGGGTGTTAATGGGTTTTCCACCCTATTTGTAAGCTTTTGCTGGATGCTCTGCATCATAGTGGTATCAAAGCAGAGGAAAAATCTTTTGGGAAGAAAAAGAAATATAGGATGTTAGATGAAGAAGGAACATCAGAGTTCCCGACAAGGATGACTAATGCTAAGTTGGCTATGCTGGTGAAGAAACAAATTGCAGAGAGCAAAGCTGTGAAGGCTCAGAATCAGGCATTGAAGGATGAATTGGAGAAGTTAAGGGACAGAGTAGGTTCTGGTAAAGAAGAAGATAGGGAAGAAGAAGAGATCCCTAGGTGGAATGAGGAAGTCATTCTTGTAGACCAGAGACCCTTGATTAATGCCCTCAAATCCATGGAGAGGAGAACCATGGATGTGAAACTGGATTTGCCAGTGTTTACAGGAAATATGGATCTTGATTCGGTGATGGAGTGGATAGACTCCCTAAATAATTTATTCGAGATAGAGGAGATACCAGAACAACAAAGAGTGAAGATAGCCCAATCAAAGATGAAAGAAGCTGCATTGACATGGTGGAATTTTGTCCAAGATGACAGAGTACAAGAAGGAAAGTGTAGAGTTGCTACATGGAAGAAGATGATGGCTTTAGTGAAGGAAGCCTATGTTCCATTAGATTACAGTATCCAATTACACAAGAGGAAGCAAAACCTAAAGTAGAAGGAGCTAGATGTCAGCTCATATACAGAGGAATTCATGAAACTTTGTGTGAAGACAAAGGTAAAAGAGAGTGAGGAAGAAAAGGTAGCCAAATACCTTAATGGATTGAGGTTCAACATTCAGGAAGATTTGAATTTGCATAATCCAGATACAGTTCAGAAATGTTTTCAGTTGGCATTGAAAGTGGAAGAGAAGTTAAAGAGAAGACAAGAACAGAACAATAGAGGAAGAGGAAAACAACAAAGAGGTGGAAGAGGTCCTTTTAGAGGCAGAGGACATGGTCATGGATATCAGGGAGAATCCAGTCATGACAGCAGCAGAGGAGATAACAGTCAAAACTAGAGGGGAAATTACAATCAGCAAGGAAACTTCAGAGGCAGAAGACCTTTCAGAGGAAGATCCCAGGGTAGAGGATCTATCAGATGTTATAACTGCAATAAAGAAGGCCATATAGCCAGTAGATGTCCAGAAAAGGCAACAAGCTCAACAGGAGAAAGGAGAACGAATCTGATTCAAGAACCTGATAATCAAAGTGCTACAAGCTCAAACACTTTTCAAAGTGTGAATGCTCCTGACAATTATGGGTATCTAGAGAGTGGAGAATCTCTGATGATGAGAAGAACAATGACTACCATGAAGGTACCTGACAAAGATCCCCTGCAAAGAAAGTCTCTTTTCAGAACCATTTGCAAAGCAGGAGGTAAGGCATGTAAAGTTTTAATTGATTCTGGTTCTACTAAAACTTTTGTATCTAATGAAATGGTAACAAAGCTTAAGCTTAGAAGATTACCTCACCCATCCCCATATAAGGTCTCATGGCTTACCCAAGGTCACCAAACAGTTGTAGAAGAGCAGGCTTGGGTAGAATTTCAGATTGGAGCATATAAAGATAGGTTGTTGTTTGACATTACCAAGATGGATGCTTGCAATCTTTTATTTGGTAGACCATGGCAGTATGACTTGAAGGCACGCCATGATGGTGTTAGAAACACCTATACAATCACTAAGAAGGGTACAGTGACTGAGTTACTACCATTGACAGAGAAGGAGGAGAAATCAAAAGGAAAAGAGGTGAAGGTAATGCTGATGGAAGGAAAACAGTTCATGAAAGAAGTAGCAGCAGAAGGTGTAGTTGCATATGCCCTAATTCCATGTCTGGTAGTGAATAAAGAACAGCAGCAAGAAGTCAAGAAAGAGGAAAAGCAGAGGTTCATAGACCCGGCTGTCCAAGAGTTATTGGATAAGTATAAAGGCATCATCTCTGATGGAATGCCAAGATCCCTACCACCTGTAAGGGATATCAGCCATTGCATAGATCTAATCCCAGGATGTACACTTCCAAACAAAGCAGCATATAAGCTAACTCCAGAATAGAATGTAGAAGTAGCAAGACAAATTGAGGAATTGTTAGACACAGGTCTGATTGGTAAAAGTTTAAGCCCATGTGCAGTACTAGCTGTACTAGCACCAAAGAAAGAAGGCACTTGGAGGCTTTGCACAGATTCTAGGGCTATTAATAAGATCACAATCAGGTACAGGTTTCCAATACCTAGGATAGAGGATTTACTTGATTGTTTGGGAGGTGCTAAGTATTTTACAAAAATAGATTTGAAGAGTGGTTATCATCAGATCAGAATTAGGCTAGGAGATGAATGGAAAACAGCATTCAAAACCAATCAAGGGTTGTATGAGTGGAAAGTTATGCCTTTTGGTTTGTCTAATGCACCTAGTACTTTTATGAGATTGATGAATGAGGTTTTGAGAGAATTCATGGGTAAGTTTGTCATAGTATATCTAGATGACGTTCTGATTTTCAGCAACACAAAGGAAGAACATCTCAGACATATAGATTTAGTTCTCAAGACATGAAGATCAGCTGATGATAAATTTGGACAAGTGTTTGTTCATGCAAGAGGAGATCACATATTTGGGTTTTGTCATTTCTCAAGGTAAGTTGCAAATGGATAAGGAGAAGGTAAATGCCATTTTGTCTTAGCCAACTCCAAGGACTATGAATGATGTCAGAAGTTTCCATGGGTTAGCAACCTTCTACAAAAAGTTTATAAGAGGGTTTAGTCATATTTGTGCACCCATGCTTGATACCATAAAAGGAGGATAGAAGTACAAATTTGCTTGGACTAAGGGAGCAGATGATTCTTTTGAAACATTGAAGAAACAGGTGGCACAGTACCCAATCCTTGCACTTCCAGATTTTAACAAAATCTTTCAGGTAGAATGTGATGCCAGTCACATGGCCATTGGAGCAGTACTCAGTCAAGAAGGAAGGCCAATTGCATTTTTCAGTGAGAAGCTCAATGATGCTAAAAAGAGGTATTCCTCATATGATTTGGAAGTGTATGCTTTACTCCAGTCACTCAAGAAATGGAGGCATTACTTGATGCCAAAGGAATTCATAGTATTCACAAATAATCAGGCTTTAAGCTTTATCAACAGCCAGGAAAAGCTGAACCACAGACACATGAAATGGGTAGAAACTTTACAAGCTTTTACTTTCACATTGAAGCATAAGAAAGGAGTTAAGAATAAGGTAGCAGATGCCTTGAGCAGGAGAGCTCTAATAGTCAACCAGATTCAATTGGAAAGTGTTGCCATTGATTCATTGAAGACCATGTATGATGATGATGAAGATTTTGGAGAGATATATAAGGTATGTACTTCTTTTGGAGATAAATATCATGCTGAGTTCTCTGAATTTCTGATCCAGGATGGATTTCTATTCAAAGGTGGACAGTTGTGTCTTCCAAGGTGTTCTATGAGGTTGAACATCATTAAAGAGAAACATAGTGGAGCTATGGCAGGTCATTTTGGTTTGGATAAGACTCTTGATCTTGTTAGAAGACATTATTATTGGCCTAAGTTACAATCAGATGTTAGAAAGTTTGTAGAGACATGTGTGATATGTTAGAAAGCAAAAGGAAGATCAACTAATGCAGGTTTATATCAGCCATTACCCATTCCTTCCAGACCATGGGAAAGCATAAGTATGGATTTTGTCTTGGGTTTACCAAGGACAAGGAAAGGATTTGACAGTGTTTTTGTTGTGGTGGACAGATTCAGTAAAATGGCACATTTCTTGCCATGCAAAACCACTACTGATGCTTCATATATTGCAGATTTGTTTTTTAAGGAAATAGTCAGAATCCATGGGTTGCCATTGAGCATAGTGTTAGATAGGGATGTAAAGTTTATTGGTCATTTCTGGAGAACTCTGTGGAAGAAACTTGGAACAAATTTGTCTTTCTCATCCACATATCATCCTCAAATGGATGGACAGACTGAAGTAGTCAATCCTTCCTTAGGGAATTTGCTCAGATGTTTGACAAAACAACATGGAGAAAAGTGGGATAATATCCTATCTCAGGTCAAATTGTCCTATAATGATACTGTCAATAGGAGTACAAGGAAATCACCTTTTCAAATAGTGTATGGTATGCATCCAAGAGGAATTTTGGAATTGAGAGATCTACCTGCAGCAGACCCTATTAGTGTAGATGGTGAAGCTTTTGCAGAAGCTATAAAAGAGGTTCATGATCAAGTAAAGACCCAGCTACAGCAAACTACCTTGAAGTATAAAGCATATGATGATAGAAAGAAGAAGGATGTACAGTTTGATGTTGGAGATTTGGTATGGGTTCATTTGAAAAAGGAAAGACTTCCTAAGGGCAAATATACTAAACTCATGTAGAGGAAGATTGGACCATGTCAGATTTTGAGAAAGCATGGACAGAATGCTTATCAACTCCAACTTCCTCCAGATCTTGGTTTCTCACCTATATTCAATGTGTGTGATTTGACTCCATACAAGCATAATCTAGATGAAGAACAGGAACTCCTATAGGATACAGTAGCTGATGACATTCCAAAGCATGATTCACCACAGTTGCAGAAGGTTTTGGACACCAAAATGATCAAGAAGACCTGGAACAAACAATATTTGGAATATTTAGTGGCTTGGCAGGGAAAACCTAATTCAGAAGCCATGTGGATGAGTGAAGAGCAGATCCAGAAACATGGTTCAGACCTACATAGGATAAGTGCACAAAGATGGGGGGCCAAAAAGTGGCCAAATTCTTAAAACTTTTTAAAAAGCCATAACGTGAGTGCATTATAATGCGCTCGCGTTATAGCGTGCTCGCATTATAGCGCGCTCGCATTATGGTTTGGTGTTGCTGAGCCTTTGGCTCAGCAACACAAAACCATAACGTGCTCGTGCTATAACGTGAGCGCATTATAACGTGAGTATAACTCACTCGTGTTATAACGCGAGCGCATTATTATTTTCTTTGCATTTTTTTCTTTTTTGTAAAAGTTTGCCCAATGTTTAAGGGTTGAGGGTTTAATGGTTGAAGGATTAGGGTTTAAGGCATACTATCGAGGGTAGAAGGTTTAGGGTTGAAGGTTTAAGGGATGAGGGTTGAGGATTTAGGGATGAGGGTTAAGGGATTAGGGTTTAAGGTATAGTGTCGAGGGTAGAGGGTTTAGGGTTTAAGGTTTAAGAGTTGAGGGGTGAGGCTTTAGGGATAGGGTTTAGGGTTTAAGTTATAGTGTCGAGGGTTGAGGGATTAGGGATAGGGTTTAGGATTTAAATTTTAAGGGTTGAAGATTTAGGGATAGGGTTTAGGGTTTAAGGTTAAATGAGAGACCTAGATGGCTAAGGATGGATGGAGAGGTAGACAAGGAGTGACTGAGAAACTTAGAGAGGAGAGAGGTAGAGGTGAGGGGGAGATAGAAGTGAGAGATAGAGAGGTGAGGGGAGAGATAGAATAAAATGAGAGAGTGAAGTTCACAACTTGAGGGAAAGATGGGTAAGGAGGAGGGAGACAGGTGGAGAGGAATGGAAATATCTAGAGAGCCCTGAGAGATATACAAGTGAGAGACCTACAACCTAGGGAGAGAGCGGTGAGAGAGATAGAGGAGAGATGGGAGTGAGGCAGATAGGGGAGGAGAGGGGTGGATAAGGGTTGAGGGTTTAAGGGTCAAGGGTTTAGGGTTTAAGGGTTGAGGGTTTAAGGGTCTAAGGGTTGAGGGATTAGGGTTTAAGGTATAGTGTCAAGGGTTGAAGCTTAATCCCTCAACCCTCAACACTATACCTTATACCCCAAGGTTGAGGGATTAGGGTTTTAAGGTATTGTGTCAAGGGTTGAGGGATTAGGGTTCAACACTTGACACTATACCTTAGACCCTAATCTCTCAACCCTTAGACCCTTAATACCTCAACCCTTAAACCCTCAACCCTTAAACCCTAAACCCTTGACCCTTAAACCCTAAAGCCTTAAACCCTTAACCCTTATCCACCCCTCTCCTCCCCTATCTGCCTCACCCCCATCTCTTCCTTATCTCTCTCACCCATCTCTCCCTAGGTTGTAGGTCTCTCACTTGTATATCTCTCAGGGCTCTCTAGACATTTCCCTTCCTCTCCACCTCTCTCTCTCCTCCTTACCCATCTTTCCCTCAAGTTGTCAACTTCACTCTCATTTTATTCTATCTCTCGCCTCACCTCTCTATCTCTCACCTCTATCTCCCACTCACCTCTCTACCTCTCCCCTCTCTAGGTATCTTAGTCATTCATTGTCTGCCTCTTCATCTGTCCTTAGTCATCTAGGTGTCTCACTTAACCTAAACACTAAACCCTATCCCTAAGGCCTCAACCCTCAACCCTTAAACCTTAAATCCTAAACCCTATCCCTAAACCCTCTACCCTCAACACTATACCTTATACCCTAATCCCTTAACCCTCAGCCCTAAAGCCTCAACCCTCAACCCTTAAACCTTCAACCATAAACCTTGTCTCTAAACCCTCTACAATCGACACTATGCCTTAAACCCTAATCCCTCAACTCTTAAACCCTTAATCCCTCAAACCTTAAACCCTTAAACCCTATATACCCTTTACACTTAACCTTGGACACTCAACCTTGAACATTATCCCTCAACCTTCAAACCTCTACCCTCTACCCTATACCCTAAACCCTAATCCCTCAACCCTCAATCCTCAACCCTAATCCCTCAACCCTCAACCCTAATTTTGATTTTCTTCCATTGATTCAACATCATTATTGTTTTCCCCATTAGAAACCAATTCATTCAACAACTTGCTGCCCATTGGTTGACTTGAACTGCATATTCTGTTAGAAAAAAGGGCATCTTTTATTTGTATCAATG
Source organism: Cunninghamia lanceolata (assembly GCA_027924645.1). Classification (NCBI taxonomy): domain Eukaryota; kingdom Viridiplantae; phylum Streptophyta; class Pinopsida; order Cupressales; family Cupressaceae; genus Cunninghamia; species Cunninghamia lanceolata. Next base: position 10,972,495 of record BSBN01000320.1, read on the forward strand.
TTGGTATTCATAAGCTGAATAGCATTGATATTTTTCACACACCCTATTCTTTGAAATATCTTAACCTTAAAATATGACTTGGATATGTACTTGAACACAACAAAATCTCCAATCTCCAACCCATGATGATTCACAAAATTTTCCCAACCCTGCCTAAATTCTAGTTTATTTATTGTATACCCTTAACCCTAATCCCTCATCACTAAACCCTAAATGCTATCCCTATTCCTAAACCCTCAACTCTCAACATTAAACGTTAATCCATCAACCCTAAACCCTAATACCTCAACCCTAAACCCTATCCCTAAACCCTCAACCCTCAACACTATCCCTAAACCCTCAACCCTAAACCCTATCCCTAAACCCTCAACCCTAAACCCTATCCCTAAACCCTAAATCTATGTTTCTTGTTGTCCACCCCACACTTAGGGGAGGTATATTGTTATGAAATAGGCAAATAATCTCCCGTTGTTTATTGGCTCACATTTTATCCTGCTATAGATTGATCCATTAATATTTGTGCCTTCTCACCTTCGATAGCACCTTTACAATATCTCACCTCTAGTTCCATTAGCTCATGTTCTATATCTCACTTATCTCTCCCCCTCACCTCTCTACCTCTCCCCTCTCTATGTCTCTTAGTCACTCCTTGTCTACCTCAACCCTAAACCCTTGACCCTCAACCCTATCCCTAAACCCTCAACCCTCGAACCTCAACCCTCAACGTCAAAACCTAATCCCTCAACCCTTAACTCTGATCCCTCGACCCTCAACCCTATCCCTAAACCCTAAACCTTAAAGCCTCAACCCTCAACCCTCAACGTCAAATCCTAATCCCTTAACCCTTCACTATAATCCCTCAACCATAAACCCTATCCCTAAACCCTCAACACTATACCTTAAACCCTAATCCCTCAACCCTCAACCCTAATCCATCATCCCTCAACTCTAATCCCTCATCCCTAAACCCTAAATGCTATCCCTATTCCTCGACCCTCAACAAGCTCGATACTATACCTTAAACCCTAATCCCTTATCCCTAAACCCTCCAACCCTATCCTTAATCCTTATACCCTTGACCCTCAACCCTATCCTAAAACCCTTAACCCTTGAACCTCAATGTACTCAACCCTCAACGTCAAACCCTAATCCCTCAACCCTTAACTCTGATCCCTCAACCCTCAATCCTATCCCTAAACCCTAAACCCTAAATCCTCAACCCTAAACCCTAAACCCTAAAGCCTTAACCCTCAACCCTCAACCCTCAACGTCAAATCATAATCCCTCAACCCTTCACTCTAATCCCTCAACACTAAACCCTATCCCTAAACCCTCAACACTATACCTTAAACCCTAATCCCTCAATCCTCAACCCTAAACCTTATCCCTAAACCCTAATCCCTCAACCCTCAACCCTAATCCATCATCCCTCAACTCTAATCCCTCATCCCTAAACCCTAAATGCTATCCCTATTCCTAGACCCTTAACAGGCTCGATACTATACCTTAAACCCTAATCCCTTATCCCTAATCCGTATACCCTTGACACTCTACTTTAACCCTAATCCCTCGACCCTCAACCCTATCTCGAAACCCTTAACCCTTGAACCTCAATGTACTCAACCCTCAACGTCAAACCCTAATCCCTCAACCCTTAACTCTAATCCCTCGACCCTTAACCCTTAAAACTTGAACCCTAAACCCTAAACCCTCAACCCTCAATCCTCAACCCTCAATTCTCAACATTAAACCCTAATTCATCAACCCTAAACCCTAATCCCTCAAACCTAAACCCTATCCCTAAACCATCAACCCTCAACACTATACCTTAAACCCTAATCCCTATCCCTTAGCCCTTAAAACTTAAACCCTATCCCTATACCCTCAACACTTGACACTATATCTTAAGCCTTAAACCCTCATCCCTAAAGCCTCAACCCTCAATCCTTAAACCTTCAACCCTAAACCCTATCCGTAATCCCTCTACCCTCGACACTCTAACCCTAACCTTGACATTAAACACTAATCCGTCAACCCTAAACCCTAATCTGTCAACCCTAAACCCTCAACCCTCAACACTATACCTTAAACCCTAATCCATCAACCCTAAAACCTAATCCATCAACCCTCAACCCTAAACACTATCAATAAACCCTCAACCCTTGACACTATACCTTAAACCCTAATCCCTCAACCCTCAACCCTAATCCCTCAACCCTCAACCCTAAACTCTATCCCTATTCCTAAACCCTCAACCCTTGACACTATACCTTAAACCCTAATCCCTTATCCCTAAACCCTAAACACTATCCCTCAACCCTTAACCCTTAAAAATTAAACCCTAAAACCTATCCATAAACCCTCGACGCTCAACACTATATTTTAAACCCCAATCCCTTAACCCTCAGCCCTAAAGCCTCAACCCTCAATTGTTAAACCTTCAACCCTAAACCCTATCCCTAATCCCTCTACCCTCAACACTCTACTTTAACCCTAATCCCTTGACCATCAACTCTATCCCTAAACCCTCAACCCTCAACCCTCAACATTAAACCCTAATCTATCAACCCTAAACCCTAATCCATCAACCCTAAACCCTAATCCCTCAACCCTCAACCCTAAACCCTATCCCTAAACCCTCAACCCTCAACACTATACCTTAATCCCTCAACCCTAAACCCTAATCCCTCAACCCTAAACCCTAATCCCTCAACCCTAAACCCTAAACCCAACAAAACTGCTTTGCCTTATGTTAGGTTGTTAAACCCATCATTTTTGACACTCTTCTCTTAAAGATATTTGAGTTGCAAGAATATGTCAGAAAAATGGCTATGAATTTTTTTAATGTTAGTAATGTTATATGGCATGTTTTTCTGGCCCATCTAGGGTTCATTATGCCAATAGGTGTACACACTATGAGAAAAGATTTGCGTATGGTACATCCACAATGAGTAATTAATAGTTGAAATCAGAAGGATGATCATTATGAGAAAAGCTTTGCATTGGGGTACATCTATGTTTCTTGTTGTCCACCCTGCACTTAGGGGAGGTATATTGTTATGAAACATGCAAATAATCTCCCATTGTTTAGTGGCTCTATCCACAAGAACTACTAAACTATACCTTAAACCCTAATCCCTCAACCCTAAACCCTATCCCTAATCCCTCTACCCTCAACACTCTACCTTAACCCTAATCCCTCGACACTTAACCCTAAACACTATCCCTAAAGCCTCAACCCTAAACCCTAATCCCTCAAGGTCCTAAACTCTAATCCCTTATCCCTAAACTCTAAATCCTATCCCTAAATGCTCAACCCTTAACCTTAAACCTTAATCACTCAATCCTTATCCACCCCTCTCCTCCCCTATCTGGCTCACTCCCATCTCTACCCTCCTCTACCCTCGACACTATACATACATACATATAGACATACATAGATACATACATACATATAGGCATACATACATACATACATACATATAGGCATACATATATACATGATTAATAGCCTTAAACATAAAAAATTTTAAGTTGAACATAACGCGCTCGCATTATTTAAAACATGAAAAACAACACAAAGTTTTGTGGAAAAGGAAAAATGCAAAGAAAAGAATAACGCGAGCGCGTTATAACGTGAGCGCATTATAACACGCTTGCGTTATGTCTTGCTTTGGGAATCCCAACCTTGGGCTTGGGATTTGCTTTGGATTTCCAACCCAAAGGCTTGGAGTGCCTTTTGAACAGTAACAGAAGTGTTTTTCCATATTCTTCAAGATTTTACATAATTTCATTCGTGCTAACCCTTAGATTTGCACGTGTTTCAAGGTCAAACAAATCGAACACCTGGGTAATGTTAGGCTTTCTCTCATCTATCTGACGATGTAATTTTTTTCACATTTTAACAATGTTAAGCCGTTCATTTTTAATTTCTTTTGTTTGTGTCCGTTTTTGGGCAAAAACCACTGTTTGGTCTTTTTTTCATTGTAAATTAACTACTCATTGAAATTTCAAAAAAATTACATATTTAGAAACTAGACTCCATTCTACAAATATTAAAAAAAAGAAAAAAATGATTTTCGATTAGTTTTCAAAATTTATAGGGGTAGCACGGCCAAAATTCTATTTTTTAGGATGTGTCCACTTTGAAAATTAGTAAAAAATCAAATATTCATCAAAAAATTATCAAAAAAATCAGGCATAAACTACATGCTATTAGCTAATTTCTCACCAAAGTGATTTTAAAAATAGCAAAAAAAAGTTGACCTTTTGAGGGAGCCATAAAACATGCTATGTTATGTTTTTTTGACAGAAACAACACCAATTTCTGTGGCTCCCTCTTTTGAACCCCTTAATCTATGCCATTTTCAAAAAAAAAAGTAGTTTAGAAAGTAGACTCGGAGCACTATGAACATTGTTTTGGTTGCATCTCCAAATTTTGAATGTAACTATGCTCAATTTCTCATCCAAGGCCAGTATTTCCTGATTTCAGAAAAAAAGTGGCCACTTAAGACCCCTTTTTGGCCCTCCATCTTCCTGCACTTACCCCATACTCTCATCTCAAGTGGACTTGAGATTTCTTCTTCTGGGGAGTATGGTGCAGGGGCACCCCTTCTAAATAAGGAATAGGTCTAAATATAGTATGTTTCATGCATTATGATGTAATAAGGTCCATCGGACCAATTCTTATATTTGTAGGTCAATCTAGGGTTATGTGCAGTCTGTTATAGTTATTATGTTAGTTGTCTCCTCCCAGCCGCTTGGAAGTCTCCCAGCCACTGGGAATCGAGTTGGTAGTACTCGCAAAGAGTTACTATTTATGCCCTAGATCAGTTGGTTTTAGACACAACTGATAGTTCAGAGTTCATAGAGGTATTGTGTTTTTGGAGATTTAACAGAGCACTGTGATACAGTGAGACTAAATGTTTGTATGCATTTTTTGATATTTGAATAAGGGAAGATCCCATTAGTGTAAACCCTCTGATTTGAACTCCATCTATGTAATCATTTTTCCCATTTGCAGGCGAGATGGATTTATTTATCCATTCCACCAGATGATTCGCAGAATCGGTGGAATGGATCTGTACATTAGATTAGTTTTCTTTTTTGTTCGTTCTATTTTTGTATTTCATGTTTCGGGATCGAAGTGTTGCATGCAGTGATCGTTCCTAGCATCCTCATGTGCTAGGGTTCGAAGGATAAGTTCTGTGTTGAAATTGCCACGTAAGCAGATCGGTCGATAACAGGGTTTTCGTGCAAATCTATGAAGGCGTCGGCGTGACAGGAACCATCAGACTGAAAAGTTTCTATTGCACCAACAGGAAGCACTTTCACCGATCAAGGTGATGACTATAAAGTGTCACCGATGAAGGAGTCTATCCGCATAAGCCATAGTATCGGCCGAGCAAAGTGGAGAATAGCCGATGTGGAAAGTCTTACCGATGGCAAGTTGATGGTCAGCACATCGGCATAAGATAGACTATCAGTGGAAGGAATGGAATGTTTCACCGACGGGTTAGGTCACATCGACAAGTGAAGTGTGGTTAGTCCATCGGGGAGAGAAGAGTTATCGGTGAAAGGGAATTGTGTTCGCCTGATGGTGAAGGTCTCACTGAGGAGGTATATCAGAGTGACCGCTGGCGAGTGTCACCGAAGTAAGTTCATTGGCCATCGGAGTAAGATTCGTAGTGTCTTCTAATGGGTTAAGTCCCACCGATGATAGCAAATACTGAAGGCATCGGTGTGAGGAAGAGGATCGGCAGAAGGATTCCAAGTTAGGCCGACAGTGGATGTCTAGCCGACACTAGAATTAGGGTTGAGTGCTTCGGTGTGACACTCAACATTGGGGAACGGCTAAGGAGTCAAGCCGATAGCATATGTTTGGCTGACGGTGAAGCTGGCGCTAAGGCTTCAGTGTGACAACTGACATCAATGAACGGGTGGAAAGCTAGGCCAATGATTCAATGTGTTGTCGATAGGCAACCTACGGTGAGTCTAGTGGCATCGGCGTGAGGTGACCGTTGGGGAAACTCTGCGTAGATCGGCCGACGGCAGAAGTGTTGCCGATAGGCAACTAGATGATAGGGGATATTGATGGGACTTAAGCAATTGGCGAGAGGTTTAAAGTAGCTGCCAATACGCTTTATCCTGCCGATAGGCACATGAGCGAATACCCATCGGTGTGAAAAGGAGTGTTGGAGTAAGATATATTGAAAGCACCGATAGATGTTGTTTGGCTGATAGGCCACAAAGCAAAGGATAACCTCCATCGGTGTAAGGGAAGACTTCGGCATGGTAATTCCCTTGGTTGCCGATAGTCATTGGTCCTGCCGATAGGCGAAAAGGAGATTCTTTGGCAAGAGTTGATGAGAGGTATGGCTGATAGGTGTGTGAGGGGATAGTGTCGGCAAGACCAAAGGCGATCGGTATAAGGATTTTGAAGGTGGCCGATGAAGCATGTGTCGCCGATGGTAAGGTGAATACCTATTTCGGTAAGACGAGAGAGATATCTTGCCGATATGAAATAGTATCGCTATTTCGTGGGTGTTAATGGGTTTTCCACCCTGTTTGTAAGCTTTTGCTGGATGCTCTGCATCATTTCTCCTTCAAAAAATATTATGCCTCTCTGAAATTTACCTCCTCTACCTCTCTATCTCTGATCATGTCTCTTGTTCAACTTTTCCTCAACATTCAGGGCAAACCGATATGCTTCTTCCAATGTTGTCATCCTCACCAAACTTAGTTCTTCTTGAATGTTCAATATCAGTCCATTGATGTATCTAGCCACCTCCTTGCTTGCTTCACTATGTCATGTCCTTATGATCATCTTATGAAATTTTGTAGTGTACTCCTTCACAAATTTCTCCTTTTGTCTCAGATTCTGTAATCTCTTCAACAGTTCCAACTCATAGTCAGCAGGTATAAACTAATTCTTCAAATTTGGCACCATTCTGTCCCACTTTGTAATCTTTTCCTTTCCTCTTCTATTTCTATCCAACTAAACTTTTGTCCACCATATAGCAGCATGTCCTTTCAACCTTGTCTTTGCAAATTTCACCTTCTTTGAATCTTCAATTTCTTCATACTCAAGTACTCTCCTAGGAGATCTATCCAATCAATCAACTCCTCATGATTCAAATTGCTAGTATAGTTCGGTACATCAACTCTAGGTCTTTTCCCAATCTTTGAAATAGCTCGCAACATCTTGAATTTATCTAATTCTTCTTCCTCATCTGCTAGGGTTTCACCATTTTGATCAGTGGATTGAAATTCTTCATCATCATCACTTTCAACATTAGGTTGAGGTGTCAACCCTCTTCTCTGATCTTCTTCGACAGCACCCAAGTGAACTCGCATGGTCTTCATCATCTCCATCATCTCATCCATTCTTCCGGCCATTTTTCCAACAATAGGGATTCTCCTCAGTGGCATTCTTCCTCGGATCAAATGTAACTGCCTCAAATTCGGTGATCGGGCTACAAGGTGACAACTGCCTCACAATTGATGATCAGTTGCAACACAAATAACCTACCTCAAATTTGACGATCTGTTCACAACAAGATCTTAAGAAATTTTGTTGGAAATTAAGGTATCTCAACCTTTACAAATTCCTAGCATTATTTAGTTAATTGTATATTTATTTATTGCCTAATATTGTATTTACTTGCACATTCAGTTTGGTCACTTAGTTGAGGTGGCACGGTGACATGTCATCTTACTTGGAATGTGACTTGGATGGTCAAGTCAAACCTACATAGATTTGGGCATCCCATTTGAGGTGGCACTATTATGCCATGTGTCGGCATCTTTTGGTATGTAGAAGAGGATATTCCATATGACAGAATCTATGACGCGTAAGAGCCAAGTTTGGAGATTTCTATGACAAGTGGTGACAAGTGTTAGTGAGTATCTTTGCATGAGGGAAAGGCATCTTTGGGTGCCCAAGTTGGGCTATGACATGTTGTAAGAGGAATATACTATATTTAGCATTGTATGACTGATTCTCTTACAACATTTAAGGTTGTTATGTTGGGAAAATCTATGACAGTTGTAAGATGCGTAAGAGCATCTGTCATAGTCTATTTTTAGCCTTGGAGTGCTCCATGTTGGGAAAGTCAAATCTACCATGTATGATAGATGTAAGGGATGTATTTGCAACAAGGACAAGTGTCCTTTGATGTGGGATAATGGCCATGTGGCCAAGGTGGATGCCTATCCCAAGAAGCTTCCAGTATTTGGCTTATAATCTCTATATATTGCAGAGTTTGGAGTTGTAGTTGCATAGTGTTTTTATAGGTACTGTTATGATGCCAGAATAACTCCAGATTCAACATTTGAAGACTCTTGGAAGAACTTGCATTGCAAGTGTATTGTAAACTATAATTGTTTTAGATAATACATTGTGTAGGTTTTAGAGTGTGGGGTTTGTCACCTGAAAAGGTTTTCCCCACGATACATCTTGTGTCTACTTCTCTCTATCTACATTCTTGTATTGTGTTTGTTGCTGTAATATCTCTGATATAAGTTTAATATTGTTGTAATTGTAAGGGTTAAAATGAATTTGCATAACTCTCCCCTCATTAGATTAATTTAGGAAGTGATTTCCACACACCTAGCTTCCTTTCAAATTTCTTTGCCAACTTCACTCAATTCACTCCCAAAGATTCAAACTTTCACTCTGATATCACTTGGTGCAGTCACAGTTAGGAGGGTCCACAAAGTGAATTGTCCAGGTCGTGTAGCTAGAGTAAACACAATGGAAAAAACTCAAGATATAAAGCAAATGTAGATTCAATCATTTAATATATCATAGAATTCAAATACAAATTGGATAGCAACATGTAGGCTTACAATTAGGGCTCATAGGCCTGATTTCACAGTTACAAAATATGCACAAGCTATAGCTTTGAGGCTCCTTTGCAAAGAATTTAAACTATCAAACTTAGAATTATCAATCACTACTTTCCTAGGCATCTATTAAATCAATTTATATCATCTCTAAAACATAAGGTTCCTCTACATCAACCAAGGAAGATCACAAACTCCCATGAAGAGTTGTAACGTGTGTACATGGATAGGTTAGACCTAATCATGTAGAACTCCTCCGCAAATGAATGGAATGGTGTACGGATCTTAGGGAAGGCCATCCATGAACCAAACAACATTGAATGATGTGTCATTTAGCTCCGCAAGTCATGAAATACTCTACACGTCTTCTCCTTTAGCTGATTGTCTAAGACTGTCAGGATGCTCTATTCTAAGAAAATAGTCGATCTTCTAATAGTGATATCTCACCGGTACCTAATCCAAATGATCTAAAATTTGGATATGATGTGTATGATTGTGTCTAGATGCTAAGTCCAGCTCTGCAAGGTCTAAAATGAAACTGCGGCATAATGTAGACCAAAATACAGAAATTGCTACTGACTGAACTGATTGTACTGAACTGGAAAATGAAAGAAAACAAACTGAGATGCAAATGTTTTTGGTTGATGCAAGATTTCTCTTGAACCAGGGATGCTCCTACATCATAGGCCTAACTAGCACTATCTCCATGTGATTTGTTGGCTACTCTAGCCCCACCAAGAGGTAGAGGAGTTGGTGGATACATCACTGAGTGTACTAATCTATGTGATCGAGATGATCTACTTGTTGTCATGCTCCAAGTGTGTTGTATATAGGAAGTTTCCCTCTACTCTTTAGGCACTACCACCTCATAAAAGGATCAATAATACACCACCTCCTTACTCACTTATAACACATCTATCATGGCCCTATGTGCATCAACCACTATTTGGGATAGATCTACTTTTCTTAGTGCTTATCTCACTTGATCACACTCCTAACAGAGCCTCTATGTGTCTTCTTGTGATCTTTGTAGCTAAGCCTACATCCCATCCCTCTCCACCTGTAGATTGTCTCTTGAGAACCACAATGCCCCTCTCTATAATCACCCCATCTAGCATAGCTTGGAGGCTATCTAGCCTCACCTATAAAGTGTCATAATCCATCCTTAGCATATCCTACTCTACCAATGCCACATCATGCTCTAATAGCGTAATGCCAAGTCTGATCTCTAATCTCTCTTATGCATCTCCTCCTCCTCCTACCTCTGGGGCATGCCCTTTTCCATCACCTACATCCACATCCATGGTCTATGAATCCTAGATGTCATACCCCTACCCATCATCTCCTCCTTGAGGAGGCCCTTGTGGTGGCACCTACTATGGTTGTTGAGGTCCCTATACCTGTACCTATTATGGCACCCCTTCTTATACTTGTGCTTGTTGGGGAACTCCTTGACCCTCCCCTCCTACCCCTACTAGTGGAGCTTTGTATACCTACCCAACCCTATGCACATACCTCTATCATGCCCTTCTGTATCATTACTTGTGCATGCACTCAGTAGGGCACGATGAACCTAGGAGGTCGCCTCTAGTCCCACCATCACCTATAGTCGAGGGTAACCCATACATATACCACATCCAACTACCTCTACCATGGCATGGGCATCATATGTATCCTATCTAAGCATACCACAAGAGAGTTGATTTGATGACCCTACCTTGTTATCTCCTCACAGGTTACCCATGTGAATGCATGAACATCCTCTATAAGGATCCCCTACCAAATCTTGAACTATCTAGTCACCTTATCCAACTTATATCTCTTAATGATATATGATGTGACCTTTTTATGAATGAGTAGAACTTGCCATCATCATGCCATACCTTACACTCTAAGTACGACCTCTAGATCATCACCTACACCTCATCAACTACTTGATACCAATGCTCTTGGTCACCCATATGGGTGTACCTCCTCTTCCCTCCCTAGTAGAATGTATATGGCACATCCACCCTCCTCTCATATTGATCTCAATAGGCCTGAGCATTACAATGTGCTCCCTAGCTCAAACTTGCAACTATGTCACATGTGCCAAGCATCACCCTCTCTTGTACAATCAAATGTAAATTTCTATACAACTACATCAACATGTAGGAACCCCAACCAAACACCTACTTGTCAACTCTCATGTCACTCACACATCATGCTAAACTGATAGGAAAAGTCATTTGGTCTTGTCAGGCATCAATATGCCACTAAAAATAGCTACCATGATGAGGGGAAACCCCTTGACCATCGTTATGCATGAATTCAAATCAAGGCTCATCCCCTATCTTGGCAAATTTGATCTACCAAACTATCCAAGTAGTACCACATCATCTTGTGTCTCCCTATAGTACACCCTATAGCCTTTGATCAGTACTCATAGGATCCTCCAAACATCCTATAGGGTCACTATAATCTCCCTTGTTGAGAGATAGAAAGTTCTCATCTTAGAGTGCCATCTCTCTACCAGTGTTATAAGCATTGCTCTATGTGCCCTGATGACAAACATTTATGCCACATACCACATCCTCCACTAGGACTAAACACCCCCAATTGTGTTCATCCCATCAATCTATGAGTTGGAGCACTCTCGATCTTTGCTCCTACATCACTAGAGGGTCCAATCACTCTTGCTTCTAGCCACAAAACCATGTCAAACCTTGTCAAAATTTTCTAATCTTCACAACCCAACACTTATGCTTCATTTCTAACATATATGCCCATCCGTGATGCATACTCCAAAGCACAAATGTGCTTGTCCATGACATATGTGCCAAAACACACATGTACCCATCCAAAACCCATGTGCCCTTTCATGGGCATGCTTCATTTTTTTGGATGCACTAATTTGCAAATGCATGTGCTAAATCTTGTGCACACACTGATCTAGCCCATGCTCACACTTGTTCTACCCACATGCACATCGATCCATGACTCTTCATGGATCAACATGCACATATTCATGGTTTATAAACCCCTTACCTAGCAATAAATGCACCTAACCTAGCCTAAAGAGGGACGAGATCATACATACCGGTATGCCCCTCACCATTGTTGGCTTGTACCACTTAACCCACTCTACCCGATGAATATGCACTGACATGTTCTCCATCTCCTCTACGCTCCTTGCTTTGCTCTACTTTAATTCTTCTCAGGTTTGAGAGTGAAAATAACCTTGTATTGAGTGCTTCTGGATTAAACTATGTTGGAGTTGAAAATAACCTTTTCAACCTCCAAGCCCTATTTATATAGCCCCAACCCTTATTTTCCCAACCCTCATCTTTTTTCCACCCCTCTTCACTCATTTTGACCTACCTTCTTCACTTTTCATCTATTTTTCTTTATTTTTCTTCTGTTGATCCACATTTTTCCTCCTCTATCCAATTTTTCTATCTGGTTCTTCTTTCAAGAGCTCACCTAGCTCTTTTTTGCCTAACTAACCTCTCAAGGGGGCATCATCCTTCTATCTTATTTAATCATTTTCTTCAATCAACCAGGGCATCCTGTCACCCCTTCCTCATCAAAAAGCATTATATTTTATTTTTCTTTGACACATCATTATTTTAACACCATTTCAAAAAGGGAAAAAAATAGACACCTAAAATGATCTCATCACCATTTTAGCCACAATTAGGTCACCACCCACTATTTCCTGCATAATTAACTAAATAGATACCTATTTATTGGATCAATTATTAAATTTTTATGTCAAAATTAATTAAATTTTTTTTATTATTTAATTAATAAAATCACTATTCATTACTATTCACCCATAATTAATTAAGTAAATTAGGACTATTTATTAAGTTAATTAACCTTCCTCTATAGTCCAACCTTAGATGAATAAATTTAAATATTTATTTATCTACTCCATCCAAAAATTAAATTAATCCAACTATTTATTTAATTCCTTGTTTGTATACTTTTCGTTAGTTGTCAAAATCACATCATTAACCTTCCATAATCATTTGCACATTTCAACATGATTAATCAAGGTAAACTTTGTACAAGTCCCAAATATGTACATGGGGTCAAAGGTATGACCTTGATTTGTACATCCTAGGTACTTTGGGAATGGATAAGATCTTCACATCCCTCCAAAAATCTACTTTTTTATATCTCACCATCCACTTCACCTAAAAGGCAAATCTAGACCCTTGATTCCCTTTGAATCTTGGAGTCCTCTTTGATCACCATTCACATGGTGCCACTTGGAGGCTTTTCATGCCTCCCATCCTCTCAAACAATTTTAGCCCTTGATCTCTCAAGGCAATCGTAGCCCTCCATCCACTTCTCTAAAAATCTATAAATTGGACCTCTCATAAGCCATTTTCATAACTCATTTGAATGTAATGTTAATCTACTGTTGTAAGCACTAATATAGCATATTCTCATACAATCAATTATTGGACACAACCACACTCACTTGTGTGCAACAAGGAGGCTTTGGGTGAGAAGAATTATGTGTTTTCATTCATATTTTAGCTTCCTTTAGTCTCTTGAGGTTTCATATGTTTGTGAATATAATAGGTTAGAGTTAGTTTAGCTTGTTCTCTTATATGTTTGCAAATAGATGTACACATAAATAATAAACCATAATAATAATACATTGATCATAAATATCATCACATTTAATACATCACATCAAAACATAAAAATACACACATTTAATCATTTATTTAAATATTAAAAATATATCTACCAAGAGTAAGTGAAAACGGGATGTGACAATAGGCCACATACACCGATTAAATGTGATAAAAGGCCAAACACCCACTTATACTAATTTTTTTAAATGTGGAAAATGGGCTAAAAGTTGATACCATGCTAAGAGGATCATCTTCATGTCATTTGATGGGAATGTTTTTGTTGAGAAAATTTTATGCAGTCATACCCGATGCATGCATCTAGGCAACATAATGACTGACAACACATTGGTGGACTTCATTAGTTGTGAGAGGTTTTGGGTGGACATGTATGTTCGTATCCATAGTCATGCATGCCATTTGGGGGACATTGCGAAGGAGGAATTGTGTTCAATGCTAGAGATACTATTAACTTGAAGGCCCTAGAGGTTGACATTATTGATAGAGTAAGGGGAGCAAATAGTCCATGTAAGGATTAATGAGATTCTTCTTAAACATCAAATGGTTGAATAGTCAAATAACTAATGACAATTTCACACCTCATCCAATTTAAAAGTGGTAAACAATTGTCCTTTTTTTATTTGCAAAAAACTACCTTTGACTATTGAATGGTTTGCTATTTAAGAATAGTTGGAAATGACACCATCTTATTTTCTTACTATAGTTATATTTTGTATCATTAGTATTTAAATTTGGAATTTGAAATCTTAGTGATCACGTAAATTTTGATTGTACATGTTTGTTTTTAATTTGATTGAGGTTTAACTAGTCAACTAACGATTATGATAAAGATATAAGGATTTTTAAGTCTTAGAATCACAATTATGATAAAGATATAAGGGTTTAAAGTCTTAGAATCACAATTATGATAAAGATATAAGGATTTTTAAGTCCAAGAATCACATTTAGGGAAAAGGTATTAAGAGTGACAATATGAGGCATTAATATGTGAGGAAGAGCTCAAACTTCTGGATTATCTAGAATATAACTTATTAGAAATTCATTATAAAGATAATATATATTATAAATTTATTAGCAGATAGGCTTTTATATGTGAGCATTATAGTGCTCGTAATTGTCTCACACTGTAAAAAAATTCATACTGGAAGATTCTCTAAACTCGTCGGTTGTTCCTTTCTGTGTATTCCTTGAACCTACCTCCTATAGGTTCAAGTGCTAGTATCTATTTTTAACTAATTAAGAGTTACCCTACTTTGCAAAGTCTCTGTCAACATGTCCATTACAATTTAAAATATGGTTGCTAATGATAATTAAGTGAAGTGTGGTTAAAAATGTTACAAGAATATTATAAGGAGGTAAAGACGAATACAAGGACAAGGTGGGGTTTAGGGTTAGAGTGGATAATAGGGGGGGAAATTGTTAGGCACTTATATATAATTATGGGTAGAGTAGCGTGGGACGGAAGTTAAAAACCAAGAATAGGGATATGATGGAGGCGACAGGCACATTTACGAGAGGACATAAAGAGGAACTTTTTGTTCCTTACATTCAATAATTTGAAAGCAATTCTTAACAAACAGGGGCATAAGAAACAAGGCACGGGGATATTTTGGGAAGACTTTGGCAAACTGTGTGTGTCCAAATCCACGTTTTAAAGTAAAAAGCGAGTAGCACGGCACCTCAATTATATGCATGGTACGCCCTTTGGAGAAACAATTATAAAAAAGACAATATGCGCATTTAAATTATTCAATTATATGTTATGGCCGGCCATCAACATTCTCTTCTGTGCCACGTGAACAAAGATACTAACAGCAACGTTGACGGAATCCCAAGTGATGCTAACGGCGTCAAGTTCGTTCGTATTAGGTTTTATCGTGCACGCTGGGGCCCACGGAGGGAACGGTAACGGAAACGGAACGGGAATTTTTATTTTAATTTTAATTATTTTAAGAATAACAAGTCTCACGTAGGCCATTTATTTTATGTGTCGACGTATTTAGCGATATTTTTAATAGCGGCAAATGGGTTTAGGATTAGTATCTTGTGAATGTGTGTCGGTACATAGAATCTTCACATGATTAACAATAAAAGAAACAGAAGGGGGCCGTGGGTTGTACGATAGATGACGTCAGGCAGCGTCATGATGACGATGGGGTTTTGATGGAGGGCAATAAAATATGGAAAGGGTGTGGGCCCCAAAGGTGGAATAGTTTGCTTGTGGAAATAGTAAGGAGGTGAAGTGGTCCTGTAGGCGGAAAAAGACAAGGGAATATCCTCCCACTGCTTTTATTGCGATGATGTAAACTGGGCTATCAAAAGGTTAAGATTGGAAGCTCTTTTTACTGCGCTGTCATTTCATTATTACCATTATGACATTCAATGGTAATCATAACCATTGGGGATATGCTTGTATTTGTGTGTGTTTTTTTTTAATTAAATATAATTAAAATTTTAAGAGGATGGCAGATTCCAGATAAACTGTCCAAATTTTTAGTTTATATATATATATATATATCTTATCTTCTCTTAAAATAAAGAAAGTATAATAATTATTAGTGAGAGATTTAAGGTAAATAAAGTGTAATGGCAAACTTTAAATAGATAATTATTAGGACTTCATAAAATAAAATATAAGGGTAATTTTAAATGGATAATTATTAGGTCTTTACTGAGAGATTTAAGGTAAATAAAGTATAAGGGCAATTCTAAATGGATTATTATTAGGTTTCCATTGAGAGATTTAAAGTAAATAAAGTATAAGGGCAATTTTAAATGGATAATTATTAGGACTTCATAAAATAAAGTATAAGGGCAATTTTGAATGGATAATTATTAGGTCTTCATTGAGAGATTTAAGATTAAAAACCAATTTTTACTATTGTTTCAAATAATAGATAATGTGTTGGTTGTTTAGGTTTTATTTTATTTTTTAATTTGGGAATGTAATTAGGTTTGGAATTTCAAATTAATTATACTTATCCCAATTTTGTTTTTGGTTGATGGTTGTAAATTATTATTCTTATTGTGTTTATATAATTGGATGTCAATCAATATGTCTGGTGGTTAAGGGAAGGATATTTTCTTATAAAGTGGTCCCATGTTGCTACTTAATTAAGTATGATGCTTATTTTTTTAATAATATAGTAAATTTTGATTAAGTACAAGAGATAATTTTGAAATAGTCTCCTATAATGGTGGCCTAAATTTGACAGTTGTAGGTCCATTGTCAAATTTAAGCCATGATTGTATGTAAATTTTTTTATTAAGTACACCAAATAATTTGAAATATTCTCCTATAATGATGGAATTTTAGTTGTGGAAAATTAGGTGTTGAAATTATGTAAAATTGTTTAATGAAAATGTGTCATATGACTCACATATTAACTTTCCTCCCTTTTATACACATTTTTTTTTTAAAAAAATTATATGATAAAAACAAAAATTACAATTTGACAATTTAAAAATAAGTAGAAAATTTTAAAAAACTTAGGACCACTAAACTTTAAAAATATAATTGTTAAAACTTTGAATAATCAGTGTTAAATAAAATTATTTCTCTTAGTTTTAAAAACTTTTAAGATTCAACTTTGCAAGATAAACTTTTTTTAAAAACATATTACTATTTTTATTCTTAAAGGCTATAAAATAAAAGGGCAACTAGTAAGAAATACAAAATATAGTTTTTTTATTGGTAGAACTGGGTTTTTGGGGGATTTGAGAGACCATTTTTAGGGGGTCCGAATCCCCAAGGTATTATCGCCAAGTTCAAACTTGCGAGCTTGTTGGCCTAGCGAAGGCCCACAACCTGGGAGCACAACAACCCAAAGGAGGCACATATCAACCCAATGGAGGCACATATCCTTTGAGCACGTCAGCCTAGCGAGGCACATAGCTTGCTACTTGACCACCGAACCACGGCAATACAAAATATAGTTTTGACATAGACTGTAAATATCTTCAATGCTTAAAGCTATAATAAATATTTATGATTTATTAAAATTAATATTCCTATTTTTTTAATTTTTATTTATTTATTTTTTGATGGAGATCATTGTCCACAAGATTGTTTTTGTTACCCCATATGGAAGCAGAGTTTTAAGCTGAACTTCTTCTGCTGAGAACCATGTTCTTAAAATTTAAGATATTGCTTGTATATATTTACCACCTCTTTTCAATTTAAACTTAAATTTGAGAAAAAAAAGCCCACAAAGCGTCAATTTCCAGGCGTGGATGGAATCATTGCCCAAAATTACATCAGAACGGATAAAATCGTCGCCCAATTTTTGGCAAGACATTGATAAATGTAGAGAGGGCTTTATATATATGTAATGGTAGTTGGGAGTGGAATTAGCAGTATTTCTTATGAATGGAATGTGGGCACTGCGCAGGGATAGTCCCCTCCAGCTCCCTCTAGAAATGGATGTTTTTTTTTCCTTTTTGTTTGGGGAAAGTTGATGGTTTGGTACTAGAGATGGACCACTTATTGGTGGATAAAGAAATGATGGTGTAGACATTAGTCTCTTGGGTAGACCACACTTTTTTAACTGATAAGGAAGAAACCAGACTTCTTAGGATTGCATGGGCCCCGATATGGGCTGACAGAAAATTGCTTCTATAAAATATACGAAAATATGTTCTGAGAAGGTTTGTGTTTGGAGGATCATTTGATGATGATGATCATCTGACGAGAATTTTGTCGGGGCGTAGATGTTTCCGTTTCGAAATTCAAGGTCAAGGTCTTTTATATTCATATATATATATATTAGCACAGCCTTTTGATGAGCTATGTCAAGGTATGCAGACTTTGTGAATTTATTTCAATCGAAATAGTTTGTAATTGCATCTGCGCTTTGAAAGAGTCATAAAATTGAAGGAAGGAAGGAAGGAAGGAAGAATTTAGCAGAAAGAAAGAGCAACAAGGTTTATGATGGGATTTGATCTTATTTTGGGGAGAGGGTTTGATTGTCTGCAACTGTTCTTTGAATCATCTGTCCATGGGGTACATGATGCTTTTTTGTTTGTCTAGGCTTTTGACTTTATGAACTGTAAGAGTTGTACATACCTAGACTCAAGGGCCCATCATCATCATCATCAAAATCTTCTGCTTTTGCAGTTCGTTTCAATCAATCATATTTCTGTTGAGCGCATCTGAATTCTTGTCCATCCATAAGATCAATTCTAAGAGGTGTGACTACTGTTAATTGGTAGATAGACAAAGGAAAATGGGGTTTTAGGGGTTATTGTAGTGGTGCTGGAAAGGTGGAAAATGGAGGATGCATGTCTTAATCAGATGCCCAAAGGGTTGATTTTCTATTGTGGTTTCTTTGAGTTTGCCGAGGTATATTGGCTATGGATATGCTGTCAGTTGTAAAAGCTGTAAAATTGTGCTAACTAGGTAGTCTGTCTATTGGCTCCAGAAGGCTCAACAGATATAACAAACGTTAGGTTACGTCAGCTCTCTCCATCCACAACAAGCCCATCAATGAAATAATTTCACCTGCAGGGTGTATTCAAAGCGTATGTATAGGAGGTGAAATGCAAGTCTACGAGACTCCCACTATGACTTCTGAAATGCATAGTTTGATTTCTTCAGGTGTTGAATCACTGAGCTTTTCCTCTAGAAACATATTCTTAGGTAATTCGGAGGGTGAGATGTCTAACAGATCGGATGCCATGACTACATCATACCAAGGGCTTGGAAATAATAATGCTTGGAAAAGCTTGAATGTGCAGGAAAGCCGGTCTAACACTGCCTGGGCAGCTCCTAGTATTGTTATTCCTAGCAATATACAAGGTCTTGGTTCATACAGTGTACAAAACATGGCAAACTCTTTATTAGTTGGAGGAGGAGGGGCCAGTTCTTCCTTGGAACCTTCTGAAGCTTCTCCTACAGCAAGTATTATGGACATCCATTCCACCAATGGGTTAGCCTTTGACAACCAGAGGAGCTTTGTGGAAGGTCCTTTCAATATTCCCAGTTTGATCCATACTGTCAGTTCAGAAGTGAGTCCATCAGTTAGAGATTCTACCCATTCTCAGTGGCGAAATGATGGGAGTATGCAGCAACAAAACCAGCTTGTACTTTCTCATCTCAACAATACATTGAATTGGAGCAACAGAAGAAGTGGGTCTCAACCATGGAGCACTAGGGAGCCCTTCCTTCACAACATCTCTTCAGGACAAGATGGATCAGGATCAGGATCAGGACAGGGCCTTTCACTATCCCTGTCTTTCCGCCGCCCTTCAGAAATGAATTTGCAGGACTTAGAAAACCATGCAAATGTATTACAAATGGATGGAGACATCAAAGCAAAACCAGAAGATTTATTCAGGGGAACTACAGCCGGTCTCCCCTACACTATTAGCTCCTCATATTCAAGGGATGGGATGTCTGCAGGCAAAGGAAATATGAATCCATTACAAAATCATCCTTTCATGATGCATATAAACAGTGGGTCAATGCAGGGAACGTTTGCAGGCCATGGCAGTGATGTGAAAAACTCAGTGCATCTGAGGGCAGCACAGGAGCTTCTGTATGAATTTTGCAATGTGGGGGTAGGGGATATTAAATCTAACAATAGTTCCAAGCGGAAGCTATCATCCAATTTTGCTCTCTCTTACAGCACCAGAAACAGTGATTTTGCTGCAAAATCTGAAGGTGGGGTGAATCAGGATTTTTATGCAGGAGACAGATTTGAACTCCAGAGACGCAAAGCAAAACTTGTATCAATGCTGGAAGAGGTGAGTAAACTGTAGTAACTAAACCCAACTCCTACTTCCTTTCTTGTTTGTTTGTACATGGTCTTTCTAGCATATTCAAATTTATGAATGTACCAAAAAATATATAGCCACTGTCTAGTCAGGTTCTAAAGGAAGAAAATAGTATGTTCTTGTCCCAATTTCCAAACCTTAGAAGCCGAGTAATCATTGCCACAGTGCACTTCAACTTCAACAATGAGTTTTTTATAATATAATAGTCGCAGACATCTTGTCATTACATTGAAGGGAATATACATGTGAATATACGAAGTAACAAAACTCTCTGATTATAAATTAGTGAGCCACATTACTCACAACAATAATACCTGCTCAACGAAGGATGCATTCCTTAAAGTAGGTTGGTGGCGCATATGGGAAAGAAATCTAAGGCCTTTCTATGGTAGAAAATTATCTGGCAATACATCAGCAACACTTCCACTCAAGGTCGAAAACTTTTTGACAACATTATAATTTAGTTTAGCATTTTGGGTGTTTACTAGAGCTTGTATCCTACGAATGATCAGAGAATTTAGTGGGCAGACTGAGCAGAATGGTATATTTGTATCTGAACGTTGAGAGAAACTTTTTGGGTTAATAGAAAATTAGTTACATGTACAGTATTGCTCAGTATTCAATCCTGTGTCTATTTTCACAAATTTGTCTCTGTATCAGCAATAGTAGTCTGTTAGACGAGTTATACTGTGTTATTAGGTTACTTGGGACCGAATGTGGAAGAGCCTGAATTTCAGTTATGTTGGAAATAAATAATTTTTAAATGCTATCTGCACACTATAAACGTTTCTAAAGCCTAAGACTTAACCAGTAAGCTCGAAACTAGATGAACTGCTACAACAATTAACAAAAACAAAAACTATTGTGTCGATAAAGATTGCCTCTTTTTGTTAACTTCACAGTTACATTGATTTATTGTTAAAACCAATTGGCAACTGTTTGTGAGTATGGTTGTTTACACTGTATTGGGATTTTTCCTTAAAAACAATAGTATTTCTTTAATACTGTCTTTTAGTAGCATTATTAGATATTACTTTTAATAAAACTTGTGTTTCTGATCATCCTAGTTTATATGATACAATTGCAGGTTGACAGAAGATACAAGCACTATCGCAGCCAGATGCAGGCTATCATCAGTTCATTTGAATCTGCAACAACTCTGGGAGGTGCAGCTCCGTACACTGCTCTAGCATTGAAAGCCATGTCAAGACACTTCAGATGTCTGAGAGATGTAATTTGTAAGCAATTACAGATGACAAGCAAGTCCTTGGGTGAGAATGAGTCTGTAGTCCCAGGAACAACAAGAGGAGAAACACCCAGGTTGGGATTCCTGGAACGAAGCATAAGACAACAGCGTGCACTTCAGCAATTGGGAATGATGGAACAACACCCATGGCGACCACAGAGAGGCCTTCCTGAACGTTCTGTCTCTCTTCTTCGTGCATGGTTGTTCGAGCATTTTCTCCATCCGTAAGTTTTCATACCATACAAATACATGCTTTTAACCAATGCCTATATAAACCAGAGTTTAATGTTTATAAAGGTTTGTTTGTGAGTAGTTCAAGTTTTTTATAATAAATTTTGAGTCTAAACCTAATATTTGGAATCAATCTTCATCCACCTATATTTCAAACCTGACCCAATATTCCACAACTAATGATTAGCAAAAACCCATCTCTCAATGCTCAACCGTTACCTAGTCACCTACATATCAATTAATAAATATTGCTTTTTCCATAACTAATGATTAACCAAAAAAAACCCATCTCTCACTGCTCAACAGTTACCTACCTATCAATTATAAAATATTGAAAAGCAGGGAATCCAAGGAACCCCAAGTACAAAGTAGTCTTACAAGTCTAAAGTTTTCTTCTGGTGTTAT
This sequence comes from Cunninghamia lanceolata, assembly GCA_027924645.1. NCBI lineage: Eukaryota > Viridiplantae > Streptophyta > Pinopsida > Cupressales > Cupressaceae > Cunninghamia > Cunninghamia lanceolata. The sequence continues at coordinate 10,994,650 of BSBN01000320.1, forward strand.
TTTTTTCTCTTTCCAAGGAGGATGATTGAAACAGATTGTTGGGCTTGTTTTAGTTAGATAATTGTGACATGACATTGCATTTCTAATTTTGGTTAGTTGAATGGAAATGAGTTGAGTTGAACGCTCCTCTTTATCTATTCCAAGTTAGTGATTTTCTGTTTCATCGAACAATGTTGTTCTAGGTATCCAACGGATGCAGATAAACATTTATTGGCTAGGCAAACCGGTCTCACCAGAAGCCAGGTATGTGTATAAACCAAGTAAAACTGATGATAAACCGCGTTGTATCATTGTCAAAGGGAAATAATTGCTTTACGGATACAAATTCTAATTATATGATTGTGGTCGCTCAGGAAATTAAGATTTAATATAGAACTTTTCAATAATTCTGGTTATGTGGGCCTCGAGGCCTTGCAAGTTGCTAGCAGTGGTTCAATAGGGATGACATTTCTGAATCTCATTTTTCCAGGTGTCAAATTGGTTCATAAATGCCCGAGTTAGACTGTGGAAACCCATGGTGGAAGAGATGTATTTGGAAGAAGCCAAAGAAGAAAAAATGGATTCAGGTGCAAAAATTGGACAAAATTCAGGAGAGAAAGAAAGAGGTGAGAGATCCACAGGAACAAACAACAGTGAAGAGAACAAGAGTGGAGGAGGATCTGATAGCCCATGTACTGCTTCTGAAGAAGAAGCTGCTGCTGCTGCTGTTGCTGGAGCAGCCTTGAAGCTTCAAGATCATAGCTGCAGCACAGCAGCACAAACTGCCCAAGCTGAAAGCTTTGATACCATGAAATTACACCACATCCCCTCATCTCAGGATGACATGAAGAACCTAGATATGGCTTTAATTCCAGAATCTCAAACTCTATCAGCTATAAATGCTTCTCAGGGTGGCATGAAATTTGACCTAACTACTTCCTACAAAAAACTTGAGGATCACAAGGGATTATACACAAATAAATCACAGGCAACTCATGATACAGAGATGACTCTTGATTTCTCTTCTTACAATATTACTACACCCAATACTATGGCTGCATATTCTCATGAGGAGTTGAATTCTAGACACTTTGCAAATAGTGGAGTGTCTTTGACATTGGGTCTGCACCACAGCGGAGGCCTTTCATTTCCAATGGCTGATGAGAAGTATGACAATAATATGTATTTTCCCAGAGATGATGCCTGCAGCAATCAATATAGTATGCTAGAGAATGAGGGAAGCCAAGGAAATGGGTTCATAGAACGAGACTTACAATACAGGAATTATGTTAATGGAAATCGGCTCTTGCATGACTTTGTTGGTTAGATAGTCCAGCATTCCTTGCAGCAAGCTGAGGTTTGTTCATACCCACAGAAAGGCCATTCCCATATATTTATCTTCAGATATTTTCTCTTGGAAAATATCTATAGACTTAAAATTCAATAGCTTTGTATAAAATTAAGCCAGAGATTAATGTTAGGTAGCATGTCGTAAAACTGATTGTTGTAAGTGTTCAATACAAAATTTAAGAGTAAAAAACATTGATGGTCGAACAAATAATACACCAGTATGTTGCTGTTTTACCTGAATAGAAAATCCCAGTAAACCCTTCTGAACGGATTATGGTGAAATATGTTTTGTTTTCTCTGGATGTTTGTCGATGGGTATCTGATTGACAGGTATAGAGTTCTTGACTGGATTAATGCTTTAGAGCTTATCGTTCTTCTACAACACAGGATATAGTTGATGTAGCTCGATAATAGGATAACTAACGATAATGAAGTTGCACAAGTAAAAATGTTAATGGTAAGTGAAACACAGTACAACATTATTCTGCTTCAGGTTGAAGTTTATCAGACAAGAGTAATTGATTTGGTCTTGAAACATTCCAGACAACTAATCACAATTAAACAAAACGTGATTAAAAGATGGTTTCAAGGTGTTATTCTCAAGGGATTGAAAGATGGTTTCAAAATTCAAAAGTTAGAAGAAAGTATGTGAAACACAGTGCATATTGTTAAAGGTTTGTCTTATGAAGAGGATACTGTGTGTCATGAAAATTGCCTTAACAAAAATTATTACAGATCTCCACTGGTGTGTATACAGACAAGAAATTGGCATTCATGTCTTTAATATCATATTGTTTATTTATTTACTTGTAAATGTGATGTCTAGCTGTGCCCTTTTTCTTTCAAGATTGAACTTTATTGTAAGTGCTCATTACTAAATAATTATATTGGAACAACTTTCCAAACTGCTTCTTGTTAAAACCAACTATGGAATCCATTTACACGAGAAAGTAAACAACATAATGGATATAGTGAATATTTCAGTTTGCATCATTCCATTCAATGTTGTAATATAGTTTTCTTTGTGATAATTTATTTTAGTTTTACTGAATTTGCTGTACAGATTAGTATCTTTTCATTTCCAAATACTAATTTATACATGTTTTAATTATTAGTGTTACTCTTAAGAGTTTCTTTCTATCCTTTCTCAAAACCAAGCCCTATTTATTTCTGCACTGATATTTTTATTATTTTTAATTTTTAATTACAAAGAGTGTAGTTTAAAATATACAGTTATTTTGAAATGGTAGAAAGGTGTACAACTTAGTAGTTAAATGGAATAGTATATCTTAATTAAAGTTTATATTTTTAATTAAAAAATTAATAGATATATTATTTTTATTGTTTTGAAAAATAACCAACATACAAAATGGACCATCAAATTTCCCCAAAGGCTGTCATGATAAGTCAATAGACAATATAATTTTAAGTAATGAATTCAAAATTAATATTAATGATAACATATTTAGCATTTTAAAAATAAAAATTTATTATTTAATTATTAATATATTTTAAACATAAAAATTTCAATCTTTTTGAATGTATTTTTTTATGTTAATTGAGATATGGAGGAACCAAAAAATTGAAGGATTAAGGATTCAAAGGTAGAAAAGGAAGAAAAGGAGAGCAAAATGAAGTGAGTGGAATAACAAGATAAGTCAAAAGCATATTAACAACACAAACAAGGAAATAAGTATTTATTACAATCATGAAATGGAAACAATTCATGCCTTTCCCTATAAGATATAGGGTTAACTTTTAAACTTTAATAGTTAAATTCACAAGTCATTTCCTAATAGCAAGGAAATATTATAAAGATTGGATTATGCGGATAAGGAAATGGATGAAACTATGGATACCTTATTCAATATGGATAAATTCTATGATGATAAGTTGCCCATAATGCTAGGAGAATAAAAATGAGTGTGGTTAAATCAATTTTGAATTAATCAAATCCTTGATAAAATTCTATAAAAAGTTACTCTCATTGGTTTGTTGACAAGTGTAGAACCACATTCTCTATATACATAAATCTTGGCGTTTATGATGCTAACTTACATTGTCACAAAGAGATTGATACTCCCTAGTTTTCATGGCTTAATCATTGCCAATGGATAGATATTGCCCATAAATTCCTTAATTAGACTATGTTATTGAATGAAAAGATTTCTTCATTTTGTCTCATTTTGATAGGCATGTTAATGTGATCATTAAGGTCTTCATTCTAACCACTCTAGATCATGTATGCTAAATAGAAAAAATTCTTCAAGTGTTCAATAATTAGTTATAAATAAACATCTCTTATCTTATCTATAATGTAATGCCCAAGGGTTTCATGCAAGATAGTAATGGATGAAACTTGGATGAACAATTTTTTTGCACTACAAATGTGACATCAACATGCCGCATTTCACACCTACACACACAAGGTACAATGACACACAAAGCAAAAAATAACTAATAAACCAAGCATGGTGACACAAGTGAAAGACTTAGAGAAACACAAATAAAAAATACTATAATAAGCTTAAAACACAATTCTTGGTGGAACTTCAAAGATCATAAGAAGCTTTGTAGCCTACAAATTGTATGCTTTCCTTTGATCCCCACAAGTCCACTACTTAACAACTATGGAACTTTAGAGCTCTAGAGTAGCCTTGTAGTCTTGCAAAATACAAAATTGCCTCCAATCTGTGCAAGTCTATAACCCTAAAACTATAGAACTTTGAAGTTATAGAGCATCTTTGTAGTCTTGCAAACTATATACCTACCCCTAATCTCCACAAGTCTACAAACCTATAACTGTGAAACTTCAAAGTTCTAGAGTAGCTTTGCAATTTGGAAAAATACATACCTTTCTCTAATCTCTGTAAGTCTATAACACTATAATTATAGGACTTTAGAGCTCTTGAGCAATTACGTAGTCTTGCAACTTGAATACCTATCTCGGATCTCTACATATTCATAAAACTATAACTATGGAACTTTAGAGCTTTGAAGCAACTTTGCAATCCTAGAAACTACACAGCTACTTCTGATCTCCACAAATCTACAAAACAATAACTATAGAACTTTAGAGCTTTGGAGTACCTTTGCAATCCTTTAAAATACATACTTTTTTCAATCTCTATAAGTCTAAAAAACTATTACTGTAGAACTTCAAATATATGGAGTAACTTAATAGTCTTGCAAACTACATACCTAGGCCTTTGGTCTATGTAAGTCCACAAAACTATAACTACAAAAATTTGGAGCTCCAAAGAAGCTTTATAGTCTTACAAATTGCATACCTACCTCCGATCTCCATAAGCCTAAAAAATATATATAACTACGAGGCTTTGGAGCTCTAAAGAAGCTTTGTAGTCCTACAAAGTTCTACATATGTGCCTTTGATCTCTAAAACCTTGAAGACTTGAAAAACAAACTTTGGAGTTTGAGAGAAACCTTCCAGACTTGCAAATTGTAAGCTTTCCTCCAAACCCTACAAGTCTACAATTTCAGACTTGCAAAACTTTAGAGTTCTACAACAAGTTTACACAACTACACATTTCTCAACTACTTTTGACTCCTACAAGCCTACAACTTTGGATTTGCAAAATTTTGGAGTTCCAAAGTAAGTTTACAAATCTACACATATGTAAACTACCTTTGTGGTTCTAGTTTCTAACAACTGTAATGCCACAGGTATTTGTGCCTTTCTCTTCGTCGCCTTTGGCATATCGATGTTATACTTTACTTTTGTTGTGATATTTTGTATTGTGGATTGGTGATCACTATTCAATACCAATGCTTGTTTTGGACTCTCAATGTGTATTTTGGACCAATGTCACTCTTATAGATACATATGTGTGTTTATATTTATTTGGAGTTTTAGCTTCAGTGTTTTCATTTAAATAATATGTTAGGTGGGTGGATATGATTTCCTTCAGTATGATTATTTTAAATGATTAATGGTATCTTGATCGTAATTGTAGAATACTTGATTTTATTCAAATGTGCATTTAAATGATTAATATTTATTTACGTAGTTTATATCATTGCTTCAGCTATTGTTATGTTTTGAGCAAAGAGAGAGAGAGAGAGAGGGAGGATGGAGAGATAGATGGATCGATAGATAGAGATATATATATAGAGAGAGGGGATGATATATATATATAGCGACAGAAAGATATGGAGGGAGAGGGAGAGATAGAGTGATAGATGGAGAGGGAAACAAAGAGAGAGAGAGAGAGAGAGAGAGAGAGAGAGAGAGAGAGAGAGAGAGAGAGAGAGAGAGAGAGAGAGAGAGAGAGAGAGAGAGAGAGAGAGAGGGGGGGGGAGATATATAAAGAGAGGTAGGATAGAGAGGGAGAGACAAAGGGAGAAATAGATAGAGATATAGAGATAGAGAAAATTATGGAGAGATAGAGAGATATATATAGAGGGAGAGATAGATAGAGAAGGAGAGATAGAGAGATATAGAGAGGGGGAAGAGATATCTATAGAGATAGAGATAGAAAGAGGGAGAGATAAATAGAGGGAGAGATGGAGAGATAGAGATAGACAGAGTGAGAGGGATATAGATAGAGATAGAGAGAGGGATAGAGAGAGAGAGGGAGGGAGGGAGGGAGGGAGAGAGAGAGAGAGAGCATAACACGAACACATTATAACATGCTCACATTATGTGAATGCTCATAACGTGAGCACGTTATAACGCACTCGCGTTATGTGAATGCACATAATGTGAGCGCATTAGAACTCGTTCGCATTATGCTTTGCCTTGGTAATTTCCAAGCCTTTAGCTTGGATTTGCCTTGGGATTCCAACCCAAAGGCTTGGACTGTGTTTAGCTCGTCCAAGGACGCATTTTTTCTAGATTCTAACAAAATTCACATAATCTATAGCATGCTCCCCATCAGGATTGCACTTTTTTCAATGAAAAGTAAAAAAAATACCACAATAATCTTAAGCTCTATGTTAGCTATCTAACCATATAATTTTTTCATGTTTTGAGTATGTTAAGGATTTCATCTTTAATTTCTTTTGTTAGTGTATCCATTTTTTTGTCAAAAACCAGTGTTTGAGATTTTTTACCTTTTTTTAACCATTCATCAAAATTTCAAATAAATTACATTTTTTAAAAAATAGACTCCATTCTACACGTACTCAAAAAAATAAAAATTGATTTTCGATTAGTTTTCAAAAATTTTAGGGGGGAGCATGCTCAATTTTTTGTTTTTCAAGATGTGTCCACTTTAAAAATTAGTAAAAATTTAATTATTCATGAAAAAATTATCAGAAAAATTAGGGATAAACTAAATGGTGTTAGCTAATTTCTCATTGAAGCGATTTTTGAAATACTAAAAAAAAGTTGACATTTTAGGGGGAGCACACCAGACGCTATGTTATGTTTTTTTTGAGAAAAAGGGAACCAATTTGTGTGCTCCCCCTTTTTGAACCCCTTAATCTCAGCCATTTTAAAAAAAGTTAGTAGTTTAGAAACTAGATTCAGAGCACTACGACTCTTGTTTTTGTTGTATCTTCAAATTTTGAGTGTAACTATCTTCAATTTCTCATCCAACATCAGTCTTTCCTAATTTCAAAAAAAAGTGGCATCTTAAGACCCCCTTTTGGTCCCTTATCTTTGTGCACTTACCCGCATGTGCTAGGTGTGTGAATTGATTTATTATGCCTTAGAAATTGTTGATTTATGCTATCGTTTCCTAGTGTAGGAGAAAAGCATTTAAATGATTTAATTTAGTTGTGAGAATATTTTAATTCAAAGGCATTTTAATTGATTGCGTGGTAATTGAAATATATTTAACTCTATTTGGAAAAAGAAATATTTTAATTCTAAGTTTAACTGTTAGTGAAAATTAACTTAAGGGAAATGAAAGGATTAGTTAGCCTAATTCTAATTTTAGTGGTTATATAAGAGAAAAAGGGGTTTTATTTCATTTCATTATGCACTTTGGATATTTTGGAGAACAAAATTGAAGGAAAAACACTATTTTCAAACCCTCTTTAAAGAATTTGATTTCTGACTGCTTGGAAGTACTTGGATTGGATTGTTGTTGGAAGGAGAAGTGTGTAGTTTGTGATTTTGCATCTTTTGAGGTAATCCTTTGTTGACTTAAGTATGTTTTTGAATTTTTATTTTAAATTTCAAGTTGTAGGAATTTAGGAATTTTGGAAACTGAATTTTCAATAAAGGTCATGTCAAAATTTTTAGAAATTGCAATTTTATTTCAAAAGTGCCTTGTTGGGTAGATTAGGCCCAAATGGGTATGGTTGCATTTTCAGTTTTTTGGAATCCTTGGAAAGTGTGAAAAGTGTGTGAATTACCCTATTTTGACCTATCAGAAATTGTTACAAAAATTATGTGAGTGGAGAATATTGTTGTTGGGTTAATTTACAACAAGAGGGTGTTTTTAGAATTTTGTATTTCTTTGTAAGTCAAAAGTTGACTTTTTTAGGTCAAGGGTTTTGGGAAGGATCCTTCAAGATCCATCAATGGTGGACCCTAGATATTCTTGGAATTATTTTATTTTATTTTATGAATTTTTAGGAAATTCTGAATGTTGTATGTTATGTGGAATGATGTTTTCTCCCATATATTTTTATTTTCTTTGTTTCACTGGGAAGCATGCCTTTAGGGGTAAAATACTCTTTTTCTATTTTCATGTTCCTTGAAGGAGGAAGCCCTTGTATGTGTGGGTTGGATAGTTCCCAACTCATTATATTATGTTGGATGCAAGGAGTGCGCTGAAGAAGTGCCCCTTGAGCCTATTTTGAGTGTTTTGAATGGTTGTCGTACACCTTGTTTCTCTCATGCATGAGTGATGGATGTATATCTTGAGGCTCTTATGTGTGAGTGGTGGATGGGCACCTTGAGGCTCTATGCATGAGTGGTGGCATCCTAACCTTGAGGCTCCTATGAGAGTGGAATGTGCTTACCTTGAGGTTCCTATGAGAGTGGTGGCATCCTTACCTTGAGGCTCATATGAGAGTAGTGATACCATTATTGATATTCTTGTTGTTGAGTGTTATTCTTTCTTGTGCATTGTTGGCATGTGTGTCATAAGATGCCTTTATGCTCTTTGTGGTGTGAGTGGTCGCATGTGCTTTATGAGCACTAGTGATGCGAGTGTTACCTTATTGTACTTATGTGTGATTCCATCTTGTGACTCTTTTGTGAGTGATGTGTTTGAGACATTTGTACTTGATTGAGTGTTCTATGCATTCCTTGGATTGGCGTGAGATGGACTGATAGTGGGTTTTCCATGATCATCTTCTTCATAGGTGGGAGGTTTCCTAAAGTGGCATAGTCATCTATTGCACTCGATGATGGTAATATGGTTGTGACATGGGTAATATTTCCCCATTGGTCCTTGAGTAGATCTTTCTAGAGTTGGATGAGTTTTATGTTCATTTCTAGACTTTTTGACTAATTGTTCTATGTGCCTGTTGGGGCATTTTGGTGGCAGTGTATTATGTTGTATATTCATGCTATATATATATTTTATCCATTGGAGTGTGATGCTTCCATGTTTGGGAAGTAGCCTCCATCGTGTTGTATTTTTATGATGTCATTTGGTTATAAAATGAATCATGTTTTGGATGGAATTTATCATTTTGTAACTTTATCTCATGTGTTGGAAATGGCTAACTAAGGATGTTGGAGTCCTTTATTTTATATGATGTCTTTATATTATGTTATGTTTATGTATTGGGATATATTCTCCCCACATTATGATCAAGATTTCTATTATTGGTTTTGGCCCGATTCAACGTTGGTGTCAAATGAGCATGGCATTCCATTTGGGTTTTTATCATATTTGGCATGTAACCAATTTGGTAAATGGTTATATAATTTATATATTTGAGTTATTTCATGCTTTGGTGTTAGATATCATGTTTTTTTATGGTCTTTGAGTGGAATCCATGTGATTTGGATCCTTGTGGATGTCTCATTTTGGTGAGGTGTCATAGTCAATCCTCCTTTTAGCTTGTAGGTCAAATTTCAACGTTGATTGGCGTGTTGGCCACATTTCAACATTGGATGTCTTGTTTAGTGGTGTTGAGGTGTTGAGAGAAGTGTTTACTTGGTGTTCGCCTTCTCCCTCATTCCTTGGCATTCCCTTTGTTTTGCTTGTCGATCTCCACCCCTGTGGGAGAGCGTTCTCGATATGTGTTTCCTCATCGAACTTGAATGGCCTTGGGGCTATTATTTTTTCTCTTGAGTGTTTGTGAGGGGTTTTTGAGTGATTTTGGGGTTTAGAGTGGCCTTGGGGAGGCATGTGTATTGTCTCATAACTTGTGCCTTTGCAAAATTTTTGTTTGGGAAATGTTCAAGGACACTAGTGCCCTAGGAGGACTCTAGTGCCTAGGAAGGACCCTAGCACTTGGGAAGGACACTAGCACCTAGGTGGGACACTAGAGCTAAGCGCTATCATCCTTTTCTGTGCTGAAGTCCTCGAGCCTTCAGATAATGAGCATTTCCAGACATTTTTTAGGAAACTTTGTATACAGAAGTTGTTCCCATGGTCCCTTGAGTCCTCTCATATTTTTATCTTGACTGGACATGATGCATTTTGGGAGTTATGACCATTTTTTTCTTGGGAAGCATGTGTCACATTGTGTCATTTGGCTATCATTGTTTTCAGTGAAGGTTGTGATCTCCCTAGTGGGTACCCTTCTTAAGTAGGTTGTTTGGTGTGGCTTGTGGTTGTGTAGCGTCATGTTGGGATGGATTTGAGGTGATTACCACCCTCATCCTATTCCTTGTAGTCACGAGAGTGCAAGGTTGTGGATTGGCATCCGACCTTCATCGTGGAGGATGCTTCATCCTCTCATAGAGTTATTGTGTTGACCTTGTCACATGATTGGTATGTCTTCTAGTTGTGTTTGGTTGGTGTGTTAGAACCTAAATGGTCACCCTTGTTGTTTCATGTCATGTGCTGGAGTCTCATCGTGGGATGCTGCGACATTTCTAGTGCATGATTGTGTAATTGGGACACGCATGTCACAATTACATCATGAAAAAATTGTTCATCCTATTTTTATCCATTAATGTCCTAGTTTAAAAGTTGGGGCATTACAACAACTACTACCAAAGAAACTTTAGGGTGTGAGTCATTTTGTACCCCTATTAAATATAAGCCAGAATTGTAAAACCAAGTGCTACAATAAAAGGGCATGACTTTAGATTATTTTTTGTGCAAAAAAAAATGGTTTGGGCCAAGAACTTGAGCATAAGAAAGCTCTTGATTGGCTGAACAGGAAGTCGTTAGGACATCCTTAACCATAGAACTTTTTGTTAAGTACTATTCTCTGGAAATAACCCATTTCAATGTCATGTACATCACTTAGCAAACATGGTGAGTCTTAACTCTCAAAAGATTTGAATGAACAACATCAAATCATGACTCCACCACATTATTATAGAAATATTCAAAGCATAATATAACATCAACATGTCATTTGAAAAGAAAGTAAACTATATCTACACATCACATCAAGATGGGAACATCATAAGATTCCATTCAACATACAACATCATATAAAAAAAATGATGATGAGTGAAAGAATACACTATGAAACTTCCATCTCAAACATGGATGGACCAAGGTCCAAATAGTAGGATCCAATAACATTGGGTTCAAAACACCAAGATTAATCATTACAAAGATCAACTACATATTTCTTAGAGAATGATGATGAGTGAAAGAATACACTATGAAAATTCCATCTCAAACATGGATGGATCAAGGTCCAAATAGTATAATCCAATAACATTGGGTTCAAAACACCAAGATTATTCATTACAAAGATCAACTAAATTCTTTACATGGTTAACAAGCCTACTCTAACATACTAATAAAATATGATTTAGATTCTAACTTTCCATGTATCATAACTAAGAAAGGACACGATACAATAATAAATCTCAAGTATGGAGAGTTGTAAGAGGTGTAAAGGAATCTTGTACAAGTGTCATGGGAGTCAAACATGTGTTTAAAAAGTGTGCCACATGGACTTGGATGCCCATCTCTTGTTGCTTTCTCTAGAAGCTTATCTTGCTATAAATACAAGTGCTTGGAGTTGGAGTAGTATGGTAATGTGCAGGTACCGTTATGCTATTAGATTTACTCCAATAATCAACATTGGTAAACTCTTGGAAGAACTTGCATTGCAAGTGTGTTGTAATCTCATTCAAATTTGATAATACATTGTGTAGGTTTTGGAGTGTGGGGTTTTTTACCCAAAAGGGTTTTCCCCACGTACATCTTGTGTTGTGTGCATTGGTATTTAGAATGTTTTGTTGTTGTTACCTTTTTATTAATGTGTATCTTAATCTATAACTGGTTAAAAGAAATTTGCATTATCTTTCCTCCTTAGATTAACATAGGAAGCTGTTTCCGCATACCTTTCTTCCTTTCAATTGGTATCAAAGCCTGACCAGTTTTGGTTTTAGTTGTGGGGTAGAGGGTTTTTTGAGGCGATCTTAGTTTAAGTGGGAGCTTGTGTAGAAGAATATTTGTTGCAGGAAAGAGATGGAGAGCACATTTGGGAGGTTTGACATAGAGAAGTTTAATGGAAGCAACTGTGAGTTGTGGAAACTTAAGATGGAGGCCTTATTGGTGGATAGAGATCTATGGATCACAGTATCCAGAGACATGCCATCGGGCATGAAGCAAGAAGACTAGGATTTGATGGATTGGAAGGCTAAGGGTCTGATAAGACTCTATTTAGCTGATTTAATGCTCTAAAATATCCATGAAGAGAAGACTACAAATAATCTTTGGAAGAAACTTGGAGATGTTTATTAGGCTAAATCCATGGTGAACAAGTTATTCCTATGGAAGAAACTATATTCTCTGAGGATGGAAGATGGAGGATCTGTCACAAATCATCTAAACACATTTAATATGCTTGTTGTCCAGTTGACCTCTATTGGTGTGAAGATGGAGGAGGAGGATTGATGTATGACATTACTATGTTCCTTACCAGATTCATGGGACCACCTTGTTATGGCCATTAGGAGCACCACTACCACCTTCAAGATGGATGAAGTGGTTGCATCATTACTGTTTGAAGAGATGCAGAGAAAATCTTCCAAAATGGCTAAGGAGGCTCTTGTGGTTCGTGGTAGATCGAAAGAGAAAGGAAAGAAAAAGGATAAGAAGAAAGAAGAAAAAGGAAGATTCAAATCTCGTGGGAGATCTAAGTCTCCTGGAAAGTCCAAGGCCTTATGTTGGAACTACGATAAACCTAGGAATTTCCATAAGGAGTGCAAGGAGAAGAAAAAGAAGAACTATGATTTAGATGGTAGTCATTAGTTTTCCACAGTCCATGATGTTGATGATCTCAATGCTTCTGGATTTGACTATGTAAGTTATTTTTCCCTCAACGTTTTGAATCACACATAGCGATCCATCATCAGAAGAAAAAAAGAGCAAGAGAAGAGAAATAAAAATGATGATTTGTAGACTTGAGCCAACTTAAAAAGGGGGAAGCAGTAGAAGTGATGGGATGTGGAGGCCAAGACAACAAGGGGAGAGGGGAGCTACTTATCAGAGTTAAGACACATGACTAAAAAATAAAAGCACACAAAAGAAAAGAAAACAAGAAACAAAAAAGAAGAGAGACCCAACAAGATAACATAAAAATAAATGAATAAAGAGCCAATACTAAATAAAATAAAAGTACAAATAAAGAGAATGAAAAAGAGACAAGAAAGGTAACCTAAAAAAGGAAAAATGAACTATACACAATGAAAAAACCAATGACAAAAAATCAGCGACAAAAAATAACTATATAATTTAATAACAAGACAAACAAGAAAATAAATAAAGCCAGAAGAAAGTAGTATCTAAGTTGAAACAAATTATAAATTTAAATATCTATATATTTAAAAAGGATAAATGTATAAATATACAAGAAACTATAAATGTAAAGAACAAAGAAGAGGGCTAGGACATGACAAATTGCAAAGGGCACATAATAACAAGAACGAAAAACGAAAACTAACAAGATGATTTTGACAAGTCAATAAAATGGTAAGAAAATAGAAGGAGAGAAACCACTACAACATGCAAAGGACAAAAGAAGACAGAAAAGAAACAAAAATGATCAAACTACAACGTAAGGCATACAAATGTAAGGAAGCCAATAAATAAACCCTTAGACAACAAATAAAAAAAGGGGAGGAATGGAAAAAGAAAAGAACACTAAATTACAACAAAATATCAAACAAAGTGGAAAGAGAGAAAAGAGAAAACTAATAACTAGAAAAAGAAACAAGGCTCAATAATGAATGAAAAAGAAGAAAAAGATTTACATAATATATATTATCACAATTTAAATGTCAAATGATCCAAACTCACACGAGATTAAAAGAATATATAACAAGTAAAAGATCAGAGCACAAAATACGCAGAAAAAGGCCACACTAACAAGAGTTTAACTCAAGGAATAAGAATAAAAGAAAAATAAGTCTAGAGAAGATAAACAAAAAAGGCGTTAGAACCAAATATACCTAAAAATGAAAATAGAACAAAGAGAACAATGGCAAAAAGGGGAGGCAAAAAGATCGAGAATGGAAAAGGAGGCAAGTCAGCAAATCCAACCTAAGGAAAGAGAGGAGAGGAGAAATGAGGACCAAAGAGAAAGGCAAGAAATGAGAGAGATAGGATATGAGCGGGAGAATCATGGTGTGGGAGAGGAGAAAAAGAAAAAGAGCAAGCAAGGAGAGAGGAGGGGGGGAGAGGAAGGAAACACTAGAGGAAGAAAGACAGACTCGAGGGAGGAATGGAATGGAGGGGGCTAGGGGCTAAGAAACCATGGTAAGAACCTGGAACCGAGAGGGGATGGGGGAAGAAACTAGCTAATCAAGATAGTGTCAAGAGAAAGGTGGAGGGACTAGGGGAAGGGGGAAAAAAGGAGCTTGAGGTTGAGGGGAAGGAAGAGAAGGGAAAGAGGGGAAGCAGGGGGAGGCAAAAGACTAAGAGGGACGGGGTTCAAGATGGGGAAGAGAGCAATTTTTGAGGCTGGTGAGTAAGGGTTGCCAGGAGAAGCTCAGACTCCAGCCATCATCTTGATTAAGGTTAGAGGGGTGATTGCCAATTTCTATAGCCTCTTTAAGTTTCTGTTTGAAGAAATTATCTTCCTTGACCAAAATTTGCGTGCCTTCCAAGCAGATGTGGTGTTTGGTTTTGGAGGAGTGCTTAGCAAGGCCTAATTTTTGGGTTCGTTCGTGCTTGATGTCGGCACTGTGCTCTTTAATCTTGGTGCTAAAAGAGTGACCTGTCTCCCCGATGTAGGGAATGCCACATGAACAAACCACCTTGTAGACTCTAGAGTTAAGGAGAAGGTCTCTATGGTCTTTGGGAGACGGGATGTGACTCCTAAGGGTAGAAATGGGTTTGAAGGCACAATGGAGGCCTTTTTTAAGGAGGATCTTAGAAATTTTGTTGGAAATACCTTCAATGTAAGGAATACTAGTCAGAGGGAGGGTTGGAGGCTGAGAAATAGAAGGAGTGGAGTAGAAATGATATTTTCTTGTTTGAAAGTCCTATTGATGAGTTTGCTTTTGAAACCATTTAGTTTGAAGACTTTAGAGAGGTGGGCCAGTTCAAGGTCCAAGTTATCGTCATCGCAAATGCGAAAAGCTCTAGTGGCTAGTGTTTTTAGGACACCAACTTTTTGGGACAGGTGGTGATGAGAGGAGGCATGGATGTACAAATCCATGTGGGTGGCTTTCTTGAAGACTTTCCAACCTAAGGAACCATCAGGCTTTTTTAGGAGCAAAACATCAAGAAAAGGGAGTTGGTTATTGGTCTCCAACTCTTTGGTGAAGGTAATGCTTTGGGCTAGGTTGTTAAGGTGCAAGTGGAAGTCTTGAAGTTTCTCTCTCCCATGGGACCAACAAATGTTGGTTTCATCAACGTAGCGTTTCCACCACTTCGGTTTGAGGGGTAACGAGTTGAGGGTGATCTCTTCGAAATGTTCCATGTAAAGGTTGGCCACAATGGGGGAAAGAGGGGATCCCATGGCTACCTTGTTTAATTGTTCATAGACTACTCTTGGGAATGTAAAGAAGGTGGATCTAAGGCATAACTCAACCAAGGAGTCTATTTCATCATTAGTCTTATGACAAATTAGCTTAATGGAATCAGGGATAGGAACCTTGGTGAAGAGGGAGACAACGTCAAAGCTAACTAAAATGTCACCATCTTCCAGCTTTTTGTCTTTAATGAATTCGAAAAAATGGGATGAATTCTTTATGAAGGAACTAGACTGGCCAACAAGAGGGATTAGAAGCTTTGCAAGGAAGGATGCAAGCTTATACGTGGGGGAGTCAATGGTGTCAACTATGGGTCTGAGGGGGATGCCAGCTTTGAGGATTTTTGGAATGCCATAAATACGAGGGGTAACTTCTTTGGTAGGAATGAATTTCTTTTTGTAATGTCATCAAAGGAAGAACAAGAGATGGCCCTTTTAACTTTGTTGAAAATTTTGGAGACGAGGTTGCGGGGTAGTACTCTATAGCTGTCAATGTCAGAAAGCAAAACACTCATCTTGGAAATATAGTCATGCCTACTCATGATGACCATGGCATTTCCTTTGTCTGCTTTGACAATGACGAGGTCATGGTTTTTAGTTAAGGTCTTGAAAGTACGGAGTTCAGCTTTGGGAACATTGCATTTGGGTGGTTTAGCATGACGGAGGGCAACAACACAATGTTGTCTAACTTCCTCAGTAAGATCCTCTGGGAGGGACCGGATGGCATTCTCAATATCAATGAGGAAATCTGAGATAGGGATGATGCGTGGGGTAATGGCAAAGCCATGGCCTCTTTTTAAAAAATTGAAAGAAAGAGGGTCTAAGGGTGCGTTAGAGAGGTTTACAACCAATCTGTTTTCCCAATCTTGGATTGGGTGGCAGGAAAGGTATGGTCTTGGGAAAGAGGAGGGAGAATTGGCAAGGGTGGGAAGTTTGGAGGGGGGTAGAGAATCGTAAGGGTACACATGGAAGAGGGGGGGAAACAATTGACAAGAGATGAAGATTTAATTAATAGTAAGGGAGCAGGTGGGTTGCTGAGAGCGTCGTCCGATGGAGGAGGAAGTTTGGTCAATAACAAGGGTACAAATATGTTAGAGGAATTGTCAGAGATAGGCGGTGAAGGACAAGGGGTGGCACGAAGTGGGACAAGTTGACGGTTAGAGAGTAGAACATCATAAATGTTGGATAAGACTAGAGAAGAAGAACATTTGAAAGTGGTTTGTGAGGCATGCATACCTAGAAAAATGTGCAGAGGACCGTTCCCAGGTAGAAGTCATTGGTGTTGATTACTACCTAGATCAATGGAACTAGAATACTATTGGTGTTGGCCGTCGACTGGGTTACTGGAGTGAGGAATGAGGACAATAGATGACTCCATGGAAGTCACCGGTTCCAAGTTGCTATAGGCCGGCATGGATGACGTGATGGTAAGGCACAAAGGAGGGGTAGAAGTTATGGTGTAGAGACATAGGTTTGAAGAGGGAGAACATAGAGAGAGGCAGGGGGTGCAAGGGTTCGAGAGATGTTGTTGCTTGACTTGCGATGGAGAGAAAATTGAGGTGGGTGAGCTTGATCGAGGGGTGCAGCTAATGACACGAGGACAATATAGAGTCAATGCTGGTTGGAGTGACATGAAAGAGTTAGACATAGGTTGGAGTGATGTGGGAGAAGTGGATGTTGGTTTGAGTGATGTGTCGGTGGAAACAAAAGATGTAGGTCTGTAATAGACCAGACCCAGATGGGATAGTTTGGAGGGCACCATGTTAGGGTTGAGGGAGGCTGAGTGTTGGGATGGCGATGGATGTTTAGCCAAGGAAGACTATGCATGGTGTGGAGGACTTACCGACTAGCTACTGAGAGATGCACTCAGTGAAATCGAGGGGGTTCATTGTTGAACAAACGAAGGAGAACTTCAGCTGATGAGACTAAAAAACTTTCTCTTCTATCTCCTCACACATTCTTCTTTGTGGCTTGAAGCACTCACTTGGGAGGTGCGGTCCAAAAGAATCCATAAATCTGGTCGCAGAGAGTTGGCTAGCTCGAGGTGTAAATCGAACAACCTTGCTGACAACAAACTGATTGATGACCTAGTAGATTTGATGACTGACCTGAGAAGTGAGAGACCAGCTCGATAGAAAATGTACTTTGTGTTATGGCTCCACAGGTGGTGGCAGATCTTGACAAAGGAAGGAATCACACCACTGTCTCGACATCTTTTTAGGAATACTAGGTCTACAAATTTCTTGGCTAGCTTAATTCTCAACTTCTCTAGCTATTTGGATTTGAAGCTTAAATCCCTCCCATGAAGGGTGATAATGGTAGTCATTAGTTTTCCACAGTCCATGATGTTGATGATCTCAATGCTTCAAGATTTGACAGTGTAAGTTATTTTTCCCTCAACGTTTCAAATCACACATAGTGATCCATCATCAGGAGAAAAAAAGAGCAAGAGAAGAGAAATAAAAATTTGTTGCTACCTTGGCAATGCATGCATCAGAAGATATGTGTCTTATCAACTCTAGTGCATATTTTCATATGACCTCGCATCGAGGTTGGTTCTCAAAGTATGAAGAATATGATGGTAGGAAGGTGTACTTGGGTGATGACTCTCACCTGAAGATTGTTGGCCATGGAAGAGTCTTGATTCGATTCCCTAATGGACGAGTGATTCGGATCAACGGTGTTGTGCATATCCCTAGTTTGACACAAAACCTATTATATGTAAGTAAGTTTAATGATATGGGCGTATAGGTTGTTTTCTCAAATGGAGGATGCAAGATGACTAGAGGAGCTAAGGTGCTAGCTAAGGGTGTCTGAATTGGCACTTTGTTTCAACTTGATGCATGTGTGATTCAATGTAATAGTGCCTCTGTTTCAAAGAAGAGAACTTTAGAGTCTTCATACTCACCACTAGAACCAACAATGAAGAAGTGTGTTGCATCTACTTTTGATGGTTGTGCTTTCTGGGTATCTAAGGGTGCTCATTCTATGGAGATGAAACTTCTAGCTGAGAAGACAATGTTATGGCACCAAAGGCTTGGTCACATTGGTGAAAAGGGTTTGAGGACCCTGAAAAATAAAAACCTCATTGAGGGTATGAATGACTATAACCTTAAGTTTAATTTTTACGAACATTGCATTTATGGAAAGCAAAACCATGTTCAATTTTATTCCAGTTCTCACAAATCTTCTAAGGTGTTAGACTTGATTCATTCTGATGTATTTGGTCTGGTTAATGTTCCTTTAATTTCAAAATCTGTGTACTTTGTTTCATTCATTGATGACTACAATAGAAGGACATGGGTGTATTTTCTTAGAAGTAAATCTTGTTAGATCCAGGATAGACAACTGAGAGGGGGGGTGAATTAGTTGTCTAAAACTTTCTTCCAAATTAAACACTTAAGTCCACTTTATGGTTCAGTAGCAAAATAATAAATCAATCATGAAATATAATGCATTAGATCAAGAGTAGAAACACATCAACACATAAGACACCAAGATTTTGACGTGAAAAACCCGGTTAAGGAAAAAACCACGGGGTGATTAACCTAAGATTATATTCTCTGTTAGAAGAATAGAAAGAACAAAATGGCACATGCCAATTAGGGCTCACTACTCGAGCACACTGCTCACAAGAGGCTCACTGCCTACAAGAGACACACTGTCTACAAAATAATAAGTATCACATACTTGAATTGGAGAATAGCATCTTCACCATGCTTGAGTCAGTTCCATTTAAGTCCAATACTTCTGCTCTGCTTTTAGCTCTTCTCTTTGCTACCACACTCTCATCTCCACAAGACACACTTTGAAATGACTTCACAACTCCTTATTTATACAGGACATCGACTTAGGAATTATCATCCAAGTCGGCATACATAACAAAGCAAATACAATATGACTTAGTACAAAATACTTCACGTGGAATAACACATTGTCGGCCACACAGATTTGAGACTTCAATCTTCTTCTAGGAACATGCCAATCTTCACATAACATCTTCAAGATCATCCGCACGATGTGTAACTCATACGGTCGGCCAAAGTTAGGAAGAACACCATCATCCGGAAGTAATTCTTCAATTGCCAGCTCAATCTTCAATAAGGATCACCAACATGAACTGGACACGATCCAAAGACCTCCATAAGCTTGCCTAAATCACCAAGAACATCCACACTACATCTGCTTACTGAAATCCTTATCTCCTTCATCCAGAACCTCAAGAACATAGTCTGTCATCACTGTCACAATGGAATAGATGCTTGCGGATCTCCAAACCACGAACCAATTGAGTCGTAACTTCAAATGGACTTCCTAAACACTTCACCAAATCTGCAGAATAGGATATTACATTTCTGGATCTCACCAGACCTATCTATGTCACTCTGTAACCTCTGAACACCTATCGGAACCTATTTTACTTGGAGTGGCCATAACTTCTTTAGATCTTCATGCAGACCTCTAAAATTTTTTGGATCACCTTAAGACACATATCTATGAACCCTTTGATGTGCATCCTCTAATCTTCAACTTAGCTAGGATCTTTAGCTTACTGACTTCACTGTTCTTCTCTATTTCTGATTAGGACTAATTTTCTCAATATCCTCAGCACACAGCTCATCCAATCCTTATCATCAATGCAACAGGAGTATGTTGATATCAATGACAACACCGGTTAGGCCCATACTTGCAACAATCTCCCCCTTTGTCATTGATGGCAACATATCATGTGAAAAACTATTTTAATCTTCAAGACAAGAACTTCTCCTTACTGTCACAACTTCTCTTCCTTTCCTACTCGCCCTTTGATCAGCAACCACTTATTTTTCACATGTCTTCTCTCCCCCTTTTACATCAATGGCAAAGGGAACATACTTGTAAATCCATCACTTCAGAATCATACCAGCTGCTCCTCCTGAGTAGCAACTCCCCATCATCAATCTGGACCACAAGATATGACTGTGATATCCACCAGACTGATGCACATCAGTGTACCTTAGTTCATCACCAGAGGGGTAATAACCCCTAGCTTCTCCCTAAGATACTCAAAAGAGTCCTTAGGTAGAGGTTTGGTAAAGATATCTGCAATCTGATCCTTGGAAGGCACAAACTCCAATCTGACTTCATTCTTGTTCACTTGCTCTCTCAAAAAGTGAAATTTGATTGATATATGTTTAGTCTTTGAATGCAACACCAGATTCTTAGATATATTTATTGCACTTGAATTATCACAGAAGATTGTGATAGGCTCCTCATATTCCACTCTTATGTCTCTTAGCATTTGCTTCATCCACAAAACTTGAGTGCAACTACCTGTTGCTGCAATATATTCTGCTTCAGCAGTGGATAGAGATATTGCCTCTTATTTCTTGCTCAGCCAAGAAACCAATCTCTTCCCCAAAAAGAATGCTCCACCACTGGTACTCTTCCGATCATCCACATCCCCTGCCCAATTTGCATTTGTGTATGCATGAAGAGAGAAATTATGATCTCTAGGATACCACAAACCATACTCAACTGTCCCTTTTAGATACCTAAAAATCCTCTTAATTGCCATGACATGGGATTCTCTAGGATCAGCTTGGAATCTAGCAACATGACCAACAACATTCATAATATTAGGTCTAGTTTGAGTGAGATACAACAATCCTCCAATCATTGACCTGTACTATTTTTGATCAGTCTTAGGAGAGTCATCATCTTTGCTCAATTTACATTTGGTTGCCATGGGAGTACTCATTGGTTTTGACTCTTCCATCCCAAATTTCTTCAACAATTCTTTCACATATTTGGTCTGAGAAATGAAGATTCCTTTCTTAGTTTGAATGATTTGCAGACCCAAGAAGAAATTTATTTTCCTAAGCATGGACATCTCAAATTCACTTTTCATTTGATTTGTAAAGGTTTTGCACATACTATCTCTTCCTCCAAAAATGATATCATCCACAAATACTTCAACAATCAAGATATTTTCATGATCAATTTTGAAGTACAAATTACTATCAGCAGTACCTTTGTTAAAACCAATCTTCAAAAGATGCTTATCCAATATTTCATACCAGGCTCTTGGGGCTTGCTTGAGTCCATACAGTGCTTTTTTAACTTGCAGACCATATCACCATGATCAGACAATTGAAATCCATCCGGTTACTCAATGTATACTTCTTCTTCCAAGTCACCATTCAGGAAGGAAGACTTGACATCCATTTGATATACTTTGAAATCCTTGAAGGCAACAAAAGCAAGAAATAATCTGACTGCTTCAAATCTTGCCACCAGAGAAAAAGTTTCTTCAAAATCAACTCCTTCTATTTGAGAGTAACCCTTGCAGACCAATCTGGCTTTATTTTGATTACTTCACCAACTTCATTTAGTTTGTTTCGGAAGACCCATTTGGTTCCAATTACATTCTTGTTTCTAGGTCTCGGAACAAGATCCCAAGTGTGATTTTTCTCAATTTGCATAAGCTCTTCCTCCATTGCTTTAGTCCAGTTTTCATCATTGCAAGCTTCATTCACTGTCTTAGGTTCAATCTTTGAAATCAGACAATACTCTTCTGAATCTTGAGCAATCCTTCTTCTTGTTTGTACGCCTTTTCTTTTATCACCTATGATCTAATTTTCAGAGTGATTCAGTTTTACATACCTAGGAACTTTGGGAGTTTCTTGCACTTCTGATTCTTGAACAGGCTCATTCAAACTCATCTCTTCTTCTTGATTTACCAGATTAGTTTGAATCTGAATTTTAGAGGGGGTTTGGGCTCCTTGAATCAGAACACCATTTTGATCATCTTCATCATATTTATAAAACCTTGAGGGTTTTTCAATATGCTTCATCAACCTTCACATTTGTACTTTCTATAATCTTTCTCAGTCTCTTATTATAGCATCGGTATGCTTTTCTTTGAGTAGAATAGCCCAAGAATATTCCTTCATCACTTCTAGCATCAAATTTGCCTAAATCTTCATCCCTTTTAATGTAACATTTGCTACCAAAAACTCTAAAATACCTCACTGTGGGAGTGATGCCAAACCAAAGTTCATAAGGAGTCTTACTGGTATTGCTTCTGATTTGTACTTGATTGAGAGTATAGACTGTAGTGCTCACAACTTCTCTCCAATAGATCTAAGGAACATTTGCTTCCATCATCATGGTCCTAGATGCTTCTTGGATGGTCCAATTTTTTCTCTCCACTACTCCATTCTGTTGTGGAGTCCTAGGAGCAGACAACTATCTCTTTATTCCATGTTTCTCATAGAATTCTATGAACTCATTGGATGTGAATTCTCCACCTCTATCAGACCTTAGACATTTTAATTTTAATCTGGTTTCATTCTCTACCATAGATTTGAATATTTTGAATTTCTCAAGAGCTTCTGATTTCTCTTTCAGAAAAGTAACCCACATCATCCGGGAATGGTCATCAATTAATAATATGAAGTATCTATCACCTTGCACACTCCTTATTCTTGCCAGACCACATAGATTAGTATGAACTAAGTCCAATAATCTGGTAGAAGATTGTTCCTTGCTTTTGAATGAGACTCTGCTTTGTTTCCCCAACTGACATTCTTTGCACAAACTATTTGTAGGTTTCACCAGTTTTGGAAGATCTCTTACAGCCTGAGTGTTTCTTATCTTGATGATATTATCAAAATTCACATGACACATCCTCCTATGCCATAGCCAACTCTGATCAATTTGTACAGATAGACAACTTTTACCAATACCAACTAAATGGAAGATATTACCTTTTATTTGAGTATTGGATGCAATCTCTGTTCTGAAACTTTTAGAGATCTTGCATTTTCCATTCTTGAATTAGAGATCATAGCCTTTGTCCACCAACTATCCAACACTGAGAAGATTGTGCTTCAATCCTTCAACATACAGTACATTACCGGTTTTGTTCTTTCAATCAAAAGAAATAGTTCCCCTACCTCTGATTCTACCAGCAGAATTATCACCAAACTTTACTATTCCTCCTTCATACCTTTCTAAATCTATGAACTTATTTTTGTCACCTGTCATATGGTGAGAGCATCCATTGTCAATGACCCAATCATCCTTTTCTTCAACTTGGGTAGCTAGAGCCCTTTCTACAATTTTATGATTGACAGATTCAGAGGGCATTGGATCTTCTTCCTTGATCGCAATAAACACCCAATCACTTCCGGATTTGTTTCTTGTTTCTGATTCATCATTTGTTACTCCTTCATCATCATCCTCTTCATGAACATAGTAACAATTCTTTTGGAACCTTGATCTATTAGGATTTCGTCTTGAAAATCTTTCCAGACACTTTGAGGCAAAATGACCAATCTTATTGCAGTTAAAACACTTAAAAGGCAATTTCCCTTCGTACTTACCGGATCCTCTTGGTAGTCTTTTTGCAATAAGGGCTTCAAGTTGAGCAGTTTTTGCTTCTTCTTCTTCCAAGTCTTTTCTTGCTTTTTCATACCATGATAGTTTCCTTGAAGAGTTTTCTCCCGGATCAAACCTTTGTTTACCTTTTACAGAGGCACTGGCTTTGAATGTAGATTCAGTCTTGGGGGGGCATCTCTAAACTTAGTCAATTCAAATGCAGCCAATTTACCAACTAATTGATCTCTTGTGACACCTAAATGGGCTCTGAATTCTTCAATGGCAGCAACCTTGTATTTATAAGAAGCAGGAAGGGATCTAAGAACTTTGCCAACAATCTCATCTTCATCCAAGACTCCACCAACACATCTAATGCCACAAACAAGCTCATTTACTCTTGGCATAAAAGTAGTAATATTTTCATCTTCTCTCATCTTCAGATTTTCAAATATTCCTTTCAGACTCTGTAGCCTTGCACATTTAACATACTTGTCTCCTTCATGCAGAAGTTCTAGTTTTTTCAAAATCTCAAAAGTAGTTTCTATGTCAACAACATTTGTTAGCTCTAAATTAGACAAGGCACTTAGAAGAGCTTTTTTAGTCTGCAGATTATTTTCAACATTTGTGATTTTGTTTGCAGTTTTTGGGCCATTCTGCGGAGGAGTATACTTCGTTGAAGCCATGGTCCAATACTGCATTCCCATACATTGTAAGTGACATTTCATGCGACTTTTCCAAAGATTAAAATTGGTTCCATCAAACTTCAGACTATCCTTCTTGTAGGATGACATCCTGGATCTCCTTGAAAGCGATTAAGCTCTTTTAGAGGAACTTAGCTCTGATACCAATTGTTAGATTCAAGACAGACAACTGAGAGGGGGGGTGAATCAATTGTCTAAAACTTTCTTCCAAATTAAACACTTGAGTCCACTTTATGGTTCAGTAGAAAAATAATAAATCAATCATGAAACATAATGCATTAGATCAAGAGCAGAAACACCAACACATAAGACCAAGATTTTGACATGGAAAACCCGGTTAAGGGAAAAACCATGAGGTGATTAACCCAAGATTGTATTCTTTGTTAGAAGAACATAAAGAACAAAATGGCACATGCCAATTAGGGCTCACTACCTAAGCACACTGCTCACAAGAGGCTCACTACCTACAAGAGACACACTGTCTACAAAATAATAAGTATCCCATACTTGAACTGGAGAATATCATGTTCACCATGCTTGAGTCAGTTCCATTTAAGCCTAATACTTCTGCTATGCTTTTAGCTCTTTTCTTCACTACCACACTCTCATCTCCATAAGACACACTTTGAAATGACTTCACAACTCCTTATTTATATAGGACATTAACTTAGGAATTATCATCCAAGTCAGCATACATAACAGAGAAAATACAATATGACTTAGTACAAAAGACTTCATGCGGAACAACACACTGTCGGCCACACAGATTTGAGACTTCAATCTTCTTCTAGGAACACGCCAATCTTCACATAACATCTTCAAGATCATCCGGTCGGCCAGAGTTAGGAAGAACACCATCATCTAGAAGTAATTCTTCAATTGCTAGCTCAATCTTTAATGTGGATCACCAACACAAACTAGACACGATCCAAAGACCTCCACAAGCTTGCCTGAATCACTAAGAACATCCACACTACATCTGCTTACTGAAATCCTTATCTCCTTCATCCGGAACCTCAAGAACATAGTCTGTCATCACTATCATAATGGAATAGATGCTTACGGATCTCCAGACCACAAACCAATTGAGTTGTAACTTCAAATGGACTTCTTAAACACTTCACCAAATCTACAGAATAGGATATTGCATTTCTGGATCTCACCAGACCTATCTATGTCACTCTGTAACCTCTGAACACCTGCTGGAACTAGTTTTACTTGAGTGGCCATAACTTCTTCAGATCTTCATGCGGACCTCTAAAATATTTTCTAGATCACCTTAAGACACATATCTACGAACCCTTTGATGCACATCCTCTAATCTTCAACTTAGCTAGGATCTTTAGCTTATTGACTTCACTATTCTTCTCTATTTCTGATTAGGACTAATTTTCTCAATATCCTCAGCACACAACTCATCTAATCCTTATCATCAATGCAACAGGAGTATGTTGACATCAATGACAACACCGATTAGGCCCATACTTGCAACAAATCTGAAGTCTTTGCAAGATTTAAAGAGTTCAAAGCTTTTGTAAAGAATCAAAAGGATAGAAAGATTAAGTGTTTGAGGATCGAAAATGGTGGTGAATTTTGTTCAGCAAATTTTGACAAGTTCTATAAAGAACGAGGCATTGAGAGGCACAAGACAACTCTGTATACCCCTCAACAGAATGGAGTTGCAGAGAGGATGAATAGAACTTTTATGGAGAGGGCTAGGAGTATGCTAAGTGGAGCTAGCCTTGAACAAAAGTTCTAGGATGAAGCTGTTGCTACCACTTGTTACCTGGTTAATAGGTCTCCTACATCGACGCTCATTGATAAGACACCTATGGAGGTGTGGTCTAGTAAAAAGCCTTCATTGAGACACATTCAAGTATTTGGTTGTGAGGCATATGCACATGTGCCTAAGGAGAAAAGGTCTAAGTTGGAGAACAAGACAGTTAAGTGTATCTTCACCCACTCGTCTCTAAGTCCAGGGTACATTTGTGAGCCCAAATCAAGAGAAATTTGGTTGGAGTTGATCTCAATCTGACTTAGGGTTTACAACCTAAGGTTTAACTTTCTTTTCTTGGCTTTGTGTTGGTTGACTAATGTTGACCAATGTTGACCTCGTGATGAAATCAAGGGTTTGTAATCTTCTTGTCATGCCTATGTTTTATTGTTTTTTTGGTTTTTGAATGTATGTAAGCCTATATGAATGCAAGACAATATTTTTGTGCTTTTTTGGATTTTTAGGAAAGGAAAGTATTTTTTTAATCTAGGAATTGAAATATAAATGCAACCTAAAATGGGTTTACCTAATGCAATCTAATCTATGTTTTTGTTTTGTTTTTTTAGATATTTGGATCTAATTACTCTAGGAAATGAAATTACTTTAAAATAAACTAAACTAATGATGTAAAGTACTTGAAACGAACTAATCTAACAAAAGAATTCTATCATACCAAGGAAATCTCAACATCTAATTACTATTCCCAAAAGCAATTTTAAGATTAGCTAATTACTATCAAAATGAAAAAAAAAGCACTAAAGAACCTAGAATATGAGACACGTGAGCCTCCACTACCCTCAGGAGTCCTTGTGTCAGCAACCTCTTCATCCTCTTGCAACAACGGGGATCTCCTCTTGGCAACAACAATGAAGAAATGTAAAAGAGCTTTAGAAAGCTAGAAACATGAGCTCAATGTGAGCTAATGAGAACTATGGATTGCAATTTGGGTAGTGTATTGATGTGATAAGAAGCTTTTAGCAAAGATTGGATGAAACAACAATGAAATAAAAGGCTCATAAGTCCTGTATGAGCATATGGATGCTATGTGGAGAGAAAAAAACTTACAGACTGGACACACAAATGAAATTGCCTCCCTTTGCGCTTGAGGGAAGGGGTATTTATAGGTTGAAAGAGGTCATGAAAGGTGGGAAAGAATGGAGAGTTAACTCCCTTGATTGAGCAGTGAACTGGGCTAATTAGGGAGTGAACAGGCCAATATAGCTTATCACTAAAGAAAAAATGGAGTTAGAAAGAGTGCATGAGTTGACAAGTAGAGATAAAATGAGCTAATTATACATGCTTGGAGGCTTGGAATAGTAAACTATATGTTTAGGCCAAAAAATCATGCAAACTAGAAGAAAAACAAGTCAAAACAGAGCTTTTTCGCATCAAAAACTCAAGATTTTTTGCGGCTGGAAAAGATGACAGGGTCGCCTAGGGGTTGCCCCTTTTACCAGTCTAGATCGCCTGAGCGTGACCCATAAAGGGGAGGTCTTGGGTTGGAAAGTAGGGCTGGAGATGGTTAGTTAGGTGAAGAGGAGGTGAATTACCTCCAGAAACTGGTCGAAAAGTGGTCAAAACCAAATCTCTACTTGCAAAAGTCAAATCTCCCAGGGGATATCTTGAAATAATAGAGGGAGATTTGTCCTAGTTGACCAAAACTAAAAACTAAAAGTTTTTTCATATAACAACCCATAACTAAGAAGAGTTGATGCAAATTTACAAAAATAGGGCTATAAAATCCCCAAATCTAAGATGAAAAACCCAACAAAACAAGGGCTGATAAATCCCATGATGTAGACATTGCAGACCAGGTACCAAAACCTAACCAAAATATGAAAAGGTAGCAAAAACATGGGGCTTTTCAATCCCATGATATAAACAATACATCAAACTAGAGCCATATTAAATTGATATAACAAAAAACATCAAATATAAGACCAATAGAACTAGAAGCCACTAAGAATTAGCTACTCACTAAACATATTGTTCATTCATGTTAATGTCTTGATGACCATCAACTTCAATATTAGCAGGATCTTCATAAGAATCATCTCCATCATTCGGTGGTGGGTTTTGAGGTTGTAGAAGAAGCACGATTGCATTGAAAACTTCCTGAACATGATTGGCAACATCCTCTTCTAACTCTCAGCAATGAACATGAAGTGCAATATGAACAGTGACATGGCAAGAGTTGTAAACACCATGATTCATAAAGAAATACACGCAATGTATAGTAGGGATGTTTTGAATTTTAATTAACTTGAAAAGGCCACCCACCTTGGCATGGCAATAACTAAATAGATCATAGTTTGCAATTGCATTGGCATAGCTTTCCTCTGAAATTAGATAGTCCTAGATGTAGGAAAAATCTAACTTTTAACCAAATCTACATCTTGTATGAGGTCCATTAAATTTGAAATAAAAAATGATGTAACCTACAAGTAGTAAACCATTCACAGTACCTCGTCAAGGATGTGCCTACTCGTGATTGTGTGGATAGCTTCTTCCTCTGATTGAGAACTGAACTTGAAGACTTTTCCTGGCATATCCAAGTTGAAACCTCCTGAAATGGGATATTCCCATTTATGAATTGCTAGTAGCATCCGCATATTAATCTGTTGCTCCATATTGAAACTTGGCTAAATGCTGAATGAAGAACTGTGAAGATGGGATGTGAATTTATCGAGAGAGAATGCCTGGCATAATTATGAGAATTAAAGGATCACATAAGGGAAGTAAATGGGATGAATCAATTCACATCCCCTAGATCAGCTAAGCAGAGGAAACACTATCATGAAATGAACCCTTACACATGCATATGAGAAATCCAGCCGCCAGATGATGCGACACATCTCTTGAGAAATGAAGCTCTACGTGATAGTACCTATGAGCTGTACTTCCAAAAATTATTCCTCCACGTATGCTTTAACTGATAGTTGGATATGGCTTGGGAGATCCTCTAGAGGGCTCCTAGGGGTGGGGTTGGATGAAAAATACTAGGGAAAGATAAAATCACAAAAAAATGATGAATACAAGGCTTAGGGATGAAGTTGCAAGCACATAAAGTGAGAATCAACAAGTGTCAAAAGCGGGGAAAAGGTTAGTACAACAAAGGGAAAACAAGAAGAGGAGGGAAAACCCATATGTTACAAAGAGAATCACTGTTGAGAGGGCATTATTTCATACTGACAAGGATTATGAGTCATCATGGGGTCCTTGTGGAGGCCGTGTGTGATTTTGGTGCTCACAAGGCTTGAACTCAGAGAATAACACCTGGAACTAGTCTCTGCTTCAAAATCTAGTCTTCTCTCAACAAGAGTATGCATATTAGTCTACAAGGGTGATAAATCTAGTGTAAATCACTGGTGTTGACAATTTATGACATAACAAAGAGAGGTGTGGACCCTCTCTTGAAGAAACATTCTATTGTATGGTATTTGGGCATGAGTGCCTTGGTGTATGGTGATTGGCTTGGGGAGAGCAGTTGAATATTTTTGTGAGTTATTTGTGTTATGGTGGATATGTGTTTTGGCATGAGTGCCTTTGTATATGGTGATTAGGTTGTGGAGAGGACTTTAATACTTTCTTGAGTTATTTATGTTGTGATGGATATGTGATTTGGATAATGGAGTATTGTGATGAATTGAAAAGTTGTGGGAATCTTTGATTTATGAGGAGATGAAGATTGTTGTTATACTGCTTTTCCCCTAAGAGGTTAGTGAATCCCCTTGACTCCCCCTTATTAATGAATCTTGAGAAGATCCATTTGTATTTTTTATCCATTGAATAGTTTTTAGATTTGTGTGTACTTGTATGTATTTGTGTTGTCAAACTAGTTTCTTAGGAGCCTCCTAGCTTGAGGGTGGACTTTCTTGCAAGTCCTAAGGTTGGGAGGTGAGCTAGCATTGGTCATGAGAGGCTTTGTGGATATTTGTGTTGTAGGTTTAAAATACTTTATGGATGTAAATATTATTGTGAAGATTTGAAATGCATAAATCTCCTTTCAACATTTCTAAATTTATATGACTCTGATAGGCATAAAAGCATAAACTTGTGTCACACTTTATAAAGGAATCAGCTAACAATTTTTTTTTTTCTGAACTTTGACCTCATAAAAGTGGCATTTATGTTTTGAATTTCAAAATGATGTAAATTAATGAAATGTAGATCTCTTGATGAATTTTATGCTTGTAATTTTTCAAAAATTTTAAAAAATTATTTTGACAATTTTTTTATAAATTTAAGAGCAAATTTTGAATTGCTGAAAATTTCAGGAAAAAGTGACTTTGAGTCCACGTCACAAAAAAAGAGAGCAAACAATCTTATTTTTTCCTAATTTTTTTTCCCAAATAGAGTTCAATATCTAGTGCATGGAGAAAAAAATTAGTTTTTAATGCATATTTTCTTCGTAATATCGTTTTAAAGTCAAACTTTACAGAATATGATAGTTTTCATTCTACGTCAACTTTTGTATAATTTTTTTTTTATCATTTTCACAAAACCAATTATACCCTTTTGGAGAGGACTCTTTTCTCTAGTGCACCATATAATTTTGAAAAAAATTGGATGTGTTTTGATAATTTTTTAAATTTCTAATCAGTGTCATTTCTGATTTTAACAACCTACTTGTAATAATTTAAAAAAAAACATATTAAAACTAATCAAAATATTTTAAAAAATCACATTTAGATTCTAGACTCAGAGCTCTACAAAAGGGTATTTTTTATTTTTGAAATAATCCATTCTGATTGAAGAAATATTCAGTTTAAGTTGAGAATTTTAGAAAACCCTAGAAAATGAGGAGGTGGCTGCCAAGTAAGATGCCACATATAGATAGTTGCGGGTGAATCAATTTGGGGGTGAGATTGACTCGCCCATATCAAATTGGGGGCGAGATCAACTCAGTCAAAATTAATATAATTCCGGCGACCACCACCGGTCGGTGGTTTGTTTTTTTGTTTTTTGTTTGTTTTTTTATTTTTTAAAAACTCAAATATATATATGACTTCATTTTTTATGTTTTTTCTCAATTCAAGTATCAAGGAGAAAATAGAAGCAGAATTTTTCACAATAGAGGCT
This sequence comes from Cunninghamia lanceolata, assembly GCA_027924645.1. Classification (NCBI taxonomy): domain Eukaryota; kingdom Viridiplantae; phylum Streptophyta; class Pinopsida; order Cupressales; family Cupressaceae; genus Cunninghamia; species Cunninghamia lanceolata. Next base: position 11,025,946 of record BSBN01000320.1, read on the forward strand.
AATTTTAATTTTTTTCAATTCAAGCATTTGGAGAAACCACACAAAAGGAGTTTTTTTGGCAAGAGAGGCTACAAATTTTCAAGGTATGTAACATGATTCCCAACTTATTTGCTCATTTTACCATGTAGAAATTAAACTTTATGAGTTATTTATTAGGATGTATATGTGTGTGTAGGTGAATTAAAACAAGCAATTTGTGATGGGGAATAAAAGAACTAGATCAAGGTTGTATGACCAAAAAAGAAATGAAAAAACCCTAGGAGCATCTAGTCAAGAACAACCCATTGAAATTATTGATGAACAAGTTGAAGGGCGTGTTAATGAACAAGTACAAGATAAAATTGGTAGTAGTGATATAATTTTTTTGCAAGGAATGAAAAATCTTATGGAGATGGATGAGGATGCTCTTTTCAAAAACATTTCACCTAAACATATGTTACTTAAAGCATAATAAAATTGCACTCTAAAAGAATTTGGGATAAATTTTTTGAAGATAAATCTCTAATTGGAAGAGCACAATTATGTGCAAAGTTATTTAGGCAAAAAGAAATGACCCCTATTTTGGAGTTATTAGGAGTTGATAACAAGAAAAAATCTTCAAATTTAGTAAATCAGATAGTAATTGAAAACTTGCAAACAACATTGGATTCTATTCAAACCAAAGTCGAAGTTCGGATTTAAGTGTTGCACATAAAGCATTGATGACTGTAATTTCTACTAAGAAATTATCGAATAGAAGACAAGTTAAAGCAATTGCCCAATTAGTAGATGTATCTAGGAGAACTATTCAAAGATATATCAATAAGAGAAACAGATTAGATGAAAATAATTGGGTAAATATTTGTTGAGTCCCTCAGAGAGATAGAATTTTAGAAGATGTAAAATAAAAAGTAATTGGATATTGGACCAAGCACTCCTGTGTTTCTTTCAATATAAGGGACACTATACAAATAAAAGACGAAGATGGTAAAATTTTTTCTCATCCAAAGCATTTTATAGATACAACACAATGTAAATTTTTTGAAGCATTCAAGTAAAAATTTTCACAGGTGAAAATTTCTCAAAGGATGTTTGAGAATTTATGACCATGTTTTGTACGTATAAATAAAGTATGTGAAACTTGTTGCTGTCGAAATCATGTTAAATTTGATCTACACCTATAGTCATATAAAAATTTATGGCAATAGTTAATCCAAATGTAGCCATCCCTAGAAATGCAACACAATTTGTGAAGTCTATCTTATGTGAAAAATCAGAAGATTCAGATGAATTCAATGTACATTATATAAGAAATATATGTGTAGATTGTGGAAATTTGACAAAATTTATACCATTTGAGAATATTGATCATTCAATGTCAGTTGTTTTGGTGCAGTCACAGGAGGGGGTTCACAGAATGAACTATCTAGACCGTGCAACAAGAGTAAACACAACAGAAACAACTCAAAGAAATAGAACAAATTCAGATTCAGTCATTCAGTATATCATTGAATTCAAATAGAGATCAGACGGCAACATGTGGGCTTACAATTAGGGCTCACAGGCCTCATTACATACATGCGCAAGATAAAGCTTTGAAGCTCCTTTGCACAAAATCTAAACTATGAACTTATGCGTATGCTTACAACTTGATAACTTAACCATTGACTTCCTAAGGGTCTATTACATCAATATATATCAAGTCCGAATCAATAGATTCCTCCGCGTCGGCCAAGGAAGATCACAAACTTTAAAGAAGAGATGTAACATGTGTACACAGATAGGTCAGACCTAAATGCATAGAACACTTCCATAAAATGAATGGAATGATGTGCAGATCTTTGGGGAAGGTCAGCCACAAACCAAAGATCATTGAATGATGTGTCATTAGGCTCCACAGATTAGGAAATATTTTTCAAAGTTTCTCCTTCAGCTAGTTATCTGTGATTAATCGGATGCTCTGTTTTGAGAAATAGTCGATCTTCTAATAGCGATATCTTTCCGGTATTGAAGTGCGGATCTTTAAATTTTGGATATGACATAGATGAATGAATGTAGATGCTAAGTCCAGCTCTACAAGGTCTAAAATGCAACTGTGGTAAAATGTTAGACCAAAATGTAGAAATTGCTTCCGACTAAACTACCTGAACTAAACTGGAAAATGAAAGGAAACAAGCTGAACTGAAAAAAAACTAAAATGTAAATGTTTTTGGTTGATGCAAGATTGCTCTTGAACCAAGGATGCTCCTACATCAGACATCTGGGGTTATTAAAAAAGTGAGTCCCTCACTTTGCTGGGGCTAGGGGAGAACCAAGACGGTCCACCTTAGCTGAGAACTCCATGATGAATCTTCTTTCGATTTGCCTTTCCACTTCACAAGGTATTATTTGTATTGTCCTCCTCTAGTGCTGCATCCAACTTTGCTGTCCAAAAAGTCTCCAATCTGCTCTGACCGTGCTTGTTGTGGTAACTGCTTCTTCAAGTCTTCTTCTATGTTGTCACTAAACTCTGCTTCATGATACTGATAAAGGTCTGCAATGTTGAAAATAGGTGATATACCCAAAGTTTCTGGTAATTCCACTTCATATGCATTTCCTAAATCAAATTTCTTAAGTATTTTATAAGGTCCAAATTTCTTCATCTTCAACTTGTTATATGCTCCAACTGGAAATCTTTCTTTTCTCAAGTACACCATCACTTCCTCTCCAACTTCAAATTCCTTATTTCTTCTCTTCTCATTAGCCTTCTCTTTGTACTTACTATTGATATTTTCCAAATGCTTCTTGACGTGATTATGCACTGTCTTCATGTGATCTACAAATTCTTCTACTTCTACACTCCTCTTTTCTTCCATGTTGATATCTCTTAATTCTGCTACTCTTCTAGGGTTTACTCTAGTCACAATCTCAAAAGGTGTTCTTCCGGTACTCCTATTTACTAAATTATTACATGCAAACTCTGCTTGGGAAAGAATCAAATCCTAATTTCCTGTCTTCTCTCCAACCAAACATCTCAACAAATTTCCCAAACTCCTATTCACTACCTCTGTCTGTCCATCAGTCTGTGGATGAAAAGATGAACTGAACTTCAAATCTGTCTTCATCTTCTTCCAAAGTGTCCTCTAAAAGTATCCAACAAACTTTGTGTCTATTTATGAAAATATACTCTTAGGTAATCCGTGCAATCTCGCAATCTCCTTGAAAAATAGGTCAGGTATATGCATTGCATCAGTTGTCTTCTTGCAAGGTATGAAATGAGCTATCTTTGAAAATCTATCCACCACTACAAATATTGAATCATGTCCTCTCTATGTCTTCGGTAATCCCATCACAAAATCCATGCTTATGTCTTCCCAAGGTTTCTCTGGTATTGGAAAAGGTTTATATAATCTAGTATTCTAACTACTCCCTTTTGCAACTTGACAAACTCTACAACTCTGCACAAATCTCTGAACATCCTTATGTATCTAAGGCCAAAAGTAGTTTTCACTCACCAAAGCCACTGTCTTATCAATGCCAAAATACCTTGCCAATCCACCACTATGCTTCTCCTTGATCAAATTATCTCTCATGGAACTTCTAGGTATGCACAACTGATTTCCTTTGAACAACATATCTTCTTGAATAAAATAGTCCAACCACTTACTCCTATCTATCACAATAGGCTCTCTAAATGCTTTCCAAGGTTCTGCAAAATTAGTATCTCCCTCATACATATTCTTCAATTCATTAAAACCCAACACTTCAACTCTCATCTATGTCAACAAGTTTCTTCTCCTACTCAAGGCATCAACAACTTTGTTTGATTTTCCACTCCTATGCTTCAACACAAGTGTATAACTCTACATGAACTCTACCCACCTCATATGTCTCTGATTCAACTTACCTTAACTATTCAAATATTGCAAAGCTTGATGATCTGTATACAACACAAACTCCTTAGGAAACAAGTAATGTCTCCACCTCTTCAAGGCTTGAATTATGGCATAGAACTCTTGGTCATAGACTGAATATCTTCTCCTTGCATCATTCAACTTCTCACTGAAATATGCTACTGGTCTACCTTCTTGACTTAATACTGCTCCAATTGCATTCTCACTTGTGTCACAATCTACTTGAAATACCTTATTAAAATTTGGTAATGCCAAAATAGGTTGCTCTGTCACTTTCTACTTCAATAGTTCAAAAATTTTATCTGCTCCAGATGTCCACTTAAAATATTTTTTTCACCTCTCATTGTCTCTGTCATAGGGTTACAAACTAAACTGAAATTTTTTATGAACTTTTGGTAGAAACTAGCCAATCCATAAAATGATCTAACTTCTCCAATGCTCTTCGGTATAGGCCATTCAATAATTGCTCTCACTTTCTTAGGGTCCATCTTCAATCCTTCCACAAAAATCACAAATCCCAAATATACTAACTCTTCCTTCATGAAACTACACTTCTTGATGTTTATCAACAATTTCTCTTCTCTCAACGTCTGCAAAACTTGTCTAATATGCCACAAATGTTCCTCCTTTCTTACTGAAAATTAGAATATCATCCAAGTATACAATAACAAACTTACCCAAGAATTTCTTTAGAACTTCATTCATCAATCTCATGAAACTACTTGGTGCATTTGCTAATCCAAAGGGCATCACTAACCACTCATACAATCCTTCATTTGTCTTAAAAGTAGTCTTCCATTCATCACCTTCTCTAATTCTGATCTGATGGTATCCACTCTTCAAGTCTGTCTTTGTGAAATATCTTGCTCCACTCAAACAATCCATGATATCATCCATCCTAGGCAAAGGAAATCTATACTTAACTGTAATCTTATTTATTTCTCTAGAATCGATACACATTCTCCATTCTCCATCTTTCTTAGGTGATAACACTGCAGGTACTACACAAGGACTCAAACTTTCTCTGATCAAACCTTTCCTTAACAACTCTTGTATTTCTCTATTCAATTCTTCAATCTCTTCCATTGTTATCCAGTGTGCTGCTTTGTTAGGCAAACTTGCTCTGGGTATAAGATCCATGTGATGACTGATACTCCTTATAGGTGGCAATCCATCAGGTACATTATTGATATGATATCTTCATACTCTGTCAACAACTCTCTTATCTCCTCCAGTTGTTTCTCTTCAGTCCCTTTCTTTAATGTTTTAGGCTTCTTAGGAATCAAGACATAGCACATATTCTCATGTCTCAAACCATCTAGAAATTTTCTTCCATCTACCAAACAGATTCGAACATTTCCACATACGAAATCTTTAGGATCATCCTCCAAAGGAATCAAAGTAGTTCTTTTCCTGTTTGCTATTATAGTATATGTGTTCTTCCTCCCATCATGTATAGCTTTTCTATCATATTTCCAAGGTCTACCCAACAAGATATGACATACATGTTGATAACTGAGAGGGGGGGTGAATCAGTTATCCTAATTATTTCCCTTTTTGAACTTTCCTTTTAATTGAAGCAGCATAAAATCAAACACAAAACATTAACCATGAGATAAGAAACACATGACACAGTATTTTTGACGTGGAAACCCTGTTAAGGGAGAAAACCACGGGGTGATTAACCCAAGAATTATTCTCTGTTAGAAGAATAGGAAATTACAAAAATGACACTTGCCAATTAGGGCTCACTGCCCGAGCACACTGCTCACAAGAGGCTCACTGCCTACAAGAAGACACACTGTCTTACAAAGTGATAAGAATCACAGTCTTGAACTGATTGGAAGCATCTGCATATGCTGGAGTTCAGTTCCGGTTAAGTTCAGTATACTGATCTGCTGCACTTCATCTTTCCTCTGTTCTTTAGTCTGCTGTCCTTTCACATACCGGATCTTTCTTGTTACTTCTGCTCTATTCTGGACTTGTTCGCATATCACCTCACACATTCACACACTTTACAACTAAATCCATCCTCTATATATATCCGCACAAGTAATTTCATCATCTTTCTAGTCGGCATCCGGAACAGTCTAGTTTCTTACAAACTTAGTTCTGTCGGCTGAATCCTTGCTCACCAAGCAATGCGGATCAAGCATATACTTGTAGATATCATCAATTATGTCGGCCAAACATGATTCATGCCTCCGCAACCTTTATCATCATCTGTAACACATCCGGAAAGTAGTTTGATACTCAGTCAGTCAGTTCTTCCTCTGTTTTCACTGCCTCTCAGGAATCCGGTACTCAACTATTCATATCTTTTTCTTTGTCCATCTCCGGAGGCTAAATCCTTGGAATATACTACTCAAGATAGTCCTCTTGACTTCCCCAGATCCGCACTGTGCCAAGACACTTCCTCTGAGAGATCCGGACCAATCTGTCGGACCTTGCCACATGCTCTGTTCTTGTTCACCGGACCACAACAATCTTCAATCTGACTTCCGGTAGAGATATATCATGACTTGCGGATATGTGGAATGACCTTTGTTGCCATCAATGACAACAACCATGAATCCATATAGTGTCTCTTGCCAACAATCTCCCCCTTTGGCATTGATGGCAACACTTAGTGAAAAATGACTAAGTGTTTACACTATGCTCCCCCTTTGCTGATGCTCTGTCTTTATATACAATTTTCGGAACTCCCCCTGAGTTGGATTCCTCATTTTTCACTGCTCCTCACTCCCCCTTTGACATCAATGGCAAAGGGTAGGGTCCGCACACCAAAATTTTCAAAAATTTTCTATATATAGCCGCATATTTACATACTCACATATACTGCAGAATGTCTGCAAAGGATGTCTGCAGTTGAACCATTTCAGTAGCCCAACTTAGCTTCATTCTGTCCAAGATTGAAATGTGACCACTCAACAAAAATGCAAAAGCTTCTGCCCGCCTGAGATCTGTCGGATCTTTTGTATGGGCGGTGGTCTGGGCATCACTGATGGCCTCATGCATAGTTTCCAACTTAGGGACTATAATCCTTCTAAGTTCTCCCATCCGGTTGGTAATGTTCTTCCTCTCCTTCTCAAGATTCTTTATTTCATTCAAGACTGCAATAGTCTGACATTCTTGATTTATTATAGAGGAAGAGAGAGGATCAAAACTTTGAGATAAGCTTTGAAGCTTGTCCTGTTCCTCTTTTATTTTCTTGTCAATTGCAGCTGTTGCCTTTGACCAAGATATACAAAATTTGTAGATGTCACCGCCATCCTTAAGAGCATTTTCTAAGCTCTTTATTCCAATGCTTACAATCTTCCTATCCTTAGAGATTAATTCTAATATTTCAGAAAATCTCTTATCCAAAAATTCCTTCCGGACCTTTTCTTCAGCTGATTTTTCTAGAGAATTAAAATGTGTGTCAATACTGCTGACTAAGGTTTTTAGATTACCGGAAGTGGAGGCTGTCGGATCTATTTGGATTGATGGCATGATCTTTACAAGTACTCCGGAGGCAGCCTCTATCAACTCACAGTCTTCCATATGAGACTTCAGGAGCTTTTCATTTGCCTTGGCATTTGCAAATGAGGCTATCTTCATTGTTTGTACCGGAGAGAGAGAGTCAAAATCAAATGGACCTTTTAGAAGCTCCGGTTCATCAATCTCTAGAGTTTCTTTGCTCAAAAATTGTTGAACAGTTTGTGCAGTGTCTCTTGCCGGAGACAGATGTTTCTTTTCTTCTGCAGTCTTAGAACTGTCAACCTCTTTGTCTGTCACCACTGCTTCCTTCTCCTGCAATTGCTCTTCTTCTTTGGATCCGGAGACTGTAGGGGAAACCGGAGGAGAGATGCTTGCTTGTTCATGGGCCACTTCTTCTGGAGCAGAGGGTTCCAAGTCCTCACTTGTCTGTTCAGGGCTCACTTCTTCCGGAACAGAAGATCCCAAATCAGCAGCTGTTTCTGCACCTAAGTCCTCTACAACAGGAAGATTGAACCTTTTGAAGGCCTTCCGGAGGATCTCTTCTGTCTCTTGTGCCACTTTGTCAGTCTCACCAAGCATGAGCTGATTCATCCTGGCTTTACTTCTGAACTCATCTTTGCAGTCCTTGAAGATCATGTTCATTGTCTTGGGATCAATTTGAGGATATAGCTGAATAGCTATCTGCTCCCGGATCTCAAGATCTTTAGCATGAGCATTATTTTTCCTCACTTCCATTTCCTTTTCTAGGCTTTTAGGAATAAGAGATATTATTTCAATGAAAGCCTTATTATATATGTTAAGATATTTCACTGTGGCCTCCTGCAGAGTCTTTTGGTCTGCCTCACTGAAGTCATCATAGGATTCAGTCATTGGTTAAAGGTTTCCATCCACCGTGACCGACTTGATTATGCTCTCTAGTGACAGAGTGGGCTTTTCAACAGTTACCTCTGCCATTTCCTCCTTGTCTTGGCCTGTGGAGGGCTTACCGGATCCTTTCTTTTTCTGTTTCTTTACTTCTCTTACTCCTTCATCTGATTCTGTCTCCTCTTCATCCTTTTGGCTTCCATAAGCCCTTGTGGCTTTTGCCTTTGATCTCTTTCCGGATGCCTGGACTTCCGGTTTTGAACTTTTGGTTGAGGGAGGTGCAGATCTCTTTGTTGATCTGGTCCGGGTGGGAGCTCCAACCGGAGCACTTTCTTTGCTTTTCTCTTCTTCCTCAGCCTTTCTCCTCTTTTCCCGGCTGGCATCAAGTGCCTCTTTTGAGATGCCTAGGCCTTGAGCAATGTGCTCTACTTCTTTTCTCACTTTTCTCTTAATCTCAGGTTCCCTGAGTTCTACATGTAATTTCACGCTCAGCTCCTCAAAGGTTCCAAACCTTTCTGCCTTAGGATCTTTGGGCTGACTTAGCATGTGTTGAACATGCAGCTCTACTATCTGTTCATCAACTTCATACCCCATGGGCATGATCCAGACAGTCCTTGGCTCCACTGCCTCCATTAGGCACTGATCAGTGTCAACCATAAAACATACTGAGTCCTTGTATTTCTCAATGAGAGACTGGGGAATTCTCTCTCTTGCTTGCATCATGCTCTGAAAGTTTTTGAAGTATCCCCATAGAGCTGTATTTCTCGCTTTTGCATCCCCAAGTCCATGCAAATAGTCTCTTATCTGGACTGCAACAGGTTTGTCATTCTGCCATACCCATCCACTTGTTCCGGGTAGCTCATTCATGAAGTAAAAGAATAGACATACAATGAGAGTACCATACTTAAAGGAGTTCTTCTTGTCTTTCTTGATTTTCTGTACATTTTCCATCAATTGGCTTAGTAGTAGTTCACAAAGATCATAATCTGCATTCTTTCTTAGCATTTCATATGCTGTGTATATTGCAGTTCCGGATACAGAATTCTCCCTGCTGGAGTGATAGATCTTGTATCCTATTATCATTGATGCATATTTGATATCCGGATCCGAAATATCTTCAATGGTCATTGCCCTCTTATCATATTTTGATCTGGTGGCCTCAGTTACAACGTTGTTCTTGACAGATTTGAGGATAGGTACCCCCCCGGAAGAGTATAGACCAGTTACTGCTCTAATTGCTTCTTTTGTGATCTTACAGGGTCTATCTAGCCAAAGGAAGTTGTCATGCATCCTGCTCAGTACATACCGGACCCATTCATCTTCTTCAAAGCTAGGGAAATGAATGAATTGCTCAAATTGTTTCTTCTGGATACCCTTATACTCTGGTTTGAGCTCAAAAGCATTGTCTATCAGTTGCTTGTGATAGAGGTCTCTTAATTTGAATTCCCCAAATTCCTCAATGTTTGCGTGTATGTAAACCCTAATATCTTCAGTATGTAAGACTCCGTGGGGAACACTAGAGAAGGCTCCTAGTGGATCTACCTCCAATGATTTGTAGGGATGTTTCTTGAATGAGGGGCGAGGTCTATCAGAGATCTTAACTATGTTTGGAGTAGCCATTCTTCAAAGATTTGCAGTGAGGCAATGAAAACGAAGAATACCTTATGCGCCTTCGGTTTGCACGGAGTGGTTGGATTGATTTCTTTATGCAATAGCTTCGGCAGGAGATCCTTGGTGTGCTTGATGAACCTTGTTGTAGAGCTCCACTATTCGCTTCTTCTCAAGTGTAGAATGAGCAGATAACTTTTGAGAAATCCCTTATATTGCTCCGCAAACCCTAATATCTGTCTGCAATAAATGCTTCACCTGCATTATTCCGGTTTACCATGTCTGGACAGCTTGGAGTATCCCGGATTAGTCCTGATCACTGAATATCATCCGGGTCTTTAAATCATGAATAAATCTAGGTAACATATTACAAGAACATCCCAAACACTCTGTCCAATCCGCAAGACAAGATCGTGCACTTCCGGATCTCTCCGGACCTTTTTGTAATCCTTTATCATACCGGAGCACCTCCCTGAACAGGTCTAACTTAATCGAACACAGCTTCTTCATAACTCCATGCGGACCTCTGAAAACTTGACTGAAGCATCTCAGGACTTATATCTACAAACCCTTTAATCCGCATCTTGTGCCACATCCGGCACAACTTGTTTGGCTGGGGGAACAGAAATCTTCCTTGAGTCTCCCCCTGAGCCTGAGCTCACTTTTTAATTTCCGGAAGAAATATCAGCACCAGAATCTGGTGCGGATCCAACCTCTACATTCTCTGAGCTTTTCTTCACCCAGATCTTGCTCATCTGATTCCTAACTTCATCCGCATTCATCTTTTGTTTACCCTTGTCTTGATTCTGATTATATACCGGACCTCTTTTGTCCTGATTCTTGTTTCTGCAGACTTTAGCATTATGACCGGACCTATTGCAGATTTGGCAAATAACATTTCTTTGCATATTTAACTGATATCCCCTTGATCTGCATTGATTAGCCATATGACCTATTCTATTGCATGTAAAGCATCTACCTTTGAATGATTTGTTTACTTGCATAATTCTGCATTCATGGGATTTGTGTCCATACCTTTTGCAGTTGAAGCACTGTCCAGAGAAGGATGAATTAATCTGATTCATTCTCATTCTGCACTGATTAGCTTTGTGACCAAAGTGGTTGCAGCTGTGGCAGTATCCATTGAAGGATGGATATCTTTGAGCGTTTGGCTGTCTTACCGGAGGTCTTCTAGGCCTGCTCCTTGGATTTTCTGATCCAAGATTCTTCTGACCGGATCCGGAGCTTTCTCCTTTCTCATATCCCAAGCCATACTTGTCATCTGTCCTCTTTTGACTTCCAAGAAGAACTTCAAGTTGAGCAGAACTTATCTTGAATTTCTCTTTATATTCATTTGCTGTTTGAAGGTCTCTTTTGAGGGAGGCAATTTGATCCTCAAGTTTTCCTTCATTATCTTTGGAATCTTCAAGATCAGATTCAAGGTGTCTGATAATCCTGTCCATCTGGTGGCATTCTTCTGATTTTTCTTTAAGAGATTGTCTTAGATTGTCTTCAGCCTTTCTTTTTTCTTCAATCTCTTGAGTAAACTTTATAGTTCCTGATTCCATTTCATGTCTTAACATAATGACTTCTTTTGATAACTTTTCACATAACTTGGTTTGCTCAGTCAATTCCTCACTTGTATTGCTTTCTTCACTTTGTCTTGCCAACTGTTGAAGCAGCTCCTTTCTCTTTTTCATAGAGAGACTTAATTTGTCTTTTAATTCTCTCATAAATTCATCAGCCTGTTTGAGTCTTTCCTTTAATTCACTGACTTCAGAATTTGACTGTTCAAGATCCTCAAGGGCAGTCTTGAGTTGCTCCCTTAAACCATATGCATCCATTTGAAATCCCAGATCTTCCTCAAGCTGTTAGGCTCTATTAGGAGAAACTTAGCTCTGATACCAATTGTTGATAACTGAGAGGGGGGGTGAATCAGTTATCCTAATTATTTCCCTTTTTGAACTTTCCTTTTAATTGAAGCAGCATAAAATCAAACACAAAACATTAACCATGAGATAAGAAACACATGACACAGTATTTTTGACGTGGAAACCCTGTTAAGGGAGAAAACCACGGGGTGATTAACCCAAGAATTATTCTCTGTTAGAAGAATAGGAAATTACAAAAATGGCACTTGCCAATTAGGGCTCACTGCCCGAGCACACTGCTCACAAGAGGCTCACTGCCTACAAGAAGACACACTGTCTTACAAAGTGATAAGAATCACAGTCTTGAACTGATTGGAAGCATCTGCATATGCTGGAGTTCAGTTCCGGTTAAGTTCAGTATACTGATCTGCTGCACTTCATCTTTCCTCTGTTCTTTAGTCTGCTGTCCTTTCACATACCGGATCTTTCTTGTTACTTCTGCTCTATTCTGGACTTGTTCGCATATCACCTCACACATTCACACACTTTACAACTAAATCCATCCTCTATATATATCCGCACAAGTAATTTCATCATCTTTCTAGTCGGCATCCGGAACAGTCTAGTTTCTTACAAACTTAGTTCTGTCGGCTGAATCCTTGCTCACCAAGCAATGCGGATCAAGCATATACTTGTAGATATCATCAATTATGTCGGCCAAACATGATTCATGCCTCCGCAACCTTTATCATCATCTGTAACACATCCGGAAAGTAGTTTGATACTCAGTCAGTCAGTTCTTCCTCTGTTTTCACTGCCTCTCAGGAATCCGGTACTCAACTATTCATATCTTTTTCTTTGTCCATCTCCGGAGGCTAAATCCTTGGAATATACTACTCAAGATAGTCCTCTTGACTTCCCCAGATCCGCACTGTGCCAAGACACTTCCTCTGAGAGATCCGGACCAATCTGTCGGACCTTGCCACATGCTCTGTTCTTGTTCACCGGACCACAACAATCTTCAATCTGACTTCCGGTAGAGATATATCATGACTTGCGGATATGTGGAATGACCTTTGTTGCCATCAATGACAACAACCATGAATCCATATAGTGTCTCTTGCCAACAATACATCCATAGGCATAATATCACACAAGACTTCATCATGATAAGATCCACTATAAAATTTCACCAAACATTGTTCACTCACCAGTACCTTATGATCATTCTAAATCCATGCTATTTGATATGGCTTAGGGTGTTTCAATCTTTCCAACTTCAGCTTAGTCACCATCTCCTCTGAAACTAGGTTATCTAAACTACCACTATCAATTACAACTTTACAACACTTACCTCTGGATTTGCACCTGGTTCTAAATAGACTCTTCCTCTGCGGTGCTTCCTCATTTGCTTTTGTTTGAAATAGTACTCTCCTCATCACCAATGATTCTCCTTTCTTTGGTTTACCAACTAAACAGGGTGATCCAATGGGTTCTTCTTCCACATATGTTGCTCTTCCACTGTTTTCTGTCCTCTTACTTGTACTACCCTGAATACACTCAAATGCTCTATGTCCTTCACCTCCACACTTGAAAAAAGTACCTCTGAATGTTCTCTTATCCAATCCTCTTCCTTCTCTTCTGTATCCTTCATTCTGGTATGCACTAGGGTTTCCTCTCTGGTAAAAATTTATGTCATCTCTCTGGTAAGCATTGTTATCTCTGTCCTCCTTAAATAGGCTGTCAAACTTGTTCTACTCTGGATATGATCTGTCTCCTATGAAATAAGTCCTACCTCTCTGAAATTTACCTCCTCTTCCTCTTTGTCTCTGATCATGTCTCTTATTAAGCTTCTCTTCAACTTTCAGGGCAAACTGATATGCTTCCTCCAAAGATGTCATCCTTACCAAGCTTAGTTCTTCTTGAATGTTCAATCTCAGTCCATTGATGTATCTAGCCACTTTCTCCTTGCTTGCTTCACTATGTCCTATCATTATGATCATTTTATGGAATTCTTTAGTATACTCCTTCACAGATTTCTCCTTTTGTCTCAGGTTTTGCAATATTTTCAACAGTTCCAACTCATAGTCAACAGGTATAAATTGATTCTTCAACTTTGTCACTATCCTATCCCATTTTGTAATCTTTTCTTTTCCTCTTCTATTTCTTTCCAACTAAACTTCTTTCCACCATATAGCAGCATGTCCTTTCAACTTTGTCTTCACAAATTTCACCTTCTTTGGATCTTCAATTTCCTCATATTCAAAGTATTCTTCCATATCATTTATCCAGTCAATCAATTCTTCAGGGTTCAAATTACCAGTATAGTTTGTCATATCAACTCTAGGTCTATTTCCAATCTTTGAAATAGCTCACAACATCTTTACTTGGTTTGATTCTTCTTCTTCATCACCTCCTAGGGTTTCACCAGTTTGTTCAACAAATTGAAATTCTTCTTCCTCATCGCTTTCAACATTAGGTCTCGATGTCAATCCTCTTCGCCTATCTTCTTCAATAGCATCCAAATGAATTCACATTATTTTCATTATCTCCATCATCTCATCTATTCTACTAGCCATTGTTCCAATAGCATCAACTCTTCACGGTGGCATTCTTCCTAGGATCAAGTGTAAACTGCCTCAAGTTCGGTGATCGGGCTACAAGGTGACAACTGCCTCACAATTAGTGATTGGTTGTAACACAAGTAACTTGCCTCAATTTGGAGATCTACCCATAGCAAGATCTTACAGAATTCCCTCACCAACTCTGGTCAATTTGCTCCCAAAGATTCAAACTTTCGCTCTGATACCACTTGGTGCAGTCACGGTAGGGGGGTTCACAGAATGAACTATCCGAACCATGTAGCAAGAGTAAACACAATGGAAACAACTCAAAGAGATAGAACAAATGCAGATTCAGTCATTTAGTATATCATTGAATTCAAATAGAGATCGGCCAGCAACATGCAGGCTTACAATTAGTGCTCACAGGCCTGATTACATCCATGTGCAAGATAAAGCTTTGAAGCTCCTTCATACAAAATCTAAACTATGAACTTATGTGTATGCTTACAACTTGATAACTTAACCATTGACTTCCTAAGGGTCTATTACATCAATATATATCAAGTCCAGATCAATAGATTCCTTCGCGTCGGCCAAGGAAGATCACAAATTCCAAAGAAGAGATGTAACATGTGTACACAGATAGGTCAGACCTAAATGCATAGAACACTTCCAGAAAATGAATGGAATGATGTGTAGATCTTTAGGGAAGGTCAACCATGAACCAAAGATCATTGAATGATGTGTCATTAGGCTCCACAGATCAGGAAATGCTTCCGTAAGTTTCTCCTTTAGTTGTTCTCTGTGATTAACCAGATGCTCTATTCTAAGAAACAGTTGATCTTTTGATAGCGATATCTTTATGGTATTGAAGTACAGATCTTTGAATTATGGATATGACGTAGATGAATGAATGTAGATGCTAAGTCCAGCTCCGTAAGGTCTGAAATGCAACTGTGGTAAAATGCCAGACCAAAATACAGAAACTATTTCTGACTGAACTAAACTAGAAAATGAAAAGAAACAAACTGAACTAAAAACAAACTAAAATGCAAATGTTTTTGGTTGATGCAAGATTACTCTTGAACCAGGGATACTCCTACATCATGTTTGGAAGAGATTTGAATATGAGAAATACTCAACAAAGTCAGGAGCTGAATCCATAAAAATTGTTTTAAGAGAGAGTGAATTGCCCTGCAACGAGTTTATGAACAAATTTCGTAACATTGTATACCCACATATCCAACATTGTCATGGCATAATATGGAAGGCTAAGAAATCTCGTGACTCAAAGAATTGTTTTCCACCGGGTTGTATTCTCTCTATTGTAGATTTTTTTGAAAATTATACATTTAGTCCTCAAACTGAGATTCAAAGTCAATATTATCATTCAGAGCAAGTCGCAATCTTTGTACAAGTTTTCTATAGACATGATGAGTTATTTGTAGATGAGGTAGAGAGTATCAAAGATGAACAAATTATCATGAAGGAGGTTCACTTTTATATCAGTGATGATACGGGTCATGATAGAAGCTATGTAGCACATTGCTTTCGAATGTTTTTTGAAGATTTGGGACAACGTGGCATTACTACATTACAACACTAGATTTGGTCTGATGGATGTGCTAGTAAGTGTTGATTTTATTATTATTTTTTAATTTTTAATTTTTAATTTTTAATTTAAAAATTTATAAAATTTTAAGACTTGAATTTTTAACTAATTTTTGGTTTTCAAATTGTTGTTTATATATAACTATTTATGCAGGACAATTTAAGTATGCAAAAGCATTTAATTGGTTAACGCAACAACATGCTAGATTTGGCATAAAGTTTTTGTGGAATTTTTTTGAGAGTGGACATGGAAAAGGAGAGCATGATGGAGAAAGAGCATGTGTAAAGCATGCACTTCACCAATATGAACTTGTAGGTAATACATACTAGATACGGAATTTACAAAATTTAAAATTGTTGAATACTTCTACAATGATTTATGTAATTGATATACATGTATTGTAATAGTTGGATGTACATGTGAACTTTTTTAAATTCTTAAACCTCTTACCTGGGCACTAAACACCAACATGAAATTGTAGGTAACACCATACGAAATGCAAGTCAAATTGTTGAATGGTGCAAAAGCCATTTTGGTGCCCGTGACTCAATATACAACAAATGCTATTTTTGGGAAGTTAAAGGTATGTTAATTGAATTAATGTTATTTGAAAACTTTAATATTTAAATTTAATTACACATGTGATTTAATTGAATTTAAATAATTTTAATTGAGATGCTCAAGAATTTGTTCATACGTGCAGATATTGATCGATCGAATCCATATAATTGTCAAGCTATTAATGGTGTTAGAAGTTTGCATCAAGTCATGACTACAGGACATAGCAAGCCTCTTACTATTCAAGTGAGAGAAAAATCCTATTTTTGTGTTGATTGCATTGAGAACAATGCAAATATTCTAAAATGTCCAAATGTAAGAGATGGATATGTTTCACAATGGGAAATGAAACAAATAGTATCAACGCCTCCTTTTGAAGATAGTGACATTGTAGATGTATATGATCCTATATATTCAGCTGATTATGAACGTGTATCAGATTTAGTTGTTATAGGTAAGTTACAGAATTAATTTATATTCTAGATTGTAATAAAGTTTTGAACATTTGATTTACATTGTTCAACTCAAATGCACAAACATGTTTACTTGTGGTGTGTATAGGAGATATTTTTGTTATGGTTGTAGATCCTGACAATATAGAAGGTGTAGATTACTATCTACTAAGATGTACACAAGTAAAATCAAAATTGTTAGAATCAATGATAGATGGTGATGGACAATCATATCCCATTGGATCAGTTGTTGTTGAAGGTACCTATTATCAACAAGTAAAGATAGATAAAAATGGTATTATATTTATTGATTATATGCCAGGACAAAAGGTTCTACAGTATAGTCACTTAGTTATAGCAACAAGATTAAGTTTGGAAACTTTACAAAAAAGAGGATGTGGCCAAAAAAAATAGAGGTTGTCTATTGAAGATCACAAAAAGATTTTAGAGATAATAAAAGATAGAGAAGATCCAGATTATATGTACCAAGAGCTCTAACTACATTATTGAAGAGCGAGTTGAACCAATCGATACATGGTATGAAGGTATATGCACACTTGAATTATCTATTGATTTATTTTAAAATATACATGATTCTTGATAGTTCTTTCCTTTCAAATTTTAATTTCAATGGTTCTTAGTTCAAATTTTATTATAATCAAACATGATCAAGCTACAAACTAGCTATAAATTTATTTACACAAATTTTTGTTTTTGCATTATGTAGGTCTATGCCTATAAGGATTTTAAGTTATAAAATTGAACTTCATGTTGTGCAGGTATGATCTCTAAACTATATATAGATAGTCTTAGATGTCTTAGGTGTCTAGAGGTGTCTTAAAGGTCTTACAATTTCTTAGGTGTTTTAGGTCTTAGGTGTCTAGATGTCTTAAATGTGTCTTAACTATGTCTTCTAGACCTATCTTAGGTCTTACATGTCTTAGATATATGTCTTAAGTGTCTTAAAGGTCTTAGGTATCTTATTATATGTCTTAAGTTCCTTAGATGTCTTAGATATGTCTTTTAATTCTTAGGTGTTTTAGAGGTGTACCATGGTGTCTTATAGGTCTTAGGTTTCTTAAGTGTCTAGGTGTCTTAAATGTGTCAAGTAGGTATGTCTTCTAAGTGTCTTAAAGGTCTTAGGTGTCTTAGTGTATGTCTTAAAAGTGTCTTAAAGGTATTAGGTGTCTTAATGTATGTCTTAAGTGTCTTAAAGGTGTCTTCTAGGTCTTAGTTGTGTTCTAGGTCTTAGGTCTTAGGTTTTAGGTGTGTTAGGTCTTAGGTGAGGCCACTAAGCTTCCACCTTCACGTGGTTGGCCTTGTCAGTACATAATAAATATTTCTCGAAGCTAAGGGAATCTCTTTTTTTTGTATCCTTATCATGTAGGGGTCTCAAACTTAACAAACAGGTACATTAGATAGACCTATCTAGTTCCTAATTTACATGTTCAAAGATGATGTGCTTATGAGTTCTCTTCTACGAGTTCTTTTGTATTTTGGATTTTAACATGATGATTATTATTTTAAGTAAAGTTTAGGTAGATCTTTAATGGTATTTATTTTCTCTAGCTTTTTAAAATATGTACAAATTTCTTTAATATTTGATTACATTTCATTCATTACTCAAAATATTTAAGCATTGAGATATCTTTGAATTTGCTATGTACTACTTAAAAATATTTATATTCCTTGTTGACTCTCTGAATAATTTTTTTAATACATTAACATGCCCAAGATTAGTATAATTTGTCTAAAAGTATTCTTGACTGATCTCTAAAGTTGATAAATAACCTTTGAAGGGGTTCAATTCAACACAATGGAGGCATATTTCACAATAATGGGCTCATTTTTCAATCATACTAAACTCTCTTCAACTTGATATAACCTTAACAAGGCTATATAGCTTGAAATGGCACTAACACTCCAATCTCTTCAACAAACAATTGAAACACCTTGAACTATGTGGGAATGACATGAGTAAACCAATAATTCAACTCCCAAGCCCGAGATTAGTATAATTTGTCTAAAAGTATTCAAGTGATCTCTAAAGTTGATAAATAACCTTTGAATCCAAGCATATTTCACAACAATGGGCTCATTTTTCAATCATACTAAACTCTCTTCAACTTGATATGACCAAGTAACAAGGCTACACAGCTTCAAATGGCACTAACACTGGATAATCTCTTCAACAAACAATTGAAACACCTTGAACTATGTGGGAATGACATCATAGTAAACCAATAATGACTCCCAAGCCCAAGATTAGTATAATTTGTCTAAAAGTATTCAAGTAATCTCTAAAGTTGATAAATAACCTTTGAAGGGGTTCAATTCAACACAATGCAGGCATATTTCACAACAATGAGCTCATTTTTCAATAATACTAAACTCTCTTCAACTTGATATGAGTTTAATTGATAAATCAAGTATTGAAAATGATAATGTGACATGATATATATAGGTTCTTGCATACATGTGGGAAAAGTTGCATTAAATGATCAATTCTTATAAGTGTGGAGATTAACTAAAAATTTTCAATTTTGATGGATTGCATGATTGTTCTAAAGTTCCACTTCAAGATGGAAATAGAGGTGTAGAACTAATATGCAATTTTAACTATAAATTTACACTTTTACAAATTACCACCAAAATCCCCCTTTGTAATTTACTGCCAAGAACTAGAAATTGGGAATAAGTTTGTAATAACTAAAAAGATGCCTTATGTCTCTAAAATCCCACTTTATATTTTGAGTTAAGAAATAAATCCTAAAATCAATTTGTAAAAAATTCTTATTTGCTTGAAAGTCCTAATGTTCTTGTTTTGGGGTGTGATTGGGAAGTTGAGGTCACCAAGCAAATAACAAATATTTTTTAAGCATTAGCGAGTCACAATTTATCATTTTGTAAATCTAGCAAAAAATAGAGGAGTTCAAGCAACTTACAAAATAAAAATAAAAATGACAAATAAAAGAGTGAACTTGTGTGACAAGTCACTTTCAAGACTTATTTGGATATGTAGAGGATAAAGGATATTTATTAATAGATATGTTTTGTTGGATTTGCTGTTTTTAAAAATAATTTAAGTTTGTTAAATCTAGCAACTTTACCTAAATTCTAGGTAGTTTCTAATTTTACTAGGTTTAAATATGTACTACTTCATTTGCTTAGATATCTTCCTATATTCATTTTCTATTTCCCAACTTAATCTTTTTTTAGATTAGGAATATAGCCTAATTAGGACACATTTAGAAATTTAGATAAAAGGAAAAATAACACTAACTTATTGGGTATAGTAGTTACTTATGTTTTCTTTAACTAAATAAAACTCTTTTTATGTTAGATTTATAGTGGAACATTAGGGTAGGTAATTGAAAATAATTTACCACATAAAAATAAGTATTTTACCTTTTCCCATTCACACAAACATTATGCATCATTTATAGATTTATTTTTTCATGTGAAATATTGTGAACTTAATCTTCTATTTTAGGGGACAATGTGATTACTTTGATACCTATTCAACTGTTAAAAACATTATGTCAAGTAGATTAAACATGGCACTTGGTTATCCTTGGATTGAATAATACCAAGAAATTATATCTATATTACATCAATGCATTAAATTTATTCATAAAAGAGAAAGTAATTAAATTTTTTCACAAAATAAACAATGGACATCCAAATGTCCAAGTAATTAATATAAAGCATGTAACTCATAATATAAATTTTGAAATGTAAATATAAAGCATGTGACTCATAATAAGAATGTCTCTAAGATATAAAACGTCTGAATCATAATAACAAATCATAAATGTCTCGCTCTACGAGTGGATTGAGCCTCGCTCTGTCTTGAGCTATGCCTCGAGCTGTGACATACTGATCCCTAATTGGAGCCCTCGACTGATTCATGACCTGAGCACTGTGCTGAGTTGTGGGTTGGGGTCTGCACATGAAACACCATAAAAATTTCAAATTCTATATATATATACATGTACAAATATAACTTGTTTTGATTTTAAATAAATAAATAATACTTGACAAATCTAAATTACCTGACATACATGGTCTGCATCATGTAGAGGAGTCTTAATAGAAGCATGACCTGATCCTACAACCTATATATGACATGTGTTCATACAATATATAAGCATATGTGTATTTAGTTAGAAAACTTGTACACTTGATGTCTGTATGTAGAAAATTAACTTGATATATATATGTGTACACTTAAATCAAATTTATATGTACATATGATATATAGACCTGGTTTTTAAATACCTCATGATGATGACTAGGATCACTAGCATGATGTGAATCTCCATATCTAGGTTCTAAAACAGTAGCTTGTGTCTAATACAGATGTACATTTAAGATTGCAATCAAGAGTCAGAGCTTCAATGTATGTGATTTTATTTAAAATTGAACTTATAATTTTCAAATATATAATTTATGAATTTAGATTATAATTTTTAAATAAATTGTACCTCAACTACAACAGTAAAGGCCCTCCCAATCCCATTGAGGTCA
The DNA here is from genome assembly GCA_027924645.1 of Cunninghamia lanceolata. NCBI lineage: Eukaryota > Viridiplantae > Streptophyta > Pinopsida > Cupressales > Cupressaceae > Cunninghamia > Cunninghamia lanceolata. The sequence continues at coordinate 11,047,357 of BSBN01000320.1, forward strand.
GAATCATGGAGAGATAACAATACACATGTAGATGGTGCAGTCTCAGTGCCAAAAAGAAGCCTGCTATACTCACCTCCCATAACATCATGTGTAGTAACCTTAACCTCAGGACCAAATAGAACATGTGGAGAGGTGGAGCCTATAGGACCATCTAGAACATCCTGATGTCCCCCCAAACCATGTGAACCGGACTCACCATGGTTCCTCCGTCTACCAAAATATCGCTCAGGATGTGAGGATATAGCATCAAGTGGGATCCCATACTGATCGCTAATGAACTAGTATGAATATAATAAATCACTGGCTAGGCATCTAGTCATATTCCACAAAGCACTCTCTCCACTAATCTGTGCCACATCATGTGGTGATGGTATATCAACACGAATGTAATGATTTGAACAGCTGGTCGATGTGGCCTTAGTGGATGTAATGTTAATCTTTGGGCGTAAAAAATACCTGCCAACATGATCGGATGACAACTGATCAACCTCAGTCGCAATAGTCACCATACTCTCAAAAAATGTGCATCTTGAGGGGGTCAATGTCGGTTGGGCAGAATTTTCTAGTTCCACATGTTTTGGAAGAACCAAAAGATGTGGGCCAACTAAGGAGCTCCTGTTCTGAAGAAGTGGTGCATCTCATCTTCTATACTCAAGTCTCTCTACAAACCTCCCTTTCCCCTGACCAACATGTTTAGGGAAAGATGTATAATCGACATATAAATCTAAATGGAACTCTGCATATAATTGTTTGCAAAAATACAATGGCAACTCATCATTGTTTGGACATTTGTGATGAGCTGCCAAAAACGTAGGATAGATGAAAGGACCAACAACTGCATCCACACACTTGGTGGGAGAATAGCCTCTCACTCTCTCTTTTCTCCTATAAGAAGGGAACATGCTGAGAACATTATCTACTAAAACTAGCCTAGAAATAGATGGCCATTTCTCCTGGCCGACAACACTCTAAGAAAGCGATGCATAGAACTTGTCAACACTAATGTCATCATAGGGATTGTATGATCGAACAACTTGGATCATACATGTGATCTCATCCCTAATCCTAACAAACCTGTCTCTACCTGACAGGTTTGGTGTATTGTGAATAGTACTATTCAATTAATCCAAAGCTCTTTGAAACCTCTGAATGGTCTTAGCATATAATGTAGAATTATCACTATCGTCAGGTTGATTGGACTGATGTGATGATTGGTCATCCATGTGGACCTAAATTTATCTGCAGTATGATAATTAAATTTTCTGTCAAACATATTATATATCACAATGTAAATAAACTTGCATATAAATTTTCCAACTACTACATACATCTTTAAAAAATCCATGATATAAATGCACATGTGCTTCTCAAATAAACCTGCACCTTAGATGCTTGCAAATACATAAATAATAGGCCTATCAACCAAATCTGAATCAGCCATAAAACACAGAACTAGGAATGCATAGAAAATCCAAATTTAAAGTCACATGTAACATGTAGCATATTGACATGACATCCATATAAGAATTTATATAAATCAGATTTTATCATAATTCATATAAATCAGATTTTATCCTATAGTAGTTGGAGTCATAAAAAGGTATATTTCCAATCTAGAAAAAAAGCATTCGACAATTTAGAAAAGGCAAACTCTATTTAACATTCTAGAGTATTATATATGTATATATATCTAGTGTATGTTGTTTCCTTCTTTAACCATGTTATTCCCTAGCATTTGATGGGAAAATTTGAATGGATAACCTTACAAGGGATAAAAGTGCATGTCCTGCATTGCTGTAGCACTTGATTTGACTTGTTTTATGTGTGAACTGACTCCCACTCAGCAGCCATCAACCACTTGCTACTTCTGATCACCACAACCTTTCCAATAACTTATGCACAAATTCTTTCTTAAATGGTTTCAAATTGTGATTAATTTTCCATCACCACAACCTTGATAAAAACTTATGCACAAAATTCAATAAAGAAGAATTTATGCACAAATTCTTTGGAATGATTTCAAATTTTGATATATTTTTTAGCTTATATTGTGTGGATGAAATTTGATGTTCCTTGTAGTTTCCTATTGCATCATGGTATAGGGTAGGTGTGGCTCTGTTAACTCCCTCATATCCATTCAAATTCATAGATGTATTGATGGATATGAGGGAGGATGCTAGCAAAGGTTGTGGAATTTGGCTTTACACCAGCCAATTGCATTTGCTTTAAAATTTCTAAAATAGGCTTACATAGATCGAGTGTATGTTGTTTCCTTCTTTAACCATGTTATTCCCTAGAATTTGATGGGCAAATTTGAATGGATAACCTTACAAGGGATAAAAGTGCATGTCCTGCATTGTTGTAGCACTTGATTTGACATGTTTTATGTGAACTGACTCCCACCCAGCAGCCATCAGCCACTTGCTACTTCTGATCACCACAACCTTTCCAATAACTTATGCACAAATTCTTTCTTGAATGGCTTCAAATTATGATTAATTTTCCATTACCACAACCTTGATAAAAACTTATGCACAAAATTCAATAAAGAAAAATTTATGTACAAATTCTCTCTGGAATGATTTCAAATTTTGATATATTTTTTAGCTTATATTCTGTGGATGAAATTTGATGTTCATGTTGTAGTTTCCTATTGTGTCATGGTATAGGGTAGGTGTGACTCTATTAACTCCCTCATATCCATTCAGATTTATAGATGTATTGATGGATATGAGGGAGGATGCTGGCAAAGGTTATGGAATTTGGCTTTACACCAGCCAATTGCATTTGCTTTAAAATTTCTAAAATAGGCTTACATAGATCTAGTGTATGTTATTTCCTTCTTTAACCATGTTATTCCCTAGCATTTGATGGGCAAATTTGAATGGATAACCTTACAAGGGATAAAAGTACATGTCCTACATTGTTGTAGCACTTGATTTGACCTATTTTTAGTTGTATTTAGGCATTTTTACTGTAAAATACAATCAAATTTTTAAAAAGACTATATCATATGAAAGGAGAGATTTTGGACAAACTGTCAAAATTTATATGGGATTATGTTGATATATATATTTGGTTATTTATATAATCTATTTATACTAAGGTATGTCATAGTATTTTAAAGGCAGTATTGAATAGATAACCATCATAGTATTTAAGCCATGTTCCCTAGCATTTGATGGGCAAATTTGAATGGATAACCTTACAAGGGATAAAAGTGCATGTCATGCATTGCTGTAACACTTGATTTGACCTATTTTATGTGTGAACTAACTCCCACCCAGCAGCCATCAGCCACTTGCTACTTCTGATCGTGCCACAACCTTTCCAATAACTTATGCACAAATTCTTTCTTGAATGGTTTCAAATTGTGATTAATTTTCCATCACCACAACCTTGATAAAAACTTATACACAAAATTCAATAAAGAAGAATTTATGCACAAATTCTCTCTAGAATGATTTCAAATTTTCATATATTTTTTTAGCTTATATTGTGTGGATGAAATTTTACAAACTCATTTTACTTGCATACAATCATATAAGGTGCGGGTTTATTTCAAACACTGAACTATACATCGTGCCATACAAAATGTTTGATAGAAAATGCCAAGGTGAAGATCTATACATCGTGCCATACAAAATGTTTGACAGGAAATGCATGCCAAGGTGAAGATGGCATACCTGGTTCAAGGTGACGAGACTGTTACAAAAGGTGGTAGAGAAATGTGGCAATTTTTTTTTTGTTTTTAACAGCATGATTTCTTGTGAAACAATCTCGCCTCCAGATTGACTCGCCTGAAAATAGCTTGCCATATATGCGCCATGTAGTGGCTACGTGTATTCAAGAGAAACAATCTCACCCCCAGATTGACTCGCATGAAAACGAATCACTCTAAACTATTTTATTGGCCCAAAGTGTGACACAACTTTGTGCTTTTACCCATAGAGGACATAAATGTTTTGACCATAACTTCTAATTGGTTAGCTGGGTTGGGCCAATTTCTAGATAAACTATTCTAAACTCGGTAGTTGAAAAAATCTTTAAATTTTATTTTTCAATTTTATGTCTAGCAATCTATAGGACTGATTTACAAGAATTTACTATTTGAGATAGAGGACAATAATTTTTAACCATAACTTTTAATTATCCAACTGGGTTGAGCCAATTATTGTGTATGCCATTTGGAACTCAATATTTGAAAACCCTTTAAATTTTATTTCTCAAATTTATGTATAGCATTCTCTATTACTAAACCTATATGACTATTTTATAATAGTTTGTTGTTTGAGATATAGGACAATAGTGTTTTGACCATAATTTTTAATTGGTCAAATGGCTTGGGATAATTTTTGGATATTATGTTCTAAGATTAGAATTTTAAAAACCTTTTAAATTATATATCTCAATTCTATTTCTACCATTCTATAAAATTAAATCTATAGGACTATTTTATAACAGGTTATTGTTTGATATAAAGAACAACTATGTTTTAAACATAATGTTTAATTTGTCAACTAGGTTGACATAATTTTTGGATATGTTGTTCTGCAAACTGATAAATTACGACAAATGCTCACAAACTAAGACAATAGACATAGATTAGTTACTGACCATTTTTTGAAGTTCATGATGCGGAACAATCAGGGACACTGTGACTCGCGCCCTAGTCTAATGCAGTGTTTTCTTTAAGGGGTTCCAAACTCCTTACAACACTAATGATCATTGTTCCATTTTTTTTTGGCTTTGTAGATGCAGAGGACATTGTGACTTGCACCGTATTCCAAGGCAGGATATTCCTTAGGATGTCAAGACTTCTTTAGATGCTAATTATCACTATCATGAAGATTTCTATGTTGGAGATCTGGGGGATTTTGGTGTAAAATGCCCAAGTCTAGGTCCTGCTTTTCTTCTTAGGTACGAGATCCAAATACTTTGTTCCAGCCTCCTGCAACTTCACTCCTTCAAATATGTCACCCGTAACCTGCAATCACAGAGAATGGTGTTGGGGGTTGTGGTGTTTAGGAGATTGCCTCAGTCAAGCCCCAAAAGGACATTCAAGTCTTCCAAACACCGTTGTCAGATAAAAGAGTGTGTATCCCTATGGGATAGAGGAAAAAACAAATTGATAAATGATTCAAACACAAATAGATATCACCTAAGAGGTGTAGCTCGCATGTAGATGAAAATCCTTCAACACATGAAAAGATGAAGCTAAATCTGCAATCACAAACACAACAACAATATTCTGCTCTGCAACAATGAATATCTTGAATGCTCTAAAATCATAAGTTTTCCAAAAGTTCATAATCATCTTCTAGTTTATAAATGAAACCCTAAACATGCTTATATATGCATTCTTGCTTTAAATTTTGTAATTCAAAATTAAGATGTCAGCAACGGAACCTTCTAACTGTCACATAACTGACATTCAAATTTTAGACCTACCTAAAATTGGGCAGGACTAGGGTACGAGTACTCAAGTCCTTAGGTCTTATTTCAAGGTAGGGTCAAATGCCACAATGTCCCTCAAGCCTCATTTGACATGGTTTCGGGCCATTTCTTTCCGGGAGTTAAAATGAACATGCAAGATGCAAAACAAGGGACCCGAGAGCTAAACTTAGGAGCTAAAAGTCCAAGGGGGACATTTTATGACATAACATTTACCCCCCACTTTAATGTATGTATGAACGCAAGACCCATACATGCATTAAAGTATGGTCAAAACACAACAAACACGGCAGGCACTTAGAGCTAATTCATACACAAAGATTGAGGAACCATTCCTAGCCCCCAGTCTCAAGTAGACATTAGAGAAAACACACTGCAGACATGCCAAACATAGTGAAGATAGTATTAGGCACATAAAACACAGAGAAGATAGTAATAGGCACGCAAAAAATGGAGAAGACAGTATTGAAGACACACAAAACATAATGAATACAGTGAATGCAGTGATTATTTCTTTTTCATTTTCTCATATATATGAATGAATGCAAATACATGGAAAGTTAAAATGCAACACACAACCCCAAAATGTAGGGAGGGACTCATCACCACACAAATTTAGACTACATATAGGGCAACTGATGCAAGAGCATCACCTGATGCATTTTATGTCATTTTGCAAAGTTTTGAATTTTGAGGTGATTTATTTTGTTTTGGCTTGGTTGATGTAAATAAGGTCATTTGAGACTATTTTGAGTCATTTAGGGCCATCTTGAGTGTTTATGAGGAAAGTTGTACAAGTTGCCTAAAAATTGTTAAATTTATGGCAATATTTGTAGGTTTAAAAAGGGACAACATATAAAAGCTTTATGTAACTATCTTGAGTACATTATGCATGAAAGGAATGAAGAATAGAATCTCTCTCTCACGTGCAAGAAGGAAGGAAGGTGTTTAAAGAAGTTTTTGAGCCTTTTGTAATGAAAAAAGCCCTAATTTTTCATTATTTTTTATTATTTTTGCAAGTACAACACAAATTTAATGACTTGTATAGATAAGTACCAACATGAAAGGAACATGAAAAGAAATTATTGTTTATAGGCATAAAATAGCATTGTATAGATCTGTACAGGCTGGTACGACCTAGAAAAGTGGATGAATGGAAAGAGATTGATGTTACAACAAAACTTTCTTTTTACCAGTAGTTTTGGAAATGCACTTTGAAGGGTCAAACAAGCCTATTTCTCAAAACTACCTGTAGCAGACCTAGGGTTTCTAGGAAGCTTAAAAAATTCATATCTTTTTATTCCATTGTTGAAAAATTTTAAAACTTTGTGAAAACCTTCATTTGGATGTGTTCTATATGTCCACAAAAGGAAAAGTCCTAATTCTATCATTTGAGTGGTTTATGAAGGTCTGTATGTTTTCACTAGCCCTAGAATTGACAAATAGGCCTAATTAGAACTGTAACAGCCTTGTTTTGCCCTGTTCCATACAAAACAACCCACTTCATTTTTAGATATGTTTAGTAAGGGCCAAAAGGGTATCTAAATCAAGTTTTACATCTTTATTAGTAGTTGCATGGAAAATGTTATGCCTGAAAAGGTCTTCTAGAAAGGCTACTAGGCAATTGAAGGTCTAGGTTGTATGGTATAAGTTGAAATATCCAAGTAAGGTGTGAAAGGTTTTATTTGAGGAGTTTATTATTGAGTGCAAATTGTTTAACCTCTGCATCATTTTTGGTATCAAAGCTAGAAATTCTTTGGGAAATGATTTAATCTTTTGGCTAATGTGGTTTAGTGACATTTGATGTTTAAGGATGGCTCTTAATAAGAAGAAAGATGGGCAAATGGCATTCACATTATTACATACATTGTTTAAGGTTGAAAAGAAGCTATAGGAGGATGAAATGGTAGAGGAAGAAATGGTATCCAAGAAAGAAAGAAATATGGCAAAGAAAAGGTTATTCCAAACTACGTGCAAGTCCAAAGGTAAATGCTATCAAGTTGTGATTTTAGATAACTACATAGATAATATTGTTTCTGAATATATGGTAGATAAATTGGGTTTGAAAAGAATACAACACCCCATGCCCTATTTAGTGAGTTGGCTTCAAACAGGTAACCAGGTAATCGTACGTGAGCAATGCAAAGTTGAGTTTCAAATAGGCCCTTATAAGGATGAAATAGTTTGTGATATTATGCATTTTGATGCATGTCACATTATGTTTGGAAGGTTGTGGAACTATAGAAGGACAATGAAGTATAACATGAAAAACAACACATATGAGTTGGACAAAGATGGGACGCAATATGTGTTAACAACCTTGAAGGATGAGTGCATAGGAATTGAAAGCTTATTGTTAAGTGAGAAGACAAATGTACAACAGTATGAAGCAAAGACAAATGAGGAATGGTTGAGGTGATTAATTTTGAAAACAACATGTTTGAAAACCTAGTTGAAAAAGAGATGGAAGAAATTTCTTTTGAATTTACTCAAACTAATGAAAGTAATAGTGACGTTGATGTTGAAGTGGGTGATGTTCAGGAAGAAAAAGAAGAGACAACAAAAGAAGCTATAGAGGACTCATGAATAGTCCAAAGAGAGAAGAGATTCATGGAGGATAAGGATATGGCATGGTTCTCAAGAGAAGAACTGAGAGTTGAGAATGTTGATGTCAAGGAGAACAAAAGAATGGATGAGCAATTCAAAAATAAAAATGAATGGCGGAGTAAGGTTGAGGTGAAGCCAAAGATTTTGGAGAATAATGAAGAGAAAATAATGTATGGCAAACAACATGAGGTGGATGAAGAAGTGAAATATGAAAACAAAGAATGTGATTTCTTTACTATGTTTCCTATGTAGGTAAAGAAGACAAAGTGGATGAAAGAGAAAATAAATCTCCAATTGTAGTCAAAGCTAAAGCTAGAATGAGGAGACAAGCATAAAACCATGGATATATAGCACCAAGTTGGCCTTGGCTCAAGAAGCATGTTGTTGGACCAAAAAGCACAAGTGAACTAGTTGAAACAAATGTAGTTGAGATCCAGCAAAAAGAACACAATGCACACATGCAAAGGAATTGGAAGATAAGAAAGAAGACTCCTATTTGAGGTGGAACTCAAATTTTCTCTTCCTTGGGAGTATGATGCAGGAGCATCACTTAATGCATTTTATGTCATTTTGCAAAGTTTTGAATTTTGAGGTGATTTGTTTTGTTTTGGCTTGGTTGATGTAAATAAGGTCATTTGAGACCATTTTGAATCATTTAGGACCATCTTGAGTGTTTAGGAGGAAAGTTGTACAAATTGCCTAAAATTGTCAAATTTATGGCAATATTGTTAGGTTTAAAAAGGGACATCATATAAAAGCTTTATGTACTGTCTTGAGTACATTATGCATGAAAGGAATGAAGAATAGAAGCTCTCTCTCATGTGCAAGAAGGAAGGCATTTAAAGAAGTTTTTGAGCCTTTTGTAATGAAAAAAACCCTAATTTTTCATTGTTTTTGATTATTTTTGCAAGTACAATAGAATTTAATGACTTGTACAGATAAGTACCAGCATGAAAGGAACATGAAAAGAAATTACTATTTGTAGGCATAAAATAGCATTGTACAGATCTGTATGGGCTGGTACGGCCCCCAAAAGTGGATGAATGGAAAGAGGTTGATGTTACAGCAAAACTTTCTTTTTACTAGTAGTTTTGGAAATGCATTTTGAAGGGTCAAACAAACCTATTTCTCAAAATTGCTTGTAGCAGACCTAGGGTTTCTAGAAAGCTTAAAAAATTCATGTGTCTTTTTATTCCATCATTGAAAAGTTTAAAACTTAGTGAAAATCTTCATTTGGATGTGTTCTATGTGTCCACAAAAGGAAAAGTCCTAATTCTATCATTTGAGTAGTTTATGAAGGTTTGTATGTTTTCACTAGCCCTAGGATTGTCAAATAGGCCTAATTGGAATTGTAACAGCCTTGTTTTACCATGTTCCATACAAAACAACCCTACTTCATTTTAATATATGTTTAGTAAGGGTCAAAAGGGTATCTAAATCAAGTTTTACATCTCTGTTAGCAGTTGCATGGAAAAAGTTATGCCCAAAAAGGTCTTCTAGAAAGTCTACTAGGCAATTGAAGGTCTAGGTTGTATGGTATAAGTTAAAATATCCAAGTAAGGTGTGAAATATTTTCTTTGAGGAGTTTATTGTTGAGTGCAAATTTTTTAACCTCTGCATCAGTAGCAAACACACAATACAAATCTTAGAGTGTAGGAGGGGCATTTCGCCACACTCTTTGGACTACACTTGAGAAAAAACATGCCATACAAATCCCAAAGCATAGGAGGGACATTTCGCCACACTCTTTGGACTATACTTGGGAACAAACATGCCATACAAATCCTAAAGCATAGGAGGGGAATTTTGCCATGCTCTTTGGACTATACTTGGGAACAAACACACGGAAGACACACAGAAAACATAAGCGTCGTATATCATGTCAAAGACATACTATACGTCTTAAACATGGAAAACAAGGCAATGGAAGGAGCTTATTGCTAATCCCCCACCATCTTAGGCACATTATAGGCACACATGATGGTTGGGCTTATGCCACAACAATCGCCAAAGACACGCTTAAGGGAGGATACACTAGCCCCGCCTACTTAGAGGACTTTTGAAATAAAAAATGTGCACTAGCTCAAGATATACACCATCCCTGCCTCTGTAGAGGGCTTTAAAATAAAAGGATATGCATGATATCCCACCTCCACAGAGGGCTTAAAATAAAAGGATATGCATGATATCCTACCTCCGTAGAGGGCTTTCTCATTGCAATATAAAATAAAGATGTGCACTCATGCGAAGATACATCTTGTTGCAAATATGTGTCTAAGTGGTGTTGTCATTGATGTCAACATATTCTTGTTGTCATTGGTGTCAATTGTACCTTATTTTGTTGCCTGTTCAGGAGACTGGAATGTTGAAGATATTGAGAAATTTAATGAAGATTCAAGGTTCGTGGACCTTATGGCTGTATAGAGGATTGTCAGAGGCTGCTCCAATCAATAATTGAGAAGTCCGCATGAATATTTGAAGAAGTTATGGCCATCTAAATAGAACCAGATCTTGCAGTATTTAGAAGAAACAGAGTGATAGTAAGTTGGTCCAGATTGCTCCACAGTGAAATATTATGATCTATGGATCTAAAGGCATGTCTGGGAAGTCAGTGTGTATCATCAACTCAAGTGGTTCATGGTTTGGAGGTCCGCAAGCCATCCTTCTAGTTTGACAGTCATGGCATATAGTGTTCTTGAGGTTCCGGAGGAAGATACAAATGATTTTGGTAATTTGGTTTAGAGTGAATGTTATTAGTGAGTTCAATGTGCTTGTGGAAGTCTTTGGATCATGTGGCTACTATGTTGGAGGTCTGTATTGGAGTTTGAGCTTGTTATTGAAGATTTCCTCTTTGAAGTTGTTGTTCTTCCTAGCCTTGGCCGACCGGATGTTCCTAGCATGTTGCGGATGATCTAAAGATCATTTTATGAAGCATGGCATGTTAGTAGAGGAAGATTCAAGTCTCAGCTATGATTGGCTGACAGTGTAAAGATCCACGTTAAGTTTGGCCGACCTTGTTGATCATTCCAAGATTGATGAAGTGTATAAATACTTATTGAAGAGTTGTTAAACATCATCCTTGAGAAAAATAGATTAAATCCGAATAAAGAATCAGAAGCAGAGCAGAGAAGAAAAGGAGCGAGAGTAGTATAGAGTGTGAAGTTAGTAAAGAAGAATTTTGGGGCAAAATAGAAGTTTTTGAGCATTCATTGAAACTGAACTAGGCATGAAGTAGATGCTATTTCTTAGTTAATTCTTTCTATTCTAAATAAATTCTGTAGGCAGTGAGCCTCTCTTTTTGAGCAGTGAGATCTGGGTAGTGTGCCTTCTATTTTTCTAAAGTATTTTAAACAGGGTACAAATCTTTGTGGGTTAACCCCCACCGTGGTTTTTCCCTTAACCGGGTTTCCATGTCAAAATCTTGGTGTCAAGTGTGTTGATTATATTTCTACTCATATGTTATTGATATATGCTTTAATGTTTACATCATTAATCTGGTAGTAATATAATAAAGAAGGTTAAAATCAGAAAAAGTTTATATTGTGTGACAACTGATTGACCCCCCCTCTCAGTTGTCTGGTCTAATTCCAACACATCTTGCCTCTACAGAGGGCTTACAAACATGCTTTGTTAGTACCAAAATCATTAGATAACTTACCTTATATACCCCCACCTTAAGGTGGTTGATATAGTGTACTGATATCAAACACTTTAAGGTAGAGAGAAAACACACAAGGGAATAAGAGCTCACACAAAGCCCATGCCCCCAGAGGTGACATGCACTTTATGATCACTGAATGTTCCCACAAACACAAAATTTCCTGCAAGAAGAGAGGTTAGAAATCTTTCTCTAAGATAATAACCACATCACATGATAAAAGAAATTCATGAAAACAATCACATCAAGAGTGAAGGTTATACTATGGATTCAGAAACTGAGTATAACCGTGGGGCTATACTGCAGAGATCTCAGAACTAAGTGTAACCAAGGCGAGACCCAAGATAAACAAAGTGCATGGAGTAGCTATATTGTTATGGTTTGTTATAAAATATAAGACATCATCAAAATATCACACGAAGTGATTCTACTAGCCAAGCATCAGATAATATATATCAACCCCATCATCATGTATGGACTAGGTCCATTTTTGCTTACTCGCTAAAGGGACACATGGTCTGTATCAGTATATGTTTGTTTTTCTTCATCTGCTAGCTAGATAGAACCACTAGAAGAAGGTAAATAATAAGTCAAGAGAGGAGAACAAGTGCCTTAGGGTCATCATGTAGGAAGGTGCCCCCTGGTCACCAACCGCAACGCTATGCCCCTAAGACACAACACACAACAATGAAAATAGAGGAGAAGCAAGATAGAAGACATTTGATGATACAAATAGAAGAAGGGTCAGAACAGAGTCGGTCTCCTAGTATCCTTGACCTTTCAAGAGTATCAAGGGTCATCCAAGGAGGCCTAAACAACACATAACACATCACGGGGGAACACAACACAAGAGAGGAGGTCACACAAATGAGAAAATAATGCTACGACATAAGTGACCACCAAGGTTAGAAATACTTACCTGATACAACCCAATGCTAACAACATATATATCTAGGAGGATGCCACCCTTGAGAGTAACTAGAATAGGTGCTACAATGATTGTGGCTTAGGGAGGGAGAAATACACTTATTCTCTATCCTCTTAGGAGGTGGAAGAAGTGATTTGTTTTTAGTGCTCTCAACATCCATCCATAAGGGATTTAATGTGAGAGACCTTTCCTCATCCACTAGTGCTGCATCTTTGGAAGAGAGGGCATAGGAACGAAGGGAAGGTAAGGTGTTGTGAGGATAATTATTAATGTTTGTATCTTTAGTGATGTTCAAAGAATATGAAACCAAAGGGAAGGTAGTCAATGTTTTTATATCCTTAGTGATGTCCAAATGACTTGAATATTTAATCAAAGGAGGGAGATTAAGGGTCTTCCCTTCCTTAGTGATATCCAAGGTATGTGAATAATCAACTAAAAGAGGTAAGTAAATGGGATTATCCATAGAGGCTTCATGCACTATGGTAGGGATAGAATTTTCAATATTGTTAAATGAATGCTTATTATCTATCCATGGAGTGTTCTTTGTTAGAGGGGGTTCTTAATTCACTAATTCTTCATCTTGGCCAAAGAGAGCATTGGAATGGAGAGATGGTGGTGGTTCTTCATCCACTAATGCTTCATCTTGGCCAGAGAGAGCATTGGAATGAAGATATCGTGGTATGATGTTAAGGGATGTGTCAATGAATTCATCCTCTTTTGCCAAAGTGTCCTCATAAGTGGGAACAACTTTGGGAGAGAAATTACAACAAATGCTCACAAACTAAGAAAATAGACAGAGATTAGTTACTGACCATTTTTCAAAGTTCATGATGTGAAACAATCAGGGACACTGTGACTTGCGCCCTAGTCTAGTGCAGTGTTTTCTTCAGGGGGTTCCAAACTTTTTATGACATTGATGATCACTGTTCCGTCTGTTTCTAGCTCTGTGGATGCAGAGGACACCGTGACTTGCACCATAGTCCAAGGTAGGATATTTCTTAGGATGTTGGGACTTCTTCAAATGCTAATTATCACTATCACAGAGATTTTTGTGTTAGAGATTCAGGGGACTTTGGTGTAAAACACCCAAGTCCAGGTCCTGCTTTTCTACTCAGGTACGAGATCCAAATACTTTGTTCTAGCCTCCTACAACTCCACTCCTTTAGATATGTCATGTGTAACCTGCAATCATAGAGAAAGGGGTTAAGGGTTGTGGTGTTTAGGAGCTTGCCTCAGTCAAGCCCCAAAAGGACATTCAATTCTTCCAAACACTATTATCAGATAAAAGAGTGTGTATCCCTATGAGATAGAGGCAAAAACAAATTGATAAATGATTCAAACACAAATAGATATCACCTCAAAGGTGTAGCTTGCATGTAGAGGAAAATCCTTCAACACATGAGAAGATGAAGCTAAATATGCAATCACAAACACAACAACAATATTCTGCTCTGCAACAATGAATATCTTGAATGCTCTAATATCATAAGTTTGATAAAAGTTCATAATCATCTTCTAGTTTACAAATGAAACCCTAAATATGCTTATATATGCATTCCCACTTTAAATTTCGTAATTCAAACTCAAGATATCAGCAATAGAACCTTCTAACAAACACATAACCGACATTCAAATTTGGGAACTGCCTAAAATAGGGTAGGACTAGGGCATGAGTACCCAAGTCCTTAGGTCCTATTTTAGGGCAAGGTCAAATGCCACAATGTCCCTCAAGTTCCGTTTGACATGGGTTTCAGGCCATTTCTTTCCGGGAGTTAAAATGAACATGCAAGATGCAAAACAAGGGACCCAGGAGCTAAACTTAGGAGGTAAAAGTCCAAGGGGGACATTTTACGACATAATATATATCAACTTTGTAACAGACTTTTATGCAGACTTATAGATATTGTTTCATTCATAATCCTCTGTGATTTTATTAACTAATTTCTAGGTTGTGTAGTACTTTAAGTCTTCTTTCTATTTCATAGTTAAAGTCATAAAAATGTAATGTTTGGTTCAAGTTATGATAATTTTATTCCAAACTGTAATTGTGTGAGTACAACCTCATTTTGCATAATGAGACTAATTTGTTTGCACCATTGGAAATGTCTTGGAAGTTGAAGATGAAGAAAAAGTTCAAAGGTAGATAAAACATCAAATGATATACCTTCGAAAGTCTCCCTCACTCCTTGATAAGGTTGAGGAGCTTGCACCCAAGAGCTCCTAGCTTTACCCAAGTTGATGTTGTGTAGATGTGGATTGCTCTTTGTTTTCTCAACACAATGTGGATCATAAGGGATTTGATGATAGATTTGTCCAAGGATTTGAATGAGATTTGATAAGGATGAGAGATGGATAGAGATGAGATAGGGATGACTTTTGATTTTGGCATGGTGAGGGTAAGATGAGATGACAAGATAGAAATTTGGACAACATAAGAATGTTATGAAGAAGTTGTTTACATGGCTTGGGTTGGCCTTGTATTTATAGGAAAATTTGGATGGATTTGAATCTAATGGCTAGGATTCAAAGTTGGAATCAATGGTTGAGATGGGAAGATGAGATCAAGGGTTGAGATCTCATCAACAAATATGAAGGGTGGAGAATAAAAGCGCATTTTAAATTCACCTTGGGAAGGATGAGAAGGATTAAAAATGAATTAAAAATTCATCTTGGGAAGATTTGGATAATGACATGTCAATGGATTAAAAATTCATTTCATGAGGGAGTGTTGAACTAAAAATTCAAATTTATCGATAGAAGAGATGACATGTGACATGTGTTCTGTTGGGAATTACATGTGTGAGCTCTTTGCATAAAAAATAGCTCTTACATGGAAATGGAAAGGTAAGTTGGAAGGGTCATGCGACCCATTTGATTAAAATGTAATTTTTTATTTGTGGGATGTGGGAGAAGGTGTTAAGTGAGATTTGACCAAGTTAAATGTTGACGAGCAGGATTGCACCCATTATGTAGAGCTGTGAAACTCAGCAATCCTGTGTAACATGGAATCAAACTTAGGCTATGGGTGACCTATGGTGAGCTTGAACCTCCAGAATATGGGCTGGTTCCCTTAAAATATTCAATTGGATCTATGACTTTGATATGGAAAAGGGTAAAAAGGACCTTCTAAAAGAACTAAAAAATGTAATCTAAAAATGGTGATGCAACTAATTGATTGAAAAACTTGGAAATATAACTCACAATAGATCTTAGAAAATCTATCCACATAAACCACTTTTGGCAATTTGGTCACATAAATAATTCTAAGGGAGGCAAGAAATGATTTTCTTCTTGAAGGAAAAGGGTTTTCACAACATAAAAGAAAATTACTCCAATTGCACAGCCTAAGACCTGTGATTTTCAATGCTATATAACACATGCAAGTACAAATGAGACAATGATTTTAAAGGTTATGATGTTCAAACACAATAAAATCTCATCAAATCATTCACAAAAGATGCATTAATGGAAAGGTAAACACTTGATTCAGCTGAAAAATAAAGGAAATAATTGCATAAAAGACAAAGTATAGAACATGTAACTTGTTGTAATCTCTATAAATCTGCAAGAGAGTTACAAAACCTTCTTTCTCTCTCAAAGTGTAAAGAGCAAAAAAGGCAAGAACTAGGAAAAACAAAGTTTTCCTTACAATATATAATCTACTCTCTCCAGGAGACTTAGAAGGTCAACTGCAGTCAACTGCCACTAAAATAAGCCCTCAAAACTGATCCATGAGCAAACAAGAAAATTCCTAAAAATAAGGGCTATAACTATCCCAAAATGAGCAAAAATAGTTCCAAACTGCTCCCTCCATGTGTTCAACCAAAACGTTGACCGAACTCTCCACAATTGACCACAAGAGCCATGTAATGAACTCAAAAAGTCTTTAGGTAACTCCACTCTTCCAATTTTGCATGATTTTTGGAATGCAAGTGATATGGGAAAGGAATAAAGTAATTTTTGCATGATTACTTTACTATGAGTTTCAATTTGTCTAATCTCCTTGATTTTAAAACTTGTGACAAAATAATAAAGTAATTTATAATGATATTACTTTATTATTTGTTTACATTAATTTAGTTGCAAAATCATGCACAATTGGATATATTTGTCTCTTTTTAGAAGAAAAAGATAAAATAATCCCTTATGCCTCCCATGCATGATTTAGATCTCCTCATGCCAAAATTTGCCTTATGCATTTGTGAATAATATATGCACTATTTCAACCTTATAGCTCCCATGCATGCATCATCAATGCCTCACAACACCTTATTACTCCATGCATATTAACATGTACATCATGCACCTATACGTTAATCATGGTTTGCATAGAAAATCCTTATATCTCCATGTAAGGAACAAATAATTTGCATCATCATCACTTATCCATCATTCATACCTTATATTATGCATTAAGATTCATACATTACTTATGCCTTATTACTCCATGTAAAAACAAATCAATCCCATATACTCTTTACCACTTTTTTCTTCCTTTGACTTTGAACCCCACCATATACCTGTCGTTTACTTTATCCTTGATATATGCCTTCCTTTATGCCTTCGAATTATTACTTACATTGACTTTATTTACATATGCCTTTTGCAAAAAACACATAAGGCAATCGACCTTATCTCCTCATTATTTGTTCTCACTTTTGCAAGAAAATTATAGGGCAATAATAACCTATGACCTCACGGGCCCCTTTTACCTTAGCACTAGGTATTATGATGTTGGTTCTTCAACCACAGTCATGAATTGGATAGTAATGATTCTCTTTAATTGTGAAGTCAAAGAGAGCTCAGTCGAGCTAGGGTAGCAATCAAAAGAAGAAAAATGCTAAACATATTGTTATTATTGTCATTTGTCTTCTTGTTACCTCTCGAGCTACCACCATTACAAGGGTATGAAGTGCAATCCTCTAAAGTTTTTCTAATTGTATCTAAGCTATTTGTAATATATTCATGCTCAGGTAAGTTCTCTTTCTGTATATTTCTATTTTTTTGCAAAAAAATGATTAAAAAAACATCATTTGGCTCCTGAAGCTATCCCCTTTCTAGTTTTTTGCTTAGTAGAAACACAATGGAAGAATCTCTTCTTTTTGTTCTTCTGTCTATAAAATATGCTCGGTTTGAGCTTTAAAAAGGGAAGAGATCTCTTTCTTTCTTTTTATATGCTTATTTACTCTCTGAAGTTGCTCATACTCTATGGCCACGAACATATATCTGAGTGTCTTCTATTTTGAAATGCCTAATGGTTTGAATGTGCTTTCAACTATGAAAACCTTTCATGGTTTCTGTAGACTGTTCCATAAAGAGTGAAGCTAGCTTTTCTATGAGAAAACCCTCCATTTCCTTTGCATATGTCTTCAGCATATATGATACGGGTTTTAATATTTATGAAGAAAATGGCACTCTTCTGGATCTTGTGTGGAGCTGAGCCTGTTAGGATTTATAATGAGGAAACTGTAAAAACCATTTGTTGTCTCTTTACACCATGATATAATGAAGAAAAATAACTTTGCCCCTTTTTTATGTATATTCTCCTTTCTTTCTTATACTGCATCATCTTTCTTTCTTACAAGAATTGTAACATGAAAAGAGCATGAGTTTGTTTAAGAAAGGGAAAAGATTTACTCAGGTATGGAAACCTTAGTAGAGCTTATGAATAACATTTTTCCATTTTCTTTTCTCTATTGCAAGACAAGCCATCACAGCGCCTTAGCATATTGTTTACACCCTATACTTACAGGTTCAGACTCTTATTGTGATGATTTGATAAAAAGAGGTCTTCTCTATTGTTTATATGCAAAACACTACTAGGGTTTTGTCTATTCTTTAACTCTCCTAGCAATATTTCAGTGGCTTTTTAGTGATAGAGAAAAGAAGACAATGATTTTTTTTTTCATTTTGTTGTTCCATCTTGGTTTCATGTACCTTGTCTTTGATGTACTCATACATTGTGATGAAAACAAAGAGAAAAAGCTATAAAATACATATTGCTCTTATTTTTGTTTTCCTGTAGATGAACAATGCATATACCTCTATTGCTCTGTCATTTTACTCTCATACACTTTTCTTTGTCATTCCCACTTGGATCTTCTTATGTTCTTCTGTATGCTCCTTCTTTATACAACATTGATCTTTTATGACAGTCAGGGATGTTTGACTGCTGCACTCCTATGAAGGGTTTGTGTTTTGCTGTACTATGATCATGCAACCTTGTCATTTTTCAACATACTTCCTTGTCACTATAGTTGTCTTGTGATCTTTTACGACTAGTCCGTTAAGGTTTACTCTCTGAATATCATTATATTTGCATGTTGCAATTCCTTAGTTGTGTTTTGTATTGGTATGTACTCCTCTTCATGACATGCTCACATACCTACTTTCTTCATGAGCTTCTGTGGCCTTCAGGACGGACAATGGTGTCATGACAAAAAGTGAAGCTTGCTGCTCCTTTGCTTTTGCCCTTCTAATGTAATGAACATGCATATCCATATCTCTACAAATTTTTTCAACTTGCCCATTTTACTTTGCGCCTGATGGTGACTTTCCGCTTGACTATCAAGATGTATGACATGATAATCATTTTACTGTCCTCATCATATCTATCTTGTATGACAATCTTCTTCTTCTTGGCAGTCATATCACTGTACCTTGGCTTATGGACTTACTATACTGTAATATCTCCAATAGTAAGCTCATTATTGAATGCCATAACCTATGATGATAACATTTCTACTGATCATTGCATATCTGTGTCATCATAACTATTGATGACTACTTGACTGTATTGTACCCCATGAAAGGTCTCTGTGGAGCTGCTTTTCATGGATTCCTCTTAAATTGTTCTTGTAATAGTCCCTCTTTTGACTGTTTAGATGTTGCTCTATATTTTCTATTGTTACTATATTGCTACAGTCTTCACCTTGCTCCACTGGCTATGTTGACTGTGTGACTGTTCTATTATGTAGATTGCACTTGTGTGGTATCTCCTTTACGTGGCATTTAGATGGCGCAAGCACTCCATCATTGTCCCGCATGTTGTTTCATGATATGGCTGTTCTATCTATGAAGTATACAAACAACAATTTCACATTACAGTCATAACAAAAGATGAAAAGTACCTCTTCTTAGATGCTATGGCTGTACCTCATCCTCTTTTGTACCTGTACATCTTGGCATTGCACTTTCTTAATCAGGGAATATGCTCATTATTTATTCTGTAGCATCTGTATGACGAAGGCAAGAGGATAAGTGTATGATTAGCATTTTTTAACATGATTGTCTAATTTTGACAAGCTCTTTCTGAAGTGAGCATAGTTTATAGGAGCAACTGCTCCTATTCTATTCTCTTATGATGAATTTTATGCTTTAATTGATGTGCTAACTGTTACATGATAGTGTATTCTGTTTATCCCAATCTGATATTGTTCTTGAATGAATAAAGAAGGAAACATGCTGGGCTCAACCTTTGTGGGAGCCACATTTTCTCCACATGCTTTAATGTCTTCAAATCAGCAAACATTAGTTTTCCTATACCTACACAGTGAACAAACAAGTTAGCATAAAAATATACCTCCTAGAAGTTGATTGATCTCTCTCATGATGATGTGATTTATTGCACATGTCTAATTTTGATCCAATCACATTAATGCATAATGTTTGCAAGTTTTATATATTTGTTGATAGAGCATATGATGAATTTGCATATCCGGAGCTTCTAACAAAACCTCTCTTCAACCTTGCAGGTTCACTGTCCTGATTAGGAGTATAAGATGAACACATGAAGATCAAACTACCAAACATGAGAGTCAGGCTTCGATAAGGCAATGCTAGATATCCATTTTCCTCATGTGTTCTTTTCTTTTCCTTGATCCAAAGATGTATAGCTTGCACAATGTTTGCATTGGCTTAGTTTAGTCACTCCCACGGCTTTTGTGGGACACATATAAACATTCTCTTAAATATGATCAGTTATTTTACCTTATGCAAATGATTTATGTATGTTTTCTTTCTGAATCAAGTGCATAGGATAGAACAACTAAAATTGATTTGAAACATATGTTTAAAACATGATAATGAAATGACAGTTTATAAATACCTTTCCTTCACATTGAATTGTGATATTTGAATAATTCAACCATATCATAATTGAAGGATAAAACTAGTTAGGTACCTGTCTTTCATTGAATGTCTGATCTCTTGTCATTTGATAAAACTTCACTTGTCAGGATGGTTTGACAATTCTGATTGGACTATCACATTATCCTAACAAATGATCCTTTGTTGTTCTCTTGCCAAGATATCATACATTCAACTGATTGATCATACACTTAAAAAAAATTCTTTTATCCCTCTTGTGATAATTGCAACTCAAGCCTTGCTAAATTAGGTGTGAACATAATTTAGTAACATTTTTTGTGACCTCTCAGGGGTGTTTGCTTGCTAAAGAAAATAGAACCAGTAGCCTTGAAATTCCATTGGGCATATGAGTCTTTTTCTACCTAAAACTTTGGAAAACCTCTCACAACTCAAACTGATAGAAAACTATAGCAGTAAAACAAAACTGAGATTGAACTATTCTGACCTGTTTAAGACATGGCCAGCAAAATGTGCATGAGCACTTCTTGGAAAATGAAATACTAAACTGAAATTCTACTCTACCCTGCACTAACTCGTCATAGAAACTAGTCAAACAAACCCATTAACTGGCTTTGTAAAATAACTTCCCTTTCTGATTAAGAAAGGATGTTTGGCAAGGTGATTTGCTATTGACAAAATGTGATTCATAAGGACATACCTGATAGAATGTTGCAAAAATATCTAAAGAATCAAAATAAAACCACTCACCATCTGAATCTGATCATAGATGATCTGATTCTACTGTTCTAGGGCTGCAAAGTCTTCATTGTGCACAACAGCAATTTTTGTCTCCTTATTTAGCTCTCTGCTAGTAAATCCATGATGGACACCCTCTTGCAATGATGAATCTTTGGCTAATACTCCTGATGTCTTGATTTAGATCTGCTATCCTATTTTCATTTGCAATTTCAACCTGATCATGCTGATCACATACTGTTGATTCACATGGCATTAGATCATTATCAATGTTACAACATAAGTCCTCTATAATATTAGAGAAAATGTTCTCATCAAACTCATAATTTTGTACTAAATCTAGATGAATTTCATCACCTTGATACTCAAGACTAGGCACTGATGTTAGTATGCATGTGTTATCTTGATTCTCATCTACAAACTTAGGAAGTTCATCAAACAAATTAGCTAAATTTTGAGACTCAACCTCCACTTGGAAAGTAGTACCCTGCTTTTGGTCTTGCTGCACTCGTACAAAATTTGTATTTCTCTCAACATCTTGATTACTCAAAATAAAGCTATTGTCTGTTATCTACTCATTAATTAGTAGTTTGTCTGGATAATTTATATCATTCTCACAACCATTGTCACCCACAAAACTAGGGATTTTATCAAACAAATCAACTAGATCCTAAGGCTCAATCTCTATTTCTTTCACAAAAACATGTTTAACTTGATCTTGTTTGCCATCTAAGTTTGACACAAAGGACTCAAGATCATCCCAAAATGAGACTTCATCACATTCATCTTAATTTTTTGGTAAAAGAGGACTATTTATTACCTTATAACTACTCTCAACCAGTTGTGTAAGTTGCATGATAGTTTTACCTTCACACTCTTCTACTTGATCCAAGATTAGATTGTCAGACTACTTAGCTTCAGTCAACAACTCTTCATACTATTTGATGTCTTCTTATTGTTCTAAAACTGCTATTGGTATGTTTGCCTCATCTGGTTTAATGAAACCAGGTTACTCATCAATCCAAGATGAAATATGATTTTCTTGATTAGCCTCTTTTATTTCTCCACTCTACTGCTCTAATTTGACATCTGAGATAAATACTGAAACATTTCCCTCAATTTCAACAAAACAGGGAAGATCATTAGCTAAAACATTGAAAGACTCCTTTCAAAGGGTCTTCTCCTGTTTAATTTTTTGTTGTTCTAATCAGTAATGCTCCATAGCTGCATGCATTAAATTTACATTCCCATCTTTCTTCATGATGAGTGAGCTATCTTGAAAGACAATAGGTCCATCCTTATAAAGGCAAATAGTGATAAGACAATCAGATTCATTTTATAAGGAAACTTGGAGATTTTCTTGAGTTTCTTGGGTGATAAAAGGCTTTTGAGGTAGCTAGTCATGAGGAATAATAGATTCATACTATGTCAACATAGACTCTCACAATGGTAAAGGGACTCTAAAATTTGGTATCTTGACCTTAGGGGATTAGGAGGCTCACTGTGATTAAAACTTAGAATTTGATACATACTGACCTCATCCTGAAAGGGCTGATCTAGAATGAAAGCAGCTATTTGGATCTCCTACTTTTGTGTTTGAGCAAACAAAAATTTGATCTACTCCTCTTTTGCTGCTATCTCCCTCCTAAGACTTTCTTCAAACTATATCCTTTGTGCCTCCAACTCCTGCTCATGAAGATAGGCGTAATAATCTAACTCCTCCTATTGCATGTTATATTCATTCTCTCTTTCGATCTCTAACATCTATCTCTGATAATCCAAAGCAATCTCACTAATGCTCATGCTAGTTTTGTACTAAGGTTGATCAACAGAAAAAGTATGCTGATTGGGAACAAAATTGTCATTTTGGGACCAGTTATGAGCATAGGTAGGCTGCCAAGAAGGCTGAGCAAGGGTGGTTGGGAGGTAAGAGTACTGTGCATGCTGGTTTATTGCTAGTGCATGGCTATTTAGGAGAAAACCAATAGCATTCTCAATCTAATATGGCTGGTTATAATGAGAAAAATGATTGTTTGGGGACCAAGAGTTTCAATTTTCATGATATGGCAGAGAATACCCCTAATTGCTGCAATCTCTAGACATTTTACATGAAAAGTCTGAATCATATAACCGTCAAAACATGAACATTTAAAAGACTGCACCAACGTGATTCCTTGTAGATTCCTAGGCTACTGAAACCAGCTAATATATGAGTAGAGTCACCATGGTGTTTGATGATTTTACCTCCAAAGGCTGATTTTGTTTGAATCTTTATTGTACAGGCTGAAAAAAATCTGATCTATCAAACCAAAAACTTAGAGTCGCTAGGTACTTGAATTGAAAAGTCCAAAAGGGCATATTTACTATTGCTCATACTAAAACAGTAGAAAGAATAAGTTCTTTATTAAACTAAAAATTAGTTTAATGTCCCACCAGGCATGCCAAAAACTATTGATGAGAATGATTGCACCTGTTATGCAAAGCTGTGAAACTCAGCAATCCTGTGTAACATGGGATCAAACTTAGGTTGTGGGTGACCTATGGTGAGCTTGAACCTCTAGATTATGGGCTGGTTCCCTTAAAATATTCAATTGGATCTATGACTTTGATATGGAGAAGGGTAAAAAGGACCTTCTAAAAGCACTAAAAACTATAATCTAAAAATGGTGATGCACCTAATTGATTTAAAAACTTGGCAATATAACTCATAATAGATCTCAGAAAATCTATCCACACAAACCACTTTTGATAATTTGGTCACATAAATAATTCTAAGGGAGGTTGGAAATTATTTTCTTCTTGAAGGAAAAGGGTTTTCACAACATAAAAGAAAATTACTCCAATTGCACAACCTAAGACTTGTGATTTTCAATGCTATCTACAACATGCAAGTACAAATGAGATAATGATTTTAAAGGTTATGATGTTCAAACACAATAAAATCTCATCAAATCATTCACAAAAGTTGCATTAATGGAAAGGTAGACACTTGATTCAGCTAAAAACTAAAGGAAATAATTGCATAAAAGAGAAAGTATAGAACCTCTAACCTAATGTAATCTCTATAAATTTGCAATAAGTGAGTTACAAAACCTTCTTTCTCTCTCAAAGTGTAAAGACCAAAAAAGGCAAGAACTAGGAAAAACAAAGTTTTCCTTACAATATATAATCTGCTCTCTCCAAGAGACTTACAAGGTCAACTGCCTCTAAAAATAAGCCCTCAAAACTAATCCACAAGCAAACAAGAAAATCCCTAAAAATAAGGGCTATAACTGTCCCAAAATGATCAAAAATAGCTCCAAACTACTCCCTCCATGTGTTTGACCAAAAAGTTGACCAAAATCTCCAAAATTGACCACAAGAGCCATGCAATGAACTCAAAAAATCTTCAACTAACTCCACTCTTCCAATTTTGCATGATTTTTGGAATGCAAATGATGTGGGCAAGGAATAAAGTAATTTTTGCATGATTACTTTACTATGAGTTTCAATTTGTCTATTCTCCTTGATTTTACAACTTGTGACAAAATAATAAAGTAATTTATAATGATATTATTTTATTATTTGTTTACATTAATTTAGTTGCAAAATGATGCACAATTGGATATATTTGTCTCTTTTTAGAAGAAAAAGATAAAAATAATCCCTTATGACTCCCATGCATGATTTAGATCTCCTCATGCAAAAATTGCATTATGCATTTGTGAATAATATATGCATCTATTACAACCTGATAACTCCCATGCATGCATCATCAATGCCTTACAACACCTTATTACTCCATGCATATTAACTTGTACATCATGCGCCTATACATTAATCATGGTTTGCATACAAAATCCTTATATCTCCATGTAAGGAACAATAATTTGCATCATCATCACTTATCCATCATTCATACCTTATATTATGCATTAAGCTTCATTCATTACTTATGCCTTATTACTCCATGTAAAAAAAAATCAATCCCATATACTCTTTACCAGTTTTGCCATCCTTTGACTTTGAACCCCATCATATACTTGTCGTTTAATTTATCCTTCATATATGCCTTCCTCTATGCCTTCGAATTATTCCTTTCATTGACTTTATTAACATATGCCTTTTGCAAAAAACACATAAGGCATTCGGCCTTATCTCCTCATTATTTGTTCTGACTTTTGCAAGAAAATCACAAGCCAATAATAACCTATGACCTCACGGGCCCCTTCTACCTCAGCACTAGATATTATGATGTTGGTTCTTTGACCACGGTCATGAAATGGATAGTAATGATTCTCTTTAATTGTGAAGTCAAAGAGAGCTCAGTCGAGCTAGGGCAACAATCAAAAGAAGAAAAATGCTAAACATATTGTTATTTTGTCATTTATCTTCTTGTTACCTCTCAAGCTGCCACCATTACAAGGCTTTGAAGTGCATTCTTCTAAAGTTTTTCTAACTGTTTCTGAGCTATTTGTAATATATTCATGCTCAGGTAAGTTCTCTTTCTATATATTTCTATTTTCTTGCAAAAAAAATGATTTAAAAAAATCATTTTAGCTCCTGAAGCCATCCCCTTTCTGCTTTTTTGCTTAGTAGAAACACAATGGAAGAATCTCTTCTTTTTGTTCTTTTGTCTACAAAATATGCTCGGTTTGAGACTTAAAAAAGGAAGAGATCTCTTTGTTTATTTTTATATGCTTATTTACCCTTTGAAGCTACTCATACTCTACGGCCATGAACATATATCTAAGTGTCTTCTATTTTGAAATGCCTGAGGGTTTGAATGTGCTTTTGGCTATGAAAACCTTTCATGGTTTCTGTAGACTGTTCCATAAAGATTGAAGCTAGCTTTTCTATAAAGAAACCCTCCATTTCCTTTGCATCTGTCTTCAACATATATGATATGGGTTTTAATATTTATGAAGAAAATGGCACTCTTCTGGTTCTTGTGTGGAGCTAAGCCTGTTAGGGTTTATAATGAGGAAACTGTAAAAACCCTTTGTTGTCTCTTTACACCATGATATAATGAAGAAAAAGAACTCTACCCCTTTTTTATGTATCTGCTCCTTTCTTTCTTATACTGCATCATCCTTCTTTCTTACAAAAATTGTAACATGAAAAGAGCATGAGTTTGTTTAAGAAAGGGAAAAGATTTACTTGGGTATAGAAACCTTAGTAGGGCTTATGAATAACATTTTTCCATTTTCTTTTCTCTGTTGCAAGACAAGCCATCACAACTTCTTAGCATGTTACTTACACCCTATACTTGCAGGTTTAAACTCTTATTGTGATGATTTGATAAAAAGAGGTCTTCTGTATTGTTTGTCTGCAAAACACTACTAGGGTTCTGTCTATTCTTTAACTCTCCTAGAAATGTTTCATCGGCTTTTTAGTGACAGAGAAAAGAAGACAATGATTTTTTTCTTCATTTTTCTATTCCATCTTGGTTTCATGTACCTTCTCTTTGATGTACTCATACTTTGTGATGAAAGAAAAGAGGAAAAGCTATAAAATATGTATTGTTCTTATTTCCATTTTCCTATAGATGAACAATGCATATACCTCTGTTGCTCTATCATTTTCCTCTAATACACTTTTCTCTATTGTTCCCACTTGGTTCTTCTTATGTTCTTCTATATGCTTCATCTTTATATGACATTAATCTTTTATGATAGTCGAGGATGTTTGATTGCTACACTCCTATGAAGGGTCTCTATTTTTGCTGTACTACGATCATGCAACTTTGTCATTTTTCATCATACTTCTTTTCCACTATAGTTGTCTTGTGATCTTTTATGACTG
The DNA here is from genome assembly GCA_027924645.1 of Cunninghamia lanceolata. Classification (NCBI taxonomy): domain Eukaryota; kingdom Viridiplantae; phylum Streptophyta; class Pinopsida; order Cupressales; family Cupressaceae; genus Cunninghamia; species Cunninghamia lanceolata. Next base: position 11,074,632 of record BSBN01000320.1, read on the forward strand.
CTCCATTAAGGTTTACTCTCTAAATATCATTGTATTTGCATGTTGCAATTCCTTAGTTGTGTTTTGTATTGGTATGTGCTCCTCTTCATGACATGCTCACATACCTACTTTCTTCATGAGCTTCTATGACCTTCAGGATAGACAATGTTGTCATGACAAAAAGTGAAGACTATTGCTCCTTTGCTTCTGCCCTTCCAATGTAATGAACATGCATATCCATATCTCTACAAATTTGTTCAACTTGCCCATTTTACTTCATGCCTGATGGTGATTGTCCCTTGACTTCCATGATGTATGACATGATAATCATTTTACTGTCCTCATCATGACTATCTTGTATGATAGTCTTCTTCTTCTTGGCAGTCATATCACTGTACCTTGGTTTATGGACTTTCTGTACTATAATATCTCCAATAGTATGCTCATTATTGAATGCCATAACCTATGATGTTAACATTTCTACTGATCATTACATATCTGTGTCATCATGACTATTGATGACTACTTGACTGTACTGTACCCCATGAAAGGTCTCTATGGAGCTGCTTTTCATGGATTTGTCTTAAATTGTTCTTGTAACAGTCCCTCTTTTGATTGTTTAGATGTTGCTCTAAATTTTCTGTTGTTACTATATTGCTACAGTCTTCACCTTGCTCCACTGGCTATGTTGACTATGTGACTGTTCAATTATGTAGATTGCACTTGTGTGGTATCTCCTTTATGTGGCATTTAGATGGCACAGGTACTCCATCATTGTCCCACATGCTGTTTCATGATATGACTATTCTATCTATGAAGTATACAAACAACAATTTCACATTTCAATCATAACAAAAGATGAAAAGTACCTCTTCTTAGATGCAATGTATGTACCTCATCTTCTTTTGTACCTCTACATCTTGGCATTGCACTTTCTTAATAAGGGAATATGCTCATTGCTTATTCTGTAGCATCTATATGATGAAGGCAAGAGGATATGTGTATGATTAGCATTTTTGAACATGATTGTTTGATTTTGATAAGGTCTTTCTAAAGTGAGCATAGTTTATCACAGCAACTGCTCCTCTTCTCTTCTCTTATGATGATTTTGATGCTTCACTTGATGTGCTGACTGTTACATGATAGTGTATTCTATTTATCACAATCTGATAGCCTTCTTGAATGAATAAAGAAGGAAACATATTGGGCTCAACCCTTGTGGGAGCCACATTTTCTCCACATGATTTAATGTCTTCAATTAAGCAACATTACTTTTCCTATACTTGCACAGTGAACAAGCAAGTTAGCATAAAAACATACCTCCTAGAAGTTGATTGATCTCTCTCATGATGATGTGATTTATTGCACATGTCTAATTTTCATCCAATCACATTAATGCATAATGTTTGCAAGTTTTATATGTCTATTGATAGAGCATATGTTGAATTTGCATATATGGAGCTTCTAACAAAACCTCTCTTCAACCTTGCAGGTTCACTGTCCTAATTAGGAGCATAAGATAAAGACATGAAGATCAAACTACCAGATAGGAGAGTCAACCTTCAATAAGGCAATGATGGATATCCATTTTCCTCATGTGTTCTTTTCTTTTCCTTTATCCATAGATGTATAGCTTGCACAATGTTTGCATTGGCTCAATTTAGTCACTCCCACATCTTGTGTGGGACACATTTAAACATTCTCTTAAATATGATCAGTTATTTTACCTTATGCAAATGATTTATGTATGTTTGCTTTCTAAATCAAGTGCATAGGATAGAACAACTGAAACTGATTTGAAACATATGTTTAAAACATGAGAATGAAGTGATAGTTTATAAATACCTTTCCTTCACACTGAATTGTGATATTCGAATAATTCAAACATATCATAACTGAAAGATAAAACCAGTTAGATACCTATCTTTCATTAAATGTCTGATCTCTTGTCATTTGATAAAACTTCACTTGTCAGGATGGTTTGACAGTTATGATTGGATTGTCACATTATCCTAACAAATGATCCTTTGTTGTTCTCTTGCCAAGATATCATACATTCAACTGATTGATCATACACTTAAAAAATAAATTCTTTAATCCCTCTTGTGACAACTGCAACTCAGGCCTTGCTAAATTAGGTGTGAACATAATTTAGTAACATTTTTGGTGACCTCTCAGGGGTGTTTTCTTGCTAAACAAAATAGAACCAGTAGCCTTGCAATTCCATTGGGCATATGAGTCTTTTTCTACCTAAAACTTTGGAAAACCTCTTGCAACTCAAACTAATAGAAAACTACAGCAGCAAAACAAAACTAAAATTGAACTATTTTGACCTGTTTAAGCCATGGCCAACAAAATGTGCATGTGCACTTCTTGGAAAATGAAATACTAAACTAAAATTCTACTCTACCCTACACTAACCGGCCATAGAAATTGGTCAAACAAACCCATTAACTAGCTTTATAAAATAACTTCCCTTCTAATTAAGAAAGGATGTTCTGAAAGGTGATTTTCTACTGACAAAATGTGATTCATAAGGACATACCTTATAGAATGCTGCAAAACTCTCTGAAGAATGAAAAGAAAATCACTCACCATTTGAATATGATCATAGATATTACTACCATGGGGTGAATAAATGATCTAATTCTATTGTTCTAGGGCTGCAAAGTCTTCTTTGTGCACAACAACAATCTGTGTCTCCTTATTTAGCTCTCTAGTAGCTAAATCCTGATTGAACACCCTCTTGCAATGATGAATCTTTGGCTAATACTCCTAATGTCTTGATTTAGATCTGCTGTCCTATTTTCATTTGCAATTTCAACCTGATCATGCTGATCACATACTATTGATTCACATGGCATCAAATCGTTATCAATGTTAGAACAAAAGTCCTCTATGATATTAGAGAAAATGCTCTCATCACTCATAATTCTGTATTAAATCTAGATGAATTTCATCACCTTGCTACTCAAGACTAGACATTGATGTTAGTATGCATGTGTTATCTTGATTCTCATCTACAAACTCAGGAAGTTCATCAAACAAATTAGCTAAATTTTGAGACTCAACCTCCACTTGGAAAGCAGTACCCTGATTTTGGTCTTGCTGCACTTGTACAAAATTTGTATTTCTCTCAACATTTTGATTACTCAAAATAAGGCTGTTGTCTATTATCTGCTCATTAATTAGTAGTTTGTCCAGATGATTTATATCATTCTCACAACTATTGTCACCCACAAAACTAGGGATTTTATCAAAAAAATCAGTTAGATCTTGAGGCTCAATTTCTATTTCTTTCACAAAAACATGTTCAACCTAATCTTGTTTTCCATCTAAGTTTGACACAAAGGACTCAAGATCATCCAAAAATGAGACTTCATCCCATTCCTCTTGAATTTTTGGTAAAAGAGGACTATTTATTACCTTATAATAGCTCTCAACCAACTATGTAAGTTGCATGATAGTTTTACCTTCACACTCTTCTACTTCTTCCAAGATCAAATTGTTAGACTCAGCTTCAATCAATAGCTCTTCATACTGTTTGATGTCTTCTTGTTGTTCTAAAACTGCTATTGGTATGTTTGCCTCATCTGGTTTAATGAAACTAGGTAACTCATCAATCCAAGCTGAAAGATGATTTTCTTGATCAGCCTCTTTTATTTCTCCATGCTCTGCTCCTCTAATTTGACTTCTAAGATAAATACTGAAACATTTCCCTCAATTTCAACAAAATAGGGAAGATCATTAGCTAAAACATTGAAAGACTTCTTTCAAAGGGTCTTCTCATGTTTAATCTTTTTTTGTTCCAATCGGTAATGCTCCATAGTTGCATGCATTAAATTTACATTCCTAGCTTTCTTCATGATGAGTGAGCTATCTTGAAAGACAATAGGTCCATCTTTATAAAGGCAAATAGTGATAGGACAATAAGATTCATTTGATAAGGAAACTTGGAGATTTTCTTGAGTTTCCTGGGTGATAAAAGGCTTTTGAGGTACCTAGTCATGAGGTATAACAAATTCATACTATGCCAACTTCGACTCTGACAATGGTAAAGGGACTCTAAAATTTGGGATCTTGACCTTAGGAGGATTAGGAGGCTCACTGTGATTAAAACTTAGAATTGGATACATACTAAGCTCATCTGAAAGGGCCAATCTAGAATGAAAGCAGCTGTTTGGATCTCATGCTTTTGTGTTTGAGCAAACAAAAATTTGATCTACTCCTCTTTTTCTGCTATCTCCCTCCTACGACTTTCTTCAAACTATATTCTTTGTGCCTCCAACACCTACTCATGAAGATAGGCCTAATAATCTAACTCCTCTTGTTGCATGTTATATTCATTCTCTCTTTCAATCTCTAACATCTGTCTCTGATAATCCAAAGCAATCTCCCTAATGCTCATGCTGGTTTCGTACTAAGGTTGATCAACAGAAAAAGTATGCTGATTGGGAACAAAATTGTCATTTTGGGACTAGTTATGATCATAGGTAGGCTGCCAAGAAGGCTAAGCAGGGGTGGTTGGGAGGTAAGAGTACTGTGCATGCTAGTTTATTACTGTTGCATGGCTATTTGGGAGAAAACCAACAATATTCTCAATTTGATATGGCTGGTTATAATGAGAAAAATGATTGTTTGGGGACTAAGAGTTTGGATTTTAATGATATGGCGAAGAATACCCATAATTGCTGCAATCTCTAAACATTTTACATGAAAAGTCTGAATCATATAACCACCAAAACATAAACATTTAAAAGACTGCACCAACCTGATTCCTTGTAGATTCCTGGGCTACTGAAACCAACTAATATATGAGTAGAGTCGCCATGGTGTTTGATTATTTTGCATCCAAAGGCTGATTTTGTTTGAATCTTTATAATGTAGGCTGAAAAAAAATCTGATCTATCAACCCAGAAACTTAGAGTTGCCAGGTACTTGAATTGAAACCTCCAAAAGGGCGTATTTTTTCTACTCATACCAAAACAATAGAAAGAATAAGTTATTTATTGAACTAAAAATTAGTTCAATGTCCCACCGGACATGCCAAAAATTGTTAATGAGCAGGATTGCACCCGTTATGCAGAGCTGTGAAACTTAGCAATCCTGTGTAACATGGGATCAAACTCAGGTTGTGTGTGACCTATGGTGAGCTTGAACCTCCAGAGTATGGGTTGGTTCCCTTAAATATTCAATTAGATCTATAACTTTGATATGGAAAAGGGTAAAAAGGACCTTCTAAGAGCACTAAAAACTGTAATCTAAAAATGGTGATAGACCTAATTGATTAAAAAACTTGGCAATATAACTCACAATAGATCTTAGAAAATCTATCCACACAAACCACTTTTGGCAATTTAGTCACATAAATAATTCTAAGGGAGGTTGGAAATGATTTTCTTCTTGAAGGAAAAAGGGTTTTCACAACATAAAAGAAAATTACTCCAATTACACAGCCTAAGACCTGTGATTTTCAATGCTATCTAACACATGCAAGTACAAATGAGACAATGATTTTAAAGGTTATGATGTTCAAGCACAATACAATTTCATCAAATCATTCACAAAAGCTGCATTGATGGAAAGGTAAACACTTGATTCAACTGAAAAATAAAGAAAATAATTTCATAAAAGACAAAGTATAGAACCTGTAACCTGCTATAATCTCTATAAATTTGCAATAAGTGAGTTACAAAACCTTCTTTCTCTCTCAAAGTGTAAAGAGCAAAAAATGCATGAACTAGGAAAAACTAAGTTTTCCTTACAATATATAATCTGCTCTCTCCAAAAGACCTAGAAGGTCAACTATAGACAATTACCTCTAAAAATAAGCCCACAAAACTGATCCATGAGCAAACAAGAAAATCCCTAAAAATAAGGGCTATAACTGTCCCAAAATGATCAAAAATAGCTCCAAACTACTCCCTCCATGTGTTTGACCAAAAAGTTGACCAAACTCTCCAAAATTGACCACAAGAGCCATGCAATGAACTCAAAAAGTCTTCAGCTAACTCCACTCTTCCAATTTTGCATGATTTTTGGAATGCAAGTGATGTGGGCAAGGAATAAAGTAATTTTTGCATGATTACTTTACTATGAGTTTTAATTTGTCTAATCTCCTTGATTTTACAACTTGTGACAAAATAATAAAGTAATTTATAATGATATTACTTTATTATTTGTTTACATAAATTTAGTTGCAAAATGATGCACAATTGGATATATTTGTCTCTTTTTAGAAGAAAAAGATAAAAATAATCCCTTATGTATCCCATGCATGATTTATATCTCCTCATGCAAAAATTGTTGGAAGTATGGGCCTAACCGGTGTTGTCATTGATGTCAACATACTCCTGTTGTATTGATGATAAGGATTGGATGAGCTGTGTGTTGAGGATATTGAGAAAATTAGTCCTAATCAGGAATAGAGAAGAATAGTGAAGACAATAAGCTAAAGATCCTAGCTAAGATGAAGATCAGAGGATGCACATCAAAGGGTTTGTAGATATGTGTCCTAAGGTGATCTAGTAAAGATTTCAGAGGTCCGTATGAAGATTTGAAGAAGTTGTGGCCACTCAAGTAAAATTGGTTCTAGCAGGTGTTTAGAGGTGACAGAGTGACACAGATAGGTTCGGTGAGATCTGGAAATGCAATATCCTATTCTACAGATTTGAGGGAATGTTTAGGATGTCAATATGAATTGAAAACTCATTCAGTTTGTGGTCTAGAGGTCCGCAAGCATCTACTCCATTGTGACAGTGATCACAAACTGTGTTCTTGAGGTTCCAGATGAAGGAGATAAGGATTTCAGTAAGAAGATGTAGTGTGGATGCTCTTGGTGATTCATGCATGCTTGTGGTCTTTGGATTATGTCTAGTTCATGTTGGTGGTCCACATTGGAGTTTGAGCTCGCAATTGAAGAATTACTTCCAGATGATGGTGTTCTTCCTAAGTCTGGCCGACTGGATGAGTTACACATCCTATGGATGATCTTGAAGATGTTATGTGAAGATTGGCTTGTTCCTAGAAGAAGATTGAAGTCTCAGATCTGTGTGGCCGATAGTGTGTTTTTTCGCATGAAGTCTTTTGTAATAAGTCATGTTGTATTTATGTACTTGCTTTGTTATGTATGCTGACTTGGATGATAATTCCTAAGTCGATGTTTTGTATAAATAAGGAGTTGTAAAGTCATCTCAAAGTGTGTCTTGTGGAGATGAGAGTGTGGTAGAAAGGAAAGGAGTGAAAGGTGGAGCAGAAGTATTGGGCCTAAATGGAACTGACTCAAGCATGGTAAAGATGCTATTCTTCAGTTCAAGTATGTGATACTTATTATTCTGTAGACAGTGTGTCTCTTGTAGGCAGTGGGCCTCTTGTGAGCAATGTGATCAGGTAGTGAACCCTAATTAGAATGTGTCATTTTGTTCTTTCTATTCTTCTAACAGAGAATACAATCTTGGGTTAATCACCTCGTGGTTTTTCCCTTAATCGGGTTTTCCATGTCAAAATCTTGGTGTCTTATGTGTTGATGTGTTTCTTTTCTTGATTTAATGCTTTATGTTTCCATGATTGATTTATTATTATGCCACTGAATTACAAAGTGGATTTAAGTATTTAATTGGAAGAAATTTTTGGACAACTGATTCACCCCCCCTCTCAATTGTCTGTCCTAAATCTAACAATTAGTATCAAAGCTAAGTTCCTCTAAAAGAGCTTAACCACTTGAGGAGATCCAGGATGTTGTCCTACAAGAAGGATAGTCCAAAGTTTGATGGAACCAATTTTAATCTTTGGAAAAGTCACATGCAATGTCACTTACAATGTATGGGAATGCAGTACTGGACCATGGCTTCAACGAAGTATACTCCTCCACAGAATGGCCTGAAAACTGCAAATGAAATCACAGATGCTGAAAACAATTTGCGGAATAAAGAAGCTCTTCTAAGTGCCTTGTTTGATTCAGATCTGACAAATGTTGTTGACCTACAAATTGCTTTTGAGATTTGGGAAAAACTAGAACTTCTGCATGAAGGAGACAAGTATGTTAAATGTACAAGGCTACAGAGTCTGAAAGGAAAATTTAAAAATCTGAAGATGAGAGAAGATGAAAATATCACTACTTATATGCCAAGAGTAAATGAGCTTGTTTGTGGCATTAGATGTGTGTTGTGTGGTTACACAACACGCCCCATTTTGACTTGGCAAAACAGGGACCCAGCTTTTGTTTTGGCTTGTGTTGTCTGTTTCTGGCGGTTTTGGTAAAATTAAGTCAGGTGCATCATCATCATGAGGGTCAGGATGAGGTAGGTCATCATCATGAGGTTAGTTTTTCAAAGTTCATATTTTGTTTCAGTGACTTCATGGTTAGAAAGAACTTGAAATTTCATGCAGGTTTGCCTTTTGCATCACTTGAAAATTCGTCCATATGAGGGAGTTGTGAGCGGTCAAAGTTTTGGTCAAACCTGATAATTGCTATATGAACATCATCATCATGATATTTGGAAAGCCCCCCGATAATATCCTGAGGTCGAAACATCCGGACGTCAAGTTTAAGTCGTAGTAATCTTTTCCCGTCAGGCGGTCTTTTATATCGCCAAAGGTCATCATCATGATCTTACTTTATCACCTGATGAAAATCATGCAGTCCCGAAACATCCGGACGTCAATCTTAAATGCTAGTGTGTTTTGCCCGTCAAGCGAGCATCATGATATTCTCACATCGCGATCATCATGATATTCCAACATCACCCGATATTATAATATCATGCTGATATTATAATATCACCTTACTTAGAGAAATCTGCCATCTGCATAATTTGCGCGCGCACGACAGTCTTGGTGAGATCATCATCATCATATTTCGAGACCCGACATTTCTTAATATCCTCCTGCCCTCCTTTTGTGTGATCATGATGATCATCTTATCTTTCGGAGCAGAGGGTGATTTTCGTTTCTTAAGTCATGTTGAACAAGATCATCAGGATCTTGTTCGTCTCTCCCAACAGTTCGTAATATCATCCTGCCGACGAGTATAACCTTTTGCAAATATGATGATGACGATGACGTCACCATCACCTTTGTCCTTCGGCAGGATATTTTCCAGGGTATGATCCTGTTCGCCAATATGATGATGACGATGACGTCATCTTCGAAGATTAACACAAGCCCCGGATATCCTGATGACGTCATCAGGACTTTCAGCAGGATCATATTTTTGATCACCCAGTGCGTATATGATGATGATGATGTTCATCATCCTGACCTTGCGAGCGGATTGCCTTCTCCGAAAAAGGGTCATACTGCTTTCATGACCTGATCATCTTCCTTAGAGGGAACCCGATATTCCATTTATCTCCTGCTCTTAACGAAACATGACGGTGACGTCATCCCTTTGCATTTTATTGAAGCCTGATGATGACGATGACGTCATCATGATTTTCCTCAACGGCAGGATCATTTTCCAAGTCCTCCTGTTTGTCTTCATCATGATGATGATGACGTTGTCTTTCTTTCCCGAATGTGCAAGAACAAAACATCCTGATGTGCTTTTTATCAGAGCATTGGGAAAGGAGGATCATCATATTTTGTGATATCCTGCGGCCACTTTGAAGTATATAGTTGGTCATCATCATGATTTTTGGCGTCGGTATAACTGTTGCCGTCGGCCTAAGGTAAAATTGTCACCCTGATCATATGTAGTCACGCCGATGCAAATATGATGATGATGCAAGGCCGGATTCTAAGGATGGTTGAGGGGCGATTATTTCTTTGTATAATCTGAGATCATCATCATCATATTTCGAACCCGATATACAAGAAAATGGGCAAAAACATGAAGCGATAGAAATTTGAGAGCCCGACTGCCTGATTTTGGTCAACGAGGGTTGACCTGTTTGTTTTTATGCTGTTTATGCATTTAGTGCATATTTTCACAGGTAAGACCTGATTGCCTGTAGCTGCACGTGGGGAGGTATGTTTAATAAAGTGTTTACTTCCTGTTGTTTATCATGATGATGATGAACCTTATGTTTGTCTGTTTACTTGCAGGAAATCATCATGATGCTGCTGAGGCTGAACATTGAAATAATCATGATGCTGCTGAAGCTGAACATTGAAGTCACGATGCTGCTGAAGCTGAGCGTTGAGATCATGATGATGCTGCTGAGGCTGAGCATTACAAAGTTGCGCATGGAGTCAACATGGACCAGACATGAAGAAGATATTGTCAAATATGCTGTTTGCCAGCTGGAGACCGAATCAAGTCGAAGATGCTGGAATATTCTGTGCCAGCTGTACATTTGCTAACTGACGAAGCATGTGCTTTTCATCTGGGCCGTTGTTTGTTATGAGAGGATCCTGATCCTTGGATCATTGTAACCGTTTTCTGGCAGTTGTTCTATATAACATCCAGAGCTTGTCATTTTAAAAGGAGGAATACATTAGAATACACAGAGGCATCTGGCGCAAAGAGTCAATTACTGTAGAATAAGTTAGGAGATCGGATTACTGAGACTAATGAAGATAGAATTGTTGAAATGTCAAGGTTCTTTCTTCAGATCACTGTGAATGTACCTGTTCTTGAGCATACTGAATGAATATGAAGTTCCAGATTACCTCCTGATTGTAAATTTTACGTAATCTTCTGTTGATTTCTGGATATGTACTGGTGAATGCTGTGTTCAACTGGAAGCGCTTTCATTTCATTACATGTTGTTGTCAACTTTCCTTTGAAGCTTTGCACTAGATCATGCGGATTTGTGGAATGTCCTGGTGAAGTATGATTTCTAGTTTTCCTTCTTTTCATTGCAAGTATGGGAGCTTGTATGTGAATCAGTGATCTAAGTCCAGTAATTTTAGGAATCTCACTCTCTAACCCTTTTCCTTTTTTCAATTTCATTAATTCATCACCATAACTGCAAATCATGATAAATAACAAGCAGAAACAGTGAAATATGCTGAAATCCCGTAGGTAACTGAAGATCCTTAGCATATTTGGTTAAATGCATGTAGTATTGGAAATATCATGCAAAGAATCATAAATAATGATAGAAATCATGCAAATATCAGCCTGTATGCACATTATTTGACTAAATTTACAGTGCAGAGGTAGAATTGTTGGAGATTTATGCAGAGCGAACATCCAGAGCAGGATATTTGAAGATGATGATGATGAACAGTGCAGAAACACGTAAGGCCCCTGAATGGAAAACAGCAACACACATCAACCACTGAGTAACGTCAGTAGATTAAGACCTAATCAACGGAGACTTGGGATCATGAATTCTTTGAATTCATCGTATCTTTCAAGATGAGTAAAGGTTGTTGTGTAACTTTTATTCTATGTTTGTGAATGACTAACATCATGACCAACAATGTGCTAGTGGAGTCTTGGATGAAGATGAGATTGTTGGCAAAGTTCTTAGATCCCTTCCTGCTTCTTATAAATACAAGGTTGCTGCCATCGAAGAATTTAGAGCCCATTCAGGTGTCACAAGAGATTAATAGGTTGGTAAATTGGTTACATTTAAATTGACCAAGTTTGGAGATGCCCCCCAAGACTAAATATGGATTCAAAGCTAGTGCCTCTGTAAAAGGTAAACAAAGGTTTGATCTGGGAGAGAACTCTTCAAGGAAACTATCATGGTATGAAAAAGCAAGAAAAGACTTGGAAGAAGAAGTAGAAACTGCTCAACTTGAAGCAATTATTACAAAAATACTGCGAAGAGGATTCGGTAAGTATGAAGGGAAATTGCCTTTTAAGTGTTTTAACTACAATAAAATTGGTCATTTTGCCTCAAGGTGTCTGGAAATATTTTCAAGGCCAAATCCTAATAGATCAAGGTTCCAAAAGAATTGTTACTATGTTCTTGAAGAGGATGATAATGAAGGAGTAACAGATGATGAATCAGAGACAGGAAAAAAATCTGGAAGTGATTTGGTGTTTATTGCCATCAAAGAAGAAGATCTAATGCCCTCTGAATCTGCCAATCATAAAGTTGTAGAAAGAGCTCTGGCTGCCCAAGTTGAAGAAAAGAATGATTGGATCGGTGCTCTCACCATATGATAGGTGAGAAAAATAAGTTCATAGATTTAGAAAGGTATGAAGGAGGAGTGGTAAAGTTTGGTGATAATTCTGCTGGTAGAATCAGAGGTAGATGAACTATTTCTTTTGATGGAAAGAACAAAACCAGTAATGTACTATATGTTGAAGGATTGAAGCACAATCTTCTCAGTGTTGGACATTTGGTGGACAAAGGCTATGATCTCTGATTCAAGAATGGAAAATGCAATATCTTTGAAAGTTCTAGAACAGAGATTGCATCTGGTACTCAAACAAAAGGTAATATCTTCCATTTAGTTGGTACTGGTAAAAGTTGTCTATTTGTGCAAATTGATCAGAGTTGGCTATGGCATAGGAGGATGTGTCATGTGAATTTTAATAATATCATCAAGCTAAGCAACACTCAGGCTGTAAGAGATCTTCCAAAACTGGTGAAACCTACAAATAGTTTGTGCAAAGAATGTCAGTTTGGGAAACAAAGCAGAGTTTCATTCAAAAGCAAGGAACAATCTTCTACCGAATTATTGGACTTAGTTCATACCGATCTATGTGGTCTGGCAAGAATAAGGAGTGTGCAAGGTGATAGATACTTCATGCTATTAATTGATGACCATTCCTGGATGATGTGGGTTACTTTTCTGAAAGAGAAATCAGAAGCTCTTGAGAAACTCAAAATATTCAAGGCAATGGTAGAGAATGAAACCGGATTAAAATTAAAATGTCTCAAGTTTGATAGAGGTGGAGAATTCACATCCGGTGAGTTCATAGAATTCTGTGAGAAACATGGAATAAAGAGACAGTTGTCTATTCCTAGGACTCCACAATAGAATGGAGTAGTGGAGAGAAAGAACCAGACCATCTAGGAAGCATCTAGGACCATGATGATGGAAGTAAATGTTTCTCGGATCTATTGGAGAGAAGTTGTTAGCACTGCAGTCTATACTCTCAATCAAGTACAAATTAGAAGTAATACCGGTAAGACTCCTTATGAACTTTGGTTTGGCATCACTCCTACTGTGAGGTATTTTAGAGTCTTTGGTAGCAAATGTTACAATAAAAGAGATGAAGATCTAGGAAAATTTGATGCTAGAAGTGATGAAGGAATATTCTTGGGTTATTCTACTCAAAGCAAAGCATACCGGTGTTATAACAAGAGATTAAGGAAGATTGTGGAAAGTACAAATGTGAAGGTTGATGAAGGAATTGAAAAACCCTCAAGGTTTTATGAATATGATGAAGATGATCAAAATTATGTTTTTGTTCAAGAAGTCCAAGCTCCCTCTGAAATTTAGATTCAAACTGATCCGGCAAATCAGGAAGAAGAGATAGGTTTGAATGAACCTGTTCAAGAATTAGAAGTGCAAGAAACTACCAAAGTTCCAATGTATGTAAAACTGAATCACTCTGAACATTAGATTATAGGTGATAAAAGCAAAGGTGTACAAACAAGAAGGATTGCTCAAGATTCAGAAGAGTATTGTCTGATTTCAAAAGTTAAACCTAGGACAGTGAATGAAGCTTGCAATGATGAAAACTGGACTAAGGCAATGGAGGAAGAACTAATGCAAGTTGAGAAGAATCACACATGGGATCTTGTTCCCAGACCTAAAAACAAGAATGTGATTGGAACCAAATGGGTCTTCCGGAATAAACTGAATGAAGTTGGTGAAGTAATCAGAAATAAATCCAGATTGGTCTGCAAGGGTTACTCTCAAATAGAAGGAGTTGATTTTGAAGAAACTTTTGCTCCAGTGGCAAGAATTGAAGTAGTCAGATTATTTCTTGCTTTTGCTGCCTTCAGGGATTTCAAAGTGTATCAGATGGATGTTAAGTCTGCCTTCCTAAATGGTGACTTGGAAGAAGAAGTATACATTGAGTAATCAGATGGATTTCAATTGTCTGATCATGGTGATGGTCTGCAAGTTGAAGAAAGCACTGTATGGACTCAAGTAAGCCCCAAGAGCCTGGTATGAAATTTTGGATAAACATATTTTGAAGATTAGTTTTAACAAAGGTACTGTTGACAGTAATTTGTACTTCAAAATTGATCATGAAAATATCTTGATTGTTGAAGTATTTGTTGATGATATCCTTTTTGGAGGAAGAGATAGTATGTCAAATGAAAAGTGAATTTGAGATGTCCATGCTTGGAGAAATAAATTTCTTCTTGGGTCTACAAATCATTCACACTAAGAAAGGAATCTTCATTTCTTAGACCAAATATGTGAAAGAATTGTTGAAGAAATTTGGGATGGAAGAGTCAAAACCAATGAGTACTCCCATGGCAACTGGATGTAAATTGAGCAAAGATGATGACTCTCCTGAGACTGATCAGAAAAAGTATAGGTCAATGATTGGAGGATTGTTCTATCTCACTCAAACTAGACCTGATATTATGAATGTTGGTCTTGTTGCTAGATTCCAAGCTGATCCTAGAGAATCTCATGTCATGGCAATCAAGAGGATTTTTAAGTATCTAAAAGGGATAGTTGAGTATGGTTTATGGTATCCTAGAGATCATAATTTCTCTCTTCATGCATATACAGATGCAGATTGGGCAGGAGATGTGGATGATCAGAAGAGTACCAGTGGTGGAGCATTCTTTTTGGGGAAGAGATTGGTTTCTTGGCTGAGCAAGAAACAAGAGGCAATATCTCTGTCCAGTGCAAAAGTAGAATATATTGCAACAGTAGGTAGTTGAACTCAAGTTTTGTGGATGAAGCAAATGCTAAGAGACATAAGAGTGGAGTATGAGGAGCCTATCACAATCTTCTGTGATAATTCAAGTTCAATAAATATATCTAAGAATCTGGTGTTGTATTCAAAGACTAAACATGTATCCATCAAGTTTCACTTTTTGAGAGAGCAAGTGAACAAGAATGAAGTCAGATTGGAGTTTGTGCCTTCCAAGGATTAGATTGTAGATATTTTTACCAAACCTCTACCTAAGGACTCTTTTGAGTATCTCAGGGAGAAGTTAGGGGTTATTATCCCTTCGGTGATGAACTAAGGTGCATTGATGTGCATCAGTCTGGTGGATATCACAGTCATATCTTGTGGTCCGGATTGATGATGGGGAGCTGCTACTCAGGGGGAGTAGCTGGTATGATTCTGAAGTGGTGGAGTTGCAAGTATGTTCCCTTTGCCATTGATGTCAAAGGGGGAGAGAAGACATGTGAAAAACAAGTGGTTGCTGATCAAAGAGGGAGCAAGAAAGGAAGAGAAGTTGTGATAGTGAGAAGTTCTTGTCTTGATGATTAAAATAGTTTTTCACATCATATGTTGCCATCAATGACAAAGGGGCAGATTGTTGCAAGTATGGACCTAACCGGTGTTGTCATTGATGTAAAAATACTCTTGTTGCATTGATGATAAGGATTGGATGAGTTGTGTGCTGGGGATATTGAGAAAATTAGTCTTAATTAGGATCAGAGAAGAATAGTGTAGACAGTAAGCTAAAAATCCTAGCTAAGATGAAGATCAGAGGATACGCATCAAAGGGTTTGTAGATATGTGTCTTAAGGTGATCTAGTAAAGATTTCAGAGGTCCGCATGAAGATCTAAAGAAGTTGTGGCTGCTCAAGTAAAGCTAGTTCCGACAGGTGTTTAGAGGTGACAGAGTGACACAAATAGGTCCGGTGAGATCCGAAAATTAAATATCCTGTCTGGGGATTTGAGGGAATGTTTAGGAAGTCAATATGAATTGACAACTAAATCGGTTCATGGTCTGGAGGTCCGCAAGCATCTACTCCATTGTGACAGTGATGACAGACTGTGTTCTTGAGTTTCCAGATGAAGGAGATAAGGATTTCAGTAAGGAGATGTAGTGTGGATATTCCTGGTGATTCAGACAAGCTTGTGGAGGTCTTTGGATTGTGTCTAGTTCATGTTGGTGGTCCGCATTAGAGTTTGAGCTCATAATTGAAGAATTACTTCCAGATGATGGTGTTCTTCCTAAGTCTGGCCGACTAGATGAGTTACACATCTTGCGGATGATCTTGAAGATGTTATGTGAAGATTGGCATGTTCCTAGAAGAAGATTGAAGTCTCAGATCTGTGTGGCTAATAGTGTGTTGTTCCACGTGAAGTCTTTTGTAATAAGTCATGTTGTATTTATGTACTTACTCTATTATGTATGCCAACTTGGATGATAATTCCTAAGTCAATGTCTTGTATAAATAAGGAGTTCTAAAGTCATCTCAAAGTGTGTCTTGTGGAGATGAGAGTGTGGTAGAGAGGAAAGGAGAAAAAGGTAGAGCAGAAGTATTGGGATTAAATGGAAATGACTCAAGCATGGTAAAGATGCTATTCTTCAGTTCAAGTATGTGATACTTATTATGCTGTAGACAGTGTGTCTCTTGTAGGCAGTGGGCCTCTTGTGAGTAGTGTGCTCAGGCAGTGAGCCCTAATTGGCATGTGTCATTTTGTTCTTTCTATTCTTCTAATAAAGAATACAATCTTGGGTTAATCACCCATGGTTTTTCCCTTAACTAGGTTTTCCACATCAAAATCTTGGTGTCTTATGTGTTGATGTGTTTTTGCTCTTGATTTAATGCTTTATGTTTCCATGATTGATTTATTATTATGCTATTGAATTACAAAGTGGATTTAAGTATTTAATTGGAAAAAATTTTTGGACAACTGATTCACCCCCCCTCCCAGTTGTCTGTCCTGAATCTAACAAAAATTGCATTATGCATTTGTGAATAGTATATGCATCTATTACAACCTTATAACTCCCATGCATGCATCATCAATGCCTCACAACACCTTATTACTCCATGCATATTAACTTGTACATAGTGCACCTATACATTAATCATGGTTTGCATACAAAATCCTTATATCTCCATGTAAGGAACAAATAATTTGAATCATCATCACTTATCCATCATTCATAGCTTATATTATAAATTAAGCTTCATACATTACTTATGCCATATTAATCCACGTAAATAAAAATCAATCCCATATGCTTTTTACCACTTTTTCCATCCTTTGACTTTGAACCCCACCATATACTTGTCGTTTACTTTATCCTTCATATATGTCTTCCTCTATGCCTTTGAATTATTCCTTTCATTGACTTTATTAACATATGCCTTTTGTAAAAAACACATAAGGCATTCAACCTTATCTCCTCATTATTTGTTTTGACTTTTGCAAGAAAATCACAAGGCAATAATAATCTATGACCTCACGGGCCCCTTTTACCTTAGCACTAGGTATTATGATGTTGGTTCTTTGACCACGGTCATGAATTGGATAGTAATGATTCTCTTTAATTGTGAAGTCAAAGAGAGCTCAGTCGAGCTAGGGCAGCAATCAAAAGAAGAAAAACCCTAAACATATTGTTATTTTGTCATTTGTCTTCTTGTTACCTCTCAAGCTGCCACCATTACAAGGGTTTGATGTGCATTCTTCTAATGTCTTTTTGACTATTTCTGAGCTATTTGTAATATATTCATGCTTGGGTAAGTTCTCTTTCTGTATATTTCTATTTTTCTGCAAAAAAAATGATTAGAAAAACATCATTTTGGCTCCTGAAGCTGTCCCCTTTCTGGTTTTTTGCTTAGTAGAAACACAATCAAAGAATCTCTTCTTTTTGTTCTTCTGTCTGCAAAATATGCTCAGTTTGAGCTTTAAAAAAGGAGGAGATCTCTTTGTTTCTTTTTATATGCTTATTTATGCTCTAAAGCTACTCATACTCTGCGGTCATGAACATATATCTGAGTGTCTTCTATTTTGAAATGCCTGAGGGTTTGAATGTGCTTTTGGCTATGAAAACCTTTCACTGTTTCTGTAAACTATTTGATAAAGAGTGAAGCTTACTTTTCTATGAATAAACCCTCCATTTCCTTTGCATCTATCTTCAGCATATATGATACAGGTTTTAATATTTATGAAGAAAATGGCACTCTTCTGGCTCTTGTGTGGAGCTGAGCCTATTAGGGTTTATAATGAGGAAACTATAAAAACCCTTTGTTGTCTCTTTACACCATGATATAATGAAGAAAAAGAACTCTACCCCTTTTTTATGTGTTTGCTCCTTTCTTTCTTATACTGCATCATCTTTCTTTCTAACAAGAATTGTAACAATAAAAGAGCATGCATTTGTTTAAGAAAGGGAAAAGATTTACTCAGGTATGGAAACCTTAGTAGGGCTTATGAATAACATTTTTCCATTTTCTTTTCTCTGTTACAAGACAAGCCATCACAGCTCCTTAGCATATTGCTTACACCCTATACTTGCAGGTTTAGACTCTTATTGTGATGATTTGATAAAAAGAGGTCTTATATATTGTTTGTCTGCAAAATACTACTAGGGTTCTGTCCATTCTTTAACTCTCCTAGCAATATTTTAGTGGCTTTTTAGTGACAAAGAAAAGAAGACAGTGATTTTTTCCTTCATTTTGTTATTCCATCTTGGTTTCATGTACCTTGTCTTTGATGTACTCATACTTTGTGATGAAAACAAAGAGAAAAGGCTATAAAATAGGTATTGTTCTTATTTTCATTTTCCTATAGATGGACAATGCATATACCTCTATTTCTCTGTCATTTTACTCTCATACACTTTTCTCTATCATTCCCACTTGGCTCTTCTTATGTTCTTCTATATGCTCCATCTTTATATGACATTGATCTTTTATTACAGTTGGGGATGTTTGATTGCTGCACTCCTATGAAGGGTCTCTGTTTTACTGTACTACGATCATGCATCTTTGTCATTTTTCAACATACTTCTTTGCCACTATAGTTGTATTGTGATCTTTTATGACTGCTCCATTAAGGTTTACATTCTGAATATCATTGTCTTTGCATGTTGCAATTCCTTAGTTGTGTTTTGTATTGGTATGTGCTCCTCTTCATGACATGCTTACATACCTACTTTCTTCATGAGCTTCTGTGACCTTCAGGATAGACAATGTTGTCATGACAAAAAGTGAAGACTGTTGCTCCTTTGCTTCTGCCCTTCCAATGTAATGAACATGCATATCCATATCTTTGAAAATTTGTTCAACTTGCCCATTTTACTTTGTGCCTGATGGTGACTGTCCCTTCACTATCAAGATGTATGACATGATAATCATTTTACTATCCTCATCATGACTATCTTGTATGACAGTCTTCTTCTTGGCAGTCATATCACTGTACCTTGGTTTATGGACTTACTGTACTGTAATATCTTCAATAGTATGCTCATTATTGAATGCCATAACCTATGATATTAACATTTCTTCTGATCATTACATATCTGTGTCATCATGACTATTGATGACTACTTGACTGTACTATACCCCATGAAAGGTCTATGTGGAGATGCTTTTCATGGATTTGTCTTAAATTGTTCTTGTAACAGTCCCTCTTTTGACTATTTAGATGTTGCTCTATATTTTCTGTTGTTACTATATTGCTACAGTCTTCACCTTGCTCCACTGGCCATGTTGACTGTGTGACTATTCTATTATGTAAATGGCACTTGTGTGGTATCTCCTTTATGTGGCATTTAGATGGCATAGATACTCCATCACTATCCCACATGTTGTTTCATGATATGGTTGTTCTATCTATGAAGTATACAAACAACAATTTCACATTTCAATCATAACAAAAGATGAAAAGTATCTCTTCTTAGATGCTATGGATGTACCTCATCTTCTTTTGTACCTGTACATCTTGGCATTGCACTTTATTAATTAGGGAGTATGCTCATTGTTTATTCTGTAGCATCTGTATGATGAAGGCAAGAGGATAGGTGTATGATTAGAATTTTTAAACATGATTGTCTGATATTGACAAGGTCTATCTGAAGTGAGCATAGTTTATAGGATCAACTGGTCCTCTTCTCTTCTCTTCTCTTATGATGACTTTTATGCTTCACTTGATGTGCTGACTATTACATCATAGTGTATTCTATTTATCACAATCTAATATCCTTCTTGAATGAATAAAGAAGGAAACATGTTGGGCTCAACCCTTGTGGGAGCCACATTTTCTCCACATGCTTTAATGTCTTCAAATCAGCAACATTACTTTTCCTATACTTGCATAGTGAACAAACAAGTTAGCATAAAAACATACCTCCTGGAAGTTGATTGATCTCTCTCATGATGATGTGATTTATTACATATGCCTGATTTTGATCCAATCACATTAATGCATAATGTTTGCAAGTTTTATGTCTGTTGATAGAGCATATGATGAATTTACATATCTGGAGCTTCTAACAAAACCTCTCTTCAACCTTGTAGGTTCATTGTCCTGATTGTTAGGAATTTATAGGTCTAATTAAACCAATTCCACATAACCCAATAGGAGAAATAAGATGTTGAAACAAACCATAATGCAAAGATCAAATGAACAAGCAACAAGAGAACACAAGATATACCCTGGGAAAACCCTTTGCAGGGAAAAACCTAGCCTCCAAAAGCATCCACGCTCAAATGTATTATTCAACAATATGAAATTACAATACAATCCATGAGCCTCCATGAATACCTCTGAACCCATCAAGCACCTCCAATGCATCCTCCATGTGTATAAGCATGAATCCACACATCACCTGCCATGCTTCATAGTCTGCACTTACAGGAGAGAGCTCAATACAATGACAACCTCTCACAAAACCTCCAATCCACCTATAATGAAACAACCAACATTACCCAAACCACTAACCATGTGCTTGCTTTTATAGATCAAGCTCACACAAATACAACTTGTGGTATTGGATAAAACCATGTGCCCCAAAAACCATGGTAACACAAAACTATTAACTTATAAAACCACTTGACCCCACATTTGACTATTGGTACTAACTTTTCCCAATTAATCAAATAATACAAATAATAATTAATTACTCTATGTGTCCCACACACATAAAATAACTAACCTAATGTTACAATACAACTTATACAAGTGGTAACCGAACACAATAGTACAATATTATGCAAGGTGTACAACACCTATCCCAACATTCTCCCACTTGTTGTATACATTGCATAAAGGTCAATACATGAAATACATCATCATAGGTAAAACATGAAATCACATGAATCTCCAGAATGCTCTCATGCTCCAACAAGATACCTGCAACAAAGCAAAGTGACCACCATCTCAAGCAAGAACTTTTATCATCCTCCAGTGTGCCACCTATGGAAGAAAAGGAACATGCCAAGGTGAAGATGTACCAATCCAAAGAACACAAGCATCAAATCCAAGTGATAACATAAGGCTCCAAGTTGCTGTCAAAGGTAAAAAACCCACATGACTAGAAATAGCACCCACGACATATGCTAATACATCCAACCATCCATACCTCATAGGTATCAACAACATCAACAAACTCATGCCAATAACATATCCAACCCATAAACTATAATAACAAGCTCCATGAATAAAACCTGTCAATGAAGAACACATACATCCAAGAACTCCCACTGCATGGGTAATGTCAAATCTAAAAATAGATCCAAGGCATACCAAGTCTATCAGTCAACACTCAAACCAAGGTGTGGCTAATCAACAATCCAATGTAGTACCAAGAACAATCATAATGATCCACACATGCATGATAAATTGCTGCATACTCTCTCACAACATGTCACCATAACTCTCCCAAAGTCCAACCATATCAACATGATCCTCTAGGAAGTAGCCATAAGACAAAGAGAGAAAACCTATAAATCATAATGTCCTTCTACAAACACCTCAAAGTGCTAAGTTGTGTCAAGTATGATCACCTCTACAACCCCAAATGAAAAGCCTCAACAACACCCAACCATTCAATCTCATAAGATCAAATGAACATATATAACATGTAACCAACATGGATGTAAGCCTCTCTAATCAAGGTAGACCAAACTCATAACTATTCCATAACCAGGAACAAGCCCAATCACATCTCCTAAACTTCTCATAATGAACATCATAAATCAAACCATATGAACAAGAAGATAGCCATGCTAACATCCCTCAAATGAACCCTCCAGAACCAATAACTGTAGCTCAAGATCCATATCTATGAGAAGATGAAACATAAAGTAAAACACATCTAAAAGGATGGGCAATACCTCATAGATGATAAACTACCGAGTAGACCAAGAGTGGGGAATGAGAATGCTCCTCCAGGATACACCAAGCCACAATGACTCTCTCCAAGAACACTCTCCTCTAGGTCCATAATAAACTCTCATCCATATCCAGGTGTAAGGCTCCTCGGTCTTTCTGTTGAAACCTCCAAAGAGTAACTGTCTCAACAAGTGTCTCTAGTGACAAGAGAACTCTAGCCTCACCTAAGTCTCCAAGTATCCATGAGCACCTGTAACTGACCAATACATGCCAAACTCTAAATGCAACATAGCACCATCATGAAGTAATCAAGCAAATGATCAAAGTACTCAATACCAAGAGAACAAACAAGACCACTATCAATGCTCCTACTGCACATCTACATAATCAAGAAGCTCATCATGACATCATGATCTAACCATCTCCTCATAAGAAGATCACATGCAACAAAGCATACAATGATGCATACATCATGTCTCAAGAGAACCTGTATCATGCCAAAACTCTAATCTAGAATCAAGAGTAAACCATGACATAATATCAACATCTCTAAATCAAGGACAAACATGTCAAACTGACAAATCATAATCCAACATCTTAACTAAAGACTCAAAGAAGTCCTCCATAGTAAACCAAGATGTCAACATCTCCAATCATATGAAGATAACCATCTCCTAAAAATTGAACTGAAGATGTCAAAGAACTCTCACAACCAAGAGCTCCTCCATGACACCAACATCCACTATAGAAGATCATCCATTATATATGATGAATCCAACATGCTGCCAAAGCTCCCACTGAACCGTGATACCGATCTATCTATGACAACAAAATAACCATCTCCTAAATGAAGATTATCCATGGCCCCAAACCAATCAAGGAATCCCACTGTAACATCAATAGCTCCCAAAAGGTCTAGTGAACCAAAATCTCCAAACAAGAAGATAAAACCATCACTATCAAAAGCTAACATAAGAACATGCATCCAAGCTCTCCATGACATTGTGATAAACATTCTGCAAGTCCCAACAACCAACTAACCAAGCACTCTAATTATCCATCCTCTTATCCCAAAGCAACATACCAATGCGCAAATGACCACAGACAAGGCCAACTAACGAAGTTTGCATAAACACTAAATCAATCTGGTGGATAAAGATAGTCCACATCTGAGTCATCCCACTATAGCCAATGGGTAGCTAATCCACAAAACTACATAACTTGAAGATCCAAAATAGGTGTAACATGCAAACTCATCATCACACTAGTAAACTACAAACTGAGATATCAAAGAAGATAACCTATAGACTCCAAGACTCAAACACCAAATCAACTCTAGATTTGATTTGCCAATAAGTCCACAAATGAATAACCATAGTCAAGGAACTAATCAAGCATCTAGGAGATAAGAATAATCCCCTAAAACAACACCACAACACCACCTATAATCATGAATCGAACATCATAGCCCATACCTGTCAATCACATACATGATCATGTCATGCCAATGCAAAAGTATGCCTGCATATCCATGACACCATAATTATCATCATCATTGTACCTGTACTCAACTCCCACTGAAATGAGACTCCAAGTCTCACACGAGTATCAACCATGTCCTCAAACTAGAGGACAACCTGTACCTGTTTCCATCAAAGTCATAACTCTGAAAACACCTGTAAACCTATATCAGGGAGCACCAGATTTGAAAACCTAATATACCATGTTGATGGTCTCATAGCAACATGTACTCCCACAAGTCTATGCCAACAAATCCATCCGAATGCACTCATAAATGCACTCTGAATCTTAGGCTCCCAAAAATATCAAACAAGTACAATTCTATTTGTGCACACACAATTAAAAATCTACATTATCCAAATTGTAGTACACTATAAGAGCTCTCCAACACCTATCCAAAATCAAAAATCTGACTCTGTATGCAAAAGTTATGAGCATAAAACTGTACCGGAGCAATGCGGGCTTCAAACACCAAATTCTGACACAAAAAACAAAATCTGATCATGAAACCTATACCACTACATAGTACTCAGAGAGAGCTTTCTGACGCCTATAAGAAGTCGAAAAACCGATACCGTATGTGAAAGTTATGCCCGTCAGAAGAAAAAGCAATCCTAGGGCTAAAAATGGACCCCTGGTGGGCCCCTGTACCATGATGACGTGGCATGACGTCATTGCTGATGTCATCACTACTGACTGGGCATACGGTGGTGCTGACGTGGCATTGGGTTGGCATAATTTCATGTCTTCGACCAGCGGAATTCAAATGTTTTCCAATGTTGTTTAATACCTAAAAATGCATTACTAAGGAGGTTTGGTTTTTTTATTTTATAAAGTCCAAAATAAAAATATTAAATGCTGCCATTTTAAAAAAAATCTTTCCACCCCACCGCACCTTATGAAAAGTTTTAATAAATAAAAAACAAGGTTTTAAAGCCCACGAAGGGCATTCCTCCCATGCCAAAAGGTTTTAAATGACCTTTTTTTGTTTTAATGTTTAAAGGGCTTAAAAAGGCCGACAGGAGGGAAAGGGGGTTCGGCAGGGGGCCGACTAGTGTAGGCCGGCAGTACCCCCACCGTACTCTGCAACTGCAGGCGCAGGTACGAGGTCTGCGGACCCTGCCTGCATAAATTCTTTTTTTGTTTTTTTTTCATTTCAAATTTTTTTTCATATCTTGAATTTTTCATTCTTTTCGCCTATAGTTTTTTTTAAATTTTCTTTACAAAACTATAGAAAGACATTTTAACCTTTGTGCAGGAAATTTTTTTTTAAAAAAATTGTAGAGCATACCTTCGACTATGATGGTCGTATCGTCGAACCAGGGGGGCTTGAAATTTTGCATTTTGCTCCTGTCGCCGAATAGGTCAAATTTTATATGAATCTTCATTTCTTAGGCCTCCTGGACTTAATGGCAAGGTCCGTTTTGTCCTAGGAGGTCATCTGTAGAAGTTCCTCCTCAAAACCCTCATGAAACCAAAACCTGAAAACCCTCTTCAGCCATGATTTTTCAATCACTCGATCTGCAACATATACAACAAATCTATAATACCCATGTCATGCCCACTTTTACCATGCGGTTCTAACATGCATTACATGTGTCATGTCCACATGTACCATGTGGTCATGACATGAAATACCAAAAAATTTTCCACGCTTCCCTAGAAACCCCCTCACACGCGTAGGCGTGCTCGGCAGCGTACGCTTAAGGCGAAAACAATATGGTTGTCGACGGGGTACCAAGTACATGTGCGCACACCCTACGCAAGAAAATGCTTGGTTTCCTGACTTAGGTTAATCTCACGAATTACATTTGAACAATAGTTGTTTTAGGTGATAGATCATTTTTCAACAAAGCATGATCATCTGTTTCCTCTTTCCATTTTCTGGAATTTAATATTAATTTCTCCTCCTTTAGACTTAGCATTTTCAACCAAGCCCGTTCATTTGCCCTCTCTTCCTTTTCTTGGAATTTAATTTTGATTGTATTTCTATCACATTCATTTTACCGTTTCTCTAAAATTTAATTTTGATTGTATTTCTATCTCATTCTCCTTCCCGTTGTGCAAGATCTTCTTATGTTATCCTATTTTTTTCTTCACGTTCTTTATTGAATAGCATTAACACTGTATCCTTTACATTATTCCTAATTTCTTGGTAAACCAGATCACTTAAACAGGGTTGGCTAACTTCACTCGACTCAGTCCCCCTAGGGTTCTGCTCTAGGTTTTAGTTCAACGTTTGAATTAATTTTAATAATCAACCTATTCCTAAATAGGATTAACGGTAGGTTAAACTTACTTAGTTCTCTTAGCCATGTTCAGAAATGCCGCGCATTTTCTTCTCTTTGTTTTCCAAGGTTAGTTGTTCTTTCTCTTTCTCTCTCTTTTTTTCAATTGGACGTTTATTCTCTAAATCTACAGTTGAGTTTAAAATGGCCACTCTTGGAATGCCTGTGAGGGCTTGTTTGCGTTTATTTTTAGTGTCCTTTGTAAATGAAAGGATCATATTTTCCTCTTCATTTTCTTGTTAAGTAATTTGTGATAATTGTTGAAACTTTCAAGAAACTCTTACTTAAAATTAAAATATATTTTCCTATGCTCTTTTTATATTATGATTATATTTCTCCTTATAAAGTTAATTTAAATATAGAATAGAATAAGTTCACTTTAACTCACAATTTCATTAATAAGTTCCTTAACTGTAAAGAAAGTATAGAATATATATAATAAATAAATAAATAAATATATATATATATATATATATATATATATATATATATATATATATATATATATATATATATATATATATATATATATAATTTGTTAAAACAGATTACTATCCAATAATTCATTAAAAACAGAGCAATAAGTTAATTTATTTTTGCAAATATAAACATTGTATTTCTGAATTGCAACTCTGAGTTTAAGCATCTATTCAATTTGTATTATACAATATGCATAAACAAATCCCACTTTCCTTGATTTAAAATTTCTATTTGAAGTCAAATGTTTTAAACTACATATAGTTTTCCTTCAAATGAATAGTGAAAAGTGAATAGTAAAAGTAAATAGTGAATAGTAAAAGTGAATAGTGAATAGTGAAAAGTGAAAAGTGAATAGTAAATGTGAATAGTGAAAGTGAATAGTGAATAATAAATAGTGAAAAGTGAATAGTAAAAGTGAAAAGGTCCCCATCCTAGGAAGAGACCCTCAAGGTGGCGGTAATTTCAAAAGCAATACTGCAACCCAAATTTCATTTCTTTCATGGTAGCAAAATTACAACTTCGCTTATAACAAATATAAAATTAATATTTCCACTAAGCTTACACAGAAATAATACTTTTACAAACTTAATTAAAACATCAACTAACTCATAACTTTGCAAGTAGAAGAAGAAAGAACTAGATAATTTTAATATCCTTTTAAAAACAAATTTTCTTTTCCTTTTCTTATTTCTAAATGGTAAAACTTAATGAACAAGAAAATTACAACTATCAACCCAAGAACAGAGGATTTCCTCACAACTAAAAAAAATAACAATTTATACAACAATAGGGAGATAATTTTCTCCTTCTAGAAAATCGACAAGGAAGGAGCTATTAAAAGATTAGGCTCTCCTTAAGACTTAAAGAAAATAAAATATTTTTTAAGATCCAATAATCTTCTCCAAGCTTCACAATAAGCTCCCAGAAAACCTGCATATCACACAAGGGAAGAAACACCACACAAGCTGCTCGCCTCCCTACTGTAGACTCGCAAGAGGGTCACCCCCGAGCTAGGGAGATCATCCACACACCTAGGGTATTTCAAAAATCCACTTCACAACAAGGTATAAACAACACACCAAAACACACATACACCCAAGGGAATTTATACAACATAAAAACTCAACAAAGGTGAGTTTACAGAGGGGTAAGAGAGTGGACACACTCAACTCTAGAGTACCACCCTTCACAATAATTCAACACAATTTTCCTCATGGCCTCAAGCCAAACAAGATAATCAGATTCCAAGGGATATCATATTTGGCTCTCAAGCCATATAACCAATTTTCTCAAATTCACACAAATGCCCTCAAGGCTTTCAACATCTCAAAAGAAACAAGGCATGCACTTAAGGAGGATCACTCATCCCTTACCCCACACTTGATGAGCATTTCTCCTAAGTGGAAGAAACTCTGCCAACATCCAAATAAAATTTTTCCACAATAACAAAATTTACAACACAAGCAAAATAAATAATTTTCACACATTCTTCATGCAACAAATAGAAATATAAAGGAAAAACCATGAATTCCAACCTTAAAAAGCCCTTTAATGGATGAAGTTGATGTAGAGTTCCTCTCTAGCCTCCTTTCCAATCTCCCTTCTAAAAAAGCAATCTCTCTATGATCACAAGCAAGGGACAATGAATGGAGGATATAGGATGGCTAGAATAATTTCGGCATTATGAGGCTATGAAGAGGAGAATAGAGAAGGAATTGAGCATAATGAGGATGCCAGAAGAAGATTTCCTAGAGGAAATTAGGCATGATAAGAATGCAAGAATGAAGTCCCCCGGCAAGAATGAAGTCCCCCTACAAAAAAAATGAAGTCCCCCTGCAAGAATGAAGTCCCCTCCTGCAAGAATGAATTTTTTTTCCCCCTAATTGCTTAGAGAAGGGTTTTATTTATAGATTTTCTAAAAAGGGAATGGAGAGTGAGGATCAAGAGTTGAGATCAAGGGCTCTCATTATTTGTGAATTTTAAATTCATAGTGGATGAATTAAAAAATTATTTTTTGGGAAGAGTGGATTATAACAAATTAAATTTTTAATTCCGTTAATGGAGGACAAAATGAATTAAAGATTCATTTTTTGGATAATGAAGGATATTAGCTAATTAAATATTAAGAATATTTAATTATATGTAAAAAAATAACCCCACTCCTTTTTCCACTATCCCAAGTGGGATTAAAAAAATAACCCCACTATCGCAAGTGGAATTAAAAAATATACCCACTATCCTAAGTGGGATTGAAAAATATCCCCACTCATGAGGTCCCCCACCATAGTCCTTTTCCAACACATGGAGAAAAAAAAATAAAGAAATAAAATTAGTAAAATAAAATTAAAGAGGGAGTGGATAACACACCACACCTCTTCATGGGGGACTCTCACCAAAAGTGAGGAAACAAAAAGACAAACCCTTCCATTATTGGTGGATTACGGTGTCATTCCATGACTTGGAAATGGGCTTGAGTGTTGGTTCCACTCATCCTATGCTTCTCATACCTCCAAATTCGTCACTTAACTTCACTGTGAAGTTAAGGTGACCATATGGAGGTTAACCAAAGGCTATCCTAGTCAAAAGGGACCCTAGACCCATAGGGTATAACCTAGGGTCAATTTTAACTTAGTTAGGACACTCAGGGTCAAGTTAAAACGCAAGAAAAGGGTCTCAAAATTTAAAATTCAAAAATAAGATAAAAATTCAAAAAAAATTTCTTACAACACATCATAATTCAAATTTACAAGAGGGTAGACCTAACTCATTCAACCTCATACAAGACAACATTACAACATTAAATCAAACACAGAGTTGATTTTGGTTCCTCGTGGAACTAGATCAACTTCACCAAGGGATTACAACATAAGGTGCGGAATGATCTCCAATATCTGTGGTTTTGTTAGATATACCTGCACACTCAACCTCAAAGTTAATTCCACATATACATATCATAGCCGAAGCAAATTTAATACATGCATTTCTAAAGCATACCATAATTCTTATAAACATAATGAAATCACATGACCATTTTCTTTCTAACATAACCCAATTAGTTTCCCTGTAATGTAAACATTAATCAGACATCACTCAATTAGTTTTTCCTATAAAATAAACATCTATTTAACATCACCCGATTTGTTTTCTCTTAAAGAAAACATCTAACTAACATCACCCAATTAGTTTTCCTTTAACATAATAAGATTTAATAGTTTGAAAATCTGAGATCAACAGTCCCACAAATGTAAAAGTATCAACAACAGTAAGGTAATTAGTCACATGTACGAAAATGAAAAAGTGTAGGCCTTACAACCCAGAACCGCCAAAATGCAATACAACCTGCACAAAACCTTGTAGTGTCCCAAATCCTTACATGCATTGCCATGGCTTCTATTTTGCACCTGATCTACACACACAAGGATTATACACATCCAGGGAGCTCACACCTCCCTCAACTATAAACATGGCTTTGATACCAACTGTTAGGAATTTGCAGGTCTAATTAAACCAATTCCACATAAACCAATAGGAGAAACAAGATGCTGAAACAAACCATAATGCAAAGAGCAAATGAACAAGCAACAAGAGAACACAAGATATACCCTGGAAAAACCCTTTACAGGGAAAAATCCAGCCTCCAAAAGCATCCACGCTCAAATGTATTATTCAACAATATGAAATTACAATACAATCCATGAGCCTCCATGAATACCTCTGAACCCATCAAGCACCTCCAATGCATTCTCCATGTGTATAAGCATGAATCCACACATTACCTGCCATGCTTCACAATCTGGACTTACAGGAGAGAGCTCAATACAATGACAGTCTCTCACAAAACCTCAAATCCACCTACAATGAAACAACCAACATTACCCAAACCACTAACCATGTGCTTGCTTTTATAGATTAAGCTCACACAAATACAACTTGTGGTATTGGATAAAACCATGTGCCCCAAAAACCATGGTAACACAAAACCATTAACTTATAAAACCACTTGACCCCACATATGACTATTGGTACTAACTTTTCCCAATTAATCAAATAATACAAATAATAATTAATTACTCTGTGTCCCACACACATAAAATAACTAACCCAATGTTATAATACAACTTATACAAGTGGTAATCGAATACAATAGTACAATATTATGCAAGGCGTACAACACTTATCCCAACACTGATCAGGAGCATAAGATTAAGACATGAAGATCAAACTACCGGATAGGAGATTCAACCTTCGATAAGGCAATGATGGATATCCATTTTCCTCATGTGTTCTTTTCTTTTCCTTTATCCACAGATGTATAGCTTGCACAATGTTTGCATTGGCTCAGTTTAGTCACTCCCATGACTTGTGTGGGACACATTTAAACATTCTTTTAAATATGATCAGTTATTTTACCTTTTGCAAATGATTTATGTATGTTTTCTTTTTGAATCAAGTACATGGGATAGAACAATTGAAACTAATTTGAAACATATGTTTAAAACATGATAATGAAATGACAGTTTATAAATACCTTTCCTTCACATTGAATTGTGATATTTGAATAATTCAACCACATCATAACTGAAAGATAAAACCAGTTAGATACCTGTCTTTCATTAAATGTCTAATTTCTTGTCATTTGATTAAACTTCACTTGTTAGGATGGTTTGACAGTTCTGATTGGACTATCATATTATCCTGACAAATGATCCTTTGTTGTTCTCTTGCCAAGATATCATACATTCAATTGATTGGTCATACACTTAAAAAAAAAAAATTCTTTTATCCCTCTTGTGACAACTGCAACTTAGGCCTTGCTAAATTAGGTGTGAACATAATTTAGTAGCATTAATCAAGGGATTAACTTAATTAATGTAGCTAGAGAAGATTAGTTAGTGGGCTAATGGAGGACTAAAATTAATTAAATAATAATTTATTTAATTAATTTTGGTCTAGGGGTCATGTAGGCTAGGGTAGCTTACAAATAATTAATATTTAATAAACTAGGCTAGGTTTAGGTGGTAGGGTAGGGGAGATTAGTTAAATAAGCATGATTTATTTAATTAATCATGATTAGGAGATGGAGAAATTAAATAAATAAATAGTGAGAATATTTATTTAATTAATGAGGCATAAAGTTGTAAGGTTTAGTGATAAATTAGATGAATTAATTTATCACAAGTGGATGATTTAGGAGGAATAGCTAAGGATGAATGGTTTAAGATAAATTAATTAAATAAATTGGATTTATTTAATTAATTGGTGAAGGGTAAATTAGTGATGTGAAGATGCAGGAAAGTGGCTTGCGAGGCAAGTCAATTTTAGGTGTCTATATTTTGCCCCTCTTTGAAATGGCGTTGCGGCTAAGTAACATTATTTCAAAGAAGTTTAAAATATAGTGTTAGATTGGACAGAAAGAGACTTTAGTTTAGAAGAATGAGGTTAAGTCTAGGGATGATGGTAAGGGTAATGATGCTCCCTTGAGAGGGTAGGCATGTTGTGAGAACACGGTTGTGCTTTCAAAATGGATGAACATGTTGATAAAGGGGATAATGATAGGATGATGATGGATGTATTGGAAATGGATGATTATTGTGCTGAGATGATTAAGATCAATACTAGGTTTGTTATAGCAAAGAGGATATTATCACCACTTAGGTATAGAAGACCAGGGTGATGATGTATATCCAACATTTGCATGGACTAGACATGAAGATAAGAGGGTGATCCCATGCATGCCCAAGATAGTACAACCTTGTCTAGACAAGGGAAGGGGACTGATAGCATAATCCCTTATACACAAAAGGTATGATGAACCTTAGATGCACAAGGAGATCAATATGCTAGAACCGATCCTATGATTCACAAGATATGAATACTAGCTTGGAGTAATGAGACCAACCCACAAGCACAACATACAAAAGGAAGACTATGCCCTATTCTAGATGTTTTCTCCAGGTACCATGAAATAGTGAGATCAAGGTAGCTTTGAGATGATCTTAAAATAAGAAAAAAGATAAAATCAATAACTAAAAGACCAACTGACCAAACAATCAACCATTGTATCTCTTGCCAAGATGGATGATGATAGGATGATGGATTCTACCTATTGTAGTAACGATATATCCATTAAGGTAGGAATCAATGGATGATTTGGATAATGCCCATTATAGGAGTGATATATCCTAGGGCATGGTTTTGATGGTTGATGTTGTAAGATTGGTGCAAGATATGATGGTTACAAGTTGTACGTTATGTTGATTTTATAGTTGATGATTTTTGTTAAGGGATGATTGCTTTGATAGGTGATGCGATGATTTGGATATTGTGTTTGGATCTAGTGTAAGCTCAGGGGATATGGACCATTCAATTGGGTTGGATGGGTGCATCTTATGTACTTGACTACTGGAAACTTCCTTCATATTCTAGACTGCCTACATACCCTATATCCACGGGATCAAGGCACATTAAGATGCAGGTGGTGATGATATGTAGTTCTGGTTTGTGATGATTTATTGGTGATAATATGTTTAGGTTGGTGATGAGATGTTGATGGAATGATGTTGATTTTTGGATGGATATTTTTGGGATTTTATGGATATTTTTATTTTTTTGGATTTTCTACATTTTTTGATTTTTTTGAAGTTTTGTGATTTTGGATAGAGAATGGTTTATTATGATATGGTTGCATTGGATTACATTTGTATAGCCTAAGTTCTGGATACCAATGACGAGGGAACACCAAGTCTAGAGGTGAAGGTGAATAAGGTGATAAGATTGGATGGGGGATTGGTAATGAAAGGATAATGGATAGGAGATTTCTGATAGATGGATGGATACATGAGGATAAGGGATATGATGGGGGGTAAAGGGTAGGGTAGGGATACATGATAAGTAGATGGAGGGATTGGTGATGGAAGGTGATAGAGAGGAATTCATGATAGATGGATGGAGGGGCTTGGGGATGGTCTCGAAAGGCTATGTTGCATAGGAATCATATGCCCCATTGTAGATATGATGATTAGGATTTTGCATGATGGGCTCATGTTTGGATTGGTCTTGTAGTAGATAGATGGATGGAGGATATGCTTGGAAAGGGACGTATGCCTCGAGGTGTCTAAAGCATGTTGTTGATATTTTTCCCCAGTCTTTATTAAGATCTAAGGAGGAAGATATAATAGATAGGATAGATGGGAAATGATAGGATAGAAGATGGAGGATAGGAATACAATAGGATATGCAAAGAATATTATGGATGTGGATGAAGGATGTGATTTTGTCCCTAAGTGTGGGGTACAAATGGATGGGAAAGGGATTATGCATGATGCCTACAAGGGGTTTTCATCATGGTACTTTCCCAAGGCACCACAAGGAGTGGTTTTCACCATTGGATGGATTTTTCTCTTTACTATTTTTTTGATATATATATATATAATTTTTTTTTTTATGGAATGGGGACTCTAGCATCTATTTCCATATCAAGGAGAATATGGTTCCATGTTGGATAGTTGTGAGGTAGATGGAGATAGAATTATGCACATGGATGTTGGTAGATAGGAGAAGATGTAATGGATGGTGGATAGTGCATTATGTAAGGTTTATGCAAAAGCATGGACCATAGGGATGTGATGGGAGAGATATGTAGGATAGTGGATGAAAGATGGAGAGATGGAGGTATGTGGGAATGTTGTAGGGTTGAGGGGAACCAAGACCAATGATTGCACACATCATGATGCATTTGGAAGATTATATTTTGGATGAGGGGTGGGTAGTAATGGGGATTGGGATAGGGGATTTTTGGATGGCCGATTTGGGGTTTTATGGACCCAAATGGACTTAGGAATTATGGGATTTTTAAATGGGGAGTAGGATGTTTGGGAATTTTGAGAGTTGGAGGTGGATGCCTCATTTGGATTGTTTACTTTGTGCTTAAGGACCCACACCATTTTTGTTATTACTTTTTCTTTTTATGGTGTGGGCTTTGGTAGCCTTTGGGATTTTTGATTTTTCTTGGGAGGGATAGCATCTTTAGGCTTTTGTGGATGTTTTGCATGTAGTGAGGCATCCCAATTTTTATATTTGAATACCATGGGTGTGTTAGTAGCTTCTAGTTTGGATGATGTGTGTTTTTGTTGGTCTTGATTTGGGATTTTAGGGGATTTATGGGTAGAGGGGTTAAAAGTGGATTTATGGATAAATGGATGAGGGGATTTGAGGATAGGGATATTAGGAGTTGGGAGGATAAGGGATTTAATTTTAGGAGTTGGAAGGATGGAAGGATAATGAGATTTGAGGATAGTGATGTTAGGAGTTGGTAGAAGTGGAGGTAAAGTTGATGGAGGGATGTGTTTGGTCACATGCTTTTGTAAATGATATGATGATGGAGGAGGGATGGAGACATATGATTTGGAGGTGTAATGAGGTGCACTAGGTTTGGGATTGGATGAATGGATTTTGGACGGTGTGTGGGTGGTACCAACATGTTTAGATTGTTTTCCTTGGGATGTATAGCCAAGGCCATGAGAGGATGGATGGAATGTGGTGTGGATGGGCTCCAAGATGCCTTGTTTGTGAAGGCCTAAGCATTTTCCTTGATAGTTCATATGTTGGAGCATACAAAATGCAATGGGATGTTTAGTACTTTGGAAACAAGATGATATTCCATTATTTGTTGGAAGAGGATAGGTGGTGGAAGGAAGTTGATCATTTCCTATGAGAGAGCCACTATGGATGAAGGTGTTTTTTTCCAAGTGGATAAGGGGATAGATTTGGAGTGGAATTGGTAGATGAAGGGGTGATAGAAGATGGTGTGGGATCAATAAGTTGATCACTATATGGGAGGGGATCAGGGATGGGATTAGATGGGATGATTATATCTTGATTAGGAAAGGGGTTGATGCTTCAACCTGCTTTGGATTTGATTCTAGGCATAGCTCATGTGTTTGTGTGGAGGTGGAAGTGATTTGGATAGATGTGGTAGGTTCTTGGATGGGTGTGATGGGCTCTTGTCTTATGGGCTATTCAATATATCTAGATGTTGGATTGGATGAGGGTGTTTGATTTGTGCTTATGGTAGGAGATGATGACAAATGATTCCTTGTTAATAGTGAATGGATGACATCCTTCATGAGTGTATGGGTTGAAGAACAATAAAATGGATGGATAATAAGGGTGGATGGTGTAGGATTAGGATTGGGATTGGATAGGTTGGTGATGGGATTAGGTAGTGATGGTTCTTGGATGGGTTCAAGGATAGGCATTGGATTAGATGGTGGCATTGGAGGGGCGGGGATTGCTACTATTCTTTGGAGGAAATCCCTCAAGGATTCTTTGGATGTTGTTGGCTTAGGATTTGGAAGATTTAATAGTGGATTAGATGGTGGATGGGTGATAGGGATTTATGGATTGGGAGATAAGTGGGCTAATGGGTTAAGGTTAATAGGATTACAGGGATAATGTGATGGGAGGATTGAGATTGATGGATTGTAAGGTAGATAGGGTGATGGATTAAGGTTGATAGGATTGGAGGGATATTGTGATGGAGGGATTGGAGGATGTGGATTAGAGGATGGGGGATTCACATAAGATAATGGTTGTGTATGTAGGCTTTGGATTTCATCTATAAGGTGTGCTAGGTTGGTGTTCTCTTGATCAAAGTTAGGATAACAAAGGTTGGGGGATGGATAAGTTGGAGGTATTGATTGGTTGGGTAGGTATAATGGCATGGATGTATAAGGGGATGAAGATTGATAT
The DNA here is from genome assembly GCA_027924645.1 of Cunninghamia lanceolata. Lineage (NCBI taxonomy): Eukaryota > Viridiplantae > Streptophyta > Pinopsida > Cupressales > Cupressaceae > Cunninghamia > Cunninghamia lanceolata. The sequence continues at coordinate 11,110,779 of BSBN01000320.1, forward strand.
AAGGTTGAAGGTTGATATGAGGTTGATGGGGTGGATATGTAGGGTATTGATGGGGATGGCATTGTTGGAGTCTAGGACAACACTGAGAGTGGGGGTGAATTAGTGTTGTGTAAACTTTTATAAATTTTTGCACCTTTTAAATTACAAGACAAAGAGAGATGAGGACATCAATAATTTGTTAAACACAAATGTACAAGTATGAATTAACACAAGATATGAGACTAAGACACAAAAGATTATACAAGAGGAAAACCCTCCTGGGGTAGAAAAACCTCTCAAAATTACCTCATTGGCTTATTAAGAACCTCACTGGTTACAAATAGGTCTCACTAACCAAGGAAGCTTCACTAGCTTTACAAAATGCCTCACTGGCATACACTGTGCCTCACTGGCTAATACAAGTATGCATAGGAAAGAAAATCAATTTAGGGGGTTACCTTATTTCACTCCATCACAAAACCTTATTCCTCCTTTAATCCTTACTGGACAAACTTTATTTCAATTACAATATATTCAACCTGATAAAGAATCAACATTTTACCATATCAATACTTGCAAAATACAATCTCTACAAATTACCATCTCAAGACATAATATACAAACTCCTAAATTGATCAAACATCAAACAATTTCATTCTACATCAATCATCTGATCATCTTGTCACTCTCTATATTTACCCCTACAAAAACATGATCTCATCCCACAACATCTCAACCCTATTTTCACTAGATGCAAGAAAAAATAAATTGACCTTGCAACAAATAATCAGATCATTTCATCTTCCTCAATCTGTATGATGTCCACCCACCAAAATCAATTCACAAGCATCAATATAAATCAAAAATAACTTTTGATATATTCCTCTCCTCTACACATTCAACCCTTCACCTACAAAAATTAAGATCATATATTTCTTCTTCAAAACCATTCACATTCCTTTCCCCTCTAAATAAATCATCTTCATATTCTCTCAATGAAGAACCTACAACAAAAAAAGACTCTTGACATTCTTCTCCATCTACAAAAAATTGTATAAATAAAACAATCTTTCATTTCCCTTTGTGCACTTCAAAGATCCTTTCAATTTCTTCTTCTTCTTCACAAATTCAATCTACAATAATAATATCTTCAAGAATAAAATCAATTTGCCCTTGTCAATAAAAAATCTCTCTATCATCTGTATGAAGTTCATAATCACCAAAAATAAAATCTCCATCCTGCAAATAAAGGATCTCAATAACATTTTAATCAAATTCTCTGTGAGAAAATAAATTTACTTTTTCATATTCGGACCCTCTTCATCACCTGCATGTAGAAGTCATAAAGACTCATGTGCTTCCTTAAAGCAATTTTAAAAATAATTTATCTTCTCACCATTATAGAAAAAGAACAAAAATACTTCATCCTTTGTCTTCAACTGCCATGAGGAAGATGTTAAAAAAATAAAAAGAAATCTCCAAAAGATTTGCTTTTAAAGACTTCACTAACTGCCTTTTAAGACTGTACGTAAAAAGGCTAAAAATAGCCTTACAAAGACACCTCGGGCAATTAACACGGTGACGTGTCAAGGGACGTCAATCTACAAGCACGAAAGAAAATTCAGTTTAAATAGAAACCATTGATAATATAAATCATGCCCAAGCAATTTTGAATATTAGCCTTTGATTCAATTTTACCGCTCGACCATGAAAAAGGTGACCAAAAGAGCAAGTTCCATAAGGAAAGGGCTGGTGAAAGAAATGTTTTAATAACCCTCTAATAAGTCACTTTTAAGTGACTAGCCTGCAATAATAGGTCAACTTCTTTTTATAACAAAAAGTGCATCTTGTTTGTGATGGGCAAAGAGTAAAGAGTTAGGTCTTTTAGAAAGCACTTAAGGATATATAGCATTAGAACATTGATATTAAAAGATGATAGGTCCTAATAACAACAATTTTCAACAAATGAAAATTTAGACTATCTGGCAGAGAACAAAATAACAGGTAGGACCTTAAAGTGAAGCAATGATTTGAGAAACCAATCTTGAGAGGTTTTATACTTAGGATTTTAGACTTTAAACCTTTAATGAACTATGAGCCCTTAAACAAAATTCAATGATGGAGCAGAGATGTATGCAACTAAATAGAGATTGTTATCAAACACCCTAAACCAACTTTATAGGCTCATTATCATGAGGGTCTTGTGAATCAACATAATCACCAAATTCCACATTTTGTCATGTCCTACATCAAACTTGAAGATCAACAAAATACTTAGCACTATATCAAAACCATGGAAACCTTGAGACCTTGAAGCAACTCACTAAAAACACATTGAGCTCTTGTGCCCTTGAAAACACATTATGAAGAATTACATCTTGCATCCTAAGCATGAATAATTCAACACCTTTTTGACATCAATGACAATCAATCTCCATTAGGAATAGGAGTTTGAGAATCTCAAATGATGAGGTGTGCTAAGGGGATATCTTTAATGATGTTTTTGTATTTTTCCTTAGTGATAGGATCAAAATCCTCATTGGCATATTTAAGTCTTTGTAAACATTGCATTGCCACATAAGCATCCATGTTGTTGAAAGGATATAAGATGATGGAGGATAATGGATGATTGTAATGTTGGGGATCAAATTTCAAGACCTTAGGATGATTTATTTTGATTTGATTTGATGGAGGATTGATGATTCTCTATGCTTAAGGTAGGCTAATGATACTTAAGCAATAGAGTTGATTGGGTTGATTTGATTGGGTGACTCACTTAAGATAGACTAATGATCTCAAGAAAGTTTAGATAAAGGTTTATGATGATCAACTAAGGTCTTGATTTTGATTTGGGTTATTTTTTATTTGGATTTTGATAATGATGTTTGGGGATTTTGATAATGATTTTCATTGGGATCTTTGGATGGAAGATTGATGGAGGGTTTTAAGGGGACTTGTTGTGTGGTGACAAAACACGCCCCATTTTGCCTTTGCAAAGCAGGGACCCAGACTCCTTTTGCTCCTGCTTCTTTTTGCTTTCTTGCTTTGGGCAGTTTTGGTAAAAGGTCAATCATATCTATCACCCTTACTTATGCATGTGCATCACAAATAAGGGTTAGTTGCCAAAGTTAGAATTTGCTAACACAAACCTCATGATTGGAAAGGGTACAAAATTCTAGGCAAGTTTGCCTTTTGGGTCATCCTGATATTGTTTAAGGATAGAACGTTATGCCAAGTCAAAGTTGGGTCAACCCAGATATTTCCCATAGGGTCATATTTCTAAATACCAGTAATATTTGTTTAGATGACCCTAATTTAAGAAGACCACTTGATGTCCATTTGTTCCATGATATGCAAATGTCAAACCTAAAAGAGGATGAATATCTACCCATCAAGGGCTTGAGCACATTCACAAAGGGTCATATTACTAAATATCCATCATCTTACAAATATCACCCTTTATGAATATCACCCTTCGCAAACATGACCATGACATCATTTAGTTCAAACTTATAGAAAAGATCTCCATGATGCTGATGTCATCTATACACCTGACTCTCGGAGGGTCACATTTCCAAACATCCGTCATATTTCTCAATATGACGATGATGTCACCATAATCTGATAACAAAGGGAACATGGTAGCATGATGATGTCATCATGATCTGCACTTGAAGAGGTCACATTTTGTAATATCCCTGACCTTAGCAAATATGACGGTGATGTCATCTTTCCCAAATAACTGTCAAAATCCATATGATGATGATGTCACCTTTGCACTTTCGAATGAGGAGGATATTCCTATGTCTCGAAGATCTAGATATTGTCTATATCCCTCATTTTAAACTTTATGACCCAATATACCTAGTTTCACAATAACCAATCCAATTATGTCACATGGCAAAATCCGTAGGGTCATATAAACATAGTATTATCATGATTTATTAACAAAATCAAGGTGACCAGATCTTGCTTTTTTGGTCAAAAAGTTGACCATGTGAATGAATAAATCACCTTGATCATTAGTAAATGAATTTCTCGGAGGGTCATATTTTTAGATATCCCTAATCTTTCAAGAGATCACCCTCCAACATTTAATGTGGGCCTGATGGTAGGTCACGTCCTCTCAATTTCAAATGCACACCTGACACTTGGCAACATATCCATGTTGGCAAGAGACACTATGTGGCTTCATTGGTGTTGTCATTGATGGAAACAAAGACCTTTCCACACATCTGTAGGACATGGTGTGTCTTTATCGGAAGTTAGATTGAAAAATACTTTGGTTTGGTAAGCAAGAATAGAGCATGCAGCAAGGTCTGATAGTCAGGTCTAAATCTCTTAGAGGAAGTATCTTTGTAAAGTACAAACTTGGGGAAGTCAAGAGGTGTACCTTAACTGATAAATTCCAAGGATTGAGCCTTCGGTGATGAAAAAGTGAATAGATATGAGCATCTAAGTTTTTGGGTCCGGTTTGGCAGAGTAGACAGAGGAAGAACTGACCAACATCAGAATTATTCCAGATGAGATATTAATGGTGATCAAGGTTCTTAAAGTATCATACATGATTGGCCAACATGTTAGATGACTTCTATAAGTATCTCCTTGGTTCGCATCACTTGGTAAGCAAGGATTCAGCCGACAGACTAGTGTTTGGGAAAATATTGACTATTCCAGATGCTGACTAGAAAGAGGATGAAATCCTTTGTGCGGATATATATACCAGATGGATTTGGATGTGAAGGTGTGTATTTGAATAGTGTGGTGTGTGAAGAAAAATAGAAGAGCAGTGAGAAAGCAGTAAGGCAGGTCCGGTATGTGAAAGGACAGTAGCACACAAGAAGAGAAAGGATGAAGTGTAGTAGATCAGTATACTGAGCCTAACCAGAACTAAAGTCTAACATATGTGGATGCTTCTCATCAATTCAAGTATCTTGTTACTCTCTTTATAACTTGTAGATAGTGAGTCTTTTGTAGGCAGTGAGCCTCTTGTGAGCAGTGTGCTCAGGTAGTGAGCCCTAATTGGCAAGTGCCATTTTGTACTTCTATTCTTCTAATAGAGAATACATTCTTGGGTTAGTCACCCCGTGGTTTTTCCCTTAACAGGGTTTTCCACATCAAAATCATTATGTTATGTGTATTGACTTTGTTTCTACTTTCATGATTATGGATGCTTATTTGCTTTGATACTGCCCTAGTTGTTAAAGAAGAATAGAAAGTTAAATTAATTAAGATAACTAATCCACCCCCCCTCTCAATTATCAATAATTGGTATCAGAGCCAAGTTCCTCCAGACAGAGCCTAACAGCTTGAGGAAGATCTGGGAATTCAAATAGATGTGTATGGTATGAGGGAACAACTTCAGTCTGCCCTAGATGATCTTGAGCAATCTAATTCTGAAGTCAATGAATTGAAGGAAAGACTCAAATAGGCTGATGATTTCATAAATGAACTAAAAGGGAAACTGAGTCTCTCTATGAAAAACAGAAAGGATCTACTTTAGCAATTGGCAAATCAAGGTGAAACCAATGATACAAATGAAGTTTTGAAGGAGAAATCCAAGTTATGTGAAAATTTATCAAAAGAGATCATTATGGTAAGAAATGAAATGGAATCAGGAGTTATGAAATTTACCCAAGAAATTGAAGAGAAAAGAAAAACTGAAGATGATCTAAGATAATCTCTCAAGAAGAAATCAGAAGACTGCCACAAGATGGATAGAATAATCAAACATCTTGAATCTGATCTTGAAGATGCTAGAGATAATAAAGAAAAACTTGAGGATCAAATTGACACTCTTAAAAAGGATCTTCAAAACACAAATGAATACAAAGAGAAATTCAAGATAAGTTCTGCTCAACTTGAAGTTCTTCTTGAAAGCCAAAAGAGGGTAGATGACAAGCATGGCTTGGGATATGAGAAAGGTGAAAGCTCTGGATCCGGTCAGAAAAATTTTAGATTAGAAAATTTAAGGAACAGGCCTAGAGGACCTCCGGTAAGGCAACCTAATGCTCAAAGATATCCATCCTTCAATGGTTACTGCCACAACTGCAATAACTTTGGCCATAAAGCTAATTAGTGTAGAAAGAGAATGAATCAGACTAATACATCTTTCTTAGGATAGTGTTTCAACTGCAAAAGGTATGGTCACAAATCTCATGAATGTAGAAATATGCAGATGAACAATTCATTCAATGGTAGATGTTTTGCATGCAATAGAATGGGACATATGGCTAATCAATGTAGATCAAGAGGATATCAATCAAATATGCAAAGAAATGTTGTTTGCCACAATTGCAATAGATCTAGTCATACTGCCAAATTCTGAAGAAGCAAGAATCAGGACAAAAGGGGTCCGGTACATCATATTCAGAATCAAGACAAAGGAAAAAGAAAAGTGTATGCGGATGAAGTTCAAAGTGAGATGAACAAGATTTGGGTAAAGAGAAGTACAAAAAATGTAGGGGATGGATCCGCATCAGAATTTGGTGCTGATATTCCTTCCGGAAACTAAAAAAAGGTGAGCTTTGGCTCAGGGGGAGACACAAGGAAAGCATTTTCCCCCAGCTAGTTAATTGGTGTCAGAATTGGCACAAGGAAAGTTGCGGATTAAAGGGTTCACAAAGGAACATCTAAATAAGCTTTGGTAAAGAGATGAAAGATCTGCAAGAAGTTTTGAACAGGTTAATCTTCCAAGATAGATCTGGTTTTATAGTCATCCTGTAAGAAGCAGGTCCTTGCAGTTAGATCTGATTTGATTCAAAATTAAGGAATATTGATCCATGGATAGATTAAATGATTGAGGAAAGAAAGATAGATTGTCAATAATCACTGAGTATAATTCGAAGCATATCTCAGTGATCCGGAAAAAGATCTTTCTCAGAACAAGGAGAACAAGGCAACCAGAATGACTTGAGTTGCGCATTTATTGCAATATGAAATTAGGGTTTGCTTAGTGATAAAAGGGTTCGTTTACTCATTTGCACATTTGCATTAGTGAAATAGACAAGAAGAGCTCTGCAAACAAGGTTGCCTCATCTCTCTCAAGGATTACTCGCAGAATTCAAATCAACCGGTGATCTCTTCGGCTCATTTCGTAAACCCTAAAAGGTGTAAGAGGTATTTTTCGTTCTTTCTTTGAATCTTTAAAGATTACTACTCTGAATGTTGTGAAGATTTCTGATAGGTCGCACCCTAAATTTAAGAAACATCCCTACAAATCTCTAGAAGTGGATCCTTTAGGTGCATTTTCCATCATTCCACATGGGGTTTTGCATGTTGAAGACGTTAGGGCATACATTCATGCAAACATTGAAGAGTTTGGAGAATCCATGCTATCAGATATCTATCACAATTAGTTAATAGATGACTCTTTTGATCTCAAACCTCAGTATAAGGCTATCCAAGACAAACATTTTGCACAATGCATTCATTTCCCCTATTTTTTGGAAGATGAATGGGTCCGGTATATTTTGAGCAGAATGCATGACAACTTCATGTGGTTGAATAGGCCATTTAAGATCACTAAGGATGTAATTAGGGCAGTAACTAGATTACACTCAACTAGTGGGATGCTTAGTCTCAAATCTATCAAAAACCAAATTGTAAGTGAGCCTACCGAATTGAAATTTGATAAAAGAGCAATGACAATTGAGGATATCACAGATCCAGATATCAAGTTTGCATCAATGATAATTGGATATAAGATATATCACTCTAGCAGGGAGAATTCAGTATCCAGAAATGCTGTATATACTGCTTATGAAATGTTGAGGAAGAATGTAGACTATGATCTTTGTGAGCTCCTTCTGAACCAACTCTTGGAGAATCTATAGAAGATAAAGAAGGATAAGAAGAATTCTTTCAAATACGGTAGTTTGATACTCTACCTATTCTTTTACTACATGAATGAGCTACCCGGATCCAATGGATAGGTATGGAAAAATAACAGACCAGTTGCAATTCAGATCAGAGATTACTTGCATGGGCTTGGTGATGCCAAGGCACAAAACACGGTGCTATGGGGCTGCATCAAAAACTTCCAATGCATGATGCAAGCTAGAGAAAGAATCCCCCAATCTCTAGTTGAGAAGTATAAAGATACAGTGTGCTTTATGGTAGAAACTGATTAGTGCCTAATGGAGGCTGTGGAGCCAAGAACAGTGTGGATCATGCCAATGGGGTATGAAGTGGATGAGAAAATTGTAGAGTTGCATATTCAGCACATGCTAAGTCAGTGCAAGGATCCCAAGGCAGAAAGGTTTGGAACCTTTGAAGAATTGAGTATAAAGATTCATGTGGAACTAAGACAACTAGAGATGAAGAGAAAAGTAAGAAAAGAAGTAGAGAATGTTGCCAAAAGATATGGCATCTCAAAAGAGGCACTTGATGCACATAGAAAAAAGATGGAAAGGACAGAAAAAGAAAAGGAAGAGGCAGAAAAAGAAAGTGCTCCGGTAGAAGCCCCCTTCCAGACCAGATCCTCTAAGAGCTCTACATCTGCCACTGCTAAGAGCTCAAAGGGATCAAAACAAGAAGCAAAATCATCTAGTAAAGGAGAAAAGAGAACAAAGACAAAGGCAACAAGGTCTTATATCAGTCAGAAGGATGAAGAAGAGACAGAATCTGATGAAGAGATCAAGAAAATGAAGAAGAAGAAAGTATCCAGTGAAGACAAGGAGGCAGAGGGAGAAGAGTTTGTTGAAAGGCCCACTTTGTCCTTAGATGATGTAGTTAAATCAGTCGCTGTGGATGGGAACTTGAAGCCAATGACTAAATTTTATGACGATTACAGTGAGGCTGATCAGAAGATCCTGCAAGAAGCCACAGTCAGGTATCTTAGAATTTATAATAAAGCATTCATTGATATTATATCTCTAATTCTAAAGAGCCTAGAGAATGAACTAGAAATCAAGAAGAACAATGCTAAGGCCAAGGACCTTGAGATCAGGGAACAAATAGCTATTCAGCTCTATCCTTCAATCACTCCGAAGTAAATGAATATGATCTTCAAAGATTGCAAGGATGAGTTCTGGAGAAAAGCTAGAATGAATCAGCTCATGCTTGGTGAAACTAAAAAAATAGAAAAAGAGACAGAAGAGATCCTCCGGAATGCATACAAAAGATTCAACATTCCCATTGTAGAGAACTTAGATGATGAAACTTCTGCCATGGATGACAAAGAAGAATCCACTAAGATAGTAGCAGAAGAGGAAAATGAGACTAGTGAAGAAAAAACTAAGGACTTAGATTCCTTTGTTTCGGAAGAGGAACTCGAAGGAGAAGTAAATCTAGGTTCTCCAGCAGTCTCTAGATCTAAAGGAGAAGAAAGAATAGAGGAGAAAGAAGAAGAAGTGAAGGGAAGAGAAGAAGGTCAAACTGAGAAGAACACAAGTGACAGTGCAAAAGGAAAGAAAACTCTGTCTCTAGCAAGAGACACTATAGAAACTGTCAAGGACTTCTTGACTAAAGAAATGATGGAGATTGATGAACCGAAGTTACTTCAAGGACCATTTGACTTTGATTCTCTCTCCCTGGTTCAAACAATGAAAATAGCATCCTTTGCCCAAGCAAAGGCTAAAGAGAAACTTCTAAAATCTCACATGGAAGACTGTGACCTGCTAGAAATTGCATCCGGTGTACTTGAAAATATCATGCCATCCTTTCAGAAGGATTCCTCAACTTCTTCATCTGGTAATCTCAAGTCTCTTATTAGTTCTATCAACACTCATTTTGAGTCTTTAGAGAAATCAACTGAGGAGAAGGTCCAGAAAGAGTTTTTGAATAAGAGATTCTTCGAGTTACAAGGCTTTATAACCAATGATAGGAGAAATATGGATATTGGGATAAAGAGCTTAGAAAATTCTCTTAAGGATGGAGGAGAAGTATATAAATTTTGTATATCCTGGACTAAAGTAACAAAGGATATTGAGAAGAAAGTAAAGGAGCAAGAGGATAAACTATCAAGCCTCTCTCAGAATTTTGATCCTCTCACTATATCCATAATAAACCAGGAATGTCAAACTATTGTAGTCATGAATGAGATTAATAAGCTTGAGAAGGAGAGGAAGAACATAATAAGCAGGATGGTGAACTTAGAGGGATGATTATCCCTAAATTAGAGGCCATGCATGAGGCCCTAACTAATACCCAGACCACAGCCCAAACCAGTGATCTGACAGATCTTAAGAGGGCAGAAGCTTTTCAATTCCTGTTGAGTGGTCACATCTCAATTTTGGATAGGATGAAGCAGAGTTGGGAAATAAAATTTGCCCAATTAAAGACATCTTTTGTAGATATACTCCAATATATGTAAGTGTATCATGTATTTTTACTTATGTGGCTAAGTATAGTTGATCTTTTTGAGGATTTTTGGTGTGCGGATTCTACCCTTTACCATTGATGTCAAAGGGGGAGTGCAAAATAGTGAAAAATGTGGAATCTAGCTAAGGGGGAGCTCCAGAAAAATGTACATTAGAACAGAGCATCAGCCAAGGGGGAGTGTAGTGTGACACTTAGACATTTTTCACTAAGTGTTGCCATCAATGCCAAAGGGGGAGATTGTTGGCAAGAGACACTGTGTGGCTTCATTGGTGTTGTCATTGATGGCAACAAAGACCTTTCCACACATCCACTGGACATGGTGTGTCTTTATCAGAAGTTAGATTGAAAGATACTTTGGTCTGGTAAGCAAGAACAGAGCATGCAACAAGGTCCAACAGTCAAGTCCGGATCTCTTAGAGGAAGTATCTTTGTAAAGTGTGGACTTGGAGAATTCAAGAGGTGTACCTTGACTGATAAATTCCAAGGATTGAGCCTCCAGTGATGAAAGAGTGAAGAGATATGAGCATCTAAGTTTTGGGGTCCAGTTTGGTAGAGTAGACAGAGGAAGAACTGACCGACATCAGAATTATTTTGGATGAGATATTGATGGTGATCAAGGTTCTTAAGGTATCATACATGATTGGCCAACATGTTAGATGACTTCTATAAGTATCTCCTTGGTTTGCATCACTTGGTAAGTGAGGATTTAGCTAATAGACTAGTGTTTGGGAAAATATTGACTATTCCAGATGCCGACTAGAAAGAGGATGAAATACTTTGTGCGGATATATATACCAGATGGATTTGGATGTGAAGGTGTGTAGTTGAATAGTGTGGTGTGCGAAGAAAAGCAGAAGAGCAATGAGAAGGCAGTAAGGCAGGTCCGGTATGTGAAAGGATAGCAGCACACAAGAAGAGAAAGGATGAAGTGTAGTAGATCAGTATACTGAGCCTAACTGGAACTAAACTCCAGCATATGTGGATGCTTCTCATTAGTTCAAGTATCTTTTTACTCTCTTTATAACTTGTAGACAGTGAGTCTCTTGTAGGCAGTGAGCCTCTTGTGAGCAGTGTGCTTGGGTAGTGAGCCCTAATTGGCAAGTGCCATTTTGTACTTCTATTCTTCTAACAGAGAATACATTCTTGGGTTAGTCACCCCGTGGTTTTTCCCTTAACATGGTTTTTTATGTCAAAATCATTGTGTTATGTGTATTGACTTTGTTTCTGCTTTCATGATTATGGATGCTTATTTGCTTTGATACTACCCTAGTTGTTAAAGAAGAACATAAAGTTAAATTAATTAAGATAACTGATTCACCCCCCTCTCAGTTATCAGCAATCCAAACATCATGCGAATAATCAATGTATCTAAGCAAAAATGATACACATGCCCTAATTTGTTGAATTGGTTGGTTTAAAAATGAATTTTAGGGATTATTTACATTCACCCTGTGATAATTGAAAGTTACAGAGCTCTGTAAGTCAACGCATCACTATCACCTGCGAACGGAACAAGACCCTCCACTTAATGGAATGGAATAGACAATACAGTGCATTTACATTTATCTTGTTATTAGTCATATAGTCAAGGAGGAGGGTGATTATCAGGTAAGCATAGTAAAAACCCTCTCTTTTGTTGTTTACTACAAATCTCAAGGTAAAATGGTTTTTACTAGGGTAGTCAGTATGGTGATGCATGAAATGAATTAAAAATGTTGAATTATTGCAATGAAATGCATGACATACTAGATTCTCCTCCATACAAATGTGTTAGGGTAAGAAATACATGTCTTTATTGTAGGATTTAATAGATATCATAAAGAATAGATCTGACTCAGAGTTCCTGAAGCCCATGTTCTTACAACCCGAAGGGGTAGGATTCAGATATGGGATGATAGATGACGCACATCAAGGGAAGATAGATTTGGATGCCTGGACAAGAAGGTTAGACAATGGAGACGGAAACCCTATACTACAAAGACTTTATTCCATAGGGATGTGGCACACTGGGGGATTTCCCTATGATATGTAGGCTACTAAATTAGTGGTGGAGTGTGCAAGAAATTACATCCCTGAGACCAAGAGAGTAGAGAAGCATGGCAGAGTATATGTTGACTTCTCAATTAAAGGCATTACATTTGCATTCAATTTGCCCGTAGGGAATAATGTGGTTAGATTGAGCCTAAGGAGGCTGGAAAAAGAGTACCGTGGTAATGAGAAAGAAGCAAGGAAGGTCATGTATTAGTGGAGGTCGAAGAGTAGCACTTATAAAGATTTTGCTAAGCTCCCCAAATACTTGTTTAAATTTGATTTTGCTGAAGAATACCAATATATGATGGCCATGTTAAGCAGAATGACTGGGAGACAACATGCTAGGAATTTTGAGAACTGGATGTATGGGATTATCAGGATGGTAGAATACTTAGATAACAAGCGTCGCTGGGCTGCGATCATCAGTGATAGTTTAGATCGAAGAATGAGAAGGCTATGTGGTGAAAGGTGTATGTTCCATATGACTTCTTATGTCGTATATGGTTGTTCTTATAGGGGTACATTTAATGCTTTACAAATAGTGGGCAAGGTTGGAAGCAACCCTGGCGATATAAACATATGGGATCATTACCCACAATTACATAAGAGAGCATATCTCCAAGATTATAAATTGGCAAATGAATCTTTTTCAATGCATTTAGTTAGAACCATGGAGGAGGACAGAACCAATAGATTGAGCATGGAGGTTCAAGCTATTATCTATAAGCATGGGGCTTGGTTTATCTAATTCCCCACCTTCTCATAAATGAGAATAGAAGGATTTGAGGGGCATCCCCCCATGTTACCCAGGTACCCCACTAATAGGGTCATTCTAATTGAGTTTGTTAGACAAGTATCCACCTCAGTTGAGGCTCACTTGGAGAAGATGAAGATCCCACCCGTGTTGCTTCCAATATTCAATAGCTGGTATTTATGTCCTAACATACAAAGTATTAAAGATGCCATCAGAGGATTAAAACTAATGCACCTACAGCCATTCTCTATAGCTAGGTCATATGATCCATATGGTAGAATACAGAAGTTATTGGGGAAACAAATACATCAAAAACACCTTGAAGATTATTGGACTGATTGTGATGATGAAGTAGAGGTCAGGAGAAGAACCTATCAAAGGCTCACTCTCAATCAGATCTGGACTTTTGACTGCATTCCAGTGCCTGCACAGTTGCATGACGATGATGGAAAGATTATGTCTGGTGAATATGAGGATAAAAAGGTGTATAATGATACCATTTCAACTCCTGATTTGACTCAGCCTGAGGAGACTTTGTTTGACCAAATAATGCAAAAGGTCATCCAGCTGAACCAGAATTGGGTAAATGTTGAGGTCACTAATTTGAAGAAGAAGGGTATGGCCCTTACTGTTGATAATAAAAAGAAAAGACAAGAGTTATCTGAGGAGGAATATGATGACTTCCTCATTGAAAAGAGAAAATCTAATGGAGAAAGGTTACCTGTTGAAGAACCAACACCACCTCAAAAGCATCAAGGTAAATACAAGAAGGAAGTTCCTGCACAGTGAGGGGTAATTGTTAAAAGGCTTCAACCAAAGGGTGATGTGCCATCAACATCTACATCTGCAACTGCATCACAACAACCCCCTACCAAACAAAAGGGCAAGAAGGTTGTAAAGCCTATTCTGATGATTGAAGAAGAGCTAATGGAAGATGAGCCATTGGAAGAAGATCCATTAGATGAAGAGCATCTAGATAAAGAGCCTAGAGATGATGACCTATTGATAACAAAGAAGAGAAGAAATAAAGTATAAAAAACACCACCCAAGAAGAAGCAGAAGACAACAATGAGGGGAAATGTTAACATTGAACCTATCATGTTAAGAGGTGTAGGTGGTTTGACTTTTATGAAGGAACTACAGCATGAAGTTCCAATTCCAGATATTATCCAATTTAAAACCAAAAATATGCAAGAGTAGATAGAAGGAAGATAGAAGGCTAGAAAAGAGCCACCCCTTCCATTGGATGACACAGTGTACTTATCAAATGATGAGGTAGTCACTGATGTTGCTGCACAAAAGATGAAGGCTCTAGTAGCCAATACAAAGATGACTCCTCATGGTACCCCCATGGCCCAGAAAGTGACTCACCAAGAGGAGGTTGAAATAGATGAAATGGAACAGGATAATCTTGAAGAGGTGACCCAACAAATAGGGTTGACTAATCTGGTAGAGTAGGTTACTAGTCCTGCAGTAATAGACTTTGCTTGCTAGGAGGTTTGAAGCCAAAATAGAGATAATGATCCACCCTTGAAATCTGAAAAGGTAGAAATTAATGTGCATAAAGAGGCTGATGAGAAGGTACCTGATAAGAGTAGAGAACAAGGTAATGCACCTCCAGAGCAAGAGCATATAGAAACTCAGCTTCAAAAGGATGGTGATCAAGAAATACATGATAAAAGAAATAATCACGATGAAGCTATGCAAAGTAATAAGAAAAACCCTGATAGTGTGGAGGACCAAAATGTTTCATCACTGCATGCAGAAAGAAGTAATCAAGGAAATAATCCAAAATTAGAAAAGAAATTAGATGAAAAAGAATTGAGCATTGGAGAAATGAACACATCTAAGGATGAGGAACACAGTCCAACACATGATGAAAGTCCAGATAAGGAGATAGAAAAGGTGACCAAGGATGGTCAGGGTGATCTCCAAGATCAAAATACATAATCTTCTCATAGGGACAAAGTGCCACATAATGGACAGAGTCATAATGTTCAAGAAACCTTGAAGGAAAAATTACAAGAGGAGGTGCATGATAAGAATGTATATACTGCACAAGATCCTCCACCTTAGAAAGAAATCCCTCAACAGGAGGTACCTCAATCAGATCCCCCTCATGAGAATGTGCATGAGGAAGAACCAAGAAAACTGAATTCACCACCAAAGGCAAGGCGCAATACTGAATCTCATGATACTCAAAATGAGCAAAGTAATCAGCAAGAGCCCAGGGTTGATGTTTTGTATTGGTTGTAATAGGAAATAAATCTACAAGTGGATGAGGTCCTTGATTTTGATGTTTCCACATTGTTTACTACAAGTATGCTGAAACCTAAGAGAAAGGCAAGGCCTACGTCTGCCATAAAAAGAGACCCTAACACTAGCAGGAGGACTGCACAAGTAGCATTGCCATTGGCAGACAAAGAGAAGGGGAAAATAAGTCTAGAGGAATTCTAGATCACCAATAGTGATTTACGGTTTGCCACAAAGGAACAAGAAGGTCAAGAGGCCAAAGACAACATCAATTCTTTATTAAAGAGAATAAAGATAGAGAAGGAGAAGAATAAACAACATAAGGGGCATATTGCTCAGTTACATACATTCATTAAAGGGTTAATTAATCCTGATCATGTACCAGCTGACCCAGCTACCCCGCTAACCATTATTTCTCAAGATGAAATAACCAGGTTAGACCTCATGAAACACAAAGCTCAATTGGTGGACAATTGGTTATCTCTTTTGTAGTTGATGCAGAGGAGGTGGTTAGACTCTCCTAATCAAAGTGGAATTCGCTGGATGCTCTTAAGAGCAAAGTGGACAAATTGTAGAATGAGGCAAGCAGGAGATCCTTCAAATTGGAGAAACACCTAGATGCCCTGGATGAGATGAAAATTATTGATATGAAAATACTCATGGACAACAAAGTACTAGATAATAACACTACACAATTGATAGATATCTAGCATGAGGACACTAGATTTGAGTGTGATGTATTAAAAAGATGCAACAACAAACTCAGGGACATAAGTGTCAAGTTGCATAGGCTCATGACAAAAGAAGTAGACACCTTGGAAGCCTTGGAAGATAAAGTAGAAGGGAAAGTAGAGAATCAAGATGCTGATTATGCTGTTCAAGCCTTCCACGACAATTTCAAGCAAACAATAGAAGATCCCCTTTATCATTTAACTGAGGAAGTAATAAATAAATCCATGCGGATGAAGGCCAAAGTAGAGGCATATAATGAAAAGCTGAATAGCGAAAAGAATAAATGGAATCAGCTTCAGGCACAATTTAATTCCCACAGGCATGCTACAACAAGGATAAGAATCCAAGATGGAGGGGAAGTTGAGAGAGTGGTGCAATTGTATGAGTCCATCAGGGCAACGGTCAAGGTACACATGAAGAAAGATTATCATGTGACTGATAGTGAGAGTGGTAATTAAGATGAAAATGAGGGAGATGATGATGATGAAGAAGAAATTGAAGAAGATGAGGAAGAAGAGAATGAAGAGTAAAGAGAGATGCATGATGACTGGGTCATATGCATAATCAACATGAAAGATGCTCAAGTCCAACAGATGGTTGCCAGTTGGCAACCTGTGCTCTTGTTTACAAGTGTTGACTTAGTCAATCAGATGATATTGCCCATTGATCTAAATATACAAATCTTGACCATTGGTCACTTGTAACTACCTCCTCTCCTTTTTCTATAAAAGGAGTTGGAGTGCATTTGGTTCATTATTAGAAAATTAATTAAAGTTAGATTACCAAAACACTCAAGACTAATTTCAAGGCTTTGGTGAATATACATATCTTTTGAGTACTTAATGAAAGAGAAGCTATTTTGATTACAACAATTGTAAATCTTGAGTAATTAGTATATGAAATCTAGATATATGCATTGATTAGCTACGTCCCTTGGAGTGCTTGTCAGTCTGCATGTGTTGTTTTCATTCCTTGTTCCTTTGAAGTTAGCATCAACCATACCTAGCCGTGGAACAACCTAGTGAAATTATGGTTTGATTCCTTCTCTTCATAAATGTATCTGGAATGTATGTGACTTTATAGCTAAAGGTTCATCAAATTTTGAAGTATTCTTTACATTTTCTTGAATTTCATTACAAATCACCTTCACAATTGCAAATAATATACAATCTAAAGCAAACAAACATGAAATATGCCTATAATTCATAAATAATTGAACACATAGAGCATATTCTGAGTGAATGCATGTCAAAATGATAAATATCATGCAAATACATGTTAACAACAGTGATAAACATGTAAATATCTACCTATAGGCACCTCATTTGATTAAATACATAGTGCAGAAGTATAAAACAAGTTCATGACAGTAAATTCTCAGAAGAATCGATCAAACTTACAAATATAATCATTACTTATGGAGCACAATGGAAATAACCTTGTTTGTGAAGTAAATATAGAATAAACAGGTACATAATTGAACAAACAGACAACAATTCATCATACAGACAACGTAAGGCCCCTTGGAATGGAAAACAACATGTCACATCAACCTCTAAGTAATGTCAGAAGATCATGACCTGATCAATGGAGACTTGGAGTCATCAGTTTGTTCCAAATTAATCATACTTTTCAAGATAATAAAGGTTTGTTGTGCAAATTTTTATGAGTGTTGTTATGACTAACAATCGTCATCAACATAAATTGGTGCTAGAAGGAGGGCCCTCTATCTTGTCTAGTAAGTGAATCAGTTGCATATGCATATCCCTATGTTTGAAACAAGGTAATCTTCTCAAAGCTTATCATAATTCCTCATGCTTTGAGTGTTTGTGTACAAGGTTTATTTGAGTTATGCTATTTCATATTTGTTCATCATAAATATTTTAGAATTAAGCATCAATAGTCTAAAATTTGTAGTCAGTTCTTGAAATCCTTGAAGATTGGGTCATTGTTTAAGTTTTCTTGCTAGGCCATTGCTGTAATCTACTTGTGTTTCTGAATAGCTTGATGTCCCAATCCAAAAGTCTAATATTTGTTCATATTTGCAAGTTTCATGCAAATATTGCATAAATATCTAGTTATCTTTAGATTATGGTCATAAATATCTCCTTTACTAGGTTAGTTCTGGCAATCTTTACAGAAAATTAAGTCAAGTTTTTATAAATTGTTGAAACCCTGGCTCATAGGCCAAATACCAGGTCTAGATCTGGTGTACTTTTTGAGGCACTGCTTATCCATGGATTTAGACCTAGGACTATAGACATTCATCACACTCCTAGTTCTAGTACATCAGAATCTTTGCTAGGAAATACTCTAACACCTCCAATATCCCCTGATGTACTACAAACACCTACAGGACCACCTATTACACCCCTAGTCCAGCAAGTACCAGTCTCCATGTCATTCTTTGCTACTGACTCACCTTTGACCTTCACTTCTTATCATCCTTTACCTAAAAATCCTGATAAGATTTGTCCTAAATATCATCCATACTAGGATGCTGATGATCATATCAAAACATTCAAGGAAGCTTGTTGTAGAGCAAGGATTGAACATCAAGATGTAGTATGTAGATTATTTCCATATTCTTTGGGAGAAGAAGCATACAATTGGTATATCAGTCTTGGTCAAGGTTCAGTTGGTTCATGGGCAGCCTTAGAGAAAGCCTTCAAGTATAGATTTAAGACACTTATAGATCCTTCAATGAATTATCATCTCTTTGCCATAGTCAAAAGATTTGAGGGAGAACCTATTGCCAATTTTAATGCTAGATTCCAAAAGATGCTTTCAAAGCTAGTAGCTCCTTATACTATAGTAGATGAAGTTGCTAGGAGTATATACTATTCAGCCTTAGATCCCCTGAATTCTATGTTCATAAGAAGGACACATCCTGGTGTCACAACTTTGACAGGAACTTTTCAAGCAGCAATCAAAGTTAATCAACAACTAATTCCTTCTCCTATGCCAAACACAACTTTCCCTTCTTATCCCACATATCCTGCATATCCTTCTCAACAATATACCAATGGAGCTATGATGCCTCCAGCTATAATGCTAGGTCCTTACAAGTACCTCCACTTAGCATCATGCCACCCCCAAATGGAAATGGCCAAATGGTGCAATATCCAGGACATGCACAAGTACCTCAGGATGTAGGATAAAATCACAACAATGGTTTTTCTTTTTTCAAACCTCAAACAAAAAATGTAGTAGCCAAAGTTCAGGAAGAAAAGGAAGGAATTAAAGAGATATCAGCACAGTTAAGAAAGTTGACAACTAAAATCACTCATTTGAGAGGTCAAAATTTCTATTCCCAACCAAATCAAAATAGAGGATATAACAATGAGAGATCTGGATATCCTGATAGAGGGTACAACTATAACAACAATAACAATAGTGGTAACAATAATGTACCTAGACAGCCTAGAGTGTGGAACACTAGGCCAAATCATGGTTCTCTGCCATCACCCTTAGATAATCAGCCTCCAAGTGAATCAAAACAAACCACTAGAGTGAATTTAGCAGAAGCATCTCTTACAAATTAGTGTAGGATACATAACACTAATGCTCATGCTGAGTTGGATTGTCCTTAGTTTAGGATAGCAGCCAATATCTTTCAGGCTGAAGTATCAAATACTATGGGTACCCCTCCTTTTGTTGAAGGAAATGAAATTGTCCCTTGTGGATATGACTCTAATCTTGTATTGGAAAGTTTTGTCAATCATCCTCCCCATCAAGCAACCTCAGTGCATGAGAATTATACTTTAGCATGTGAAGAGTCAGCCATGGCTTTTGAAACAAATTATGATTTTCCTTTCAAAGATGAGAATGAGCCATCAGTTGAACATGAGGAGGTACATGCTTACCAACAACATATCAGGGTAGACACAATTATAACCTCAGGAATAATTCAAATAGACCTTCTGGTCC
This sequence comes from Cunninghamia lanceolata, assembly GCA_027924645.1. Lineage (NCBI taxonomy): Eukaryota > Viridiplantae > Streptophyta > Pinopsida > Cupressales > Cupressaceae > Cunninghamia > Cunninghamia lanceolata. Next base: position 11,130,781 of record BSBN01000320.1, read on the forward strand.
CTTCACCACATCTTTGCCTCCTAATAATTTTAACATTCCTCCTGATCCAAAGGCAAGCAATAACCCTTGATTTCCTAAGGTTAATGCTCAATATTTAGCACCACAAAATGCAATGTCAAAAGCTAGTAACCAACCTCTTGAATCTAATAAATTGGTTACATACTTGGCAGATAAAATGAAAAAGGTCAAAATTAGTTTGTCATTGTCAGAATTGCTTAAAACCCCAGCTATTAAGAAGGCATTCATGAAATCATTAGATGACCTTGCACCAAAAGAAGATAATCATCCCCTTAATTCAAACTAGATTTTGAGTAAAGATCATGCAGCTAAAGACAATAACGTTAAACATAAAGTCCCGGCTACTATTTAGGATGCTGAAACTTCACACATGACCCTTTATAGGGATAAGACTAAGTCACCTCCATTCCTCCTTTCCATAAGGATGTTTGGTAAGAACCTACATAACTTCTTAGTAGATTCAGGTGCATCTACCAATGTAATGCCATTGACCATATGTAATGCCTTGGGGTTACATCCTGCAAAATCACTAAAGAAGGTGACACAATTAGACAAAACTAAAGTAAGTGTTGTAGGGGAATTAACTCACATTCATATGCAATTAGCATAAGATCCAATGATTCAATATTAGATCGACATCCAGGTGGTGGATATCCCTAACACATATGGAATGTTGCTTAGTAGGGACTGGTCAAAGACACTTAATGGATATATGTCCATAGATTTTAGTCATATGTGGCTACCTTGGAAAGGGATCCCCAATGAAATTAGGATAGATGTTGAACCTCAGATGAAGCATATGATCACTGAGTACAATAACACGAACGAAATAATGTATGTGGATGATGAACCTAGAGTTTACACCATTAGACCTCAGTCGGTCAAGATAGAAGAGATCCTTATGTATGGTATTCATGTTCATAGGGATCATCATCAAGATGATAGAGTGATTATAGAGTCCAACCATAATTTGGAAGATAGTGATGAACTAGATCACTTTAGAAACTTTGAATTGTATCTATCCAAAAAAATGCAACGTTGTTGAATGTCAAAAATATCTAATAAAGATATCTTGATTGAAGGTTGGTGCAGATTGCATGATGAGGCACATTCTAAAAAAACTTGTGATGCTTGTCTAGACGTGATGGAGCTGGAACAAACATGTAGTGAAGAAGGATTGTCATCACCTGAGGTAAGTCATATAGATAGTCATAGTGATACTAATTCTTGTTTATCACCTGTAGGTATAGAAGAAATTACATATCAGAATGAAAGCTACGTTCATAATGCAGAGGAGATCCTGATGAATATTGGAGCATTTCTAAGGATGAAAGTGGTATCATCCTAGGGACTGATTGTTTAGTTGAATCAAATTATGAAGTATCTGATGAAGATAAAGGGAGTAATTTGACTAAGTTTGAAGAATTCTTATCAAAGCATATTCAAAAGATGTTGTAGAATACTTCTCCACGTAACGCTCTAATTGAGGGATGGTGTAGATTACATGAGGCACCACATTCAGAGACTACTTACTCATTATGGTTGCACATTTTGAACAAACAGAAGATGCTTCATTCAAAAGATCATTTTCCTGATAGTAAGGAAAGAAAGAAAGTATCAGTTTCACATCAGTCGAAGAAAATAAAAGTAGAAAATAATGAGTCACCAAAGCTGAAGTGGATATCAGGTGGTGTAGCTACTAGAGCCAAAAGGAAGAGAGAAGGTCCTGATAAACCTTTAAATGAAGATAAGCCATGGATCCTTAGGTTTAATGGATCTAAGTAAAACAAGGAGCTGGAGTAGGGATAGATCTTATTGATTACACTGGGAAATCCTAATTAGCAGCATATAGATTACAATTCCCATGCACAAATAATGTGATAGAGTACAAAGCTTTAATTCATGGGTTATTGTTTGCACTCAAGAAAAAGTGAAGATTCTACATGTTTATGGAGATTCAGAATTGGTGGTAAGACAAGTAAGAGGTATATACTCTTGCAATTACAAAAAGTTATCTAATTATAGGAACAAGGGATGGGATTTAATAGAAGGTTTTGATGTGTTCAATATCACACATGTGCTCAGAGAACAAAATCATAGAGCAGATGCCCTAGCTTAGGCTACAAGCACTCTTGAACCATTATCTATTTTTTGTTTGAAGAGGTTTTCCATTGAATTAATATTAGTACCCTCCATACCAGATAATGTCACCAATCTCCAACTGTTTGATGATGACCAACACATTTTAGATTTTATATCAAATAGAGATGTGTTTGATGCACAGATTATAGATGAAAGAAATGTAGAAGATCATACTTGGGAGGAAGAAGAGATTCTAGAGTTGCCAAGTAATAAAATTCCCAAGGGGATGATAGAATTAGAAAGAGCATTTGATTTGTACAATATGCTAAAACAGAAAGATATCCCAAGGACTGATGGAGGAGAATACTCACCAGTCAATGTAGGACAAAATGAAGAAAAAAGGAATGTCTTAATTGGGAAAGTTTGTATAGAAGAAGAAATGGCAGGTGTAGACACCCAAATTTGTCCCAACTTTGTCCATGTCCTACAACACCTTGTTAAAACATTATCCTAAACATCATAAGCCATTTTTGTCCTGAATCCCACTCTTAATCCCATTTATCCATTAACCAATTAATTAAATAAATTTTATTTATTTAATTAAAATCCCATTCAATCCCATCCTCATCCTACTTAGCCAATTAATTAAATAAATTTTATTTATTTAATTAATTTCACATGCATAATCCCATTTATCTTATCCCCATCCCAATTAATTAAATAAATTTTATTTATTTAATTAATTTCCACATCATATCTTATCTCATCCTATTCAACTTCTCAATTAATTAAATAAATTTTATTTATTTAATTAATAACCAACTCATATCCCAACTAATTCAAATATTTTATTTGAATTAAACACTCATCTTTCATCACATTCCAACACTTGTCTAGTCAATCATGTGTTACAACTTTTATCTTTCACATGCACAACTAATGGGACCTAATTTTAGTATTTATCTACACAAGCACACCTAAGCCTCATCCTCCTTTGCCACATGTCATATGACTACAATTTCTTGATGTGTAAGGAAACCTAACTTAATCCTATCCATCCATTTCACCTAAAGCCCTAATTGATCCTAGCCATCCATTGGAACCAAGCCTTTCCTATAAATCAACCCCCTCACAAGCCATTAATAATGCATTGAGCCTTAAGCACCCTTATTCTGTCAAATTTTCTAAAAGGGCATTCATCCTCAAGTATCCACATGCTGTTGAAATATCATTAGAGCCTTTGCATCCATCATCTATCTCCTTATCAACATTATGCTGCGGAATCGAGCAATCAACACAACAAAGCGATCAATCAATCAAGCTCATTTTGCATCTTCGAGGTATTGAATTATTTGGGTTTAGGTTATGCATTTCAATTGTTTGATCATTTCCATTTATAAATCCAAATTTTTCGATATACATTTGGCACGCTCGGTGGGACTCACGTCCCTGATTAATCCTCTTGTTTGAGTTGTTTTTGTCGAGATCAGATTTCTTGGAGCGTCAATCATTCATTTTTGCAGGTTTATGCACTTTGATTTGTAGGTTGAAGATATTTTATATTGCTGATTTTTTTTTTTTTAATTTAAGACCAGATCTGTTGCAGAGGGTTTTTTGTTTTACACAGGTCCTGCAAAAAGAAGATCTTAGATTCATTGGAAAGAGGACTTCGAGAGCTTTCCGAAAAGTGGTTACATTAAAGATTTGGCTCAGTATTCAAAGAGTTATGACGATTTGAAGTTGACCCTGCGATTCTAATTTTTTAGAAATTTTTGACGCGCGACTTTTTGCTGATTTTTTTAATTTATGACCAGATTTGTTGCAGAGGGTTTTTTGTTTTGCACAGGTCCTAGAAAAAAGAGATCTTAGATTCGTTGGAAAGAGGACTTCGAGAGCTTTCCGAAAAGTGGTTACATTAAAGATTTGGCTCAGTATTCAAAGAGTTATGATGATTTGAAGTTGACCCTGCGATTCTAATTTTTCAGAAATTTTTGACGCGCAACTTTTTGCTGATTTTTTTAATTTATGACCAGATCTATTGCAGAGGGTCTTTTGTTTTACACAGGTCCTGTAAAAAGGAGATCTTAGATTCGTTGGAAAGAGGACTTCGAGAGCTTTCCGAAAAGTGGTTACATTAAAGATTTGGTTCAGTATTCAAAGATTTATGGCGATTTGAAGTTGACCCTGCGATTCTAATTTTTCAGAAATTTTTGACGCGCGACTTTTAGAAAAAAAAATCATATCTTCCAATCTAGTGAACCAAATCACATTTTATTTTTTGCAGTGACTTGTAAGTGAATCAAAGGAGCTGGAGCAACATTTGGATCAATCATAATAGCAACTTGGAAAGCAATTTTTATGAGGTGCACTCATTCTAATCTCTCATCTCTAATCATTATTTGATCACATATTTAGATTTTGGGCATAAAACAAACAACTTGTTTGTCATCACACTTGGATTTGGGCTTTAAAATAAACAATTGTTTGCAAATTCACATCAAAAAAATTGGGCTAAAACAAACCATTGTCTTCCATCACATTTAGATTTGGGTCTAAAAAGAACAAGTGCTTGAACTGTTTGTTACACATTTCAAGTTTCTAAGGGGAAATTAACAACTGCGAGTATGAATCAAGTGACAGCTCACTTGGTTTGCTTTTGTCATACCCTTTTTAGGAGGCCTGCTTGGAGACACACCACTCCAAGGGACGACCTCAATCGAGGCTGAATCGAAAGACACCCTCATTGGGAGTTGGAATCTTGTCACTCTTGGCTAAGCCCCAAAGAACTTTATACCTTTGGGAAGTGAAGGTGAAGGGTGGGTTACCCCTTTCTCCTGGCTGTGTGGCAGGATTTCACTTTCAATTCCATAGTCAACCTTGTGCAATAGATAGCCTAAGACCTAATTGGCTATACCCACTTGACTACACATTAGGCTTGTTGATGTGTCTTCCATGTGTACTTGCATAATCATCACATTTCATTTTCAAAGTCAACAACTTGTTTATGTGTCTTGCGTGAGTGATTCATGTGTGTATATGCATAATCATTTGTTTGAATATTGCCATATCAAGCTCTAAACACCCAAACACATAAACAAATCAATCTAAACACATCATCTAAACATTCCACATCATCATCCAAATCCCTAAGCAAGCACTTGCTAAAAGGACTTAAGACAAACACGTGGTGACAACATGTCTACACTAGAGGACCTAGAAATTAAATTCCAAAGATTCCTCCAAAATCTTTATCAAGGATTACAACCCCTAAACCAAGATGCCATTGAAATATTACAATTCTTCATCCAAAAAGCTCAACCCCACGCAAGCCAATCACTTCAACTACAACACTCCATATCCCAAGTCCAACACCTTTTAGCCACTAGTCAAGCTCGACAAGTACAACAATCCTTAGCCACTTCCTATCAACCTAATCCACCTTATAGCCACATGTCATATCCATCCACTTCCTATCAACTTAATCCACCTATCCACCAAGTCAATGCCACATCAACCTATCAACCTCCACCTCAAGCTTATCCAATCCCTCATACCACCATTCCAATGCACTACCAAGCCCATCCACAAGGCAATCAAGTGATATCACAAGAACAACATGCAAGTCCAAATAGCCCTTTGTACATAAATCAATCAGGTCCAAGTACACCTTTTCAACAAGACCACCAAGCACCATTGATAGACCTAAGTCCACAAAACACTCAAGTGATTTCACAAGAACAATATCCAAATCCAAGTGGCCCCTTGTACATAAATCAAAGGCCAAGTTATCCTATGCAAGATTTAATAACCTTTGACAAGGGAGATACCAATCTAGAGTGGCCACCATCATGCAATCCCATGCCAACACATGAGCCAACAAGTCCTATCCCAACACCATCATGTGATCCCATTCCTAGTCCATTGATCCCTTTACCTTCCAAACCACCAAGCCCTTCATTACCTTCCTCACCATATCATTATAATCGTTCACCAAAGGATGCTGCTGAGAGAGTTTTACAAAGGATGCTTGAAGCAAAACGCATTGAACTTCCTAAAGTCAAACCATGTGAAGAAAGTCCATATGATGAACATGATTATTGTGCATACCATAGGACCAAAGGCCATAATACAAATCAATGTCCAATATTTGTCTCAATTGTTTACAAGGTGTACCCACCTATAATGGGAAATCGTGCCACATCATCACCCCCATCTAGTCCAAATCCTAATCCATCTAATCCAATTAGGTCTCAACCTAATCCTAGTCCTAATCCTAATCCAACACCAACTACCATTATCATACATCCATTATATTTTCCATCCACCCATACACTTGCAAAGGATGTGATCCATTGGCTACTAGCTAGGAATAAACTACCTCCATGTCAAACACTAATTCATGAGCCTACCAATGAACTTCCAAAGGTCATGTCCAATCCTATAATCTCATCATGTGGTTCACATATCCTTGAGCCTCTTCAAGAGGCTTCCATTAACATACCTAGCCCTTTAAGCCCATCATGTGACCTACAAGCCAACAAGTCTATTCAAGAGTCTACAACCACAAGCCTAAGTCAAGAGCCATCATGCCTTCATGTTGATAACTATCAAGAGCCTATCAAGTCCACTCAAGAACCTTCCACTTCCATCCAAAGTCAAGAGGTATGTCAAGAGCATAATCTTAAACATGTGGAAACATTAAGCCCTAGTCCAACTCAAGATCAAAACACTTCCATGCAACCCATCCATAACATTTACCTTCTTTATGATCAAGACGATACCTATGAAGAAGCTATCCATGAGCACCTTAATCCTATCCATAATCCTATATCTATCCATGATCAAGATATCCACATTACTCCTAGTCATCTACCATCTAGCCCTATCCATAATGAGCAAACATCAACTTGTCATGATGAGACACTTGTCCCCCAAGTAAGCATAAAAGATCATACCAATAACTTGGATCAACATGAACATAAGCAAGATCCTAATGATCCTCCTTTCACATTGACCATCGATTCCACTTCAAGTCCACCATCATGTCCTATTGGTTTTACCACCTTTGTCCATGAATGTTCTTCCTTAGGACAACAACGACCTTTATCCACTTCACCTTCTTCATCCAATAATGAGCTCAAGTCTAATGTTCACAACACACCTAGTCCCATTGTCCATCGCATACTCCAAAACATGAACTACCAAGGCAAAGGTCTAGGCCTTTATGAACAAGGTATTTTGGAGCCAAACCATGTCAAAATCCCTCCATGCTCATATGGCCTTGGATACACACCCCAAGGTAAACAAGGCCAAGATGTTGGTAATCCTTTCATGCATCCTAAACCTACCACTTTCCATCACACCCCCCATCATATACCCAAAACATATGTAGCCATTCCATCTCCATCATCCTATAAATGTCAAAAGCATGTGACCATACACCTTCCACCATCCACTTTACCTCCACTTTTACCAACTCCAAATATCCCTCCATCCACCTTGCCACCATTGCTTCCAACACCTAACATACCTATCATTCATAAGCATCCTTACATCCCTAATCATGGCCAACAAAAGCACACATCACCTAAGCATAAAGCTTCCAATCATTCCATCCACTCCACCCACCTCATGGGATTCAAAAGCAAAAATTTTGATGCCTCTACCTATAAAGCTAAAAGTCCTACCAAAAATCTAAAGGACTATCATGCCTTAGGGCACAAACATGAAAAATCAATGCAAAGAACCAAAGCAAAGCAATCCAAAAAGCTATCCAAGCCCATACCTCCAAAAGCAAAGCCCAAAAGCAAAATGGTTTGGGTTCCTAAGCAAACAGCTAGCAAAGCGAATGAGGCATCCTCATCCACATCTAAGCAACCATCCAAACCCTTACCTCCAAAAGCAAAGCCCAAAAGCAAAATGGTTTGGGTTCCTAAGCAAATAGCTAGCAAGTCAAATGAGGCATCCTCCTCCACATCTCAAGAATCCCAATCACCTACCTCCATCCAAAAGCCTATTTCCATCCAAAACTTCCATTCCCTTCAAAAATCCCACAAGAAAACAAAAGCACTAAAAATACTAAATCTATGTGGGTTCCTAAATCACTTCATCAACCATCTCCTAAGCAAACATCTCCATTGCTTCCTACACCACCATCTCATCAAAAGCTTCAATGTTTATCATGGTGTGTGCAACTGTTGGTCATGATTCCCTTCCACTTCGCAGCACCTTCACATATCTACATCTACCCATCTTCCATCCATTATCTTGCATATCTCCGCCATGCTATCCCTATGGTCCATGCTTTTGCATAAGCCTACATAATCCACATCATAGTCCACTATCCCGATCCATCTATCCTTGCATGAACCTTTCATAATCCATTTCATCATCCACTATCTACCTACTCCATCTCCCATCCATGCAACCCCCTATCAACATCTATGAGCATAATGACATGGTCCATGTGAAGACATCATCCATTTCTAAAGGGACACTATCAACCTTCATAGCACTAGCCACTTGAGTCCCTCCTATCCATTACCATGGTGAAAACCTGGCAAACAGGTGCCATGTGTAATTGTCAACGCATCTAAAAGCAAAAAAAAAAAGGGAAAATAAAGAAAATAAAAGAAAAAGAAAAAAGTCAAAATAGTAAAGAGAAATCCCTTCAACTAATGGTGAAAACCTGGTAAACAGGCGCCTTGGATAAGTACCATGATGAAAACCTGGCAAACAGGCGTCATGTGTAGGTTGATCTTCTATGTCACTTACACTTGGGGGCACATTGTCTCATCCAACCTATCCATTTCCAAACTATCTATCCCATTATATCATTTACCATCCTACCATCCTTAGCCATTACATAAACAAGCCTATCCTATTGAACCCATTTATCCATTCATCCATCCTTCTGCCTTTTGATTTTGATGAAGACATAGGGGCAAAATCTTGAAACATGCTTTGGATATCTCTTGGTATACCTCATACCTTCCTCATCAATCCATATTATCATTATCCACCTATCATACACCTTGTCATGTAAAACCTATCATTTCATCCCATGGTCATGAACTTTGTCATGTAAAAATCCTAAGCATTACCACCTAGAATGGGGGCAAGTTCTTCCTATGCAACATAGCCTTTGAAGATCACATCCTAGCTCCCTTATGATCCATCCACTATGGCGTATCCTTATCACAAGCTTTCCATCTTATAGTCTATCCCCATCTGTTTATCATGAGCTTTCCACTATAGCCTACCTATCCATTTATCATGAGGCAAGCATCCATCTCTGAATCGCATATCCCTTTATCCACCCATTTATTATGAGCCTTCCATCCCATTTACTATCATCCATCCTTTGCACCTAGACTTGGTTTTCTCCCTTGTCATTGGTATCAAGCACAAAGGCTACCCAAATTGTAAATCCATTGATGTTCCAAAACATTCAAAACACAAAAAAATTAAAATATCCCAAAAAATATAAAAAAAAAATCAAAATATTCAAAAAAACCAAAAAATCAACTATCCAACGAAAACTCCAAGCAATAAAACCAATCATCATCAATCCAAAATAATCTACTTCATCAACATTCAATCAAAATCAATTCATCATCATCTTCAATCATCAATTATCAATTCTTCCTATCAATAACATTCATTCATCCATTTCAATCAATCCATTTCTAATCATATCAATCAAATCAATCTAAGCAATGATCTTAAATCCAAGTCACATTAATCCATATGAAGCAAGCTAATCAATCAAGGAACATTATCCAATCAAATCAACAAGTTTTTGATCCTAATCTTGTATGAGCCCAATCAATCATCATCAATGGGATATCGCGTTCCCACATCCTTGTGTTGATCTAGGGATATAGCTTTCCCTGCAATGACAACACTATCATCATCAATCAAACAATCAAATATTGGTTTATGATTTGACAAGGGCAATAACCTTATTTGTTTTACATCCTTTGAGCATACTGAGAACACTTGCTTATGCTTAGATTGAATCGACACTCTAATCATCACACCATCACTATCATCATTCAAAACAATCCAATCATCAAAACAATCAACCCAGCAACAACAAACATCACAACCAAAGCACATCAAGCCAACCATCAAAACAAATCCTATCAATCATCAACATTAACACTAAAGCAAATCAACTCAAGCACATCAATCTAGCCATCAAAACAAATCCAATCACTTCAGCAAGTCAAAAGAAGCTCAATCCACCACAAATCATCCATCCTTCATCAAATCAATCTAATCAACATTTCATCATCTTCCAACCATTCCAAACAAAGATCCAAATGCAAGCCCATCCTTAATCCATACCAATCATGTTAATTAATCAAGCCAAGTTATCCAAACGCAATCCATGGTCTTGATCCTAGCCTTGTTGTAAGCCAAATCAATCAATCAACTAGCCAACCAACTCAGCAAACAACCTTGTGTTGATCTAGGGATATAGCTTTCCCTGCAATGACAACACTCTCAACTATCAACAATCAGCAATTAATCATTGGTTTACAGCTTGACAGGGGCAATACCTTGTTTGTTTTTGAATCTTTTTTGCTTGCTTGCTTGCTTGCTTGCTTGTGTGTGTTATCTTTTTATCTTGCATTTGTATCACATCTATATCATTCCAGCTAATATTCATATCTTGTGTATGTTGGAATAGCTTTTTGCACTATCCTTTACATCTAAGGTCATATCATACCTTTTGTGCATTAGGACTTTAATGCTCTAAGTTTACTTCCTCATACGTTAGACAAGGTTGTATTACGCTAGGGCACAAGACACATCGTCACCCTGGTCCTTATACCTTGGTGCATAACGTCTAGTGCTATATCAAACATCATGGTTGCTCACCTTCTTTGCAGCATAACGCATCATCATTTCTTCTATCTATCCTCTTATCTTTCTTTTTGCAGCCAAGCCATTTCTTTTCGAGAGCCTACCCGTGTTTGTCCAACCCGCCTAACCTCTCGAGGGGGCATCATCATCCCATTTCATCCTATCTTTCCACCATCATCATCCTCATCATTTCTTTCCATCATCACTATCATTTTCCTCTATCCATACCTTGGCTTCTTTGAAATGATGTTACTCGACACAAATCTTATCATCTCGAACATCATCTCAAAGAGGGGCAAAATGTAGACACCCAAATTTGTCCCAACTTTGTCCATGTCCTATAACACCTTGTTAAAACATTATCCTAAACATCATAAGCCATTTTTGTCCTGAATCCCACTCTTAATCCCATTTATCCATTAGCCAATTAATTAAATAAATTTTATTTATTTAATTAAAATCCCATTCAATCCCATCCTCATCCTACTTAGCCAATTAATTAAATAAATTTTATTTATTTAATTAATTTCACATGCATAATCCCATTTATCTTATCCCCATCCCAATTAATTAAATAAATTTTATTTATTTAATTAATTTCCACATCATATCTTATCTCATCCTATTCAACTTCTCAATTAATTAAATAAATTTTATTTATTTAATTAATATCCAACTCATATCCCAACTAATTCAAATATTTTATTTGAATTAAACACTCATCTTTCATCACATTCCAACACTTGTCTAGTCAATCATGTGTTACAACTTTTATCTTTCACATGCACAACTAATGGGACCTAATTTTAGTATTTATCTACACAAGCACACCTAAGCCTCATCCTCCTTTGCCACATGTCATATGACTATAATTTCTTGATGTGTAAGGAAACCTAACTTAATCCTATCCATCCATTTCACCTAAAGCCCTAATTGATCCTAGCCATCCATTGGAACCAAGCCTTTCCTATAAATCAACCCCCTCACAAGCCATTAATAATGTATTGAGCCTTAAGCACCCTTATTTTGTCAAATTTTCTAAAAGGGCATTGATCCTCAAGTATCCACATGCTGTTGAAATATCATTAGAGCCTTTGCATCCATCATCTATCTCCTTATCAACATTATGCTGCGGAATCGAGCAATCAACACAACAAAGCGATCAATCAATCAAGCTCATTTTGCATCTTCGAGGTATTGAATTATTTGGATTTAGATTATGCATTTCAATTGTTTGATCATTTCCATTTATAAATCCAAATTTTTTGATATACAGCAGGGATAACCCAAGCACTTAAGGATTACATTCATGTTATCGCTTGGACCTATGATGAGTTGAAAACCTATGTTACTTCAATCATTACCCATACTATACCATTGAAACCAAATGCCAAGCCTTTTAGACAAAACAAAGGCTTGTCAATGCCTTGTTGTAGCCCATCATCTTTGAAGAAGTCAAGAAATTGATCAATTCCAGTATTATATTTCCAGTAAGGCATTCCACATGGGTAGCCAATTTGGTCCATGTGAGAAAGAAAAATGGTGATATCAGGTTATGTGTAGACTTTAGAAATCTGAACAGAGCTTCTGAAAAGGATAAATATCCTTTACCTTCACCAGATGAAGTCTTACAAATAGTTAATGGTGCACATATGATGTCATTTCTGGATGGTTTCTCAGGTTATAACCAGGTGATGGTAGATAAAATAGATAGATTGAAAATTGCATTCACCACCAAGTGGGGTATATTTTCCTATAGGCGCATGCCATTTGGATTGATAAATGTTGGTGCCACCTTGCAATGTGCAATGGATATAGCTTTCAGAGGCTTGATTAGTATGTGCATAGTCATTTACATGGATGAATTGACGGTCTTTTCCAAGTAGAGAGGTGATCATATAGAAGATCTTAGGAAGGTGCTTAAGAAATGTGAACAATATGGTATATCCCTGAATCCCAAGAAGTGCATATTTGGAGTAACCATAGGTAAATTGCTAGGTCATTTGATAAAAGAGAATGGGATCATCGTTGATCCTGCAAGAGTAGAATCAATTATGAAATTACAGCTTCCTAGAAGCAAGAAAGAGCTCAAGTCTTATTTTGGTAAAACAAATTTTGTTAGAAAGTTTATGACTAGTTTTGCAGAGATTGCCAAGCCACTAAATGCAATGCTCAAGAAAGATGCTAAAATTGAATGGACTCCTAAAGCAAGAGAAACATTGAAGATATTAAGAAAGCCATATATGATGCTCCTGTTCTAATCAGTCCTCATTATATAAGAGATTTCTACATTTATTCATTTACTTCAGAACATACATCAGCAGCAGTATTAACACAAAGGAATAAGGCTAAAGAGGAAAAGCCTATAGCTTTTATGAACTACCCATTCAAGGATGCAAAGCTTAGATACATGGATGTTGAGAGACAGAATCTTTCTCTAGTTCGAGTAATCAAGAAATTTAGACATTACATTTTGAGAAGTAAAATAATTGTTGTAGTGCCAGATGTAGCAGTAAAAATGCTCCTAATGCAGAGTGAGCCTGGTGAGAAGAGAGATAAGTGGATAACAGTCCTCCAAGAATATGATATGGATATAACACCCATGAAGTTAGTAAGGGGACAAGCATTGAGCCAAATGATATCAGAGACTAATCCTCAAATTATGAATCAACAATATGTGGTAAACACTAGAGAAACTGAAGAATGGTATTCAGATATCAGGCATGTCCTGATTACTAGAAGATGCCCATTAAAATTGCAAGCCTCACAAAGGAGAGCCCTAAAAATAAGATCACAAAAGTATATGATAAAATGAGGAGTCCTTTTTAAAAGGAACTATGAAGGAATATATCTCAGATGCCTAGAGAGGCAAGAAGTAGATAAAGTGATAGCAAAATTGCATGATAAGTTTGGAATCACACATGGGTCACATCTAGCTACTGCTCATGCTATCCTGAGAGTAGGATACTACTGACCCACGATTTTTAAAGACACTGTTGAACATATTAAATGCTGTCATACATGTCAGGTTGAGGTTAACAGAGAAAGATATGCCACTCAACCCCTGCAACTAGTGATGGAGATGCACCCATTTGCTCAATGGGGCATGGTTTTCATAGGGCCATCAATCCTCCATCATCCTCAGGTCATAGGTATGTCTTGACCATCACTGATTATTGCACCAGGTGGATTGAATCTGTCAGTAGTAAGACATGCAATGCAGATGATGTGATCAAGTTCTTAGAGAGCAACATAGTAACAAGGTATGGAGTGCCATATGCCCTAGTATGTGATAGTGGACCTGCCTTTGCATCATTAAAACTATCTAGCTGGGATTTTGATCATGGAATTATTTTAAAGTTTTCTTCAAATTATTATCTTCAAGGGAATGGCTTAGCAGAGTTAACGAACAAAAACTTATTGAATATCATAAAGAAACTAGTAGAGAAAAACCCTAGGGAGTGGAATACCCTATTAAAGTATACTTTTTGGGTGGATAGAACAAGGATGAAGGTTGCACTAGGAAATTCTCCTTATCAGTTAGTGTATGGGGTGGATCCTATCCTTCCTGTTAACCTAAAGATCCCTACATTGCGATTCACACAAAAATATCTGGGCATAGATAACAAACAAGAAGTCAGGTTGCTTCAGCTCATGCATTTAGAAGAAAAAAGAGATAGAGTAATTGATCAGTTTGCTAAACATCAGGTTGTTGTCAAATGTTGGTTTGATAAGAGAGCCAGAGTTAAAGCCTTTAGGATTTTAGATCTAGTCCTTATGTGGGATAAAGCACATGAAAGAAAAGGCGACCATGGTAAATTTGACAAACTTTGGATAGGTCATTTTCAAATCTCAGAGATCCTAGGAGACAGTACCTATAGACTTAAGACCATAACCAGAGAGGATGTTCCATTACCAATTAATGGACAATTCCTTAAACATTATTTTCAAGCTTAAACAGGGTCATGTAAGTCATCTGTACCATAATGTACATGTTGTATAGCTGTTTGTATAGTTCTGTTTTGTGTGCTTGCTAGTTTGTTTGTTTTGTTGAGTTTTGTTTTGGTTAGTCAAGATGATGCAACTTGTCACCCTATGAAAACAACCAAATTGTTGAGATTCAAGTGATGTGAACAAATTTTTACATAGGTTGTGAGTCACCTTGAGAAGTATCCCTGATCAAGTCTGTGATATCCTTTTCATCAGTGGTACCTTTTCTTGGTAAAGGGGATTGTCACAATGACTCACCTAATAGCCTTGGGTTTGTTGAATGCATTAGTATAGGTGTTAAGTGAAAAATCTAAAGGGTCACCCTTGCTACCATTAAAATCTCCAACCTAAAGAAACAAGTGATCTCACCTTGCATATTAAGCATACATGATGATACCATATGAATAAAAGAAAAGGGATGAATATTGAAAATCCAAAAAGAAATATAATTAGGTCATCTAAGTAACTCTATCAGGGCTATGGACATAGGCCTGCTAGTAGTGGGGCTCTACTTAGGGGGATTGTAAAGATAACCTTGTCAGGGCTATGGATGCCTACTGGCAGCAAGGCTCTATCCTAGTTGGCTATGAGGGATGAAGTCAAAATATGTAGCTTAACACTGGTTACTTTTGTTTCAACTTACTTTCAAGATGAGGATAATTAATCATATGCACACACTTGATCCCTTATCATCTTTGTTGCACTTATCAGCCTGATATCATCTAGAAAGGTCATGATACTTATGCTTAGGGAAAGTTATGATGCTATGTTTCAATGTGATTTCATCACTTGAATCATTTGAATTTGATTGTTTTCTTTGGTGGCATGTTTGTGTGTGGTTACACAACATGCCCCATTTTGCCTTAGCAAAACAAGGACCTGTTGGTCATGATGTTAGTCATAAACAAGCATAGAATAAAAGTACACATTAACCTTTATTCATCTTGGAAGATACGATGAATTCAGAGAATTCATGATCCCAAGTCTCCGGTGATTAGGTCTTAATCTTCTGATGTTACTCAGAGGTTGATGTGCATTGTTGTTTCCATTTTGGGGCCTTACATAGAGTTCATCATCATGACATTATTTCTGCAAAGATTCTTCACAAAGAGGTCATTTTACACAGTTATTTGATTTGATGATACAGTTATACTCAAATATTTGCATGATATTTATCAGTAATACATGCTTTAGCTTCAAATATGCTAAATATTTCCACTTATCTACGAGATGTCCACATATTTGTATTGTTTGCTTTAGATGTTCTGTTATTTGCAATTGTGGTAGTGAGATGCTCTAAAATTTAAAGAAATTGAAAGAAAAGCTTCAAATTAAAGTTGAATCTTCAGCTATTGAACCACATGTATATCAGATACAGTCATGAGGAGAAGAAAACCAAACCATATGTTCACCAGGACATTCCACAGCTAGATACAGTAGGTGCTAACTTCAAAGGAATTGTATGAAAATAATATATGTAAGTAGACATGCACTCCAAAGGACGCAACAAATCACCACATAAATCCAGAATTCACACACTGATTACTCAAGATTTACTATGAATTGTAACCAAAACACTCTTCTCATTCATTAAGTATGCAAAGATATAAATGTATACAAAAAGCTTTGAAATGAGCTCTGAATATTTCAGTAGACAAATTTCAATTAAGTTTCGAATATTCAAAATGAAGCATCCCTGCACCTTTTATAGAATAAGGTGAGGAATCCGTTACAAAAAGATCAGTGATCCTGATTCATCTATGCATATCTACGGTCAATATTTCCTTTGACTACGTCAACCTTTACAAAATGGCACAAGTTGCCAGCTAGCAACTATCTAAAAAAACCTATTTTCACTAAGTATCCGATGCTGATATTCACTCTATGATGCATCATCACTTACTTTATCAGAGTCATGCTCTTCATCACCAGGTGCATCACTTCCTAAACTTTCATCATCATGATGATGATGACTGCGCATATGAGGTTGCATCATGCTCCAGACCTGTTCATATAATTGCACAATTTTATCTATTTCCCCGCCATCTTGAGTCTTTGCTTTGATCATGGTGTGCTTGTGTGCCTCGTATTTATGCCTACTGTTGTCCAACTTGTTCTTCCTATCTTGCAGCGTCTCATTGTACTTCTCCATCTTGACTTTGATTCTCATTATTTTATCTATGGCTTCTTCTGTCAAGTGAACAAGTGGATCATCTGCTATTGATTGGAAGCTGCCATGTAAAGCTTTGATGGCAAACTCTTCATCTTGATTTTCAACTTTTCCTTCCACTTTTCCTTCTAGTGTTTCCAATATTTCTGCCTCAACAGACATTAAATCATGCAACTTCATGTTGATATCTCTCAGTTTATTATTGCATCTTCTCAGTACTCCACATTCAAATTGAATGTCTTTATACCATATGTCAATCAACAAGGCAATATTACTGTTTAGTACCTATTTTTTTGATGAGCAGCTAAGGATTTATCCTCTTTATTTCTCCCAGGATATTTAATACTTTTTCTAGTTGGTAAGACCTTTTTCCTGTCTACATCTACAATTTATCTACCTTGGTCTTGGAGTCACTGAGAGTATTCCACCTCTTCAAAGAGGCCTTTACTACTTCCTTTGCATCACCCAATGTGGATGACATCCATCTCCTAAGTACAGACGCCTCATGTTTCATGAGGTCTAATTTATTCACCTCCTCTTGAGAGATAACAGTCAATGGGATTGCATGTTCAGTTGAAGTATCTTCAGTATTGGTTAGCCTTCCTATGTAGGCATGCAACAGAGCAATGTGCTCTTTGTGTTGCTTATTTTTCTCCTTCTCTCTTTTCACCTTTTGAATTAAAGAATCAATAATATATTTGCCCTCTTGACCCTCTTGGTCTTCATTGGCAAATCCTAAGTCCACTGTGCTAATCTAGAATTCATCTACGGTAATTTTACCTTTTTCTTTCTCCATAGTAGGTACTGTAATCTATGCGGTCCTCCTCCTAGTTGTTGGATCTCTTTTGATGGCCGAAGTCATTCTGGCCTTCCTCTTAGGTTTTATTATATTCTCAGAGAATAAAGTGGAGACATCAAATTCTTGAATTTCAAATTCTTCTTCCACATTTACCTGTTTCTCCAACCACGGAGGTACCTGATCATGTTTCTCTGCATCATCATGATGTTCACCTGTGTCTCCTATTTCTGTCAGCAAATGTGGTGGAGAAGGTGATTTCCTTAATTCTTCTTCATGATGCTCGCTTTGATATTGATCCTGTGGTACATCCTCCTATTGAGGAACTTCTTTCTCCGGAGGAGCATCTTCTTGAGGTGGAGGATCTTGTGATGCACCCATATGCTGATCATGATGATCATGATCCTTTTCTGTCATTACCTCATCCTCCTTTGGCTTTTCCTCCTACTGAGGAACATTCTTAGCAATGGATGTTGCGGAATCCTCCTTGAGCGCTGGTGCTTGTTCTGAAGCCATTATCTGTTCTACACCTATGCTACTTACTTCCTGTACTTTGGCAGCAGGATCTTTAGATACATCCTTCTCATCAGCTTTCTTTTCCTGAACCTCTACTATAGCAGGTTCCGTTGATGCATCCTGTGCACTTGGTGGGCTTATTTCTGAAGCATGGCCTTCTGGTTCTGCCATCTTCACTTCTTCTGCAGGTTGCCCTTTGTCAGGTGATCCTGTTGGATGTTCAGGACTTGCATCCTGTTTATTTGTTATGTCTATCACCACAGGATTTGTCACCTGTGCAATCAGTGTATCTAGCCCCATTTCTTGGGCTACCCTCTCTGGGCTCTTTTCCTTTTCAGCTTCCACTTGCTTCATCTCCTCCAGTATTGTTTGAACTGTTGGAATCTTATGAGGGGTCATTTACATACCTGTAGCAAGGGTTTCCATCTTTTGTGAAGATACCTCCTTCACAACCTCATCATCAAACAAATTTATTGTCTCCTCTAATGAGATATGACCTCCTGGAGAGGTTTCTTTCATCTGTTCTTCTGCAAGTTCAGTTTTGAACTTGACGATGGTAGGAAGTGGAACATTATGCTGATGTTCCTTATGCACTTCACTACCTGCCCCTTGTAACAATGTAGGGGGTTGTTTTATTTCACCCCTCATGGAGGTTCTCAGTTTCTTAGGCGGGGTAGACACATCCACCTGTGGGGCTTTTCTTTTTCTTTTTATAATCAAAGGAGCCTCTTCTTCTTTAGGCTCTTCCTCCATGAGGATATCCTCTTCATCATGTTTCCTTGAGGATTGACCTTCTTCTAGGGTCTCAGTAATTTCAGCCTCTACTATTTTACTCTTCTTGGACTTTCCTTTCCTTGTCCTTGGAGGGGATGCTGATCCTGATCCAGATCCTGATCCTGATTTTGCTGCCTCCTCAGCTGCAAATACTACCCTTTCGATAATAACCCCTTTGGGTTCCTTATCTACTTTCTTGCCCCTTGGGGGTCTTTTGCTCTGTTGTTGTGGTGGAGGGAGTCTATCTCCCTTAGACTTTCTCTTCTCATTCAGGAAGTCATCATACTCCTCATCGAGAATATCCTGCCCCTTCTTCTTGTTGTCCACCGTAATGGCAACACCCTTCTTCTTCAACGCCCCTATTTGTTCATCAACCCAGGCTTGGGTTAGTTGTATGGTCCTGGCAATGAAGGGGTCCAAGGATATATCCTCCTGTATGGTGAGGTCAGGTGCATAGATGGTATCATTATATATTTTCTTCTGTTCATATTCATCTGTAATTATCCTGCCATCATCTCTCTTCAATTGTTGGGGGATGGGGATGCAATCAAAGGTTCTTATTTGATTCAAAGTTAACCTTTGATATCTTCTTCTTGCCTCTGCTTCATCTTCACAGTCAGCCCAGAAGTCCTCTAGGTGCCTCTGATGAATAGGCTTTCCTATTACTTTCTGCATCCTGCCGTAAGGATCATATGGTCTTGTCAGTGGAAAAGGCTGTAGTTTCATTTTATTTAGGGTGACCATCACCTTCTTTATGTTCTCTAAATTGGGGCACATGTACCAGCCAATGGTGACTAGAAACAAAATTGGTGGGAGCTTCTTTGCATCCTTGTATGTTTTTATTATTGTGGAGCTCTGCCTGATAAACTCCATCAGTATCACTGCATCAGTGGGATACCTTGGCAGCATGAGGGGATTTCCTTCAAAACCCTCAATCCTCATGTAGGAGAAGGTGGCAAACTAAATATACCAGGCTCCATGCCTGTAAATTATCTCTTGAGCCTCCATGCTCAATCTCTTTGTTCTGTCTTCCTCCATGGTCCTCACCAGATGCATAGAAAATGCATCATTGACTAGTTTGTAGTCTTGGAGGTAATTGGCTCTTTGCAGCTGGGGATGATTATCCCAGATATGCATAGCATTGACTGTTACTGTGACTTTCCCACTATAACCAGTGCATCAAATGTGCCTTAATAAGCACATGAGTAGATGATGTATGAGGTCATATAGAAAGCACAATTTGAACCTCCTAGGTTCATCAGCTGCTCATGCAGAGCATCACTTATTAGCTGGCCCCACAGTGGCTTGATATCTGAATATAAACACATCATTATTATACCATACATCTAGTCTCTAAAACTACCAGCATCAGGCTGGCCTGTTACTTTGTTTAGTAGTGCAATCATCTATTGATATTCATCAGCAAAATCATATTTGAATAAATGCATAGGAAGTTTGGCTGCTGCAGGATATGTACTATTTTCAGCCCTCCATTGATACATGTTCTTCCTGGCTTGTTTCTTGTTGTTTTCATATTCTTTCTCTGACTTCTTCAAGTCCACACTTTTTACCTTGCTGCCCAATGGCAATCCCAATGTCTTGGAAAGACCCTTGATGGATAGGTCAGCATATATCCTCCCATGTTTCATCAGCTACCTGGTCTCTGGATTATAGTTCTTGGCACACTCGATAACCAGTTCCAAAGATTCCATGGAGTACGAAAAACCGGCGGCATTCCACATCCCAGAAATGAAAACTGCATCTAGCACAGGACTTGTTATTTTCATTGTTCAACCTAGCCGACCATGCTTCCAAATTAGTACTCCCCTGATGGGTATCTATAATGACACCATATTTAAATAGGACACCCCTCTGGGAGGAGAACATGGGCCTATCGAATTCTACTTGACATTTTACTAACCTCTTGTCAGCCATGGGTGCCTGCAATTAACCAAATCTTGTCTTACAATGGGTATACACATGCATGCATATTACAATTAACTTTACTAATCATCATGTCTACTGTATATGTTCAACATTACTTAATCATATGGATGCATAAATCAGAACTTCAGATTAACCATCCATACCTGACTATTATAGAAACAACAGGATGAGGGTTTCATTTACTTACCTAGATATGCAAACTTCCTCTTATACCAGTGGACTTTCTGACAATGCTCTTTATTTAGCTGATGATCACGCACTTCCTTCTGTCTATGAGCTCAATTCGTGCAACTATCACCTGTATGAGGATATGGAGGCTGGTGCTCTGTAAAAACAAATTTTATCGCAAGGTAAATTTGAAACGACAGTGAATTCATCCTTTTAACGATGCACTTAGGGTAAAATTAGGGCAACCCTGACAGATTGGATTTTACTCATTGATTATACGTGCGAAAACACAGGATCTCGCCAGGTGTTCCATCGAGTTTCGTGGTCAGTGGGAACCACCTACCATGTTTGCGTGCATTAAATGTTAATGGCGGCAACGGGAGCGGGGTGATATCCCTATGACAGGATATCACGAAAGTAGGATGATATTCAAAAATATTGGGTCGAGTTTAATATGATCATCCTCCTTGAGAGAAAAAACTATCGTGACAACATCATGTGACGAACGCACCTTTCAGTTATGTTTAGCACATCAGGAGGATATCTAGATATATCAGGTGATGTTTCAAAGATGATGATGATCGGATGAACTTACATGTCTCTCTTTCAAAATATCAGGATGATGTCATCTAGATATTTCACTCAGTGTATCGGCAAGGCATCATGACGTCATCGTCATGTTATGGGAATAGGATCATGTTTATGAAATATCCTGCCGAGAGGTAAATGTGATGATGATGTCATCGTCATGTTTATTTCTTCGTTTATCAGACTTGGATGACGTCATCAGGATATTGGCTTAGGGGATATTTCACAGCAGGAGGATATTATGCAATATCGGGTTACTTTGACAAATATGATCCTCGTGAAATGCATAAGGCTATTGACGGGTAAAGGTTACTATCACCTAAAATTGACATCCAGATATTCGAACTGCATGATTTTATCGGGGTGACCTTTTATAATATGACTGATGTTATGAAATATGATCCTCCCTTGGCAATATTAGGTTTGACTCAGACTTTGACCACTCATAACTTTCACATCCTGACGAATAACAAGGTGATGTAAAAGGCAAACCTGCATGGAATTTAATGTTGTTTCTAAATATGAGACTTCTGGAATAAAATATGAATTTTGACGAATCGACCTCATGATGATCACTTACCCAGCCTTTTCAATGCATGATGATCTGCATGACTTACTTTTACCAGACCGCTAGAAAACACAAAACACAAGCCAAAAGTTGGGTCCCTATTTTGTCAGGTCAAATGGGGCATGTTGTGTAACCACACAACAGGACCCAACCTCTTTTTGCTCCTACTTGTTTTTGCTTTCTTGCTCTGGGCAGTTTTGGTAAAAGATCAGTCATATATGCCACCCTTACTTATGCATGTGCATCACAAAGAAGGGTTAGTTTCCAAAGTTAGAATTTGCTAACACAAACCTCATGATTAGAAAGGGTACAAAATTCTAAGCAAGTTTGCCTTCTGGCTCATCTTGATATTGTTTAAGGATAGAAAGTTATGCCAAGTCAAAGTTGGGTCAACCCGGATATTTCCCATAGGGTCATATTTCTAAATATCAGTCATATTTGTTTAGATGAAATTGATTTAAGAAGACCACCCGATGTCCATTTGTTCCATGATACGCAAATGTCAAACTTAAAAGAGGATGAATATCTACTTGTCAAGGGCTTGAGCACATTCACAAAGGGTCATATTACTAAATGTTCATCATCTTACAAATATCACCCTTTGCAAACATGACCATGACGTCATTCAGTTCTAACTTATAGAAAAGATCTCCATGATGCTGATGTCATCTATACACCTGACTCTCAGAGGGTTACATTTCCAAACATCCATCATATTTCTCAATATGACGATGACGTCACCATAATCTGATAACAAAGGGAACATGGTAGCATGATGATGTCATCATGATCTGCACCTGAAGAGGTCACATTTTGTAATATCCCTAACCTTAGTAAATATGACGATGATGTCATCTTTCCCAAATAACTATCAAAATCCATATGACGATGATGTCACTTTTGCACTTTCGAATGAGGAGGATATTCCTAAGTCTCGAAGATCTAGATATTGTCTATATCCCTCATTTTAAACTTTATGACCCGATATATCTAGTTTCACAATAACCAATCCAATTATGTCACGTGGCAAAATCCGTAGGGTCATATAAACATAGTATTATCATGATTTATTAACAAAATCAAGGTGACCAGATCTTGCTTTCTGGTCAAAAAGTTGACCATGTGAATGAATAAATCACCTTGATCATTAGTAAATGAATTTCTTAGAGGGTCATATTTTTAGATATCCCTGATCTTTCAAGAGATCACCCTCCAACATTTAATGTGGGCCTGATGGTAGGTCATGCCCTCTCAATTTCAAATGCACACCTGACACTTGGCAACATATCCAAACATCATGCGAATGATCAATGGATCTAAGAAAAAATGATACACGCACCCTAATTTGTCATATTGGTTGGTTTAAAAGTGAATTGTAGGGATTATTTACATTCACCTTGCAATAATTGAAAGTTACAGGGCTTTGCAAGTGAACACATCACTGCCACCTACTAATGGAACAAGACCCTCCACTTAATGGAATGGAACGGACAATACAATGCATTCACATTTATCTTGTTATCAATTTATCAGTCATATACTCAAAGAGGAGGGTGATTATAAGGTACGTACAGTAAAAACCCTCTCTTTTGTTGTTTACTGCAAATCTCAAGGTAAAATGGTTTTTACTAGGGTAGTCAGTATGGTGATGCATGAAATGAATTAAAAATCTTGAATTATTGCTATGAAATGCATGACATACTAATCCCCCTCCATACAAATGTGTTAGGGTAAGAAGTACATGTCTTTATCACAGGATTTAATAGATATTAGAAAGAATAGATCCGGCTCGAAGTTCCTGAAACCCATATTCTTACAACCCAAAGGGGTAGGATTTAGATATGGGATGATAGATGACACATATCAAGGGAAGATAGATTTGGATGCTTGGACAAGAAGGTTAGACAATGGAGACAGAAACCCTATATTGTAAACAGTATTTCCATAGGGATGTGGTACACCAAAGGATTTCCCTATGCTATTGATGCAGGAGCATCTAACACAAGGTGGCCTCCGTGAGGCATTTAAGTTCATGTTCTATTTTAAAATAGGTTTTATGTTGTAATAAAGTCTATTCGACCAATGCATTTTTTCTTTCTGTTTGTAAGTCCCTAGTGACTTAGGTCACTTTTGTCAAGTTGTTAGTTTTAGATGGTTGGAATCAGTTAGTTTCTCCCAGCCACTTGGAATCAGTTAGTTTTTCTCGTAGCCGCTTGGAATCAGTCTCCCAACCACTTGGAATAGGGTTGGTGTTCCTCGGGGCAAGCTTATAAACCCCAGAGAAATGAATCAAATGTAGATAGATTAGAGATTGTAATTAGATCAAAGCAAAGCAGATTGAATGTAATTGTGCATTGTGTTAAGGAGAAATTGAACTATTCTATTTCGTCAATCTATTTTCTGTTCTCTGTAATTACCAATTGCATAGCTGTAGATTTCTTTTCCTTTCTGTACTTCCATTGTTACAAAATGTTGATGTGAAGCATTCCACTGGTGAGATTTCTGTCGAAATCAGTGGAATGGCTTCTTTGTACCATATTCGTTTGTTTCCTGTTTTGTTTTCCTGTTCGGCAGCGGAGAGGATCCAGATAGTGCGAGGTGCATAGTAGATCGCCTAGCATCTCCATGTGCTAGGGTTTGGATTGGAGGAGTTGGAGTTGTTATCAATGAGACAGAGGCCATCAGAAAAGCATTCCTTGCTTAGAGCAATGAGGGTAGTCTGGCCGAAGGGAGGTTTGAGCCACTAAACGAAAGTCGCAGCCTAAGAGTCAGATCGGGGTGACAAAGTGCATTGGCCTATGTGTATGAGCATTCACCAATGACAAGAGTCTCGCCGAAGACACCAGCATCGACGTAAGTTTCGTATCATTTCACTGAATGTATATTGCAAATGCATATCGCAAATGTATGTTGAGAAAGCATGTGGGGAATGTATATTGAGAATGTATCTTATGTCAGATACAAATGGTGACTGGTCGTAATGGTGAATCAGGTTATAGAAACTTTAGTCCACTAATAATAGCAAGTCACGCCAAGAATATACTAACTTGGTATATCGGCATATCAGGAGAACAAACAGGGAATTTGCCGACAAAGGGAGTATCAGTCAGACTTGGCGTGTCGGTGAAACCAACCACAATATGGCTGATAAGAACAGTCTTGCCGATAGGTGAGAAACGTAGGTCATACATTGGGGAGAGTTGTGGGGTTGGTGTGATAGGTTGCAAGGTTTTCGACAGAGTAAGTCTTGCCATATGAGGCTCCCCATCATATTGGTATCAGAGCTAGCGAAAGGTCTAGGTAGCTGTGTATTTGATTTCTGTCACGGAGAAGGAAGATGAAGAGTTGGAGCAAAACAGATGCTCGTTTCATCTAGTTGTGAGGAGGAATGAGATTTCTGTGTAGTGTGTGGTCAGACGATGCTGAGGTCTGTCAAGACCATTCACCAATAGAGATTTGGCTGGAAGAGGGTATAGAGTGAGGCCACTATGAGAGAGAGTGGTAGTGCATTTCTAGGATATGCTGTTGGATGAGAGGAATGGGTCTGTAGTAGCATGTAGGATGGACATCTGATTGAGCATTGTGTTGTAGTCAAATTGAGGATTTGCAGGAGTGTTGGCATTTGGGTGCTAGCTATGAATATTTATGTTAGATAGAGAGAGCGAAGGAGAGGCTAGCAATATGCCTCCAAAGGGGATGACCACTGAAGTGGTCAAGAAATTTAAAGAGATGGAAGAGATGATCAAAACTAGAGTCAGGGAAGCACTCCAAGAAGAATTGAAGGCAATGAAGATAGGAAAAATGATAGAGGAAGATTCAGATGAAGGAGAAGAGAAAGAGGAAGAAGCAGAGGAACAAGAAGAGGCAAAGATACCAACTGAACAAAAGTAATTTCTGGAAGCCATCAAGGTAATTGGCAAGGATTCTTTAGAAGCTCAGATAGATATTCCCATGTTCAGTGGAAAGATGAATGCTGAGGAAGTCATGGAGTGGATTGAGGTTCTAAACAACTACTTCGAATACAAGGAAGTTCCTAAAAGTAAGAGGGTTAAGTTTGCAAAAACTAAACTCAAAGGTGTTGCCCTTACATGGTGGAATTACACCCAAGGAGAGAGGGTAAAGAATGGGAAAAGTATGATCTCTTCATGGAGCAGAATGCTGGAGAAGATCAAGTCCCAGTTCCTTCCATCTGACTATGAGGTGCAGATTTACAGGAAAATGCAGAACCTTAAACAAAAAGATATGGATGTGGCTACTTACACCGAGGAGTTTCACAAATACACTCTTCGTTGTGGGTACATGGAGGATGAAAAAGCCAAGGTAGCAAGGTATTTAAATGGTTTGATGATCAATATTCAAGATGAGATAAGTTTTTTTACCCCTGAAACCATGGAAAAATGCTTTCAAGTAGCATTAAGAGCTGAAGAGAAGCTAAAGAGGAAAGGTGAGCAACAAAGTAAAGGAAGAGGTGACATAAATTTTAGAGGCAGTTTTGGAGGCAGAAGTCCTAACTAGAGGCCTAGTGGTGAGTCTAGCCAAGAAGAGAAAGTTGGAGACTCAAGTAGCAGAGGAAGCTACCAAGGAAGAAGGCCAAATGAAAGAGGTGGGACAAATGGATCAGACAGAGGATCCAATTTCTCCAACATGAGATGTTATAACTGCAATCAGATAGGGCACCTGGCCTATAAGTGTCCAGAGAAGGCCTCAACTTCTCATGGTAATGAGAGAAGAACCACATTGACCCAAGAGGATGTAGGAAGTCTGACATCTCCTGAAGTGAATTTGACATCATAAGTAGGAGAAAATATGATGATCAAGAGGACACTACTCAAAGAACCAGTGCAGACTGAACCATCACAAAGGAGAGCACTTTTTAGGATCAATTGCAAAAGCAAAGGTAAAATATGCAAGGTAGTCATAGATTCTGGTTCAACAGATAATATGGTGTCTAGGGAAATGGTGGATAAATTGAACATAGAAAGGATTCCTCATCAAACTCCTTACAGAGCATCTTGGGTAAGTGATAGTTAATCACTTTTGGTAGATGAACAAGTATATGTTGATTTTCAGATTGGAGCATATAAGGAGAGAATTTTATGTGACATTTTTCCCATGGAGTATTATCACCTACTTTTAGGTAGGCCATGGCAATTTGATAGGCAAGCATTGTATGATGGATATGCTAACACATACACCATCAAGAAGGATGGTAAGACTTTTGTGATGACACCATTGCAGGAGGATGCTGAAGCAAAGAAGGCAGCCAAGATCATTTTGGTGGGTAAGAAAGAGTTTGTGCAAATGCATGAAGAAGAGACAAGGAAAGTTGAGGATGTCTCAAGGAGTGGGTTTGTCAAAGACCAAAGTTTGAAGGTGATTTCAGTTTTGAATGATGGAGATCATGTCATAATGTCTGAGATGGATCAACGGAAGGTCAAAGAGCAGGTCTACAGGCAGCCACAAGTTGATTGGAAAGAAGAGGATGCTATCATAGTAGGGACCATTGTTTGTCCTCTAGAGCCAACAAGAGTTGGAAGGCAAACATATTCTACCATAGCAGCAGTACAAGTAGCATCAAACAAGGTTTTGAATGCAGGTGTTTAGGCAACTATGACAGTAAGCAATCATGGCATGCAACATCCAAGTTTTGTTGCAAGCACTCACTCATGGCAAGGTGTGAGTAGAGCCTACAATGCTAGGCATGAATTTTTGATTCCATGGAAGCAAGTTGCAATCCAGAGATTGTGGGGAAGGCATGATGCAACGAAGGATGATGGTGGTGCAAGACACAGACTCAACTCATGGGACATGAGTTCTTTTCTAGGTGGGGTGTATGATGCAGGAGCATCTAACACAAGGTGGCCTTTGTGAGGCATTTAAGTTCATGTTTTGTTTTAAAACAAGTTTTATGTTGTAATAAGGTCTATTCGACCAATACATTTTTCCTTTCTGTTTGTAAGTCCCTAGTGACTTAGGTCACTTTTGTCAAGTTGTTAGTTTTAGACAGTTGGAATTAGTTAGTTTCTCCTAGCCACTTGGAATTAGTTAGTTTTTCTCCCAGCCGCTTGGAATCAGTCTCCCAGCCACTTGGAATAGGGTTGGTGTTCCTCAGGGCAAGCTTATAAACCCCAGAGAAATGAATCAAATGCAGATAGATTAGAGATTGTAATCAGATCGAAGCAAAGGAGATTGAATGTAATTGTGCATTGTGTTAAGGAGAAATTGAATTGTTCTATTTTGTCAATCTATTTACTGTTCTTTGTAATTGCCAATTGCATAGCTGTAGATTTATTTTCCTTTCTGTACTTCCATTGTTGCAAAATGTCGATGTGAAGCATTCCACTGGTGAGATTTCTATCAAAATCAATGGAATGGCTTCATTGTACCATATTTGTTTGTTTATTGTTTTGTTTTCCTGTTCGGCGGCGTAGAGGATCCAGATAGTTTGAGGTGCACAGTAGATCGCCTAGCATCTCCATGTGCTAGGGTTTGGATTGGAGGAGTTGGAGTTGATGTTGGTGAGACTGAGGCCATTGGAAAAGCATTCCTTTCTTAGAGCAACAAGGGTAGTCTGACTGAAGGGAGGTTCGAGCTGCTGAATGAAAGTCACGGCCTAAGATTTAGATCAAGGTGAGAAAAGTGCATTGGCCTAAGTGTATGAACATTCACCGATGACAAGAGTCCTGCCAAAGACACCAGCATCGGCGTAAGTTTCGTATCATTTCACTGAATGTATATTGCTAATGCATATCGCAAATGTATGTTGAGAAAGCATGTGGGGAATGTATATTGAGAATGTATCTTATGTCGGATACAAATGGTGACCAGTCGTAATGGTGAATCAGGATATAGAAACTTTAGTCCACCGGTAATAGCAAGTCATGCCAAGCATATACTAAGTTGGTATATCAGCATATCAGGAGAACAAACAGGGAATTCATTGATGAAGGGAGTATCGGTTAGACTTGGCGTGTCAGCGAAACCAACCAGAACAGTCTTTTCGATAGGCAAGAAACATAGGTCATACAATGGGGAGAGTTGTGAGGTCAGTGTGACAGGTTGCAAGGTTGCTGATGGAGTAAGTCTTTCCATATGAGGCTCCCCATCAGCTATGGAGGCTACTAAAATAGTGGTGGAGTGTGCAAGAAATTACAACCCTGAGAACAAGAGAGTAGAGAAGCATGACAGAGTATATGCTAACTTCTCAATTAAGGGCATTACATCTTTATTCAATTTGCCCATAGGGAATAATGTGGTTAGATTGAGCCTAAGGAGGATAGAAAACGAGTACCGTGGTAATGAGAAAGAAGCAAGGAAGGTCTTGTATCAGTGGAGGTCGAAGAGTAGCACTTATAAAGCTTCTACTAAGCTCCCCAAATACTTGTTTAAATTTGATTTTCCTGAAGAATACCAATATATGATGGCCATGTTAAGTAGAATGACTAGGAGACAACATGCCAGGAATTTTGAGAATTGGATGTATGGGATTATTAGGATGGTAGAATACTCAGATAACAAGCCTCTTTGGGCTGGGAACATCAATGATAGTTTAGATCAAGGAATGAGAAGGCTCGGTGGTGAAAAGTGTATGTTCCATATGACTTCTTATGTCGTATATGCTTATGCTTTCAGGGGCACATTTAATGCTTTACAAATAGTGGGCAAGGTTGGAAGAAAGCTTGGTGATATAAACATATGGGATCATTACCCACAATTACAGAGGAGAGCATATCTCCAAGACTATAAACTGGTAAATGACTCTTTTTCAATGCATTTAGTCAGAACCATGGAGGAGGACAGAACCAAGAGATTGAGCATGGAGGCTCAAGCTATAATCTATAAGCATGGGGCTTGGTTTATCCAATTCCCCACCTTCTCATACATGAGAATAGAAGGATTTGAGGGGCATCCCCTCATGTTACCCAGGTACCCCACTAATAAGGTCATTCTAATGGAGTTTGTTAGACAAGTATCCACCTCAGTTGAGGCTCACTTGGAGAAGAAGAAGATCCCACCGGTGTTGTTTCCAGTATTCATTGGCTAGTATTTATGTCCTGACAGACAAAGTATTAAAGATGTCATCAGAGGATTAAAACTAATGCACCTGAAGGCATTCTCTATAGCTAGGTCATATGACCCATATGGCAGAATACAGAAGTTATTGGGGAAACAAATACATCAAAAACACCTTGAAGATTATTGGACTGATTGTGATGATGAAGCAGAGGTTAGGAGAAGAACCTATCAAAGGCTCACTCTTAATCAGATCCAAACTTTTGACTGTATTCCAGTGCCTGCATAGTTGTATGATGATGATGGAAAGATTATGTCTAGTGAATATGATGATAAAAAGGTGTATAATGACACCATTTTAGCTCCTAATTTGACTCAGCCTGAGGAGACTTCGTTTGACCAAATAATGCAAAAGGTCATCCAGTTGACCCAGAATTGGGTAAATGTTGAGTTCACGAAGTTGAAGAAGAAGGGTATGGACCTTACTGTTGATAATAAAAAGAAAAGACAAGAGTTATCTGAGGAGGAATATGATGACTTCCTCATTGAAAAGAGAAAATCTAATGGAGAAAGGTTACCTATTGAAGAACCAACACCACCTCAAAAGTAGCAAGGTAAAGACAAGAAGGCAGTTCCTGCACAGTGAGGGGTAATTGTTAAAAGGCTTCAACCAAAGGGTGATGTGGCATCAACATCTACATCTGAAGCTGCATCACAACAACCCCCTTCCAAACAAAAGGGAAGAAGGTTATAAAGCCTACTCCAGTGATTGAAGAAGAGCTAATGGAAGATGAGCCATTGGAATAAGATCCATTAGATGAAGAGCCTAGATATGATGACCTATTGATAACAATGAAGAAAAGAAAGAAAGTACAACAAACACCACCCCAGAAGAAGCAAAAGACAACAATGTGGGGAAATGTTAACATTGAACCTATCATGTTAAGAGTTGCAGTTGGTTTGACTTTTATGAAGGAACTACAACATGAAGTTCCAATTCTAGATATTATTCAATTTAAAACTAAAAAGATGGAAGAGCAGATATAAGGAAGACAGAAGGCTAGAAAAGAGCCACCCCTTCCATTGGATGACACAATGTACTTATTAGATGATGAGGTAGTCACTGATGTTACTGCACAAAAGATGGAGGCTCTAGTAGCCAATACAAAGATGACTCCTCATGGGACCCCCATGGCCCAGAAAATGACTCACCAAGAGGAGGTTGAAATAGATGAAATGGAATAGGATAATCCTGAAGAGGTAGCCCAACAAATAGGGTTGACTAATCTAGTATAGCAAGTTACTAGTCTTGCAGTAATAGACTTGGCTTACTAGGGGGATTTGAGCCAAAACAGAGATAATGATCCACCCTTGATATTTGAAAAGGTAGAAATTAATGTGCATAAAGAGGTCGATGAGAAGGTACCTGATAAGAGTAGAGAACAAGGTAATGCACCTCCAGAGCAAGAGCATATAGAAACTTAGCTTCAAAAGGATGGTGATCAATAAATACATGATAAGAGAAATAATCACGATGAAGATATGCAAGGTAATAAGAAAAACCCCGATAGTGTGGAGGACCAAAATGTTTCATCATTGCATGTAGAAGGAAGTAATCAAGGCAATAATCTAGAATTAGAAAAGAAATTAGATGAAAAAAAATTGAGCATTGGAGAAATGAACACATCTAAGGATGAGGAACAAAGTCTAACACATGATGAAGGTCCAGAAAAGGAGATAGAAAAGGTGACCAAGGATGGTCAGGGGGATCTCCAAGATCAAAATACACAATCTTCTCAAAGATCAAAATACACAATATTCTCAAAGGGACCAAGTGCCACATAATGGACAAAGTCATAATGCTCAAGAAACCCTGAATGAAAAATTACAAGAGGAGGTGCATGATAAGAATGTATATACTACACAAGAGCCTCCACCTCAGAAAGAAATCCCTCAATAGGAGGTACCTCAATTAGATCCCCCTCATGAGAATGTGCATGAGGAAGAACTGAGAAAACTAAATTCACCACCAAAGGCAGGGCACAATACTGATTCTCATGATACTCAAAATGAGCAAAGTAATTAGCAAGAGCCTAGGGGTGATGTTCCGTATTGGTTTGAATAGGAAATAAATCTGCAACAAGTGGATGAGGTCCCTGATTTTGATGTTTCCACATTGTTTACTACAAGTATGCTAAAACCTAAGAGAAAGGCAAGGCCTATGTTTGCCATAAAAAGAGACCCTAACACTGGCAGGAGGACTACACAAGTAGCATTTCCTTTAGCAGACAAAGAGAAGGGGAAAATAAGTCTTGAGGAATTCTAGATCACCAATACTGATTTAGGGTTTGCCACAGAGGAACAAGAAGGTCAAGAGGCCAAAGACAATATAGATTCTTTATTAAAGAGAATAAAGAACAAGAAGGAGAAGAATAAACAACAAAAGAGCATATTGCTTAGTTACATATGTGTATGAGGAAAAATTGATTAAATTAACTAAACAAATCAAATACCCAATAACATAAAGAGAACCGATCTAAATAAAAGCCATTAATAATAATCAATGAAACATGAAAGCTTTTACCGAGATTTGTATTGTTCCCTTTGGATTGAATGTGGATTGCTCAATATTGCTGCGAAACCATAGTTGCAACAAGCAAGTGTAGTGCTCAAAAGATTAATATTAAGAGATCGTAAGGTTGCTCAATCGATGCGATGTATGATCAAAGCACTGTTAAAGGATGCCTGAGAATAAGATCGAAGAGAGAGGCTCAATGAAGGAGATGAGGGGGGTTTATATAGGTTTCAAGGAAGATCGATCAACGGTCTAGACAATTTAGAAGAATCAACGGAGGAGAACAGTTGAGGAACGTGCAACGAATAAGAAGAAGACAAGTGTCACACAAAAATTGTTTTTATTTGAGTTAAACACTTTCTTTTCTAAAGATAAGACATGCTTTCCATAAATTAGAAAGCTTTTTTTCTACTTTAAGAGAAATTGATAAAAATAAGGTTGAGTGAATAGATAACTCAACTTAAGATTTGCTTTTGCATGATTTGAGAAAAATTAACTAATAAATTATTTAATTGTGTGTGCATGGAGAAGAAGACTTATTTTTAGAAGATTTGAAAGATATTTGTAGATAAGAAAGCAAATTAAATAAATAGATTTATTTAATTGTTGTGCATGATTTGGAAGAATAAATAAAATATTTGATTATATTTTATTTTTGGAGATTGAAAGGATTTAAATAAATTTGATTTGATTTATTTAAATTTGGAAGAATGAATTGATTTAATTAAATAATTGGGAATTATTTAATTGTAGATAAGAGGGAATTTGTGATGAATTAATTAAATAATGGGATTTATTTAATTAATGGAGACTTGAGATTTGGAAAGAAGATAATGATTTAATTAAATAATTAAAATTATTTAATTGTGGAAGAATAACAGAGGAATTTAATTTAATTAATTAAATAAAGAGAATTTATTCAATTAATGTCGAAATTATGTGATTTAGAAGAATTTGGTGAAATTAGTTAAATAATTAGATCATTTAATTAATGTTGAAATACAGGTGATTGGAAGAAATGATGAAATGCGAGTAGTGCGACGACTTGGTCATTTTAGGGTGTCTACATTTTGCCCCTCTTTGATGTGATGCAGTTTGTAGCGTTGCGTCAAAGAAAATAATTGTTGAAGATGTGATACAATTTATTGATGCCCCAGTGTAGGTAGTTGCCTCAGTGTATGCCCCCTTGAGCAAGAAGACAGGGAAGCGACAGAAGAACTATGTTGATGCTCGACTAGATGAGTGCACAACAAGGTAGGAGAAAAAGCAGAATGGGGTGGGAAGAAAAGAAAATGAGGGAGGGATGCTATAAATAGGACCCATGGGGACCACAATCCTCATTTTGCAAACTAGGAGCTTCTAAATTTAGAGAGTTAGAGCCCCCAAACTTAGGGTGAGAGAGTTGAGTGGAAGGAGCTGACAGCGAGGAGAGATGCCGATTCCTGCGCACAGGCATCGGGCGGAGTTAGTGCAGACATACAGGAGGCCAGCAGGAGCTCTGGCAGTGGTAAGTGTTCAAAAACCCCATTATATTTTGTCATTTTAGGGTGGTTTATGGCTAGGTCTAGGGAGGTTGGTTAGGTCAGCCAAAAGCGCTTTAGGGTATCGTGGCGCTAGTGGTAGTCAGTTAGAGTGCTTTTGGCGCGCCGCAACACGATTGGTAGGTAAGTGCAGCGTGTTTGGTAACAACACAGCACAGTTGGCTTTGAGGGTTAGTGCTGCAGCGCTTTTGGTAGGATGTCGCAGCGTAGTTGGGTAGATAGTGTAGCACATTTGGTAGGATGCCGCAGCACTGCAGGGAGGGGAAAGAAGAAATTGGGTCACTTTTTGATGCACAAAGAGGCGCGGTTGTAAGCAGAGTGAGGCGCATTTGAAAAACAAGTCGCGGTTGGGGGAGCTAGCTCAGCACTACTGCAGAAGCAGTCAGGCACTTTTGGTAGAATAGGGCAGTGCTATTGTGTAAAACAAAGCGCTTTTGGGTAGCTGATAGAAGGAACCTAGGTAAGGTTGACCAAAGGGTTGACTACCCTAGTTTAGAAAGGGGTTGGATAGAATAGAAGTAGATAGGAGTTTGGGGGATATGGTATAGAAGAACTAACAAGTGGTTTGCTTATGGATGTAGAGGATTATGCCACCGCTAATGTCGCGAGAGCGACACCACCTGATAGCACATGAGGTTGTATAGCTGACATGGGAGGAGGACGCGTTCCTAGAGCACGCAGGTTTATGGCATGTTGTACATTTGACACATATTAGGGTGAATCTCACCCTAGTGACAACAGTTGTGGAGAGATTTCATAGTGAGATAGGCTCGTTTCACTTTCTGATAGGGGAGGTGACAATGACTTTGGAGGATGTGTATCGTATCCTGAGGATTTGGTTTGACGGGGAGAGAGTGGACTTTGACCCGGCATAGGGAGAGGTAGGCATGGTAGAGGTCTTCTGCACATATGACCTAAGGATAGATGATAGGGAGATTCAATGGGCAAACATCCCAAGACTCTACGACAGGATCAGATGGATAGTGGCATCACTGATTGGCGGCTTCTTGTGTCTAGACAGGAGATCGAGGGGACTATCAGTTGGATGGGGCACAGTATTATCTGGGATGTTCACGCACGGCATTAAGTATGCATGGGGCCCTTATGTGCTAGAGAAGTTGTACCGAGACATGCACCACTGTGTGTACAGGAGAGGCAGGAGTCTCTCAGCAAGGGTGAGTTTGCTACAGGTGTGGGCGTGGGAGCATATCCCAGTGATCTGACCTATGACATTGCACCAGTGGGCTAGGGGGAGCCATACGCATTTTTGAATGAGGGAGTGATTACACACCAGAGATTGGGATCTGTTAGCCATTGGAGGCGGCAGATCGACGAGATGGACCTTTTTGTGTGGAGGCCATGGTTACTTTGTGAGGAGTGGGAGGATGAGCATGAGCAGCTGATGTACTGTAGACAGGCTCGGTATCTGTTTGGGAGACGGACAGACGCGATAGAGAGGTACCTGCTAGAGTGGGTACTCAAGTAGTTTGGGTTACCATAGGGACTACCAGTGGGGGAGGTGATGCATGCTAGGACGCAGAGGGAGGTTGGAGACTGGGACATAGAGATTCCAGTGGCTACAGCATTGGCAGAGGTACGGGAACTTGTCCCTGTGAGATGGGATTGGGATACATGACTAGCCGATCCAAGGACACTGCCCGAGTACGATAGATACTGGCAGACACACAGGCTAGTGTGGTTGATGACACCAGGGGTGGCAAGGGCAGTGGGGGAGGTACTAGTCCTTGGTGCAGAGGCCAGGATCAAATGACAGGCTAGAGCAGCCTGACAACAGGCAGTGGGAGAGGCCAGTGGCCAGTAGGTAGACGTGGAGATGGCGGAGGAGGAGGAGATAGTGGTAGAGACAGATTTGGAGAGAGCTAAGCATTTATTACAGGAGGAGACAGCTCGGAGGACTCGATTAGAGCTCCGGATGGTGCGGCTGAGGAGAGACAAGGATGCAGCTAGGGTGGAGGTGAGATAGGTTGAGGCCCTAGCACACGTGCAGACACAGGTGGCAGCAGCAGCGCAGACAACCTTGGCACACTTACAGGCAGGCATGCAGGCACAGGTACAGGCCTAGGTGCAGGCACAGGTACAGGTCACGGTGTAGGTAGCACTACAGGCCCAGGCATAGGCAGCACCCGCACTAGCAGGGGATGATGGGCAACTAGCCCAAACTATGTGGGAGAGGGATGCAGAGGCATAGCTGTGACTGACAGCAGAGGCACACTTCACAGAGTTAGACGGGAGCGAGACAAGGCACACCGCGCACTGGGTGCCGATCAGAGGACCTTATATAGTGAGCTCGTTTGGGTGCAGGGAGAGCTAGTATATGCAAGGAGAGAGGCAGAGTATTACAGAGGTCTTTATGTGGGTGCAGTGCCAACAGCACAGTAGGCACCCAGCTATCAAGAGAGGAGCAGGTCTGGAGCATCTAGGTCCCGCAGGACAGGACAGTCACTATCCTCAGTTAGAGGACTAGTCATGATGCTAGGGGGAGGAGGACCAGCAGGGGGACCATCCAGGGGACCTGCACCAAGTACAAGTGGAGGACAGGGGCCACAGCAGAAGGGCAGCTCTACCCGCTAGGGCATGCACATGTATATTGTATCATATTTGTACCATACTTGTATCATGATGGACACTTGTACATTGTACCATTTGTATCATTTTGGACAGGTGCCTACGTGCATCCTGATGTATATTTTGCGGGCTCTTGATAGCCTTGATGTACTATATTGATGTATTTTTGGATGTATACATATGGATTATTGATGTAGACACAGACATTCTGTATTATGATGACCTTTATATGAGATATATGATGATCTATTCGGCTCACTGTTGTTCATGCTTTTGTGTATGCATTCCTTGATGTCATGGATGTGATGATATGTATGTATGATTATGGATTCATGTGATTACATATGTTGCTTATATGATGTTTTTAGATGTATGATGATAGAGATGTATGATGATATAGATGTGATGACTAGTGATATCTGACATGTGGGTTTTGTAGATATGCACCAGAGAGAAGAACAGGAGGAGATGGGAGATAGAGACTGTTGATCGATCACTGCAATGAAAACGATATAAAGGTTGTGGGAATGGATGAATGAGCTTGTTGTAATGGTTTCACATTTGTATATAAAGAGCAATCCTTATTTTTGATATAGCACATGGATAGTTCGCCACCCAGGTATAAAAGACCAAGGTGCAGTAATATCTGAGTACATGGACGTTGACTCTGCAAGCAAGCGGTTTGAACT
The DNA here is from genome assembly GCA_027924645.1 of Cunninghamia lanceolata. Taxonomy (NCBI): domain Eukaryota; kingdom Viridiplantae; phylum Streptophyta; class Pinopsida; order Cupressales; family Cupressaceae; genus Cunninghamia; species Cunninghamia lanceolata. The sequence continues at coordinate 11,168,676 of BSBN01000320.1, forward strand.
TAGATCCTCTAGACATTATATAAACTTGTTGGAATATGTGAATGAGCCATAGTCTTGAACATAAAATAAACTTCAATACATGTAAATGCAAGAAGAATTATTAATATGTAAGATGCTAGGTCGTAACACACACAAGATAAATAGAATGCTAAGAAAGATGCTAAAGATCATTCCTCAAACATGGCACACAAAAAGCAATGACTATGCCCCCAATCCGTACTACATCGTAACATACCAAGATTATAGATAAATCAGGGTAGCCTTGAATAGGTAATGGACAAAGGAACAAAAGATAAACCATAACACAAATTGACTAACTTACAAAGTAAACATACAGCCAACATATTCTCTTGCCAAAGAGGTTGCTCAAGATAGATTGGATAGGAAAGATAACAGCCTTATCGTAGGAACACTGTGTCCGTTAAAGGGTGCTATCTACCTAAAAAGACAATGTCTTGCTGCAGGAAATGCCACATGTCACAGGAGACACGTGTGTTGGTCTCGACAATGGAACACTTCGCAAAAGACAAGCTTGTTGATCTAGGGCTTTGGTTAAGCAGTACTTAGCTAATGTTGGCAATCGGTATGCATGACAGTAGATGACTCTGGAAGGAAGTTGCTTTGCTTCAAGTTTGCTAAGGACTTTTGCTTTGAAAGGATGCACTAGCTTGCTGCTTGAGTTAGTCAAGTCAAGGCAAATGGATTTTGATAAACAGAAGACTAGAAGGATGAAGTGCAACTGGATTGACATGGGTGGAGAATGATGGATCATGTGTGCCTGAGTACTGGATACATCCTTCATATTCCAGACTGCCTACATACCCTGTATCCACGGGATCAAGGCACATTACGATGAAAGATGAAAATGATAAATATGTAGTTCTGGATAGAGTGATGAGATGGGTCAAGGTGGAAGGGGGAGATCTTATGTACCTGAGTACTAGAAACTTCTTTCGTATTCCAGACTGCCTACATACCCATATCCATGGGATCAAGGTACCTTAAGATTGAGATGAGATGATATGTAGTTCTGGTTGGTGTGATGATGTGGGAAAAGTGTTGAGAAGATAACAACCTTATCGTAGGAGCGATGTGTCCGTTAAAGAGTGTTACCTGTGAACAATGAGAAAGAGATGGAAGTATGAGTTGCGAACCACGAACAAGGAACCAATCCTAGACCTAAGTTTAAGGAAGGATTTGTCCCCATTCTGGTAGAGGAAACTGTATGGGTGACTACCAAAGAAGACACCGAAATCTTTGACCTAGGACAAGACAGTGTTAACTGTAGACATAGATCAAGATGTGGGATGACGACGAGGGACATTGACAAATTTCCAAGCTATACTAGATAGGGAGATGGAAATGCAAACAAGGTCAATGGTTTTATTATGGATGGATGGAAAGTGCACTGCGAACTGGACATGGAGTGGACAGGACTCGATAGACAATGGGTGCTAACTCTACACATAGCACCTGTTTGCCAAGTTTTCACTATGGTACTTATCCAAGGCGCCTGTTTGCCAGGTTTTCACCAGAGGATGGATTTTTTTTTTTTGGAATACTCTAAGGATCAGGCATAGAACTTCTTGAGATGGACACTATTAAGTGGCTCATCCAGAGGAATGCCATCAGGTGTAGCTAAAGTATAAGCTCCTGATCCATATGCTGCTATCACAATAAAGGGACCTAACCAGTTAGGCTCAAACTTGCCCTTCTTTTCTTGATCTGCTTGATTTATTTGATTCTCCTTAAGTACAAGATCACCAACTTGAAACCGTCTTTCTTTGATCTTTTTGTTGTAATTACGTCAGATGCAGTTTTGATAGACATGGAGATGATTAAGTGCGGCAAGGCGCCTCTCATCTAGTAGTTCAAGCTTAGCTAATCTGGAAGTGCAATACTCCTCTCCATCAATCAGGTCCTACATGGATACTTTGAGGGATGGGATCTCGACCTCTATAGGTAGGATGGCTTCAAAGCCATAGACCAAGGCATAGGGTGTGGCACCAGTTGGTGTTCTGATACTAGTGCGGTAGGCCCATAGGGCGAGATTGAGTTGCAAGTGCCAATCACGACCAGCTTCATTGACTATTTTCTTGAGGATTTTGAGAATGATTTTATTGGAAGCCTCAGCTTGGCCGTTACTTTGTGGATAGTAGGGAGTTTAAAAAGTGATGTTGGATATTGTATTGCATGCACAAGGCACGGACATCTTGATTCTTGAATGGTCTCCCATTATTAGTGACAATGGCTTGGGGAATACCATACCGGCATATGAGGTAGTTTAGGATAAACTTGGCTATTTGCTTACCGGTGATATAGGTCATAGGAATGGCTTCCACCCACTTCGTGAAATACTCAGTGGCAGTAATGATAAACTTGCGGCCATTGGAAGAGGATGGGTGGATTTGTCCTACGAGGTCGAGACCCCATTGAGAAAAAGGCCATGGAGTTGTCACAGGTTGTAATTCATGAGCTAGTGCGTGAATCAAATCTCCATGCTGCTGACATTGTAGACACTTCTTAGCAAATTGTGCAGCATCTTGCTTTATTAAAGGCCAGTAATAACCTGTTCTGAGTATCTTCTTAGCAAGATTAGGACCGGTAGAATGTGCGCCACAGACACCTTCGTGTATGTCTCGTAAGCTAGCCTTGGCTTCTTTCGCGTTAAGACATTGTAAGAGGATACCATTGAGACTTTGGCGATATAGTGTATCACCCAGAATGATGTAATGAGAGGATCGATAGATAAAGGTTTTGCATTGGGTGGATGATAGGTCAGGGGGAAAGGTTTTGTTCTTGAGGTATTCATAGATATCTTCATACCATGGGGAATTGGGACCAACAAGTTCGCAGATGATTTCAGTAACAAGAACATCGACGGCTGGTATCAACAATTGCTCGATCAAGAATTCACACTTCTGTGTATTTGTAGGCATGTCAATCAGTGACCCTACAGAAGCCATAGAATCTGTAGCTTTGTTATGCTCTCTTGGAATTTGCTCAAATGTGATGCGAGAAAAATGTGGTTTGTAGGCATCCACTAGTTGCTTGTAGGGGACCAACTTTTCATCTTTTGTTTGGTACTCATCTGTGACTTGGCGAATGACTAACTATGAGTCTCCATATACTTGTAATTATGTGATGTCCCATTGAACTACTGTATTGAGACCTATGAGGAGTGCTTCATACTTGGCTATGTTGTTGGTGCAAGGGAATGCAAGCCGATATGACTTTGGAATGTAGTCATTTTGAGGTGTGATGAACAAGTGCTGGCCCCTGATCCATGTTGTGTGTAGGAACCATCAAAGTACAACTTCCACATTATTGAGTTGGAAAGAGTGAAGAGATTTTCATCTGGAAAGTCTGCTACCATCGGGTGTGTATCTTGCATGGGTGCTTTTGCTAGTTGATCTGCTAGAGCTTGTCCTTTGATCGCTTTATGATCCACATACTCAATGTCGAATTCACTAAGGATCATGACCCATTTAGCTAGTCTACCTGTAAAAGCTGCTTTTGCTAGTAGATACTTCAAGGGATCAATTTTAGCTATAAGAATTGTGTGTTGGTTCAACATGTAATGCCATAACTTTTGGGAGGTGAACACTACTGCTAAACAAGCTCTTTCCATCAGTGAATAATTGAGTTCATATCCCACCAAGGTTCTACTGATATAGTAAATTACATGTTCTTTCCCTGTTTCATCATGTTGTGCTAGCAAGGCCCCTAGGGCCGAAGTTGTAGTTGAGATGTATAATATCAAAGGTTTATCAGCAATTGGTGGAACCAGTATAGGAGGTGTAGCTAGATACTCTTTGAGCTGATCAAATACTGCTTGACACTTATAATTCCATTAAAATGAAACATCCTTTCAGAGCAAGTTTGAAATGGTTGACATTTATCTACTAGTTGTGAGATGAAATGCCTGATGGATTGCAACCTTCCTTGGAGACTCCTTAATGCTTTAAGGTTCTTTGGTGGAGGCATCTCTACTATAGCCTTCACTTTTGCTGGATCTACTTCGATACCTCGATGAGATACAATGTAACCCAATAGCTTCCCTGATGTGACACCGAATACACACTTTTTTGGATTAAGTCTTACTTGATATTTCTCGAGCCTATCAAAGATCTGTCCTAGCACTTGTATGTGATCTGCCCTAGAAGATTTAGCTAGTATGTCATCCACTTAGTCCTCCATGATATGATGAAAGAGGTCATGGAATATCACTGTCATTGCTCTCTGATAGGTTGCTCCTGCATTCTTCAGACCAAACGACATGACACACCAACAATAGTTACCCCATGGACAAGTAAAGGTTGTTTTATGCTGATCTTCCTCTGCTATCCTTATCTGATTGTAGCCAGAGAATCCATCCATGAGGGAAAGCATCTCATGACCTGTTGTCAAGTCTACTATAATGTCAATGTTCGGCAGTGGGAAGTTGTCTTTGGGACATGCTTTGTTGAAATCTCTAAAATCATTACACATGTGGATGCGCCCATTGGGTTTAGACACAGGTACAATGTTTGAAACCCAATCTGAATAGTCAATAGGTCGTATGAACTTTGCATCTAACAACTTCTATATTTCCACTTTTACTAAGAGAGCTATTTGTGGGTGCATCTTCCTCAACTTTTGCTTGACTAGTTTAACTTTTGGATCAATAGTGAGATAGTGAACAACTAGCATAGGGTCTAACCCTGGCATATCAGCATAGGTTCACACAAAGTTGATGGTTCTCTGTAAGAAGAATGTGTTAAGATTCCTGTGCTCTGTTTCTGATAATGATGCTGCTAGGAATGTGGTCTTTGGATTTTGTTCTGTGCCAAGGTTTATCTCTATAGAATCTTCTACTAGGAGAGCTGACTTCTCTTAATACTTAGATGGTAGGGGAAGGTCAAATCCTCCATCCTCAGGTGCCACAGTTGGGTTTTCACCTTTGGATACGTCCTTTGTTTTTACTATTTTGTGATCAGGAGGTGCCACAGTGTGGTTTTCACCTAGAGATCCTTCTTTATTTTTACTTTTGTGACTGGAGGATTTGGCATTCTCACCAAAATAAGTCGTTGGCTCTAGTTCCATTACAAAACCTACTTTATGATCACCAATAGGGATACCTTCCCGAAGTCCCATGAACTTAGCTAAAGCTTTGTCATTCTGAAATACATCTATAACAGGGGACCCTTGTTGGTCCCAATCGATAAGTTTAGGGTAGACAAGTGTTACGTTCTGGGTGCTAGTGGTGGAGGTTAAGGATACGGAGGATAGCGTAAAAATGGAGGATTCTACGAATAGGTTGGTCATATGGAGGGAAGAGTCATCGATGATATCCTCATTAGACATCAAATTGGCAAGAAAAGCATCAGCTACCTCATCGAGAATATACTCGATGTCCAAGGCGTGCGGTACCTTCTTACCAAATCCTAATCCCTTCCTGTCTAGCTTCTTTGTCACAACAATGGGTTCCATAGTTCCTTGATTCTATTTCCCAAGGCCACCTTTGCCTTTATAGCCCATGTTTTTTACTATTCTTAAGCCATTGCCGTATTGCTTGACTGGTATTGTGACTAGTTCTTTCTCCTTATAAAGCCAAGAAGAAATATCCCTAATAGTTTCCTCTTCCAATAACCGTCCCTATTGGATTTGGGTTAGGAATCCTGGGGGAGGAATAGCTACTTTTTTGGTTACTTTGGCAATGGGTGGTTTGCCGTAACATTTTGGAGATAAAGACATCCGCCCTACACAACAAGATTTTGAGATATCATAAGATCCAAATCCTATATCATGGATGTGAGCCTTGATCTTAGGTAGAGGATTTGGGTTACTTGTAGAGGCTTGCGTCAAAGTTTCAGGATCAACATATAGTGGGGATTCAAGGGCTTTTTCATTGTTAGGCACCTGGTTGCAATTCTTATAACTGCCTTGCAAGACACGATAGAATTCAAAAGGATTGGGGTCTCCTGGGATAGTGATCTCCGTACCATTGTATGGGAACTTTAGAGATTGATGATACATGGAGGGAATAGCTTTCATTGCATGGATCCATGGGTGGCCAAGGATAATGTTGTAAGGCAGCTCAATATCAAGGACTTGACACCTAGTTTCAAGCATGACAGGGCCTAGTTGTATAGGTAAGTGGATAACACCTTCTGAACGGCGTTCAGCATCATCATATCCCTTGATTGTAATACTTTGATCATTGTTGACATGATCCTCAGAGTATCCCAATTACTTAAGTAACTTTAAAGAACAAATGTTGAGACCAGCACCACCATCTATGAATATACATTTGATTTTGCACTTATGGATGAGAACTTCAATATGCAGGGCATCATTGTGACAAGGATCATGGGATGGGAGATCTTTCTCCGAGAAGACAACATTGTAGGGCAAAGCAATGCTACCCACTATAGCTTGGAAATCTGTGACTGCTATGTTGTTAGGAACCGAAGACTCTTGGAGGGCTTTTTCTAGCACTACTCTATGTGCAGGTGATGACCATAGAAGGTCCAAAATAGAGATTTGTGTTGGTGTTTTCCCTAAATGTTTGACAAGATTATAATCAAATTGAGCTGGAAGACTGGGTGTAGGACCATGAATGGTGACATGACCATGGCGAGTTGTAACAGCGCAATCTGTAGATTTGCCTTTGATTGTGAGGGTAGACACTCAACTCTCTTCAAAACAACCTATAATGGAATCAAAGGAAGTGGAAGCATGATTGATACCTTTACCTCTATCCTAAGGAGGAGGTGGACCATGATGAGGGAATGGTTCCTTGTACATGTCGAGATCTTTGTTCGTGTGTTGAGCTGGTGTTTCATTCTCAAAAGTGATTTGGCTACCTTCGATGAGATTTTGGATTAAGTGCTTGAGCTTCATGCATGATGCGGTTTGATGCCCTTTGCTCCTATGGAATTCATAGTATTCGTTTTCTCTATACCGCGCAATTTTGTAAATAGGTTCACCATATGGGGGAGCATCTAGTAAGGTGATGAGTCCTTTATATAAGATCGATTGTAGGACTGACTCTATAGGCACTCCCAAGGGAGTGAATTGATGTTGCGGTGGGTAATCTTGTTGAGGTCGCTCCTATTGTCGTTGCTATTGATTTTGATATGGTAGCCACTGTTGTTTTCGTTGTTGAGGTGGAGCTTGACTTGGTTTGGAGAGTTGCAACGGTGTTTGCAATGTTTGGACATGTTTAGAATCAACCACCCCATTGTTGACCATATTTTTGTTCTTATTCCAAAACATAGGTTTATTGTTCAATTGTTGATGAGGAGCGTTTTCTTTCATTTCTTTGAAGATTTTGACCACACCCTTAGTAATGAGGGATTTTTCAATGTTGATTCCCTTGTATGTGATTTTGTCAAAGGTTGCAGCACTAAGAATTTGCAAATGGAAACCTAACTCTTGGTTGAGGTTTTGCACAAATATGCTAACAAGCTGTTTCTCCAGAATCTTGAAAGGGAATTTGCTAGCCATTTGTCTCCATCGTTGGAGGAAAGAAATGAAAGTTTCACCATTTTTCTGTTTATTGTTGCATAGATCGGTCATGGAAATCTCATGCTCTGCATTGTAAGAAAAATGGGTGGCAAATTTCTCTGCTAGCTCGTTGAAAGATTTGATACCTGTAGGTAAGTGTGAGAACCATTCTATAGCTTGACCTCCAAGATTGCGAGGAAAGAGATGCATAAGATACGTGTCGTTATGTGAGACCTCGAAGCAAGCAAGATAGAATTCCCTGAGATGGTCTTTTGGGTCACCTTTTCCTTTGTATTTATCGAACTTGGGAATAGTGAAATTTTGAGGAAAAGGGATCATTGGTAATGACCGATCAAAAGGATAAGGACACACTTCTTCTAAAGAGAAGGTCTTCTTGGTGTGGCCAAATGTAAGATCAGATAGCTATTGTTGCACTTCCCAATTTTTAGCTCCATCGTTGTGGGAGGAGTTGGAAGCATCTCCTGTTGTCCAAGAAGTGGTTGTTGATGCCCATATGGAAGATTGTAGTGTAAGCCATGAACATTGGTGTTATAAGGGTCGTAAGATTGGTTGGGGTCATATGCGTTGTACGTTGGGTTGAGATTGGGTTGGAATTGGATGCTTTGATGAGGAGGAGATGGGGGTGGCACTAGGTAAGAATGTTGGCTTTGTGATGGTTGGAGAAAAGAATTGGGTGGAGGAAAGCTAAAGTGTGTTTGATTAGGTTGTGATGGTGGCACATAGCTTTGGAAAACTTGATGTTGGGAATGTTGAGGGTGGCTAGGCAATGTGTGAAAGAAATTTAGCGAGGATGAATGTAACGGAGGAGGGACATAGGTAGAAGTGATTTGCGATGGTTGAGGTTGATTGAGGATGAGAGTAGAAGAATTTTGTGGGGGGGGCTGCATGACTCTAATTGGTTGAGAGACATGGAGGTTTGATGATATGGGAGGTAGTATGTGTTGAGACCCTTGTTGCATGGCTACATAGTTGTTCCTCGGATTGTAATTTGGTGGGAAACCTATTCGTGATGGGGTAACCAATAGTCCACTTGCGATTGATGTGGACACTTTAGGAGGTGGTTGCATACTCGATCGAGCTAAGGTGGCTTGCTTAGCTAGCCCCACTTGTCGTTGGATAGTTACTTGTTGATTTTTGTGGATCTCCATAGGAGTCAGAAGCGGTGAAATGGTCCTCTTTCTTGTTGGGTTTTGAAAGAGAGGATTCTTATACTGCGAGCTTGGTTTCGGCAAAGGCATGGTCACTGTTGACATGGTTTGCACCACTTGTATTGTGTCTTGGTTGTTGTTAGGCTCGCTAAGCGTGGATAGATCAAAACCTTTGGGTAATTTGGCTCCTTGCTCTGCTAGCAAGTGAAAGAAATGATCTTGGTTCTCACTAAGGATTTTGTCAAAGGCAGCCACGGCTCGAGGATCTTGTATAAATTCATCAAGATCTTGCTCATCTTCTTGAGAGGATTGACCTATTTCAAAGTGTCGCTCTTCTTGAGATGGGGCTAGATCTATAGTATAGCCTTGTGGCACAAAATCCTAAGGCATGTCGGTAGTATAGTTAGGCATGCTTACCAAAGGGACCCCTTCTTCCTGAGATGGTACTTGATCAATAGTATAACCTTGTGGAACAAAATCTTGAGGCATACCAGTGGTATAGTGAGGTGTACTTACCAAAGGGACCCTACCCTCATGAGGAGTGCTAGGGTGGTCAAGGTGCGGCATGTTCGGAGAGCTGATTGGTTTTGCTGCAGGTGTTCTAGGAGTAACCTTGGGAGTAATGTTGAGATGGCCAGATTGCGGTGTGGGAGGAGGCGATTTACACTTCCTAGGGACAACTTGCTTGGACTTCATAGTTTGTTGGAGCCTAGTGGTTACCATGGAATACACTAGGACAAAAGGTAATGCTGGGATTCTGTGAGGTGTTTTGAGAAAAAGACAAATTTTGATGCACAAGTAACTGGACCAAAGGCACTATACTGTTTGACCAAAGGCACAGGACTATGCAACCAAAAGTGTGCTACTGTTATACCAAAGGTGATGGACTGAGCTACCAAAGGCGAGGTACTACTATACCAAAGGCGAGCTACGGAGACCAAAAGTGAGCTACTGTACCACCAAGGGTGAGCTGCTGTAATACCAAAGGCGCTGAAGTAGTGTCTGATGCAAAAAAAAATTGTTTTTGATTGGATTTGGTTGTTTTGGCAAGAGAAAACACAGCAAACAAAGTGGGCAACCAAAAAATAGGACTGACACAATAGATAGTGTATGTTCGAGGCTCACAAAAAGCCCAATGTTTCCATAGGTATAAGACAATTGCAATCAATAACAAGCACTTTTTATCCCTAGAGACAAGGTTTCATTGCAGTAAATCAGCTCACAGCTTAATACTCCGTCGATAAAAATATCATTCCATAAAGGTGTCAGATATTTAGTATCTTTGCGAGAGACTATATGTAGGGATATCTCACCCTCCCCTTAGAAAGCTCAAGTAGGTCACAAGAGCTTTATGGCCAAGGGAATACTATCTCTTCTCAAGGGAGCCAATGGTGAGTGTCTTAAGGGCTTAAATCGATTCCCCTTGCACTGATGATTACTGCAATGCTCGGAGGTAGGTCGAGTAGTCTCTATCTAGAATGGTTCTTAGTAACTTTGAGGGACCAATGCCTTACGAGCAATGTGACAAGCTACTAAAAGCTTTAACCAATCCTACTAAGAGTATCAAACAATTCGCTCAATGTGAAAATCATTTCCACAAAGAGCTAGTACACCTCTTTTCAGTTTGGCACCACAAGGTAAGGCTGACGTCAGTTAGGACTTGGCTTTCGCCTTATCCCTCTTATATAGCAGTTCAAAGGAAAACTCCACTTAGGGTCATCCCTTTTGGATGAAGCGCAATCCAAAAGTAGGCCATTCTAAAGGAAGTACTGAAATGTAAGAGCAAGCACATCAAACAAAGGTTCAATTGTCCCATTATAAGAAAAATAAGGTGCAACTAAATTAGGCACACACACGTTTGTAGTTGTCAATTGTCCCTTATGAAATTGAAGTGTTTTGGCATTCATGTCCATTGTCCCTTAGAAAATTGAGGTGTTTTTGCATACATGTCCATTGTCCCTTAAGAAAAGCAGTATGTTCCTAAGACTTAAATTACCGAAATAATTTGTTCAATTATCCTTTAAGAAGGCAATGTGTTTCTAAGACTTAGTGGGATAAATCAAGATTTCTTCAATGCTCGTCCTGCATGAACATGTTAAACAAAAACACCTATTTGCTCTGTGTGAGTAGTAAGAAACTGCAACAAGTCAGTTAGTTCCAAAAAAAATTCACAAGTTAGCAAAAATAAATCAATTTGACCAACAGCGAGCTACTGTTATACCGAAAGTGCCTTACTGTGATACCAATAGTGATGTGTTGAAAACCTGAAGCATCATACAATACTACCAGAAGCGTTGAAACAGATCCAGAAGCGCTATACTATTCTATCAAATGCATGATACTGTGGTACCAATAGCGATGTGTTGAAAACCAGAAGTGTCGTAAAATACTACTAGAAGCGCCGAACCTTATCCAAAAGCACTGTACTGTGCTTGTGAAAGTGTGATTCTGTAAAGCCAAAAGGCTACGCTGCCTTAGATCACAAAAGGTTAGCTTTTGTCAAAATAACCAGATCCAAATGAGATTTCATGATTGATCTACTGTTTGGAGAAGTAATATCTGATAGATCTGTATCATGAAATCCAGAAAACTCAGAAGGTGTAGTAACACAATAGATTAACTCAAATATCAAAGATACACCTAAATAAGTTAGCTTAGGAAGTATCAAAAAGAGGTTTGAAAGATAAATACAACAGCTTGTCAGACAAATCAAAAGATATGTAATGAATAAACCCTGCAAAAACACCAACCAAAGGCAGAAAACCTAATTAGCCAAAAGTGCTTAATGATAGTACCAAGAGCGCCATGCTGTTTTACCAAAAGTGTCACTCTGTGCTACTAGAAGCGTTGCAGTGCCCCTGAGGGCCCTATACTGTGCCTCCAAGAGCACTTAAGAATACTGCCAAAAGCACTTTTCTGTGTCTTTTGCGCTGTACCACACTGTAACTTCAAAAAGGATCAATTTCTCAAAGAAAAAGAGGGATTAGTGGGTCCCACTAGGCGTGCCAGAATGTGTATGAGGAAAAATCAATTAAATTAACTAAACAAATCAAAAATTCAATAACGTAAAGAGAACCGATCTAAATAAAAGCCATTAATAATAATCAATAAAACATGAAAGCTTTTACCGAGATTTGTATTGTTCCCTTTGGATTGAATGTGGATTGCTCAATATTGCTGCGAAACCATAGTTGCAACAAGCAAGTGTAGTGCTCAAAAGATCAATGTTAAGAGATCGTAAGGTTGCTTAATCGATGTGATGTATGCTCAAAGCATTGTTAAAGGATGCCTGAGAATAAGATTGAAGAGAGAGGGTTTATATAGGTTTCAAGGAAGATTGATCAATGGTCCAGATAATTCAGAAGAATCAACAGAGGAGAACAGTTGAGGAACGTGCAACGAATAAGAAGAAGACAAGTGTCAGACAAAAGCTGTTTTATTTGAGTTAAACACTTTCTTTTCTAAAGATAAGACATGCTTTTCATAAATTAGAAAGCTTTTTTTTCTAATTTAAGAGAAATTGATAAAAACAAGGTTGAGTGAATAGATAACTCAACTTAAGATTTGCTTTTGCATGATTTGAGAAAAATTAAATAATAAATTATTTAATTGTGTGTGCATGGAGAAGAAGACTTATTTTTAGAAGATTTGAAAGATATTTGTAGATAAGAAAGCAAATTAAATAAATAGATTTATTTAATTGTTGTGCATGATTTGGAAGAATAAATAAAATATTTGATTATATTTTATTTTTGGAGATTGAAAGGATTTAAATAAGTTTGATTTGATTTATTTAAATTTAGAAGAATGAATTGATTTAATTAAATAATTGGGAATTATTTAATTGTAGATAAGAGGGAATTTGTGATGAATTAATTAAATAATCGGATTTATTTAATTAATGGAGACTTGAGATTTGGAAAGAAGATAATGATCTAATTAAATAATTGGGAATTATTTAATTATGGAAGAATAACAGAGGAATTTAATTTAATTAATTAAATAAAGAGAATTTATTCAATTAATGTCAAAATTATGTGATTTAGAAGAATTTGGTGAAATTAATTAAATAATTAGATTATTTAATTAACGTTGAAACGCAGGTGATTGGAAAAAATGATGAAATGTGAGTAGTGTGATGACTTGGTCATTTTAGGGTGTCTACAACATACATTCATTAAAGGGTTAATTAACCCTGATCATATACCAGCTGACCCAGCTACCCCGGTAACCATTATTTCTCAAGATGAAATAACTAGGTTAGACCTCATGAAACACAAAGCTTAATTGGTGGATAATTGGTTTATCTCATTTGTAGTTGATGCAGAGGAGGTGGTTAGACTCTCCTTATCAAATTGGAATTTGCTAGGTGCTCTTAAGAGCAAAGTGGACAAATTGCAGAATGAGGTAGGGAGGAGATCCTTCAAACTAGAGAAACACCTAGATGCCCTGGATGAGATGAAAAGGATTGATATGAAAATACTCATGGACAACAAAGTACTAGACAATAAAACTACATAGTTGATAGATATCTGGCATGAGGACACTAGATTTGAGTGTGATGTATTGAAAAGATGTAGTAGCACACTCAGGGACATAAGTGTCAAGTTGCATAGGCTCATGACAGAAGTAGACACCTTGGAATCCGTGGAGGATAAAGTAGAAGGGAAAGTAGAGAATCAAGATGCTGATTATGCTGCTTAAGCCTTCCATGACAATTTCAAGCAAGCAGCAGAAGATCCCCTTCATCATTTAACTGAGGAAGTAATAAATAAAGCCATGCAGATGAAGGCAAAAGTAGAGGCATATAATGAAAAGCTAAATAGTAGAAAGAATAAATGGAATAGGCTTTAGGCACAATTTAATTCCCATAGGCATGTTGCAATGAGGGTAAGAATCCAAGATGGAGGGGAAGTTGAGAGAGTAGTGCAACAATCAAGGTACACATGAAGAAAGATTATCATGTGACTGATAGTGACAGTGGTAATGAAGATGAAAATGAGGGAGATGATGATGATGAAGAAGAAATTGAAGAAGATGAGGAAGAATAGAATGAAGAGTAAAGAGAGATACATGATGACTGGGTCATATGCATAATCAACATGAAAGATGCTCGAGTCCAATAGATGGTTGCCAGTTGGCAACCTATGCTCTTGTTTACAAGTGTTGACTTAGTCAATCAAATGATATTGACTGTTGATCTAAATAGACAAATCTTGACCATTGGTCACTTGTAACTGCCTCCTCTCCTTGTTCTATAAAAGGAGTTGGAGTTCATTTGGTTCATTATTAAAAACTTAATTGAAGTTAGATTGCTGAAACGCTCAGGACTAATTTCAAGGCTTTTGTGAATATACATGTCTTTTGAGTACTTAATGAAAGAGAAGTTGTTTTGATTACAATAATTGTAAATCTTGAGTAATCAGTGGATGAAATCTAGATATATGCATTGATTAGCTACGTCCCTTGGAGTGCTTGTCAGTCTGCATGTGTTGTTTTCATTCCTTGTTCCTTTGAAGTTAGCATCAACCATACCTAGCTATGGAACAACCTGGTGAAATTATGGTTTGATTCCTTCTCTTCATGAATGTATCTGGAATGTATGTGACTTTATAGCTAAAGGTTCATCAAATTTAGAAGTATTCTTTACATTTTCTTGAATTTCATTATAAATCACCTTCACAATTGCAAATAATATACAATCTAAAGCAAATAAACATGAAATATGCCTATAATTTGTAAATAATTGAATACACAGAGCATAGTTTGAATGAATGCATGTCAAAATGATAAATATCATGCAAATACATGTTAACAACAGTGATAAACATGTAAATATCTACTTATAGGCACCTCATTTGATTAAATACACAGTGCTGAAGTATAAAACAAGTTCATGACAGTAAATGCTCAGAAGAATTGATCAAACTTAAAAATATAATCATTACTTATGGAGCACAATGGAATAACCTTGTTTGTGAAGAAAATGTATAGTAAATAGGTACATAATTGAACAAACATACAACAATTTATCATATAGACAACGTAAGGCCACTTGAAATGGAAAATAACATGTCACATCAACCTCTGAGTAACATCTGAAGATCATGACCTGATCAACGAAGACTTGGAGTCATCATTTTGTTCCAAAGTGATCATACTTTTCAAGATAATAAAGGTTTGTTGTGCAAATTTTTATGAGTGTTGTTATGACTAACAATCATCATCAACAGGACTAAGTCCTTAACCAAGGTTTGATTTGTGGAGGATGATTAGTGTATACACCCAAAATTGACTTGGTTGTCATTAATATCAAATATTGCATTAGCTATCATCTACATTTGTCTAACACACGTGAGCAATTTTCCCTATTTTTTCTAAATCACTTATTTCTTCTATTAATTAAATAAATTTATATTTATTTAATTAATTCATTATCTATTTCTTCTAATCCATAATTAAATAATCTTTAATTATTTAATTATCTCTATTTCTATCTATTTTAATTAAATAAATCTTATTTAATTAATTAAAAATCCATTCATAAGCCCACTTTCCAATTAATTAAATAAATTTTATTTATTTAATTAATTTTTCTTATCACTTATCTTTATCTTTTATCATGAGCCAACATGTGTGTATCGTTTATTTAAAAACATGTGTGGTACTACATCTTTTATTTAATATCTTTCATATGTAGTACTTTTTATATACACTGTCACACATAAGCCTTATCTTCCCTCCACTTGTCATCTACAGATTCACCTATGATTATCAATTCATCCCAACTATTCACATAGCCACCAAATCTCTATCGTTGATTGATTTTGGTTGATTTCTATATAAACACCCTTTCATTCCATACTACAATCTATCCATCATTTTCATAGTGTCTACATTATCATTTTGATCATATTGAGCATTTTACCATCCATCCATCACGGTAGCTTTGATCTTCATAATTGTTCATTGTTGAGAAGCAATCCACATCACAAACAAGGAATCATACAATCTAGGTGATCTTGTTCTTGAATTGCATGCTTTTGGTTTCACTTGGATTTGATTCTTTGATGGTGGTAGGATTAGGTTTTCAATTATATGCTTGATCTTATTAACCTAATTTTTTACCTACCACATTTTGGCATGCAAACTAGGAGCCAATATAGAGCTGAAATGGAAGCAAAATTGCGAGCTTGAGATGGAAGCCAAAATGCAACAATCACGATCAACTCCCCTTAGAGATGCAACTCAATTCACAATTGGTATACCCTCTTACATGTTTGTTCCCAAAGGATACACCACTGGACCATCATCTTCACAAC
Source organism: Cunninghamia lanceolata (assembly GCA_027924645.1). Classification (NCBI taxonomy): domain Eukaryota; kingdom Viridiplantae; phylum Streptophyta; class Pinopsida; order Cupressales; family Cupressaceae; genus Cunninghamia; species Cunninghamia lanceolata. Next base: position 11,184,658 of record BSBN01000320.1, read on the forward strand.
AAGTGCAACTTGAAACATTTTCAAAGACCTATGAAGAGCAATCCCAAGATGACTTATCAGAATTTAGAGACACACACCTATGGGACCAAGTTGAGAAGCTTGTTTTATCTGATCCTAATCGCTATTTCTTGCAATTAGCCTGTATGGGAACCAAATTACCAAGTGACTTTGACATATCCGCTATTAGAGAACATGATCCAAACACTCCCGCTGTTGTTGCAAAGGGGCCATCTACTATAGCCACACCATCTCATACCATATCTATGCTACAAAATCCACCTTCCAACCCATCTCTTTCACTACTTATTGCTACACCATCAAGCCTACCACATTTGGAGTACTATCTAGAACATTTGATAACTCCAACCGAGGTACTTCCCTATCTTTCACAAAATTTGATTTTTCCACCTCTCCATGTTTCACAACACACCCCCGCTCCCACCATGACCATATCCATGCCTCAAGTCTCACAAGTTGTCCATGTTTCACAAGCACAAATTCTGCAAGTTTCACAAGCTATCCCAATACCACAAACTCTACAAGTGTCACAAGCTATCCAAACATCACAAGCCATACAAGTCCCCCAACCATCACAAGTCTCTACTACTATTGCATCACATGTGGAAACCACATCCCAAACTAATGTTCCTCTTACCTCTAATATGATCTCCACAATTTCCACACATCCATCCAACACACCATATAACCCCAATGTTAGTCTCATCGACATGAGTGACCCACCTATTGTCTCACAAGCCAATCCTAGCGATGCTATCTCTTATGTCGATCAACTTACATCACTCACTCCACCTCCATATAATCCTTCACAAAATGTTAATCCTTCTTATGTAACCTAAGCACTACCCATTGTCACCCAACATATGCCATAGACCAATCCATCTCAAAACACTCATGTTGTCCAAAACATAAACCCAAATGTCTATCCTTCTTCGTCCACCACTCCTTCCATTGCTTACCATATTGCAAATCCAATTCTCAATCCTCAACCATTGACCAATGTCAATCCATCTTCTACCTCCCATGTGATGCAAAATCTTGGAGTTAATCCATCACAATATACCCAACCACCACTTGTGTCTCAAGGACAACAATCCTCAAGCACATATGTGTCGCATACCAATCCTTCGACATATAATGTGAGCATGCAACCTCAACAAACGGTCATACCCTCATACATTCCACAACATCAACCACAATATACACCATATTACATGCCACCTCCAAGCCATCAATCCCCTTTGCAAAAACAACAATTATCTCAAGCAGATGTTGAACAAATGATTAACAAGGCGGTAGAACAAATCAAGAAGACATTTTCCTTGGGAGATATCTGCTCTTATCCATTTGACAAGTCAGTTCACATGTCACCTTTTCTGTCACATTTTGAAATCCCACAATTTGACAAATACAAAGGGAAAGGAAATCTCGATGGCCATCTTAGAGCATTCTATGTTACATGTCTCGATGTCGCTCAAGATGATACATATCTTTTGATACTATTCCCCCAAAGCTTAGTGGGACAAGGTCTTGAATGGTTCTCTCACTTACCTCTGGGAATCAAGACTTTTGTGGAATTAGCAAACAAATTTTGATCTCATTTCTCTTTCAACATTGAACATGAGGTGAATATGAATGACCTTTGCAATAACAAACAATGCAATGGTGAAACTTTGTCCTCATTTACCCAAAGATGGTGCAACATGGCTAGCAAACTATCATGGCAAATACCTGAGAAATAGCAACTTGACATTTTTGTCCAAAATCTTCATCCAAAGCTTTCATTCCAACTATAATTGAAAAGTGATAGCACCTTTGATGAAATTATCTCTAAAGGAACCACCATTGAGTGCACTTTAATTGCTAAGGGCACTATCAAGATTTTCAGAGACAACAAAGACAATCCTCAATCCTCCAATGACAAATCCTACTTTTGGAACAAGAACAAAAATGTCATTAATGATGGCATTGTGGATGCAAAGAACATACAAACAATAAAAGCGCCCATTAACACTCAAGCCACATCTACAACTAATCAACCTTTTCAACAAAATCGACCAAGAACAAACCCAGCACCTAGATGACAATTCACTCCTTTAGCAGAACCCATGGAGGTAATCTTTCAAAAACTTGTCCAAGTGGGAGATATCACATTACCTAAAGCTCCACCAAATGTAGAACCTATCTTCAAAGCTCCTTGGTACAAAGAGAATCAATATTGTGAATACCATAGAGTCGAAGGACATAAAATAAATGGTTGCATGCACTTAAAACATGTCATTCAAGATTGCATTGATTAAGGTCTAATTAAAATCACACCACCAACATAACAACTGGCACAACAACCAACTCCAAACTATGACCTAGATGCTTTCAAGAATCCACTTCCATCTCATGACAAGACAAGTAACCCTCATACTAGGAATACTATCCATTACAACTATGAGTCATCCACAATTGACCGCATTGACAAGGATCGCATTTCTACCATCACTATCCAAGGCAAAGCACCTGATTGTGTTGTAACTACTAGAAGAGGCCATGTTACCATTCAAGGAGCACCTATCAACCCTCCTTGTCTACTTCTAGTTATAATATCCTTGATCACCTAGGCAACACTCCTACACACATCTCTATCCTAGAATTGCTTCGCATATCCCCCGCCCATAAAGCTATCCTTGAAAAAACATTGCAAGAGTCTTCAGTGCCTAATGATATTGATACCACACAATTTCAATCTATGGTAGCTAGCATTGTAGCCCCTTTCCATCTCACCTTCTCCAATAAAGATCTTTGACCATCCATAAACCCATCACATAATGAAGCCCTCCACATAGAAGTACTTGTAAACTAACACCGTATCAAACAAATCCTAGTGGATGGTGGAGCTGGTCTCAATATATGTTCTTTAAAACTCATAAAACAATTGGGATATTCTGAGAACATAGACACTTCCAAGGTCATTACTATCAAAGCATATGATGATGCTGAGAGATACTGAAGGAGTCATCCATCTACCTAACCAAGTTGGTCCTTTCACTATTGACACCCACTATCAAGTTCTTGATATTGAGCTTCCCTATAACATCATCTTTGGCCACCCATGGATCCATGCCCTTAAAGTTGTTCCTTCCATGTACCATCAATGTCTGAAGTTTCAATAGTGTTGAAGTTACTATCCATGCTGATCCCAATCCATTTGAGTTTTGTCGTGCCTTCCAAGCTAAATATCAAATTCCTAACCATATTCCTATCAACACCAAAGCTTATCCATCTTCATCCTATGTTGACCCATCTGCCTTACTCAAGCCATCATCTAGTAAAACCACTTCAAACCTCCGTATCAAGTACATTGAACACAGTTTGGGTGAGTACACATTGCAAGAATCTTGTTGTGTTGGAACTCTTCCCTTATCTCCCAGATCTCATGGTAAACCTTCTACATCCAAGGCATCTTCATCCATGATCGTTATAAAAGCTCCACCAACAGTATTCATCAAAGGTGGATTCATTGATGATGAAGACATTAATGACATTAACTCTTGGATACTCTATGATGAGAACGACCAAGTACAACTTGAAGTGGAGAGATATAACAATGGGTTCCGCAATATTAAGAACATGGGTAACAAAGGACATGGCAGATTGGGATCATAGGAACAAGGACCTATTGAACCAATCATTGTGTCTAAGAAGTTTAATAAGCAAGGTTTTGGCTATAAGCCAGAGGTACCGCCTTCCAAAGATATTAAGTGTATTTCCAATATGGAAGTTGGACCTTCTTTGGTAGGAGAGACCTCTAATTCAGATACCATTGATGACTCCTCCCTTCACATCACTAACCTTTTCCAAGAAACCTCCATCTTTATGATCTCTACCACCTCATCTAGCTATAACCCTTCGTCCATTTCCCTTTCACTCGTATATCCTAACCTTGTCAATTGGGACCAACAGGGGGCACCGATATTGGACACATTTGAAAATGATGAAGCTATTGCCAAATTCATGGGTTTATGACAAGGCATTCCATTAGGTGATCACAAAGTAGGCTTCATGATGGACCTCCCTAAACTAGCATACTTTCGTGGAAGTATTAAATCCTTCAGTCGCAAAAGTGAAATAAATAGATTCAAAAAAGATAGGTCACTAGGTGAAAACTGAAAGGCAACTCTTGACTACGAAAAAGTAAAAATAAAGGACTTATCTAAGGGTGAAAACCTCCCTGAGGCACTTGAGGATGGTGGATTTGATCTTCCTGTCACTACTGATTATCATGAAAATCAACAATGCTAGTTGAAAAATCTCAAGAAATGAACTTAGGCACAGAGCAGGATCCGAAGATCACATTTTTGGCAGCATCACTATCAGAGCAAGAAAGAAGAAATTTCATAGCATTCTTCATAAAAAGAGTTATCAATTTTGCATGTACTTATGCCAACATGCCGGAACTAGATCCATCACTTGTGGTACATCATTTAGCAGTATCTCCTAATGCAAAACTGGTTAAACAAAAGCTGTGCAAAATGCATATGCAAATAGCTCTTTTGGTTAAGGCAGAGATTCAGAAACTTTTAGAAGCAAAGTTCATAAAGCCTATTGATTATCGAGAATGGGTTTCAAACTTGGTACCTGTGGAAAAAATTGATGGATGAATTCATTGTTGCACAGATTTCAGAGATCTCAACAAAGTATGCCCTAAAGATGACTTCCCACTACCAAGCATAGACAACATTGTAGATCTTATAGCTGGACATGAAATGTTATCCTTGATAAATAGATTCTCAGGATATAACCAAATCAGAATAGCAGAGGAAGATCAAGACACAACATCATTCATTTGTCCATGGGGTACATACTGCTGGGTCATAATGCCTTTTGGTCTTAAGAATGCTAGAGCCACTTATCAATGAGCCATGACAGTTATTTTCCATAACCTTTTCCACACTATCATGGAAGACTATGTTGATGATATTCTAGGAAAATCCAAAACAAGAGAAGGACATCTACAAGTACTAGCACAAATCTTTGATCGACTAGAGAAGTATCAACTCAGGCTAAACCCAAAGAAATGTGTATTTGGTGTAACATTTGGAAAATTGTTGAGATACATTGTGTCTCGACGAGGTATAGAAGTGGATCCTAATAAAGTAAAGGCCATCATGGAAATGCCTCTACCATCAAATATAAAGTAGCTTCGTAGTCTACAAGGAAGGTTACAATCCATTCGTAGGTTTATCTCACAACTAGTAGACAAGTGTCATCCTTTTCAACATCTCCTTCGTAAGGGTGAACCTTTTAAGTGGGATGAAAAATGCCAACAGGCCTTTGACAAAATCAAAGAATATCTAGCAACACCTCCTATGTTAGTTCCTCATGTACTCGATCGACCACTACTACTCTACATATCTTCAACAGCAACAGCATTGGGTGCCCTTTTAGCTCAGAATGATGATTCAGGAAAAGAACAAGTCATTTACTACATTAGCAGAACTCTTGTGGGATATGAACTTAACTATTCATCTATGGAAAAACCATGTTTAGCATTGGTGTTTCCTTCCCAAAAGTTGCAACATTACATGCTGAACCAAACAACAAAGCTCATATCTAACTTTGATCCACTCAAATATCTTCTTTCCAAAGCAATCCTTATGGGAAGACTAGCCAAATGGGTTATGATCTTAAGTGAATTTGACATACAATATGTGGATTGAAAGGCCATAAAGGACAATTTATCCCTGATCAGTTAGTTGTAGCACCTGTCACATATATTCATCCAATACATCTAGAGTTCCTTGATGAAGAATTGTTCAATCTAACTTCACCAACATTGTGGCAACTATACTTTGATGGATCTTACACACAACATGGATCAGGAGAAGGGATATTGTTTGTCACCCCTCAAGGAGATTGTATCCCAAAGTCATACAAGATTGCATTTCTATGTACCAACAACATAGTAGAATATGAAGCCTTAATCATAGGATTACACATGGTAGTGCAGTAGGCTATTAAATAGCTATAGGTCTTTGGTGATTCCCAGTTAGTTATCAAATAGGTCTTAGACGAGTATCAAACAAAAGATGAGAAGCTCCTTCCATAAAAGGTAATGGTTGATGATTTCAAGAAATACTTTGATGTTATCACCTTTGAGTAGATTCCAAGGATACAAAACAAAGCAGCAGATGCTATGGCTATGATAGGATCTCTTCTAGACATGCCTTCCAACGCACATAAGTGTGAGTTTCTGGTTGAATAGCTTCTGATCCTAGCATTTGAAGTTCCACAGTCTGAGTTTATATGTGAGATTGTTGGTAGTAATTCACCTTGGTATGAGGACATATACAAGTATCTCCGCAATTAAACCCTACCCTTCCAACTATCTAATACCCAATGAAAAACCTTTATCTGTCGAGCCTCTCGTTACACTATTCTAGGAGACACACTATATCACCAGAGTCTTGATGGTATCCTTCTTAGATGTCTTGATTCTGAGGAAGTAAAAATTGCCTTATGTGAGGTACACAAAGGTGTTTGTGGATCGTATTCTGCTGGCCTTGGTCTTGTTAAGAAAATTCTATGAGCTAGATACTATTGGCCGATTATGGAGAAAGAAGCACAACAGTTTGCAAAGAGATGTCTACAATGTCAAAAACATGGAGATCTAATACATGCACCAGCACATGAACTTTAGCCTATCACTACTCCTTGGCCATTCTCGCAGTGGGGACTTGATCTCATAGGTGAAATCCATCCTAGATCATCAAATGGTCATAAGTTCATTATCACCGCCATTGAGTATTTCACAAAGTGGGTGGAAGCAATACCAATGACCTACATCACTTGCAAGCAAATATCCAAGTTCATCTTAAATTATATCATTTACCAATATGGAATTCCTCAAGCCATTGTCACTAATAATGGTCATCCCTTTAAGAACCAAGAGGTTAGAGATCTTTGCAACAAGTTCCATGTCCAACATAGATTCTCTACACCTTACTATCCTCAAAGTAATGACCAAGTTGAGGCTTCTAACAAAGCAATTATCAAAATCCTTAAAAAGACAGTCAATGAAGCTAGTCGTGATTGGAATTTACAAGTTAATCTTGCACTATGGGATTATAGAACAAGTGTCAGAACTCCCACTGGTGCTACACCTTATGCCCTTGTGTATGGCACTGGAGCTATTTTACCTATTGAGGTTGAGTTTCTGTCATTGTGAGTATCTCTACATCATACTATCTCAAATGAAGAATATAGAGTATCCAGACTCCATGATCTTGAGCTATTAGATGAACAACATCTTATAACACTCAACCATCTCCAAGTTTATCAAAATCAGCTACACCACAAATACAAAAAGAAGATTAGAGAATGAAGGTTTCAAGTTGGAGATCTTGTCCTTAAAGAGAATCAAAGAAATCAGAAACATCGTGAGAAACAGGGCAAGTTTGAAACTAATTGGCTTGGTCCTTTTGTCATCACATCAGTCTATGGATCAGGCACATACACTCTCTCAACACTTGAAGGTATTCCCTTAGATGAACCAGTCAATAGAATTCATCTAAAGAAGTTCTACCCATGAGTCTCAGCATATTCCAAAAAAGAAAAAAAACCATCCAATAGTGAAAACCACTTTGTGGTCCTTTGGATGACAAAAAAATAGTGCAAGATAACTAATTCATCCTCTGGTGAAAACCTGGTAAATAGGTGCCTTGGATAAGTACCATATTGAAAACCTGGCAAACAGGCGCTATGTGTAGAGAACAGCCTCCATCATTTAATTTGTTTGTTGATCACAGCTTTCCATACCATCATTTTCTATCTTGCCTCCATAATCCATATTATAATCCACTATCATTCCTATCCATATATCGCAAGCCATTATCCCTTGTCCATCCATAATAAAATCCTTTTTCGCTCTTACCTTTGCCATGCTAGTGGTCGTAGTTTGGACTTTGTTGGGGTTAAGATATCATTTGTCACCTTATCATACTATCCACATAAACACATCCATCACAGCCTCTCCCTAACAAACTTCATCCCACACTGGGGACACTTGTTGAGCCTTATTTGGAAGTGGATATCCATAGCTCTAGTTCATATCATTTCAACCAAAACCAAAACACAAAAACCATCCAAATCAAAACCCAAAACACAGCCAACATCCAAAAACATCAAAACATCAAAAAATCCAAGCAATAAAGTTGATCCTTTGACATCAACCATCAACACAATAAACATGAACTATATCTCACCTCTATCATTCAAAGCCTTGATCCCATGGATACAGGGTATGTAGGCAATTTGAGATGCAAAGGAAGCACTCTAATTTAGGCATAGATGATAGCCTCTCTCTCATCATCCATCTTTCATCTTTCTTCTAATCATCCTTCAATCTTTCATCTCCCTTTCTTCTATCTTTCATCACTTACATCATCAATAAGCCCAAAACTACATATTCATCATGTCACATCACCATCGTAAATGTGCTTTGTTCCCATGGATATAGGGTATGTAGGCAGTCTAGAATTTGAAGGAAGTATCCAGTACACAAGCACAGACAATCCACCCCATCTTCATCTTCTTTCATCTTCCATCTTCTTGTCTTTGACTGGCTCAACCCAGAAGTAGACTATGCATATCAGTGAAAGCTCAAGCACCTAACAAATCATGGATAAGCCAACAGTTATTTGTATGCATGCCTTAAGACAACATTTGCTATAACATTTTATCAACATCTTTAGCCTTTAACAGGATGTAGCTTTCCTCTCAATAAGGCGCCAACTTAATCCATCCAAAAGCACTTAAGTTTGGCAAGAGAACATGATGACAATATCTTTTGTTTTATCTTTTGTCCCTTTCTTATGCCTAATCAAGACTGCCTTGATCTATCTGTATCTTGGTATGTTGCGATGAAGTATGGAATGGGGCATGGTCATATTGTTTTTGTATGTTGTGACTATGGGATGATCTTATTTTCTTCCTATGTGTATTGGTATCTTGTACGTGTTGGGATTAGTATCTTGCATATCAATATCTTTTTCATCTGAGAAGCTAAACAATCTCTTATGCATTGAGACTATTCTATGCTAAGACTATTTCCATACATATAACCAAGAAGGTGTCATTATGTGTAGTGGAGATAAGCTCAAACCTTTGCTTGTAGCATCAAAGTCCATCTCGAAACACTAGTTGCTATTCATATCTTGTGTATGTTGGTTCAACATCTTGACTTCATATGTTTAGACAAGATTGTAGTATGCTAGTTACACATTGGATACTTCAACACGTTGATCTTCTATACCCTGGTGCATAACATCCATATGCTATATCAAACATAAGGATTGCATTTCTTTATTTTTGAGCAATTACTTTAAAATCTTTCATATCATTTATCCATTCCATTATCATCCTATACAGTCCTCAACCAAGATCCATCATCTTCCCTTCATCGTCCTTTCTGTTGTCTTCACCCTGCAAAACAAGTGTGGTAGGCATACATAGGTCCATATCATTATCATTTTCCATCTATATATTTGCATTAACATTATGTGCATTTCCATTATCATAACACCATTAGCATAATCCATTTACATTATTACCATTTTCATACTCATATCATTTGCATAAACATCCATATAAACCATGAAAATACAAAACTACATAACATCATAACATAAGTGCATCCATTATCATTACAATATCACATAGATAACCAAAATCACCATCATATATATATCATCGACCAAGTCAATATACAAGTGTCTATATATACAACATAGACTATCCATGAGCCATCAAAACTGTATGTACAATCAGCTCATAGGCCTCATCATGATACAAAATATACATAAACAAAGTAGCCCTAATGAGTACTGGCAGCTCCCTCACCCTGTCCACCACTAGTGGGTCCTATCCCTAGTCTACCATCTCTAGGAGGCCCCATCACCAAAGCTATAGACCTCGATCCTCTTGTCCTCCATGAACTCGAAGCCCCTGATCTGCTCCTGAAGCTAGGTTGCCTCTGCTCCACTGGTACTGCCCCATAATACAAGCTTCTATAATACTCGGCCGCACCTTTTGCTCTCCTTAGCTCTCCCTATGTATGTGTCAACTGAGTAGCTAGATACATGGTGGCTCCATCTGTCCCCAAAGCAGCTACTGTTCTATCCCTCTCAACTATCATAGCCTATACCTATTGTACTATTGAATCCCTCTCAATCCTCAGGGCATCTCTCTTAGCTCTTATAGCTTACTCTACTACAAAGTAGTATCTCTATCTAGCCTCATAGCCTACTCACTCTGCCTAGCTACACCTCTCTCTCCCATCATCCTGCCCATCACCTCCCTACACACTAGCTTGCAGTTTGCTTGGTAAGCCTGAGCTTGTTCTCTAGCATGCCTCAATCCCAATACCACCTGATGTCTATCTATCTCCACCCTCCTCATCTTGAACTGAGCCTGTAGCCTCCATCTCCTCTCCTCTCTAATCCTCCACCTAAGCTATTGAATCCCAACACCATCACCTCCTAGCACCTGAACTTGTGACTGCACAAGTACCTATGGATGAGCCTGAGCCTGTCCCTGTCCCTGAATCCTAGGAGCTGTTGGTACTACTACCTATACTAGTGGATCTCATCATTGCCTCCTCCTCACTGGCCTCTCCATCCCAATCTCCCCTATCTCCCCAAGCCTTGTCAACCAAGTCAGCCTAGCTATGGCCCAGTGTGCATCATAATATGGTAAAGTCCTTGGATCTGCAAGACGCTGTCTCCACTACCATACAACTAGCTGTAGCCCCTCTCTCCATCAAAGTTGTATCAACCACTATATCCTACCCCCAATCAAACACATCCTGGCAAGTCCTCCCAAAAATGGCATCACCTACTGGTACTGCCTATGGTATCCCAAACTATCTCAACACCCTCTCGGGCAAATAGCACTCTATAATATATGCCACGACCAAAAATATATCTAGCCTACCTAACATAGACAAGCTTTGCATCCTCCTCCTCCCATCTCTCACAACCAAGCCATGGCCTCCATATAAACATATCAGCCTCATCTAGAGTCCGTCTCCAATAAACTATACCCCTGAGCTACCGATAGGTAAGAGCTCCCCTATACATCCTCGCATATAGCTCTCCTGCTACCCTGGCCACCCATCCATCTGGCCTCGTCACTGGAATGTGTTCATATGCCCATATGTACAATACTGTAACCCCTACAAACATACTAGCTCTAAACATATACGCACAATCATGCAAATAATGATATAGCTATCCCAGTACACACTCTGCCCATGCATATCTAGTCCCATATGAGAACATCTCCTCCATAATTGTCCCCAATCCAACTGGAAATCCTCTCACTCATCTGTCTCCAACCAACCATTTGATAATAGCTACCACTACTTGTTGTAACCTATCATAGAGCTCCTCCATCCTAGCCATCAGATTCTCTAAGCCCTCAACCCTAATGTTTGGAGTCCCAAATAATCACCTGAATGTAGCTGGACCCAAGTTAGGATCATAATCTACTCTGTCTCCATCAATTGGGATGCACAGAATCTGGAACACATCCTCTAGTGTAATCGTCGCCTCTCCCATCGGCAACAAGAATAAACTGTGCTCGCTCCTCCATCTCTCAACCATTGTTGTCATAAGTCCTTGATGTTCCTGCACTAGCTCTAATCTCGACACATGCTCTAAACCAATGATATCTAAGAATAGCTACTCCTCTGCATCCAACAATTTGACCAATCACAAATCCCTAGGGTGTGGCTCTTGTGACAATAATGGTGGTAGTATATCCTGCATCATTCCACTCACTGTATCAGTCTCTTGTACAAAAAATTGACTTTTCACTGCTAAACACTGACTATCTTTACTAAAAGTGACCCACTTTTCTACATGTGCAAGCCTTTTGATCATAAGCGAACCATTTCCCTATAAGCAAACACTTTCTTCTTACAAGTGACTTATCTACTCTAAGTGCACTATTGCTAGTCAAAAGTGATCTGAATAACAATCAGTGTTCACTTTTTGCCTATAAGTGAATAGATTTTACCATATGCACATTTCGCTTCTCTACTTGACCTAGCCAACTAAAAGCAACCTCATTTTACCCTAAGCGACTACTCCGCACCTATAAGCAACCTATATTACCATAAGCAACCACTTTTCATCTAAACGCGACCTAAAACTGATCACTTCTGGTGACGTGTGTGCATTTATTACACTTTTAACCTAAAAAATCATGTATTTAGCAAAAGTTTTGGTACATACTGGTGTGCCCACTCATGTTGGTCACCTATGTGTCCTCACTTGCTTGGCATAATGATCACTACATGGAATCACCATCCTGATAGATCTCTGACACCCTAAGCACTATAACACTCTAGAGCTCTAGATTTCTATAAGACAACAATCACAAATGAGACTATTTTTCCCTTGAGGGACCTACTTATAACCCTAATTCTTCTATACCAAAGCCTATTTTCCTCTTAACCATCCCATTTATCCCTCCCAACCCCATTTTCTTTGTGTCAACCTTCTTTTTCGCCTTTTATCTTATCGTGAGCCAACCCAGCCCTTCCTGGTTAGCTTGGCTTACCTCTCGAGGGGCATCACCTACTAGTTACATTGGGCATAACCTTGTTTATCGAGCGAATCATCATATCTTCTTTGACACAACGTTCTAACGAACATTGTATCAAAGAGGGGAAAAATGTAGACACCCAAAATTGACTTAGTTATCATTAGTATCAAATATTGCATTAGCTATCATTTGCATTTGTCTAACACACTTGAGCAATTTTCCCTATTTTTTCTAAATCACTTATTTCTTCTATTAATTAAATAAATTCACATTTATTTAATTCATTCATTATCTATTTCTTCTAATCCATAATTAAATAATCTTTAATTATTTAATTATCTCTATTTCTATCTATTTTAATTAAATAAATCTTATTTATTTAATTAAAATTCCCTTCATAAGCCCACTTTCCAATTAATTAAATAAATTTTATTTATTTAATTAATTTTTCTTATCACTTATCTTTATCTTTTATCATGAGCCGAAATGTGTGTATCTTTTATTTAAAAACATGTGTGGTACTACATATTTTATTTAATATCTTTCATATGTAGTACTTCTTATGTACACGATCACACATAAGCCTTATCTTCCCTCTACTTGTCATCTACACATTCACCTATGATTATCAATTCATCCCAACCATTCACATAGCCACCAAATCTCTGCCGTTGATTGATTTTGGTTGAGTTCTATATAAACACCCTTTCATTCCATACTACAATCTATCCATCATTTTCATAGAGTCTACATTATCATCTTGAGCATATTGAGCATTTTAGCATCCATCTAGCCTATTATCATTATCATCCATCCATCACAATAGCTTTGATCTTCATAATTGTTCATTTTTGGGAAGCAATCCACATCACAAACAAGGAATCATACAATTTAAGTGATCTTGTTCTTGAATTGCATGCTTTTGGTTTCACTTGGATTCGATTCTTTGATGGTGGTAGGATTAGGTTTTCAATTATATGCTTGATCTTATTAACCTAATTTTTTACCTACCATAATTATTGATTAAGGATTAGGGGTTGGGGTGTTTGATTTTGGAGATAGATTTTGGATGTTTGATGATGGTTTGGAAGGTTTGGATTGATGTTTTTGGAGATTGATTTTTTGTTGAGGGTTGATTGATGTTTGATGAGGGATGAATAGATTAGATTAGGATTGGATTGATGTTGGATAAAGGATTTGGATCAAGATGATATTGGTTTTTGGTTGGAGAGGGTTTTGATGAAGGTTTGGATGAGGTTGGATCAGGTTTGGATAGTGTTGGTTTGATTGGATGATGTGGATGAAGGCTTGGAAAATGTTTGTATTTTGATTGGAAGATAGATTTGATGAAGATTTGGATGGAATTGATTTTGGTTGAAAGGTATATTGGATGAAGGATTGGATGATTGATTTTGATTAGGATGAAGAAGATATAATAAGTGAGATAAGGTTTGGATAAATTGGATGATTGGAAAATGAATAAGATAGGTGGTTAGGCTTAGGACCTTGTCTTGACTTAGCAAATTGATTGGAATTAGGGGCCAATGATGGTGGATTAGGAGAATGATTTTGGTGCTAGGATAATGATTAAGATGAAATTGGATAATTGGATGAGTGATTAGGAGGATAAGAGGTTTGGATTAATAGGATTATGAGGTGATTAAGGTTGGATAAATGGATTAGGATATGGATTTGGAAGTTAATGGATATTGGATTAGAAAGTGATTAAGATGACAATATGGGATTAAGGTTAAAGATGGGGATTAATTAATCTCAAATGATGGGATTTGATAAATGGGGGGATTTAGTGGTGTTGGGAGGAAAACCTAGCTCGACGTGAGGGGGGTGCGGGGGGCAATTTTTTGAAAAATGGGCTTGTAAAATTTATGGTTTTGATGGAAATTTTGATTTTTTGGACATAGGGGAAAGAGGCACTAAAAAAGACATGGAAGGCACTACAACAGGTGCTAAAGGCATTGAAACAATCACCAATGGTACTGAAACAAACACCAAAGGTGCTAGTAGATAAGATAATGGCACTAAATTATAAGGCACTAAAGTATGAACAAATAGCGCTAACAGATAAGAGGATGGCACTAAAAGGCTGTTGAAGATTGGGAAGTTGTTAGATTTTGATGGAATGTTTGATTTTTTGGCTCTAAGATCTTGGCAAGAGATAATGCAAACAAGAAAGACACAATGGCTAACTTTAATGCATAGAATTGATGTTTTGATTTCATAGGTTCTCACATGGAAGACATGTCATTCACATGAACATTCCTACATTATTCAAGTGGGTGTGTACAAGATTACGAGCTCATCTCACTGCCTTTATGTAGGCATGACATGCAAGTCCCATGAGGAGGAGCTAACCATTTTTTAACACCCAAGATCACTCTTACATCATGAGGGGAGAGCATACACGACATTCATGTTCGTTTCTAGAGGTTATATGCACTTGACAATAAAATCAATGTGGCTTGTGCGATGAGTAACTTCCTAGTCCCTATAGGTATCTGATGTATCAAAATCTCATATGGCTGAGAGGTCTTAAGATAGGATTGAATGATCTTTTAGGGAGTCCTCTATAACCCAAGGGTACATGAGGCACAAACCATGAAAACTAGTCCATTGAAGGCATGCAACATAAGCGTAAACATGTTACTTCACCTTGTGTCTGGATTTACCCAGGGCCCCAAGGCTGTGCCAATGACAATGCAACTAGATTGAGGTACATCTTTCACTCTCCCTCATTTGATATACCCCACTGATACATGTGGTTGAGGTCTACCCTTGGGGTGATGAAATCCCCAAGAATGCCTCTTAAGAAGAAACTATCCCTTGCTTTTGATCACCCGAGATTGCACTAGGCACAAGGGGAGTGTTGGCAAGAGACACTATATGGATTCATGATTGTTGTCATTGATGGCAAGAAAGTTCATCCCACACATCCGCAGGACATGGTGTGTCTCTACCGAAAGTCAGAGTGAAGAATGTTGTGGTCTGGTAAGCAAGAACAGAGCATGTGGCGAGGTCTGACAGTCAGGTTCGGATCTCGCAGAGGAAGTATCTTGGTGAAGTGGGGATTTGGGGAAGTCAAGAGGACTACCTTGATTGATAGATTCCAAGGATTTGGCCTCTGGTTGTAGATAAAGAAAAAGATATGAATACTTGAGTATCAGGTTCCTGATTGACAGTGTGGATAGAGGAAGAACTGACTGGCAGGACATCAGACATCATTCCGGACGTGTTACTGATGATGATAAAAGTTATTAAGGCATAAGTTATGATTGGCCAACATGATTGATGACTTCTACAAGTATATCCTTGATCCACATTACTTGGTATGCAAGGATTCAGCTGACAAATCAGAGTTTGTGGAAAAGATTGACTATTCTGGATGCTGACTAGAAAGGTGATGAAATCACTTGTACGGATATATATACAAGATGGATTTAGTTGTGAGAAAGTGAGTTGTCATGAGTAAGTGTGAAGAAAAGTAGTAGAGCAGAGTGAAAGAAGTAAGAAAGGTCCGGTATGTGAAAGAAGAGCAGCACAAAAGAAGAAGAAAGATGAAGTGTAGCAGATTAGTATACTGAACCTAACCGGAACTGAACTCCAGCATATGTAGATGCTCCTTACCAGTTCAAGTATTGTATTACACTCTTTATAAATTGTAGATAGTGTGTCTCTTGTAGACAGTGTGCCTCTAGTGAGCAGTGTGCTCGGGCAGTGAGCCCTAATTGGCAAGTGCCATTTTATATTTCCATTCTTCTAACAAAGAACACAATCTTGGGTTAATCACCCCATGGTTTTCTCCCTTACAGGGTTTCCACGTCAAAATATTGTGTCATGTCTATTTCCATTTCATGGTTATGTTTGCATATTTGAATTAATACTGCATTGATTAATAAGAAAGTTTAGAATGCAGAAATAATTAGGATAATTGATTCACTGCCCCTCTCAGTTATCAACATTTGGTATAAGAGCCAAGTTCCTCCCAACAGAGCCTAATAGCTTGAGGAAGATCTGGGAATTCAAATGGATGTGTATGGTATGAGAGAGCAACTTAAGTCTGCCCTAGATGATCTTGAGCAGTCAAATTCTGAAGTCAATGAATTGAAGGAAAGACTCAAACAGGCTGATGATTTCATAAATGAACTAAAAGGGAAACTGAGTCTCTCTATGAAAAAGAGAAAAGAGCACCTTCAGCAATTGGAAAATCAAAGTGAAGCCAATGATACAAGTGGAGATCTGAAGGAGAAAACCAAGTTGTGTGAAAAGTTATCAAAAGAGATCATCATGGTAAGACATGAGATGGAATCAAGAGTTATGAAGTTTACCCAAGAAATTGAAAAGAAAAGAAAGACTAAAGATGATCTAAGACAATCTCTCAAGGAGAAATCAGAAGACTGCCACAAAATGGATAGAATAATCAGACACCTTGGATCTGATCTTGAAGATGCTAAAGATAATGAAGAAAAACTTGAGGATCAAATTGTCTCTCTTAAAAGGGATCTTCAAACAACAAATGAATATAAAGAAAAATTCAAGATATGTTCTGCTCAACTTGAAGTTCTTCTTAAAAGTCAAAAGAGGGTAGATGACAAGTGTGGTTTGGGATATGAGAAAGGAGAAAGCTCTGGATCTGGTCAAAAGAATTTTGGATCAAATAATCCAAGGAATAGGCTTAGAAGACCTCCGGTAAGGCAGCCTAATGCTCAAAGATATCCATCCTTCAATGGATACTGCCACAATTGCAATAACATTGGTCATAAAGCTAATCAGCGTAGAAAGAGAATGAATCAGACTAATTCATCCTTCTCTGGACAGTGTTTCAACTACAAAAGGTATGGTCACAAATCTCATGAATGCAGAAATATGCAAATAAACAAGTCATTCAATGGTAGATGCTTTGCATGCAATAGAATGGGTCATATGGCTAATCAATGCAGATCAAAAGGATATCAATCAAATATGCAAAGAAATGTTGTTTTCCAAATTTGCAATAGATCCGGTCATATTGCAAAATTCTATAGAAGCAAGAATCAGGACAAAAGAGGTCCGGTACATCATAATCAGAATCAAGATAAGGGAAAACAAAAAGTGAATGTGGATGAAGTTAAAAGGGAGATGAACAAGATTTGGGTGAAGAAAAGTACAGAGAATGAAGGGGATGGATCCGCACTAGACTCTGGTGCTGATATTCCTTCCAGAAATTAAAAAGGTGAGCTCTAGCTCAGGGGGAGACACAAAGAAAACCTTGTTCCCCCAGCTAGCTAATTGGTGCCAAAACTGGCACAAAAAGAGTTGTGGATTAAAGGATTCATAAGAGAAACATCCAAATAAACTATGGTTAAGATTTGGAAAATCCGCAAGATGTTTAAGATCAAGATTGATCCGGTTCTTCAAGTCTTCCGAATAAGGCAAACCGGAATGACTTAGGTCGAGCATTTATTGCAACTGAACATTAGGGTTTGTGGAGCAATATAAGGGTTTCCTCATTAAACATTTATTCATTTCGCATTCAAGAAGAAATGAAAAGAGAAGCTCTGCAACAAAATTTCCTCAAGCTCATCCAAGATCATTTGCAGAAGTCAACTCATCCAGAAATCGATCTGGCTAACTTCATGAAACTGAAAGACGCAAAAGGTATTTTTCTATTCTTCTCTACAAATCTCTTTAAAAGATGTCACTCTGAATATTGTGAAGATCTCTGATAGGCCTCACCCCAAATTCAACAAACATCCCTACAAATACTTGGAAGTAGATCCCCTAGGAGCCTTTTCCAGTGTTCCACATGGTGTCCTACATACAGAAGATATTAGGGTTTACATTCATGCAAACATTGAAGAATTCAGAGAGTCCAAATTGATGGATATCTATCACAAGCAGTTAACAGATGACTCTTTTGAGATCAAACCTTAGTATAAAGCCATCTGGGATAAGAACTTTGCACAGTGCATTCATTTCCCCTATTTTTTGGAAGATGAATGGGTCCGGTATGTATTAAGCAGAATACATGATAACTTCATATGGTTAAATAGACCATTCAAGCTCACAAAAGATGCCATTAGGGCAGTTACCGGATTGCACTCATCTGGTGGGATACCTGTTCTAAAATCTGTCAAAAATCAAACAGTGACTGAGGCTACCGGATCAAATTTTGATAAGAGGGCAATGACAATTGAGGATATCATGGATCCGGATATCAAGTTTGCATCCATGATCATCGGATACAAAATATATCACTCTAGCAGGGAAAACTTGGTACCTAGAACTACAATATATACTGCCTATGAAATGTTAAGAAAGAATGCTAACTATGATCTCTGTGAACTCCTTCTGAACCAACTTCTTGAGAATCTACAGAAGATAAAGAAGGATAAGAAGAACTCCTTCAAATACAATGGCTTGTTACTATGTCTATTCTTTTATTACATGAATGAGCTTCCCAGATCCAGTGGCTGGGTATGGCAGAATGATAGGCTAGTAGCCATTCAAATCAGAGATTATATACATGGGATTGGTGATGCCAAGGCATAGAATACAGCTCTCTAGGGATATTTCAAGAATTTTTAGAACATGATGCAAGCAAGAGAGAGAATTCCCTAGTCTCTTGTTGAGAAATACAAAGACACAATATGCTTTATGATTGAGACTGATTAGTGCCTAATGAGGCAGTAGAACCAAGAACTGTATGGATCATGCCTATGGGGTATGAAGTTGATGAACAAATTGTGGAGCTGCATGTTCAACACATGCTAAGTCAGCCAAAGGACCCAAAGGTAGAAAGGTTTGGAACCTTTTAAGAGATAAGTGTAAAAGTTCATGTGGAACTCAGACAACTGGAAATAAAGAGGAAAGTGAGAAGAGAAGTTGAAGAAATTGCCAAAGGCTTTGGCATATCAAAGGAGGCACTTGATGCCAATAGGGAAAAGATGGAAAGGGCTGAGGAAGAGAAGAAAAAGGTAGAAAAGAAAAGTGAGGAAAGTGTTTTGGTAAAATCTTCCACCCAAACCAGATCATCAAAGAGATTTGCACCTACCACTACCAAAAACTCAAGGCCATCAAAACTGAAAGCAAAACTATTCGGCAAAGGAGAGAAAAGAACAAAGACAAAAGCCACAAGGGCTTATGCCAGTCAGAAGGATGATGAAGAAACTGAATCAGATGAGGAGATAAAGAAAATGAAGAAGCAAAAGAAGGAAGGACCCGGTGAACCCTCTACCGGTAAAGACAAGGAAGAGTTGGCAGAAGAATTCGTTGAAAGGCCTACTCTGTCTTTGGATGATGTCATCAAATCAATCACTGTGGATGAAAATCTCCAACCAATGGTTGAATTCTATGATGATTACAATGAAGCAGACCAAAAGATCTTGCAGGAAGTAGCAGTTAAGTATCTGAACATGTATAACAAGGCTTTCATTGAAATTATATCTCTTATTCCCAAAAGCCTAGAAAAAGAGTTAGAAATAAGAAAGAATAATGCTAGGGCAAAGGATCTTGAAATCTGGGAACAGATAGCCATTCAGCTATATCCCTCAATTGATTCAAAACAAATGAATATGATCTTCAAAGACTGTAAGGATGAATTCTGGAGCAAAGCCAGAATGAATCAACTCATGCTTGGTGAGACTGACAAGGTAGCCAAGGAAACAGAAGAGATCCTCCGGAGTGCCTTTAAAAAATTCAATATTCCCATCATAGAGGACTTGGGTGCTGATCCTTCAGCCACAGGTGTTGAAAAGGAATCCACTGAGGAAATGACAGAAGATCTAATGGACATTAGTGAAGATAAGGGCTTAGAATCCTCTGCTCTAGAAGAGGTGGCCCATGAACAAACAAACATCTCTCCTCCGGTTTCCCCTATAGTCTCCAGATCCAAAGGAGAAGAAGGAATAGAGGATAAAGGAAAATAAGTGAAGGAAAAAGAAGATGACAGTTCTAAGGTTTCAGAAGGAGAGAAGACTTCAATAGAGAAGACCACAACTGCTAGTGATAAGAATGTAGAAGGAGAGAAAGCTCCAAGAGATAGTTCTAAGAATGCAGAAGAGAAGAAAAATCTGTCTCTGGCAAGAGACACTGCAAAAACTGTCCAAGAATTCTTGAACAAAGAGACAATGGAGATTGATGAACCGGAGCTTCTACAAGGACCATTTAATTTTGATTCTCTTTCTCCGGTACAGACAATGAAGATAGCTTCATTTGCTAATGCAAAAGCTAAAGAAAAACTCTTGAAGTCTCACATGGAAGACTGTGATTTGATAGAAGCTACTTCTGGAGTGCTAGAAAAGATTATTCCATCATTTCAGAAGGATCCCACAGCATCCTCATCCGGTAATCTCAAATCTCTGATTAATAGCATTAGTACACATTTCAATTCTCTAGAGAAATCTACTAAGGAGAAGGTCAGGAAAGAGTTTTTAGACAAGAGATTCTCTGAGTTGCAAGGGCTGATAGCAAATGACAGGATATTAATGGATATTGGGATAAAGAGCTTGGAAACTGCTCTCAAGGATGGAGGAGATGTATACAAATTTTGTATAGCCTGGTCTAAAGCAACAGTGGAGATTGAGAAGAAAGTGAAAGAACAGGAGGACAAACTAACTAAACTTTCTCAAAATTTTGATCAACTTACCACATCCATAATAAATCAAGAATGTCAGATGATTGCAGTTTTGAATGAAATTAAAAAGCTTGAAGAAGAGAAGAAAAATAGAATCAGCAGGTTGAATGAACTTAGAGGAATAAT
The DNA here is from genome assembly GCA_027924645.1 of Cunninghamia lanceolata. Lineage (NCBI taxonomy): Eukaryota > Viridiplantae > Streptophyta > Pinopsida > Cupressales > Cupressaceae > Cunninghamia > Cunninghamia lanceolata. Next base: position 11,206,031 of record BSBN01000320.1, read on the forward strand.
TATCCCTAAGTTGGAGGCCATGCATGAGGCCTTAAGTGATGCTCTAATTACAACCAGAACAAATGATCTAACAGATCTGAAAAAGGCTGAAGCTTATGCATTCCTGTTGAGTGGTAACATCACAATTTTGGACAGAATGAAGCAGAGTTGGGCAACTGAATTTGTCTAGTTGAAGACATCTTTTGCAGATATCCTTCAGTTTATATAAAGTATAGCATGTATAAATACTTATGCAGCTAAGTATAGAAGTGTTTTTGAGAAATATTTTTGGTGTGTAGACCCCACCCTTTTCCATTGATGTCAAAGGGGGAGTGAAGAGCAGTGAAAAATGAGGAATTCAACTAAGGGGGAGCTCTAAAAAATGTATATAAAAATAGAGCATCAGCCAAGGGGGAGCATAGTGTAAACACTTAGTCATTTTTCACTAAGTGTTGCCATCAATGCCAAAGGGGGAGATTGTTGGCAAGAGACACTATATGGATTCATGATTATTGTCATTGATGGCAAGAAAGTTCATCCCACACATTTCCAGGACATGGTGTGTCTCTACCGGAAGTCAGAGTGAAGAATGTTGTGGTCTGGTAAGCAAGAACAGAGCATGTGGTGAGGTCTGACAATCAGGTCCGAATCTCGCAGAGGAAGTATCTTGGTGAAGTGGGGATTTGGGGAAGTCAAGAGGACTACCTTGACTGATAGATTCCAAGGATTTGGCCTCCGGTGGTAGATAAAGAAAAAGATATGAATACTTGAGTATCAGGGTCCTGATTGACAGTGTCAATAGAGGAAGAACTGACTGGCAGAACATCAGACATCATTCCAGACATGTTACTGATGATGATAAAAGTTATGAAGGCATAAGTTATGATTGGCCGACATGATTGATGACTTCTACAAGTATATCCTTGATCCGCATTACTTGGTATGCAAGGATTCAGTCGACAGATCAGAGTTTGTGGAAAAGATTGACTATTCCGGATGCCAACTAGAAAGGTGATGAAATCACTTGTGTGGATATATATACAAGATGGATTTAGTTGTGAGAAAGTGAGTTGTCATGAGTAAGTGTGAAGAAAAGTAGTAGAGCAGAGTGAAAGAAGTAAGAAAGGTCTGGTATGTGAAAGAAGAGCAGCACAAAAGAAGAAGAAAGATGAAGTTCAGTAGATCAGTATACTGAACCTAACCGAAACTGAACTCCAGCGTATGTAGATGCTCCATACCAGTTCAAGTATTGTATTACACTCTTTATAAATTTGTAGACAGTGTGTCTCTTGTAGGTAGTGTGCCTCTTGTGAGCAATGTGCTCGGGCAGTGAGCCCTAATTGGCAAGTGCCATTTTGTATTTCCATTCTTCTAATAGAGAATATAATCTTGGGTTAATCACCCTGTGGTTTTCTCCCTTAACAGGGTTTCCGCGTCAAAATATCGTGTCATGTGTATTTCCATTTCATGGTTATGTTTTCATATTTGAATTAATAATGCATTGATTAATAGAAAGTTTAGAAAGCAGAAATAATTAGGATAACTGATTCACCCTCCCTCTTAGTTATCAACAAGGAGAGCATATGCAAAAGGATAACCCCTTTGGGATAACACTTAAAAGTGATAAAAAGTTCACAAGTAGAATTTTGATCCCCAAGATCATCCTAAGGTGCGAGGGGAGAGCATACATCTACAAGTGAACAACAAGCAAAGCAAACAAGGTTAATTCCTCTACTTTAACCTTAATATGCCTAAAAGCTAGTGATAAAAAGATGCTTTGGCTACGAATCTGCACACAAAATGTCAGTAGTTTGATAAATGATGCTTTGAGAAATGTTTGGATACCTACAAAGATGAGTTAGATTCCTACATAGACTTCAAAAAATGCTGTCAGAAAATAATGCTAAAATAAAGGAATGTGACACTAATATAGAGACGAATAGTGCTAATGTAAAAAAAAATGGTGCTACTACAGAAATAGATAGTGCTAAAATAGAGGATGATGCTAACATAGATGATTGTGCTAAAGCAGATGATGACTATATTTGGGCTGATGCAGATGGTGCTAATGTAGAGGATTGTGCTAATCTAGATGTAGATGGTGCTAAAGCAGAGGATGGCACTAGGATGGAACATGACTCTAATGTAGAGGATTGTGCTAATCTAGGTGCATTTGGTGCTAAAGTAGAGGATGAAGGCATATAGTGTTAAAAAAAGAATTATACCTGAAGCCTCTATGTCATAGAGACAGATGGCACTGATCCACAGAAAATCATAGACCTGCACAAAAATAGATAACAAACCTTCCCAAAATGATGAAATAGTGATGCTAGAATCTTATATTCTCTGGCCAAGGGTAAATGCAATAGCTTGTTAGCAAAAAATAGGGTTAGTCTATAAGGTTCATCCAAAACAACTCAAGCTTAAGTGTTTTCAAAATATGCTAGACAATGTAAGCAAAAACACCTCAAAACCTACAACAAACCTTGTTAGACAACAAACAAGAACACTGCAAAATAACTGTAAGAACCAAAGATCAAATAAAAATGTTCTTATGATAAAAAGACTCCAAGACTGCATCGATGGTGCTAATACAGAGGGATATATCAATAAAACATAGTGATATGGTGCTAATCTGCAAGGATATAGCGCTATTGCAGGAGAATATAGTGCTACTATGACCCTGTCCATCAAGAACCTTCAAGAACACTCAAAGTTAGTTTGGACCAGGGGGTCCCATTGGGTGTGCCAAATGAAAATAAAGAAAAAGTTCAAAGGTAGATAAAACATCAAAATGCAAGAAAACAACAAATGATATACCTTTGAAAGTCTCCCTCACTCCTTGATAAGGTTGAGAAGCTTGCACCCAAGAGGTCTTAGCTTTACCAAAGTTGATGTTGTCTAGATGTGGATTGCTCTTTTTTTCTCAACACAATGTGGATAAGGGATTTAATGATAGATTTGGATAAGGATTTGAATGAGATTTGATAAGGATGAGAGATGGATATAGATGAGATAGGGATGGCTTATGATTTTGGCATGGTGAGGGTATGATAAGATGATATGATAGAAATTTGGACAACATAAGAATGTTATGAAGAAGTTGGCTAAATGGCTTGGGTTGGCCTTGTATTTATAGGCAAATTTGGAGGGATTTGAATCCAATGGCTAGGATTCAAAGTTGGAATCAATGGTTGAGATGGGAGGATGAGATCAAGGGTTGAAAACTCATCAACAAAGATTAAGGGTGGAGAGTAAAATTGAATTTTAAACTCACCTTGGGAAGGATGAGGAGGATTAAAGATGAATTAAAAATTCATCTTGGGAAGAGTTGGATAATGACATGTCAATGAATTGAAAATTCATTTCATGGGGGAGGTTGAATTAAAAATTCAAATTTATTGATAGAAGATATGACATATGACACGTGTTCTTTTGGGAACCACATGTCTGAGCTCTTTGCATAAAAAAGAGCTCTTACATAGAAATAGAAAGGTGAGTTGGAAGGGTCATGTGACCCATTTGATTAAAAGGTAATTTTTTATTTGTGGAATGTGGGAGAAGGTGTTAAGTGAGATTTGACCAAGTTAATCAAGGGATTAAATTGATTAATGTCACTGGAGAAAATTAGTTAGTGGGCTAATGGAGGATTAAAATTAATTAAATAATGATTTATTTAATTAATTTTGGTCTAGGAGCCATGTAGGCTAGGGTAGCTTATAAAATAATTAATATTTAATCAACTAGGCTAGGTTTAGGTGGTAGAGTAGGGTAGATTAATTACATAGGCATGATTTATTTAATTAATCAAGATTAGGAGATGGAGAAATTAACTAAATAAATAGTGAGAATATTTATTTAATTAATGAGGCATAAAGTTGTAAGGTTTAGTGATAAATTAGATGAATTAATTTATCACAAGTCAATGAATTAGGAGGAATAGTTAAGGATGAATGGTTTAGGATAAATTAATTAAATAAATTGGATTTATTTAATTAATTGGTGAAGGGTAAATTAGTGATGTGAAGATGCAAGAAAGTGGCTTGCGGGGCAAGTTAGTTTCAGGTGTCTATAGAAGTATTTAATTTTATTTGAGTTATTGAAAAGTTTCTTAAGTAATTTTTACAAATCCATTACATGTTCCTCTCATCTTCATGGCATTCCACATGACCTGGATGAGTGCAATTCATGGGCCAAACAGTGGCAATAGGAAGAAAAAACATGTTTTACATTGCTAAAATCGTGAAATGATCAAGTTTGACTTTTTTTATGGGTTGGAGAGGATATCCGTTTAGGTTTGGAATACCAAACCAAAATGGATATCCATTCCAAAATGGATATTCGTTTGGTGAGACCTAAAATGGATATCTGTTTTGTAAAAGATAAAAACAAAAAAGGGCCTGCATTTTGCAAAACTCGCGGCTTGCAAAACGTAGAGCTCTAGAAATGGATATCAGATAGCAGGAAGATGGATATTTGATTCAAGGAGGTAAATTCGAAGAGGTAAGGTCTCATTCTTCTCTTTTTGATTTTTTGTAAATCAAATGAATTTTTTTTTGTTTTACATCCTAAATTGGTATGTTTTAAATTTTAAATAGGTAAAATGAATGAAGAACATCAAAACCCAAACCCTCCCCCACCAAACCCTCTAACAATCCAAGAGAAAATTGAAATAAATATTGATGAAATAAATAAGATTATAGAAATTTATCACTGCCACCCTTGATTGTCTCCAATGACATCAAACTTAGAGGGGATTATTACTCATGTTCAAACCCTCACAAGCCAACATGAATAATTTAGGAAATGGAAATAAACTAAGAAGGAAGAATATGCTAATGGTTTATCATATGACCAAGTGAAAGAGTTAGACATTACCAAAGCTATGTTAGCCCAATATTTTGTCAATCCTAAAACTAGATTGCATGTTGATGTTTGTAAGCCTAAGTATTCAATCAAATGGTGTACACATCAGGGTATTACTCAAAAATTTTGAGATCGTTGGTGGATGGTTTTTGATAAACCACCCAACAACAATTTTGATGTAACTTTATATTGCCTCCGTAAACTATATGCAGAGTTTGTAATGGGTCACCATGTGAATTATTTTGATTTTAGAGAGTTCTAGGGAGTAGGTAAGGGAATGCCTCAAGATAGACCTAGGGCAATGAGACAAGTGCAAGGTCCTTTTATTCCCCCTCCTGCAATCCCTTCTCCACATCTAATTGATCAGCACCTAGATGTTGTTGCAAATGCAACACAACAAAGCCTCATTGCTATACACTCTTTGACTGAGCACTTGATTACGTAGACCTCTTAGCTTGCACAGCCACATGATATTGGCAGTCATATTGGATTAGTTGATATTACTAGACCCTCCTCATCCACACATGTTTGTGTGCCTCATCATTACATTTTTGTTATCAATTGTGCTTAGGTCATCTCAGGGAGAGTAGTGAACCACCCCTTAACACTTCAGAGTATGATGTCCCTCATACATCACCTTCATGAGCTGAGGCAATAGGGTCCAAAACTCAAGTTGAGGGGTCAGCAATAAGAGTACAAACACATGCATCAGGGGGTAGAGAAGGAGATGAGCAAGGCCAATCTTTCTTAGAGGTAAAATTTAAAGTTAAATTTCATGGTGTATTCCATTTGAATATATAATAGAAACAAATATTAGTACTAATGTATCTAAGGTGAATAACACTTGAAGATAGAGGAGGAGTTGATAGAAGTTCATCATGGAACTCTTTCTTCCATCCAATTTGGCCTAGACTTGTTGGTATAAATTTTTCTACACACCTAATTTTTTTATTGTATGCATTTAATTTTTGTGATTAATTATATATTAATTTATATCTTGATGTTACTTTACTTTTATAGTCTATCCAAAATGTGAATGATGTGGCATCTTTGCCAATATTCTTTAGTCAAACTCTTGATTGACCCAAGGGACCATCATTCGTTGAAAGGCTCTCAAAACACCAACAAAGGGTGGAGGTAATTCAATTGGAGTTCTGTATTTTAATTCATAATTTAAAAAACTTAAATATTTGATTATAGTCATCTAGATAAATAATAAAATAGAGAATCATGGTGTTTGTTACATGTTTGATCATATAAAATAATGGTTAAAAGAATGAAAATGAGAAAGAAAGAAAGAAACATGTATTATCTATTATTCATAATATATATTTGAGCTTTACTAACACATTAATTATTTATTTAAATATTCATATAGATTTTGCAATTGATTCAACTAATGATCATGTGATCCATTTTAGTGCATTGATTGATTCATCTTATGAGGATTCCATTATGACATACAATGTCCATTGATCACCAAGATAATTGTGTGTATTGATAAATTGATGCTATATCATTTACATACACACATCAAAATATAAAAAACACATAAACATACAAGGAAACTAAAACTCCATAAAAAAATATAGATCATATAGATTCCCATGCCATAAACCAATAAATATGAAGACCAACCATACATATCAAAGTGTCCAATACCAGATGTCAATGTCAACATAACAAAAATCATAACATGATCAAGTACATATAATAGTGGGGACACATCTTCTAATCCTCTTTCTCCTTTTGATCCTCTTGAACCCGCTCCTTTACCTACATCTAATGGATATAATAGTGGGGACACATCTTCTACCAATAATCTCTCACTACAACAAAATAGGCAATTAGTGCCTAAAATAGCGCTAGAATTTAGTGCATTTGAGTTCATGAATTAGACACTTTTACTGCACAAAACTCGGTGCCAAACTGCATGTTCGCTTTGGTACCAGGTTTAGCGTCGAGTTTAGTATCGGGTTTAATGCTAGATTTAGTGTCAGGTTGACATCGGGTTTAGTGCCATATTTAGTGCCAAATTTTGTTGCTTCTAGTTTGGCTTCCGATTTTGCAAGTCTAGTTTTGCTTCTTGTGTTGCTTCCAGGTTTGCTTCCAAGTTTGCTTCCGGTTTTGCTTCCAGGTTTGCTTCCAGTTTTGCTTCCAATACTGCTTCCGATTTTGCTTCTAGTTTTTCTTCCAATTTTGCTTCCAATATAACGTCACTTGTTGCATCCAATTTTTCTTTCAGTTTTGCTTCTAGGTTTGCTTCCGGTTTTGCTTCCAATTTTACTTCCAGTTTTGCTTCCAGTTTTTCTTCCACTTTTGCTTTTGGTTTTGCTTCCAAGTTTGCTTATGGTTTTGTTTCCAATTTTGCTTCCACTTTTGCTTTCAGTTTTGCTTCTAGGTTTGCTTCCAGTTTTTCTTCCAATTTTGCTTCTAGTTTTGCTTCCAATTTTACTTCCAATTTTGCTTCCAATTTTGCTTCCAGGTTTGCTTCCAGTTTTGCTTCTAATTTTGCTTCCAATTTTACTTCCACTTTTGCTTCCAATTTTGCTTCCAATTTTGCTTCCGACTTTGCTTCCAATATAACGTTGCTTGTTGCTTCCAATTTTGCTTCCATTTTTGTGTCTTTTGTTGCTTCTAATATGGCTTCTATTATTGCATCTTTTGTTTCTTCTAAAATTGCTTCCATTATTACTTCTTTGTTTGCTACTTGAATTGCTTCTATTTTTGCTTCCTAGATAATGCCAAGTTTTGCTTCTAAGATTGCTTCTAGTTTAGCTTCCATTGTTGCTTCCTTTTTTGCTTCTAAAAATGCTTCTTATTTTTCTTACATTTATTAATTTAATATGTTTTATTTCAATTTACCTAGTTAAATATATCACACCTCTTAAATAACTCATGATTATAGAGTAAGTAATTTTATTATTTAACTCATATGATTAAATAACAAGATAATTATTATAACATGATCATCATCTATAATTAAAACAAGTGAGCCAAATATCTATAATTTAATTGAATTTGACAACATCCATCCTAAGCAATAAATTAAAATCATCATATGTAATAAATATCCATCCAAAAATCATCGACCACTTTCAATATATATAAATTGACAAGTCAATACTGATAAGATCATCATCATATATAACTAAAACAAGTGAAAGTCAAATATGCCAGTAGATCAATAACATGTCAAAATGATACATGTCCAACAGTCGACATAAGTCAAAATGATACATGTACAAATGATATAAGTAAAAATGATAAATTATGTAACTCAAAATTATACAAGTCAAGATGATACATGTCCAAATGATATAAGTCAAAATGATACTTAAATTTATGATACAACTCATTAATATGGTTCTACAAGCCATGAAAATGATACATATGATAGTAACCATGAAAAGAGACATCATAATGATATATTAGCAATGATCCATGATGCAGTCTATATGATCATGAATGTCACTAGCTACTAGCAACAACTACCTCATCATCATCATCGTCGTCGTCGTCGTCGTCGTCGTCGTGATCATCATCGTCATCATCATCGTCATCAGCCTCGGTGTCTTTTGTATCTACATCATCATCATCCTCTGTCATGTGATCTATATCATGAGGATCATCTTGATCTTTTGGAAGACCCGTGTTCTGCAAAAAAAAATATTTAAAATGAAAAGTTATTATTTATTTCATGCAATAATTTATTTTTTTGTTATATATCTAATATTACAACATATGAAATGAAACCATAATCATATTACATCATATCAAAGTGCACATACCATAATAAAATTTTAATAAAGTTATAGCTAATATGTCATTCCAATGATGTAAAACATGCAACAATTCTAATAAACGTTAGTAAAGATCGTAAAAAAATTTGTTATACAATTTAACTATCAACTGTAAATTCTATTACATAACCTTAAGTGCCACAAATTGCTTGGTCCATGTATGTTCTTTTCACTATTAATCTAATAACCTACATTAGACAAAAACATTAAAGAGTTTTTAAGTAGTTGTTGATTAAATTCTCTTACATGTCATTAAGGAATGCACAAATTTTTTCAATAATTATTTATCTTAAGGTTCATGAGTAACCTTAAGATAAAGGTCTATTTTGTTTGAAAAAAAATGAAGTTAGCAATATGTTATCTAGCTTATTTTAGAAAGAAAAAATGTTAGCCCTATTCTCGCTCACATGTCTTCAACATGAGCGGGAATAGAGAAAATTTGGGGATTTAGAAAGAAAGATAAAGTTTAGGGTGTCTTCAAGATAGCTAGCATGGGAAAGGAGATCAACCATGCACACATAATGATCAGTTGTAGGTGTAATGCAATAAGGGTTACAAATGTGATTGAAGTATGTATAGCTCTCATCCACTAAACCTGTATGGCTGCATGCACCTAGAATACAAGAAAAGCTTACAATGTTAGGATATGTTCCAGAGTGCTTAATTAATTCAAAGATTTTGAAAGCGTCCTTGCAAAATCTATTTTGTGCATATCTTGAGATCATTGAATTCCGTGAGATGACATCTCTTTAAGGAATTATGTCAAACAGTTCACGTTGTTTGTCTATGATTCCATATTTTGTGCATATCCTGCAATCATTGCAGTCCATGAGACCACATTTCTTTGAGACATTCTATCAAATAGTTCATGTGCCTTGTCTATGCTTCCACATTTTGTATACATGTCTAATAGGGTAGTTGTAACTACAACATCTGATAAAATTCCTCTATCCTTTATGTATTGATGGATGTCCATACCCTATTCCAAATTCACATTTTGACACAGGCAGGGAGGATGCTGCAAAAGGTTGTGGAATTTGGCTTTACACCAGCTAATTACATTTTCTTTAAAATTTCTAAAGCCTTTTCAACAAATATATTTTGTGCATATCCTACAGTCATTGTAGTCCATGAGACCACATTTCTTTGAGGCATTTTATTAAACAGTTCACGTGCCTTGTCTATGCTTCCACATTTTGCATACATGTCTAACAGGGCAGTTGTAACTACAACATCTGACAAAGGAGGACTTAAGCATTCAAAAACCTGACCATGCCACCTTGTGTGGATTTGATGAATGGCTTGTAGACATCAAATCCAATGAACTCTTAAATCATGTCTTCCTTAATCTGGACCAACAATGTAGAGACAGTCCTCTAAAATAGAAGAATATAAAGTGGTCTTATTTTGTGTCTACATTTGTATCATCATTACGGTCTCCTTTGGGACATTATTTTTTACCATCGAGGGATGGATGATTGAGACTAGTCAACACAAACCTTATGGTTACCATCAATTCCATCTCTTTGGTATTGAAAACTATAGTTTCATTAATTCTATGATGGCAATGAGAGGATACAATGATTGCCCTAGATTTTTTGTACTGACAATAATCCTATTTAACACTGAATTATGATTCTTTTCTATAGTGGGATCTTCTCAGAGGAGTTTCAAACAACTCATACTCATGGAGTCATGGTTTTAGGTCGCAAATGATATGGTAACAACAAGGGATTCCAACTATGGTTACAATAGCTAAGATTGCCCTCATTTGTGACCATAACAAGGTTCTTGGACAACACTATCTTGCTCTTCACACTAGGTACTATATAAGCCAATATTGGGTTGAAGAAATCACTTGATGGTTACCTATATAGTGATACCACACCCTAATACCCCCATGCATTCTAAATAGCTTAAAAATTAGACAATACTTAACCAAAATGAAATTGTATCACTGTACCACACTTAACTATGACAGTCCCTTCTTGACAACAATTTGTAATCTTTAGACTATTGGGATCCTTGCCACAAATAAATATTAGGTCAATGACACAAGGCTTTTAAACAAAAAATACAATCCCAACTCTACATCCATCCCCTTGGTAGTCTCAAGGGCCACCTTGAGACAAAAAATGCTAATGTACTATTATGATAGTTATGATTGTCCTCCATGATTTCATTGTGCATTTGAAACTTGAGATGAGGATTGGGGAGGTCTCCATTGGTTTTTTGCATAGACAATTTGGGAATAGCAGACCCCCATCTTATCAATAAGGAAGATTATATAAATCTTGAATAAAACAAGAAAAACCTCATGACTATCTTGCATGTTAGCAAATTGACTGTGACAGTAGTAAGGTTAGTCAATAATTTCCACACCTTTATATTCAATCTTCAGATCATTAGGGGGTAAAAGCATGGAAAAAACTCATGGAAAGATCTTTAAAATAGGCATATTCAACTTCAAGAATTTCTACAGACCCTAGGAAGGTGGATGTAAACTTAGTGACTGTAATTACCACCACAAAGACTATCCCCTTTGTGACTATGACAAGGTAACATTGTCATTCTCTTTATGACAATCCCTTTTCCAATGGGTGATGGCCTAATAACATTTATCTCCTTTGTGATTTCAATGCCTCTCTATTGCACTATCATAGGAGTCTTGATAGTCTTTATGTATCAATGAAGAAGCCTTCCAAAAAATCCAAAAGGAGGGCTTAAGATTACATACAAAGTCCTAGCCTTCATACCCTAGTCACATATCACCCCTCTAAGAAGACCTCAAGACTTTATGGGTTCCAAACATAACACAAACCCAGTCCTATATGACTGTCACTACCTAAGGTCCCTCAAAATTCTTATATCAACCTTCCCTTGGTTGGCAAGGGTCTTGAAACTCCATTGTCCCTGCTAGTCTGAACTTGGAATGGTCAATATAATGATTCTACTATAATGCATAGTTAGGGCTCCACTAAGGAAGTCCTACCTACCCTAAGGAAGTCCTAACCACACCTAAACTATGATGTATCCATGATCTTATCAAGCATGATCTTATGATAGTGTTTGGACTGAACCTATATAGTTTTAGGGCATTCACACATCTTAGTTACAGTGTGGTGTGTGAGGAATTATTACTAAATGGTTGCTACCATGCACATAAACTATACACATATCTAAAGACTATAATATGACATTATTGTGATGGAATCCTAGGTTAGAATGAAAGATAGGCCTCAAACCATTTTAAATTGATTAATTTGATATGAGAGCCATTGTGTCCTTGAATACCATTCCACTAGCCTGTGGACCTAGTGCAAGGTGTGCAACAAGTCTAAGAAGCAACAACATCCTTCTTTCTGTCATATTGAGAACCACAAAATAATGGATTTAAATCATGGAACATATATAATTGATACCTTTAATGCATCTTCCATGAAAGTGCATTTAAAACTAAAGATTTGGGTGTAGGAAAGGGCTTCTAACCAAATGTTCATTAGAAAAGAAAGAAAACAAATAATTTTGAAATGGAAAAAACAAAAATCACAAAATCTAAAGGTTTCCATATTCCGCTAAGTCCTTCTTTATCCACACATCTACTTGGAGTGCAACTTTGATCTTCCTTCAAATCACTCTGACTTCATAAGGAATCCAAAATGGGATTAGTCATAAGGAGGCAGGAAAACAAGGGTTTTCTTTTCATTATTATCCCGTCAAACTTAAGCATACAAGATAGCATGACGCACACAAAATGTTGTGGATAATGACCACAAGATTAGGTTAATTGCAACCACTTTTTGTAAGCAAGCACAAGACTAGTATACTCATTATGATCCTAATGGAACCAATAATGATATTGGTAAAATGCTAAGAGATTTCCTTCCCAATTTCAATTGCCCTAAGATGGTGCATCATAATATTGTAGCATTAAAGGAAATAAAGCAACAATCGGGAGAGATTGTGTGTAGGTATGATCAATGCTCTAAGGAATTGGTGTTAAAGATTGGCCCAACTATAAAATGTTGAAATTTAGAAGGAATGATTTATTGGTAGGCTAATTGTACATATCCAACATGAACTAGTTTAGCTCACTCTCCCTAATTAAAAAGTTGCCTTAAAAGTTGTGTTGAGATTATAAGAATTAGGGGAGCCCCCAACATATGATTCTACTACATGCCTAAAAGAACAAATGGAAAAATAGTCATGCAAATAGCACAACTTGCAAGTGAAACTCTTAATCAATGTGGTTTATGATGAACAAAGTGCCACACTAAGGTGCATACAACTACAAACTATCTAGTGGTGGGAGCTCAAGCTATTAATGCCACATAGTTCCCTCTTGCTCAACACATACCTAATTGCACCATATATCATGAGACTCATGAAATTGTCCACTACTGCAAAAGTGAAAGGATGTTCCTATCAATTACTAGTGCAAGGTTTGTCACACATACACCCATGACACTACCACCTACAAAGTAGTACAAGTCCTCCACAAGGCAAGAGGAAAACAAAATTAAACACAACCACGCAACCCCAGTCACAACCACAATAGATGGTGTTGTGATATTAGGGGCCATAATATATGGAGCATGGAGGAAATCAAGGAGGCCATGGTAGATTATGCAATAGAGGAATCTATTGCTAGTAGTGTGGAGAACCTGGGCATACCTCGCATAGTTGCACAAAGTTTCCAATGTATAAATATTATGATGTTGATCACAAGATAGAGGATTGCCATACATTATTGCAACTGTTGGAATATTCAATGATGTGCCTTTGATAAGGGACTCATAATTTTCATAAGTTCTATCACCACCTAATGATTTAATAAAGGATCTACTATCTATACATTAATTCAATATAAACAAATGTGTGGATGATTTAGTGGCCTATTCACATAACTCATGTTTGTATAAAAGTGATTGCCCTTACAGTTGTCGAGCTTTGTGGATTAAAATTATTGTGAAAAGTGTCCAAGGATTATTTTGTAACGGTAAAAAAGTGCATTAATAATGAGAGTGACTGGAGTTCAAATCTCAACACTGCAATAAGGTAACTAGGAGCACATGTGCACATGTCCAGGACTGCAAATAATGGGACAATTGAGTGGGATCTAGGGCCAATAGAGAAGCACTTTAGAACTCATCCTGCACATCAATAAACAACTCAACACAAGAAATGCAAGTTGACATATTAACAAAACAATATCCAATTAAGTTATTGAAAGTCAACTATTGATATCTCATTTTCCATCCAGATTACAAAATTGGTCCACTTTTTTCTTTGTAACATTTCCTTTTTAAATTGGCTTGGATGCATGCCATATCTCTCCTCCTGTCAAAACATGCCACATGGACTAGTTAAACTAATTAATATGCAATCATTTACTTTTTCCTAGGAAATAAAAAAATATCATATAACTTATTAAATATACTTACAAATGTACAAATCAAGGCCTGTAAACCTTTCTGGCCACTGTGATGCATGGCACGAAGTTTGTGAAGCCTAGCCTTGGAGGCCTTATCCTAAAACATATACTAATTCAATTTTAACTATGCACAAATAAAATTTAAAAATCATTTAATAAATTTGATATAATCTTATGAGTAAATTCAAATACCTACATACTCTCCTCATCGGACTTCCTCCGTGCATCAGACTTCTCATATGCTTTTAGAAGCTCTTTCCATACTTTCACACATCAATTGGCCTTTTTTTGAGCCTTAGCTCGGGAGGGATTTTTTTTATATTCTTTGTTTGGTTGCACCGAAATCTCTTGCAGTTTTGAGACATTCATAGCTTTATCTTCTTTACAGACCAACCTGTACCAAATTTAGTCTCCATGTCATGGATAACTACTTTTTGCAGGTGCATGGGTATCTTTGAGAATGGAAAATGTAGATGGTCTTTGAACCATTGAAGGTATGATTCCTTCAACCTATTCACAAATGTTTTTCCAGCATCTGTCATTTGGACTTCTCCTAAAACCACATCGTATTCTATCTTGGTATCATAGGTACCAATGCAAGATGCAAAACATGGCATGGTGGTCGAAGAAGTTTGTGTCCTAGGTATGGATGGGACATTGGAAGGCTCTGCTCCCTTTTCCACATTCTTAGAGGTTACTCTTATTGATTTCCTCTTGGATCTTTTTCCTGATCCATGATTAGTTGGGGAATCAATTGATTCCCTTGGACACTGTTGATTTGGTTGCAATGTTTTAGGGGCTTTACTAGATCATTTTTCTATGTATCTGACAAGCATTGTCAATTCCACACCATCCAATTTGTTCACTGCCTCTACCCCCAATATGGAAGCCAATGCCTCTTTATCTTTGTCAGTCTCATGTCCCTATATATATAATAATAAATTTCTTCTTTTAAATTTAGAAATGAAAAACTAAAAACTAAAAATCAAAGAAATAATGGAAACATTTACAAATCTATAAATTGACAATGAATTACCTCATTGTGGCTAGAGTCTGCTCCTTTTGCTCTCTTCCCTCTATTGCTTGATATTTTGAGGCAACCTAGGGAAAATTATTTTCATCCAGTCTATCGAGGCAAATGAAGTACACACTGCCAGGTATGAAAGTTTTCGTCCAGTTTTTCTGTATTCCTCACAGTGTTTGACCTTTACTTTGTAGAGAAAATCATGAAACTATTTTCCTCTATAAGTTTGCTGGAAGAAAGTAAGCTTATACATCAATTGAAATAAAGAACACATTTATAATATTATGGAATGTGGAAATTTGTCATCTATTATGAAAAGCCTTGCTCAAAATTATCTTCAATAGATGCCCTATGAATATTACAAGACCCACATTTGTCCAAATGAATCCTACATCTGACGGGAAAAAAAAGAGTAGATGAAAGAGAGGTGATTCCCTTACCTGGCATGAATAGAAGAAGAGCAACATGGATTGAAAGATTGAGATATATGGAAGCAAAGACTGTTGTGGCTTGAACCTGGGACTTTTGAGATATAAGAAAGTGAGTATGTGCTTTAGGAATGGAAAGGAAATTAGGGTTGGAATACAGGTCCCGCCATTGCCAAGGATCTACCCAAAATAAGGGTGAACACAAAAAACCCAAATGCTCGATCTTTGCATGCCAAACGCTTGATCTCCAAACACAAAATGAACACCAAAAATCAATAAAGTTTTGTTTTGTGTTTTTTTTGTTTTGGGGTATGTGGAGGTGGGATTTTTTAAAAAAAAATTTGATTCATTAGTTGACGCTGTTATCGCCGACTTTTAGGCCTAAATGTAATCTTTTTGGGGCACAAAAGGTGGTGCAAAGTGCACCTAATTTAGCACCTATTAGTGCAAAATGGTGTATTTTTCTTGGAAGTTGATATGACCATCTCATGGAATGCCAAATTTGGTTGCTTGTAGCAACCTCACCAAATTTGAATTGTCCTTATAATAAGTAACTATATCTTGTTTCCATGATAGCATTTTGACTTCATGCTTCTCTTATGATTAGCTCAGTAATGACTCACTCTTTCATGACCTTACACAGATGGTTGGTGACAATCCTTATGCAAGTGATATAGCTTTGGAAAAACCAAACAACTCTTCTCTTACTATCATGACATGATATTGGGACTATATTGGCAACTTATGGCAATGCTTATGGTATTGTGATTTTTATTTCTATGTTCTCATTAACCTATTTTAGGTTGAGGAATGGTAACTAACCCACTAGCTATTATGAAAGTCATAAAATAACTAGATAATCCTCTCCACTTTGACTATGATAGTCCTATGCATGGTGTTTTCTTCGTGACAGTCCCCAATAATGTGAATTATTGATAGTAGCTAGTTTAAATGGAGTTTTGGATGGTGTAGTAAGTTGTCCCTATGGCTCATGATAGTGTATGCCTTGGTTATGTCCTTGTGACATTACTCTCTAGATATCTCCTCTTTATAGTGACAAGGTTTCAAGAACATGACAACTTGGGTAAGGTATCAACTTGTCTCTTTAACCTCTGGATTGTCATGTTTTAAGAATTTATCTCATTGAAATGCAAAGACAACATGTTGGTTGATCACTAACGACATTGTTATTATGATAGTGACTTAACCTGGTCACAAGATTAATGAGACAATTTTATAGTAATAACTCTATGGATGCATACCTAGCTATCCTAGGTGTACTATGACAATAATTTAATGTTACTAACGTTGCTTTTAAACCTCCTATGGTTGTTACCTATGCCTCATGGTATGACAACCACTACAGTGTTAATTATGATATTCATATGATGGTGAATATTGGAGCTATGGTTTGGATGATCTAATAACATTTGTGATAGTCCTTTGAGGTTGTGATAGACCTTTTGGGTTGTAACAATACTTAGGATGATTGTCCATTAGCTATAGCAAGGCATAATGATGGTCCTTGATATCATCCCCCTATAATGATAGTAATCCACCATATACCAATAATTATATAAGTTATAATAATCCTAATGGTTGAAAGATGATCTCTGATACCCCTATTAATAGTCAAGGCAAAATTTAAGGTGGTTTCTATAATAACATTTTTTAATAATAAATGATTACCTAACTTATAATGTTAGCAATGCCTTTGCTTATTTTTGTTAGTCACAGTCCTATATCATATGGTGGCTGCCCTTTATTCCCATATCAGTCCATTGACTTGCTAATAAAGATTCTAAATCATTGTTAGTACAACATTAGGTGGTATTTGGATGATAGCAATGATATGACAACCTTTGAATCCTCAAGATCCCACTACAATAGTAGATCAACATTATGATGGTCCCCTAACTTATCATTTTGACACCAATTATTTTAGTTGGAGCCGCGACCTTCCATCTAACATTTTAGAGTTGGATTTGGGATTAAGGACAACCTTAAGATATGTGATAGGAGACTGATAATTATTAGGGTTAGTTGGAAGAAGATATCAATTAAATTCAAATAAAGATTAAATAGAGGAATGAAAATACATAGAAATAATAATAGTGAGAGACAAGATTTAACATGGTTCACCCAAACTTGGGCTACATCCACCAATAGAGAGTCCAATATTATTATCAAACAAATCAAACCGATTACAACCAACAATCCCTGCAACTCAATACCACTGCAAAATGCTACAATACATCAACAAAAACCCTAACCCTTAGCCTCTTTTATCAAGCCTTATGTCAGTTATAAAAATAGGGTTTTTTAATGTTGGCCAATAGAAAAATAACTCCCAATGGCTTAATAAAATAATAAAAAATCATTGGAGGTTTCGAGGGCACTACCCCTCGACCCCGCCCTATATCGTGACAGGGAGCACACTAGGGGCGCTGCCCCTGGACCCTGTCTTGGGGGCACTGCTCCCAAACCCCTGCAAGGGGCACTACCCCTTGACCCCATTAAATGATTTGGAGGGAAATTGTGCCGATAAAAGTGGGGAAAATTTAACCTCCGAGTTTGATTAGGCTCCATATAACAATAATCTCCCACTTGGAGACTGATCAGACTCCACACCATATCATCTCCCACTTGGAGACTGATCATAACACCGCCGACCCTATAGCTCCCACTGGATATAAGCACCCTGGACTCTACTATTCTATTTTTTTTGTTTTCATTCTTGAAGACCAACCAAAGCTGAAGAGGAGCTCAGCTTCTCCCTTGTCACTGCCTTTGTCAACATATCCACTAGATTTTCATCTGTATGTATCTTTTCCAGCCGTAACTGTCCATCATCCAACACCGACCAAATGAAGTGATACCTCAACTGTATGTGTTTGGTCTTTGAATGTAAGGAAAAATTCTTTGCAAGATGTATTGCACTCTAGTTGTCTGTAAACAAATAACTATTAGCCTGTTGTTTGCTCAATTCTTCCATGAAAGGTTGCAGCCATATCATCTCCTTGTTTGCCTCTATTGTAGCTACATACTTTGGCTTTGTGGTGGATAAAGAAACCACCTTTTGTAACCTGGAGATCCAATTCACTGTTGTCCCACCTACAGTAAAGACATAACCTATAGTACTCTGCTTGGTATCAATATCCCCTGCCAAATCTAAGTCCACATAGCCTGCTAAATCAGTATTAGAGCCCCCAAAACATAAGTGTTTATTGAATGTACCTCTCAAATATCTAAGAATCTATTTTACCGCATTCCAATCCTCCTATCCGGGATGACTCATTTACTTGCTTACAACTCCTACAGCATGTGTAATATCTGGTCTCATGCATACCATGGTGTACATTAAACTTCCTACAACTGAAGCATATGGTACCTTGGACATTTTGTCTTCCTCCTCTTGTGTCTTTGGACACATCTCCTTAGTCAATTTTAAATGACTAGGAAAAGGTGTACTGACAGCTTTTGCAATCTCCATATGGAATCTCTACAACACCTTTTTAACATAATCAACTTGAGATAGAGTCAATTTTCTATTCTTCCTATATGTGCAAATTTTCGTACCAAGGATTTGTTTTGCTGCCCCTAAATCCTTCATAGAAAATGATTGTCCTAACTATTGTTTTGACTCTCTTATGTGATCCATGTTAGACCCTACTACAAGCATGTCATCAACATATAAACATAAAATAATGTAGTTGTTATTATCTAACCTTTTAAAATAAACATAATGGTTAGAATTACACTAGTTGTAGCCTTGTTCAACCATAAAACTGTCAAATTTCAAATACCATTGCTGAGGTGCTTGTTTCAAGCCATACAAACTCTTCTTCAATCTGCACACCATTTTCTCCTTACCGTTGACCTCAAATCCTTGGGGTTGTTCCATATATATCTCCTCCTCCAAATCACCATGGAGAAAGGCAATTTTCACATCTAGCTATTCCAAATGCAAATCTTCAACAGCCACAATCATCAAAATCAATACCTTTTTCTATGCAAATCCTTTTACAACTAACCTGGCCTTAAATCTTTTCTTACCTCCATCTTCCTCTTTTAGCCTATAAACCCATTTGTTTGGTAAATCTTTTTTACCTATAGGGAACTTACATAATTCCCAAGTCTGATTTTTCAGCAAGGAGTCCATTTCTTCTTTCATTGCAAGCTCCCACTGAACTTTTGTATCCACCTGCATAGCTTCATCATACCCTTCCGGTTCACCAGCATCTGTTAACATAATAGAATACAAAGAGGGAGAAAACCTTTCAGGAGGTGTACTTAGCCTTGTTAACTATCTAACATTCACTGGAGTTTGTGGTATTTCTTCTTAATGTTACGGAGCATGACGAACCACTGGAACATCATTATCTAGAGTATCATCCAGCACCACATAATCCTTTTCTTTCTTCTCATGCTGCTGCAATTGATCTTTGTACAACACCTTCTCATTGAATACAACATCCCTACTTCTCACAATTTTCTAATTTTTAAAATCCCAAAGCCTATAACCAAATTTATCAATGCCATATCTAATGAAGGTACACTTTTTTGATTTTACATCCATCTTGGTTCTATTTTCAAAATCTACATGTGCAAATGCTTCACATCTGAAGGTTTTGAGAAAAGAATAACTCACCATCTTACCTGTCCATGCTTCCTCTAGAATACCACAGCCCAAAGGAACTGAAGGACCTCTATTAATTAAATATACAGTGGTATTGACAGCCTTTGGCCACATGTTTAAAGGAAACCCAACATGCAATCTCATGGTCCTTGCATGCTCTATTATTGTCCTATTTATGCGCTCAGTCACTCCATTCTCCTATGGAGTACCTGCAACCATCTTCTGCCTATGGATTCCATTAAAGGAACAATAATCCTTAAATTCTTTGCTGCAATACTCACCACCATTATCAGATCTAAGACATTTTAATCTTTTATCTATCTCATTCTCAAACAAGCTTCTCCATTTCTTAAATGTTTCAAATACATTAGATTTCTGCCTAAGGAAATAAATCCAAACCTTCCTAGTTGCATTATCTATGAATGTAACATAATACCAAGAGCCACCAAGAGAAGATACCTGAGCTGGTCCCCATACATCTGTATGCACAAGCTCCAACTTTTCATCTTTCTTTTACTTCCCATCCTTGAGAAAACTGACTCTCTTTTATTTTCCATACACACAACTTTCATAGAAATCCATATTAATACATTTTAGACCTGGTAAAACTTTCTTAGAATGAAGTATCTTCATCCATTTTTCACTTATATGCCCAAGTCTAAAATGCCACAGTGTTGTCTCAGAACCTGTAACAACTATTTCAGTCTCTTCCTACGAACCTGCAACAACTATTCCTGAACCTGTTTGTTTTTGCTCTGCAACAACTAAAGTAAAGGGAATAGTATGACCTGTACAAAGATATAAGGTGCCTACTTTCACACCTTTTTCTACAATTAAGGCCCCTTTTGAAACCTTCCAATTTTTATCAATAAATGTAACAATGCAACCTTCATCAACTAGCTACCCTGCTGAATTAAATTCCTACTCAGCCTTGGAACATGCCTTACCTCTTGTAGTAGCCAATGATTCCCATTCTCCTCTTTCCAACAATCTGACAAGGTTTGTTATCTCCCAATAAACCAGCCCAAAATCTCCTTGGATATAATCAAGAAAATAACTTCTATGGGGCATAGCATGAAATGAGGCCCTTGACTCTAAGACCCATAAATCATCAGCATTATCTAGGGAAAGAATCAAAGTATCATCTTCAGATTTATTACTTACCACATTTGTCTCCTTATTGTCAACTTGTTTGTCTCCTTATTTTTTCTTCAGAGACCAACAATCTTTCTTCAGATGGCCTAGTTTCCCACAGTACCAGCAATCCTTCTGTCCTCTGGATTGGGATCTCTTGTCCTTTGATTTTCCTCATGACTTCACATGACCTCTAGAACCTTTTCCTCTCTCCTTTGATCTACCCCTGCTTTCTGCATTCAAAACACTACCTAATGTGGACCCTCCTGAGCTTTTCTGTCACATTTCCTTGCTAAGGATAACACCAACAACATCATCAAATTTCAAAGTGTTAGAACCAGAAACAGAGTTACTTACAACCATTACCAAGCTATTCCAGCTTTCTAGAAAAGAACATAAAACCAAGAGATCCCTCATCTCTTCATCAAATTTCACTTTTACAAAAGTTAACTGACTAGTAATCATATTAAACTCATTTAAATGATCTGTCACATATCCACCTTCAATCATTTTTATATTAAACAAATGCTTCATGAGAAATACCTTATTTGAGGTTGAGGGTTTTCATACAATCTAGACAAAGCTTTCATTAGTTCACTTGTTGTCATCAATTTTGTTATATTGAATGCCATAGATGGTACCAGGCACAACCGAATGGTTCCCAGTGCCTTTCTATCCAGAAGATTCCAATCCTCATAGTCATTGTTGCTGGTTTCTTGGCTATTCCTTGACCCCATCTTGGGGGTGCTGCCCCCAAACCCCCACAAGGGGTGCTGCCCCTTGACCCCGTTAAATGATTTGGGGGGAAACTACACCAATAAAAATGGGGTAAATTTAACCTCCGAGTCTGATTAGGCTCCATCTAACACCAACAACATTTTAGCTAATTCATGACAATCTTTGTTTATATTATGTGACTTCACTATAATATTGAGGCCCAGTTTAAGAGGCCATGATCTATCTCCTTCACTATCTAACAACCTTCTACTTCCTCACATACCTATGATAGTCTTATTTATATATCTAGTTATTCCTTAGATCTTGTCAGTCCTTAAGGCATGATGACAACATCCCTAAATACCCCAACTACATCTCAATCATATCAAAATTTCATTATAATTTCACTTTCCTATCATGACTGCATACTCCTCCTTCATCCTTTATGACATATATCACAGGCTTGTTACATCAATGTCAAGGGCTCAGAATTTCATCACTTAGGAAAGCATGTTACCAAGATTTGATGGATTGCCCATTAGGCAATCAAGTCTTGGTACTCAAAGGATCTTTGCCTCTCTCTTACACCATGCCCTTTATCTTCTTAATTGTTACAAACCCTACAAGAAAAAAAGGATCATTAAGTCTTTCAATATATCTATACATAAATTATAACATCAAACCCTCTACTAAAACTCCAAAATATCAAACCCTAGGTGACAAAACTCTCACATTTGAGGGAAAAAAACTAGAATAAATGTTGGATTTCGTGGTAACTCAAAACTTGCCTCTCTCAAACTAATGACTTATTGCATATATGGTTTGAAAGAATAGAAACCAGTCATAGATTAGATGAAAAGATCAAGGAGATGCATGTTATAGAGTATAAAACTCAAAAATCAAAGGTATTTTTGGGCCTTTTTCCAACAATATGAGAAAAAATCAAACTTTAAACATGTAGCACAGGTACCATATGACTAATTCGCATAAGTCACACATGTGGGACCACTAAGAAGGGAGGTAGGTGCTTAATATGAGCAATGACAATTGCACATAATGTTTAAGTTCACTTCAACAGATGGTTGGGGTTATGATAGCTAATGGAGGGTTTTCTTTTCAAAGGAAACCATTAATTTTGGAGTGAAAGGTAATGGTGAAATATAACATAAAGTCCCTATAATTAAAGAATATCCAATGGCTAGGATTAACCTAACAAAGATCTAATGACGTGATTTCAAAATTAACATCCAAATCATCCTTTCCTCCATCAAGAATTTAAAATTTTGGTGCCAAAGACTCTTTGAGACTATTTTGAGGGTTCTATGATAGTTTTGAGGGTTTTATAGCCACATGGAGAGATATAGATAGCCTTAAAATGACCCATAAAAGAAAAAGGAGAGTCAAATATGAAATAAATGTCTTTTTGATGTGAATTTGTAGTCATCTCGTAATCATAAGATTTGAGCTCTAGTTGTCAAGATTCCACGTGTAAACTTTTTGTGAAGAGCAAAATGTTGCAATGTCCTACTTTGTTTTTCATAGTGTGCCTTAATGAAAAGAGAGTGTATTAACAAGATAATTTCAACAACATTCTCTTGGTGCATAGCTGTTATGTGACTATTGTCATTGTTGTGTATTACAGGATCCAGAGGAGGCCATGGAGAGAGGACGTGGATGGCGTAGAACTACTAAATCACAGAGAGGAAAGTGGGTGGAAATAGATATGACAACGGAATCTGCATATACAATAGAGGTAAGAAGAGAAAGCAACCTCAACCAAAGGAGGAAGGTGTTTATGAATTTACAAATGCTACAACATAGAGGAGATAAAGTCATTTTTCTATCCATGAGGCCTCTGAGGTCAAACTTATTGGTTGAAAATGCACAAGAATGGTGATTAAATGTGATTCTATGATCAAGGGAAAAGTTTGAAAAATAGGATGGCCAAAACATGATATCAATATGTCAATATATGACTAAAGTGAGGCTTTGTGTTGGATAGCATATTCATTGAAATGATATAATTGGTGTACTAAACAATATTTACTATGCTGTGTATTATAGGGGCTAGACAAGGCCATGACAACAGATCATGTCATATCAAATGAGGACACAACGGATGAAGCGAGACATCAGGTACTCAAATTTTGAATTAACTTACGAAAAAATGCTTTGATGGTATTTTGTGATACGTCCATCTTTTTTCATAGTATTATTGAAATTTATAATGTATTATCCAATCTTGACATAAATTAATGCATGTTGTTGATTATTTTAGATGGATATTGGAGCAAATGCAAAGCCTTAGCATTCAACTAGCAAAAGAAAAAGATATGTATGTGGACGTGGACCTAAAACTGTTAAATCACATAGAGGATAGTGGGTGGAAGAGGATATGAGAATGGATCCTGCAGACACAACAAATGATTGCACTAAACAAGAGGTTGGTTAGGACTATAGTACATGGGATGAATACTTTGAGAAAATTATTTGTGGATGTTCTGTATGTCATGGAAAGAAATAATTTGAATGAGCGATTGTACAAAGACATTACATATATGATGAGATTCCAGTCGGTAGTATGCCTCCTACAATCAATTCAAATCCAATAGGAATTGTGGTAAGGAATTTTCCAATTTGATATAAATAACATGTATACTTCATTTAAACATTGTTTTATATTATTTAAATAACTAATTTTTTCCTTAATGGATACTTGCAAGATAAAGTTCTTGATTTTAAGTTTCCTAGATCACCGACTTCTAGCCTAGAGGGCAATGATCATTTATCATATGATACATCTAACAAAATATGTGCCAATATACCAGCTCAGAAGATGAGGAATTGATGAAAACAAGCAACAAAACAAGAACCAATTTAAAGATGCATAATTTGCTTAAAGACAAGGGGAAGGTGGACTACATACCCTATGAGAATGAATGTGATGGAGATGATGACTTGCCCCTAAGTTTGAGATCAATTTACAAAGAGATATTTGATCATCGACTATATTGTGCTTGGCCTAGTGATCAACAACTACCTAGAGTGTACAAGGTGTTTCAATTTTGGGGATACAACTACATGATACGACCCTCCAATATTCATGGAGCAAATCTAGGCCTCTGTATTGTCCAAAATGTACATGTGGGATCTAAACATAGAAACAATTCAGAAAAAACCATTAGGAGATTAATGCCATATTATGGTCCATCATATTACAATGGTGAATGGAGAAGGCTAGCAGAATATAAGCCTAGCATGTCAACATATGGTCTAAATTCGAATATGTATACACATCGTCTCCAATTGGAAAGTGGAAAAGAAATGAATAGAGGTCATCTTATGTATATAGATGGACGTGCATACACACACAAAAATATTGTAGGATTTATAAATAGTAGTAAGGGAAGGGACCCTACTGTAAGACTAAATTGTCAATTTGTTGAGGTTATAAATGATAAAGATGGAGATATGGAAAGAGAGGTTGACAGATTGATAATGGTTGAGGCTATTATGGACCTTACCATTGGGGATGAGTTATTGTTTGATTACCCCTTCTTAAAATGCACTCCTACGCGAAAGAAGAGGGAAGAACAAGTTCTCTCTAAGGATGTTCTTAAGGGTAGAAAACTAAAATATAATAAATGAGTGTGTACTGATGTTTTATAAACCATGTTGTCAAAATTGTGTTTTATTTAAATTATTGTATAAAAAAGGTAGTCTATAAAATAATGTTCCATTATTCAATTGATGTATATATGTTCATACAATTTTTATTTTTATTTTTTAAGCCATATTTGATTATATTTCTTTGAAATTGATACATTTATGATTTATCCAATTGTTGCCAAACATTAAATAATGCTTGCATTTGTTGATAGGTAGAAGATGTTGATGAAACACATCGTAATACCCAAGATCCAACTGGGTTATTAAGATTTGGACGAGATGATCCAAACCATCCTTTAAACAATACTAGGGTGAAAAGAGAAACATTGAAGAGAATACTACCAGCTGAGAAATTTGAAGAGCTGATGAGATCTACATACACTGATGACATGCCACCTAGCCTTAATGATGATGATCATGGTAGTGAAAATGTAGTGCATGAAGAAGGATTGAATGAAATGCTTATAGATTTCTTTGGGGATGGAAATAATGATGACAATAATGATCATATGGTTGACAATAACAATGATAGCAGGGGTAATTACCACCAACATAATGTTGATGATAACCTCAAAGACTCCATCAAGCAAGTAGTGAAGACACCCGTGTTCAAATCGGGTGTAAGTAGAACCTCAAAACTAGCATGCACATTACTATTATTAGAAATCAAGTCACTATTTGGTTGGTCAGACAAAGGATTCACTACCCTACTGAAGTGAGTTGAAATCTATTTCTTACTTTGCATTGTCAATTGGTGTACATAATTTGTAAACATTCATCAAATTTGTTTATATTTATTTAAGGGGATTTTAAAACCATATATTGTATTTAAACAGTCCTAGTATAGATTGACATATCAAACATGTTCATCATAAGTCAAACATTCAATTGATTTAATCTATGGCAATCTTACAGGGCACTAAAAACTAAAATATTCCCTAAAGAGAATGTGTTTCCATCAACTTGTAGAGAGGCACATCTGTTGTTGGTTGAGTTGGGGATTGAATATAAGCAAATTCATTCATGTAAAAATGATTGCATTTTATACAAAGATGAATATCAAAACAAGGTAGAATGCTGATGAAGGGGGTAAATCATAAAACACACAACAATAGAAATGACACACATAAAATAAAATATTTCTTTATTGATTTGGACAACTCATTACATTACAGAAGCTCAATTACAATCAGAGAAATCAATCCTCCATAGGCTGCGACACACTACAGCTACACATCGCCAAGCTCTGGAATCTTCTACCTTATGTAGCCCCAAATCAACTAGGGTTTCTATTTTCCCACCTATTCTTGACTCTACACTTTCGCCCTTAACTCTACTACTGCCCAGGGTTTCCAAAATAGTCATAAATAACACTTTTTGGTGCCCTCCAGTTAAATTTTGAAATTTGCAACTCCCTCCAAAAGTAGGTCAACTTTTGGGAAGCATAACTTTTGATCCGAGTGTCCCATTGACGAATCGTTTTAATTGCCAGAAAGCTCACAATGTGAACTATCACACTAGTAATTTGTAAACAGATTTGCATCAACTTTTCGAGACATTATGGGATGTTTTAGTGCCTCATATCTCATTTGAAAAAATTTAGGTGCTTTTTGGAAAACAAAAACTTTAATATCTTTCAGCTCACAAATGGTCTTTGCTTGATTCCTTTGCCAAAGGTCTTATATTTTAGTTATGAAGCTTTCTATAAATTTTTGCTTCAATCCATGCCCAAATGCAAACTTTCCTAAAATGGCAGTTAAACTTTCCAAAATTGGCATTTTTCTATTTTTAGCATTTTAGAAAAACTGAAAGTCCTACATCATTATTCAAGAGATTATGGAACTAAAAACACTAATTATGGAAAGAAATGAAAACAAATGCATTGATTTTGAATCAACTTCTTTTTGGGTGATGCAAGATTGCCCTTACACCACTAGATGCTCCTGCATCAGATACCCAGGGTAATTTGAGAAGCGACCTTGTCACGTCTCAGGTGTTTGTGTGAGGAAAACCCAAATGGTCAACCTCAGCCTTAGACAACCAAGAAGAATCTTCAATAGGCCCTCCTTTCCATTTCACCAGATATTCTTCATATTGCCTATTCCAAGTACTTCTTCCCACACGGCTATCCAAGATCTCTTTTATCGCCTATGTTGAAGTAGATGCCGGAATACTCCACTATTCTTATGTTGGTCCATCCTCTGTGCCACCTTCATGATATTCTATCAAATCAGCAATGTTGAACACATGGCAAATATTGATCCTACTTAGCAACTCTACCTCATATGCATTTCCTGAATCATGCTTCTTCAGGATTCTGCACGGTCCAAATTTCTTCATTTTCAACTTATTGTATGTTCCAATTAGGAACCTTTCTTTTCTCAAGTGAACCATGACTTCATCTCCTACCTGGAACTCCTTATATCTCCTCTTTTGATCTACCTTAGCCTTGTACTGAATATTCATCTTATTAATGTGTTTTCACACCTCTTCATGCAAATTCTTCAGATGTTCTGCAAAGTCTTCAGCTTCAGCACTTGTCTTTTCTCCTTTGTCTAGCTTCCTTAACTTAGAAGAATTTTTGTCTACCTGGAACTCCTTATATCTCCTCTTTTGATCTACCTTAGCCTTGTACTGAATATTCATCTTATTAATGTGTTTTCACACCTCTTCATGCAAATTCTTCAGATGTTCTGCAAAGTCTTCAGCTTCAGCACTTGTCTTTTCTCCTTTGTCTAGCTTCCTTAACTTAGAAGAATTTCTTGGGCTATTTCCATATACAATCAAGAATGGTGATTTACCACTACTCCTATTGATAGAATTGTTGTAAGTAAATTCTACCTGTGGTAAAATTAAATCCCATCCCTTGGGATTATCTCCTACTAAGCATCATAGTAGGTTACTAAAACTCCTATTCAACACTTCCATCTGTCCATCAGTTTGTGGATGGTGTGCACAATTGAACTTCAAATCTGTCTTCAACATCTTCCAAAATGTCCTCTAGAAATAACCAACAAACTTGGTATCTTGATCTGAAACTATGCTCTTTGGTAGACCATGTAATCTCACCACCTCTCTAAAAAACAATTCAGCAATATGAACAACATCATTAGTCTTCTTGCAAGGAATGAAATGTGCCATCTTCAAGAATCTATCCACCACCACAAAAATGGAATCATGTCCTCTCTGTGTCCTTGGTAAACCAAGATCAAAATCCTTACTAATATCATCCCATGGCTTCTGTGGTACAGGTAGTGGCTGATATAGACCTGTATTCTAACTTGGTCCTTTTGTCATCTGACATACTCTGCAATTCTGCAAAAATTTCCTCACATCCTACTGCAACTATGGCCAATAATAATTTTCACCAACAATAGCAATGGTCTTATCTCAACCAAAGTGTCCAGCCAATCCTCCACTATGCTTCTCCTTAATCAAGTTCTCTCTCATGGAACTCCTCATAATGCACAACTGGCTTCCTTTAAACAACATGCCATCTTGGATTATGAAATCCAACCATTTTGTCCTATCCAAAGTAACAGGATCCAGACAAGCTTTCCAAGCCTCTAGAAAATCTGGATCTTCAAGATACAAACTTTTGAGCTCATCGAACCCAACAACCTCTATCTTCATTTCTGTCAACAAATTTTGCCTTCTGCTCAAGGCATCTACAACTCTATTGGACTTCCCACTCTTGTGCTTCAAAACAAAAGTATAGTTCTGCAAAAACTCAACATATTTTAAGTGCCTCTAGTTCAACTTTCCTTGACTATTAAGGTACTACAAAGCCTGATGATCAGTATATAAAACAAACTCTTTTGGCAACAAATAATGTCTCCATTTCTTTAAAGCCTGAACTATTACATAACATTCTTGATCATAAATAGAGTACTTTTTCTTGGCGTCATTAACCTTCTCACTAAAATAGGCAATGGGCTTACCTTCTTGGCTCAAAACAGCTCCTATAGCACTGCCACTAGCATCACAATCTACCTGAAATACCTTATTGAAATCTACAAGTGTCAAAACAGGTTGCTCTGTGACTTTCTACTTTAATGTATCAAATCTGTTGTCTTCTCCTTTAGTCCATCTAAACTCTATTCTATCCCTTCTCATTGTCTCTGTTAGGGGTGCACAAATGCTACTAAAATTTCTGATAAACTTTCTATAAAAACTTGCCAAACCATGAAAAGATCGTACCTCTGTGGCACTCTTAGCGTAGGCCATTCAAGGATAGCCCTTACTTTTCTAAGGTCCATCTTAAGACCTTCCTCTGAGACAACAAATCCAAGGTATACCAACTCCTTCTTTACAAAACTACATTTTTTCAGGTTAATCAACAACTTCTCTCCCCTCAATTTCTCTAGAACTCTTCTGATATACATCAAATGCTCATCCCAAGTCTTACTAAAAATCAAAATATCATCCAAATAAACACCTCAAAAGGTGAGGAGTAGAGTCTACTCCAAGATGAGGCTCAACACAAAGAAATAGAGAATGTGACCGAGGATGATCAAGGTGATCCGCAAGGTCAAAATGAACAATCTTCTCATGAAGATCAAGTGCCACAGAATACACAAGATCAAAATGTTTAGGAACCACATGAGGATAAATTGCAAGAGGAGGTACATGATCAAAATGTACACATATCACAAGAACCTACCCCTCAATAGGAAATCCCTCAATAGGAGGCACCTCAACTAGAGATCCCTCATGAAAATGTGCATGAGGAAGAACCAAGGAAGAAAAGTTCACCACCAAGGGTAGAACATAATACAGAGTCTCAAGATGCTCAAAATGAGTAGATTGATCAACAAGAGCCCAGGGGTGATATTCCATACTAGTTGTAACAAGAAATAAATCTACAATAGATAGATGAGGTATGAGAATTTGATGTTTCTACATTGTTTTCAGCAAGCATGATGAAGCCAAAGAGGAAGGCAAGGCCAACCTCTACAATAAAAGAGATCCTACTACTGGTAGGAGAACAGTTCAGGTGGCACTTCCCATGGTAGATAAAGAGAAAGGTAAAATAAGTATTGATGATTTCCAAATAACTGATATTGATCTAGGATTTGCCACCGAGGAGCAAGAAGGCCAAGAAACCAAGGATAGTATTGACTTCTTGTTGAAGAGTGTAAAGAAAGAGAAGGATAAGAACAAACAACATAAAGAGCACATTGCTCAATTACGTTCATTCATTAGGGGGTTAATTGACCCTAAGTATAGACCACTCAGCCTAGCTACCCCACTCACTATCATATCCCAAGATGAGATAACGAGGTTGGATCTTATGAAGCATAAGGCTCAACTAGTGGATAATTAGTTTGTTTCTTTTGTTTTTGAAGCAGAAAATGTAGTTAAAACCTTCTTATCAACTTGGAATTCTCTTGGTGCTCTGAAGATTAGAGTGGACAAGCTACAAAATGAGGTGGGAAGAAGGTCTTTTAAGCTGGAAAAGCATCTGGATGCTTTAGATGAAATGAGGAGGATTGACGTGAACATACTTATGGATAATAACACTTCATAGTTGCTAAGCATTTGGTACGAGGACATTAGATTTGAGTGTGATATACTGAAAGGATGCAATATAAAGTTAAGGGATATAAGTGTTAAATTACATCATCTCATGGCAGAAGAAGTAAGCACCCTAGAGGCTTTGGAGGACAAAGTAAAGGGAAAGATAGAAAATTAGGATACTGATTTTGCTATCCAAGTCTTCCATAATAATTTTAAGCAAGCAGCAGAGGATCCCCTTCATCACTTGATAGAGGATGTGATAAATAAGGCCATGAGGATGAAAGCTAAAGTAGAGACATATAATGAGACATTGAATAGTAGGAAGAGTAAGTGGAATGCTCTTCAAGCACAGTTTCATTCTCACAAACATGTGGTAAAGGCCAAAATTCAGGATGGAAGTGAAGTAGAAAGAATAGTGCAACTATATGAATCCATCAGGGTAGTAATAAAGGTACATATAAAGGGTGTGTAGACACCCAAGATTGACTCATTATCATTAACATTCAAACATCGCATTACACACCATCTGCATTTGTCTAACACACTTGAGCAATATCCCTGACACATCTATTTCTTCTATTAATTATATAAATTTATATTTATTTAATTAATTCAATAGCTATTTCTTCTAAGCTATAATTAAACAATCTTCAATTATGTAATTATCTTCATTCTATCTATTTGTAATTAAATAAATCTTATTTATTTAATTAAAGATTCATTTCATAAGCCAACTTTCTAATTAATTAAATAAATTGTATTTATTTAATTAATTTATCTTATCATTTATCTCATGAGCGGACATGTGTGCCCCTTTCATTTAAAAAAGATAAGTGGTACTACATCCTTTTATTTAATATCTTTCACATGTAGTACTTTTTTATGTACACAAGCACACATGAGCCCTATCTTCTCTCCACTTGTCATCTTCACATTCACCTATGTCTATCATTTTATCTTAGCCATTCACATAGCCACCGAATCTCCACCATTGATTGATTTTGGTTGAGTTCTATATAAACACCCTCTCATTCCATACTACATCTATCCAACATTCATATAGCGTCTACATTATCATCTTGAGCATATTGAGCATTTAAGCATCCATAGCATCCATTGAGCTTTCATTATTATCATCTATCATGGTAGCTTTTATCTTCATAATTGTTCATTGTTGAAGAAGTAATCCACATCATAAACAAGGAATCACACAATCTAAGTGATGTTGTGCTTGAATTGCTTTACTTTTGATTTCATTTAGATTAGATTCTTTGATGATGGTAGGGTTAGGTTTTCATGGCTATGCTTGATCTTATTAACCTAATTTTTTACCTATCATAGGGTGATCTTCATGAGGAAGATAGTGAGGAT
Source organism: Cunninghamia lanceolata (assembly GCA_027924645.1). Taxonomy (NCBI): domain Eukaryota; kingdom Viridiplantae; phylum Streptophyta; class Pinopsida; order Cupressales; family Cupressaceae; genus Cunninghamia; species Cunninghamia lanceolata. The sequence continues at coordinate 11,238,615 of BSBN01000320.1, forward strand.
GATGATGATGAAGACGAAGAAGAAGATGAAAATGAAGAAGAGGCAAAGGATGAAGAATAAGTAAAGATGCATGATGATAGAGTCATATGCATAATCAGATAACAAAATGATCGAGTTCTACCAGATGGTTTCCAGCTGGCAACTTGTGCCACGTATGTAGGTGGTGACCCAACCAAAGAAGGAATATTGATCATTGATCTAGATAGACAAATCTTGACCATTGATCACTTGTAACCACCTCCCCTCCTTATTTTATAAAAGGAGATGGAGTGCACATTGAACGATTATTAGAAACTTAATTGAAGTTAGATTGCTGAAGTTCTTAGGAATAATTTCAAAGCTCATTGTGAATGTACATATCTTTTTGCATGCTTAATGAAAGAGAAGTTGTTTTGATTACAAATAATCATAAATCTTGAGTAATCAGTGGATGAACTCTGGATATATGCATTGATTAGTTGTGTCCCTTGGAGTGTTTATTAGTCTACATGTGTTGTTTTCATTCTTTGTTCCTTTGAAGTTAGCATCAACCATACCTAGCTATGGAACATCCTAGTGAAATTATGGTTTGATTCCTTCTCTTCATGAAAGTATATGGAATGTATGTGAATCAGTAGTTGAAGTTCATTAAATTTAGAATCATTCTTTAAGTTTTTTTTAATTTCATTATGAATCACCTTCATAATTGCAAATGCACAGATAATTCTAAGCAAATACATAAAATATGCAGACATCCTGAAGGAAATTGAACATCCATAGCATATTTGAGTAAAATATGCATATAAAATTGATAATCTCATGCAAATATACCTGAATAACAACAATATTCTTACAAATAACAACTTAAAAGGCACATTATTTACAATAAATTCATAAGTGCAGAAGTATAATCAGTTCATGTTAGATGATGTTGAGAAGAATTGATCAAACTTATAAATATGACCATGATTTGTTGAATATAGTAGAAATAACCTTGTTTGTGAAGTAAATTTACAGGAAACATGTGCAGAATTAAATATACAGACAACAATTCACAATACAGACAGTGTAAGATCCCTTGAAATAGAAAACAACATGTCACATCAACCTTTGAGTAACATCAGAAGATCATGACCTGATCATCAGAGACTTGGAGTCATCAGTTTGTTCCAAATTGATCATACTTTTCAAGATAATAAAGGTTTGTTCTACAAATTTTTATGCATGTTGTTATGATTAACAATCATCATCAACATAAAATGGCGCTAGAAGGAGAGCCTTATCTCTTGTCTGGTAGATGAATCAATTGCATACACGTTATCCTGCATCCATATAAGGTAATATTCTCAAAGCTCATCATAATTGCTTGTGCTTTGAGTGTTTGCACAAAGATTTACTTTTTTTGTGCTATTTCAAGTCTGTTGATGGTAAATATTTCAGAATTGAGAATAAATATTTTAGGCTTTACAGTCAATCCTTGAAATCTTTGAAGGTTTAGTCAATGTTTGAAGTTTTCCTGTGAGTTTCATGTATTGATTTGCCTATATGGTCAGATATCCTGATATCTGTGTCTAGAAGCTTGATCTTTACACATATTCACATGATTGATGCAAATATTGCATAAATATCCAGTAGATACTGAGTCTTGACTAGAAATATCACCTTTACTTGGTCAGTTCTTTTGATCTTTATAGAAAATCAGGTCAGATTTCCATATTCTATCATAAGTTGCTAGAATCTTGGCTCTCACGCCTAATACCAGGTCTAGATCCATTGGACTTTTTGAGGAATTGCTTATTCATGGATTGAGACCTCATACCACTTATATTCATCATACTCCTAACTTAGGTGCTTCAGTATCTTCATTAAGACGTACTATAACACCACCAGGGTCACCGGTTACACCTCCAGTCTAGCAGCCACCAATCACAATATCATTCTTTGCTGCTAACTCACCCTTAACTTTCACTGCATATCATCCTTTACCTAAAAATCCTGATAAGATTTGCCCTAAATATCATCCATATCAGGATGCAGAAGATCATATCAGAACATTTAAAGAAGCTTGTTGTAGACCAAGGATTGAACATCAAGATGTGGTATGCAGATTATTTCCATTCTCTTTAGGAGAAGAAGCAAACAATTGGTATATTAGTCTTGGTCAATCCTCAATTGGTTCATGGGCTGCCTTAGAGAAAGCTTTTAAGGATAGATTTAAGATACCTATAGATCCTTCAATGAATTATCATCTTTTTGCTACAATCAAGAGATTTGAAGGGGAACCTATTTCAAACTTTAATGCTAGATTCTAAAAAATGTATTCCAAGCTAGTAGCTCCATATAATGTAGTAGATGAGGCAGCTAGAAGTATATACCACTTAGCCTTAGATCCCTTGACTTCTATGTTCATCAGAAGAACACAACATGGTGTCACAACTTTAACTAGAGCTTTTGAGGAAGCAATAAAAGTCAATTAGCAATTGATCCCTACTCCAACACCAAATATAGCATTTCCTTCCTATCCTTCATATCCTACATATCCTGCTCAGTAGTAGACCAATGGAGCTATGATGCCTCCAGTTGCAATGCCAGGTCCTTTACAGGTACCTCTGCTTAGCATCATGCCTCCTCCAAATGGAAATGGTCAGATAGTGCAATATCCAGGACATGATCAAACATCTCATGATGCAAGGCAAAATAATAATAATGGTTCTTCTTTCTTTAAGCCTCAACAAGAGAATGTAGTAGCCAAAGTTCAAGAAGAGAAAGAAGATATCAAGGAGATGTCTGCACAATTGAGGAAATTAACAACAAAAATTACACATTTGAGAGGTTAGAACTTTTATTCTCAATCAAATCAAAATAGAGGATATAGTAATGATAGATTAGGATATCTTGATAGAGGATACAATAATGACATGAACTATAACAATAACATTGGCAATAACAATAGTGCAACTAGGCAGCCTAGAGTGTGGAATACTAGGCCAAACAATGGTTCTTTGCCATCACCCTTAGATAATCAACCTCCTAATGAACCAAAACAAACCACTAGACTGAACCTAGCAAAAGTAGCCCTTAGAAATTGGTGTAGGATACATAAAACCAATGCACATGCTGAGTTAGACTGCCCTCAGTTCAAAATAGAAGCTTCCATTTTTTAGGCTGAAGTGTCCAATACTGTAGGTAATCCTCCTTTCATTGAAGGGAATGAGATTGTCCCTTGTGGATATGATACTGCCCTTGTGTTAGAAAGTTATGTAAATCACCCTCAGCACCAAACAACCTTACCTCAAGAGAATTACACACTCACATGTGAGGAGTCCGCCTTGGCATTTAAAACAAACTATGTGTTTCAATTCAAAGATGAAAATGAACCAGTAGTGGAGCATGAAGAAGTTCATGCCTATCAACAGCAATACCAAGGTAGACATAATTACAACCTTAGGAGAAATTCTAATAGACCTTCTGGTCCCTTGACCACATAATTACCTCCTAACAACTTCAACACTCCTCCAGATCCAAAAGCTAACAACAATTTGGGTATTCCTATGGTTAATACTTAGTATTTTACACCTCAAAATACAGGGACCAAAATCAATAATCAATCTCATGAGTCTGACAAGTTAGTCACATACTTAGCAGAGGAAATGAAAAGGGTTAAAATCAGCTTGTCATTGTCTAAACTGTTAAAAACCCCAACCATCAAGAAGGCTTTTATGAAATCCTTAGATGAGCCTATACCAAAAGAAGATAGTCATGTTCACAATCCTAACCATAATGCAAACAAAGACCTTGTTGCTAAAGACAACAATCTTAAGCATAAAACCCCAACTACTGTTCAAGCTGATGAAACTTCTCATATGACCTTGTATAGAGATAAAGTTGAGTCACCTCCTTTCCTACTCATATTGAGAATGTTTGGCAAGAATTTACATAATTTCTTGGTAGATTCAGGTGCATCAACTAATGTTATGCCATTGTCAATTTGAAATGCCTTAGGGTTACATCCAACTAAATCACTCAAGAAGGTAACATAGTTGGATAAATCTAAAGTGAGTGTAGTGGGAGAGTTAACACATATCCACATGTAGTTAGTATCAGATCTAAGGATTCAATATTATATTGACATCGAAGTGGTGGATATCCCTGATACCTATGGGATGTTGCTTAGTATGGATTGGTTGAAGACACTCAATGGATATATGTCTACAAATTTTAGCCACATGTGGTTACCGTGGAAGGGGATTTCCAATCAAATCAGGATAGAAGTTGAACCTCACATGAAACACATGATCACTAAGTATAATAACACAAATGAGGTGTTGTACATAGATGTTAAACTAGGGGTATATTTTATCAGGCCCTGAACAGTTTGGATAAAGGAAATCCTCATGTATGATGCTCATAGCCTTGAGCATGTTCATCAAGACAATAGGGTGATCATTGAGTCTAATCATAGTTCTGATGATAGTGACAAAGTTGATCATTTCAAAAACTTTGAATTACACTTGTCTAGGGAAATGCATCATTGTCAAACATTGAATATATCTAATGAAGACATTTTGATTGAAGGTTGGTGTAGGTTGCATGATGAGGCACATTCAGAGAAAACTTGTGATGCTTGTTTAGACATGATAGAGCTAGAATGGATGTGTAGTGAGGAAGGATTGTCATCAGTTGAGGTAAGTAATGCAGAGGATTATAGTGATGTTGATTCTTGTTCATCATCTCCAGGTACAGAAGAAAATACATATCAAGATGAAAGCTACACTCATAATTTAGAAGAGATCCTGACATATGCCAAAAATATTTCTAGGGATGACGATAAAATCACCCCAGGGACTGACTATTTGATTGAGTTAGATTATGAAGTATCTGATGAAGATAAAGGGAGTGATTTGACCAATTTTGAAGAGTTTTTGTCAAAGCATATTCAAAAGCTTATGTTGTAGAAGATTCCTCCACATCAGATTTTGATTAAGGGATGGTGTAGATTACATGGAGCACCACATTCTGAAACTACATGCTCATTATGCTTACACATATTGAATAAATAGAATATGCTTTATTTAATGGATCAGTTACTTGATAATAAGGACATGATTAAGGACAAAGAGAAAGAGATGGGAGTGCCATCAAGTAAAGATAATGATGATACCATGGATGTCAAAAAAGGACAGGTATCAGATACAAGTCATTCACTAAAAATGACAAAGAATAAGTCACCAACAGTGAAGTGGATATCAGGTGGTACAACTGCTAGAGCTAATAAGAAAAGAGAGGGTCCTGACAAACCTCTAATAGAAGATAAACCATGGATCCTTAGGTTTGATGGATCCAAGTCAAAACAAGGAGCTGGAGTAGGGATAGACCTTATTGATCCAATAGGAAAATCCTACCTAGTAGCATATAGATTGCAATTCCCATGTACTAACAATGTGATAGAGTATGAAGCTTTAATTCATGGGTTATTGCTTGCTCTCAAGAAAAGAGTGAAGATTCTACATGTCTATGGAGACTCAGAAGTCTATGGAGACTCAGAATTGGTGGTAAGACAAGTAAGAGCCATATACTCTTGCAATTATAAGAAGTTGTCTAATTACAGACATAGGGTATGGGACTTAATAGAAGAATTTGATGCATTCAACATCACCCATGTGCCTAGAGAACAGAATCACAGAGCAGATGCCCTGGCTCAGGTGGCAAGTACTCTGGAGCCATTGTTCATTTCCGGTTTGAAGAGATTTTTAGTTGAATTAGTATCAGTGCCCTCCATACTAGATAATGTTACCAATCTCCAAGTATTTGATGATGACCAACATATTTTAGACTTCATATCGAATAGGGATATGTTTGATGCTCATATCATAGACGAAAGGAATGCAGAAGATCATATCTAGGAAGAAGAAGAAATCATAGAATTACCTAGCAATAGGATTCCCAAGGGTATGATAGAGTTAGAAAAGGCTTTTAATTTACACAATATGATGAAATAGAAAGATCTCCCAAAGATTGATGGAGGAGAATATTCACCAATTAATATAGAACAAAATGAAGAAGTGAAGAATGTCCTAATTGGCAAAGTCTGTACAGAAGAAGAAATGGCAGGGATAACCCAAGCATTGAAGGATTACATCCATGTTATCACCTGGACCTATGATGAGTTGAAGACTTATGATACCTCAATCATCACCCATACTATACCATTGAAGCCAGATGCTAAACCTTTTAGACAAAAGCAGAGACCTGTTAATTCCTTGTTAGAACCCATCATCTTTGAAGAAGTTAAGAAGCTTCTCAATGCCAGAATCATATTTCCTGTGAGGCATTCAACTTGGGTGGCAAATCTAGTCTCTATAAGAGAGAAAAATGGTGATATCTGGCTATGTGTAGACTTCAAAAACCTAAACAGAGTTTCTGAAAAGGACAACTATCCTTTACCTTCACTGGATGAAGTCTTACAAATAGTAAATGGTGCCCAAATGATGTCATTCCTGGATGGTTTCTCAGGGTATAACCAAGTGATGGTAGATAAAATAGATAGGTTGAAAACTGCATTCACCACCAAGTGGGGAATATTTGCTTATAGGCACATGCCTTTTGGATTGATAAATGATGGAGCTACCTTTCAAGGTGCAATGGATATAGCCTTCAAGGGCTTAATTGGCAAATGTATAGTCATTTACATGGATGACTTGACCATTTTTTCAAAGAAAAGGGGGGACCATATAGAAGACCTCTAGAAGGTGCTCAAGAAGTGTGAACAATATGGCATTTCGCTCAATCCTAAGAAGTGTATCTTTGGAGTGACAATAGGTAAACTGCTTGGTCATTTGATAATAGAGAATGGGATCAACATTGACCCTGCTAGGCTAGAATCTATCATGAAGCTGCAACTACCTGGAAGTAAGAAAGAGCTTAAATCCTATTTTGGAAAGATAAATTTTGTTAGGAAGTTCATTGTTAGATTTGCAGAGATTGTTAGACCACTTAAGGTAATGCTCAAAAAATATTCTAAAATTAAATGGACTCTTGAAGCAAGAGCAGCATTTGAGGATATCAAGAAAGCCATATCTGATGCCCCTATTCTGATTAGCCCAGATTATACAAGAGATTTATGCATTTATTCATTTGCTTCAGAGCATACATCTGTAGTAGTACTGACACAAAGAAATGAAGCTAAAGAAGAAAAGCCCATAGCTTTCATGAGTTGCCCATTCAAGGATACAAAACTTAGATACATGGATGTTGAGAGACAAGCTATTGCTCTAGTCTGAGCAGTCAAGAAATTTAGACATTACATTTTGAGAAGTAAGATATTGTTGTAGTACCAAATGCAGCAGTGAAAATGCTCCTGATGCATAATGCGCCTGGTGAGAAAAGAGCTAAGTGGATAACAGTGCTCCAAGAATATGATATGGATATAACACCCATGAATTTAGTAAGAGGACAAGCTTTAAGCTAGATGATTTCTGAGATTGATCCCAATTTAACAAGTCAACAATACGTAGTCAATTCTAAAGAGGATAAAGAGTGGTATTTAGATATCAGGCATGTCTTGATTACTGGAAGATGCCCATCAAAGATGCAAGCCTCACATAGAAGAGATTTAAAAATAAGATCATAGAAGTATATGATAAAAGGAGGAGTACTTTTCAAAAGGAACTATGAAGAAATATATCTCATATGCCTAGATAGATAAGAAGCTGACAAAGTTTTAGCAAAATTACATGATAAGTTTGGGGCTGCACATGGGTCACATTTAGCTACCGCTCATGCTATCCTGAGAGTAGGATATTACTAGCCTACTATCTTTAAAGACACTGCTGAACATATTAAATGTTGTCACACCTGTTAGGTTGCTGCTAACAAAGAAAGATATGTTGCTCAACCTTTGCAGCTAGTAATGGAGATGCACCCATTTGCTCAATGGGGCATGGACTTCATAGGACCCATCAATCCTCCATCATCTTTAGGCCATAGGTATGTCTTAATGATCGCTGATTATTGCACCAAATGGACTAAAGCTATCAAAAGTAAGACATGCAATCCAGAGGATGTGATCAAATTCTTAGAAAGCAACATAGTGACTAGGTATGGAGTACCATATGCCCTAGTATGTGATAATGGACATGTCTTTGCATCATTAAAACTATCTAGTTGGGCTTTTGATCATGGAATTATTTTAAAATTTTCTTCAAATTATTATCCCCAAGGGAATGGCTTAGGAGAGTCAACAAATAAGAACTTATTGAATATCATTATGTAACTGATTGAGAAAAACCCTAGGGAGTGGAATACCCTATTGAAATATGCCTTGTGGGTAGACAGAACTAGGATGAAGGCTACATTAGGAAACTCCCCTTATCAATTAGTGTATGGTGTGGATCCTATCCTCCTTGTCAACTTGAAGATCCCCACATTGCAATTTGCACAAGAATATATTGGTATAGATAACAAACAAGAAGCCAAATTACTTCAGCTCATGCATTTAGAAGAAAAAAGAGATAGAGCAATTGATCAGTTTGCTAAACATCAGGCTATTGTCAAATGCTGGTTTGATGAAAGAGCCAAAGTCAAGGCTTTTAGGATTTCAAATTTAGTTCTCACATGGGATGAAGCACATGAAAGAAAAGGTGACCATGGGAAATTTGACAAACTTTAGATAGGTCCTTTTCAAATTTTAGAGATCCTAGGAGACAGTACCTATAGACTTAAGAATTTAACTGGTGAGGATGTCCCATTACCAGTCAATGGGCAGTTCCTCAAACATTACTTTTAGGCCTAAAAAGGGTCTTGTAAGTCATTTGTATCATAATGTATATGTTGTATAGTTGTTTGTATAGTTTTGCTTTGTGTGCTTGCTTGCTTGTTTGTTGTTGTTGAGTTGTGTTTTGGTTAGTCAAGATGATGCACCTTATCATTCAAATAAACCAACAAAATTGTTAGGATTCAAGTGATGAGAACAAATATTTACATAGGTTGTGATTCACCTTGAGAAGTATCCCTAATTGGGTCTGTGATGTCCTTTTCATCAATGATGCCTTTTCTTGACCAAGGAGATTGTCACGATGACTCACCTGACAACCTTGGGTTTGTTGAATACATCAGTATAGGTGTTAAGTGAAAAATCCAAAGGGTCGCCCTTGCTACCATTGTAATCCCCAACCTAAATCAGAAAGTGACTATGCCTTGCATATTGAGCTTACATGATGATATCATATGAATATAAATAAAAAAGAGAAAAGAGATGAATATTGAAAATCCAAAAGGATAAAATTAGGCCATCTAAGTAACTCTACCAGGGCTATAGACTCCTGCTGGCAATGGGGTTCTACTTAGGGGGGTTGTAAAGATAACCTTGTTGGGGCTATGGATGCCTACTGGCAACAAGGCTCTATCCTAGTTGGCTATGAGGGATGAACTCAAAATATGTAGCTTAACACTAGTTACTTATGTTTTCAACTTACTTTCAAGATGAGGATAATTAATCATATGCACACACTTGATCCCTATTAGCATTGTTGCACTGATGAACCTGATATCATTCAGAAGGGTCATAATACTTATACTTAGAGAGAGTTAGAATACTATGTTTTAATGTGACCTCATCACTTGAATCATTTGAATTTAGTTTTTTTATTTGGTGACAAGTTGTTGTGTGGTTACACAACATGCCTCATTTTGCCTTAGCAAAATAGGGATCCAACTCTTTGCTTCAGTTTATTTTTGCATTTCTTGATTTGGGTGGTTTGGCAAAAGTCAGTCAAGTATATCACCCTTGCTTATGCATGTGCATCACAAAGAGGGGTCAGTTGTTAAAGTTGGAATTTGTTACCACAAACCTCATAGTTGGGAAGAGTATAAAATTGTAAGCAAGTTTGCCTTTTGGATCACCCTGATATTGTTTAAGGATAGAGAGTTATGCTAAGTCAAAGTTTGATCAACTCAGATATTTTCCCATAAGGTCACATTTCTAAATATCAGTCATATTTGTTAAGATGACCCCAACTTAGAAGATCACCCAATATCCATTTATTCCCTGATATGTGAATGTCAAATTTAAGTGAGATAAGGCATATGCCCGTCATAACCTTAATGCATGTTTCAAAGGGTCATATTTCCAAATATCTGTCATCTTACAAAATATCACCCTTTTGTGAATATCACCTTTCGCAAGCATGACCTTGACGTCATCCAGTTTTGGTATATAGAAGAGATCACCCTGATGATGATGTCATCAATACACCTGACCCTCAGAGGGTCACATTTCCAAACATCCGTCATATTCCTCAATATGACAATGACATCACCATAACCCAATAACAAGGAGGATATGACATTATGATGATATCATCATGATCCAACCTGAAAATGTCACATTTCAAAATATCCCTAACCTTAAGAAATATGACGGTGACATCATCTTCCTCTAGTAACTTTAAAAGGCCATAAACTATGACTTCACCCTCACGTTCTCATATGAGGGTGATATTCCCATAGTGCCTAAATATCCAGATATTTCCAATAGCCATCATTTTAACGTAGATGACCTGAGATACCTAGTCTATCAGTGACCAATCCAATGATGCCATGTGGCACCTCCCTGATTTGTTAGCAAATGCATAATGTGATCCAATCTTGCTTCTAGATTAAAGGTCGACCATATGAGCATATCACCCTTATATGTTCAATGGAACGTCGTATTTTCAAATATCCATGACCTTCTAAGAGATCACCCTTCTGCATTAAATGTGAGTCCAACGGTAGGTCACGCTCTCCACTTTCAAATGTAAACCCGACACTTGGCAACATCCACGAGCATCATGCAAAGGGATCAACGAACTTAAATGAAAATACTAAATGCACCCTAATTTGTCATATTGATTAGTTTAAAAGTGAATTTTTGGGGTTTATTTACATTTACCCTATGTTAAGTGAAAATTACAGAGCTCTGAAAGTCAAAGCATCACAATCACCTGCAAACGGAATAGACTTGCACCTACAAAAGGAATGGTGGATGGAAAACATAATGTAATCACCCTCATCCCGTCATCACTTATACTATAAAAAGGGGAAAGCAGTTATCAGGTATATAATTGAAACCCTCTCTTTTGTCATTTATGGTAAATCATGAGGTAAAAGATGGTTTTTACTAAGGCAATAAGCATGATGATGCATGAAATGAGCTAGAATAATGAAATTGCTATTATAGAATGTATGAGATTCCTTAGCCCTATTGCATATAGACATGTTAGGGTAAGAAATACATGGTTTTATCATAGGATCTAATGGTAGCCAGAAGGAACAAGTTTGAAACAAAGTTTCTAAAACCCATGTTCATACAGCCTGAAGGGATATAATTTAGATATGGTATGATAAATGATACACACCAAGGAAGTACAAACCTAGATGCATGGACTAGAAGATTAGACAATGGAAGTGGAAACCCTATACTCCAAAGAATATACTCCATAGGGATGTGACACGCTGTAAGATTTCCATACGCCATGGAAGCTACTGAGCTAGTGGTTGAATGTGCATGGAATTATAACCCTGAAACCAAAAAAGTAGAGAAGCATGGTAGGGTATATGCGGATTTCTCAACCAAAGGCATCATCGTTGCATTCAATTTGCCTATAGAAGATAATGTGGTGAAATTGAACCTGAGCAGGCTGGAAAAAGAATATCATGGTAATGAGAAAGAGGCTAGGAGGGTCATGTACCAGTGGAGGTCCAAGAGAAGTACATATAAGGCCTCAGCTAAACTACCAGTGTACTTGATCAAGTTTGATTTTGCTGAAGAATATCAATACATGATGGTCATGCTTGCCAAAATGATAGGAAGACAACATGCTGGCAAGATTGAAAACTGGATGTATGGAATTATTAGGATGGTAGAATATTTAGATGCAAGAATGAGAAGGCTGGGTGGTCAAATGTGCATGTTCCACATGACATCTTATGTTGTATATGTTTGTGCCTTTAGGGGAACTTTCAATGGGTTGCAAATAGTAGGCAAGGTTGGAAACAATCCTAGTGATGTAAACATATGGGAATACTACCCACAATTGGGCAGGAGGGAGTCCCTCCAAAACTATAAATTGGTGAATGATTCCTTTTCTATGCATCTTGTTAGGTCTATTGAAGAAGACAAACTGAAAAGATTAAGTATGGAAGCCCAAGCTATGATATACAAACATGGGGCTTGGTTTATCCAGTTCTCTACATTTTTGTACATGAGAATAGAAGGCTTTGAGGGACATCCCCTCATGCTGCCCAGATACCCCACCAACAGGGTCATTTTAATGGAGTTTTCTAGACAGGTATTAACCTCAGTTGAGGCTCATAAAGAGAAGGGAAAGATTCCACCTGTGTTTTTTTCCAATCTCCATTGGTTGGTATATATGCCCTGACAAACAAAGTATCAAGGATGCAATAGGAGGATTAAAACAAATGTACTTACAGTCATTTTCAATAGCTAGGCCATATGACCCATATGGCAGGATACAAAAATTACTAAAGAAGCAAGTACATTAAAAACACCTTAAGGACTATTGGTCTGATTGTGATGATGAGAATGAAGTCAGGAGAAGGACTTATCAAAGGCTCACTCTCAACCAAATTTGCACGTTTGATTACATACCAGTCCTAGTGCAGTTGCACAAAGATGATGGAAAGATTATGTCCAGCGAGTATGAGGAAAAGAAAATATACAATGAAACTATCTTAGCTCCTGATTTGACTCAGCCTGAGGTAACTTCATTTGATCAAATAATGCAGAAAGTTATTGAATTGACCTAGAGTTGGGTAGATGCTGAAGTCATGAAGTTGAAGAAGAGGGGTGTAGCCCTCACTGTCGATACCAAGAAGAAAAGACAAGAGTTATCTGAGGAGGAATATGATGACTTCCTCATTGAGAAGAGGAAATCTAATGGAGAAAGGCTACCAGTTGAAGAGAAAAAGAAACAAGATAAGAATAAGAAGGTAGTTCCTGTACAAGGAGGAGTAATTGTTAAAAGACTTCAACCAAAGGGGGATGTGGCATCTACATCTACATCTATAGTTGCATCACCTCATACTCCCTCCAAACAAAATAAAAAGGTCACTAAGCCTACTCCTATGATTATAGAGGAGGAAGAACCATTAGGAGATGAGCCATTGGAAGAAGATCCATTAAATGAGGCGCCCTTAGATGAAGAACCTAGAGATGATAATTTGTTAATAACAAAGAAGAAAATGAAGAAAGTGCAGAGGACACCACCCCAAAAGAAGTAAAAAACTACAATGAGAGGAAATGTAAATGTTGACCATATTATATTGAGGGGTGCAGGTGGTCCATGTTTCATGAAGGAGTTGTAGCATGAGGTTCCAATTCCAAATATTATTAAATTTAAAATAGAGAAAGTGGAAGACCAAAGAGAAGAAAGACATAGGGTAAGGAAAGAGCCACCTCTCTCACTGGATGACATAGTATACTTGTCAGATGATGAAATTGTTAGTGATGTTGCTACTCAGAGGATGGAGACCCTAGTGGCTAATACAAATATGACTCCTCAGTGAACCCCTATGGTCCAAAAGGAAACTCATTAGGAGCAAGTCAGGATAGAGGAGGTTGAAGAAGATGACCCTGAGGATGTGGCTGAGAAAATAGGATCAACCAATTTGGTTGATCAAGTTACTAGCCCTATAGTAATAGACTTGGCTTACCAAGGGGATGAAGATCAAAACAGGGATAATGATCCACCACTAGAACCTAAGAAAGTGAGGATCAGTGTGCATGAAGAGATTGATAAGAATGTGCCTGATCAAGATAAAGGGCAAAGAAATGCACCTCCAGAACAAGAAAAGGTAGAAATTAATGTTCAAAGGGAGGGAGATCAGGAGATGCCTGATAAAAGTGATCAACAGAATGAAGAGGTGCTTGATAGAAATGCAGATCAAGGTGATAACCCAACACCAGCACCTAAAGGAGAAATAAATGAAAAAGAAAAGGAACCTGAGAAGAGTCAAGAACAAAAAGAAATAAACACCTCAAAAGGTGAGGAACAGAGTCTACTCCACGATGAGGCTCAACAAAAAGAAACAGAGAATGTGACCGAGGATGAACAAAGTGATCCACAAGGTCAAAATGCACAATCTTCTCATGAAGATCAAGCGCCACAGAATACATAAGATCAAAATGTTCAGGAACCACATGAGGATGAATTGCAAGAGGAGGTACATGATCAGAATGTACACATATCACAAGAACCTCCCCCTCAATAGGAGGCACCTCAGCTAGAGATCCCTCATGAAAATGTGCATGAGGAAGAACCAAGGAAGGAAAGTTCACCACCAAGGGTAGAACATAATACAGAGTCTCAGGATGCTCAAAATGAGCAAACTGGTCAACAAGAGCCCAAGGGTGATATTCCATACTAGCTATAACAAGAAATAAATCTACAATAGATAGATGAGGTACGAGAATTTGATGTTTCTACATTGTTTTCAGCAAGAATGATGAAACCAAAGAGGAAGGCAAGGCCAACATCTGCAATAAAAAGAGATCCTACTATTGGTAGGAGAATAGCTTAGGTGGTACTGCCCATGGTAGATAAAGAGAAAGGTAAAATAAGTATTGATGATTTCTAAGTAACCGATATTGATCTAGGCTTTGCCACCGAGGAGCAAGAAGGCCAAGAAGCCAAGGATAGTATGGACTTCTTGTTGAAGAGTGTAAAGAAAGAGAAGGATAAGAACAAATAGCATAAAGAGCACATTGCTCAATTACATTCATTAATTAGGGGCTTAATTGACCCTAAGCATACAACACTCGGCCTAGCTACCCCACTCACTATCATATCCCAAGATGAGATAACTGGGTTGGATCTTATGAAGCATAAGGCTCAGCTAGTGGGTAATTGGTTTGTTTCTTTTATTTTTGAAGCAGAAAATGTAGTTAAAACCTCCTTATCAAATTGAAATTCTCTTGGTGCTCTAAAGATTAGAGTGGACAAGCTACACAATGAGGTGGGAAGAAGGTCTTTTAAGCTAGAAAAGCATCTGGATGCTTTAGGTGAAATGAGGAGGATTGACATGCAAATACTTATGGATAATAACATAGTGGATAATAACACTTCACAATTGCTAAGCATTTGGTACGAAGACATTATATTTGAGTGTGATATACTGAAAGGATGCAATAACAAGTTAAGGGATATAAGTGTTAAACTACATCATCTCATGGTAGAAGAAGTAAGCACCCTTGAGGCTTTGGAGGACAAAGTAGAGGGAAAGATAGAAAATCAAGATACTGATCCAAGCCTTCCATAATAATTTTAAGCAAGCAGTAGAGGATCCCCTTCATCACTTGATAGAGGATGTGATAAACAAGGCCATGAGGATTAAAGCTAAAGTAGAGACATATAATGAGACATTGAACATCAAGAAGAGTAAGTGGAATGCTCTTCAAGCATGGTTTCATTCTCACAGACATGCTATGGTAAAGGCCAAAATTTCGGATGGAGGTGAAGTAGAAAGAATAGTGCAACTATATGAATCCATCATGGCAGTAATAAAGGTACATATAAAGGGTGATCTTCATGAGGAAGATAGTGAGGATGATGATGATGAAGACAAAGAAGAAGATGAAAATGAAGAAGAGGCAGAGGATGAAGAATAAGTAAAGATGCATGATGATAGAGTCATATGCATAATCAGATAACAAAATGATTGAGTTCTACTAGATGGTTGCTAGCTAGCAACTTGTGCCATGTATGCAGGTGTTGACCCAGTCAAAGAAGGAATATTGATAGTTGATCTAGATAGACAAATCTTGACCATTGATCACTTATAACCACCTCCCCTCCTTATTCTATAAAAGGAGATGGAGTGCACATTGAACAATTATTAGAAACTTAATTGAAGTTAGATTGTTGAAGTTCTTAGGACTAATTTCAAAGCTCATTGTGAATGTACGTGTATTTTTGCATATTTAATGAAAGAGAAGCTATTTTGATTACAAATAATCATAAATCTTGAGTAATCAGTGGATGAACTCTAGATATATGCATTGATTAGCTACATCCCTTGGAGTGCTTATCAGTCTACATATGTCATTTTCATTTTTTGTTCCTTTGAAGTTAGCATCAACCATACCTAACTGTGGAACATCCTGGTGAAATTATGGTTTGATTCCTTCTCTTCATGAAAGTATCTAGAATGTATGTGAATTAGTAGCTAAAGGTTCATTAAATTTAGAATCATTCTTTAAGTTTTTTTAATTTCATTACGAATCACCTTCATAATTGCAAATACATGGATAATTCTAAGCATATACATTAAATAGGCAGACATGCTAAAGGAAATTGAACATCCATAGCATATTTGAGTAAAATCTGCATATAAAATTGGTAATCTCATGCAAATATACCTAAATAGCAACAGTATTCTTACAAATAACAACTTAAAAGGCACATTATTTACAATAAACTCATAAGTACAGAAGTATATTCAGTTCATTATAGATGATGTTCAGAATAATTGATCAAAATTATAAATATGACCATGATTTGTTGAATACAGTAGAAATAATCTTGTTTGTGAAGTAAATTTACAGGAAACAGGTGCATAATTAAATATGCAGACAACAATTCACAATACAAACAATGTAAGATCCCTTGAAATGGAAAACAACATGTCACATCAACCTCTGAGTAACATCAGAAGATCATGACCTGATCGATGGAGACTTGGAGTCATCAGTTTGTTCCAAATTGATTGTACTTTTCAAGATAATAAAGGTTTTGTTGATCATGATGTTGATCATATACAAACATATCACCGGCCCTCCTTCTAGCGCCAATTTATGTTGATCATGATGTTAGTCATTCACAAACATAGAATAAAAGTTACACAACAACCTTTACTCATCTTGAAAGATACGATGAATTCAGAGAATTCATGATCCCAAGTCTCCGTTGATTAGGTCTTAATCTACTGACGTTACTCAGTGGTTGATGTGTGTTGTTGTTTTCCATTCAGGGGCCTTACGTATTTCTACAAAGTTCATCATTATTTCTTCAAATATCCTGCTCTATATGTCTGCTCTGCATAAATCTCTAACAATTCTACCTCTGCACTGTGAATTTAGTCAAATAATGTGCCTACAGGCTGATATTTGCATGATTTCTACCATTATTTATGATTCTTTGCATGATATTTTCAATACTGCATGCATTTAACTCAAATATGCTAATGATTTTCAGTTACATATGGGATTTCAGCATATTTCTCTGTTCTGCTTGTTATTTATCATGATTTGCAGTTATGATGATGAATTTATGAAATTAAAAAAAGGAAAAGGGTTAAAGAATGAGATTCCCAAAACTACTTGACTTAGATCACTGATCCACATACAAGCTCCCATACATGCAATGAAAAGAAGGAAACTAGAATCATACTTCACCAGGACATTCCACAAATCCGTATGATCTAGTGCAAATCTTCAAAGGAAAAGTTGATAACAACATGTAATGAAATGAAAGCGCTTCCAGTTGAACACAGCATTCACCAGTACATATCCAGAAATCAACATGAAGATTACGTAAAATTTACAATTAGGATGTAATCTGAAACTTCATATCCATTCAGTATGCTCAAGAACAGGTACATTTACAGTGATCTGAAGAAAGAACCTTGACATTTCAACAATTCTATCCTCATTAGTCTCAGTAATCCGATCTCCTAATTGATTCTACAGTAATCAGCCTTCTTGCCAGATATTTTTTCTTTTTTTGTTTTTTTTCTACTGTATCAGGATCTGGCTCTTATATAGAACAAATGCCAGAAAATAGTTACAATGATCCAAGGATCAGGATCTTCTCATAATAATCAACGGTCCAGATGAAAAGCACATGCTTCGCCAGTTGGCAAATGTACAGCTGGCACAGAATATTCCAGCATCTTTGATTTGATTCGGTCTCCAGCTGGCAAACAACATATTTGACAATATCCTCCTCATTTCTGGTTCATGTTGCCTTCATGTGCAACTTTGCGATGTGCAACTTTGCGATGCTCAGCAACAGCTCTAATAGCATCATGACTTCCTGCAAATAAACAGACAAACATTAAGTTCATCATCATGTGGAACACAGCATGAAGTAAAACGTTTTATTAAACAGGCCTCAAAATGTGCAGCTACAGGCAATCGGGCTTTCAAATCAGTGGAAATTATGCACTAAATGCATAAACAGCGTTAAAAACATTTGGGTCAACCATCATTTCATTTTCCTGCCCATTTTCTTGTATATCGGGTTCAAAATATGATCATGCATCGCAACATATACAAGGAAATAACTACTTTTCAATTTATTTCAAATCCGGCTCTGTATATGATGCATGTATGTATTTCGGCGTGACCACACACTGTCGGAATGACAATTTTACATTAGGCCGACGGTTAATCTTATACCGACGCCAAAAATCATGATGATGTCCATCCATCGAGAAGACATGTTCTATCGGCATGATAACTCAAGATAAGGCCGACAGCAAGACTTAAAACTTTCGTCTGCATGATATTTTGGAAATATGATGCTCCCCCTTCCGAATGTCCTGATGACGTCACCGTCATGTTTCGCTTCTGTATGTTGGGGAAAAGAAAGACATCATCATCATCATCATGTCGAAGGAAAATAGGAGGATATGAGATATGATCCTGCTGCTGAGGAAAGGAATATGATGGTGACGTCATCGTCATATCCGGGCTTCATTAAAATGCAAAAGATAACATCACCGTCATGTTTAGTTAAGATCAGGGGATAAATGTAATATCAGGTCACCTAAGGAAGATGATCAGGTGGTGAATGTAATGTGACCCCTTTGCGGCCAAGGTAACCCTCTCGAAAGATCAGGATGATGATGATCATCAGGATATCCGGGGCTTTTGTTTAAACTTAGAACATGACGTCATCGTCATATTCCCGAACCGGATCATGTTTTGGAAAAAATCCTGCCGAAGGGAAATGTGATGATGATGTCCTCCTAATATTTGCTTCTTCGTTTTTCAGGTTAGGATGACGTCATCAGGATATTAGCAAAAGGTCATATTTCTCGGCAGGAGGACATTACGAAATATCGGGTAGACAAACAAGATCATGATGATCTTGACAACATGACAAGATAAAAATATGATGACCCTCCTCATCGAATATCATGATGACGTAACCATCATATTCCGCCTTCGGAGCATGAAGATGAGTTGAGGTCATCATCAGGTTAGCGCTAGGGTGATATTTAAAATATGATCATGCTAAGGAATGGAATATCACCCTCCCTTAAAAGATAGGGTGATCATCATGATCATGCAAAAGGAGATTGGGAGGATATGATGACGTCATCATCATATTAGCGAATATCAGCAAATATGACCCTCTCTTGAAAGATCAGGATGATGACCCTCCGATAGGACTTTGACATGGGCATGCAACTATGCAGATGGTGGACTTTCTAAGTAGGGTGATATTGTAATATCAGCATGATATTATAATATCAGGTGATGTTAAAAATATCATGATGCTCGTATAATATGAAATATTGGGTTACACTCAAAACATTATGCCCACGATGCGCCTAAGGTCATTTGACGGGTAAAACACACTATCACCCAAAATTGACGTCCGGGTATTGAGACTGCATGATTTTTGTCGGGTGAGAGATCAAGATCAGGATGACCTTGACAACATGACTGAGGATATAAAAATATGATGATCACTTGCAATTATCAGGTTTGACCAAAACTTTGACTGTGCATAACTCCCTCATATGGATGAATTTTCAGGTGATGTAAAAGGCAAACCTGCATGGAATTTCAAGCTCTTTCTAAATATGAGGTCATAGAAACAAAATATGAACTTTGACAAACTGACCTCATGATGATGACCAACCTCATCGAATATCATGATGATGATGCACCTGACTCATTTTTACCAAACCGCCAGAAAACAGACAACACAAGCCAAGCCAAAAGTTGGGTCCCTGTTTTGATAATGCAAAATGGGGCATGTTGTGTAACCACACAACAACTTGCCACCAAAGAAAACAACAAATTCAATAATTCAAAAGGTGAGGATAAGTTAAAACATAAATTTCCAACTCCTATTAAGCATGAGCATCCTAATCCTTTCTAACTGGTATCATGTTCATCAATGTAACAGTGAATTGATAAGGGATCAATTGTGTGCATGTGATTCATGTACTCATCTTGAAAGTGAGTTGAATAAGTCAGTGACTGGTGTTAAGCTACGTAGTTTGGTTCATCCCTCATAGCCAACCGGATAGAGCCTTGCTGCCAGCAGGCGTCCATAGCCCCGGCAAGGTTATCGTTGCAATTCCCCTAAGTAGAGCCCCACTGCCAGCAAGCGTCTATAGCTCTAGTAGAGTTACTTAGATGACTTAATCTGGATTTCAGAAAATCCATTTTATTATTTTATTTATTTTATATTTTGAATTTAATTCTTAAGATATAACAGTTGTAGCCTCATGATACAAGGAATGGTCACTTGTTGAAATTAAGTTGAGAATTGCAATGGTAGCAAGGGCAACCTTTAGATTTTTCACTTAACACCTACACTGATATGTTCAATAAACCCAAGGCTGTTAGGTGTGTCATTGTGAGGATCACCTTGACTCAAGAGAAGTAGTACTGATGAATATGATACCACAGACTTGATCAAGAATACCTATACTGATATGAATTACAACCTATGTAAAAACTTATATCCAACTTTTGAATTCTAACAATTTATGTAGTGTTCTTAAGTAACAAGGTGCACCAGTTTTGCCCAACCAAAACAAAGACTCAACAATGCAAAGCAAAAAGCAACCTGTACAAACAGCTAACCTACGAAAGGAAACAACAAAAAGCAAAACAAGAAAACTGTACAAACAACTAACCTACAAAAGGAAACAAACCACTACTAGGCAAACAAAAACCAGAAAATGACCCAAATACACCTGTATTTGCATACTTCTTTTGATTGTACAGGAGCATTAGGGTATTAGTTATGGTTCTCAACCTAGCAAATTTATCTTTATATTCTGAAAAATATTTTGATATTCTGAATTCACTGTATTCAACAGAACAACTCTTGATGATCAGCAACTGAGGCAGCTCATCATGTTCATGATTAATCCATATGCATGTCTTATCTCCTGAATTTCCATAATCAAAATAGTATTCAACATCATTTACTGTGGAAAGGAGAAATACAACCTGGTGTATTTCTGATTCTGTTGGACATGCTTCTTCATTGGCAGTTGGTCTTCCATTTGTCATTATATTTTCACTGCTTGGCTCAGTGTCTGGTCTCTCTTCAAATTGAAGGATGTATGACTCTTGATGTATTAATTCTTCATCTTTATCCAACTTTATCCCTTCATTCTGGATGTTCAGTTTATCCTCCAGTTCAGGAAACCTCTCAATATTTTCTTCAATTTCCTGCACATCAGCATCTAAATAAGTATCTTTATTATCACAACCTGATATACAGAAATTTATCATTTCTAAATCATTTGACTGTAAAAGAGAAACAACTTTCACTTGATAAGGACACTCCCCTGTTTCATTCTCAAAATATTTCTGGAGTGACATCTGATTATGCATAACAACTCCAAAGTCTTCTACATCTTCATCTTTCAGGAATTGTTCATTAAATAATTCACATCTTCTATCTAGTAAAGGATCTGGTTCCATTAACCTGCAACATTCTTGTATTTGATCATTCAATTCAACCCAGTTAGGTAGTAAATCAACATTTATTTTATTTTCTATGACTCCCTGAGTTACCACCATAGGAACTTCATCATCAGCAGTGAACTTAAATTGCTCTACTATCTGTTTACACTTCTCTTTACCATAGAATGACTCCAAGAAAGACGTTTCATCTTCTTTATCAAAAGTATTAGGATCAGAATCAAAAATATTATCCTGATGAGTGGTTTCTTCTCTAAAATTTTTACAAGATTCATACCTGCATACTGACTGATCCTTACTTGTATTAGGAAGTAGAGAACTCCTATCAATCTCACCATAAAATGAATCCAGGAAAGATGTTTCCTCTTCTTTACCTTCTGGAACCGACTCAGCCACTATATTTTTGAGAATCTTTTTCAACATGATCAAGCAGGCGTAACAATCCCTTTCTGAATGCTCTTCCTCATGTAATCTGCACCAGCTTTCAATTAGGACATCATCAGTGGATAAACCTAATAATTGACTACACTGTATATTTCTAGACAAGTATAATTCAAAATCTTCAGAGCGATCCACTTCAGTGTCTGGACAATTAATACTTTCTGGTGCTGCATCTGCTTGTTGCTCCAGAATTTCCTCATTTTCCTGGCAGACTTCTTCATTTTCCTGGCAAATTTCAGCCCTGAACACATCTGGAAAGAATATTAGTCCTTTCAAATATAAATCCAACCTTGTAAGGAAAGCTAAACAATTTATTTCGCTGTGTTCTACAGTCTGGTGTATCCTGCAACAGGTAGATAAACCAAAGTTAGACAAACTTTGAGGGTAAAGCTGCCTACTCAAAGTTTCCTGAAATAAAGGAATGTTAACTTGACAATTGCCTTCATATACATCCATCAAAATGAGACTCTATTTTTCAATTTTTAAGGAGATCCATCATATCTCAGAATAAAACTTGAAAGTCCAGAAAATCAAACTAATCTTTGATGCTTTGGGCTAGATCTTTGCAAAGGTGCAACCAAAACATCTCAGATAAGAGATATTTGCAGACATTAACCTCAAATAATGAAATATTTATGTAATATTTGCAGAAATCCAAAAATTCACAGCTCTGGCCCTCCTTCTAGCGCCAAATTATGTTGCGTTAGGAGCGAGGGGCCCGCATAAAATGAATGATGACTGAAGCAATGGCGTCTTTTCCAGTTCAGCCCTCCTTCTAGTGCCAATTTATGTTGATCATGATGTTGATCATATACAAACATATCACCGGCCCTCCTTCTAGCGCCAATTTATGTTGATCATGATGTTAGTCATTCACAAACATAGAATAAAAGTTACACAACAACCTTTACTCATCTTGAAAGATACGATGAATTCAGAGAATTCATGATCCCAAGTCTCTGTTGATTAGGTCTTAATCTACTGACGTTACTCAGTGGTTGATGTGTGTTGCTGTTTTCCATTCAGGGGCCTTACGTATTTCTGCAAAGTTCATTATTTCTTCAAATATCCTGCTCTGTATGTCTGCTCTGCATAAATTTCCAACAATTCTACCTCTGCACTGTGAATTTAGTCAAATAATGTGCCTACAGGCTGATATTTGCATGATTTCTACCATTATTTATGATTCTTTGCATGATATTTTCAATACTGCATGCATTTAACTCAAATATGCTAATGATTTTCAGTTACCTACGGGATTTCAACATATTTCTCTGTTCTGCTTGTTATTTATCATGATTTACAGTTATGATGATGAATTTATGAAATTAAAAAAAGGAAAAGGGTTAAAGAATGAGATTCCCAAAACTACTTGACTTAGATCACTGATCCACATACAAGCTCCCATACATGCAATGAAAAGAAGGAAACTAGAATCATACTTCACCAGGACATTCCACAAATCCGCATGATCTAGTGCAAATCTTCAAAGGAAAAGTTGATAACAACATGTAATGAAATGAAAGCGCTTCCAGTTGAACACAGCATTCACCAGTACATATCCAGAAATCAACATGAAGATTACGTAAAATTTACAATCAGGATGTAATCTGAAACTTCATATCCATTCAGTATGCTCAAGAACAGGTACATTTACAGTGATCTGAAGAAAGAACCTTGACATTTCAACAATTCTATCCTCATTAGTCTCAGTAATCCGATCTCCTAATTGATTCTACAATAATCGGCCTTCTTGCCAGATATTTTTTCTTTTTTTGTTTTTTTTTCTACTGATCAGGATCTGGCTCTTATATAGAACAAATGCCAGAAAATAGTTACAATGATCCAAGGATCAGGAACTTCTCATAATAATCAACGGTCCAGATGAAAAGCACATGCTTCGCCAGTTGGCAAATGTACAGCTGGCACAGAATATTCCAGCATCTTTGATTTGATTCGGTCTCCAGCTGGCAAACAGCATATTTGACAATATCCTCCTCATTTCTGGTTCATGTTGCCTTCATGTGCAACTTTGCGATGCTCAGCAACAGCTCTAACAGCATCATGACTTCCTGCAAATAAACAGACAAACATTAAGTTCATCATCATGTGGAACACAGCATGAAGTAAAACGTTTTATTAAACAGGCCTCAAAATGTGCAGCTACAGGCAATCGGGCTTTCAAATCAGTGGAAATTATGCACTAAATGCATAAACAGCGTTAAAAACATTCGGGTCAACCATCATTTCATTTTCCCGCCCATTTTCTTGTATATCGGGTTCAAAATATGATCATGCATCGCAACATATACAAGGAAATAACTACTTTTCAATTTATTTCAAATCCAGCTCTGTATATGATGCATGTATGTATTTCGGCGTGACCACACACTGTCGGAATGACAATTTTACATTAGGCCGACGGTTAAACTTATACCGACGCCAAAAATCATGATGATGTCCATCCATCGGGAAGACATGTTCTATCGGCATGATAACTCAAGATAAGGCCGACAGCAAGACTTAAAACTTTCGTCTGCATGATATTTTGGAAATATGATGCTCCCCCTTCCGAATGTCCTGATGACGTCACCGTCATGTTTTGCTTCTGTATGTTGGGGAAAAGAAAGACATCATCATCATCATCATGTCGAAGGAAAATAGGAGGATATGAAATATGATCCTGCTGCTGAGGAAAGGAATATGATGGTGACATCATCGTCATATCCGGGCTTCATTAAAATGCAAAAGATGATGTCACCGTCATGTTTAGTTAAGATCAGGGGATAAATGTAATATCAGGTCACCTAAGGAAGATGATCAGGTGGTGAATGTAATGTGACCCCTTTGCAGCCAAGGTAACCCTCTCGAAAGATCAGGATGATGATGATCATCAGGATATCCGGGGCTTTTGTTTAAACTTAGAACATGACGTCATCATCATATTCCCGAACCGGATCATGTTTTGGAAAAAATCCTGCCGAAGGGAAATGTGATGATGATGTCCTCCTAATATTTGCTTCTTCGTTTTTCAGGTTAGGATGACGTCATCAGGATATTAGCAAAAGGTCATATTTCTCGGCAGGAGGACATTACGAAATATTAGGTAGACAAACAAGATCATGATGATCTTGACAACATGACAGGATAAAAATATGATGACCCTCCTCATCGAATATCATGATGACGTAACCATCATATTCCGCCTTTGGAGCATGAAGATGAGTTGAGGTCATCATCAGGTTAGCGCTAGGGTGATATTTAAAATATGATCATGCTAAGGAATGGAATATCACCCTCCCTTAAAAGATAGGGTGATCATCATGATCATGCAAAAGGAGATCGGGAGGATATGATGACGTCATCATCATATTAGCGAATATCAGCAAATATGACCCTCTCTTGAAAGATCAGGATGATGACCCTCTGATAGGACTTTGACATGCGCATGCAACTATGCAGATGGTGGACTTTCTAAGCAGGGTGATATTGTAATATCAGCATGATATTATAATATCAGGTGATGTTAAAAATATCATGATGCTCGTATAATATGAAATATCGGGTTACACTCAAAACATTATGCCCACGATGCGCCTAAGGTCATTTGACGGGTAAAACACACTATCACCCAAAATTGACGTCCGGATATTGGGACTGCATGATTTTTATCGGGTGAGAGATCAAGATCAGGATGACCTTGACAACATGACTGAGGATATAAAAATATGATGATCACTTGCGATTATCAGGTTTGACCAAAACTTTGATTGTGCATAACTCCCTCATATGGATGAATTTTCAGGTGGTGTAAAAGGCAAACCTGCATGGAATTTCAAGCTCTTTCTAAATATGAGGTCATAGAAACAAAATATGAACTTTGACAAACTGACCTCATGATGATGACCAACCTCATCGAATATCATGATGATGATGCACCTGACTCATTTTTACCAAACCGCCAGAAAACAGACAACACAAGCCAAGCCAAAAGTTGGGTCCCTGTTTTGATAATGCAAAATGGGGCGTGTTGTGTAACCACACAATAGGTTTGTTGTGCAATTTTTTATTCATGTTGTTATGACTAACAATCATCATCAATAGTACTATAGGTATCGCACATGGACTCAAACTCTCCCTTATCAGTCCCTTCCTCAACAACATGTGAACTTGTCTATTCAGCGCTTCATTCTCTATAGGGGTCATTCTATGGGCTGCCTTATTTGGCAAACTGGCTCCTGGTATCAAATCCATTTGATGACTTATCTTCCTTACTGGTGGTAAACCTTTTGGTACATTATCAAAGATAATGTCCTGAAATTCTTCCAACATATCTGAAACTTTTGTTGGTACATCTTCACATTTCTCTTGACTAATCTTAGGAATCAATGCAAAGCAATGACACTCATGCTTCATACCCTCCAAAAATTTCCTACCATCTACCAAGCAAATTCTAGCAGTACTACATACCTTTTCTTCCACCTCCTTCAAGGGCTTTAATTTATGACAAACTTCATCCTTAGTTAGGGAATATGTGTTTGCATGACCATCATGGACAACGCTCCTATCATACTGCCATGGCCTCCCCAACAACATATGACATGCATCCATTGGTATGATATCACACAACACCTCATCATGGTAGTCCCCAATCTTGAACTTCCCTAAACATTGCTCATTGACCAAAGCTCTATGGTCCTTCTGCAACCATGCAATCCAATATGGACGTTGATGCTTTCTTCTTGTCAACTTCAACTTGTCAACCATCTCCTTTGAAACAAGATTGTCAGTACTTCTACTGTCAATAATAATATCACAACACTTACCTTCACATTTACACCTTGTGTGGAATAAACTCTTCCTCTAATTGGGTTCTTTCTCCTCATTCAACAAAGGTCTAAAGACAACTAGGGTTTCTCCCCTTTCAACATCTTCAGAATGTTCCGACTGCACATCTTCATCTACATGTGCAACTCATGTATTACCTTTAGGTCTTCTATTTGTCTTTCGTTGATGTTACAGACACTCGTATGCTCGATGCCCTTCTTCTCCACATTGGAAATAGGTTCCTCTGAAACCTCCTCTTCCAAGTCCTTGCCCAGGTCAGCCTCTTCCTCTTCCTCTTTGCTCACCATTGTTCTGGTCATGAGGGCGGTAGGCATTATCCCCTCTCTGATTTCGACTGGTGCTAGCTTCTTCACTTTTATTTTGATCTTCATTACAACCTCCATAAGGTCTTCCACTAGTCCTTCTGCCTTGACCTCTTCCCCTTTGCTTGCTATCGAATCTTTTATTCAGCTTCTCTTCCACCTTCAGGGAAAATTGGTATGCATCTTCTATGGTGGTCATTCTGACCAGGTTCAGCTCCTCTTGAATACTTGGCCTCAACCCATTAATGTAATGGTCTACCTTCTCCTTGTTGGCCTCTGCATGGCCTATCCTAATAGTAATCTTATAAAACTCTTCTATATTCTCCTTAACAGACTTGTTACCTTTCTTCAATCCTTGTAGCTTCTTCAACAACTCCATCTCATATTCCACAAGAATGAACTGCTTCTTTAGTTTCTCCACCATCTGATCCCATCTAGTGATCTTTCCTTTTCCTCTTCTGTTCCTCTCTAATTGGACCTCCTTCCACCAAATACCGATGTGGCCCTTCAACTTTGTTTTTACAAACTTGACCCGATCTGGGTCCTTCACATCTTCATACTCGAAATACTCCTCCATGTCATTGATCCAATCAATAAGTTGTTCCAGATTCAAATCTCCAGAATATGTAGAAACTTTGATCTTGGGCCTCTTTCCTATCTTAGAAATGGCCCTCAATAACCTAACTTCTGTAGGATCTCCTACAACTTCTTTTTCTTCCTTAGATAGTTCTTCATCTTTATCCTCATTTTCTTCTCTTGTTCTCGGCTCAAACCCTCTTCACATCTCCTCTTGCAATGCATTGATTTGCCTTTGTAGGGCTCTAAAATCCTCTTCTGTCAAAGTAATCCTCCCATTACAATTTCTGCATGGAGGCATCTTGATCTCGGCAGCAAACCCACAACCTCAAGTCCTAGTGTAAACTACCTCATGGTCGGCAATCTATCTACACACTCAGGAACCCTTGCTCTGATACCACTTGATGAAGGGGTAAATCTTAATACACACAACAACAAAAATGGTACATAGAAAATAGAATATTTCTTTATTGATTTGGACAACTCATTACATTACATAAGCTCAATTATAATTAGAGAAATCAATCCTCCATAGGCTACAACACACTACAACTACACATCACCAGGCTCTAGAATCTTCTACCTTCTATAGCTCCAAATCAGCTAGGGTTTCTATTTTCCCACCTATTCTTGACTCTACACTTTCTCCCTTAACTCTACTACCACCCAGGGTTCCCAAAATGGTCATAAATAGCACTTTTTGGCAACCTCCAGCTAAATTTTGAAATTTGCAACTCCCTCCAAAAGCAGGTCAACTTCCAGGAAGCATAACTTTTGATTCAAGTGTCTGATTGACGAACCGTTTTAAGTACCAAAAAGCTCACGATGTGAACTATCATGCTAGAATTCGTAAATGAATTTTTATCAAATTTTTGGGACATTATGGGATGTTTTAGTGCCTCATATCTCATTTCAGAAAATTTTAGGGGCTTTTCGAAAAACAAAAATTTTAATATCTTTCAGCTCACAAATGATCTTTGCCTGATTCCTTTGCCAAAGGTCTTATATTTCAGTTATGAAGCTTTTTATAAATTTTGGCTTCAATCCGTGCCCAAAAGCAAACTTTTCTAAAATGGTAGTTAAACTTTCCAAAACTGGTAGTTTGCTATTTTTAGCAGTTTGAAAAAATTGAAAGTCCTACATCATTATTCAAGAGATTATGGAACCAAAAACACTAATTATGAAAAGAAATGAAAACAAATGCAATGATTTTGAATCAACTTCTTTTTGGGTGATGCAAGATTTCCCTTACACCACTGGATGCTCCTGCAGCAAATGCCCTATATGCAAAGAGAAGAGATATCGTACAGATGTACAAGGTCCTATAGTTCCAAAGAAGGTTTTACGTCACATGCCAATTATACCTAGACTTCAATGAATGTTTTGTTGCAAGTCACTTGCACAATTGATAGACTGACATGCAAAGAATAGGAGTAAAGATGGATTCATGTGAATTCCAACTGACTCCAAAATGGCCAAGAAAATTCAAAGATGAACCCCGTAGTATCAAGTTTGGTCTTGCAATTGATGGAGTGTGCCCATTCTCTTTCCTGAGCTCAAATTATAGTGTTTGGCTCATCGGATTGATAGTATACAATATTCCCCCATGGATGAGTATTAGAAAGGAGCACCTTATGCCGACTCTCATTGTTCCAGGAAAACATCAAGTTAAAAATATGGATGTTTATCTTGCGCCTTTTATTGATGAGATGCAACTTCTATGGAAATGCATAAGAATGTATGACATATGATATCCCCCATCAAATAGGTCCTTCATGTTGTATGGTGTGCTATGTTGGACTATTCATGATTTCCTAGAATTTGGTGTTTGTTCTGGTAAGATAAAATATTTACATATTTACACTCATAATTTATTTTCATCCCAACTTTCATACTTAGTTTTATACTATTTTTTTGATGTTATTAACTTTACTTATTGAATTGTGGGGCTTCAAATAAAGGGGATATTTGCATGTCCAAGATGTGTAGAACAATTTCAAGGGTGGTATTCTAAAGATCTACATAAATTTATTTACGCAAACAATAGGGTTTTTCTACCACTAGATCATAAGTTTAGAAATTGCCTAAAGAATCAATTTGATGGAAAAGTTGAAAATAGAGGCCCTCCCATGATTATGGGTCTAAGTGATTGGCTTAAGAAGTATGAAGATGCTAAATTGAAAGCTTGGGAGGATTTTTTTGATTGGGGTGATTCAATTGAAGAACCAGAACAAGTTGTAGTTAATATGCCAGAAGGAATGAAAAGGAAATCCATATTTTATGAGCTCCCTTACTAGAAGGATCTATTAATATCTCACCTATTAGATCCTATGCATGTCCTAAAAAATGTCCCAGATTCTATATTTCGACATATATCAGGCAAAGAGAAGGACACCTTGTCTTCAAGGAGAGATATTGCTCTTTTGTGTACCAAAATTGATAGAAAACATTTGTGGCCAAATAGGGAAAATGAAACATATGCAAAAGCTCCATGGATTTTGAAAAAAGAAAGAGCTAGACCAACTAAAAAATGTCATCCATTCAATAAGGTCACCTACTGGCTATGGGTCATCATTGGCTAAAGATTTTATAGTTGATGGACATATCACAGAATTTAAAACACATGATTTTCATAATTTTATGAAGGTATTATATATCATCATTTAATATTTACTAGTAACATTGATTAAGTACTAAATATATTTTGATATTTTGTTGTGTGAGAAAAAATTACTACTAACCTTTTCATAAATGTGTTTGATAGCATATCATGCCATTGGCAATTAGGGGGGATTCATGTCTTACAATTGACTTAAGGAATGTCATAAGTCGATTGTCGGCATTTACAAGGTATGTGGTTATATAAAATGTTCATGTGTCAGAGACATAGAGATATTATATTGCATTTTAATTTTTGACTAAAGGTTCATACTAATTTACTATTCTTATATTAGGTGGGTGACCTCCAAGGAGATCCATGAATGTGAAGTGCCAAAATGGAAGAAGGAAATTGTAGAAACTATATGTGTATTAGAGAAGGAGATCCATACAAGTTTCATGGACCTACAAGTCCATTTACTTATACACCTAGTCGATGGAATTGAATTGGCGGGTGTCGTATCAACAAGGTGGATGTTTTACTTTGAGAGGTATATGAAAAATCTAAAAAGATATGTCTAACAAAAGGCACATCCAGAGGGTTGCATGGCTGAAAGGTATGTATTGAATGAAGCATTTTTCTTCATGTGTGAATTCCTTGGTAAAGATTTTGAAGATGGCCCATGCTTTTGGGATGAAGAATGAGCATTAGATATTATTGATGGAGAAAAACCACAATCTAATGGTGTTCAAGGAGAAATTAGTAAGTAAATTCATGATCAATGTGGTTATTTTTCTTGCAATCATTAATTTACTCTGTAATTTATTTTTCAAATTAATAGCATGACATTTGGAGTTTGAAATAAACATGTTGACATGTAATAGGTGTAGATGAAAGAGCTATACTCAACAAGTTCATTCTATACCACATGGAATTTATGAACAAATGGATTGATCTGTATGATAAAAAAGAGAGAAGAAGTGTTAAAAGCAAGGAGATAGTTCAAGAGATCGAACCCAAGGAATACTCCACTTCCCACTAATCTACTTGAGAAATGGGGCAAAGATTGCACACTAGAATGGGTTACTGGACAAATTCAAAATCAAATAGAAGATGCAGGTATAGATTCAAACATAATAGAAGATGAAATCAACATGTCTAGAGGATGTGAAAAAAAGGTACAGTTGGAATTTTACAAAATGTTGTTTCCTTTTAGTTTTGACACTATTAACTATTTTAATATTCATCATTATATTTGTTTTCATTGAAATAAATGGTCTTTCACATGCGAGGAAATATCCAGCAATGTGGGCATATGGTCAACATTATCGTCTAGAAAGTGTAGATGTAAAGAGACAATCCTTCGATTGTGGCATCATGTTGACTTCAAGAAATCTAGTCGATCAAGCTCAAAAGATAAGAATATAATTGAATGGAATCTACAATATGTTGGGAAAATACAAGAAATTATTGAGTTAGATTACCTCTCTTTTAAATGTTGTATTTTTTAAGTGTAGATGGTATGAAGCATTTGAGAGGACACGAAGACATGATACCCATAGTGGATTGTTTTCTATAGATTCCTCATGTTTCCTACTGGAGGATAAGGAGCCTTATGTTCTACCAATTCATTGTGAGTAGGTATTTCTTTAACTCAAACAAGAAGTGGTAGTGATCATTAATCTATTAAATCATAGTTTATTGCGAATATATACATGTGTTTATTAATCAATAAAATTGTTATACCATACGTATAATATATGTATGTCGTTCATGTGTAGGTATTTTTCTATGAAGATATTTTGGACCCGGAATGGATATTTGTCATACATTATGATCCAAGATTAAGGTATGTATTTGATGATGCATTAGTGGATACTAAGAAAAATAATTATGGCTAACAAAATGAGAGAGAGGGATTAGAGAACATCAAAGAAATTGACATCCATGATGATGTTGAAGATGGTTATGTTCAGGCACAAGAAGAGAAAAATATAGAGTTAGATAATGTTATGGAAGACAACAATATGGATGGTATAGAAAATGATGACCAAATACATCTGGTAACAATATAGATGGTCTACAGTCAAATTTCAATGATGATGAAGATGATGCAGGTCAAGATGAGGATGATGATAATATTAAATACTTGAAAGAACATATGAACATTGATAATGATACACTGGATAACATTGTAGCAGATAATAATGTTAATGACCAAGACTTCTAAATTTTTAGAATTATTTGCAATCCATGTTTAAAAAAGGATGATTCTTAGGGCCTAAACTTTGAAATGCTTCAGTAATAGTATTTGTGTTGATACAAATTACCTATTGTAATATCTTTAAATTGTTCAATCTTTGGTGTGAATTGTTGGTAGAAAAAATTAGGATTACTTGTATTCAATTTCCTTTCTATTGCTTTATATTTTTCTTGAATATCAAGGTCTCAACCTAATCCTCATTTTGCACTAAGAAGAAACCTTAGGCTCAACTCTATAATGGCCTCGATTCATTGCGAGGAAGTTATGATTGAGGATTTGGTGACTACTACATATTTTAATGGGAAAGATGTTTTTCATCATGAGGCACATGTTGCACATATGGATAGGCAAGACATGAACCTTACTACACAAATACTTATATCAGACCTTTACGAATTTGAGCAATAATGTTAATTATTCAAATTTGATTGATGTTCTTCATAACTTGTTAATGGATAATCCTTATGTGATGGAAGTATTAGGTGATATAGGTCAAAGGATAAGCTCATCAAGTTCCTTAAATAGTGTGCCTTCTCCCCTTCCTTCACAAGCCTCTTCATCTAGTGTGCCTCCTTCCACATCTTCTCCTACATTAGCCAAGCCACATTTCTTCTCTTCTCTGTATTGCTTATCAATTTTTCATAGCTCTTATCATTGATCCTCTCATTGTACCTACTTCTCATATTGTACCTTCCAATCATCCCCTGATTGTGTTTACTTCTCACCCACTACTCATGTTTCCACTTCTAGTGTTGTCATTCCAACTTCATGCTTTGTCCCCCAATCAACCTACACTCCACATATTATCTCATGTTGCCACTTCTACTCCTATTTTAATCATAACTCCTAATGTTCATCCTTCCAACATAGATGTCATCCTTAAAAGAATTGATGAGATGCAAAGTAAAGTTGATGCATTACCCCTAGTAATCAAAGGATATCATAGGAGAAATCAAGCATAATCCTCTTTCATTTGAGTTATTTTTTATCCATTTCTAGTTTGTTCGGTGGCCCCTAGTTTTGTAATGTATAGTGGTAAAGGGAACCTTATGACACAATTGGGAATTTGTTTTGATTATGTTTATGATGATAAACTTTTTACAAAGCTCTTCCCTAGAAAATAAAAGGATTATGCAATTGAATGGCTTTATTCTCTTCCTCATAGTTCTATTCATTCCTTCAATGATTTGGCCAATATTTTTGTACATCACTTTAATGTCAATATTGGTTTTGTTGAGTACTCAAATTTGCAAATTATAAAGCCCTAAAGATATGCCAAATCTTATGATTAGGTTTTATATGTGAATTTGGCCAACTAATAGAATTGATCAGATTAATCAAAATTTTCTGCACTTTAGGCTTTGTTCAAGCCTAGGTGGGTGTTACCTTGTTTCACCAATGACAATTTACTTTCAAGTTCGCTGGTGACTTCAAAACAGATTAAGGAGCTTATGTAATTTTGTCAGTTAAATCATCCACTTCACTTAACTCAATCTGGCATATGATTTGGATTAATGTTTTCTATAAATCTTTAAACCCTACTCCTAAAATAGAAAAACAAAATTGGATTTTGAAAATATATACAAGGGAATGATTTTCAAAAGAGAATGACCAGTGCCTGCCTTTGGGTTACAGAGTTTTCACTCTAAGAAGAATATGTGCTTCCCTTTTAGCCACAACTTGATTTTCTTGGCAATTCTAGGTCTATGACTTGCATAGACTTACAAATATGTAAGTTATCAGGTTCTTCTTTAACAATCCAATTTAAATTTCCAATGTTACTATGATTCACATATAGAATTTTAATCCTTGCTTGCAGGAGCCCAATAAACAAACCACACAAGAAATATCAAATGTGTTCTGACAAATCAACAATATACTTGATAGGTTGATTTGAATAACAAAGAAAAAATAAATTGGAGACAACCAGATAAATTATTAGCAATCCAATTCAACAAACAAATGAGAACCAAAAGTTGAGCACCAGAGAATATCAACTTTTATATTGATTTTGCTTCAAAGTATAGGTAGTGCAATGTCTCTTTCAAAAAATCAAAATCCCAGATAGATCCCAATCCATAAGGTCTTGGTTTCCTTTTATAAAGGAAGTAACTATTGAAATAGGTCTCGACAACTGAGAGGGGGGTGAATCAGTTGTCACACAATTTAACAATTTCTTTTTCTTAATCTTCCTAATCAAATCAATGATGTAAATATTTTAGCATTAATCAATAACACATGAACAAAAACATAAATAATACACTTGACACCAAGATTTTTGACATGGAAACCTGGTTAAGGGAAAAACCACAGTGGGGGTTAACCCACAAAGATTATACTTTGTTAAAAGTATTACAATGGGGAATGCACATGCATTCAAGCTCACTGCCCAGAGCTCACTGCTCAAAAGAAGGCTCACTGCCTACAAGAAAGAAAAGTTACAATAAATTTGAACTGATATTTGGCATCTATCAATGCTGGAGTTTAATTCTAGTTAAGCATAGAAAACTGACTTGATACACGTCATCCTTATTCTCCTCCTCTTACTACTCTGCTAGCATCTGAACTTTGATCTCTGTTTCTTTTCATAATTACTCCATAGTCACAACTCTCACACACCAAAATCATCCAATTCCATTAGATATATATATCTACAACATGATCTACAATCATTTTACCAGTCAGCTTCAAGAACATTTAGAACTTTGTAGAGTACTTTGCTCTGTCGGCTAGATCCATACATAATATGTGGATCAAAACTTGTACTTCTAAATCATCAATCATGTTGGCTATCACTACTTATCATCTCCAATTGCCTAATAAATAACTTCTATACATCTAGAAATAAGATCATTCACAAGGTTGGCCTATTCTTCTTCTATTTGTTCTATCAAACTGAAACCTGATACTCATAAGCTAATATCTTTTGAGTCCATCTCTGGAGGATGAAACTCTAGATTTAGAGTATCTTGACAATGCTTACAACTACCTCAGATCTACAGCAAACCATGCCTTTCCACTGGATAGATCTAGACCAGGATACCAGACCCTGCCACCTGTTTTATTCCTAATTGCTCGGACTTAGACAAATTCTTACTCTAACTTCCGGTGTGAACAAATTGTGTTATGTAGATGATTGGGATGATCTTGGTGTTGGCATGTGTGTCCAGCACTCCCCATGATGTTTCATGACATGGACTAACCACCTCTCGTGGATCTTAACTCTAGTGATTGTAACAGAGATTAATGCATGTAGGTTTTGGTCTAACGGCAATCGTGGGCCAACAAGTGGTATCAGAGCCAAAGGTCTCGAGTTTGAAACTCCCCAGGTAACGTTGGGGGGGAGATTGGTGGCATGTGCATCCAGCACTCTCCATGATTTTTCCTAACATGGACTAACCAACTCTCGTGGATCCTAACTCTGGTGATTGTAACAGAGATTAATGCCTGTAGGTTTTGGTCTAATGGCAATCATGGGCCAACACTTGGTTTCCATCAACGACAACACCTATCATGCTTAGCAATGTCTCTTGCCAACAACAATAAGCTTTAGACCTTTCACATTCAAAATGACTCTTTGTATTCCTAACCCTTGATATTACAATATTTTCCTTTTATAAGTCCAATTTAGATTTTCAAATATATTTGAATACATTTTGAAAACATGAAGAAAACATAAAGAGACAAAATGAGAGCGTTCAAGATGTGGTGGTGCTATTTAATGCTATCATATGGCTTATTGCTCCTCTACACCTGAACCTGTGTTGCTGATGATTCATCTCTAAGATATTTCTCCTCCCATTTACATATTGTAAAATCACTAGGCCATTGGTAAGCCTGAATCTGAAGCAAGTTCTCCTGGTGATCTTTCCATCTTTTATCAAGAAAAACTCTGACATCCATCACAAATTTTCCATACCCAGCATCTACAGCAATTACTCAGTCCAATATCATGTTGAAATTGAGAATTTTGACATCTCCATCCTTCTTCAAAAAATCCATAACTTGGAATACTGTTTGGCCAAATTCCATCTTCCATGTGTCAAGACTTTTGATTTCGTCTTCTTCTGTCAGTATGAAAGGAATAAATTTATTCTTGAACGTAGTAAAACATTCAACCTTTGCTTGCATCTTCTAGCTTTCCCCATTCACATATTGGTATTCATCAATGATCATTTTGACCATTTTCTCAATGGGCTTGAAAGTTGTAGGGGCATCAGGATTCCTTAGCACTACTAAGCATATCGGAGCCAAAGTGCAATGATAGGGTTGCTATTTTTTATACAACAAATCCAAAACAAAAAAGTTTATCTTCAATTGTTCAATGGCCTGAGATAAAGAAGAGAAGCAATCATGCACACTCCCAAGCTTATCCACAACCAATTTTACTCTATGCTCCAAAATTGTCTCAAAATTTTCAAAAACTTTCATCTTTGCCTCATTCTTTGTCATTTCATTTTGTTTATTCAAACTCTCAATTTCCTTTTCAAATTTCAATCTTAATGCATTAAATTATTCAGTAGACACTATGACATCACTGGTTGTTTGTGGCATAGGGGGCCAATAGGGTACAATGGCTTGACCTTGAGAAGAATTCACATCTTGCAATTGTTTCTTTAATTTCACATTTTCAAAATACAATTTGTTTACTTCATCATTCATTACTTTCTGAGTTTGATCATAATCAAACAACCTTTGTTCTAACTTCTTCACAATAGCATGAGTAAACATAGTAGTATGAGCATTGAGAGCATTTGCTTCTATTATTGATGTATCTTGAAAAGTCTTTACCACAGCTATACCCCTCATTTCTTGAACAATATCAAGCAATCTTGGTTTGCGTGTATTCTTCTAAGTAGTTTAGATTGCAAGGGTCTCTGTCTTTGGATTAAAACCACATCCACTTATGCCATCTTCATAATCAAATTCTGAAACAAGTTGTGGATCATCCTAACTTCTAACTTGGTCAAGCAAAAATACATTTTTCAATTCAAGGCTAGGGATGATGAGCATATTACTTTTCAAGACCATTTGTCTTGCCTCCTCTGGACTCACATCAATTTCATCTACTTTCAAATCTTTGAAAGTTTGTGTAATGATTTGATCATGTTGTGCTTCATCAACACCCATTTTATTTATTGCCACTTTTTCATTAAATTCTTTCATTTTCATTTTCAGCCAAAAATCCTTAAACTCTGGAGTTTTGATGAAGTCATCATCTTCTATGAACCTCATGGATGCTATAATAATTTCATCCTCCAACTCTGGTTCATCTTGGGTTTACTCACCCTTCCTAGTCTCAAGCTTATGTGCATCAGTGGGTTGACCAACTAATAGCTGATCAACCTCTTGCTCATCTCCCATGTGCCTCAAGATGTTAGCCACTTCATTAGTATCCCCCACCTCTTCAATCATTTCATAGGGGGGAAGTGGAGATACCTCTTCTATCCTCTACTTCTTTGCTGGTGGTGATTCTGAGACCTGTGGATCTTGCACTGACAAAACATCATGAGCAAACTCATGAATCTCAATCCTTGTAGACCTTTTCACTGGAAGTTTAGTAGCCTTAGGAGGCTACTACTCAGATTTACCATAAATACTGTGAGGCTGATTTATTTCACTTCCCTATTTTTGATCGTTTTACTTTATAGTTGGTGACATTATCAGACATTTAGAGACTATTGTTCCATTATGCAGATTTAGACTATATCTCCTAATGTTTGGATTAGCATTGATTAGACATATGGTGATTTGATTAGATCATATTTTGATGTTATGATGATATTAGCCATGTGAGACATATTTGATGATGATTATTGATGTGATTACATGCTCATTATAGTTGGTGACATTATCAGACATTTAGAGACTATTGTTCCATTATGCAAATTTAGACTATATCTCCTAATTTTTTGATTAACATTGATTAGACATATGGTGACTTGATTAGATCATATTTTGATGTTATGATGATGTTAGACATGTGAGACATATTTGATGATGATTATTGATGTGATTACGTGTTCATTATGTGGATTTAATATTTGATGATGATTATGAGATATTAGATAGGAAATGCAATTTTAATCTTAATTATGTTAGAAATGATTAATGTTGTATGCAATGACATGACTTTAATTTTAGTTGCTTCGGCTATGATTTATCCATGATGTGATTGACTGCTTGATCTAGTCATGCAGGTTATATTCCTAGGCCACGAGAAATTAGAGGTCGTTTTCACACATATGTTATTCCCTGTAAAACTGATCCATTCCCAAGAGGGATGAGGATCACGTTTGATCGGATGATGCTTTCGTGCATGCTTGATTTATTTATTTGGCCTAGTTCACCCTTTTTAAGTTTATTCATATCTTGTGTTATAAATTTATGTTTTGATTTACACCATTTGGTGTTATTTTATTTTTTGGCCATTTAAAGTGATTTTATACCCCCTAGGTGTTTACTAGAGTCTCAAACTTACCCTAGGTGGTAACCCTAGGGTCTAGGGTCCATTTGGACTTACTAAACCCTGGGGTAACTCACTTTTGGTCACTCTAAATTGGGTTTTAGTCAAATTGACGAATTTTGAAATGGCTAAGGGTGGGAGATGAGTCATGCTTTGGGAAAGACCCATCTCCCTTCCCAAAGTTTGGGGATCCCTTCACCAAGAAGACTTGGGAGGTCTTCAAGACCCCCAAGTGTGTGGGATCTCCCTCCAAGACTCTCACACATGTGTGAGACCATCTTGGAGGGAGATGGCTCTCTTGGAGAATAAAAGGATGCCATGTGGCATCCATTATCCTCATGGAGCCTTGGAGGGAGTTGCCACCTCTCCACTTGGTCTCTCACACATGTGTGAGAGCACAAGTGGATAAGGTGAGGGTTTGAATGGATTGGAGGGTGACACTTGTCACCCTCACACTCCTTCTCCCTTGCAAGTGGCATGGGATGAGGAAGGAGAAGGTGACAAGTGTCACCTTCTCATTCCTCAAGGGCAAATGTGAAGGCCTATTTTATCTCCTCTTGGAGAGGAGTTGGGGGTTCGTTTTTTTGAAATTTTCTTTCTATTCTTGGAGGTTTTGGGAGTGTTAGAGAAATTTTGGAGATTTAGAAATTTGGAGAAGTTTGGAGCTCTTCTTCAAACATGCTTCCATTTTTAGGGCTTTTGAAGGTAAGGTCCATGGCAATAGCCATTTCCCTATGCATGTTTTATTTTTGTGAATGTGTTGGAAATTTATGTTTGGTGTTGTTTTTATTTTTGTGTGGGTTGGGAGTTGGTAAGAGCACCTCCATTTGGAGGTAAGGCTCAACTTGTATGGGGTGGGGGAGAGTGAACCTCCTTGAGGTCACCTCCTTATTGTTGTACTATTTATAGCCTTGAGGGCATTCTATGGTGTTTGGGAGTATTTTTGGATGGCAAGAGTGCCATGGTGATTATGTGTTTCATGGAGATATTTATAGCCTTGAGGGCATTTTGTGGAGTTTGGGATTCTATTGGATGGCAAGAGTGCCATGATGGTTTTGAGATTTATGGAGATATGTATATTTTTACCATGGCTTGAGGCTTTGAGATTTTGTGGTTTTTGGAGTTCTTGGGGTGATCTCTTGAGTTGAGGGGTCCACTCCCCTACCCCCTCCAAACTCATTTATTGAGTTTTGTTGTGTGTAAATCCATGGGAGTATACTTTAGTGTGTTTGAAAAATTTCTTTGTTGTGGTGTGTGTGTACAAAACCGTGTGAATCCTACCTCCCTAACTCGGGGGTGACCCACTAGCGGGTCTATGGTAGGGAGGAGGGCATTCCTTAGTGGCTTGGTTCCCCATTTTGGTGTTGTATTATTGCAGGTTCTTAGTTAGAGAAAGGGAGCTTTGAAGAAGTCCATTTTAGTTTTGTTGCATTATTTGAGTTGGCTGATTTTTGAGAGTCATGGCCTTGGAGGCCTTATTGTTGAGTTGTAAATTTATTGCACTCTCCTTATACTTGTGGAAAATAAATTTCAATGTGAAAATCTTATTGTAGTGATTTCAAATATATGTTCATTATGTTTTGTGGTTTGTGCTTTTATGACTATGGAATGTTGATAAAAGAAAATATCCTTGCTATTCTATATTAAATGTTAATTCTATTTTAATATTTTGTTGCATTTAAATAATAATAAAAAAGAGAGATAATGTTGTTCACATGGTACTGAATGTGCACAGAAAATAGAAATAGGACTGTCTTGTTTCTTGTTGTTGAAAAGATGGTTGTAGAGGAAAGTTTTGTTCAAAATAAAATATGTCATTCTGTCTTAATCTTTTTGTCAAAAGAAAAGAGAAGAAACATTAGTTTTGTTTTATTTATTTGCAAAAAAAAAAGAATGTATGGTTTAAGTTATGTTCTCAAATCTGGTCATATTATTTAATTAGATAATTGTGTAAATATATATATTGGACATAATATATATATATATATATATATATATATATATACATATATATATACATATATATATATATATACATATATATATATACATATATATATATATATATACATATATATATATACATATATATAAATATATACATATATATATATATACATATATATATATATACATATATATATATACATATATATATATACATATATATATATATATATATTTCTATTGATATATTTAATTTAAACCCATTGTTAACACTGTGTATATATATATATATATATATACATATATATATATATACATATATATATATATATACATATATATATATATATACATATATATATATATATACATATATATATATATACATATATATATATACATATATATAAATATATACATATATATATATACATATATATATATATACATATATATAAATATATACATATATATATATATATATACATATATATATATATATACATATATATATATACATATATATATATATATATATATATATATTTCTATTGATATATTTAATTTAAACCCATTGTTAACACTGTGTATAAACAGTGTATATAAGTCTCTCTCTCTATATATATATACATTTGTGTATACTGTAGATGAGATACAAACTGTTTTATATAGCATACAATAAACCAGACCTTATTTTTTTAATACCAACCATTTAATACAGTAAAATAAAAGAATGAGTTTGAGTTTTAGGGTCAAACCCTAATGGTAAATGGGTTGCAGTTTTTATTTAGAACAAACAAAAAAATAATAATAAACAATAGCTTGGTGGATGGCGGCCATGGCCGCCGCCCACCAAACCTTTTATTGTAGCCGCAGGTGTGGGGAGGGGGCTCAGCCCCCTCCCCACACCATGCCCCTTCCTCTAAAAAAAAAAAAAACTTTGCATAATTTATAAAATGAAACCC
The DNA here is from genome assembly GCA_027924645.1 of Cunninghamia lanceolata. Lineage (NCBI taxonomy): Eukaryota > Viridiplantae > Streptophyta > Pinopsida > Cupressales > Cupressaceae > Cunninghamia > Cunninghamia lanceolata. Next base: position 11,280,740 of record BSBN01000320.1, read on the forward strand.
TCGCCATTCCTTCCAGCGAACTCTACCTGCCGATTCGTTCGACCTCTATGGATTTTTAGACGTTTTTGTTACCTATAAATAATGATGTGTGTGTGTGTGTGTGTGTGTGTGTGTGTGTGTGTGTGTGTGTGTGTGTGTATTGCTACATCTGTATTTTGTAACTCAAAACAAAAATATATTTACTTCAGTTTTAGGTTAAAGGTATAAATTTATATATATATGCATATACACATAAGAGTATACTTATACATATAAATATAAATATATATATTTATTAAAAAAAAGAGAAACCCTTACTATATAAACAATGAATATATACCTCTGTGCAAACAAGGAAAAAAAATCCACGGCAGCCATAGAAGAAGAAACCCCAACCTGTAAAAGAGAAAACAAGAGAAAGCAAGATTTGAAGAGAAGAAGAAAATATAAAGAAGAGGGTATACCTCTATGTATACCCTCTGTTCTAAAACTTCCATGGCTGCCCTATGAAGAAACCCGCAAAACAAAAGAAATGAAAACAATATAGAATACAAAATGAAGAAAGAAAAGAAGAATGAGAGAAGGAAAAAGATAGGGTTAGGGCAAAACAAAATAGAAAATATGGAATAAGTTTTAGGGTTGTGAGATGAGAGGGAAATTTAGGATAAGTTATTTATTATTTAATTTATTTCACTTCCATTTTGAACATGCACTTCTATCCCTCTCACTCTCCATTTGAAACTTATCCCTTAAGGTTTTATATTACTTGGGATTTTTAATTTAATTAGAGGGGTTTTAATTTATTTGTTCTAAAATTTTGGGATAGGGTAGTGGTATTTTTTTCAAGTGGGATTTTATATCTCTTTTGGATGATTTATTTTAGACCTTGTACTAAAAATTTTCCTAGTAGGGATTAATTTTAATTAGGTTGGAAATTTCGTATATTAGTTATTTTCATTAATTGCTTTGTTGGGGTGGGCATAGTGTTTTAAATTCTTTTGTGGAAAATTTTACCTTGGCTTTTAATTAATTTTATTTGTTGAAATTATATTATTAGTGGACCTTTATTATTTGGGGTTATATATTATTTTAAAGTTGATTTATTTAATTTTTGTTTAATCAAGGGGTATTTTTTCATAACGTTATTTATTAATTTTAATTTTTGATTTAATTGAATAAATATAATTACGGAATTATATTTATTCGTAGATCTTTATTATATTTTGGGATAATGTAGTTAAGATTCTAAATTAATCTTTTTACATGTGGGTTTTGATTTATTTATTTTGGAAATCATTTTTATTGCCTTAATATTGTTTTTATTTTTATTTTTATGGGTTGGGGAAAATTGATTTATTTTTTTGGAATATTATATTTAATGCTTTTAGTGGGACCATAGAATTGTATTATAATTTATTTAGTAAGGTGAGATTGTTACTCTTAAGTCCTCTAACTTTTGGGGAGATTACATTTGACTTATTAGAATAAATTTAATTGTTGGGCTATTTTTATTAGTTGGGTTATATTATTATATTTTATTTAGGGGTAATTAATTACTTGATTGTTCTATTTAATTTAATGAGTTATTAAATGGAGGACAAATTTTATAACATTGTATTTTGATTTAATTTTACCTTGATTTAATTGAATAAATATAATTGTTGGAATTATATTTATTCGTAGACCTTTATTATTTTGGGATTTATTTATTTAATAATTTTAGTTATTTTGACTTTCAATTTATTGGGTGGAAATTTTTATAAGGTTATTTAGGTAAATTTAATTTAATCTTTTTATTAAATTTTCTCATAAATATTTTAGAGGGAGACCTTTTTAAAATATTTATTTCAAACGTTAATAACGTGTTATGCTGCCGAAATTTTTCTGAGACTTAGGGCAATTATTTTAAATAAAATTCTTTTGCAATAGTTAATGTTTTAATTTTATCTTGCGATTTTTAATTTAAATATAAGCATGTTTTAGATTATTTTATGCTTTAGAATTAGGGTTGGATTTCAACTCCTGTCGTAATCGTGTCACTCACTTAGGAAACTTAGGGTTTGGGTCTATTTGATCCTATCCCCAGTAGTGACGTTCCTCACGTCGCATAACCCCCTAGTTGGCTATCATCATGCAGGAGATTGCGTATGTAAATGCTCTTCCTTGAGTTTGATTGACATGTCTACGCCTTATGCGTATTGCCACCGAGCATGCTGACGCATGCGAGGGGGTTTCTAGGGACATGTGGAAATTTTTTTGATAGTTTGTGTCATGACCACATGACAAATGTGGACATGACACCTGTGTTGTGTGTCATGACTGCATGGGAAATGTGGGCATGACAAATACTTTCAAAATTATCAATGATTGCATCAATTCTCTTTAGAGGGTCTTTTTATTCAACAAAGAATCCAAGAAATAGGGGATTCTACTTTTTCTTATCGTCTTCAATCTTTTTCAAGATATCCCATTTTCTCTTCCTACTGTATACCTCATTAAAAGTGATAAGATTTCTTATCACATCCTCATCAAATAGGACCTGATGGGATACTCCCATTTTAGTCAGAATTGATTGTCTCACAAGATTCATATGACCCTCAAGGTCACAATTCCTCTTGATGCCCAATTTCAAAGAATATTTCACCTTTAAAAAGGCTTGCAAATTTTCAAGAGTGTCAGAGCCAATAGACCAATCACCAAAAATTGTAGCATCAGGTAGAAATTTACCTTTCTTTTGTCTTTTCATTACCTCCTTTTCCATCCACATCATTTTCTACATAAACTCCATGACTACAATTTTGTCTGATACAAATTTTGGCAATATGTGATGTGGCTGGGGGAAACCATACACTCTAATTATAGTATGATCTGACATAAAAAAACCAATCAGAAAAATTATGTTTGTGGCCCTGCTCTAGTTTGTGTGCAAGTGGCCTCAACATTACTCTGACTTCCTTAGTCAACCTAGGAAACTAGATACCAAGAGAATTCAATATGTTGACAACAAACAAATCATGAAATACAATGTAGTTACCATTCCGGCAACAGGAATCCCACTTATAACACCAAAATTGAGTTAGCAATCTTTGTCCTTTCTCATCAACCATACTCAAATCCATTTTTTTTTACTATCTCCCTTTGTTATGATATAGAATCAAGTGACACAATAAATAATAAAATTTGAAATCTAAGGGTTTCTTGTTCTCCTTCACACACAAGAATCCTTCATGCAGTTTTTTCTTTATATGAGATGCAAATTCGTATTCACTGTTCACCTCTGGACGTATTCTCATAACCATCATCATTAAGCTAGTTGGCATTCTTCCTTGTGCATCAATTCCCAATGGTACAGTGCAAAATAGGTTCTCTTAAAATATACAACAAATTCTTCCAAAAGGAAAGGCTCAATAGCATTTGATGGAATCTCAATTTTTCTATTGTTGGCCCCCCTTCTCATATATATTACCAGTTCATCTCTCCTAAGTGTTTTCCTTAGGCTTATGTAATCTCGTTCACTTCTCTAAAAATCCACTTGAGTGAGAGCTTGCTTGTTCAACATAAAATAGTCAACAATTGCATTCCTGTCTACTGTCACCAATGGAAATCTATTTGGCATTCTGACTATTTTAGTGGTAGGATGGTAATATTGTGCTAGTACCCTAATCAATTCCACATCCACAAATACAACGAGCACCACCAACTTTGCCAAATCCAATTTCCATGGATATCCCACTGGTCCCTCGCCATCCTTTTTTGCATAAAAATACCAAAACAAATCCCACCCGGAGATAGGGATTGTAGCATCCTAACACCCTTCTACTGCATCTCTAAACATCTTCTTTGGACCCTTGTCTATGGACCAAGGCAATACTTCTAACAAAGATTGTTAAAGTGGCCTTTTCTTGGGAACTATAGGCCCATTACCTTTACTGGTAGACTCAAACCTCTTGGGTGCTATGTTTAATGACTTGAACATGCTAGGGTTTTTCAAAATTCAACTTACTGTACTAGCAACTAAAAAATAGAGCAAAATATATGCCAACTTCTAATCAGAGAGTGTGGGAATGAACTTACTCAATCAATTGTAGTTTGCAGGAAACACACTAAACTGAGTTGTGCCTTCTCCAAGTTATGTCTGAATTCTCTAAAATGAGTAAATGCCAAAAAATATTTGAATCTTATTTAGCCAAGGAGTTCATCATATCACCATTACTCTGGTTTGTGCCATGAGATCATGAAATCTTGGCATTCAATTCCTTTCAAATATTGGCCATTGATTTGATTTGATCTGATGACTAGGTATGCATATCAAGATTTGATAACAATTCTTGATAACCGTGACCCCACATTGAATGTGCTTGCCATTTATTTCTTTTACCGCGTCACCATAAGACTTGCCCAGACCAGTTGCGGGATAGTAGCGGCTTACAGCCACTACACTTCTATTTCATCCTTTATCGCCAGACTTCAAATGCTTAGATTGACCCCTATAGGACTGTGGTAAATTATTACCTGATGTCCTTCTATTTACCTCCCACCCACAAATGTTATGAATGACTATCGTAGGATGGCGGGGTGAAAACCCATTACATTCTTCTCTTGTCGTTCTACCGCGGGCCTCAATTGAAACCCTTGCGAGGAAGTGATAAGTGATACCTCCTAATGTTATTACTACAATGCTACTCGTTACTTTTCAAACCTCCACAAGACCGTGAGAAGAGACTATCTACACCCAAACACCACCAAGTTGCAAGCGTGAGATGAACCATCCACAGGGTAGTGGTAGCTTCTTCATATCAATCGCTTCCTACCGCCAAGCTGCAACCTATTCTTTTATGCTCTGTGAGAATGCAATATGTGCCATATTTCATTCCTCTTGTTCTTGCATAACTGCAAAATATATTTAATTAACCTGTGGGACAACGGTAATAAACAAAAACACTCATATAGTCAAAAATAGTCAAGATTGTTTCACAATAGCCATGATATATATTCCAGAGACTAGATGTTAGAGCATTTTGGTAAAAGTATAGGTTCCAAGATAGATTGAAGGAAAAGGAGACCATCAAACCGAATAGGATCAAGCAAATTCAGGAAGGTTATTAGTTAGTTGATTAAACTAGGTTATTTAATCAACTAATGATTGAGGAGGATTTTAGGATAAATTAAATAGATATTATGTATTTATTTAATTGTGGGGGAATGTTGGGGGTGATTGATTTAATTAAATAAATGTGGATTTATTTAATTAAGGATGAGACTTTAGAGGAAGGGTTAATTGGATTAGTTAATTAATTAAATAAATTATCATAATTTATTTAATTAATGTCAGAAGAATGGTTAGATTTATTAATTAAATAGCGTGACTTATTAAACTGATATTAGGAGGAATGATCAAAGTGGTTAATTAAATAAATATGATTTATTTAATTAACATTGTAAGAGGAGATGTGGGATAGATCTGTTGTGATGTTAGGCCATGGTAATATTTAGGTGTCTACATTTCTACCAGTGCATTAGTTTTTAGGTCGATGAGTAATGATCACAATTTATCTTTGGTAATTTTTTCCTTCACCATATCATGAGACAATTTTGAGGAACAAAATTGATGACAAATTTCTCTATGGGTTGCCCATGTATTTATTTTCCTTCACTAAGATATATTGAAGGAATAGGAGAGCATCAGACAAGGATCAAATGAGTGCAATCATGATTATGTTATTGGATTTCAAACTTTGTCAACAAAGATACACTATCAAATTCCTATTGATGAATTGCAAAGAATCTTTGTTAAGGGATTATTACCTACTATCCAAGCTAAGACAATGTACCTAAACAACTATTAGTCTTCCATGGATATGTGTGCAAATGTAAGAAACATTGAATTGAAACTTCTTAAGTCTAATGCACTTAAATATGGATCTCATTCTTCAAATTTTCAATAGGAAAATTTAGTTTTCAAAAGGGTGAAAATAAGCAAGAAAATCAACAAAATGCTCACCATGTTGTTAATTTACAGTCAACTTCAGATGTTATTTAACCTAATTCCCAAGGTGAACTGAGGGACAATCCTATATTATCTATTAATGTAATAATATCATAGAATACATAAAGGAAAATAGATATGTAAACCAAAACACATTCAAATATAGAAGGGTTCTAACATATATGTCACTTCTATTCAAAATAAACAAAGGAAATATACAGAGAGGTAAGATGAAAATTTGTTATACCTCTTTTACTCTACAAAATGTATAGAGTAGGCATTTGTTCAAGAATACCATCAGTTATGCTCCATGTAGATGTTGAAAAGTATCCAATATGTATGGTGCATTTCTTATATGGATGGGATGAGAACAAATGTACTCAAACTTGTATGGTGCCAACTAGATCATTGTGGCATGTGGCGTACGTGGACATCACCATGTGTCAAATGCATACAGTGCCAATTATATGATCACATTTTGCAGTACAAATGTCATTAGGTGGCACACGTATATGGAAGCATAACATGTGGTTGTTGATGTTCCATGTGTCTAACTAGCCACCAACATGTGTAGCAATGTGTATAACCACACTATCTAGATCCTTGAAGATCCATAAACCCTGAATAATGCCCCTAAACCCTAAACCCTAACCCCTAAACCATAAACCCTAAAAAATGCCCCTAAGCCCTAATCCCTAACCCATAAACTCTAAACCTGAGAAACCCTAAACCCCTAAATCCTAAACTGCAAACCCCTAAATCCTAAACACTAAATCCAAGCAACCCTAAACCTCTATCTCCCTATCTCCCTATCTCTATCATTGATGCAGGAGTGTCCATGGTTCAAGAGTAATCTTGCATCAACCAAAAACATTTGCATTTCATTTTGTTTGCAGTTCAGTTAGAAGCAGATTCTGTATCATGGTCCAGTAGCATTTCTAGATCTTGTGGAGCTAGACTTAACATCTACATCATAGCTAGAATGCAGAGATCCACACATCCATATCAAAAAGATATTGCTATTAGAAGATCAACTATTTCTCAGAGCAAAGCATCCTGATATTCACAAACAACCAGCTGAAGGAGAAACTTGCGAAAGCATTTCCTAATTTGTGGAGCCTAATGACACATCATTCAATGATCTTTGGTTCATGGCCAACCTTCCTCGAAGATCTGTACATCATTCCATTCATTTTCTAAAAGTGTTCTATACATTTAGGTCTAACCTATATGTGTACACATGTTACATCTCTTCTTTGGAATTTGTGATCTTCCTTGGCCGACGCGGAGGAATCTATTGAGCTGGACTTGATATATATTGATGTAATAGATCCTTAGGAAAGTAGTTATCAAGTAGGATTCACATAGTTGTATCTGATAGTTAGATTTATGCGAGGAGCTTCAAAGCTTTATCTTGCGCATGTATGTAACTAGGCCTATGAGCCCTAATTGCAAGCCCGCATGTTCTCGGCCGATCTCTATTTGAATTCTATGATATACTGAATGACTGAATATGCATTTGTTCTATTTCTTTGAGTTGTTTCTGTTGTGTTTATTCTTGTTGCACAGTCTGGATAGTTCATTATGTGGACCCTCCTACCGTGACTACACCAAGTGGTATCAGAGCGAAAGTTTGAATCTTTGGAGCAAATTGAATGAAGTTGGCGAGGAAATTCTATAAGATCTTGATATGGACAAATCTCTTAATTGAGTCAGGTTACTTGTGTTGCAACCAATCACTAATTGTGAGGCAGTTGTCACCTTGTAGCCCAATCACTGAACTTGAGGCAATTTACACTTGATCCTAGGAAGAATGTCACCGAGGAGAGTTGTTGCTATTGGAACAATGGCTAGTAGAATAGATGAGATTATGGAGCTAATGAAAACAATATGAATTTGATTAGATGTTGTTGAAGAAGGTAGGCAAAGAGGATTGACACTTAGACCTGATATTGAAAGCAATGAGAAAGAAGAATTTCAATCTGTTGAACAAACTAGCGAAACCCTAGGAGGTGATAAAGAAGAAGAATCAAATCAAGTGAAGATGTTGTGAGCTATTTCAAAGATTGGAAAGAGACCTAGAGTTGATGTGCTGAACTATACTGGTAATTTGAACCCTGAAGAATTGATTGACTAGATAAATGACATGGAAGAATACTTTGAATATGAGGAAATTGAAGATCCAGAGAAGGTGAAATTTGCAAAGACAAAATTAAAAGGACATACTGCTATATGGTGGAAAGTAGTTCAGTTGGAAGAAATAGAAGAGGAAAAGAAAAGATTACAAAATGGGATAGGATGGTGACAATGTTGAAGAATCAATTTATACCTATTGACTAGGAGTTGGAGCTGTTGAAAAGATTGCAAAACCTAAGACAAAAGGAGAAATCTGTGAAGGACTATACTAAAGAATTCCATAAGATGATCATAAGGACAAGACATAGTGAAGCAAGCAAGGAGAAAGTGGATAGATACATCAATGGACTGAGATTGAACATTCAAGAAGAACTAAGCTTGGTAAGGATGACATCTTTGGAGGAAGCATATTAGTTTTCCCTGCAAGTCGAAGAGAAGTTGAATAAGAGACATGATCAGAGATAGAGAGGAAGAGGAGGTAAATTTTAGAGAGGTAGGACTTATTTTGGAGGAGCCAGATCATTTCCAGAGTAGAACAATTTTGACAGCCCATTTAAGAAGGATGACAAAGATAATAGTACATACCAGAGAAATGATAGAAATTTTCATCCTAGAGGCAACTATAATTCATACCGAAATGAAGGATACAAAAGAGAAGGAAGAGGATTGGATAAGAGAACATTCAGAGGTACTTGTTTCAAGTGTGGAGATGAAGGACATAGAGCATTTGAGTGTAATCAGGGTAGTTCAAGTAAGAGGATAGAAAATAGTGGAAGAGCAGCCTATGTTGAAGAAGAACCTATTGAACTAGGTGACCCCTGTTTAGTTGGCAAACCTGAGAAAGGAGAATCACTTGTGATGAGGAGAGCACTATTTCAAGTAGAGACAAATGAGGAACCACCGCAGAGGAAGATCTTGTTCAGGACTAGATACAAATCGGGAGGTAAGTGTTGTAAAGTTGTGATTGATAGTGGTAGTTCAGATAACCTAGTTTCAGAAGAGATGGTGACTAAGCTGAAGTTAGAAATATTGAAACACCCTAAGCCCTATCAGATAGCATGGATTTAGGATGATCATAAGGTATTGGTGAGTGAACAATGTTTGGTGAAATTTCATATTAGATCTTATCGTGATGAATTCTTGTGTGATATTATGCCCATGGATGTTTGTCATATCTTGTTGGGTAGGCCTTGGCAGTATGATAGAAAAGATATACATGATGGGAGAAAGAATACATATACTATAACAAAAAATGGAAAGAGAATTACTTTGATTCCTTTGGAGGATGATCCTAAAGATGTGGTATGTGGAAATGCTTGAATCTGTTTGGTAGATGGAAGAAATGTTTTGGATGGTTTGAGACATGAGAATATGTGTTATGCCTTGATCCCTAAGAAGCCTAAAGCATTGAAGAAAGAAACTGAACCAGAGGAGATAAGAGATTTGTTGACAAAGTATGAAGACATCATATCAGATAATATCCCTGATTGATTGCCACCTATAAGGAGTATCAGTCATCACATGGATCTTATTCCTAGAGCAAGTTTACCTAACAAAATAGCACACCGGATGACACTAATAGTGACTGAAGAACTGAATAGATAGATACAAGAATTGTTGAGGAAAGGTTTGATCAGAGAAATCTTGAGTCCTTGTGTAGTACTTGTAGTGTTAGCACTGAAGAAGGATGGAGAATGGAGAATGTGTACTGATTCCAGAGCGATAAATAAGATCATAGTTAAGTATAGATTTCCTTTACCTAGAATGGATGATATCATGGATTGTTTGAGTGGAGCAAGATATTTCACAAAGATAGACTTGAAAAGTGGATACCATCATATCAGAATTAGAGAAGGTGATGAATGGAAGACTACTTTTAAGACAAATTAAGGATTGTATGAGTGGTTAGTGATGCCTTTTAGATTAACAAATGCACCGAGTACTTTCATTAGGTTGATGAATGAAGTCTTGAAGAAATTTTTGGGTAATTTTGTGATTGTATACTTGGATGATATTTTGATTTTCAGTAAGACAAAAGAGGAATATTTGTGGCATATTAGACAAGTTTTGCAGAGACTAAGAGAAGAGAAATTGCTAATAAACATCAAGAAGTGTAGTTTCATGAAGGAAGAACTAGTATATTTGGGATTTGTGATTTCTGTGGAAGGATTGAAGATGGACCCTAAGCAAGTGAGCAATTATTGAATGGCCTACACCAAAGAGCATTAGAGAAGTTAGATCATTTCATGGATTGGCTAGTTTCTACCAGAAGTTCATCAAAAATTTCAGTTCAGTTTGTAACCCTATGATAGAGACAATGAGAGGTAACAGAAAGGATTTCAAGTGGACATCTGAAGTAGATAAAAGTTTTGAGTTGTTGAAGCAGAAAGTGACAAAGCAACCTATTTTGGCATTACTGGATTTCAATAAGGTATTTCAAGTTGATTGTGATGTGAGTGGAAGTGCAATTGGAGCAGTGTTAAGTCAAGAAGGTAGACCTATAGCATATTTTAGTGATAAGTTGAATGATGCAAGGAGAATATATTCAATTTATGATCAAGAGTTCTATGCCATAATTCAAGCCTTGAAGAAGTGGAGACATTGCTTGTTGCCTAAGGAGTTTGTGTTGTATACATATCATCAAGATTTGCAATATTTGAACAATCAAGGTAAGTTGAATCAACGATATATGAGGTGGGTAGAGTTCATACAGAGTTATACTTTTATGTTGAAGTATAGGAGTGGTAAATCAAACAAAGTTGTTGATGCCTTGAGTAGAAGAAGAAACTTGTTGACAGAGATGAGAATCGAGGTGTTGGGTTTTGATGAATTAAAGAATATGTATGAGGGAGACACTAATTTTCCAGAACCTTGGAAAGTATGTAAGGAACCTGTTGTGACAGATAGAAGTAAGTGGTTGGACTATTTCATTCAAGAAGATATGTTGTTCAGAGGAAGTCAGTTGTGCATACCTAGAAGTGCCATGAGAGATAATTTGATCAAAGAGAAGCATAGTGGTGGATTGGCAGGACATTTTGGCATTGATAAGACATAGGCTTTGGTAAGTGAAAATTACTTTTGGCCTCAGATACATAAGGATGTTTAGAGATTTGTGCAGAGTTGTAGAATTTGTCAAGTTGTAAAAGGGAATAGTCAGAATACTAGATTGTATAAACCTTTGACAATACCGAAGAGACCTTGGGAAGATATAAGCATGGATTTTGTGTTGGGATTGCTGAAGAGACAAAGAGGACATGATTCAATATTTGTAGTGGTTGAAATTTTTTCAAAGATGGCTCATTTCATACCTTGTAAGAAGACAATTGATGCAGTGCATGTAGCTGACCTATTTTTCAAGGAGATTGTAAGATTGCATGGATTACCTAAGAGTATAGTTTCAGATAGAGATACAAAGTTTGTTGGATACTTTTGGAGGACACTTTGGAAGAAGATGAAGATAGATTTGAAGTTTAGTTCTAATTTTCATCCATAGATAGATGGACAGATAGAGGTAGTGAATAGGATTTTGGGAAATTTTTGAGATGTTTGGCTGGAGAGAAGACAGGAAGTTGGGATTTGATTCTTTCACAAGCAGAGTTTGCATACAATAATTTAGTAAAAAGGAGTACCAGAAGAACACCTTTTGAGATTGTGACCAAAGTGCATCCTAGAGGAGTGGCAAAATTGAGAGATATTAGTACAAAGGAGAAGAGTGCAAAAGCAGAAGAATTTGCAGATCACATGAAGACAGTGCATAATCAAGTTAAGAAGCATTTGGAGAATATGAATAGTAAGTATAAAGAGAAGGATGATGAGAAGAGAAGACATAAGGAATATGAAGTTGGAGATGAAGTGATGGTGTACTTGAGAAAAGAAAGATTTCCATTTGGGACATATAACAAGTTGAAGATGACAAAGTTTGGACCTTGTAAGATACTCAGGAAATTTGATTCAGGGAATGCATATGAAGTGGAATTACTAGAGACATTGGGTATTTCACCTATTTTCAATATTGTAGACCTATATTAGTATCATGAAGCAGAGTTTAGTGACAGCACAAAACAAGACTTGAACAAGCAGTTGCCACAAGAAGCACTGGAGTAGATTGAAGATGTCTTAGACAGTAGAGTTGGACATAGCACTAGAGGAAGACAATAAAAAGAATATCTTGTGAAGTGGAAAAGCAGACTAGAAGAGGATTCATCATGGATTTCTCAGGCTGAGGTGGACCGTCTTGGTTCTGCCCTAGCCCTAGCAAAGTGAGGGACTCACTTTTTCAATAACCCTAGATGTCTGATGCAGGAGCATCCCTAGTTCAAGAGAAATCTTGCATCAACCAAAAATATCTGCATTTCATTTTGTTTGAAGTTCAATTTGTTTCTTTTTTGTTTAGTTCAAGCAGTTCAATTAGAAGTAGATTTTGTATTGTGGTCCAATAGCATTTTTAGATCTTGTGGAGCTAGACTTAGCATCTACATCATATTCATAATTTAGAGATTCACACATCCATACCAGAAAGATATCGCTATCAGAAGATCGATTGTTTCTCAAAGCAAAGCATCCTGATATTCACAGACAAACAGCTGAAGGAGAAACTTGCGGAAGCATTTCCCGATCTATGGAGCCTAATGACACATCATTCAATGATCTTTAGTTTGTGGCTGACCTTCCCTAAAGATCCGCACATCATTCCATTCATTTTTCAGAAGTGTTCTATGCGTTTAGGTCTGACCTATCTATGTACACATGTTACATCTCTTCTTTGGAATTTATGATCTTCCTTGGCCGACACGGAGGAATCTATTGATCTAGACTTGATATATATTGATGTAATAGATCCTTAGGAAAGTAGTTATCAAGTAGGATTCACATTTTTGTACCTAATAGTTAGATTTCTGTGAGGAGCTTCAAAGCTTTATCTTGTGCATGTATGTAACCAGGCCTGTGAGCCCTAATTACAAGCCCGCATGTTACTGGCCGATCTCTATTTGAATTCTATGATATACTGAATGACTAAATCTACATTTGTTCTATTTCTTTGATTTGTTTCCGTTGTGTTTACTCTTGTTGCATGGTCCAAATAGTTCATTCTATGGACCCTCCTACCATGACTGCACCAATCATTTCTGTACTTCTCAATATCTCTCCCTATGTCTCTGGCCATGTCCCTCACTCTCTATATCTCCCTATTGGTCCTCTCTCTCTAAACACTAAACCCTAAACCTCTAAACCTTAACCCCTTAACCATAAACCCTAAACCCTAAATAATGCCCCTAAACCTTAACCCCTAAACCCTAAACTCGAGCAACCATAAACCCCTATCTCCCTATCTCTCCCTTATCTCCCTATCTCTATCATCCCTCTACCTCTCAATCCTTCTCCCTATTTATTTGTACATCTCACTCGCTCTCTATATACCTATCTCTCCCCTCTGTCTCCTCTATCTCTCACGATCTGTCTCCTCTCTCTCTCTATCTAGCTATCTCCAAACCTGAGTAACCCTAAACCCCTAAACTCTAAATCTGTCAACTCTAAACCTCTATCTCCATATCTCTCCCCTATCTCCCTATCTCTATCATCCCTCTACCTCTCAATCTCTCTCCCTATGTCCCTAGCCATGTGTTAAACCCTAAAATATGAACCCTAAACTTGAGCAATGCTAAACTCATAAACACTAAATAGTGCCCCTAAACCCTAACCCCTAACCCCAAGTCTCTCCCTCTCTCTCTCTGACCTATCTACCTCCTAGTGAAATCTTTTTCCTAGCTTTCCTAGTTTCCTTTTCCTTTCCAATTTCCCTTTAGATCCCATAAAATTTTCCTTGTTTTACTTTTTTCCACCTCTCCTCTCATCATTCTTCCCATCCAATAAACTTTAGTTTTATCTTGTTTCCATTTCATCCTACCAATTTATATCCTCATCCCTCTTTTCATATCCTAGTTTTCTTGTTTCCATTTGCTTTGTTAATAAGGGAGACAGATAGAGACAAAGAGGGAGAGAGAGAGAGAGAGTCCTAGTTTTCTTGTTCATTTCCTTCATCGATAAGGGAGAGGGAGAATTAATAGAAGGGAGAGATAGGAAGACATAAGAATGATAGAGGGAGAGAGGCAAGAGATAGAGAGATAGCTAGGTAGAGAGAGATAGAGAGGAGACTGATAGGGAGAAATAGAGGAGACAGAGGGGAGAGATAGGGAGATAGACAAGAGTGACTAGAGAGATGTCTAGAGAGATAAGGAGATGGAGGAATGATAGGGGAGAGAGTGCAAGAGATAGGGAGAGATAGATAGGTAGAGAGAGAAAGGATATATATTGGGAGAGATAGAGGAGAAAGAGCGAGAGATAGGGAGATAGAGAGTCAGTGAGATGTCTAGAGAGATAGGGAGAGAGATTGAGAGGTAGGGAGATGATAGAGATAGGGAGATAAAGGTTTAGGGTTTCTCAGGTTTAGTGTTTAGGGGTTAGGGATTAGGGGCATTATTTAGGGTTGAGGGATTTAGAGAGAGAGAGAGACTTCTTTTGACATGCAATCATAAACCCTGAATAATGCCCCTAAACCCTAAACCTGAGCAACCCTAAACCTCTAAACCTTAAATAATGTCCCTAAACCCTAACCCCTAACCCCTAAAACATATATAAACCCTAAATAATGCCCCTAAGCCCTAACTTGTAACCCATAAACCCTAAACTTGAGACACCCTAAACCCCTAAATCCTAAACCCCAAACCCCTAAACCCTAAACACAAAACCCAAGCAACCCTAAACCTCTATCTCCCTATCTCTATCGTTCCTCTACCTCTCAATCTCTCTCCCTATGTCTCTGGCCATGTTCCTCACTCTCCATATCCCTATCTCTTCCAAATATGTCTCTGGCTATGTACCTCACTCTCTATATCTCCCTATTGGTCTTCTCTCTCTAAACACTAAACCCTAAATAATGCTCCTAAACCTTAACCCCTAAACCCCTATCTCCCTATCTCTATCATCCCTCTACCTCTCAATCCTTCTCCCTATCTCTCTAGATATCTTGCTCACTCTCTATCTCCCTATCTCTCCCCTTTGTCTCCTATATCTCTCCCTACATGTCTCCTCTCTCTCTCTATCTATCTAGCTATCTCCAAACTTGAGCAACCCTAAACCCCAAACCCCTAAACCCTAAATCCAAGCAACTCTAAACCTCTATCTTCCCATCTCTCCCCTATCTCCCTATCTCTATCATCCCTCCTTTCAATCTCTCTTCTTATGTCCCTAGCCATGTGCCTCACTCTCTATCTCCCTATCTCTCTCCACAGTCTCCTCTATATCTCCCTATCATTCCTCTCTCTCTATAAACCCTAAACCCTAAACCTCTAAACCTAAACCCCTAACCCCTAAACAATAAACCCTAAACCCTAAATAATGCCCCTAGACCCTAACCCCTAACCCCTAAACCTAAGAAACCCTAACCCCTAACCCCTAAACCTAAGAAACCCTAAACCCCTAAACCTTAAACCACAAACCCAAGTAACCCTAAACCTCTATCTCCCTATCTCTCCCCTCTCTCCCTATCGCCTTTGTCCTTCTACCTCTCAATCTCTCTCCCTATGTCTCTAGCCATGTCCGTCACTCTCTATCTCCCTATTGGTCCTCTATCTCTCTCTAAACCCTAAACCCTATACCTCTAAACCTTAACCCCTAACCCCAAAACCATAAACCCTAAACCCTAAATGATACTCCTAAACCCAAGTAACCAAAAATTAGGTGCTAAATTAGGTACTAAATCAGGCACTAAATCAGGCACTAAATCAGGTGCTAAATTAGGTGCTAAATCAGGTGCTAAATCAGGTTCTAAATCAGGTGCTAAATCAAGCACTAAATGTGGTGCTAAATTAGGTGCTAATTAGCGCCTAATTTAGCACCTACTTGTTCTAATCGATGCAAAAAATGCCAAAAATAGTGCCATCCCAATAAATAGCACCAACTTTTTCAAAAAAATTAGAGAAAAATACATTAAAACAGTGGGTGGAAGCAAAAAATGGAGCAAAAAAGGGAGCTAATCACAGGGATTTGTTTTAGTGTCTATGCATTTGTGACCCTGCATCATCCTCAATTACAACTTGAATTGGCTCATCTCCATCATCATCATTAGTAAATTTTGAGTGGAAAATGGTGGTCTATCTATCTCCCAAGGCCTAAGTGGTGAGTTTTGGTGCCAAGTTATATATTTGAGGTTTTAGGGGAATATCCTACTAGATAACAAACTATTTGAGGATCCACTTATAATGAGAACACTCCAAATATGTAGACAAATACTATTATTATGTGTAGAACTACTAAGGTGGCAATATACATGCATTAGAAATGTAAAAGGCAAGTATAATAAATACCTTGTATTTTCTCATGAAATGTAAGAGGTTGTAAAAAATTCCATGATAGCTCATTTTTGTTGAATCTTTAAAAATTCATTTTAAGGACACTTCTCACTAGATGTGTTGATGTGGAGAGTTGAATGATGAGTCACATCTCTAAACCTTAGCTGTAGATACATAAGAGTCCATATCACATTTCTAAAAAAATAGAGGTCCTACAATATTCCATGTAACTTCTACATGGTCGTAAAGTTATCCCTAATGACTAATAGCTCCTCTCCCCTAATGTTAGTGAGCATTTTTTTGTTTTGTTTAAATTGATCTATTAATTTAAAAGTTATTATGATTATTTGTATACATAGAGTCTTACATTCTTGTCATTTTTCATACATAAAATATTAGTTGGTTCATCCATGATGAGTCCTTCTCAATCGATGCAGGAGGCCTCATTGGTGGTATGTGCTTGTTTTCAAGTAGACAAGTTTTTGTTTAGTGCAGTCTAGATTGTTTATATGTAACACATCTAACCTTTTTAATGTATGCATTTCCTTTTTGTTATTAATTATATATTAATTTATTTCAATGTTATTTTACTATTATAGTTTATTGTGAAAGTGACTGATGTGGCACCTTTTCCATTATGCTTCAGGACACCTGATTGTCTTAAGAGACAATCATTTGTAGAACGACTCTCTGAGCGACAAGAATGAGTTGAGGTAATTGATTTGAATTTTTCTAAATAATTGATAGTTTAGAGAGGAATTATAGTTGATTGTAGTGATTTAGATCTATGTTAATA
This sequence comes from Cunninghamia lanceolata, assembly GCA_027924645.1. Taxonomy (NCBI): domain Eukaryota; kingdom Viridiplantae; phylum Streptophyta; class Pinopsida; order Cupressales; family Cupressaceae; genus Cunninghamia; species Cunninghamia lanceolata. The sequence continues at coordinate 11,297,985 of BSBN01000320.1, forward strand.
AATGAAAGTTCTAAAATGTAGTAGATAACATTCTATTTACTAAATCTAACTTATTTATATTTACCATTGAACTAATTAATCAAATTTGTGGTTTGACTTGTCAATACAGTCAACTTTGCATCCATCAACTACTAGACATCATAGCACGAAGAGGATATTTTTTGAGGATCCATCACAGGTTGAGGATTCGCTAGAAACATAGGGTCAAGTGGACCTTTAGTATTTGATGTAGCTATTCAGCATATAGATTGTATATAGATTTTGAGATGACATATGCCACATTTTGTAAAAAATGTTTTGAGTTGGCATATTTGCCAAATTTTTGTATATGTCTACCATTATGGACTAGATTTTAATATATATATATGTGTGTGTGTGTGTGTGTGTGTGTGTGTGTGTGTGTGTGTGTGTGTGTGTACATACTCTTATATATATATATATATATATATATATATATATATATATATATATATATATATATATATATATATCTACACACACACCTTGATATACAATATAATCTAAATTCCTTATGTACATGTATTCCTACTTTGAAACTTAAAAGTTTAATGTATAATCAGTTTACAATGGTTGAGTTATGATCAATAACATGTTATAGATTGATTTCTTGTTATATATGATGGTTTTTCTTGGTAGAAAGATGATATATGTAGTTTCATACCGCAATACATAACTTGATCTTAATTGCCACGTGATTTTAGTTTTAGTTAGATATAGGATTATCTTAGAACATTTGACATGTGATCTTTTTTCCTTCAAATGATAATGCATTGTCCAAACACCATTAAGAAGACCTTCTTGTTGTTTTCATACTGATGACTATCTTATTGCTAGCATAAAACCAAATATTTGTACATAAGTAGATGTTACATGAGTTAATATGTATTTCTATATATGAATAACCTAATTAGTAATAATTAATAAAAAGAAGCATAATTGCAATCATATGAAATCTTTATTTAACATTTCATTTTAATTTATGATAAATTAGTACTACTTGTTCAAAAATTGTTTATGCTAAATTATTACATGGATTCTTAGTGTTAGTTAACATATTTGTTGACTGGACTCTTTTTGTATACATCTCATAATAATCATGATATTGAAACTACTAGATTTGATATGATAATCATTGATAATTTCTCATATTACATGTTATTGTTGGCAAGAGACACTATATGGATTCATGGTTGTTGTCATTGATGGCAACAAAGGTCATCCCACATATCCGCAAGTCATGATGTGTCTCTACCGGAAGTCAGAATAAAGAATGTTGTGGTCCGGTGAAGAAGAACAGAGCATGTGGCAAGGTCCGACAGATTGGTCCGGACCTCTCAGAGGAAGTGTCTTGGTGCAGTGCGGATTTGGGGAAGTCAAGAGGACTACCTTTAGTAGTATATTCCAAGGATTTAGCCTCCGGTGATGGACAAGGAAAAAGATATGAATGGTTAAGTACCGGATTCCTGAGAGACAGTGAAAACAGAGGAAGAACTGACTGACAGAGTATCAGACTGCTTTCCGGATGGGTTACTGTTGATGACAGAGGTTGTGAAGGCATGAATCATGTTTGGCCGACATGATTAATGATATCTACAAGTATATGCTTGATCCGCATTGCTTGGTGAGGAAGGATTCAGCCGACAGAATGAGAGTTTGTAAGAAACTAGACTGTTCCGGATGCCGACTAGAAAGGTGATGAAATTACTTGTGCGGATATATATAGAGGATGGATTTAGTTGTGAAATGAGTGTTAGTGTGGAGAGATATGCGAATAAGTCCAGAGAAAGAGCAGAGGTAGCAAAAGGGATCCGGTATGTGAAAGATAGCAGAATAAAGAACAGAGGAAAGATGAAGTGCAGCAGATCAGTGTACTGAGCCTAACCGGAACTGAACTCCAGCATATGCAGATGCTTCCAATCAGTTCAAGACTGTGATTCTCATCACTTGTAGATAGTGTGTCTTCTTGTAGGCAGTGGGCCTCTTGTGAGCAGTGTGCTCGGGCAGTGAGCCCTAATTGGCAAGTGCCATTTTTGTAATTTCCTATTCTTCTAACAGAGAATAATTCTTGGGTTAATCACCCCGTGGTTTTCTCCCTTAACAAGGTTTCCACGTCAAAAATACTGTGTCATGTGTTTCTTATTTCATGGTTAATGTTTTTGTGTTTGATTTTATGCTACATCAATTAAAAGGAAAGTTCAATAAGGGAAATAATTAGGATAACTGATTCACCCCCCCCCCTCTCAGTTATCAACAATTGGTATCAGAGCTAGGTTCCTCCTAATAGAGCCTAACAGCTTGAGGAAGATCTGGGATTTCAAATGGATGCATATGGTTTAAGGGAGCAACTCAAGACTGCCCTTGAGGATCTTGAACAGTCAAATTCTGAAGTCAGTGAATTAAAGGAAAGACTCAAACAGGCTGATGAATTCATGAGAGAATTAAAAGACAAATTAAGTCTCTCTATGAAAAAGAGAAAGGAGCTGCTTCAACAGTTGGCAAGACAAAGTGAAGAAAGCAATACAAATGGAGAATTGACTGAGCAAACCAAGTTATGTGAAAAGTTATCAAAAGAAGTCATTATGATAAGACATGAAATGGAATCAGGAACTATAAAGTTTACTCAAGAGATTGAAGAAAAAAGAAAGGCTGAAGACAATCTAAAACAATCTCTTAAAGAAAAATCAGAAGAATGCCACCAGATGGACAGGATTATCAGACACCTTGAATCTGATCTTGAAGATGCCAAAGATAATGAAGGAAAACTTGAGGATCAAATTGCCTCTCTCAAAAGAGACCTTCAAACAGCAAATGAATATAAAGAGAAATTCAAGATAAGTTCTGCTCAACTTGAAGTTCTTCTTGGAAGTCAAAAGAGGACAGATGACAAGTATGGCTTGGGATATGAGAAAGGAGAAAGCTCCGGATCCGGTCAGAAGAATCTTGGATCAAAAAATCCAAGGAGCAGGCCTAGAAGACCTCCGGTAAGACAACCAAATGCTCAAAGATATCCATCCTTCAATGGATACTGCCACAACTGCAACCACTTTGGTCACAAAGCTAATCAGTGCAGAATGAGAATGAATCAGAATAATTCATCCTTCTCCGGACAGTGCTTCAACTGCAAAAGGTATGGACACAAATCCCATGAATGCAGAATTATGCAAGTAAACAAATCATTCAAAGGTAGATGCTTCACATGCAATAGAATAGGTCATATGGCAAATCAATGCAGATCAAGAGGATATCAGTCAAATATGCAAAGAAATGTTATTTGCCAAATCTGCAATAGGTCCGGTCATAATGCTAAAGTCTGCAGAAACAAGAATCAGAACAAAAGAGGTCCGGTGTATAATCAGAATCAAGACAAGGGTAAACAAAAGATGAATGCGGATGAGGTTAGGAATCAGATGAGCAAGATTTGGGTGAAGAAAAGTTCAGAAAATGTAGAGGTTGGATCCGCACCAGACTCTGGTGCTGATATTTCTTCCAGAAATTAAAAGTGAGCTCAGGCTCAGGGGGAGACTCAAAGAAAATCTTGTTCCCCCAGCCAAACAAGTGGTGCCGGATGTGGTACAAGATGCGGATCAAAGGGTTTGTAGATATGAATCTTGAGATACTTCAGTCAAGTTTTCAGAGGTCCGCATGGAGTTATGAAGAAGCTATGATCGATCAAATAAGACCTGTTCAGGGAAATGCTCCGGTATGATAGAGGATTACAAAAAGGTCCGGAAAGATCCGGAAATGCACTATCTTGTTCTGCGGATTGGACAGAGTGTTTGAGATGATCTTGTAATATGCTATCTCGATTTATTCATGATTGAAAGATCCGGATGATATCCACAGATCAGGACTAATCCGGGATACTCCAAGCTATCCAGACAAGGCAAACCGGAATGATGTAGGTGAAGCATTTATTGCAGACAGGTATTAGGGTTCACGGAGCAATTTAAGGGATTTCTCAAAGGTCATTTGCTCATTCTGCACTCGAGAAGAAGCGAAAAGTGGAGCTCTGCAACAAGGTTCATCAAGCACCAAGGATCTCCTGCCAAAGCTATTGTATAAAGAAATCAATCCAACCACTCCATGCAAACCGAAGGCGCATAAGGTATTCTCCGTTTTTCGTTACCTCACTGCAAATCTTTGAAGAATGGCTACTCCAAACATAGTTAAGATCTCTGATAGACCTTGCCCCTCATTCAAGAAACATCCCTACAAATCATTGGAGGTAGACCCACTAGGAGCCTTCTCTAGTGTTCCCCACGGAGTTTTACACACCGAAGACATTAGGGTTTACATACATGCAAACATTGAGGAATTTGGGGAATTCAAATTAAGAGACCTCTATCACAAGCAGCTGATTGACAATGCCTTTGAGCTTAAACCAGAGTATAAGGATATTCAGAAGAAACAATTTGAGCAATTTATTCATTTCCCCTGTTTTGAAGAGGATGAATGGGTCCGGTATGTACTGAGCAGAATGCATGACAACTTTCTATGGCTAGATAGACCCTGCAAGATCACAAAAGAGGCAATTAGAGCAGTAACTGGCCTACACTCTTCCGGAGGAGTACCTATCCTCAAATCTGTCAAGAACAACATTGTAACTGAGGCCACCGGATCAAAATTTGACAAAAGGGCAATGACCATTGAAGACATCTCCGATCCGGATATCAAATATGCATCAATGATAATAGGATACAAGATCTATCACTCCAGCAGGGAGAATTCTGTATCCGGAACTGCAATATACACTGCTTATGAAATGTTAAGAAAGAATGCAGAATATGATCTCTGCGAACTATTACTAAGCCAATTAATGGAAAACATACAGAAAATCAAGAAGGATAAGAAGAATTCCTTTAAGTATGGTACTCTGATTGTATGTCTATTCTTCTACTTCATGAATGAGCTACCCGGAACAAGTGGATGGGTATGGCAAAATGACAAACCTGTTGCAGTCCAGATAAGAGACTATTTGCATGGACTTGGGGATGCAAAAGCGAGAAATACAGCTCTATGGGGATACTTCAAAAACTTTCAGAGCATGATGCAAGCAAGAGAGAGAATTCCCCAGTCTCTCATTGAGAAATACAAGGACTCAGTGTGCTTTATGGTTGACACTAATCAGTGCCTAATGGAGGCAGTGGAGCCAAGGACTGTCTGGATCATGCCCATGGGGTATGAAGTTGATGAACAGATAGTGGAGCTACATGTTCAACACATGCTAAGTCAGCCCAAAGATCCTAAGGCAGAAAGGTTTGGAACCTTTGAGGAGCTGAGTGTAAAGATACATGTAGAACTCAGGGAACCTGAGATTAAAAGAAAGGTAAGAAAAGAAGTAGAGCACATTGCTCAAGGCCTAGGTATCTCAAAGGAGGCACTTGATGCCGGCCGGGAAAAGAGGAGGAAGGCCGAGGAAGAAGAGAAAAGCAAAGAAAGTGCTCCGGTTGGAGCTCCCACCCGGACCAGATCAACAAAGAGATCTGCACCTCCCTCAACCAAAAGTTCAAAACCGGAAGTCCAGGCATCCGGTAAGAGATCAAAGGCAAAAGCCACAAGGGCTTATGGAAGCCAAAAGGATGAAGAGGAGACAGAATCAGATGAAGGAGTAAGAGAAGTAAAGAAACAGAAAAAGAAAGGATCCGGTAAGCCCTCCACAGGCCAAGACAAGGAGGAAATGGCAGAGGTAACTGTTGAAAAGCCCACTCTGTCACTAGAGAGCATAATCAAGTCGGTCACGGTGGATGGAAACCTTCAACCAATGACTGAATCATATGATGACTTCAGTGAGGCCAACCAAAAGACTCTGCAGGAGGCCACAGTGAAATATCTTAACATATACAATAAGGCTTTCATTGAGATCATATCTCTCATTCCTAAAAGCCTAGAGAAGGAAATGGAAGTAAGAAAGAATAATGCTCATGCCAAAGATCTTGAGATCCGGGAGCAGATAGCTATTCAGCTATATCCTCAAATTGATCCCAAGACCATGAACATTATCTTCAAAGACTGCAAAGATGAGTTCAGAAGCAAAGCCAGGATGAATCAACTCATGCTTGGCGAGACTGACAAAGTGGCCCAAGAAACAGAAGAGATCCTCCGGAAGGCCTTCAAAAGGTTCAATCTTCCTGTTGTAGAGGACTTAGGTGCAGAAACAGCTGCTGATTTGGAATCTTCTGTTCCGGAAGAAGTGAGCCCTGAACAGACAAGTGAGGACTTGGGACCCTCTGCTCCAGAAGAAGTGGCCCATGAACAAGTTAGCATCTCTCCTCCGGTTTCCCCTACAGTCTCCAGATCCAAAGAAGAAGAGCAATTACAGGAGAAGGAAGCAGTGGTGAAGGACAAAGAGGTTGACAGTTCTAAGACTGCAGAAGAGAAGAAACATCTGTCTCCGGCAAGAGACACTGCACAAACTGTTCAACAATTTTTGAGTAAAGAAACTCTAGAGATTGATGAACCGGAGCTTCTAAAAGGCCCATTTGATTTTGACTCTCTCTCTCCGGTACAAACAATGAAGATAGCTTCATTTGCAAATGCCAAGGCAAATGAAAAGCTCCTGAAGTCTCATATGGAAGACTGTGAGTTGATAGAGGCTGCTTCCGGAGTACTTGTGAAGATCATGCCATCAATCCAGATAGATCCGACAGCCTCCACTTCCGGTAATCTAAAAACCTTAGTCAGCAGTGTTGATACACATTTTGATTCTTTAGAAAAATCAGCTGAAGAAAAGGTCCGGAAGGAATTTTTGGATAAGAGATTTTCAGAGATATTAGAATTAATCTCTAAAGACAAAAAGATTGTAAGCATTGGAATAAAGAGCTTAGAGAATGCTCTTAAGGATGGCGGTGATATCTATAAATTTTGTATATCCTGGTCAAAGGCAACAGCAGCATTTGACAAGAAAATAAAAGAGGAACAGGATAAGCTACAAAGCTTATCTCAAAGTTTTGATCCTCTCTCTTCCTCTATAATAAATCAAGAATGTCAGACTATTGCAGTCTTGAATGAAATAAAGAATCTTGAGAAGGAAAGGAAGAACATCACCAACCGGATGGGAGAACTTAGAAGGATTATAATCCCTAAGTTGGAAACCATGCATGAGGCCATCAGTGATGCTAGGACCACCGCCCAAACAAAAGATCCAATAGATCTCAAGCGGGCAGAAGCGTTTGCATTTTTGTTAAGTGGTCACATTTCAATTTTGGACAGAATGAAGCAAAGTTGGGCTACCGAAATGATTCAATTACAGACATCCTTTGCAGACATTCTTCAATATATGTGAGTATGTAAATATGCGGCTAAGTATAAGAAATTTTTGAAAATTTTGATATGCGGACCCTACCCTTTGCCATTGATGTCAAAGGGGGAGTGAGGAGCAGTGAAAAATGAGGAATCCAACTAAGGGGGAGTTCCGGAAATTGTATATAAAGACAGAGCATCAGCAAAGGGGGAGCATAGTGAAAACACTTAGTCATTTTTCACTAAGTGTTGCCATCAATGCCAAAGGGGGAGATTGTTGGCAAGAGACACTATATGGATTCATGGTTGTTGTCATTGATGGCAACAAAGGTCATCCCACATATCCGCAAGTCATGATGTGTCTCTACCGGAAGTCAGAATAAAGAATGTTGTGGTCCGGTGAAGAAGAACAGAGCATGTGGCAAGGTCCGACAGATTGGTCCGGACCTCTCAGAGGAAGTGTCTTGGTGCAGTGCGGATTTGGGGAAGTCAAGAGGACTACCTTTAGTAGTATATTCCAAGGATTTAGCCTCCGGTGATGGACAAGGAAAAAGATATGAATGGTTAAGTACCAGATTCCTGAGAGACAGTGAAAACAGAGGAAGAACTGACTGACAGAGTATCAGACTGCTTTCCGGATGGGTTACTGTTGATGACAGAGGTTGTGAAGGCATGAATCATGTTTGGCCGACATGATTAATGATATCTACAAGTATATGCTTGATCCGCATTGTTTGGTGAGGAAGGATTCAGCCGACAGAATGAGAGTTTGTAAGAAACTAGACTGTTCCGGATGCCGACTAGAAAGGTGATGAAATTACTTGTGCGGATATATATAGAGGATGGATTTAGTTGTGAAATGAGTGTTAGTGTGGAGAGATATGCGAATAAGTCCAGAGAAAGAGCAGAGGTAGCAAAAAGGATCCGGTATGTGAAAGATAGCAGAATAAAGAACAGAGGAAAGATGAAGTGCAGCAGATCAGTGTACTGAGCCTAACCGGAACTGAACTCCAGCATATGCAGATGCTTCCAATCAGTTCAAGACTGTGATTCTCATCACTTGTAGACAGTGTGTCTTCTTGTAGGCAGTGGGCCTCTTGTGAGCAGTGTGCTCGGGCAGTGAGCCCTAATTGGCAAGTGCCATTTTTGTAATTTCCTATTCTTCTAACAGAGAATAATTCTTGGGTTAATCACCCCGTGGTTTTCTCCCTTAACAGGGTTTCCACGTCAAAAATACTATGTCATGTGTTTCTTATTTCATGGTTAATGTTTTTGTGTTTGATTTTATGCTACATCAATTAAAAGGAAAGTTCAATAAGGGAAATAATTAGGATAACTGATTCACCCCCCCCCCCTCTCAGTTATCAACAGTTATACATGCAAGATACATGTTAAAAATGACAAAACTTATGATGTTTTTCATTAAAAGATATCTGTCACACCTCATTTTAAAACTAACATGTTTATTTTTCATTATTTTCTAGAAGACAAATAATAGTCAAATAAAATATTATGATTAAAGTAATGATAAAAAGAATGCATTTGCTTTATATTAGTTTATATGCAAAGAATAATTGTTTATGACGTTATTATTAATCACATGGTTAAATAATGTAATGGACTAATGACCATCGTGTGACTGAGGTGGATGCAAGAACAGTGTTTTTCCCCTCCAAGATGAGGAGAGAGAGTATCACTATGGAAACACACACACATATACCTATTAGAGGATAAGTCAGTTTTGGATTATATCCCTATGTCTCTAATCATCTTAGAAATATTTATGATTAGCATAGAGATCATTTTATGTCATCATCAAGTCAATGGTTAAATCTTCTTCACTGACATATAGTAGCATAGTGTATGTCTTTGAATGCCAAGTCAACATGAGTAATCAACTAAACAAGTTTAATTTTTGTCATTGAGATCTTAGTCAACTTTGTGAGAATCCTTCGTCGATAATTGTGATCATGAATAAGCATAATTAGCATTCAAAAGTACGTAATAGAGACATCTATGAGATAGGTGTATTATTGTTTATTTTTAAATTATTATTATTATTATTATTATTATTATTATTGTGTTTAAGCCTAGTCCTGCTTAAGAATAATGTTTAGAAGAGGTAAAAGTCTCTCTTTTTCACCCTAGGCATACTTCCTAGATGCTTGGGGAGTGGGGGAAGGAGCAGTAGCTCCATACTTCCCACCTTTTTCTGCATGTGAGAGCTATGGAGGAGTGGAGAGAGATCAATGGGTGATGCATTTAATAAGCAGCCCATAACTAAGTGAGAGCAACATAAGTAAAGGAAGGATTTGGAATCAAAAAAGGAAAAGAGGAGAAAAGGCTCGAAGCACCGAGTAGAGGAAGGGATATTAGGAACGTAGGCTTGTAGAGGAAGAAAAGGCATTGGTAAACATATTTTCTTGTAACACTATACAGGTAAGTCCATCGTATTCCATAGAATATGATTGAATATATTGCTTTTTTATTCGTTTAAATCTACAAGTAAAGAAATGTATGGAGTTCTATGTTTAATCTGTCGATTGGCATGTAGTCTATCAAGAAACATAGTGATAGTAAACTTTTAGTTGTTTAACCTTAACAGAGGATTATTTTTGTATCTTTATATCGTATTCTAGTAAGAGATAGATTTGTAATAACTCTATAAGATATATCTATGCCTTTTCATATAGTGAATACTATTGGAAATGATTATACTCTTCGATATCTCTAGTTAAGAGAATTGCACATCTATGTCATATATATATGTCATTACTTATTGTTAATTAAACACAAGGTTATTGGTGTTGCGATAGTCAAAAGATGGTGTAACCAAGCCAATGTCTTATTGGTGCAGTCATGGTAGGAGGGTTCAAAGAATGAATTGTCCAAACCATGCAGCTAGAGTAAACACAACAGAAACAACTCAAATATAGAACACAATAAGAGATTTATATATTTAGTATATCAAATAATTACAATGCTCATATTTTGAAAACATGTGGGCTACAATCAAAGGGCTTATAGGCCTGTCTTCCAAGTTACAATAGATATGCAAGATAGGGCATTGAAGTGCCTTCTCGGAACAAAATTCTTAATCTAAACTATCATCATTGTTAACTAACTTCCTAATACATATCTAAGAGATCTATATATATAATCTTCAAGCTCATATAATCTTCCACATCAGCCACAAGAGGTTACAAACTCCAATGAAAGATGTAATGTGTAGAAACATGTAGGTCAGCCTACAACACATGGTATTGTTCTACAAATGAATGAAACTTGGTGAGGACCTCAAGGAAGGTCTATCTAGTCCTTATGTGCCATGTATGATGTTTCATTAGGTTGTGCAAGTCATAGAAGTGCTTTGCAAACCTTCACCTCTCAACTGTTTTCTCGGGTGCTATGTTCTATGAGAGCTGATGATCTTTTGATAGTGATAACTCTCAGGAAACAAATCCAAATCACTTGAAATCTGAATATGATGTAGATGACACTATGTAGATGCTAAGTCTTGCTCTGTGGGCTCAGTTATGAAGATGCAGTAAGATGTGGTAAAAAATGTTGAAACTGTAAATGACTGAACTGCAACTGAAAATGAAAGAAAAGCCAATATTTTTGATTGATGTAAGATTGTTGTGTAACCCGGGATGATATTGCATCACTTATGATATTTAATACATAGTTTTTGTATGCATTACAACCTCAGTATAGAAATGTAAAGGCATAGGCTGACTTTGTAATGAATGTGGTTGATTGTGTTAAGTAGAGGTCAACTGTGGCTAATTATTTTAAGTATAGACTGATTGTGGCCAACTATGTTAACTGTAGGCTAACTATGTTAAGTGTAGGTCAACTATGTAAGATAGAGGCCAACTGTGTAAAGTATAGGCCGACTATGTAATGGGTTGACTGCTAAATGAAACTATGCTTTGATTTTAACAGTTCAATATGGCCCGACGACAGATTTATTGAGAGACCTGAGAGGTCATTTCTAAACATAGTATTCTACTCATAGTAGTAGCTAACCGAGAAGGTAGAGAGTATGTTTGTAATCTTAAATGCTACTAAATGAGTCGAATTCATTGTGTAGGAGCACTTGACATTACATTGGTACTTCTAAGTATTTATGAAGAAGTATGAGTTATTTTTAGATGCTATTCTAGAGTTATCTTAAAATATCTTTATCCTAGTTTTGTAGAGGAATATTCTTTTTACCCAATCCTAGGCTAAGAATGGCCACAAGATTGTCAAGAGATACACTCACTATGGTAATGAAAGGTCAAGATTTAGACAATTTTGTTATTTTGGAATTCTCTTTTGATATACATGAGGAAGTGTATTTAATACATAGGTTTATGAAGTTATAGTTTATCTTCGATAGATTATGGGTCAAATATTATATTCCAATATTAAGATAGATAGAGTCTTTAATTGATAATCCATATGGATTAAATGTCAAAATCTTGTATATTATAGAAGAATACAAATGAGCATGGAAATCGGTAGACAAGCCATTAAGTAGATGATAGGATGTCATAGACCTGTGATTGCAAGGATGCAAAGAGGGACTCAATATATGTTGCATAAGTCACCTAAGCTCTCACCCTAGACTTGTCTAGTTGACTAGTAGATAAGGGAAAATGGTATGTCTTTAAGACTAATATGGTATAAGCAAGTTGAAGAGAGTTATTATATATATGTTATAAAATGAATCATAAGAATGTTGTCTCCAAGTCGAGAAAAGAGTCAGTGAACATACAAATTTATATATATGAAACTTTGGCCAAAGTAATGCAAAAGTCACTACTTGCATTGTCATTTCACAGTGTACCAGATAGCTGAATAGTTAGAATGGGTTATACATAGCTAGAGCTAGACTAGAGTTGTCAACCTGATTGTCATTAGCTAGGAGACATCACTAGTTCATAGATGGCATAAATAATCAATTGATTCTCATTATCTATTACCCTCATGAAGGGAAAGGCCACTTCCAGAAGGAAGGTGTGTGGGGGACCGCTAGTCTATGGTTGGAAGAAAAGCACTAGGGTGATGCTCTCTCTCTCTCTCTCTTCTACAGTTGACTATCGAAGACTTGTGAATAGGAATACATTACTTATTCTGTAAATGAAATTGATAAAATTGTAAGTCGTAAGAAATGTGACCTTTTGATATATGTAAAATTTTCTAGTTGCATGTGAAGTGACCATCTTTTGGAAATATATATTGTATTTAGAAATTACAATGTAATATTTTAGATTTTTTTATTTATTAAAAAATGAGATTTTTGCTTTAATCATGTTTAAGGATATTTAATTTTCTAGTTGGGATGTTACACATGGTATTAGAGCTACCAGGTTCAACACTTGGACGTTGGAGCTCATTATGAGGTTTCGCAAGATTGGCAAGATATACTAATGATAAAGCATTTGTTCTTGTGTGAGAATGGCAGGAAAAAGAAGGACAAGAAAGCAAGCCAAGAAAACAAAACTTAGTGAAATGGCTAAGATCACTATTAAGAAAAAGTCATCTCCTGAACTAAAGATGAAAGAAACAATGAGTTATGCAAATGAAGCTTGGCTCACTGATATTGAAACACTAGCTAATGCACTCAAACATATTTCCCTAGAATGGAGGAAATAGATTAAGGAGGAAAAAAGGTTCCCAACCCCTACTATTGTTAAGATTAATAAACCATCCACTCATCGTTACATGCCTTTTAGTTGTGTTCAAGATGCACCTGTTATGGGTAAAGAGGTGTTGATGTAGTACTCATGAGTACATCCACCCACTAAGTTTGTGTTACTCAATTTTGACAGAGAGGAGGAACCTAAGGAAATTCCTCTATTAGAAAGTTATATGTAGATATTTCTTATACAAAAAAATAGAAAAGTTTTGTATTTGAATAAGGATGTAAAAATACAGAAAGTGAATAAAGTAAAGTTTTGGCTTTTAGAATAAGAAAATGTTAATGTGATGAATCTCTAAGTTTTTGTATTTATGAACTTGTAATTTTATGATAGTGTATCAAAAAGTTACATGTTTTGATAAATTTCTATGCAAATGATTAGGTGTGGTAATGTTATGGAACATTTTTGAAACCAATCAGGAGGGAACCCAGATGGTCCAGATCATGAGAAATAATCCTATGGAAAAATTAGATCAAATTTTGTCAATTTTAAATGAAACAAAAGGAAGATTGGAAACCCTGGAATGAGAATTTAGAGGGGGAGAAACCAATCAAGAACACCATTTTGAAGGAAGAGAAGAATATGGTTTTCATGGTGAACCAAGAGTAAATAATCAAGACTCACTGATTCATAATGAGGCAAAAAATTGTCTTACCAGCGAGCTAGCCCAAGATATGAAGAAACTTATACCTCCTAAGTTTGATGGAACAGTGAGTGGAGATGCAACCAAGGCTTGGCAGACAAAGATGGAAAAATATTTTGAGATAAGAAATTGTTTTGAGATCACCAAAGATGTATGGGGAGCATACCAATTAATAGGAGAAGCATCCATGTGGTGGATGAACAAAAAAATAGAATTAGGATTGAGTTCCTCGAGTCTAACTTAGGATCAATTTGTGGTCATATTCAGGAAAAGGTGGTTGCCCCAACTTTACTTTGACCAAAAATTAACAGATATCCAAAATCTGCATCAAGGAGATATGACTATCACTGAATACTAGGAAAAATTTACCAGATTATTGAAGTATGTGCCACAATATCATAAGGATGAGAGATTTAGAACAAGGAATTTTATTATGGGCTTGAATGCTTAGATTGGTGGAGAAGGGATGTCCATGGACCCACAACCATGGATCAAGTCTTTGAGAAAGCCATCAAACAAGAGAAAAAGCTCAAGTCTGTCTCTATGTATCAAGAAAGATCTCAAAAGATATTTAACTAGAGTTGTCCTTCAACATCCTTCAAAAAGAAAAATAGGAATCAAGAATCTAGAGAGAGGAACCATGGTAAAAGTTCCAAATTTAATAGAAATGAATCTATGGATGGAAACATGGATTTCAATCCTAAAAAGAAAGATGATATTTCCAACTGATCTTCAGGAAAGAGAGGTCTTCCTAGAGGGTGTTTCATGTGTTGAGGAGATCATTATACTAACTAGTGCCCCACAAAGAGTCAAGGGAATTCTTATGGAGGCAAACCTTTACCTTTGCAGCAAATAGATTTTTAGCAAAGGATTCATGGTGCTCTTGATAGTCATCAAGTTGAGTATTAGGTTACTCCTATTGAAATCACAGGTACTCTATTTGGAACCCCAATTTCTATTCTTATAGATACTGGAGCAACTAAAAATTTTGTGAACCCTAGAATACTTGATAAAATGTCTAGAAAAGCTAGTTTCATGGCTAATTCATGGATAGTAGAGTTTGCAAACCAGTCAAGAGCTTGGGTAGAGAAATGCTTGTTTGAAGCCAAACTAGCCCTACCTACTTTTTCCATGGAGATCAACCTATATGTAGCACCTCTCGGATCTTATGATGTCATTTTAGAGATGAAATGGTTATCTCAACATAGGGTAAAAGTTGATTGTCTTTCCAAAATAGTAGAATACCTAGATGACGATGGAAATGTTGTCCTTATCCAAGATTTTCAGTGAGAAATGAAAATCAAGCAAATTTTTGTGATGCAATTCAAAAGAGAAAAATGGAAAGGATACTAGATGTTTGTAGTTAAAATGGAGGAGGTGAAAGATGAAGAGGAGAAGGAAATTAAGGAAAATTCTTTTGAAGCGTACCCTTATCTCCATGATTTTTGGGATGTATTTCCAGAAGACCTTCCAAGTCTGCCCCTGAAAAGAGTTTTTGATTTTGCAATAGATATTATTCCTAGTTCTAAACTAGTGTCCAAAGCACCTTATCAGATGACTACTACTAAGTTGATGGAGCTAAAGGCTCAACTCTAAGAATTGTTGCAAAAATGACTAATTAGACCTAGTGTGTCACCTTGGGGAGTGCTAGTGATCTTTGTTAAGAAGAAAGATGGCATTCTATGTCTTTGTATAGATTATTGTATGCTTAACAAAGCAATGATTAAGAACAAGTATCCTCTACCACACATAGATGATCTCTTTGATCAAATGTGTGACGCAATTGTATTTTCCAAGATTGACCTTAGGTTAAATTATCATCAATTGAGATTGAAGGAAGAAGACATTCACAAGATAGCCTTTCGAACAAGGTATAGGCATTATGAGTTCATAGTCTTATCTTTTGGTTTGACCAATGCTCCAGCAACATTCGCGAATTTTATGAACAATGTTTTTAGAGACTGTCTAGACAAATTTGTTCTGCTATTTTTATCTACGATATTTTAATCTACTCTCATAATGAGGAGGAACATTGTCAACACTTGCAGATAGTTCTACAATGACTTAGAGAGCATAAACTTTATGGAAAGCTATCCAAATGTACCTTCTTCCAAAAAGAGGTGTAGCACTTGGGCCATATAATATAAGATAAAGGGATTGCTATGATCCTTCAAAGATAAAGGCTATTTTAGAATGGCCTACACCTAAAAATGTGCATGAAGTGTGTAGTTTTATGGGATTAGTAGGGTATTATATGAAGTTCATTTTGAACTTTTCCAAAATTGCCCATCCTATCACTTCCTTGCAGAGAAAAGGAAAGATATTTGAATGGTCTGACAAGTGTGAAGAAACTTTTAATATTCTTAAAAGGAAATTGACTTCAGCACCAATTCTTAAAATGCCAGACCCAGAGGGTCATTTTGTTGTTGTGATTGATGCTTCAAGAGAAGGCTTAGGAGGAGTGCTCATGCAAGAAGACCAAGTTGTGGCCTATGAGTCTAGGAAGTTGTGAGATTATGAGCCAAATTATGCCCATCATAATTTGGAATTAGCAGCAAATGTGCATGCTCTCCAAGTATGGAGGCATTATTTGTTGGGAAAACAATTTGAACTAAAATCTAATAATCAAGGTTTGAAGTACATCTTCACAAAACCTAACATTAATGCCTGGCAAAGAAGATGGTTAGAGATCATCTCTGATTATGATTTTGAGGTTAAGGGTGAGGAAAATTGAGTGGCTGATGCCTTGAGCCAAAGAAGGCACATATCGGCAATAGTATGGGTGCACTCTGATTTTAGAGCTCAAGTATTGAAGAATTTGACCAATGATGAAAATTATGAGAAAATTTTGAAAGCTCTAATAGAAATCCTCAAGATATGAGGTATGATGGATTTTATAATGAACCTGATGGGCTATTGAGATTCAATAACCAAATTTATGTTCCAAATTAGGGAGGTTTAAGAACAATTGTGTGGAAAGAAGCGTATTATGCACCATATTTAGGTCATCCTGGAGTGACAAAGTTGTTAGCTAATGTGAAACCCTTATATTTTTGGAAGGGAATGAAGAATGATGCTACAAGATTTGTAGCAAAATGTTTAGAGTGTTAGCGAGTTAAGGCTAAACACCAGCACCCAATGGGAATTTTGTATCCTCATGACATTCCTGAATGGAAATGGTAGGTTATCAGTATGGATTTTGTCCAAGGATTTGTAGTAGTGGATAAAATTTTCTAAGGTATCTCATTTTATACCTGGTAATATTATAGATGGAGCACCCATTTTAGTGAAGAAATTCATGTAATAAGTTTTCAGATTGCATGGAATTATAGAAAAGATAATTTTGGATAGAGATGCTCAGATAACTTTAAGATTATGGAAAACCTTGTTCTCAGCTTTGGGAACACAACTGAATATAAGATCAACCTATCATCTAGAAACATATGGATAAACTGAGAGAATCAATCAAATACTGGATGATTTGTTGATGATGTATTGCATGGATTGGTAGTATAAGTGGGAAGAGTATCTTCCACTAGTTGGATTTGCATATAACAACTCTTATCATTTTGCAATTAAGATGGCTCCATTTGAAGCATTGTACGACAGGAAGTGTCAAACCCCTATAAGCTAGGATAAGCTAGAGGATAGGATTTACCTTGGTCCATAAATGATTTCAGAAATGGAAGAGCAAGTAAAGTTGACCAGGAAAAGATTGGCAGAAGCAAATGATAGACAAAAAAGCTATGTTGATGCCAAGAGAATACCCTAACAATTTCTAGTAGGAGATAAAGTTCTCTTAAGAGTCAAACCACATAAGAGCCCAATTATGTTTGGAAAGTCTTCCAAACTACCACCTAGATATGTTGAACCTTTTGAATTCCTACAAGTGGTTAATCTAGTTGCTTAAAAAAAATCTTTGCCACCAGCTCTTGCTAGAATGCATGATGTTTTCATTATGTCATATTTGAAGAAATATATATTAGGATCTAATCATATACTTGATTGGAATGCTCTCTAGGTATAGAACCCAGGGGTGGTCATGATTGAGCCTCTCAAAGTGCTTGAGGTATGCAAGCTCCGCCTACATAACATAGAAGTTACCTAGTTCAAGGTCCAATGAGACCAATATTTGGAGGAAAATATTACATGGGAGGATTACAATAATACCTATCAAAAGTTTCCACATCTTTTTATATAAACATGATGTAAAAGAACACAATTGATATATATTTTTTTTTTGGACATAATCATCAAGAATGATGATCTTTAAGGGGGGAGATATGTCACACCCCATTTTTAAACTAACATATTTATTTTCATTATTTTTTGGAAGACAGATAGTAGTCAGAGAAAATATTATTATTAAAGTAATGATAAAAAAATGTGTTTTCTTTACATTAGTTTATATGTAAAGAATAATTGTTTATGACATTATTATTAATAACATGGTTGAATAATGTAATGGACTAACTACCATTGTGTGACTAAGGTGGATGTACGAACAATGTTTTTTCCCTCCAAGATGAGGAGAGAGAGTATCACCATGGAGAGGATGTTAGATCACGTGAATACAATGATCCTTATGCCATCTAGAAACACACACACACACATACTTATTAGAGGATAAGTTAGCTTTGGATTAAGTCTTTATCCCTATGTCTTTGATCATCTTAGAAATATTTGTGATTAGCATAGAGATCATTTTATGTCGTCAACAAGTTGATGGTTAAATCTTCTTCATTGATAGATAGTAGCATAGTGTATGTCTTTGAATGCCAAGTCGACATGAGTAATCAAATAAAAAGGTTTAATTTTGTCATTGAGATCTTAGTCAACTTTGCAAGAATCCTTCTTTGATAATTGTTCTCATGAATAAGCATAATTAGAATTCAAAAGTACGCAATAGCAACATCTATGAGATAGGTGTATTATTGTTTATTTTTAAATTATTATTATTTTTATTTAAGCCTAGTCTTGGTTAAGAATAATGTTTAGGAGAGGTAAAAATCTCTGTTTTTCATCCTAGGCTTACTTCCTAGATGCTTGGGGAGTGGGGGAAGGAGCAGTAGCTCCATACATTCCACTTTCTTCTGCATGTGAGAGCTGCAGAGGAGTGGAGAGAGATTAGTGGGTGATCCATTTAATAAGAAACCCATAACTAAGTGAGAGTGGCATAAGTAAAGGAAGGATTTGGAGTAAAAAAATGGAAAAGAGGAGAAAAGGCTTGAAGCATAGGGCAGAGGAAGGGAAATTAGGAACACGCGATTATATAGGAAGCAAAGGCATATTGGTGAACATATTTCCTAGTAACACTATATAGGTAAGTCCATCATATTTCATATAATATGATTAGATATTGCTTTTTATTCATTTAAATATGCAAGTAAAGACACGTAAGGAGTTCTCAGTTTAATATGTCGATTGGTATGTAGTCTATCAAGAAACATAATGATAGTAAACGTATATTTGCTTAACCTTGATAGAGGATTATTTCTATATCTTTATACCATATTCTGGTAAGAGATAGAGTTGTAATAACTCTGTAAGATATATCTATTCCTTGTCATATAGTGAATACTATTGAAAATGATTATATTCTTCAATATCTGTGGTTAAGAGAGTTGCACATCTATGTCATATATATGTTGTTACTTATTGTTAATGAAACACAATATTATTGGTGTTGCAATAGTAAAAAGACTATGTAACCAAGCCAATGGCTTATGATATTTAATACGTAGGTTTTGTACATATTACAACCTCAGTATAGAAATGTAAAGGCATAGGCCGAATGTGTAATGATTGTGGCCGATTGTGTTAAGTATAGGCCGACAGTGGCTGATTGTGTTAAGTATAGACCAACTATGGCTGATTATGTTAAGTGTAGACTGACTATGTAAGATAGAGGCAAACTATGTATAGTATAGGCCAACTATGTAATGGACCGACTGCTAAATGAAACCATGCTTTAATTTTAGCAGCTCAATATGGGCCAATGGCAGATTTATTGAGAGGCCTGAGAGGTCGTTTCTAAACATAGTATTCTACTAATAGTAGTAGCTAACTGAGAAGGTAGAGAGTGTGTTTGTAAGCTTAAAAGCTTCTAAATGTGTTGAAGTCATTGTGCAGGAGCACTTGACATTAAACTACTACTTCTAAGTATTTATGAAGTATTAGTTGTTTTTAGATTCTATTCTAGAGTTATCTTAAACTGTCTTTATCCTAGTTTTGTAGAGGAATATTCTTTTTACCTAATCCTAGGCTAAGAATAGCCACAAGATTGTCGAGAGATACATTCACTATGGAAATGAAAGGTCAAGAATTAGACTATTTTGTTATTTTGGAATTCTCTTTTGATATACGTGAGGAAGTGTATTCAATACGTAGGTTTATGATGTTATAGTTTATCTTTGACAGATTATGAGTCAAATATTTATATTCCTAGATTAAGATAGATAGAGTCTTTAATCGGTAATCCATATGGCTTAAATGTAAAAATCTTGTATATTATAGAAGAATATAGATAAGCATGGAAATAGGTAGACAAGCCATTGAGTAGATGACAGAATGTCATAGACCCATGATTGCAAGGATGCAAAGAGGGACTCAATGTATGTTGCATAAGTCACCTAAGCTCTCACCCTAGACTCGTCTAGTTGACTAGTAGATAAGGGAACATGGTATGTCTGTAAGACTAATATGGTATAACTAAGTCGAAGAGAGTTATTATATATATGTTATAAAATGAATCATAAGAATGTTGTCTCCAAGTTGAGAAAAGAGTGAGTGAACATTCAACTTTATATATATGAAACTTTGGCCAAAGTAATGCAAAATTCACTGCTTGCATTGTCGGTTCACGGTGTACTAGATAGCTAAATAGTTAGAATGGGTTATACATAGCTAGAGCTAGACTAGAGTTGTAAACCTGGTTATCATTAGCTAGGACATATCACTAGTTCTTAGATGGCATAATGAATTAGTTGATTATCATTATCTATTACCCTCATAAAGGGAAGGGCCAGTTCTAGAAGGAAGGTGTGCGGGGACCACTGGTCTTTCATTGGAGGAAAAGCACCAAGGTGATGCTCTCTCTCTCTCTCTCTCTCTCTCTCTCTCTTGCAGTTGACTATTGAAGACTTGTGAACAGGAACACATTACTTATTATGTAAATGAAATTGATAAAATTGCAAGTTGTAAGAAATGTGACATTTTGATATATGTGAAATTTTCTAGTTGCATGTGAAGCGACCATCTTTTGGAAATATATGTTGTATTTGAAAATTGCAATGTAATATTTTAGATTTTTGTTATTTATAAAAAAATGAGATTTTTTATTTAATTGTGTTTAAGGATATTTAATATTCTAGTTGGGATGTTACAAAATCTAAGATAGCTATTTTTCTATTAATGAGCAAAGACATGTTTGTGTGTTTACCCATTTCGTTATCTAGTATATGCAAATAAATATCATCCACAACCCAAATTCAACAACCGTTGCATTTGGAAATGTAAATAGGTGTACATCTTAAATGGAAGTATGTTTCATTATCATATATACCCCATGTTTCAATATCATATCCTCATTTCACGGTCTATAGGTATAGAATACCCTCACTTCACCTTCTATATGGGTTATGGAAAGAGCATCTAATGAGGTAGAGAGGAAGACAGAGAGACATAGGGAGAGAGATACATTTGGCATGATTCACATATCCTCATTTCACCTTCTATATGGTCTCCATGCTTTGCATATCCTCATTTCATAGGTCCACATGCTTGACATGATTCACTTATCCTCATTTCACCTTCTATATGTATAATGTATCCTCATTTCACCTTCTACATGTATAACATATCCTCATTTCAACTTATATATGTTTGACATTATTTTCTTACCCTCATTTCACCTTCTATATGTTTAACATGATTTTCCTATCATCATTTCATTGTCTATAGGTCTAGGATACCCTCATTTCACTTTCTATGAGTTATAGAAAGAGAAGAATGAGGTAGAGAGGTAGAGAGAGACATAGGGAGAGAGACACATTTGTTAGTAGTGTAGGGCTCATGTCAGATAACCTACAATTCCATGTGGCTACAAATTTCAAAATGGGAATGAATTGTGCCCTCGATGTGTTCTAATGTTTGTGGGGGAGAGAATGTTTTGCCCTTGTAGACGACGAATATGACTACATAGGGAGAGAGATACATTTGGCATGATTCACATTTGGACCTAACTAACAATGTTGATAGGTTAGGGTGGGTGGGTTTATGCTAGTGGAGGCCCTATTTCATTCCCCATGTGTTCCAATCGAATCGGGTTACAGTGTACCGACAAAGTCTCTTAAGAGACCTAAGAGAAAAATATTGCTAGACTTTGATAAAGTAGTTCTTGGACTTCATGGCACCTACAAATGATCCATTTGGACCTTCAACTAGATGTCAGATCCCTCCACAATAACCTCTCTCAGTTTTGACTAACTCAACATCGTTTGACCATGCTAACGGTGGATGCATTCTTGAAAAATGCCTCAGTGGCATTTAGTGTAAAGGTGCCAAGAGCCATATTTTGCATTCTTTACCCTATGGGGCCTAACTAAAAGTGTTGATAGGTCAAGGTGGGTGGGGTTATGATGGTGAAGGCCCTATTTCATTCCCCATGTATCCCAATTGAATCACGCTACAGTGTACCGACAAAGTCTCTTAAGAGACCTAAAAGCAAAAAATTATGAAACTTTGACGGAGTAGTTCTCAAATTTCATGGCACCTACAAATGAGTCATTTGGACCTACAACTGGATGCCAAGTCCCTCCACAATAACCTCTCTCAGTTTTGACCAACTCAACATCGTTTGACCATGCCAACGATAGATGCATTCTTGAAAATGTCTTAGTGGCATTTAGTGTAAAGGTGCCAAGAGTGATATTTTGTGTTCTTCACCCTATGGGGCCTAACCGACAGTGCTGATAGGTTGGGGTGGTTGGTTTTATGCTAGTGGAGGCCCTTTTTTGTTCCCATGTGTCCCAATTGAATCGAGCTACAATGTACCGGGAAAGTCTCTTAAGAGACCTAAGAGCAAACAATTGCCAGAATTTGATGGAGTAGTTCTCAGACTTCATGGCACATATGAATGATCCATTTGAACTTGTGACTAGATGTTAGGTCCCTCCACAATAACCTCTCTTGGTTTTGATGAACTCAACATCATTTGACCATGCCAATGGCGGATGCATTCTTGAAAAATGTCTTAGTGGCATGTAGTGTAAAGGTACCAAGAGCCATATTTTGTGTTCTGCACCCTGTGGGACCTAACTAATAGCACCGATAGGTTAGGGTGGGTGGGTTTATGCTAGTGGAGGGCCTATTTCATTCCCCATGTGTCCTCATTGAATCAGACTATAGTGTACTAGCAAAGTCTCTTAAGAAACCTAAGAGCAAAATATTTCCAAACTTTGACTGAGTAGTTATTGGACTTCATGGCACCTACAAATGATCTATTTGGACCTACAGTTGGATGTCAGGTCCCTTCACAATAACCTCTTTCAATTTTGACCAACTCAACATCATTTGATTATGCCATTGGCGTATGCATTCTTGAAAAATGCCTCAGTGACATTTAGTGTAAAGGTGCAAAGAGCCATATGTTACGTTCTTCACCCCATGGGACCTAACTAACAGTGCTAATAGGTCAAGGTGGGTTGGTTTATGCTAGTGGAGGCCCTATTTTGTTCCCCATGTTTCCCAATCGAATCGGGCTATAGTGTACCAACAAAGTCTCTTAAGAGACCTAAGAGCAAAAAATTTCTAGAGTTTGATAGAGTAGTTCTTGGACTTCATGGCACCTATGAATGATCCATTTGGATCTATGGCTGGATGTCAAGTCCCTCCACAATAACCTCTCTCAGTTTTGACCAACTCAACATCATTTGACCATGTCAATGACAGATGCAACTAGGAATGTCTCATTTGTGCATATAGTTGGATGTTGGATGTTGGGTTTACTCATAACACAACAATGTTGTAGGTAGGATACAATAGCTCAATCCAAGCCATTCAATGGGTCTAAGGGCTTATTTAATAGTTTTGAGTATGATTCAACGTGGTTTTCTCAAGTTTTTCACTAAAATCCCATGAGGAAGGCCTTAATTGAAGCCTAGGGTTTGGTTTCCAAGGGAAACTCACCAAACCCTAGGGAGGGTTAGTCATTAGATCATCAAGGAAAGCATTGTCAAGATACCATGAGGGTGTCATGAGTAGAGGGTAACCTTGTTGAGCATCCAAAACTCTCAAATCCCTGTCAAAAGCATGCAAAATTGTGACATTCCTAAGATTGTAGAAGCAACAAGAAGATGTATTTTTTCACAAGAAAAGACCCTAGTTTTCATATGGGGAGACCTGTGATACCTTCCCATGGATTTAATTCAACATTTGAATAGGAAAGGAGTTGCAAATATTTAAAGAGCTTCAAGGATTTTAAGGGGGTTTTGGATTGATTTTAAGAGGTTTTTGGGACTGATTTGAAGAGATATACTAGTTTATTGTTAAATTAGTCATGACATCAAATTGCTACATATATAAACTAATAAAGGATCAAAACTCCTATATATGCATTAATATTGTCTTACTACAACTAGGTCATTCATACAAGTATCATGTCTAAGATATTAACATAAAACCCTTTTCTTTTCTTGCAATGAAAACATGATATTATCATAAAACCCTCACCATCAAATTTAGCATGAAACATAATGAAAAAACACACCTTAAAGAGTGTGCTACAAAAATTGCATGAAATGGTTATCAATTCTTAGCACCAAATGTGAAGAAACTATTGCAAGTATGTGCTAATTGGTGTTGTCATTGATGTCAATATGCTTGTGTTGTCATTGGTGTCAACTGTATCTTCTAAGGTTGTTGTTATTGGTTGATTAAAGTATGGTGTCAAAGTGATTTGAATGGCTTGTAGAAGTACTAATAATTTTAGTATATTGTTCATGTTTCTGAGTTTCCAATTGCTTTTAAGAAAATTTATTCTCCAGAGGAAACAGTGTGTTGCAGAGTAGTTTGGCTTGCAGGATACTGTCTGAGTTTTTGCTCTCCATTTATTCTATATTAAAGAATAGAGTATGAGATTTTGATATGTTGTTGAGAAGTGTTTGAAGATACTAAATCCATAATTGGATGGTTTGGATTGCTATGCAGTGGAAGTTATGTTCACCAGTTTGAAGACTGTAATTGACAGAGTTTCTGGGTTGTGCGGAGGTGTCTGTGAGAAAGTATTTTTCTCTACATTTCTCTACAAAGTAGTTTCAAGTGATGTGGTTTTGGACATATGTTTATAATGTCCTTATCTATCTTCATTCCAAAGGATTTATGATTTGATGCTCCAGAAAGTAAGTTCTTGTGTAGCAAAGTTTGACAATGTTGTTTGTGAGCAGACGATGAACCTTCTTTAGGTGAAAGGTGCTGCAGATGATTTTGTTGGTTCTCAATTGACTTAAGGTTGTTCATGGACATCTCCAGATCATGTTAAAGGCTTGTGCCTAAACCACAAGCTATGATTGTGTTCTTGGAAGCTCGTGCCTAAGTGTTCTTGGTGTTTGCACAAGTTTAGCCAACTTGGGTGCTAACACTAATTGGAGATGTGCTTTGTGGATTGAGGAAGCATGTTGAAGCATGTGAATTTAGGTCCATGATAAACTGTGAAATGTTTCACGTTCATTCCTTTCCATCGTGAGAATATTTAGGTCTAGACCTAATTTGAATTATGTATGTTTGCCAACCTTGGAGATTGCTTCAAAGGTTGTAGATTGTGTTATTGACCTTGGTGAATGTTTCAAGGTTGATGGTTGATATAAATAAGTGTAAATTATTTGTGTGTATGGTGGATATGTAAAAAGATGAGGATTTTTGTGTTGTGAATTTCAATCAGAGGTAGCAAGAACTTTCATGTGGTAGAAGACATAATGTAGTGAGCAGAAGTCATCTACAATTTTTAGAGAGGCTGTGAAGATGATGATTGTTGTGCTTCATTAGAACTAAACCTAGGCATGTGATAGATGCTATTATATCAGTTCATGGTAGTGAGCCTTCTCTTTTGGCAATGAGCCCTTCTTGGAAGTGAACCTATTGCAGTGAGCATTTCTTTGGACACTGATTCCTTGGGTAGTGATCCCTTTTGGTAGTGAGCCTCTTTGTAATTCAGTATTGATACTACTTTATATTGTGAGCTAATCCTTATAGTGGTTTTTCCCTTTAGAAGCACTAAGTTTAGAATTATATCTTATATGTCACCTTAGGAATTATATCGAATGTCTCCAAAATGAAAGCTAAATGCTTTAACCACTAATCTCAGTCCCTTGAATGTACAATAACTCTATTCTCCAAAACACATGCATTTATATATTAAAATTTGTCAAGCAAAATAAACATTAACCTACTATTAACTCAGCAATGGTGGATGTATTTCCATTGTAACCCCAAGTCATACTCAAAACATAGTCATGGTCTAGGTAGAATATACAAAATATTGTTTCCAACTGCATAAGTAGATCTAAGTACTCCAACCCTGTGAGAAATACACATGCATTTATGCGTTAAAAAATTGTTAAGAAAAGTAAACATTGTCAACTACAACTAAGTTAAAATAATTTGTAATAAGAAGTTTGATGGAAGATTAAGAAACACTAAGTTTTGAATTCTATCTTATGTCACCTTAGGAATTATATCAAATGTGTCCAAAATGAAAGCTAGATGCTTTAACCACTAATCTCAGTACCTTGAATGTACAATAGCTCTATTCTCCAAAACACTTGCATTTATATATTAAAATTTATCAAGAAAAATAAAATTTAACCTACTATTAACTCTACAATGGTGGATGTACTTCCATCATAACCACAAGTCATACTCAAAACACAATCACCTCTATCATGACCTAAGGTCTTAATAGTCCATCACTGCTATAGATTTTTTACTAATATGCTATAGATTTGAGAAATAAATACAATCAAGGAGGTCCTACATGCTCAAAATACCTTCATTTTCTATGATGTCCTCTTATGAATCAATTTGGCATCCATCTATGTTTACTTGGTTTGTCTGGATTGAAATGGTGCTTCATTGTTTCATCATGGTTGCATGGAGTTTTGAGTATGATGAGAGAATGTTCTTTCCTAGGTTATGAAGTGTCCATGACTAGGATGAGTTCATATATGTAATCCTCCCTAACAATCTTCATTCATAGTCCTAAAACTAGTCAACAAGGTCATAAGTCTTAATGCATAAATTCTAAATTGTGGGGGGATTAATGAGCTTGATGTTATTAGTCTAAAGGGACCACCCATGTAAAGGTGCAATGGAGGAGGTTGAGGTAAAGTAAGAAGTGTTGCAGACCTTAGAGTTATCACTAACACTACCTTATTTATATTATAGATTTCACAATCAACTTGTATGACTAATTTAGTTATCTAGGTTTTGGTTCCTAGCCCCCTACACACATATATGAGGATGGATGAAGAATTCTATGACACATTAGACAAAGAACATGAACTGTTTGACATAACACCTTGAAGAAATGTGGTCTGATGGAATGCCATGATTGCAGGATATGAATAAAATTGATTTGTTGAAAAAGGCTTTAGATACTTTCAAGAAAATGCAATTGGCAGGTGTAAAGCCAAATTCCATAACCGGATCCTCCTTGCATGTGTCAAATTGGATTTGTTGAAAAGGATTTAGACACTTTAAAGAAAATGCAATTGGCAGGTATCAAGCCATACTCCACAACCTTTTCTAGCATCCTCCCTACCTATGCCAAAATGGGATCTTTGGAACAGGGTATGGATATCAATCAAAGCATGAAGGATATGGGAATTCTATCAGATGTTGTAGTTGCAACTACCTGTTGTCAATGAGGATTGCACCCTTATGCAAAGCTGTGAAACTATGCAATCCTTCGAAACATGGGGACAAACTCAGGACGTGGGTGACCTATAATGAGTTTGAACCTCCATATTATAGGCTGGTTCCATTAAAATATTCTATTTGAAACTATGATTTCTATTTTGGAAAAGGGTAAGAAGGAAAACTATAAGGTAATAAAGCTATAAAATTTGGTGATGCACCTAATAAGGATAAAAAAATGCAAATCTAGCTCACAATAGATTTTAGAAATCTGACCCACACAATCCAATCTTAGCATAAATATCACAAAAATATTTCTAAGGAAGGTTGGAAGATAAACTCTTTATGAAAAAAAAAGATTTTTCACAACATCAAAGAACTATTTTTAGTAACACAACCTAAGACCTGTGATATCACTATGCTTAACACTCACAAATAAGAATGAGACAATAATTTTAAAGGTTTTGATAATTAAACACAATAAAATTTCATCAAATCACTCCTACAAGTAGCATCAAATGGAAAGGCAAACACTTGATTCCAATTAAAAATAAAGGAAAATATTGCATGACGAACAAATAAATTGAACCTGTAACCTATTGTGATCTCTTTAAAATATATAAATAATGAGTTACAAAACCTCTTTCTCTCTCAAAGTGGAAAGAGCAAAAAGGCAAGAACTTGAAAAATGAGTTACAAAACCTCGTCTTTCAATGTGTAAAAGAGAAAAGAATGCAAGAACTAGAAAAGTAAAGTTTTTCTTTACAATGTATAGTTTTCTCTCTCCGAGAGGCATGCCAAATGAAACTGTATCTAATTGCCTCTAAAAATAAGTCCTCCAAAGTGATCCATGAGCAAACCAAGAAATCCCTAAAAATAAGGGTCCAAACTGTCACAAATTGAGCAAAAATAGCTCGAAGTTGACCCTCTTCATGTGTTTGACCAAGAAGTTGACCAAAATTCCTCAAATTGCTCCCCAAATCATGCAAAAAGTCCCTAATTAGCCTCAGTTAACTCAACTCATCAATTTGCATGATTTTGCATTTTGCAAAATTGATGTGAGTGGATAATAAAGTAATTAGAAAAATTACTCTATTGTTAGTTACAATTTGCACTATTTTTTATTTTACAATTTGTAAAAAGTAATAAAGTAATTTAAAGAATATTACTCTATTATTTTCTTACATTGATTTATTTGTAAAATCATGCATGATGAAAAGAAAAATAGTCTCCTTATCTCTCCAATTACACTTGCTAATTTGCATGATTTGAGAAAAAATAGGACTTCGAAGAAAATAAAAATCCCTTATATCTCTTTATGAGAAAAATCCCCTAGTTTGCATGACATATGCATTAAAGGCAAAAATTTACCCTTATCACTCCATTTACAATATCAAAATGCTTTACAAGACAATTAGGCATAAAAATACTCCTTATCACTTCACATGCACTAAGGAGAAAATAATAGCCCTCTTTGCCTTATTATTCCATGCAAAAATAAACCAAACCCTAAAGAAACCTTTGCCACCTTACATCATTTGTCTTCATATATATTCTTGTCTTTGAAAAATTATGCATTAAGTCATGCACAGTTATGAGAAGAATCTCCTTGGTTTTATTCGGCCACCTTGCATTATTATGCATTATCAGGAAGAATCTTTGATTGCAAAAACAAAAGTATATATTTGACCATGTGTTGTCATGTCAACTAACATGGGAAATAAAAAGTCCTTAAGGCATTAAGCCTTATCAATCAATGATTCTGACCCTTGACTTTTGAGTTTAATATGAAAAAGGGCCTTGTTGGCCACTCCTTACCATGATTACTAGGGAACATATCTTCTTTGAAGTCTTGACCCTATCGGCATTTTTGGATAATGCAATGATCATTATTTACAAAGTCAAAAAACATCAAAAAGATTAGAAGCTTCGAGCAAAAGGAATGAAGGAACCCTAAACTTGTTTCATTTTCATTTTGTATTATCTTCGACTTGCCGCTCTGCAACTCCTTCATGGCCCCCTAGGGTTTGATGACTCCTACATTTCTTTCTCTATTATCTAGTTCTCTGTTCATGAGTGCCAAGTTGCACCCATGAAATACACCTTTTTACCTCTCTCTTTCTCCTTCTTGATCCCATCTTTCTTAATGTCTGCACCCAAATAAGCTAGCAAGATAGTTCTAGTTAATGATTAATTGAGATAGATTACTTAAGATCATAATTTATGATTGAGAGACTAATGTGCATGTAATTGATGGAAAAATGCAGAAACTTCTCTCTTTTTGAATCAATAGGTGTAGATGCAAGGAACAACAATTTTGTGCATCTCTAGAGATAGTCTTCAATGATCTTCAGAGAGAATACCAGAATACCATGACACTAGAAGTTTTGAAGGAAAGAGAAAGCTTCTCCAGAGCTGAACAAAGAAGGCCACAATGGTATCTCTAGATCTACAGACATCTCTGGAGCTATAGACATCTCCGGAGCTATAAACATATCTCCAGAGCTGCAGACAGGGACAAATATCTCCGACACCTCTTGAAAGTAGGGCATATTTCTAGCATAAGCTACCGATCAGGCACTCTCAGCAGTGATCATAATACCCCTCATTTCACTCAAATCATCACCTGAGTGGTGAAGGGCCATCTTTAGTTAAACTGCTAGAGTTTTTATCTTTTTAAATTTTTTGCATGAGTTACAGATAGAACTAATTCAATATACATATTTTCAGGGCCTCACTGCCCAAATGTATTAAGACTCAAACTTAGAATTCTGAGTGGACTTTTGTTCCACTTAGTCTACTTTTATTGTATCATTATTTTCCATAATTAGACAGCTAGTGTAATAAAGAGATGGATATCATCTCATAGAAAAACTGGTAGATAAGATAAGTGATATGTCATCACTCATCTTCATATATACTAATAGAAACAACAGAAGAGAATACAATGATTTGATTATTCTAATTCTAAGCATTTTTTCAGTTCAGTGATATCAATATTTTTCATGAATACAAAGCGAATGGAATTGAATTGAATTTAGTTGTGATCTTCTTCTTTTGTACTAATTCCCTACTGTAGCCTTTAGCCCCAAGGGTGTGGAGCAAGGGCCCGCTCTCACCACCAAGGCAGAAAATTTGTTACTTCATATTTTACTGTGAAAAGTATTTACTGATTTATAGATAGATGCATGTTTCTATTTTTTTGGATTGCTTTAAGTAACTTCCTGTTTAATTCTATTTTTAGCATTCCTTAAATTCATTTAGTAAGTAGACAGATTAATCTTTTAAAATTAGTAGAAGTTGTTAAGATTAGCTAAGAAAATTGGTAACTGTAGAATCCTTAATTGCAGATAGCCGAGGACACAGCCCCTGGATTTTGACATCTGAAAATAGATTAAATGATGAGGTACAATGACACCTTGTCATTTTTGGTGCCATTGTCAGGGATGTATTGTGTTAATTAAGGAAACTTAGTTAAAATAGTTTTTAGGATAGATTTGTATGGTTAGAGCTAGAGATTCAAAAGGAAGATATATAAAGTAGACACCCCAACAACAAGCCATAGGGGAAAGCAATGGGGTGGCACAATATCTTATTGAAGAGAGAAACCTAGAGCCTACTTTGGAAGATGCACCTCAAAATAATAATCGCTCAGATCCTCCAAATCTTTGACTTGCTGATTATATCCAGGAATTACAATAAAAGTTTCAGGCATATCCTTTGATAGAACCTAATTTCCTAGAACCTTAGGGAGAAGAACCAGTACTAAACATGGACAATGATAATCATAAAGAAGAGGAAAATCAGGCTCCAAGAACCTTCTCATATCCTATTATTTTGGCTACTGGAGACAATGCTCCTATGAAGAATATCTCACCAGCACACCTGCCAAACTTTAGAGGACTTTCTTTTGAAGATCCAGATCAGTTTTTGTTTGAATTCAAAGTAGTCTGCCAAACTTATGATTATGGATCAGATAAACAAAAACTCAAACCGTTCCCTTCAACTCTGAAAGATTCTACGATGAGATGGTTTATGGGTTTACCCCATAATTCTATCCATTCTTGGGATCAGATGGAAACAGAGGTTTTGGAAAAATACCAAGATTACTGTAGATTCAGTAATAAAAATGAAGAATTGTTTAAAATTAGACAAGGGGAGGAAGAAACCTTAGAGGACTATGTTGACAGGTTTAATTTTTCTTTGAGAAGGTATGGTAACCCAGTAGATCACTCCTTGGCCAGAACCCTATTTGTAAAAGGATTGGATAAGGAATCAAAACAAGCACTGGATCTAATGGGAAAAGGAAATATCAACAAAATGGATAGACCTGCTATAGAAGAACTCTGTAAGAACTATTTTAGAACCCAAAATGGAGTGAGGTCATCCAAAACTTTTAAAGGGAAAAATGAAATAGGACAGTTAATGGAAGAGATTGCAAACCTAAAAATAGACATTTTGGTCCAATTAAATACCACATTGGATGGGATTCAAGCAAAAACTAGAACAACTAAACCACTCTCCATCTATTGTCCTAGGTGTAGAAATAAGCATCTGTTGAGAGAATGCCCTTTGGACAAATTAGAGATTTGTCAGATCTATGATAGGGAACATCCTACCAGTCAATGTAGTCAACTTCTAGCCTTAAAAAAATTGAGTAAGAAGAATGCTGTAATAGAAGAGGAATTGAACTATGTGGGATTAAAACAAGCTAGGAAATTCCCTTATAATCAGTATCCAAACCAGCCTTCTTACAGGGGTCCTTCTAATTGGGGAAATAATTAGTGGAATCTAACTTGGCACGGGCCTCAAAATAATCCTCCTTGGTGACAACAGGATTGGCCAAGTCAACATTGGCAAAACCCAAATTACCAAAATCAGCCTTGGGGAAATCAATAGTGGCCACCACAGTTTGGATCATAAAACATGCAACCTCAATGGGGTTCTCAACAGGGATATAACCAACAATACCAGGGACAACCTAGACATTTCCAACCTCAAAAAAAAGCTTTACTAACTGGACCCTCCAACACACAAGGTCAATCACAAAATGATCCAGTTAGCCAACCACCTTTATCAACTTAGCCTATACCAAACCCACAGAATAAATAGGGAGCAGCTGTTTAAATGATAGAGCAAGAAAATCTAGCTGGAATTAATGCTATATATTCAAATAATCTCCAGTTGCATTCTAGGAAAGCATTCCCAAGACCATCTCCTCCAACTATAGTTGAAGTAACCAATGATGAGGATCTTGAAAATTCATCCACCCGGAGGAGATTACTAATGAAAAAGTGCTAGAAGAATCATCCTTGGACAACTCCGGAGTTGCTCCTAAAAGACTAACTCCGGAGAACATTCCTAGACACAATTCTGAGCTTTGGAGATGCTCCAGAGATGGAAAAACTAGCACCATACCTAGAACGGCTTAAACAGTATGTTCCCCAAAAAAATATCTTACAAAAGCAAGTCCAAACCAACCTGGAATTAGAACTTTTACAAGAAATCAAGCAACTAAACATTGAAATTCCTCTTCTCCAAGCAATCAGAGATGTACCAGAACTAAATCAGTTCATTAAACAGTATTTTATCAAAATGTAGGGCAGGAAGAAAAACTTTCCCTCCACAATACAGGTGGAAGGAAAAGTAGTAGATCTATTGATGGGAGAAATTCTCCTCCCAAATATGGAGACCCTGGAAATCCTGTCATAATTGTTTTCATCTCAGGGGTAGAAATTTCAAATGTTTTGGTTGATCTGGGAGCAACAATTAATGTGATGATAGTTCAGACAATGAACAAATTAGATCTAATAGGTATCCAATCCACAACTACAATTCTTCAACTTGCTGACTAGTCAGTATCTGTTTCAAAAGGAGTAATCACTGATGTACCAGTTGTAATAGATTCATGGGAATTTCCAGTGGACTTCCTGATATTAGAACCTAGAAACTAGAGAAATGCTTACCCACTAATTTTAGGAAGGCCATGGTTGGGTACAGTAGCAGCATCTATTGATTGTCGAATTGGAGTAATGGTCATTTCTAATGGGATAGATTTGAAGAAAATATCTTTGTATCCTCCAACTAAACCATCAATGCATAATACAAGAAGAGTATGGGTGGATGAACTAGAGAATAATGACAACAGTGCCTCAGTAGCTATGGTAACCATCAAGGAACATTTGGGAGAGTTAGAAGAAGAAATATACTATGATACAATAGAAGACATTACTCACATCCTAATCAATAAGGATGTGATGGAACTCACCCAAGATTCTAGGAGAGAACTTCTTACTTCTTCTCATTGTACCCTCGCCAACATCATTCCTTGTGGGGAAACCTTTTACAGAGACTAAGCCACTTTCCACATGTTGCTTCCACATTCTTGTCCTCTCAATACCATGACTCCAATGTATGGATTAACCACATATATGGATCAAATCACAAAACAAGTCATGATTTTACCAGGGAAAACACTTAATATCAATACTCAGTTAACAACAAATCAGGAGGAAAAACTCATCCAACTTATGATTTCCCATTCAACAAATTTTGCTTGGGAATACCAAGATATGAAAGGCATACCTCCTGAGATATGAACCCATCATATATACACTGAGGATATTAAACCTGTCAGACAACCCCAGAGAAAATTGAATCCTTCTTTAAAGGACATTGTCAAAATTGAAATAGAAAATTACTTCAAGCAGGGTTTATATATCCAATCTCAGATAGTCAATGGGTCTCACCCCTTGGCATAGTGCGTAAAAAGAATGGGAAATGGAGAGTGTGTATTAATTATAGAGAACTCAACAAGGCCACAAAAAAGGACTACTTTCCTTTACCATTCATTGACCAATTATTGGACAACCTTGCTGGGAGAAAGTATTTCTCTTTTCTAGATGGATTTAGTGGGTATAATCAAATTCAAGTAGCACCTGAAGATTAGGACAAAACCACTTTCACCTGCTCTTGGGGAACTTTTTCTTACAAAGTTCTTCCCTTTGGACTATGCAATGCCCCAGCTACATTTCAGAGACTTGTTTTAGCTATTTTTGCTGAACTAGCTAATGAATGCATGGAGGTCTATATGGATGACTTTACTATGTATGGGGATAATTTTGAAGAAGCTCTCACAAACCTTGAGAAAGTATTGAAATGTTGTGAGAAAAATCAATTATCCCTTAGCCATGAAAAGTGCTTTATGATGGTGGAGGAAGGAATTGTTTTAGGACATCACATTTCAACAAAGGGGATCAAAGTGGATCAAAACAAGATAGAAGTAATCACATAGTTGCCTTCACCCAAAAATCAGATAGATGTTAGAAGTTTTCTGGGTCATGCAGGCTACTATAGGAGATTCATAGAAAATTTCAGTGGAATAGTTGTCCCCCTGTTTATCCTACTTAATAAAGACATAGAATTTCTATGGACAGAAGAATGTCAATTAGCATTTGAAACCTTGAAAGAGAAGCTTACTGTCACACCAATTTTGAGAGGACCTAATTTGACTTTGCCATTTCACATATAGACTAATGCTTCAAATGAGTCCATTGGGGTAGTTTTAGGACAAAAGGAGGAAGGAGAAAGTATGCATGCCATTTATTACATCAGCAAAAACCTTACCTCTGCAGAAAGAAATTACACCACAATTGAAAAAGAATTATTGGCAGTCATCTATGCTATAAATAAATTCAGGCATTATATCACTGGATATAAAATATTTGTACACACTGATCATGCAGCCATCAAGTACCTAATGAATAAACTAGTAGTGGGTGTAAGGATCATTAGGTGGTTATTGTTATTGCAGGAATTTGATATTACCATAGTTGATAATCCAGGAAAGTTTAATTTGGTTGCTGATTTTTTGTCAAGATTGCATACAGGAGGAGAAAACCAACCAGTGGAGGATAGGTTCCTGGATGAACATCTTTTTTCTATCTCTTCTACTGCACCTTGGTTTGTTGACATAGCTAATCTTTTAGTTACAGGCTTGTATCCATCCCATTTTACCTCAAAACAAAAAAAAAATGTTTAGTCAAAGAAAGTTTATCTTACAAATGGTTGAATGGTTTACTATTTAAATGTGGTCCTGATTTCATTCTACACAGGTGTTTAAAAGCTGATGAGATTTTTGATGTGTTGAGAGCATGTCATGATGAACCATCTAGTGGCCATTACTCCTTCCACCGGACAGTCCACAAGATTCTTGGAGCTGGTTACTACTGGCCCTCTCTTCATTAAGATACAAAGAAGTATGTGCAGGACTGTGACTATTGCCAAAGGATGGGATAGCCAACCTTTACCCAGAAGATGCTACTGCATGCTCAAGTCATGATGGAACCATTTGAGTAGTGGGGTTTAGACTTTGTGGGACCAATTTCCCCACCATCATCAAGCAAGGAGTACATTCTAGTATGCATAGACTATGTTACTAAATGGGCTGAGGTTCAAGCATTACAATTTGCAAGAGAAGAAAAAGTTGCTGATTTCTTTTATAATAAGATTTTCTTAAGGTTTGGAGCCCCAAGATCAATAGTTTCAGATAGAGGACCTCAGTTTACTTCATAGGTAATCAAAGCATTCATAGATTTATATCAAGTCAAACACAGAAAATCTTCACCTTACCATCCTCAAGCGAATGGGTAGGTAGAAGTAACTAATAGGGAACCTAAAAATATTCTGACAATGACAGTAGCAATGAATAGAAAAGATTGGGCTAGCAGATGATCTGAAGCAGTTTGGGCTTACAATACCACTTGGAAGTCCACAACAAAGTTCTCACCATATGAATTAGTTTATGGGAAAAAGCCTATTTTGTCTATAGAATTTGAACTCCAGACACTTAAAACTGTATTGGATATTGGTCTACCATTGTCTATAGCTCAACAAAATACAATTCTTCAGCTCAATGAGTTGGATGAAATTTAGACAGAGGCCATTCAGCAAACAGAACTGGTTACGTGTTAGAGGAAGCAATGGCATGACCAACACATCAAAAGGAGAACATTTCAACAGGGTGATTGGGTTCTTCTTTATGATTCTAAATTCAAAGAGTTCAAAGGGAAATTACAAACTCACTAGATGGGTCCTTAAGAAATAAGGGAAGTTTTTGAAAATGGAACAGTATTATTGGAACCATTTGATGGAAGCATAGACACATTCCTAGTAAATGGTCACCGAATCAGACTCTATAAAAGACCATCTACTAAAGAAGAGTTTCTTAGTGATTTGTGTTTTGATACAGGGGATACCTCCTCTATGACAGTGTTGGATTGAAAAATAAATAAAAAGGAAGGTTGAAAACCAGCAAATGGCGGCCTTCTTAAAAAAATAGAGAAAGATGGAAAACCAGTAAATGGCTATCTTTCTCGACCAAGGGAGTTGAAAACCAGCAAATGGTGGTTCTCTTCTTCAGGATAGTTGAAAATAATCAAGTTATGGAGGTGATCAGGTGCCAGGAGTTACTCAAGTGCACCTCCGGTGCTTCCCAAACTAGGAGCACCTCCTGCGCTTCCCAAATCAGGAGCACCTCTGGTGCTTCCCAAACTAGGAGCACCTCCGGTGCTCTGTCAATAAAGAAGTCAATTTCAATAATAGGGGAGGGGACTCACCTCTCCAGGAAATAAAGTGGACACATCACATGATGAGGTCATCATGACTCATCCTCTACTTTATCACAAGAATAAAATAAAATCAGTACGTATTTCATTTGCAGGGGTATTCACAAAGATGGTGCTGACGTCACCCAACAAATGTGGATTCTCAAACCACTCAGCGTAATGATTGCAAGTCACAACCAATGGAGTAGTGGGCATCATCTCAAGCCACCAAAAGCTGCTCATATGCTGCAACACGTGCAGTCTCATAAAATGACGCAGCATCTTTGCCGAGTACATCACCCTCATCATTAAAAATGATCCAGGTAATTCTAGCAATTGTCTTGTCTTTCTATTTTTGGGTGCTGCCACTATGACACATCCTCCTGCCATCATTTCCTTCTCTAAATTCACGCATGCCGCCATCTGTGCTGTACTGCCACCTTGCCTCTGAAATGTCCTGTTACTCTGTTGCATTTATGATTACCTAGGTACTCTAACTAATCTGCAAATCTTCCATAAGCCTAAGCTGAGAGACATCTTAATCCTCATTCGAACCTCCAAAATACCCTGAAGAATAGACCAAATTGAATAGTCCTCCGAAGCCTATGGAGTTAAGAGGAAGGGACAAACTGCAGAAAGGAGAGTGAGGAATTAAGCACAGAAGGTGGAACCAACTTAGCAATGGGGGTAAAGAAGAAGTTTGAACCAGAGAGTGTTGCGGGTCTTCTACAAGATGAAGCTGTAGCAAACATTCTAAGAACTGTAAGATGGCTGGACTTTCTAGAAAAATTTGAAGGGTTTCAAGAAGATATCGTGGATGAATTCCTCAGAATTCTAAGGGACAATCAGACAGCTATCAGAGGAGTCTGAATCAATCTCTCCTCAGCCACTATCAATCACATTTCCAAGCTGCTTGAACAAGGTGAGAGGTCTTATCACTTGAAAACCTTATACACTGATTTAATTAAGAATTTCTCTATTCAAGGTGAACCTGCCATACAACTGCATTCAAATAAAAATGAAGTAAAAGGAATTCTTAGGTCCACACTTCCAAACCCTTGGCAATATATTGCCACCTGGCTGATGAAATATTTTACTTGTGATGGTCAATTCTCTCTAGTTTTAGGACCAATCATGAAAATGCTAATTTTTCTAAGACATGGGAATGGACACCCTGAGTTTAGCATAAACATTCCCAATTTCCTGTATTTTGCCATCAGGGCAACTACAAAAAAACATCAGCAAAATAAGGGTCCCATGAAACATCATGGCCTTATTTTTCTAGTAGTCAAACACCACTTCTTGTCTCAGGCCGATGGGGAGGAATTATGGCAAAACTTTCTTGAACAGAATTCCCAGGACAAAGGATTGGAGATGCCACAGCCAAGAGGTGAGAATTCCCCTACTCACCAAGAAGAAGAAACTGAGCCTTCAGCCTCCTCCATAGTTGTTCAAAGAGGAAAGAAGTCCTCACAGAAGGCAACTTCATCTACAACATTATTTCCTGGTAAAAAGAAGATAGGCAAAGCAATTACAGAGTCTGCTCCTAAACAAACCCTATATATGACTTAATCAGTTAGGAGAAAGATGACTCTAACTGAGGAATCTTTCCCTAAGGAATTAACAGAGGGGAGGTCAGGACAGAGAGCAGAGAGATTCTAGGTTGAAGAACCATCTCATGATTTAGATGAGATCCCTCTAGTCAGGAAGAGAAAACAAAGAGAAGTTTCCCCAGCACCATGTGTTCATCTGGAGTCAAGTCCAATTTCAGAACCATCATGTGCTCCAGAGATAGAATACAGACAAACTCTTACTATTTCCTCAGATTCTAAGGATGAGAGACCTACTCCAGAGGCACCTGCCCCACCTTTGCTACAAAGAAGCAAAAGGAAAAGATAGCTCTCACAGGCTGAGAAAGATACTGCTCTCCTAGCTAAGGTACTCCTGGGTTTTAGAACATATGAGGATAAGGTTGGGCCTTCATTGGTGCCAACAGAAGCAGAGGAACCCCAAGAGGACCCTCAGGACAGGCAGTCGATAGAAAAAGATGAAATAGGGCAAATGGGTACAATTGATAGTACAAGTCAGATGGCCATGGAAAACCCTGATGATCAGCAAACAGAAGCAGAAGTAGAAGTAGAAACCTTCTCTCATCCCTCTGATCAAGAGGATGTTGAAATTTCAAAAGAACAGTAAATGATAGAAGAAATTGAAAACCTAAAGAGACTACTCTGGGGGAAGAATCTGATTATTACTGACCTCAAGAAGGTCAGAATAGAGGTAGAAATGGAACAAAAACAAGTCATTGAAAATCTACAAATAGAACTCCAAAGCAAAAACAAGATCATCCAGGAGAAAGAAGAAGAATTAGAGGCCTAGAAAATTGAGAAAGAAGTAGAATTGGAGGCCCATAAAATCGAGAAAGAAGCAGAATTGGAGGCCCAGAAATTAAGGCAGTCAAACTGTTGGAAGAAAAAGAGAAAGAAGCAGCACAGAGTGTTTCTGAGCTCACCATGGCTAGCAACAATAGCCTCACAATAATGGCAGCATTGATTGAGAAAATACATAGCTAGGATAGACAGTTAACTTGGGCCAACAACAAACTAGATGACTAGGAGGAATATATTCAAGAGTTGGCTGGCCCAAGTGCAACCAATGAGCAGGAAATACAAATAGATGCATAAATGGGTCTAATCCCCATTGACATTCCTAAGGCCCTATTCCATTGGCAGAAGAAGTGTAGAGAATATGAGGCTTCCAAGCCTATGCTGTAATTACAAAGGGCAATCACTACCAAAACAAAAAGAATAGAAACTCTGGAAGGCAAAATCATTAAAATGGCCTCCCTTTCTTAAAAAATTCTATCCTGTAGGCCTCCAAGTGCTAGCTATTCTATGTTCTTACAAGAAAGAGTCCTGCAGAGGAAATTCTCTTTAATCCTATCTGACCTGGTTGAGGATACAGAGATAGTAGAAGGATTCATGACAGCATATAAAAGAAGTAATGATGAGGACAAGAATTTCCTATGTGAATTATACTTGCATGGTTTTTGTGTTAATGATATAACCTTCATTCTTAATCATTTTGTGGGAGAATGCTAGCTTAAAGCATTTATGTCCCTAATGAGGAATCATCAGATCTAGAATGAACAGATGGAAGATCATCTCAAGAAATGTACAGAAATAGAACTATTCATCAGGAAGGAGTGTCCCAATCCCAATGCTTTTCAGACCCAATTCAGGTCCTATATCTATCACCCTAAGAGTAAGAACAAAATTTTTCCATTAGACCTAAAAAGTTTGTAAGAGTGCTCCATCGATTTTGGTCTTTTCATGATCAGTTCAATAAATCCAGTACTTGCCATAGCAAAGAAAAGATGGAATATTTTGACCTCGGAGCAGAAAATGAGAGAGGTAGTCACCCCTACAAACTTAAGATTATTTATGAGAAAAGAAAAGTTAATATCTAAAATGATGGATAAGTCTAAGTAGGAATGGATAGGTGGATGGTTCAGGCACCCTCTAATAATTGAACCACTCCCTGTCTGGACTAAACAAATGGAAGATGAGAAATTACAGGACTGGTTGAAGTAGGTTGATCAATACAGAGGCAATGGTAATACCAACCACACAACTTGGACCACCTATGCACAAGATTATAGCTTGACTGACAAGCTACTTCACCAGAATAAATCTAGATTGTGAGAAGCAGGACCTGCCAAACCTTAGGTATGGGGGGATGACGAGTGCTAAGTTGCACCCATGAAATACACCTTTTTACCTCTCTTTTTCTCCTTGATCCCATCTTTCTTAATGTCTACACCCAAATAAGCTAGCAAGATAGTTCTAGTTAATGATTAATTGAGATAAATTACTTAAGATCATAATTTCTGATTGAGAGACTAATGTGCATGGAATTGATGGAAAAATATAGAAACTTCTCTCTTTTTGAATCAACAGGTGTAGATGCCAGGAACAACAATTTTGTGCATCTCCGAAGATAATCTTCAATGATCTCCAAAGACAATACCAGAATACCACAACACCAGAAGTTTTGAAGGAAAAAGAAAGCCTCTCCAGAGATGAACAAAGAAGGCCACAATGGTATCTCTGGATCTATAGACATCTCCAGAGCTACAGACATATCTCCGGAGCTACAGACAGACACATATATCTCTGGCACCTCCTGAGAGTAGGGCATATTTCTAG
Organism: Cunninghamia lanceolata; assembly: GCA_027924645.1. Lineage (NCBI taxonomy): Eukaryota > Viridiplantae > Streptophyta > Pinopsida > Cupressales > Cupressaceae > Cunninghamia > Cunninghamia lanceolata. The sequence continues at coordinate 11,339,305 of BSBN01000320.1, forward strand.
CATAAGTTGTCGATCAGGCACTCTTAGTAGTGATCATAATACCCCTCATTTCACTCAAATCATCACCTGAGTGGTGAAGGGTCATCTTTACTTAAACTGCTAGAGTTTTTATCTTTTTAAAGTTTTTGCATGAGTTACGGATAGAACTGATTCAATATCCATATTTCAGGGCCTCGCTGCCCAAATGTATTAAGACTCAAACTTAGAATTCTGAGTGGACTTCTGTTCCACTCAGTCTACTTTTATTGCATGATTATTTTCCATAATTAGACAGCTAGTGTAATAAAGAGATGGATGTCATCTCATAGAAAAATTGGTAGATAAGTGATATGTCATCATTCATCTTCATATATACTGATAGAAACAACAGAAGAGAATACAATGATTTGATTATTCTAATTCTGAGCATTTTTTCAGTTCGGTGATATCAATATTTTTCATGAATGCAAAGAGAATGGAATTGAATTGAATTTAGTTGTGATTTTCTTCTTTTGTGCGGATTCCCTACTGTAGCTTTCAACCCCAAGGGTGTGGAGCAAGGGCCCACTCTCACCACCAAGGCAGAAGGCTAGTACCATTGTTTTGTTACTTCAGATTTTGCTGTGAAAAGTATTTACTGGTTTATAGATAGATGCATGTTACTATTTTTTTCAGATTGCTTTAAGTAACTTCCTGTTTAATTCTATTTTCAGCATTCCTTAAATTCATTTAGTAAGTAGACAGATTAATCTTTTCAAATTAGTAGAAGCTATTAAGATTAGCTAAGAAAACTGGTAACTGTAGAATCCTTAATTACAGATAGCCGAGGACATAGCCCCTGAATTTTGACATCTGAAAATAGATTAAATGATGAGGTACAATGACACCTTGTCATCTGTGATCGAAAATGTTGCATTTTCTTAGCAAGAAAACTTGGTAGAAGCTGGTGAGTATGTATTTTGAGTTTTAACTAGTTTTTGCACCATTTCTATAGCATTTCCTTCTTAAATGGCCATGGCCATACTATTCTTCTTTCTCTACAACATTCTTTGACACTATTCTTTGATTCTTCTGTGTGTTCATCTTGAAACTGTGACAAAAATGATGAGAAACGTCAAAAGAGGTCACAGCCATGCTTGCTCTACAGCTCCTCATCTTCAAAGGTAAGCCTTCTTCATCTCTATTGTAGATATTTTGATCATTTCTGTAGGTGCAAAATATGATGAGGGTTTCAATATTTTTACAACTGGGTGTGTATGAGGAAAATCGACTAAATCAAAAGCCCCTAATATAAAGAAAACTAATCTAAATAAAAGCCATTACCAATAAATCAATGAAATATGAAATCTTTTACCAAGATTTGTATTGTTTCCTTCGGATAAATGTGGATTGCTCAATAGTGCTACGAAACCATGTTTGCAACAAGCAAGTAAAGTGCTCAAAGATCAATGTCAAAAGATCATAAAGTTGCTCAATCGATGCGATGTATGCTCAAAGCACTATAAAGGATGCATGAGAATAAGTGATCAAAGAGGATTTGTGAAGGAGATGAGGGGGGTTTATATAGGTTTCAATAGAGATCGATCAACGGTCCAGATAATTCAAAAGAATCAACGGAGGAGATAGAATAAATAACCATGATGAACATGCGCATGACATGTGTCACTCCAAAAGGATATTTTTATTAAGATATGATGAAAACAAGATTGATTGAATATATAACTCAACTTGTAATTTTGCCTTTTTTAGAGTTCTAAAAATAAGACTGGTTGTGCACATGAGTTAACAAGATATTTTAAGAGGAATTGGAAGATAACTAAAATTAAATAAATAAATTTATTTATTTAATTGTGCATGATTGAGGAATAAATAAGATATGAAGATTTAAATAAATTAAACAAATAAATTGATTTAATTTATTTTGCATGATGAAGGATAAATAAAATATGTGATTATATTTTATTTTTAGAGGAAAAAGCAAATTAAATAAATAAATTTATTTAATTGTTTGTGCAAGATTAGAGGAATATGAAAACTATAAATAAAATATTTTATTTTATTTATTTTTAGAGGATTGAGATAATTTAAATAAATTTGCATGATTTATTTAAATTTAGAAGAACAATTGATTTAATTAAATAATGTAAATTATTTAATTGTAGATAAGAGGATTTGTGATGAATTAATTAAATAATTGGATTTATTTAATTAATGGAGACTTGAAATTTGAAAGAGGATAATGATTTAATTAAATAATACAAATTATTTAATTTTGGAAGAATATAGAAGAATTTAATTAAATTAATTAAATAATAGAATTTATTTAATTAATGTCGATTTTTAGAAGGTTTTGAAGAATTTAATGGAATTAATTAAATAATTAGATTATTCAATTAATGTTGACATGCAGGTGATTTAGATAGATTAGATGAAATGCAAGTGGTGCGACAACTTGGTCATTTTTGGGTGTCTACATTTTGCCCCTCTTTGATGCAATGCAGTTTATAGCGTTGCGTAAAAGAAAATGATTGTTGAAGACGTGATACAATTTTTGATGCCGCAGTGTAGGTGGTTGCCCCTGCGTAGCTGGCGTAGGATGCCCCCTCGAGAGGAAAGATAGGGAAGTGACAAAAGAACTGGGTTGACGCTCGATTAGAAGATTGTGTTGGAGATAGAAGAAAGGAGATAGAAGAGAACATGAGAGAAAGATTGTTGATCAATCATTGCCGGAAGACTATATAAGGCCATGGGTAAATGGATGGGTAAATGAATGAGCTTGCTGCATTGGTTTTCACAATTATTTATATAGAACAATCCTTATTTTTGATATAGCACATGGATAGTTCACCACTAAGGTATAAAAGACCAAGGTGCAATAATATCTAAGTGCATGGATGTTGACTCTGCAAGCAAGCGGTTTGAACTTAGATCCCTTAGACATAATATGACCTTGTTGGTACATGTGAATGAGCCATAGTCATGAACATAAAATAAACTTCAATACATGTAAAAGTAAGAAGAATATTAATATGTAAGATGCTAGGTCATACCACATACAAGATAAATATAATGCTAAGAAAGATACTAAAGATCATTCCTCAAACACGGCACACAAAAGCAATGACTATGCCCCCAATCCGTACTGCATTGCAACATACCAAGATTATACATAAATCAAGATAGTCTTGAATAGGTAATAGAAAAGGAACAAAAAATAAACCATAAAGCAAATTGACTGACTTACAAAGTAAACATACAGCCAACATATTCTCTTGCCAAAGAGGTTGCTCAGGATAGATTGGATAGGAAAGATAACGGCCTTATTGTAGGAAAAATGTGTCCGTTAAAGGGGGCTATCTACTTAAAAAGACAATATCTTGTTGCCTGAAATGCCACATGTTGCAGGAGACCCGTGTATTGGTCTCAACAATGGAACACTCTACAAAAGACAAGCTTGTTGATATGGTGCTTTGGATAAGCTGGATTTAGCTGATGCTGGCAATCAGAATAGTAGGATAGTAGATGACTCTGGAAGAAAGCTGCTTTGCTTCAGGTTTGTTAAGGACTTTTGATTTGAAAGGATGTGCTAGCTTGCTGCTTGAGTTAATCAAGTCGAGGTGAATGGATTTTGATAAATGGAAGACTAGAAAGATGACAGTGTTAATGGATTGGGGTGGGTGAAGAATGATGAATCGTATGTGCCTAAGTACTGGATACATCTTTCGTATTCCAGACTGCCTACATACCTTGTATCCATGGGATCAAGGCACATTACAATGAAAGATGAAAAATGATAATATGTAGTTCTAGATAGAGTGATGAGATGGGTCAAGGTGTTTATGCTTAGGTTGGGGAAATGATGAGATCTTATATACCTGAGTACTGGATACTTCCTTCATATTCCAGGCTGCCTACATACCCATATCCATGGGATCAAAGTACCTTAAGACTGAAAAGATGATAATATGTAGTTCTGGACAAAGTCATGATGTAGAAAAAATGTTGGGAAGATAACAGCCTTATCGTAGGAGCAATGTGTCCATTAAAGAGTGTTATATGTGGAAATGAGAACGATTGAAGCGTTTTGCGAACCAAGAACAAGGAACCACTCCTAGACCTAGTTTAAGGAAGGAATTGCCCCCATTCTAGTAGAGGAGTTTGCATGGATGATTGACGAAGAAGACATAGAAAGCTTGACCTAGGACAAGACAGTGTTAACTGTTGACATAGATCAAGACGTAGGATGACGATGATGGACATTGACAAATTTCCAAGCTATACTAGATAGGGGGATGGAAATGCAAACAAGGTCAATGGTTTTATTGTGGATGGATGGATGAAGCTTGTTGTGAAATGGAATGAACAAGACTTGATAGATGATGGATGATGACTCTAGACATAGTGCCTGTTTGCCAGGTTTTCTCTATGGTACTTATCCAAGGCACCTGTTTACGAGATTTTTACCATAGGACGGAATTTTTTTTTTTGGGAATACTCTGAGGATCAGGCATAGAACTTTTTAAGATGAACACTGTTAAGTGGCTCATCTAAAGGAATGTCGTCAGGTGTAGCTAAAGTATAAGCTCCTGATCCATATGCTGCTATAACAATAAAGGGACCTAACCAGTTAGGCTCAAACTTGCCCTTCTTTTCTCGGTCTGCTTGATTTCTTTGATTCTCTTTGAGTACAAGATCACCAACTTGAAATTGTCTTTCTTTGATCTTTTTGTTGTAATTACACTGGAGGCAGTTTTGATAGACATGGAGATGATTAAGTGCGGCAAGGTGCCTTTCATCTAGTAGTTCTAGCTCAGCTAATCTGGAAGTGCGATACTCCTCTCCACCGATCAGGTTCTACATGGATACTCTAAGGGATGGGATCTTGACCTCTATGGGTAGGATGGCTTCAGAGCCATAGACCAAGGCATAGGGTGTGGCACCAGTTGGTGTTCTGATACTAGTGCGGTAGGCCCATAGGGCAGGATTAAGTTGCAAGTGCCAATCATGACTAGCTTCATTAACTGTTTTCTTGAGGATTTTGAGAATGGTTTTATTGGAAGCCTCAGCTTGGCCATTACTTTGCGGATAGTAGGGAGTTGAAAAGTGATGTCGGATATTGTATTGTGTGCATAAGGCATAGACATCTTGGTTCTTGAATGGTCTCCCGTTATCAATGACAATGGCTTGGGGAATACCATACCAGCATATGAGGTAGTTAAGGATAAACTTGGCTATTTCCTTACCGGTGATATAGGTCATGGGAATGGCTTCAACCCACTTCGTGAAATACTCAGTGGCAGTAATGATGAAATTATGGCCATTAGATGAGGATGGGTGGATTTGTCCTACGAGGTCGAGACCCCATTGAGAAAAAGACCATGGAGTTGTCACAGGTTGTAATTCATGAGCTGGTGCATGAATCAAATCTCCATACTGCTGACATTGTAGACACTTCTTAGCAAACTATGCAGCATCTTGCTCTATTGTAGGCCAGTAATATCCTATTCTGAGTATCTTCTTAGCGAAATTAGGACTGGTAGAATGTGCACCATAGACACCTTCGTGTATGTCTTGTAAGGTAGCTTCAGCTTCTTCCGTGTTAAGACATTGTAAGAGGATACCATCGAGACTCCGACAATATAATGTATCACCCAGAATGATGTAATGGAAGGATCGATGGATAAAGGTTTTGCATTAGGTGGATGATAGGTTAGAGGGAAAGTTATTGTGTTTAAGGTATTGATAGATATCTTCGTACCATGGGGAATTGGGACCAACAAGTGCGCAGATGATTTCAGTAACAGGAACATCGATGGCTGGTATGGACAATTGCTTGATCAAGAATTCACATTTCTGTATATTTGTAGGCATGTCGATAAGTGACCCTACAGAAGCCATAGAATCTGCAGCCTTGTTATGCTCTCTTGGAATTTTCTCAAATGTGATGCTAGAGAAGTGTGGTTTGTAGGCATCTACTAGTTTCTTGTAGAGGACCAACTTTTCATCTTTTGTTTGGTACTCATCTGTGACTTGTCAAATGACTAGTTGTGAGTCTCCATATACCTGTAATTCTATGATGTCCCATTGAATTGCTATATTGAGACCTATGAGGAGTGCTTCATACTCGGCAATGTTGTTGGTACAAGGGAATGCAAGCCGATATGACTTTGGAATATAGTCATTTTGAGGTGTGATAAACAAGATACCAGCCCCTGATCCATGCTGTGTGTAGGAACCATCAAAGTACAACTTCCACATTATTGAGTTGGCAAGAGTGAAGAGATTCTCGTCTGGAAAGTCTACTACCATAGGGTGTGTATCTGTCATGGGTGCTTCTGCTAGTTGATCTGCTAGGGCTTGCCCCTTGATTGCTTTACAATCCACATACTCAATGTCAAACTTACTAAGGATCATGACCCGTTTAGCTAGTCTACATGTAAGAGCCACTTTTACTAGTAGATACTTCAATGGATCAATTTTGGCTATAAGATTTGTGTGTTGGTTCAACATGTAATGTCACAACTTTTGAGAGGTGAACACTACTGCTAAACAAGCTCTTTCCATTGGTGAATAATTGAGTTCGTATCCCACCAAGGTTCTACTGATATAATAAATTGCATGCTCTTTTCCTGTTTCATCATTTTGTGCTAGAAGGGCCCCTAGGGCCGAAGTTGTAGTTGAGATGTATAATATCAAAGGTTTATCAGCCATTGGTGGTACTAAGATAGGTGGTGTAGCCAGATACTCTTTGAGCTGATCAAATGCTGCTTGACACTTATAATCCCATCGAAATGAGACATCCTTTAGGAGCAAGTGTTGAAATAGTTGACATTTATCTGCTAGTTGTGAGATGAAATGCCTAATGGACTGCAACCTTCCCTCAAGGCTCCTTAATGCTTTGAGGTTTTAGTGCAGGGCACCTAGGAGCACCTTGGTTCCTAAAGTCATTTTGATTGCATTTTTTTTGAAAGTTGTGGTTTTGTTTGTAATAAGGCTTTAGCCATGATTATATGGTCCTTTTTGTTTGGTCAAGATGATTGAGGTGACCATATAAACCTCAATCATGCTTAGTCCATCTGGACCCTTGTTGAGCCACTTAGGCCTAGAAGGCCTAATGTTGGTTTTTGAGTTTGTTTGGGTGATTCTAGTGTTTTAACATGTTGTAGGAAGTAGGATGGTGGTTTCGATTCCTTTGGACAAGCAAACCCAATCACCATCCTTATGAAAAGGCAAAAATACCATAGAGTAAAATGTTGCCAATAGTGTCAATGACACATTGGCTGGTTCCAAACCATTTTTGGTGGTTAAATGTGGTTGGAGAAGTTAGAAACTAACTAGGATCAGTTGAAAAACATTGTAATTCACTCCTGTATGGCAGAGGAGGTCTGGTACAGAGTTTTGGGGCATTGAAACCACAGAAAATAGTCATTTTTTCCTTCTTTTCTTACTGTGTACGACCTATACGGACTTGTTAGGTGTACAAATGTTATTTTTTTGAAAGTGCTTGGAGTCAAGGTTCATATGCAACTAGTTTGAGGTCTTGAAGTGGTCAGGGTCAAAAGATATTGAATTTTCTTTCAAGACTGGTCTAGAAACCCTATTTTCTAGGGTTTGTCATAGAAATCCGACCCTAGAATGCATTCCCACTGGTGAAAATTCATAAAAATTGGTGAAATACAAGCTAAGGATGTACTCTATAGGATTCCAAAAGCATTTGGCTGGGAGATGCTATTTTCAAATTTTAAGGTGATGCCCTAGGTCAAGTATTTCCTTGTATTTGACCAAATTCATGCTATTTGAGGTTGTAGATGACAGAATCCTGATAGGGTGAGTGAATGAATGATGGTTTTGAGTTTTTTAGGCATGATAGAGACATTCCAAATTCTTGCCCCTAATCTATGCACCCAATTTTGAGCACTTGCTTTGTAACCTAGCCCTAAATTGATCAATTAGGCCTAGAGACCTAATGAGTGTTCTGGATTGCTGGAGTAGAGTTGGAACAGGAGACTTGGGAGTTTGATAGGGTCTCATAAAGGGTATCTAAAACCATCATTTACTTTCCTGGTCATTTGGGATTTTGTTAAGTTTGATGAGAAAACCTAGTTTGGAGGGCTAGTAGCCTTACTAGTCAAAGTATAGGTTGGAGAGTTTTGGGAAGTTGGGGATCAAACCAACTACATAGAATGTGTTTGTTGATCTGTCTTAAGGTGTTGGAGAAGCCTTAGGGGTTGGACAATAGTTTGAACATCAAATCCTTCATATGCCTTGAATGTGCCTTTGGTTGGTTGAGAGGTTGAAGGCTAGTTAAAGTGGGTGAGTGGGCAAAGGACAATAGAGTAAACCCTTGTGTGTTGCTTCCCTTGTGCCACTCTGCATTAGGTTCTTTGGTGGAGGCATCTCCACTATAGCTTTTACTTTTTCAAGGTCTACTTCGATGCCTCTACGAGATACAATGTATCCCAATAGCTTCCCTGATGTTACACCAAAGACACATTTCTTTGGATTGAGTCTTACTTGGTATTTCTCGAGCCTGTCAAAGATCTATCCTAGAACTTGTATGTGATCTGCCCTAGAAGATTTAGCTAGTATGTCATCCATATAGTCCTCCATGATATGATGAAAGAGGTCATGGAATATCACTGTCATTGCTCTTTGATAAGTTGCCCCTACATTCTTTAGACCAAACGGCATGACACACCAACAATAATTACCCCATGGACAAGTAAAAGTTGTTTTATGTTGATCTTCTTCTGCTATCCTTATCTGATTATAGCCTGAAAATCCATCCATGAGAGAAAGCATTTCATGACCCACTGTCAAGTCTACTATGAGGTCAATGTTTAGTAATGGAAAGTCATCTTTGGGACATGCTTTGTTAAGATCTCTAAAATCATTACACATGTGGATGCACCCATTGGGTTTAGACATAGGTACAATGTTTGAGACCCAATTTGAATAGTTAATAGGTCGTATGAACTTTGCATCTAACAACTTTTGTATTTCCACTTTTACCAAGAGAGCTATCTGTGGGTGCATCTTCCTTAGCTTTTGCTTGACTAGTTTAACTTTTGGATCAACCGTAAGATAGTGAACAACTAGCTTAGGGTCTAACCCTAGCATATCAGCATAGATCCATGCAAAGTTGATGGTTCTCTGTAAGAAGAATTTGTTAGGATTCTTGGGCTTTGTTTCTGATAATGATGCTGCTAGGAATGTGGTCTTTAGATTTTGCTCTGTGCCAAGGTTTATCTCTGTAGAATCTTCCACTAGGAGAGATGACTTCTCTTGATACTTAGATGGTAGGGGAAGGTCAAATCATCCATCCTCAAGTGCCACAATTAGGTTTTCACCTTTGGATACATCCTTTGTTTTTACTATTTTATGATCAGGAGGTACCACAGTGTGGTTTTCACCTAGAGATCTTTCTTTGTTTTTACTTTTGCGACTGGAGGATTTGGTATTCTCACCAAAATAAGCAGTTGGCTCTAGTTCCTTTACAAAACCTGCTTTATGATCACCCAGAGAGATACCATCCCAGAGTCTCATAAACTCAGCTATAGCTTCATCATTCTGAAACACATCTATAACAGGGGACCCTTGTTGGTCCCAATCGCTAAGTTTAGGGTAGACAAGTATTAAATTTTGGGTGTTTGTGTTGGAGTTTAAGGATACGGATGATAGCATTAAGATAGAGGATTCAGTGAATAGATCAGTCATATGGAGGGAAGAGTCATCAAAGATATCCTCATTAGACGTCGAATCTGTGATAGAAGTTTCAGCCACCTTGTCGAGTATACCCTCGATGTCCAAGGCGTGTGGTACCTTCTTACCAAATCCTAAACCCTTTTTGTCTAGTTTCTTTGTCACAATAATGGTTCCATCATGCCTTGATTCTGCTTTCCCAGGCCACCTTTGCCTTTATAGCCCATGTGTTTGACTATCCTTAAGCCATTACCATATTGCTTGATTGGTATTGTGACCGGTTCTTTCTCCTTGTAGAGCCAAGAAGAAATGTCCTCAATAGTTTCCTCTTCCAATAATTTTCCCTCTTGGAATTGGGTTAGAAATGCTGGGGGAGGAATAACTACTTTTTTGGTTACTTTGGCAATGGGCAGTTGGCCGTAAGATTTAGGGGATAAAGGCATCCGCCCTACACAACAATATTTTGAGATATCATACGTTCCAAAGCCTATATCATGGATGTGGGCTTTGATTTCAGGAAGAGGATTAGGTTCACTTGTAGAGGCTTGTGTCAGATTTTTAGGATCGACATATAGTGGGGATTCAAGGGCTTTGTCATTTTGAGGCACTTGGTTGTAATTCTTATAACTACCTTGTAAGACACGACAAAATTCAAAAGGATTGGGGTCTCCCGGGATAGTGATCTCCGTACCATTGAATGGGAATTTTAGAGACTGATGGTATGTTGAAGGAATAACTTTCATTGCATGGATCCATGGGCAGCCTAGGATAATGTTGTAAGGCAGCTCAATGTCAAGGACTTGGCACCTGGTTTCCAGCATGACGGGGCCCAGTTGTATAGGTAAGTGGATAACACCTTCTAAGCGGCATTCAACATCATCATATCCCTTGATTGTAATACTTTGATCAATGTTGACATGATCCTTGGGGTATCCCAATTGCTTAAGTAACTTTAAAGAACAGATGTTAAGACCAGCACCACCATCTATGAGTATACGTTTGATTTTGCACTTATGAATGAGAACTTCAATATGAAGGGCATCATTGTGACACGGATAATGGGAAGGGAGGTCTTTCTTAGAGAAGACCACATTGTAGGGCGAAGCAATGTTACCTACTATAGATCAGAAATCCACAACCGCTATGTTGTTAGGAATCGAAGACTCTTGGAGGGATTTTTCTAGCACCACTTTATGTGCGGGTGACGACCATAGAAGGTCCAAGATAGAGATCTGTGCTGGTGTTTTCCCTAGATGTTTGATAAGATTATAATTGGATTGAGTTGGGAGACTGGGTGTAGGACCATGAATGGTGACACAACCGTAATGAGTTGTAATAGCGCAATCTGTAGAGTTGCCTTTGATTGTGAGGGTAGACACTCGACTCTCTTTAAAACGTCCTACAATGTAGTTAAAGGAAGTGGAAGCATGATTGACACCTTTACCTTTATCCTGTGGAGGAGGTGGACCATGGTGAGGGAATGGTTCCTTGTACATGTTGAGGTCCTTGTTTATGTGTTGAGCTGGTGGTTCATCTTCAAAAGAGATTTGGTTTCCTTCGATGAGATTTTGGATTAGGTGATTTAGTTTCATGCACGATGCGGTTTTGTGCCCTTTTCTCCTATGGAATTCACAATATTCATTGTCTCTGCAACATGCAGTTTTGTAAATAGGTTCACCATATGGGGGAGCATCGAGTAAGGTGATGAGCCCTTTGTGTAAAAGCTTCTGTAGGACCGATTCAATGGGCTCTCCCAAGGGAGTGAATTGACGCCATGAAGGGTAATCTTGTTGAGGTCACTCTTGTTGTCGTTGTTGTTGGTTTTGATAAGGTTGTCTTTGTTGTTGCTATTGTTGAGTTGGAGCTTGACTTGGTTTGGAAAGCTGTAGCGGCATTTGCAACATTTGGACATGTTTAGAATCGACCACCCCATCGTTGACCACATTTTTATTCTTGTTCCAAAACTTTGGTTTATCATTTGTTTGTTGATGAGGAGCATTGTCTTTCATTTCTTTGAAGATTTTGACTACACCTTTAGCAATGAGGGCCTTTTCAATGTTGATTCCCTTATATGTGATTTCATCAAAGGTTGTAGCACTAAGGATTTGCAAGTGAAAACCTAACTCTTGGTTGAGGTTCTGCACAAAGATGCTAACAAGCTACTTTTTAGGTATCTTGAAAGGGAATTTGCTAGCCATTTGTCTCCATCGTTGAAGGAAAGAAATGAAAGTTTCACCATTTTTCTGTTTGTTGTTGCATAGATCAGTCGTGGAGATCTCATGCTCTGCATTCTAGGAGAAATGGGTGGCAAATTTCTCTGCTAGTTCGTTAAAAGACTTGATTCCCGTGGGTAAGTGTGAGAACCATTCTATAGTTTGACCTCCAAGACTATGAGGAAAGAGACGCATAAGATACGTGTCGTTATGTGAGACCTCGAAGCAAGCAAGATAGAATTCCCTAAGATGGTCTTTTGGGTCCCCTTTTCCTTTGTATATATCAAACTTGGGAATAGTGAAATTTTGAGGAAAAGGGATCATGGGTAATGATCGATCAAAAGGATAGGGACACACTTCCTCTAAAGAGAAGGTCTTCTTGGTGTGGCCAAATGTAAGATTAGATAGCTGTTGTTGAACTTCCACAAGTTTTAGCTCCATAGTCATGGGAGGGGTTGGAAACAACTCCTGTTGTCCAAGAAGTGGTTGGTGTTGCCCATACAGAAGAATGTAGTGTGAGCCATGGGCATTGGTGTTATAAGGGTCGTATGATTGGTTGGGGTCATATGTGTTGTATGTTGGGTTCAGATTGGGTTGGAATTGGATGCTTTGATTTGGAGGAGGTGGGGGTGGCGCTAGGTAAGAATGTAGGCTTTGTGATGGTTGAAGAAAAGAGTTTGGTGGGAGAAAGCTGAAGTTTGGGTTAGGTTGAGATTGCGGCACATAGCTTTGGGAAACTTGATGTTGGGAATGTTGAGGGTGGATAGGCAAGGTGTTGAAAAATTTTAGCACTGATGATCGTAGTGGTGGAGGAACATAGGTAGATGTGTTTTACGATGGTTGAGGTGGATTGATGATGAGCATAGAAGAATGTTGCGGTTGGGATTGCATGACCCTGGTTGGTTGAGAGATATGAAGGTTTGATGATATAGGAGGTGGTATTTGTTGAGACCCTTATTGCATGGCTACATAGCTGTTCCCCAGATTGTAATTTGGTGGGAAACCTTATCGTGATGGGGTAACCAATATTCCACTTGCGATTGGTGTGGACACCTTAGGAGTTTGTTGTATGTTTGATTGAGCTATAGCGGCTTGTTTGGTTAGTTGTGCTTGACATTGAAGAGTCTCCTATTGGTGTTTGTAGATTTCCATTGGAGTCAGAAGCAGTGATACGGCCCTCTTTCCCATTGGGTTTTGATAAAGGGGATTCTCATATTGTGCAATCATTCTCCCTTGTGAGCTTTGTTCGGGTAAGGGTGTGGTCACTATTGACATGGTTTGGACTACCGTTATAGTGTCTTGGGTGTTGTTAGGCTCACTAAGATTGGATAGATCAAAACCTTTAGGTAATTTGGCTCCTTGCTCTGCTAGCAAGCAAAAGAAATGATCTTGGTTCTTGCTAAGGATTTTGTCAAAGGCAGCTATGGCTCTAGGATCTTTTATGAATTCATCAAGATCTTGCCCTTCTTCTTGAGAGGATTGACCTACTTCAAAGTGTCACTCTTCTTGAGATGGGCCTTGATCTACGGTATAACCTTGTGGAACAAAATCTGGAGGCATGTCGGTAGTATAGTGAGGTGTACTTACCAAAGGGACCCTACCTTCTTGAGGATTGTTTGGTTGGTCAAGTTGCGGCATGTTTGGAGAGTTGGTAGATCTTTCCGTGGGTGTCCTAGGAGTAACCTTGGGAGTAATGTTGGATTGGCCCGATTGCGGTGTGTGAGGAGGCGATTTGCACTTCCTAGGGACAACTTGCTTGGACTTCATAGTTTGCTGGAGTCTAGTGGTTACCATGGAATACACTAGGACAAAAGTTGGGATTCTACTTGCTATTTGGAAAAGACAAAATTTGATGCATAGTTTACTAGACAAAAGGTGTTGTACTATTTGACCAAAGGCGCAGGACTGTGCTACCAAACGTGAGCTACTATAATACCAAAGGTGATGGACTAAGCTACCAAAGTTGAGGTACTACTATACCAAAGGCGAGCTACTATGACCAAAACTGAGCTATTGTTATACCAAGGGTGCTGAAGTAGGGTTGCCAGAGGTGAGGTACTGTTATACCAAAGGTGAGATACTGTATTACCAAAGGTGAGCTGCTGTAATACTAGAGGCACTAAAGTAGTGTCTGATGCTTTTTAAAAGGGCAAATTTTGATAGATTTGGTTCTGTTTCTGAATGGATTTGCTTTGGCAAGAGGAAACATAGCAAACAAAGTTGGCAAAAAGGGACTGACACAACAGATAGTGTATGTTCGAGGCTCAAAAAAAGCTCAATGTTTCCATAGGTATAAGACAATTGCAATCAATATCAAACACTTTTTATCCCTAGAGACAAGGTTTCATTGCAGTAGATTAGCTCACAACTTAATACTTCGTCGATAAAAATGTCATTCCATAAAGGTGTCAGACATTTTGTATCTTTGCGAGAGACGATAGGTAGGGATATCTCACTCTCCCCTTGGAAAGCTCAAGTAGGTCACAAGAGCTTTATGGCCAAGGGAATACTATCTCTTCTCAAGGGAGCCAATGGTGAGTATCTTAAGGGCTTAAATCAATTCCCCTTGCACTAATGATTGACAAGGTGTTGTTGTACCTCACCATTTAATTTGTTTTTAGATGTCAATAATCCAAGGGCTGTGTCCTCGGCTGCTTGCAATTAGGGATTCTACTGTTACCAGTTTTCCTAACTAATCTGAATAGCTTCTACTAATTTGAAAAGATTAATCTGTCTACTTCCTAAATGAATTTAAGTAATGCTGAAATAGAATAAAATAGGAAATTTACTCAAAGCAATCTTAAAACAGTAACATGCATCTACCTAGGAAAATCAGTAAATACTTTTCATACTAAAAAGCTGAAGTAATAAAACTGTGGTACTAGCCTCCTACCTTAGTGGTGAGAGTGGGCCCTTGCTCCACACCCTTGGGGCTGAAGGCTATAGTAGGGAATCAACACAAAAGAAGATTACAACTAGATTTAGTCTAATTCCATACTCTTTGCATTCATGAAAAATATTGTTATCACAGAACTGAGATTACCGAGAATTAGGATAATTCAATCCATGTATATTTCTTCTACTGTTTCTACTAGTATATATCAAAAAGAGTGATGACATATCACTTATCCTATCTATCAGTTCTTCTATGAGATGACATCCATCTCTTTATTACACTAGTCACTTTAACTATAGAAAATGATCATACAAATAAAAGAAGACTGAGTGGAACAGAAGTCCACTCAAAATTTTAAGTTTGAGTCTTAATACATTTGGGCAGCAAGGCCCTGAAAATATGGGTATTGAATCAGTTCTATCCGTAACTCATGTAAAAACTTTATAAAGATAAAAACTCCAACAGTTTAACTAAAAATGACCCTTCACCACTCAGGTGATGATTTGAGTGAAATGAGGGGTATTAAGATCACTACCGAGAGTGCCTGATCAACAACTTATGCTGGAAATATGCTTTGCTCTCAAGAGGCGCTGGAGATAATTGTTCCTATCTGCAACTCTGGAGATATGTCTGTAGCTCTGGAGATATGTCTATAGCTCTGGAGATACCTGTAGCTTTCTCTATTCAGCTCCGGAGATGCTCCAGACTCCTGTAGAGCTCCAAAGAGTCTTTCCTCATTCCTTCAAAACTTCAGGTGGCATGGTCCTCTGGTATTGTCTCCAGAGATCATTGAAGACTATCTCCGGAGATGCACAAAATTGTTGTTCCTAGTATCTACACCTGTTGATTTAAAAAGAGAGAAGTTTCTGCATTTTCCATCAATTCCATGGACATTAGTCACTCAATTAGAAATTATAATCTTAAGTAATCTATCTCAATTAATCATAAAATAGAACAATCTTGCTAGCTTATTTGGGTGTATACATTAGGAAAGATAGAATCAGGAAGGAGAAAAAGAGAGGTAAGAGGATGTATTTCATGGGTGCAACTTGGCACTCATCATCCCCCCTTACCTAAAGTTTGGTAGGTTCTCCTGCTTCTCACATTCTGGATTTATTCTAGTGAAGCAGCTTGTCAGTCAAGCTATAATCCTGTGCATAGGTGGTCTAAGTTGTGCGATTGACATTACCATTGCCTCTGTATTCATCAACCTACTTCATCTAGTCCTGCAATTTCTCATCTTCCATCTGTTCTGCCCAGACAGGGAGTGGTTCTATTATTAGAGGGGGCCTGAACCATCCACCTATCCATTCCTGCTTATGATTATCCATCATTTTGGATATCAACTTTGTTTTTCTCATAAATAATCTTAAGTTTGTAGGGGTGACTACCTCTCTTAGTTTCTGCTTCGGGGTCAAAATATTCCATCTCTTCTTTGCTATGGCAAGCACTGGGTTTGCTGAATTGATCATGAAAAGACCAAAATCGATGGAGCATTCTTGCAAACTTTTTAGGTATAATGGAAAAAAAAATTTCTTATTGTCAGAATGATAGATAAGGGACCTGAATTGAATCTTGAAAGCATTGGGATTGGGACACTCCTTCTTGATGAAGAGATCTATTTTTAAATCTTTCTTGAGATGATCTTCCATCCTTTCATTCCAGATCTGATGATTCCTCATTAGGGACATAAATGCCTTAAGCTAGAATTTCCCCACAAAATGATTAAGAATGAAAGTTATATCATTAACACAAAACCCATGCAGGTATAATTCACATAGGAAGTTCTTGTCCTCATCATTACTCCTTGTGTATGCTGTCATGAATTCTTCTGTTGTCTCAGTATCCTCAACCAGGTCAGATAGAACTAAAGAGAATTTCCTCTGTAGGACTCTTTCTTGTAAGAACATAGAATAGCTCACACTTGGAGGTCTGCAAGATAGAATTTCTGAAGAAAGGGAGGCCATTTCAAGGATTTTGCCTTGCAAAATTGTTATTCTATTCGTTTTGGTAGTGACTGCCCTTTATAACTACAACATAGGCTTGGAAGCCTCATATTCTCTACATTTCTTCTCCCAATGGAATAGGGCCTTAGGAATGTCAATGGGGAGTGGACCCACATAGGCATCTGATTGTATTTCCTACTCATTGGTTGCTCTTGGGCCAGCCAATTCTTGAATATATTCCTCCAGGTCATCTAGTTTGTTATTGGCCCAAGTTAACTATCTATCCTGGCTTTGTATTTTCTCAATCAATGCTACCATTATTGTGAGGCTATTGTCTCTAGCCATGGTGAGCTCAGAAACACTTTGTGTAGCCTCTTTCTCTTTTTCTTCCAACAATTTGGCTGCCTCAATTTTCTGTGCCTCTAACTCTGCCTCTTTCTCAATTTTCTTGGCCTCAAATTCTGTTTCTTTCTCCTGGAGGATCTTGTCTTTGCTTTGCAGTTCTGTTTGTAGATTTTCAATAATTTGTTTTTGTTCCATTTCTACTTCTATTCAAACCTTCTTGAGGTCAGTAATAATTAGATTCTTCCCTTAGAGTAATCTCTTTAAGTTTTCAATTTCTTCCATCATTTGTTGTTCTTTTGAAATTTCCACATCCTCTTGATCAGAAGGATGAGAGAAGGTTTCTGCTTCTTTTGTTGCTGCTTCTGTGGCTGTTGGTTGATCATCAAGGTTTTCCAAGGCCATCTGCCCTACACTATCATTTGTACCCATCTGCCTTGCTTCATCCTTTTCTTCAGGATGCATGTCTTGAGGGTCCTCTTGGGGTTCCTCTGCTTCTACTGATACCGATGAAGGCCCAGCTTTATCCTCACATGTTCTAAAACCCAGGAGTATCTTAGCTAGGAGGGCAATATCCTCCTCAGACTGTGAGAGATGTCTCTGCCTTTTTCTTCTTCATAGTAGAGGTGGGGTAGGTGCCTCCAGAGCAAGTCTCTCTTCCTCATAATCTAAGGAATTAGTAAAAGTTTGTATGTGTTCTATCTCCGGAGCACATGATGGTTCTGAAATTGGACTCTCTAGAGCACATGATGGTGCTGGAGAAACTTCTCTTTGCTTCCTCTTCCTGACTAGAGGGATCTCATCTGAATCATGAGATGGTTCTTTAGCCCACCAGGTTCCCTCTATTCTCTGTCCTGACCTTCCCTCTGTTAATTCCTTAGGGCAAAATTCCTCAGTTAGAGTCATTTTTCTCCTAACTGATCGAGTCATGTATGGGGTTTGTCTAGGAGCAGACTATAATTTCTTTGCCTTTCCTCCTTTTATTAGGAATAGGGGTTGCAGATGAAGATGCCTCCTGTGAGGGTTTCTTTCCTCTTTGAACAGCTATGGAGGAGGATGAAGGCTCAATTTCTTCTTCTTGGTGGGTAGGAGAACTCTCACCTCCTGGCTATGCCATTTCTAGTCCTCTGTTATGGGAAGTCTATTCAAGAAAGTTTTTCCATAATTCCTCCCCATTGTCCTGAGATAGGAAGTGGTGTTTAACTACTAGAAAGATGAGACCATGATGTTTCATGGGACCCTTGTTCTGCTAATATTTCTGTGTAGTTTCCCTGATGGTAGAATACAAGAAATTGGGAATGTTTATGCTATACTTAGGGTGTCTATTTCCATGTCTGAGAAAGATCAGCATTTTCATGATTGGCCTTAAAACTAGAGAGAGTTGACCATCACAGGTAAAATATTTCATCAACCAGGTGGCAATAGATTGCCAAGGGTTTGGGAGTGTGGACCTCAGATTTCCTTTTACTTCATTTTTATTTGAATGCATTTGTATAGCAGGTTCACCATGAATAGAGAAATTTTTAATCAAATCAGTGTATAAGGTTTTCAAGTGGTAAAACCTCTCACCTTGTTCAAGAAGTCCAGAAATGTGGCTAATAGTGGCTGAAGAGAAATTGATTCGGACTCCTCTGACAGCTGTCTGATTGTCCCTTAAATTTCTGAGGAATTCATCCACAACATCTTCCTAAAACCCTTCAAATTTTTCTAGGCAGTCTAACCATCCTACAGCCCTTAAAATGTTTGCTGTAGCTTCATCTTGCAGAAGGCCCACAGCACTCTCTAGCTCAGACTTCTTCTTTACCCCCATTGCTTAATTCCTCACCTTCTGTACTTAATTCCTCACCTCCTCAATCTATAGTTTATCCTTTCCTCTTATCTCTCTAGGCTCTAGAGGATTGTTCAATTTGCTCTGTAGGCTCCAAAGGACTGTTCAATTTGCTCTGGAGGCTCTGAAGAACTGTTCAATTTTCTCTATTCTTTAGGGCACTTCGAAGGTTCGAATGAGGAATGTTATGTTTTTCAGCTTAGGCTTATGTAGATTAGTTAGAGTACCTAGGTAGTCATAAATGTGACAAAATGACAGGACACTCTGGAGGCAAGGTGGCAATACAACATAGTTGGTGGCATGTGTGAATTTTAGAAAGCAAATGATGGTAGGAGGACGTGTCATCATGGCGGCACCCAAAAATAGAAAGACAGGACAGTTGGTATTAATGATTAATTAAAGATAGAATTACCTGGATCATTTTTAATGATGAGGGTGATGTACACGGTAGAGATGTTGCATCATTGTTGGAGACTGCACGTGTCGTGGCACATGAGTAGCTTTTGGTGGCTGGAGATGACACCCACTACTCCACTGGCACGCGACCTACAATCATTGCGTTGAGTGGTTCAAGAATCCACATTCTTTGGGTGATGTCAGCGCCGGCTTTGTTAATACCCCTTCAAATTACATGCGTGCCAATTGAATTTATTTTTGTGATAAAGTAGGGGATGAGTCATGATGACCTCATCATGTGATGTGTTTACTTTTTTATCTTTTTTTTTAGAAGGTAGCCATTTGCTAGTTTTCAACCTTCCTTTTTTTTTTTCAATCCAACACTGTGACAGAGGAGGTATCCCCTATATCAAAACACAAATCATTAAGAAACTCCTCTTTAGTAGATGGTCTTTTATAGAGCCTGATTCGATGACCATTTACTAAGAATATGTCTGTGCTTCCATCAATAAGTTTCAATAATACAGTTCCATTTTCAAAAACTTCCTTGATTTGATAAGGACTCATCCAGTGAGTTTGTAATTTCCCTTTGAACTCCTTGAATTTAGAATCATAAAGAAGAACCCAATCACCTTGTTGAAATGTCCTCCTTTTGATGTGTTGGTCATGCCATTGCTTCCTCTGATACTAAACCAGTTCTGTTTGCTAAATGGCCTCTGTTTGAATTTCATCCAACTCATTGAGTTGAAGAATTCTATTCTGCTCAGCTATAGAAAATGGTAGACCAATATCCAATATAGTTTTAAGTGTCTGGAGTTCAAATTCTATAAAAAAGATAGGCTTTTTCCCATAAACCAATTCATATGGTGAGAACTTTGTTGTGGACTTCCAAATGGTATTGTAAGCCCAAACTGCTTCAGGTAATCTGCTAGCCCAATCTTTTCTGTTCATTGCTACTGCCCTTGTCAAAATATTTTCAAGTTCCCTATTAGTTACTTCTACCCACCCATTCGCTTGACTATGGTAAGGTGAAGATTTTCTATGTTTGACTTGATATAACTCTGTGAATGCTTTGATTACTTGTGAAGTAAACTGAGGTCCTCTGTTTGAAACTATTGATCTTGGGGCTCCAAATCTTAAGAAAATCTTATTGTAAAGGAAATCAGCAACTTTTTCTTCTCTTGCAAATTGTAATGCTTGAACCTCAGCCCATTTTGTAACATAGTATGTGTATACTAGAATGTACTCCTTGCTTGATGTTGGTGGGGAAATTGGTCCCACAAAGTCTAGACCCCACTGCTCAAATGGTTCCATCATGACTTGAGGATGCAGTAACATCTCCTGGGTAAAGGTTGGTTCTCCCATCCTTTGGCACTGGTCACAGTGCTGCACATACTTCTTTGTATCTTTATGAAGAGAGGGCCAGTAGTAACTAGCTCTGAGGATCTTGTGGACTGTCCGATGGAAGGAGTAATGGCCACCAGATGGTTCATCATGACATGCTCTTAACACATCAAAAATCTCATCGGCCTTTAAACACCTGTGTAGAATGAAATCAAGACCACATTTAAATAGTAAACCATTCAACCATTTGTAAGATAAACTTTCTTTAACCAAACATTTTCTTTGTTTTGAGGTAAAATGGGATGGATACAAGCCTGTAGCTAAAAGATTAGCTATGTCAGCAAACCAAGGTCCAGTAGAGGATATAGCAAAAAGATGTTCATCTGGGAACTTATCCTCCACTGGTTGGTTTTCTCCTCCTGTATGCAATCTTGACAAAAAATCAGCAACCAAATTAAACTTTTCTGGATTATCAACTATGGTAATATCAAATTTCTACAATAACAATAACCGCCTGATGATCCTTGCATCCACTACTAGTTTATTCATTAGGTACTTGATGGCTGCATGATCAGTGTGCACAAATATCTTATATCTAGTGATATAATGCCTGAATTTATTTATAGCATAAATGACTGCCAAGAATTCTTTTTTAGTTGTTGTGTAATTTCTTTCTGTAGAGGTAAGGTTTTTGCTGATGTAATAAATGGCATGCATACTTTCTCCTTCCTCCTTTTGTCCTAAAACTGCCCCAATGGACTCATTTGAAGCATCAGTCTATATGTGAAATGGAAAAGTCCAATTTGCTCCTCTTAAAATTGGTGTAACAGTAAGCTTCTCTTTCAAGGTTTCAAATGCTGATTGACATTCTTCTGTCCATAGAAATTATGTGTCTTTGTTAAGCAAGGTAAACAGGGGGGCTACTATTCTGCTGAAATTTTCTATGAATCTCCTATAGTAGCCTGCATGACCTAGAAAACTTCTAACATCTGTTTGATTTTTAGGTGAAGGCAACTATGTAATCACTTCTATCTTGTTCTGATCCACTTTGATCCCCTTTTTTGAAATATGGTGTCCCAAAACAATTCTTTTCTCTACCACCATAAAGCACTTTTCATGGCTAAGGGATAATTGATTTTTCTCACAACATTTTAGTACTTTCTCAAGGTTTGTGAGAGCTTCTTTGAAATTATCCCCATACGCAGTAAAGTCATCCATATAGACCTCCATGCATTCATTGGCTAGTTCAGCAAAAATAGCTAAAACAAGTCTCTGAAATGTAGCTGGGGCATTGCATAATCCAAAGGGAAGAACTTTGTAAGCAAAATTTCCCCAAGAGCAGGTGAAGGTGGTTTTGTCCTGATCTTCAGGTGCTACTTGAATTTGATTATACCCACTAAATCCATCTAGAAAAGAGAAATACTTTCTCCCAGCAAGGTTGTTCAGGACTTGGTCAATGAATGGTAAGGGAAAGTAGTCCTTTTTGTGGCCTTGTTGAGTTCTCTATAATCAATACACACCCTCCATTTCCCATTCTTTTTAGGCACTATGACAAGGGGTGAGACCCATTGACTATCTGAGATTGGATATATAAACCCTGCTTGAAGTAATTTTTCTATTTCAGTTTTGACAATGTCCTTTAAAGCAGGATTCAATCTTCTCTGGGGCTGTCTGACAGGTTTAATATCCTCAGTGTGTATATGATGGGTACAGATCTCAGGAGGTATGCCTTTCATATCTTGGTATTCCCAAGAAAAAGATGCTGAATGGGAAATCAGAAGTTGGATGAGTTTTTCTTCTTGATTTGTTGTTAGCTGAGTATTGATATTAAGTGTTTTCATTGGTAAAATCATGACCTGTTTTCTGATTTGATCCATAGATGTAGTTAATCCGTACATTGGAGTCATTGTATTGAGAGGACAAGAATGTGGAAGCAACATGTGGAAAGTGGCTAAGTCTCTGTAAAAGGTTTCCCCACAAGGAATGATGTTAGCGAGGGTACAATGAGAAGAAGTAAGAAGTTCTCTCCTAGAGTCTTGGGCGAGTTCCATCACATCCTTATTGATTAGGATGTGAGTAATGTCTTCTATTGTATCATAGCATATTTCTTCTTCTAACTCTCCCAGATGTTCCTTGATGGTTACCATAGCTACTGAGGCACTGTTGTCATTGTTCTCTGGTTCATCCACCCATACTCTTCCTGTATAATGTATTGATGGTTTAGCTAGAGGATACAAAGATATTTTCTTTAAATCTATCCCATTAGAAATGACCATATCTCCAGTTCGACAATCAATAGATGCTGCTGATGTAGCCAGCCATGGTCTTCCTAAAATTAGTGGATAAGCATTTCTCTAGTTTCTAGGTTCTAGTATCAAGAAGTCCACTAGAAATTCCCATGAATCTATCACAATTGGTACATTAGTGATTACTCCTTTTGGCATAGCTATTGACTGGTCAGCAAGTTGGAGGATTGTATTTGTGGATTGGATACCTGATAGAGCTAATTGGTTCATTGTGTGAACTGTCATCACATTAATTGCTACTCCCAGATCAACCAGAACATTTGAAATTTCTACCCCTGAGATGAAAATAGTTATGATAGGATTTCCAGGGTCTCCATATTTTTGGAGGAGAATTTCTCCCATCAATAGATCTACTACTTTTCCTTCCACCTATATTGTGGGGGGGAAGTTTTTCTTGCTGCCCTGCGTTTTGATACAATTATTTAATGAACTGATTTAGTTCTGGTACATCTCTGATTGCCTGGAGGAGAGGAATTTCAATGTTTAGTTGCTTGATTTCTTGTAAAAGTTTTGATTCCAAGTTGGTTTGGATTTGTTTTTGTAAAATATTTTTTGGAGGAACATTCTATTTAAGTCGTTCTGGGTATGGTGCTAGTTTTTCCATCTCCAAAGCATCTCTGGAGCTCTTGTCAGAATTGTGTTCAAGAATGTTCTCCAGAGTTGGTCTTGTAGGAGCAACTCTGAAGTTGTCCAAGGATGATTATTTTAGCACTTTTTCATTAGTAATCTCCTCTGGGGGTTGAGTGGACAAATTTTTAGGTTCCTCATCATTGGTTACTTCAACTATAGTTGGAGGAGATGGTCTTGGGAATGCTTTCCTAGAACGTAGCTGGAGATTATTTGAATATATAGCATTAATTCCAGCCAGATTTTCTTGCTCTATCATGTAAACAGCTGCTCCCTATTTTTTCTATGGGTTTGGTATAGGCTGAGCTGGTAAAGGTGGTTGGCTAACTGGTTCATTTTGTGATTGACCTTGTGTGTTGGAGGATCTAGTTAGTAAAGCTTGTTGTTGAGGTTGGAAACGTCTAGGTTGTCCCTGGTATTGTTGATTATATCCTTGTTGAGAACCCCATTGAGGTTGCATGTTTTGTGATCCAAACTGTGGTGGCCACTGTTTATTTCCCCAAGACTGATTTTACCAATTTTGGTTTTGCCAATTTTAGTTTTGCCAATGTTGACTTGGCCAATCTTGCTATCCCCAAGGAGGATTATTTTGAGGCCCATGCCAAGTTTGATTCCACTGATTATTTCCCCAATTAGAAGGACCCCTGTAAGAGGGCTGGCTTGGATACTGATAATAAGGGAAATTCCCAACTTGATTTTGTCCCACATAGTTTAATTCCTCTTATATTACATCTTTCTTCTTACTCAATCTTTTCAAGGCTAGAAGTTGACTACAATGATTGGTAGGATGTTCCTTATCACAAATCTGACAAATCTCTAATTTGTCCAAAGGGCATTCTCTCAACAGATGTTTATTTCTACACCTAGGACAATAGATGGAGAGTGGTTCAGTTGCTCTATTTTGATCAGTTGTTCTAGTTTTTGCTTGAATCCCATCCAATGCGGTATTTAATTAGACCAAAATGTTTGTTTTTAGATTTGCAATCTCTTCCATTAATTGTCCTATTTCATTCTTCCCTTTAAAATTTTTGGATGACCTCACTCCATCTTGGGTTCTAGAATAGTTCCTGCAGAGTTCTTCTATAGTAGGTATTTCCATTTTGTTGATATTCCCTTTTCCCATTAGATCCAATGCCTATTTTGATTCTTTATCTAATCCTTTTTCAAATAGGGTTCTAGTCAAGGAGTGATCCACTGGGTTACCATACCTTCTCAAGGCAAAATTAAACCTATCTACATAGTCCTCTAAGGTCTCTTCCTCCCCTTGCCTAATTTTAAACAATTCTTCATTTTTATTACTGGATCTACAGTAATCTTGGTATTTTTCCAAAAACTCCATTTCCATCTGATCCCAAGAATGGATAGAATTCTGGGGTAAACCCATAAACCATCTCATCGTAGAATCTTTCAGAGTTGAAGGGAACAGTTTGAGTTTCTAGTTATCTAATCCATAATCATAAGTTTGGCAGACTACTTTGAATTCAAACAAGAACTAATCTGGATCCACAAAAGAAGTCCTCTAAAGTTTGGCAAGTGTGCTGGTGAGATATTCTTCATAGGAGCATTGTCTCTAGTAGCCAAAACAATAGGATATGAGAAGGTTCTTGGAGCCTAATTTTCCTCTTCCTCATGATTATCATTTTCCATGTTTAGTACTGGTTCTTCTCCCCGAGGTTCTAGGAAATTAGGTTCTACAAGAGGATCTGCCTGAAACTTTTGTTGTAACTCCTAGATGTAATCGGCAAGTGGAAGATTTGGAGGATCTAAGGGATTGTTGTTTCGAGGTGCAACTTCCAAAGTAGGTTCTAGGTTTCTCTCCTCAACAAGATCTTTTGCCACCCCACTACTTTCCCCTATGGCTTGTTGTTGGGGTGTCTGCTTGATACATCTTCCTTTCAAATCTCTAGCTCTAACCATACAGATCTATCCTAAAAACTATTTTAACCTAGTTTCCCTAATTAACACAAGATTTCCCTGGCCACGGTGCCAAAAATGACAAGGTGTCATTGTACCTCACCATTTAATCTATTTTCAGATGTCAATAATCCAGGGGCTGTGTCCTCGGCTATTTGCAATTAGGGATTCTACAGTTACCAGTTTTCTTAACTAATCTGAATAGCTTCTACTAATTTGAAAAGATTAATCTGTCTACTTCCTAAATGAATTTAAGTAATGCTGAAACAGAATAAAATAGGAAATTTACTCAAAGCAATCTTAAAACAGTAACATGCATCTACCTAGGAAAATCAGTAAATACTTTTCATAACAAAAAGCTGAAGTAATAAAACTATGGTACTAGCCTCCTGCCTTAGTGGTGAGAGTGGAACCTTGCTCCACACCCTTGGGACTGAAGGCTATAGTAGGGAATCAACACAAAAGAAGATTACAACTAGATTTAATCTAATTCCATACTCTCTGCATTCATGAAAAATATTGTTATCACAGAACTGAGATTATTGAGAATTAGGATAATTAAATCCATGTATATTTCTTCTACTGTTTCTACCAGTATATATCAAAAAGAGTGATGACATATCACTTATCCTATCTATCAATTCTTCTATGAGATGACATCCATCTCTTTATTACACTAGTTGTTTTAACTATAGAAAATGATCATGCAAATAAAAGAAGACTAAGTGGAATAGAAGTCAACTTAGAATTCTAAGTTGGAGTCTTAATACATTTGGGTGGCGAGGCCCTAAAAATATGGGTATTGAATCAGTTCTATCTGTACTTATGCAAAAAC
Organism: Cunninghamia lanceolata; assembly: GCA_027924645.1. Classification (NCBI taxonomy): domain Eukaryota; kingdom Viridiplantae; phylum Streptophyta; class Pinopsida; order Cupressales; family Cupressaceae; genus Cunninghamia; species Cunninghamia lanceolata. The sequence goes on from BSBN01000320.1 coordinate 11,365,633, forward strand.
TTTTTAAAGATAAAAACTCCAGTAGTTTAACAAAAGATGACCCTTCACCACTCAGGTGATGATTTGAGTGAAATGAGAGGTATTAAGATCACTGCTGAGAGTGCCTGATCGGTAGCTTATGCTAGAAATTTGCCCTACTCTCAAGAGGTGCCGGAGATAATTGTTCCTGTCTACAGCTCCAGAGATATGTTTGTAGCTCCGGAGATATGTCTAAGCTTTGGAGATATGTTTGTAGCTTCAGAGATATGTCTGTAGCTCTGGAGATACCTGTAGCTTTCTCTGTTCAGCTCCAGAGATGTTCCAGACTCCCGCAAAGCTCCGGAGAGTCTTTCAGCATTCCTTCAAAACTTTAGGTGGCATGGTCCTCTAGTATTGTCTTCGGAGATCATTGAAGACTATCTCTGGAGATGCACAAAATTGTTGTTCCTAGCATTTACACCTGTTGATTCAAAAAGATAGAAGTTTCTACATTTTTCCATCAATTCCATGCACATTAGTCACTCAATCAGAAATTATAATCTTAAGTAATCTATCTCAATTAATCATAAAATAGAATGATCTTGCTAGCTTATTTGGGTGTAGACATTAGGAAAGATGGAATCAAGAAGGAGAAAAAGAGAGGTAAGAGGATGTATTTTATGGGTGCAACTTGGCACTCATCAATGATTACCACAATGTTCAGAGGTAGGTCAGGTAGTCACTATCTAGAATGGTTCTTAGTAACTTTGAGGGACAAACGCCTTACGAGCAATGCGACAAGCTACTAAAAGCTTTAACCAATTCTACTAAGAGTATCAAACACTTCGCTCAATGTGAAAATCATTTCCACAAAGAGCTAATACACCTCTTTTTAGTTTGGCACCACAAGGTAAGGTTGACATCGATTAGGACTTGGCTTTCGCCTTATCCCTCTTATATAGCGGTTCAAAGGAAAACTCTGCTTAGGGTCATCCCTTTTGGATGAAGCACAATCCAAAAGCAGGCCCTTCTAAAGGAATTATTGAAATGTAAGAGCATGCATGTCAAACAAATGTTTAATTATCCCGTTATAAGAAAAATAAGGTGCAACTAAATTAAGCACACACACGTTTGTAGTTGTCAGTTGTCCCTTATGAAATTGAAGTGTTTGGCATTCATGTCCATTGTCCCTTAGAAAATTGAAGTGTTTTCGCATACATGTCCATTGTCCCTTAAGAAAAGAAATATGTTCCTAAGACTTAGATTGCCAAAAATGATTTATTTAATTATCCCTTAAGAAGGCAATATGTTTCTAAGACTTAGTGCAATAAATCAAGATTTCTTCAATGCTCGTCTTGCATGAACATGTTAGATAAACCAATTTGCTCTGTGTGAGTGATAAGAAGCTGCAACAAGTCAGTTAGTTCCACCAAAACTCACAAGTTAGCAAAAACAAATCAATTTGACCAATAGTGTTGTACTGTCTTACCGAAAGTGACTTACTGTGATACCGAAAGTGCTGCACTGTACTACTGGAAGTGATTTACTGTAGATCAGAGGCGACCCACTGTGCTACTAGAAGCACTGCTTCAGATCCAGAAGTGACGTACTGTGCTGTCGAAAGCATTGTCCTGTCCTACCAAAAGTGCTTTACTGTGTCAGATTTAAAAAAAGCTATACCTTATCAAAATAAACTAGGTCCATATATGATTCCATGGTTGTTTTAAAGTTCTGAGATGTAATATCTAATAGATCTGTATCTTGGAATCAAGAAAACTCAAAGGATGTCGCAAATAGATAGGTTAACTCAAATATCAAAAATACCCCTAAATACGTCAGCTTAGGAAGTACAAAGACAATTGAAAGACAAATAAACTAGCTTGTCAGTCAAATCAATGATAGGTATGTGAGTAAAATCCTGCAAAATCACCCAAAATAAGATCAGAAAAACCTAATTTTCTAAAAGCGCTAGACTGTGTCACCAGAAGCACTCTACTGTGCTACCAAAGGTGTTGCAGTATCGCCCGAGGGCGTTGTACTATGCCTCTAGAAGTGCTTTAAGATACTACCAATAGCACTTTTCTGTGTCTTTTGCACTGTTCCATACTGTACTTCAAAAAAAATAATTTCTCAAAGAAAAAGAGGGATTAGTGGGTCCCACCAAGCGTGTCAGAATATGTATGAGGAAAATTGACTAAATCAAAACTAATAAATCAAAATCCCATAACATAAAGAAAACTAATCTAAATAAAAGTCATTACCAATAAATCAATGAAATATGAAAGCTTTTACGAGATTTGTATTGTTCCCTTTGGATAAATGTGGATTGCTCAATAGTGCTATGAAACCATGTTTGCAACAAGCAAGTAAAGTGCTCAAAGTGTTCAAAGATCAATTTTAAAAGATCGTAAAGTTGCTCAATCGATGGGATGTATGCTTAAAGAACTATAAAGGATGCCTGAAAATAAGTGATCGAAGAGGATTTGTGAAGGAGATGAGGGGGGTTTATATAGGTTTCAACAAAGATCGATCAACGGTCCAGATAATTCAAAAGAATCAATAGAGGAGATAGAATAAATAATCATGATGAACGTGCACACAACATGTGTCACTCCAAAAGGATATTTTTATTAAGATATGATGAAAACAAGATTGATTGAATAGATAACTCAACTTGTAATTTTGCCTTTTTTAGAGTTCTAAAAATAAGACTGGTTGTGCACATGAGTTAACAAGATATTTTAAGAGGAATTGGAAGATAACTGAAATTAAATAAATAAATTTATTTATTTATTTGTGCATGATTGAGGAATAGATAAGATATGAAGATTTAAATAAATTAAACAAATAAATTGATTTAATTTATTTTGCATGATGAAGGATAAATAAAATATGTGATTATATTTTTTTTAGAAGATTTATTTTTAGAGGAAAAAGCAAATTAAATAAATAAATTTATTTAATTGTTTGTGCAAGATTAGAGGAATATGAAGATTATAAATAAAATATTTGATTTTATTTATTTTTAGAGGATTGAGATAATTTAAATAAATTTGCATGATTTATTTAAATTTAGAAGAACAATTGATTTAATTAAATAATGTAAATTATTTAATTGTAGATAAGAGGATTTGTGATGAATTAATTAAATAATTGGATTTATTTAATTAATGGAGACTTAAAATTTGAAAGAGGATAATGATTTAATTAAATAATACAAATTATTTAATTTTGGAGGAATATAGAAGAATTTAATTAAATTAATTAAATAATAGAATTTGTTTAATTAATGTCAATTTTTAGAAGGTTTGGAAGAATTTAATGGAATCAATTAAATAATTAGATTATTCAATTAATGTTGACATGCAAGTGATTTGGACAGATTAGACGAAATGCAAGTGGTGCGACGACTTGGTCATTTTTGGGTGTCTACACTGGGTATCTCTGCATTTGATAGATCTATACTCTTTTTGTCATGGCCGTGACAGTGTAGGTGATTCTGCAGTTGTTCTTTGTCATTTGATGTGAAAACTTGAAGTCTTTTTAACTTCGAAATGAGGGTTTCATCTAAAATTTGCATAGGAACTTCTCTACTCCATGGCCATACCCGTAGATACTTCATACCATTTTTATTTTACTGTAACTGCAAAAGAAAGAGGGTCTTTGAAATCTTGACAAGGGTTTCATTTTCCTGTAGTTACATGCCATCTCTCTGGCATAGCCTTGACATAACTGCAATGTATTCTCTTCTTCTTTTTGTAAACACAAGAAAGTGTTAGGGTTTGAAATCTTGACTTGGGTATCTTAGAAATGAAACAAGAATGATAGCCCTGTTATGACCATGATAGAAATACATTTCTATAACCTCTTTTTCACTATGTGACTAAAAATGAGATAAGGGTTTCAATTATGAAACAAGGGTTTTTATATTTCAGGCACAAAAACTATTTTCCAGTCATGGCCCTAGTAGAAAAATACTGTATCACCTTCTTCTGTATTTGCAAAACCTACATTGTCATGGTTGTGATATATATTTTTCTTCTTTGTATTTTCTGTCACTTCTACATATACAATAAGGCATTGGTACTTCAAAAACTGAAATAAGGGTTTCAACCTTCAGGCACGATGACACTTCTTTACTTATTTGATAGCTCATCTTTCTAGTTCTGTAGCTCCTTCAAATTACCATCTTGATATTTTCTTCTATGGCATGAATCCAGTTAATTGTTAGATATTCTTATAATGTGGATCTTTTATATCATTCTCTATGCATAAGAAACCTCCTCTAGCTGTCTATATATCTTGCATCTCCTCCTTTTTCTTCATCATGGCATGTGCTTGTCATTATGAATGTTTTCTTTGTATCAGTTAAGAGATAACATGAATATCTGAACTTGATTTTGATCCTTATTCTTTTCTCCTTGACTGTATCTGTCAGACCACAATGCATGAACAATGAATACTTAACTTGTATCAGTCAGAAGTATTACCTGTAACATGTATCTCTTTCTTATCTTGATCATGGTACTGTAGCTTGTCATTTGATCTTCTTTGCACTCTGTTAAGTTTGACTCAGGCACTTCAACTTATCTTATTTGTTTTAATCAATTGCAATCAATGTGAACATAGTTTATAGGAGCAACTGCTCCTTTTCATGATTATGATGATATACTTTTCTGTAAGTTGATTTGATGATGCATGATATAGCTTTGAGTGATGCATCTTGTTTGTATTCTGATAACCTTTTCAAAATGAAATAGAAAAGGGAACATGCTGGGCTCAACCCTTGTGGGAGCCACATTTTATCCACATGTTTTAATGTCTTCAAATCAACAACATTACTTTTCCTATACCTGCACAATGAACAAACAAGTTAGCATAAAAACATACCTGATGGAGTTGATTGATCTTCTTCATGATATTCTGATTTATGGCACATGTCTGATTTGATCCTTCATATGAAATGCATGATGTGACAAGTTGATATGTCTTCCTGATAAAAGCATATGATAACATTAAATATCTAGAGCTCTTACAGGTTTTTCCCAAATTTTTGCAGGTTCAACTGATGCAACTGGAGCTAAAGATGAGGACTGAAGATCAACTGTCAATTAGCTCAACAACCTCCTTGCTCAGGCAATGATGGATATTTAATTTTATCATGTGTTGATCATTTTCTTTATCATCAGATGTATAGCTTGCATATGTATGCATTGCTTAGTTTAGTTACTCCCACGGCTTGTGTGGGACACATCTGAACACTTCCTCTAAACATGATCAGTTAATTTATCTTATGCACTTGATGTATGTATATTTTTTTTTCAATCAATGCATAGGATAGAGTAATAGATGCTAGATATATGTTTCAAAAATGACATGAAATAACAGTTCAAATAAATATCTTTCTTTCTTTCTTTCAAATATGATCAACTGAATAATCAATTTGTCTTATAACTCCTGAAAGATAAAACTATTTTAGATCAACTATATTTCTTGAATCTTTGATTTCTTGACATTCTGATTCACTTGTTATGATGATTGATCAATCTTGATTGGACTGATGGGTTATCCTAACAACTAATAACTATCTCTGCTTTCTCAAGACATCAACTGTTCAATGAATGCAATAACTTAAAGTTTTCTTTTATTCTTCTTGAAACAACTGCACTTAGGTCTAACTAAATTTAGTGTGAACAAAATTTAGTAACATTTATGGTGACCTCTCAGGGGTGTTTGCCTGCTAAAAACTTAGAACCAGTAGCCTTTGCAATTGCATTGGGCATAGAGTCTTCTTCTATCATGAACTTTGAAAAAAATTTCTGCAACTCAAAATTGACTGAAACACTACAACAACAACAAAACTAAAACTAAAACTAAACTGACTTGCTTAAGACAAAGCCAACAAAATGTGCATCTGCACTTCTTAGAAATGAAAATACTAATCTAAAATTCTAATCTACCCTACTCTAACTAGTCAAAGCTATTGGTCAAACAAATCCATTAACTATTTGGTTAAAATAACTTCCCTTTCTCAATAGGGAACACTAATTCACATGCTTATGGATGTCTGAAATTAGATGAAGTACAAGAAAGTACTCAACAAATTTCTGCAATTTTTTATAAAAAATGTAGATAAATTCACTCACCAGCTGAACCTGATCATGTAAACCTTTGTCATGGGGTGAAAAGATGATCTGACTTTGCTGCTCTGAGGCTAAAAACTACTCTAGTGGTACAACATCAACCTATTCCTACTTATCTAGCTCTCTGATAACTATATCCCTGATTGGGCATCCTCTTGCAATGGTGTATCCTTGGCTGATGCTCCTGATGTTCTCTTTGACTTGATCTAGTTGGTCACACACTGCTAGTTCATATGATATCAAATCATCATCTATGTTAGAACAAAAAACCTCTATAATATTTGAAAACATGCTTTCATCCAGCTAACATTCCTGCACTGAAATTATTTGAGTTTCCTCACTGTACTACTCAGAATTTTCATCATGCATGATGTCCTACCATATCAATTCCTTCTCCATTGTTAATGAATCACCCTCTTCCATTAGGAAAACTAATAACTCATCAAAACTATTAGATCTTTGAAGGCTTCTAGGAACAGTTGATAGAATATATGATTCAAGCTCCAAACATCTAATGTTTTCATGACTATCCTCATTCTCAAGATCAGGACTATCCTTATTCTATCTTCGGTGAAACAACAAATTGTCATCATTACTTGTATCTTCTTGTTGTTCTTTTATTTCTGCCTATAGCATGAGCTCTTCATCTAGCTCAACAAAACTAGGTAACTGGTCAAACAAAGAAACCAATTCTTCCTCCTCGCATGGGGCTTCCCCCAATGGAACTTGGGCAACCTATCTTTGCAATTGAAGATTTTGGCCTTCCAATATCTGTGTCCTGCTTTCATTTATTTTGTAAACAACATTAGAAAACTTCTCAAATGAATCAAAATGCAAAGGATTGGGTGCCAAATTTGAACCAGCATCCTCTTCATATGAATTATGCTCATTGTCAGCTAGGGACATAGTAAAAATAACAGCAACTTCTTGCTCCACATCTAACTTTTCTGATTTGGTGGGACAAGAAGGACTGCAAGAAACTTCAGCTATTGGGTTGAAACTTGGAATCTTGATTGGCTCAGGCTCTAAAACCTTTTTCTCTTTCTCACTATACCAACTTGGAATCTTGATTGGTTCAAATACTACTACTTTTTCCTCTTCCTAATTTTGGATTGGTATGGAAGAGGTAGCCTTAATAAGATTTGGTATTTTATAATCAGGATGCTTGGTCCAAGAAGGCTACTATGGTTGCTCAAAACTATGATGACTTGGTTCAGGCACTAGATGTGACTTACACTTAGGGCTAATAGACTGATTTTAAATGCAAATGGGTTCCTGATCAAAATCACAATTTCTAAAATTTGGAATTTGATACCTACTAACCTCATTTTGAATAGGCTACTCTGGAATGAATGCAACTGTCTGGATTGCTTGCCTTTGTACTTGTGCAAGCAAAAACTTTAGTAGCTCCTCTTTTGCTGCAATCTGTCTTGCAAGATCTTTTTCAAACTGTATCCTTTGTGCCTCCCACTCCTGCTCATGAAGATAGGCTTGATAATCTAGTTCCTCTTACTACTGCTCATATTCTTGCTGCCTCTTGAACTCCTCTATCCGCTTTGCAATTTCTAGCAATGTGTTTTTTGTTTCATTCATGTTGTTGTTAAGATCAAGTGACATACTCTTTATGCTTGCAATCTCTTCCTTTGCATACTCCTGAAGCTAATTTGGTTCATGTATAGGCTGCCAACAAGGCTAAACTGCGGTGGGTGGGAGGTAAGAGTACTGTGCATGTTGGTTTCCTTGAAAAACCATGGAATTTGGGCTAAAACCAGCAACATGACTGATCTAATATGGCTAATAAGATGGAGGATTAGTAGTATTTTCATGATATGATGGATGATATGGCATGTCCCCATAAAAAGTAGACATGCTTACTCATTCAAAGAGCTAGAAAATAACTAAACCTAATCTTCTAAATTTCTTCTCATAGGCTGCAAACTGTGATCTATGAAACCAGAAAGTTAGAGTCACCAAGTACATGAAATAAACCTCTAAAAGGCTATAAATTCTATTGATCATACCAAAACAGCAGAAAATAAAGTTTTTTTTGAACTAAAAATTAGTTCAAGGTCCCACTAGGCATGCCAAAAACTGTTGTCAATGAGGATTGCAGCCTTATGCAAAGCTGTGAAACTCTGTAATCCTTCAAAACATGGGGACAAACTCAGGCTGTGGGTGACCTATAATGAGTTTGAACCTCTAGATTATGGGCTGGTTCCCTTAAAATATTCTATCTGAAACTATGATTTCTATTTTGGAAAAGGGTAAGAAGGAAAACTATAAGGTAATAAAGCTGTAAAATTTGGTGATGCACCTAATAAGGATGAAAAAATGCAAATTTGGCTCACAATAGATTTTAGAAATCTGACCCACATAATCCAATCTTAGCATAAATATCACAAAAATATTTCTAAGGAAGGCTGGAAGATAAACTCTTTATGAAGGAAAATGATTTTTCACAAAATGAAAGAACTATTTTTAGTAACACAACCTAAGACCTGTGATATCACTATGCTTAACACTCACAAATAACAATGAGATAATAATTTTAAAGGTTTTGATAATTAAACACAATAAAATTTCATCAAATCACTCCTACAAGTAGCATCAAATGGAAAGGCAAACACTTGATTCCAATGAAAAATAAAAGAAAATATTGCATGAAGAAAAAAGAAATTGAACCTATAACCTGTTGTGATCTCTATAAAATCTATAAATAATGAGTTACAAAACCTCTTTCTCTCTCAAAGTGCAAAGAGCAAAAAGGCAAGAACTCAAAAAATGACTTACAAAACCTCTTGTCTTTCAATGTGTAAAAGAGAAAAGAATGCAAGAACTAGCAAAAACTAAGTTTTTCTTTACAATATATAGTTTACTCTCTCCAAGAGGCATGCCAAATGAAACTGCAGATAACTGACTCTAAAAATAAGTCCTCCAAAGTGATCCACGAGCAAACTAAGAAATCCCAAAAAATAAGGGTCCAAACTGTCACAAATTGAGCAAAAATAGCTCGAAGTTGACCCTCTCCATGTGTTTGACCAATAAGTTGACCAAAATTCCTCAAATCACTCCCCAAATCATGCAAAAAGTCCCTAATTGGCCTCAGTTAACTCAACGCATCAATTTGCATGATTTTGCATTTTGCAAAATTGATGTGAGTGGATAATAAAGTAATTAGAATAATTACTCTATTGTTAGTTACAATTTGCACTATTTTTTATTTTACAATTTGTGAAAAATAATAAAGTAATTTGAAGAATATTACTCTATTATTTTCTTACATTGATTTATTTGTAAAATCATGCATGATGAAAAGAAAAATAATCTCCTTATCTCTCCAATTACACTTGCCTAATTTGCATGATTTGAGCAAAAATAGGACTTAGAAGAAAATAAAAATCCCTTATATCTCCTTGTGAGAAAAATCCCCTATTTTGCATGACATATGCATTAAAGGAAAAAATTTACCCTTATCACTCCATTTACAATATCAAAATGCTTTACAAGACACTTAGGCATAAAAATACTCCTTATCCATGCAAAAATAAATCAAACCCTAAACAAACCTTTGCCACCTTGCATCATTTGTCTTCATATATCTTCTTGTCTTTGACAAATTATGCATTAAGTCATGCATAGTTATGAGAAGAATCTCCTTGGTTTTATTCGGCCACCTTGCATTATTATGCATTATCAAGAAGAATCTTTGATTGCAAAAACAAAGGTATATATTTGACCATGTGTTGTCATGTCAACTAAGATGGGAAATAAAAAGTCCTTAAGGCATTAAGCCTTATCACTCAATGATTTCGACCCTTGATTTTTGAGTTTAATATGAAAAAGGGCCTTGTCAGCCACTCATTACCATGATTACTAGGGAACATATCTTCTTTGAAGTCTTGACCCCATGGGCATTTTTGGATAATGCAATGATCATTATTTGCAAAGTCAAAAAACATCAAAAAGATTAGAAGCTTCGAGCAAAAGGAAAGATGGAACCCTAAACTTGTTTCATTTTCATTTTGTATTATCTTCGACTTGCCGCTCTGCAACTCCTTCATGGTCACCTAGGGTTTGATGACTCCTACATTTCTTTCTCCATTATCTAGTTCTCTGTGGTCGAAAACGTTGCATTTTCTAAGCAAGAAAACTTGGCAAACGTTGGTGAGTATGTATTTTGAGTTTGAACTGGTTTTTGCACCATTTCTATAGCATTTCATTCTTAAATGGACACAACCATACTATTCTTCTTCCTCTACAACATTCTTTGACACTATTCTTTGATTCTTCTGTGTGTTCATCTTGAAACTATGACAAAAATGATGAGAAACCTCAAAAGAGGTCATGGTCATGCTTGCTCTACAACTTCTCATCTTAAAAGGTAAGCCTTCTTCATCTCTACTGTAGATATTTTGATCATTTCTGTAGGTGCAAAATATGATGAGGGTTTTGATTTTTTTACAACTGAGTATCTCCACATTTGATAGATCTATACTCTTTCTTTCATGGTTGTGACAGTGTAGGTGGTTCTGCAACTGTTCTTTGTCATTTGATATGAAAACTTGAAGGCTTTTTAACTTCAAAATGAGGGTTTCATTTAAAATTTGCACAGGAACTTCTCTACTCCATGGCCATACCTGTAGATACTTCATACCATTTTTGTTTTACTATAACTACAAAAGAAAGAGGGTCTTTGAAATCTTGACAAGGGTTTCATTTTCCTATATTTACATGGCATCTCTCTGGCACGGCCTTGACGTAACTGCAATGTATTCTCTTCTTCTTTCTATAAACACAAGAAAGTGTGAGGGTTTGAAATCTCGACTTGGGTATCTTAGAAATCAAACAAGAATGATACCACTATTACGGCCATGACAGAAATACAGTTCTGTAACCTCGTTTTCACTGTGTGACTAAAAATGAGATAAGGGTTTCAGTTATGAAACAAGGGTTTTTATATTTCAAGCACAAAAACTATTTTCCAGTCACGACCCTAGCAGAAAAATATGGTATCACCTTCTTCTGTATTTGCAAAACTTGCACTGTCATGGCTGTGATATATATTTTTCTTCTGTGTATTTTTTGTCACTTCTGCATATACAATAAGGCATTGGTACTTCAAAAATTGAAATAAGGGTTTCAACCTTTAGGCATAGTGACACTTCTTTACTTATCTGATAGCTCATCTTTATGGTTCTGTGGCTCCTTCAAATGACCATCTTGATATTTTATTCTATGGCATGAATCCAGTTAACTGTCACATATTCTTATAATGTGGATCTTTTATATCATTCTATGTGCATAAGAAACCTCCTCTAGCTATCTATATATCTTATATCTCCTCCTTTTTATTTATCATGGCATGTGCTTGTCATTATGAATGTTTTCTTTGCATTAGTTAAGAGATAACATGAATATTTGAACTTGATTTTGATCCTTATTCTTTTCTCCTTGATTGTATCTATCAGACCACAATGCATGAATAATGAATACCTAACTTGTATCAGTCAAAAGTATTACCTGTAACATGTATCTCTTTGTTATCTTGATCATGGTACTGTAGCTTGTCATTTGATCTTCTTTGCACTCTGTCAAGTTTGACTCAGGCACTTTCAACTTATCTAATTTGTTTTAATCAATTGCAATCAATGTGAACATAGTTTATAGGAGCAACTGCTCCTTTTCATGATTATGATGATACACTTTTCTGCAAGTTGATTTGATGATGCATGATATAGCTTTGAGTGATGCATCCTATCTGTATTTTGATAACCTTTTCAAAATGAAATAGAAAAGGGAACATGTTGGACTCAACCCTTGTGGGAGCCACATTTTCTCCACATGTTTTATTGTCTTCAAATCAGCAACATTACTTTTCCTATACCTACATAGTGAACAAACAAATTAGCATAAAAACATACCTGATGGAGTTGATTGATCTTCTTCATGATATTCTGATTTATGGCACATGTCTGATTTGATCCTTCATATGAAATGCATGATGTGACAAGTTGATATGTCTTCCTGATAAAAGCATATGATAACATTAAATATCTAGAGCTCTTACAAGTTTTTTCCCAAATTTTTGCAGGTTCAACTGATGCAACTGGAGCTAAAGATGAGGACTGAAGATCAATTGTCAATTAGCTCAACAACCTCCTTGCTCAGGCAATGATGGATATTTAATTTTATCATGTGTTGATCATTTTCTTTATCATCAGATGTATAGCTTGCATATGTATGCATTGCTTAGTTTAGTTACTCCCACGGCTTGTGTGGGACACATCTGAACACTTCCTCTAAACATGATCAGTTAATTTATCTTATGCACTTGATGTATGCATATTTCCTTTTCAATCAATGCATAGGATAGAGTAATAGATCTTGGATGTATGTTTCAAAAATGACATGAAATAACAGTTCAAATAAATATCTTTCTTTCTTTCTTTCAAATATGATCAACTGAATAATCAATTTGTCTTATAACTCCTGAAAGATAAAACTATTTTAGATCAGCTATATTTCTTGAATCTTTGATTTCTTGACATTCTGATTCACTTGTTATGATGATTCATTAGTTCTAATTGGACTGATGGGTTATCTTGACAACTAATATCTATCTCTGCTTTGTCAAGACATCAACTGTTTAATGAATGCAATAACTTAACATTTTCTTTTATTCTTCCTGAAACAACTGCACTTAGGTCTAACTAAATTTAGTGTGAACAAAATTTAGTAACACTACCCTAGGAGACATGAATGCAAAGTGTGGAAGCATAGCTAAGGAATATGAACTATTGACATAATACCTCAAAGAAATGTGATCTCATAGAATGCCATGATTGTAGGATATGCACAAAATAATTTTTTTGAAAAGGTTTTAGAAACATTCAAGAAAATGTAATTGGTAGGTGTAAATCCAAATTCCTCAACCTTTTCTAGCATCCTCCTTGCATGTGCCAAAATGGGGTCTTTAGAATAGGGTATGGATATCCATCAAAGCATGAAGGATATGGGATTCTATCAGATGTTGTAGTTGCAATTACCCTAGGATACATGAATATAAACTATGGAAGCATAAACAAGGCACATGAACTATTCGATGGAATACCTCAAAGAAATGTGGTCTGATTGAATGCCATGATTGCAGGTTATGAACAAAATGGATTTGTTGAACAAGGCTTTAGACACTTTCAAGAAAATACAATTGGTGGATGTAAAGCCAAATTCCACAACATTTTCTAGCATCCTCCCTACATGTGCCAAATGGGATCTTTGAAATAGAGTATGGGCATCCATCAAAGCATGAAAGATATGGCAATTTTGTTAGATGTTGTAGTTGCAACTGTTGTAACATACCAACTCATACAACTTGGAATTTCTCACAAAATTTACGAAGAAAGTAAAAGAACATGTTTAACCATGAGTGAATTTTTTAACATTTGCATAATCACATAGAATTAAATACATATCTTTTCTAAATATTTTTCAACCTTGAAATTACAATATATTCAAAGATAAAAATCATAGTGAAATCATTCCACTTTACAATTACAAATAATTTGCACTTGGAAATATGCATAAGTGTACATAAGTTTGCAAATCATAATTCATATCATGAAGTATACTACATCTAGATTCTGGTATCTGTTTCACAAGTCTTGACGAGTCTTTTGCTATAGAGGGAGAGCATCATCCGAGTGTTTTTCCTCCAACCACAGATTGACGGTCCCCCCCCTCACCTTCCTTCCTTGAAGTGGCCCTACCCTTCACAAAGAGTATAGACATAAGGAACCAACAGGTTGCCATCTAAGTCCTAGTGTTGTGTCCTACATAACTCAATCAACCATACAACTATAGACTATCTTCTAGGTAAGTATTCAATCATTCTGATAGGTTACACAATCTAGACATGGTGAACCAACTAATGCATGTAGAGATAAATGCATCACTTTGGCCAAATTTTCTCTATAAATAGATGTTTGCAATAAACATAGTCATGTATTCACACACCTCTAACATGACTTGGAAACTACCACATCCTACAGTTTGACTTTCTTGACTAGTACCTCTAGACATAAATTGTCTTGACTAAATTCATATCCTATTCAATTTGACTTAGAATTTAATACTTAATCTAGGATATACACAATATATACATGGGTTTAGGTGACTTTAACCTTTTAGAGAGTCCTTTTTGCATACTTGCAAATACTAGGGTCTATGACTTCTTGTCATTCTACTCAACAACCCAAAGATTGAGCACCCTTGTGTAATATAACAAGTTTCTAACTCTATCAAGAAATCATTTAATTTATCATAAGTGTTTCATGTTTTCTTGACCATTCACTGTCGACCGTAATAAATAATAGACTAATTTGATGTAATAATCAATTTAAGAGTTTTCAAGTATCCTAAACCCTTCTGGGTTGATTATAGGGTTTTAGCTTCTCTAACCCGATACATTGTGATGCAGGAGCATCCTAGGTTGCAGAGAAATCTTACATCAACCAAAAATATTTGCATTCTTTCTTTTCTTTCATTTTCAATTCAATTCAGTCATTTGTAGTTTCAGCATTTTGTACCGCATTTTGCTGCATCTTCATATTAGAGATTAAGGAGCAAGATTTAGCATCTATGCCATTTCAAATATATCATATCAAGATTTCAAGTAATTTGGATTTGTTTCCTGAAAGTTATCGCTATTAGAAGATCATCAGTTTTCACATAACAAAGCATTCAAGCAGTTAGTTGAAGGAGAAGGTTTGCGGAGCACTTTCATGACTTTTGGAGCCTAATGGAGCATCATACATGGTACATAAGGACCAAATAGACCTTCCTTGAGTTCCACACAAAGTTTCATTCATCCGCGGAACAATACCATGTGTTGTAGGCCAACCTACATGTTTCTACACGCTACATCATTCATTGGAGTTTGTAACCTCTTTTGGCTAACATGAAGGATTATTTGAGCTTGAAGATGATATATATAGATCTCTTAGATGTATTAGGAAGTCAGTTAGTTGATTTCATAATATAGATAGTTAGATTCTTTTCAGGTAGGCACCTCAATGCCATATCTTGCATATCTGATGCAACCTAGAAAGAAGGCATGTGAGCCCTTTGATTGTAGCCCGCATGTTGCCAACATATGAGCATTGCAATTCTTTGATATACTAAATCTATGAATCTCCAATTGCATTCTATATTTGTGTTGTTTCTGTTGTGTTTACTCTAGCTGCATGGTTTGGACAGTTCATTCTTTGAACCCTCCTACCATGACTACACCAAGTGGTATCAAAGTGAAGTTTTGAATCCTTTGGGAAGTGAAGGAATTTCATAAGATCTTGTGGTGAATAGAGCACTAACCTGAAGCAGTCTACTTGTGTTTGTCAATAGAGTGCCAATCATGAGGTAGTTGTAGAACTGTAGTTAGATCGCTGAATTAAGGTAGTTGCACCGGATCCTAGGAAGAGATGCTGCTAAGAAGGATGCCTATTATGGCCTAATGTTGTTGGAATAATGGAAGAAATGATAGCAATGATGAGGAAAATGAAGTTTGATTGGATTCTATAGAAGAAGATAGAAGAAGAGGACTAAACCCTAGACATAAAGATAAAAGTGATGATGAAGAATTTCAATCAACCGACTAAAATGAAAAAGCCCTAGAAGAAGAATAAGATTAGGTGAAGATGTTGAAATCTACTTCTAAGATTGGTAAGAGACCTAGAGTGGTAGTACCAAACTATACTAGAAATTTGAATCCTGAGGAATTGATTGATTGGATAAATGACTTGGAGGAATACTTTAAATATGAACAATTGAAGATCTGGAGAGTGTGAGATTTGCAAAAACTAAGTTGAAAGGGCATGTTGCTATTTTGTGGAACAAAGTTAAATTGGATAGTAATAGGAGAGGAAAATAAAAGATCATAAAATAGGATAAGATGCTGACAAAGTTGAAAAATTAGTTCATACCTGCTAACTATGAGTTGGAATTGTTGAAGAGATTACAAAACCTAAAGCAAAAGGAGAAATCTGTGAAGGAGTACATTGAGGAATTTCATAAGATGATCATAAGGATTGGACATAGTGAAGCAAGAAAGGAGAAAGTGGCAAGATACATAAATGGATTGAGGATGAATATTCAAGAAGAACTAAGTTTGGTAAGGATGACAACAATAGAAGAAGCATATTAGTTTGCCCTAAAAGTTGAAGACAAGTTGAATAAGAAGCATGAGCAAAGATAGAGAAGTAGAGGAGGCAAATTTCAAAGAGGTAGAGCACATTCCAGAGGAGAAAGACCTTATGCAGAGTAGAACAAAGAAAGTATCCCATATTGGAAGGAAGAAAAGGACCATAATTCATATTATAGAGGAAGAGATGACAAAAGTTTCTACCACAACAATAGAGGGAATAATAATTCTTACTGCAATGAAGGATATAGGAGACAAGAAAGAGGGTTTAATAAAATATCATTCAAAGGAACTTGTTTCTAAGTGTGGAGGTTAAGGACACAGAGCATCTGAATGTTATTAGGGAAGTATAAGCAAAAGGATAGAGAATAGTGCAAGAGTGGCTTATGCAGAGGAAGAACCTATTGGATCACCTAGTTCAGTTAGAAAACCAGAGAAAGGAGAATCATTAGTCATAAGGAGAGAATTATTTCAAGTAGAGATAATTGAGGAACCACCGCAAAGGAAAAGTTTGTTTTAGACAAGATGCAAATCAGGAGGTAAATGTTGTAAGATTGATAGTGGTAGTACTAATAATTTGGTTTCAGAGGAGATCATGACTAAGCTGAATGGTGCAGAAGCTCCCTATTCTAGTCATTTTTTTGATTTGTCATGTTTGGTTGTGTTATATTGTTCTCCCTAAGGTTTTGAAAGCCATTTTCATGGGTTGTATTAAGGACTTGGTCCATTTGGTCGACTTATCCAATATAGACCTTGATATGGTCAATTTGAATGTAATTACACTTAAGAAACATGTGGTTTCTTGTGAAGGAAGTAGTTTCCAATGGCTAACTGCTCTTGGATAGTAGTTGTATAGTTGGAGGAGGAGGAAAAACATCCCTCAAGCCTTCTATAGGTAGTTGAATGTAATTACATGCCAAGATAATGAGAATTGGAAGTTTTGGAGTGCAAAAACTATAATTTTCTGCATTTTCCTAGAAACAGTCATTCTGTACGGCTCTGTACGAATAGTAAGGGATCTAAAACTTGTATAATGTATTAGTACTTCGAAATACCTTTCATTTGAATGTAGTTAGGCCTCTTGAAACCTCCTGTGCTGTGAGAACCAAATCGATTTGTGTAAACTGGTTTGGAAACCCTCAAAACTAGGGTTTTGTGGCAAAATGAGTGATTTCTCCTCTATCCTCTGAGAAGCATCAACCATTTTTAGTAGGATGGAGGGAGATAGAGTAGGTTGCATGATTTTTTTGCTTGTTAGGTTTGCACTCCTCACTCCAAGGCACTTGGCATGATTCTAACTAGTCTACATAGTGACTAGTTAGTGTGCAAATAGTGGAAATCGGTGTGATTTCAAAGAACAATCAAGAGAGCGACCAAATGGAGGATGTAATTGGTATTTGTGGATGCATACAAACTTGTACAGGTGTTTGTCTAGTCCTGAGCAAGAGAATTTGATACACTTCCTTTGTAAGGGTCTCAAACTAGGCCTATTCCCTAAAAAGAAGGGTTCACTGTCATTGGATGCCTGAAACAGAGTACGGCCCTGCAACTTGGTAGATTGTTGGATGTCCATAGTGGGTATCTAAATATGCAAAGAGGTTGGTCTATCTTTTGGAGGTTTGTCAAGTTATCCTTTGTTTAGTCGATCTATAGGGCTACAAGAAATAGGCCACTTTTAGCACTGTCATAGTGCAGCCATACTCTAGATTGTTGTTCACTGACCTTGAAGGTACAGAATAACATTATTGGGTTAGAGACCATATGTTGGTCATGTCCTTGACAAATATGTATTGGGTGTAGTATGAGATCCTATTGGTAGGGATATTGGTAGTTTGGTTGTTGATCTAGAAGGTGTGTGTGTGTGTTAGTTGGGTTGAGTAAAGACTCCCCAAAGAGAGTTGAGTAGTCTATGTGGGTGGACACCAGGGTGTGGTCCCAGACTAGGTCAGCCTCTTGAATAGCCTTGTATAGGTTTGTGTTGCATAGGGTTTGAAAAATCTTGTGAAGGAAACCTAGAAGTCTAGGTTTATTGTGTGAACAAAACCAAATAGTACCAATACCTCTGCATCATAGTGGTATCAGAGCCAATATCTGATTAGAGCAGTGTATGTCAGATGAGGAGATCAAAACTAAGGCTAGTACAATGCCTCCCAAGACAATGAGTCAAGAAGCCATCAAGAAGTTGGTGGAAGAGATGGTTGAGGCAAGATTGCAAGAAGAAAGAAGGTCTAAGGGCAAGACCAAAGAAGATGGAAGTTCTCCTGACACAGATGATCAAGAAGAGGCAGAAGAGAGTCCTCAAGGGTAGGACATGTCTATAGATCAAAAAGCTTTCTTGAATGCACTTAAGGGTGCTCATGGAGACAATGGTGATCCCAAGATGGATGTGCCTACATTTCATGGAAAATTGGATGGGGATGTTCTCACCGATTGGATAGAAGCCATGTGTAACTACTTTGATTACAAGGAGTTCAATGACAGTAAGAAGGTTAAAGTTGCCAAGACAAGGCTAAGAGGTTCCACACTTGTGTGGCGGAACTACATGCAAAGTGAGAGGGAGAAGATTGGGAAGAGTTCCATCACTAAATGGAGTAGAATGGTGGCTATGCTCAGAAGCAAGTTCATGCCACCTGACTATGAGATCCAAACCATTAAGAGATTCCATAATTTGAGACAAAAAGATATGGATGTGGTTGCCTACATAGAAGAATTTCACAGACTAAGTATGAGAGTCAACCATAATGAAGAGGAAAAGGAGATGGTGGCTAGGTACCTAAATGGTCTGAAATACAATCTACAAGATGAGACCAGTTTAGTGATTCTTAGAACATTGGATGAATGTTTCTTATTGGCCTCTAGAGTAGAGGAAAAGTTGAGAAGGAAGGGTGAACAAAGTGCCAGAGGAAGAGGTGGCAGAAACCAAAGAGGAAGAGGTAGTTTTGGTCGTGGATAGTCCAACAAAACTAAAAATAACAGTCAGCAAGAATCTCAAACTGAGATAGAACATAGAGGAGGCTTTAGAGGTTGGAGAAGACCTAATGGTAGGGGCAGAAATGGTGGAGGAGGTAGAGGACCAGGAGTCTTCACTGGAAGGTATTATGGCTGCAACCAAGTTGACCATACAATGAACAAATGCCCAGAGAAAGCTAGCAGTTCTCATGACAGTGGAAGGAGAAATTAGTTAGTGAAGGATGATGACTATGAGAGTGTGAGTTCACCTATGGGAAGTGCTACACCTATCCTAGAAGGAGAGAGTATGATGATTAAGAGGTCTATGTTGAAGATGCCTTTGAAACAAGAGCCCCCTTAGAGAAAGAATCTTTTTAGAACCTAAGGCCTAGCCTATGGGAAACTTTGTAAGATCATAGTAGATTCAGGATCTACTGAGAATGTGGTATCCACTAAGATGGTTGAGAAGTGCAAGTTGAAGAGGCTGCCTCATATCAATCCTCACAAAATCTCTTGGTTGAACAAGAACCAAAGTTTCATGGTGGAAGAGCAAACTTGGGTTGAATTTGCAATCGGTGACTACAAGGACAAAGTGTTATGTGAAATCATCCCTATGGATGCATGTCATCTGCTTCTTGGCCGCCCATGGCAATATTATGTCAAAGCACAGCATGATGGTGAGAAGAACACCTATATCATTACCAAGAATGGAAGGCCATACAAGATGGATCCTATGTCAGAGCAGACCGGGGGGAATAATAATGACAGTAGTGTCATGTTGGTGAATGGCAAAGAGTTTTTGAACCTCTTGAAGGAGAAGGATACCCAAGGGTATGTCTTGGTCATGAAGCCCAAGAGTGGATCAGATCAGCAAGATCAAAAATAGGAGATTCCATTGGAAGTACATCAACTTCTAGACAAGTATCAAGATCTTGTGGTAGAGGAAGTTCCCAACTCCTTACCACCCATGAGGGACATAAGTCATCAAATTGACTTAATACCTAGTGCTACATTGCCTAACAAGGCTGCCTATAAGTTGACCCCACAACAAAATGAAGAGGTGGCAAGGCAAATTCAAGATCTCTTGGAGAAAGGGCTGATTAGGAAGAGTTTAAGTCCTTGTGCAGTCCCAAGTGTACTTGCTCCTAAGAAGGATGGAAAATGGAGGCTATGTATGGACTCAAGGGCCATAAATTAGATCACCATAAGGTACAGGTTCCCAATGCCAAGGATTGAAGATCTTTTGGATTATCTTGGAGGATCATGCTATTATTCAAAGATAGATTTGAAATCTGGTTACCATCAAATCCAGATCAGACAAGGAGATGAATGGAAGACTGCCTTCAAGACTAATGAGGGTCTTTATGAATGGCTTGTTATGCCATTTGGTCTTAGCAATGCTCCAAGTACATTTATGCGCTTGATGAATGAGGTATTAGTTGAATTCATTGGTAAATTTGTTATTGTTTATCTTGATGACATACTAATCTTCAGCAGGACAAAAGAAGAGGATGTGAAGTATGTTGGTCAGGTGTTGGAGAAACTACATGAGCACAAGTTGATGATCAACTTAGACAAGTGTGAGTTCATGAAAACTAAACTTGTATACCTTGGATTTGTGATTTCCAATGGCTGTTTGAAGATGGATCCCTCTAAGGTTGATGCTATTCTCAGTTGGCCTAATCCTAAGATAGTGGGAGATGTGAGAAGTTTCCATGGATTGGCAACTTTTTATAGGAAGTTTATCAGAGGTTTCAATCACATTAGTGCTCCCATCCTTAACACAATCAAGGGTGGAGTCAAATGTAGATTCCAATGGACAAAGGAAGCCGATGTTAGTTTTGAGTTGTTGAAAACAAAGGTGGCTGAGTTGCCTATTTTAGTACTTCTTGATTTTGATAAGGTGTTTGTTGTTGAGTGTGATGCAAGCAAGCAAGCTATTGGTGTTGTTCTCAGCCAAGAAGGACATTATGTGGCATTCTTCTCAGAGAAGTTGAATGAAGCCAAGAAAAGGTACTCTACTTATGACCTAGAGCTCTATGCAATGGTGCAAGCTCTTAAGAAATGGAGACATTATTTATTACCCAAATAATTTAATGTGTTTACTAATAATCATGCTTTAAGCTTTCTAAATAGTCAAGAAAAATTGAACCATAGACATATTAAATGGATGGAACAGTTACAAGCTTATACCTTCACAATTAAGCACAAAAAAGGTGTTTCTAACAAGGTGGCTGATGCTTTAAGTAGGAGGTTGCTTATTGTTCATGAAATTTAGTTAGAAAGCATGGGCATTGACTGTTTAAAGGAGTTGTTAAAGAGGATTCAAATTTCAAAGAGGCTTATGATGTTTGTGTAAACTTGGCTAACACATTCCATGGAGAATATGCAGATTTTGTATTGCAGGAAGGCCTTTTGTTTAAGGGCAATTTGTTGTGTATCCCTAAATGTTCCATGAGGGACAATATCATTAAGGAGAAGCATAATGGCTCTTTGGGAGGACATTTTGGCTTAGACAAGATACTAGAACAAGTTACAAGGTTCTATTTTTGGCCAAGGGTGCAATCCGATGTGAGAAGGTATGTTGCTAGTTGTGCAATTTGCCAAAGGGCCAAGGGTGTGTCTTCAAATGCAGGTCTATACCAGCCCCTTCCCATTCCCAACAAGCCTTGGGAAAGTATAAGTTTGGATTTTGTACTTGGGTTACCTAGGACAGCCAGAGGGGTGGATAGTGTGTTTGTTATTGTTGATAGATTTAGTAAGATGGCTCATTTTGTGCCATGTAAATGTACCAATGATGCATCTCATGTTGTAGGTCTATTTTTTAGAGAGGTAGTGAGAATACATGGTTTACCATTGTGAATTGTCACAAACAGGGATTCTAAGTTTGTGGGTCACTTCTGGAGGACCTTATGGAGAAAGTTGGGCACACAATTGTCCTTTTCATTAGCCTACCATCCACAAACTGATGGTCAGACTGAAGTGGTTAATAGATCACTTGGAAACCTTCTAAGATGCCTTACAAAATAGCATGGTTTGGCATGGGACTTGGTTATCAGTCAGGCTGAATATGCCTACAATGATTCAGTGAACAGGAGTACTGGTAAAAGTCCTTTTGAGGTAGTTTATGGCTTTCACCCAAGAGGGCCACTTGAATTGAAGGATCTCCAAGGATGGGATAAAAGGAGTGCACTTGGTGAAGATTTTGCTGCCTCCATGAAAATAGTCCATGATCAAGTCAAGTTACAATTGGAAAAAATAGTCACAAAGTACAAAGCAAGAGCAGATTTGAAGAAAAGAGAGGTGTAATTCAAAGTTGGAGATTTAGTTATGGCATATCTAAGGAAATAAAGGTTGCCAAAAGGCCAGCCAACTAAACTCTTGATGAAGAAGATTGGGCCATGCAAAATAGTGCACAAATTCGGTCCAAATGCATATGGGATTGAGTTACCATCCGGTCTTGGTATCTCTCCAATTTTCAATGTTTGTGATCTTTTTCCTTTTAGACCCCCATTGCATGGTGAAAGTGGCTCAGATGTGGTGGATAGAAATGCTAATTGGATCAAGGATTTGCCTCCAAGCAAACCTTTGCAATTGGAATGTATTCTAGATTCCAAAATTGTCAAGAAGACTAGGAGAGGTGTCTACAAAGACTACTTGGTGAAATGGAAGGATCTTTCTAACTCAGAGGCCACTTGGATGACTAAGGCAGATATCTTGAAGCATGGAATGACACTTCAACAATTGGCAACTCAAGGGACTTGAGTTCTTCTTGCAGGGGGAGTATGGTGCAGGAGCTCCCTATTCTAGTCATTTTTTTGATTTGTCATGTTTGGTTGTCATGTTATATTATTCTCCCTAAGGCTTTGAAAGCCATTTTCATGGGTTGTAATAAGGACTTGGTCCATTTGGTTGACTTGTCTAATATAGACTTGGATATGGTCAATTTGAATGTAATTACACTTAAGAAACATGTGGTTTCTTGTGAAGGAAGTAGTTTCCAACAGCTAATTGCTCTTGGATAACAATTGTATGGTTGGAGGAGGAGGAAAAACATCCCTCAAGCCTTCTATAGGTAGTTAAATGTAATTACATGCCAAGATAATGAGAATTGGAAGTTTTGGAGTGCAAAAACTATAATTTTCTGTGTTTTCCTGGAAACAGTCATTCTGTAAGGCTTTGTACGGATAGTAAGGGATCTAAAACTTGTAGAATGTATTAGTACTTTTAAATACCTTTCATTTGAATGTATTTAGGCCTCTTGAGACCTCTTGTGCTATGAGAACCAAATTGATTTGTGCAAACTGGTTTGGAAACCCTTAAAACTAGGGTTTTGTGGCAAAATGAGTGATTTCTCCTCTATCCTCTGAGAAGCATCAACCATTTTCAGTAGGATGGAGGGAGATAGAGTAGGTTGCATGATTTTGTTGCTTGTTAGGTTTGCACTCCTCACTCCAAGGCACTTGGCATGATTCTAACTAGTCTGCATAGTGACTAGTTAGTGTACAAATAGTGGAAATCGGTGTGATTTCAAAGAATAGTCAAGAAAGTGACCAAATGGAGGATGTAATTAGTGTTTGTGGATGCATACAAACCTGTACAAGTGTTTGTCTGGTCCTGAGCAAGAGAATTTGATACACTTCCTTTGTAAGGGTCTCAAACTAGGCCTATTCCCTAAAAAGAAGGGTTCACTATTATTGGACGCCTGAAACAGAGTACGGCCCTACAACTTGGTAGATTGTTGGATGTCCATAGTGGGTATCTAAATATGCAAAGAGGTTGGTCTATCTTTTGGAGGTTTGTCAAGTTATCCTTTGTTTAGTCGATCTATAGGACTACAAGGAATAGGCCACTTTTAACACTGTCATAGTGCAGCCATACTCTAGATTGTTGTTCACTGACCTTGAAGGTACTGAATAATGTTATTGGGTCAGAGACCATATGTTGGTCATGTCCTTGACAAATATGTATTGGGTGTAGTATGAGATCCTATTGGTAGGGATATTGGTAGTTTGGTTGTTGATCTAGAAGGTGTGTGTGTGTGTGTGTGTGTGTTAGTTGGGTTGAGTAGAGACTCCCTAAAGAGAGATGAGTAGTCTATGTGGGTGGACACCAGGGTGTGGTCCCAGACTAGTTCAGTCTCTTGAATAGCCTTGTATAGGTTTATGTTGCATAGGGTTTGAAAAATCTTGTGAAGGAAACCTAGAAGTCTAGGTTTATTGTGTGAACAAAACCAAATAGTACCAATACCTCTACATCACTGAACTTGGAGAGGTTGAAACACCCTAAGTCCTACAAGATAGCATGGATTGAAGATGAACACAATTTACTGGTGAGTGAACAATGTTTGGTGAAATTTCATATAGGATCTTATAATGATGAAGTATTGTGTGATATTATGCCAATGGATGTATGTCATATATTTTTGGGGAGACCATGGCAGTATGATAGAAAAGCTATACATGATGGGAGAAAGAATACTTATACTATAATATCTAATGGGAAGAAACATATCTTGATACCTTTGGAAGATGAAACTAAGATTGAAGTGTGTGAAACTGCTAAAATCTATTTGGTTGATGGAAGGAAATTTTTGGATGGATTGAGACATGAGAATATGTGTTTTTCCTTGATTCCTAAGTGTAGAGCCCTAAGTGTAGAGATTGTTACCAAAAAAGAAGAAGAACCACTGCCAGAGGAGATAACTGAATTGTTGATAGAGTACCAAGCTATCATATCAGATAATTGCCTAAAGGATTGCCACCAATCTGGAGTATCAGTCATCATATGGACCTTATACCTAGAACTAGTTTACCTAAAAAAGTAGCACATAGGATGACACCAACAGAAAATACGGAGCTAAATAGACAAATACAAGAGCTGTTGAGGAAAGGATTGATCAGAAAAAGTTTAAGCCCATATGCAGTACCTACAGTACTAGCACCAAAGAAAGATGGAGAATGGAGGATGTGTACATACTCTAGAGCAATCAATAAGATCATAGTTAAGTATAGATTTCCATTACCAAGGATGGATGACATCATGGACTATTTGAGTGGAGCAAAATATTTCACAAAGATAGAATTGAAGAGTGGATACCATTAGATCAAGATCAGAGAAGGGGATGAGTGGAAGACTGCATTCAAGACAAATGAGGGATTGTATGAATGATTAGTGATGCCTTTTGGATTGACTAATGCACCAAGCACTTTCATGAGGTTGTTGAATGAGGTCTTGAAGAAATTTTTGGGTAAGTTTGTTATTGTATACTTGGATGATATTTTGATTCTCAGTAAGACAAAAGAAGAACATTTGTGGCATATTAGACAAGTATTACAGAGGTTGAGAGAAGAGAAATTGTTGATAAACATCAAGAAATGTAGTTTCCTGAAGGAAGAATCAGTATATTTGGGATTTATGATTTTTGCAGCGGGATTGAAGATGGATCCTAAGAAAGTTAGAGCAATTGTTGAGTGGCCAACACTTGTGAACATTCGAGAGGTCAGATCTTTCCATTGATTAACAAGTTTCTACTGCAAGTTCATTAGAAATTTCAATATTGTATGCACACCTATGAGAAAGACAATGATAGGTGACAGAAACGATTTCAAGTGGACATCAGGAGCAAATAAGAGTTTTGAATTGTTGAAGCAGAAGGTGACAAACCAACCAGTGTTAGCATTACTAGATTTTAATAAAGTACTTCAAGTAGATTGTGATACCAGTGGAAGTGCAATAGGAGCAGTGTTAAGTCCAGAAGGGAGACTAGTAGCATATTTTAGTGAGAAGTTGAATGATGCAAGGAGAAGATATTTAGTTTATGATCAGGAGTTCTATGCCATAATTCAAGATTTGAAGAAGTGGAGACATTACTTGTTTCCAAAGAAATTTGTGTTGTACACTGATCATCAAGTTTTGCAGTATTTGAATAGTCAAGGAAAGTTGAATCAGAGACATATGAGATGGGTAGAGTTCATTCTGAGTTACACATTTGTATTGAAGCATAGGAGTGGGAGGTCAAAAAAATTTGTAGATGCATTGAGCAGAAGAAGGAAATTTGCTGACAGAGATGAGAGTAGAAGTATTAGGATTTGAAGAATTGAAGCACATGTATGAAGAGGATCTTGATTTTGAGAAGCATGGAGATCATGTAAGGAACTTGTTGTGACAAATAGAAGTAAGTGGTTAGATTATTTCATTCAGGAAGATATGTTGTTCAAAGCAAATCAGTTATGTATACCTAGGAGTTCAATGAGATACAATTTGATCAAGGAGAAACATATTGGTGGATTGGAAGGACATTTTGGGATTGATAAGATAGTAGCTTTGGTAAGTGAACATTACTTTTGGCCTTAAATATATAAGGATGTAAGGAAGTTTGTTCAAAGTTGCAGAATATGTCAAGTTGCAAAAAGGAGTAGTCAAAATACTGGTTTGTATAAACCTTTGACAGTACTGGAAAGACCTTGGGAAGATATAAGCATGGATTTCATATTAGGTTTACCAATAACATAGATGGGATATAATTCTATATTTGTAGTGGTGGTCAAATTTTCAAAGATGTCACATTTCATTCCTTATAAGAAGATGAATGATGCAGTGCATGTTGCTGACCTATTTTTCAATGAGATTGTGAGATTGCATGGATTACCTAAGAGTATAGTTTTAGATAGGGATACAAGATTCATTGGATATTTTTGGAGGACATTGTGGAAGAAAATGACAACAGACCTAAAATTCAATTCAACATTTCACCCATAGACAGATGGACAAATAGAAGTTGTAAATAGGAGTTTGGGTAACTTGTTGAGATGTTTAGTAGGAGACAAAGTAGGAAATTGGGATCTAATTCTACCACAAGCAAAGTTTGCATACAATAATTTAGTGAATAGGAGCATAGGGAAGACGCCATTTGAATTTGTGACTGGAGTGAAACCTAGAGGAGTAACAAAGCTGAGAGACATTAGTATGGAGAATAAGAGAAATGTAGAGGTAGAAGAATTTGTAGGATACATGGAAATGCCACATAATCAAGTTAGGAAGCATTTGGAGGAGATGAATAGTAAATATAAGGATCAAGTAGATGAGAAGAGGAGACATAAAGAATTTTTAGTGGGAGGTGAAGTAATGGTATATCTAAGAAAGGAGAGATTTCTAGTGGGGACTTACAACAAGCTGAAGATGAAGAAGTTTGGACAATGTAAGATTCCTAGGAAGTTTGATTCAGGAAATGCATATGAAGTGGAGCTATCGGAGACATTGGGTATATCACCTATATTCAACATTGCAAACCTATATCAATATCATGAAGGAGAATCAAGTGATAGCATTGAAGATGGATTGAATAATCAGTTACAACAACAACCAAAGCAGATAGAGAGCATCTTGGATAGCAAAGTTGGATGCAGTACCAGAGGCAAGCAATACAAAGAGTACTTAGTCAAGTGGAAATGAAGACTAAAAGAGGATTCATCATGGATTTCTCAGGTTGAGGTAGACTTCCTTGGTTTTCCTCTAGCCCTAGTAAAATGAGGGACTCACTTCTTCAACAACCCTGGGTGTCTGATGCAGGAGCATCCCAGGTTGCAGAGCAATCTTGCATCAACCAAAAATATTTGCATTCTTTATTTTCTTTCATTTTCAGTTCAGTTCAATCATTTGCAGTTTTAGCATTTTGTACCACATTTTGCCACATCTCCATATTAGAGGTCACAGAGCAAGATTTAGCATATATACCATGTCAACTATATCATATCAATATTTCATGTAATTTGGATTTGTTTCCTAAAAGTTATCAATATCAGAAGATCATAAGTTTTCATAGACCAAAGCATTCAGGCAGTCAATTGAAGGAGAAGGTTTGCGGAACACTTCCATGACTTATGGAGCCTAATGAAACATCATACACAACACAGATGGACTAGATAGACCTTCCTTGAGGTCCGCACCAAATTTCATTCATTTATGAAAAAATACCATGTGTTGTAGGCTGACCTACATGTTTCTACATGCTACATCATTCATTGGAGTTTGTAACCTCTTTTGGCCAACGTGGAGGATTCTTTGAGCTTGAAGATGATATATAGATCTCTTAGATGTATTAGGAAGTTGGTTAGTTGATTCATAAGATAGATAGTTAGATTATTTTCAAGTAGGCACCTCAATACCATATCTTGCATATATGTTGCAACCCAGAAAGCAGGCCTGTGAGCCCTTTGATTGTAGCCTACATGTTGCTGGCATATGAGCATTGTAATTATTTGATATACTGAATATATGAATCTCCTATTGTGTTCTATATTTGTGTTGTTTCCTTTGTGTTCACTCCAGCTGCATGGTTTGGCCAGTTCATTCTTTGAACCCTCCTACCATGACTGCACCACATTATAATATCAATTACTCTTGTTTTCCAAAATTTATAATGATATAACATAGAAACGATATCCTCTAGTCTACCCTTGATCACTTAGGCATTGTTCAAATTCACATTTCTCATATCATATATAAACATAGAAAATGAGGTTTATCCTCATTCATATAAGATCTTAATGATGACTATCATTATCATAACTAATATTTTGACTAAATACAATCTTTCAACCTATTCCCATACTCATTGTCTTCTCTAAACAAGCAAGATTCTGACATTTGAACCATAGGGTTTTTATGATTTTCACTCTATCTATTTAGTTAGATAATTTAGTCATTCAATTTATAATATGTTGAAGATAACTAGAGTTTCATGTACCTTCGAATCAAATACACTTCCTCATGTATATCAAAAGAGATACTATTTTGATAAAGAAAACTATATTACAACTTATCATTACTAAAGTGAGTATACTTCTCCACTACCATGTAGCTAATCTTAGCATAAGCTAGGTTTAAAGATCATTCCTTATAAAATTATAATACTCATATATTAGCATAACTCAAAAATAGCTACTAAATACATTTCATTCTTCTTTATCTACTTAAAGATAATAGTCTACGTCTATAGTCCCTTCTCTAAGACTTTGACTCCGAACTAACTTCTATTAAAGCTCTTCAAATTACTCTATATCTTCATGATTTACTTCTACTGTGGGGAAAATATTTTATTTTCATAGAAAATGACCTATACTTAGGTCTTAATTAAGTACACAATGACCCATAATAAAATTTCTATGACCAACTAGGTTTTTGTATAATAATCAAGCACTTCTTGTTGACTTAATCTTGACCTACTGGGCTCTAAGTGTCCTTGGCACACTCTACCACTTCTTAAGGCACAATTGTCTACCATAAAATATTACTATAGATATATTATATAACACTATCGGCCATATATTGATAATACATTCAACCCTAATATAGATTAGACTGCCAGCTTTGTATATTAATATAGTCAACCTTGTATGGTTTTACAGATGGCCATGTATGATATTATGGTCGTCCATGTATTGATAATACATTTGATAATATTTGTCCTTGTGTTAGGGTAAAACATTCAAACATATCAAAATCAAGCTACAACAACACTAACTCCTCAATGGAGTGCAAATAAACTTAGAAATCAATAAAAATAACACAAACTAACTAAGTTTCTAAGCTATATTCAAATTCTTTCCATTATTCTCCTCAACTTTGCTATGATGTTCTTAGATTTTGCAGACTTGCAACAATCGTGAGAAGCTCAAGTGGATTGAATTAGCAAAATATTGGAGTGTATGCAGCAATCTAGGAAGTTGTATATTAAGAGATGTGAAAATGAGGCTGGAAAAGTGATTTTATAGAAGACTAGGGTTGAATTAAGGGCTGAGATTGCATGTTGACTTTTGATGGAATGGAGGGTGTAGATTGATTAGGGTTTCCCTCTCACAAAAGGACAAGAGGGAATTTTAAATTAAATAAATTTAGTCAATTTATTTAATTTATTTGAAGTGGGATAATGCATGTGAACCCCTTAATTAAATAAATGAGATTTATTTAATTAAGGTAAGGGCTATAATTTAAACAAATGTTTATTTATTTAAATTAATTGAGTGAACGGGATATTGGAGCATGAATAATTAAATAATTAAATAATAAAAAATTAATGATTTAATTATAGAGGAAAAATAGAGGAAAATAGACAAATAATTAAATACATAAAATTTATTTAATTATAGGTCAAAGATGAGAAAATGAATTGATTAAATAATTAGAAATTGTTTAATTAATAGTTGAATGTGGAATTTGGAAGAGATTGGTGTGAAAATGGTGCTTGCAAGTTGAGGACATTTTTAGGTGTCTACATTTTGCCCCTCTTTAATACAATGTCAATTATAATGTTGTGTCAAAGAAAAATTTGAAAATATGCTCTGGAAATGCCCCAGCATGCCCTAGATGAGAAGGGATAGCCTTATGCCCCCTCAGGAATTTTTTCATATTTTCTAAAAAATTTTCAAAAAAATATGGGAAATTTCCTGAAAAGATAATGGAATGAAAAGAAGGAATGGAGATGCGAGAGAGAGAGATGGTCAAGGAATGAAGACTGGCTAGAAGAATGGAGCGAGATTTTGCTTTGATAGATTTTTTAGCTTCTTACTTGCAGTTTCTACTTATCATCATAGAACTTATTATGGCATAGGCCAAAGTGGAAAGTGTGGTCCTCTGCAAAAAAGGCACATGACAGACAAGGAGTGCCTAACTCAGACTAGTAACCATGGCACCTCATTGGAACATGTGATGAAATAACCTTGAGGTATGCAAGGAAGCATTTATTCTTTCCCATGCATAGGATGTCTTTGATTCACACCCAATGGAATCCTGATCACATGCAAGGAACCTAGTTGCCCCAATCATTTTGGCAAGACAAACCACAAACATAAATCAAAGAAAAAGGTCTCGCTCTATCCTTGCTTCTCTTCATCACTTAGGGACTACCTTGAGAAGCATAAGAATGAGACTAAAAAACAATCCAGTAAAATAAAACAAACTAGATTGAGTAGAGTCAACAACCATTTGGATCTTTTACCAAGTATGTATGTTTGCTTTGTTTGATTGAGAATGGATGAGTAAGGCCTAGTTTTAGGATAAGAAGCATATCGTATAAGACGTTAAGTCTGGTTTCGGCAATGCAACCACCTATATAAGGCAAGTGATATTTCATATAAGACATGTGGTCTGGTTTCAAGGATGCGACAAGTTGTGAGATGATTGGCATGTGATGATTGTTGATGTCTAATTTTAGAAATGATGCATGTCGTATAAGGCATAGAGTCCTAGTTTCAATGATGCCCCATTTCATGTAAGATATGTGATAGTTGATAAGGATAGTTGATAGTGACATATGATCATCACTAGGCAATTAATTGGTTTGGTTGATTGGATAGCTTGTCTTGTTGGTTTTGGGATTGGTTTCAAGTGTGCATTTCTTGTAAAAGATTTAACTGTCTTGATTTGATCAAAATGTCCATTGTAGCAAAGGGACCATTTATTGCGAGGTTGACTCAACAAGCCCTAAGGGACTGACCTAATGTCTTGGGGGCTCATTGTAGATGGCCTTGCCTATGTGAAAGTGCAGAGACAACGTAGTTCGACCATTTGGACTATGTGTGACCTAAGACCTAGGGGTGGGAAGCCTTGGGGGCTCATCAAAGATGACCTTACTTACGTGAAAGCTCAGAGGCGACATAGTTCGACTCGATGGGTTGACGTTGTTTATTGCTTGGGGTTTTTGGTTGGTTATTTGATTTTTTTTGTGGATTTTTTGATGTTTTTGATGTTTTTGGATTTTTGAGAATATTTTATTTTTTTAGATTTTTGGGAATATTTGATGTTTTGGATTTTTGAGAATATTTGATGTTTTTGGATTTTTGAGAATATTTGATGTTTTTGGATTTTTGAGAATATTTGATGTTTTTGGATTTTTGAGAACATTTAATGTTTTTGGATTTTTGAGAATATTTCATTTTTTTGGATTTTTAAAAATATTTCATTTTTTTGGATTTTTTAGAATATTTGTTGTTTTTGGATTTTTGAGAATATTTGAGTTTTTGGATTTTTGAGTTTATACAAAAGGTGTCCTCCAATACTGATTTTTAGGATCAGGATTTGCCCCCAGTCAGGTAGAGGACAAAGTTATTACCAAGGCGGGATGGGATGATGACGAAGCATTAGGAAAGTAGGGAAGATGTCGAATGTCAACTTATTTTCAATCCATGAGAAGGATGATATGGTTTATTGTGGATTATGACACAGATTACGACTATGTATGTTTGATTGTAAAAAGTGAAAGATAGGATAGAGTGATGATAGACAATGGAGCCAAGATGGACTACACATGGCACCTGTTTGTCAGGTTTTCACCATGGTACTTATCCAAAGTGCCACCGAAGTGGTTTTCACTTTTGGATGAATTATTTCTCTTTACTATTTTTTTGTTATACAACATCGCCACCGAAGTGGTTTTCACTATTGGACTATTTTTTTTGCTTTTTTGTTTTTTTTGTATTTTTTGTACTTTTTTTATTTTTATTTATTTATTGACTTAGGTGTAATAGCTGCAAAGGTGCATGTTGTTGATTAGCTCTAACAGTGGTTCACCTTCAAGAGTGGCTAGTTAATATGCATTGGATCCATATGCGACAGTGATAACATAAGGAGCTGTAGACACCCAAAAATGACCAAGTCATCACATCACTTGCATTTTCATTAAATCTATCTAATCACTTGCATTCAACATTAATTAAATAATCTAATTATTTAATTAATATCATTAATTTCCTCTAAATCACATATTTTCAACATTAATTAAATAAATCCTCTTTATTTAATTAATTTCATTAAATTCCTCTAAATTCTTCTAAAATTAAATAATTTTTTTAATTTAATTAAATCATTATCCTTTTTCAAATTTCATGTCCACATTAATTAAATAAACCCAATTATTTAATTAATTCATCACAAATCCTCTTATCTACAATTAAATAATTTACATTATTTAATTAAATCAAATTGTTCTTCCAAATTTAAATAAATCATGCAAATTTATTTAAATTATCTCAATACTCTAAAAATAAATAAAATCAAGTATTTTATTTATAATCTTCATGTCCTCTAATCTTGCACAAACAATTAAATAAATAAATTTATTTAATTTGCTTTTTCCTCTAAAAAATAAATCTTCTAAAAATAAAATATAATCACATATTTTATTTATCCTTCATCATGCAAAATAAATTAAATCAATTTATTTGTTTAATTTATTTAAATCTTCATATCTTATCTATTCCTCTATCATGCACAAACAATTAAATAAATTTATTTATTTAATTTTAGTTATCTTCCAATTCCTCTTAAAATATCTTGTTAACTCATGTGCACAATCAGTCTTATTTTTAGAACTCTAAAAAAGGTAAAATTACAAGCTGAGTTATCTATTCAATCAATCTTGTTTTCATCATATCTTAATAAAAATATCCTTATGGATTGACACATGTCGTGTGCACATTCATCATGGTTATTTGTTTTATCTCCTCCATTGATTCTTTTGAATTATCTGGACCGTTGATCGATCTCTGTTGAAACCTATATAAACCCCCCTCATCTCCTTCACAAATCCTCTTCGATCACTTATTCTCAGGCATCCTTTACAACGCTTTGAGCATACATCGCATCAATTGAGCAACTTTATGATCTTTTGACATTGATCTTTGAGCACCTATGCTTGCTTGTTGCAAACATGGTTTCGCAGCATTATTGAGCAATCCACATTCGAAACAAAGAGAACAACACAATCTAGGTAAAAGCTTTCTTATTTCATTTGATTTATTGACAATGGCTTTTATTTAGATTAGTTCTCTTTATGTTATGGGTTTTTGATTTGTTATTAGTTTTCATAATCAAATTTTCTTCATACATAGGACTCAACCAGTTTGGTTTAAATTTCCCTAGTTTTTCCCGTTCTAACTGATTCTTGGGATTTTCCTTTAGGACCAAGTCTCCAATATTGAACCGTCAAACTCTAACCCTCTTTTTGTAACTGTGTCGAAGACGGTTCTGATATGCTTACAAGTGTACCAGGGCATTCTGCCTTCTTTCATCTAGTAGCTCTAGCTCATGTAGTTTGGATACCCTATATTCTTTGTCATCCATAAATTGTTTAAGTGATACTCTTAGAGAAGGTAACTCGACCTCGATGGGCAAGACAACTTCAGAACCATAGATGAGTGAGTATGGAGTGGCTCATATGGGTGTGTGGATGTTGGTGCAGTAGGTCCACAAGGTAGGATTGAGTTCTTTGTGCCAGTCACAACCAACATCATTGATAGTCATTTTGAGAATCTTGATGATGGTCTTATTAGATGCCTCAACCTGACTGTTGCCTTGGGGATAGTAGAGAGTAGCAAAATGGTGTTGGATATGGAATCTTTCACATAGTTCATGGACATCTTGATTTTTGAAAGGGTGACCATTATCCCTAATAATAGATTGAGGGACACCATACTTGCATATTATGTAATTGAGAATGAATTTAGCAATCTGTTTACTAGTAATGTATGTCATAGGAATGGCCTTGATCTATTTTGTGAAATATTCAATGGCAGTGATAATGAATTTGTGGCCATTGGTGGAGGTGGGATGGATTTTTCCCACAAGGTCAAGTCCCCATTAAGAGAATGGCCATGGAGATGTGAGTGGCTGAAGATCCTAGGTAGGTGCATGCACCGGATCTCCATGTATTTGACATTGTCTGCATTTCTTAGCGAAGTGGTATGCATCTTTCTCCATAGTGGGCCAATAGTATCTAGCTCTTATGATCTTTTTGGATAGAGTGGGACCACTAGAGTGAGCTCTGCATATACCTTCATGTACCTCATATAAGGCAGTTTGTGCTTCCTTCGTATCAAGACATCACAAGAGGGTGTTGTCAAAGCCATGACAGTAAAGGGTGTCACCAATGATGACATATTTAGCAGCTTCACAGAGGAAGCTTTTATGTTGGTTAGAAGATAGGTCAAGTGGAAGGAGTTGGTCATGTAGGTATGTGTATATGTCATTATACCATGGGGATGTGGGACCAATGATTTCACACACTAGCTCCAATTCAGGGATGTCGAAGGTGAGGATCAGCATAAGTTCCACCAAGAACTCAAATTAAGGAGCATTTTTTAAGATATCCAAGAGAGATCCTATTGTAGCCATTGCATTGACAACCTTGTTTTGTACTTTGGGGATTTGATTAAAGATCATTGTATCAAAATAGAGTTTGAAGCTATCAACCATTCTTTTGTAGGGCATTAACTTCTCATAATTGTGTCATATTTGTCATTAACCTACTTGATTATGAGCTGTGAATCACCGAAGACTTGTAAAATCTTGATTTTCCAATTGACGACCATACATAACCTTGTGAGCAATGCCTCATCTTCTGCAATGTTTTTTGTGCAAGCAAATGGAATCCTAAATGATTTAGGGATGGCATCTCCTTGAGGAGTGATGAAAAGAATTCCAACCCCTGAACCATGACTTGTGCAAGAACTATCGAAGAACAATGTCCACATCTTTGGAGCTTCTACTGTAAAGATTGCTTCATTCAGAAAGTTAGTGACCAAGGGATGATCCACTATAGTTGGTACCTCTACCAGTTGGTCTTTAATTATCTATCCCTTTATGGATTTTTATCGACATACTCTATGTCATATTCACTCAATATCATGACCCATTTAGCCAAATGGCCTGCCAATGTTGCCTTGTTGAGAAAATATTTGAGGGGGTCAATCTTTGCTATGAGCTTTGTTTTATGGTTCAACATGTAATGACACAATTTTTGAGTGGTGAAGATGACCGCAAGGCATACACATTCTATAGGACTATAATTTAGCTCGTACCCTACTAATGTTCTACTAATTTAATAAATAGCCCTTTCTTTGCCTTCATCATTTTGTGCCAAAAGTGCCCCCAGTGCTGAAGACATTGTTGATATGTACAGCCTTTCCTAGTATTGGAGGCATGAGGACTGGTGGAGTTAGTAGATAATCTTTGATTTGTTGAAAGGCCTCTTGACACCATTCTATCCATAAAAAGGCACTCCTTTACGAAGTAGATGTTGGAATGGATGACACTTATCGGCCAGCTGTGTGATGAACTTATGGATTGCTTGAAGTTTCCCCTATAAGCTTTAGAGTTGTTTGGGAGTCATTGGTGGAGGCATGCCCATGATAGCTTTAACTTTGATAGGGTCAACCCCTATGCCTCAGCGAGAAATAATATAGCCCAACAACTTGCTTGGTGTGACCCCAAAAACACATTTCTTAGGGTTTAACCTGACCTTGTATTCTTCTAGTCATGTGAAGACTTTATCCAATACATCTAAATGAGTGTTTTGTGTAACTAATTTGGCCAATAGGTCATCCACATAATCTTCCATAAATGTGTGCATATAATCATGAAAGATTGTCATCATTACTCTTTGGTACATTGCTCTGATGTTTTTGAGGCCAAAGGGAATGACATTCCAGTAGTATATGCCCCATGGACATGTAAAAATAGTTTTGTGTTGATCTTTGGGAGCTATCCTTATCTGATTATAGCTTGAGAAACTATCCATTAATGAGAGTATTTCAAATCTTGTTGTGAAATCAACTATGATATCTATATTAGGCAGTGGAAAATCATCTTTTGGACATGATTTGTTTAGATCTCAAAATTCCTCACAGATTCTGATTTGGCCATTAGGTTTTGTTACTGGTACTAGGTTAGAAACCCATTTTGGATAGTCGATCGGCTGAATGAAACCTGCATCTAGTATCTTTTTCAATTCCATTTTGACCAACAACAATATTTGTGGATGCATTTTTCTCAACTTCTGCTTTACCATTTTGGCATTTGGTAGCAATGGTAAATGATGTAGGACTAGTTGCGGATCAAGCCCTGGCATGTTGACATAGGACCAGGAAAAATTAACTTGTCTTGCTGAGAAGAAGGATTTGAACTTGGGCTTCTCTTGTTTTGTTAGTGATTCAGCGAAGTGAATGATCCTGGGATTATCTTCTGTACCAATGTTGGTCTCAATAGATTTTTCCACTAGCAGTGGTGATCTCTCTTATGTGATAGGAAGCACTTCTGACCCTCCATCCTTGGGTGCCTCAGAGAGGTTTTCACCCTCAAATACGTCCTTTATTTTTACCTTTTTATGGTCAAGAGGTGCCTTTCAGTTTTTACCTAGAGACCTTTTTTCATTATCTTTATCATTTTTGCGACTGGAGG
Organism: Cunninghamia lanceolata; assembly: GCA_027924645.1. Taxonomy (NCBI): domain Eukaryota; kingdom Viridiplantae; phylum Streptophyta; class Pinopsida; order Cupressales; family Cupressaceae; genus Cunninghamia; species Cunninghamia lanceolata. The sequence continues at coordinate 11,403,112 of BSBN01000320.1, forward strand.
GTGGAGAACTCTCCAAAGTATGCTGAATTGTCAAGGTCCATGATGTATCCCACATTATGATCCCCATTTAGTATGCCTTCTCAAAGTCCCATGAAGTTAGTAATAACTTCGTCGTTCTCAAGTAAATCGAAGCTTAGCGGTGCTTGTTAGTCCTAGTCAATGAGTTGGGGATGGACTAATGGTAGGTCATCATTAACATCTATGTAACTTAGGGATATGGGAGTCAAAGTGCAAATGGAAGTGTCATCAGGGTCCCAAAAGATACTAATCCAAGCTGAGCCCTCATGAAAGTTAGGTTGTGAAGATTTGGCTTCAGGTTCTCGAGGGTCCCTTGATGTCTCGATATCTTTGGAAGTACTCACATCCTTACCCAAAAGTAACTTAGTACTAGGAGCCTTTACTTGTCATGATATGTACACTAGCCCTTTGTTTTTTGGTAACATGGTTGGTTGTATGGGCTCTGTCCTTCCATTTTTGTTAGGCCCAAGTCTATTATGCCCATCATATCCTTGTTATTTTACAAACTCATATCCTTTTCCATATTGTTCCACTGGTAGTTGTAAATGTTTGATCTCTTCTTCATATTTGTAGAGCCACTTGGAAGCATCATCATCCACATCTTCTTTGCTCAGTTCACCCCATTTAGTAAAGGTGGTAGGGGTAGCTTGAATGGTATCCTTAGGTTTGATTGGAGCTAGTTTGCTGTGGGATTTTGGTGATAACATCTTTCTGATGTAGTATAAACTCTCTATCTTGTAATCTCCACACCCTTTTTCATGGATCTAGATCTTGGGTTCGGTAGGGGGTATGAATGTGGTGGGAGATTTTGAAAGGGTAGAAGGGTCTATGTAATGGGAGGAAATAGGAGGTGATATTCCCCTATTAATAGGCACTTGGTGTTGGGGTACTTCTCTCAGATGGTTGCAATATTGGAAGGCATCGGGATCATCAAGTATAGTGATTTCCATGCCATTATAGGGGAATTTGATGCATTGACGATAAGTGGATGGTATGGATTTCATGGCATGGATCCAGGGTCAATCAAGGATAAGGTTGTAGGGAAGTTCCAGATCCAAGACATGGAATAGAGTATTCAATGTAGCGGGCCCAACTCTCACAGGAAGAGAAATCACACCCTTTGAGGAGCGTTCTGCATCATCATAAGCCTTGATCACAATTCTTTTGGTGGGATCTACATAAGCTTCAAAGTATCCCAATATCATGACAAACTTCAAAGGACATATGTTTAATCCAGCTCCACCATCTACCAAGACTCGTCTAATCTTATGCTTGTTGATGAAGACTTCTAGGTGCAATGGGTCGGTGTGATTAGGTCATTGGGATGGTACATCACATTCGGTTAAAGTGGTATGATTGGTCATAGCCAAATGTCCTACCATGGTGTTGGCTAATAGATTTATCCTTATTTTGAAAATGTTTTATTCTGACTCTATACCCTTCTTTAAAGAACAAATGAGTTAAGCAACAAATGGGTGAACTTTTTAAATTAGTTCCCCTCTGAATTTAGGTACAGCTCCCTTTAAGATTTCCAATGAATTCAATCTATTCAACTATCCAAATACACTTTTAACCAGAAAGTGCCTAAGGCAAACTAACATTCATACATAACTATGTTATGAATGTGGTAAATTTCTGCAATAACAGTGAGTAATAGAATGCACAGATTCTATTTTCAATACATTTAAATACATAAACACATACATATATATTTGCTGAACCAATAAATAATAGAACACATATAACGAGTTGTCCAATAAAAGAGCAATTACCAAATGAAAGGGGATTTCACACAGAAAATCCAATTTCAAACACTCAGACACACAGACCTAAGTAAACAATAACTATTTCTTCTTTTCATTTACAGATGAAAAATTTGTCAGACAATCATCATATACTGTAAAACCATAAAATAGTTCAGCCAAAAATTCCCTTCTTATTTTTCTCTCTATATCTATATCCTTTATGAAAGATTCAAAAACCTATATATATGAATGCCCTAATCATATCATCAAGTAAACCAAACCCAGAGTTAAAGTAACTCTGACCCATACAAGATTTAGTTTATAACAAATTGATTCAAAGATCAAGATTATGAAAATAGCATAACTGAGGAATTGAATAAAGGAAAATGAGTGAATAAGATCACGGCTAGGGCAACGGATTTGAATCTCTAGATTTGCCATCGGCGGTCAGAGAAGCACATTGAGTCTTCCACTCCTGAAAAGCTGCAACAAACTCCTGAATTCTCAGGAGGTTGGGGATGCCTATGTTTCTCACTCTTGATTTCCAAACTTCTCTCTCTCCGTATTTTCCCAACCTTTTACTTATATTTTGGGAGCGCGTCGATACAAAGGTAAAGCAATGACTTCACCTTAGAAATTTGGGATAAATCTTCAGTTAAGATATTATCACTTTCTTTGACAAAGTTGATTTTATCAACGAAGGTTTGAATCACTGTATCAATGTTCTCCTCCGGCTCCCCATCATCTTTTATGTATTTGACATCAATACATTGTAAGTCACGCTGTAGCAATTGAGTGAACTCAGTTATCTCCTTAATCAATTTTGTAATTTCAAAATGCCCTTGCCATGATATGGAATTTCTCCATTCAATATTTTTCTTATTCACATATAATAGATCTTCATCCAAACCAGTTAGGCTCTTTTCTGTCAGAAACTTCGCTACTCCATATTTTTGAACTTCATCAATTTGATTCATTACATTTACCCATTTACCTTCATCTTTCACCCAAGCAGTAACCTATGCCTTAAGGTCCTCAATGGTGGCAGTAGTCAAATCGTATATATTCTTAAGTTCATGAATGTATTCAGTCCCCTTTTGTACAATGCAGTCCAACCAACCGTCAAATATCTTATCCACCATCTTGTTTCTGTGAACCTGATCCAACATCTTCTAGTTAACTGGTGACTTAGGATCGAAAGACAGGGAGAGCTATGAAACTGGCTGTGGGCTGGGGTTATGGATAGCATCGATGTACTCTGCCATTGAATGCAGAGTCTGCTTCAATTCCCTTTTGTCCTTTTCATCCTTCCAACTTTGACTAACTATCCTCTTGGTGGATGCTTCAAGATGATGAACATCTACAGCTCTTGAAGCAGCACCAAGATCCACTCTTTCAACAGTGAAATCCTGCACAGTTGAGTCTTGTACTTCTTCTTCAGTCATTGGTTTGGCTATCTCAACACTCCAGTTTCCAGTATTTGGATCAATGCTTACTCTGTATGTCATCTTTAGGTTCTTAGACTTGGGTGTTTTCCCTAAACATTTGCTCACCATGTCCTCTAAAGGGATAGAAAAAGGAATTATTTTTCTCTTGTCAGTAATAGAACTCTCCAGCCACTTAGGTGCAGGGGCTAAGGTTTCCTTTTCAGGGTTCAATCCATCAGAGGATACATTAGAAATCATTAATAGTTCAAAGGTCTCTAGAACAACCTCTGACTATGGCCTAGTATTAACTTCCTCTGTTCTGTGTGGACTAGATTCCTTATCACCCATGGGTTCTCCTGAATCCTCCTCTAAATTTAGATCCAAAACTGTTCTTTCATAAACCTGTTTCTTTCTCTTACTTTTGGTTCTCAACCTGGTAGCACGAGGGGGTAGAATAGTTGTGAGGGCTCCTTCTAGTTAATGACTTGGAAGTACCTGCACCACAGATAGCAATAGGTCGGTTAGAAGAGCTTATGGGGAATGATGATTCAAACATTGACGTGAATTGTTGGACATTTTTATTCTGGATCCCTTCCTGTTTCTTTTCCCTTAACCATTTCTCGGTTCTCCTTATCACTGGGAGAGTTTTAACTTCAATCCTATCTTCCTCCTTTTTTGCTCCAATCAATTTCTGGAATAGGTAATTGCCCTATTTGTGCAAACTGTGGGTCAATCACCTGTTCCTCATCATCAATAACTCTAGAAATATCCATATTTAAATTAAGAGTAATTATATGTCCTAAAGAGAACCTACACCACAGTCTTCTCCTGACCTCAAACTCATCTGAATAGTCTTCCCAGTAATCCTCTAACTTAGGAACGTGTGAAAGCCCTGCTCTAGAATCTAAGTTACCCCTGACAAATCCTTTGCTGTCAAATTGGGACCTGGCAGTGAAGAACTAAAAATTGAACTTTTTAAGGCTCACTTCTAAATTCAAAGCATCAGATTTTGACTGGCACGAGTAATGTCCAAGTTCAATGGGAAAAGAGATACCAAATCCCTTCTTTGTCGAGAACTTCTTATCCACATGTGCTAGCTGTCTGCATACCTTTATCAGCACAAAATGGTCGAACACATATCTAGGTAACTTAACAGGTTCACCGTCAAATCCTCCAACTCTGATGTAAGTGAACTTGGAAAATTGAATAAAGAAACTACCATAAATGCTAATCAGCTGCATTGCTTCATTAGACATTCTCTTACTGTAAAGTACTAAAAAATTCACATCACAAGAAACTGGAGTAAAAAAAGATTTACTGAAAGTAATTCTAAGTACAGTAAAAATTAACTTCAACATCATCATTCCGAAGGAACAATATTAAGATAACTTTCAAGAGTCCAAGCAAGTTTTCAGGTTCATAAGTAAAGTACAACCATAATTACAATGCGTATATAGATACATCTGAAGTCATTTATAGAGTATGTCGAAAAAAAATATTACAAGTGTCAAATAATGGCATCAAGTCTTACAATCATTTAAATACAAGAAGTACAACTATCATCATTGTCAAATAAATCTATCAAGGAGTCCTCGACTGCCATTGACCAACCGGCCATCTGCTGCGTCGAAGGACAAGAACATGGTTCAGGCGCTTTTTCTGCCCAACCACGAAGCTTGCGCTTCCCCGGTATCCTTCAAACTGAAGGATGCCTGACCCTGCTCGAAGAGCCTAGCAACCTGAAAACATATGTAGGGTGGAATCTGGTATGTGTCTATCAATCTACATGCATCACTAAAATGAATGCAGCATCTCATCAATAGGATATGGTAGGGAATCATACAAAGAATAGCTAGGCTAATTGTCCATCTTTTTCAATGGTGCATGTCTATTTCAACATTCATTTCACTTTGGCCAAAGCAATTTAACCGTTGTAACGGCATGCAAGTTTTGAAAAAGAAAACTCACTTCCCTGATAGCCCATATTCGATACCCGTCCCGGAAGACAATCTTTCCCAATACATAAAAAAAATAAAACATAACAACTTCCTTGTTCTTTAACAACTCAATTGAAAATTAAAGCATCATCTGAGCAACAGAGCAAAAATAGGAATTTTAGAGACTAGGAATGTCGATGTTTACTATGATTCATATACTATTATTTATTCCTAGGTTTGGTTATAAAGACAACTTTCTTCGTCTCAAGGTCAATTTATGATTTTATCCTAGTATAGTCAAAGAAAAATCCCCCTATAAGCTGTCTTTTGAATGGAAGAAGATAGTAAATCAATTCTAAATAAAGTGAACATAATATCTATTTCTTTTTGACGTTTAGAAGTTCCTTTATGTACTAAAATGTGTGAAACCATATGAACTAATTTTTCCCTTAAAGTGAGATCATCATCACAACTTAAGAGTAATACAATGTGAATTTATATCATCCTTCTATGAATCATAAACTTTTAAGATTTCTGCCATACAATGTCTATGATAATTCCCTAACAAATAAATAATAGTCGTTACTAGGAAGACAAGATATGATCGAAGAAGTCATTTCTGTTTTGAAGAAAGCATTTTACATGTAATAAATTCATCTAATGGCAGCAGGTCTAATTTAGAGGAAATTTTGTTCTACAAGAGGATCTTAAACTTGCTTGTTAATTTAATTTCTTTTTTCTTTGGCTCATTTCAATGGTCAAACAATCAATAGCAATTTTACACCTCGAATTAATATAGAATTACCTATTATCCTACTCTGTGGTAAAACGGTCAGTAGTAAATATATATATATCCCTCATTCTTCCCCAATATTTCTAGTGGTTTTGCAAAAACATAATGCAACAAAAATGGGTGTCTGAGCTAGTTGCATCAACGTGGTGCTAGTGTGCAATAGGAAGATAATTTAATGCATTGACAGCTAAGGTTAAGGAAAATGTTATTTGGCATCACAATCGATGTCAATAGAGATCTAATCTGTAGCAGACCCTATTGCAGTAGCGATCAGTATTAACAGTCAACAATGATCAACATTCTGGCAGTGATCAAACATTGAAAACCATCGATCAGTTGAGAGGCATTTGCATATCATAGAAGGACAGGGGCATAACACTAAAGTTCAATGAACAACATCATAGGATGTGAATCAGCTGTGACATAGTATGAAGATATTTAAATCAGATCTGGGTGGCGTAAGTTTCCTTCATAATTTGGCATCAATTTGACATCGATTTATAACAGCTCTGAGTTTTTTTTTAAAAATGGTATATTGTTATTTCTGAGTCTGTCACAGCAGTCATAACCTTGATAGTTTAACCTTTTTGGCCACGGTTTTTTTTTAAAGACAAAAATAGATCATCTTAATCGCTAGGAGCTTGGTTACAAGAGGAATTATGTGCAGCATAAACTATAAGAGGGTTCGTCCCAAATCTATGGCAGATCTATCAAAATTATCAACTTTTGATACTAAAACAAAAAAAACTGCATGGCAATAACCTTTTTAAGAAGAATACCTGTTAACCGTTTAAGGTCAATCTGGAGATGGACGATATTCTTTGCCAATTTCTTTAGCTCTATCTCCTCTGTAATGGCTCGCCTCTCTCTATCTCGGATTTCCTTTCCTTTTTATTATCATCTTTTCTTTTTCTTTTCTTTTTTTAAGACCCCCTCCTCCTCCGTCTTTTAGACTCATGCAATTACATTAAGAGATCTCCCTCCATTGCATGCCACGCATGCCTCCTATTTTCTCCTCCATCGTAATTCATTCGATGGCCTTTTGCATGAATTTTTTTTCTAAGTTTTTTTTTAAAAAAATTTATAGATTTCTTCTCTTTCTATGCATGCCCCGCATGCTCCTTTTACTTCTCTATATCTCTAAAAAAAACCAAGAGTATCTTTTTCTCTAATACGGTTAAGAATAATTATCCTTTATAACTTAAAGATTTTTCTTTAAGATTACTTATTTTCTTTTATATTTCCTATTTATATCTAAGAGTTTTTTTTTTATACCTTTTTACTTTCTTTTATTTTTTATTTTTTTTTAAATAAAAGAAAGTTATATAAGCTATAACATTATCTATAAAATAAGAATATTGCAATAGGTTTTAAAATTTTCCATCTAATACATTTTTTTTTTATAAATTCATTATTATTTAATTTTATATTCAATACAAAAATGACACATTTATCAGTAACCCATTAATATTTATTTACATAGGTAAAAAAAAATTTCTATGAAGTAACATTTTAATGCTATATACGTATTATTTCAAATAGCAATACTAATTTATTTTTATTTATTTTTCTTCTATGATAAATAGGCATCGAAACAGGTATTGAAGTAAAGCACGATGAAGACAATTTCACACAAGGAGATTTCGGCAAACATCAATTGAATCAACATGCAATACAACTTCCATCAAATCCAAACATGTAATGCAAACTATGTGAGTGTGTGTGAAAGAACACCAGATTAAACCCAACATATGTCGTCATGAAGCTAGGACTCCCCTACCTGAGCCATGCTCTTGTCGTCGACAAGGCTGCAAAAGTCAAACTCATAAGACCATCAATAAATTAGTCCCAATATAGCCGAAGCGAACGATATAGCCGAAGCAATCTATTTAACCAATCAATGTAATTATTGCATTCAATCAAGTATAAAAATTATGAGACGTGACATCCTTCCCCAGTTGGAAGAGACATCGTCTCGATGTCTTATTACATCACGTAAACAATAAAATCAAACAATAATGTATCATCATCTGAGTATCATAATATCTGAATATGCATGTAAATAAACATCTATTCTAATTTCCCAAATGCGGAAAAGATTTATCAATATCAGAAGCATCCTCCCAAGTGGCACTGTCCACTGAATACTGGTCCCATTGGACCTTATACTGCACTATGTCTCGATTATGCAACTTAACGTTGCACTTCTCCAAGACTCGAATGGGCTCCACTAGCACCACTCCTGGATCCTGTACCTGCAGAGCATGCCAATCAAGAATATGCAAAACATCAGGATGATAAGGTTTGAGCAATGACACATGAAAAACATTATGGATTTTGGTGAGAGTTGGCGGCAATGCAAGTCTGTATGCAACTGGATTGATCACTTCAAGAACGTCGAAAGGTCCTACGAATCTTGGAGCTAGTTTGGATGCCTTGCCAAACGATATTGAACTCTTATGTGGCTTGACCTTTAAGAATACTTTGTCACCCACGGAGAATTGTCTAAAAGTCCTATTCTTATCTGCATAACTCTTCTGTCTATCTGAGGCTTGTTTCAATTTTTCTCTGATTAGCCTCATCTGATCTTCCATTTCCTTCAACATGTCAGGTCCAACTACAATTCGGTCTTCAATCCGGTCCCAACTGATTGGAGTTCTACACCTGCGACCATAGAGAGCCTCAAAAGGTGCCATTCCTAAGGATGCATGATAGGAATTATTATAAGCAAACTCTACCAAGGGTAGATATTCCTCCCATTTGTACTGCTGGTCCATACAGTACATCCTCAGAAGATCCTCTACAACCTGATTGACTCTCTCTGTCTGACCATCTGTTTCAGGGTGATAAGCTATACTAAAGTTCAACTTAGTTCCCAATGCTGCATTAAGTGTGATCCAAAACCTAGAGGTCATACGAGTGTCACGATCTGAAATGATCGTCTCTGGCACTCCATGTAGTCAAAAGATCTCTTGTACAAACTTCTTTGCTAATGTCAACGACCCATCCGTGAGATTTCCCGGAATGAAATGAGCCACTTTCGTTAGCTTGTCAACAACCACTAAGATGACATCATGCCGATTCTTCGACATGGGCAATCCCTAAATAAAGTCCATGCTAATCACTTGCCACTTGTACTCAGGTATGGTATGTGGATAAAGCAATCCTGCGGGATGGACATGTTCCGCCTTAACACGTTGACACTCTAAACATCGAGCGACAAACTCTGTCACATCCTTCTTAAGCTTAGGCCAAAAATATAATGGCCTCAACCCTTCCATTGTCTTGGTCACACCTGGGTGTCCAGAATATGGAGCACTGTGAATTTCTTCGAGAACTAACTTCCTCAATTCACCTGAATTTGGGATATACATTCTCCCCTGATATCTCAAAAGCCTGTCTGATTCTATCACATATCCATCAAATCGATGATCTGTAGGGTCTACTTCTAATGCTTGCTTAACCTGTTCATAGTGCTCATCTCCTTGCAAGTTCTGATTTACCTGCTATCTCAAATTAGATCTAGAAGTCACCATGGCTGACAGATGTCGTCTTCTACTAAGAGCATCTGCAACCCTGTTCTCTTTACCTTTTATGTACTCGATTCCAAAATCATATTCGCTAAGGAATTCTAACCACCTTCTCTGTCGAGCGTTGAGATTAGGCTGGGTGAAGATATATTTGAGCCCTAAATGATCTGTCTTAAGCTCAAAAGGCTTACCCAAGAGATAGTGCCTCCACATCTGAAGTGCGTGAACAATTGCAGACAACTCAAGATCATGAGGTGCATAATTTAACTCATGTTGTTTCAGTTTCCTGGATTCATATGCCACTACTTTTCCATTCTGCATCAACACTCCTCCCACACCTTCACCAGAAGCATCTGTAATCACTATGAAATGACCATTAGGATCAGGTATGGTCAGAATAGGTGCTGACGTGAGTCTTTCTTTCAACAACTGAAAAGCTTGTTCACATTTATCCGTCCACTCGAACTTCTTACCTTTCTTCTGCAACGAGGTTATGGGTGCTGCAACTGTCGAGAATCCTTCTACAAATTTCCTGTAATATCTTGCCAGCCCCATAAAGCTTCTTACCTCAGTCACAGTCTGTAGTGCAGGCCATTCCATTATTGCCTTGATCTTTTCAGGATCTACTGCTATCCCATCTGCTGAAATTACATGGCCAAGATAGTGCACTTTACTCTGATAGAATGTACACTTAGATAACTTGCCAAAAAGTTTTCTTTCCCTCAAACACTGCAAGACTATTCTCAAGTGTCTTTCATGTTCCTCCAATGACTTAGAATAAATCAGAATGTCATCAAGAAAGACCAGAACAAAATCATCAAGGCAATCCCTGAATACACTGTTCATCAAGTTCATGAATGCTGCTGGAGCATTAGTTAACCCGAATGGCACTACAGTGAATTCATAGTGACCATATCGTGTTCTGAATGCCATTTTTGAAATATCCTCATCCTTAATCCGTAATTGATGATATCCGGATCTAAGGTCTATTTTAGAGAATACCTTTGCACCTTTCATTTGGTCGAACAATTCATCAATCCTAGGAAGCGGATATTTGTTCTTGATTGTTGCCTTATTGAGCATTCTGTAATCAATGCACAACCTCAACGTTCCATCCTTTTTCTTAACAAAAATTACTGGTGCTCCCCAAGGTGACACACTAGGCCTGATAAACCCCTGTTTTAACAATTCCTCTAATTGTGCCTTAAGTTCAAATAGTTCTGTTGTTGTCATCCTATAAGGTGCTTTGGACTGTGGCTCTGTTCCTGGCATAAGATCTATAGAGAAATCAAATTCTCTTTTAGGCGGTAATTCAGTCAACTCATCAGGAAAGACATCTTTAAATTCCCTAAGGATAGGATACTGATCAAAAGATGGTTCCTGATTATCTAGATCTCTTATCTTCACTGCATAGATAGAACAACCCTTTCTCTTAGCCTTTTTCAATTGCATGGCAGATATATGTCTTAGCTTAAGGGGTGTTCGTGATCCATGAATTTCTACCGAGTTCCCAAAGTCATCAAGACATTTCACTACTTTCTCTTCGCAATCTACTAGAGACTTATGTTCTGACAGCCAATTGATTCCTAGAATCACATCATACGATCCTAGAGGTGCAACATAAAGATTGACTCGAGTTTGGAAAGTGGGAAGATCTATTTCACTGCATACAAGACATGAGTCTACCCTTCTCTCTGCATTGTTACCATATTGCACCATCCATGAGTTTTCCATGTATCCTGGTTTAACAGTTAACTTAGCTACAACTTTTGGGTCAACGAAACATTCTGTAGCTCCTGTATCAACTAAAATAGAAATGGGAAGGCCAAAGAGCTTACCGGACATCTGAATAGGTGTAGCTTGGAATTCTGCTTGACGATGATCCACTGCTGCATGAATCTGGTGTTGTGGAGCTCTCTGTCGATTTCCATCTCTCTGATTTTCTGCTCGACGAGGACATGCACTAGCATAGTGCTCTCCTCCACAAGTATAACATCCATCTCTGGGTCCTCTATGCCTAGCTGGATTGTCTCTCCGATTACCGTTACCATTGTTACCTCTCCTATTGTTATTTCCACCTTGGTTCCCATTGTTCTTCTCCTGGTAGTTATTGCCCTTCTTGAGATTCCTTATCTGGCGTTTGTTATTTCCTTGGTTGCCACTGTCATTCTGATACCTTTTATTTCCATTCTTCATAACCCAATTCTTGCGGTAATTTGAGATCTGTTGTAGTTTCTGTTCCTGCTTGGTAGCCTTTTCAAATAATTCATCCATGGTTAATGGATTATGCATGTCCACATCTGATCCAATCTGCGACCTTAAGCCCAAAATGAATTTGTGAATCTTGAACCTTTCGTCGAGCTGATATTGCGGTACATATTTCAACAAGTGAGAGAATTTCTCCCAATATTGAGTCACGGTCATACCTCCCTGAGTGAGGTTTTGAAATTCTGTCATTTTCTTGTCGAAGTATAGTTGTGGTAACCACCTCTTTCGGAAGAGCTCAAGAAAATGATCCCATGTGACTTCTTCTGGAAGTAGTTTCTTCTCAGCTTTCTCATTGTCCCACCAAGTAGCTGCTTCCCCAGTAAGCTGATAAGATCCCCAAATAGCTTTAGTTTCGGCAGATAAATCATGGAGGTCAAAGTATTTTTCCATGTCAATGATCCAAGCTTCAGCACCGTCACCAATTGTCTTACCATCAAACTTAGGAGGTGTAACCTTTTTAAGGTCCTTTCCTAATTCTTCAGCAATCTTATTCCTGTTATTTCCATTCACTTCTCCTTCAGGACCTCGAGCTTCCTCTCTTCTTTCCTCATTTCTATTGCCCCTTATGCCTCTGATTTCTTCTTCCATGGTATTCATTCTGGTTCCCTGTTGAGTCAGAAGAGCTAAGATTTGGTTCAACTGATTATTCTGTCCCTCACCATTTTGTCCAGCATTATTATTGTTTCCCTCATTGCCTTCTTCATTATTACCAGTATCAGGGTTACTGCCAGATCCTAGGGTTGTTCCCCTACGTCCAGAGTTCCTAGTGTTCATGATGAACTATCTGCAAGAGTTTACAACCTTTAGCGTAATGGTTCCATAAAGTTCCAGAGTAGAACCATCGCTCTGATACCAAATGTAAAGTATGAAAAAATTCACATCACAAGAAACTGGAGTAAAACAAAGATTTACTGAAAGTAATTCTAAGTACAGTAAAAATTAACTTCAACATCATCATTCCAAAGGAAAAATATTAAGATAACTTTCAAGAGTCCAAGCAAGTTTTCAGGTTCATAAGTAAAGTACAACCATAATTACAATGCGTATATAGATACATCTGAAGTCATTTATAGAGTATGTCGAAAAAAAATATTACAAGTGTCAAATAATGGCATCAAGCCTTACAATCATTTAAATACAAGAAGTACAACTATCATCATTGTCAAATAAATCTATCAAGGAGTCCTCGACCGCCATTGACCAACCGGCCATCTGCTGCGTCGAAGGACAAGAATATGGTTCAGGCGCTTTTTCTGCCCAACCACAAAGCTTGCGCTTCCCCGGTATCCTTCAAACTAAAGGATGCCCGACCCTGCTCGAAGAGCCTAGCAACCTGAAAACATATGCAGGGTGGAATCTGGTATGTGTCTATCAATCTACATGCATCACTAAAATGAATGCAGCATCTCATCAATAGGATATGGTAGGGAATCATACAAAGAATAGCTAGGCTAATTGTCCATCTTTTTCAATGGTGCATGTCTATTTCAACATTCATTTCGCTTTGGCCAAAGCAATTTAACCGTTGTAACGGCGTGCAAGTTTTGAAAAAGAAAACTCACTTCCCTGATAGCCCATATTCGATACCCGTCCCGGAAGACAATCTTTCCCAATACATAAAAAAAATAAAACATAACAACTTCCTTGTTCTTTAACAACTCAACTGAAAATTAAAGCATCATCTGAGCAACAGAGCAAAAATAGGAATTTTAGAGACTAGGAATGTCGATGTTTACTATGATTCATATACTATTATTTGTTCCTAGGTTTGGTTATAAAGACAACTTTCTTCGTCTCAAGGTCAATTTATGATTTTATCCTAGTATAGTCAAAGAAAAATCCCCCTATAAGCTGTCTTTTGAATGGAAGAAGATAGTAAATCAATTCTAAATAAAGGTGAACATAATATCTATTTCTTTTTGACGTTTAGAAGTTCCTTTATGTACTAAAATGTGTGAAACCATATGAACTAATTTTTCCCTTAAAGTGAGATCATCATCACAACTTAAGAGTAATACAATGTGAATTTATATCATCCTTCTATGAATCATAAACTTTTAAGATTTCTGCCATACAATGTCTATGATAATTCCCTAACAAATAAATAATAGTCGTTACTAGGAAGACAAGATATGATCAAAGAAGTCATTTCTGTTTTGAAGAAAGCATTTTACATGTAATAAATTCATCTAATGGCAGCAGGTCTAATTTAGAGGAAATTTTGTTCTACAAGAGGATCTTAAACTTGCTTGTTAATTTAATTTCTTTTTTCTTTGGCTCATTTCAATGGTCAAACAATCAATAGCAATTTTACACCTCGAATTAATATAGAATTACCTATTATCCTACTCTGTGGTAAAACGGTCAGTAGTAAATATATATATATCCCTCATTCTTCCCCAATATTTCTAGTGGTTTTGCAAAAACATAATGCAACAAAAATGGGTGTCTGAGCTAGTTGCATCAACGTGGTGCTAGTGTGCAATAGGAAGATAATTTAATGCATTGATAGCTAAGGTTAAGGAAAATGTTATTTGGCATCACAATCGATGTCAATAGAGATCTAATCTGTAGCAGACCCTATTGCAGTAGCGATCAGTATTAACAGTCAACAATGATCAACATTCTGGCAGTGATCAAACATTGAAAACCATCGATCAGTTGAGAGGCATTTGCATATCATAGAAGGACAGGGGCATAACACTAAAGTTCAATGAACAACATCATAGGATGTGAATCAGCTGTGACATAGTATGAAGATATTTAAATCAGATCTGGGTGGCGTAAGTTTCCTTCATAATTTGGCATCAGTTTGACATCGATTTATAACAGCTCTGAGTTTTTTTTAAAAAATGGTATATTGTTATTTCTGAGTCTGTCACAGCAGTCATAACCTTGATAGTTTAACTTTTTTGGCCACGGTTTATTTTAAAGACAAAAACAGATCATCTTAATCGCTAGGAGCTTGGTTACAAGAGGAATTATGTGCAGCATAAACTATAAGAGGGTTCGTCCCAAATCTATGGCAGATCTATCAAAATTATCAACTTTTGATACTAAAACAAAAAAAACCGCATGGCAATAACCTTTTTAAGAAGAATACCTGTTAACCGTTTAAGGTCAATCTGGAGATGGACGATATTCTTTGCCAATTTCTTTAGCTCTATCTCCTCTGTAATGGCTCGCCTCTCTCTATCTCGGATTTCCTTTCCTTTTTATTATCATCTTTTCTTTTTCTTTTCTTTTTTTAAGACCCCCTCCTCCTCCGTCTTTTAGACTCATGCAATTACATTAAGAGATCTCCCTCCATTGCATGCCACGCATGCCTCCTATTTTCTCCTCCATCGTAATTCATTCGATGGCCTTTTGCATGAATTTTTTTTCTAAGTTTTTTTTTTAAAAAATTTATAGATTTCTTCTCTTTCTATGCATGCCCCGCATGCTCCTTTTACTTCTCTATATCTCTAAAAAAAACCAAGAGTATCTTTTTCTCTAATACGGTTAAGAATAATTATCCTTTATAACTTAAAGATTTTTCTTTAAGATTACTTATTTTCTTTTATATTTCCTATTTATATCTAAGAGTTTTTTTTTTATACCTTTTTACTTTCTTTTATTTTATTTTTTTTTTTTAATAAAAGAAAGTTATATAAGCTATAACATTATCTATAAAATAAGAATATTGCAATAGGTTTTAAAATTTTCCATCTAATACAATTTTTTTTTATAAATTCATTATTATTTAATTTTATATTCAATACAAAAATGACACATTTATCAGTAACCCATTAATATTTATTTACATAGGTAAAAAAAATTTTCTATGAAGTAACATTTTAATGCTATATACGTATTATTTCAAATAGCAATACTAATTTATTTTTATTTATTTTTCTTCTATGATAAATAGGCATCGAAACAGGTATTGAAGTAAAGCACGATGAAGACAATTTCACACAAGGAGATTTCGGCAAACATCAATTGAATCAACATGCAATACAACTTCCATCAAATCCAAACATGTAATGCAAACTACGTGAGTGTGTGTGAAAGAACACCAGATTAAACCCAACATATGTCGTCATGAAGCTAGGACTCCCCTACCTGAGCCATGCTCTTGTCGTCGACAAGGCTGCAAAAGTCAAACTCATAAGACCATCAATAAATTAGTCCCAATATAGCCGAAGCGAACGATATAGCCGAAGCGATCTATTTAACCAATCAATGTAATTATTGCATTCAATCAAGTATAAAAATTATGAGACGTGACACTTACCCAGATTACCTGCCAGTTCATAAGTCATTCTCCCAGTGAAAACATCATTAACCTTATTGTAATTTTCATAACAATTCTGCATCTGTAATTGTGAATAATATTCATAAATCCTACTATCCTCAGCCAAGGGTGCATGAGGTAGACCAAACCATTCTCTTGTAGATGCTAGGCAATAAAACATATACGAAGACATATAAAAATCTCTATCACCCAAACAATTACTCAAACCCTAATGCAAACAATCAACTACAATATCTGCCCAATCCAAATATTGTTCTTCTTGGAGGATAATCTATACGAAGAAGTACATCCAGTCTTCCCAATAATATGCATGTGCGTTACCTTTCAATCTGTGCAATAACACTACCATATCCCTCACCTCCTTAATCATGTGATCCCTAGTAAGTGGTCTAAGCAGCCTTGAACCACCCTTCTAAAATTTCAGCAGCCAGTTTCTTGCTATCACACTTTTGTAAGTCAATTTCTTCTCTGAGAAATGCCCATAAGAAGAAGTAATATCAAGGCTGGAATATGCTTCTTTAGGTGGTATTCTCATCACAGACATTAGGGCTTGTCTGTCGACATGAAACAATATATTGCCATTGATATTTCTGATGCATCTGTTTTGGGGTTCATATCTATTCATACATTCCTGAACTAGTTCAGGGCACTGTACGGTGATGGGAAAGGCCACGGCTTCGATTAGGCCACTTCCTACTATCTTCTCCATCATAGGAGTTAGTACAGAGCTTCTAGACCTTTCTCTAAATTCTTCCAAATCATATTGTACTAATGAAGTATCCCCAAATTCAAGGTGAGAATAGGTAAGGCCGGGGCCGTGCTCATTTCCCAGACAAGTAGATTTCAATGCCATACTCGGAAGATATAACCAAAAAGCTTTGAATCTTGAAAATAATGTTAGAAATTCAAAGGGTTTTCTTTCCAGCCTTAAGAAATGGAAATAGCAGGTAGGAAGAAAAGAACTCACATTCAGGAAAACTAAAATTACCATGAAATTTGGGCATTCAAACCTTATATCTCCTGCACTGTTCTGCTCCGCGTCGCACAGTATGTTTGCTAGTAAAATTTGAGTTATTCTCTCTCAACAAATTGTATTAATAGATTGAAGGATTATTACCCAGAATAATACGTGCCGAGAATGTTTGAAAAGACATGAACCCTGACATCGTCATTAATGACAAGTAGTATTTACGTGCGACCATGATTTATAATAATTATCCATAATTTCCCCCAGAATTAGAACTTTTCTGTCTCATAAATGAGTTTTAGACAAAATTTCCTTCAACTTTCCTCCTAAATTTGACTTAGAGGGCCTCAAGAAGTGGTAAGGTTGAAATCATCGAACTAGTGAACTTTGAACCATTGAACCTTGGGAACATGGTTCAAAGTTCAAGTTCAAAGATATGAGAACTACACAGACCGACTAACAACACGTGACTTGTAAAAGACTTAAATGATGAAAAAGCACACCATTGAACTTTGAACCATAAACTTTTAGGAGGTTCAAACAGGAGGTTCACTGACATATAAAATTGAACAAAGAACTGGGTAATGTGACTCATTACAAAGCACCGCGTGTTAAACTTTGAACCTTGAACCTTTAGAACCATTAACAAAAAAAAGGTTCAAGTTCAACACGAAAACTCAAAAATGTTTAATTACATGGAACAAAATAGCTCATCTTTTTGAGAGACTTTGAACATATTGAACCATTTGAACTTTGAACTTTAAACTTTGAGAATGGTTCAGGTTCAAAGGTTCAAACCTTAAGTAACTTCACACACAAAGACAATAAATGGGTAAAATTTGAAGGATCAAGAGCCGATTTAAGAAACAAAGGTATGACCAATAATACAACACAACAAATCGACTCTTGTTTAGGAAATATTACCAATAGATAAATAAGGGCGACTCAAAAGGTAACATTGGCTCTGACTGGGGACTGCATTTTATGGCAAAATGCAGAGAACTCAGAAGCTTTGGTTTCGCAGAAAAAGGAACATAGAGAAGAAAGGAAACGGAGCAAGACAAAACAAAAACGGGAAAGGAAAACACAAAACCAGACAAAAGGGAAGACTATGTACAAAATAGGGGACTCCTGTTTTACAGATGATATAATTTGAGATCCTATCCATTATAGGACAGGGGTATAATAGCTCCATCTAGATGTTCTAATTTAAAAGAAATTGGACCCAATACCTGGTGAATTCTGAAAGGTCCTTTCCAAAGCGAGTCAAATTTGCTCTGTGCACCCTTTGGTTCTCTTCTTCTATCCCACAGTAATACTTCATCTCCTTCCATAAACTTCCTAGGCCTTGTTTTCTTGTCAAAAATCTCTTTAACTCTAGCCTAATGTACAGTAATTCGGTCAACCAATTCATTTCTCTCTTCTTCAATCTTAGTTAAGTACATAATCCTCTTCTCCAGGGAATCTTGGAAGTATTGATCTTCAATTACACTTTGTAGCTTAGTTGTAGATAGCTCCAGAGGTAAAGATAATTGGGCACCTATTCCATAAACTAATTCAAAAGGTGCCATCCCAATTGCCCTTTTTGGAGTTATTTTGTCAGCCCAGAGTGCTTCATACAGTCTCTTATGCCAATCTCTGGGGTTATCATTCACCAACTTCTTCATGATAGCAATCAGATTCTTGTTACTGGACTCAACTTGTCCATTTCCTTGAGGATAGTAATCTGATGAATGGGAGAGAGATATACTATGTCCATAACAAAAAGAAGTCATTTCAACTGAAGAGAAACTGGTAGCATTATCTACTACAATCTTCTGGGGAACACCAAAATGTACCAAAATATTTTCTTTAAGAAAATTACAAACCACCTCCGAAGTTGTTCTTGTTACAGGGGCTGCTTCAACCCATTTCATGAAATAATCTGTCGTTGTTAAGATGTGGGTATGTCCTACACTTGAGGGGGGCGAGATAGGGCCAATAAAATCCAATCCCCATTGTTTAAAGGGTTCTTCAATAACAACGGGCCTCAAAGGTAAAGCTACAAGTTGTGGCCTTCCTGAGAACATTTTTTATTTTTCACAGTTAGCCACCCATTTATATGCATCCTTAAACATCCCTGGCCAGTAGTAACAATTCCTAAGGATTTTGAAAGCTGTAACTAAAGAAGAAAAATGTCCACCACAGGCTTCATTATGGAAAACTTCCAAGAGCTTATCCTATTTCTCCTTATCTACACATCTTAGGAAAGTCCCATCTAATCCCTTCTTGTAAAGGACATCCCCCCAAATAACATATTTTGCTACTTTTAGCTTCAGGTTTCTTTTCTCTTTAGGAGATAAGTGACTGGGACAATCTCCGTAAGTAAGATAGTATGCTACATCTACAAACCATGGGTCTTGTAAACTTACCAGTAGGACAGTGGGAAGTCCTTCTTCTTCCTCCTTTCCATTCTCAGCAATTAATTTACATAAGCCTTGACCCCTGATTAGTTTAATAGGCTTAACTTCCAGATCATATTCCTGGATTTTAGCAACCCACATTCCTCTATTATTTAACCCAACATCTTGCTGAGTCAAGATACTTTCACAGCTGAATTTGGAACAAATACAACTGAATGAGAGTGAAGTATATAATATTTGAATTGTTTAACAACTTTTACCACAGTGAAAGCTTATTTTTCACCCAAAGAATATTTCAGCTCATACTTTTTAAGGGGAACACTCATAAAGGCTATGGGAACCTCATCATCCAATTCATTTTTCTATAACAAAATACCTGACATGGTGTGTTCCGAGGCATAACAGTAAATAATAAAATCTTTTTGAAAATTAGGATTTACCAAAGTGGGAGTGTTTGCAATCGCTTCCTTGATATCCTCAAATGCCTTCTTAGAAACTTCATTCCACTTGAATGGTTGTTTCTCGCTCATCATTCCAACAATATGTTTTGTAATCTCAGCAAAGTCAAGAATGAACCTTCTGAGAAAATTGATTTGGCCAAAGAAGGACTTGACTCTAGTCCTATTTGAAGGGAGACCAAGTTGTTGAATCACCCTGACCCTCTCCGGATCAATTTTGATTTCATCTTTTGAGACTAAGTGCCCCAACAATTTTCCCTCAGTAACACAGAAAACTAACTTCTTGGGATTGAGTGAGATGCCATGGCTTTGGCACCTTTGTAAGACAGTCTCCAGATCCTTCAGGTGATCTTCTCTATTTCTAGAAAAAATAATCAGATCATCAAGATAAATAACAATAATTCTATTCTTCAAATCTCTAAAAGATGAATCCATCGCTCGCTAAAAAGTTGCTCCCGCATTAATCAAGCTAAAGGGCATTTGGTTATAGGCAAAAGTTCCCTAAGGCGTAGTGAAAGTAGTCTTATGTTGATCATCTGTAGCCACACCTATCTGATTGTAACCTGAGAAACCATCCAGCATAGACATCATTTTAGACCCAGCAACTATCTGCAAGATGTGGTCCATCATAGGTAAGGCATAGTTATCTTTCAAGCTGGCTTGGTTCAAGTTCCTGAAATCAACACAGATTCTTATTTCTCCATTCTTCTTGCGTACTGGAACAATATTTGCCACCCAAGTGGAGTGATGAATTGGATAGATAATTCTAGCTTTCAACATCTTATCAATCTCCTTAAAAATGGCATTAGCAACTTTCAGATTATAATTCCTCAGCTTCTACCTGAATGGAGCTGCATTTGCTTTCAAAGGAATATGGTGTTGAAACTGTCCATGTCTAAAAATTTTAAGATCATCATAGCACTAGGCGAAAACATCCTTATACCTAATTAACAATTTGATCAATTTGTTTTTCTCCTCTAAAGAACAACACCTACCAATGGATATCCATTTAGGATTAGCCTCATCCCTGATGTTTATTTTCTCATAATCCTCTACTTTATCAGGATTATGGGAAGGTTTGCCTTTAATATATTCATCTCTTTAAGAAAACAAATGTTCTAAGGAGACCAGTCCTTTAGGGATTTTGTTTCCCTTTAACTGAATCACGTCATCTTTTGGATTAATCCCTGGGTCAGGACTGAATTCTTTACACTCTGTTTCGAAGCCTTCAAAATAGGTTCCCAGGAACATTTTAGCATTCTCTAAAAACTTTCTGATCTGATTATCACTCTCAAAAACTTGCCAACTTTCGACATTGTCTGAGACATTAGGATGATATATCAGTTCTATTCTATAAGAATCCTTTTTGAAATCCGGATGTGGCAGAAGGAGAGAAGCTGATACTGCTAAAGAATCTACTCGGGAGTTCTGGTCTCTAGGAATTACTTCGATAGAGAAGGCATCAAAATATTCGATCTCATCCCATACTCTATTTCTGTAATGCTTTAATCTTTCATTATTAACAGAAAATATCCCCCTTACCTGTTTCACGATTAATTCAGCATGATCTTTCACTTTAAGTTCCTTCACACCCCTTCCTTTGGCTTCAAATAGCCCAAGCAATAAAGCTTCATATTCTACAATATTGTTGGTGTTTTTGAACTCTAGCTTAAAAGAATAAGAAAAAATTTCACCTTCAGGTGAGATCAACACAACCCTAGCCCCTGAACCAGCAGTAGCACAACTGACGTCAAATTCCATAACCCATAGGTCATCAGAATGTATAGATCTTTGGATTAATTCTTCTTTGGGGTCTACTCCAAAACTCTACTTAGAGGAGAGAAAATAGTTACCAAATTCACATTCCTCAAATAAAATCTAGGACTTGGGATCATCAGAGGGGTAGACAGTGAACTTGCACTTGGGCTCAGGTTCTAGCTTCACTTTTTGCTTCCCCACTAGGATTGTGGCTTCTGACCAATCCAATTTGATCTGTCCACCCAAATCCTTGCAAAATGTCCTGCTCAGTAGCATCCTGTAACTAGCAGGAATATCTGCTACCAAAATAGTCAATTTCACCCTTTTGTCAGGGTAAGCTGCAAGAGCAACTCGTGCATCCTTAATCTATCCAAGCAAGGAAACCCATTTGTCATCCATAGAATAACACCTACCAAATGTTTTTGTAAGTGATAACCCTAGGGCTTTAGCCACAGAAGAGGGCATAATGTTGTCAGAGGCTCCTGAATCTATAATACAGTTACTAAGTTTATGACCATTGATAAACAAAGACACATAGAAAGGATTGGGTTTCAAATCAGCAGTGTAAGAAGTATCATTTGATGAATTGAGGGTCATTTTAGGGGTAGTCATGGATGGCTCAGACAAGGAAGCAAATAGTCGAGCAATGGGAGAGTCAGCATCAACCTCTAGTTGACTCTCAGATTCAGTTTGTGTAGGACTACCCTTAACATGTTTAACCAGTTTGTCAAGCTCATTAGGTTTTAACTTGAGATACTCAATAAGAGAGATTTGAATTTTTGCAGATTTACAGAATTCTACAATATCAAAAGAAGCATCTGGATCATTTTTATACAACAATCTAGTTTCCTGAGCCTTCAAATTAGCATCATGGGTTCTAGTAAAAGGCTCCTTACCTTTGCTAGGTACTTCTTGCGTATTAGAGGATCTCACATTCCTCTGACTCCTGGTGAGCACGTCACATGAAGGATCTTCAAGGGTAACCAATATTTCACCTCCCCTTTCTGAATCAGACTCATATTCAAGGAAGTTTATCTTAGAGCCACCAGGTTCCTCAAAGTTCCTTTCTTCTTCGGTGGACTCCCCTAGCATATCTTGAGTAGCAGTTATCTGAGCGTACCTGAGCATTTCTAGGCAAGAATTTCCATCATGGTCGGTAGTCAAATGAAAAATACACATGTTCCCCCTTCCAGGAGGAGCTTCAATAGTCAACCTTAGCTGTGCTGACGTCAGGGGTAAAGCTCTACTAGTATTTGCTTGTTGACTCAAATTCTTTCTGCCACTTCTTGATATGGTTGTTGGAAGGGAGCGCCAGTTTTAGGTAATTGCCTCTTTAAGGCAATCATATCATTAAATAGTCTTTGCACTACGGGATCCGTAGATGATGAGGGGTGAGCATTTGGCATCTGGACCTCTTTCTTCCATTTACTGGACATAATGAGATCATCCTCCAATCTGACTGCCAAGGCTTGTGCAGCTGGTAAATCAGCAATTACACCCCTCCTAAGATGGAAGCTAATATCAGGAGGCATAGAATTAATGAAGAAACATTTCTGATTCTCGCCAGTTGGTCTTTTAGCAGCAAGGATTTTGTTCACAATTTTGTTAAATTTAGCCATGAATTCCCTCATAGGTTCATGAATCTCTTTCTTAAGCTGAGTCAGCTGTGCAAGGAGAGAATGTTCATCTTCTGCGCTTTTGAACCTGTTTTTAAATGCAGTTTTCATGTCATTCTAGTTTGAGATTGAGGAGTTAGTTAGGTGGTAGAACCATTGTGCTGCAGTATCAGTCAAAGTTTGCACAAAAATCCTTATGGCTACATCTTGGTGTTGTACGCCTAACACACTACATGCTACTGCAAAGGCACACAAATGTTCTTCTGGTGATTGCCTCCCGTCTCCATTAAATTTGGGCAAATTCTCCTGTGCATTTTTGGGCAATGGATTCAAGTTAGCCCCAAGGTTTAGAGGCCCTATGGCTACTCCCCAAGGTTGGGCCATTGGTAGGAAGTTTATAGCTGAGGGGATGATAGTATAGGAAAGAATTAGAGCTTGACAAACAGGAGATGTGGAAGTTTTAGTGGGGCTAGGAGGTCTACTTCTAGCTCTTCTTACACGAATAGGGATATAAGGAAAATTAAAATTTTGTAGTGCTTGAAAGGTAGAATCCTCAACTCCCTCTCTCCTCAAAGACCTGGTATATGGTCTAGAATCTAGCTTAAAATATTGTGACTGGATATGTAGCTATTAATTTCTATGCTGTTCTTGATTTCTTTGTGCTTTAAGGACTTGATTTCTTGCTGCGTTTTGTGCCTGCCTTCTTCTCTGCCTAAGTAATAGCAATCTCAGGTTATTGGCCAATTCCTCCTCTTTTTCTAATACTCTGCTTGCTCTTCTATAATCTTCACTATTCCGACGAGTACGCCAAGCAAGGGTATTCAACTGGCCGATAATGTCTTCCTACTCATCCTGAAATCCAAGATTAGGCTGCAGAATAGCAATTATGTTTTCATGTGGAAGCACCATTGTTGCTTCATATTAAGGTGACCAATCTTTTAATTAATGATTTCATCTCCCCAGTAGAGTCGCCAAAAACTGTTGGCTAATAGATTTATCCTTATTCTAAAAATGTTTTATTCTAACTCTAGACCCTTCTTTAAAAGACAAATGAGTTAAGCAACAAATGGGTGAACTTTTTAAATTAGTTCCCCTCTAAATTTAGGTACAACTCCCTTTAAGATTTCCAATGAATTCAATCTATTCAACTATCCAAATACACTTTTAACCAGAAAGTGCCTAAGGCAAACTAACATTCATACATAACTATGTTATGAATGCGGTAAATTTCTGCAATAACAGTGAGTAATAGAATGCATAGATTCTATTTTCAATACATTTAAATACATAAACACATACATATATATTTGCTGAACCAATAAATAATAGAACACATATAATGAGTTGTCCAATAAAAGAGCAATTACCAGATGAAAGGGGATTTCACACAAAAAATCCAATTTCAAACACTCAGACACACAGACCTAAGTAAACAATAACTATTTCTTCTTTTCATTCACAGATGAAAAATTTATCAGACAATCATCATATACTGTAAAACCATAAAATAGTTCAGCCAAAAATTCCCTTCTTGTTTTTCTCTCTATATCTAGATCCTTTATGAAAGATTCAAAAACCTATATATATGAATGCCCTAATCATATCATCAAGTAAACCAAACCCAGAGTTAAAGTAACTTTGACCCATACGGGATTTAATTTATAACAAATTGATTCAAAGATCAAGATTACAAAAATAGCATAACTGAGGAACTGAATAAAGGAAAATGAGCGAATAAGATCACGGCTGGGGCAACGGATTTGAATCTCCAGATTTGCCATCGGCGGTTAGAGAAGCACATTGAGTCTTCCACTCCTGAAAAGCTGTAACAAACTCCTAAATTCTCAAGAGGTTAGGGATGCCTATGTGTCTCACTCTTGATCTCCAAACTTCTCTCTCTCTCCATATTTTCCCAACCTTTTGCTTATATTCTGGGAGCGCGTCGATACAAAGGTAAAGCAATGACTCCACCTTAGAAATTTGGGATAAATCTTTAGTTAAGATATTATCACTTTCTTTGACAAAGTTGATTTTATCCACGAAGGTTTGAATCACTGTATCGATGTTCTCCTCTGGCTCCCCATCATCTTTTATGTATTTGACATCAATACATTGTAAGTCACTCTACAGTGATTGAGTGAACTCAGTTATCTCCTTAATCAATTTTGTAAATTCAAAACGCCCCTGCCATGATATGGAATTTCTCCATTCAATATTTTTCTTATTCACATATAATAGATCTTCATCCAAAGCAGTTAGGCTCTTTTATGTCAGAAACTTCACTACTCCATATTTTTGAACTTCATCGATTTGATTCATTACATTTACCCATTTACCTTCATCTTTCACACAAGCAGTAACTTGTGTCTTACGGTCCTCAATGGTGGTAGTAGTCAGATCGTATATATTCTTAAGTTCATGAATGTATTCAGTCCCCTTCTGTACAATGCAGTCCAACCAATCATCGAATATCTTAGCCACCATCTTGTTTTTGTGAACCTGATCCAACATCTTCTGGTTAACTGGTGACTTAGGATCGAAAGACAGGGAGAGCTGTGAAACTGGCTATGGGCTGGGGTTATGGATAGCATAGATGTACTCTGCCATTGAATGTAGAGTCTGCTTCAATTCCCTTTTGTCCTTTTCATCCTTCCAACTCTGACTAACTATCCTCTTGGTGGATGCTTCAAGATGATGAACATCTGCAACTCTTGAAGCAGTGCCAAGATCCACTCTTTCAACAGTGAAATCCTGCACAGTTGGGTCCTATACTTCTTCTTCATTCATTGGTTTGGCTATCTCAGCACTCCAGTTTCTAGTATTTGGATCAATGCTTACTCTGTATGTCATCTTTAGCTTCTTAGACTTGGGTATTTTCCCTAAACATTTGCTCACCATGTCCTCTAAAGGGACAAAAAAAGGAATTATTTTTCTCTTGTTAGTAATAGAACTCTCCAGCCACTTGGGTGCAGGGGCTAAGGTTTCTTTTTCAGGGTTCAATCCATCAGAGGATACATTAGAAATCGTTAACAGTTCAAAGGTCTCTAGAACAACCTCTAACTGTGGCCTAGTATTAACTTCCTCTGTTCTGTGTGGACTAGATTCCTTATCACCCATGGGTTCTCCAGAATCCTCCTCTGAATTTAGATCCACAACTATTCTTTCAGAAATCTATTTCTTTCTCTTACTTTTGGTTCTCAACCTGGTAGCATGAGGGGGTAGAATAGTTGTGAGGGCTCTTCTAGATTTCTTAGTAGCAGGGCTCCTTCTAGTTAATGACTTGGAAGTACCTGCACCACAGATAGCAATAGGTCGGTTAGAAAAGCTTATGGGGAATGATGATTCAATCATTGACGTGAATTGTTGGGCATTTTTATTCTGGATCCCTTCCTGTTTCTTTTCCCTTAACCATTTCTCGGTTCTCCTTATCACTGGGAGAGTTTTAACTTCAATCCTATCTTCCTCCTTTTTGCTCCAGTTAATTTCTGGAATAGGTAATTTCTCTATTTGTGCAAACTACGGGTCAATCACCTGTTCCTCATCATCTATAACTCCAAAAATATCCATATTTAAATTAAGAGTAATTATATGTCCTAAAGAGAACCTACACCACAGTCTTCTCCTGACCTCAAACTCATCTAAACAGTCTTCCCAGTAATCCTCTAACTTAGGAATGTGTAAAAGCCCTGCTCCAGAATCTAAGTTACCCCTGACAAATCCTTTGCTGTCAAATTGGGACCTGGCAGTGAAGAACTAAAAATTGAACTTTTTAAGGCTCACTTCTAAATTCAAAGCATCAGATTTTGACTAGCATGAGTAATGTCCAAGTTTGATGGGAAAAGAGATACCAAATCCCTTCTTTGTCAAGAACTTCTTATCCACATGTGCTAGCTGTCTGCATACCTCTATCAGCACAAAACAGTCGAACACATATCTGGGTAACTTAACAGGTTCACCATCAAATCCTCCAACTCTGATGTAAGTGAACTTGGAAAATTGAATAAAGAAACTACCATAAATGCTAATCAGCTACATTGCTTCATTAGACATTCTCTTACCCAGATTACCTGCCAGTTCATAAGTCATTCTCCCAGTGAAAACATCATTAACCTTATTGTAATTTTCATAACAGTTCTGCATCTGTAATTGTGAATAATATTCATAAATCCTACTATCCTCAGCCAAGGGTGCATGAGGTAGACCAAACCATTCTCTTGTAGATGCTAGGCAATAAAACAGATACGAAGGCATACAAATCTCTATCACCCAAACAATTACTCAAACCCTGATGCAAACAGTCGGCTACAATTTCTGCCCAATCCAAATATTGTTCTTCTTGGAGGATAATCTATATGAAGAAGTACATCCAGTCTTCCCAATAATATGCATGTGCGTTACCTTTCAATCTATGTAATAACACTACCATATCCCTCGCCTCCTTAATCATGTGATCCCTAGTAAGTGGTCTAGGTAGCCTTGAACCACCCTTCTAAAATTTCAGCAGCTAGTTTCTTGCTATCACACTTTTGTAAGTCAATTTCTTCTCCAAGAAATGCCCATAAGAAGAAGTAATATCAAGGCTGGAATATGCCTCTTTAGGTGGTATTCTCATCACAGACATTAGGGCTTGTCTGTCGACACGAAACAATATATCGCCATTGATATTTCTGATGCATCTGTTTTGGGGTTCAAATCTATTCATACATTCCTGAACTAGTTCAGGGCACTATACGGCGATGGGAAAGGCCGCGGCTTCGATTAGGCCACTTCCTATTATCTTCTCCATCATAGGAGTTAGCACAGAGCTTCTAGACCTTTCTCTAAATTCTTCCAAATCATATTGTACTAATGAAGTATCCCCAAATTTAGGGTGAGAATAGGTAAGGCCGGGGCCATGCTCATTTCCTAGACAAGTAGATTTCAAGGCCATACTCAGAGGATATAACCAAAAAGATTTGAATCTTGAAAATAATGTCAAAAATTCAAAGGGTTTTCTTTCCAGCTTTAAGAAATGGAGACAATAGGTAGGAAGAAAAGAACTCACCTTCAAGAAAACTAAAATTACCGTGAAATTTGGGCATTCAGACCTTATATCTCCTACACTATTCTGCTCTGCGTTGCATAGTATGTTTGCTAGTAAAATTTGAGTTATTCTCTCTCAACAAATTATATTAACGGATTGAAGGATTATTACCCAGAACAATACGTGCCAAGAATGTTTGAAAAGACATGAACCCTAACATCATCATTAATGACAATCAGTATTTATGTACAACCATGATGTATAATAATTATCCACAATTTCCCCCAGAATTAGAACTTTTCTGTCTCATAAATGAGTTTCAGACAAAATTTCCTTCAACTTTCCCGCTAAATTTGACTTTGACGGCCTCGAGAAGTGGTAAGGTTGAAATCATCAAACTAGTGAACTTTGAACCATTGAACCTTGGGAATGTAGTTCAAAGTTCAAGTTCAAAGATATGAGAACTGCACAGACCAACTAACAACACGTGACTTGTAAAGGACTTAAACAATAAAAAAGCACACCATTGAACTTTGAACCATAAACTTTTAGGAGGTTCAAATGGGAGGTTCACCAACATATAAAACTGAACAAAGAATCGGGTAATGTAACTCATTACAAAGCACCGCGTGTTGAACTTTGAACCTTGAACCTATAGGACCATTAACAAAAAAAGGTTCAAGTTCAACACGAAAACTCAAAAACATTTAATTACATGGAACAAAACAGCTCATCTTTTTGAGAGACTTTGAACATATCAAACCATTTGAACTTTTAACTTTAAACTTTGAGAATGGTTCAGGTTCAAAGGTTCAAACCTTAAGTAATTTCACACACAAAGATGATAAACAGGTAAAATTTGAAGGATCAAGAGCCGATTTCAGAAACAAAGGTATGACCAATAATACAACATAGCAAATCGACTCTTGTTTAAGAAATATTACTAATAGATAAATAAGGGTGACTCAAAAGGTAACACATGGCCTAAAATTGGTTGACATTTAGGTTGGTAGGGACAGATGATTCAAGGAGAACTTTATCTAGGATGGATTTATGCTCTGAAGATAGGCAAAGTATTTTAAAAATGGATATTTGTGCCAGATTTTCTTCAAATGGTCCAAAAGGTTATATTGGGATGCAGGTTGTCAGTCAGTTGTGGGAGCTCGTAAGGTCAGCTTTGCTCTTCTAGTTGTGACAACACATTTGGGTTGAGACTTGAGAGATATCATGGACACATTACTTTCACATACACGGATGTTGTTGACCGTGTACTTGTAGGCAACATGATTATAGGTTGGTTGTTCATTTGTCTTAGTGCCTGACATAGAGGCTTTTCATGATCCATGATCTTGTAGAGGATTTGTAAAGATAGTGTGGCTAGTATTGGAAGTCCCCTGTGGATTATCTAAGGTCATATCTCCTCTCTCAATAAGGTATTGTATAATGTTTTTCAATTTATAGCAATTTGAGGTTTTATGTCCTTTTATGCTGTGATATTCATAAAATTCATTATCATTCCAAGAAGGAGGTTTAAAGGCGGGATCGTATTGTTTTACCTTCAATGGTTGGATCAAGTGGGCTTGTAATAGGTTCGTCAAGATGGACTTGATGGGTTCGGGCAAGGGTGTGTAAGTTTGTCGTGTAGGATTAGTCCTAGGTGGAGCCCATATTTGGTTGTTTTGGATAGCATTTGTCATTGTTTTTAGCATGGGTTATGGATTAGGTGGTGGTGGTGCCTTGAGTGTAACGATGGGGCCAGTTTTGTTTGTAGTTTTGGCATATACAACCCCATTGTTTCTGACATTTTTATTCCTAGACCATAATTTATTTTTGTCATAGGAGGGGTTCATGTTGGTTTGGTTCTTGTTGAAGATCTTGATTGTGCCCTTAGAGATTAGGGCTTTCTCAATGACAATTCCTTTCTCAACAACCTCACCAAAGGTGGTGCAACAATGTATTTGCAATTTATGCATAAGTTTTGTGTTCAAATTTTCAATAAAGATTGGAACTAGCTGAATTCCTAGTATGTGCCATGGGCATTTACTAGCTAGACTTCTCCATCATTGAAAGAAAGAGAGGAATGTCTCTCCATCATCTTGTTTCATGTGAAATAAGGTTGTGACATTAATGTCTATTTCAATGTTATATAAGAAGTATGCTATGAACTTGTCAGCTAGTTCGGTCCATGTTTTGATTCCTAAGGGAAGATGCGCAAACTACTCGAGTGCTTGACCCGCGAGGCTCCTTGGGAATAATCTCATTAGGTAAGTGTGATCATAAGCAAGCTCTAGGCATGCCGTGTGGAATTCTCTCATGTGTTTGATAGGACTACCCTTCCCTCTATATTTATTGAAATTGGGCATGGTGAAGTTAGGTGGAAAAGGAGGCATATAAATGCTCCTATTGAAAGGGTAAGGGCACAAGTCTTCCATAGAATATATCTTTTTAGTCCCTAATACTTGCATACTAGAAAATTGTTGCTTTAAGGCATGCATTTCATGGGCAAGGACTTCAATGGGAGTCAAGGATGTGTTTGCGGTGTTTACAACCGCATTGTTGTAGGGGTTTCCTATGTTTGTGATAGGAGTGTGTTGTGACCCCATGTTGGCAACAAGTGGATTGACATTTATGTTTGTGTTGGGATGAATATGTTGTAAAGAAGCATTTTGATTTTGGACATTAGGAATGTAGGTGGTATTTGGATTAATGTATTGGAAATGGGGTGAAGAACTTGTGGTGTTTTGGTTTTGGATGTTATTGGAATTTGTTTGGAAGAGGATGTTTGGGTCCACTTGTTGTTGCAAGGGATTCGAATGTACATAGGATGAGCCAATCCCTTGATTAGATATGTTGTTGTTTTGACCTAGAGAATCCACACTTGGAATGTTTTTGGTGTTATGTGGTTGGGACACAAAGTTTGTATTTGCATTGGATGTGGCATTTGTCCCTTGAGTTTGGGTTCTTGAGGTCACAATGTGTATCTTTCTGTCTCTTGGATCCTTGTTCATTCATGTTAAGACCCAATGTGTTGGCATTCATAGAAGCAAAGGGATTTTCACCATTCATGGGTTGGGACATGGTGTTCATGTTGCTGACTCCAAAAGGAGGGGGTATGTTGACTGTTATAGTCTCATGTGATGTTTCCCCAAAGGGTATATTGACATGTTCTTGCCTAGGGCCCGAATGGCTAGTAGAAGAAGTTGCATGGTCATGACCTTGAGTTACATTGTTAGAGGGTGTGCCTATGATCATATTTATGTCTACACCCTGGGGGAAGTTTGGTACTATTTTGTAAAAGATGCATGAGATAACTTTGGGGATTTGCCACAATCATTTCATCTAAGATTCTCAACAACCTAGGATCTTGGGAGGCTTCTTCAATTTCTTGTTGTGTCATCCATTGTTCATGTTCTTGCAAGGTATAGTTCTCAAAAGGGTTTCCCATGTTTTACTTGGGTTGTTCGTTGGAAGGGCTCCAAATCTCATAGTGTTAGTAGGATTGTTGAGGGGATGATCTAAGGATTCATCTCCCTTTCTTTTCTTTTGTAACTGTGTTTCCACCATTTAAGACTTACTAGTTATGGGAAATGGAATGTTCTAAGGATGATAATGCAAGATGTGCTATACTATATTTTTGGTATTTTTTGGATAAGATTTGTTAAATGCAACTAAGGATGATAATATGAGATGACTATTCCCTATGGTATGTTTTGGTATTTTTTGGATAAGATTTGTTAAATGCAACTAAGGATGATAATATGAGATGACTATGCCCTATGCTATGTTTTGGTATTTTTTATGAAATATAGGGATGGTAATGCAAAGTGCAGATGTACTATGCTAATGTTTATGGAAATGGGAGGATAAATGCAACTAAAGTTTGACAATGCAAAGTGGAGATGTTCTATGCTAATGTTTTTTTGGAATATAGGGATGACAATAATGCAACTAGGCCTAAGGTGATGAGCAAGACTAAAGCTATGCTAGAAGCTAATAAGTTTCAATTTTTGAGAAGTTTCATTAAAGGTATACTAATGTCAAGATATGACCTTATCAAAGTACTAGTTGGATTTATCAAGACCTTGAAGTGATAATGTTGAAGAGAATGGTGATTGAAGTGAGCTCAAGCTAGACTCATGAGTTGAGACACACTTGCTGATTGTAAAAAGATGAACCTAGACTAGACTTGTGAGTACAAGGCCCAACTTGTTTGGTTGATTATGGAAAGATATGAAAAGGTCTTGTATAATCCAAGTTTGTAGCTATGATTGGGGTCAAGTATGATGATTTCTCCTATTTCT
Organism: Cunninghamia lanceolata; assembly: GCA_027924645.1. NCBI lineage: Eukaryota > Viridiplantae > Streptophyta > Pinopsida > Cupressales > Cupressaceae > Cunninghamia > Cunninghamia lanceolata. The sequence goes on from BSBN01000320.1 coordinate 11,435,652, forward strand.
CAAACTCAGAGAAAACTGAAACTAATGGTATCCTAGAAATGAGATGGGCTGATTTTGATAACTTAAGGTAAGCCAAATGCAATAATTTGGAATGAACTAGCTATAGGATGAAACCTAAACTTAAGGGAGTGAAATGGATGGCCAAACAAAATCTGCAAGTCTTAGGTATGTTGACATAGTTGTAGTTTGAGTTTGATAGGGAAGGTAGATGCTCAAAGGTTTCCCTACAATTGTGGTGTATTGTTTCTATGTTTGTTTGGGCAATTTGTTTGGAAAATGAGAAAACACATCAAACATAAAAAACACTTGACAATCAATTTGGTTGTTTTGGTGACTCTTGACTTTGTAGACATATGTGTATGTTCAAGGGTTATCCACCCCAAATTTCCACAGGTCTAACACAATTTAGAAGACACTTCACACACATAAGACACTTCCTATCCCTAAAGTCATTGGCCAATGGTGTGACATTCAGGGGTGTGTATAATTTTGTCTTTCGAGAGAGGATGGATAGGGGCCTCTAGGCCTGGAAGGATAACCCACTCACCCTCTCCCTAGAAAGCTACATGTAGCTTATGCTAAGCTAGTGATAGAACACTCCCATCAAGTATGCACAATACCCCATTCATCTATCAAGTGAGAACCCAAACAGGAATAATAAAGATTACACATTGATGGTCATTATGGACAATTTCATGCTTAACTTCGTCATGCGATAGGAACTAAATCTCACAATGCATTAGCAATTCCTCATAAGGGACTGGGTCCATCAAGACAGGAATAAACAATAATATACAAATCAATAACCATATTTATTAGCAGGAACATATTACAAATATCGTCGACTACATGCTATGCCCAGATGGATTGGTCCACCAAAGTTAAATAGTTACTTCCTAGAATAAACTCCCTACCTCATAAACTTGATGTTGCACTCCTATATTGGGCCTACAGCCTTTGCTCAACCTTCCTACTTGCTCCTCCTCATTATCAAATCAGCCTTTCACTTTTCTTGGCCTCTCCTTGTCTAGTATAAATTTGGTCTCTTTCTCTATATTGGCCTATCAACAAAATTGACCTCCTCTCTTTATGCACATGGCCACTACTAAATCATTCTCTTTTTGTCTTGGCCTCCTCTATTTCCTTCTTCATCGACCATCTTTTTCTTCCTCTCTGCAGCGATGGCTTTCTATTCAGACCGCCCCAAAACAATCTGCATTATTATCGGCCTTCTCTGGTTTATTCTATGCAGCCTTTACTAAATCATTCTCCATCCTTTTTGGCCTCCCCCCTCTGGATTGGCCTCCTCCAGATATATATTATCGATTCTTCCTTATCGTTATGCTCTGTCTGAGCAACTACTAACAACTGGCCTCCTTTCTTATTCGCCATTCTAACAATATACATTTTCGCTCTATTAATTCTTCCTGGTCATTACAAAGAATCTTCTTGCCTTCTGACTACTCTGTCGCATTCACTCCCCCTCTCCATTTTTGGCCTCTCTACCTTTTTCCACTATCCACTATTAGTCTCTAACCAACCCTCTTTTTTTAAATATAGAATCTCTCTTTATGACACCATCAACACGTCTTCTATCTGTTATGACATCATGGCTGGCACCTCCTCAAAATAGCCAACGAACCTTCTTGCTACTAATTTTGCACATTGTACCCAATTCTAGATATAATCACCACTTTTTCCATTATTCGACTCTCTAGAAATAAAAATTGACTATTATTGTTCATGTCGCTTTGGCGACAGGAGCTTCCTTTCGCATGCTTTTTGTCATTGACTTAACACATAAACCTCAAATTTTAAAGGCTAACACAAATTTCAAAAATTAATAGGATGCCCCTGCATTAGACTCCCCAGGGGACAAAAAATCATGTGCTTCAGCACATGTGGTTCTCTACAAACTTAATCAATCCATTTCTTCTGCTTCTTCCATAATTTCTCTAGCCCATATGCTTCAACCTTCCAACATTTTTGTGCAACATTGTGGACTACTTTCTCATGACCTCTTGCATCACTTATGGTCCACCTCCATTCTCGAATTCTTCTTTGACTCACCCTAAATAAATCATAATTAAATGGAAAAATTATAACATCACCCCTTGCATTGTCAATACTTAGCATTCCTATATCATCCTCAATTTGTTCATATGTCATATATTTCATCCATTCTTTCCCCATGGCCATTTGTTGCAACAAAGTATTTTTAGACTCATCCTTTATCCTCTTACTCTTTAAATCTGCAACATCTTCAATCTGTTGGAAATAAGGTAGATAACTGAGAGGGGGGGTGAATCAATTATCTTAAATATTTAACTTTCCTTTCTTCTTTAACAATTAGTGTAGCATTAAAACATATAACCATACATAATCATGAGAGAAGAAAAGAAATCAATATGCATAACACAAGGATTTTTACATGGAAAACCCAGTTAAGGGAAAAACCAGGGGGTGACTAACCCAAGATTGTATTCTCTGTTAAAAGAATAAGAAGTACAAAATGGTACTTGCCAATTAGGGCTCACTGCCCGAGCACACTGCTCACAAGAGGCTCACTGCCTACAAGAGACTCACTATCTACAAGGTATATAGAATGTAACTAGGTGTTTGAACTGATGAGAAGCATCCACATGTGCTGAGGTTCAGTTCCAGTTAGGCTTAATACACTAATCTACTGCACTTCATTCTTCCTTTTCTTTAGTGCTGATGTCCTATCACATACCAGACCTGTATTGCTACTTCCACACTACTCTCTACTTTCTTCACACTTCACACCACACAACACACACTTTCATACTAAAATCAATCTAGTATATATATCCGCATCAAGGATTTCAACATCTTTCTAGTCGGTATGCAGAAAACTCAAGATATTTCCAAACTCTAGTCTGTCGGCTGAATCCATGCTTACTAAGTGATGCGTATCAAAAAGATAGTTATAGAAGTCATCAATCATGTTGGCCAACCATGAATGATCCCTCAAGAAACTTGATCACCATCAATTTCTCATCCGGATTAAGGTCTGATGCTCTACCGGTCAGTTCTTCCTCAATCTACTCTACCAAACAAGAACCCAACACTTAGGTGCTCATATCTTTCCACTCTTTCATCACTGGAGGCTCAATCTCTGGAATGTATCAGTCATGGTAATCCTCTTGACTTCCCCAAGTCCGCACTTTGCTGAGATACTTCCTTTGAGAGATTCAGACCTGATTGTCGAACCTTGCTGCATGCTTTGTTCTTTCTCACTAGACCAAAATACTCTTCAATCTGACTTCCGGTATAGACATACCATGTCCTGTAGATGTGTGGGATGGACTTTGTTGCCATCAATGACAACACTCATGAATTCACACAGTGTCTCTTGCCAACAATCTCCCCCTTTGGCATTGATGGCAACACTTAGCGAAAAATGACTAAGTGTTATAGCACATTCCCCCTTGGCTGATGCTCTGTTCTTATGTACACTTTTCTAGAGCTCCCCCTTAGGTAAATTCCACATTTTTCACTGCTCCTCACTCCCCCTTTGACATCAATGGCAAAGGGTGGAATCCACACACCAAAATTTGTAGAATTTAACCTATACATAGTTGCATAAGTATATATACAAGTCATACTTACATATACTTAAGTATATCCGCAAAAGTGGTTTTCAACTAGACAAATTCTGTTGCCCAACTCTGCTTCATCCTGTCCAAGATTGAAATGTGACCACTTAGAAAAAATGCAAAAGCTTTTGCCCTTTTTAAGTCTATCAGATCACTGGTCTAGGCTGTGGTCTGGGCATCAGTTAGGGCCTCATGCATTGCCTCTAACGTAGGGATAATTATTCCTCTTAGTTCACTTAGCCTGCTTATTCTATTTTTCTTCTCCTTCTCAAGCTTCTTTATTTCATTTATAGCTGCAATAGTCTGACATTCTTGATTCATTATGGAAGAGGTGAGAGGATCAAAATTTTGAGATAAACTTGATAGTTTGCTCTCTTGTTCTTCCACCTTCTTGGTGATATCTGTTGTCACGGTGGACCAAGATAGACAAAATTTGTAGAGATCTCTACCATCTTTAAGAGAATTTTCTAAGCTCTTTATCCCAATATCCAAATTTCTCCTATCATTTGTTATAAGTCCTTGTATCTCAGAAAATCTCTTACCCAAAAACTCTTTCCAGACTTTCTCTTCTGCTGCTTTCTCCAAAGAATCAAAATGTGTGTTAACAGAATTAACAAGAGATTTTAGATTACTAGATGAGGAGGCTGAAAGATCCTTCTGGAAGGATGGCATGATCTTCTCCAACACACCAGATGTAATCTCTATTAGCTCATAGTCTTCCATGTGTGGCTTTAGAAGCTTTTCTTTTGCTTTGGCTTGAGCAAAAGATGCTACCTTCATTGTCTAGACTGGAGAGAGGAAGTCAAAATTGAGTGGTCCTTGGAATAGCTCCGGTTCATCTAATTCCATCATTTCTTTTGTTAGAAAGTCTTTAACTGCTCCTATAGTGTCTCTTTCCGGAGACAGAGTTTTCTTTCCTTCTATGGCCTCAGAACTGTCATCTGGGGTTTTCTCTATTTGATCTTTTTCTCTTCCCTTGACCTCTTCTTGTTGACTAATTTTCTCATCTTTTCTTTCTTCTCCTTCAGTTTTGGAGTCGGTAGGGGGATCTCGAAGAGAGATGTTTACTTTTTTAGGGACTTCCTCTCTCGGAGCAGAGGAATCCAAGTCTTGAGTCCTCTCCTCACCTATGTCCTTTGGCTCTTCTGTATTTTTCACAGTAGATTCTTCTTTTGATGTACTTAGTCCTTCGTCATCCATGGCAGAAGGTTCATCACCTAAGTCCTCTATAACAGGAAGATTGAATCTTTTAAATGCATTCTAGAGGATATCTTCTATTTCTTTTGCCACTTGATCAGTCTCTCCAAGCATAAGCTAGTTCATTCTTTCTTTGCTCCAAAACTCATCCTTACAGTCCTTGAAGATCATGTTCATTTGCTAAGGGGTAATGGAAGGATAGAGTTGGATAGCAATCTACTCCTGCATTTCTAGGTCTTTTGCCTTGGCATTATCTTTTCTTATTTCAAGTTCCTTCTCTAGGCTTTTGGGAATCAGAAATATGATTTCAATGAATGCTTTATTATAGATGTTTAGATACCTGATTGTAGCATCTTGTAAGATCTTCTGGTCAGCTTCATTATATTCATCATAAAATTCAGTCATTGGTTGTAGATTCCCATCCATAGTGACTGATTTGATGATATCATCAATGCAGAGAGTAGGCCTTTCAATGACTTCTTTTGCTTCTTCTTCTTTGTTTTTGCTAGTAGATGATTCCATAGAGGTTTTCTTTTTCTTCTTCATTTTCTTAACCTCCTCATCTGATTCTGTCTCTTCATCATCTTTTTGACTTGTATAGGACCTTGTGGCCTTGGTTTTTGTTCTCTTTTCTCTCTTACCAGATGTCTTGGCTTCCGATTTTGAGGCTTTTTGGTTCTTAGAGGTGGCAGGTGCAGAGCTTTTGGAGGATCTGGTCAGAGAGGGGGCTTGCACTGGATCACTTTCTTTTTATTCTTCTTGTCTCTCTTTCTCTTCTCTTTCTAGTTTCTCTCTATTTGCATCAACTGCTTCTTTAGAAATGCCAAATCTTTTGGCAACTTCCTCTACTTCTCTTCTCACTTTTCTTTTCATCTCCAGTTGTCTTAGCTCAACATGAATTTTCACACTCAACTCTTGAAAGGTTCCAAACCTTTCTGCCTCAGGGTCCTTGGGCTGACTCAGCAGGTGTTGGATATGCAGCTCTAGGATTTTCTCATCAACCTCATACCCCATTGGCATAATCCAGACTATCCTTGGCTCCACTGTATCCTTGTATTTCTCAACCAATGATTGGGGGATTCTTTCTCTGGCCTGCATCATACTTTGAAAGTTCTTGAAGTATCCCCAGAGTGTTGTACTTTGAGCCTTGGCATCACCAAGCCTATACATGTAATCTTTGATTTGTATGGCAACCGATCTGTCATTTTGCCATACCCATCCACAGTGACTGATTTGATGATATCATCAATGCAAAGAGTAGGCCTCTCAATGAATTCTTCTGCTTCTTCTTCTTTATTTTTTCTAGTAGATGATTCCATAGAGGTTTTCTTTTTCTTCTTCATTTTCTTAACCTCCTCATCTGATTCTGTCTCTTCATCATCTTTTTGACTTGTATAGGACCTTTTGGCCTTGGTTTTTTTTCTCTTTCTCTCTTACCAGATGTCTTGGCTTCTGGTTTTGAGGCTTTTTGGTTCTTAGAGGTGGCAGGTGCAGAGCTTTTGGAGGATCTGGTCCACGAGGGGGCTTGCATCGGATCACTTTCTTTTTCTCTGCTCTTTCTAGTTTCTCTCTATTTGCATCGACTGCTTCTTTAGAAATGCCAAATCTTTTGGCAACTTCCTCTACTTCTCTTCTCACTTTTCTTTTCATCTTTAGTTGTCTTAGCTCAACATGAATTTTCACACTCAACTCTTGAAAGGTTCCAAACCTTTCTGCCTTAGGGTCCTTGGGCTAACTCAGCAAGTGTTGGATATACAGCTCTAGGATTTTCTCATCAACCTCATACCCCATTAGCATAATCCAAACTATCCTTGGCTCCATTGCCTCCATTAGGTATTGATCAGTGTCTACCATAAAGCACATTGTATCCTTGTATTTCTCAACCAATGATTGGGGGATTCTTTCTCTGGCCTGCATCATACTTTGAAAGTTCTTGAAGTATCCCCAGAGTGTTGTACTTTGAGCCTTGGCATCACCAAGCCCATACATGTAATCTCTGATTTGTATGGCAACCGGTCTGTCATTTTGCCATACCCAACCACTGGATCCGGGGAGCTCATTCATGTAGTAAAAGAAGAGACATAATATCAGGCCACCATATTTGAATGAGTTCTTCTTGTCCTTTTTGATCTTTTGCAAGTTTTCCAATAGTTGGCTCAGAAGAAGCTCGCAAAGATCATAATTTGCATTCTCCCTTAGCATCTGATAAGTAGTATAAATTATAGTTTCAGATACAGAATTCTCCCTGCTGGAGTGATATATCTTATAGCCAATTATCATAGAGGCAAACGTGATATCTGGATCATTGATATCTTCTATTGTCATTGCTCTCTTGTCAAATTTTGATCTTGTAGCCTCACTTACAATTTGGTTTTTGACTGATTTGAGAGTAGGTAACCCACTAGATGAGTGCAATCTGGTTACCTCCCTAATGGCATCTTTTGTGATCTTAAATGGCCTCATCAACCATATGAAGTTGTCATACACTCTGCTCAAAACATACCAGACCCATTCATCTTCTACAAAATAGGGGAAATGGATGCAATGTCCAAAATGCTTGTCCCAGATGGCCTTGTACTAAGGTTTGATTTCAAATGATTCATCTATTAACTACTTGTGATAGATATCCATCATCTTGGATTCCCCAAATTCCTCAATATTTGCATGAATGTATGCCCTAACATCTTCTACATGCAAAACCCCATGCAGAATGCTAGAGAAGGTGCCTAAAGGATCAACTTCTAGAGATTTGTAAGTGTGTTTCTTGAACTTAGGGCGTGGCCTATTAGTGATTTTGACAACATTCAGAGTAGCCATCTTTCAAAAGATTCAGAGAGAGATATTCAAGAGCAAAAATACCTTTTTACGCCTCTAGGGTTCACGATATGAACCGGATAAGATTGCTAGTTGAATCAACTTCTGCGGTTGATCTCTGAGAGGTTTTGAGGCAATTCTATTGCAGAGCTCCTTCTTTCTTCTTCTCAAATGCAAATGTGGAAATGATGAACAAGAGAACCCTTATATTTCTGTGCAAACCCTAATTCCACATTGCAATAAATGCACAACTTAAGTCATTCTGGTTGCCTTGTTCTGAGAGAGATCTTTCTGGATTACTGAGATGCAATTAGAGTGGTTCTTGGTGATAAATGACAATCTATCTCCCTTTTTCAATCATTCCATTTATCTGCGGATCAAGATATTTGAATTTTAAATCATACTGGATCTAACTGTGGGAATCCTGCTTTTACTGGATGACTATTAAACCAGATCAATCTTGGATGTTTAACCTCTTGAAAATTTCTTGCGGATCTTCCATATCTTTACCAAGGCTTATTTAGATATTTCTCTGAGAACCCTTTAATCCACAACTTTCCATGTGCCAATTTTAGGCACCAATTGACTGGTTGGGGGAATTTGTTTTCCTATTTGACTCCCCCTGAGCCAGAGCTTATCTATTTAGTTTCTGGAAGGAATATTAGTACCAGATTCTAGTGCAGATCCATCCCCAACATTTTATGTACTTCTCTTCACCCAAATCTTGTTCATCTCCTTTTGAACTTCATCCACATTCACTTTTCTTTTTCCTTTGTGTTGACTTTGATTATTATCCACCAGACCCTTTTTGTCTTGATTCTTACTTCTGCAAAATTTGGAAATATGACCAGATCTATTGCAATTGTAGCAAACAACATTTCTTTGCATATTTGACTGATACCCTCTTGATTTGCATTGATTAGCCAAATGTCCCATTCTATTGCATGCAAAGCATCTATCATTGAATGATTTGTTTATTTGCATATTTCTACATTCATGAGATTTGTGACCATACCTTTTACAATTGAAACACTATCCGGAGAAGGATGAATTAGTCTGATTCATTCTTCTTCTGCACTGATTTGCTTTATGACCAAAATTATTGCAATTGTAGCAATATCCATTGAAGGATGGATATCTTTGAGCATTTGGTTGCCTTACCGGAGGTCTTCTAGGCCTGTTCCTTGGATATCCTGATCCAGAGTTCTTCTTACCAGATCCGGAGCTTTCACCCTTTTCATAACCCAAGCCATGTTTGTCATCTACCCTCTTTTGGCTTTCAAGAAGAACTTCAAGTTGAGCAGAGCTTATCTTGAATTTCTCTTTGTATTCATTTGTTGTTTGAAGATCCCTTTTAAGAGTTTCTATCTAATTCTCAAGTTGTTCTTCATTGTCTCTAGCTTCTTCAAGATCAGATTCCAGATGCCTGATTATTCTATCCATTTCATGGCAATCTTCTGACTTCTCCTTGAGGGATTGTTTTAGATTATCTTCAATTTTTCTTTTCTCTTCAATTTCTTGGGTGAATTTCATAACCCCTGATTCCATTTCATGTCTTACCATAATGACCTCTTTTGATAGCTTCTCACATAAATTGTTTTTCTCATTCAGATCTTCATTTGTATTATTGGCTTCACTTTGACTTGCTAATTTCTGAAGTAGTTCCTTTCTCTTTTTCATAGAGATACTCAATTTTTCTTTTAGTTCATTTATGAAGTCATTAGATTTTTTGAGTCTTTCCCTCAATTCGTTGACTTTAGAGTGAGATTGCTCAAGATCATCTAGGGCAGATTGAAGTTGTTCCCTCATACCATACATATCCATTGAGATTCTTAGATCTTCCTCAAGATGTTAGGCTCTATTTGGAGGAACTTAGCTTTGATACCAATTGTTGGAAACAAGGCAGATAACTAAGAGCAGGGGTGAATCAGTTATCTTAAATATTTAACTTTCTTTTCTTCTTTAACAATTAGTGTAGCATCAAAACATATAACCATACATAATCATGAGAGTAGAAAAGAAATCAATACACATAACACAAGGATTTTTACGTGGAAAACCCAGTTAAGGGAAAAAACCACATGGTGACTAACCAATATTCTCTGTTAAAAGAATAAGAAGTACAAAATGGCATTTGCCAACTAGGGCTCACTGCCCGAGCACACTGCTCATAAAAGGCTCACTGCCTACAAGAGACTCACTATCTACAAGGTATATAGAATGTAACCAAGTGTTTGAACTGATGAGAAGCATCCACATGTGCTGAGGTTCAGTTCTAGTTAGGCTCAATACACTAATCTACTGTACTTCATTCTTCCTTTTCTTTAGTGCTGCTATCCTATCACATACCGGACCTGTATTGCTGCTTCCACACTACTCTCTACTTTCTTCACACTTCACACCACACAACACACACCTTCATACCGAAATCAATCTGGTATATATATCCACATCAAGGATTTCAACATCTTTCTAGTCGGCATCTAGAAAACTCAAGATATTTCCAAACTCTAGTCTATCGGCTGAATCCATGCTTACTAAGTGATGTGTATCAAAAAGATAGTTATAGAAGTCATCAATCATGTCGTCCAACCATGAATGATCCCTCAAGAAACTTGATCACCATCAATTTCTCATCTGGATTAAGGTTTGATGCTCTACCGGTCAGTTCTTCCTTAGTCTACTCTGCCAAACAGGAACCCAACACTTAGGTGCTCATATCTTTCCACTCTTTCATCACCAAAGGCTCAATCTCTAGAATGTATCAGTCATGGTACTCCTTTTGACTTCCCCAAGTCTGTACTTTGCTGAGATACTTCCTCTGAGAGATCCAGACCTGATTGTCAGACTTTGCTGCATGCTCTGTTCTTGCTCACTGGACCAAAATACTCTTCAATCTAACTTTCAGTATAGACATACCATGTCCTGCGGATGTGTGGGATGGACTTTGTTTCCATCAATGACAACACTCATGAATCTACACAATGTCTCTTCCCAACACAATCTTTATTTCTGCAACCACTTTTGCACCATTGTCTTCAATCCCCTTTGCTGTCCTACTTATGCTCGAACCTTTAATCTTTTCATTCCATTCTTGTTCAATGGTTGCCAACTGCTTCCATGAATTTTCTTCAGCATTTTCTATTGCTACTTCATCTTCTAATCTTATCTCTTCTTGGTTTTCATTCTTCTTTGGTTTGCCTTCTTCTTCTGGAACTATAGCTACTCCATCATCTTCTTCCTCTGTAGCTGCTTGCCAGGCCAAATCTACATCTTCATGTTTTGCAACATATACCTCCATTGTCTTCTTTTTCCATGCAACTCTTCTATTCCACTTTTCCTCTTTTTTGTCATACCTACATCTTTCAATTTGCCTTTGTCTACATTCTTGTTTCATCAAATATCTAGTCCTCCTAATCTCTTTTTCATCTAATAATCTCCTCATAGTTTCTTCATTATTATGAATTTCATACAAAGCTTCATCAACATAAAAATCAGATTTCTTTTCTCTTACCTTACATACACTTTGCTTCTCTTGCTGCAATTTTACTGTATGCTCCTTCTCTTTCTTGCCATCCTCTACTGGATTCATCATGCTTCCCATTTCTTGGGGCTAGTTTTTCCTTCATGTTTCCAACTCATTTTCTTTCCTGCAACACATTTGTTTGCTGCTGCTTGCTTTACCACCCACACTCTATCACTGGACTGTTGTCCTTTCCTTGCTGCACTTTTAATTCTCTTCACTTACTCTGCTTTCATCCACAAATCATTTTCTCTAGGCCTCTTTTCTGGCCAACTCAACCTTACATAAAATTTCCACTTATTCATCTACACATCTCTCTTTCTATGCACTTTCTTGTTAGCATAAACACAATCAAAACTATTCACTTCCTTACAACTCAATTGTTGGCTTTCATCAATCTTTTTCTTTTGCCAACATGGCACTACATATCCATGATCCTCTATCACATTTACATTTTCCAATTTCTTTTTCTTATCAACTTGCCTATCCATATTCTTATTTCTACATTCATGACCAAAAGTAACAATTTTACCTTCATTCTTCTATGCAAGGACCTGCTATCCCAAATTGCTTTTCACCTTGACTTCATGGCTTGGTAACTCTTCTTCTTTATAATCATCTTGTGTTGCTACTGTAACATCTTCACAGGCATCATGAAACTCTATGGTTTCCTCTTCACCTTCATCATCAAATTGAACATCTTTAGCATCAACCTTTTCTTCATTTTCAGGTGCTCTGTAACCTTCCTCTGTTAAAACCTTCTCAAACTCTTCTTGACATGCTGCTGCCATCAATCTCTTCTCATATTTAATTCTTTCTTTAGGAGCTATTCTTACCCCATCTTTCATCATCTTCAAGGTCTCATTCTCAACCTTCTTCATCACTTTCTTTATACCTATAAACACATGCTCAAAGATAACATTAGACAATAAAACTAGAGACCACAATGTCTCCATGAGTGCCCCCTTCTTCGACACTTCTCTCTTTGCTTGATTTTCTTCTTCTTGCACATCTTCGGTGCCCCATCTCTCATATTTTCCCCTGTTCTCTTCAATGAGAACCTCTTTGACCTCTTCCAGTCTATGTTGCTCAAATGGCAACTCTCTGTTGTCCCATATTTTCGGGAATCTTCTCATCTTATTATCTTTTCCTCTTAAGGCTTTGATATTCTTCCTTTTTCTTTTCATAACAATCTCTTTTACTGGCCATTTTCTTTCTTACTCATTGGCCAAACCCAATAATATCCTTGGCTTTCTTCTTGTTCTTCATACCATTATTTTACCAACATCAGATCCCTCTTCAACTTTGACAATTCTCTTTCAAATTCTGCATCTATCATCCTTTTGCCTTCTTTCCTTTTATCTCTTTTTGTGAGACTCACTTTCTCCATTTTGCTTATGCATTATTCTATCTTCTTTCATCTTCCAGTCACCTCACTAGGGCTTCCTTCTTTTCAATCCGCCTTGTCAATCAACCACAAAACCACAACAAATAACACATTCAATACTTAGATCGTTCTATGCTTTGATACCAATCTGATAGAACACTCCCATCAAGCATGCACAATACCCCATTCATCTATCAAGTGAGAACCATGTCTCTACATAATTAAAAGAGTTCTACAGACCTTCTATCATTAAAGGGACAAGAACCCAAATAGGAATAATAAAGATTACACATTGATGGTCATTATGGATAATTTCATGATTAACTCCATCATGCGACAAGAACTAAATCTCACAATGCATTAGCAATTCCTCATAAGGGACTGGGTCCATCAAGATAGGAATAAATAGCAATATATAGATCAATAACCATATTTAGTAGTAGGAACATATTACAAATATCATCAACTACATACTATGCCCAGAGGGATTGGGCCACAAAAGTTAAACAGTTACATCCTAGAATAAACTCCCTGCCTCATAAACTCGATGCTGCACTCCTATACTGGGCCTATAGCCTTTGCTGGACCTGCCTGCTCGCTCCTCCTCATTATCAAATCAGCCTTTCACTTTTCTTGGCCTCTCCTTGTCTGGTATGCATTCAGTCTCTCTCTCTCTCTCTCTATATCGGCCTATCAACAAAATCAACCTCCTCTCTTTATGCACACGGCCACTACTAAATCATTCTCTTTTTGTCTCAGCCTCCTCTATTTCTTCCTTCATTGGCCATCTTTTCCTTCCTCTCTACAGCAACGGCTTTCTATCCAGACCACCCCAAAACAATCTACATTATTATTGGCCTTCTCTGGTTTATTCTATGTGGCCTTCACTAAATCATTCTCCATCCTTTTTAGCCTCCCCCCTCTACATCAGCCTCCTCTAGATATATTATTGATTCTTCCTTATCGTTATGCTCTATCTAAGCAACTACTAACAAATGGCCTCCTTTCCTATTCACCATTCTAACAATATACATTTTCGCTCTATTAATTCTTCTTGGTCATTACAAAGAATCTTCTTCCCTTCTGACTGCTCTGTCGCATTCACTCTCCCTTTCCATTTTCAACCTCTCTGCCTTTTTCCACTATCCACTGTCAGTCACTAATTGTCTCTCTTTGTTTAAATATAGAATCTCTCTTTATTACACCATCAACACGTCTTCTATCTATTATGACATCATGGCCAGCACCTCCTCAAAATAGCCAAGAAACCTTCTTGCTGGCAATTTTGCACATTGTACCCAATTCTAGATATAATCACCACTTTATCCATTATTCAACTCTCTAGAAACCAAAAATTGACTATTATTGTTCTTTTCTCTTTAGCGATAGGAGCTTCCTTCCTCATGCTTTCTGTCATTGACTTAACAAATAAATCCCAAATTTTAAAGGCTAACACAAATTTCAAAAATGAACAGGATGCCCCTACATCAGCTAGGGATTTCTATCTCATCTCAAGGGAGTTCATATGGTGGGTAACTTCAGGGCGTGGTACACATCCCTTGCACCAAAAATGATGCCAATAAAACTCAATCAATAAGGGTGGGCCTCTAACTAGTTGTCTTCTAGTCACAACTTAGGGACTTACCACCTCATGAGCATCCATCAAGCCACTTAAGGCTTTGACCAATCCTACTAGTGGTACTAAAAATACCTCACGTAAATGTGGGTAGCTTGCACTTTTGGATAGGCATTGCACGGCGATGGCTAATGACAGTTTAGAATTGGCTTTCACCTAATCTTTTTATATAGCGGCCTAGGGGAAAAACTACTTTGGTTCTCCAATGAGTTCTCCATATAGATGTGTCTCAAAGGGAGGCCCTATCTAAAGGGTCATACAAAAGTGACACAAGCAAATGTTTTTGATCTCCAAGGTCATAAAAAGATGCGAGGAGAGAGCATACACATATTACTTGACCACACTAGCAAGAGTTCATTAAACTTTAGAAAACCAAATGTGTGGTGTGACAATGAAAGTGTTGAGAAGTGTGTTTTGATTCCCAAGATCACATAAAGTGTGAGGGAAGAACATACACACTTCAAAACACAAACAAGGTCACAAGACAAGGAAGACAATGATTCTTTTTAAGCCTAAATGAGTGAGAACATGCAAGTTGTGATTCTTTTTAAGCCCAATGAGTGTGATCATACAAGTTGTTGTGTTCCCAAGTTAAACATACACAATGTTCATTTTATGCACCAAACCAAGTGTTCTTATGATAAGAAAACACACACTAATAAATGAATGGAACCTATTATCTCCTAGATTTGTACCATTTGCTACAATTATAAAACTTTAGCAATTTGGAGAAACATGAGAATGATCTCAAAGTGTGGGACCTTGCGAAATGAGATCAGACCTCCAGAGAAGGCCGGCTTCCTCTTTCTAGGCCTAATGCCTAGAGAAATGCATCTAAACCTAATGCTAATGCTTGCTGGGAAAAGGGGTAGAAGGAATGCTGAAATAAAATAGGAGTGATACACCAGATTTAGTGAGCGATGGTGATCTTGGTGTAGACACAACAATGATCTAAATGATGAAGGGGATTCACACAGACTTATGACTAATTGAGGCTTTGGTATGAAGGTTAAACCTACAGAGGAGCCATTTTTACAAACAGAGTTGACTATAACTTCAACTAAAACATAGAAATCGAGACCCAAGAGAGGCAAGAAATCATGTATATATTGATCATGAAGGTCAAAACCATTACAATACAAAAATATTCAATAGCAGAGGTATACCAGCATAGCTAATCACATTCATTGGTGGATAAAAAGAAGACAGCAGAGGCCAGATTCAGGCACAGTGAGTCACATTCCCATACCCTTGTAATTACACTAAGAGGTCTAACTATAGAAAAAAAATTAGTAGCATAATAGCCCCAATAAAACCATCATCCTCTATACATCTGTGTTTTCATGCATATATAGCATTTTACATTTTCAGTTAGTCACCATCAATTCACCCATGGGCTCTGTCAGAAAACCTCTGCCTGAAGGGATGTCCACCTGCAGAAGTTATTGAATAAAAGATCTAGAACCGGGTAGGTAGAAGATATCTCTGGTCTTCAATGCAAACTGCTGCGTCATCAATCTACATCCATAAATGCAATAAATATCTGCATTTGTATTTTACCCAAAAGACCACTGAAACGTCCAGTCGATTCAATGTGCAAAGCCAGATCTAATTTTTGAAAGTGGAAGAAAACCCCCCCCCAAAAAAGCATGCCAAATGAAAGAGGAGGCAAAAACATGCACTTTTGCCTTTTGCAGCATGTGGAAATTTGCTAAAATGGAGGAGATACAGGTAGTCAAAGTTGCAGTCAACTATGTGTATATATCGCTTTGCATCTATGGCTTGAAAAACTACTGGATCTACCCCGACACGTGGCAACGTCTGATTGGTTGCTAAGTCGATCACTGAGAAATACATCCTCCATTGGCCTGCATATGAAAATATACAATCTGAAATACATATAATGGCCTGTGCCTTTACCTTGTTTCCTCTTGTATGTACTATTGCCAATGTATGTTATGTTTGCATGTGGCCCTGTATATTCAAATGTATATCGGCACATGCAATTACCTACATACATACAATGTGGACTCTAGCAGATTATTGGCCACTTTTGAACTTTAAAATAGGTCCAGGTTGTATGTCACTGTTGCACTTTGCCCTATATATCGCATATACAAGCAGCAGACTTCAAAAGATTATCAGTTGTATTTGATCTCCATTCGGATCTGGGTTGTATCCTTCTTCTTTCTATATCAGCACATACAATGCACTATGCATGTACAAGCCGTGAACTCCAAAAGATTATAAAGCAAGTCAAAATTGCTATCGAGTTCGGGCCTTGCATGTTCCTCTTTGTATATTACCAATGTATGTTGCATATACAATGTGAACATACAAGCAAATATACATACAAACTGTGGAATTCTGCCCTTTATCAACTGGAATGTATGCTTATTTCAGATCCAGCTTGTATATTAGGAATGCATATTTAATTGTATGTGCAAACATACAATTGCAAATATACAAGTGGTGGGCCCCAGCTTTGAATCACTTTCCCTTGCATGTTGACTTTGCACATCTCCCCTTGTATATTTCTTTGCATCTATTGCTTGTATGTCCTTTCTTCATATATCGATGTCGATGTACATTCAACTGTTGCATATGCATTTGCTCCCCTTTGTATGTTTTCTTTGTATGTTGGCCTTATATCTTTGACTTGTATGTACGAACATACAATCGTATATATACAAGCCACTGTTTTGATATACATTGGCCTTTGAATGTTCCACCTTTGTATGTGGCAAATGTATATTTCATTTGCATCTCGCACATACAAACCCCTTTCACTGTAGTGAATGCATGTCAGCGTCTTTGTATATGCACCTTGTACATTCCCAATGTATGTCAGACATACATTGTCCCCTGCATATTTCTCTTGTATGCCGCCAATGCATCTTTTCCTTTGCATGTTCCTTTTGTATGTAGCTGTTGCATGTCTAAACATACAACACAAATATACATGCAAACCATCTCATACAAGCAGGGAATATTCTCAGAATCTGCGATAGATTCCTTAATGCATATACAAACTTGATATGCATTGTGAAAAGCATACAACCAATTATTTACTATTTTTGAAGGCCGACTGAGATTTTTGACCCGCCAATGTACATTTGAACCTGCATGTACATACAAATGGCCTTGTATATACAAAGACACTTGCATGCAACTGTTTTTGCATTTTTGAACTGCAAAGGCCAAATGACTTAGAAATTTTTGGGTTTGGAAGAAGAATACTTGTAGATGAATAATTGAAACCCAAAACCTAGGTGGGCACCACCACATACATTGGTGAATGTACAATTGAACATACATTGAAAGATGTATGTACAATTACTAAGTATAAAATTGAGATTTGTCTGTGATGGGAAGCTCTTGAAGACAAAGGGTTTTTGGGTTTTTCTAGGTTTTCTATAAGGATTCTTTAGGCAAGATTTTTGAGATTTTTGGCAAAGCATAGCATGAGTATTTGAAAGATTTAAAATTTGTATGGACATTTTCCAAAGAATTTTCAAGGAAAATACAAGGTGAACTATTTGGCTCTGGACAGAGCAAAATAGGTCAACAATTTTGGTGACCTCTTAAGGATGTTTGCTTGCTAAATAATTAGACCAGTGGCCTTAAGCATCCATTGGGCATGGAGTCAAAGAGGCTGCAACCAGAACAGAGGAGCTAGAATACTAAGCAAGCTGCCAAGCCAAAACAAAAACAAAAATAAGCACGTATCTCCTAATGAGAATACAACAAAGTGCAAGGGCACTTATTGAAAGGAAACCTAAAATTGAAATAAAACTTATTCTAATCCTAAACTAACTAGTCAGAGGTGACTTTAAACAAAGCCATTAATTGGTTCTTGAAAGTAACTGCCCTTCCTTAACAATTTACAATGTTTCTCATTCATGTGGGTAGTTAAAAAGAGGTGAGGGAGGACTGGGCATATGACAAATTGATAAAACACCCCCCACAAAATGGAGATAAACTCACCTATCCACCTGGACTAATTACTGACAATTTGTGGTGAATAAATGGGCTAATCCCACTCATCTTGATGCTCAACTTCATGCTTAGAGGTAAGCATGACAAGTGGTGACTTCTCTTGATATGTCTCCAGCTGGGCTAGATGCCTGATTGGGCATCCCCTTGAAATGATATGCAAATCAACATAGTTGATCTCATATCTCTACTCTAATTCTTTCTCTTCTTGCTAGTCTGAAAATCCAAGCTCCTCATTTGGTATGATGGTGTCCTCCATTTGACTCTCATGTTGCTCTTGTGTGTAAAACAGCTGACTTGGGACCTCATGGCTTTCTCCATCTTCCTTCAAAGAACCCAAGAAGGCTGATATAATGGCATCATGGCTGCATTCTTCCAACCTTTCTATTTTTGTTCATGGTTGTCTTTGTTCATGACTAAGGTTTGACAAGAGAGAAGACAATTTGAAAGCTCAGAAATGATATCATTATCTTCACCCCACATGATAGTTTTCCATGTTGATTCCTCCTCCATGGTCAATGGAACATCCTCCTTTATTAGGATAGCCAGTAGCTCATCAAAGCTATCAGCTCTTAGAAGACATTTGCAAACAGCTGGCTCACGCTCAAAATTCCTATTATTACTCAAAGAAGTGCCCTCCAAATCAAGCTTTTCTTCTTCAATAAAGGAAGGCAAATGTTCAAACAATGAGGTAGCCTCTTCCTACAAACTTTCATTTGGTATATCAACCTCAAACTCTTTCGTACAATAGAAAGGAAGCTCCTCCTTCCAGCTGAGATCTTGCAAATCAATTTCATCAGCCTCAACCTGCAGCAATTTGTCATTATTTTCAGCATTCTCTTATTGCTACATATCCACAACCAGTGCCCGTTTTCTTCATCTTCAACATAGTTAGGTAGCTCATGAAGTAGGGTAGCATCATCCACTTCTAAAGTGGCCATAGCAACTTCTTCCCTTATGCCTCCATCCTTTGACTGTAGCTCCATCGGATTGTGTTTAAGTTGCCTTTGTAGCTAAAGGTTTTCCCCATGCACTTTTTGCATTTCAACCTTGTTTGCTTGATCAGATGCATGCAAAAAGGCCTTAAAAGAACTAAAGTTTAGAGGACTCAATCCCTTATTTGGGTTAACATTACTCACAGGTGTAATAGGTTCAAACAATTTTATTTATGTGAGTGTAGGAACAAACTGCTCCTCGTTATGTTTATCTTCTCCCACCTCCTCTTTTGGCTCATCTTTCCAATTATTTGGGTAGACAACAAGTCCACCCTTGAGGATTGAAAGAATTGGTTGCTTTAGTGGATGAGACCCTCTAAAACATGGAATATTCAATTCAGGAGACTTAGGAGGCTCACCTTGCTTGAAGCTTGGTATTCTGAAACTGGAAACCTATTCCTCAAATAATGGATTTGGAAAAGAAAAAGCTGATTGAGTTTCCAACCTTTGAAATGGAACCAACACAAGCCTCTTTTGTTCTTCTTCTAGTAGCTAGATACTAGAGCATGTTTCTGTTTGTGTGTTTGGTGGAGGGTCTTCACAGGGTGAAAAAGATGGCCCCTTCCAACATGGAACCTTAAAGGTGGAAGGTTGCCTGAAACTTGGAATTATGATAGGCCTGGATTCTACAACTATTTCCTCTGCCTGATTTTGAATTGGTATGAGAGGAATGGCCTTTACAAGGTTTGGTATTTTGTAACCAGGATTCCTGGTCCAAGAAGGCTGCCATGATAGAGAAGTTTGAGCCACTTTCATAGATTCACTTTGGTTTGAAGGATGGACTTGCTTGAAGCTAGGAATAGGAGAGAAACTTTTTCTTTGAGCTCTTGTTCTTGAGCAAGCAACTGTTTTATTTGTTTCTCCTTGGCTACCAGTTGCATGTTCAAGCATTCTTCCTCATACACCCTTCTATTTTCTGCCTCTTGCTGGCACAAATATGCTTGATATGTAAGCTCCTCTTGCTGCGTGTTATATTGCATTTCTCTACCTATTTCTGAAATTTGCCTTTAGAAATCCAGTAACAAACTCTTAATGCTACCCAAATCAGTATCATTTTGGGACTGACTAGGGAGGCTACACATTTGATTTAGAGTAGAATGGGCTTCACAAGGCTGATTATAGGCATGAATGGGCTACAAACAAGGATAAGCAGGAGTGGCTTGAAAATGATCCTACTGGTAATGCTAATCATAATGATGCAAAGAGTTGTTTGGCATAAATTTAGAGGCATTTGGGGCCTAGTATTGCTGATATGGGGGCCTATAGCCTATATTTGGATTAGGGGTAGGGGAATAGCCATTATTCCTATAAAATTCTAACATTTTGTAACATTTAAATGCTGGATAATCATAGAAATGTTAGAATTAGAGAAAAAAGGTCTGCAACCAAAAAGAAACTGGGTACATACTAGAGAGGGAGTCACTAGATGATTGATTTTGCTTCTAGAAGTAGTAAAGACCAGGAAAACCACCAAAATCTTGATCTTTGATGAAATTTTAGGCGCTTGGGCTGCCTTCACGAGTTGATTCATTCAGTAGAGTCACCTTGGTGTTGTTTAAATTGCCTCCAAAGGCTGGTAATACTAGAAGAAACACCAAATCTATTAGTATCTTGATGAAAAGTTCATTGAACCAGTCCCACCGGGCGTGCCAAAAATTGTTATCTCCCAGATTTACACCGTTTGTTGTAGTTGTAAAACTTTAGCAATCTAGAGAAACATGGGAATGATCTCAAAGTGTGGGACCTTGCGAAATGAGATTAGACCTCTGGAGAAGGCTGACTTCCTCTTTCTAGGCCTAATGCCTAGAGAAATGCATCTAAACCTAGTGCTAATGCTTGCTAGGAAAAGGGGTAGAAGGAATGTTGAAATAAAATAGGAGTGATACACCAGATTTAGTGAGCGATGGTGATCTTGGTGTAGACACAACAATGATCTCAATGATGAAGGGGATTCACACAGACTTATGACTGATTGAGGCTTCGGTATGAAGGTTGAACCTACAGAGGACCCATTTTTACTCACAGAGTGGACTATAACTTCAACTAAAACATAGAAATTAAGACCCAAGAGAGGCAATAATTCATGCATATATTGATCATGAAGGTCAAAACCATTACAATACAAAAATATTCAATAGCAGAGGTATACCAGCATAGCTAATCACATTCATTAGTGGATAAAGAGAAGACAGCAGAGGCTAGATTTAGGCATAGTGAGTCACATTCTCATACCCTTGTAATTACACTAAGAGGTCTGACTACAGAAAAAAATTAGCAGCATAACAGCCCCAATAAAACCATCCTCCTCTATACATCTATGTTTTCATGCATATATAGCATTTTACATTTTCAGTCGGTCACCATCAATTCGCCCATGGGCTCTATCAGAAAACCTCTGCTTGAAGGGACATCCACCTGCAGAAGTTATTGAATAAAGGATCTGGAACCAGGCAAGTAGAAGATATCTCTGGTCTTCAATGCAAACTGCTATGTCATCAATCTGCATCCATAAATGCAACAAATATTTGCATTTGTATTTTGCCCAAAAGATCGCTGAAACGTCTAGTCGATTTAATGTGCAAAGCTAGATCTAATTTTTGAAAGTGGAAGAAACCCCCCCCAAAAAAAAAAAACCTGCCAAATGAAAGAGGAGGCAAAAACATGCACTTTTGCCTTTTGCAGCATGTGGAAATTCACTAAAATGGAGGAGATACGGGCGGTCAAAGTTACAGTCAACTATGTGTATATATCACTTTGCATCTATGGCCTGAAAAACTACTGGATCTGCCCCGACACGTGACAACGTCTAATTGGTTGCTAAGTTGATCGCTGAGAAATACATCCTCCATCGGCCTACATATGAAAATATATAATCTGAAATAAATAC
Source organism: Cunninghamia lanceolata (assembly GCA_027924645.1). NCBI lineage: Eukaryota > Viridiplantae > Streptophyta > Pinopsida > Cupressales > Cupressaceae > Cunninghamia > Cunninghamia lanceolata. Next base: position 11,457,707 of record BSBN01000320.1, read on the forward strand.
AATGGCCTGTGCCTTTACCTTGTTTCCTCTTGTATGTACTATTGCCAATGTATGTTATGTTTGCATGTGGCCCTGTATATTCAAATGTATATCAGCACATGCAATCACCTACATACATACAATGTGGACTCCAACAGATTATCAGCCACTTTTGAACTTTAAAACAGGTCTGGGTTGTATGTCGCCGTTGCACTTTGCCCTGTATATCGCATATACAATGCGCATATACAAGCAACGGACTTCAAAAGATTATCAGCTGTATTTGATCTCCATTCGGATCCGAGTTGTATCCTTGTTCTTTGTATATCGGTACATATAATGCACTGTACATGTACAAGCCGCAGTCTCCAAAAGATTATAAAGCAAGTCAAAATTGCTATCGGGTCCGGGCCTTGCATGTTCCTCTTTGTATATTACCAATGTATATCGCATATACAATGTGAACATACAAGCAAATATATATACAAACTATGAAATTCTGCCCTTTATCAACTGGAATGTATTCTTATTTCAGATCCGGCTTGTATATTAGGAATGCATATTTAATTGTATGTGCAAACATACAATCGCAAATATACAAGTGGTGAGCCCCAGCTTTGAATCACTTTCCCTTGCATGTTGACTTTGCACATCTCCCCTTGTATATTTCTTTGCATCTGTTGCTTGTATGTCCTTTCTTTGTACATTGCTGCCAATGTACATTGAACTGTTGCATATGCATTTGCTCCTCTTTGTATGTTTTCTTTGTATGTTGGTCTTATATCTTTAACTTGTATGTGCGAACATACAATTGCATATATACAAGCCACTGTTCCAATATACATTGGCCTTTGAATGTTCCGCCTTTGAATGTTCTGCCTTTATATGTGGTGAATGCATATTTCACTTGCATCTCGCACATACAAACCCCTTTCATTGTAGCGAATGCATGTCAGCCTCTTTGCATATGCGCCTTGTACATTCCCAATGTATGTTAGACATACATTTGCCTTTGTATTTTTGCGGCATACATTGTCCCCTGCATATTTCGCTTGTATGCCACCAATGCATCTTTTCCTTTGCATGTTCCTTTTGTATGTAGTCATTGCATGTCTAAACATAGAACACAAATATACATACAAACCATCTCATACAAGCAGGGAATATTCTCAGAATTTGCGATAGATTCCTTAATGCATATACAAACTCGATATGCATTGCGAAAAGCATACAACCAATTTTTTACTATTTTTGAAGGCTGACTGAGATTTTTGACCCGCCAATGTACATTTGAACCTGCATGTACATACAAATGGCCTTGTATATACAAAAACACTTGCATGCAACTATTTTTTCATTTTTGAACTACGAAGGCCAAATGACTTAGAAATTTTTGGGTTTGGAAGAAGAATACCTATAGATGAATAATTGAAACCCAAAACCTAGGTGGGCACCACCACATACATTGGAGAATGTGCAATTGAACATACATTGAAAGATGTATGTACAATTACTAAGTATAAAATTGAGATTTGTCTGCGATGGGAAGCTCTTGAAGACAAATGGTTTCTGGGTTTTTCTAGTTTTTCTGCAAGGATTCTTCAAGCAAGATTTTTGGGATTTTTGGCAAAGCATAGCATGAGTATTTGAAATATTTAAGCTTTGTATAGATATTTTCCAAAGGATTTTCAAGGAAAATACAAGGTGAACTATTTGGCTCTGGATAGAAGAAAATAGGTCAACAGAACCCTGCACCAAATTTGTTAGTATTTTGTAATATAAATCTTCTCCTAGTGAATGCCATAATTCTGTAAATGAAACATCAGTATGAGAAAAATTTTATTGTCCTAATATGTAAATTAAACAGAAAATAGAAAGTACAATACCCCCTGTTGAAAGCCACCAAGATGAAAAGAGGTAATATAGAAAATATCCAACAAAATTGATCAGTCACAACAAAATGAACAACATCAGCAAAAACTAGATAGAATTCTATACAATTTGGAAAAAAAATTCATAGAAATCTGATCAAAATTACAAAAGTTATAAGCGTTTGAAGCTCAAAACAAAGGCTAACTTTGACTAAAAAATTACATGATAAAATAGCATTGTTGCCTAAAAATGACTTCACCACAGCGTAGTTGGGCAAACCAGCTCTGTAACACTACAAATTGCATGAAAATATGCCTTCGTATGACCAAGTTATGAAAGTTTTAAAAAAAACTACCTATTTTAGCATGTGAGAGATAAAGAGTCAACCCTGGTGATTAGAAGACAAATGGTGGTTTAAATCTAAGTGGTCACATGTCAGTTTAGCTATCTACTATTTGTTTAGCAGTGAAGGTCTTAGATCAGCCGCTGATCACCCATGTGACCAGGGACTAAACATAAGCAAAAAATAAAAAAGTAAAGAGAGTCGATAGCCCTCTCTGGTCACAGATGTGATGACAGATAGAAAGGAAAGTTGTGTGGGAGGTCGGTAGGGGCTATAAACCACTACAGGAGTTTGTAAGACTCTAGGTGACAAGGATTTCTACGATGTCAGCCTGGTGGATGGTTACAACCTTTTGCTCACTGTCGTCGCCATGGGAGGCATCGACAACTGCAAAATCATGAGTGAAGATCCTTGTATCAGTTTGCAAATAAAATAGTGCTCAAAGACCTCGACTAGAGGTCTAACCATGAATTAAATAACAAATGGCATAGATTGTAGAGAGTGGATTGAACCAAAAATGGTGATCGTGATAGAGATCCTTGGAATCCCACATGTTGGAGATTGAAGGCGGCGAGTCTAGTGGTGGTGCTTGCTATGCATGATTGAAACCCTAGCCACTAACAACATGGTGAGCCTTTTGATTGGTGGCAAAAAACAAAATACCAAGAAACAAACTTCCAAACCCTCTGTGATTCCAACCAAAGGCATTCAAACCAGGTAGTGGGAAATAAAATCTTTAGCCGCAATGAAGCTTCAAATGGTGACCATAAACTTCAAACCAAAAATTCAATGCCCTAAACTAAAAAACAAAGACCAAGCCTCAGGTGAAGACCAGGCAAGAAACAATGGTGGGTGGTTAGGGTTTTCAAAGGCTGACAAGAGAGTCTTTTAATGGTGGTGACCAGTAGATTAAGAGATGAAAGGGTTTCAACCTAGTAGTAAGGGTTTCAATGGTGGTGGGAAAAACATAGGCCAAGCGGGAGAATTTAGCAGGCATTAGGGTTTACAGTAGGTGGGAAAAACCTACAACAAAGATTTAGCCTATAGACAAGAGTTGAACCTGCAACCGATGATATCAAACCTGCAAGTAAATTTTTAACCTGTAAACAAATTTTTAACCTAAAAATCACCCGCAAATCTTGACTTTTAGAAATTAAAAAACAATTGCTCTATTCACATCGGATTCACCAAAATGTGTTAGGGTAAAACATTCAAACATATCAAAATCAAGCTACAAAAATCCTAACTCCTCAATGGATTACAAATAAATTTAGAAATAAATCAAAATAACACAAACTAACTAAGTTTCTAAGCTATATCCGACTTCTCTCCATTGTTCTCCTCAACTTTTCTATGATGTTCTCAGATTTTGCAGACTTGCAACAATCATGAGAAGCTCAAGTGGATTGAATTAGTAAAATCTTGGAGTGTATACAGGAAGCTAGGAAGTTGTTTATTAAGAGATGTGAAAATGAGGCTGGAGAAGTGATTTTATAGAAGGCTAGGGTTGAATGAAGGGCTGAGATTGCATGTTGACTTTTGATTGAATGGAGGGTGTAGATTGATTAGTTTTTCCCTCTCACAAAAGGACAAGAGGGAATTTTAAATTTGAAAGAATGATGAGGTGTGAGGGAATTATAAATTAAATAAATTTAGTCAATTTATTTAATTTATTTGAAGTGGGATAATGCATGTGAACCCCTTAATTAAATAAATGAGATTTATTTAATTAAGATAAGGGCTATAATTTAAACAAATGTTTACTTATTTAAATTAATTGAGTGAAGGGGATATTGGAGCATGAATAATTAAATAATTAAATAATTAAAAATTAATTATTTAGTTATAGAGGAAAATAGAGGAAAATAGACAAATAATTAAATAACTAAAATTTATTTAATTATAGGTCAGAGATGAGAAAATGAATTAATTAAATAATTAGAAATTATTTAATTAATAGTTGAATGTGGAATTTGGAAGAGATTGGTGTGAAAATGGCGCTTGCAAGTTGAGGACATTTTTAGGTGTCTACAGGCCTAATAAAAACAACAGAGTTGACCATGTATATTCAACATTTTGGGCAAGATACTAACAATCATGGCATACATACTGTAAACTTAACTAAAAACATAGTGAACTTAGTATAAAACAAGGTAAGTTTAAGTATATAAAACATGGTGAGCTCTGTTATAAATATATCATAGTGAGCTTCAATACTTATATATAACATGATGGAACTCTATAATACCTTTGCTTGGTTGTAATATAGTTTCTATCTAATCATTCGATACCAACAGAACTATATGATAGTAAGATGTTTTTTTCAAAATGTGGTCATAGAAATAGACTTACCTATTGAACGATAATCCCAATTCTTATCTGCAGTCCTTACTGTAATTCCCTTGCTCTTCCTCTAATTTTTTTTATTTCCTGATGAGAACAAAGCTCTGTGTTCTTCGCCCTCTCCCTTACCTGCGTATCCCTCCATAATATAGCCTTTTTAATGGGATTTATTCTTCAAAAACCACGGAGATCCTTCCCAAATTTATGCTTGATTTCACTCTACGTGGCATGCAGATACAATGATGGAGTAACTAGTCTTTAAGACCACTCCCAAACTGTTTAATAAGCTCCTCCTTACCCTCCAAAATCGACGTGGAGTAAAGGATTTGAGTGTCCATAATATCATGTAGTGGTTTGCATTAAATTTATAACTATACCATGGTCCCCTAAAAGCCCCAATGACTACATAGAATGAGTTTAAACTTATAGATCATATTAATTAGATATATGTAACAACATAAAATTGGTGTATACAACATATACTTATGTTGTGTCTAACACTCGACAAGATATGAGAATGGGGTCGGGGTATTCTCCCCCTCTTAGAATTGTTTAAACTTCAAAAATAGATAAAATAACATAATGGAATTCTAATCGGGAATTACTAATAATAAAGTAGTCTTAACTACTTGTTTTAATTTTCTCTAGTAATATAATCTATATTACTTTACACAAAGAAATAACAACTATCAACCATTTCCTTATCAATGGTCATATACTATCCTGACTTAGTTTTCAACAAAAACCTGAGCTTAATGGATCTAGTTGACAATCGATGATTTGCGTGTCAGAAGCAAAACTTAGACCAATTGGTCAAGCATAACTTACCATACTCGACGAGGGTTCACTAAACTATGAAAGCACAAGACTTAGATGGAAACCAATTCATTCTATCCATACATCTATTCTCTATTCTCTGATGATGCTCTCCCTCTCTTTCTTAGAGGGTGGAAAACATGTTTCCTGATTACAACTTGCAGTCGCCAAACTAGGATTAGTGCATCATTAATCAATCCATAACCCTTATGAATAAATAATCATGACATATTATAATCACATGTCTAAATTCTGGTCATATAAACATAAACTCATGATATCATTGATTTATTTTGACATTTTCACATAACATCAAATCATTAATTCATGCATAATTAACCACTAATTATGTGCAAGTAAAAAGTAAAACATAGTCAAAATTTGGGGTATGACATATCTCCCCCCATAAGATTCATCATCCTTGATGATCCAGTGTATCATGAAATAATAATATAAAGTTTTCATTTAACTTTAAAAATCTTAAAACAAATGAGGTAATCTCTAATAAAAATCATGGTAATCTTTCCATGTGGCATTATCCTTTACATACTGGTCCTACTGGACCTTTCATTATGTAACCTTTCTATTACGCAAGCAGAGATTATGAACTTCAAGCACCTTGAGAGGCTCAATCATGACCACTCCTGGGTCCTGTACCTATAAATAATTCCAATCAAGAATATGATTATCACTTGTTATATACTTTTTCAAATATTAAACATGAAAAATATTGTACATCTTGGCAAGAGCTCGTGGTAGTGTGATTTTGTAGGCAACGTGATTGATCACTTTGAGAACTTTGAAGGGTCCTATATATCAAGGATCTAGTTTGGAAGACTTTCCAAATTTTATGGAACTCTTCTAAGGTTTGATCCTCAAAAGAACTTTTTCTCCAACTGAGAATTGCCTTGGTGTACGCTTGGTATCAACGTAACTTTTATGTCTATCATTTGCTTCTACCAATCTATTTTTGATTAGCTTCATATGTTCTTCCATTTCTAATAACATTTCTGGACCAATGCTAATCCTATCTTCTAGCTTATCCCAACTTATAGGAGTTCACAATCATCTTCTGTACAATGCTTCAAATGGAGCCATCTTAATAGTATAATGATTGGAGTTGTTATATGCAAACTCCACAAGTGGTAGATATTCTTCTCACTTGCATTGTTGATCCATGCAATACATCCACCACAAATCTTCTAGAACTTGATTTACCCTCTTAGTCTGACCATTTGTCTCAGGGTGATAAGCCAAGCTTATGTTGAGTTGAGTTCCTAATGCTGAGAACAAAGTTTGTCAAAATCTTGATGTCATGCGTGTATCTCTGTCTGAGATAATTTTCTCAGGAAATCCATGTAATTTAAACACTTCTTGCACAAACTTGTGAGCTAAAAATGGTGCTCCATCCGTTAGATTCCCAAGTATAAAATGAGCTACCTTGGTGAGCTTGTCCACCACCACTAAAATAGCATCATGTCTATTTCGAGACATTGGGAGACCTTGAACAAAGTCCATATTAATGACCTGCCACTTCCACTCTGGAATATCGAGTGGATATAGAAGTCCTACTAGATGTTGATGCTTAGCCTTGACTCTTTGGCCCTCTATGCAACTTGCTACAAAAATTGTAGTCTTTCTTTATTCCTTTCCAGAAATAAAGAGGCTTCACATCGGCTAGGAGTTTGGTTACTCCAGGGTGACCTGAATATGGTGTGGAATGGACTTCCTTCCACACAAGGTTTCTTAATTCTGTAGAATTTGGAACATACATCCTTCCTCTGTATCTTAAAAGCCCATCTTGTTCAAAATAGAACCCATCATACCTTGAGTCTTGAGGATTTACTGTGAGAGTCTATTTAACTTACTAATAGTACTTATCCCCTATAAAATTTTGTAACACTAAATCTAATGCAAGAACATTCCTGGTTCAATAGTAATCTTACATCAACCAAAAACATTTGCATTTCATTTTGTTTCTTTTCATTTTCCAATTCAGTTCAAGCAGTTCAGTCAGTAGCAGTTTCCATATTTTGGTCCTCATTCTACGACAGTTGCATTTTAGATCTTACAGAGCTAGACTTAGCATCTAGACACATTCCTGCACATCATATCCAAAATTTAGATCATTTGGATTAGGTACCAGTAAGATATCGCTATCAGAAGACTAACTATTTTCTCAAAGTAGAGCATCCTAACAATCTCAGATAATCAGCTAAAGGAGAAGACTTGCAGAGCATTTCATGACTTGCGAAGTTAAAAGACACATCATCTAATGTTGTTTGGTTTGTGGCTGACCTTCGTTGAGATCCGCACATCATCCCATTCATTTGTGGAACAATTCTATTCCTTTAGGTCTGACATATCCATGTACACAAGTTACAACTATTCATTGAAGTTTGTGATCTTCCTTGGCCAATGCAGAGGAATCATATGTTTCAGAGATGATATATATTGATGTAATAGATGCCTAGGGAAGTAGTGATGGATTTTTCTAAGTTTGACAATCTAAATTTCTTATGAAGGATCTTAAAAGCTATATCTTGTGCATATTCTGTAATTACGTAATCAGGCCTGTGAGCCCTAATTGTAAGCCCGCACGTTGCCAGGCAATTTGTATTTGAATCCTATGATATATTGAATGACTGAATCTGCATTTGTTTTCCATCTTTGAATTGTTTCCATTGTGTTTACTCTAGTTGCGTGGCCTGAATAGTTCACTTTGTGGACCCTCCTAACCATGACTATACCAAGTAGTATCAGAGCAAAAGTTTGAATCTTTGGGAGCGAATTGAGTGAAGTTGGTGAAGGAATTCTGTAAGATCTTCTTGTGGATAGATCACCGAATCTGAGGCAGGTTACTTGTGTCGCAACCGATCATCAAAATTGAGGTAGTTACACTTGATCCTAGGAAGAATGTCACCGAGGAGAATCCCTATTGTTGGAACAACGGCTAGTAGAATGTATGAGATGATGGAAATGATGAAAACAATGTGAGTTCGCTTGGATGCTATTGAAGAAAATAGGTGAATAGGACTTACACCTAGACCTAATGTTGAAAGTGATGATGATGAAGAATTTCAATCCGCTGATCAAAATGGTGAAACCCTAGGAGATGAAGAAGAAGAAGAATCATATCAAGTCAAGATGTTGCGAGCTATTTCAAAGATTGGAAAGAGACCTAGAGTTGATGTTGTTGCAAGTATGAGGTTAACCAGTGTTGTCATTGATGTCAACATACTCATATTGCATTGATAAGAAGGATTGGATGAGCTGTGTGCTGAGGATATTGAGAAAATTAGTCTCAATCAGGAACAGTGAAGAACAGTGATAAGAAGAAGGCAAAAGTACTCAATGGGTTGAGAATTAGAGGATACAGATTAAAGGGTTTGTAGATATGAGTCTTGAGATGTTCCAGTTAAGATTTTAGAGGTCCACATGAAGATCTGAAGAAGTTATGTTTGCTCAAGTAGAACCGGTTCTGGCAGGCCTTCAGTGGTGACAGAGTGTCACAGATTGGTCTGGTGAGTTCCAAAATTACATTCTCTCATTCTGTGGATTGGAGGGAGTGTTGAAGAAGTCAATGTGAAGTGACAACTTGATTTGTGCATTGTTTGGAGGTCTAGAATAACCTTTTGCATTATGACAGTGGCGATAGACTGTGTTCTTGAAGTTTCAGATGAAGAAGAGAAGAATTCTAGTAAGCTGATAAAATGCAGATCTTCTTGATGACTCAGGAAAGGTTTCGATGATCCTTGGATCATGTACAATTCTTATTGGCAGTCTGCATTGAAGTTAAAGTTTGGATTTGATGTAAAGACCACCAGTTGTTGGTGTTCTTCCTGAGACAGGCAGACTGGATGTATTACACATCTTGCGAATGATCTTGTAGGTGTTTGCCCACTTAGATGATTGTTCCTAAGTTGATGCCTTGTATAAATAAGGGTTTGTGAATTCATTTTGAAGTGTGTCTCGTGGTGATGAGAGGGATATAGCGAAGAGAAGTGCAAAAGGTAGAGTAGGAGTTTTGGGCTTAAATGGAACTGATCCGGACATGGTAAAGATGTCAATCTCCAGTTCAAGTTTGTAATACTTGCTATCTTGTAGACAGTGTGTCTCTTGTAGGTAGTGTGCCTCCTTGTGAGTAGTGTGCTCAAGCAGTGAGCCCTAATTGGCATGTGCCATCTATTTTTCTTATTCTTCTAACAGAGAATAATCCTTGGGTTAATCACCCCGTGGTTTTTCCCTTAACCGGGTTTTCCACGTGAAAATCTTGGTGTTTCATGTGTTGATGTGTATCTGCTCTGGTGTTTATGTCTTATGCTTTCATGAATGATTAATTGCTATGCTATTGATTAACAAAAGTGGATTTAAGTGTTTGAACTGAAATCGAATTAAGGATAACTGATTCACCCCCCTCTCAGTTATCAACAATTGGTATCAGAGCCAAGTTCCTCTAAAAGGAGCTTAACTACTTGAGGAGATCCAGGATGTCATCATACAAGAAGGACAGTCCAAAGTTTGATGGAACTAACTTCACTCTTTGGAAAGGCCGCATGAAATGTCACTTTGAGTGTATGGGAAAGGCGTACTTGTCCATGGTCACAAAAGCACATACACCTCCACAGGGTGGTCTGACAACTCTAAATGAAATCACAGATGCTAAAAACAATCTGTGGACTAAAGAGGCTCTTCTAAGTGCATTAACTGACTCAAAGCTCTCAAATGTTATTGACCTACCAACTACCTATGAGATCTAGATCAAATTAGAACTTCTGCATGAAGGAGATGAGTTTGTTAAGAGTGCAAAGTTGCAGAGTCTCAAAGGGAAATTTGAAAGATTGAAGATGAGAGATGATGAAAATATCACTACCTTTATGCCAAGAGTGAATGAGCTGGTGTGTGGAATTAGGAATGCTGGTGGAGTTTTGGATGAAAATGAGATTGTTTGCAAAATTCTCAGATCCCTTGCTGCTGCCTACAAAATCAAGGTTGCTGCCATTGATGAATTCAGAGCCCATACAACTGTCACAAGAGACCAATTAGCTGGCAAACTGGCTGCATTTGAAATGACCGAGTTTGGAGATGATCCCCCCAAGACTGAATCTGCATTCAAAGTCAGTGCCTATGTGAAAGGCAACCAAAGATTTGATCCAGGAGAAAACTCTTCAAGGAAGCTGTCATGGTATGATCAAGCAAGAAAAGACATGGAAGAGGAAGAAGTAGAAACAGCTCAACTTGAAGCCCTCATTGCAAAAAGATTGCCAAGGGGATCTAGTAAGTATGAAGGAAAATTACCCTTTAAGTGCTTCAACTGCAATAAGATTGGTCACTTTGCCTCAAGATGTCTGGAAAGATCCACAAGATCAAATTCTAACAGACAAAGGTTCCAAAAGAATTGTTATTATGTTCATGAAGAAGCTGATAATGAAGGAGTAACAGATGATGAATCAGAGATAGGAGACAAATCTAGAAATGAATGGGTGTTTATTGCCATCAAGGAAGAAGATCCAATATCTACCAATCATAAGGTTGTAGAGAGAGCTTTGGCGGCCCAAGTTGAAGAAAAGGATGATTGGGTTATTGATAGTGGATGCTCTCACCATATGACAGGTGACAAGAACAAGTTCTTAGATTTGGAAAGGTATGAAGGAGGAATGGTAAAGTTTGGTGACAATTTTGCTGGTAGAATCAGAGGTAGGGGAACTATCTCTTTTGATGGAAAGAACAAAACCGGTAATGTACTATATGTTGAAGGATTGAAGCACAATCTTCTCAGTGTTGGTCAGTTGGTGGACAAAGGCTATGACCTCCGGTTCAAGAATGGAAGATGCAGAATCTTTGAAAGCTTCAGAACTGAGATTGCATCCGGTACTCAAACAAAAGGTAACATCTTCCATCTAGTTGGTACTAATAACAGTTGTTTGTTTGTTCAAATTGATCAGAGTTGGTTATGGCATAGAAGGATGTGTCATGTAAATTTTGATAACATCATCAAGATAAGCAATACTCAGGCTATAAGAGATCTTCCAAAGTTGGTAAAACCTACAAACAGTATGTGCAAAGAATGTCAGTTAGGTAAACAGAGCAGAGTTTCATTCAAAAGCAAGGATCAGTCTTCTACCAGATTATTGGAGTTAGTTCATATTGATCTATGTGGTCCGACAAGAATCAAGAGTATGCAAGGTGATAGATATTTTATGTTACTAATTGATGACCATTCCTGAATGATGTGGGTTACCTTTCTGAAAGAGAAATCAGAAGCTTTTGAGAAGTTCAAAATCTTCAAGGCTATGGTAGAGAATCAAACCGGATTGAAACTGAAATGTCTAAGGTTTGATAGAGGTGGTGAATTCACATCCGGTGAATTCATAGACTTTTTTGAGAAGCATGGTATAAAGAGATAGTTGTCTACTCCTAGGATTCCACAGCAGAATGGAGTAGTTGAAAGAAAGAACCGGACCATCCAGGAAGCATCCAGGACAATGATGATGGAAGCAAATGTTCCCCAGATGTTTTGGAAAGAAGCTGTCAGCACTGCAGTCTACACTCTCAATCAAGTTCAAATCAGAAACAATACTGGTAAGACTCCTTATGAACTTTGGTTTGGCATCACTCCTACTGTGAGATATTTCAGAGTATTTGGTAACAAGTGTTACATCAAAAGAGATGAAGATCTAGGAAAGTTTGATGCTAGAAGTGATGAAGGAATTTTCTTGGGTTATTCCACTCAAAGCAAAGCATATCGATGTTACAATAAGAGACTGAGAAAGATGATAGAAAGTACAAATGTGAAGGTTGATGAAGGTATTGAGAAGCCCTCAAGATTTTATGAGTATGATGAAGATGATCAGAATGATGTTCTGGTTCAAGGTACTCCATCCTCTCCTGAAAGTTAGATTCAGACTGATCAAGTAAATCAGGAAGAAGAGACAGGTCTGAATGAGCATGATCAAGAAGAAGTACAAGAAACTCCCAAAGTTCTAAGGTATGTAAGACTGAACCACTCTGAAGATCAGATCATAGGTGACAAAAGCAAAGGTGTGCAAACTAGAAGGAATGTTGCTCAAAATTCAGATGATTGTTGTCTAATTTCAAAGATTGAAACTAAGACAATAAATGAAGCATGCAATGATGAATATTGGACAAAAGCAATGGAAGAAGAATTAATGCAAATTGAAAAAAATCACACTTGGGATCTTGTTTCTAGACCTAGAAACAAAAATGTGATTAGAACCAAATGGGTCTTCCGGAACAAACTAAATGAAGTTGGTGAGGTAATCAGAAATAAGGCCAGATTAGTCTACAAAGGCTACTCTCAAATAGAAGGGATTGATTTTGAGGAAACCTTTGCTCCGGTGGTAAGAATTGAAGCAGTCAGACTATTTCTTGCATTTGCTGCCTTCAAAGATTTCAAAGTGTATCAGATGGATGTCAAATCTACTTTCCTGAATGGTGACCTAGAAGAAGAGGTGTACATTGAACAACTGGATGGATTTCAGTTATTTGAGCATGGTGATATGGTCTGCAAATTAAAGAAGGCACTGTATGGTCTAAAGCAAGCCCCAAGAGCATGGTATGAGAGGCTGGACAAACATCTTTTGAAGATTGGTTTCAACAAAGGTACTGCTGATAGTAACCTATGTTTCCAAATTGATCATGAAAACATCTTGATTGTTGAAGTATTTGTTGATGATATCATCTTTGGAGGAAGAGACAGTATGTGTAAAACCTTTGCAAACCAAATGAAAAGTGAGTTTGAAATGTCAATGCTCGGTGAAATGAATTTCTTCTTAGGTCTGCAAATTACTCAGACAGAGAAAGGAATCTTTATCTCTCAGACCAAATATGTGAAAGAACTATTGAAGAAATTTGGAATGGAAGATTCAAAGCTAATGAACACTCCCATGGCTACCTGATGTAAGTTGAGTAAAGATGATGACTCTCCTAAGACAAATCAGACAAAGTACAGATCAATGATTGGAGGATTATTGTATCTCACTCAGACTAGACCAAATATATTGCAGGTTGTTGGTCTTGTGGTGAGATTCCAGGCTGATCCTAGAGAATCTCATGTCATGGCAATCAAAAGAATTTTTAGGTACTTGAAAGGAACAATTGAGTATGGCCTATGGTATCCCAGAGATCATGACTTTTCTCTTCATGCATATACAGATGCAGATTGGGTAGGAGATGTGGATGATAGGAAGAGTACAAGTGGAGGAGCATTCTTCTTGGGAAAAAGGTTGGTTTCTTGGCTAAGAAAGAAACAAGAAGCAATATCCCTGTCTACAACAGAAGCAAAATACATTGCAGCAGCAGGTAGTTGCACTCAACTTTTGTGGATGAAGCAAATGCTAAGAGATATTCAAGTAGAATATGAGGAGCCTATCACAATTTTCTGTGATAATTCAAGTGCAATAAATATTTCTAAGAATCTGGTATTGCATTCTAAGACCAAACATATATCTATCAAATTTCACTTTTTGAGAGAACAAGTGAACAAGGGTGAAGTTAGATTGGAGTATGTGCCCTCCAAGGATCAGCTTGCAAATATTTTTACTAAACCTCTTCCCAAGGACTCTTTTGAGTATCTTAGGGAGAAGTTAGGGGTCATGGCCCCTCCAGTGATGAACTAGGATGCACTGATGTGCATCAGTCTGGTGGATATCACAGTCATATCTTGTGATCCAGATTGATGATGGGGAGCTGCTACTAAGGGGGAGCAGCTGGTATGATTCTGATGTGTTAGAATTGCAAGTATGAGCCCTTTGCCATTGATGGCAAAGGGGGAGAGAAGACATGTGAAAAACAAGTGGTTGATGATCAAAGGGGGAGCAATAAAGGAAGAGAAGACATGTGAAGAGTTGTTGCTGATAGGGGGAGCTATGACAGAAAGGAGAAGTTCTTGTCTTGATGGTTTTTCACATCACATGTTACCATCAATGACAAAGGGGGAGATTGTTGCAAGTATGAGGTTAACCAGTGTTGTCATTGATGTCAACATACTCATATTGCATTGATAAGAAGGATTGGATGAGCTGTGTGCTGAGGATATTGAGAAAATTAGTCTCAATCAGAAACAGTGAAGAACAGTGATAAGAAGAAGGCAAAAGTACTCAATGGGTTGAGAATCAGAGGATGCAGATTAAAGGGTTTGTAGATATGAGTCTTGAGATGTTCCAGTTAAGATTTTAGAGGTCCGCATGAAGATCTAAAGAAGTTATGTTTGCTCAAGTAGAACCGGTTTTGGCAGGCCTTTAGTGGTGACAGAGTGTCACAGATTGGTCCGGTGAGTTCCAGAATTACATTCTCTCATTTTACAGATTGGAGGGAGTGTTGAAGAAGTCAGTGTGAAGTGACAACTTGATTTGTGCATTATTTGAAGGTCCAGAAGAACCTTTTGCATTATGACAGTGGTGACAGACTGTGTTCTTGAAGTTCCAGATGAAGAAGAGAAGAATTCTAGTAAGTTGATAAAGTGTGGATGTTCTTGATGGCTCAGGAAAGGTTTTGGTGATCCTTGGATTGTGTACAATTCTTATTGGTGGTCCGCATTGAAGTTAGAGTTTGGATTTGATGTAAAGACCACCAGTTGTTGGTGTTCTTCCTGAGATAGGCTGACTGGATGTATTACACGTCTTGCAAATGATCTTGTAGGTGTTTGCCGACTTAGACGATTATTCCTAAGTTGATGCCTTGTATAAATAAGGGTTTGTGAATTCATTTTGAAGTGTGTCTTGTGGTGATGAAAGGGATATAGCAAAGAGAAGTGTGAAAGGCAGAGCAGGAGTTTTGGGCTTAAATGGAACTGATCCGGACATGGTAAAGATGTCAATCTCCAGTTCAAGTTTGTAATACTTGTTATCTTGTAGACAGTGTGTCTCTTGTAGGCAGTGTGCCTCCTTGTGAGCAGTGTACTCAGGCAGTGAGCCCTAATTGGCATGTGCCATCTATTTTTCTTATTCTTCTAACAGAGAATAATCCCTGGGTTAATCACCTCGTGGTTTTTTCCTTAACTGAGTTTTCCACATCAAAATCTTGGTGTTTCATGTGTTGATGTGTATCTGCTCTGGTGTTTATGTCTTATGCTTTCATGAATGATTAATTGCTATGCTATTGATTAACAAAAGTGGATTTAAGTGTTTGAACTGAAAGTGAATTAAGGATAACTGATTCACCCCCCCTCTCAGTTATCAATAGATGTACTGAACTATACTGGCAATTTGAATCCTGAAGAGTTGATTGACTGGATAAATGACATGGAAGAATACTTTAAGTATGAAGAAATTGAAGATCTGGAGAAGGTGAAATTTGCAAAGACAAAGCTAAAAGGACATGCTGCTATATGGTGGAAAGAAGTTTAGTTGAATAGAAATAGAAGAGGAAAAGAAAAGATTACAAAATGGGATAGGATGGTGACAAAATTGAAGAACCAGCTTATACCTGCTGACTATGAGTTGGAACTATTGAAGAGATCGCAAAACCTGAGACAAAGGGAGAAATCTGTGAAGGAGTATACTAAAGAATTTCATAAGATGATCATAAGGATAGGACATAGTGAAGCAAGCAAGGAGAAAGTGGCTAGATACATCAATGGAGTGAGATTGAATATTCAAGAAGAATTAAGTTTGGTAAGGATAAAAAATTTGGAAGAAGCATATCAGTTTGCCCTGAAAGTTGAAGAAAAGTTGAATAAGAGGCATGATCAGAAACTGAGAGGTAGAGGAGGTAAATTACAAAGAGGTAGAACATTTTCTAGAGGAGAAAGATCATATGTAGAATAGAACAAACAAGAGAACACATTCAAGGAGGACAGAGATAACAATGCATACCGGAGAGATAACAAAACTTTCTACCATAGAGGAAACCCTAGTCCATACCATAGTGGAGGATACAAAAGAGAAGGAAGAGGACGTAATAGGAGAACATTTAGAGGAACTTGTTTCAAGTGTGGAGGTGAAGGACATAGATCAATTGAATGTAATCATGGGAGTACAAGAAAGAGGACAGAGAACAGTGGAAGAGAAGCCTATGTGAAAGAAGAACCCGTTGAATCACCCATTTTAGTTGGTAAACCTAAAAAAGGAGAATCACTTGTGATTAGGAGAGCACTATTTCAAGTAGAGACAAATGAGGAACCATCGCAAAGGAAAAGTTTGTTCAGAACTAGATGCAAATCAGGAGGTAAATGTTGTAAGGTTGTAATTGATAGTGGTAGTTCTGATAACCTAGATTCAAAGGAGATGGTGACTAAGCTGAAGTTGGAAAGATTGAAACACCATAAGCCCTATCAGATAGCATGGATTCAAGATAATCATAGTGTACTAGTGAGTGAGCAATGTTTGGTGCAATTTCATATTGGATCTTATCATGATGAAGTATTGTGTGATATTATGCGTATGGATGTATGTCATATTTTGTTGGGTAGACCTTGGCAGTATGATAGAAAAGCTATACATGATGGGAGAAATAATACATACACTATAACATAAAATGGAAAGAGAATTACTTTGATTCCTTTAGAAGATGATCCTAAGAGTGAAGTATGTGGGAATGCTAGAATTTGTTTGGTAGATGGAAGAAATTTTTTGGATGGTTTAAGACATGAGAACATATGTTGTGCTTTGATTCCTAAAAACTTGAAAAACATTGAAGAAGGAGACTGAAGAATCACAACTGGTGGAGATAACTGAGTTCCTAATAGAGTATGAAGACATCATATCAGAGAATGTACCTAAGGGATTGCCACCAATTAGGAGTATTAGTCATCACATGGATCTTATACCTAGAGCTAGTTTGCCTAACAAAGCAGCACATAGAATGACACCGGCAGAGAATGAAGAATTGAATAGACAGGTACAGGAGTTGTTGAGGAAGGGTTTGATCAGGGAAAGTTTGAGTCCTTTTGCAGTACCTACATTGTTAGCACCAAAGAAGGATGAAGAATGGATAACGTGTACAAACTCTAGAGAAATAAACAAGATCATAGTTAAGTATAGATTTTCTTTACCTAGGATGGATGATATCATGGATTGTTTGAGTGGAGCAAAATATTTCACAAAGATAGACTTGAAGAGTGGATACCATCAAATCGGGAATAGAGAAGGAGATGAATGGAAGATTGCTTTAAAGACAAATGAAGGATTGTATGAGTGGTTAGTGATGCCTTTTGGATTGAAAAATGCACCAAGTACTTTCATGAGAATTGATGAATGAAGTTTTGAAGAAATTCTTGGGTAAGTTTGTTATTGTATATTTGGATGATATTTTGATTTTTAGTAAGACAAAAGAAGAAAATTTGTGGAACCTAAGACAAGCATTGCAGAGACTGAGAGAAGAGAAATTGTTGATAAACATCAAGAAGTATAGTTTCATGAAGGAAGAATTGGTATACTTGGGATTTGTGATTTCTATGGAAGGGTTGAAGATGGACCCTAAGAAAGTAAGAGCAATTGTTGAATGGCCTACACCAGAGAGCATTGGAGAAGTTAGATCATTCCATGGATTAGCTAGTTTCTACTGGAAGTTCATCAGAAATTTCAATTCAGTATGTGACCCTATGACAGAGACAATGAGAGGAGACATGAAAGACTTTAAGTGGACATCAGGAGTAGACAAGAGTTTTGAATTGTTGAAGCAGAAAGTGACAGGGCAACCTATTTTGGCATTACCAGATTTCAATAAGGTATTTCAAGTAGATTGTGATGCAAGTGGAATGCAATTGGAGCAGTGTTAAGTCAAGAAGGTAGACATGTAGCATATTTCAGTGAGAAGTTGAATGATGCAAGTAGAAGATATTCAATTTAAGATGAGGAGTTCTATGTCATAATACAAGCCTTGAAGAAGTGGAAACATTACTTGTTGCCTAAGGAGTTTGTTTTGTATACAAATCATCAAGCATTGCAATATTTGAATAGTCAAGGAAAGTTGAATCAGAGACATATAAGATGGGTAGAGTTCATGCAGAGTTATACATTTCTATTGAAGCATAGGAGTGGAAAATCAAAGTTGCAGATGCATTGAGTAGGAGAAGAAACTTGTTGACAGAGATGAGAGTTGAAGTGTTGGGATTTGACGAATTGAAGAATATGTATGAGGAAGATCTTGATTTTGCAGAACCTTAGAAATCCTGTAAGGAATCTGTTGTGAAAAATAGGAGTAAGTGGTTGGATTATTTCATTTAGGAAGATATGTTTTTCAAAGCAAATCAGTTATGCACACCTAGAAGTTCCATGAGAGATAATTTGATCAAAGAGAAGCACAATGGTGGATTTGCAGGACATTTTGGCATTGATAAAACAGTGGCTTTGGTAAGTGAAAATTACTTTTGGCCTTAGATACATAAGGATGTTAGGAAATGTTTGCAGAGTTGTAGAGTTTATCAAGTTGCAAAAGGGAGTAGTCAGAATACTGGATTGTATAAACCTTTGACAATATTGGAGAGACCTTGGGAAGACATAAGTATGGATTTTGTAAGGGGAATGATGAAGACACAAAGAGGACATGCTTCAATATTTGTAGTGGTGGACGGATTTTCAAATATGGCATTATTCATACCTTGTAAGAAGACAACTAATGTAGTGCATGTAGTTGACCTATTTTTCAAGGAGATTGTGAAATTGCATGGATTACCTCAGAGCATAATTTTAGATAGAGACACAAGATTTCTTGGATATTTTTGGAAGACACTTTGGAAGAAGATGAAGATAGATTTGAAGTTTAGTTTAGCATTTCACCCACAAACTGATGGACAGACAGAGGTAGTGAATAGGAGTTTGGCAAACTTGTTGAGATGTTTGGTTGGAAAGAAGGCAGGAAGTTTGGATTTGATTCTTTCACAAGCAGAGTTTGTAAACAATAATTCAGTGAATAGGAGTACCAGAAGAACACCTTTTGAGATAGTTATCAGAGTAAACCCTAGAGGAGTGGAAGAATTGAGTGATATCAACATGGAAGATAAGAGAAGTGTAGAAGCAAGAGAATTTGTAGGACACATGGAGACAGTGCATAATCAGGTGAAGAAGCAGTTGGAGGAGATGAACAATAAGTATAAAGAGCAAGCAAATGAGAAGAGAAGACATAAGGAATTTGTAGTTGTAGATGAAGTGATGGTATACTTGAGAAAAGAAATATTTCCAATTGGGACATATAACAAGTTGAAGATGCAGAAGTTTGGACCATGTCGGATACTCATAAAATTTGATTCAGGAAATGCATATGAAGTGGAGTTACAGGAGACATTGGGCATATCACCTATTTTCAACATTGCAGATCTATATCAGTATCATGAAACAAAGTTCAGTGACAACATTGATGAGGACTTGAATAAGTAGTTACCACAACAAGCACCAGAGCAAATTGAAGACATCTTAGATAGAAAAGTTGGGCACAACACCAGAGGAAGTCAATACAATGAATACCTTGTGAAGTGGAAAGGCCGACCAAAAGAGGATTCATCTTGGATTTCTCAAGCTAATGTGGACCATCTTGGTTTTCCTCTAGCCCCAAAAAAGTGAGGGACTCACTTTTTCAATAACCCCAAATGTCTGATGTAGGAGCATCCATAGTTTAAGAGAAATCTTGCATCAACCATAAACATTTGCATTTCAATTTGTTTCTTTTCATTTTCCAGTTCAGTCAATAGCATTTTTTGTGTTTTGATCTACATTCTACCAAAGTTGCATTTTAGATCTTGCAGAGCTGGACTTAGCATCTAGACACATTTGTGCACATCGTATCCAAAATTTGGATCATTTGGATCAGGTACCAGTAAGATATTGCTATTAGAATACCAACTATTTTCTCAGAGAGCATCCTGACAGTCTCAAATAATCAGCTAAAGGAGAAGACTTGCAAAGCATTTCACAACTTGAGAAGTTAAAAGACACATCATCCAATGTTGTTTGGTTCATGGCCAACCTTCCTTGAGATCCACACATCATCCCATTCATTTTTGGAGGAATTCTATTACTTTAGGTCTGACCTATCCACCTACACATGTTACAACTCTTCATTGAAGTTTGTGATCTTCCTTGGCTAACACTGATGCAGAGTGGGACGCAACGGAGGCTAACTAACAGGAAGGAGTAGCCAACAATACAAACAGCATGATAAAATTCTCTATCGGCTGAACATCATCATCATATTTCCTAGAAACACCAACAGCATCATCACATTTCAACAGCATCATCATATTTCGGATGATCGCCAATATCCTCCCGTCGACTACTATTTACCTCCTCCGTTTGTCGCCTATCATCATCATCATGATAATCAACGGGCGCAAACATCCTCCGGTTGCACTGTTCATCGGGTGCCAAATACAAGCGGCATCATCATGATATCCGATATCACCTTCATCAGCAGGATATCCAAATATCCGGTTGTTCCAAATATCCTGATGACGTTCCACTTCAACAACTTGCCTTCGATGCTCCACTGCCCGACGATACAAGCAACAGCATCATGATATTGTTCATCCGGTTCCTCGAAACCTCCTGATGATGCTAATACAACTTCCTGCCTACGCCGATACCTTACCACTTAGTGACAACAGGATAAACTCGCATTGAGGGATTTCTAAATATCCTGATGATGATGACGTCATATCCTGATGACGATGATGTCACACATCATCCTGATGAACTCTTCAACACTTAGCCAAAAAAACTTAACTTTCACACCCGCATCCATGAGCGATATGCGGATGATGAACCTCCCCGAGAGATGATCCTGACTGCGATATATACACTGAGTATATATCCAACTCAAAACATCATGATGCACTTGCAACATGCAAACTTCAACAACTTCACGACCCGATCCTGATGGCGATGCATTCACAGATGACGGTGTGGCTCGTTCCGACTGGAAACGCACATGTAGACTCCTGTGTATCCTTCCACTGCATGTAAGCACTCCGAACCACTCTATTTCACAAAGATCATGTGACGACCGGGCCGGATCACCTTCAAACCAAAATCTAACAACTTATCTTCTAGACCTAGCACATGAGGATGCTAGGCTGCTTCACAGCATGCTCCTAACTGATCTCCTGAATAATGCAATGCAGAAACAGAAAACACAAATGCAAACTAAGCTATGATATAGGACCATTCCACCGATTTGCAGGATCAACCGGTGGAAGGGTTGAAAGTGCCCATTAACTTGCAAACGGAAAGGAAATCAACACAAATAGAACTGATACAACCAGATAATGCAAAAGATGAGATCTTATTCAATTGAAATTCAATGTCCTGAATACAGCTTCACAATGTCTGAACTGATCACCAGTACAGCATATCACCAGTACTACTGAACATGACAACTATCAAAATCAAAATGAACTGTCAAAATGAACTCAATGTCTCTAAACCCTAACAGATCGAAGGTATATATAACAAATCCTTCGAGTACTACTAACTTCACTTCCCAGCGGCTGGGAGCTTCCAAGCGGCTGGGAGAGAGGACAGCTCAGACTATCTTATCCCGATCTCTAACTGCCTACACATACTCCTATGCTGAACTAATACATAGCATCGGTCCAGTGGACCTTATTACATGATAAAGTCAAACATACTAAAAATAGCCTACTGCCCTGTCATCATGCTGATAACTATCCTACATCCTGATCATGTATGTCATCATGCGGACCTATATCCTGATCATGTGCGGGTGCTCCTGCACCATACTCCCCAAAAGAAGAAATCTCAAGTCCACTTGAGATGAGAGTATCGAGGTTGGCACCATGCTTCTGTATCTGTTCTGCAGTCATCCATACGGCTTCAGAAGTCGGCCGTCCCTTCCAAGAGACGAGGTACTCCAAGTACTTCTTGTTCCTGGTCTGTTTGACCACTCTAGTGTCCAAAATCTGCTGTATCTGTGGGGGATCATGTTGAGGAATGTCTTCAGCAACTGTATCCTGTAGAATATCCTGACCTGCATCTGGATTAGCCTTGTATGGAGTTAAATCACATACATTGAAGATAGGAGATAAACCGAGATCAGGTGGGAGTTGGATCTTATAAGCATTCTGTCCATGCTTTTGCAAAATCTGACATGGTCCAACTTTCTTTTGCATGAGCTTAGTATACTTCCCTTTAGGAAGCCTGTCTTTCTTCAAGTGAACCCAAACCAAATCTCCAACAGCAAATTGAACATCCTTCTTCTTCTTATCAGCATACTCCTTATATTTCAAAGTGGTTTGCTGGAGTTGGGTCTTAACCTGATCATGAACTTCCTTGATTGCTTCAGCAAAAGCTTCTCCATCTGCACTAACAGGATCTGCTGTAGGTAGCTCTCGCAACTCTAAAATACCTCTGGGATGCATTCCATACACTACCTGAAAAGGCGATTTTCCTGTGCTCCTGTTGACAGTATCATTATATGAAAACTCAGCTTGAGACAGAATATTGTCCCACTTCTCTCCATGCTGTTTTGTCAAGCATCTAAGTAGATTCCCCAAAGAACGGTTCACAACCTCAGTTTGTCCATCCGTTTGAGGATGATATGCAGAGGAAAAAGACAAATTGGTTCCCAGCTTCCTCCATAGGGTTCTCCAAAAGGGACCCACAAACTTCACATCTCTGTCTGAAACTATGCTCAAAGGCAACCCATGAATTCTGACAATTTCCCTGAAGAATAAATCTGCAATATATGAGGCATCTGCAGTGGTTTTGCATGGCAAGAAATGTGCCATTTTACTGAACCTATTGTTGGTCATGATGTTAGTCATTCACAAACATAGAATAAAAGTTACACAACAACCTTTACTCATCTTGAAAGATACGATGAATTCAAAGAATTCATGATCCCAAGTCTCCGTTGATTAGGTCTTAATCTACTGACGTTACTCAGTGGTTGATGTGTGTTGCTGTTTTCCATTCGGGGGCCTTACGTGTTTCTGCACTGTTCATCATCATCTTCTTCAGATATCCTGCTCTGGATGTTCGCTCTGCATCAGTCTTCGATAATTTCTACCTCTGCACTGTAAATTTGGTCAAATAATGAGCATACAGGCTGATATTTGCATGATTTCTACCATTATTTATGATTCTTTGCATGATATTTTCAATACTACATGCATTTAACCCAAATATGCTAAGGATCTTCAGTTACCTACGGGATTTCAGCATATTTCACTGTTTCTGCTTGTTATTTATCATGATTTGCAGTTATGGTGATGAATTAATGAAATAAAAAAAAAAGAAAAGGGTTAGAGAGTGAGATTCCTAAAATTACTGGACTTAGATCACTGATTCACGTACCAGCCCCCATACTTGCAATGAAAAGAAGGAAAACTAGAAATCATACTTCACCAGGACATTCCACAAATCCGCATGATCTAGTGCAAAGCTTCAAAGGAAAGTTGACAACAACATGTAATGAAATGAAAGCGCTTCCAGTTGAACACAGCATTCACCAGTACATATCCAGAAATCAACAGAAGATTACGTAAAATTTACAATCAGGATGTAATCTGGAACTTCATATTCATTCAGTATGCTCAAGAACAGGTACATTTACAGTGATCTGAAGAAAGAACCTTGACATTTCAACAATTCTATCCTCATTAGTCTCAGCAATCTGATCTCCTAACTTATTCTACAGTAATTGACTCTTGCGCCAGATGCGTCTATGTATTCTAATGTATTCCCCCCCCTTTTTTTTACAAATGACAAGCTCTGGATGTTATATAGAACAACTGCCAGAAAACGGTTACAATGATCCAAGGATCAGGATCCTCTCATAACAAACAACGGCCCAGATGAAAAGCACATGCTTCGTCAGTTAGCAAATGTACAGCTGGCACAGAATATTCCAGCATCTTCAACTTGATTCGGTCTCCAGCTGGCGAACAGCATATTTGACAATATCCTCCTCATGTCTGGCCCATGTTGACTCCATGCACAACTTTGTAATGCTCAGCTTCAGCAGCACCATGATCTCAATGTTCAGCTTCAGCGGCATCATGATCTCAACGTTCATCTTCAGCAGCATCATGATGATTTCCTGCAAGTAAACAGACAAACATAAGGTTCATCATCATCATGATAAACAACAGGAAGTAAACACCTTATTAAACATACCTCCCCATGTGCAGCTACAGGCAATCAGGTCTTACCTGTGAAAAATATGCACTAAATGCATAAACAGCAAGAAAACAACCAGGTCAACCCTCGTTGACCAAAATCAGGCAGTCAGGCTCCTCAAATTTCCATCGCTTCATGCCTTTGCCCATTTTCTTGCATATCGGGTTCGAAATATGATGATGATGACCCAGACTATACAAGGAAATAAACGCCTTTCAACCATCCTTAGAAACCGGCCTTGCATCATCATCATATTTGTATCGGGGGGACTACATATGATCAGGGTGACAATTTTACCTTAGGCCGACGGCAACAGTTATACTGACGCCAAAAATATCATGATGATGACCAACTGTAAATCCTCAAAGCGGCCGCAGGATATCATAAAATATGATGATCCTCCCTTCCTAATGCTCTGATGAAAAGCACATCAGGATGTTCTGTTTGTTTTTTTTGCACACTCG
The DNA here is from genome assembly GCA_027924645.1 of Cunninghamia lanceolata. NCBI lineage: Eukaryota > Viridiplantae > Streptophyta > Pinopsida > Cupressales > Cupressaceae > Cunninghamia > Cunninghamia lanceolata. The sequence goes on from BSBN01000320.1 coordinate 11,482,618, forward strand.
GGAAAGAAAGACATCGTCATCATCATCATGATGAAGACAAACAGGAGGACCCAGAAAATGATCCTGCCGCCGAGGAAAAATCATGATGACGTCATCGTCATCATCATGCTTCACTAAAATGCAAAGGGGTGACGTCATCGTCATGCTTCGTTAAGATCAGGAGGTAAATGGAATATCGGGTTCCCCCTAAGGAAGATGATCAGGTGGAAAGCAATATGACCCCATTCGGCCAAGGCAATCCGCCCGAAAGATCAGGATGATGATGGTCATCATCATCATATACGCACCGGGCGATCTAAGATATGATCCCGCTGAAAGTCCTGAGGACGCCATCAGGATATCCGGGGCTTATGTTAATCCTCGAAGATGACGTCATCGTCATCATCAGATTGGCGAAATGGATCACGCCTCGGAAAATATCCTGCCGAAGGACAAAGGTGATGATGACGTCATCGTCATCATCATATTTGTAAAAGGTTATACTCGTTGGCAGGATGATATTACGAACTGTTGGGAAAGATGAACAAGATCATGATGATGATGTTCAACATGACCTAAGACATGAAAAACATCCTCCGCTTCGAAAGATAAGGTGATCATCATGATCATGCAAAAGGAGGTCAGGAGGATATTAGGAAATGCCGGGCCTCGAAATATCATGATGATGCTCGCAATGTGAGAAAATCATGACGCTGACAATGCTTCTAAGGTTACTCGACGGGTAAAACACACTAGCACTTAAGATTGACGTCCGGATGTTTCGGGACTGCATGATTTTCATCAGGTGATAAAGTAAGATCATGATGATGACCTTTGTCGATATAAAAGACCGCCTGACGGGAAAAGATTACAACGACTTAAACTTGACGTCCGGATGTTTCGACCTCAGGATATTATCGGGGGGCTTTTCAAATATCATGATGATGATGTTCACACAGCAATTATCAGGTTTGACCAAAACTTTGACTGCTCACAACTCCCTCATATGGACGAATTTTCAAGTGATGTAAAAGGCAAACCTGCCTGGAATTTCAAGCTCTTTCTAACCATGAAGTCACAGAAACAAAATATGAACTTTGAAAAACTAACCTCATGATGACAACCTACCTCATCCTGACCTTCATGATGATGATGCACCTGACTTACTTTTACCAAACCGCCAGAAACAGACAACACAAGCCAAAACAAAAGCTGGGTCCCTGTTTTGCCAAGTCAAAATGGGGCGTGTTGTGTAACCACACAACAACTTGCCACCAAAGAAAACAACAAAATTCAAATGATTCAAGTGATGTGATCATATTCATCTATAGTGTTCTAATTCTGTCTAAGTAAATCATCATGATCCTTGAATGATAAAATTTCATTATGGTGATAAAGCTAACAAAGGATCAGGTGTGTGCAGATGATTAATTATCCTCATCTTGAAAGCAAGTTGAAAACATAAGTAACTGGTGTTAAACTACATAGTTGGAGATCATCCCTCATAGCCAACCTGGATAGAGCCTTGCTGCCAGCAGGTGTCTATAACCCCGGCAAGGTTATCTATACAATCTCCCTAAGTAGAGCCCCACTGCCAGCAGGCGTCCATAGCCTCGGTAGAGTTACTTAGGTGGCCTAATTTTATTTTGTTTCTGATTTTCCTTTAAAAATTTAAATTTGATATCATCATGTCTGCTCATTTGTACAAGGTGTAGTCACTTGCAGCTTTAGGTTGGAGATTGTATTGGTAGCAAGGGAGTCCCTTTAGATTTTTCACTTAACACCTATACTCATATCCTCAACAAACCCAAGGCTGTTAGGTGTTTCATTGTGTTTGATTCACTTTGGACAAGAAAAAGTACCCTGATGAAAAGACATCATAAACCTGATCATGAGTATTTATCAGAATGAATTACAATCTATATCTAAATCTGATCTCATCACTTGAATCCTAACAATTTAGTTATTTTCTTAGGTGATGAAGTGCATCATCCTGACTTACCAGAACAAGGTCTCAACCAACAAAACAACAAGCAAACACTGTACAAACAACTATACAAATATACAATATGATACACAGGACTGCCATGAGGTCACTCAGGCCTGGAAATAATGTTTGAGGAATTGTCCATTGACTGGCAATGGGACATCCTCACCTGTCAGGTTCTTAAGCCTATAAGTGCTGTCTCCTAAAATTTCAGAAATCTGAAAGGGACCTATCCATAGTCTGTCAAACTTACCATGATCACCTTTCCTTTCATGGGCCTTATCCCACATCAGGACTAAATCTGATATCCTGAAAGCTTTAATTCTGGCTCTCTTGTCAAACCAGCGTTTGACAACAGCTTGATGTTTTGCAAATTGGTCAATTGCTTGGTTTCGTTTTTCTTCCAGATGCATCAACTGAAGCAACCTGACTTCTTGTTTATTATCTATGCCTAGATAGTCTTGGGCAAACTGCAGAGTAGGAATTTTCAAGTTTACAGGGAGGATAGGATCTACCCCATATACTAGCTGGAAAGGTGAGTTTCCTAATGCAATTTTCATTCTAGTTCTGTCTACCCATAAGGCATATTTCAGAAATGAATTCCATTCCCTGGGATTTTTCTCTATCAATTTTCTTATGATACTCAGTAAATTCTTATTGGTGGATTCTGCTAATCCATTTCCCTGGGGATAGTAATTGGATGAGAACTTAAGTATAATCCCATGATCAAAAGCCCAACTTGACAATTTAGTGGAAATGAAGGCAGAACCATTATCACTTACCAATGCATAAGGAGTTCCATACCTGGTGACAATGTTGCTTTCCAGAAATTTAATGACATCATCAGCAGTACAAGTTTTGCTGCTGATAGCCTCAGTCCATCTGGTACAATAATCAGTGACTGTTAGGACATACCTCTGGCCTGAAGAAGATGGAGGATTGATTGGTCCTATGAAATCCATGCCCCATTGTGCAAATGGGCGCTCCTCCATCACCGGCTGCAATGGTTGTGCAGCATATTTTTCTCTGTTGGCAGCAACCTGGCAAACATGACAGCATTTAACATGATCAGCTGTGTCTTTAAAAATTGTAGGCCAGTAATATCCTGCTCTGAGGATTGCATGTGTGGTGGCCAACGCTGACCCGTGGGCAGTTCCAAACTTGTCATGTAGCTCTGTCAAAACTTTATTAGCTTCTGGTTTCTCTAAGCATCTCAGGTATATCCCTTCATAATTCTTTTTAAACAGGGCTCCTCCCTTCATCATATATTTCTGGGATCTCATCTTCAAGGCTCTTCTCTGTGAAGCCTGCATCCTCAAAGGACATCTTCCAGTGATCAGGATGTGCCTGATGTCTGAATACCATTCATTATTGTCATTCTCATCTATCACATACTGCTGACTGATGATGTTTGGATCAGTTTCAGATATCATCTGGCTCAGAGCCTGTCCTCTTACTAGCTTCATGGGTGTGATCTCCATGTCATATTCTTGTAGTACCGTAATCCATTTGGCCCTTTTTTCACCAGGTTCACTCTGCATCAGCAGCATCTTTACTGCTGCATCTGGTACCACAGCAATCACTTTGCTCCTCAGTATATAATGTCTGAACTTTTTTACTGCTCTGACTAATGCAAGTGCCTGTCTTTCAACATCTACATATCTCAATTCAGCATCCCTGAAAGGACAGCTCATGAAGGCAATTGGTTTCTCTTCTTTATCTTCATTTCTTTGAGTTAACACTGCTGCAGAAGTATGTTCTGAAGCAAATGAGTAGATGTAGAAATCTTTTGTATAATCTGGACTAATGAGGACAGGAGCATCTGAAATGGCCTTCTTTATATCTTCAAAAGCAGCTCTGGCTTCTGGTGTCCAGTCAATTTGTGCATCTTTTTTCAACATGGCATTCATTGGTCTGACAATCTCAGCAAAACCAGTGATGAACTTCCTTACAAAATTTATCTTACCAAAATAAGATTTAAGCTCCTTTTTGCTTCCTGGAAGTGGTAATTTCATAATAGATTCCACCCTGTCAGGATCAATGATAATCCCATCTTCTGTGATTAGGTGGCCTAGTAACTTTCCTGTTGTTACCCCGAATATGCACTTCTTGGGATTCAAAGATATTCCATATTCTTCACACTTCTTTAGCACACTTCTGAGGTCAGCAACATGATTTCCCCTTTCTTTGGAGAACACTGTCAGGTCATCCATGTAGATGACTATACATTTTCCTATTAAGCCTCTGAAGGCTATGTCCATTGCTCGCTGGAATGTAGCTCCAGCATTTATCAATCCAAACGGCATACGTCTATATGCAAATATCCCCCATTTTGTGGTGAAGGCAGTCTTTAATCTGTCAATTTTGTCAACCATCACTTGGTTGTATCCTGAAAACCCATCCAAGAAGGACATCATCTTGGCTCCATTTACCATCTGCAGAACCTCATCCAAAGAGGGTAAAGGATAATTATCCTTTTCTGATGCTCTGTTCAGGTTCCTGAAATCCACACACAATCTGATGTCTCCATTCTTCTTCCTGACTGGTACCAGATTTGCCACCCAAGTGGAGTGCCTTACCGGAAATATTATCCGGGCATTCAACAACTTCTTGACCTCCTCAAGGATGATGGGCTCAAGCAGAGCATTGACTGGTCTCTGCTTCTGTCTGAAAGGTTTTGCATCTGGCTTGAGGGGGATAGTATGAGTTATGACAGAAGTGTCATACGTCTTCAGCTCGTCATAAGTCCATGCAATTACATGTATATAATCCTTAAGGGCTTGAGTTATTCCATCTAACTCTTCAGGTGTACAAACCTTACCCAACAAGACATTCTTCTTGCAATCAGCTTGTCCAATATTCACCTGTGAATATTGACCTCCATCTGCCTTGGGCAGATCCTTATGTTTGAGCATATTATCCAGATCAAAGGCTCTTTCTAACTCAATCATACCTTTGGGAATTGTGTTGCCAGGCAACTCTAAAATCTCATCTTCTTCCCAGACATGATCTTCCATACCATTTTCATCTATGATCTGAGCTTCAAATACATCTCTGTTTGATATGAAGTCCAGGATGTGTTGATCATCATCAAACACTTGGAGATTGGTCACATTGTCAGGTACCGAAGGTACTGACACCAATTCTACTGCAAATCTCTTCAGACCAGATATAGACAGTGGTTCCAGCGTACTGGCGGCCTGAGCAAGTGCATCTGCCCTTTGGTTCTGTTCTCTTGGCACATGAACGATGTTGAAGGCATCAAAGTCTTCAATCAGGTCCCACACACGATGTCTGTAATTTGACAGCTTTCTGTAGTTACAAGAGTAAATCCCTCGTACTTGTCTCACAACTAGTTCTGAATCTCCAAAGACATGCAGGATCTTCACCTTCTTCTTATGTGCAAACAACAGTCCATGAATCAGAGCTTCATACTCTGTGACATTATTAGTGCAGGGGAACTGCAATCTGTAAGCTGCTAAATGGGATTTCCCTGATGGATCAGTAAGATCAATCCCTACTCCAGAACCTTGCTTAGATTTGGATCCATCAAACCTCAGGATCCAAGGCTTATCTTCAGCAGGACATTTATTTGAACCTTCCTTTTTCTTTGCAGCTCTGGCTGCTGCTCCGCCTGATATCCACCTTAACTTAGGTGTGTCATCTTCAAGCTTCTTCTTTCCTTTATCTGATGAGCCTGATGGCTTTTCTGTTTTCTCTTCCATCCTAGCAGGAGGATGATGCTCAGCACATACAGCTGCATGCTTCTTCAAAATGTGCAAGCACAGTGAGCAAGTGGTTTCTGAGTGAGGTGCCTCATGCAGCCTACACCAACTTTTGATTAAAACCTCCTGGGGAGATCTACACTGTTGTGTTATTTTCTTTATTTCTTTGACCAGAAATTCTTCGAACTTCGTCAGGTCACTGCCTTTATCCTCATCAGACAACTCGTAATCCGGTTCCATGAAGCAATCACTACCAGGAGTGATCTTTTCCTTTCTCGCATCATTTGTCTGATTGGACACCAGGATCTCTTCTGTTTTTCGGATATGATCTTCATCAGGATCCATCGACCCTTCTGTTCCTGCAGAAGACAAATAAAAATTAGTATCATCATCATCATCAGATGTAGCACTTACCTCGGAATATGATGATGATGCCTCACTATACGTCTGCTCCAGCATGATCATGTCCAAGCATGGTTCGCAAGTCTTTTCCGAGTGTGCTTCTCCATGCAATCTGCACCATCCGTCAATCAAGATATCATTAGCAGGTATATTTAATAATTGACAACGTTTTATCTGAGTAGATAAATGCATCTGAAAATCCCTGAAGCGATCTATTTCATTGTCATTATCAGGATCATTATTAAGTTCTACAACTGGCACATCCTCATGATAATCATCATCATGATGATGATGAACATCAAGCATCAGGACCTCTTCTATTTGGACAGTTTGCGGCCTGATGTGATAAACTCCAGGTTCTACGTTTACATACATGATCTCATTGGTTCTGTTATATTCGGTGATCATATGTTTCATCCTAGGCTCAGCATCAATCCTGATCTGATTAGGTATACCTTTCCATGGCAACCACATGTGACTGAAGTCTGTGGACATGTATCCGTTAAGCGTTTTAGACCAGTCCCGGCTAAGCAACATCCCGTATGTATCAGGTATGTCAACTACCTGAATGTCAATGTAATACTGGATCCTAGGATCAGACGCTAGCTGCATGTGAATATGAGTGAGTTCTCCTACGACACTTACTTCTGTTTTGTCCAGTTGAGTGACTTTCTTTAAGGATTTAGCAGGATGCAGTCCTAATGCGTTGCATATTGACAAAGGCATGACATTAGTTGAGGCTCCTGAATCAACTAAGCAGTTGTGCAAATTCTTACTGAACATTCTTATGGTGAGGAGAAACGGAGGTGATTCAGTTTTATCTCTGTACAAGGTCATGTGAGAGGTTTCAGCAGCTTGGACTGTGGCTGACACTTTGGGCTTGACAGTGTTATCTTTAGCAGTATGGTCTCTGCTATTGGATTGACTCGAAAGGTGATTATCCTCTTTAGAAGCAGGATCATCCAACGATTTCATGAATGCCTTTTTGATGGCAGGAGTTTTCAGTAACTCAGATAGGGACAGGCTGATCTTGATTTTCTTCATTTCATCAGCCAAATAGCTGACTAACTTGTCAGATTCATGAGGTGCATTTGCAACTTTTGTTCCTGTGTTTTGAGGAGACAAGTACTGAGCATTCACCTTAGGGAACCCAGGGTTATTGCTAGCCTTAGGATCAGGGGGTGTGTTGAAGTTGTTTGGAGGTAGAGATGATGTCAATGGACCAGCAGGTCTGTTGGCATTACTCCTCAGGTTATAATTATGCTTACCAGGGTATTGCTGCTGGTATGCATGTACTTCCTCATGCTCTCTTGTAGGTTCATTTTCATCCTCAAAAGGGAAGACATATTTTGCTTCAAAGGTTAAGGCAGATTCTTCACAGGTCTGATCATAATCCTGATGAGGTTGATTAGTGTAGGTTTCCAGCACAAAAGCTGAGTCATATCCACAAGGAACTATTTCATTTCCTTCTGCCTGAGGTGGATTTCCAGAAGTATTAGACACTTCAGTCTGAAAGATGCTGGCAGCAATCCTAAATTGTGGACAATCTAATTCTGCATGTGCATTGGTGTTGTGGATCCTGCACCAATTGGTAAGAGCTGCTTCAGCAAGATTGACTCTAGTAGTCTGTTTGGCTTCACCAGGAGGCTGATTGTCTAGGGGTGATGGTAATGAACCATTATTTGGCCTGGAGTTCCACACTCTAGGCTGCCTAGGAGGATTATTGTTATTTGCAGCATTACTGTTGAAGCTATTGTTGTATCCTCTGTCAGGGTAATTTGGTCTGTCATTGGAATAACTCCTATTCTGACCTGACTGTGAATAAAACCCTTGATTTCTCAAGTGTGTTACTTCTGTGGTGAGCTTTCTCAACTGAGCAGCAATTTCTTTGATTTCCTCTTTCTCCTCTTGAACTTTGGCCACTACATTTTCAGTCTGAGGCTGGAAAAAGGAAGATCCATGGTTACTGTGGGATAGGTCTGTACCCTGAGGTGTCTGAGTATGTGCAGGATATTGTGGCAATTGGCCATTTCCATTAGGAGGAGGCATGATACTCAATGGAGGTACTTGCAAAGGTGCAGGCATGATTGCTGGGGGCATCACTGCTCCATTTGGATATTGTGCAGGATATTGTGAAGGATAAGCTGCAGGATACTGTGCTGGATATTGTGACTGCATGCCAGGCAAAGCAGGGAATGCTATATTTGGAGTAGGAGCAGGTATCAGCTGTTGATTTACCTTGATAGCTTCTTGAAAAGCTCCTGTCAATGTGGTGATCGCAGGATGTGTTCTCCTGATGAACATGGCGGTTAATGGATCCAAGGCTGAATAATAAATACTTCTAGCAGCATCATCAGCCACCACATATGGGGTAACTAGCTTGGACAACATTTTCTGGAACCTAGCATTGAAATTTGCAATAGGTTCATGCTCCAATCTCTTGATTGTGGCAAACAGGTGGTAATTCATGGATGGATCAATAGGGACCTTGAATCTGTCAAGAAAGGCCTTCTCTAAGACAGCCCACGAACCTACAGAAGATTGACCAAGACTGATGAACCAATTATAAGCCTCTTCCCCTAAGGAAAAAGGGAATAATCTGCACACCACATCCTGATGCTCTATTCTGGCTCTGCAGCAAGCTTCTTTAAACGTCCTGATATGATCATCCGCATCCTGATAAGGATGGTATTTTGGACAAAGCTTGTCCGGATACTTTGGTAACTCATGGTACGCAGTAAAGGTCAATGGTGATTCTGCTGCAAAGAACGACATTGCAACCTGAAGGGGCTGGACTGGTGGTGCAGTTGGCTGAGGTTGGACTAAAGGTATACCCTGAGGTTGAGCAGAAGGTGTCACTGGTATATCTGAAGGTATTTGCAAACCAACAGGAGTTACAGGAGGAGATCCTGGTGAAGCTCTGGACGTACTAGACTCTGAAGTATGGTGAACGTCTACAGTCTTAGGTCTAAAACCTCTGACAGGCAATTCTTCGAAAATTTCACTATGTCTAGACCTGGTATTTATCCTGTGAGCCAGGATTTCTCGATTTGGAGGCCAATTAGCTGAAACTTTGCAAATATTGGCTGGACTCCACCGGACGAGGTGATATTTGCGGTCAACTTGCAAATCAGACTGAATATTTGCGCAATATTTGCGAAGATACTGCAAATATGGCAGGATATTGGGATATTTCGACCGGTAGCACCAGATCTCACGCGTCTAAGGCTCAAATCCTCAAAGCTTGAACAAATTTATGCATCTTTGGCCAATATTTAGTGAATTTAAAGAAATCTACTGCAAAGCTTGCAATATTTATGTGAAATTTGGAAATCTTTACACAGAATGTGCAAATACAAACTTGTCGCAGCAAATATTTACGCAATTTGATGAAATTCACAAACGATCTGAAGTTACCTTACTCTGAACGTTATCAAACCTGGAAATACTGATGATGAATGTGATCTTCAATCCTTGGCCCTCCTTCTAGCGCCAATTTATGTTGGTCATGATGTTAGTCATTCACAAACATAGAATAAAAGTTACACAACAACCTTTACTCATCTTGAAAGATACGATGAATTCAAAGAATTCATGATCCCAAGTCTCCGTTGATTAGGTCTTAATCTACTGACGTTACTCAGTGGTTGATGTGTGTTGCTGTTTTCCATTCGGGGGCCTTACGTGTTTCTGCACTGTTCATCATCATCTTCTTCAGATATCCTGCTCTGGATGTTCGCTCTGCATCAGTCTTCGATAATTTCTACCTCTGCACTGTAAATTTGGTCAAATAATGAGCATACAGGCTGATATTTGCATGATTTCTACCATTATTTATGATTCTTTGCATGATATTTTCAATACTACATGCATTTAACCCAAATATGCTAAGGATCTTCAGTTACCTACGGGATTTCAGCATATTTCACTGTTTCTGCTTGTTATTTATCATGATTTGCAGTTATGGTGATGAATTAATGAAATAAAAAAAAAAGAAAAGGGTTAGAGAGTGAGATTCCTAAAATTACTGGACTTAGATCACTGATTCACGTACCAGCCCCCATACTTGCAATGAAAAGAAGGAAAACTAGAAATCATACTTCACCAGGACATTCCACAAATCCGCATGATCTAGTGCAAAGCTTCAAAGGAAAGTTGACAACAACATGTAATGAAATGAAAGCGCTTCCAGTTGAACACAGCATTCACCAGTACATATCCAGAAATCAACAGAAGATTACGTAAAATTTACAATCAGGATGTAATCTGGAACTTCATATTCATTCAGTATGCTCAAGAACAGGTACATTTACAGTGATCTGAAGAAAGAACCTTGACATTTCAACAATTCTATCCTCATTAGTCTCAGCAATCTGATCTCCTAACTTATTCTACAGTAATTGACTCTTGCGCCAGATGCGTCTATGTATTCTAATGTATTCCCCCCCCTTTTTTTTACAAATGACAAGCTCTGGATGTTATATAGAACAACTGCCAGAAAACGGTTACAATGATCCAAGGATCAGGATCCTCTCATAACAAACAACGGCCCAGATGAAAAGCACATGCTTCGTCAGTTAGCAAATGTACAGCTGGCACAGAATATTCCAGCATCTTCAACTTGATTCGGTCTCCAGCTGGCGAACAGCATATTTGACAATATCCTCCTCATGTCTGGCCCATGTTGACTCCATGCACAACTTTGTAATGCTCAGCTTCAGCAGCACCATGATCTCAATGTTCAGCTTCAGCGGCATCATGATCTCAACGTTCATCTTCAGCAGCATCATGATGATTTCCTGCAAGTAAACAGACAAACATAAGGTTCATCATCATCATGATAAACAACAGGAAGTAAACACCTTATTAAACATACCTCCCCATGTGCAGCTACAGGCAATCAGGTCTTACCTGTGAAAAATATGCACTAAATGCATAAACAGCAAGAAAACAACCAGGTCAACCCTCGTTGACCAAAATCAGGCAGTCAGGCTCCTCAAATTTCCATCGCTTCATGCCTTTGCCCATTTTCTTGCATATCGGGTTCGAAATATGATGATGATGACCCAGACTATACAAGGAAATAAACGCCTTTCAACCATCCTTAGAAACCGGCCTTGCATCATCATCATATTTGTATCGGGGGGACTACATATGATCAGGGTGACAATTTTACCTTAGGCCGACGGCAACAGTTATACTGACGCCAAAAATATCATGATGATGACCAACTGTAAATCCTCAAAGCGGCCGCAGGATATCATAAAATATGATGATCCTCCCTTCCTAATGCTCTGATGAAAAGCACATCAGGATGTTCTGTTTGTTTTTTTTGCACACTCGGGAAAGAAAGACATCGTCATCATCATCATGATGAAGACAAACAGGAGGACCCGGAAAATGATCCTGCCGCCGAGGAAAAATCATGATGACGTCATCGTCATCATCATGCTTCACTAAAATGCAAAGGGGTGACGTCATCGTCATGCTTCGTTAAGATCAGGAGGTAAATGGAATATCGGGTTCCCCCTAAGGAAGATGATCAGGTGGAAAGCAATATGACCCCATTCGGCCAAGGCAATCCGCCCGAAAGATCAGGATGATGATGGTCATCATCATCATATACGCACCGGGCGATCTAAGATATGATCCCGCTGAAAGTCCTGAGGACGCCATCAGGATATCCGGGGCTTATGTTAATCCTCGAAGATGACGTCATCGTCATCATCAGATTGGCGAAATGGATCACGCCTCGGAAAATATCCTGCCGAAGGACAAAGGTGATGATGACGTCATCGTCATCATCATATTTGTAAAAGGTTATACTCGTTGGCAGGATGATATTACGAACTGTTGGGAAAGATGAACAAGATCATGATGATGATGTTCAACATGACCTAAGACATGAAAAACATCCTCCGCTTCGAAAGATAAGGTGATCATCATGATCACGCAAAAGGAGGTCAGGAGGATATTAGGAAATGCCGGGCCTCGAAATATCATGATGATGCTCGCAATGTGAGAAAATCATGACGCTGACAATGCTTCTAAGGTTACTCGACGGGTAAAACACACTAGCACTTAAGATTGACGTCCGGATGTTTCGGGACTGCATGATTTTCATCAGGTGATAAAGTAAGATCATGATGATGACCTTTGTCGATATAAAAGACCGCCTGACGGGAAAAGATTACAACGACTTAAACTTGACGTCCGGATGTTTCGACCTCAGGATATTATCGGGGGGCTTTTCAAATATCATGATGATGATGTTCACACAGCAATTATCAGGTTTGACCAAAACTTTGACTGCTCACAACTCCCTCATATGGACGAATTTTCAAGTGATGTAAAAGGCAAACCTGCCTGGAATTTCAAGCTCTTTCTAACCATGAAGTCACAGAAACAAAATATGAACTTTGAAAAACTAACCTCATGATGACAACCTACCTCATCCTGACCTTCATGATGATGATGCACCTGACTTACTTTTACCAAACCGCCAGAAACAGACAACACAAGCCAAAACAAAAGCTGGGTCCCTGTTTTGCCAAGTCAAAATGGGGCGTGTTGTGTAACCACACAACACCTATCCACTACAACAAAGACACTGTCAAATCCTCTTCTGGTCCTTGGTAAACCTAAAACAAAATCCATACTGATGCTTTCCCATGGTCTGGAAGGAATGGGTAAGGGCTGGTATAACCCTGCATTAGTTGACCTGCCTTTAGCCTTCTGACAAATTACACAGGTTTCTACAAATTTCCTGACATCTGACTGCAACTTAGGCCAGAAATAATGCCTCCTGACCAGATCAAGAGTCTTGTCTAGACCAAAATGACCTGCCATTGCTCCACAATGTTTCTCCTTGATTATATTCAACCTCATAGAACATCTTGGGATACACAACTGTCCACCGTTGAACAACAATCCATCCTAGATCAGGAATTCAGAGAACTCAGCATGGTATTTCTCCCCAAAAGAAGTACAGACCTGATATATTTCTCCAAAATCAGCATCAGACTCATACATGGTCTTGAGTGAATCAATACCAACACTCTCTAACTGAATCTGATTGACTGTGAGAACTCTCCTGCTCAAGGCATCTGCAACTTTGTTTTTAACCCCTTTCTTATGCTTCAAGGTAAAAGTGAAAGCCTGTAGTGTTTCTACCCACTTCATATGTCTGTGGTTCAGCTTCTCCTGGCTGTTGATGAAACTCAAAGCCTGGTTGTCTGTGAAAACTATGAACTCCTTTGGCAACAGATAATGCCTCCATTTCTTTAGGGACTGAACTAAGGCATACATTTCCAGATCATATGATGAATACCTTTTCTTAGCATCATTGAGCTTTTCACTGAAAAATGCAATTGGTCTACCCTCTTGACTGAGTACTGCTCCAATGGCCATGTGACTGGCATCACACTCTACCTGAAAGATCTTGTTGAAATCTAGAAGTGCAAGGACTGGCTGCTATGCCACCTTCCTCTTCAATGCTTCAAAGGAATCATCTGCTCCTTGAGTCCAAACAAACCTGCACTTCTGTCCTCCTTTTATGGTATCCAACATGGGTGCGCAAATATGACTGAACCCTCTGATGGACTTTCTGTAGAAGGTTGCTAACCCATGGAAACTTCTGACTTCATTCATGGTCTGTGGAGTTGGCCAATTCAATATGGCACTCACCTTCTCCTTATCCATCTGCAGCTTTCCTTGTGAGATGACAAAACCTAAATAGGTGATCTCCTGTTTCATGAACAGACACTTGTCCAAGTTTATCATCAGCTTCTCTTCATGTAACCTTTTGAGAACCAGCTCTATATGCCTGAGATGTTCTTCTCTGGTGTTACTGAAAATCAGAATGTCATCTAAATACACTATGACAAACTTACCAATGAATTCCTTCAGAACCTCATTCATCAGCCTCATGAAAGTACTAGGGGCATTAGACAAACCAAATGGCATAACCTTCCATTCATATAATCCTTCATTTGTTTTGAATGCTGTCTTCCACTCATCACCTGGTCTAATCCTGATCTGATGGTACCCACTCTTCAAGTCTATTTTTGTAAAGTACTTAGCATTTCCCAAACAATCAAGTAAATCCTCAATTCTGGGGATTGGAAACCTATACCTGATTGTGATCTTGTTGATGGCTCTGGAATCTGTGCAAAGCCTCCAAGTGCCTTCCTTCTTTGGTGCTAGTACAGCTGGTACTGCACATGGACTCAGACTCTTCCCAATCAGACCTGAATTCATCAATTCTTCAATCTGCCTGGCTACTTCTGCATTCTGTTCTGGGGTAAGTTTATAAGCTGCTTTATTTGGAAGTGTAGACCCTGGAATCAAGTCTATGCAATGACTGATATCTCTGACAGGTGGTAGGGATCTTGGCATTCCCTCTGAGATAACACCTTTGTACTTATCCAATAACTCTTGGACAGCTGGGTCTATCAACCTTGGCTTCTTCTCTGTCTTGGCTTCTTGCTGTTGTTTCTTACTCATACAGGGGATCAGGGCATATGCAACTGCACCTTCTGCTGCTACTTCTTTCATGAACTGTTTGCCTTCCATCAGCATGACCTTCACTTCTTTGCCTTTAGACTTCTCCTCTTTCTCCTTCAATGGGAATAACGTTACTTCTTTACCATCTTTAGTGATTTTATAGGTGTTTTTAACACCATCATGCTGTGCCTTCAGATCATATTGCCATGGTCTACCAAACAAAAGGTTGCAAGCATCCATCTTGGTGATATCAAACAACAACTTATCCTTATATCCACCAATCTGAAACTCTACCCAAGCCTGCTCTTCTACAGTTGTCTGCTGACCTTGAGTAAGCCATGAGACTTTATATGGAGCTGGGTGAGGCAATCTCCTAAGCTTCAGCTTCACCACCATCTCTTCAGACACAAAGTTCTCAGTAGAACCAGAATCAATCAAAACCTTACACGCCTTACCTCCTGCTTTGCAAGTGGTTCTGAAAAGGGACTTTCTCTGAGGGGCTTCTTCATCAGGTACCTTCATGGTAGTCACTGTTCTTCTCATCATCAGGGACTCTCCACTTTCTGGATATCCATAATTCTCAGGACCATTCACACTCTGAAAATCATTAGAGCTTGTCCTACTTTGATTATCAGGTTCATTGACCAGATTTGTCCTCCTTTCTCCTGCTGAGCTTGTGGCCTTGTCTGGACATCTGCTGGCTATATGGCCTTGTTTGTTACAGTTGTAACATCTGATGGATCCTCTGCCCTGGGATCTTCCTCTGAAGGGTCTTCTACCTCTGAAGTTTCCTTGCTGACTGAAATTCTCTCTCTGATTCTGACTGTTGTTGCCCTTGCTATTGTCTTGACTGGACTCTCCTTGATATCCCTGTCCATGTCCTCTGCCTCTGAAAGGACTTCTTCCACCTCTTTGTTGTCTTCCTCTTCCTCTGTTGTTCTGATCTTGTTTTCTCTTCAGCTTTTCTTCCACTTTCAGTGCCAACTGAAAGCTTTTCTACACTGTATCTGGGTTATGCAGACTGAGATCTTCCTAAATATTAAACCGCAATCCATTAAGGTATCTGGCTACCTTTTCCTCTTCACTCTCTTTCACCTTGGTCTTCATACAGAGTTTCATGAACTCTTCTGTATATGAGCTGACATCTAGCTCCTTCTGCTTCAGGTTCTGCTTCCTCTTGTGTAACTGGATACTGTAATCCAAAGGAATATAAGCCTCCTTTACCAATTCCATCATCTTCTTCCATGTGGCAACTCTATGTTTTCCCTCCTGTACTCTATCATCCTGAACAAAGTTCCACCATGTCAAGGCAGCTTCTTTCATCTTTGACTGTGCTATCTTCACTCTCTGCTATTCTGGTATCTCCTCTGTCACAAAGAAATTGTTCAGACAGTCTATCCATTCCATTACTGAATCAGGGTCCATTTTACCTGTAAATACTGGCAAATCCAGCTTCACATCCATGGTTCTCCTCTCCATGGCCTTGAGGGCGTTCAACAGCGGCCTCTGGTCTGCAGGAACGACCTCCTCGCTCCAATTAGGGATATCTTCTTCTTCCCTATCATCTTCTCTACCAGAACCTACTCTGCTCCTCAACTTTGCTAACTCATCTTTCAACTCCTGATTCTGAGCCTTCACGGCCTTACTTTCTGCAATCTGTTTCTTCACCAGAACTACCAACTCAGCGTTGGTCATCTTTGTTGGAAACTCAGATGTTCCTTCTTCGTCTGACATCCTACCTTTCTTTTCCAAAAGATCCTAACCTTTGCTCTGATACCACTATGATGCAGAGTGGGATGCAACGGAGGCTAACTAACAGGAAGGAGTAGCCAACAATACAAACAGCATGATAAAATTCTCTATCGGCTGAACATCATCATCATATTTCCTAGAAACACCAACAGCATCATCACATTTCAACAGCATCATCATATTTTGGATGATCGCCAATATCCTCCCGTCGACTACTATTTACCTCCTCCGTTTGTCGCCTATCATCATCATCATGATAATCAACGGGCGCAAACATCCTCCAGTTGCACTGTTCATCGGGTGCCAAATACAAGCGGCATCATCATGATATCCGATATCACCTTCGTCAGCAGGATATCCAAATATCCGGTTGTTCCAAATATCCTGATGACGTTCCACTTCAACAACTTGCCTTCGATGCTCCACTGCCCGACGATACAAGCAACAGCATCATGATATTGTTCATCCGGTTCCTCGAAACCTCCTGATGATGCTAATACAACTTCCTGCCTACGCCGATACCTTACCACTTAGTGACAACAGGATAAACTCGCATTGAGGGATTTCTAAATATCCTGATGACGATGACGTCATATCCTGATGACGATGACGTCACACATCATCCTGATGAACTCTTCAACACTTAGCCAAAAAAACTTAACTTTCACACCCGCATCCGTGAGCGATATGCGGATGATGAACCTCCCCGAGAGATGATCCTGACTGCGATATATACACTGAGTATATATCCAACTCAAAACATCATGATGCACTTGCAACATGCAAACTTCAACAACTTCACGACCCGATCCTGATGGCGATGCATTCGCAGATGACGGTGCGGCTCGTTCCGACTGGAAACGCACATGCAGACTCCTGTGTATCCTTCCACTGCATGTAAGCACTCCGAACCACTCTATTTCACAAAGATCATGTGACGACCGGGCCGGATCACCTTCAAACCAAAATCTAACAACTTATCTTCTAGACCTAGCACATGAGGATGCTAGGCTGCTTCACAGCATGCTCCTAACTGATCTCCTGAATAATGCAATGCAGAAACAGAAAACACAAATGCAAACTAAGCTATGATACAGGACCATTCCACCGATTTGCAGGATCAACCGGTGGAAGGGTTGAAAGTGCCCATTAACTTGCAAACGGAAAGGAAATCAACACAAATAGAACTGATACAACCAGATAATGCAAAAGATGAGATCTTATTCAATTGAAATTCAATGTCCTGAATACAGCTTCACAATGTCTGAACTGATCACCAGTACAGCATATCACCAGTACTACTGAACATGACAACTATCAAAATCAAAATGAACTGTCAAAATGAACTCAATGTCTCTAAACCCTAACAGATCGAAGGTATATATAACAAATCCTTCGAGTACTACTAACTTCACTTCCCAGCGGCTGGGAGCTTCCAAGCGGCTGGGAGAGAGGACAGCTTAGACTATCTTATCCCGATCTCTAACTGCCTACACATACTCCTATGCTGAACTAATACATAGCATCGGTCCAGTGGACCTTATTACATGATAAAGTCAAACATACTAAAAATAGCCTACTGCCCTGTCATCATGCTGATAACTATCCTACATCCTGATCATGTATGTCATCATGCGGACCTATATCCTGATCATGTGCGGGTGCTCCTGCACCAAACACGAAGGAATCATATGTTTCAGAGATGATATATATTGATGTAATAGATGCCTAGGAAAGTAGTGATGGATAGTTCTAAGTTTTACAATCTGAAATTCTTGCAAAGGAGATTAAAAGCTATATCTTGTGGATATTCTGCAATTCTATAATCAGGCCTATGAGCCCTAATTGTAAGCCCGTACATTGCCGGCCAATTTGTATTTGAATCTTATGATATATTGAATGACTGAATCTGCATTTTCTTTCCATCTTTGAGTTGTTTTTGTTGTGTTTACTGTAGTTGCATGGCCTAGATAGTTCACTTTGTGAACCCTCCTAACCATGAGTACACCAAAATCCTTGAAGTTCAAATGGATAGAGACAATTGATGAGATATGCCTCCATCGACTCAAAGCATATTTTACTCGATTATCTTTACCTTTGATATAACTTATCTCAAATTCATAGTTGGATATCAATTCCAACCATCTTCTTGGTCGAGCATTCAGATGAGGTTGGGAAAATATAATATTTAAGACCTTGACGGTCTGACTTTATTTCAAAAGGCTTTCCTAGTAAATAGTGTCACCACACTTGCAAAGCATACACAACTATTGCTAACTCTAATTCATGTGGAGCATAATTTGTGCATATGCTCTCCACTTTCTAGATTCATAGGATACCAATCATCCATTTTGCATAAGTGTGCTCATCCTAAACCTTCACCTGAGGCATCAGTGATTACAACAAATTGACTTTCTAGATCAGGAACTTTCAATATTGGTGCAGTTGTCAACCTCTCTTTTAACTGATTAAATGTGTCCTAACATTTTTTGACCAGTCAAAATGCTTTCCTTTTTTCTGAAGTGAAGTGATTGGATTTGTAATTTTAGAAAAGTTCAACACAAACTTCCTATAATATCCAGCTAACCCATGAAACTACGCACTTCATGCACATTCTTTGGCATAGGCCACTCTAGTCTAGATTTGATCTTTGCAGGATCTACTAAAATTCCTTAAGTTGATATTATATGTCCTAGATATTGTATCTCTTTCTGAAAGAAAGTACACCTATAAAGCTTCCCATACAACTTATGTTCCCTCAGCCACTGCAGAACTAACCACAAATGCTACAAGTGCTCTTCCTCATTCTTAGAATATATGAGAATGTCATCTAGAAACACTACAACAAATTTATCCAAGCAATCTCAGAAAACACTGTTCATCAAATTCATGAATGTTGCAGGGGCATTCGTAAGTTCAAATGGTAGAACTATGAACTCATAATGTCCATACCTTGTTTTGAAAGTTGTTTTATGAATGTCTTCATCTTTTACTCTCAGCTAATGATATCTAGATCGCAAATTGATCTTAGAGAACATTGTTGCACCCTGCATCTGATCAAAAAGATCATTAATACACAATAGAGGATACTTTTTCTTTATCATTGCTTTGTTGAGCATACAATAGTCTATACACAAACACAAGTTCCATCCTTATTTTTGATAAAGATCACAGGGGCTCTCCAAGTTGAAACATTGGGTCTAATCAACCCTTGCCAACAAATCTTGAAGTTGGGCTTTCAATTCCATCAACTCCATAGTAGTCATATGGTATGGTGCCTTTGATATTAGCTCAGATCTAGGTATTATATCAATAGAGAAATCAAAAGCTCTCTTCAGAGGTAACCCCAGAAGTTCATCTGGAAAGACATCCCAAAAACCTCGAAGGAAAGGATAGTTCTCCAAAGGTATAATTTGTTTACTAGGATCCTCTTCTACTTGTTCCATTTTGACTACAAAAAGTTGACATCCTTTACACCTAGCCCTCTTCAATTGGATAACAAAGATTGGTTTGATCTTGACTTCTCTTTGTATGCCTTGCAAATAGACTTTGTTTCCTACATCATCAAGACATTCAACTATTTTTACAAAACAATCAACATTGGCCCTATATCTCCATAACCAATTTATTCCTAAGATAACATCATAGGAACCTAGGGGGGTTACAAACAAATTCACCTCAGTTGAAAAACTAGGAAGATCAATTTTGGCTTCAAATAGGCGTTGCTCTACCTGAGCTTTAGTCTAGTTAGCATATTCAACTAACCAGGGTTTAGCCATATATCCAGCTCTTCTAGAAAATCTATTCAATACTCTTGGATAAATAAAACTTTAATTTGCTCCAATATCAATTAAAATAGAAATAGGAATTCTAAACACAATACATGTCATCTCTATGGGAGTAATCTAGTACTCTGCTTGGTGATTGTCCAATGTCGCATGGATCCTCTATTGAAAAGCTTCTTGTTGGGTAGGTAATGTGTTACTACACAATTGAACTCCTTGGTTGTTGGTTGGACATTGATTAGTGTAATGATCTCCACCACATGAGAAACATCCTCCAAGAGGTCCTCACTTTTCAGTAGGTTTGCCTGAATTATTATCATTCTTTCAGAAATTGATATTGTTTTTCTTCTCATTTTTGGGTCCATTCCTGTTATTCCTAAAGCCCTCATCACTTTTCTTATTAACATTTTGTTTATCATTCCTTTTCTTGAAAGGTTGAGAAGCCTGTGACTTTGGTGCAGGAGCACCTAAAGGAACACCTTGGAGCAAGAAGACACCAATGACCATGGGAGGAGCCTATGGAACAAATCAAGTTAATTGGGACATCTTACAACCAGTTATGGCATGTGGTAATGGTCAAGATGATGTAATGGTCAAATGTCCTAAGGGTCCTGGCAAGGACCCTAGGACCAAAAATGATGTATGTTGGGCCAATAGTGCCTCTAGAGTCAAGTATAGGTGTATGAGTTTAGGAAAAAGGTATAATGATCCTAAGAAGATCAAACATGATGATTTGGTAGAGTAGAAGTCACTTGAAGCAAGGTTTTAAAATTCAAATATTTGAAATAAGCATTTGGGCGGGAAAATCAATTTTGAGTAGTTTTGGATGTTTAACCAACTCCAACCGATGGGAATTGGTTCTAGAAGTTGGGGCAGAGGTTATGTAAGCATGTCCAAGGCATTTGATGAAACTATGGAGTCATTTGGAGGCCTGGGTTGTACAGCTAACTGTAAATAACAGTAAAGTTTATCTTTTTCTTGCATCTCCTCAATTCTGTTGATCTTTTAATTGTTGGGTGTTTGGTAAATGTCTTAAGTCCTCATTTAACAATAATAGATCCTATTTTATTCTCTAAGAAGGTTCTAAAAGTGGTTTTACTTCTGTTCATCTGACTGCTACAAAGAACAATAGACTGTTCTTGTGAGTTTTGAGAGGTTAAAATGCATCATAGGACCTTTCCATGAATGTAAGACCCTGGTTCTCATGGAAGAGGTCCTATATAACTTGTATAATATGATTCTAACCCTAATAATGTAGGAGAAGTATAGGTTTGGTTGGTGATCACCATTAGGATGCAAGTTTACATGTGAAAAGAGCATGGGAACGATGGCACAGGTGTAGCAGAAGAAGATCTACCTTAACAAGGTCATGTTTTTATGATTGATGTTGTCTAATATGGTCAAGGGGATGGTGTTGGACCTTTGAATGGGATCTGGAAGTGATTGGAAGTGGGAGATTTGATAAACCCTTGGTTTTGGGTCTTAGAAATAAGGGTTTTGTGTTTAAAACATTGAATGAGAAAACCACCTATTGAAACCTTGAAAATCCTCTGTTTTAGATCCTTCCCTAAGTTTGTTTGATGGTTTGGAGTGTGGAGGTCACATTTGTCATAAGGTTCCTTTGAAAAAGTGGGCTAATTAGGCCTTGTAGGAAGGGTGCAGGTTTCAGAACAGTTAGTTTGGTCCAAAACAATAGTGCACAAGTCTTGGATATGTTATAGAACTTGGTAAAGGGTATTTGGATCAGTTATTTGTTTTAGAAGTGCTTTGGGAAAGATTGGAGAAAAATGCAGATTTCCCGCTGAGCAGGGCTACTAGGATTAGGCCTAGTTAAAAGGAGTTGTCAATGAACCAGTCAAAATGGTGTGTGAGACCTTTTGAATCTTGTTGATTAGGGTATGTTAAGACCCTAGAAGGTGTAAGGTTGCATCTTAGAAGTTGGAACCAAATTTGAGCCCTTTGGTGGAGTTTAGGGCAAGAAGAAGACTAGTGAGTCTTATTGGTTGAAACCCACAATTGATTTAGATCTCTTGATCTTACTAAATTGTCTCTATAGATCTGCCACCTCTACATCATAGTGGTATCAGAGCAGCAAGTAGGTCCTTGAGGAAGTAGTAGGATCTTGTGAAAGAGTTAAGGGTTGGTGATAGTTGTGAAGATGCCCCCTAAGAATCAGATGGCTAGGGAGAATAATGAATTGAGAGAAGCCTTAGAGGCAAGAGAAAGAGAGTTGAGGGAGAGAAGAGAATGGGATGCTAAAAGAGAAAGAGAGTTAAGACAAGTGAGAAGAGAGAATGCATCAATCTTGGCAAGGTTGTAAGCATTGGAGTAGAACCCTAGAAGGGATGAATAAGATGAGCAAGAAGGAGATGATGGAGGACATGAGAAGGCAGATGAGAACCCTCCTGAGGATGAGTTGGATCCTAAAGAAAGGAGATTTGTGAGATTGCTTAAGGCAGTTCAAGGTAGTGGAACAAAGGCAAACATAGAGTTACCTATCTATCAGGGGAAGATGGATAGTGAAGAGGTATTAGGGTGGATAGATGCCCTTGAAAATTTATTTGAGTATGAGGAAATGAGTAATGAGAAGAAGGTTAAATTTGCAAAAAAAAAATTGAGAGGGACAACACTTACATGGTGGAGTAGTGTACAGGCAAAAAGAGTGGCTAGAGGTGGAACAAAAATTACTTCTTGGGGTAGAATGAAGGATATGATGAAGGATCAATTTCTTCCATCTGACTATGGTATTCAAATGAAGAGGATGAGGTAGAATTTGAAGAAAAAGGACATGGATGTTATGTCCTATACTAAGCAATTTCATAAGCTTAGTATTAGAGGTGGATTGGAAGATGAAGATGAGAAAGTGGCAAGATACCTTAATGGGCTTAGGTACAACTTACAAGATGAAATTGGTTTGATCATACCAAAATCACTTGGAGAATGTTTTCAATTGGCCATAAGGGCTGAAGAGAAGGTGAAGAGGAAACAAGATAGACAAGGAGGTAGTGGTAAAGGATATAGAGGTAGGGGCAGACCTAATGAAGGACAGAGCAGCAATGAGAAAGGCAAAGAGTTTTCTGCAGATCAGAGAGGTGGATATAGAGGTGGAGGTAGATTTGGATCAGGTAGAGGAGCAATCATAGGTAGATGTTATCATTGCAATGAAATGGGACACCTATCTTTCAAATGTCCTAAGTGGGATGATGTTGATAAGAGCAAGGAAATAAGAGTTCACTTGGCACAAGAAGAGGAAAAGAAAGAAGACCAGGAACTAGAAGTAGCCCATCCAGAAACAAATGGAGAATTTCTCGTGGTGGAAAAAGGCAAAGTGCAGCAAGCACCATAGGTATCCATTTTTAAAACTAATTGTTTAAGCCCTGGAAAAATGTGTAAGTTGATCATAGATTTAGGTTCACATAACAATTTAATTTCCTGGGATATGGTACATAAATTGGGATTGAAGACATTTGATCATCCTAGTCCTTACAATGTCACTTGGGTAAGTCAAGAGCAACAAGTAAGGGTTAGTCAGAAGGCATATGTTGATTTTTCAATTGGTCCATATCATGATTTTGTTTTGTGTGATGTTATTTCAATGACATGTGGGCATATAATTTTGGGTAGACCATGGCAACATTTAAGAAGGACAATTCACAATGGCTATACTAATAGTTATTTGGTGCACAAAGATGGTAAAAGTTTAAATTAATACCTCTACCTTGTGAAGACAAGAAGGAGCATGCTATTGTTTGTTTTGGAGAGAAACTACAATGGAATGTGCAGGTAAATGTTGGTTGGAAGCAACATGAACAATTGCAGCAGAGGAAGGTGGATGACAGTCGTAAGGAACAGCAAGTTTGGGACTTAAATCATATCAAGATTGGGGACATTGATTTCCCTATAAGGAGGCCAGAAAAGGAAGGTAGACAATAGACATTACAGAGAAGAACAAATCAAAACCTTAAGATGGAGAGAGCAAAAGCATTATAGCAGCAAGGTCCTAGGCAAGGACACCCAAATATGTTTTGTGATACTAACACTTTTTGTAAGAGCCATGTAGGTTGGAGAAGGAGGAGGATAACCCTTGGAGAGTTCATGTTCCTTGTTACAAATTAGAGGAACCCTTCAAAAAGACTGCAGGATGTTTGGAGCAGATCACATAACTCTTGGGACAAGAGTTTTCTTCTTGCTGGGGAGTATGGTGCAGGAGCACCTAAAGGAACACCTTGGAGCAAGAATATACCAATGACCATGGGAGGAGCCTATGGAACAAATCAAGTCAATTGGGACATCTTACAACCAGTTATGGCATGTGGTAATGGTCAAGATGATGTAATGTTCAAATTCCTGAGGGTCCTGGCAAGGACCCGAGGACCAAAAATGATGTAAGTTGGGCCAATAGTGCCTCTAGAGTCAAGTATAGGTGTCTGAGATTAGGAATAAGGTATAATGATCCTAAGAAGATCAAACATGATGATTTGGTAGAGTAGAAGTCACTTGAAGCAAGGTTTTAAAATTCAAATATTTGAAATAAGCATTTAGGCGGGAAAATCAATTTTGAGTAGTTTTGGATGTTTAACCAACTCCAAACGATGGGAATTGGTTGTGGAAGTTGGGGTAGATGTTATGTAAGCATATCCAAGGCATTTGATGAAATGGTGGAGTCATTTGGAGGCCTAGGTTGTACGGCTGACTGCAAATAATAGTAAAGTTTATCTTTTTCTTGCATCTCCTTCTCAATTCTGTTGATCTTTTGATTGTTGGGTGTTTGGTAAATGTCTTAAGTCCTCATTTAATAATAATAGATCCTATTTTATGCTCTGAGAAGGTTCTAAAAGTGGTTTTACTTCTATTCATCTGACTGCTACAAAGAACAGTAGATTGTTCTTGTGGGTTTTGAGAGGTTAAAATGCATCATAGGACCTTTCCATGAATGTAAGACCCTGGTTCTCATGGAAGAGGTCCTAGATAACTTGTATAATATGATTATAACCCTAATAGTGCAGGAGAAGTACAGGTTTGGTTGGTGATCACCATTAGGATGCAAGTTTGCATGTGAAAAGAGCATGGGAATGATGGCACAAGTGTAGTAGTAGAAGATCTACCTTAACAAGGTCATGTTTTTATGATTGATGTTGTCTAATATGGTCAAGGGGATGGTGTTGGACCTTTGAATGGGATCTGGAAGTGATTGGAAGTGGGAGATTTGATAAACCCTTGGTTTTGGGTCTTAGAAATAAGGGTTTTGTGTTCAAAACATTGAATGAGAAAACCACCTGTTGAAACCTTGAAAATCCTTTGTTTTAGATCCTTCCCTAAGTCTATTTGAGGGTTTAGGTCAAGTTTGTCATAAGGTTCCTTTGAAAAAGTGGGCTAATTAGGCCTTGTAGGAAGGGTGTAGGTGTCAGAATAGTCAATTTGGTCCAAAACAATAGTACACGAGTCTTAGATATGTTATAGAACTTGGTAAAGGGTATTTGGATCAGTTATTTGTTTTAGAAGTGCTTTGGGAAAGATTGGAGAAAAATGCAGATTTCTAGCTGAGCAGGGCTACTAGGATTTGGCCTAGTTAAAAGGAGTTGTCAATGAACCAGTCAAAATGGTGTGTGAGACCTTTTGAATCTTGTTGATTAGGGTATGTTAAGACCCTATAAGGTGTAAGGTTGCATCTTAGAAGTTGGAACCAAATTTGAGCCCTTTGGTGGAGTTTAGGGCAAGAAGAAGACTAGTGAGTCTTGTTGGTTGAAACCCACAATTGATTTAGATCTTTTGATCTTTCTAAATTGCCTCTAGAGATCTAACACCTCTGCATCAGACTTATTAAACCTCTTATGATTCTTCTCACTATATGCAGAAATTGTCTTCAATTTTTTCTCATGTTTGATTGCCTTCTCAAAAACTTGGTCCATAGTGGTAGGACCATGCACATCCACTTCTCCACCTATCTAGGCATTCAGACCCATGATGAATTTTCTAATTCAAAACATTTCATCCTTCTGATATTGTGGCACATACTTCAAGAGACTGGTGAACTTTTCCCAATATTCAACCACTGACATTTCTCCTTGTCACAGATTCTAAAAATCTGTTAGCTTTTGGTTGAAAAAAGTTGTGGTAACCACCTCTGTTGAAATATGACCACAAATGGATCTAGGTTAAGCTTAGAGAACTTAGTCCCTATTCATTTTTCTTGTTCATCCACCATGTGGACACTTCACCTGCCAACTAATAGGCACCCCATACTACCTTGGTTATCTCAGAGTAGTTTCTGATCTTAAAATACTTTTCCATCTCTATCAACCAAGCTTCTGCAGCATCACCACTTACTATTCCTTTGAACTTGGGTAGCCTCACTTTATTCATATCTCTTGATAGCTCTAAAGCAAGTCTATTTCTCCTTTCTTCTTGAGACTTAGTCATATCAACATCCTCCTTTCATTCACTATGAGAACTAGGTTCATGGACATAATCATCATCCCCTTGATGCGAGTCCTCTTTTTATCCTTTGGGTATGCCTTGTCCCCTCACTTCCTATTCTAGGTTTCCAAGCCTTTCCTTGGTTTCATTCATCATGGTCAATATCTGATCCAACTTAGTCATTGGATTTTTGGAAGGATTCAACTCTCCCTGACTATCTCCAAGATTTGTTCAAGTTCAAACCATGATGATACTCTATATCCCACCTGATATTCGTATTAAGTTATAGATTACAATTCAAAAATATTGTATCTCATTAATTCAAAATTCATCAATAAATATATTCACAAAACTCAAATTTGTGCAAAATAATCTCATCTTTATTGTAGTTTATTCTGATTATAAATACATCCTTGTTTATATAGATAACTCAACAACACTACATGTCATTGTCAATTAAAGGACATTCCTTAGGTTCATCTTCCCTATCAAAATCCAATAAAACAAAATTAGAGGGTGGATACACATGTAGGTGCTCCTTCAACACCTCTTTTCCTAAGGTAAGGACATCATGACCACACCCAAAATGACATGTTGTGAATAACAAATGGTTTACTCAGTTTAACTACATGAGTAGGAACAATAGGTTTCTTAGGCAATTTGTTGCGTTGTTTCTTTTCTAGTCGAATACGCTTAAGAGCATTAGCCAATGTTTCAGCATCTTCCATCCATGCACCCTTAGCATAGTTAATATGTTCCTAGAGTTTTACCTCCTCAATTGGTTCTTTCTTAACCACTATCTTGGTTAAGTTCTAGAGAATAGACTTCCTAGTAGTTTTCTTGGTTCTTCTCCATGCCATTCTAGCATAAAACCAATTTCAAACATTAGCCAATCTACCGAATGTTGAGAAGTTCTCTCCTAGTGAGGTCCTGGGTCCATGTGTTGAACCCAGTAGATTTGATACCATATGTTGCATACCAACTCATACAACTTGGAATTACTCACAAAATTTACTAAGAAAGTAAAAGAACATGCTTAACCATGAGTGAAATTTTTTTTTTTAACATTTGCATAATCACATAGAATTAAATGCATATCTTTTCTAAGTATTTTTCAACCTTGAAATTATAATATATTCAAAGATAAAAATCATAGTGAAATCATTTCACTTTACAATTATAAATAATTTTCATTTGGAAATATGAATAAGTTTACATAAGTTTGCAAATCATAAGTCATATCATGAAGTATACTACATCTAGATTTTGGTATTTGTCTCACAAGTCTCGATGAGTCTTCTACTACAAAGGAAGAGCATCATCCAAGTACTTTTCCTCCAACCACAGACTGGTGGTCCCTCGCTCACCTTCCCTCCTGGAAGTGGCCCTACCCTTCATGAAGAGTATAGACATAAGGAACCAACAAGTTATCATCTGAGTCCTAGTGTTGTGTCCTACATAACTCAATCGACCATACAACTGTAGGCAATAAGTCTTGACTATCCAAGTGTTTGGATAGTGAGGAATACTTCACTCAGAGTGGTCTGATATTCCTCACTATCCAAACACCTAAGGAGAGTACCATCTAAACCTCATCGATATAGGGCATCTATGATGATGGCATATCAGGATGCCTGGTGTATGAATGTTTGTTTCTGGTTGTTAGACAAGTTAGGTGGTAGGATATTCTCTTTTAGATAAGTGTAAACCTTTTTGTATAAGGGAGAATCAGACCCTACGATGTGGTAAATGGTGCGGTTTCTAGGATTTCGTAAGTAGGATGGGAGACTAGCTCCACCAAGAACTCATAACGAGAATGATTTTTCAAGTATGTCAAGGAGGGATGCAATAGTAGTCATTGCATATGCTACTTTGTTTTCCAATCTTGGTATTTTCTCAAAGGATATCACAACAAAATATTCCTTGAAGTCATCCACCATATGCTTGTATGGTATCAACTTCTCGTCCTTAGTTTGATAATCATAATTTACTTGATTAATGATGAGTTGTGAGTCCCCATACACATGAAATTCCCTAACCTTCCAATCTACTCCCATCTTTATGCTTATAACCAGTGCTTCATACTCGGCTATATTATTGGTACATGGAAATAGAAGTCTGTATGACTTAGGGATTGTATCTCCATGTGGTGTTACCAACAAGATTCCTACTCCAGATCCATGTTGAGTATATGACCCATCAAAGTAGAGTTTCTAGGCTATGGTAGTGATATTGAAGATAGACTCATCTAGAAATTCAAAGCTTAATGGGTTGTCATCTATCAAAGGTGCATCCGCTAGCTAATCTGCAATGACCTACCCCTTTATTTCTCTTCTATCTACATACTCGATGTCAAATTCATTGAGTATCATGACCCATTTAGATATTCTACCTGTTAGGGTATCTTTGCTGAGTAGGTATTTTAATGGATCAATCTTTGCCACTACCTTGATAGAGTGTGAGAGCATGCAGTGTCTCTACTTTTGTGAAGCAAAGACAATGGCAAGGCATGCTCTTTCAGTTGGTGTATATTGCAGATTGTAACCTACTAGTGTCCTACTAATGTAGTAGATTGCCTTCTCCTTTTCTTCGTGGTTTTGTTGGGCTAGCAAAGCTCCAAGATCTATGGGTGTAGCTGAGATATAGAGAAGCAATGGCTTACCCTGAATTGGCAGCATCAGGATTGGTGGGTTCATTAGATACTCCTTTAGATGCTGAAAAGATTGCTCACACGTCATCCCATTTGAATGGAAAGTTATGACTTCCTATCATTCTACTCAATGACCCAAAGATTGAGCACTCTTCTATAATATAACAAGTTTCTGACTCTATCAAGAAATCATTTAATTTATCATAAGTGTTTCATGTTTTCTCGACCATTCACCATCAAACATAATAAACAATAGACTAATTCATTGTAATAATTAATTTAAGAGTTTTCAAGTTTCCTAAACCCTTCTGGGTTGATTCTAGTGTTTTAACTTCTCTAACCCAATACATTGTAATATCAAATACTCTTGTTTTCCAAAATTTATAATGATATAACATGGAAATGATAACCTCTAGTCTACTATTGACCACTTGGGCATTGTTCTAATTCACATTTCTCATATCATGTATAAACATAGAACATGAGGTTTATCCTCATTCATATAAGATCTTAATGATGACTATCATTATCATAACTAATCTTTTGACTAAGTACAATCTTTCAACCTATTCCCATACTCATTGTTTTCTCTAAACAAGTAAAATTCTAACATTTGAACCATAGGGTTTTTATGATTTTCACTCTATCTATTTAGTTAGAGAATTTAGTCATTCAACTTATAATTTGTCAAAGATAAGTATAGTTTCCTATACCTTCAAATCGAATACTTTTCCAAATGTATATCAAAAGAGATATTATTTTGATAAAGAAAACAATATTACAACTTATCATTACTGAAGTGAGTATACTTCTCCACTACCATGTAGCTAATCTTAGCCTAAGCTAGGTTTAAAGATCATTCCTTTATAAAATTATAATACACATATATTAGGATAACTCAAAAATAGCTACTAAATACATTTCATTCTTCTTTATCTACTTGAAAATAATAGTCTACGTCTATAGTTCCTTCTCTAATACTTTGATTCCAAACTAACTTCTATTAACTATCTTCAAAATACTCTATATCTTTATGATTTTTTGAACTGCTATGGGGTAATTTTTTTTTTCATAGAAAATGAGGTATACTTAGGTCTTCATTAAGTACACAATGACCCATAATAAATTTTCTATGACCAACTAAGTTTTTGTATAACAGTCAAGCACTTCTTGTTGACTTAGACCTACTGGGCTTTAAGTGTCCTTGGCACACTCTACCACTTCTTAAGGCACAATTGCCTATACTAAAATATTGCTATAGATATATTATATATAACACTATTGGCCATGTATTGATAATACATTCAGCCCTAATATACATTAGACTATCGACTTTGTATTTTAATATAGTCGGCCTTGTATGGTTTTACAGATGACCATGTATGATATTACGGTTCACCATGTATTGATAATACATTAGAAAATGTTTGGCCTAATAAAAACAACATAGTTGGCCATGTATATTTGGCCTTTCAAGCAAGATACTAACAAACATGGAATACATATAATAAACCTAAATATAAACACAATGAAATTAGTATAAAATAGGGTAAGTTTAAGTATATAAAACATGGTGAGCTCTATTATAAATATATCATAGTGACCTTCAATAATTATAAATAACATGATGAAACTCTATAATACCTTTTCTTGGTTGTAATACAATTTCTATCTGATCATTTGATACCAATAGAACTATATGACAGTAAGATGGTTTATTCAAAATGTAGTCACAGTAATAGAACTTTACCTATTGAACGATAATCCCAATTGTTATCCGCAGTCCTTACTGCAATTCCCTTGCTCTTCCTCTGATTTTTTTAAATTTCTTGATGAGAACAAAGCTCTGTGTTCTTTTCCCTCTCCCTTTCCTTTGTATTTCTCCATAATATAGCCTTTTTAATGGGCTTTATTCTTCAAAAACCACGGAGATCCTTCCCAAATGTATGCCTGATTTCAATCTAAGTGGCATGCAGAAACAATGACGGAGTAACTAGTCATTAAGACCACTCCCAAACTATTTGATAAGCTCCTCCTTACTCTCCAAAACTAACATGGAGTAAAGGATTCTAGTGTCCATAGGATCATGTAGTGGTTTGCATTAAATTTGCAACTATACCATGTTCTCCTAAAAAGCTCAATGATGACATAGAATGAGTTTAAACTTATACATCATATTAAATAGATATATGTAACAATATAATATTGGTGTATACAACATATACTTACATTGTTTCTAACACTCAACAAGATATGAGAATGGGGTTGAGGTATTCTCCCCCTCTCAAAATTGTTTAAACGTACAAATAGATAAAATAACACAATGGAATTCCAATCGGGAATAATCAATTGTTATGTCAGAAATTGTCCTCTTGTATGGAATGGTACAATTTCCTATATTTTAGCTCCTCTCCTTTGGTGACCTTTCAACCTAGTTTATCTCAAACCTTCCTAAACCCTGACTGACCTAGGTCTAATTGGAAGAATGTCATATTTTCAAATAACTAAAGACCGAGGGTGAAAAGAAAACTTGTATTTGGGATCCCCTAACCTCCTTGAGGCAGTCTTGATCAGGAAATCAGGGCTTGGACTTGGGCACTAGTGCCCTTGTCCTAAATTTTGGAGGGATGTCGACTCCTATCGTGCATTCCAGGATTCCATTTTTAAATTTTTATTTTTCATGCGATGTCAACATCTTATTTAGAAATATGAAATTCCTAAGGTTATATAGTTAAAGACATTTGAAAATCATTTTATTACACACAATCTATATGCAAGATTTATGCCAAATCTTTACCAAAATTTCCATTGAAGATCAATGATTTGTTGAAGCTCTTTGAAGTTATTTGAATTTGCTATCATGGAGACAATGGATAGAGATTAGGAATCAAGATCTTGAGACTATCTTGCTCTTCCTAGGGTTTGTATACCTTTCACATGATCGGGAGAAGGGTTGAAGCCTCCAACATTGAGCTTGGAGATCCTCCACGGACATTGTTGATTTGCCTTCTTGTTCATGCAAGTCTTCATTATTTTCATGTCCTTGGGGTGAAGTTGTGTTTGTTCATTGAGTGAAGCAAATTGTTAATCTTTCCTTGATGCTTGAGTCATCTAGGATTTTATATTTATGCATACACATTTGTTAGATGAAAACACACATCTGCAGATCTTCTTGGGCTATTGTTGAGGTAGGAATACCAAAAATAGGGCTTGACTGAGGCAAGCTCCTATATGGCCACAACCATCTTTCTCCTCCTTTTGCATGTACAGGTTGCATTTTTTGAGATCCAGGGGAAAGGAGCGACAAGAAGATGGATATTGTAGACATAGTCATCATAGAATTTGGATTTTGAGATTGAGAGACTTTCGGGACACTACCACTAGCACCCTAGTCCAACTAGGTGATTTCTCTAGGATCCGGAAGTCTCTGGAGATTGTGAGACAATTGTTGCAGAAAATCCTAACATTCAAAAACTTCTAGGACATTGCCACTAACGCCCTAGTCCAACTACTCCTTAGTTTCTGGGTACACTGTCTCTGAACTATTTCCTCTACATTTCTGTAATCATTTCATTCATATCTATGTCAAAAATTAAGTTATTATAGTTTGATTGGAAAAATTAGGGTTTCATGTTTAGGGAGAGATACTAGCTTATAAAACATGATTCAAACAGTCACACAGACACAATTAACAAGAAAAGAGAACATTGGAAATCAGTAGTTTATTCCTAAACACATCCCTTGCTTCCCTAATGTTTTTGTAGGTTGGAAAGTATGGGATTTGAAGTCTTCTATCTTGCTTCCCCATTTTTCACACAAAACATTTTGGTGAACCCATGCTCTAAAGAATTTGCATCCTTTTTCAACATCAGATCTAAGTTAGTTTGTTGTCCTAAAACATATTTAGATTCCAAACCCTCTTTTGTGAAAGTGCACATATTAAAACTTGAGTGATTTCCTTTATCCTTTCATTGAAAAGAGTTTGAAATTACAACTTTGTGTGTTACATAGTGTTATTCTATTATATTTTCATAAATTTTATGCTTAATCATTTTACATTTAAGTCTTGAGTTAATTTGAGCATGTTATAATGTGGATTATTTTTTGCAAGACTTTCATGTGTACAATGAGGTTTTTAGTTGTGATGACTTCAATATGTTAGATGAATCCCTTGAGGACTTTATTTCGATCAAACATTCCACTACGACTCTTAAACTGTCTTTGTTTCAAAAATTTGTAAATGCAATCTATGTTCCTAAAACTCATGAAGAACCTGTGAAATTGAAAATAGTGGTCACTTTGTGTTCAGATGCAATTCAACCTCCTTCTAAACTAGTGCTCACTATTAGAGGTCGTTCACCTTCTTCCCGACCTCCTGATTACATTTATAACTATGCTAAATAGATAACACATTGAAATTCACAACAACCTAGTCATACTATGGTTGCTCATACATACAATACTTAGAATAACAAACAAGGCAAACAACAATCAAGCATTCCAATATCTTTACTATCTTCTCAACCTATGCTTCCTCAAGCACCTCGTTTAACACAAAAAGTTGGTCAAGATTATGATCTTGTTGAGTAGCTTCATGCTACTCCTACTAAGATATCTCTTTGGGAACTTATACAAACTTCACCTACATACCATGGAATGCTCCAAGAAGCTTTACAAAAGGTGATTGTACGACCTACTGTCAAACCTAATGATGTAGCATCTCTTCTAGATTGTATGCATGTGATAAAAATAGATATTTTGTTTCAACAACATGAGTTTCCATCTCTTAAAGTTCAAAATCAGTATGATCCTTTGATTATATTCATTACAATAAACAAGAAACTGATTAAACAAGTTATGATTGATAATGGATCAGCTCTTAATGTTTGTGGCATCAATTTATTACATAAGATTAAAGTTAATACATCTTTGATTAAACCAGATAAGATAAGTATATGTTGCTTTGATAACGTTGGAAGATAATGTTGCCAGTATGTGCCCGATTCATGTTGTCATTGATGTCAACATATCTGTGTTGTCATTGGTGTCAACTGTGCTCTTATTTTATTGCTTTCTTGTCATGAGTAAGATGATTTATATTTATCTATGGAAGTGATTCTGATGTTGAGGATATTGAGAAAATTAGCCCCTCCAGTAGAAATAGTGTGTTGTAGTCGAAATAGTGTATTAGACTCTGAAGAACAGTCTAGAAGATAGCTCCACATTTCTTGTAGAATGAATATCTTTTCCTATGGATTGGAAGTGATTTAGAAGTCTATCTGAAGATGTTATATTCCAAGTATGAGCCTCCATCATAAAGAATTAAGTGAATTATGCTCACCAGTGTGAAAACTACTTTTCCTGTATGTTTGGTGGTGACAAGGAGAAAGTGTTATGCTCCGCATTCCTCCATAGTGAAATATTTTGGTATGCGGTTCTAGAATCAAGTATGTGGTGATATTAAGTGCCTTCAACTGCAATGGTTTGTGATTTGGTTGTTTGCAAGCTATCTTTTACTTATGACAGTGGATGACAGTGTTGTTCTTATGCTCCAATTCAAAGAATCTTCTTGACAAAGTGGTTAGAGATTGTGGTTGTTCCTGGTGATTAAAATGTGCTTGTGGATGTCTCTTGATCATGTTCCTACATTTGGATTGGTCCACAAAGAGAAAATTGGATCATGAATGAAGAATGTTCTTAGCAAACCTAGTGCTCTCATCAATGTTGGCCAACTTGGTTGAATTCATTATATGGGGAGATGCATCGAAGATTTTAGAAGCATGTTGTGGCATGGAGGATTGTGTTTGAGTCCTAGCTAAGGTGTTGCATGATCCGCATACATCTTTACATCTTTTCCTTAGCTTAATTTGTATTAGGTCTAAACCTATTTTATGATTGTAATGCTGACCTTGGAGATTGATCCAATGGTTGATGAATGTAATGCCGACCTTGATGCACATTCCAAGGTTGATGAATTGTATAAAAGCATGTAATGAAGTTGTGAAAAAGAGTGTGTGTGGCGAAGATGAAAAGATAAGTGTGAAGGTGTGAAAGAGCAGAGTAGAGAAATAATATTATGCTTCAATGGAACTAAACCCTAGCATGGAGTAGATGCTGTTGAAACAGTTCACCCTTTTTGGCAATGAGCCACCCTTTGGCAGTGAGCCACCCATAGGAAGTGAGCCATTCTTTGCAGTGAGCAATTTGGGTAGTGAGCCTCTATTTTTTGGTATTGATATAACTTATATATTTCTATGTGCTAACATCCACCATGGTTTTTCCCTTTTAGGGTTTTCCATGTAAAAATCTAGTGTCTCTGGTGTTGATTATGTTATTGTGTTGAACTTCTCATTTCATGCTTTCATGGTTATATCAAAATATAAGTAATTGATAAGTTAATGTTCATAATCGGTTAAAAGTTTTAGGACAACTAATTCAACCCTCCTCTCAGTTGTCTGGTGCTGTTCAACATACAATCCATAGGCACTATAACTTTACCTATACAAGTTGGGCCTATAACTTTACCTACCCTGATTTATGTCATGCCTTGTTCTTTATCTTACAACATCATTATCGGTAGACCATGGATTCATGCACTAGGGGTAGTTACTTCTACCCTTCATCATTCAATCAAGTTTGTTCATAAAGATAATCTTCATACTATTCATGTTGATCCTAAACTAGATCTTTGTTTACAAATTGAATCATAAAAGCAAGTTGTTCAACATAAGATCTTAAACAATCTGAAAGTTGACCCATCAAACCCTCTTGCTATAGACAATGTTGTGCAAGAGTCCAAACAATCGAATGCATTTCTTGGTGATGATTGGGGTTCATTAGATTTTAAATCTTCCTCTATAGGTGAATCTAAAATTAACAACTCCACTTCTGAAACATCAAGTGTTGCATCGATCTCATCTAAATGTTGGGTCATCCCACAATAATGGGTTACACTTTTTGGCCAAACTTGACATTGAAATCAACATTTTGAACTAAATCTTCACTTTGTGACACCTATAGCTACTAAATCGTTAGGAATTTGAAGATGATGCAAACTAGTGATTTGTGAGATTTTGTTTGTAGATTCTAAAT
The DNA here is from genome assembly GCA_027924645.1 of Cunninghamia lanceolata. Lineage (NCBI taxonomy): Eukaryota > Viridiplantae > Streptophyta > Pinopsida > Cupressales > Cupressaceae > Cunninghamia > Cunninghamia lanceolata. The sequence goes on from BSBN01000320.1 coordinate 11,518,912, forward strand.
ACATATTTTTTTAAAAAAATTAGAGTTAAATTGTAAAACATTTTGTGTCTCCTTTGATAACTAGTTTTTAATAGTAAACAACATTTTTTTAAAGTGATGTGTATTATGTAGCACATAACTTTTTTTCTACAAACGATAAAATTCTGATTCTTTTGAATTTAGATTGGTAACACCAATATATAGGGCATGCATTTGGTTTTATAATTTTTTGTTGAATATATTTTTTAATTAAGTTTTGAATTCAAACCAATTATAATTTAGACATAGGCATATTATGTAAAACATAACTTTTTTTGTATGTATCGAAATTTAATTTTTTTTGTTGAAACAAGGACATCAATACCTAGGGCATAGATATTTTTTACAATTTTTTCACTAATTTACTAATTTTCCATGTGTGTAGAATAGAGAACTTGATGTTTGGTGAAAAACCTACATTCACTTCACAAGAAATAAAAAATAAATATAATAATCAAATTAAATATATATAAAATTATACTTCTTGAGAAGCTTATAATAAGGACTACATACTTACAAAACATAAATTTTAAATGAATTCATTTGATCCCCCAAAAGGTAAATTTATCAGTATTTTGATAGGTGTAGAGGAGACTCCATTATAGGTATGGTTTAAAACTAGCGGGGTTCTATCCAAGGGGGTTTGAATCTAAGGGGGTTTGATCAAACACTCTTCAATTAAAATCCTTTAAATGGAACCTTTCAAGGCTTAAATCATTATATTTTCTAAAAATATGTGATTTCAGCAAAAATTAGGATGTCCTAGAAAGTGTAACCCATTATTGTGGTAGCACCCTTCTTAAATACTAAAGTCTCTTTGCTAACAAATACAAATAATACTCTTACTTACACTACAAATTATGAGACTTATGAAGCCCCACCTTCTTCCAAAGAAATGGATTCTCTCTATGGCCAAGGATTTTAGATCCTTATAAGAATTGTGACTATGTAGGTAATGGTTGCAATATTAATCAACAAGGGATTCGTGTACCTATAGAATCCACTTCGTGACATTACCCAAGTGGCATTGGATATAAACCTTTTAGGGAATCTAAAGCCCATAGGCATCCTACTCTTAATGTGAATACAATATCTATGCTTAATTTGATCTTCCATGAGATGATTGATACTAATTATCCTCTAGGAGAGATCCCCTTAGATGTCTTCTCAACAGATGAAGCAATAATTGAATTCTTAGGTGCTTACAACAATATTCCCCATTACCATCATAAACGTGGATTACCTTATGGCGTGAATAGTGCTACATATTTTGGAAAGTCTATTAGCATGATAAATACTACTCTAAAATTGAAGAAGAATCTGAAGAGTTACCACAATCACCCGATCTCCTAGACCACAGTACTCTACTTAATAGAAAGATTGTTGATGTTATCATGGAGAAAAACAACACTAAAAACGTTATCCCTATAAGTGATTGCTTAAGTGTGGAAGAAAAAGAAGATATGACAAAGTTGTTACATGAATTCTCTGAACTATTTGTTTGGAATTATTTGGTTATGCCTGGTATTGATCCTCAAATTGTAACACATAATACTGTATTAAAACTAGATGTTAAGCTGTTCAAACAAAAGATTCGTAAGATTAATCCTAAGATCATGTTACTTGTCAAGGCTGAGATAGAAAAGCTTTTACAAGCTGGCTTTATCCATCCTATTGACTATTCACCATGGATTTTGAATATAGTGGTTGTCGCTAAACCCGATGGTCGTATTAGCATGTGTACCAATTTTAGAGATTTGAATCTTGCATGTATGAAAGATGATTTCCCACTTCCTAACATTGATATGATTGTTGATTCAATAGCCGGCCATGAACTATTTCCTTCATGGATGGATTTTTAGGATATAATCAAATTTTCATAAACCCTCATGATCAATATAAAATAGCTTTTATAACACCATGGGGAACATTTTGTTGGGTAGTCATGCTGTTTGGACTTAAGAATGTTGGAGTAACTTACCAATGTGCTATGACTCTTATATTTCATGATTACATGCAAAATATTTTAGAAGACTATGTTGATGACATCTTGGTGAAGTCTATTAATCGTCAAGATCATATTATGACTCTCTGACAGATCTTTGAATGAATAAAGAAATACAAAATACGATTAAATCCCTGTAAGTGTGTATTTGGTGTTGATAGTGGGAAACTATTGGGATTCATAGTTTCAAATCGTGGTAATGAAGTAGATACGAAAAATATTGATGTGATGGTTAACATGCCAACACCTAAAACATATCTCAACTTTGTAGTTTACAAGGGAAGATACAGGCCATTCACCAATCTGTCTCACAACTCACGGATATGACTCACCCTTTTAGTCAACTATTGAACAAGGATTTGAAATTTCAATGGAATTTGGAATGTTAGAAGGCTTTTGAGGATTTAAAGAGTTATCTCGCTAAACCTCCAGTTTTAAAACCTGTTGTTTCTGATAAACCTTTTATACTTTACACCTCAGCATCTAATAATGCTCTTGCAACCTTATTAGCACAACATGATACTGAAGGCAAGGAACATGTTGTATATTACATCAGCCAAACATTTCTCAATTATGAAGTGTGATATACTATCATTGAGAAACAATGCTTAGCTCTTGTCTTCGCAACACAAAAGCTTAGGCATTATCTCCTAAATACAGAGATACATGTAATGGTAAAATTTGATCCTTTGAAACATCTATTTGCTAAAATAGATCTTTCTGGTTGCCTTGCTAAATGGGTTATGTTGTTAACTGAATTCAATCTCAAATTTATATCTCAAAAAACAATTAAAGGACAAGCATTAACCAGCCATTTATCTGAGGCACCCTCTCCTTTTGCTATACAAAATTAGGAGACATTCCCTGATGACCAAATATTAACTATTGATAAAGAAGATAAATGGGAATTGTACTTTGATGGATCAAGATGTCAAACTGGCTTCGGTGCTGGTGTCATACTGGTACCCCCTATAGGTAAGTTGATTCTTATGTTTTACCGCCTAAACTTCTCATGCATAAACAACATTGTTGAGTATGAAGCCCTTATTGTAGGACTTCATGCCGCTTTGGCTCTAAACATCAAAAACCTCACTACATATGGTAATTCACAAATAATTGTAAGACAAATAAATGGATCATATCAAGCTAAACAAGACAAATTATCTCAATATCGTGATTTTGTTATGTCCTTATTAAAGCAATTTACATCCTTTTCAATTGATATTATTCCAAGGAAAGACAATCAACATGTGGATGCAATGGCAAGTGCAGCTTCCCTTATATCCCCTGATGATTCTCCTGATGAATTTATCTTTATCATTCACAACCTTAAAACACCAACCTAGAAGATCATGTAGTTGCAAGTCTTGATCTTTGTTGTGACATAAACTCTGATGAATGGTTCTTCCATATATTCAACTATTTGTGCAATGGAACCATCCCTAATTTGACATCTAAAAATGCTTGAGTTCGCTTACAAAAACTTGTAGTGTGATATATCCTTCTATCTAATGTCTTATATAGACAAAGTTATAATTATGTTCTTCTATGATGTCTTAGTAATTCAGAGATTTTGATAGCTTTAAAAGAAGCCCACTCTGGCACTTGTGGAGGACACTTCGGAGGAAAATCATTGGTATAAAAATTAATACGTATGGGGTATTATTGGCAACGCATGGAATAAAATTCCTTTTCTTACAGCAAGAAGTGTCTGCAATGTCAACAACATCAACATTTAATTTGAGCACTTGCCTAGGAACTCCGTGCCCAAGTGTCACCTTGCCCTTTTTCTATTTTGGGTTTGGATCTAATTGGTAAAATCTCTCCACCTTCTTCTCAAGCACATACATTTATTATCACTGGTACTAATTATTTCACAAAGTGGGTCAAAGTTGTCCCTCTATGATCCATGACTGCTGACGTAATTTGTCAATTTATACAAGATAACATAATCTCTCAATTTGGTATACCTTCCTCCTTGGTCTCTGACAATGGGATGCCATTCAAAAAAAAGGATATGAAGAAATTTCTAGAAAAGTATCACATTCAACATCGCTTCTCTACACCTTATTATCCTTAATCAAATGGCCAAGCAGAAGCTTCAAATAAGGTTATAGGACAAATTTTATAAAAAACTATTAACAAACATCAGAAAGATTGGCATACTCAATTATCCTATGTATTATGGGCTTATAGAAAAAGCATTCGTATGGCTACTAGAACTACCCCATATAATCTTGTTTATGGTGCTGACGTGGTAATGCCCTTGGAACTTGAAATTCATTTATTGAGAGTCTCCTTGAGAGATGTTATTGATGATGACATGGAAAGAGAAAAGAGATTACAACAACTTGAGATGCTGGATAAACAACATATTAATGCTCTTGAGCATCTTAAGGCCCATCAAAAAGTATACAATGATTGTATAATGAACATGTCATACACCATTCATTTGACCTTGGAGACTTGGTACTTTATGAGAATGAATGCAATGTGAATGTACCTCCTAGAGAAAAAGGAAAGTTCAACCCTAATTGGCTCAGACCGTATGTCATTACTGAAGCCTCTGGATCGGGAGCGTATAAATTAGGCAATAAACAAGGTACACCACTTAAAGAACCGATTAATACTATGCACCTCAAGAAATTTTATGATTAAGATTATATGTTAGATGTTACTTTAAAAAGAAAAACATAATAGTTAGTTTAGCTTCAATTTTGACAAGATATGATTATTTTGTCTTAATTAATTTAACATAGAATATTTTGTGGTTAATCATTGTTGCATCTTGTTTAAACATGTTTTAATAGAGATGACCTTTGTATTAACTGAGTTAAGCATAGAATAATGGTTATGTGTGAAATTCATTAATCATTGTGCTTTTTATTTTATATTCTGCAAAGAATTGTTTGAGTATCACATTAGCATTAATCACATTTCCACATGAGCATTTAACATATATATCATCATAAGTTTACATACACATCAGACTTGACTATCCCGTGCATCAAAATGGGATGTCATAGTACATAATACACATCACATAGCTAAACCTCTATCACCTGTGCCCTCAGGACCTCATGGTACGCATGTGACAAAAGCCTAAACATGTGTGGCTACAGATCGCAAATGACTCCTAGAGACACTCCGCGATCATAACCCCCTGATCTCTCCTCTCAGTCCTAGCACCTCATCATGTGACTCTCAATACATCTGTTGATATCAATCCCTCTCAGATGTGGCTCTCTCTAGCTCTGCTCGGAGCCTATCCCTATTAGCTCTTGCCTAACGCAACTCAGGAAGTAAGATCTCACTCATTATAGGATCTCCCTCAGGTGCGGGTACTGCAACAGCCTGATCTCATAGTGTCTGGAGCTCTATCTCCATACACTTAGCTCTCTATATAGCCTAATCTAAAATGGACTCCACCAATAAACTGTGTATACACCTAAAAATGACACAATTCAACTAAATAAATATTCTAAATATTTATTCCGTTCTTCTACCAATTAAATAAATATTCCAAATTTATTTAATCAATTCACTATTCCTTAATTAAATAAATTCAATTTATTTAATTAAAATCCCTAAATTCTTCTAATGTCTCACACAATTAAATAATCATAAATTATTTAATTAATCCAAATTCCCCTATCCTAAGTTCTAATTCCCAAAAATCCACCTCACACTTACACCTCACTTTTCCATCTCACTTTGTCCACCTCATCAGGTTGCACATGTAATTAAATATATTAAATATTTAATTACCTATTTTTCCCCTCACCCACATGTCCTATTTCTTCTCAAATTAGAAGTTAACTAATCAATCAAAAATGTTAACTAAATAGTCAATTGAGTTAATCCCTCAATCAATTCAGTCAATTCCATAATCCATTCTTCCAACTGACTAATCAAGTCTGTTAACTGATCAGTTAAAGGAGTTAACTCTCCAATCAATGTTGTCACATCCCCTCTTTCATGATGGAGATGAGACACTTGTCATATTTCTACTAGTTGCACATTCCTCAACCATTCTCAGCCATTGATCATCACACTTCTTCTCAACCATTGATTCTCATTCTTCTGAGTCTATAAAAGAAGCTTCATCCCTCCATTCTATTCATCCAGGTTATTTGTATTGTTACTCTACAGAAATCCACCAGCACGCCTTTGGCACCCCCAATATAATCTACTTGAGATCACCATTGTTTCTTCGAAGCTCTACTTCACAGCATTATTTATCAACACATCCATTTACTACCGACATCCTACAACACAGCTAAAAGAGTGCACTCACTGAGGGCCTACTTCATCAGCAAAGGATGGTTGTAATAGGTGAACAATAGAAGCTTTGATTCAAGAGAGGTTTGTACTGTATTGTTTGTGTTTCTCTAAACCCCATTGTTGAGTTTTGCAAGGATCTATCAAAAGGTGACCTCCTGGGCTAAAACTGACATCACCAACGTGCTCAGAAGGGTCGAAAACCTTAGAATCACCTATTAATTCACAAAAATTAGAGACTAAAAAAAATCTCTGTGATTTTTTTGAGGGTGCATGCTTTTATCCAGCGGTTCAAAGGGTGCTTCCGCAAAGTGCATCGCTTTATCCAGCGGTCCGAAGGGTGCTTCCGTGTCCTTTTATCCAACTGTCTGAAGAGCTTTTTTTGCAGGGTGCATCCTTTTATCCCAGCGGTCCAAAGGTGCTTCCGCAGGGTGCATCGCTTTATCCAGCGGTCCAAAGGGTGCTTCCACAGGGTGCATCGCTTTATCCAGTGGTCTGAAGGGTGCTCCCGCATCCTTTTATCCAACTATCCTAATAGCTTTTTCGTAAGGTGCACCTTTTATCCAGCAGTCTGAAGGGTACTCCCACAAGGTGCATCGTTTTATCCAGCAGTCTAAAGGGTGCCTCCATAGGGTGCATTGTTTTATCCAACAATCCTCCATCCTGCCTTCTTCTACATGCCATAAGGGTGGTATCTTTTTCTTTTTGCCATAATAGGAGCATACAAACTCATAATCGCATAAATAAACACTCGTTGGAAAGGTAATTCCGTGAACTTCACAATGGAGTAGGTTTGATCAAGTGATTTTATCATTTTTATAGCTATTTTTATAGTCAAAGTTCAGCTATCTTTCTGAGCTTAAATCTAGCATTTTTTCTTGAAAACTAATGATTTATCTATGCAGCTTGACTTAAACACTTGTCAAAGAAAGGAGAAAAGAAACTTTTGATATATCTTCTATCGGGTTGAGAGCTAGATAGTTTTATTTTCCTTAACACACACATCATAGATTAACTAGGGGGAAAGTAAAACAACTTGCATACAATTTCCATCTAGTTCTAATAAGGAAGGAGTAAACCATTGTTCATGCAACTTGCATACAATTCTCATCTAGTTCTAATTAGGAAGGAGTAACTCATTGTTCATGCAACTTGCATACAATTTTCATCTAGCTCTAATTAGGAAAGAAGTAACTGGATCATTTGTTTCTTGCATTGCAACACTTTCTAAGTTATTGCTATCTGGGATTAAAACTGAACTCACCATTGATTTCTGGATTAAAATTGAACTACTACTATCTCGTTGGACCAAAACTTCAAAGTTAACTATTTCATGCTATGAGGATTAAAACTGAACTCATCACTGATTTCTGGGTTAAAATTGAACTACTGCTATCTCGTTGGACCAAAACTTCAAAGTTAACTATTTCATGCTATGAGGATTAAAACTAAACTCACCATTGATTTCTGGGGTTAAAACTAAACCAATGTTATCTTGCTAAAATCACCTCAAAGTTCTGTGCTTGCCCAAGTAGATTAGCCCATTTAGTTTTTCTACTTTTAACTAGGTTGGATTAATTAGTGTCTTCTATGCTTGACAAATGACAATAGGCTTATGCTCTCCCCTTTACTGGGTGATCAGAGTGCCAGACTTGTCCTTCTATCTGTTTAACCTTTAAGAGGGGCCTGCCCTTGGATGCACGCTTGTCCAAGTGGGAACGACCCTGAGTGGTAACAGGCTAAAGCCAAGCCCTACCAAGCCACTTAAAATAAATTGTGCTTGAGGTGAAAACCTCTTGCAACGAGTGCTACTGTGTTACACCAATGGCCAACCTCCCCTAAAACCCTCTAAGGCGTAACCCTTTGAGGCTGGGAGACTCCATAACGGAGAGTAGTGCTGCCGCATGTGTAACCACTCAAACGGTTGCCCTCATTAAACACCTCTTGTTCTAGTAGCCAAAAACCCTTGTAATCCATTTCGAACCTAGGATTTTGTACTTGCTTTTTTTCTCTTAGTCCAAATAGAGTCAAAAAAATCTCAAAAAAAAAAAAAAAAAACATAAAAATATCTTTGTGTTTGCTATGTCTTCTTGCCATAAATTCATAAAATCAGATCAAAAAGACCTTTTTTGCAACCAAAGCACCAAAAACATCAAAAAAGCCCAAAATTGCAAAAAAAATAAAAATTGAGAAAACACCAGAGCGGCGCATCTATTCCAGTGCATGCGTAATAGTGAGTACTTCTGCGTCTTTTGCAAGAAATTTTTCCACCTTTCTGAGTACCCATTTCAGTCTTGTGTCAGTTTATGTGGAGATGACAACCGAATTAGAAGAGCTTGCTCAAGAACTCAAATACCTAAAATTGCAATTAACCTTAGACACCTCACCCCAAGGTCGTATAGCAATTGCTCAAGAACTCCAAGTCATACAACAAGAAATGGCAATCTTACAAGCTGAACATGTCAGTACTAGCTACGCCTCACCCCAAAATCGTATATCCTTTTCCCATACTCATGACAAGGCAAGCACCACGCCAAGTTGGAACTCGTATACCACCCCATCTACTAGTCCTCCTTCGCCACCTTCTAAGACACATTCCAAAACATACTAGTTCTACACCAACACCACCATCTAGTTCCTCAAACTCTAAATGGATGACCAAAAAAGAATCAGATGAGTGGTGGGAAAGAGTTTTTCCAAATTTATACAACTGGAGAAAAGCCAGAGAGAAAGCTAAATCCCCTCATTCACCTATCCATACACCTACCAATGATGTGATCCAAGGGCTACTAGCAGAGAGTCAACCATATCCACAAATTCCAGTCCCTGACCTTACCAAAAATCCTTCATGTCATTCGCAACCCCTTGAACTTATCGAAGAACTTCTTACCATGAACCAAAGTCAAGGTCCATCAAACATCTATGTTGTCAACCAAGAAGCTATCCAAGAGCTATCCACTTTCATTCAAGCAACCCAAGAGGTATGTCAAGAGTCTAATCCTAAGCATGGGGAAACATTAATCCCTAGCCTAAGTCCAGATCAAATCACTTTCTTGCAACCTATCCATAACATGTATCTTTTCCATGATCAAGATGATATCCATAATAATGAACCTCTCCATGAGCCACTTGATCCTATCCATCTCCCAACACCTATACATGAGAAAGAAATCCAATTCCATCCCATGCATAACCTTTATCTTTTCTATGATCAAGATACTATCTTTGATGAAGAAGCTATCCATGAGCAACTTGATCCTATATATGAGATGGAAACCCAACTCCAACCCATCCATAACCTTTATTTGTTCTATGATCAAGATATCCCCTATGAAGAAGATGTCCTTGAACAACTTGATCCCATACCCATTAGTGAGCAAGAAGCCTCCATTTCTTCTATCCCTCTTCCATCTAATCCCATCCATGATCCAATAACTTTCGCTTCCTCTGATGAGACACTTGCCTCCCAAGTACACACAAATGATCAACCCAATAACTTAGATCCTACAAAGCATAATGATGATCAAGATTCTAACGATCCTTCACCATCCATTATTGACCAAGCTACATATCCGTCATCTTATATCCTTGGGCTTACTACCTTCATGCATGAATGTTCTTCCTCAGAACACCAACAACCATTATCTGCTATCTCGCCTTCCTCATCCAATAAGGAACTCACCGCTAGTGCACCTATACATAATCCCATGGTCCACCGCATACTCCAAAATATGAACTATCAAGGTAAAGGCTTAGGCCTTCATGAACAAGGTATTTTGGAACCTATCCATGTTAATGTTCCTCCACCTTCATACAGCCTTGGATACATACCCCAAGGTGAGCAATCTCAAGATGTTGGTACTTCCTCCACTCCTCCTAAGTCTACTACTTTCCATCACAAACCCTATCATATCCCCAAAACATATGTCACCATTCCACCTCCATCATCCTACATTTGTCAAAAGCATGTGACCATACACCTTCCACCATCCAATCTACCTCCGCTACTTCCAACTCCTAATAGCCCCCTATGCATCCTACCACCACTTCTTGGTGCAGGAGCACCTACCTGACAGCTGGCCTCCATGAGGCAGTTAGTTTGTTTTAGGTCTGGTTAATGTTTCCAAGAAGGTCTGATAAGACCAATGCATGTAATAAGGTCATGTTGACCATACTTTACTATTTTTAGCTAGTTTGTTAGGACAGCTATTATGCTGTATGTCCGGTTGGATCTCCCAGCCGCCTGGAGAGATTTCCCAGCTGCTTGGAGTCGAGTGGTAGTACTCGCAAGAGGTCCTATTTATGTAGTAGGATCGGTTGGTATTGGATATCATCGATCATCGATCAGACTTTGCAGAGAGTGAGACAGAGGGAGAGACTGAATATTGTATTTGCATCTTTTGAAATCAATAAAGAGATCCTGTTTTGTCAATTCTCTGTTTTGGATTCCATTGTGTGATCGATTTGCTGTTTTGGTGGTTTCATGGATTCGCTGATCCATTCCACCGGTTGATTCGTCGAATCGGTGGAATGGCTATGTACAGTAGTTTAGGATTTAGTTTGCATTTGTGTTTGTTTGCATGTCTGTTTGCAGGATCGCAGTCGAGAGGTGTTGAGAACCCTAGCATGGGTATGTGCTAGGTCGTGCTGGTTGTTAGAGTCTGGAAAGTTGTCCAGGAAGCGGATCGGGTCACCCCAGGGGGTTCGGCAAATCAAAATTCGCTAAGGTTGAAAATTTGTCACAATGGCATCATCAGGATATTTCTGTGTATATCCTGCAGTTACTTCGGGTGTCATCCGAGTAGATGGAGGTGAGCATGATGCAGTCGATTGCATAAGGTGAATGTGTTTTGGGGTGATCATCATCAGGTGTTGCCGAGGAGGAGCGTATCGGCATAAGGTAGAAGATCGGGTTGACAATTCCTTCGCGGGCCGATAATGTTAAGTTTGGCCGACAGCAGGATATTGAAGAAACTGCATGTGACGTCATCGTCATCAGGATAATCGTCATCAGGATATCGGGGCAGCAGGATATTGAAGGAGCTGCATGTGACGTCATCGTCATCAGGATAATCGTCATCAGGATATCGGGGTGACGTAAGCATCGAAGGAAAGGTGCATGAGGTTGTCGTCATCAGGATATATGGGAGGAACCGGATGTTCTATATCCTACTGATGAACATGATGTTGAACATCATGATGCTGAAGATAGCGTTTGGTGGTGAGGTGAACAGTGGACGTCAGGAGGATGTTTGCGCTTGCCGAATGTGATGATGCTGCCGATAGCCAGATATGATGATGCTGCTGACAGACGAAGAGTCGAAGGTTTGTCTGCAGGAGGATATCGGTCGGCAGAGAAAATATGATGATGCTAACAGTGTTAAGGGAAATATGATGATGATGATGGGTTGTAGGCATACATGCTGTATGTCAAGGTTTTAGTGTGGATGCCTCTGCATCATAGTGGTATCAGAGCTCAGCAAAAGGTCTGGGCTGTTGTGTGTTGATTCTGTCACCGAAAGGGCAGAGGTAGAGTTGATTCTGTCACCGAAAGGACAGAGGTAGAGGAGTGAGAGGTTGACAAAATGCCTCCGAAAGGTAGTGGTACTGCAAGGGAATTGCAGGAGATGAAGGAAAAACATGCCAGAGAGATGAGGAAGATGAAGGAGCTTGCTGAAGCACTTCAAGCCAGGCTTGTAGCCCTGGAAAAGAACAAAAAGAGGGAAGTGGAAGATAGTGAGTCTGAAGAAGATGAAGATACTGTTGAAGAGTATGAAGAGGTAGCTGAAGATCTGGATGCTGAAGACCAGAGATTTGCAAAACTGTTAAAGGCAGTGCAGAGTGATAAACCTAAGGTAAAGGTTGATGTTTCCAAGTATAATGGAAGTTTAAATGAAGATGAGTTGCTGGATTGGATTGCTGCACTTGATAATCACTTTGAATGTGAAGATGTTGCTGAGGATCAGAAGGTAAAGATTGCAAAGACCAAGTTAGGAGGTCATGCTTTGGTATGGTGGGATTATGTACAATCCGAGAGAAGGAAACAAGGGAAGTCAAAGATCACTTCATGGGATAAAATGGTAGCAAGGATCAAAGGTAAATTCTTGCCTAGGGATTATGAAATTCAGATGTTTAAGAAGCTGCAATTTTTAAGGCAGAAGGAAATGGATGTGAAGGCATATACTGAGGAGTTTTATAAATTGAGTATGAGATCTGGTCATCATGAGAATGAGGTAGAAAAGGTGGCTAGGTACTTGGCTGGTTTGAGATTGAACATACAGGATGAGTTAGTTTTAGCTAACCCTAAGAGTGTGGAGGATTGTTATCAAATGGCAATCAGGATTGAAGAAAAGATGAATAGGGGACAAGATAAGTCCATGAGAGGAAGAGGAAACAATATGAGGGGAAGAGGATTAGCCCCTACAACAAGGCAAACCAATGAGGGTCAAGAAGACACTGGTAAAGGACAGGGACAGTTTGATTTTAAAGGTGGATGGAAAGGTAATAGAAGCAGATTTGGAAGTGGTAGAGGTTCTACTACATTTTCAGGAAAGTGTTACACCTGTGGTGAGTTTGGTCATCCATTTTTCAAATGTCCAGAAAGCAAAGGTTCATCATCCAGAAATGATAGAATGAATGACAAGAAAGTACAACTTGTGCAAGAAGAGAAAGTAGAGCAAAGTGTGCAGAGTTCAAACACTTATCAAGGAGATAGAGTTCCTGACGGTTATGGATATCCTGAGGAGGGAGAAGCATTGATGCTTAGGAGAATTAGTTTGCAGACATCAAAGGATATGATGCAAAGAAGAGCTCTTTTCAAGACCACATGCAAGAGCAAAGGTAAAGTATGTAAGGTTGTCATTGATACTGGTTCAACAGACAACATGGTATCTCAGGAAATGGTGGATAAACTAAATTTGGAAAGGATTCCACACCATCACCCTTACAAGGCATCTTGGGTGAGTGATAGTCAATCACTTTTTGTCTATGAACAGGCATATGTTGATTTTCAGATTGGAGCATATCAGGATAGAGTTTTGTGTGACATTTTGCCCATGGAATGTTGTCACCTAATGTTGGGTAGACCATGGCAATTTGATAGGAGGGTACTGTATGATGGGTATGCTAATACCTACACCATCAAGAAAGATGGGAAGACTATTATGTTGATGCCATTACAGGAAGCAGCTGTAGTACAGAAGGCAGCCCAAATCATTTTAGTGGGAAAGAAGGAATTTGTACAGATGCCTATAGGAGCAGGCATAAAGGTAGTTGAGGACACTGCAGGGAAAGGAGTTGTTAAGGACACCAGGTTGAAGAAAGTTACAGTTTTGACTGACAGAGGTCAGCAGCAGGTTTAGAAATAGGTTTGCAAACAGCAACCAGTTGAGAGGAATGACAAGGATGTTGTCATAGTTGGGACTATTGTTTGTCCTATAAAAGTTGAAAGAAAGACAGAGTTGAACATTACAGAAGTTCAAGAGGCAGTTCAGACAGAGGTGCTGGTCAGACAACCTGACAAACACAAGGTATGTGAGAGAAGGGCCTACATTGACAGGCATGAGGATTTACTTGCAAGACAGCAAGTTACAGTTCAGAAGTCTTGGAGCAGCCAAGAGACAGCAGAGGACAAAGCTGGAACAGGTCAGAACACTGACATGACAAAGTGTAAAGGTGGAGGACTTCCACAACCAAACTCATGGGACATGAGTTCTTTTCTATTGGGGAGTATGGTGCAGGAGCACCTACCTGACAGCTGGCCTCCATGAGGTAGTTAGTTTGTTTTAGGTCTGGTTAATGTTTCCAAGAAGGTCTGATAAGACCAATGCATGTAATAAGGTCATGTTGACCATACTTTACTATTTTTAGCTAGTTTGTTAGGACAGCTGTTATGCTGTATGTCCGGTTGGATCTCCCAGCCGCCTGGAGAGATTTCCCAGCCGCTTGGAGTCGAGTGGTAGTACTCGCAAGAGGTCCTATTTATGTAGTAGGATCGGTTGGTATTGGATATCATCGATCATCGATCAGACTTTGCAGAGAGTGAGACAGAGGGAGAGACTGAATATTGTATTTGCATCTTTTGAAATCAATAAAGAGATCCTATTTTGTCAATTCTCTATTTTGGATTCCATTGTGTGATCGATTTGCTGTTTTGGTGGTTTCAAGGATTCGCTGATCCATTCCACCGGTTGATTCGTCGAATCGGTGGAATGGCTATGTACAGTAGTTTAGGATTTAGTTTGCATTTGTGTTTGTTTGCATGCCTGTTTACAGGATCACAGTCGAGAGGTGTTGAGAACCCTAGCATGGGTATGTGCTAGGTCGTGCTGGTTGTTAGAGTCTGGAAAGTTGTCCAGGAAGCGGATCGGGTCACCCCAGGGGGTTCGGCGGATCAAAATTCGCTAAGGTTGAAAATTCGTCACAACGGCATCATCAGGATATTTCTGTGTATATCCTACAGTTACTTCGGGTGTCATCCGAGTAGATGGAGGTGAGCATGATGCAGTCGATTGCATAAAGTGAATGTGCATTGGGGTGATCATCATCAGGTGTTACCGAGGAGGAGCGTATCGGCATAAGGTAGAAGATCGGGTTGATAAAACCATCGCGGGCTGATAATGTTAAGTTTGGCCGACAACAGGATATTGAAGGAGCTGCATGTGACATCATCATCATCAGGATATCAGGGTGACGTAAGCATCGAAGGAAAGGTGCATGAGGTTGTCGTCATCAGGATATATGGGAGGAACCGGATGTTCTATATCCTGCTGATGAACATGATGTTGAACATCATGATGCTGAAGATAGCGTTTGGCGGTGAGGTGAACAGTGGACGTCAGGAGGATGTTTGCACTTGCCGAATGTGATGATGCTGCCGATAGCCAGATATGATGATGCTTCTAACAGATGAAGAGTCGAAGGTTTGTCTGCAGGAGGATATCGGTCGGCAGAGAAAATATGATGATGCTAACAGTGTTAAGGGAAATATGATGATGATGATGGGTTGTAGGCATACATGCTGTATGTCAAGGTTTTAGTGTGGATGCCTCTGCATCACTTCTTCCAACACCTTATCCATCCATCTATGAATCCTCTAAATATCCCAATCATGGCCGACAAATGCACATATTGTCTAGACAAGGAGCTTTCACCAACCTCACTTCCACCATCCCAAGAGAATTCAATGTCAAAAATGTGGATGCCTCTACCTATAAAATAAAAAATTCTATGAGTCCTCATGACCTAGGATATAAAAGCCAAGAATCAAAGACTTATCCATCTCAAAAGTTGCATACACCCACACACCTCAATGCCAAATTGAAAAAAAGTGTGGGTCCCCAAGCAACAAATGATTACTCCAAAAGTTGCACAAAAGTTGCATACACCCAAACCCATACCTTCACAGGTACTATCTTAAAACAAAATGGTTTGGGTACCTAAGCAAAAAGCCCTCAAGTTACATGAGGCATCCACCTCTCAAGAATTCCAACCATTCACTTTCTCCAATTCCATCCAAAAGTATCAAATCCTTCCATCCCACATGACAAACAAAAATCTAAACAATGCACAGTCTATGTGGGTCCCTAAAGGCCTATATCATTCATCCACCAAGAAAAACTCTCCATTGCTTCCTACACCACCTTCCCATCATCAGCTTCAATGTTTATCACAGTATGTGCAACCGTTGGTCATGGTTCCCTTCCATTCCACAACACTTCCATATAACTCCATCTCCCCTCCACTCCACTACTATCCTACATATCTCCCTCATCCTATGGTCCATGCTTTTGCATAAACCTTCCTTCCATCCTTGCATAAGTCCTTCTATATTCTGCATCATCATCCATTATCGCATCTTCCATAATCCACTATCTACATACTCATATCTCACTTTCATGCACTCCCTTACCAACATCTATGAGCACACTTGACATAGTCCATGCGACAACATCCATCTAGTGGGACTCTCACCTTTCAGGGAGCTAGATCCTTGAGTTTCTCCTTTCCATATCCACCTTTTCCTATCTAAATATTCAAAAAAAGAAAAAAATATCCCTTCGTCCAATGGTGAAAATCTAGCAAACAGACACCTTGGATAAGTACCATGATGAAAACCTGGCAAATAGGCGTCATGTGTAAGTTGATCTCCTATGTCACCTACACTTGGGAGCACCTTGTCTCATCAGCATAGCACTTTTCTCCTACCAATTGCCTTCATACCATTTCCTATCCTATTCCTCTATCCATTACATACCTATATGGTCCAGTCCATCCATCCTAATCTTCCATTTCTCTATTTTTCTTGATCTTGATAAAGATTGGGGGCACAATGTTGACAAATGTTCTAGATGTCTCTTGACATACCTTATCCCTCCAAAACCACACAAATCCTTCATAATCGACTCATCCTCCTCCTTCATCTTAAGCATTGTCATGAAAAATCCTCTGTATTCTACCTACAATGGGGCATGTTTTTCTCATGCGACATAGTCCTTGGAGATCACATCCTTGTTTCCTTCTACCTACCCTGCCATTGATCCCCTATCACCCATTCATCTACCTATTTGTGGTGTTTCCCTTGTCATCAGTATCTAGCATTAAAGCTATCCAAAATTCTGGGGTTGTATCCTGTCCACAGTGTCAGCCTAGCATAGCCTCTATCATCAGTGTTATCTGTTCCATATCTGATTTATAGTTGTTCCATATCTGATCCATATCTAATCCATATCTATTTCATATCTAATCTGTAGTTGTTCCATATCTGATCCATATCGTGTCTCATCTGATCCATATCTTAGGTCCATCAGGGTTCTTCTCAAACTACATTGCCTCTGCATCATCACATAGGCAAGGCCATTTACCAATGCACCCCCGAGGTTCCTCTTCCCATCTGTTCCATATCTTGTCGTCTGTCCTTCTCTCTATCCACGTCCGCACCCTTTCACCAGGCAAGCATGCACAACAATCCCACTTTTTAAACAAAATCTTGACGCATAACATCAACCTATCCAAAGCAAAGCAGAGCACCATACTGACGCACCCAAACTAATTCTATATCAATTATGGTAAAAGACAAACCTAATGCAAGAATGTTTTGTGAACAGGTCAATTTACAAAGTCAAGGTCCATCAAACATCTATGTTGTCAACCAACAAGCTATCCAAGAGCTATCCACTTCCATTCAAGCAACCCAAGAGGTATGTCAAGAGTCTAATCCTAAGCATGAGGAAACATTAATCCCTAGTCTAAGTCAAGATCAAATCACTTTCTTGCAACCCATCCATAGCATGTATCTTTTCCATGATCAAGATGATATCCATAATAATGAACCTCTCCATGAGCCACTTGATCCTATCCATCTCCCAACAACTATACATGGGCAAGAAATCCAATTCCATCCCATGCATAACCTATACCTTCTCTATGATCAAGATATTCCCTATGAAGAAGATGTCCTTGAACAACTTGATCCCATACCCATTCATGAGCAAGAAGCCTCCATTTCTTCTATCCCTCTTCCATCTAATCCCATCCATGATCCAACAACTTTCGCTTCCTCTGATGAGATACTTGCCTCCCAAGTGCACACGAATGACCAACCCAATAACTTAGATCCTAAAGAGCATAATGATGATCAAGATTCTAACAATCCTTCACCATCCATTATTAACCAAGCTACAAATCCGTCATCTTATATCCTTGGGCTTACTACCTTCATGCATGAATGTTCTTCCTTAGAACACCAACAACCATTATCTGCTATCTCACCTTCCTCATCCAATAAGGAACTCGCTGCTAGTGCACCTATACATAATCCCATGGTCCACCGCATACTTCAGAATATGAACTATCAAGGTAAAGGCTTAGGCCTTCATGAACAAGGTATTTTGGAACCTATCCATGTCAATGTTCCTCCACCTTCATACAGCCTTGGATACATACCCCAAGGTGAGCAATCTCAAGATGTTGGTACTTCCTCCACTCCTCCTAAGTCTACTACTTTCCATCGCAAACCCTATCATATCCCCAAAACATATGTCGCCATTCCACCTCCATCATCCTACATTTGTCAAAAGCATGTGACCATACAACTTCCACCATCCAATCTACCTCCGCTACTTCCAACTCCTTATCCCTCTATGCATCCTACCACCACTTCTCCCAACACCTTATCCATCCATCTCTGAATCCTCTAAATATCCCAATCATGGCTGACAAATGCACATATTGTCTAAACAAGGAGCTTTCACCAACCTCACTTCCACCATCCCACGGGGATTCAATGACAAATATGTGGATGCCTGTACCTATAACCTCACAAATCCTAAGAGTCCTCATGACCTAGGATATAAAGCTAAGAATCAAAGAATTATCCATATCAAAAGCTGCATACACCCACACACCTCAATGCCAAATTGAAAAAAGTGTGGGTCCCCAAGCAACAAATAATTATCTCAGAAGCTACACAAACACTGCATACACCCAAACCCATACCTTCACAGGTACTATCTAAAAACAAAATGGTTTGGGTGCCTAAGCAAAAAGCCCTCAAGTTACATGAGGCATCCACCTCTCAAGAATTCCAACCATTCACTTTCTCCAATTCCATCCAAAAGTATCAAATTCTTCCGTCCCACATGACAAATAAAAATCAAAACAATGCAAAGTCTATGTGGGTCTCTAAAGGCCTATATCATTCATCCACCAAGAAAAACTCTCCATTACTTCCTACACCACCTTCCCATCATTAGCTTCAATGTTTATCACAGCATGTGCAACCGTTGGTCATGGTTCCCTTCCATTCCACAACACTTCCGTATAACTCCATCTCCCCTTCCTTCCACTATTATCCTACATATCTTCCTCATCCTATTCCTATGGTCCATGCTTTTGCATAAGCCTTCCCTCCATATTCTACATCGTAATCCACTATCTACCTATGCCATATCACTTTCATGCAATCCCCTACCTAGATCTATGAGAACGCTTGACATCGTCCATGCGACAACATCCATCTAGTGGGACTGTCACCTTTCACGGAACTAGATCCCTGAGTCTCTCCCATCCATATCCATGTTTTCCTACCTAAATGTTTCAAAAAAAAAAAAAGGAAAAAAAAAAGAAAAAAGTAAAGAAAAATCCCTTCATCCAATGTTGCAAACCTGGCAAACATGCGCCTTGGATAAGTACCATGATGAAAACTTGGCAAACAGGCGTCATGTGTAAGTTGATCTTCTATGTTACCTACACTTGGGGGCACCTTGTCTCATCACCATATCACTTTTCTCCTACCAGTTTCCTTTCATACCATTTCCTCTCCTATCCTCTATCTATTGCATAACTATACTGTCCCATCCATCCATCTAATCTTCCTTTCCTCTATTCTTTGGTCTTGATAAAGATTGGGGGCACAATGTTGACAAATGTTTTAGATGTCTCTTGGCATGCCTTACCCCTCCAAACCATGCAAATCCTTCATTACCCTCTCATCCTCCTATCATCGTAAGCATTGCCTTAAAAAATCCTAAGTATTCTATCTACAATGGGGCATGTTATTCTTATGCGACATAGTCCTTGGAGATCACATCCTTGTTTCCTTCTATCCACTATTGCCCATCCTCATACCTACCCATTCCATTCTCTATCACCCATCCATCTACCTGTCCGTGGTGTTTCCTTGTCATCGGTATATCTGTTCCATATCGTGTCTTGTCTGATCCATATCTGTTCCATATCTGATCCATGTCTATTCCATATTGTGTCTCATCTGATCCATATCTTAGGTCCATTAGGGTTTATCCTGAACTACGTTGCCTCTGCATCGTCACGTAGGCAAGGATGTTATCATGTCTTTCTATGCTACTCAAGGATGCCAAAAGCTAGAGATGCTATGATGGGGGCATGATTATTTTCTTTGTTTGCTATTTGTGGATTAAGCTTTAGTAATGTGACACCTTGTCTAAGGACATGATCGGCAAAAGATCATTGAGGACATCAAAGGTCAAACATGAACGGGGGCAATCCTTGTTTGTTGAAATGCAAGGAACACTCAGGTCATCTAGATTCAAGTTTGACTAGATGCTTGTATCAACTTGCTAAATCCAAAATCCATGTAAACAATACTCAGGTCATCTCGGTTCATTTATACCTAGATGCTTGTATTAACTTACAACATTTCAGAAAAAGTACCAAAAATAAATCACCCAACGAAATAAAGCACTCCAATAGTAAAGCATCCATCCTATATCCATTTATACATCCATACCATACCCCATGCAATAAAGATCCAACAATGCAGAGTAGCAATACAAATAAAAGCTTGTGAGTCCTTCTATCGAGTCATTCTTCTATCAATCAATATTCCATCTATCTTTGTGATCCATTCTTCTCAATTTCAGTCAACCTGAGAAATGATCCAAATGCAAGTCCATCCTTAATCCATACTAATCAAGTCAAGTCAATCTTGCACAAATGATTCACTCACAATCAGTGGTCTTGATCCTTGTCTAGTCGTAAACCAACTCGATCAGTTAATCAATCAATTGTCTTATACAGGATGTAACATTGTCGAAACCAGACCAACACACGCGTCTTACATGACATGCTTCATTTCCTAAAACCAGACACTATCCTTCATGTTGCTCTAGGGATCTATCATTCCCCGCCATGACAACATGCCTACCGTGTTGGTCTAGGGATATATCATTCCCCACCATGACAACACTGTCATATATCATTATCAGTATATCGTTGGTTTACTGCTAGACAGGGGCAATACCTTGTTTGTTCTTGTATCATTTGTGCATACTTGCTTGCTTGCTTGTGTGTGTTATCATTTTCTCATGCATCGCGTATCATTCGGCTCTTTCTTCACCCATTTTCTTCAAACCTAACCTTCTTCATCGTGAGATTGTCCGTCTCACGCCTTCTGCCCGTTTCTCGTCCAATCTCCTGAGGGGGCATCCTATCGTCATAACCTGTACTAGGGGCAAACTAGGGCATGTATCATTATTCAACAATCAATTCTTTGAAGCAACGTTGTAAACTACATTGCATCGAAGAGGGGCAAAATGTATATGCCTAAAAATGACACAATTCAACTAAATAAATATTCTAAATATTTATTTCGTTCTTCTACCAATTAAATAAATATTCCAAATTTATTTAATCAATTCACTATTCCTTAATTAAATAAATTCAATTTATTTAATTAAAATCCCTAAATTCTTCTAATGTCTCACACAATTAAATAATCATAAATTATTTAATTAATCCAAATTCCCCTATCCTAAGTTCTAATTCCCAAAAATCCACCTCACACTTACACCTCACTTTTCCACCTCACCTTATCCACCTCATCAGGTTGCACATGTAATTAAATATATTAAATATTTAATTACCTATTTTCCCCCTCACCCACATGTCCTATTTCTTCTCAAATCAGAAGTTAGTTAACTAATCAATCAAAAATGTTAACTAACTAGTCAATTGAGTTAATCCCTCAATCAATTCAGTTAATTCCATAATCCATTCTTCCAACTAACTAATCAAGTCTGTTAACTAATCAGTTAAAGGAGTTAACTCTCCAATCAATGTTGTCACATCCCCTCTTTCATGATGGAGATGAGACACTTGTCATATTTCTACTGGTTGCACATCCCTCAACCATTCTCAGCTGTTGATCATCACACTTCTTCTCAACCGTTGATTCTCATTCTTTTGAGTCTATAAAAGAAGCTTCATCCCTCCATTCTATTCATCCAGGCTATTCGTATTGTTACTCTGTAGAATTCTACCCACGCGCCTTTGGCACCCCAATACCATTTGCTTGAGATCACCATTGTTGCTTCGAAGCTCATCTTCTTGGCATATTCATTATCACGGCCATTTACTACCGACATCCTACAACACAGCTAAAAGAGTGCACTCACTGAGGGCCTATTTCATTAGCAAAGGATGGTTGTAATAGGCGAACAACAAAAGCTTTGAAACAGGGAAGGTTTGCACTGTATTGTTCATTGCCTTATTTCATCCAATCTTTCTTATTTTCATTATTCTGTTGATGTTTGGGTTTATTATTGTTCATTTGATTAATCCACATTTTACCCTAACAACCTGTATCTCACAAAAGGCATAAAGATCTTCATATGCCACCCTGCGGATGGCTATGGCGAGTATCCCGTCTGCAACCACTACTCGGCTGTATCAGCTTGAACTTTCTTTGATATGATGTGGCTCACCAAGTCATGCCATGCATCTATCCCAACTACAAAAAGGAAACAAAATAGATATCAATACCTCATATAGACATTATAAATAAATAATCACAAATAACTGCATCTATATATAAAAAAGCATCCTACCTAGTCTCCATCTCACCAAGATGGATCTTGAATAGATGATGGTGTGACTAGCTCTGTAGCTAACTCTGTAGTTGGGGGCATATGACTACTAGTCCCCCCTCACTCATGTCGGCTTGATCTCCTCACATCCATAGGGGCTAGACCATGAGCACTCAATTGTGATTGAGACTCGACCTCCTCGTCGTTGTCTACCTCCTGTTGATCTCACCCTAGTCTCACCCTGAAGATGTACCGTGAGGAGACCTACTCCTCCTCATCATCATCATCCTCATCATCATCTAGATCATAATATCCAAAAAAGTCACTAATGTCATCCTCTATCCCTATGTCACTCGCGTGACCAACCTAAGGTCAAGGATTGCCTGAATGGTGACCAAGAGGATAAATAGGAGCAGGCCATGCTATTTGCCACTAGATCTAGTATGCTTAGGTAACTCTGATGTCGTTTGCATAAGATATCGGCTCTACATCCTCTATACCATCATCATCATTAATTGCTACATCTGCTAATGTCAGTCATGAAGTATTGTTCGCCCTGACTGCACTGCTCACAAATTGCGCATAGCTTAGATGCATCATAGGTACATCATGTCAGTATCCAAACTGTCATGCTACCCTATCAAAGTAAAACTAGACAACAATGTGATCAAGGTGACCATCCATCAGTTGATCCCTCTACATCCTCACTAATTGTCTCCGCTGGCCTAGCCATGCTATATAGTTGCAATATGGTCTCTAAATGATATCACTGGGCTGTAATCTATCAAATATAACTCTCTAGTATAGTAGATCACTATGTCTCTAGCATCTGATAAGAGGATAGGTGTGGAATCATGGATAGGTAAACACTGGCTCTATAGGAAAACCTATATGCCATGTGTATCTAATATGCTCAAAGGGCCAGACCCATAGTAATGTGCAACACATCAAGCCCTATGCCTCATAATGGACATACCATCCCAACTCATAGTAGAGGTGTGCAACCATACTGCATCCCCATGCATAGATTGTCCCATGCTCCTCCATTGCCCTGATAGTGTGAACAAGGCCCTTGTAAAGGTAAGGGCCACGTCCATTTGGTGCAACTGCTAATTCCATTGTAACAATCATAATCCTCCAAATCAGAGGGATCTCAGCGCACCCATGCTCTAGTAATCGAAGTTGAATGAGCCCACGCTCTGCCCGAGCAACTGTGCTGCCTAGACAGTACATCTGACTCTCCCATGTATACTCCATTGAGTGATGCTCTATGACCCTCACTATCTCCCCACCTATAGGTAGGCACAAGATACGATATACATCCTCTTGTGTGATAGTCATCTCCCCTATAGGCAAATAGAATGTAGAAGTATTTGCATTCCACCTCTCCATCAGTGCCATTAGCATACTAGAGTGAAATCTAATTGTGGGCATATAAAACACCCACTAGAGCCCTACTGATTGTAAGTGGCCTCTCTTTGCATTGGTCATGGTACTAATGTGATCTTAAAGCAAAAACATTAGGTGACTGCCTGTATGCTCTCGCATCCTGGGAACAACCTACATGATACAAACAGCGAGAAGTTCAATCAATTTACAAGCATGAAATCATCACCTAATGTATACAATAGCAATTGGTGCCCTGTCCCTAGGGCCCTTGTCCTTTCTAGAATTGGGCACCCCAGGAGGACCTGGGCGCCCAAGTCAGACTTGGGTGCCCCAGGTGGACTAGGATGCCCTAGGAGGACTTGGGTGCCCTGAGTGGACTTGGGCGCCCCTATTAGGGACCCTTGTCCAGAATGTTCTAAATAGCATGGAAAATGACAAAATCCAAAAGCAACAGAATGAATGATAGCACAAGCAAGGATTAGGAATCTACCTCAGCCTCAAATTGTCTCTCTGCCACTCAGGCTCAAAGCATCTCCAGTCACAGAAGCTAGTACAGACGTCAGGTTGGCATCGTCGATCTCTTCCTTCTCCTCCTATCCTCTACATAATGACAAGTAAAAATGAATAGTGAAAAGTGACAACTCTCTTTACATATAGTAAGTGGATGAGAATTCTTATCACTATCTAGGTGCAAAAATCAAACACTTTTCTTCTTAAGCCTATATCTTGAGTTATTGAACTTAGATTTTCATGACGTCTGTTGTGTTAGAATCTTGGTTCCACTCTCTATCCTACACAATGTGTTGTGCTTGGGTGTTGTTTGTCCAAAAAACCCTCACAATACATTTCTCATCAAGGTTCCTCAAAATCAATGCATGTAGATATCTCCTTGTTTCTATTGCAAGGTGTGACCCTTGGTCTTCTTGTTCAGCACTACACTACGGTGGTTTGTGACAAGGGCTTAACCACCTCCCGTGCTTGTTAAGTCAAGTGGTTGTATCAGGCATTAACAGGTCGATCTTTTGGTGCAACGACAACTAATAGTTGGTATTAGAGCCAAGTTCCTCTAAAAGGAGCTTAACCGCTTGAGGTGATCCAGAATGACGTCTTACAAGAAGGATAGTCTAAAGTTTGATGGAACCAATTTTAATCTTTGGAAAGGTCGCATGAAATGTCACTTGCAATGTATGGGAATGGTGTACTAGACCATGGTTACAACAAAGTATACACCTCCACAGGGTGGTTCAAAAGCCCAAATGAAATCACAGATGCTAAAAACAATCTACGGACTATAGAAGCTCTTCTAAGCACATTATCTGATTCAGAGCTCTCAAATGTTATTGACCTACCAATTGCTTTTGAGATTTGGGAAAAACTAGAGCTTCTGCATGAAGGAGACAAGTATGTTAAATGTGCAAGGCTACAAAGTCTGAAAGGGAAATTTGAAAACCTGAAGATGAGAGATGATGAAAATATTACTACTTTTATGCCAAGAGTAAATAAGATTATTTGTGGAATTAGAAATGCTGGTGGAGTCTTGGATGAAGATGAGATTGTTGGCAAAATTCTCAGATCCCTCCCTGCTTCTTATAAAATCAAGGCTTCTGCCATTGAAGAATTCAGAGCCCATACAACTATCACAAGAGATTAATTGGCTAGAAAATTGGCTGCATTTGAAATGATCAAGTTTGGAGATGCCCCTCCTAAGACTGAATCTGCATTCAAAGCCAGTGCCTCTGTGAAAGGTAAACAAAGGTTTGATCTGGGAGAGAACTCTTCAAGGAAACTATCATGGTATGAAAAAGCAAGAAATGACCTGGAAGAAGAAGAAGCTGAAACTGCTCAACTTGAAGCTCTTATTGCATAAAGACTACCAAGAGGATCCGGTAATTATGAAGGAAAATTGCCTTTTAAATGTTTTAACTGCAATAAGATAGGTCATTTTGCCTCAAAGTGTCCGGAAAGATTTTCAAGGCCAAATCCTAACAAATCAAGGTTTCAAAAGAATTGTTACTATATTCATGAGGAAGATGATAATGAAGGGGTAACAAATGATGAATTAGAGATAGGAGACAAATCTGGAAGTGATTGGGTGTTTATTGCCATCAAGGAAGAAGAACCATTATCCTCGGAATCTGTCAATCATAAAGTTGTAGAAAGAGCTCTGGCTGCCCAAGTTGAAGAAAAGGATGATTGGGTCATTGACAGTGGATGCTCTCACCATATGACAGGTGAAAAAAATAAGTTCATAGATTTGGAAAGGTATGAAGGAGGAGTGGTAAAATTTGGTGATAATTCTGCTGGTAGAATCAGAGGAAGAGGAACTATTTCTTTTGATGGAAGGAACAAAATCGGTAATGTACTATATGTTGAAGGAATGAAGCACAATCTTCTTAGTGTTGGTCAGTTGGTGGACAAAGGCTATGATCTCTGATTCAAGAATGGAAAATGCAAGATCTTTGAAAGTTTTGGAACATAGATTGCATCCAGTACACAAACTAAAGGTAATATCTTCCACTTGGTTGGTACTGGTAAA
Organism: Cunninghamia lanceolata; assembly: GCA_027924645.1. Classification (NCBI taxonomy): domain Eukaryota; kingdom Viridiplantae; phylum Streptophyta; class Pinopsida; order Cupressales; family Cupressaceae; genus Cunninghamia; species Cunninghamia lanceolata. The sequence continues at coordinate 11,545,484 of BSBN01000320.1, forward strand.
AGTTGTTTATTTGTTCAAGTTGATTAGAGTTGGTTATGGCATAGGAGAATGTGTCATGTGAATTTTGATAATATCATCAAGATAAGAAATACTCAGGCTGTAAGAGATCTTCCAAAACTAGTGAAACCTACAAATAGTTTGTGCAAAGAATGTCAGTAGGGAAAACAAAGCAGAGTCTCTTTTAAAAGCAAGGAACAATCTTCTACCGGATTATTGGACTTAGTTCATACTGATCTTTGTGGTCTGGCAAGAATCAGGAGTGTGCGAGGTGATAGATACTTCATGTTACTAATTGATGACTATTCTCAGATGATGTGGGTAACCTTTCTAAAAGAGAAATTAGAAGCTCTTGAGAAATTCAAAATATTCAAGGCTATGGTAGAGAATGAAACTGGATTAAAATTGAAATTTCTGAGGTCTGATAGAGGTAGAGAATTCACATATGGTGAGTTCATAGATTTCTATGAGAAACATGGAATCAAGAGACAGTTGTCTGCTCCTAGGACACCACAGCAGAATGGAGTAGTTGAGAGAAAGAACCAGACCATCCAGGAAGCATCTAGGACAATGATGATGGAAGCAAATGTTCCTCAGATTTACTAGAGAGAAGCTGTCAGCACTGCAGTCTATACTCTCAATTGAGTTCAAATCAGAAGCAATACCGGTATGACTCCTTATGAACTTTGGTTTGGCATCACTCCTACTGTGAGGTATTTTAGAGTCTTTGGTAGCAAATGTTACATCAAAAGAGATGAAGATCTAGGAAAGTTTGATGCTAGAAGTGATGAAGGAATATTCTTGGGTTACTCTACTCAAAGAAAAGCATACCGGTGTTATAACAAGAGACTGAGAAAGATGATAGAAAGTACAAATGTAAAGGTTGATGAAGGAATTGAAAAAACCTCAAGATTTTATAAATATGATGAAGATGATCAGAATGCAGTTCTAACTCAAGGAGCTCAAGCCTCTTCTAAGATTTAGATCTAGATTGATTCGATAAATCAGGAAGAAGAGATAAGTTTGAATGAGCTTGATCAAGAAGTAGAAATGCAAGAAACTCCCAAAGTGCCTAGGTATGTAAGAATGAATCACTCTGAAGATTAAATCATAGGTGATAAAAGCAAAGGTGTACAAACAAGAAGGAGAATTGCTCAAAATTCAGATGAGTACTGTTTGATTTCAAAGATTGAACCTAAGACAGTGAATGAAGCTTGCAATGATGAAAACTGGACTAAAGCAATGGAGGAAGAGTTGATGCAAATTGAGAAAAATCACACTTGGGATCTTGTTCCCAGACCTAGAAACAAAAATGTGATTGGAACCAAATGGGTCTCTTGGAACAAACTAAATGAAGTTGGTGAAGTAATCAAAAATAAAGCCAGATTGGTCTACAAGGGTTACTCTCAAATAGAAGGAGTTGATTTTGAAGAAACTTTTGCTCGGGTGGTAAGAATTGAAGCAGTCAGATTATTTCTCACTTTTGCTGCCTTCAAGGATTTCAAAGTGTATCAGATGGATGTCAAGTCTACCTTCCTGAATGGTGATTTGGAAGAAGTGTACATTGAGCAACCAGATGGATTTCAATTATCTGATCATGGTGATATGGTCTACAAGTTGAAGAAGGCATTGTATGGACTAAAGCAAGCCCCAAGAGCCTGGTATGAAAGATTGGATAAGCATCTTTTGAAGATTGGTTTCAACAAAGGTACTGCTGACAGTAATTTATATTTCAAAATTGATCATGAGAACATTTTGATTATTGAAGTGTTTGTTGATGATATCATCTTTGGAGGAATAGATATTATGTGTAAAACCTTTGCAAATCAAATGAAAAGTGAATTTGAGATGTCCATGCTTGGGGAAATAAATTTCTTCTTGGGTCTACAAATCACTCAAACAAAGAAAGGAATTTTCATCTCTCAAACCAAATATGTGAAAGAATTGTTGATGAAATTTGGGATGGAAGATTCAAAACCAATGAATACTCCCATGGAAACCAGATGTAATTTGAGAAAAGATGATGACTCTCCTAAGGCTGATCAGAAAAAGTATAGGTCAATGATTGGAGGACTGTTGTATCTTACTCAAACTAGACCAGACATTATGCAGGCTATTGGTCTTGTTGCTAGATTCCAGGCTGATCCTAGAGAATCTCATGTCATGGCAATCAAAAGGATTTTTAGATATCTAAAAGGGATAGTTGAGTATGGTCTGTGGTATCCTAGAGATCATGATTTCTCTCTTCATGCATATACTGATGTGGATTGGGTAGGAGATGTGGATGACCGGAAGAGTACCAGTGGTGGAGCATTCTTTTTGGGGAAGAGATTAGTTTCTTGGATGAGAAAGAAACAAGAGGCAATATCTCTGTCCACTACAGAAGCAGAATACACTGCAACAATAGGTAGTTGCACTCAAGTTTTGTGGATGAAGCAAATGCTAAGAGACATAAGAGTGGAGTGTAAGGAGCCTATCACAATTTTCTGTGATAATTCAAGTGCAATAAATATATCTAAGAATCCAATGTTGCATTCAAAGATAAAACACATATCCATCAAGTTTCACTTTTTGAGAGAGCAAGTGAACAAGAATGAAGTCAAATTGGAGCTTGTGCCTTCCAAGGATCAGATTGCAGATATTTTTACTAAACCTCTACCTAAGGACTCTTTTGAGTATCTTAGGGAGAAGTTAGGGGTTATTACCCCTCCGATGATGAACTAAGGTGTACTGATGTGCATCAATCCAATGGATATCATAGTCATATCTTGTGCCCAGATTGATGATAGGGAGCTGCTACTCAGGGGGAGCAACATGTATGATTCTGAAGTGGTGAAATTGCAAGTATGTGCCCTTTGCCATTGATGTCAAAGGGGGAGAGAAGACATGTGAAAAACAAGTAGTTGTTGATCAAAGGGAGAGCAGTAAAGGGAGAGAAGACATGTGAATGGTTGTTGCTGATAGGGGGAGTTGTGACAGTAAGGAGAAGTTCTTGTCTTGATGATCAAAACAGTTTTTCACATCATATGTTGCCATCAATGATAAAGAGGGAGATTGTTGCAAGTATGGGTCTAATTGGTGTTGTCATTGATGTCAACATACTCCTGTTGCATTAATGATAAGGATTGGATGAGCTATGTACTGAGGATACTGAGAAAATTAGTCTCAATCAAGAACAGTGAAGAACAGTGATGACAATAAGATAAATGTTCAAGATAGGATGAGGATCAGAGAATGCAGATTAAAGGGTTTGAAGATATGTATCTTAAGGTGATCCAGTAGAGATTTTAGAGATCCGAATGAATATATGAAGAAGTTGTTTCCATTCAAGTAAAACTGGTTCTGGTAGGTGCTCAGTGGTGACAGAGTGATACAGACAAGTCCGGTGAGATCTGAAAATGCATTATCCTGTTCTACAGACTTGACAAAGTGTTAAGGAAGTCTTTGTGAAGTATCAACTCAATTGGCTCGAGGTTTGAAGGTCTGTAAGCATCTATTCCTTTGTGACGGTGATGACATACTATGTTCTTGAGTTTTCAGATGAAGGAGAGAAGGATTTCAGTAAGTAGATGAAGTGTGGATGTTCTTGGTGATTCAGGCAAGCTTGTGGAGGTCTCTATATCATGTCTAGTTCATGTTGGTGGTCCGTATTCAAGTTGGAGCTCACAATTGAGGAATAACTTCCAGATGATGGTGTTCTTCCTAAGACTAGCCAACTAGATGAGTTTTACATCTTACGGATGTTCTTGTAGATGTTTGTCGACTTAGATGATTATTCCTAAGTTGATGTCTTGTATAAATAAGGGATTGTGAAGTCATTTCAAAGGTGTCTTTTTAGAGATGAGTATGTGGAAGTGAGGAGGAGAGCAAAAGGCAGAGCAGAAGTATTGGGCTTTAATGGAAATGATTCAAGCATGGTGAAGATGCTATTTTCTAGTTCAAGTAGGTGATACTTATTTCCTTGTAGACAGTGTGTCTCCTATAGGTAGTGGGCCTCTTGTGAGCAGTGTGCTCAGGCAGTGAGCCCTAATTAGCATATGCCATTTGTTCTTTCTATTCTTCTAACAAAGAATACAATCTTGGGTTAATCCCCCTGTGGTTTTTCCCTTAACCGGGTTTTCCACATCAAAATCTTGGTGTCTCATGTGTTGATGTGTTTATGCTCTTGATTCATTGCATTATGTTTCCATGATTGATTTATTATTATACTGTTGAATTGCAAAGTGAACTTAAGTCTTTAATTGGAAGAAAGTTTTGTACAACTGATTCACCCCCCCTCTCAATTGTCTGCTCTAAGTCTAACAATTGGTATCAGAGCTGAGGTCACGGGTTCAAACCCCACGCTTGCACTGGGGGGATTGTTGCAAGGTGTGACCCTTGGTCTTCTTGTTCAGCACTGCGCTGCAGTGGTTTGTGATAAGGGCTTAACCGCCTCCCATGCTTGTTAAGTCAAGTGGTTGTATGAGGCATTAACAAGTCGATCTTTTGGTGCAACGACAACTAACAATTTCTACTTTTCAAACTAAGTAAGCAAAAATAAGGGGGGCATATGTCTTCCTTGATTTCCTCCCTCATCATGTCTCATCACTCAACCCCCTTAGTGTTTATGGACTAACTTATTAGTGGTGGTTGCAGGTTGATTCAATTTTGATTTTCTGACAAGTGCTCCTTTGTAGGTTGTGGTTCCTAACTTTGTGGTATTGCAGAATTACAAACTTGGGGGCTTCTTCCTCTTTTGCGACAACACTTCAGCATCCTCTATAGTATCCTTTTGGGTATCCTTTTCATGATTGATGTATTTACTTTCCTTTAGTTGCATATGCACGTAGTGTCATATGGCCACTAAAGTGGGGGCTAAATGTTATGTCAGAAATTGTCCTCCTATATAGAATGGTATAATTTCCCATAGTTTAGCTCCTCTCCTTTGGTGACCTTTCAACCTAGTTTATTTTAGACCTTCCTAAACCTTGACTGACCTAGGTCTAACTGGGAGAATGTCATATTTTGGAATAACTGAAGACTGAGGGTGAAAAGCAAACTTGGATTTGGGATCCCCTAACCTCCTTTAGGTAGTCCTAATCAAGAAATCAGGGCTTGGACTTGGACGTTAGTGCCCTTGTCCTGCCCTATTTCCTAGGGTCCCAAATTTTGGAGGGATGTTAGCTCCCGCTATGCATTCTGGGATTTTGTTTTCAAATTTTTATTTTTCGCTCAATGTCAACATCTTATTTCAAAATTTGAAATTCCTAAGGTTAGATATTTAAAGACATTTGAAAATCATTTTATTACACACAATCTATATGCAAGCTTCATGCCAAAACTCTACCAAAATTGCCATTGAAGATTAGTGATTTGTTGAAGCTCTTTGAAGTTATTTGAATTTTCTATCATGGAGATAATGGATGGAGATTAGGAATCAAGATCTTGAGACTATCTTTCTCTTCCTAGGGTTTGTATACCTTTCACATGATCAGGAGAAGGGTTGAAGCCTCCAACATCGACGTTGGAGATCCTCGGCAGACATTGCTAATTCACCTTCTTGTTCATGAAAGTCTTCATTGTTTTCATCTCCTTGGGGTGAAGTTGTGTTTGTTCATTGAGTGAAGCAAATTGTTCATGCACATTTGTTAGATGAACACACATCTGTAGATCTTTATCTTGGGCTATTGTTGAGGTAGGAATACCGATGAGGCTTGACTGAGGAAAGCTCCTATATAGCCACAACTATCTTTCTCCTCCTTTTGCATGTACATGTTGCATTTGTTAAGATCCGATGGAAAGGAGTGACAGGAAGATAGATATTGTAGACATAGTCATCATGAAATTTGGATTTCAAGATTGCAAGACTTTCAAGACACTACCACTAGTGCCCTAGTCCTATTGAGTGATTTCTCTGGGATCCGGAAGCCTCTGGAGATTGTGAATAGTTTTTTCAAAAAATCCTGACATTCAAAAACTTCTGGGACATATCCACTAATGCCCTAGTCCAACTACTCCTTAGTTTCTGGGTACACTATCTCTGAACTATTTCCTTTGCATTTATGTAATCATTTCATTCATATCTGTGTCAGAAATTAAGTTATTACAGTTTGATTGGCAAAATTAGGGTTTCATGTTTAGAGAGAGATACTAGCTTATAAAACCTGATTCAAACAGTCACACAGACACAATTAACAGGAAAAGGGAACATTGGAAATCAGTAGTTTATCCCTAAACACATCCCTTGCTTCCCTAATGTTTTGGTAGGTTGGAAAGTGTGGGATTTGAAGTCTTCTATCTTGCTTCCCCATTTTTCACACCAAACACTGATAATAAAGTAGTCTTAACTACTTGTATTAATTTTCTCTAGTAATATAATCTATATTACTTTACACAAAGAAATAATGACTATCAATCATTTCCTTGTCGATGATCATATACTATCCTGACTTAGTTTTTGACAAAAAATTTAACTTAATGGATCTAGTTGGCAATCGATGATTTGTCGAGTCGAAACCAAACTTAGACCAATTTGTCAAACATAAATTACCATACTCGATGAGGGTTCACTAAAATATGAAATCACAAGACATAGATGACAACCAATTCATTCTATCCATACATCTATTCTCTTCTCTTTGACGATGCTCTCCCTCTCTTTCTCGGAGTGTGGAAAACTTGTTTCCTAATTACAACTTGCAATCACCAAATTGGGATTAGTGCATCGTTAATCAATCCATAACCCTTATGAATAAATAATCATGACATCTTATAATCACATGTCTAAATTCTAGTCATATAAGCATAAATTCATGATATAATTGATTTATCCTGACATTTTCACATAACATCAAATTATTAATTCATGCATAATTAACCACTAATTACGTGCAAGTAAAAAGTAAAACATGGTCAAAATTTGGGGTGTGATAACTACCCTATGAGACATGTATGCAAAATGTGGAAGCATAGACAAGGAATATGAACTGTTTGACATAACACCTCAAATAAATGTGGTCTCATGGAATGTTTGTAGGATATACACATAATGGATTTTTTGAAAAGTTTTTAGGAACTTTCAAGCAAATGCAATTGGTAGGTGTAAAGCCAATTTCCACAACCTTTGTCAACATCCGTCTTGCATGTAACAAAATTGGATCTTTGGAACATGATATGGACATCCATCAAAGCATGAAGGATATGGCAATTTTTTTAGATGTTGTAGTTACAGTTACCCTGTGAGACATGTATGCAAAATTTGGAATCATAGACAAGGCACATGAACTATTCGATAGAACACCTCACAGAGATGTCATCTCATGGAATACCTTGATTACAAGATATGCACAAAATGGATTTGTTGAAAAGGCTTTAGACACTTTAAAGCAAATGCAATTGGTAGGTGTAAATCCATATTCCACAACCTTTGCTAGCATCCTCCCTACCTATTCCAAAATGGAGTCTTTGGAAGAGGGTATGGACATCCATCAAACCATAAAGGATATGTGAATTATGTTAGATGTTGTAGTTACAACTGCCCTAGGAGACATGAATGCAAAGTATGAAAGCATAGACAAGGAACGTGAACTGTTCAGAAGAATACCTCAAATAAATGTGGTCTAATGGAATGCAATGATTGTAGGATATGAACAAAATGGATTTGTTGAAAAAGGCTTTAGAAACTTTCAAGCAAATACAATTGGTGAGTGTAAATCCAAATTTCACAACCTTCACCAGTATCCTCCCTACATGTGCCAAATGGGATCTTTGGAACAAGGTATGAACATCCATCAAATCATGAAAGATATGGGAATTTTTTTAGATGTTGTAGTTGCAACTGCCCTATGAGACATGTATGCAAAGTGTGGAAGCATAGACAAGGAATATGAACTATTTGACATAACACCTCAAATAAATGTGATCTCATGGAATGCCATGATTGTAGTATATGCACAGAATGGACTTTTTTGAAAAGGTTTTAGACACTCTCAAGCAAATGCAATTGGTAGGTGTAATTCCAAATTCCACAACCTTTACCAGCATCCTCCTTGCATGAGCCAAAATTGGAACTTTGGAATAGGATATGGACATCCATCAAAGCATGAAGGATATGAGAATTTTGTCAAATTTTGTAGTTGTAATTACCCTGTGAGACATGTATGCAAAATGTGGAAGCATAGGCAAGGCACATGAACTATTTGACAAAACACATCAAAGAGATGCCATCTCATGGAATGGCTTGATTGTAGGATATGCACAAAATGAATTTAGAAATTAGTATGTACAAAAAGCTAGAAAGAAAAACTTTAAGAAATACAAACACACACTAAAAAATGTACCTCGCATCTACGATACCATGCAAGATAGCCTCATTCACAGTCCTATATAGTCAAAACCATGCATTATAGTTAAAGAAACAAGATTTTTAATAAAACAATTCTAAAAAATAGATAAAGACATGAACAAGTTAAGATAAAAATTGCCATACCTATCCCATCTGGAAGTTTACATGCTATTCCAGCATACTTGAGGGGTCATCTCTTATCTTCAGAGTATCCAATATTGTTTCATGATCAACATTACTAATTGCCCATAGTTGTTTTGTTTTTGGTTTTGCATGATGCTTTAGTAACTTAACATTTGTTGCTACAACTAGGTGTGAATACATGAATATGGTTTTGTGCTTCTTAAAGTCTTCAAATGTAGGGATGCCATTCTTTCTAATCATATATGTTTGCAACCAAGTCCCAACAATAACAAATAATCTTGTAGGATATGTGAACCCATAATCATTTGTTGTAGGTCATGTTATCTTTTGTTTTCCCTGTACACATCATGCCAACCAATAGTCTGATCTCTCCTCATTTCCATGTGATGAAACAATTGCATAAACATGACCTGGTTGTACAAGGTCTGAAATATGTTCATATTCAAATGAGCTCTCTATGTTATTGAGTAAAGATGAATGACCTTGAGATAAAAGGGTTAAATATCATGGTATCCATGCATCTACCCACTCACTTGACTCACAATTATCCCAATCACATTTAATACAAATTTGACAAAAATAAGCTAACTCTCGTGTTCAAATAGTCCATGCACTTGCATCTGAGCTTCAAAATGAATGCATCTTTGATGCTTCATTGATTCTCTGACAATCCAATTTCTCTCTTTCTGTCCCCTCATCAACCAACCAAAAGAACATATGCACTTCTGAATCAAGAGCCACTCCTTGTGATAATGCATAGTTACACCACTTAACAATAGAATCTGCATCATTGAATGTAGCACCACCTCTAATCTTTAGTTGTTCTTTAAAAATAACTCTCTTCACACATGTACATACTCCATCATGTTCCTCTTTTTCATGCCCATCTTAAAAAAATTCTAAATATGAGGTATACCCTTATCTACATGTATTCTACTCAACCAATAGAACATATGAGTATTCTTTAATTAATCGGTACAATTATCTGACCAAATGAGATGTTGGTCCATTCTAATATCTTTTTCTTGCAAGAATCCATAAAATTATTGAAAATAATATTGCACATACTCTAATGAATGAGATCGATCATCACTCGTGTAAAAATGGTATTCTCTAACAATCTTCCTATTCTCTTATGTACTCTCAGGGGCATGCCTATATGTGATGTGAACAAAAATAGCAATCTGAATAGAATTGTAGTACTAGGATTGCACTTCATTTGGTGGTTGTAACATGTAGTTTTCTGTAAAATCAACTACAGAGACAATAGTTCCAATTGGGAAAAGGTCTTTACATATCCTGAACTATTGATCTAACCATCGAGACCTCTGGCTGTGTTTGACATACTTGTAAAAAAGATTTTTCTTAAAATCATTACTAAAATTAGTAATACTTACCTCTCTTACAATCAACTCAAATCTAGAACCTTCACCTCCACTTTTCAAATTGTATTTCACGGTCTCATATCTCTTTTTCTCAACCATTTGCTTTCCAAAATCATGTTCACTACCCTCATAAATACATGATATAAACTTTGATAACCCACCACATTGTAAACACTTTTCATTTAAACAATCATTTTTGTAGAAAATGCAACCACCATCTCTAATACATAGAAATAAATCCAATGTCCATAGATGACTTTGGTAGTTAAATTGCACCACACTCCTATAACATTTCGTTAGTGTGCAAGGTAGAACAAATATTGCATAATAATTCATGATATACAGAAAAATCTACATGGTATTTGCAACAACATGTATTAAAAATTTTAAGAGGAACACAATAAAATGGCTTACAAGATTCAAATGCTCTTTGTGAGATTGTCATAATTGGGTGCGTTTCACAATATTGTTTATACAATGTTGTTTGGCTACATTCCAAGTAATGTTTAGGACATGGTGTGTGGTCTTTATCACTAATTCTTAACTTTAAAACATATTTTACATTCAATGATACCCTAGAGTTACTGTGCCATAATTGTTCAATTTGATCCTTTGTGCTATTGATTAGTTTCTTATCAACTCATGGAAGCCTACCACTGAAAGCCCAAGTATCATTTCCAAGAGGACCATCTAGTCTTGATCCTAATGCTAGTTTTTTTGACAATGTTTTATGATTCAAGTTTAAGTCAACACAAGTTTGCCTCATTAATCAAGCATTTCTTAATTGTTTGCTCAATATTGAGGTTGTTGTTAATCTACGAGCAACTCTTTTATCTTTCTCCTTTCTAGTCTTTCCAATAGAATTGAGTGCATTGTAAAGGCTTCTAACAATAATTTTATTCCAATCAAACACTTTGTTTACCCAAATCTTTAATTTCCTTAGTAAAGGTCTCATTTTGTACATATTTAGTAATTGCACAAAAAGTTGGCATTGTTCGGTTAATGTTTTATTCTCAAAGTATTCATTGAAATTTTTTGAAGCCCACAATCAAACCATTCATGATGACCTCTTGCCTTCAAGTTTTTCCATTACGTTCTCATCAATTTCAAGTAACCATTTTGGGGTTCTTAGATGTTTTACAATTTCATCATGCTCATTCTCTTCTTGAAAAACATCTTCTCTTTTTATGTAATTTAGAGATACATTGATTTTCATTGTTTCATCCATGTTATCAACCTCATCAATTTTATCAACAAATGGATTATGGAGTGCAAATTAAACATCATGAAGTTCATATCCACAATGTTCAAGAAAACATCTATGTTTTTATTCTTCTTTGTCCATGATATTACTTTTATCAATAGGTGTTGACAAGGTGTCGTTGTACCTCATCATTTAATCTATTTTCAGATGTCAAAAATCCAAGGGTTGTGTCCTCAACTGTCTACAACTAGGGATTCTACAGTTACCAGTTCCTAGCTAATCCTAACAGCTTCTACAAATTTGAAGATATTAATCTATCTACTTGCTGAATGAATTTAAGGAATGCTAAAAACAAAATAAAACAAGAAATTTACTCAAAGCAATCTTAAAACAGTAACATGCATCTACCTATCAGAATCAGTAAATACTTTTTATAACAAAAATCTAAAGCAATAAAATAGTGGTACTAGCCTCTTGCCTTGGTGGTGAGAGTGGACCCTTGCTCCACACCCTTGGGGTTGAAGGCTACAGTAGGAAATCAACACACAAGAAGATCACAACTAGATCCAATCCAATTCATTCACTCTACATTCATGAAAAATATTGCTAACACAGAACTGAGATTACCGAGAATCTAAATAATTCAATCATTGTATATTTCTTTTGCTGTTTCTACAAGTATATATCAAAAGAGTGATGACATATCACTTATCTTATCTATTAATCTTTCTATGAGATGACATCCATCTCTTTATTACACCAGCTATTTAACTATGAAAGAAAATCATGCAAATAAAAGTAGACTTGAATGGAACAGAAGTCCACTCAGAATCTAAGTTTGAGTCTTAATACATTTGGACATCGAGGCCTTGAAAATAAGGATATTGAATCAGTTCCATCCATAATTCATGAAAAAACTTTGAAAAGATAAAACTCCAGCAGTTTAACTAAAGATGACCCTTCACGACTCAGGTGATGATTTGAGTGAAATGAGGGGTATTAAGATCACTGCTGAGAGTACCTGGTCAGCAGCTTATGTTGGAAATATGTCTTGCTCTTAGGAGGTGCCAGAGATAACTATTCCTGTCTATAGCTCTGGAGATATGTCTGTAGCTCTGAAGATATGTCTGTAGCTCTGGAGATACTATAGCTTTCTCTGTTTAGCTTCGGAGATGCTCTAGACTCCCATAGAGCTCTAGAGAGGCATTCCTCATTTCTTCAAAACTTCAAGTGTCATGGTACTTTAGTATTGTCTCTAGAGATCATTAAGACTATCTCTGGAGATGCATAAAATTGTTGTTCCTGGCATCTACACCTGTTGATTCAAAAAGAGAGAAGTTTCTACATTTTTCCATCAATTCCATGCACATTAGTCACTCAATCAGAAATTATAATCTCAAGTAATCTATCTCAATTAATCATTAAATAGAATGATCTTGCTAGCTTATTTGGGTGTAGACATTAGGAAAGATGGACTAAGGAAGGAGAAAAAGAGAGGCAAAAAGATGTATTTCATGAGTACAACTTGGCACTCATCATCCCCCCATACCTAAGGTTTCGCAGGTCCTCCTACTTCTCACATTCTAGATTTATTCTGGCAAAACAGCTTGTCAATCAGGCTATAATCCTATGCATAGGTGGTCCAAGTTGTGTGGTTGATATTACCATTGCCTCTATATTCATCAACCTAGTTCATCCAGTCCTACAATTTATCATCTTCCATCTGTTCTGCCCAGACAGGGAGTGGTTCAATTATTAGAGGGGGCCTAAACCATCCACCTATCCATTCCTGCTTATGGTTATCCATCAGTTTGGATATCAACTTTTCTTTTCTCATGAATAATCTTAAGTTTGTAGGGGTGACCACCTCTCTCATTTTCTGCTCTGGGGTCAAAATATTCCATCTCTTTTTTGCTACAGCAAGTATTGGATTTGCTGAATTGATCATAAAAAGACCAAAATTGATGGAGCATTCTTGCAAACTTTTTAGGTATAATGGCAAAATTTTGTTCTTATTATTAGGATGATAGATAAGGGACCTGAATTGAATCTTGAAAGCATTTGGATTGGGACATTCCTTCCTAATGAAGAGATCTATTTTTAAATCTTTCTTGAGATGATTCTCTATCCTTTCATTCCAGATCTGATGATTCCTCATTAGGGACATAAATGCCTTAAGCTGGCATTCCCCCACAAAATGATTAAGAATGAAAGTTATATCATTAACACAGAACCCATGCATGTATAACTCACATAGGAAGTTCTTGTCCTCATTATTACTCCTTGTGTATGATGTCATGAATCCTTCTGCTGTCTTAGTATCCTCAACCAGGTTAGATAGGACTAAAGAGAATTTCCTCTGCAGGACTCTTTCTTGTGAGAACATAGAATAGGTGGCACTTGGAGGTATATAGGATAGAATTTCTAAAGAAAAGTAGGCTATTTCAATGATTTTACCTTCCAAAGTTGCTATTCTTTTGGTAGTGACTGCCCTTTGTAACTGCAACATAGGCTTGGAAGCCTTATATTCCCTACACTTCTCCCAATGGAACAGGGCTTTGGGAATGTCAATGGGGATTGGACCCACATAGGCATCTGTTTGTATTTCCTACTCATTGGTTGCCCTTGGGCTAGCCAATTCTTGAATATATTCCTCCTGGTCATCTAGTCTATTATTGGCCCAAGTTAACTATCTATCCTAGCTTTGTACTTTCTCAATCAATGCTGCCATTATTGTGAGGCTATTGTCTCTAGCTCTGGTGAGCTCAAAAACACTCTGTGATGCCTCTTTCTCTTTTTCTTCCAACAGTTTGGCTGCCTCAATTTCCTTTGCCTCCAACTTTGTCTTTTTCTCAATTCTCTAGGCCTCTAATTCTACCTCTTTCTCCTGGATGATCTTATCTTTGCTTTGGAGTTTTGTTTGTAGATTTGTAATGATTTGTTTTTGCTCCATTTCCACCTCCACTCTAACCTTCTTGAGGTCAGTAATAATCAGATTCTTCCCCCAGAGTAATCTCTTTAAATTTTCAATTTCTTCCATCAATTGTTGTTCTTTTGAAATTTCTACATCCTCTTGATCAAAGGGATGAGAGAAGGTTTCTGCTTCTGCTTCTGTTGTTGTTTCTATGACTGTTGGATGATCAAGAAGGTTTTCCATGGCCATCTACCTTATTTCTTCTTCTTTTTCAGACTGCCTATCCTGAGGGTCCTCTTGGGGTTCCTCTGCTTCTGCTGGAACTGATGAAGGTCCATCCTTATCCTCACATGTTTTAAAACTCAGGAGTACCTCAGTGAGCAACGTAGTATCTTTTTCAACCTATGAGAGATGTCTCTTCCTTTTGCTTCTCCGAAGCAAAGCTGGGCTAGGTGCCTTCGGAGCAGATCTCTCTTCCTCAGAATCTAAGGAAATAGTAAAAGTTTGTATATGTTCTATCTCTGGAGCACATGATGGTTCTGAATTTGGACTTGACTCCAGATGAACAGATGGTGCTGGGGAAATTTCTCTTTGTTTCCTCTTCCTGACCAGAGGGATCTCATCTAAATCATCAGATGGTTCTTCAGCCCACTAGGTTCCCTCTATTCTCTATCCTAACCTTCCCTCTGTTAATTCCTTAGGGCAAGATTCCTCAGTTATTTTTCTCCTAACTGAGCGAGTCATGTAGGGGGTTTGTCTAGGAGCAGGTTCTACAATTTCTTTGCATTTTCTCCTTTTATCAGGAATAGGGGCTGCAGATGAAGTTGCCTCTTGTGAGGGCTTCTTTCCTCTGTGAACAGTTGTGGAGGAGGCTGAAGGCTCAGTTTCCTCTTCTTGGTGGGTAGGAGAACTCTCACCTCCTAGTTGTGCCATCTCTAGTGCTCTATTCTAGGGATTCTGCTCAAGAAAGTGTTGCCATAATTCCTCCCCATTGGCCTGAGATAGGAAGTGGTGTTTAACTACTAGAAAGATGAGACCATGATGTTTCATGGGACCCTTATTCTGTTGATATTTCTCTGCAGTTGCCCTGATGGTAGAATATAGGAAATTGGGAATGTTTATGCTATACTCAGGGTGTCTATTTCCATGTCTTAGAAAAATCAGCATTTTCATGATTGGCCCTAAAACTAGAGAGAATTGACCATCACAAGTAAAGTATTTCATTAACCAGGTGGTAACAGATGCCCAAGGGTTTGGGAGTGTGGACCTCAGAATTCCTTTGACTTCATTTTTATTCGAATGCAATTGAATAGCAGGTTCACCACGAATAGAAATTTTTTTAATCAAATTAGTGTATAAGGTTTTCAAGTGGTAAAACCTCACCTTGTTCGAGAAGTCCAGAAATGTGGCTAATAGTGGCTGAGGAGAAATTGATTTGTACTCCTCTGACAGCTGTCTAATTGTCCCTTAAATTTCTGAGGAATTCATCCACAACATCCTCCTAAAACCCTTCAATTTTTTCGAGGAAGTCTAACCATCCTATAGCCCTTAAAATGTTTGCTGTAGCTTCATCCTGCAGAAGGCGCGCAACACTTTCTGGCTCAGACTTCTTTACCCCCATTGCTTAATTCCTCAACTTCTGTGCTTAATTCCTCACCTTCTATGCTTAATTCCTCACATCCTCAATCTGTAGTTTAATCTTTCCTCTTATTTCTGTAGGCTTTGGAGGACTATTCAATTCTCTTTGTAGGCTCCGGAGGACTGTTCAATTCGCTCTGTAGGCTCCGGAGGACTATTCAATTTGCTCTATTCTTTAGGGCACTTTGGAGGTTCGAATGAGGAATGTTATGTTTTTTAGCTTAGGCTTATGCAAATTAGTTAGAGTACCAAGGTAGTCATAAATGCGACAGAATGCCAGGACACTCCAGAGGCAAGGTGGCAGTACAACACAGTTGGTGGCATGTGTGAATTTTAGAAAGAAAATGATGGCAAGAGGATGTGTCATCATGGCGGCACCTAAAAATAGGAAGACAAGATAGTTTCTATTAATGATTAATTAAAGATAGATTTACCTGGATTAGTTTTAATGATGAGGGCGATGTACATGCGAGAGATGTTGCATCATTGTTGGAGACTACATGCATCATGGCACATGGGCAACTTTTGGTGGCTGGAGATGACACCCACTACTCCACTAGCACGCGACATGCAATCATTGCGCTGAGTGGTTCAAGAATCCACGTTCCTTTGGTGATGTCAGTGCCAGCTTTGCAAATACCCCTTCAAATGACATGCAAATTGAATTTATTTTTTTGATAAAGTAGGGGATGAGTAATGATGACCTCATCATGTGATGTGTCTACTTTACCGTTTGGAGAGGTGGGTCCCCTCCCCTATTATGGAAATTGACTCCTTTATTGACAGAGCACCAGAGGTGCTCCTAGTTGGAAAGCGCCAGAGGTGCTCCTGGTTGGAGAAGCGCCGGAGATGCTCCTAGTTTGAGAAGCGCTGGAGGTGCATTTGGTTTGAGAAGCATCGGAGGTGTATTTAACTAACTTCTGGCACCTGATCATCTCCGGAGCTCAATTATTTTCAACTATCTTGAAGAAGGGAATCGCCATTTATTGGTTTTCAACTCCCTTGGTCGAGAAAGATAGCCATTTGCTAGTTTTCCATCTTTCTCTATTTTTTTTTCTTATTTTTAGAAGGCCGCCATTTGCTGGTTTTCAACCTTCCCTTTTTTTTGTTTTTTTTAGAAGGGCGCCATTTGCTAGTTTTCAACCTTCCCTTTTTTAAAAAAAAAAATTCAATCCAACACTGTGACAGAGGAGGTATCCCCTGTATCAAAACACAAATCATGAAGAAACTCCTCTTTAGTAGATGGTCTTTTGTAGAGCCTGATTCGGTGACCATTTACTAGAAATGTGTCTGTGCTTCCATCAATAGGTTCCAATAATACAGTTCCATTTTCAAACACTTCCTTGATTTGATAAGGACCCATCCAGTGAGTTTGTAATTTCCCTTTGAACTCCTTGATTTTAGAATCATAAAGAAGAACCCAATCACCTTGTTGAAATGTCCTCCCTTTTATGTGTTGGGCATGCCATTGCTTCCTCTGATACTGAACCAGTTCTGTTTGCTGAATGGCCTTTGTCTGAATTTCATCCAACTCATTGAGCTGAAGAATTCTGTTATGTCGAGCTATAGACAATGGTAGACCAACATCCAATATAGTTTTAAGTGTCTAGAGTTCAAATTCTATAGACAATATAGGCTTTTTCCCATAAACCAATTCATATGGTGAGAATTTTGTTGTGGACTTCCAAGTGGTATTGTAAGCCCAAAATGCTTTAGGTAATCTACTAGCCCAATCTTTTCTGTTCATTGCTACTATCCTTGTCAGAATATTTTCAAGTTCCCTATTGGTTACTTCTACCTGTCCATTTGCTTGAGGATGGTAAGGTGAAGATTTTATGTGCTTGACTTGATATAAATCTGTGAATGCTTTGATTACCTGTGAAGTAAACTGACGTCCTCTATCTGAAACTATTGATCTTGGGGCTCCAAATCTTAAGAAAATCTTATTGTAAAGGAAATCAACAACTTTTTCTTCTCTTGCAAATTGTAATGCTTGAACCTCTGCCCACTTAGTAACATAGTCTATGCATACTAGAATGTACTCCTTGCCTGATGATGGTGGGGAAATTGGTCTCACAAAGTCTAGACCCCACTACTCAAATGGTTCCATCATGACTTGAGGATGTAGTAACATCTCTTGGGTAAAGGTTGGTTGTCCCATCCTTTGGCACTGGTCACAATGCTGCACATACTTCTTTATATCTTTATGAAGAGATGGCCAGTAGTAACCAGCTCCAAGGATCTTGTGGACTATCCTGTGGAAAGAGTAATGGCCACCAGATGGTTTATCATGGCATGCTCTCAACACATCAAAAATCTCATCAACCTTTAAATAGCTGCGTAGAATGAAATCAGGACCACATTTAAATAGTAAACCATTCAACCATTTGTAAGATAAACTTTCTTTAACTAATCGTTTTCTATGTTTTGAAGTAAAATGGGATGGATACAAGCCTATAGCTAAAAGATTAGCTATGTCAGCAAACCAAGGTGCAGTAGAGGATATAGCAAAAAGATGTTCATCTAGGAACTTGTCCTCCATTGGTTGGTTTTCTCCTCTTGAATGCAATCTTGACAAAAAATTAGCAACCAAATTAAACTTTCCTAGATTATCAACTATGGTAATATCAAATTCCTGCAATAACAATAACCACCTAATGATCCTTGCACCCACTACTGGTTTATTCATTAGGTACTTGATGGTTGCATAATCAGTGTGCACAAATATCTTATATCCAGTGATATAATGCCTAAATTTGTTTATAGCATAGATGACTGCCAAGAATTATTTTTCAGTTGTTGTGTAGTTTCTTTCTGTAGAGGTAAGGTTTTTGCTGATGTAATAAATGACATGCATACTTTCTCCTTCCTCCTTTTATCCTAAAACTGCCCCAATGGACTCATTTGAAGCATCAGTCTGTATGTGAAATGGTAAAGTCCAATTTGGTCCTCTTAAAATTGGTGTGACAGTAAGCTTCTCTTTCAAGGTTTCAAATGTTGATTGACATTCTTCTATCCACAGAAATTATGTGTCTTTGTTAAGCAGGGTAAACAGGGGGCTGCTATTCTGCTGAAATTTTCTATGAATCTCCTATAATAGCCTGCATGACCCAGAAAACTTCTAACATCTATCTGATTTTTAGGTGAAGGCAGCTGTGTAATCACTTCTATCTTGTTTTGATCCACTTTGATTCCTTTCTCTGAAATGTGGTGTCCCAAAACAATTCCTTCCTCCACCATCATGAAGCACTTTTCATGGCTAAGGGATAATTAATTTTTCTCATAGCATTTTAGTACTTTCTCAAGGTTTGTGAGAGATTCTTCAAAATTATACCCATACATAGTAAAGTCATCCATATAGACCTCCATGCATTCATTAGCTAGTTCAACAAATATAGCTAAAACAAGTCTCTGAAATGTAGCTGGGGCATTGCATAGCCCAAAGGGAAGAACTTTGTAAGCAAAGGCTCCCCAAGAGCATGTGAAGGTGGTTTTGTCCTGGTCTTCAGGTGCTACTTGAATTTGATTATACCTACTGAATCCATCTAGAAAAGAAAAATACTTTCTCCCAGCAAGGTTGTCCAGAACTTGGTCAATGAATGGTAAGGGAAAGTAGTCCTTTTTTGTGGCCTTGTTGAGTTCTCTATAATCAATACATACCCTCCATTTCCCATTCTTTTTAGGCACTATGACAAGGGGTGAGACCCATTTACTGTCTGAGATTGGATATATGAACCCTGCTTGAAGTAATTTTTCTATTTCAGTTTTGACAATGTCCTTTAAAGCAGGATTCAATCTTCTCTAGGGTTGTCTGACAGGTTTAATATCCTCAGTATATATATGATGGGTACAGATCTTAGGAGGTATGCCTTTCATATCTTGGTATTCCCTAGGAAAAGATGTTGAATGGGAAATCAAAAGTTGGATGAGTTTTTCTTCCTAATTAGCTGTTAACTAAGTACTGATATCAAGTGTTTTCCCTTGTAGGATCATGACCTATTTTGTGATTTGATCCATAGATGTAGTTAATCTACACATTGGCTTCATGGTATTGAGAGGACAAGAATGTGGAAGCAACATGTGGAAAGTGGCTAAGTCTCTGTAAAAGGTTTCCCCACAAGGAATGATGTTGGTGAGAGTACAATGAGAAGAAGTAAGAAGTTCTCTCCTAGAATCTTGGGTGAGTTCCATCACATCCTTATTGATTAGGATGTGAGTGAAGTCTTCTGTTGTATCATAGTATACTTCTTCTAGTTCTCCCAGATGTTCCTTGATGGTTACCATAGCTACTGAGGCACTGTTGTCATTGTTCTCTAGTTCATCCACCCATACTCTTCATGTATAATGTATTGATGGTTTAGCTAGAGGATACAAAGATATTTTCTTTAAATCTATCCCATTAGAAATGACCATATCTCCAGTTCGACAATCAATAGATGTTGCTATTGTAGCCAGCCATGGTCTTCCTAAAATTAGTGGATAAGCACTTCTCTGGTTTCTAGTATCAGGAAGTCCATTGGAAATTCCCATGAATCTATCACAACTGGTACATTAGTGATTACTCCTTTTGGAATAGCTACTGACTGGTCAGGAAGTTGAAGAATTGTAGTTGTGGATTAGATACTTGATAGAGCTAGTTGGTTCATTGTGTGAGCTATCATCACATTAATTGTTGCTCCCAGATCAACCAGAATATTTGAAATTTCTACCCCTGAGATGAAAACAGTTATGACAGGATTTCCAGGGTCTCCATATTTTGGGAGGAGAATCTCTCCCATCAATAGATCTACTACTTTTCCTTCCACCTATATTGTGGGGGGAAAGTTTTTCTTCCTCGCCTACGTTTTGATACAATACTATTTAATGAACTGATTTAGTTTCGGTACATCTCTGATTGCCTGGAGGAGAGGAATTTCAATGTTTAGTTGCTTAATTTCTTGTAAAAGTTCTGATTCTAGGTTGGTTTAGATTTGTTTTTGTAAAATCTTTTTCTAGGGAACGTTATGTTTAAGCTGTTCTGGGTATGGTGCTAGTTTTTCCATCTCCAGAGCATCTCCGGAGCTCTTGTCAGAATTGTGTTCAGGAATGTTCTCCAGAGTCGGTCTTTTAGGAGCAACTCTAGTGTTGTCCAAGGATGATTCTTTTAGCACTTTTTCATTAGTAATCTCCTCCGGGGGTTGAGTGGACAAATTTTCAAGTTCCTCATCATTGGTTACTTCAACTATAGTTGGAGGAGATGGTCTTGGAAATGCTTTCCCAGAACGTAGCTGGAGATTATTTGAATATATAGAATTAATTTCAGCCAGATTTTCTTGCTCTGTCATGTAAACAGTTGCTCCTTGTTTATTCCATGGGTTTGGTATAGACTGAGCTGGTAAAGGTGGTTGACTAACTGGTCATTTTGTGCTTGACCTTGTGTGTTGGAGGGTCCAGTTAGTAAAGCTTGTTGTTGAGGTTGGAAACGTCTAGGTTGTCCCTAGTATTGTTGATTATATCCCTATTGAGAACCCCATTGAGGTTGCATGTTTTGTGATCCAAACTGTGGTGACTATTGTTGATTTCCCCAAGGCTGATTTTGCCAATTTTGGTTTTGCCAATTTTGGTTTTGCCAATGTTGATTTTTGCCAATGTTGATTTTGCCAATGTTGATATTCCCTTTTCCCATTAGGTCCAATGCCTATTTTGATTCTTTATCCAATCCTTTTACAAACAAGGTTTTGGCCAAGGAGTGATCTACTGGGTTACCATACCTTCTCAAGGCAAAATTAAACCCATCCACATAGTCCTCTATGGATTCTTCCTCCCCCTGCCTAATTTTAAACAATTCTTTATTTTTATTACTGGATCTACAGTAATCTTGATATTTTTCCAAAAACTTTGTTTCCATCTGATCCCAAGAATGGATAGAATTCTGGGGTAAACCCATAAACCATCTCATCGCAGAATATTTCAGAGTTGAAGGGAATAGTTTGAGTTTCTCGTTATCTAATCCATAATCATAAGTTTGGTAGACTACTTTAAATTCAAACAAGAATTGATTTGGATCCTCAGAAGAAAGTCCTCTAAAGTTTGACAAGTGTGCTGGTGAGATATTCTTCATAGGAGCATTGTCTCCAGCAGCCAAAACAATAGGATATGAGAAGGTTCTTGGAGCCTGATTTTCCTCTTCCTCATGATTATCATTTTCCATGTTTAGTTCTAGTTCTTCTCCCTGAGGTTCTAGGAAATTAGGTTCTACCAGAGGATCTACCTAAAACTTTTATTGTAACTCTTGGATGTAATCGGCAAGTGGAAGATTTGAAGGATCTAAGGGATTGTTGTTTTGAGGTGCAACTTCCAAAGTAGGTTCTAGGTTTCTCTCCTCAACAAAATCTTGTGCCACCTCACTGCTTTCCCCTATGGCTTGTTGTTGGGGTGTCTGCTTTATATATCTTCCTTTTAAGTCTCTAGCTCTAACCATACAGATCTATCCTAAAAACTATTTTAACCTAGTTTCCCTAATTAACACAAGATTTCAATGGCAATGGTGCCAAAAATGACAAGGTGTCATTGTACCTCATCATTTAATCTATTTTCAAATGTCAAAAATCTAGGGGCTGTCATCAGCTATCTACAACTAGGGATTCTACAGTTACCAGTTCCTAGCTAATCCTAACAGCTTCTACAAATTTGAAGAGATTAATCTATCTACTTGCTAAATGAATTTAAGGAATGTTGAAAACAAAATAAAACAGGAAATTTACTCAAAGCAATCTTAAAACAGTAACATGCATCTACCTATCAGAATCAGTAAATACTTTTTATAACAAAAATCTAGAGTAATAAAATAGTGGTACTAGCCTCCTACCTTGGTGGTGCGAGTGGGCCCTTGCTCCACACCCTTGGGGCTGAAGGCTACAGTAGGAAATCAGCACACAAGAAGATCACAACTAGATCCAATCCAATTCATTCACTCTACATTCATGAAAAATATTGCTAACACAGAACTGAGATTACCGAGAATCAGAATAATTCAATCATTGTATATTTCTTCTGCTATTTCTACAAGTATATATCAAAAGAGTGATGACATATCACTTATCTTATCTATCAATCTTTCTATAAGATGGCATACATCTCTTTATTACACCAGCTATTTAACTATGAAAGAAAATCATGAAAATAAAAGTAGACTTGAGTGGAACAGAAGTCCACTCAGAATCTAAGTTTGAGTCTTAATACATTTGGGCATCAAGGCCCTGAAAATAAGGATATTGAATTAGTTCCATCCATAACTCATGCAAAAACTTTGAAAAGATAAAACTCCAGTAGTTTAACTAAAGATGACCCTTCACCACTCAGGTGATGATTTGAGTGAAATGAGGGGTATTAAGATCACTATTGAGAGTGCCTGGTTGGCAGCTTATGCTTGAAATATGCCCTACTCTCAAGAGGCACCGGAGATAATTGTTCCTGTCTGCAACTTCAAAGATATGTCTGTAGCTCCGGAGATATGTCTGTAGCTCTAGAGATACTGTAGCTTTCTCTATTCAGCTCTAGAGATGCTCCAGACTCTTGCAGAGCTCCGAAGAGGCATTCCTCATTTCTTCAAAACTTCAGGTGTCATGGTACTTTGGTATTATCTCTGGAGATCATTGAAGACTATCTCCAGAGATGTACAAAATTGTTGTTCCTGGCATCTACACCTGTTGATTCAAAAAGAGAGAAGTTTCTGCATTTTTCCATCAATTCCATGCACATTAGTCACTCAATTAGAAATTATAATCTAAAAGTAATCTATCTCAATTAATCATTAAATAGAATGATCTTGCTAGCTTATTTGGGTGCAGACATTAGGAAAGATGGACTCATGAAGGAGAAAAAGAGAGGCAAAAAGATGTATTTCATGAGTACAACTTGACACTCATCATCCCCCCATAACATTTTGCAAGATTTTCATTTGCAATATCATGGTCAATTTCATTCTTATCTAACATTTCATTATATTCAACATTAAGACCTTCAATTTGCATGTCATTAGATGGTAAAGAGGAAGCTTCACCTTAATGAGCATCCACCAAACCTGGCCTTCCAATCCTCTTCCTTGCTCTATCATTTTCCCTAATTGCTTCAATTTCCTCCAATGTAACTTTCCTCCTCATTTTTGCTTTACAACAACTATTTCTCCCCATTAGGGGACCAAAAATATCACCCTAATGATTGAAACAAGCAAATTTTGTGTCCAAAAGAGTATAAAAGTGTTTTTTCACTGTAACAGGCAGAGATCATGGGTTTGTCGATAGCAAAGGGTCTGTGGGTGCCATTGTTGGGCCCAACAATATTCTTTTTGAATTTTTTTGGCTTTTAGATAATGGATATCCATTTTCAAAATGGATATCCATTTTAAAAGATGGATATCCATTTCCAAAATAGATATCCATTACATAAAGCCCAATTCTTTGGGAAACAGTTATTTGGGTAATGGATATCTGTTCTAAAAATAGATATTGGATTCCATTTTTCCTATGTTATTCAATTGAGTAAAAGTATAAGAAGTTAAAGAGATCTAAATTGAGAAGTAACTTGGTGGGCCTTGTCGACAAGATGAGGACCAAAGGATTGATTTCCAAAGTTAGAGTTATAGTTCCTAGATTAGACTTTAGAGAGACTTTGGGAAAAACTAGAGGAGAAAAGGATGAGAAAGGAGGAGTTGATGAAGTCATTAGGAGGCATGGCCCTTTGAATTAATCACTTAGTAAAGAAAATGGGAGTTCACATTGTTGAACACAATGAGGTGCTGAGAGGGGGGGTGAATCAACACACACTAAATCTTAAACATATATTTACATATAAAACTGAATAACTTAGGGAACAGACAGGAAATCATGCAACATAAGAGTCAACACATAACACCAGTATTTTTACATGGAAAACCCTAAAACAGGGGAAAACTATGGTGAGGATTAGCTCACAATATATTATGCTCACTGCAAAAAATGTTACAACTTTTTTTTTGGCTGCAACCCAAGGAAGCTACTACTCCTTGTATTTCAACTTTGATTTAGGGTAGAACCTAAGGAAGCTACTACTCCCTGAATATCCTACTCATTGCACTTGGATTTACAAGAATAACTATATGGACTACTACAAAGTAGACATCTAACTTATGCTGATAATGCAGTCTACTTTTTCTGCTCAATACATGTCTTCAAACTTCATTTCTTGCACTCTACTCTACTATATTCGCATTCACATCTATACCTCACAAAATGAATTTTATCTTCTATAAATATCCTCTGTAATACTTCAAAACATTGATTAGGTCGACCAAAAGGATGAAACGTGTAGCTTGTGGTAAGTCGACCTATGCACACTTCAAAACATCCCTATATGCACTTGTGGAGATGAAACATAACATGAACTTTACCAAAATAGGTCGGCACACCCTTCAATCATCCTTATAATTCTGCTATCCATATGAACAATCACTGCTCAATCACCAAGTCACTTAGGTCAGGTCTCCACACAAATGCCAATGAAGACAGATCAAGAAACAACCAACTGTTCATAAGAAATGGTACTTGCAGAACTCCAAACACTCTAAAATTTAGATAGAGTGAGCTTCAACTACTACTAATCATCTCCTGAAGACTGCATGCCAAAAAGATCAAATGTGGTGGAATGCAGAGCGTTCCAATTTGATCTCTACAACTTCAGGCTCTGACTACACAATCTGGTACTTTGTTTCTTATAACTTCCACTGTAGAAGGAGTTAAGAGATAAAAAATTGGAATTAGACTCCTTAAAGACTCACAATGCTTATTCTAGAACCGCAAGCCAAGATGTTGCAATGCGGAGAAATGTGGAGCAAATTATCGATCTCTTGTCTTGGAAAAATACTCTGTTCATGCCTTACACAATTTTCTCAAAAACACTTAGATGAAAAGATAAGAATACCACTACTCCACAACCTCCTAAAAGACACTTATGAGTGCATACCAAGTATGATGAAGTTCAATATGAACTTTATAAGACAAGGTGCTTACAAGTCATTATTCATTCTTTCAAACTTCAATAATGATGACTCTGCATCTGCAACATACTCTGCCATCTTGTCTACTTCTGCAACATGCTTTGCCATCTTGTCTGCTTCTACAACATACCTTGCCAAACTCTAAACATAATGTTTATTCTACATCATATTGCGGATAGACATCACTATGGGTTGACATCGATGACAATACTATATACATAATTGCCAACAATCTCCCCTGTCATTGATGGCAACAGATCTCTACTTCTCTCCCCCTTTGACATCAAGGGCGAAGGGGTCTCAATGTTAGGCTTTTCAAAATTACTTCAACTGAGAGTATCTCCCCCTTATTGCTTCACTTCTATACTCACCACTTTTCAAATAATGTATATTAGGGATACTCCTCTAGCAATGTTATTCATCAAAACTGACCAAAAAATGTACTGCAACACACTCTAATACTTCCGTATATGTACATAGAAATTAGAAATTGCTTAAGAAAGATAGAAATGTACATATCAACTAGAGGAGGGTAGAACACTCTTGTAAGACACCAATTTTGTAAGGTGTGTTAATGCAGTCAAGGTAGGAGGGTCTGGTGAGGGACTGTCCAACCTTGTAGCCTTAAACAATTAACTCCATGGTCATACAGATATGCAACGAAAGCTTATAGTTTAAGAACAGAAAGATAAAAATAGATTCATGAACACATAACATCAAATTTATCTTGGGAAAACCCTAACAGGGAAAAACCCAGCCTTCAAAGCTCATTCTTCATATATTATATTTCAAATCGAATTACACATACCTCAAGGGCTTTAAAAATACTAGGCCATAGCCCAGGGATTACAAAACATTCATACAACAATATTTTTCATGATTTCTTTCTTCTACAACTCAATTCTCTGCTCTATAATTCATTCTTCTTCCTGCTCTACCTTCTACTCTATTCTGCTACTCCTCCAGATCAAAACAACTTTAGATCTCGCTTCATGTCTTCGTGTTATCAATCACTTCCTCCCCTCCTACTACTTTGTAACAAATGATTATTCTTCATTTATATCCTCTGCAAGCCTTCAGATCATCATCAAGTCGTCCTAATTGCAACGGCTAGCTTGTGTAACGTGTACACAAAATAGGTCGGGCCTAAACCTAAGGCACTACTCCACAAATGCATAAAACTTTTTATGAACCTCACTAAAGGTCAGAAAAGTCCTTAAACTTCATCAATCAATTATTCTTTTCACTCTGTAAGACACGGAAATGATTCACAAGCCAATTCCACTTCACTAAACATAGTCGGCTCTGTTCTGTCAGAACAATCAATCTTCAAACAATGATAAATTTCTGGAATCAAAACTAGACAATTTGAATTCTTGATATGTTGTAATTTCCTATGTCTAGGTGCTAAGTCTAGATGCATAGCCCCTCATACTCAAAATTTGGAATCCTCCAAGGTTACTTTCTCTACATATTCAAGCTTTTGTCAACTATCTCAATGGTTCTAAATTTTTCTGGATGCTCCTGCATCAGACCCTCAGGGTTATTTGAGAAGTGAGCCCCTTCACTTAGGTCTATATTAAGTTAGATTCAGGGTTCGGTGATCTATTTTCAGGTACTTACAACTCCCTCAAGGTCGGCGGTTTGTTTAAGTCCACCCTGCAAAACTGCCTCAAGTTCATCATCTTGTCATGGTCTAGGTTCGGTGGTCTACCTGCAAGCCTTGCACTGCCTCAATGACCAGTGGTCTGATCAAGTCTTCTCCACAAGTTGCCTCAAGATCAATGTCTGTTTTCATCAAATTCATTCATTCATCCTCCAGAATAAAGTTACTTTCTGATTCGATCAATACACTTTCTTAACTTCTCTGTAACATTGTCTACTCTCTAATTCTTAACACAATTTCCTCTACACTCATCAAAATCTTATAGCTTCCACTCTTCTTACACTACTTTTGTACTTCACTTTGTTTCCTTTACCCTAATCACTTCAATCTAGTACACAAAATTTCTCCTCCGGTAGAATATCTTGTCATTCCCTCTTTCTTTGCTACATGAACTTCTCTTTTTCTGATATGCCTTGCACAAATTTTCTCTTGCACTATTTTCTTTGATGATTAGTTTAAAACACAATTCTTCTCAAGATTAATGCTTCACCTTCTTCTAGTTTCTCTATCAAATCTAATGTCTCAAAAGGTTCCTCTTCCTTTGCATAAACTATCTCTGCATCATCCTCTTCTGGTTCTTTTGTCAAACTTAGTGATTCCAAGGGTTCTTCTTCTTCTGTACAAATCATTTCTATATCAACAGGTTTTACATCCTCTACACAAACTATCTCTAAATTACTTACTTCTTCTCCTTTATGAGTTTCTTTGGTTACAGGTTCTTGATGACTTTCCTTGCTTGATTCTTTTCTCCTCCAAACTTGAAAATAGGTTCTTCTTTTACAAATCCTTCTACATTCCTCAGGTATCCTTCACTATGATAAGAATCATGACTCTTGTCACTTCTCCCTCTGTAGTTTGAATTACTGTCCTTGTTCTGCTCCACATAAGATCTTCTTTCTTTACATCTTGATCCAAGACATAAATACTCCAGTCTATATCTTCCTTTGAACATACCAATAACATGTCTCCATTCCTGTCCATCTATCCACCCATAGTTCTTCTATATACAACTTGTATAGGATTTCTTCTCTTTAACTTATTCTGACAAAATTTTTTAGAATGGTTCCTCAATCCACATAACTTACAAGGGTATAGATCCCAACACAACTCCTTCTCATGTCTATGTCTATTACAATGTAAACAATACATACCTTTTATGCTTTCACTTGATTCATTAAAGTTTTCCATAACATCCTTAGCTCTGTCATAACCAATCCCTTCACTTCTTGATCTGATTACCGGTTCAATAGGTTCTATAATTCCTTGCTGCTGCTTTCCCAATCCTTGTCCTTCATATCCCATTCTTTGCATGATTTTAAAACCAATACCATCACCAACCACTCCAATTTTAGTCACACTGTCATCTTCATCCTCACTTCCTAAAGAAACTTTTGTTATATCACACAAGTCATTAGTATCACAAGAAACATCACACAATACAAGCTTAGATCTCAAATTTTCATTCTCTTTTCTACATACTACAAGTGACTGCTCTAACTGATTAACTTGTTCTTTCAAATCTGATATTTTATTCTTCTACGAACTATTTTCTTGCTTCAATTCTTCCAAACTTTCTTTTAGATCTTTGCTCCTTTCTTCTACCTTTCCAAACAACTTGAATCCTTCTTCTAATTCTGCAAATTTCTTTTCAACATCTTCAAACAATTTCATCTCTGATTCTAGGTCTTCATTTCTTCTCTTTACATCTTCCAGTTCTTCTTCAAGGGCATCAAACTTGTCTACTCCTAGATCTTTCATCTTCTCCAAC
Source organism: Cunninghamia lanceolata (assembly GCA_027924645.1). Classification (NCBI taxonomy): domain Eukaryota; kingdom Viridiplantae; phylum Streptophyta; class Pinopsida; order Cupressales; family Cupressaceae; genus Cunninghamia; species Cunninghamia lanceolata. Next base: position 11,574,535 of record BSBN01000320.1, read on the forward strand.
AATTCTGCATTACATTTCTTGATTCCGCACAATTCCCTTTCCAAAATATCCCTTTTGCACATTAGGGTTTCATTTTCTTTCTTCATCATCTTTCCAATCTTCCCCATCTAAAACAAATTAAATAAACAACTTAATTTAAAAAGCATACCAAATATTCCTTGCATTGATCTTTCTTCTGTGATGATTTTCGTATGCTTTGGGGTCTCGCACTTCCTTCCAATAGATTTGCCACCTTCTAACCAATTCACAACTAGCCCAGTAGATTTGAATCTAGCTCTGATACCACTTAATGCAGTCAAGGTAGGAGGGTCTGGTGAGGGACTCTCTAACCTTGCAGCCTTAAATAATTAACTCCATGGTCATACAGATATGCAACAGAAGCTTATAGTTTAACAACAGAAAAATAAAAATAGATTCATGAACACATAACATTAGATTTATCCTGGGAAAACCCTAACAGGGAGAAACCCAGCCTTCAAAGCTCATTCTTCATATATTATACTTCAAATCAAATTGTACATGCCTCAAGGGCCTTACAGATCCTAGACTGTAGCCCAGGGATTACAAAAGATTCATACAACAATATTATTTCATGATTTCTTTCTTCTACATCTGAATTCTCTGCTCTGCAATTCATTCTTCTTCCTACTCTACCTTCTATTCTGTTCTGCTACTCCTCTGGATCAAAACAACTTTAGATCTCGCTTCATGTCTTCATGCTATTGATCACTTCCTCCCCTCTTGCTACTTTGTAACAAATCAGTATTCTTCATTTATATCCTCCACAAGCCTTCGGATCATCACCAAGTCAGCCTAATTGCAACGGCTAGCTTATGTAACGTGTACACAAAATAGGTCAGGCATAAACCTAAGGCACTGCTCCACAAATGCATAAAACTTCATATGGACCTCACTGAAGGTTGGACAGGTCTTTAAACTTTATCAACCAATTATTCTTTTCACTTTGCAAGTCACAAAAATGATCCGCAATCCAATTCCACTTCACTAAACACAGTCAACTCTGTTCTATCAAAACAGTCAATCTTCAAATAGCGATAAATTTCTGGAATCAAAACCAAACAATCAAAATTCTTGATATGCTATAATTTCCTATGTCTAGGTGCTAAGTCTAGATCCACAACCCCTCATACTCAAAATCTAGAATCCTCCAAGGTTACTTTCTCTGCATATTCAAGCTTCTATCAACTGTCTCAATGGTTTTGAAATCTTCCCGATGCTTAGACTTCTGGATGCTCCTACATCATGTGTCTCCCAATCCTTCTTTCCAACTTTCCATTCCTTTTGGGCAAGGGAAAGCAAACTACACTAACTCTCAAACTGAACAAGGAGATCTTCTTCATCCAAACAGACAGGTATCGAATCCTTTTATGCCATCTTTTCTGCACTTGCAATTACACCAGTCAAAGAGGTAAGTCTTGCACTCACTAGATCTCTGAGCTAACAGTATTATATAATATTCTTTTATTTTTGCTATTACAGCTGGAAAAATTGTCCATGCAGATTCTCAATTGCTATCCTTATTGCACCATCTGCATCACTGGCCAGATCATAGACACCGAGGGCCTAAGCAATATGTGACTCTATTGAGTTCATTTGGTCCTTTGCTCTTCATAGAGATAGGTCATTTCAAACAAAAACTGAAACACAATTTTAGCTTCTTCCAAGATTTTATGTACCTCTTTCAAGTTCTCTTGCAATTTGCCTTGTGTAATACTGCACTTGTCAAATATTTCAGTTAATTTTCTATGATTGACCTTCTTTGTCATTTCCTTTTCTAGCTTCTCTTCAAGTTTGATATAATAATCTTTGAAAGAATTTAATATAAGGTTTAATTTTTCAACACCAGATAAAGAATCATCGATTGTTACTCTAAGGATGCCTTCTTTCAATACTTTGACTGCTTCCTCAATAAGTTTTGTTCTCTTTTGGTGTGTTGATAAAATCTCCTTCCATGTGGAGTCATGAAATACATCACCAAGATGGAGCTTCTATAGGGGAGAGATCTTTGTAATGTCAACTTGTCCCTATTACATTGGAAGCTGTAGCAGTTGTGCAAATACCACTGCTTCAAATTGTAACTGTATGTCCAATAGGCTCTTTAATGAATCTTCAAAGGATTCACCATCAATTTTTACAATTTCTTCTTCCTTTCTTTCATCACCAGATTGATCCTCAGTCTTCTTCTCCTCTTCAAGAGATTTCTTATTGTCCGAAGGAGGTAAGTCTTCAGTATATTATGCTTCTATTTTCTCCGAGGTCTTTTCTTCCTTTTGCTTATCATCAACAATATTTTCCACTACTGGAGGTGCATTATCTGAGCCCAAATCTTATTTCACATTCGCCTCTTCAAGCATCTACACTTGTTGTGCATTATCAGGCTCATTACTCTTTGGAATATTTTTGTCATGTTCCATTTGCTCTTCATTATCTAGAGGGACTCAAGTAGTCCTTTAGCCAATTCTTCTATCTTCAGCAGAGTTTCATTCCTTAATCTCTTAATGTCTTCTTTGTCTCTGCTCATCAGAATGCTTACTCTCTATTTTGTTCTAAATTCTTTGGTATATAATTGAGCCAATTTTTCTCTATCTTCATCAGAAGATGAGGAGCCATTCTTCTCCAAGGCAAATGACTTTATCTTTCTATCCTCTTCTATGGCTTCTTGCCTTCTTGCAGTTAAAACATTTTTCAAATCATTAGGCAATTAGTCCTCAATCTTGTCTAGGCCGGTGTCAAATGTAACCATATATTTGACAATAGCTTCTTCAATGGTGGCCTTGTCTTCATTATTAGATTCAATGTACATATTTGTTGTCTCCTCCAAGAGACCAAATTCTAAAATACTATTAAATAAAGCATCAAATTTTAAGGGGCTATGTTTTCTTACTGGAGGGGACTTCTCCTTCTTCTTCTCCTTGCCTTGCCCTTTGCATTTAATTGATTTGTCTTCTTTCTTTTTCTTCTCAACTTCCTCTTCACTATCAGTCTCAATAGAGCAGACTTTTACTTTCTTTGTACTTGTCTCTTCTCCTAAGGTATGAGACATCTTCTTCTTCTTCCAGACCAACTGGGATCCTTCCTCTACTAATTCTTCATCTTCATCCTCACATATTATATATTTTTCTCTTTTGGACTTTTCTTTTACTCTTCTCTTCTTAGGAGGCTCTTGCTGTACAGAGGCATTGAATGCATCTCTCTTTTTGGAATAGTAGGGGAGGTGGTAGAGGTCCTTGTTGACCTTCTTGTGCTGGGAGTACTCTCTGGACAAGCAAGTATACCTATGAATTTCTCCACAGGGCTCTTTGGTGTAACAATCTCCTCCAACTTTGTTTTCATCTTTTCAGCATTTTTCATTATCTCCTTTTCCTTTTGTTTTAAATGCACTTCACTAGATTTTTCTTCATAGGTTCCAAATCTATCTACTACAAGATCTCTTGGTTTCCTTAACATCATCTCTACAAGTCCTATAACTACATCTTCTGCTACTTCATAACCCATTTCTAGAACCCAAACTATTCTAGGTTCCACTGCTTCCATGATGCATTCATCTTTAGTAACCATAAAGGTTATATCCTTCTTGTATTTCTCAACCACCTTTTTTGGTATCCTTTCTGTCTCTTGCATTCTCTCTTGAAAGGACTTGAAGAAACCAAATAGCATATATTTTTGAGTATCTAGGTCTCCAATCCTTCTTAGGTGATCACGGATTTGAATTGCAACAAGAATGTTGCTCAACCACACAATATTCTTTGCACCAGGTAACTCTCTAAGAAAGTAAAACAATAAACATATGATAAGGGTACTATTGATCATGATGTTAGTCATAAACAAACATAGAATAAAAGTACACATTAACCTTTATTCATCTTGAAAGATATGATGAATTCAGAGAATTCATGATCCCAAGTCTCTGGTGATTAGGTCTTAATCTTCTGACATTACTCAGAGGTTGATGTGTGTTGCTGTTTCTATTTCGGGGCCTTACATAAATCTCATCAGTAAGATAATGTTTCCTGTAATGATGCTACACAGAAAGTTATTCTACACAAGATATGCTTCAAATAATGCATCTATCTTTAAATATTTGCATGATATTTGTCATTTTGACATGCTTTAACCTCAAATATGCTGAATATGTTCAGTTATCTATGGGATGTCTGCATATTTGTATTATTTTCTTAAGATTGTCAACTATTTATAATTATGATGATGAAATGCTCTGAAATTGAAAGAAATTGAAAGAAATACTTCAAATTAATGTTTAACATTCAGTTATTGAGCCACATATACATCAGATACAGTCATGAAGAGAAGAAATCAAACCATATGTTCACCAGGTCATTCCACAGCTAGATAAAGTCAATGCTAACTTCAAAGGAAAAGCATGAAAACAACACATGCAAACTAATATGCACTCCAAGGGACGTAGCAAATCAAAGCATATATCAAGGATTCATAGACTGATTACTCAAGATTTATGATGGATTGTAATCAAAACAGACTTCTTCTTCATTAGGTATGCAAGAACATATATGTATACAACAACTTTGAAATGAGCCCTGAATATTTCAGCAAACAGATTTCAATTAAGTTTTGAATGTTCAAAATAAGGCATCCCTGCACCTTTTATAGAACAAGGTGAGGGAGCGGTTACAATTGATCTACAATCAATATTTATCTATTAAGATCTATGGCTGATACTCATCTTTGACTTTGCCAGCATTTGACGTGGCACAGGTTGCCAGCTGGCAACCATCTAGGTAACTCATATTTTCTTAAGTACTTGATGCATGTATTCCTTTTGTGGTGCATATTCATCTATTCATCAGGTTCTTCATCATCATTTTTATTGTCATGATCATTACTTTCAGTGCCCTCGCTATCCTCATCATCCTAATAACTTTTTCCTTGTATATGGACCTACAAGGATGTCCAGATATTTTCATATGCTTGCACTATCTTTTCCACTTCTCTGCCATCTTGAGTTCTTGCTTTGGTGATGACATGCTTGTGCATTTGATAGTTGTTTCAGACAGTCTCTAATTTACTCGTCCTGCTGCTATCTGTTTCATTGTATTTCTCCACTCTAACCTTGATTCTCATTACTTATCCATTACTTCTTCCGTCAGGTGATTTAGAGGGTCATCAGCTACTAGATTGAAATTACTATGCAGAGCTTTAATAGAAAACTCTTCATCTTGATTCTCAATCTTCCCTTCTACTTTCCCTTCCAAGGTCTCCAAGACTTCTGCCTCATAAGACATCATGTCATGCAACTTCATACTGATGTCTTTTAATTTATTGTTGCATCTTTGGAGCACATCACATTCAAATCAGATGTCTTTGTACCATATATCAATCAAAATGGCAGTATTATTATTCAATACTTGGTTATTTATGAGAACCTGAGGATCAATCCTCTTTATTTCATCTAAAGCACTCAATGGTTTCTCCAACTGAAAGGACCTTCTTCCTATCTCCATCTGTAACTTGTCGACCTTCTTCCTGGAGATGCTCAAAGAATTCCACTTCTTCAACGAGGCTTTCAATATTTCCTCCGCTCCATCAAATGTGGATAACATCCACTTTCTCATTATGGATGACTCATGTTTCATGAGATCCAAGTTATTTACCTCATCTTGAGAAATAGCAGTCAATGGGACTGCATGATCACTTGAAATAGCATCTGGGTTAGTTAACTCTTTTATATAGGCATGTAGCTAAGCAATGTGTTCTTTATGCTACTTATTATTTTATTTCTATCTCTTCACCCTCTGGGTCAATGAATCAATTATATCTTTACCTTCTTGGCCTTCTTGATCTTCATTGGCAAATCCCAAATCTACTGTAGTAATCTGGAATTCATCCAGAGTGATCTTGCCTTTTTCTTTGTCAGCTTTAGGAATGACTACCTGTGCAGTCCTCCTGCCCTTAACAGGATCTCTTCTTATTGCAGAAGTTATTCTAGCCTTCCTCTTATGCTTTATTAAGGTTTCTGAAAACAATGTAGATACATCAAAATCTTGTGCCTCTATACTTGACTCTGCGCCAATTTCTTTCTCGAGCCACTGAGGAATTTGATCCTTTGACTGTTGGCCTCCATCATCATCATCATGATCACCTTGATCTCCAGTATCCACCATCATGTTGGATGGGGAGGGTGATTTTCTTATCTCTTCCTCATGATGCTCCTCATGAAGGTGATCTTTGGGTATATCCTCCTGTTGAGGAATTTCTTTTTCTAGAGGGTGATCCTACTGATCATCTGCATGTTTATCATGATCCTGATCTTTTACTTCCTCCATGGGTATCTCATCCACTTTAGCATTTTCCTTTTCCTGAGGTATGTTAGTATCTATGGATGTTATTTTATTTATCTTAGGCTCGTCCACCTGATCTGCAACTATAATCAGCTCTGAACCTGTGTTAATTACCTCTTGAGCCTTATGGTTGTCAGGACCTGATATTTCTTTATCTTCTTTGTCCTTTAGTGGGACTTCTACTTCTTTGGGCTCAGCTGATGCATCCTTAGGATTTACATCCTCTACATATGTCAAATCTATAGCTGCAGGACTTGTCACCTGATCAACTAAGGCATCCAGCCCTATTTGCTGTGCAATGTTTTTTGGGCTCTTTTCCTTTTCTGATTCTATTTGCTTCATCTCCCCTAATACTGCCTGGATTGATGGGGTCACCTGTGGAGTTACCTGGGTGCCAGCAGCAAGGGTTTCCATTCTTTATGAAGCTACATCCTTCACCACCTCATCATCAGATAGGTCAACTGTCTCATCTAACGAGATTAGACCACTTTGAACTGCCTTAGAGGCTTCTTTCATTTGTTTTTCTACTTGTTCAGTTTTAAACTTTACAATGGTGGGAAGTGGAATGTTATGCTACAATTCCCTATTGAGTACTTCTTCACCTGCCCCTTTTAGCATTATAGGGGTTTGTTTTATTTCACCTCTCATTGAAGTTCTTGGTTTCTTAGGTGTAGTTGCTATCACCTGAGGTGTTTTTCTTTTTCTGGTGAGGGGTTCAACATTTTCTTCTTCCTCTTCCAGCTCCTCATCAAGAGGAATATCCTCTTCTATTTGCTTATGTGAGGCTTGACCCTCCTCATATGTTTCAGTAGGTTGTGTAGGTGGCCTCTGGATCTTTTTAGTTTTTTGCTTATCCATTGGAGGGGGTGTTGATGATGCTAATGCCTGTCCTTCTGCTGATGCATCCTCAGTTGGCATTATCACTCTTTCAATTATGACCCCTTTTGGTTCACCATCAATTTTCTTACCTCTTGGAGGTCTCTTGCTTTTCTCAAGAGGTGGTACTCTCTCTCCTTTAGACTTCCTCTTCTCATTCAAGAAATCATCATATTCATCTTCAAAAATCTCCTGTCTTTTCTTCTTATTGTCCACCGTGATGGCAACACCTCTTTTCTTCAGTGTATCTATCTGGTCATTGACCCATGCTTGGGTCAGCTGCAATGACCTGCTTGTAAATGGATCTAAGGAGATGTCCTCCTGCATGGTGAGATCCAGTGCTGAGATGGTATCATTATATACCTTTTTCTCCTCATATTCATCAGCCATTATCTTTCCATCATCTTTCTTCAATTGTGCTGGGATGGAAATGCAATCAAAGGTCTTGATCTAGTTGAGTGTAAGCCTTTGATATCTTCTTCTTCTGGCTTCAGCTTCATCTTCACAATCTACCCATAAGTCTTCAAGATGTCTTTGATGGATGGGCTTCCCCATGATCCTCTGCATCCTCCCATATGGATCATATGATCTTGTCAATGGAAATGGCTAGTGTAGTTAGGGTAAAATTGCAAATCAGGGCAAATGAATAAACAACAATGATAAAAACCCTAGCAATGCACAATGAAGCACAAGACAACATGAAAATCAAAATAACAAATGTAAATGCAAACCAATCTCCACGCTATGCTCGATTTATCTCTATTGCTCTTCTCCACCTCGCATGAGCATGCAAGATTTTGAAGGATTATTGTTGGAGGAATGTTGGGTGCTCACTTCTGCAGCATAACATTAAGATGAAGATGCTAGAATGAATGATAGATGAAGGATGCAAAGGCTCTAATGATATTTTGACAGCATGTGGATACTTGAGGATCAATGCATTTTTGAAAATTTGGCAGAATAAGGGAACTTGAGGCTCAATGCATGCTAATGGCTTCTGAGGGGTTTGATTTATAGGAAAGGCTTGGTTCAAATGAATGGTTGAGATTAAAAAGCTAAATGATTGATGTGGACGGCTAGGATTGATTCGGTTATCCCACTCTTCAAGGAAGTTGTAGTCATTTGACAAGTGTCAAGGAGAATAGGGCTCATGTGTGCTTGTGTACATAAAAAAGTACTACATATGAAAGATATTAAATAAAAGGCTGTAGTACCACTTATCTTTTTAAATGAAAGAGGCACACATGTCGGCTAAATGATAAGATAAATTAATTAAATAAATAAAATTTAATTAATTAATTAGAAAGTTGGCTTATGATGAGAAATTAATTCAAATAAAATATTTGAATTAGTTGGGATATGAGTTGGATATTAATTAAATAAATGAAATTTATTTAATTAATTGGATAGTGGGGAACTTAATTCAAATAAAATATTTGAATTAGTTGGGATATGAGTTGGATATTAATTAATTAAATAAAATTTGTTTAATTAACTGAGAAGTTGAATAGGATGAGATAAGATATGATGTGGAAATTAATTAAATAAATAAAATTTATTTAATTAATTGGCTAAGTAGGATAAGGATGGGATTAAATGGGATTTTAATTAAATAAATAAAATTTATTTAATTAATTGACTTAATGGATAAATAGGATTAAGAGTGGGATTTAAGACAAAATGTTACATGATGTCTAAGATAATGTTTTAACAAGGTGTTGGAGGACATGGACAAAGTTGGGACAAATTTGGGTGTCTACATTTTGCCCCTCTTTGAGATGATGTTCGAGATGATAAAATTTATGTTGAGTAACATCATTTCAAAGAAGATAAGGTATGGATAGAGAAAAATGATATGGGATGATGATCTAAGGATATGATGAAGATGATGATGATGATGGAAAGATGGGATGATGATGCCCCCTCGAGAGGATAGGTGGGTTGGACAAACACAGGTATGCTCTCGAAAAGAAATGTCTTAGACTATGAAAGATAAGGGGATAGATAGAAGAAATGAAGATGTGTTATGCTGCAATGAATGTGAGCAACCATGTTGTTTGATATAGCACTAGACATTATGCACCAAGGTATAAGGACCAGGGTGACGATGTGTCTTGTGCCCTAGCATAATACAACCTTGTCTAACGTATGAGGAAGTAAACTTAGAGCATTGAAGTCCTAGTGCACAAAAGGTATGATATGACCTTAAATGCAAAGGATAATGCAAAAGGCTATTCCAACATACACAAGATATGAATATTAGCTGGATTGATACTGATATGATGCAAAGGCAAGATAAAATGAGAACACACACAAGCAAGCAAGCAAGCATACACAAATGATACAAAAACAAACAAGGTATTGCCCCTGTCAAGCTGTAAACCAATGATTGGTTGTTGATTGATGATAGTTGAGAGTGTTGTCATTGCAGGGAAAGCTATATCCCTAGATCAACACAAGGTTGTTTGCTAAGTTGGTTGGCTAGTTCACTGATTGATTTGGCTTACAACAAGGCTAGGATCAAGACCAGGGATTGCGTTTGGATAACTTGGCTTGATTGATTAACTTGATTGGTATAGATTAAGGATTGACTTGCATTTGGATCATTGCTTGGAATAATTTGATTGGATGATGAAATGATGAATGAAGATTGATTTGATGAAATGTTGATGATATGTGGTGGATTGAGCTGCTTGTGATTTGTTGGAGTGATTGGATTTATGTTGATGGCTAGCTTGACGTGCTTTGAGTTGATTTGCTTTGATGGTTGGCTTAATGTGCTTTGGTTGTGATGTTTGCTATTGCTAGGTTGATTGTTTTGATGATTGGATTGTTTTGAATGATGATAGTGATGCTATGATGATTAGAGTGTCCACTCAATCGAAGCATAAGCAAGTGTTCTCAGTATGCTCAAAGGATGTAAAATAGACAAGGTATTGCCCCTGTCAAGTCATAAACCAATGATTGTTTGATGATGATAATAGTGTTGTTATTGCAGGGAAAGCTATATCCCTAGATCAACACAAGGATGTGGGAACGCTATATCCCATTGATGATGATTGATTTAGTTTATGACAAGATTAGGATCAAAAACTTGTTGATTTGATTGGATAATGTTCCTTGATTGATTAGCTTGCTTGATATTGATTAGTGTAACTTGGATTTAAGATCATTTCTTAGATTGATTTGATTGATATGATTGGAAGAGGTGATTGATTGAAATGGATGAATGAATGTTATTGATAAGAAGAATTGATGATGATGATTTTATTTTGATTGAATGTTGGAGTGGATTGTTTTGGATTGATGATGATTGGTTTGATTGCATGGATTTTTTGTTGGATATTTGATTTTTTTGTGTTTTTTTGAATTTTTTGTTTTTTTGGGATATTTTGATTTTTTTGTGTTTTTGAATGTTTTGGAACATCAATGGATTTACAATTTGGGTAGCCTTGAGCTTGATACCTATGAAAAGGGAGAAAACCAAGTCTAGGTGCAAGGATGGATGTAGGATGGATGATAGTGAATGAGATGGAAGGCTCACGAGAGTTAGATGGATAGATAAGAGGATAGGCCATATAAGGGATGGATGCTTGCCTCATGATAAATGGATAGGTAGGCTATAGTGGAAAGCTTCATGATAAATAGATGGGGATAAGCTATAAGATGGAAAGCTCATGATAAGGATACACCATAGTGTATGGATCATAAGGGAGCTAGGATGTGATCTCCAAAGGCTATGTTGCATAGGATGAATAAGTTTCCCCATTATCAGTGGTAATGCTTAGGATTTTACATGACAAAGGTTATGACAAAGGTTATGACCAAGGGATGACATGGTGGATTGGTTTAAATGGGATGGATAAATGGTCAATGGATAGGCCTTGGTTTGGAAAGAAGGTATGTCAAGAAATATCTAAACACATTTCAACATTTTGCCCCTATGTCTTTATCAAAATCAAAAGGAGGAAGGGAGGATGAATGGGCTCATTGGAATAGGCATGTTTATGTAATGGCTAAGGATGGTAGGATGGCAAGATAGGATAAGATAGGTTGGTATGATATAATGGGATGGATAGTTTGGAAATGGATAGGTTGGATGAGACAATGTGCCCCCAAGTGTAAGTGACATAGAAGATCAACCTACACATGACGTTTGTTTGCTAGGTTTTTATCATGGTACTTATCCAAGGCGCCTGTTTACCAGGTTTTCACCATTGGACGAAGGGATTTCTCTTTACTTTTTCTTTTTTATTATTATTTTAGATGGAATGACAATTACACATGGTGTCTGTTTGCCAAGTTTTCACCATGGTAATGGATAGGAGGGACTCAAGTGTCTAGTGCTATGAAGGTTGATAGTGTCCCATTAGAGATAGATGATGTCTTCGCATGGACCATGTCAAGTGTGCTCATAGATGTTGATAAGGGATTGCATAGATGGGAGATGGATTAGGTAGATAATGGATTATAATGTGGAATTATGAAAGGTTCATGCAAGGATAGATGGATGGGGATAGTGGATTATGTCAGACTTAGGATGAAAGGCTTATGCAAAAGCATGGACCATAGGAAGGTGATAGGGAAGATATGTAGGATAATGGATGGAAGATGGGGAGATGTAGTTATGTGGAGGTGCTGCAGAGTGGAAGGGAACCATGACCAATGGTTGCACACACCATGATAAACATTGAAGCTTTTGATTAGATGGTGGTGTAGGAAGCAATGGGGTTGTTTTCTTATGAGATGGTTGATGAAGTGATTTTGGAACCCACATAGATTTAGTATTTTTAGTGCTTTTGTTTTGCTTGTGGGATTTTTGAAGGGAATGGAAGTTTTGGGTGGAAATAGGCTTTTGGATGGATATAGGTGATTGGGATTCTTGAGATGTGGATGAGGATGCCTCATTTGTTTTGTTAGCTATTTGCTTAGGAACCCAAACCATTTTGCTTTTGGGCTTTGCATTTGGAGGTATGGGCTTGGATGGTTTCTTAGATGTGGATGAGGATGCCTCAAATGCTTTGCTAACTATTTGTTTAGGAACCCAAACCATTTTGCTTTTGGGCTTTACTTTTGGAGGTAAGGGTTTAGATGCCTGCTTAGATGAACTTTTCTTTGAGTTTGATTCTTTATGTCCTAAGGTATGAATACCTTTAGGATTTTTGGTAGGATTGTTAGCTTTATAAGTAGAGGCATCAAAATTTTTTCTTTTGAATCCCATGGGGTGGGTGGAGTGGATGGAATGATTAAAAGCTTTATGCTTAGGCGATGTGTGCTTTTGTTGGCCATGATTAGGGATGTAAGGATACTTATGAATGATAGGTATGTTAGGTGTTGGAAGCAATGGTGGCAAGGTGGATGGAGGGATATTTGGAGTTGGTAAAAGTGGAGGCAAAGTGGATGTGGAAGGTGTACGATCACATGCTTTTGACATTTGTAGGTTGATGGAGATGGAATGGCAACACATGTTTTGGGTATATGATAGGATATATGATGGTAAGTGGTAGATTTAGGATGCATGAAGAGATTACCAACATCTTGGCCTTGTTTACCTTGGGGTGTGTATCCAAGGCTATATGAGCATGGGGGATCTTGACATGGTTTAGCTCCAAAATACCTTGTTCATAAAGACCTAGGCCTTTACCTTTGTAGTTCAAGTTTTGGAGTATGCGATGGACTATAGGACTAGATGTGTTTTGAGAACTAGACTTGAGCTCTTTATTGGATGAAGAAGGTGAAGTGGAGGACAAAGGTTGTTGTTGTCCTAAGGAAGAACAATCATGTATAAGGGTGGTAATACCAATAGGACATGATGGTGGACTTGAAGTGGAATCAATGGTGGATGTGGAAGGAGGATCATTAGGATCTTGATTAGCATTGTGTTCACTAAGATCCAAATTATTTGTTTGATCTTTTATGCTTACTTGGGGGACAAGTGTCTCATCATGACAATTGGATGTTTGCTCATTATGGATAGGGCTAGATGGTAGATGACTAGGAGCAATGTGGATATCTTTCTCATGGATAGGATTATGAATAGGATCAAGGTACTCATGGATAGCTTCTTCATAGGTATCATCTTGATCATAAAGAAGGTAGATGTTATGGATAGGTTGCATGAAAGTGTTTTGATCTTGAGTTGGACTAGGGCTTAATGTTTCCACATGCTTAGGATTAAACCTTTGACATACCTCTAGGGTTGCTTGAATGGAAGTGGAAGGATCTTGAGTGGACTTTTGGTCAACAACATGAGAACATGACTCTTGACTTGGATTAATGATAGAAGGTTCGCAAATAGGCTTGATGGCTTGTAGGTCACATGATGGGCTTGAAGGGCTAATAATGTTAATTGAGGGCTCTTGAAGAGGCTCAAGGATAGGTGGACCACATGATGGAATTATAGGATTGGACATGACCTTTGGAAATTCTTTGGTAGGCTCATGAATGGGTGTTTGACATGGGGGTAGTTTATTCCTAGCTAGTAGCCAATGGATCACATCCTTTGCAAGGGTATGAGTGGATGGGCAATATAATGGATGGATGATAAGGGTAGATGGTGTTGGATTAGGATTAGGATTAGATGGAAGGATAATTGAGTTTGATAGGCTAAGATTTGGATTGGATGAGGGTAATACATGGGATTGGGATGATGTGACATGAGTTCTTATTGTATGTCGATACACCTTGTAAATAATTGGGAAAAACATGGGGCATGTATTTGTATCATGGCCTTTGGTCCTATGGTATGCACAATAATCATGTTCATCATATGGACTTTCTTCACATGGTTTGACTTCAGGAAGTTCAATGAGTTTTGCTTCAAGCATCCTTTGTAAAACTATCTCAGCAGCCTCCTTTGGTGAAGGATTAGAATGACATGTTGATGAAGGTAATGGAGGGCTTGGTTGTTTGGAAGGTAGATGGACCAATGGACTAGGGGCAGGATCACATGGTGGTGTTGGGATAGGACTTGTTGGCTCATGTGTTGGCATGGGATTGGATGGTGGAGAATATTCATAAGATGAGTTAGCTAGGTTGGTATCTCCCTTGTCAAAGGTAATTAGATCTTGCATAGGATAACTTGGGCTCATTTGGTTTATGTACAAGGGACCACTTGGACTTACATGTGCTTCTTGTTGCAAAGGTGGACTTGGGCTCACTTGTGCTTGTTGTGGAGGCCACTGATAGTCTTGGTGGTTGGGTGAAATGGTAGGATATGTAGACAAAAGATCTTGAGGTGGACTCAAAGGTGAGGGCATTTGATCTTGTTGGCAAGGTTGACTTGTGCTCACTTGATTTATATACAAGAGGCCATTTGGACTTGCATGTTGTTCTTGTAATATCACTTGATTGCCTTGTGGATGGGCTTGGTAGTGCATTGGAATGTTAGAATGAGGAATTGGATAATGTTGAGGTGGATGTTCATAGGTTGACGTGGCATTAACTTGGTGGATAGGTGGATTAAGTTGATAGGAAGTGGATGGATATGACATGTGGCTATGAGGTGGATTAGGTTGGTATGAAGTGGCTAAGGATTGATGTACTTGTCGAGCTTGACTAGTGGCTAAAAGGTGTTGGACTTGGGCTACGAAGTGTTGTAGTTGAGGTGATTGGCTTATGTGGGGTTGAGCTCTTTGGATGAAGAATTGTAATGTTTCAATGGCATCTTGGTTTAGGGGTTGTGATCCTTGATAAAGATTTTGGAGGAATATTTGGAATTTGATTTTTGGGTCCTCTAGTGTAAACATGTTGTCACCTAAGTGTTTGTCTTAAGTCCTTTTAGCAAGTGCTTGTTTATGATTCGATGATGATGTGGATTGTTTGGATGATGTGGATATGAAGGGTTGGATGATAACTAGGCTATGTTTGGGATGAAAGTGATTGGGTTTGAATGTTATTGGAAGAATGTGCAGGATGACTTGTCTTTATATGTTTGGGTGTTTATAGCTTGATGTGGCAATATTCAAACAAATGATTATGCATATACACACATGAATCACTCATGCAAGACACATAAGCAAGTTTTAGTTTGGAAGAATGTGATGATGGTTAAGCAAGCACGTGAAGACACTTCAACAAGTCCTAGTCAAGGCAAGGCCACTATCACAAGGAGGTTCTAGTGAAATTCTGGGGGACCAGCACCCCACGAGCATCCAGCAAGCCACTTAAGACTTTAACTAACCCTACTAGGAGTTTTAATATACACAAAGGTACACCTCCTTTCAAGTTAGCACTATATGGTGAGCGCTAATATCGGTTAGACTTGACTTTCGCCTTATCCTCTAATTTTTATAGCAGACCGGATGAAAGTACCGCTTGAGGTCATTCCCTTGGGGTGGATACCAAGGTAGGCCTCTCTAAGGCTAAACAAAAGCAACACAAGTAAATGTTTTTGATCTTCAAGTTTGTGTTGGGACGTGAGGAGAGTGCATACACATTTACTTGGTCACACTCTCATGGGGTTCATTAACCTTAGAAATTCAATGTGTAAAAGACAATGCAAGCACTTGTTTGTTTTAAAGCCCAAATCCAAATGTGATGAAAGACAATGGTTCATTTTAGCCCAATTTTTTTATGTGAATTTGCAAACAATTGTTCATTTTATGCCTAAAATCTAAATGTGTTTGCAAACAATGATTAGAAGATGAGAAATGAAATGATTGTACCTAGTTAATTCGCTATCCAAATTGCTATAGATGTTGATGTCAATGTTGCTTCAGCTCCTTATGATCACCTACAACATAAAAAAAATGATATTATAATGTAGGCATAAAAAATAGGATCATCAGGCGAGGAAAATTGTAATTTTAGATGCATGGCCGAATTAGATTTGATTATTTTGATACATTTTTTATTTGAAAATTAAAAAATCAAAGAAGAGAACCCCATTAATTTTTAGAGAGCTTTCCGAAAATGTAAAGAAATCAGAGAAATTCCTTGATTTGTGCCTAGAAATGTGAATTTATGAAAATAATACAGTCGGCAAAGATCTAATTTTTTCACAATATAAAAGACCTCCAAATTAAATCTGTAAAACATGGACCCTCATTAGAATTTCAAGAGATTTCCAAAAATATAAAAATTTTCAAAAAATTCGCTGATTAGTGCCCAAAATTGTGATTTTATGAAAAAAATAAAAACTTGATAAATCCCACAAAAATCGCGATAAACCCAAAAATTTTCTGTTATAGCTTCCTTATATCATGGAAAAAATTTTGCTAAAATATTGTAGAAAAATTCATAGCCGTTTGGAAGATATGATGAAATCTTTAAACCTAGGGTTTTGTCAAAAAAATAGCAGATCTGCAACAAAAAGTTAATTAAACCTACAAAACTTGACAATGGGGATTAGATGAATACAAATTTTTACTACAAAAACCTGCAAAAAAGATCAAGCGAAGTGAGTCCCACCGGGCGTGCCAAATGTAGTTAGGGTAAAATTGCAAATCAGGGCAAATGAATAAACAACAATGATAAAAACCCTAGCAATGCACAATGAAGCACAAGACAACATGAAAATCAAAATAACAAATGTAAATGCAAACTGATCTCCACACTATGCTCGATTTATCTCCATTGCTCTTCTCCACCTCGCATGAGCATGCAAGATTTTGAAGGATTATTGTTGGAGGAATGTTGGGTGCTCACTTCTGCAGCATAACATTAAGATGAAGATGCTAGAATGAATGATAGATGAAGGATGCAAAGGATCTAATGATATTTTGATAGCATGTGGATACTTGAGGATCAATGAATTTTTGAAAATTTGGCAGAATAAGGGTACTTGAGGCTCAATGCATGCTAATGGCTTCTGAGGGGTTTGATTTATAAGAAAGGCTTGGTTCAAATGAATGGTTGAGATTAAAAAACTAAATGATTGATGTGGACGGCTAGGATTGATTCAGTTATCCCACTCTTCAAGGAAGTTGTAGTCATTTGACAAGTGTCAAGGAGAATAGGGCTCATGTGTGCTTGTGTACATAAAAAAGTACTACATATGAAAGATATTCAATAAAAGGCTGTAGTACCACTTATCTTTTTAAATGAAGAGGCACACATGTCGGCTAAATGATAAGATAAATTAATTAAATAAATAAAATTTATTTAATTAATTGGAAAGTCGGCTTATGATGAGAACTTAATTCAAATAAAATATTTGAATTAGTTGGGATATGAGTTGGATATTAATTAAATAAATAAAATTTATTTAATTAATTGAGAAGTTGAATAGGATGAGATAAGATATGATGTGGAAATTAATTAAATAAATAAAATTTATTTAATTAATTGACTTAATGGATAAATGGGATTAAGAGTGGGATTTAGGACAAAATGTTACATGATGTCTAAGATAATGTTTTAACAAGGTGTTGTAGGACATGGACAAAGTTGGGACAAATTTGGGTGTCTACAGCTGTAAATTCATCATAGTTAGACCAGCTATGGCCTTCTTAATATTCTCATAATCTGGGCACATATACCAGCCCATTGTAACTAGAAACAATACTGGTGGAAGTTTGTTGTTAGCTTTGTAAGCATTCAGTATTATGGAAATTTGTCTTAAAAATTCCATTAAGACAACTGCATCTGTAGGGTATCTTGGGAGCATGAGAGGCTCTTCCTCAAAGCCTTCAATTTTGATGTAAGAGAAAGTTGCAAATTGAATAAACTAGGCTCCATGCCTGTATATGACTTCCTGAGCTTCCATGCCCAGTCTTTTAGTTCTGTCCTCCTCTATTGTTCTTACCAGATGCATAGAGAATGCATCATTCACTAGTTTGTAATCTTGGAGGTAATTTGCTCTTTGCAGTTGGGGATGATGATCCCATATATGTGCATCATTTGTTGTGCCACAAATTCTCCCAACTGTAATCAATGCATCAAATGTACCCTTGTAGGCACATGAATAAACTATGTATGAGTTCATGTAGAAGGAATAATCTGGACCTCCTAGGTTCATTAGTTGCTCATCTAGAGCATCACTTATCATCTTAGCCCACATTGGCTTGTTATCTGTGTAAAGGCACATTAGGATGACTGCATACATCTAGTCCTTAAAACTTCTAGCATCAAGCTGGCTTGTCACTCTGCTGAGCAGGGCTATCATGTACTGGTATTCATCATCAAAGTCAAATTTATATAAGTGTACTACAAGTTTAGCTATTGTAGGATAAGGACTATTCTTCACCCTCCGTTGGTACATTTTCTTCCTAGCAGTCTTCTTGTTATTCTCATATTCTGCTTCTGATTTCTTCAAATCTATGTTGGCAACCTTCTTGCCCAAGGGCAAACTGAATGTAGCAGGAAGACCCTTGATAGACAGATCAACATATACTCTGCCATGCTTCTCTACCTTCCTTGTTTGTGGGTTATAGTTTCTTGCACATTCAATGACCAGCTTAGGAGTTTCCATGGAATAAGGGAAACCAGTTGCATTCCACATTCTAGATACAAAGACTGCATCCAGCAAGGTGCTATTACTCTTTTCATCGCTCATTTTAGCCAACCATGCAGCCAGATCTATATTTCCTTGGCGCATATCTGTGATGGCACCATATTTAAACTGGACACCCTCGGGTTGAGCAAACATGGGCTTTAGAAATTCTGCCTCTAACTTAGCCAACTGCTTATCTGGCATGGATGCTTGTAATTAACAAAACTGGTCTTACAATTGATATCTTACAAGCATGCATATACGTCATATCTTCATTATTCATCATGCATATGATACTCTTTCAATATCTCGTTTATCCCGATATGCATACTTTAGAACTTCAAACTAGAAAACACCATGATACCTAGATATGCAGAACATGACAACAAAAGGGTTTCAATTACTTACCTGATATGTCTATCCTCTTAATTATGCTGATAACTGTGTGAAAGGAATTCAAATACCTGCAATGTTCACATATCCCATTCTGGTACAAGCTACATGCATCCGCAGGTAGTTGTATGAGGGTTTGAAAGCACGGAGTTCTGTAAAAATTTGTTTTTATCGCAAAGGTAAATGCAAAAATGACTATGAATTCACCTTTTAATCTTGTTTCTTGAGTAAATTAGGGCAAATTAATTGAAACAACTAATTTTCTATATGAAACCTCTAGATCTCGCCAGGTGTATGAATCACATTCATAATCAACGGGAACCACCTACCACATTTATGGCATTTAATGCTAAGCTGCAAGAGGAGCGGGATGATCTCTGAAGATCGGGTGATATCCTAAATATCAGGTGATATTCAGAATATAACCCTCTATGTGTAATACGATCATCCGCTCTTGATCGAGAAAGCCCATGTCGAAACATCGGGTGATGTTAAAAGATGATGATCCCCATACCAAAATGACCTCCATTTCAGAATATCAGGATGATGTCATTAGGATAATGACTTGGTTCATCATAAGAGCATCATGATGCCATCATCATGTTATGTAGGAAGGGTCATGCTTGGAAATATACCTCCGTGAGGTAAAAAGGATGGTGACATCATCGTCATGTTTATTTCTTCGTTTATTGGGTTTGGATGGCATCATCAGGATATTGGTTCGGGTTGATATTTTGCGACAGGCTGATATTCAAATATCAGGGTGATATTCAAATATCAGGAGATATTCAAGGATATGATCCTCGCAAAATATATGATGTTGTTTGTCAGGTAGATATCGCTATCACATAAAGTTGACGTCTGGATGTTCAGAGCAAATGATTTTATCAAGTGATAATATTAGATCAGGGTGATCTTTTATAAGATGATTGATATTAAGAAATATGATCCTCCCCTCGAAATATCAGGTTTGACTAGATCTTTGACTCATCATAACTTTTGTTCCCTAAGGAATATCAGGGTGATCCAAAAGGCAAACTTGCATGAAATTCTATACCTTTTCCAACCATGATGTTATTGTCATGAAATATTAACTTTGAAAAATTGGCCTCATCATGATGACTTACCCAGTCCCTTTTATGTAGGATCATCTGTATTGACTTACTTTTACCAGACTGCCAGCAAGCAGAAAACACAAGCAAAGCCAAACAAAAAAGTTAGGTCCCTATTTTGTTAAGTCAAAATGGGGCATGTTGTGTAACCACACAACAGGTACCATATCAAAATGGGTACTAAGAATCCTTGGTCTTCTGTAGATTATCCATCAGTTGTTGTCTTAGTAGCTCACATAAATCAATGTCCAGACCCTCTTTCACCATCTAGTGAGCAGTGTGTATAACAGTTGCCGACACAAAGTTCTCTATGTTAGAGTAATATATCTTATAACCAATTACCATCAAATCATATTTCACCAACAAATCATTTATGTCATTCACTGTTAGGGCACGCTTGTCAAATTTTGTAGCAGTAAATTTCATTACCATCTTATTTTTCAACACCTTCATTGTCAGAACAATTCTTGTAGAGCATAAGCCAGTAACCACCTTGATAGCTTTCTTATTGACCATATGTGGTATGTCCAACCACATGAACTTGTCATGAATATGGCTCAACACATACTTAATCAAGTCATCCTTATAACATAAATTTGGCAATTGTTCCATACATCTAGCTTCTTTTATGTCAAACCCTCAAATTCAAGTTTCAATTCAAAATCATCTCCAGTTAGCTCATTAACCCATATCTCCTTTATCTTTGTATGATCATATTCATTCAATTTTACATGGATGTAGATTCACATGTCCTCAGTATGCATTACACCATAGGGAACTTTTGAAAATGTGCCTTCCAGATCTATCTACATAGATTTGTATAGGCGCTTCTTGAACTTAGGTCTTGGTCATTCCAAGACATCAATTACGTGAGGGGTAAACATTATGAATCACTTCTGAAACTAGTGTTTTAGTAGGAAATGAAAAATACCTTTGAATTTCTTTGCTAGTAGGGTTTCATAGAACAACTCTGGATCTCTTCAAATTGCTTATGCTTTGCTCTTCACTCTTCAAATTCTCAATTACAAATTACTTACTCATATCCAAAATCAAATATAAACACTTTTTTGAAGACCTAAAGTGCATTAATTGCAGTGAATATAGTTAGGTCAAAAAGCTAGCAAACCTTCACTATGTTGACACAATCACCTTCCATCACTCCACAAATCTCTGCAAAAAGATATATCATGTTGGAAATACCTTCAACAAATCAATAATGTTAGTCTACACATGTACCAGTGTGTTGAAAGCATTAGCACCATATCTTTGGTGGGGATTTAAGGATTTTTTGTTAAAACTCCCCTTGATCCAAAGCTCTTCATCTAGTTTTTGAAGGAAACATCTGCACCAGAAGTTGGCATAGACTCATTCTTCACCTCATTATCATATTTCTTCTTCCATACTTTGCTCATTTCCTTCTTTTGCTGAGAAATATCAACTTTATTTTGAGGAGCATGCCTTACATTCTTTCCAGAGTGCGTTGTTTGATTGAACTTGTGATAGGTGAACTTTGATTGTTGAGGATTTCCATTTATCTTCACCTTAGATTTGTAATTAGCTGCCTTGTGGCCAAACTATTACAAGTGTGACAATATCCATGAAAGGGTTGAGCATTATCCATGTTATTCCTTAATATTTTACTTTTGCATTCATTAGCCTTATGTCCTATCTTATTGCAAGCATAACACCTTATAGAATTCTGATTTAACTTACTCCTACATTCAGCAGCTGTATGACCAACCTTGTTGCAAGTGTAACATCTTATAGAGCTCTAATTTAACTTACTTCTACATTCATTAGTTGTATGACCAACCTTGTTGGAAGTATAACATCTTGCAACACTTTGATTTATCTTACTTCTGCAATCAGCAACTTTGTGACCAAATTTATTGCAAGCATAGCAATTACCATTGAAAAGTTGAGAGTACCTGATGGGAGCAGGTTGCCTTGTAGGTGGAGGACCTCTAAATCCATTTTGTCTCTGGATAGGGGTGAATCCATCTTTTTTGTATTTCTAGAGATATTCTTCTTAGGAACTTCAATGCAAGTCTTTTCCTTATTTGTTTTAGACTTTCCTTATGATTGGAAGTTATCATATAGATTTGCAGAAGCACTGATCATTGGACTCTTCCCCTTTTCAAAACCAAGGCCTAATTATTCTTTTGCTAGATTTTGAGAGTTAATTATATCATCAAGGATTTCATATCCTCCTTTTAGTTTTAGTCCTTTGTCAATCTGTTCTTTTGCCTTTTCCATTTCTTTTCTTAGAGAGACAACTTCTTCCTCAAGTTTTGAACAATCGGCTGATTTTTCATTGAGCTTGATGTTTAAGTAATCTTTAATCCTCTTTTCTTCTTCAACCATGACCTTCAAATTTGAGATCATTTGTTTTCCTCCTTGAGCTTTGTGTCACCTCCTCTATCTCCTTCTATTATAATTTTTAGTTTTCCAATCTCTTCTTTTGATTCTTTGGCCTTTGTCTTTAATTTGTCAGTTATCTCCTTTGCTTTCTCAAGCATGTCTTCATATTCTATGTTCATTTTTCTTGCTTCATTTAGTTCATCAAGGGCTGACTTGAGTTCTCCATCAAGGTTTACTTCATAGTCACTTGGATCAAGGTCCCAACCTTTAGGTTCCATTGCTTCTAGATCTAGTTCCAAGACAAATACATCACTGTCTATAGCTTCAAAATTCATGTGTTCAAAGTGTAGGATCTACCTCAGTGGTTATGCTTCTCAAAGGTACTTGGCTCTAATACCAATTTTTGAACACAATGAGGTGCTGAGAGGGGGGTGAATCAACACACACTAAATCTTAAACACAAATTTACACATAATACTAAATAACTTAGAGAACAGAAAGGAAATCATGAAACACAAGAGTCAACACATAACACTAGTATTTTTTATGTGGAAAACCCTAAAATAGGTAAAAACCATGGTGAGGATTAGCTCACAATATATTATGCTCACTACAAAAAATGTTACAACTTTGTTTTTGGGCTACAACCCAAGGAAGCTACTACTTCATGTATTTCAAATTTGATTTAGGGTAGAACCCAAGGAAGCTACTACTCCCTAAATATCCTATTCACTGCAGTTGGATTTACAAGAATAGATATATGGACATCTACAAAGTAGACATCTAACTTATGTTGATAATGCAGTCTACTTTTTTTGCTCAATACATGTCTTTCAAACTAATTTTGCACATTTCATTTCTTACACTCTACTCTGCTATATTTGTATTCACATCTACACCTCACAAAATGAATTTGATCTTCTATAAATATCCTCCACAATATTTCAAAACATTGATTAGGTCAGCCAAAAGGATGAAACATGTAGCTTGTGGTAAGTCAGCCTATGCACACTTCAAAACACCACCATATCCACTTGTGGAGATGAAACATAACATGAACTTCACCAAAATAGGTTAGAACACCCTTCAATCATCCTTATAATTCTGCTATCCATTTGAGAAGTCACCACTCAATCACCAAGTCACTTAGGTCAATTTTGCACACATATGCCAATGAAGATAAAGCAAGACACAACCAACTGTTCACAAGAAATGGTACTGGCAGAACTCCAAACACTCTAAAATTTGGATAGAGTGAACTTCAACTACTACTAATCATCTCCTGAAAACTGCATGCCAAAAAGATTAAATGTGGTGAAATGTGGAGCATTCCAATTTGATCTCTGCAACTTCAAGCTCTAACAACATAGTCCAATAATCTATTGCTTATAACTTCCACTGTGGAAGGAGTTAAGAGATAAAACTTTGGAATCAGGCTCCTTGAAGACTCACAATGCTTATTCTAGAACCACAAGCCAAGATGTTGCAATATGGAGAAATGCTGAGTAAATTACCAATCTCCTATCTTGGGAAAATACTCTATTCATGCCTTAGACAATTTTCTCAAAAATACTTGGATGAAAAGATAAGAATACCACTGCTCCACAACCTCCTAAAAGACACTTATGAGTGCATACCAAGTATGAGGAGTTCAATATGAACTTTAGAAGATAGGGCGCTTACAAGTCATTCTTCATTCTTCTGAACTTCAGTAATGTTAACTCTACATTTGCAACATACTCTGCCATCTTGTCTGCTTCTGCAACATGCTTTACCATCTTGTCTGCTTCTACAACATACCTTTCCAAACTCTCAACATCATGTTGATTCTACATCATATTGTGTATAGACATCACTATGGGTTGACATCAATGACAACACTATATACATATTGCCAACACACATGTATTAGAAATCCATTTGCAATAAGGGTATTTAGTAGAAAGAAGTGCCAAAGAGTAAGGTGATTTTTGGTGACACAACCAACACTAGGTAAAGAGTAGGAATAGTTTCCCTATAAGAAACAAGTGATTGTTCCATGGAACAATGGAGTTTTGGCTCTAGATAATCGACTCTGAATAGTTGGAGAGTGAGATGCCGTGAATGGAGTTTCATTGATTGAGGAATGATATTGGTTTGATGTTGATGTGGAAATTTTGAAAATGATTTTTTGAGAAGATCAATGATGCTCTTTAGAATAATGACCTAATGGGGTTTAGATTATAATGCTCAAGGATTAATAAGAAATAAGGTGGTGAACAAAACCAAAGGACTTATGTGTGGTTGAAAGATGACGATGTGATCTTCATTAAGGATTAGGAACTTTAGAAGTGATACCCAAAGAAGGAGATACAGTGGAGGATTGTGATCTCTAGATTGTTCCCATAGAAGGAGCAAATAAGTTGAAGGAACAACTTTCCATGGAATGTGTCTATGGATTGCCAAAGCCTTAGGAAGGCAATAGTTCTAACTTCATAGTTGAAAATACATTTGTGAGAATGTGATAAGAGTTGAGTGGTGACTCTAGGATTGTATCTATATATGTTTTTCAAAAAAATAGACAAGTTACATGAGTTGTCATAGGGTGTCATCTCAAGTGAAGATACTAAGTTCTTGTGCCATGCTTAACATATATTGAGATAAAAAATAGAGAGATAGAGAGAGGAAGATTGACAGAGAATGAATAATATATATATATAGAGAGAGAGAGAGAATAGAAGATTGATAGAAGAGGAAGATGTAAAATTTGGCTTTCTAGTGTTTGGGAACATTTTCATCTTAAGTGGTTGTCTTCTTGAGTGCTTTGTCACTTCCTTAGCACAAGTAGTTTCTTGTAGAAAGAGAGCTTGGCATTGGGTTTAGTTTGTCTCCCCAGGCTTTTGTGAACTTCTCATTCAACCCATATGGAGCTTATAAGTGCTTGAACACTTGGTCTGAATGGATATCTATTTCCTAGGAATGAATATCCATTTCCTAGGAATAGATATCCATTTCCTAGGAACAAATATCTATTCCTGGCTCTAAAAAATGGATATTCATTATGCTTCGAGAATGCCTTGGATTTAGGCTTGGGACTATCATAGTTGGCTTTCTCTCAATTCTATTGTGTTTATAGGTTTCACTCTCTTCTTCTGAATTCACCCTCCGTGTTGATAACTTTTTTTATTTGAATTTGATAAAAATAAAAAGGTTTATTGAAGAAATTGCCAGCTTTCTAAAAATATAATATTTGCTTGATTATCATATTATTGAACAATTATTAATAATTTTCTATATAGAGTGTGTCTGAAAACCTGATGGACACACTGATTGAAAAACATCCATAAATTTCAAACCGTTTCACCTTTTTCAAATCTAAAAGATGTGCCACACTCTATGCTTTTCTGGCTTTAGGTTAAAAAAATTGAATTCTAATTTTTTTTATCGAGTTAGGTTGGCTGGAAAATTATTTTTTAGTTTTTAAAAAAAGTCACAATAAAAAAATCATAACTAATTATTTTCCTGGAAATTTTTTTTAAAAAAATATGCATCACATTCGGGCATAAGTCCTTTACTTATTTTGAAAGATTCAAAAGAAATATTTTTTTGTTCATACTTGGGTTAGCTGGAATGACACCCATTTTTTATTTTTTTCTGAAAAATTTAATAGTTGTTCATTGAAATATTCATTTTTCACCAAGTAAATTTAGTTTTTTTCAAGAAAAAGATAGCAGCCCATAAACTACATTCAATTCTCCACAAATGTTTTTCTTACATATTTTTCAAATTGTGTAGATAATCCGTTCAAATTTTCACATGAACTTGATAAAGTCTATTTTTAATATTTCATTTCCACTTAGAGGTATTGTTTGGCCCATCATGATCCTGTACTCACCTACCACTATTCTTGAAGGTGTTACATCCAACAATTCATATGCCTCCTTACAGTTGAAATATCTTTGAGACATATGGTCAATTAAACTACACACCTCCATTGTAGGTAGAAATTTCATGTGGTATTTTTTCAAACAATTCACTTGCATTCATAAATTTCATGGAAGTTTACTTGAGGGGTTGTAATAATAGTCTTCACACAATATTTATATCCATATGCTTTAGTGGATATCCTCTAATCATATTTTCAATCACAAAAGTAGTTGAGTTTAGATCTATTATTTTTAATTGATGTATTTTATTTTGGTTCCCTTCTCTTTTGCATTGTGCCTAGCTTGTAAATAGAATTCCATTGTGAAATATGGTAGCACCTTAGTTTTCTCCCATTGGTGTTTTTATTTAATGCCTCAATTTATATGGTTTTTGTGTTGGATTTGACTATGCCCCACCCTTATTTTCTTTTACTTACTTGATTCATATAT
Source organism: Cunninghamia lanceolata (assembly GCA_027924645.1). NCBI lineage: Eukaryota > Viridiplantae > Streptophyta > Pinopsida > Cupressales > Cupressaceae > Cunninghamia > Cunninghamia lanceolata. The sequence continues at coordinate 11,601,404 of BSBN01000320.1, forward strand.
GAAATATACAAGTTAATAGTTAGTTCAAATGTTTCCTACACCTTTTGGATGTCATGAGATTTGAAGATTCATGCCAAGCTTCATGATTGCTCATCTTGTGTGGGATCTCCATATGCCAAGACATTGAATTTTATATTGTTAATACAAATTAACTTGTTTGGCTTGATATTATATTTATGAGTGATGTAATATCATTATACTTGGGTATTATATAGTTATAGTATACTGATTGATTCTACAAGGTCACTATACTCTATTATGTAGATTTACTCATTCTAAAGTAGTTTTGCATCAAATAAAGTTGCAAAGTTAACACTATAATGTCTTGGTAGAACTAATAGTTTGGTTGTGAATGGTTGATATGGAATAGTTATAATTGTATCATAGACATATAATTGCAATAGTGTCTTTAAAGATTTGATCTATTTTTCCTATGTTTTGACTATTGTGTTTAGTTGCAAGATTTGAAAAAGTTAGTTACATTATGTTTATGCCTATTTGTACATGTATGTATAGGTGGGCATCACATCTTATGCATCAAGAAAAATAGGAGCTTTTCTTATTTCTATCTTTGGTATACAATATTTAGTGTCAAATGGAAGTGGTAAAGATCATATTGGTGTGGGGTGTGTGGAAGTGAGAATAAATTTATGTCTTTCTATGAGTCATTTAGAGAATTTTTTGATGTAGAATTTGGATTTTGAGGGGATGGGGGGAAGAGCACCATGTAAGGATTGGGAAATGGAAAATATGGAAGGGATATGCTAAGGGAGTCTTATACTAAAACCATAGATACTAAAAGAAAAGTAATGGAATGCATCCTAGCTATGGAAGGGATATGCTAATGGAGTCTTATACTAAAGCCATAGATACTAAAAGAAAAGTAATGGAAGGCATCCTAGCTCAGTGATAACCATAGAATGACTTATAGGTGGATTGAAATAGAAAGGGCTAGATACAAAGTGGGACATTTTGAGTCTAGCTAAGTGATTTAATTTGATTTGGCATTTAAATTCATCTCTTAGGTTTACATAATTTTTATTTTTCATTATTATTTATTTACATTTTATGACACCCCATGCTCTAACCCCATGCAACCTATAAGATGCAAGGGCTCATCACTAAGGATTAGACTAGGTGGTTATGGAAATTTTGTTTGATTTTAGATGTCACCCTAATAGATTAATTTGGATCCTCCACCTAAGAGTATGGACATTTGTCTACTAAATGATACTCATGTCTAGATGAGGGAAGAAGGGAAACGTGACCCACTAATAAGGTTTTATGGGTCACAACTATGTTTTAGATATTAGGAATATAGAAGCAGAGAAAGCATTTGTGGTCTTGAGTTTGATCATCTTACCTAGCATAAGGTTAAAAGGCTAAGGTAAAATAGTACAAGTGTCAGGTGAATGTGGGTTTGGATCAAATATCCAAAAGTCCACATGAAAATGGGCTATAAATTCATCATAGCAAGAGGTGGTGTGAGTGGGTATGTGACTAGGTGAAACAATACAATGTATGGTGTATGATAAAGGGTAAATTTGTGAGAGATAGTATGTGACAAGACAAATGTGTATAATAGGGTGATTTGGGCTAACTCTTTTTTTGTTATTGTTGCATAAGAAAGGGACAACACTAAGGACTTTATTAATCCAAGTCATAACCTTATATGCACTAGAGGTAGGAATGTCACTATAGCTTTAACAAATAGAGAAATATTCATTACAAGGACTAAGTCAAAATACAATTGAAAAAAATAAATTTCATACAAATGGCACAATTAAAGTTCCTAGAAAGTGGACATAAATAAACTAACAATTTTAAGCATAAGAGGTCAAAAAATGAAGAAAAATAAAGTTTTTGGAATAAGTTATCTGTTACCAAAAGAATAAGGACAAAAAAATAGAATCCAATGAAACAAATTTCATAAAAATCTAACAACTAAAGCTCTCAAAAAGTGGATATGAATGAACTTGGAAATTAAATGTTTTAGGCACAAGGGGTTCAAAAAATTGAAGAAAAAAAGTCTTTGAAATATGATAAAATTTACAATTAAAGGAATTGGGACAAAAAATAGAATCCAACAAAATAAATTTCACAAAAATCTAACAAGCAGAGCTCCTATAATATGCATTTGAAGATTTGAAGATTTGAAGATTAGAAACTTTTAAATTTTTTGTAAAAAAAATCATTGGAAGAAAAAGAGGAAAAAAGTAATTATGCTATATAAAGCTCAGGAAAGAGGGATCTTTTTTCATTTTAACACTTGGATCAAGCTTGAGAAGAGGAGAGAAAATAGAGTGAGATAAAGAGAAGATGTCATGAAGACAAGATTTTTAGCCTCATCACTTGGACCAAGTTTGTGAGAGCCTTCCATTGGGAGGTTCACCTATTAAGGTTTTCTCTTTAACTTTTTTACTTTTTCCTTTATTTATGTATTTGAATCATATTTTTATTTACTGGTTGGGTGGGAAAGAGGATTTTATTTTTATTAAACTTTAAATGTCAAAAATCAAGGTGGGGGTTTTGGGACTAGGGACCATGAATAACCTAGAAAAGACTAGGCCCTAGGCCATGAATGTGGGTGGCCTAATTGGCACAATCTATGAAAATGGTTGTCTAGGCAAACACTAGTTAGGATGCATTTAGCCTAACAATGATATCTAGCTAAGATGCAGTTAACCTGACCAGTGGCTAATCCACTGATAGAGTCCAATCCAATCACCTAGCTTGATAGTAGAGTTTTTTCTAGTCACCTATCTTGACAACTAATTATGCTCCATCCTTTTCATCTAGGTGATGTTATTTTTCTATTTCCGTTGATTTATGAATTGACTAGCAATGTAACCATTAATCTTACATGCTTAATTTAATTATTTAATTTGATTATTTACCTCTAATTTTGTGATATGATGGTTATTGATGCACTTTTTATTTGGCATGATTTTTTAGGACATGATTTGAATTCAAGAGAGATGGTGGAGTACCATGCTTCATTTGATTAGTGGGTTGGATGTGGAGAAGCACATAGAGTTTCTAGTTAGCATTGGTCTATGGCACACATTATAGCTTTGGGAGATAGATTTTAACACTAGCATGCTAACCACCCATATTGAGAGATGGGGATCTTGTTGGGGATTTTAAACCCAATTGAAATTGATTGATAGACTAGGATAAAGGAAACTTAAGATTATTTATTCATAAATAAATCAATATCACTTACAAAATCTATCTAACATGTATAAAAGTAAATGGAACAATATGCATGCACAAGATTACACAAGACTCAAAGATTTACAAGTGAAACCCTTTTTAGGAGAAAATCCACCAACAACAAAGACATTCATAGTTATATTATTCAAGAATCAAAAATAGATTGAATACAAGGTCTTATCAAAGACTCAATCTACAACATCTTCTATAATCACTCTAAAGATTTCACACCGACAATGTATAATCCAATGGTATCCTTTCAACCTATCCAATTGTCTTGATGTCTAACCTTGCCACATTCACACAAACTAATACATGTAGATGTTCTCATGGGAAAACCAACCATCTAAATGTCTAACCAGCCCATGGAATACTAAGAGTCATGCAACTATAATCTAACCATTGATGACATTAATGTACTACAAATATCACCAAGAGTGATGTCTCCACATGGATAGTCACCTTGTATACTATGCCATTATTTCACACGATGAATCAATAGTTACAACATTTACATTGTTTGTATACATACATGTTTCCAATAAAGCCACCACTACTAGCTCATCATTTCTTATGGTAGCTCCTATAAACATAACTTCACTCTTGACTACTTGTGATACATTGTGCCATCTTCCATAACATTATCTTGCTCTTATATTGTGCCACATGAACTCTAACTCTTCCAAAAAATACTAATTACATATGTAGTTGTGAGTTATTCATTCAAATGACTTTCAATTGTTCTCATAGCACCACCACATGTAAACAAAGCATGCATAAATATGCACCATAAAATTACCACATGTTAGTAAAAATAATTGCTATACCGCAAAACATGAAACTTGTTGCATTTCACCACAATGTATATTATAGAAAAATGCTTTCTACAAGGACTCTCTATAGGTGAATATTACCCAAGTCCCAACATTCTCCCACTTGATATTTACTACAGGTGAGAGTGCAGTATATCAACCCAAGAAGTTAACCTCATGCACGAGAATGGGATAATCCAATCTCTTCCCTACACCACATGAACTTGGTAGTGCTTACAGGTTTTGTCAAAGAAGCTACAATGTTTACTTGAGTGTCAATTTTATCCATCTATACTTTCCTTCTCTCAACCATATCTCTCACAAAATGATAATGCACATCAATATGCTTGGTTCTAGCATGGTTAACAAGATCCGTGGCTAGACAAAATGTACTTTATGAATCATACTTCACCATTATTTGACTCTTAAAACCAATACTATTACTTAACCTCTTCAACCACATTGATTCCTTACAAGCATGTGTTGTAGCCATATATTATACTTTAGTATTGGATAAGGAATCCATCTTCTACCTCTTGCTCATCCAATTCATTACTCCACCAAATAGAATAAGCACATAACCACTTGTTGACCTTTGGTTATCAAGATCCCCATCCCAATCTAAATCTATAAATCCCTATATACTCAACTCTCTACCCACATCATTAGTACCATGATAAGTTAAGCAATAATCTAGAGTTCTTTTCAAGTACTTAAACACTCTCTCCTCATGTGTCCAATGTTCTTTACCTAGCCTTGCCATAAAATTACTTAATGTCCACTACTTGGGCAATGTATAGTCTTGTGCAAGCCATTGCATACAAGAGAATTCCCACTACACTTTCATAAGGACTATTCCTCTTGTCCTCCAAATCCTTTCCAGATTTAGGACATCGATCCATACTCACCTTTATACCAACTATTATAGGTGAACTTACCAATTTACTATCCTATATTCCAAACCTCCACAAAATAGTTTCAAGATACTTCCTCTAATTTAGCCACAATTTCCTATTGGTTCTATCCCTACAAATCTCCATACCAAGTATGTATCTAGTAGCTCCTAAGTCTTTCATACCAAACTTAATAGACAACTAAGTTTTAAGGTCCTAAATTAATTCTTTATTGTCTCTAATGATAAGCATATCATCAACATATAAAAAAATAATCAAAATATGACCATTTACCTTCTTGAAATAAACACAATGTTCAATATCACTTCTTCCAAAACCCTATTCTAGCACATGTGTGTCAAACTTTTGGTTCTACATACATGGGGAATATCATAATCCATATAGAGACCTATTCATATTGTAAACTAGCTTCATTTTACCTTTCACCTTAAATCCTTCAGGTTCTTCCATATATATTTCCTCCTCTAATTATACATGCAAGAATGTTGTCTTAACATCCATCTTCTCAATATCCAAATCAAGTATCATAACAATAGATAACAACATTCTAATAGAACTCAACTTTTAAATAGGAGAAAAGATCTCACCAAATTCAATTCCATCAACCTAGGAATATCCTTTTTCTACCATCCATACATTGTATTTCTCAAGTGATCCATCTACTGTGAACTTCTTGAACACCCACTACAAACCAATGGGTTTCCTATACTCAAGAAAATCAACCAAATCCCAAGTCTTACATGTCTTCAATGCCATCATCTTCTCATCCATGGGATTCTTCCAAGACTTTTTATCTTTGGAAGTGAGAGTCTCTTCCATAGACCTTGGTTCACTATCAGTACAAGTAGAGAAAACACAACAAAAATCTAATGAAATATACCTATCAAGTTATCTCCACTATCTTGTAGACCTTTTCAAAGCTACTAGTGAATAATTTCCCACCATATCTACACCCTATTCTTATTCAAAGTTTGCACTAGATAAGTTTACCTCTTCTTCTCCTAAATGATCATGTCCACATTGTTGTTTAGTTTTTGATACTCCAATTTTGTTTCAAAGTGAACCTTATCCCTCTCATTCTCCTTGGTTTGTTCCTCCTTTTACAAGAATCTAATTTCCCTAAGTGCAACATCCCTTGAGTAGAGAACCTACAAGGTTTTTGGATTCCAAAGCTTCTATCCTTTGACATTCTCACCATAATCAATGAAAATACACATCTTAGCCTTAAAATCTAACTTAGAACACCTCTCACTTGGTACCTAAATGAATGCCTCATAGCCAAAGACCCACAAATGTGTCACAATTGGTTTTTTACTGGTCTAAATTTCATATGACATCTTGTTTTGTAGCACATAAGTTGGAGACTTATTTTTCAAGTAACATGCAATGTTAACCACCTGAGTCCAAGACTCTTGTCCTAGACTAGAACTACTCAACATACTTCTAGCTTGACTAGGCAAGGTTCTATTCAACCTTTCAACCACTCTATTCTATTGTGGTGTGTAGGTCTTTTCCTTTGCTTCACTATCCCAACATGCTTATAGAATATTTCAAACTCCTTAGAGAAAAAATCACCACTAATATCTATCCTAAGAACCCTTATTTTCATACTAGTCTAATTCTTAACAAGAGATCTATACTACATAAACTTGAGAAATACCTTAGATTTATTCTAAAGAAAATATATCCAAGAGTACCTAGAATAATCATCAATGAATTATACATAGTACAAAGACTTACCAAGAGATGGAATATCCACATGACCAAACACATCATTATGTATCACCTCAAAATATCCTTTACTATAGTCCTTCCAAAGTTGAGCCACACTCTATTTTGTTTTCCCAACACACAATTCTCATGAAATTCAATACCAAAAGAAGAATCAACAAGACCTTCTACCATATATTTTCTTACCAAGTGACCTAATCTAAGATGACACAATAACCTTGATTTAGATGTAGTTGCATTAGTACACCTAGATAATGCTGATGTATCTATCCTACATAGAGCACCACGTTACACCCCCTTAGCAAGAACCAAATTACCTCTTTCTAATCTACAACCTTTTCTATCAAATGTGACATGAATTCTTGATTCATATATTTCAAACACAGTCATAAGGTTTCTATCCAAACCTAGAATATGAATTACATATAAGGGTGTCCTTACTCTACCATCCATGAAGGCAACCTTAAATTTTGCTTGACCAAGTATCTTCAAGGAGTTGTTATCATCAAGGAACATGTGTCCTTCATTACTCTTGATATATTCTGAGTACCACTCCTTATGAGGTATCAAATGAAAAGAAGCACTTGAGTCAATTAGGTAGGAATCATCACCAAGGACTTGTTAGAGGAATAGTTCTTCTTGTTGGACTTACAATCCTTCTTTATGTGACACTTCTTGCCACAATTCTAATATTTTAATTTAGACTTACCTAGATATTTAGACCTATGCTTTAGACATTTTATCTCCTGACTTTATCTTACTTTTCTTCTCCTTAGATCTTACATCTAACCACACCAACATCATAATAATTATCATCCATTGAATATTTCCTAATTTATCACTTAACAAAATTCCAATGACATTTTCTAATTTTAGTGACACAACATTGCTGCTAATAGACATTACTAGGTTAAATTCTAATGAATCTAGTAAGGAACAAAGTGTTGATGATGATGTTGATCATATACAAACATAGAATAAAAGTTACACAACAACCTTTACTCATCTTGAAAGATACGATGAATTCAGAGAATTCATGATCCCAAGTCTCCGTTGATTAGGTCTTAATCTACTGACGTTACTCAGTGGTTGATGTGTGTTGCTATTTTCCATTCAGGGGCCTTATGTATTTCTACAAAGTTCATCATTATTTCTCCAAATATCCTGCTCTATATGTCTACTCTGCATAAATCTCTAATAATTCTACCTCTGCACTGTGAATTTAGTCAAATAATGTGCTTACAAGTTGATATTTGCATGATTTCTGCCATTCTTTGCAATTCTTTGCATGATATTTTCAACACTACATGCACTTTGCTCAAATATGCTAAGGATTTTCAATTATCTACAAGATGTCAGCATATTTATCTGTTCTACTTGTTATTTGTCATGATTTGCAGTTATGGTGATGAATTTATGAAATTAAAAAAAGGAAAAGGGTTAAAGAATGAGATTCCCAAAACTACTTGACTGAGATCACTGATCCACATACAAGCTCCCATACATGCAATGAAAAGAAGGAAACTAGAATCATACTTCACCAGGACATTCCACAAATCCGCATGATCTAGTGCAAATCTTCAAAGGAAAAGTTGATAACAACATGTAATGAAATGAAAGCGCTTCTAGTTGAACACAGCATTCACCAGTACATATCCAGAAATCAACAGGAAGATTACGTAAAATTTACAATCAGGATGTAATCTGAAACTTCATATCCATTCAATATGCTCAAGAACAGGTACATTTACAGTGATCTGAAGAAAGAACCTTGACATTTCAACAATTCAATCCTCATTAGTCTCAGTAATCCAATCTCCTATTTGATTCTATAGTAATTAGCCTTATTTTTGCCAGATATTCCCATCTATCTCCTCCTTTTTTTCTTTCCATCGGGCTGAGTCCTATTATTGGCGGGACAAAAAACCTTTCTACCGATCACCTTTGTTTCACCGATGCTCTTTACTTATCGGCGTGAGATCCGCCATCGGCGAACTCCAAATTCCTTCTGCCAATGGCCATACCTTGGCCAATACCTTTATCGGTGAGAGTTTCACCGATGCCTTTTCGTAATGCATTCGACTAAGTCTTTCTGCTTTCAAAACCTATGCATATCGCGATATACAAGCCATTAATTCCATTTGATAATCCCTTCAATTCCGGCATTTGTATATTTTTGATTGTATATCGCCAATGTACAAGCCCGCATATACAAGGGTTTAACCTTGTTGAATAACTGCTTCGGGTCCGGCGCTTGTATATAGTGCTTGCATATGAACAGTTGCATGTATGCGAACAGTGCTTTGTATGTCCGCTTGTATATTTTGCTTGTATATGAAAATATACAAGTGCCGAATATACAAGGATTTTTCTGCATTTGATAAGTTTTCGGGTCCGCCAATGTATATGTGCGTTGTATATTCCGCTTGTATGTGAAAATATACAAGCCCGAATGTACATACAACCGGCCTTGTATATGAACCCGAAAGCAAAAGTGACCAAGTATAAAAAAGTGACTTTGCATATACAAAGGACTTTGTATATGCCAAGCGATAGACAAACTTGAATGTACATTTTACTAAAATGATCATAACTTGCAAAATATGGCAAAATTTAGGGTGATGTAAAAGGCAAACCTGCCTAGAATTTCAAGCTCTTTCACATGGTAAGCTTTCTGAGGATAGATTCAAACTTTCAAATTTGGATCAAACTTCAAGATCACAAATATGCCTGAGATTAGGCATATGCATACTGACTGATACTGTTTTACCTTTACCGCCCAGAGCACAAAAGCAAGGGAACAAGCCAGCAAAGTTGGGTCCCTGTTTTGATAATGCAAAATGGGGCGTGTTGTGTAACCACACAACAACTTGCCACCAAAGAAAACAACAAAATTCAAATAATTCAAAAGGTGAGGATAAATTAAAACATAAATTTCCAACTCCTATTAAGCATGAGCATCCTAATCCTTTCTAACTGGTATCATGTTCATCAATGTAACAATGAATTGATAAGGGATCAATTGTGTGCATGTGATTCATTTACTCATCTTGAAAGTGAGTTGAACAAATCAGTGACTGGTGTTAAGCTACGTAGTTTGATTCATCCCTCATAGCCAACCAGATAGAGCCTTGCTGCCAGCAGGCGTCCATAGCCCCGGCAAGGTTATCGTTGTAATTCCCCTAAGTAGAGCCCCACTGCCAGCAGGCATCTATAGCCCCGGTAGAGTTACTTAGATGACTTAATCTGGATTTTCAGAAAATCCATTTTATTATTTTATTTATTTTATATTTTGAATTTAATTTCTTAAGATATAACAATTGTAGCTTCATGATACAAGGAATGGTCACTTGTTGAAATTAAGTTGAGAATTGCAATGGTAGCAAGGGCAACCTTTAGATTTTTCACTTAACACCTACACTGATATGTTCAATAAACCCAAGGCTGTTAGGTGTATCATTGTGAGGATTACCTTGACTCAAGAAAAGTAGTACTGATGAATATGATACCACAGACCTGATCAAGAGTACCTATACTGACATGAGTTACAACCTATGTAAAAACTTATATCCAACTTTTGAGTTATAACAATTTCTGTAGTGTTCTTAAGTAACAAGGTGCACCAGTTTTGCCCAACCAAAACAAAGACTCAACAATGCAAAGCACAAAGCAACCTGTACAAATAGCTAACCTACAAAAGGAAACAACAGAAACAGAACAAGACAGCAAAACAAGCAGACTGTACAAACAACTAACCTACAAAATTATATACAAACCACTACTAGGCAAACAAAATCCAGAAAAAGACCCAAATACACCTGTATTTGCATACTTCTTTTGATTGTGCAGGAGCATTAAGGTATTAGTTATGGTTCTCAACCTAGCAAATTTATCTTTATATTCTGAAAAATAGTCTGATATTCTGAATTCACTGTATTCAACAGAACAACTCTTGATGATCAGCAACTGAGGAAGCTCATCATGTTCATGATTAATCCATATGCATGTCTTATCTCCTGAATTTCCATAATCAAAACAATAATCAACATCATTTACTGTGGAAAGGAGAAATACAACCTGATGTATTTCTGGCTCTGTTGGACATGCTTGTTTGTTGACAGCCGATCTTCCATTTAATTCTATATTTTCACTGCTTGGCTTAGTGTCTAGTCTCTCTTCAAATTGAAGGATGTATGACTCTTGATGTATTAATTCTTCATCTTTATCTAGCTTTATCCCTTCATTCTGGATGTTCAATTTATCCTCTAGTTCAAGAAACTTCTCAATATTTTCTTCAATTTCCTGCACATCAGCATCTAAATAAGTATCTTTATTATCACAACCTGAGATGTAGAAATTTATCATTTCTAAATCATTTGACTGTAAAGGAGAATTGGCATTCAACTGATAAGAAGACTTCCCTATTTCATTTTCAAAATATTTCTGGAGTGACGTCTGATCATGCACAACAACTCCAAAGTCTTCTACATCTTCATCTTTTCGGAATTGTTCATTAAATAATTCACATCTTCTATCCAGTAAAGTGCCTGGTTCCATTAACCTGCAACATTCTTGTATTTGACCATTCAATTCAACCCAGTTAGGCAGTAAATCAGCATTTATCTTCTTTTCTATGACTCCCTGAGTTACCATCATAGGAACTTCATCAGCAATAGTGCCTTTGGATTGTTCTACTATCTGTTTACACTTCTCTTTACCATAGAAAGACTCCAAGAAATCCGTTTCATCTTCTTTATCAAAAGTATTAGGATCAGAATCAAAAATATTATCCTGATGAGTGGTTTCTTCTCTAGAATTTTCACAAGATTCATACCTACATACTGACTGGTCCTTACTTGTATTAGGAAGTAGAGGACTCCTATCAATACCACCATAGAATGAATCAAGGAAAGATGTTTCCTCTTCTTTACCTTCTGGAACTGATTCAGCCACTATATTTTCTAGAATCTTTTTCAACATGACCAAGCAAGGGTAGCAATCTCTCTCTGAATGCTCTTTATCATGTAATCTGCACCAACTTTCAATCAAGACATCATCATTGGATAAACCTAATATTTGACTACATTGTATGTTTCTAGACAAATACAATTCAAAATCTTTGGAACGATCCACTTCAGTGTCTAGACAACTAATAACTTCTGGTGTTGTCTCTGCTTGTTGTTCCAGAATTTCCTCATTTCGCTGGCAAATTTCAGCCCTGAACACATCTGGAAAGAATATTAGTAATTTCAAATATAAATCCAACCTTGTGAGGAAAGTTAAACAATTTATTTCGCTGTGTTCCACAATCTGGTGTATCCTACAACAGGTGGATAAACCAAAGTTAGACAAACTATGAGGGTAAAGCTGCCTATTCAAAGTTTCTTGAAATAAAGGAATGTTAATTTGACAATTGCCTTCATATACATCCATCAAAATGAGACTCTATTTTTCAATTTTTAGGATTTTTTGAAATTTTAAGGAGATCCATCATATCTCAGAATAAAACTTGAAAGTTCAGAAAATCAAACTAATCTTTGATGTTTCGAGCTAGATCTTTGCAAAGGTGCAACCACAACCTCTCAGATAAGAGATATTTGCAGACATTTAACTCAAATGCCAAAATATTTATGCAATATTTGTAGAAATCCAGAAATTCTCTGTTCAGCCCTCCTTCTAGCGCCAATTTATGTTGCGTTAGGAGCGAGGAGCCTGCATAAGATGAATGATGATTGAAGCAATGGTGCCTTTTCCAGTTCGGCCCTCCTTCTAGCGCCAATTTATGTTGCGTTAGGCCCGAGGAGCCTGCATAAAATGAATGATGACTAAAGCAATGGTGTCTTTTCCCGTTCGGCCCTCCTTCTAGCGCTAATTTATGTTGCGTTAGGAGCGAGGAGCCTGCATAAAATGAATGATGACTGAAGCAATGGTGTCTTTTCCAGTTCTACCCTCCTTCTAGCGCTAATTTATGTTGATGATGATGTTGATCATATACAAACATAGAATAAAAGTTACACAACAACCTTTACTCATCTTGAAAGATACGATGAATTCAGAGAATTCATGATCCCAAGTCTCCGTTGATTAGGTATTAATCTACTGACGTTACTCAGTGGTTGATATGTGTTGCTGTTTTCCATTCAGGGGCCTTACGTATTTCTGCAAAGTTTATCATTATTTCTCCAAATATCCTACTCTATATGTCTGCTCTGCATAAATCTCCAATAATTCTACCTCTGCATTGTGAATTTAGTCAAATAATGTGCTTCCAAGTTGATATTTGCATGATTTCTACCATTATTTGCAATTCTTTGCATGATATTTTCAACACTACATGCACTTTGCTCAAATATGCTAAGGATTTTCAATTATCTACGAGATGTCAGCATATTTCTCTATTCTGCTTGTTATTTGTCATGATTTGCAGTTATGGTGATGAATTTATGAAATTAAAAAAAGGAAAAGGGTTAAAGAATGAGATTCCCAAAACTACTTGACTGAGATCACTGATCCACATACAAGCTCCCATACATGCAATGAAAAGAAGGAAACTAAAATCATACTTCACCAGGACATTCCACAAATCCGCATGATCCAGTGCAAATCTTCAAAGGAAAAGTTGATAACAACATGTAATGAAATGAAAGCACTTCTAGTTGAACACAGCATTCACCAGTACATATCCAGAAATCAACAGGAAGATTACATAAAATTTACAATCAGGATGTAATCTGAAACTTCATATCCATTCAGTATGCTCAAGAACAGGTACATTTATAGTGATCTGAAGAAAGAACCTTGACATTTCAACAATTCAATCCTCATTAGTCTCAGTAATCCGATCTCCTATTTGATTCTACAGTAATTGGCCTTATTTTTGCCAGATATTCCCATCTATCTCCTCCTTTTTTTCTTTCCATCGGGCTGAGTCCTATTATCGGTGAGACAAAAAACCTTTCTGCCGATCACCTTTGTTTCACCGATGCTCTTTACTTATCGGCGTGAGATCCGCCATCGGCGAACTCCAAATTCCTTCTGTCGATGGCCATACCTTGGCCGATACCTTTATCAGTGAGAGTTTCATCGATGCCTTTTCGTAATGCATTCGACTAAGTCTTTCTGCTTTCAAAACCTATGCATATCGCGATATACAAGCCATTAATTCCATTTGATAATCCCTTCGATTCCGGCGTTTGTATATTTTTGATTGTATATCACCAATATACAAGCCCGCATATACAAGGGTTTAACCTTGTTGAATAACTGCTTCGGGCCCGGCGCTTGTATATAGCGCTTGCATATGAACAGTTGCATGTATGCGAACAGTGCTTTGTATGTCCGCTTGTATATTTCGCTTGTATATGAAAATATACAAGCGCCAAATATACAAGGATTTTTCTGCATTTGATAAGTTTTCGGGTCCGCCAATGTATATGTGCGTTGTATATTCCGCTTGTATGTGAAAATATACAAGCCCGAAATATACAACGAATTTGCAGCATTTGATAATCCTTTCGGGTCCGCCAATGTATATTTTGCATTGTATCTCCCAATATACAAGCCCGAATGTACATACAACCGGCCTTGTATATGAACCCGAAAGCAAAAGTGACCAAGTATAAAAAAGTGACTTTGCATATACAAAGGACTTTGTATATGCCAAGCGATAGACAAACCTGAATGTACATTTTACTAAAATGATCATAACTTGCAAAATATGGCAAAATTTAGGGTGATGTAAAAGGCAAACCTGCCTAGAATTTCAAGCTCTTCCACATGGTAAGCTTTTTGAGGATAGATTCAGATTTTCAAATTTGGCTCAGACTTCAAGATCACAAATGTGCCTGAGATTAGGCATATGCATACTGACTGATACTGTTTTACCTTTACCGCCCAGAGCACAAAAGCAAGGGAACAAGCCAGCAAAGTTGGGTCCCTATTTTGATAATGCAAAATGGGGCATGTTGTGTAACCACACAACACAAAGTAACATAATTAATTTGTCCTCTTCATCCATCTTGACTCCTATTGATGCAAGTTGACTTAATATCATATTAAAGTTATTCAAATGATCAGTTATAGAGTCTCTCTCCCTCATTTTTAAGGAATATAACTTTTTTTCAATACAAGTTTATTTACCAATCTATTAGATTGATATAACATACCTATCTTCTTCCACAATAAATTTGTAGTCTACTCCTTAGCCACATTTATCAACACAAAATTTGATAGACACAACTGGATAGTACTTCTTTCTTTCTTATCAATCTTTTTCCATTTAGAAAAATAAGATACCACAATCCACTAATCTATTTCCACTAGAAGATCCTCCATCTTCAACTTCCATAGTTTGAAGTCTACCCTTCAAATTTCTCAATATTATACTTGAATGTGCTATCCATAAATTTAATGTTCTATGTTCTCATGAAATATTTCAAAGTCTTCCTTTGTGACCAATTATACATGAACTACAAAGCACCAATTATTGTAGGGTCTATGCTAGGGTTTGGATTCCCAATGAAGTAGTAACCACCCAAACAATCACCTTGCACTTTGATGCCAAATGTAACGGACTTTAACCCCTATTGCAATTGACTTATAGAGTAGGATGAAGGAAAATTAAGATTATGTATTTAGAAGACAACCAATAGAACTTGTAAAATCTATCTAAAAACATGTACAAAAGTAAATAGAATAGTATACATCCATACGATTACACAAGACTTCAATATTTACATGGGAAACCCTTTCTATAGAAAACACATCACCAAAAAACACATTTGTAATTATATTATTTGGAATCAAAAATAGATTCAATACAATAAGGTCTTGTTAGATTCTTAATTTATAGCATACTTCTTCTACAATCATACTATAGATTTCAATCATATGTATAATCTAACACTATCCTTTCAACCTATCCAACTATCTCAATGTCTAAACTTGGAACATTCACATAGATTGATACATATAGATGTTCTCATGGGAAAATCAATGATCTAAATATCCAACCAAATCATGGAATACCAAGAGTCATACAACTATAATCTAAGCATACATGATGTGAGCATAATGTAGACATCACCAAGAGTGATGTTTCCATGTGGATAGTCACCTTATGTACTCTATTAATACCACACACTTTAAATCAATAGTTACAACCTTTACACTATTGGTATACATAAATGTTTCCAATATAGCCACCACTACCAACTCCTTTCATGTAGTAGCTCATACAAACATAAATTCACTTTTGACTACTTGTGATACCTTGTGCCATCTTCTAGAATAGTATCTTTCTCTTAGATTGCATGATGCATAAACTCTATCTTTGCTACAAGTTCTCTTGTATCACTATTTATGCTTCCAAGAAACACCAATTATAGATGTAGTTGTGAGTTCTTCATCCAGATGACTTGTGTTTGCTATCATAGCACCACCATATGTAAACAAAGCACATATGTTGAACCAAAACTTACTACCACAACATTACCACATGTTAGTAAACATAAATACTATACAACAAAACCTTAAACTCATTGCATTTCATTGCAATGTATTATGCAAACAAACTCTTCTTACAAGGACTCTCTATAAGCAATTGTAGACACCTAAAATTAGCCTCACTTCCTGAATGAGTTATTCATCTACCATACCTTCACATTAATTAAATAATTCTTAATTATTTAATTAATTTCATCTATTATCACTCTACCTTATTCTTCTACATTAATTAAATAATTATTAATTATTTAATTAATTTAAGTTTTCCATTTTATAATATTAATTAAATAATTAATCTATCTTCATCATATTCCTCCATATTAATTAAATAATTCTAATTATTTAATTAAGCTAATCTCCCTCCACACTTTAATTAAATAAATTCAAAATTATTTATTTAATTAAATATTCCATTTCCTCCAAATAAATAAAATTTAATATTTTATTTATTTATCCATGTGCACATGAAATTAAATAATTAATTTATTTAATTTCCCTATTTTTCCCTCTCACCATAATTTCCTCTGATCAAATCAATTAACATATCAATCAAAGTAGTTGACTATGCAATCAATTCTATTAACAAATCAATCAATTTTGTTAACAACCCAATCAATCCAGTTAATGAATCAATCAACTCATCAATCAAATCTATTAACTCCCCTAATTTATGAGAGGACAAGGACACTTGTCACTCTCATTTTTTCAAATCCTCTCATCCAATTCTAGCCATTGATCTCTCAACTAATCATTCTCCACCATTGATCTTCATTTCTAAAAATCTATAAATAAAATGTGTTCCGCACCACTCATCCATCTCTCATTTTGGTAAACTTATGTTGTTGTAATTCACTCATTCACTTTGGGAGATCAAATTTATGCAATTGAGTTAATAAATCCACATATCAAAGGTTGAATCTGTGTGCAAAGGAAGGTATAATTGATGTTTGATTTGATTTCTTTCATTGATCTTTGCATTGCAGATTTTATCTTTTGTCCCCTGTACCTTGCGTATATTGGGACACCCCTTAGAAGCTTGTAAAGCCTAGATAGGAGCATTAGTCAATTTCTAGTGTGGTGCAAGGGACATGGACCACCCCCTGAAGTTACTCACCATCGTACCTCCTTGAAGGCAAGATAGAAGGTTTCTTTGGGCAAGGCATAAAAGTCTCCAATGAAAGGAGTATTGGGTGCAACGCCCCTATCCCTAGTTATCTACTCAGGGTGAAGTGTTCTTAGTTAGGTAAGAACATGGATAGGTATTCTATCATGTGGACCCATATTATGAAATCACTCCTACTTGAATAAATAATTAGGAATGTGCTCAAGTGACTAGCATGTTTTTTTCTTGTGAAATACCTAGAATAGTCATTTGTTAGCCACTAAGGTCTAGTACCTTTGCATCATTAATACTTTGAAAATTGTGTCAGCCTTCACGTTTCTTGATTGCAGTAATCTTTTGATCCAATACTTTTGCCAGATTTCCACCCAATCATCCTTTGGAAAACTTTTCACATTTGGTCAAACTTTTTAGGATTTTACATAATACACTTGAGATCTATCAACCTCTTCCTCATTCTGTAGTCATTCATACTTTCCCTACATGAATTGTTGCCATATCACACCAACATCCACAAACATCATGAGTTGGTTTAGCAAAATGGTAATGGAAGTTAAAACATTTATGTCAAACCCAATTCCTCAAACATATGATATCACCCATCTTGAGGTAGAAATACAAGAACTTAAACATAAGTATGGATCTCAAACCATATCTTCAATTCAACCAACATCACTATCATATCAACATTTATCCTCCCATTTGACCATGCCATCATACCAATCCAATTTATCCAACCTTTATTTATCCTTATATCTGATATAGAGTAGGGTGGAGGTTGTCTATACAATCACAACTTAACAAACTTTTCAATTTTGAACCCTATCTTGGTGGTTTTCTCACAAAACTCTTCAACTTCTCCTAGTAGTACTCCAAACAAGGTTTTTCAATCATAACTTTCAAAAAAGACTTCAAACCCAGAACTTGATCACCATTCTAGATACCCTTTATTTTGCTTGTCAACATATCTAGATTGTAGGTGTAGGTTTTTTGTAACACAAGACTCAAAACTTAACTGTATCGTTCAGCATTAGGCCAATTAGGACAACAAATGAGATTTTTCTGACATAACTTGTAGGGAAGACCTCATACCCACAAAATAAAGACTATTTTGAATACCCTTTTGGAAGTTCTTCAATATATCTAAAACTTAGGTATGGTTGTTTTGTAACATAAGGCTTTAAAATTGACTATTCCACTTGACAAGAGGCCTAATTAGGCTTGCTCAACTAGGGGTTATTGGTTCTAACTACTCCAGGCCTCAATCCTATTTACCAAAACTCTAAAAAAATCTTATGGGATCTACCTAATCTCACCAAACTGATTCCCACACTTGCCCAATGATTTTTAATCAAACCCTAACACCCATGTAACTACTATGCCAAAACTATGAGGTTTCAAGCCTATGGCATCAACAAATCTTCACCAATCTTCCTCCCCTGCTCCTGCAAACACCCAAACATTAAAAACAACCTACCTACATCCATTCCACTAATTCTTAGGTCTTTTCATAGGTGGAATTGACCAAAAAGCATTTTTTCCTAATCAAAACCTCAAATCTAGGTTTTCAAACTAGTCTTCAGTAATTGGGCTCTAAAACACTCAAATCTCAATGAAATTCAATGGGACAAAGTGAAACAGAAAGTAGAATCAATTCCACATCACCTCCAATTGATTTCACATTGCCACTTGATAGTACAAGGTCGTACAATTCACTGCAACAGCAAAAAATATAGTAGAAAATGTAGAAACAGAGAATTTTTATTGATTTTTCTCCAAAATAACCAACCACCCACCTTGGGCTTGACCTCCCAAGGCTTATTTAGACTACTTTTCTACCCAAAAAAACTATTTCTAACTACCTTTTGAGTTTCTAACAATTCAACATGATGTAGGAGCATTCGGAAGAATTCAAAATAGTTGAGACAGTTGACAGTGAGTTGCAGAATATTGAGATGGTGACCTGGGGAGATACTACATTTTACCGCATTTGAGTATAAGAGGTTGCGGAGATGGAATTAACATCAAGACATAGGAAGATACAACATATCAATAATTTAGATCATTTGGCTTTGATTTCGGAGAGATATCACTATCAAAAGATTACTTGTTTTCATAGAGCAGAGCTGATAGTGTTAAACCAAGTCTAATCAGCTTGTGGAGCAAATTCGTGACTTGCAGAGCTAAAAGGTACATTATCCAATGAAGTTTAGGACCTGGCTGACCTTTATGGAGATTCGTATGAAGTTTTATGCACCAGCGGAGCAATATCTTATGTTTAGGTCTGACCTATCCGTGTACACATGTTTCATACTAGCCGTTCCAATTAGGCCGACTTGTTAACGTTTAGAAAGCTTGTAGAGGATATAAATAAGAGATAAAGGATTGTTTCTAGGGGATTGATAGCAGGAAGAAAATAAGAAATATCTAAAGTTGTTTTGATCCGATTGAGTAGTAGAACATAGTAGAAAGCAGAGTAGGAAGTAGAATGAGTTGCAAAGCAGAGAATTGAGGTGTTGAAGAAAGAAATCATAAAGGAATATTGTTGTATGAATTTTTTGTAATCCCTGGGCTGGGGCCTAACATCTATAAAGCCCTTGAGGCATGTTTAATTTGATTTGAAGTTATAATATATGAGGAATGAGCTTTGAAGGCTGGGTTTTTTCCCTGTTAGGGTTTTCCCAGGATACATCTTGTGTTTGTGTTCATGAATATCTTGTCTTTCTGGTGATTAGCTATTAGCTTCTGTTGCATATCTATATGATCATAGTGTTAATTTTTTAAGGCTACAAGGTTGGATAGTCCCTCACCGGACCCTCCTACCTTGACTGCATCAAGTGGTATCAAAGTTGGTTTTGAATCTGCTGGGCTAGTTGTGAATCTATTAAAAGGTGGTGGATCTGATAAAAGTATTGAAAGAAGTGTGAAACCCTCGAAGTAACAAGTGTCACCTCTGAAGAAGATCAAGGCAAGGAAGATTTGGGTAAGATTTTCAAATTAAGTTGTTTATCTAATTTGTTTCAATGGAGAAAATTGGAAAGAGGATGAGGAAAGAAAATAAAACCCTAATGTGCGAAAGAGATATATTGGAAGAAGAATTATACAAAATTAAAAGATGTAATTCAAAATTGTTTGAAAGGATGAAGTAACTAGGAGAAGACAAGTGTGATGCCCTTGAAGAAGAACTGAAAAGTGTAAAGAGGAGGAATGAAGATTTAGAGGCAGAGCTAAAATTGTTTGAGGATGTTGAAAAGAGATTTGAAGAATTGGAAGAAGGATTCAAATTGTTTGGGAAGGTGGAAAAGACCAATAGATATCTAGAAGAAAGTTTGAAAGAATTGAAAAAGGAAAATAGTCTATAGAAGAAGGAGATATCTGAATTGAAAGAGTAGATGGATCAGTTGGATTAATCACTTGTAGCATGTAGAAGAGAGAATGAAAGTCTGAGATCTAAGCCTCAGTTTTGTGATGTTTCTTGTGATACTAATTATTTGTGTGATGTTGCAGAAGCCTCTTTAGAAAATGAAGTTGAAGATGATAGTGTGACTGAACTTGCAGTTGTTGGTGATGGTATTGGTCTCAAAATCATGCAGAGAATGGGATATGAAGGACAAGGATTGGGAAAGCATCGGCAAGGAATTATAGAACCTATTGAACTAGTGATAAGACCAAGAAGTGAAGGCCTTAGATATGACAAAGGTAAGGATGTTATTACAAATTCAAACAAATCAAATTAGGGAAGAAGAGGTATGTATTGTTCACATTATAATAGACATGGACATGAAAAGGAATTGTGTTGGGATCTACATCCTTGTAAGTTTTGTAGATTGAGGATTCATTCTAAGATGTGTTGGAATAAAATGAGAAGGAGAAAGCCTATGACAGATTGTATGCAAATGGATTATGGATGGATTGATGGAGCAAAATGGAAACATGTTACTTGTATGTTTAGAAGGTTGTATAGATGTAAGTATTCATGTGTTGGAAAGAAAAGAATATATGAATCAAGATGTAGACCTTATGTGGAGCAGAACCAAGATAGTAATTCAAACTACAAAGGGAGAAATGATAGGAGTCACAATTCTTATCACAGTCAAGGATACAAAGGATTTGATAGAAGACAATTCAGAGGAACCTATTTTCAAGTTTGGAGGAGAAAAGAATCAAGTAGTGAGTATCAACAAGAGCCTGTTATCAAAGAAGCTAATGAAGGAGAAGTAGTAACTAATTCAAAGATAGTTTATGCAAAAGAAGAAGAGCCTATTGATACAAAGATAGTTTATGTAGAGGAAGAGGAACCTTTTGAGACATCATATTTGATAGAGAAACCAAAAGAAGGTGAAGCATTGATCTTAAGAAGAATTATGTTATAAACTAATCATCAGAGGAAGCAGTGCAAGAGAAAGTTTGTGTGAACAAGTGTGAAACATAGTAGAAAAGAGAAGTTCATGTGGCAGAGAAAGAGGGAATGAAAAAATAGTCTACTAGAAGAGAAAGTTTATGTACCAGAATAAAGTAAATATGGATAAATAAACATAGATGAGTAAAGGGAAAGTGTATGCAGAGGAAACTATGAGATTTGATGAGTGTGGAAGAAATTGTGACAAGAACCTAGACTTAGATAGAGTTGTAGAGAAGAATTCAAGAATGTATTAGGAAATAACTGATTGTTCCAGAGGATGCATGTATGCATTGATTGACTCTTAATTAATTGAAAGACATAGAGCTTGAGGCAACTTGCAGAGAAGACTTGCTCAGACCACCGATCATTGAGGCAGTGCAAGGCTTGCAAGTAGACCACCGAACCTAGACCATGACAAGATGAAGAATTTGAGGCATCTTGTGGAGAATACTTGCTCAGACTGTAGATCATTGAGGCAGTGCAAGGCTTGCAAGTAGAATGTCAAACCTAGAAGAACCGGAAGTAGTTTTGTAGGGTGGACTTGAACAGACCGCCGACTTAGAGGCAGTTGCAAGTACCTCAAGATAGATCACCAAACCTATTTTTTGGCATAATACAAGCCAAATTGAAGAGGATCACTTTTCAAATAACCCCAAGAGTCTGATGTAGGAGCATCCAAAAGAATTCAAAATAGTTGAGATAGTTGACAGTGAGTTGCAGAATATTGAGATGGTGACCTGGGGAGATACTGCATTTTACCACATTTGACTATAAGAGGCTGCAAAGTTGGAATTAACATCAATACATAGGAAGCTACAACATATCAAGAATTTAGATCATTTAGCTTTGATTCTGAAGAGAAATCGCTATCAGAAGATTACCTGTTTTCACAGAGCAAAGCCAATAGTGTTCAGTGAAGTCTAATTGGCTTGCGGAGCAAATCCATGACTTGTGGAGCTAAAAGGAACATTATTCAATGAAGTTTAGGACCTGACCGACCTTCATAGAGATCCACACAAAGGTTTATGCAGTAGCAGAGCAATACCTTATGTTTAGGTCTGACCTATCCATGTCACACGTTTCGTACTAGCCGTTGCGATTAGGCCGACTTGCTAATGTTTAGAAATCTTGCAGAGGATATAAATAAGAGATAAAGGATTTTTTCTAGGGGATCAATAGCAAGAAGAAATGAAGAAAGATCTAAAGTTGTTTTGACCTGATTAAGTAGCAGAACAGAGTAGAAAGCAAAGCAGGAAGTAGAATGAGTTGCAGAGCAGAGAATTGAGGTGTAGAAGGAAGAAATCATGAAGGAATATTGTTGTATGAATTTTTTGTAATCCTTGGGTTGCGGTCTAACATTTGTAAAGCCCTTGAGGCATGTGTATTTGATTTGAAGTTATAATATATGAGGAATGAGCTTTGAAGGCTAGGTTTTTTTCCCTGTTAGGGTTTTCCCAGGATACATCTTGTGTTTGTGTTCATGAAAATCTTTTGTCTTTCTGGTGATTAGCTATTAGCTTCCATTACATATCTGTATGATCATAGTGTTAATTGTTTAAGGCTGCAAGGTTGGACAGTCCCTCACCAGACCCTCCTACCTTGACTGCATCATAACTTCTCATTTACAACCGATGACCCTTCATATTCCGTGATTTTGCATCTTTGCAATAAAGATAAAATTTGCAAAATTGAACAATTGGGTCCCACAAACTAACTAGAAACCATACATGACATCATCTTAAATGACCTTATTACATCAAAGACACAAAACTAAAACCAAAAATGACAAAATTGTCTCATAGAGGCATGAAATCAACTAGATGCTCCTGCACCAATATCTCACCCTTACCCAATTACCAAGTCAATCCTTTAACCTCATACACATGTACCATACCTTTACTCATGTCACTTCAACAAACTATATCCAGTCCCAGCCCATCAATCTCTTCAATCCTTCCATCACAATCTCCCTCCAATCACATTAATCCTAATCCATTAGCCCATATACCTCCTAACTCATCAACCCCTTCATCACCACATTCTTCCAACCCTCCATCATAGGAGCCCATCGAAGTAGCCTTAAAAAAATTGGTCCAAGCAAACTTCATCGAGCTACCAATGACAATGCCATATGACAAAACCCAAGTCAAGCCCTTCTAGTTAAGGATCATGAATATTGTCAATACCATAGATCAAAAGGCCATAAAATATACAATTGTGATGCAGGAGCATCCTTGGTTCAAGAGCAATCTTACATCAACCAAAAACATTTGCATTTCAGTTCTTTCATTTTCCAATTCAGTTCAAAGCACTTTAGTCAAAAGCAGTTTTAGCTTGTGGTCCAGTTTTAGCATTTCACATCTTATGGATCTGGACATAGCATCTACATTCATTCATCTACATCATATCAAGAATTTAGAGCATTTGGATCAGTTACCGGAAAGATATCGCTATCAGAAGATCAACTATTTTCTCAATGCAAAGCATTCTAGCAGTTTCTAATAACCAGCTAAAGGAGAAGGCTTGCAGATCATTCCTTGACTTGCAAATCTCAATGACACATCATTCAATGTCATTTGGTTCATGTCTAACCTTCCCCAAGGGTCCGCACATTGTTCCATTCATTTGAGGAAGTGTTCTATGCATTTAGGTCTAACCTATCTGTGAACACGTTACAGCTCTTCATTGGAGTTTGTGACCTTCCTTAGTGTTGTGTGGTTACAAAACACACCCCATTTTGACTTGACAAAACAGGGACCCAACTTTTTGCTTGGCTTGGCTTGTGTTTTCTGCTTGCTGGCGGTTTAGTAAAAGTAAGTCATGTAGATGATCCTGCATAAGGGGACTGGGTAAGTCATCATGATGAGGTCAATTTTTCAAGGTTCATATTTCATGTCAATAACCTCATGGTTGGATAGAGTACAAAATTTCATGCAGGTTTGCCTTTTGGATCACCTTGATATTCCTTAAGGAACGAGAGTTATGGTGAGTCAAAGTCCTGGTCAAACCTGATATTCTAAGGGGGGGTCATATTTCTTAACATCAATCATCTTATGAAAGATCACCCTGATCCAATTTTATCACCTGATAAATCATTTATCTAGAGATTTGGATGTCAATTTTAGGTGATAGAAGCATTTACCCGTCAAATAGCTTCATATATTTTGTAGGGGTCATATTTTAAATATCACCCTATCTTCTGAATATCACCCCATCACAAAATATCACCCTAAAGACAATATCATGATGGCGTCATATAATCCCGATAGATAAGAAAATTGACATGATGATGATGTCATCATCATTTTCACCTCGCAGAGGTATATGTCCAATAGCGACCCTTTCGACATAACATGATGATGACGTCATAGTGCAACAACGATAAACTAAGTCATTATCCTGATGACGTCATCCTGATATTTTTGAATATCACCCGATATTTCAAATATCACCCGATCTTGCGAATATCACCCGATCTTGCGAATATCACCCAATATTTCAAATATCACCCTGCCGCAGAATATCACCCCATGGCCAATATGATGATGATGTCATCCAACCCCGATGAACAGAGAAAATCACCCTGGCGGTGACGTCATCATCCTTTTTATCTCGCAGAGGTATTTTTCCAATGATCACCCTTTTTAATAACATGATGATGACGTCAGCTTATCCCATTCCACAAAGGACCCAATATGACGGTGACATCATCAATCTGTTGGACATCCGAAGCTTGTCTATTTTCTAACATCAGTCATCTTTTCTAATATGACTGATCTTTCCTAACATGACGGTGACGTCATTCTGACCTGATATAAAAAGCTCAACATGACCGTGACATCATCCTATTTGGAGGGTGATATTCCTCAATATCAAGCTCATATTTCTTAACATCACCCGATTTCCTTCAATATGACCATGACGTCAGCCTTTCACATTTTAACGAAGCCCGTCCATGATGATGACATCATCATCATATCCCAATCTATGAAGAGAGTCATAGTAGTTAATATCCCTCATATTAACTAATGTGCATACCTGGACCCAATAGTTTTATTCAATGGAATTTAGTGAACAAAAGTGCATGTATTGCATATGCATGATCTTATGCATGCGAAAACTAAAAATGTAAGGCTTGCATATCATATGAAGGGTCACATTACCCTTGGAATACAAAAAGAGGTACCGAAAGGTGAAACTATTTGTAAAAATTCAAAGAAATTCAAAAATTAGGAATTTTTTTACCTTCCCCTTGGCAGGGTCATAACTCCTAGCTACAATGTCAGAATTTAAACTTTTTGGACTCATTGGAAAGATAAACTAGTTATCTAGTTTGAGTTGCTCAGTCGCTTAGGCTTAATGCCAAGCATCGACGAAGTCTTGAGCCCTAATTCCGCTCCTAAGGCCTCCAAAAATGTGATTTACCAAGATGTAGAAAATACCGAAAATCATATTTTTGATATTTTTATCAAAAAATCACTCAAATGACCCTGGACCTGATCAGATATTGAGCCATTTTAGGGCCTGATAGCATGTTTTCCCATCAACGATAGTCACCCGGACCCTCTTGACCACCTATGGACATTTAATTATGCAAATTTTCACAGATGCTCAATATTCATAACCTGATATGAATAGGTTTGCACATTCATAGCCTGATAAAATATAAATGTTTATTTTCCTGCTAGTTATTAAATGAAGCTGATGCTTGATTCTTGTCTTTTTATTGCAGGATGTCGAAGCTATTTTGGAGTACGGCTGAAAATTACAGAGTTGCTGACACGGAGGCAACCTGAACTAGAGCTGAGGAGGATATTGTCAAATATGTTGTTTGCTAGCTGGATGATGGACTAGGTCAAAGATGCTGGAATATTCTGTGCCAGCTATGTAGTTGCCAACTGGCAGACACGTGCTATTCATCTAGACTATTGATCTTAATAGATAAATCCCGACCGTAGGTCATTTGTAACTGTTCCTTCACCTTATTCTATAAAAGGTGCAGGGATGTGATAATTTGAGTATTAGAAACTTAATTGAAATCTGTTTGCTAAAATATTCAGGGCTCATTTCAAAGTTATTGTATACATATATGTTCTTGCATACTTAATGAATGAGAAGACTGTTTTGATTACAATCCATCATAAATCTTAAGTAATCAGTGTGTGAATTCTAGATATATGCTTTGATTTGCTGCGTCCCTTGGAGTGCATATCAGTCTGTATATGTTGTCTTCATACCTTTCCTTTGAAGTTAGCATCAACTGTATCTAGCTATAGAATGTCCTAGTGAACATATGGTTTGATTTCTTCTCTTCACGACTGTATCTGATGTATATGTGGCTCAATAGCTGAAGGTTCAACTTTAATTTGAAGTATTTCTTTAAATTTCTTTCAATTTTAGAGCATTTCATCATCATAATTGCAAATAATTGACAATCTTAAGCAAATAATACAAATATGCAGACATCTCATAGATAACTGAATATCATTAGCATATTTGAGCTAAATGCATGTAGTGTTGAAAATATCATGCAAAGAATTGCAAATAATGGTAAAATTCATGCAAATATCAACCTGTAGGCACATTATTTGAGTGAATTCATAGTGTAGAGGTAAAATAATTTGGAGATTTATGCAGGGCAGGTATAAAGAACAAGATATTTGGAGAAATATTCATGAACTTTACAGAAATTACTGAAGAACGTAAGGCCTCTGAATGATTAACAGCAACACACATCAACCACTGAGTAACGTCAGTAGATTATGAACTAATCAATGGAGACTTGGGATCATGAATTCTCTGAATTCATCGTATCTTTCAAGATGAGTAAAGGTTGTTGTGTAACTTTTATTCTATGTTTGTGTATACGTCTAAAAATGACACAAATCATCCTAAATAAATATTCTAAATATTTATTCTATTCTTCTACCAATTAAATAAATATTCTAAATTTATTTAATCGATTCACTATTCCATAATTAAATAAATTCAAGTTATTTAATTAAAATTCTTCTAAATGTCCTACATAATTAAATAATCATAAATTATTTAATTAATCCAAATTCCTCTATCCTAAGTTCTAAATTCCAAAAATCCACCTCACCTTGTCCACCTCATCAGGTTGCACATGTAATTAAATATATTTAATATTTAATTACCTATTTTTCTCTCACCCACATGGCCTATTTCTTCTTAAATCAGAAGTTAGTTAACTAATCAATCAAATATGTTAACTAATTAGTCATTTGAGTTCATTGGTCAATCTATTTTGTTGACTCCTCAATCAACCCAGTTCACTGGTCAATCAATTCAGTCAATCCCATAATCCACTCTTCTAACTAATCAATCAAGTCTGTTAACTGTTCAGTCAATGGAGTTAACTCTCCAATCAATTTTGTCACATCCCCTCTTTCATGATAGAGTTGGGACACTTGTCACATTTCTACTGGTTGCACATTCCTCAACCATCCTCAACCATTGATCTTCATATCCCCTCTCAACCGTTGATTCCCATTCTTTCAAGTCTATAAATGAAGCTTCATCCCTCCATTCTAATCATCCAGGCTTTTGACATCGTTACTCTGCAGAAATATCACCAGCGCGCCTTTGACACCTTTTTGTCATCTACAAGCTTGAGATCACCTACTTGCATTGAAGCTCATCTTCATTGCATATCACCATAGCCATTCACCATCAACTTCCTAAAACAACTAAAAAGATTGCACTCTCTGAGGGGCTCATCTCATCTGCAAAAGGACGATTTGTGATAGGTGAACAACAGAAGTTTCAAAACGGGAGAGGTTTGCACTGTGTTTGTTCATTGCTTTGTTTATTGAATCCTTCTTGTTTCACTATTCTGTTGATGTTTGGGTCTTGTTTAATTCATTTGATTGATCACCATTTTACCCTTACATTTTTTGGCACCCACCGTGGGGCTGTTTGCCCCTTTATTTTACCGTTTCTGAGCTTTTTTGAAGGCAGGTTCTATACAGGTCACGCAGAGTCACGCACAGATTACTTCGGTGCATTTGTTCATTTCCACGGTGCATATAAACACTGTTACGGCGCTTTTGTTGTTTCTGCACATTTGTGTATTTTCGCTGCGCTTTTGCACATTGTTACGGCGCTTTTGTTGTTTTTGTGCATCTGTGCATTTATGCTGCACTTTTAAAGACTGTTACTACGCATACATTTATACTGCGCATTCATTCCTTTTAACGGTGCATATGTGCAATATTACGGCACATTTATTAATGCTGCGCTTCTGTTGATCATTTCTGCGCATCTGATCACTGAAGCTGCACATTTGAAACAGGCTGAGGTTTTAGTATTTTTCTAGGGGAAGTGGCTAACGCTAACCTTGTCGCAGGTGTTTGCTGGAGCATTTTTGCAGGATAGGTGCAGGTTTAGTTCCATGTAGTTGCATCTAATTAGTTCACATTTCATTTTCAAAGGGAAGTAAAAATTAATGTTCATTCAAATCTTCATTTAGTTCTAATTAGGGAGGCAGTAACTAGATTTATTTCTGCTTGCATTGCAAACACCTTCCAAGTTATTGCTATCTAAAGGTTAAAATTGAACTCATCAAGGATCTTGAAGTTAAAATGAACCATTGCTATATCGTGAGACCTGAATTTCAAAGTTAACAAACTCGTGCTACGCGGTTTAAGAATTGAACTCACTACTGCTTTCTGGGATTTAAAACTGAACCACCGCTATATTGCTGAATCACTTCAAAGTTCTGTTTGAGTAGATTAGCCCATTTAGTTTTTCACTTTTAACTAGGGTGGATTAATCAGTGTATTTTGTGCTTGCGAATGACAATAGGCTTATGCTCTCCCCTCTCCTGGGTGATCAGAGTGCCAGACTTGTCATTCTATCTGTTTAACCTTTAGGAGGGGCCTGCCCTTGGATGCATGCTTGTCCAAGTGGGAACGACCCTGAGTGGTAATAGGCTAACGCCAAGCCCTACCAAGCCACTTAAAATAAATTGTGCTTGAGGTGAAAACTTCCTGCAACAAGTGCTGTTATGTTACACTGACGGCCAACCTCCCCCAAAACCCTCTCAGGCGCAACCCTGTGAGGCTGGGAGACTCCATAACGGAGAGTAGCACCGCCGCACGTGTAACCACTTGAAGGGTTGCCTAAATTAAATACCTCTTGTTTTAGTGGCCCAAATCCCTTATAATCCATTTCTCACCTAGGATTTTGTGCTTGCTTTTGTCCAAAATAGAGTCAAAAAAATTACAAAAATAGTGAAAAACTACAAAATATTCTTTGTGCTTGCTATGTTTTCTTGCTATTGAATTCATAATTTCAGATCAGGAAAACCTTTTCTAGCCAAAAAATACCAAAAACAGGAGAAAAAACTAAAAATTTTGCAAAAACTTCAGAGCTGCGCATTTACACATTTTTGTTGCGCATTTACAGAGACTTGCTGCGCTTTTGTAGCGACTTGCTGCGCATATACCTTTTTGCTGTGCATATATGCACTGTTGCTGCACATATATAGTTCACCAGACCAGCGCATTTACTGCGACTTGCGGCGTATTTGCCCATTTCTGCTGCGCATCTGTTTCTGCGCATATGCGACAGTGAGCACTTGCCCTATTTTTGAGGAGAAATTTTCACCTGATTAGAGCACCCATTTCAGCCTAGTTTCACTTTCTAAGGTCAGAGTCAACCTTGCAGTCAATCTCCATCCGTTTCACCCAACTCTTTCTCTTTCGTCCATCGTCTCTCACTTTCTGTCCACATCACTCTTGTCCCAAAGTCAGCCTATCCCATATCGATTCGGCATAAGGCCTTCTTTGTTTCATTAGTGAATTCACGTAAGCCTAGTAGGTCACAGTACCTTTGCTAGTAGTCTTGTTGAACGACTAAGCCCTACACAGTAAGACTGGTATCGACTACCCTTGCTAGTGGCTAAAGTCTTGTGTCAACCGTCTTACTTGAAGTCATTGAGCGAGAGAATCCTTTGTCCAAGTCTTATCCTAGGTATCCCATTCATAATACTCTCGGTCGGCACCTTGCCAAAATTTCTAATCCTGGTCCACTTCATCCCACCCCACCTTGTATGGTTCTTACTCGATCCCAGTACAACAAACAAATCGAAATGGCCGACTCATCTAATCACCTTCTCCCACCACGTGATGGTGAAGAAGAGATTTCTCATGAAGAATTAGTGGCGCACATGCAAGATAGAAAATTCCAACGCATCGTAGAGAAGATGATCCTTGAAGACCCCCATAAGTATTTCCATCATCTTGCTAGTCTCGGAATCAAACTCCCCACAGACTTTGACATTAGCTCCATCATGGAAAATGCAGACAATGATCATGAGAGGGGCACAAATGACACAGTCCCACATGTGCATGAGAGAGGCACAAATGACACGGTCCCTCATACAAATGAGAGAGGAAAGCAACCCGTAGATCCAACTACTCCTATGGCAGACGTGAGACAACAAATCGAAAGTCTAAAGCTCGAGATATCCAACCTTAAGACTAGTACAAGTTCTAAGAACTACTCTTTGGAGGATATAGCACCATACCCCTTTGACAGAAATTTGATCATGAAACCATTCCCCTATCAGTTCAGAGTTCCAAAATTTGACAAATATAAAGGGAAGGGGGACCCTAGAGATCATATCAGGGAATTCACTGCAGCATGTTTAGAAGTAGCTCACAACGAGACCTACTTAATGAGACTATTCCCGTGATCTTTAGGTGGTCAAGCTATGGAGTGGTTCTCACGTCTCCCACCAGGAATCAAAACTTTTGATGAACTTGTCAATAAATTTATAACACACTTCTCTTACAACATAGAACACGAGGTATCTATGCTAGATCTATGCAACACCAAGCAGAAGAGTGGTGAGTCATTCGCTGCCTTCCTACAACAATGGAGACAGCTAGCTAGTAAGTGTTCTTACGATATGCCTGAGAAGCAGCTATTGGAAATGTTTGTCCACAATCTAAACACTGATCTTAGCTATCAGATTCAGATACAATGCCCTACCTCGTTCGCCAAAGTCATTGAAATGGGCCTCTTCATTGAAAAAGCTATGATCACTAAAGGAACTCTCAAGCTCTACAAGGACACACCTCCTTCCAATTACACAACAGATAAATTAAAGTTTTGGACCAAGAACAAGAATGTGGTCAACGATGGAGTAGTGGACGCCAAGGCGGTGGCCCCTAAGCAACAACCCATATTCACTCTTAAGGGAGAAGCAAATACCGGTGCACTCAACAAGCCACCCCCTCGGAAACCTAGACCTTGGTTTAATTCAAATCCAAGGAGAAAATTCACGCCGTTGGGGGAATCTCAAGAATCTGCCCTCAGGAAGTTGTTGGCTAACAATGAAATTTCTCTACCGCCAACAAGTGACTATGAGCCTATCATCAAACCTCCCTATTGGAAGGACACAGACTATTGTGAGTATCATCGAGGAAGGGGGCACACAACTAACAATTGCATCTGCCTCAAGAATGTCATATAGGATATACTGGATCAGAATCAAGGAGGGACACAACAGCATACCTCCAATGAATCTCATGTGGCCTACCGGGATCCTCTTCTGAACCACAATCGGCCATATAACAACAATCGCCACAATGGCCACAACAGCAACAATGGTCACAATGGCAACAACTCTAATGGCAATCCCAATAACGACAACAGTCACAACCGGCCAAATCAGAACAGTGGGTCGAGTAATGCTAACTATGCAAGCGTTCCATTTGAGTACACCATTAACTGCATTTCTGAGCATATTCCACAGATCAATGTCATATCCCCCAACCAATAACCAGGACCTAACAGAACTGGTTGTAGTATAATTACCCGCAGTGGTAGAGTCACGATCAACACCACCCCTCCAAGGTCGTCACCATCTCCGTCCAACTCCCGCCCATATAATGTCATCGACCAATTGCAAAAAACTCTGGCTCACATTTCTATATTGGAGCTCTTACGTCTATCTCCTTCTCATAAGGAGATTCTTGAGAAAGCCTTAGTGGAAACTACTGTCCCCACTAACCTAGCCCAAGAAAAGTTTCAGACCATGGTGAGTAATTTGACATCCTCCACTTCCATCTCGTTTACAGAGCAAGATGACCTTTCCATATCTCAACCCCACAACACTCCTCTACACATTGTCGCATTCGTACACAAGCACCGCATCAAGAGGGTTCTCATTGATGGGGGTGCCGGTTTAAATATTTGTACTTTGAAGCTAGTCCTTGCACTGGGGTTCTCTGAACAGGTAGTTGATCCAAGACGGAAAATTACCATCAAAGCCTATGACAAGGAGGAACGAACCACCAAAGGAACAGTTGTCCTACCCATTCAAGTGGGACCAGTAATTAAAGATGTGGTGTGCCAAGTCCTTGATCGGGAGCTTGCTTACAATATTCTACTAGGGAGACCATGGATCCACGCCATGAAGGCTGTCCCCTCCACCTACCATCAATGCATTAAGTTCCCACATGATGGCAAGTAGGTCACCATACAAGGCGACCCCGACCCCTACCAACATTGCAATTCTTTCCAAGCAAAATCTGAATGCGTCATTCCCAACAACAGAGCCTACATTTCCCCTACTCCGCAACAAGACCATACCACCAAAGCTTCCTCCTTGAGGCCCAAACCGCTGAAACTTACCATAAAAGAAAATGGCGTGGGGGAGTACTCCATTGAGCACAGCCTCAACCTTGCCACCATGCCTTTGTCTCCTCGCTCCTTTGGCAAACCCAAGCATCAACCTAGGCATTTTCCAAAGCCATCTGCTCCTCCTATAACTCCCGCAAATCCCTTTGTAAAATGGGGGACCTTATCTGATGAGACAGAGGAGTGAGATCTCCTGCAATGGCTTTATGCTGAAGAGGAAAACACACCCCAAGACCCGCCTAGACTCCCTACAGAACTCTATGGATGGGGTGAAACTATCTTGCACCGGATGGGGTACGAAGGACAAGGCCCCATAGGCCTCAGAAAAGAAGGAATCGTTGAACCCATACAACCTTCTTCATCCTCTTCGGCTAGAAACACAACTGGCCTAGGGTACAAAGGCAAAGGTAAAGCCAAGGATCCAAACTCTTAACCCCTACCATGAGGGACAGATGCAACGGGATAGACCACTAGAGTCTGATTTGCCCCTCCTTGAGATTATGGCTTTCGAGGAAAGTTTCGATTCCATTGCGATAAACAACTTGGAGGAAGGTACCACCCAGAACACTACCCCCACTAATGCTCATAACATTTCTATTCACAACATTAATGAATCAGATCTCTCATCCGACTCCCTTCCCCTCTTGCACCCTGAGCTTATTGACTGGGATCTGCAAGGAACCCCCCAATTAGATATGTTCCAGAATGATGACGCCTACATTGACTATATGGAACTTAGGGATCACTTACCAAAAGGAGATCATAAAGCTGGTTTTGCTATCGAACTCAATACTGTGGCTTACTTCAGGGAGGGTGCCAAGCCTTCTAGTCACAAAAATATTAAAATCAAAAAGGGATCTGACGGTGAAAACTGCCGTGCGGCAGTGTCAGATCATAAAACAGTAAAAAGAAAGGATGTATCTGAAGGTGAAAACCCAACTGTGGCACTTGACGATGGAATGCTTGACACCCTCCCTAGTGATATGTACCAAGAAAGGTCACAAATTGTGGTGGAGCCAACAGAGCTAGTGAATATTGGAACCGAAGAGCAACCCAAGATTATCCACTTCGCAAAATCTCTCACACCACCTGAGAAAACCAGGTTTGTACCATTCTTTAAGAAGAAGAGAGGCAGCTTTGCTTGGTCATATGCTGACATGCCAGGTCTAGACCCGAACCTGATTCTGCATCATTTGCCATTGGATCCAGGGGTGAAGCCCGTAAAGCAGAAACTGAGAAAGATGCACCCTCATATAGCCCTTTTGGTCAAGGAAGAACTTAAGAAATTGCTGGATGTAGGGTTCATCAGAGCCATAGATTACCCTGAATGGATATCTGATATTGTGCCAGTGTCTAAACCAGATGGCAAGGTTCGACTATGCAACGATTTTAGAGACTTAAACAAAGCATGCCGCAAGGATGACTTTCTGTTACCAAACATTGACATCATAGTCGACCTTACTGCAGGGCATACAATGCTATCGCTCATGGACGGGTTCTCTAGGTATAACCAAATCAAAATAGCACCGGAGGACCAACACAAAATAGCTTTCACTTGTCCATGGGGTACCTTTTACTGGAATGTCATGCCTTTTGGGCTGAAAAATGCAGATGCTACATATCAGCAGGCCATGACAACCATATTCCATGACATGATGCATGTGACCATGGAGGATTATGTTGACGATATCTTAGCAAAATCTCTCATGAGGGACTCACACCTGGATATTCTAGAGAAAGTCTTCCAATGGCTGGACCAATTCCAAGTAGAATTAAACCCGAAGAAATGTGTGTTTGGGGTAACATCGGGCAAGCTGCTAGGCTTCATCGTGTCATCAAACGGCATAGAGGTAGCCCGGCCAAGGTCAAAGCAATAATGGACATGCCACCGCCCAAGACTCTAACACAGTTGAGAACCTTATAGGGCAAGCTGCAGGCCATCCGCAGGTTCATCTCACAGTTGGCAGACAAGTGCCAACCTTTCAGTCACCTCCTACATAAGAATATTCCATTTAAATGGGATGAGCGGTGCGAAGAGGCATTCAACAAGCTAAAGGAGTACATTATGAACCCTCCTATACTCATGCCTCCGATCCAAGGAAAACCTTTGATTCTCTACATTTCTGCTACACCTACTGCTGTTGGGGCTCTCCTAGCGCAGCAAGACTATGAGAACAAAGAAAGAGCTGTATACTACATCAGTCGAACCTTAGTGGGCTACGAGTTACAATACTCACAGGTAGAGCGATCATGCCTTGCGGTGGTTTTTGCTTCACAAAAACTCTGACACTACATGTTGGCACATCCTGTCAAACTCATTGCCAAAATTGACCCACTAAAGTATCTTCTCAGCAAAGCAGCTCTCACAGGTCGACTAGCAAAGTGGGTTATGCTTCTTAGTGAATATGATATAGAATATGTGGACAGAAAAGCCATCAAAGGGCAAATCATAGCTAACCAACTGGCCGAGGCACCATTACAGGACACTTCACCAATGCAGTTTGAGTTTCCCGATGAGTCTTTATTTACCCTATCAACATCTCCTTGGAAACTCTACTTCGACGGGTCTTACACCAACCACAGATCGGGGGTAGGTATCCTGTTTATCACTGCTCAAGGTGACACAATTCCAAAGTCCTACAGGTTGTTATTTCCATGCACTAACAATATAGCGGAATGCGAAGCCTTGGTAATTGGTCTCAAGATGGCCACTAAGTGGAAAATCCAAGCACTATGTGTCTACGGTGATTCTCAGCTTATCATAAATCAGGTCAATGACGAATATCAAACCAAAGATGAGAAGCTCATCCCATACAAACAGATGGTAGACGACCTCAAAGAACACTTTGGGACCATCTCCTTTGAACAAATACCCAGGATCAAGAACAAAGCAGCAGATGCCATGGCTACCATAGCCTCTCTTCTTGAAATACCTGAATACGAGTCATGGTATGAGTTCTTAGTAGAAACCATTCGGCTACCGGCTTATGATCTCCTCGAAACCCATTCCATTTGCCTCCTAGTAGGATCTGATTCATCTTGGTACAGTAAGACCTACACTTACCTCAAGGACAATATTCTTCCACTAGACCTCTCTTCCAACCAAAAACAAACTTTCATCCGACAAGCCTCCCGTTACACCATCATAGCTAATACCCTTTACCGACGTGGTCTGGATGGTACTTTACTCCGTTGTCTAGAACAAGAAGAATCCATAACGGCCTTGCGAGACATACACAAAGGGATCTGTGGAACACACTCTAGCGGTCCTTCCTTAGCTAAAAAACTCATGCGTTTGGGTTATTACTGGCCCAATATGGAAATGGATTCATATCAGTTCGTCAAAAAGTGCAAACAGTGCCAGATACACGGGAACCTAATTCATGCACCTACTCAGGAGTTGAGACCTCTCACAACACCCTGGCCCTTTTGCCAGTGGGGACTTGACATTGTGGGAAAGATTCATCCACCTTCTTCCAACGGCCATAAATTTATCATAACCGCCACTAAATAGTTCACAAAGTGGATTGAAGCCGTTCCCCTAACCACCGTCATAGGAAAACAAATTTCCTCGTTCATTCTGAATTACATTATCTGCCAATACGGCATCCCTACATCCATCATAACGGATAATGGGAGACCATTCAAAAATCAGAATGTCCAGGAACTTTGTGAGCATTTCAAAATCCAACATCGTTTCTCCACTCCATACTACCCCCAAGGTAACGGCCAAGCTGAGGCATCAAATAAAACCATTCTGAAAATCCTAAAGAAGACTGTCAATGAAGCTGGTCGCGATTGGCACGTCCAACTCAATCCCGCTCTGTGGGCCTACAGAACTAGTATACGTACTCCCACAGGTGCTACACCCTACGCCCTTGTCTATGGTTCCGAAGCCATCCTTCCCATTGAGGTTGAACTCCCATCCCTCAGGGTGTCGTTGAAAGGTCTCATATCAGATGAAGAATACAGAGTCTCTAGGCTACAAGAACTAGAGCTGCTAGAGGAAAGGCGCCAGAAAGCTTTTGACCATCTCAAAGCCTATCAACAGATGATGTACAGAAGCTACAACCACAAGGTTAGACCAAGATGCTTCAAGGTTGGGGACCTAGTTCTAAAAGAGAACCCTCGCAATCAACAGGACAGAGAAAAGAAAGGTAAGTTCGAGCCTAACTGGCTTGGGCCCTATGTGATTGTAGCTGCTTACGGATCGGGGGCATATCAGTTGGCCACATTAGAGGGTGAGTTGTTTGATGATCCAATCAACAGCATGCACCTTCGCCGGTTCTATACCTAGGAGAACCCCAATGCAAGGGGGAACAGTAAAATCAAGAATCAAAAATTCAAAAAAAAAAAAAAATTTTGAAAAGAGAAAATACAAAAAAATTAAAAAAAAATAGAAAGCATACAAAAAAAATTGTCCTTTGGTGAAAACCTGGTAAACAGGTGCCTTGGATAGGTATCGTGATGAAAACCTAGCAAACAGGCGTCATGTTACTCTCTAGCTTCTCGTGCAAATAAAAGCAAGTGATGAAAACCTGGTAAACAGGCGTTACTTGTGATAAACTACCTTCTCCATCTTTGGGAATCCAATCCCCTTGAGTCCATTCTTTCTCCATTTGCCCCATTCGATCCATATCTACCCCACAATAAACACCTGACAATTACCTATCATGGCTTGATACTCTCCTTGTGGCCTTGTCCACCAAGGTTTTGTCCCATACCGTCTCCTCAATGTGAGCCTACATAGTGTCTCTCGTCAGTGTCCATGGTCCAAGTCCATGAACTACGTTGCCTCTGCGCCGTCACGTAGGCAAGGCCATTATTCTAATGTGCCCCCGAGGCTTCCATTTCTCCCATAAGTCCCATTCATCCCCTTTCTTGTCTTCATTCTTGTCATCTTTTTTCTAGTCCATCCATGGTCCATTAGGGTTACCCCGAACTACGTTGCCTCTGCGTCGTCACGTAGGCAAGGCCATTTTAGCAATGAGCCCCTGAGGCACTAGGTCAGTCCCTTAGGGTCCATCTCTCCAATAAGGATTGTGCAATCTTCTCACCAAGCAAACAAATGCAAGCAGAACCTGCGCTTCAAGCAGAAATCTTGACAATGAGCATCTTAACCTATCCAAAGCAAAGCAAATACCCAAGGTCTTCTAACTGATTTTATCTAAATTATGGCAAGAAACTCACATCTAAATACAAGAATGTTTTGTGGATTGGAACCATGGTTAAGTTACAGAGTCTAGATTTTTGTTATCATGTCTTTCTATGCTACTCAAGGATGCCAAAAGCTAGAGATTCTATGATGGGGGCATGATTATTTTCTTTGTTTGCTATTTGTGGATTAAACTTTAGTAATGTGAAGCCTTGTCTAAGGACATGATCGGCAAAAGATCATCGAGGACATCAAAGGTCTAACATGAAAGGGGGCAATCCTTACTTGTTGAAATGCAGGAAGTACTCAGGTCATCTAGATTCAATTTTGACTAGATGCTTGTATTAGCTTGCTAAATCACAATCCATGTAAGCAATACTCAGGTCATCTCGGTTCAATTATACCTAGATGCTTGTATTCACTTACAACATTTCAGAAAATGTACCACAAAAATATGCCCAATGATGAAATAAAGCACTCTACAGGCAAAGCATCCATCCTATATCCACATATACATCCATGCAATCCTCATTATCCAAACTATGCAGAGTAACGATATCAAGTAGAGTTTCTAAGTCCTCTTATCACAACCATTCTTCTATCGGTCTATCATGTCATCCTTGTGTCGATCAGGTACATTTGGACTTCAGAAAAACAAAGCATATAGGAGCATATCATATCATTTGTAGGACTAGTCATGCACATGCTTAGGTTCATAGAATACACCATCCAATGCATTAGGTCATCAATACATTTGCATCACATCACATCTTAAAGCACAGATAATCACATCAAACTCATAACACATATACATACATTTGCATTAGATCATATAGATGTCCCATAACACAGTTGCATCATCACATAGAAATCATAACACATATACATACATTTGCATTAGATCATATAGATGTCCCATAACACAGTGGCATCATCACATAGAAATCATAACACATATGCATACATTTGCATTAGATCTTATACACCTCCCATAACAAAGTTGCCTCTCACATAGAAATCATATTACATTTTGCATTCATTTGAAAACATTAAATCACATAGACATCATATAGTAGCATATCATAAAGCATCTCATATAGCATCAGATAGACCATCTAACTATGCACATACATCACATCATACAATAGAAGTAAATCTTCATCGCATAGCACATGCACTAAATACACAAAGCTGCATCATCATATATACTATCATATAAAAGAAGTCCAAATGTACAAAATCGTCATCTATCTCTGGAATAAAAGTGTCATATACAATATGCATCCAAATGGATGGTGATACATGTCCCAAAATGTACAAAATCCGGTCTATGTCTATCCCTGTTGCTGTGGGCAACCACTGCCAGCTCCGGACTGCTGAGGACCCATCACGGAGGCCCCTGACTGTGATGGACCTGCTCTATGAGTCGCCCCAGACTGACTCCTGAAACTCCTTGCCCTCTGGCTTGATGCCACGGCACCATGGTATAACCCTCGGTAATACTGCGCTTGAGACTGTGCTCTAGCTAGATCTGTCTGTGCCTGTGCCAACTGTGTCTGCAACTGGCCAACCTGTGCCTGAGCCTGCTGCACCTGCCCAACCAAAAATGAACTCGCTGCATCTGTCCCCATAGCGGCCACAGCAGTATCCCGCTCTACACGGATAATCCGTACCTGTGTGTCGGCCATGTCTCTCTCACGAGTCAACCCAGTGATCACCGCTGCGTCTGTCTCTCGCCTCCGCTCTACCCTCCTCAGCTGTGCCTGCAGCTCTCGCACTTGTCCCCTCAGGCTGGCTATAGTCCTCTCATGAGCCTCTCCCTGTACTGGCCCCTGTGCTGCCTCTGCCTGTCCTGGCCCCTGTGGCTGGGGCACCTGCTGGGGTGGTGGCATTTGTACCTGCTGAGGCACCTGCTGCTGTGCCTCTGCCTGCCCTGGCACTACCTGCTCAGCCTGAGCTATCCTCCTTCGCTGTCTTGGCCTCTCTCTGGCCCTACCACCCCATCGTCCTTGTCCTCCTCTAACTCCCCTCCGCCCTGGGCCAGCCTCTCCCTCCTCCTCTGAGTCCACCTCGTCAATACGAGGCACCAACATGCCGAGTCCTGAATATCTCGGGAAAGGATGTGCAGTGATCCAATCCTTGTACTCCTGTGTCACCCCCGCATCTGCTATCTCTCTCCTCATGTCCCATGCCACATACGGCGTCTGCTGGAACTCTGCCAGAGCCTCCTCATACGAAGCCATCGGCCCCCATCGGACCCTCTCTGCATGCGTCCATGCGAACATAGCCTGCCCCTGTGGCATACCCTGTCTCAACACCCTGCCCACCATCTGTCTCTCCAAGATATGCCGTGTCCGGCCTATCAGCCACCTGGTCTGGAAGCAGTATGGCAGCTCATCTCCCTCGTCGTCCCAAGGCTCGCAGTCCAGATATGGTCGCCAGACGACCACATCTACCCCATCCAAGGTGTGTCTCCAAT
Organism: Cunninghamia lanceolata; assembly: GCA_027924645.1. Taxonomy (NCBI): domain Eukaryota; kingdom Viridiplantae; phylum Streptophyta; class Pinopsida; order Cupressales; family Cupressaceae; genus Cunninghamia; species Cunninghamia lanceolata. Next base: position 11,642,410 of record BSBN01000320.1, read on the forward strand.
ACTCCAGCTTCCCCAGCCTGTGCTGGGAAATCACTCCTACATAGCCATAACTATATGGCTCTCCTCGCTGCCTCGCAAAGACACATATCAGCCTAGTCACCGCTACGTGCTCCCACTGCCAGAACTGTAACAGCAACACCCCAGCCGATAGACTCATACTGCAGTGGTACACCACCTGATGCATGTCATGGTATAGGTGGGCCAGTACGCAAACTCCCCATGCATATCAGGTGCCCTCAGTCAGCATCCGCTCCATGATCCTGCCCCATCCAATAGGGAACCCATGCGATCTCCTATCCGGGCATACAATGCCCCTGATCAGTCCAGCCACAATCCCAGGGAAGTAGTCATAGTAGTCGTATATATCCTGCCACGAGATAACCTGTCCAGCTAGCTCGGGATCATCAAACACCCGCTGGCACTCGGCAAGTCCCACGTCCCGCTGTGCATCGTACTCTACTAACTCGCCTACCACGGGCAAGTGCAGTATCCGGTAGACATCCTCCAAGGTCACCGTCATCTATCCCGTTGGGAAGTGGAAGGTCCCGTCCTCATTGTGGAATCTCTCCACGGCAGCTGTCAGCAGTCCACGGTTCGCCCGCACCTCGGGCATGAAGCATACATAATCCAATCCCATGGCACCAAGCGCCACTCTGTCAGTCTCCGTCAGCATATATCTCTGCAATAGGGGCATGGGAAACATCTCCCTCGACTGCAGAGTCTCCCGAATATCCTCCTGCAAGCAAGCAAGGCAAAGCGTCAATCTCAAGCGACATATACCATACTCAACATACCTACTGAACTATATCAACTAAACTTAGCATTTCAAATTGATTAAAATAGCACACTATATCTCTTGACTAGATTTCTACAATCTCAGAGATAGCTCATCGATTATCGCGTCAAACAGGATGCTAATTGAGTCAATTTGGCTAAGTCCTTTGCTATCCATAGCAAATGTGCTACTACAGGTGGTAAAAGCGCCATTTTTTGGTATATGCGCCGCTAAAATCAGCATATGCGCCGCCTCACACAAATGTGCCGCCACAGTGCACGTATGCGCAGATCCAATAGATGCGCCGCAACATTCGGCATATGCGCCGGTATATTATGAAAGTGCCGCTACAATCGACATATACGTAGCATCAACAGATGCGCCGCTACTTTCAACATATGCGCGGCTTAACTACACATGCGCCGCCAAATTACCTAAGCGCCGCTACATTGCACAGATGCGCAGCTTTCATGTATGCGCCGCCGAAACCAGTATATGCGCTGCGCAATGACAAAAGTGCCACTTCGCGAGGCATATGCGCCGTTCTGAGTTTCAGCGCATGCATTTGACCTATTTTCTAAGTCCATTTATGACATCCTAAATCGACCCTAGGAGAAATTTTTTGAAGCACATACCGGGGGTCCTGCCTCTGCTGGTCGCCCGAATCGACGGACTCGCTCGAATCGGTGCTCCTCGCGTGGAATGTCTGCTGCTCTGGCTGCCATGCTGCTCCAAGTTGCTCTAGGCTCTCTCACTCCAATCCAGAGTAAACAAGTGTACAAATGACTATTCTTGTGGACCCAGCTCCTATTTATAGCCTCCAAACCCTAATTCTGGCTAGGTGATGACTGTGACTACTTCCTGTGCCCGTTTTTCTTCCCATTTTCTTCCCGCATCCCTGACCGCGTCCCTTTTCCTCCAACCTATCTTAACCCCTTCGTCTTCGTGAGATTGTCCATCTCCGTTTCTTTCACCCTTTTCCCGTCCAATCTCCCGAGGGGGCATCCTATCGTCATTTAACTTGTACCAGGGGCAAATTGGGGCATGTATCACTATCAGACTATCGACTTCTTTGAAGCAACGCTGTAAACTACATTGCATCAAAGAGGGGCAAAATGTATACATCTAAAAATGACACAAATCATCCTAAATAAATATTCTAAATATTTATTCCATTCTTCTACCAATTAAATAAATATTCTAAATTTATTTAATCGATTCACTATTCCATAATTAAATAAATTCAAGTTATTAATTAAAATTCTTCTAAATGTCCTACACAATTAAATAATCATAAATTATTTAATTAATCTAAATTCCTCTATCCTAAGTTCTAAATTCCAAAAATCTACCTCACCTTTACACCTCACCTTTCCACCTCACCTTGTCCACCTCATCAGGTTGCACATGTAATTAAATATATTTAATATTTAATTACCTATTTTTCTCTCACCCACATGGCCTATTTCTTCTCAAATCAGAAGTTAGTTAACTAATCAATCAAATCTGTTAACTAATTAGTCATTTGAGTCAACCATCCTCAGCTTGCTTGGTCATGTTGGAGAAGACTCGAATTCTAGAATAGCAAAGAGAAGCAACACCCCTAATGATGAGTTGTTTAGAAAACACAATAGCTGAATCAGTTATAGAAGGTAAAGAAGAGGAAAGACCTTTCCTTGAGTTATTCTATGGTGAGATTGAGAGGAGTTCTATACTTTATGATAAGGGTGAGGTAGAGTGCAGGTATGAATCTTTTGAAAATTATAGAGAGGAAACCACTTGGTAGGATAAAGTCTTTGATTTTGATCCTATTGCTTTTGATAAGGATAGTGAAACATCTTTCCTTAAGTCATTTTATGGTAAAAAGGAGAGGAGACAGGTGGAAGAATTTAAATGCACTGCTGCTGATGAAGCTCCTATGATAGTAACCCAGGAAGTTGTACAAAAGAGAATAAATGTTGATTTACTATCTAACTTGTCCAAATTGAATGATCAAATGCAAGAATGTTGCAGGTCAATGGAACCAGATACCTTACTAGATGGAAAATGTGAGTTATTTGATGAACAATTCATGAAAGTTGAAGATGCAGAAAGCTTTGGAATTGTTGTGCATAATCAGATGCCAATCCAAGGTCATTTTGAAAATGAAATAGGGGAGTATTCCTATCAATTGGGAGTTGTTTCACCTTTACAGTTAAATGATTTAGAAGGGATAAATTTTTGTATATCAGGTTATGAAAATAAAAATACTCATTTAGATGCTGCTGTGCAGGGATTTAATGAAAACAGTGAGGTGCTGCCTAAACTCAAGAATCAGACATACATCCAGAATGAGGAGACAAAGCTGGATAAAGATGAAGGATTAATACTTCAAGAGTCATACATCCTTCAATTTGAAGTGAGACTAAATACTGAGCTAAGCAATGAAAGTGCCAAGTCAAATGGAGGACTAGTTGTCAATGAAGAAGCATATTCAACAGGATCAGAAATACATCAAGTTGTATTTCTCCTCTCCACAGTGAATAGTGTTGAATAGTATTTTGATTATGGAAATTCAGGAGATAACACATGCATATGGATTAATCATGAACACGATGAGCTTCCTCAGTTGCTGATAATCAGAGGTTATTCTATTAAACACAATGAATTTAGAATACAAGAATATTTTTTAGAATACAAGGATGAATTTGCTAGGATTAGAACCATAACTAGTGCCCTGATGCTCCTACACAATATAAGGAAGTATGCAAATACAGGTGTCTTTGGGTCTTCTCTTGGGTTTTATTTGCCTTGTGGGGTTTGTAAATAGTTCGGTAGAGTAGCTGTCTTGTTTCTTTTCTTTGCTTTCTTGTTTTGTTTTATGTTGTTTCCTTTTGTAGTTAGTTGTTTGTACAGTTTGCTTGGTGTGTTTTGTTTGCTTGTTGAGTTCTGTTTTGGTTAGTCAAGATGATGGAACTCATCACCCTAAGAAAATAACTAAATTGTTAAGATTCAAGTGATGAGAACAAATTTACATATAGGTTATGACTCATTCTGAGAAGTATTTATGATCAGGTCTGTGATATATGTTCATCAGGGTGCCTTTTCTTGACCAAAGTGACTCTTTCACAATGACTCACCTAACAGCCTTGGGTTTGTTAAACACACAAGTATAGGTGTTAAGTGAAAAATCTACAGGGACTTCCTTGCTACCAATACAATCTCCAACCTAAATCAGCAAGTGACCATACCTTGCACACTAAGCTTACATGATGACATCAGATTTATGGACTATAAAATATTGAAAAATCAGAAAAGAAATAAAATTAGGCCATCTAAGTAACTCTACCGGGGCTATAAACGCCTATTGGATGTGGGGCTCTACATAGGGGGATTGTATAGATAACCTTGCCAGGGCTATTGATGCCTACTTGCAGCAAGGCTCTATCCAAGTTGGCTATGAGGGATGCTCCCAAACTATGTAGCTTAACATCAGTTACTCATGCTTTCAACTTTCTTTCAAGATGAGGATAATTAATCATTTGCACACACTTAACCCTTTGTTAGCATTTTTGCCATGATGAAAACTTTGTCATTCAGAAAGATTATGATGCTTATACTTAGAAAGAGTTAGAATACTATGTTAGAGTATGTTCACATCACTTGAATCATTAGAATTTTGGTTTTTTCTTTAGTGGCAAGTTGTTGTGTGGTTACACAACACGCCCCATTTTGACTTGACAAAATAGGGACCTAACTTTTTGCTTGGCTTGGCTTGTGTTTTCTGCTTGCTGGCGGTCTAGTAAAAGTAAGTCATGTAGATGATCCTGCATAAGGGGACTGGGTAAGTCATCATGATGAGGTCAATTTTTCAGGTTTCATATTTCATGTCAATAACCTCATGGTTGGATAGAGTACAAAATTTCATGCAGGTTTGCCTTTTGGATCACCCTTATATTCCTTAGGGAACGAGAGTTATGGTGAGTCAAAGTCCTGGTCAAACCTAATATTCTGAGGGGGGGTCATATTTCTTAGCATCAATCATCTTATGAAAGATCACCCTGATCCAATTTTATCACCTGATAAATCATTTATCTAGAGATCTAGATGTCAATTTTAGGTGATAGAAGCATTTACCCGTCAAACAGCTTCATATATTTTGGGGGGGTCATATTTCAAATATCACCCTATCTTCCGAATATCACCCCGTCACAAAATATCACCCTAAAGACAATATCATGATGGCATCATATAATCCCGATAGATAAGAAAATTGACATGACGATGACGTCATCATCCTTTTTACCTCACGGATGTATATTTCCAATAGCGATCCTTTCGACATAACATGATGATGACGTCATAGTGCAACAATGATAAACTAAGTCATTATCCTGATGACGTCATCTTGATATTTTTGAATATCACCCGATATTTCAAATATCACCTGATATTTTGAATATCACCTGATCTTACGAATATCACCCGATATTTCAAATATCACCCTGCCGTAGAATATCACCCCATGGCCAATATGATGATGATGTCATCCAACCCCGATGAATAGAGAAAATCACCCTGGCGGTGATGTCATCATCCTTTTTATCTCGCGGAGGTATTTTTCCAATGATCACCCTTTTTAATAACATGATGATGACGTCAGCTTATCCCATTCCACAAAGGACCCAATATGACGATGACATCATCAATCGGCTGGACATTCGAAGCTCGTCTATTTTCTAACATCAGTCATCTTTTCTAATATGACTAATCTTTCCTAACATGACGGTGACATCATTCTGACCTGATATAAAAAGTTCAACATGACCATTACGTCATCCTATTCAGAGGGTGATATTCCTCAATATCAAGGTCATATTTCTTAACATCACCCGATTTCCTTCAGTATGACCATGACGTCAGCCTTTCACATTTTAACGAAGCCCGTCCATGATGATGACATCATCATCATATCCCAATCTATGAAGAGAGTCATATTAGTTAATATCCCTCATATTAACTAATGTGCATACCTGGACCTAATAGTTTTATTCAATGGAATTTAGTGAACAAAAGCCCATGTATTGCATATGCATGATCTTATGCATGCGAAAACTGAAAATGTAAGGCTTGCATATCATATGAAGGGTCACATTACCCTTGGAATACAAAAAGAGCTACCGGAAGGTGAAACTATTTGCAAAAATTCAAAGAAATTCAAAAATTAGGAATTTTTTTACCTTCCCCTTGGCAGGGGCATAACTCCTAGCTATTGTGTCAGAATTTAAACTTTTTGGACTCATTGGAAAGATAAACTAGTTATCTAGTTTGAGTTGCTTAGTCGCTTAGGCTTAATGCCAAGCACCGACGAAGTCTTGAGCCCTAATTCCACTCCTAAGGCCTCCGAAAATGCGATTTACCAAGATGTAGAAAATACCGAAAATCATATTTTTGATATTTTTATCAAAAAATCACTCAAATGACCCTGGACTTGATTAGATATTGAGCCATTTTAGGGCCTGATAGCATGTTTTCCAGTCAACGATAGTCACTTGGACCCTCTTGACCACCTATGGACATTTAATTACATGAATTTTCATAGATGCTCAATATTCATAACCCGATATGTATAGGTTTGCACATTCACAGCCTGATAAAATATAAATGTTTATTTTCCTGCTAGTTATTAAATGAAGCTGATGCTTGATTCTTGTCTTTTTATTGCAGGATGTTGAAGCTGTTTTGGAGTACGGCTGAAAATTACAGAGTTGCTGACACGGAGGCAACCTGAACTAGAGCTAAGGAGGATATTGTCAAATATGTTGTTTGCTAGCTAGATGATGGACTAGGTCAAAGATGCTGGAATATTCTGTGCCAACTATGTAGTTGCCAACTGGCAGACACGTGCTATTCATCTGGACTATTAATCTTAATAGATAAATCCCGACCATAGGTCATTTGTAACCATCCCTTCACCTTATTCTATAAAAGGTGCAGGGATGTGATAATTTGAGTATTGGAAACTTAATTGAAATCTGTTTGCTAAAATATTCAAGGCTCATTTCAAAGTTATTGTATACATCTATGTTCTTGCATACTTAATGAATAAGAAGACTGTTTTGATTACAATCTATCATAAATCTTGAGTAATCAGTGTGTGAATTCTAGATATATGCTTTGATTTGCTGCGTCCCTTGGAGTGCATATCAGTCTGTATATGTTGTCTTCATACCTTTCCTTTGAATTTAGCATCGACTGTATCTAGCTGTGGAATGTCCTGGTGAACATATGGTTTGATTTCTTCTCTTCATGACTATATCTGATGTATATGTGGCTCAATAGCTAAAGGTTCAACTTTAATTTGAAGTATTTCTTTCAATTTCTTTCAATTTTAGAGCATTTCATCATCATAATTGCAAATAATTGACAATCTTAAGCAAATAATACAAATATGTAGACATCTCGTAGATAACTGAATATCATTAGCATATTTGAGCTAAATGCATGTAGTGTTGAAAATATCATGCAAAGAATTACAAATAATGGTAACATTCATGCAAATATCAACCTGTAGGCACATTATTTGAGTGAATTCATAGTGCAGATGTAAAATAATTTAGAGATTTATGCAGGGCAGGTATAAAGAACAGGATATTTGGAGAAATATTGATGAACTTTACAGAAATTACTGAAGAACGTGTTGGTTTTTTCCCAGACTGGATGCTTATTCCCAGATTTCCCTACAAGGTAGCCATCAATGATCAACAGGATCTCTGGGCCAGGGGCCAACAGTGTAGGAGATAGACTCTATATTTTATCTCCTCTTCTTCTTCAGGCTCTGCAAAACCTAGGGGGGTATTCCCTACTCAACATCTATGGGGATATGCATACAAAGGCTAGGATGCTGACAGAAAGCAGATAAGTCCTCCTGTAAGTAGACCAAAACTGAAAGATAAGAGCAAAGGGGCTAGCTTTGGGCCTATTTGCAGTTGTAGACAGAGGAATGAGGATCCTAAAACTAATTCTAATGTCCTAAAGGTTGTTTTAGATTTTGATTTTGATTTTAAGTTTGGATGCAAAGCTGGACATGGTTGTAACACAAACACAAAGCAAGATTGGTGCCTATCCAGGGCCCAGAGTCAGTAGACATACACCTGTGAATGATATGCATGAACAATTAAAACTGGATTTCAGGGGGACACATATGATACCTGCCTTACAGATATCTCCCAATACAAAGTGTTAAGCTATCTATACTTATGGCATCCCTACTGCAGTATACCCTTCTCAATGTTCAATCTGAAAATAGTTTAATCTACCACTTGAGCAGAAGTTAAAAGATCAGACATTCAACATAGGAATTCTATGTTCTAGAATCTCAAACATTCCTTAAATATCCAGACTCAGAAGAAAGATACATGCAATACTAGAGACAGAATTAACAAAACACATGCCAACATAGCATTTCTCATATAAAATTAACCATGAAATCAGTGGATTCATGCAAAAACATACAACAAGAGATACATAGACTCACAAGTTTTTATGGACAGAGCAGCCAAAACCAACTGTATTGTATCACAAAGCCAAAATGTTCAACTTTCAACAACCAAAAAATGAGTAACACGTCCTGCTTATAACAGCCAGAGAAGCATACTCAGCATTAATTACATGGCCTTGACAAAAAATCTGCCAGATACAGTCCTCAGAAGGAATGGCGCTCAGGAAATATTAATGCAGCAGACAAAGGGGGGCCTTGAGCCATGCGCCACCATCTGGAAGTCCTCATGCCAAAAATTGGGTACATGACTGTTCAACAACTCACCCATGCCCCTGCTACAGTCACCATTGATGGCTCAACCACCCGCGGTTGCTTGAAAACTGTTGCAGCAGTCAAAAAAGAAATTCCTGCCAAAACGTGTTCTATCACAGTTTCAAATGTGCAGGAAGAATAGTCCCACATTGGTGCCGCGGAGACTCCTTCATTACTTTATAAACACGGCCACTAACATACTAAATGTTGAGCGCTTTTGCCGCGCTCAACCCACGGTCCTCCTCCAAAGCCTGTCGCCCAGACCCAAGACATCGGCTCACCTCAAAAACCTCCTGCCGACCTCCGTTGTCTCACCGACCGCTACACTACAATTCCCTCCATCGGCCAGAGATGCACAATCGGGCCAACCTTCCAAACTTCCACCCATAGCATGAGTCTCTTTGATCGCTACTCCAAACTACCCCGTCAGTGTGACTTACACCGTCGGAGCAACCAAAATCTCCCCAGCCGATCTCACTAGTTACGCCGATAGACATCGGCCTCCCATCTCCGTCGGTATGACCAAAGCCATCGGCTAACCTCAAAATGCCTATGCCGATACTCAATCTCACTCTGATGGCATTCCACATCCTAGGTCTTCGGCGAGACCATCCACCCTCGAAGCAACAAGAAAATCCCTGGCCGATAGCACAAGCCCTGCCGATGACCACCTTGAACATCCCTCATCGGGCAGACACCTTACATCAGTAGCCCAAAAATTCACTTCACCGATAGCCAAACACACACCGATGACCACTCCAAATCCTCATCGGCATGACACTACCCCATTGGCGGACCCTCAAATGGCTAGCCCGATATAAAACCTCACTCCGATGGCATTCCCCATCGGGGTGACCTCCCTCCATTGGCAAACCACAAAAGACTGCTGTCGATATGCCAAAGCTCGCTGATGAACACTTGACTTACCCCCATCGGCAAGACACACGCCGATGACTCCTCATCGGCCAAACATCCACAGTCGGCCGAACAAGAAACTGCTTCACCGATAGCATAAAACACACCGATGGCACCATCGGCAAGAACAATCCCGTCGGGGAACCAGAAAAAACCCTCGCCGATGACAATCATTACGCCGATAGTACAAAGTCACAATGACATACAAAGAACACACCACAATCCCCATCGGTGAGATCAAAACTGTCGGAATAACAAAAAGCTTCCCTCCTGATAGGCAAAGTCTCAGCGATGACATCATCCCTGCCATCAACCTGATCGCCAAAACACCTACGAGGTCTTGCCGATGGGCAAGAAAATATAGGGTTTAAATGAAGAAACCCTCTAAACATGCAAAATCAACCTCTAGGTCAAAATGAGTGCCAACACTGGCTCCGAATGGGGACGTGCAGGTGAAAAACCTGCAGCGAGAACCAGATCTCTGGGCAGACCAGGCAAAAAACCAAAAAAGTACGAACTGTACAAGACATCTACACTATATACATATTTTTACAAATGTGCACAGCGACAAGTGATCTATGCAAAATAGAACTTAAGGAATTGGCCATGCATAGGCAATTCCAAAAATTCACCATCTAGGGCCTGGAGGAAATAAGAATCCTCCCCATGAGTACTGTAAATCTGATATGGGCCCATCCATAAGGGTTCAAACTTACCATGTTTACCCTTGTCCTGATTTTTTGCATTCCAGATGAGCACCAGATCATTGACTTGAAACTTCCTTTTTGTAGCTCTCCTGTCAAACTGATATTTCACATCTTGTTGTCTCTTGAGGTTGATCTGGTGTGCTTTCCTTCTGTTTTCATCTAGTGCAACTAGCTGGTTCACTCTTTCTGTCATGGAGTCTTCAATCTCCTCATCATTTTCCTGGATGAATCTATAAACTGGTAGGAGATTGTTTATGGGCAATCTAGCTGATGCACCATATACTATTTCAAAGGGTGACATCCCAATAGCCTTTTTTACTGTCACTCTGTCAGCCCATATTGCTAACTTTAATTTTGAGTCCCAAGCTCTCTTGTTCTTGTCCAGTCTCCTCTTGATAATTTTCATGATGCTTTTATTGCTTGATTCTGCTTGACCATTTCCTTGTGGGTGGTATGGTGATGCATATGATAGATTTATCCCATATTTGTTGCGAAAATCAACAAATTCACCTGATCTGAAGCACATAGCATTATCAGTGACAATCTTGAATGGTACTCCAAACCTGATGATAACATTTTCCAGTATGAAATCCATCACCACCTTACTTGTAGCTCTCTTAGTTGGAATGGCCTCGATCCATTTGGTAAAGTAATCAGTTGCCACCAAAATCCAACTGTGTCCCCCACTTGACTTGTCTGCAATTTCCCCTATGAAGTCAATTCCCTATTGCTGAAATGGAGCATCCACAGTTACAGTTCTAAGGGGTAAAGCACCATCATATCTCAATTTTTCTGAGAATCTTTGGCAAGGGTCACACTTCCTTACTAACCTTTGTGCATCTGAAAAGAGAGTAGGCCACCAATATCCTACTTTGAGAGTCTTATGAGCTATTGTTTGAGCAGTATAATGTCCACCACACAATCCTTTATGCATATCAATCAAAACATTGTTAGCCATATCCTCATCCACACATCTCAGCAGCACACCATTAGGGTTTTTCCAGTATAGCTCACCTTGAACAATAACATACCTGATTGCATGTAACTTTAAAGTCCTCTTTTGACTGTCATTGAAATGGGAAGGACAATTCAGATTTTGCAAGTAGTAGATAATATCCTTGTACCATTCAGATCTTGATACATTTACATTCTCATTTTGGACTGCATTAACTTGGAATGCTTCCAAGTTTGACTGTGCCATCATCTTGGCTAATCCTTGTCCTCTTACCAACTTGGTAATTTGTATGTCTATGTTGAACTCTTGCAGTTTGTTTATCGATCTGCACCTTCTTCCGGTCACCTCCTGTTGAGTGAATATGTCTTTGACTGCTGCATGGGGTACATATGCAATTATATGTGATCCTACCAGGTATGGTCTGAAACTTTTGATGGCTCTGACTAGTGCATATGCCTGTTTTTCCATAATATCATACTTCAACTCAGAAGCCTGCAAGGACATACTGAAGAAAGCAATGGGCTGTTCAAAACCATCTTCATTTTTCTGTAGCAAACATGCAGCAACAGTGTGAAAGGAAGCAAATGAAAATACTTGGAATGGCCTAGAAAAATCAAGAGATTTAAGAACAGGGGCCATCTTGATTGCCTCTTTGATACTCTGAAATGATTCTATTGCTTCACTTTCCCAGTTGACAGTTGCATCTTTCTTCATCATCTTAGAAATGTTCCTTGTGGTTTCTGCAAAGTTGGGAACAAATCTCCTAACAAAATTTATCTGTCCAAAGAAGGACTGAACTCCTTTTACAATTTTTGGCATTTGAATTCTGTCAATAGCAGCCACTCTCTCTGGATCTATCCTAACTCCATCCTTGGAAACAATGTGTCCCAGGAGCTTTCCTTCAACTACCCCAAAGGCACACTTCTTTGGATTTAAAGAAATACCATACTCTAGTGCTCTTATGAAAATCTGCTCTAGATGCAAACAATGCTGCTCTTCCTTCTTTGAATATGCAGTCAAGTCATCCTGATATACAGCCAGGATTGAATCAATCAACCCTGCAAAAGCAACATCCATTGCTCTTTGAAATGTAGCACCTGCATTTGTTAATCCGAATGGCATTCTAACATATACATAAGTTCCCCATGGAGTGGTGAAGGTAGTCTTATACTGTTCTAATTCCTTTACCTTCACCTGATTATAACCTAAAAATCCATCCATCATGGATAAGAGTTCACAACCAGTCACTCTCTGCAACATAGCTTCCATATTAGGCAGTGGATAGTTATCCTTTAAAGAGGATACATTCAAGTTCCTGAAATCAACACAAAGCCTAATATCACCATTCTTTTTTCTGACTGGGACAAGGTTAGACACCCAAGTTGAATGTCTGATTGGCACAATTATTCTAGCTTCCCTAAGCTTTTTAAGTTCTTCTTGCATCTTTGGAGCTAAGGTAGGATTAATAGGCCTTTGCCTCTATCTGAATGGCTTAGCTCCAGGCTTCAATGGGATCTCATGCTGGAATAAATCTTCTCTATAGGCTTTTAGGTCCTCATATGACCAAGCAAAAACATGTTTATACCTTTTCAGTAATGCAATCAACATACTCTTGATGTGTGGTTTGAGCTGTTTACCAATGTATACCTTCCTGGGGACCTGAGATGTCCCCAAATTTATCTCTTCTAAATCTTCCTTATTTGTGGGAGATGTCCTTGTGACCAATTTGTCTCTACTGTCAAAAGCTCTTTCCAAAGCTACTAACCCTCTAGGGATTTTATTAGTCTTCAACTGAATTATCTCCTTCCCCACAAGAGTTTCTTTTCCATCTATAGTCTCTACAAAAGGTTGGAAATCAATTTCTTGATTCTCAAATTCATCTATGCAGTGCAAAAATTTTAACAAATCCCTATCATCATTAAACACTTGCCAACTGCATATATTTTCTGGTACTGCAGGCCTGATTTTAACTTCTACATTTGTAACATCTGACAGAGTGATGTCATCTGGCCTTATTGCAACATTAGCTAAGAAATCAGCCATAACATTCTTTGATCTCTCTACCCAGCCTATTGAAAATGTATTAAATAGTTCAATGGTATCCCAAACAACATGCTTGTATTGTTTCAATCTTTTGTTTTTTGAAGCATACCTATCTCTAATTTGGGATACAATCAGCTCAGAATCCCCAAATACTCTTAGCATTTTGATTCCATGTTTGAGAGCTATATTTAGGCCTAAGATTAAAGCCTCATATTCTGCAATGTTGTTTGTGCAAACAAACCTCAGCAAGAAAGAAAATTTGAGGAGCCTACCAGTTGGAGACAGGAAAACAACTCCAGCTCCAGAGCCTTCTTTTGCACAAGTTCCATCAAAATACATGGTCCATAAACCTTGCTGGTCCAGCTCTTTAATGCAGACATTTTTCTTTTTATCTTCTCTATCATCTAAGACAACCTTGAAGTTATCACAGTCAGTGTTTACAAAGCATATCTATTCCTCTGCTTCTTGGTCTTCCACTGTCTTTGATGATCTCTATTCTCTGATTAGCTTAACATCCCTGCCATTCATTGGAATCATGGCATATGATAGGTCCAGCTGCATATTTCCACCAATTAGTACAGCCCAGCTTCTTGACAGCAACATACCATACTGTGGCTTGATGTCAACCACTGTTATATTCATTTTATATCTCTTTTCAGGAAATGCTGCCAGTTTGAAATCTACATCCTTCATGATTCCAATAACTGGTACCTCTCTGGCATCCATAGCATAACATTTTCCACATGCCTTGTCGATTTTCAATCCAGCTTGTTGCATGATGGCCAAAGGCATGACATTTGTAGATGCTCCAGAGTCAAGCATACAATTTCTGATTATTTTTCCATTTATAACTAGGGATACATAAAATGGTTCCACTTGTGAAGGACACTTTGTCATAGTCACTCCTAAATAGACTTCAGGAGCCTCATCTTCTTCATTATACATGACATGTTTCTCACCCTGGGTCTGAACATTTTGTTTAGCTTGAAAAGGCACCCCTGAAATTAGGGATACTGTCCTATTCTTGATCTCTTCAACCTTCATCAGTTCCATAAGTGGAACAGAGACTTTTACCTGGGAGAGGACTTGAGCTATATCAAATGGAGCATAATTTTGTATAACAGTTGTAGCTTGCTCCATAATCTTATTTTTATCCTGAACTGATTTAGCTTTTACTTTCATAGTTCCCTGATCATCATTTTTGTCTTGGGAACCTTTGCTTTGATCTTCAGCCTGAGGGATTCTGTTTTCTGGTCCTTGGGATTCATGACCTGTTCTATGTCTAAAATTCTGTTTATTATTACCCCACTGTCTTTTTTGTGATTCAATTCCTTTATGACCATGCACTGGCTGACCTGCAGAAACATCCTCTGGTTGACGCAAGCTGCTTATCTGAGCTTTACCTCTGAGATTGTAGTTACTCTTGACTTGAGCAACTGTTGCAGCTATGAAGGCCCTAATTTCCTCATCAGAAGGTCGTTGTAAGTTACTCAGAAAATTGTGTGAGCTCTGAGCATACACATAGCTCTCTTCATTACCTTCATCATAAAATTCCTGTTGACAGGCTTAAATTCCATCATCTGTACTCTCATCAGCATCATAAATGGGGTATCCATTGTTTGTGGACATCATATTAACATCACCATCTTGCACATAATGTGGCTCATTGCATTCATTACAAGATGTAGTATTATCACACAAGGACTGAGCAATCATACACTGTGACTGTGAATGTGGCATCTGACAAATTATACACCATGGAGTATCATCAACAACATTTACAGCTTTCTTTAGAGGATAAGGAGTTTCTTTGACATATTGAGCTCTCTGATTTGTGCTGTTATGTGGGAATATAGGCTTACCATTATGCCAATTGGTATTATAAGGCATATCATGCAATGATGGCCTCTTTTCATGCCTTTGATAGATTTGCCTATCAAGACCTATCCCTTTTTCACTTCTAGCTAGTCTGTAGCTTAGGTCATTAACAACATTTGCCAATTTGTCTATCTTATCTTCAGGGGCAGATGTATTACCTTGAGTGTTCTGAGGCTTGTTTGGATTCTGCAGAATTTTCACATCATCCCTTCTATTTGTCTTGCTTGATGCTTTCCTGTTGTTCTCAATATTTACTGCAATTCTGAAAGCATCCCTGATAGTAGCAGGACTTTTATCTCTTAATCCATATGCAGTTTTTGCATCAAAGGTGTTGATATACAATATTATGCACATAGGTTCATTTGGCCTCATGTGATGTGGCAATTTGTTTAACACTTTAGTAAATCTTGCATTAAAATCTGCAACCTGCTCATTTACAAAAAAGCTAGGGTCAGTTTTGTCACCATATTGCTCCTTGAACATCCTTTTAAAATCATCCCATGATGAAATACTCCGGTCAGGCAGATTCTTATACCATTCCCTTGCCTCATCTACTAAAGATTGCATGAATGACTTCATGAAAACATCCTCATGTTCAACCTCAAAGTTATCCATGACATTTTGAAAAGCTTTTAGATGATCTTCTCGTGACACAGTGTTGTTTCCTGAAAATTTAGGCACCTGCAGCCTTAGATGCTTGTCAATGGGGTTAGGTTACCCAAGAATACCATCAAATACCAGCTGTCTAAATCTATCTAATTGCATGGGCTATCTGTCAAACTGATTAATATTAATATTTCTATTTGCATTCTGGTTTCTTACATTGTTCAGTGGTATCCTAGCATCATTCACATTTTGTCTCTCATCATTATGTTGATGTTGCACTTCATTTCTCTGTCGATGTCTATGCACATTTGCATTCTCAAGGGTAGGAATTGAATTATTTTGGGCAGCCCTTAAAGCTTGCACTTTCTTCCTCAGGTCATCTCTGATTGTTATTGCCTGCTAATATTCGAACTCGGCCCTTAAGCTCCTAATTTTATCAGCTAGTTCTTCCTCACTAGGCCTAGAGGAGGATGGTTTTACCATATTCTGATCTTCATCTTCATCATCCCTCAGAGACTCTGCCTCTTCAAACCTTTCACTAGGGTCTAGAAATGGGCGTTCTTGGAACACCTCTGACCCCTTTCTCACGCTACCACCCTGTTGCCTCTCATATGCACCCTGAATATCAGCTTCTGCATTTGAAAAGTAAGGCACATGTTGTCCTGATGGCCTAGGGTTATCTTGCATATCATCATTTTTTCTGGGGGAACCCTCATGATTGACTGAGATAGCTCCCTTTCTTCTGTACATCATTCTTCTTGTTACTGGTAACTCTTCAAATAAAGGATTTTGTTGGGATCTTCTCCCCTGCATATAAATTTTACTTTGACCGATTGGGAGATTACTTCGGAGTCGCCACCTATTACTAGGAACTATTTTCTTTTGAAAATCAGGGTTCTTTCACAAATCCCCAGCAGAGTCGCCAATTTCTGTTGGTGACTCGGATGGGCACACAGATATTTCACCAGGGAGGACAAAAATAACAATTTTCAAATCACCATCCCCAGTGGAGTCACCATTTTTCTATTGGTTTTTTCCCAGACTGGATGCTTATTCCCAGATTTCCCTACAAGGTAGCCATCAATAATCAACAGGATCTCTGGGCCAGGGGCCAACAGTGTAGGAGATAGACTCTATATTTTATCTCCTCTTCTTCTTCAGGCTCTGCAAAACCTAGGGGGGTATTCCCTACTCAACATCCATGGGGATATGCATACAAAGGCTGGGATGCTGACAGAAAGCAGATAAGTCCTCCTGTAAGTAGACCAAAACTGAAAGATAAGAGCAAAGGGGCTAGCTTTGGGCCTATTTGTAGTTGTAGACAGAGGACTGAGGATCCTAAAACTAATTTTAATGTCCTAAAGGTTGTTTTAGATTTTGATTTTGATTTTAAGTTTGGATGCAAAGCTGGACATGGTTGTAACACACACAAAGCAAGATTGGTGCCTATCCAGGGCCCAGAGTCAGTAGACATACACCTGTGAATGATATGCATGAACAACTAAAACTGGATTTCAGGGGGACACATATGATACCTGCCTTACAGATATCTCCCAATACAAAGTGTTAAGCTATCTATACTTATGGCATCCCTACTGCAGTATACCCTTCTCAATGTTCAATCTGAAAATGGTTTAATCTACCACTTGTGCAGAAGTTAAAAGATCAGACATTCAACACAGGAATTCTATGTTCTAGAATCTCAAACATTCCTTAAATATCTAGACTCAGAAGAAAGATACATGCAATACTAGAGACAGAATTAACAAAACACATGCCAACATAGCATTTCTCATATAAAATTAACCATGAAATCAGTGGATTCATGCAAAAACATACAACAAGAGATACATAGACTCACAAGTTTTTATGGACAGAGTAGCCAAAACCAACTGTATTGTATCACAGAGCCAAAATGTTCAACTTTCAACAACCAAAAAATGAGTAACACTTCCTGCTTATAACAGCCAGAGAAGCATACTCAGAATTAATTACATGGCCTTGACAAAAAATCTGCCAGATACAGTCCTCGGAAGGAATGGCGCTCAGGAAATATTAATGCAGCAGACAAAGGGGGGCCTCGAGCCATGCACCACCATCTGGAAGTCCTCATGCCAAAAATTAGGTACATGACTATTCAACAACTTGCCCATGCCCCTACTATAGTCGCCATTGATGGCTCAACCACCCGCAGTCACTTGAAAACTGTCGCAGTAGTCAAAAAAGAAATTCCCGCCAAAACGTGTTCTATCGCAGTTTCAAATGTGCAGGAAGAATAGTCCCACATTGGTGCCGCGGAGACTCCTTCATTACTTTATAAACACGGCCACTAACATACTAAATGTCGAGCACTTTTGCCGTGCTTGACCCACGGTCCTCATCCAAAGCCCGTCGCCCAGACCCAAGACATCGGCTTGCCTCAAAAACCTCCTGCCGACCTCCGTTGTCTCATCGACCACTACACTACAATTCCCTCCATCGACCAGAGATGCACCATCAGGCCAACCTTCCAAACTTCCACCGATAGCATGAGTCTCTCCGATTGCTACTCCAAACTACCCCATCGGTGTGACTTACACCATCGGAACAACCAAAATCTCCCCAGCTGATCTCACTAGTTACGCTGATAGACATCAGCCTCCCATCTCTGTCGGTATGACCAAAGCCATTGGCTAACCTCAAAAATGCCTATGTAGATACTCAATCTCACTCTGATGGCATTCCACATCCTAGGTCTTCGGCGAGACCATCCACCCTCGGAGCAACAAGAAAATCCCTGGCCAATAGCACAAGCCCTGCTGATGACCACCTTGAACATCCCTCATCGGCCAGACACCTTACATCGGTAGCCCAAAAATTTGCTTCGCCGATAGCCAAACACACGCCAATGACCACTCCAAATCCTCATTGGCATGACACTACCCCATCGGCGGACCCTCCAACGGCTAGCCCGATATAAAACCTCACTTCGATGGCATTCCCCATCGGGGTGACCTACCTCCATCAGCAAACCACAAAAGACTGCTGCCGATATGCCAAAGCTCACCGATGAACACTTGACTTACCCCCATCGGCAAGACACACGCCGATGACACCTCATCAGCCAAACATCCACAGTCGGCCGAACAAGAAACTGCTTCGCCGATAGCATAAAACACACCGATGGCACCATCGGCAAGAACAATCCCGTCGGGGAACAAGAAAAAACCCTCGCCGATGACAATCATTACGCCGATAGTACAAAGTCACAGTGACATACAAAGAACACACCACAATCCCCATCGGTGAGATCAAAACTGTCAGAATAACAAAAAGCTTCCCTCCCGATAGGCAAAGTCTCAGCGATGACACCATCCCTGCCATCAACCTGATCGCCAAAACACCTGCGAGGTCTTGCCGATGGGCAAGAAAATATAGGGTTTAAATGAAGAAACCCTCTAAACATGCAAAATCAACCTCCAGGTCAAAATGAGTGCCAACAGAACGTAAGGCCCCTAAATGATTAACAGAAGCACACATCAACCACTAAGTAATGTCAGTAGATTATGAACTAATCAACGGAGACTTGGGATCATGAATTCTCTGATTTCATCATATCTTTCAAGATGAGTAAAGGTTGTTGTGTAACTTTTATTCTATGTTTGTTTATGACTAACATCATCATCAACATAAATTGGCACTAGAAGGAGGGCCTGAACAAAGAATCATTTTGATGGATGCATATGAGGATAATTGTCAGATTAACATTCCTTTATTTCAAGAAACTTTGAATAGGCAGCTTTATCCTCAAAGTTTATCTAACTTTGGTTTATCCAGTTGTCACAAGATACACTAGACTGTAGAACACAATGAAATTAATTGTCTAACTTTTCTTATAAGGCTGGAGCTCTATTTGAAAGGAATAATATTCTTTATAGATGTGTTTAGGGCTGAAGCCTGGCAGGAAAATGAAGAAATTCTAGAGCAACAAGCAGATGCAACACCAGTAGTTATTAGTTGTCCAGACACTGAAGTGGACCGCTTTAAAGATTTTGAATTTTACTTGTCTAGAAATATACAGTGTAGTCAAATATTAAGTTTATCCACTAATGATGTCCTCATTGAAAGTTGGTGCAGATTACATGACGAAGAGCAATCAAAATGGGATTGTGATGCTTGCTTGGTCATGTTGGAGAAGACTCAAATTCTGGAACAGCAAAGAGAAGCAACACCCCTAATGATTAGTTGTTTAGAAAACACAGTAGCTGAATCAGTTATAGAAGGTAAAGAAGAGGAAACACCTTTCCTTGAGTCATTCTATGGAGAGATTGATAGGAGTTCTCTACTTTATGATAAGGGTGAGGCAGAGTGCAGGTATGAATCTTTTGAAAATTATAGAGAGGAAACCACTTGTCAGGATAAAGTCTTTGATTCTGATCCTATTGCTTTTGATAATGATAGTGAAACATCTTTCCTTGAGTCATTTTATGGTAAAAAGGAGTGGAGACAGGTGGAAGAATTTAAATGCACTGCTGCTGATGAAGTTCCTATGATAGTAACCCAGGGAGTTGTAGAAAAGTGAATAAAGGCTGATTTACTATCTAACTTGTCCAAATTGAATGATCAAAAGAATGTTGCAGGTCAATGGAACTAGATACCTTATTGGATGGAAAATGTGAGTTATTTGATGAACAATTCATGAAAGTTGAAGATGCAGAAAGCTTTGGAATTGTTGTGCATAATCAGATGCCAATCCAAGGTCATTTTGAAAATGAAATAGGGGAGTATTCCTATCAATTGGGAGTTGTTCCACCTTTACAGTTAAATGATTTAGAAGGGATAGATTTATGTATATCAGGTTATGAAAATAAAAATACTCATTTAGATGCTGTTGTGTAGGGATTTAATGAAAACAGTGAGGTGCTGCCTAAAGTCAAGAATCAGACATACATCCAGAATGAGGAGACAAAGCTGGATAAAGATGAAGGATTAATACTTCGAGAGTCATACATCCTTCAATTTGAAGTGAGACTAAATACTGAGCTAAGCAATGAAAGTGCCAAGTCAAATTGAGAACCAGTTGTCAATGAAGAAGCATATTCAACAGGATCAGAAATACATCAGGTTGTATTTCTCCTCTCCACAGTGAATAGTGTTGAATACTATTTTGATTATGTAAATTCAGGAGATAAGACATGCATATGGATTAATCATGAACATGATGAGCTTCCTCAGTTGCTGATAATCAGAGGTTATTTTGTTAAACACAATGAATTGAGATTAGAAGAATATTTTTTAGAATACAAGGATGAATTTTCTAGGATTAGAACCATAACTAGTGCCCTGATGCTCCTGCACAATATAAGGAAGTATGCAAA
The DNA here is from genome assembly GCA_027924645.1 of Cunninghamia lanceolata. NCBI lineage: Eukaryota > Viridiplantae > Streptophyta > Pinopsida > Cupressales > Cupressaceae > Cunninghamia > Cunninghamia lanceolata. Next base: position 11,663,438 of record BSBN01000320.1, read on the forward strand.
TACAGGTGTCTTTGGGTCTTCTCCTGGGTTTTATTTGCCTTGTGGGGTTTGTATATAGTTTGGTAGAGTAGCTGTCTTGTTTCTTTTCTTTGCTTTCTTGTTTTGTTTTTTGTTGTTTCCTTTTGTAGTTAGTTGTTTGTACAGTTTGCTTGGTTTGTTTTGTTTGCTTGTTGAGTTCTGTTTTGGTTAGTCAAGATGATGCAGCTCATCACCCTAAGAAAATAACTAAATTGTTAAGATTCAAGTGATGAGAACAAATTTACATATAGGTTATGACTCATTCTGAGAAGTACTTATGATCAGGTCTGTGATATATTTTCATCAGGGTGCCTTTACTTGACCAAAGTGACTCTTTCACAATGACTCACCTAACAGCCTTGGGTTTGTTGAACACACAAGTATAGGTGTTAAGTGAAAAATCTAAAGGGACTTCCTTGCTACCAATACAATCTCCAACCTAAATCAGCAAGTGACAATACCTTGTACACTAAGCTTACATGATGACATCAGATTTATAGACTATAAAATATTAAAAAATTAGAAAAGAAATAAAATTAGGCCATCTAAGTAACTCTATCGGGGCTATAGATGCCTGCTGGCAGTGGGGCTCTACTTAGGGGGATTGTATAGATAACCTTGCCGGGGCTATGGATGCTTGTTGGCAGCAAGGCTCTATCCAGGTTGGCTATGAGGGATGCTCCCAAACTATGTAGCTTAACATCAGTTACTCATGCTTTCAACTTGCTTTCAAGATGAGGATAATTAATCATTTGCACACACCTGATCCTTTGTTAGCATTGTTGCCATGATGAAAACTTTGTCATTCAGAAAGATTATGATGCTTATACTTAGAAAGAGTTAGAATACTATGTTAGGGTATGTTCACATCACTTGAATCATTAGAATTTTGGTGTTTTCTTTGGTGGTAAGTTGTTGTGTGGTTACACAACACACCCCATTTTGACTTGACAAAATAGGGACCCAACTTTTTGCTTGGCTTGGCTTGTGTTTTCTGCTTGCTGGCGGTCTAGTAAAAGTAAGTCATGTAGATGATCCTGCATAAGGGGACTCGGTAAGTCATCATGATGAGGTCAATTTTTCAAGGTTCATATTTCATGTCAATAACCTCAAGGTTGGATAGAGTACAAAATTTCATGCAGGTTTGCCTTTTGGATCACCCTGATATTCCTTAGGGAACGCGAGTTATGGTGAGTCAAAGTCCTAGTCAAACCTGATATTCCGAGCGGGGGTCATATTTCTTAACATCAGTCATCTTATGAAAGATCACCCTGATCCAATTTTATCACCTGATAAATCATTTATCCAGAGATTTGGATGTCAATTTTAGGTGATAGAAGCATTTACCCGTCAAACAGCTTCATATATTTTGCAGGGGTCATATTTCAAATATCACCCTATCATCTAAATATCACCCCATCACAAAATATCACCCTAAAGATAATATCATGATAGCGTCATGTAATCTCGATAGATAAGAAAATTGACATGATGATGACGTCATCATCCTTTTTACCTCGCGGAGGTATATTTCCAATAGTGACCCTTTCAACATAACATGATGATGATGTCATAGTGCAACAACGATAAGCTAAGTCATTATCCTGATGACGTCATCCTAATATTTTTGAATATCACCCGATATTTCAAATATCACCCTACTACAGAATATCACCCCAGGGCCAATATGATGATGATGTCATCCAACCCCGATGAATAGAGAAAATCACCCTGGCAGTGACATCATCATCCTTTTTATCTCGCAAAGGTATTTTTCCAACGATCGCCCTTTTTAATAACATGATGATGACATCAGCTTATCCCATTCCACAAAGGACCCAATATGACGGTGACATCATCAATCAGCTGGACATCCGGAGCTCATCTATTTTCTAACATCAGTCATCTTTTCTAATATGACTGATCTTTCCTAACATGACAGTGATGTCATTCTGACCCGATATAAAAAGCTTGACATTACCGTGATGTCATCCTATTCGGAGGGTGATATTCCTCAATATCAAGGTCATATTTCTTAACATCACTCGATTTCCTTCAGTATGACCATGATGTCAACCTTTAACATTTTAATGAAGCCCATCCATGATGATGACATCATCATCATATCCCGATCTATGAAGAGAGTCATATTAGTTAATATCCCTCATATTAACTAATGTGCATACCCGGACCCAATAGTTTTATTCAATGGAATTTAGTGAACAAAAGTGCATGCATTGCATATGCATGATCTTATGCATGTGAAAACTAAAAATGTAAGGCTTGCATATCATATGAAGGGTCACATTACCCTTGGAATACAAAAAGAGCTACCGGAAGGTGAAACTATTTGCAAAAATTGACAGAAAATCAAAAATTAGGAATTTTTTTACCTTCCCCTTAGCAGGGTCATAACTCCTAGCTACTGTGTCGGAATTTAAAATTTTTGGACTCATTGGAAAGATAAACTAGTTATCTAGTTTGAGTTGCTCGGTCGCTTAGGCTTAATGCCAGGCACCGACGAAGTCTTGAGCCCTAATTCCGCTCCTAAGGCCTCCAAAAATGTGATTTACCAAGATGTAGAAAATACCGAAAATCATATTTTTGATATTTTTATCAAAAAATCACTCAAATGACCCTGGACCTGATCAGATATTGAGCCATTTTAAGGCCTAATAGCATGTTTTCCAGTCAACAATAGTCACCTGGACCCTCTTGACCACCTATGGAAATTTAATTACGTGAATTTTCACAGATGCTCAATATTCATAACTCGATATGTATAGGTTTGCACATTCACATCTTGATAAAATATAAATGTTTATTTTCCTACTAGTTATTAAGTGAAGCTGATGCATGATTCTTGTCTTTTTATTGCAGGATGTTGAAGCTATTTTGGAGTACGGCTGAAAATTACAGAATTGCTGACACGGAGGCAACCTGAACCAGAGCTGAGGAGGATATTGTCAAATATGTTGTTTGCTAGCTAGATGATGGACTAGGTCAAAGATGCTGGAATATTCTGTGCCAGTTGTGTAGTTGCCAACTGGCAGACACGTGCTATTCATCTGGACTGTTGATCTTAATAGATAAATCCTGACCATAGGTCATTTGTAACCGTTCCTTCACCTTATTCTATAAAAGGTGTAGGGATGTGATAATTTGAGTATTGGAAACTTAATTGAAATCTATTTGCTGAAATATTCAGGGCTCATTTCAAAGTTATTGTATACATATATGTTCTTGCATACTTAATGAATGAGAAGATTGTTTTTATTACAATCCATCATAAATCTTGAGTAATCAGTGTGTGAATTCTATATATATGCTTTGATTTGTTGCGTCCCTTGGAGTGCATATCCGACTGTATATGTTGTCTTCATACCTTTCCTTTGAAGTTAGCATTGACTGTATCTAGTTGTGGAATGTCCTGGTGAACATATGGTTTGATTTCTTCTCTTCGTGACTATATTTGATATATATGTGGCTCAATAGCTGAAGGTTCAACTTTAATTTGAAGTATTTCTTTAAATTTCTTTCAATTTTAGAGCATTTCATCATCATAATTGAAAATAATTGACAATCTTAAGCAAATAATACAAATATGCAGACATCTCATAGATAATTGAATATCATTAGCATATTTGAGCTAAATGCATGTAGTGTTGAAAATATCATGCGAAGAATTGCAAAAATGGTAAAATTCATGCAAATATCAACCTGTAGGCACATTATTTAAGTGAATTCATAGTGCAGATGTAAAATAATTTAGAGATTTATGCAGGGCAGGTAAAAAGAACAGGATATATGGAGAAATATTAATGAACTTTACAGAAATTACTAAAGAACATAAGGCCCCTGAATGATTAACAGGAACACACATCAACCACTGAGAAACATTAGTAGATTATGAACTAATCAACGGAGACTTGGGATCATGAATTCTCTGAATTCATCGTATCTTTCAAGATGAGTAAAGGTTGTTGTGTAACTTTTATTCTATGTTTGTTTATGACTAACATCATCATCAACATAAATTGGCACTAGAAGGAGGGCCTGAACAAAGAATCTGTGGATTTTCTGCAAATATTTCATAATTTGAGGTTAATGTCTGCAAATATCTCTTATCTAGGAGGTTTTTACTGTATCTTTACAAAGATCTAGCTCAAAGCTTTAAAGATTCATTGAATTTTCAGAGCTTTCAAAGTTTTATTCTGAGATGTGATAGATCTCATTAAAATTTCAAAATTCTAAAAAAAAAAATTGAAAATAGAGTCTCATTTTGATGGATGCATATGAGGACAATTGTCAAATTAATATTCCTTTATTTCAGGAAACTTTGAATAGGCAGCTTTATCCTCAAAGTTTATCTAACTTTGGTTTATCCAATTGTTGCAGGATACACGAGACTATAGAACATAGTGAAATTAATTGTCTAACTTTTCTTATAAGGTTGGATCTCTATTTGAAAGGAATAATATTCTTTATAGATGTGTTCAGGGCTGAAGCCTGGCAGGAAAATGAAGAAATTCTAGAGCAATAAGTAGATGCAGAACCAGAATTTATTAGTTGTCGAGACACTGAAGTGGACTGCTTTAAAGATTTTGAATTTTACTTGTCTAGAAATATACAGTGTAGTCAAATATTAGGTTTATCCACTGATGATGTCCTGATTGAAAGTTGGTGCAGATTACATGACAAAGAGCATTCAAAAAGGGATTGCGATGCTTGCTTGGTCATGTTGGAGAAGACTCGAATTCTGGAATAGCAAAGAGAAGCAACACCCCTAATGATGAGTTGTTTAGAAAACACAGTAGCTAAATTAGTTATGGAAGGTAAAGAAGAGGAAACACCTTTCCTTGAGTCATTCTATGGAGAGATTGATAGGAGTTCTCTACTTTATGATAAGGGTGAGGCAAAGTGTAGGTATGAATCTTTTGAAAATTATAGAGAGGAAACCACTTATCAGGATAAAGTCTTTGATTATGATCCTATTGCTTTCGATAAGGATAGTGAAACATCTTTCCTTGAGTCATTTTATGGTAAAAAGGAATGGAGACAGGTGGAAGAATTTAAATGCACTGCTGCTGATGAAGTTCCTATGATAGTAGCCCAGGGAGTTGTAGAAAAGAGAATAAATGCTGATTTACTATCTAACTTGTCCAAATTGAATGATCAAATGCAAGAATGTTGCAGGTCAATGGATAACTTACTGGATGGAAATTGTGAGTTATTTGATGAACAATTCATGAAAGTTGAAGATGCAGAAAGCTTTGGAATTGTTGTGCATAATCAGATGCCAATCCAAGGTCATTTTGAAAATGAAATAGGGGAGTATTCCTATCAATTGGGAGTTGTTTCACCTTTATAGTTAAATGATTTAGAAGGGATAAATTTTTGTATATCAGGTTATGAAAATAAAAATACTCATTTAGATGCTGTTGTGCGGGGATTTAATGAAAACAGTGAGGTGCTGCCTAAAGTCAAGAATCAGACATACATCCAGAATGAGGAGACAAAGCTGGATAAAGACGAAGGATTAATACTTCAAGAGTCATACATCCTTCAATTTGAAGTGAGACTAAATACTGAGCTAAGAAATAAATGTGCCAAGTCAAATGGAGGACCAGTTGTCAATGAAGAAGCATATTCAACAGGATCAGAAATACATCAGGTTGTATTTCTCCTCTCCACAGTGAATAGTGTTGAATACTATTTTGATTATGGAAATTCAGGAGATAAGACATGCATATGGATTAATCATGAACATGATGAGCTTCCTCAGTTGCTGATAATCAGAGGTTATTCTGTTAAACACAATGAATTTAGAATACAAGAATATTTTTCAAAATACAAGGATGAATTTGCTAGGATTATAACCATAACTAGTGCCCTGATGCTCCTACACAATATAAGGAAGTATGCAAATACAGTTGTCTTTGGGTCTTCTCCTGGGTTTTATTTGCCTTGTGGGGTTTGTATATAGTTCGGTAGAGTAGTTGTCTTGTTTCTTTGCTTTGCTTTCTTGTTTTGTTTTCTGTTGTTTCCTTTTGTAGTTAGTTGTTTGTACAGTTTGCTTGGTGTGTTTTGTTTGCTTGTTGAGTTCTGTTTTGGTTACTCAAGATGATGTAGCTCATCACCCTAAGAAAATAACTAAATTATTAAGATTCAAGTGATGAGAACAAATTTACATATAGGTTATGACTCATTCTAAGAAGAACTTATGATCAGGTCTGTGATATATTTTCATGAAGGTGCCTTTTCTTGACAAAAGTGACTCTTTCACAATGACTCACCTAACAGCCTTGGGTTTGTTGAACACACAAGTATAGGTGTTAAGTGAAAAATCTAAAGGGACTTCCTTGCTACCAATACAATCTCCAACCTAAATCAGCAAGTGGCCATACCTTGCACACTAAGCTTACATGATGACATCATATTTATAGACTATAAAATATTGAAAAATCAGAAAAGAAATAAAATTAGGCCATCTAAGTAACTCTACCGGGGCTATAGACACCAGCTGGCAGTGGGGCTCTACTTAGGGGGATTGTATAGATAACCTTGTCGGGGCTATGGATGCCTGCTAGCAGCATGGCTCTATCCGGGTTGGCTATGAGGGATGCTCCCAAACTATGTAGCTTAACATCAGTTACTCATGCTTTCAACTTGCTTTCAAGAGGAGCATAATTAATCATTTGCATACACCTGATCCTTTGTTAGCATTGTTGCCATGATGAAAACTTTGTCATTCAGAAAGATTATGATGCTTATACTTAGAAAGAGTTAGAATACTATGTTAGAGTATGTTCACATCACTTGAATCATTAGAATTTTGGTGTTTTCTTTGGTGGCAAATTGTTGTGTGGTTACACAACACACCCCATTTTGACTTGACAAAACAGGCACCCAACTTTTTGCTTGGCTTGGCTTATGTTTTCTACTTGCTGGCGGTCTAGTAAAAGTAAGTCATGTAGATGATCCTACATAAGGGGACTGGGTAAGTCATCATGATGAGGTCAATTTTTCAAGGTTCATATTTCATGTCAATAACCTCATGGTTGGATAGACTACAAAATTTCATGCAGGTTTGCCTTTTGGATCACCCTGATATTCCTTAGGGAACGAGAGTTATGGTGAGTCAAAGTGCTGGTCAAACCTGATATTCCGGGGGGGGTTATATTTCTAAACATCAATCATCTTATGAAAGATCACCCTGATCCAATTTTATCACCCAATAAATCATTTATCCAGAGATCTGGACGTCAATTTTAGGTGATAGAAGCATTTACCCGTCAAATAGCTTCATATATTTTGCGGGGGTCATATTTCAAATTGTATACGCCTAAAAATGACACAAATCATCCTAAATAAATATTCTAAATATTTATTCCATTCTTCTACCAATTAAATAAATATTCTAAATTTATTTAATCAATTCACTATCCCATAATTAAATAAATTCTATTTATTTAATTAAAATTCTTCTATTTGTCCTTCACAATTAAATAATCATAAATTATTTAATTTAAGCCTAATTCCTCTATCCTAAAGTTCTAAATTCTAAAAATCCACATCACCTTTACACATCACCTTTTCCACCTCACCTTGTCCACCTCATCAGGTTGCACATGTAATTAAATATATTTAATATTTAATTGCCTTATTTTCCCTCACCCACATGGCCTATTTCTTCTCCAATCAGAGGTCAGTTAACCAATCAATCAAATCTGTTAACTAACCTGTCAGTTGAGTCAAATCCTCAATCAATCCAGTCAGTTCCACAATCCACTCTTCTAACTGATCAGTCAATTCTGTTAACAGACCAGTCAATGGAGTTAACTCTCCAATCAGTTTTGTCACATCCCCTCTTTCATGATGGAGCTGGGACACTTGTCACATTTCTATTGGTTGCACATTCCTCAACCATCCTCAGCCGTCGATCTTCATATCTCCTCTCAACCGTTGATTCCCATTCTCCCAAGTCTATAAATGAAGCTTCATCCTCCCATTCTAATCATCTAGGCTTTTGACATCGTTACTCTGCAGAAATATCACCAGCGCGCCTTTGGCACCCACTTGTCATCTACAAGCTTGAGATCACCATTGTTGCATTGGAGCTCACCTTCATTGCATATCACACCATAGCCGTTCACCATCGACTTCCTCAAACAGCTTTAAAAGATTGCACTCTCTGAGGGCTCATCTCATCTGCGAAAGGACGACTCGTGATAGGCGAACAACAGAAGTTTCGAAACGGAAGAGGTTTGCTGTGTTTGTTCATTGCTTTGTTTACTTGAATCTTCTTTGTTTCACTATTCTGTTGATGTTTGGGTCATCTATTATTCATTTGATTGATCACCATTTTACCCTCACATTTTTGGCGCCCACCGTGGGGGAATACCAGATTGAGCACAGCCTCAACCTTGCAAGAATGCCCTTGTCTCCTCGCTCCTTTGGCCAGCCCAAGCATCAACCCAGGCATTTTCCAAAGCCCTCTGCTCCTCCTATAACTCCTGCAAACCCCTTTGTAAAATGGGGGACCTTATCTGATGAATCAGAGGAGCGAAATCTCTTGCAATGGCTTTATGCCGAAGAAGAAAACACACCCCAAGATTCACCCAGACTCCCTACAAAACTCTATGGACGAGGTGAGACCATCTTGCACAGGATGGGATATGAAGGACAAGGCCCTATCGGCCTCAGAAAAGAAGGGATCATCGAACCTATACAACCTTCTTCCTCCTCTTTGGCTAGAAACACCACTGGCTTGGGATACAAAGGCAAGGGTACAGCCAAGGAAAATGCCTGTCTTGTGGAGACAATCCAAACACTCCAAGTGGACAGTGACACAGATTCAGATGATTCCAATGAGTATGAGTGGGACGAGCTAACGGAGCACTCCTACAACAATAAAGAGGTTGACACCATCCAAACTCTTAGCCCTTACCATGAGAGACAAACGCAACGGGACAGACCACTGGAGTCTGATTTGCCCCTCCCTGAGAGTATGGCTTTCGAGGAAAGTTTTGATTCCATTGCAATAAACAACTTGGAGGAAAGTACCCCCCAGAACACTACCCCCACCTATGCTCCTAGTATTTCCATCCACACTATCAATGAATCAGGTCTTTCATCCGACTCCCTTCCCCTCTTGCACCCTGAGCTTATTGACTGGGATCTGCAAGGAACCCCCCAATTAGATATGTTCCAGAACGATGATGCCTACATTGACTATATGGGACTTAGAGATCACTTACCAAAAGGGGATCATAAAGCCGGTTTCGCTATCAAACATAATACTGTAGCTTACTTCGGGGAGGGTGCCAAGCCTTCTAGTCGCAAAAATATAAAGATCAAAAAGGGATCTGACGGTGAAAACCGCCGTGCGGTAGTGTCAGATCATAAAACAGTAAAAAGAAAAGACGTATCTGAAGGTGAAAACCCAACTGTGGCACCTGACGATGGAATGCTTGACACCCTCCCAAGTGATATGTATCAAGAAAGGTCACAGATCGTGGTGGAGCCAACAGAGCCAGTGAACATTGGAACCGAAGAGCAGCCTAAGATTATCCACTTTGCAAAATCTCTCACGCTGCCTGAGAAAACTAGGTTTGTACTATTCTTTAAAAAGAAGAGAGGCAGCTTTGCTTGGTCATATGCCGACATGCCAGGTTTGGACCCAAACCTGATCCTACATCACTTGCCATTGGATCCAGGGGTGAAGCCCGTAAAGCAAAAACTGAGAAAGATGCATCCTCATATAGCCCTTCTGGTCAAGGAAGAACTTAAGAAATTGCTAGATGTGGGGTTCATCAGAGCCATAGAATATCCTGAATGGATATCAAACATTGTGCCGGTATCTAAACCGGATGGCCGAGTTCGACTATGCAATGATTTTCGAGACTTAAACAAGGCGTGCTGCAAAGATGACTTTCCGTTGCCAAACATAGACATCATAGTCGACCTTACAGCAGGACATACAATGTTATCACTCATGGACGGATTCTCCGGGTATAACCAAATCAAAATAGCACCTAAGGATCAACACAAAACAACTTTCACTTGTCCATGGGGTACCTTTGGCTGGAATGTCATGCCATTTGGGCTGAAAAATGCAGGTGCTACATATCAGCGGGCCATGACAACTATATTTCATGACATGATGCATGTGACTATGGAAGACTATGTTGATGATATCTTGGCAAAATCACTCACCAAGGACTCACACCTGGACACATTAGAAAAAGTCTTCCAACGATTGGATCAATTCCAAGTAAAACTGAACCCGAAGAAATGTGTGTTTGGGGTCACATCAGGCAAGCTGCTAGGCTTCATCGTGTCAGCAAATGGCATAGAGGTAGACCCGGCCAAGGTCAAAGCAATCATGGACATGCCTCCGCCCAAAACTCTAACACAGTTGAGATCCTTATAGGGCAAGCTACAGGCCATCCGCAGGTTCATCTCACAGCTGGCAGACAAGTGCCATCCTTTCAGCCATCTCCTACATAAGAACGTTCCATTTAAATGGGATGAGAAGTGAGAAGAGGCATTCAACAAGCTCAAGGAGTACCTCATGAATCCTCCTATACTCATGCCTCCGATCCAAGGAAAACCTTTGATTCTCTACATATCTGCTACACCTACTGCTCTTGGGGCTCTCCTAGCGCAGCAAGACTATGAGAACAAGGAAAGAGTTGTGTACTACATCAGTCGAACCTTAGTGGGCTACGAGTTGTAGTACTCACAGGTGGAACGTTCATGCCTTGCGGTGGTTTTTGCCTCACAAAAACTCTGACACTACATGTTCGCACATCCTGTCAAACTCATTCCCAAGATCGACCCACTAAAATATCTTCTCAGCAAAGCAGCTCTCACAGGTCGACTAGCCAAATGGGTTATGCTTCTTAGCGAATATGATATAGAGTATGTGGACAGAAAAGCCATCAAGGGGCAAATCATCGCTGACCAACTAGCTGAGGCACCGTTACAGGACACTTCACCAATGCAGTTTGAGTTCCCCGATGAGTCTTTATTCACTCTGTCAACATCTCCTTGGAAACTCTACTTCGACGGGTCTTACACCAACCATGGATCGGGGGCAGGTATCTTGTTTATCACTGCCCAAGGTGACACAATTCCAAAGTCCTACAGGTTGTTATTTCCATGCACTAACAATATAGCGGAGTATGAGGCTTTGGTAATTGGTCTCAAGATGGCCACTGAGTGGAAAATCCAAGCACTATGTGTCTACGGTGATTCTCAGCTTGTCATAAACCAGGTCAATGACGAGTATCAAACCAAAGATGAGAAGCTCATCCCATACAAACGGATGGTCGATGACCTCAAAGCACATTTTGGGACCATCTCGTTTGAGCAAATACCCAGGATAGAGAACAAAGCAGCCGATGCAATGGCGACCATAGCCTCTCTTCTTGAGATACCTAAACATGAGTCACGGTATGAGTTCTTAGTAGAAACAATTCGACAACCGGCTTATGATCTCCTCGAAACCCATTCCATTTGCCACCTAGTAGGATCTGATTCGCCTTGGTACGGTAAGACCTACACTTACCTCAAGGACAATATCCTTCCTTTGGACCTCTCTTCCAACCAAAAATGAACTTTCATCTGACAAGCCTCCTGTTACACCATTATCGCCAATACCCTTTACCGACGTGGTCTGGATGGTACTTTACTCCGTTGTCTAGAACAAGAAGAATCTGTAACTGCCTTGGAGACGTGCACGAAGGGATCTGCGGAACACACTCCAGTGGTCCTTCCTTAGCTAAGAAACTCATGCGTTTGGGTTATTACTGGCCCAATATGGAAATGGATTCATATCAGTTTGTCAAAAAGTGCAAACAGTGCCAGATACATGGGAACCTGATTCATGCACCTGCTCAGGAGTTGAGACCTCTAACGACACCCTGGCCCTTTTGCCAGTGGGGACTTGACCTCGTGGGAAAGATTCATCCGCCTTCTTCCAACGGCCATAAATTCATCATAACCGCCACTGAGTACTTTACAAAGTGGATTGAAGCCGTTCCCCTATCAACCGTCATAGGAAAGCAAATTTCCTCTTTCATTCTGAATTACATTATCTGCCGATATGGCATCCCTTCATCCATCATAACGGATAATGGGAGACCCTTCAAAAATCAGGATGTCCAGGAACTTTGTGAGCATTTTAAAATCCAACATCGTTTCTCCACTCCATACTATCCCCAAGGTAACGGCCAAGTTGAGGCATCGAACAAAACCATTCTGAAAATCCTAAAGAAGACTGTCAATGAAGCTGGTCGCGATTGGTATGTCCAACTCAATCCCGTTCTGTGGGCCTATAGAACCAGCATACGCACTCCCACAGGTGCTACACCCTACGCCCTCGTCTATGGTTCTGAAGCCATCCTTCCCATTGAGGTCGAACTCCCATCCCTTCGGGTGTCGTTGAAAGGTCTCATATCAGATGAAGAGTACAGAGTCTCCAGACTACAAGAGCTAGAACTGCTAGAGGAAAGGCGCCAAAAAGCTTTTGATCATCTCAAAGCCTATCAACAGATGATGTCAAGAAGCTACAACCACAAGGTTAGACCAAGATGCTTCAAGGTTGGGGACCTCGTCCTAAAAGAGAACCCTCGCAATCAGCAGGACAGAGAAAAGAAAGGTAAGTTCAAGCCTAACTGGCTTGGACCCTATATAATTGTAGCGGCTTACGGATCGGGGGCATATCAGTTGGCCACATCAGAAGGTGAGTTGTTTGGTGATCCAATCAACAGAATGCACCTTTGCCGGTTCTATACTTAAGAGAACCCCAATGCAAGGGGGCACAATAAAGTCAAAAATCAAAAAAAATAGAAAGCATACAAAAAAATCATCCTTTGGTGAAAACCTGGCAAACAGGCGCCTTGGATAGGTATCATGAGGAAAACCTGGCAATCAGGCGTCATGTTACTTTCTAGCTTCTCATGCAAATAAAAGCAAGTGATGAAAACCTGGTAAACAGGCGTTAGTTGTGACAAACCGCATTCTCCATCTTTGGGAATCCAATCACCTTGAGCCCATTCTCCCTTTATTTTCCCCATTCGACCCATATCCATCCCACAATAAACACTTGACAGTTACCTATCGTGGCTTGATACTCACCTTGTGGCCTTGTCGACCAAGGTTTTGTCCCATACCGTCTCCTCAATGTAAGCCTAGTGTAGTGTCTCTCGTTGGTGTCTATGGTCCGAATCCATGAACTACGTTGCCTCTGCATCGTCACGTAGGCAAGGCCATTATTCTAATGCACCCCCGAGGCTTCCATTTCTTCCCTTTGTCCCATTCGTCCCCTTTCTTGTCTTCATTCTTTTCGTCTTTCTTCTAGTCCATCCATGGTCCATTAGGGTTTACCCCGAACTACGTTGCCTCTGCGTCGTCACGTAGGCAAGGCCATTTAGCAATGAGCCCCCGAGGCACTAGGTCAGTCCATTAGGGTCCGTCTCCCCAATAAGGATTGTGCAATCTTCTCACCAAGAAAGCAAATGCAAGCAGAACCTGCGCCTCAAGCAGAAATCTTGACTATGAGCATCTTAACCTATCCAACGCAAAGCAAATACCCAAGGTCTTCTAAACAATTTTATGCAAATTAAGGCAAGAGCTAAACACATATCAACGCAAATATGCTTTGTAGATCATAAACATGGTTAACAATTCGAGTCCTGATTTTTGCTATCATACCCTCCTATGCTACTCAAGGATGCCAAAAGCTAGAGATGCTATGATGGGGGCATGATTACTTTCTTTGTTTGTTGTTTGTGGATTAAACTTTAGTAATGTGAAGCCTTGTCTAAGGACATGATCGGCAAAAGATCATCGAGGACATCAAAGGTCTTACAGGAACGGGGGCAATCCTTGCTTGTTGAAGCACAAGAAGTACTCAGGTCATCTAGATTCAATTTTGACTAGATGCTTGTATTAACTTGCTAAATCACAATCCATGTAAGCGGTACTCAGGTCATCTCGGTTCAATTATACCTCGATGCTTGTATTCACTTACAACATTTCAGAAAAGTACCAAAAACAAAATGCCCAATGATGAAATAAAGCAATCTAAAAGCAAAGCATCCGTCCTATATCCATATACACATCCATACAATCCTCATTATTCGAACTATGCAAAGTAACGATATCAAGAAAAGTTTCTAGGTCATTCTATCACAACCATTCTTCTATCCATCATGTCATTCTTATGTCGATAGAGTACATTTGGACATCACAAAAACAAGGCATATAGGAGCATATCATATCATTCGTAGGACTAGTCATGCACATGATTAGGTTAGTCAAGTCCACCATCCAATGCATTAGGTCACCAATACATCTGCATCGCATCACATCTCAAAAGCACAGAAAACCACAAAACAACATAGCTAAGTGCATCACATATATAGTTACATCACCACATAGTACTCATGTTACAACTGCATACATTCAAAGCATTACATCATATAAACATCCAGTAGCATCTCATATATCTATGCAGCATCATAACATAGAAATCATGTTACATACACACACATTTGCATTAGCTCATTTAGACATCACATATATAGTTTCATCATAACATAGAAATCATGTTCCATATCCACACATTTGCATTAGATCATATAGACATCACGTACACAGTTGCATCATCACATATAAGTCATCTCACATTTGGCATACATTTGTAACATTAAAACATATAGACATCACATAGCCGCATATCAAAATGTATCTCATATAACATCAGGTAGACTATCTAACTATGCAATAGATCGCATCATACAGTAGAAGTAATTCACCATCTCATAACACATGCAATAGATACACAAAGCTACATCATCATATATACTATCATATAAAAGAGGTCCAAATGTACAATATCACCATCTCTCTCAAACTCAAAGTGTCATATACAATATACGTCCAAATGGCCCCTGTGCTGCCTCTGCCTATCCTAGCCCCTGCTGCTGGGGCACCTGCTACTGTGGTACCTGCTGCTGGGGCACCTGCGGCTGTGGTACCTGCTGCTGTGGTACCTGCTGGGGTGGTGGCATCTGTGCCTGCTGAGGCACCTGCTGCTGTGCCTCCGCCTGTCCTGGCACTACCTGCCCAGCCTGATCTATCCTCCTCCACTGCCTCGGCCTCTCTGTAGCTCGGCCACCTCATCGTCCTCGTCCTCCTCTAGCTCCCCTCTGACCTAGGCCAGCCTCTCCCTCCTCCTCTGAGTCCGCCTCGTCAATACGAGGCACCAGCATGCCGGGTCCTGAATATCTCGGGAAAGGATGTGTAGTGATCCAGTCCTCGTACTCCTGTGTGACCCCCGCATCTGCTATCTCTCTCTGCATGTCCCATGCCACATAAGGCAACTGCTGGAACTCTGCCAGAGCCTCCTCATAAGAAGCCATCGACCCCCATCGGACCCTCTCTGCATGTGTCCGTGCAAACATGGCCTGTCCCTGTGGCATGCCCTGTCTCCTGCCGAACTGTCTCAACACTCAGCCCACCATCTATCTCTCCAGTATGTGCCGTGTCCAGCCTATCAACCACCTGGTCTGGAAGCAGTAAGGTAGCTCATCTCCCTCATCATCCCAGGGCTCGCAGTCCAGATATGGTCGCCAGACGACCACATCTACCCCATCCAACGTGTGCCTCCAATACTCTAGCTTCCCCAGCCTGTGCTGGGAAATCTCTCCTGCATAGCCATAGCTGTATGGCTCTCCTCTCTGCCTAGCAAAGACGCACATCGGCCTGGTCACCGCTATGTGCTCCCACAGCCAGAACTGTAACAGCAACACCCCAGCCGATAGACTCGTGCTGCGGTGGTACACCACCTGATGCATGTCATGATAAAGGTGGGCCAGTACGCAGGGTCCCCACGCATATCGGATGCCCTCAGTCAGCATCCGCTCCATGATCCTACCCCATCCAATGGGGAACCCATGCGATCTCCTGTCCGGGCATACAACGCCCCCAATCAGTCTAGCAACTATCCCAAGGAAGTAGTCGTAACAGTCATAGATATCCTGCCACGGGATGACCTGTCCCACCAGCTCGGGATCATCAAATACTCACTGACACTCGGTGAGTCCCGCGTCCCGCTGTGTGTCATACTCCACTAACTCGCCTACTACGGGCAAGTGCAGTATCCTGTAGACATCCTCCAGCGTCACGGTCATCTCTCCAGTAGGGAAGTGGAAGGTCCCATCCTCGCTGTGGAATCTCTCCACGGCAGCTGTCAGTAGTCCTCTGTTCGCCCGCACCTCGGGCATGAAGCAAACGTAATCCAAGCCCATGGCACCAAGCGCCACTCTGTCAGCCTCCGTCAGCATATATCTCTGCAATAGAGGCATAGAGAATGTCTCCCTCAACTGTAGCGTCTCTCGTATCTCCTCCTGCAAGCATGCAAAGCAAGGCGTCAGTCTCAAGCTGCATATACCATACTCAACATATCTACTGCACTATATCAACTAAACTTAGCATTTCAAATTGATCAATACAGCACACTACATCTCTTGACTAGATTCCTGCAATCTCGGAGATAGCTCATCGATTCCTGCGTCAAACAGGACGCTAATCGAATCAATTTGGCTAAGTAATTTGCCATCCCAAGCAAATGCGCCACTACAGGTGGTGAAAGCACCGTTTCTGGTATATGCGCCGCAGGAAGCAACATATGCGCTGCGAAATACATATGCACCGCTTCAATGCACGTATGCGCCGTTCTAACACATGCGCCGTAGAACTCCACGCATGCGCTGCGAAATTACGCATGCGCCGCAAGAATCCACATTTGTGCAACTTTATCAAATGCGCTGCTACATTTCACATATGCGCGGCAGAAATACAAAAATGCCGCCAAATTACGAAAGCACAGGTAGAATACACAAAAGCGCAACTTTTACACATGCGCCGCTGAAACCGACATATGCACCGTGAAAATACAAAAGCGCAGCTTCGCGAGGCATATGCGCGGTTCTGCGTTTCGGCGCATCTATTTCACCTATTTTCTACGTGCATTTATGACGCCTAAAATCGACACTAGGAGAAATTTTTTGAAGCACATACCGGGGGTCCTGCCTCTGTTGGCCGCCTGAATCGTCGGACTCGCTTGAATCGGTGCTCCTCGCGTGGTATATCTGCTGCTCTGGCTGCCATGCTGCTCTAAGTTTGCTCTGAGCCCTCTTTCTCCAATCCAGATCAACCAAGTGTGCAAATGACTATTCTTGTGGCCCCAGCCCATATTTATAGCCTCCAAACCCTAATTCTGGCTAGGTGATGACTGTGACTACTTCCCGTGTCTATTTTTCCTCCCATTTTCTTCCCGCATCCCTGACCGCGTCCCTTTTCCTCCAACCTATCCTCACCCCTTCTTCGTCGTGAGATCGTCCGTCTCCAAAACTTTCACCATTTTTCCCGTCCAATCTCCCGAGGGGGCATCCTATCGTCATTTAAACTTGTACCAGGGGCAAACTGGGGCATGTATCATCATCAGACTATCAACTTCTTTGAAGCAACGCTGTAAACTGCATTGCATCAAAGAGGGGCAAAATGTATACGCCTAAAAATGACACAAATCATCCTAAATAAATATTCTAAATATTTATTCCATTCTTCTACCAATTAAATAAATATTCTAAATTTATTTAATCAATTCACTATCCCATAATTAAATAAATTCTATTTATTTAATTAAAATTCTTCTATTTGTCCTTCACAATTAAATAATAATAAATTATTTAATTAAGCCTAATTCCTCTATCCTAAAGTTCTAAATTCTAAAAATCCACATCACCTTTACACATCACCTTTTCCACCTCACCTGATTTCCTTCAGTATGACCGTGACGTCAGTCTTTCACATTTTAACGAAGCCCATCCATGATGATGACATCATCATCATATCCTGATGTATGAAGAGAGTCATATTAGTTAATATCCCTCATATTAACTAATGTGCATACCCGGACCCAATAATTTTATTCAATGGAATTTAGTGAACAAAAGCGCATGTATTGCATATACATGATCTTATGCATGTAAAAACTGAAAATGTAAGGCTTGCATATCATATGAAGGGTCACATTACCATTGGAATACAAAAAGAGCTACCAGAAGGTGAAATTATTTGCAAAAATTCAAAGAAATTCAAAAACTAGGAATTTTTTTACCTTCCCCTTGGCAGGGTCATAAATCCTAGCTACTGTGTCAGAATTTAAACTTTTTGGACTCATTGGAAAGATAAACTAGTTATCTAGTTTGAGTTGCCCATTTGCTTAGGCTTAATGCCAGGCACTGACAAAGTCTTAAGCCCTAATTCCGATCCTAAGGCCTCCGAAAATGTGATTTACCAAGATGTAGAAAATACCGAAAATCATATTTTCGATATTTTTATCAAAAAATCACTCAAATGACCCTGGACCTGATCAGATATTGAGCCATTTTAGGGCCTGATAGCATGTTTTCCAGTCAACGATAGTCACCCAGACCCTCTTGACCACCTATAGACATTTAATTATGCGAATTTTCATAGATGCTCAATATTCATAACCCGATATGTATAGGTTTGCACATTCACAGCTTGATAAAATATAAATGTTTATTTTCCTGCTAGTTATTAAATGAAGCTGATGCTTGATTCTTGTCTTTTTATTGTAGGATGTTGAAGCTATTTTGGAGTACGGCTGAAAATTACAGAGTTGCTGACACGGAGGCAACCTGAACCAAAGCTGAGGAGGCTATTGTCAAATATGTTGTTTGCTAGCTGGATGATGGACTACGTCAAAGATGCTAGAATATTCTGTGCCAGCTGTGCAGTTGCCAACTGGCAGACACGTGCTATTCATCTGGACTGTTGATCTTAATAGATAAATCCCGACCGTAGGTCATTTGTAACCGTTCCTTCACCTTATTCTATAAAAGGTGCAGGGATGTGATAATTTGAGTATTGGAAACTTAATTGAAATCTATTTGCTGAAATATTCAGGGCTCATTTCAAAGTTATTGTATACATATATGTTCTTGCATACTTAATGAATGAGAAGACTGTTTTGATTACAATCCATCATAAATCTTGAGTAATCAGTGTGTGAATTCTAGATATATGCTTTGATTTGCTGCGTCCCTTGTAGTGCATATCAGTCTGTATATGTTGTCTTCATACCTTTCCTTTGAAGTTAGCATCAACTGTATCTAGCTGTGGAATGTCCTGGTGAACATATGGTTTGATTTCTTCTTTTCATGACTTTACTTGATGTATATGTGGCTCAATAGCTGAAGGTTCAACTTTAATTTAAAGTATTTCTTTCAATTTCAGAGTATTTCATCATCATAATTGTAAATAATTGACAATCTTAAGCAAATAATACAAATATGCAGACATCTCGTAGATAACTAAATATCATTAGCATATTTGAGCTAAATGCATGTAGTGTTGAAAATATCATGCAAAGAATTGCAAATAATGGTAAAATTCATGCAAATATCAACCTGTAGGCACATTATTTGAGTGAATTCATAGTGCAGAGGTAAAATAATTTGGAGATTTATGCAGGGCAGGTATAAAGAATAGGATATTTGGAGAAATATTGATGAATTTTATAGAAATTACTTAAGAACGTAACGCCCCTGAATGATTAATAGCAACACACATCAACCACTGAGTAACGTCAGTAGATTATGAACTAATCAACGGAGACTTGGGATCATGAATTCTCTGAATTCATCGTATCTTTCAAGATGAGTAAAGGTTGTTGTGTAACTTTTATTCTATGTTTTTTTATGACTAACATCATCATCAACATAAATTAGTGCTAGAAGGAGGGCCTGAACAAAGAATATGTGGATTTTCTGCAAATATTTTATCATTTGAGGTTAATGTCTGCAAATATCTCTTATCTGGGAGGTTTTGACTATATCTTTACAAAGATCTAGCTCAAAGCCTTAAAGATTCATTGAATTTTTAGAGCTTTCAAAGTTTTATTCTGAGATGTGATAGATCTCGTTAAAATTTCAAAATCCTAAAAAAAAAAATTGAAAATAGAGTCTCATTTTGATGGATGCATATGAGGACAATTGTTAGATTAACATTCCTTTATTTCAAGAAACTTTGAATATGCAGCTTTATCCTCAAAGTTTATCTAACTTTGGTTTATCCAGTTGTCGCAGGATACACTAGACTATAGAACACAGTGAAATTAATTGTCTAACTTTTCTTATAAGGTTGGAGCTCTATTTGAAAGGAATAATATTCTTTATAGATGTGTTCAGGGCTGAAGCCTGGCAGGAAAATGAAGAAATTCTGGAGTAATAAGTAGATGCAGCACCAGAAGTTATTAGTTGTCGAGACACTGAAGTGGACCACTTTAAAGATTTTGAATTTTACTTGTCTAGAAATATACAGTGTAGTCAAATGTTAGGTTTATCCACTGATGATGTCCTGATTGAAAGTTGGTGCAGATTACATGATGAAGAGCATTCAGAAAGGGATTGTGATGCTTGCTTGGTCATGTCGGAGAAGACTCGAATTCTAGAACAGCAAAGAGAAGCAACACCCCTAATGATGAGTTGTTTAGAAAACACAGTAGCTAAATCAGTTATAGAAGGTAAAGAAGAGGAAACACCTTTCCTTGAGTCATTCTATGGTGAGATTGATAGGAGTTCTCCACTTTATGATAAGGGTGAGGCAGAGTGCAGGTATGAATCTTTTGAAAATTATAGAGAGGAAACCACTTGTCAGGATAAAGTCTTTGATTTTGATCCTATTGCTTTTGATAAGGATAGTGAAACATCTTTCCTTGAGTCATTTTATGGTAAAAAGGAATGGAGACAGGTGGAAGAATTTAAATGCACTGCTACTGATGAAGTTCCTATGATAGTAACCTAGGGAGTTGTAGAAAAGAGAATAAATGCTGATTTACTATCTAACTTGTCCAAATTGAATGATCAAATGCAAGAATGTTGCAGGTCAATGGAACCAAATACCTTACTAGATGGAAAATGTGAGTTATTTGATGAACAATTCATGAAAGTTGAAGATGTAGAAAGCTTTGGAATTGTTGTGCATAATCAGATGCCAATCCAAGGTCATTTTGAAAATGAAATAGGGGAGTATTCCTATCAATTGGGAGTTGTTTCACCTTTATAGTTAAATGATTTAGAAGGGATAAATTTATGTATATCAGGTTATGAAAATAAAAATACTTTTTTAGATGCTGCTGTGCAGGGATATAATGAAAACAGTGAGGTGCTGCCTAAAGTCAAGAATCAGACATACATCTGGAATGAGGAGACAAAGCTGGATAAAGACAAAGGATTAATACTTCAAGAGTCATACATCCTTCAATTTGAAGTGAGACTAAATACTGAGCTAAGCAATGAAAGTGCCAAGTCAAATGGAGGACCAGTTGTCAATGAAGAAGCATATTCAATAGGATCAGAAATACATCAGGTTGTATTTCTCCTCTCCACAGTGAATTGTGTTGAATACTATTTTGATTATGGAAATTTAGTAGATAACACATGCATATGGATTAATCGTGAACATGATGAGCTTCCTCAGTTGCCGATAATCAGAGGTTATTCTGTTAAACACAATGAATTTAGAATACAAGAATATTTTTCAGAATACAAGGATGAATTTGCTAGGATTAGAACCATAACTAGTGCCCTGATACTCCTGCACAATATAAGGAAGCATGCAAATATAGGTGTCTTTGGGTCTTCTCCTAGGTTTTATTTGCCTTGTGGGGTTTGTATATAGTTTGATAGAGTAGCTGTCTTGTTTCTTTTCTTTGCTTTCTTGTTTTGTTTTATGTTGTTTCCTTTTGTAGTTAGTTGTTTGTACAGTTTGCTTGGTGTGTTTTGTTTGCTTGTTGAGTTCTGTTTTGGTTAGTCAAGATGATGCAGCTCATCACCCTAAGAAAATAACTAAATTGTTAAAATTCAAGTGATGAGAACAAATTTACATATAGGTTATGACTCATTCTGAGAAGTACTTATGATCAGGTCTGTGATACATTTTCATCAGGGTGCCTTTTCTTGACCAAAGTGACTCTTTCACAATGACTCAGCTAATAGCCTTGGGTTTGTTGAACACAAAAGTATAGATGTTAAGTGAAAAATCTAAAGGGACTTCCTTGCTACCAATACAATCTCCAACCTAAATCAGCAAGTGACCATACCATGCACACTAAGCTTACATGATGACATCAAATTTATAGACTATAAAATATTGAAAAGTCAAAAAAGAAATAAAATTAGGCCATCTAAGTAACTCTACCAGGGCTATAGACGCCTGCTGGTAGTGGGGCTCTACTTAGGGGGATTGTATAGACAACCTTGTTGGGGCTATGGATGCCTGCTGGCAGCAAGGCTCTATCCAGGTTGGCTATGAGGGATGCTCCCAAACTATGTAGCTTAACATCAGTTACTCGTGCTTTCAACTTGCTTTCAAGATGAGGATAATTAATCATTTGCACACACCTGATCCTTTGTTAGCATTGTTGCGATGATGAAAACTTTGTCATTCAGAAAGATTCTGATGCTTATACTTAGAAAGAGTTAGAATACTATGTTAGAGTATGTTCACATCACTTGAATCATTAGAATTTTGGTGTTTTCTTTGGTGGCAAGTTGTTGTGTGGTTATACAACACGCCCCATTTTGACTTGACAAAATAGGGACCCCACTTTTTGCTTGGCTTGGCTTGTGTTTTCTGCTTGCTGGCGGTCTAGTAAAAGTAAGTCATGTAGATGATCCTGCATAAGGGGACTGGGTAAGTCATCACGATGAGGTCAATTTTTCAAGGTTCATATTTCATGTCAATAACCTCATGGTTGGATAGAGTACAAAATTTCATGTAGGTTTGCCTTTTGGATCACCCTGATATTCCTTAGGGAACGAGAGTTATTGTGAGTCAAAGTCCTGGTCAAACCTGATATTCCGAGGGGGGGTCATATTTTTTAACATCAGTCTTCTTATGAAAGATCACCCTGATACAATTTTATCACCCGGTAAATCATTTATCCAGAGATCTGGACATCAATTTTAGGTGATAGAAGCATTTACCCATCAAACAGCTTCATATATTTTGCGGGGGTCATATTTCAAATATCACCCTATCTTCTGAATATCACCCCATCGCAAAATATCACCCTAAAGACAATATCATGATGGCGTCATATAATCCCGATAGATAAGAAAATTGACATAAGGATGATGTCATCATCCTTTTTACCTCGCATAGGTATCTTTCCAATAGCAACCCTTTCGACATAACATGATGATGATGTCATAGTGCAACAACGATAAACTAAGTCATTATCTTGATGACGTCATCCTAATATTTTTGAATATCACCTGATATTTCGAATATCACCCTATCTTGCGAATATCACCCAATATTTCAAATATCACCCTGCCGCAGAATATCACCCTAGGGCCAATATGATGATGACATCATCCAACCCCGATGAACAGAGAAAATCACCCTGGCGGTGATGTCATCATCCTTTTTATCTCGCGAAGGTATTTTTCCAATGATTGTCCTTTTTAATAACATGATGATGACATCAGCTTATCCCATTCCACAAAGGACCCAATATGACGGTGACATCATCAATCGGCTGGACATCCGAAGCTCGTCTATTTTCTAACATCAGTCATCTTTTCTAATATGATTGATCTTTCCTAACATGACGTTGACGTCATTCTGACCCAATATAAAAAGCTTGACATGACCGTGATGTCATCCTATTCAGAGGGTGATATTCCTCAATATCAAGGTCATATTTCTTAACATCACCCGATTTCCATCAGTATGACCATGACGTCAGCCTTTCACATTTTAATGAAGCCCGTCCATGATGATGACATCGTCATCATATCCTGATCTATGAAGAGAGTCATATTAGTTAATATCCCTCATATTAACTAATGTGCATACCCGGACCCAATAGTTTTATTCAATGGAATTTAGTGAACAAAAGTGCATGTATTGCATATGCATGATCTTATGCATGCGAAAATTGAAAATTTAAGGCTTACATATCATATGAAGGGTCACATTACCCTTGGAATACAAAAAGAGCTTCCGGAAGGTGAAACTATTTGTAAAAATTCAAAGAAATTCAAAAATTAGGAATTTTTTTACCTTCCCCTTGGCAGGGTCATAACTCCTAGCTACTGTGTCGGAATTTAAACTTTTTGGACTCATTGGAAAGATAAACTAGTTATCTAGTTTGAGTTACTTAGTCGCTTAGGCTTAACACCAGGCACCGATGAAGTCTTGAGCCCTAATTCCGCTCCTCAAGCCTCCGAAAATGCGATTTACCAAGATGTAGAAAATACCGAAAATCATATTTTTGATATTTTTATCAAAAAATCACGCAAATGACCCTGGACCTGATCAGATATTGAGCCATTTTAGGGCCTAATAGCATGTTTTCCAATCAACGATAGTCACACGGACCCTCTTGACCACCTATGGACATTTAATTATGTGAATTTTCACAGATGCTCAATATTCATAAGCTGATATGTATAGGTTTGCACATTCACAACCTGATAAAATAAAAATGTTTATTTCCCTGCTAGTTATTAAATGAAGCTGATGCTTGATTGTCTTTTTATTGATGGATGTTGAAGCTGTTTTGGAGTACGGCTGAAAATTACAGAGTTGCTGACACAAAGGCAACCTGAACCAGAGCTGAGGAGGATATTGTCAAATATGTTGTTTGCTAGCTGGATGATGGACTAGGTCAAAGATGCTGGAATATTCTGTGCTAGCTGTGTAGTTGCCAACTGGCAGACACGTGCTATTCATCTGGACTGTTGATCTTAATAGATAAATCCCGACCGTAGGTCATTTGTAACCGTTCCTTCACCTTATTCTATAAAAGGTGCAGGGATGTGATAATTTGAGTATTGGAAACTTAATTGAAATCTGTTTGCTGAAATATTCAGGGCTCATTTCAAAGTTATTGTATACATATAGGTTCTTGCATACTTAATGAATGAGAAGACTGTTTTGATTACAATCCATCATAAATCTTGAGTAATCAGTGTATGAATTCTAGATATATGCTTTGATTTGCTGCATCCCTTGGAGTGCTTATCAGTCTGTATATGTTGTCTTCATACCTTTCCTTTAAAGTTAGCATCGACTATATCTAGCTGTGGAATGTCCTGGTGAACATATGGTTTGATTTCTTCTCTTCATGACTATATCTGATGTATATGTGGCTCAGTAGCTGAAGGTTCAACTTTAATTTAAAGTATTTCTTTCAATTTCTTTCAATTTCAGAGCATTTCATCATCATAATTGAAAATAATTGACAATCTTAAGCAAATAATACAAATATGCAGACATCTCGTAGATAACTGAATATCATTAGCATATTTGAGCTAAATGCATGTAGTGTTGAAAATATCATGCAAAGAATTGCAAATAATGGTAAAATTCATGCAAATATCAACCTGTAAGCACATTATTTGAGTGAAGTCATAGTGCAGAGGTAAAATAATTTTGAGATTTATGCAGGGCAAGTATAAAGAATAGGATATTTAGAGAAATATTGATGAACTTTATAGAAATTACTGAAGAACGTAAGGCCCCTAAATGATTAACAGCAATACACATCAACACTGAGTAACATCAGTAGATTATGAACTAATCAATGGAGACTTGGGATCATGAATTCTCTGAATTCATTGTATCTTTCAAGATGAGTAAAGGTTGTTGTGTAACTTTTATTCTATGTTTGTTTATGACTAACATCGTCATCAACACTTAGCCGATGCGAAACAATTTATTGGTCTGGAGATGATATATATTGATGTAATAGATCCTTAGGAAAGAAGTTATCAAGATATTCACATAAGAAAGATTTGATAGTTTAGATTTTGTGTGAAGGAGCTTCAAAGATTTATCTTATGCATGTATGTAATCAGGCCTGTGAGCCCTAATTCTACGCCTGCATGTTGCTAGCCAGATTGTATTTGAATTCTTTGATATATTGAATGATTGAATATGCATTTGTTCCATTTTCTTTAAGTTGTTTCCATTGTGTTTACTCTTGCTGCATGGTCCAAACAATTCACTCTGTGAACCCTCCTACCATGACTACACCAAGTGGTATTAGAGTGAAAGTTTGATTCTTTTGAGCGAATTGGCAAAGGGGATTCCATAAGATCTTGTTGTAAGAAGATTGCCGATCCGAGGCAAGTTACTTGTGTGCAACTGATTGCTGATTGTGAGGCAATTGTCACTTGTAGCCCGATCGCCGACCCTGAGGTAGTTTGCACTTGATCCTAGGAAGATGTCGCCACAGAGAGTTCCTCCTGTTGGTACAATGGCTAATAGAATGGATGAGATGATGGAATTCATGAGAACAATGCAAATTCATTGGATGCCATTGACGAAGATAGGAAAAGAGGATTGACACTGAGATCTAATGTTGAAAGTGATGATGAAGAGGAATTTCAATGGGCTAAATAGATTGGCGAAACCCTAGAAGGCAATGAAGAAGAAAAATTAGATCAGATAAAGACGTTGTGAGCTATTTCAAAGATTGGAAAGAGACCTAGAGTTGATGTGCCAAACTATATGGGTAATTTGAATCCTTAAGAATTGATTGACTGGATAAATGACATGGAAGAATACTTTGAATATGAGGAGATTAAAGATCTAGAGAAGGTGAAATTTGCAAAGACAAAGTTGAAAGGACATGCTGCTATATGGTGGAAAGAAGTTTAGTTGGAAAGGAATAGAAGAGGAAAAGAAAAGATTACAAAGTGGGATTGGATGGTGACAAAGTTGAAGAATCAATTTATGCCTGCTGACTATGAGTTGGAGTTGTTGAAGAGATTGCAAAACCTAAGACAAAAGGAGAAATATGTGAAAGAGTACACTGAAGAATTTCATAAGATGATCATAAGAACATGACACAGTGAAGCAAGCAAGGAGAAAGTGGCTAGATACATCAATGGACTAAGATTGAACATTCAAGAAGAACTAAGCTTGGTAAGGATGACATCTTTGGAACAAGCATATCAGTTTGCCTTGAAAGTTGAAGAGAAGATGAATAAGAGATGTGATCAGAGACAGAGAGGCAGAGGAGGTAAATTTCAGAGAGGTAAAACATTTTCTAGATATGATAGATCATTTGTGGAGCAGAACAAATTTGATAGCCCAGTTAGGAATGATGACAGAGATAACAATGCTTACCAGAGATGACATAAATTTTTACTAGAGAGGAAACCCTAGTGCATACCGGAATGAAGGATACAGAAGAGAAGGAAGAGGATTTGATAGGAGGACATTCAGAGGTACTTGTTTCAAGTGTGGAGGTGAAGGACACAGAGCATTTGAATGTAATCAGGGTACTACAAGCAAGAGGATAGAGAATAGTGGAAGAGCAACCTATGTTGAAGAAGAACTTGTTGAGTCACCCAGTTCTATTGGCAAACCTGAGAAAGGAGAATCATTGGTGATGAGGATAGCACTATTTCAAACAAAAATAAATGAGGAACCATCACAAAGGAAAAGTTTGTTTAGAACTAGATGCAAATCCGGAGGTAAGTGTTGTAAAGTTGTAATTGATAGTGGTAATTCAGATAACCTAGTTTTAGAGGAGATGGTGACTAAGATGAAGTTGGAAAGATTGAAACACCCTAAGCCCTATCAGATAGCATGGATTTAGGATGATCATAAGGTACTGGTGAGTGAACAATGTTTGGTAATATTTCATATTGGATCTTATCATGATGAAGTCTTGTGTGATATTATGCCTATGGATGTTTGTCATATCTTGTTGGGTAGACCTTGGTAGTATGATAGAAAAGCTATACATGATGGGAGAAAGAATACATACACTATAACAGCAAATGGGAAAAGAATTACTTTAATTCCTTTGGAGGATGATCCTAAAGATGTAGTATGTGGGAATGCTAGAATTTGTTTAGTAGATGGAAGGAAATTTCTAGATGGTTTGAAACAGGAAAGTATGTGTTATGCCTTGATTCCTAAAATGCCTGAAGTAGTGAAGAAAGAAACTGAACTGGAGGAGATAAGAGAGTTGTTGACAGAGTATGAAGACATCATATTAGACAATGTACCTAATGGATTACCACCTATAAGGAGTATTAGTCATCACATGGATCTTATACTGGGAGAAAGTTTGCCTAACAAAGGAGCACACTAGATGACATTGGCAGAGAATGAAGAATTGAATAGATAGATACAAGAGTTGTTGAGAAAAGGTTTGATCAGAGAAAGTTTGAGTCCTTGTGCAGTACCTGCAGTGCTTGCACCGAAGAAGGATGGAGAATGGAGAATGTGTACTGACCCTAGAGCAATAAACAAGATGATGAAGGGGGTAAATCATAAAACACACAACAAAAATAGAACATAGGAAATAGAATATTTCTTTATTGATCTGGGCAACTCATTACATTACAGAAGTTCAATTACAATCAGAGGAATCAATCCTCCATAGGCTGCAACACACTACAGCTACACCTCACCAGGCTATGGAATCTTCTGCCTTCTGTTACCCTAAATTAGTTAGGGTTTTTGTTTTCCCACCTCTTCTTTTCTCTACACTTTTCCCTATTAACTCTACTACTACCCAGGGTTCCCAAAAATGGTTATTAATAGCCTTTTTTGGTAGCCAACAACCTAATTTTAAAATTTGCATCTCCCTCCAAAAATAGGTCAACTTCCAGGAGCCATAACTTTTGATTCGGGTGTCCGATTGATGAATCGTTTTATGCGTCAGAAAGATTGCGGAGTGCTCTATGCACTAAGAATTGGCTTTGCCAATTCTGGACATTTTCGGGCCCATATGTGGCTGTTTAGTGCCTCAAACCTGAGTTTGAATAATTTTTAGGTGTTTTTCAGGAAACGAAAACTTTAATATCTTTCAGCTCACAAATGATCTTTGCATGATTCCTTCACCAAAGGTCTTATTTTTTAGTTATGTAGCTTCCTATAAATTTTCACTTCATTCCGTGCCCAAATGAAACTTTTTAAAAATAACAGGTTGCTATTTTTAGTAATTTGGAAAAACTGAAAGTTCTACATCATTATTCAAGCGATTATGGAACCAAAACCACAAATTTTGAAAAGAAATGGAAAGAACATCAACAATTTTGAAACACATCTTTTTTTTGGGTGATGCAAGATTGCCCTTACACCACTGGATGCTCCTGCATCACACACCCAAGGTAATTTAAGAAGTGACCCTGTCATGTCTCGTGTGTTTGTGTGAGGAAAACTAAAATAGTCAACCTCTACCTTAGACAACCAAGAAGAATCTTCAATAGGCCTTCCTTTCCATTTCACCAGATATTCTTCATATTGCTTGTTCTAAGTACTTCTTCCCACACAGCTATCCAAGATCTCTTCTATCTCCTCGGTTGAAGTAGATGTCAGAATACTCCACTGTTCTTCTATTGGTCCATCCTCTATTCCACCTTCATGATATTCTGATAAGTCAACAATGTTGAAAATAGGGGAAATGTTGATCCCACTTATTAGCTCTACCTCATATGCATTTCCTGAATCATGTTTCTTCAAAATTCTGCATGGTTCAAATTTCTTCATTTTCAGCTTATTGTATGTTCCGATTGGGAACTTTTCTTTTCTCAAGTGAACCATGACTTCATCTCCTACCTAGAATTCCTTATATCTCCTCTTCTGATCTGCCTTATCCTTGTACTAAATATTCATCTTATTAATGTGCTTTTTCACCTCTTCATGCAAATTCTTCATGTGTTCTACAAAGTCTTCAACCTCGGCACTTGTCTTTTCTCCTTTGTCCAGATTCCTTAACTCTAAAGCATTTCTTGGACTATTCCCATATACAATATGGAATAGTGATTTACCAGTACTCCTATTGACAGAATTGTTGTAAGAAAATTCTGCCTGTGGTAAAATCAAATCCCATCCCTTGGGCTTATCTCCTACTAAGCATCATAGTAGGTTACCCAAACTCCTATTCACCACTTTGGTCTATCCATTAGTTTGTGGATGGTGTGCAAAACTGAACTTCAAATTTGTCTTCAACTTCTTCCACAATGTCCTCCAGAAATAACCAACAAACTTGGTATCTCGATCTAAAACTATGCTCTTTGGTAGACTGTGTAATCTCACCACCTCCCTGAAAAATAATTCAGCAATATGAATAGCATCATTAGTCTTCTTGCAAGGAATAAAATGTGCCATCTTCGAGAATCTATCCACCACCACAAAAATAGAATCATGTCCTCTCTATGTCCTTGGTAAACCAAGAACAAAATCCATACTAATATCATCCCATGGCTTCTCGGGTATAGGTAGTGGATGATACAACCCCATATTCTGACTTGTTCGTTTTGCCATTTGACACACTCAGCAACTCTGCACAAATTTTCTCACATCCTGTTGCAACTGTGGCCAATAATAATTTTCACCAACAATAGCAATGGTCTTATCTTGGCCAAAGTGTCCAGCTAATCCCCCACTATGCTTCTCCTTTATCAGGTTCTCTCTCATGGAACTCCTCAGAATGCACAACTAGCTTCCTTTAAACAACATGCCATCTTGGATTATGAAATCCAACCATTTTGTCCTGTCTAAAGTAACAGGTTCCAAACAAGCTTTCCAAGCCTCTGCAAAATCTAGATCTTCAGGATACAAACTTTTGAGCTCATCAAACCCAATAACCTCTATCTTCATTTCTATCAACAAATTTTGACTTCTGCTCAAGGCATCTGCAACTCTGTTGGACTTCCCACTCCTGTGCTTCAAAACAAAAGTATAGCTCTGCAAAAACTCAACCCATTTTAAGTGCCTTTGATTTAACTTTCCTTGACTATTAAGATACTTCAAAGCCTAATGATCAGTATATAAAACAAACTCCTTTGGTAACAAATAATGTATTCATTTCTTCAAAGCCTGAACTATTGCATAAAACTCCTAATCATAAATAGAATACTTTTTCTTGGCATCATTAAGGTTCTCACTAAAATAGACAATGGGCTTACCTTCTTGGCTCAAAATAGCTCCTATACCACTACCACTAGCATTATAATCTACCTGAAATACCTTATTGAAATCTGGAAGTGCCAAAACATGTTGTTCTATAACTTTCTACTTCAATGTATCAAAGCTCTTGTCTTCTCCTTTAGTCCATCTAAACTCTTTTCTATCCCCTCTCATTGTCTCAGTTAGGGGTGCACAAATGCTACTAAAATTCCTGATAAACTTTCTATAAAAACTTGCCAAACCATGAAAAGATCTTACCTCAAAAGAACTCCTCAGTGTAGGCCATTCAATGATAGCCCTCACCTTCTTTGGGTCCATCTTAAGACCTTCCTCTGAGACAACAAATCCCAGGTATACCAACTCCTTCTTTGCAAAACTACATTTCTTTAGATTAATCAACAACTTCTCCTCCCTCGGCTTCTCTAAAACTCTTCTGATATGCATCAAATGCTCATCCCAAGTCTTACTAAAAATCAAAATATCATCTAAATAAACAACAACAAAAATTCTAAAAAATTCTTTCAGTACCTCATTCATGAGCCGCATGAATGTGCTCGGTGCATTGGTTAGCCCAAATGGCATGACTAACCACTCATACAAACCTTCCTTTGTCTTAATGGTTGTCTTCCACTCATCTCCTTCTTTGATACGGATCTAGTGATACCAACTCTTTAGGTCAATCTTCATGAAGTACTTGGCTCCACTCAAACAGTCCATTATGTCATCCATTCTAAGTAATGGAAATATGTACCTGATTGTGATCTTATTGATGGATCGATAGTCTGTGCACATTCTCCACTCTCCATCTTTCTTTGGTGCTAGTACTACAGGTACCGCACATGGACTTAGGCTCTCTCTTATCAATCCCTTCCTCAACAACTCCTGAACTTGTCTGTTCGACTCTTCACTCTCTGTTGGAGTCATTCTATGGGCTACCTTATTCAGCAAACTAGCTCCTGGTATCAAATCTATTTGATGACTTATCTTCCTCACTAGTGGTAAACCCTCTGGTACATTATCAGAGATACTATCCTAAAATTCTTCCAACATATCTAAAACTTCTGCTAGTACATCTTCACATTTCTCCTAACTGATCTTAAGAATCAATGCAAAACAATGACACTCGTGCTTCATACCCTCCAAAAATTTTCTACCATCTACCAAGTAAATTCTAGTAGTACTATATATCTTTTCTTCCACCTCCTTCAAGGGCTTCAACTTATGACAAACTCCATCCTTTGTTAGGGAATATGTGTTTGCACAACCATCATGGACAACGCTCCTATCATACTGCCATGGCCTCCCCAACAACATATGACCTCCGTCCATTGGTATGATATTACACAGCACCTCATCATGGTAGTCTCCAATCTTGAACTTCACTAAACATTGCTCATTGACCAAAGCTCTATGGTCCTTCTGCAACTATGCAATCCGATATGGATGTGGATGCTTTCTTCTTTTCAACTTCAACTTGTCAACCATCTCCTCTGAAACAAGATTATGAATGCTTCCACTGTCAATAATAATATCACAGCACTTACCTTCACATTTGCACCTTGTACGAAATAAACTCTTCCTCTGATTTGGTTCTTTCTCCTCATTCAACAAGGTTCTTGTAACAACTAGGGTTTCTCCCCTTTCAGCATCTTCAGACTGCTTAGATTGCACATCTTCATCAACATGTGCAACTCGTGCATTACCTTTAGGTCATCTATTTGTCCTTCCTTGATGTTGTGGACACTCATATGCTCGATGCCCTTCTTCTCCGCATTGGAAACAGGTTCCTTTGAAACCTCCTCTTCTAGGTCCTTGCCCAGGTCTACCTCTTCCTCTTCCTCTTTGCTCACCATTGTTCTGGTCACAAGAGCGGTAGGTATTATCTCCTCTCTAAATTTGACTAGTGTGAGCTTCTTCACTTTTCTTTGAATCTTCATTTCGTCCCCCATAGGGTCTTCCACCAGTCATTCCGCCTTGACATCTTCCCCTTTGCTTGCTATCAAATCTTTTATTCAACTTCTCTTCCAGCTTTAAGGAAAACTGGTATGCATCTTCTATGGTGGTCATTCTGACTAGGCTCAACTCCTCTTGAATACTTGGCCTTAACCCATTAATGTAACGAGCTACCTTCTCCTTATTTGGCTCTACATGGCCTGTCCTAATAGTAATCTTATAAAACTCTTCTATATACTCCTTGACAGATTGTTACCTTACTTCAATCCTTGTAGCTTCTTCAATAGCTCCATCTCATAGTCCACAGGAATGAAGTGCTTCTTCAATTTCTCCACCATCTGATCCCATCTGGTGATCTTTCCTTTTCCTCTTCTATTCCTTTCTAACTGGACCTCCTTCCACCAAATATTTGCATGGCCCTTCAACTTTGTTTTTGCAAACTTGACCCAATCTAGGTCCTCCACATCTTCATACTTGAAATACTCCTCCATGTCATTGATCTAATCAATGAGTTGTTCCAGATTCAAATCTCTAGAATATGTAGAAACTTAGATCTTGGGCCTCTTTCCAATCTTAGAAATGGCCCTCAACAACCTAACTTATGCAGGATCTCTTGCAGCTTCTTGTTCTTCCTTAGATGGCTCTTCTTTAGCTTCATCTTCACTTTCTTCTCTTGTTCTCAGCTCAAACCCTCTTCGTAGCTCCTCTTGCAATGCATCGATTTGCCTTTATAGGGCTATAAAACCCTCTTCCATCAAAGCATTCATCCCAATACAATTTCTTCATGGGGGCATCTTGATCTCCGCAGCAAACCCACAACCTTAAGTTGTGGTGCAAACTTCCTCATAGTCGGCGATCTATCTACACACTCAGGAACCCTTGCTCTGATACCACTTGATGAAGGGGGTAAATCATAAAACACACAACAACAAAAATAGAACATAGGAAATAGAATATTTCTTTATTGATCTAGGCAACTCATTACATTATAGAAGTTCAATTACAATTAGAGGAATCAATCCTCCATAGGCTGCGACACACTACAGCTACACCTCACCAGGCTATGGAATCTTCTTCCTTCTGTAACCCTAAATTAGTTAGGGTTTTTGTTTTCCCACCTCTTCTTGGCTCTACACTTTTCCCCCTTAACTCTACTACTTCCCAGGGTTCCCAAAAATGGTTATTAATAGTTTTTTTGGGCAGCCAACAACCTAATTTCAAAATTTGCATCTCCCTCCAAAAATAGGTCAACTTCCGGGAGCCATAACTTTTGATCCGGGTGTCTGATTGATGAACCGTTTTATGTGTCAAAAATATCATAGAGTGCTCTACACGCTAAGAACTAGCTCTACCAGTTCTAGCCATTTTCAAGCCTGTATGGGGTTGTTTAGTGCCTCAAACCTGAGTTTGAATAATTTTCAGGTATTTTTTGGGAAACAAAAACATTAATATCTTTCAGCTCATGAATGATCTTTGTGTGATTCCTTTGCCAAAGGTCTTATTTTTCATTTATGTAGCTTCCTATAAATTTTCACTTCATTTTGTGCCCAAATGCAAACTTTCTAAAAATAACAGGTTGCTATTTTTAGCAGTTTGGACAAACTGAAAGTTCTACATTATTCAAGCGATTATGGAACCAAAACCACAAATTTTGAAAAGAAATGGAAAGAACATCAACAATTTTGAAACACATCTTTTTTTTGGGTGATGTAAGTTTGTCCTTACACCACTTGATGCTCCTGCATCACAAGATCACAGTTAAGTATAGATTTCCTTTACCTAGGATGGATGATATTATGCATTGTTTGAGTGAAGCAAAATATTTCACAAAGATAGATTTGAAAAGTGGATACCATCATATCAGAATCAGAGAAGGTGATGAATGGAAGACTACTTTTAAGGCAAATAAAGGATTGTATGAGTGGTTAGTGATGCCTTTTGGATTGACAAATGCACCGAGTACTTTCATGAGATTGATGAATGAAATCTTCAAGAAATTCTAGGGTAAGTTTGTGATTGTGTACTTGGATGATATTCTAATTTTCAGTAAAACAAAAGAAGAACATTTTTGGCATATTAGAAAAGTTTTGTAGAGACTGAGAGAGGAGAAATTGTTGATAAACATCAAGAAGTGTAGTTTCATGAAGGAAGAATTGGTATATTTGGGATTTGTGATTTATGCAGAAGGATTGAAGATGGACCCTGAGAAAGTGAGAAATTATTGAATGGCCTACATCAGAGAGCATTGGAGAGGTTAGATCATTTCATAGATTGGCTAGTTTCTATCATAAGTTCATCAGAAATTTTAGTACAGTTCGTAACCCTTTGATAGAGACAATGAGAGGTGACAGAAAAGATTTCAAGTGGACATCAGGAGAAGACAAAAGTTTTGAGTTGTTGAAGCAGAAAGTGATAGAGAAACATGTTTTGGCATTATCAGATTTCAATAAGGTATTTCAAGTTGATTGTGATGCAAGTGGAAATGCTATTGGAGTAGTATTAAGTCAAGAAGGTAGAACTGTAGCTTATTTTAGTGAAAAGTTGAATGATGCAAGGAAAAGATATTCAGTTTATGATCAAGAGTTCTATGCCATAATTCAAGCCTTGAAGAAGTGGAGACATTACTTGTTGCCTAAGGAGTTTGTGTTGTATACATATCATCAATCTTTACAATACTCGAACAGTCAAGGTAAGTTGAATTAGAGACATATGAGATGGGTAGAGTTCATGTAGAGTTATACCTTTGTGTTGAAGCATAGGACTGGAAAATCAAACAAAGTTGTTGATGCCTTGAGTAGAAGAAGAAACTTGTTGACAGAGATGAGAGTTGAAGTATTGGGTTTTGATGAATTGAAGAATAGGTATGAAGGAGACACTGATTTTGCAGAACCTTGGAAAGCATGTAAGGACCCTGTTGTGATAGATAGAAGTAAATGGTTGGACTATTTCATTCAAGAAGATATGTTATTCAAAGGAAGTCAATTGTGCATACCTAAAAGTTAAATGAGGGATAATTTGATCAAGGAGAAGCATAGTGGTGGATTGGCAGGACACTTTGGCATTGACAAGACAGTGGTTTTGGTGAGTGAAAATTACTTTTGGCCTCAGATACATAAGGATGTCTAGAGATTTGTGCAGAGTTGTAGAGTTTGTCAAGTTGCAAAAGGAGGTAGTCAAAACATTGGATTATATAAACCTTTGACAATACCAGAGAGACCTTGGGAAGACATAAGCATGGATTTTGTAATGGGATTGCTAAGGACACAGAGAGGACATCATTCAATATTTGTAGTGGTTGACATATTTTCAAAGATGGCTCATTTCATACCTCGTAAGAAGACAACTGATGCAGTGCAGGTAGCTAACCTATTTTTCAAGGAGATTGTGAGATTGCATGGATTACCTAAGAGTATAGTTTCAGACAGAGATACAAAGTTTGTTGGATATTTTTGGAAGACACTTTGGAAGAATATGAAGACATATTTGAAGTTCAATTCTACTTTTCATACATAGATAGATGGATAGACAAAGGTAGTGAATAGGAGTTTGGAAAACTTGTTGAGATGTTTGGTTGGAGACAAAGCCAGAAGTTGGGATTTGATTCTTTCACAAGCAGAGTTTGCATACAATAATTCAGTAAATAGGAGTACTAGAAGAACACATTTTGAGATTGTTACCAGAGTGAATCCTAGAGGAGTTGCAGAATTAAGAGATACTAGTATGGAAGAAAAGAGGAGTGCAGAAGTAGATGAATTTGCAGACCATATGAAGACAATGCATAACTAGGTGAATGAGCATTTGGAGGATATGAATAGTAAGTACAAAGAAAAGGTAGATGAGAAGAGAAGACATAAGGAATTTGAAATTGGAGATGAAGTGATGGTGTATTTGAGAAAAGAAAGATTTCCAGTTGGGACTTATAACAAGTTGAAGATGAAGAAGTTTGGACCTTGTAAGATACTATGGAAATTTGATTCAGGAAATGCATATGAAGTAGTGCTACTGGAGACATTGGGTATTTCACCTATTTTCAACATTGCAGATCTTTATCAGTATCATGAAGTAGAGTTCAGTGACAACATGGTAGAAGACTTGAATAAGTAGTTACCACAACAAGAACCGGAACAGATAGAAGACATTTTGGATAGCAGAGTTGGACACAGCACTAGAGGAAGATAATACAAAGAATATCTTGTGAAGTGGAAAGATAGACCAGAAGAAGATTCATCATGGATTTCTCATGCTGATGTGGACCATCTTGGTTCTCCCCTAGCCCCAGCAAAGTGAAGGACTCACTTTTTCAATAACCCTGGATGTCTGATGTAGGAGCATCCCTGGTTCAAGAGCAATCTTGCATCAACCAAAAACATTTGCATTTCAGTTTGTTTGCATTTTAGTTCTTTCATTTTCTAGTTTAGTTCAAAGTAGTTCAGTTAGAAGTAGTTTCAAGTTGTGGTCCGGTTTTGGTATTTCACATCTTACAGATCTAGACTTAGCATCTACATTCATTCATCTACATCATATCAAGAATTTAGAGCATTTGGATCAGTTACTGGAAAGATATCGCTATCAGAAGATCAACTATTTTCTCAGTGCAGAGCATTCTAGCAGTTTCTGATAACCAGCTAAAGGTGAAGGCTTGTGGATCATTCCTTGACTTGTGGATCTCAATGACACATCATTCAATGTCCTTTAGTTTGTGGCCAACCTTCCCCAAGGGTCCACGCATTGTTCCAGTCATTTGAGAAAGTGTTTTATGCACTTAGGTCTGACCTATCTGTGAACACGTTACAACTCTTCATTGGAGTTTGTGACATTCCTTAGCCGATGCAGAGGAATCTATTGGTCCTAAGATGATATATATTAATGTAATAGATCCTTAGGAAAGTAGTTATCAAGCTTTTCACATAAGAAATATCTGATAGTTTAGATTTTGTACGAAGGAGCTTCAAAGCTTTATCTTGCGCATGTATGTAATCAGGCTTATGAGCCCTAATTCTAAGCCCACATGTTGCCGACTAGATTGTATTTGAATTCTTTGATATATTGAATGACTAAATCTGCATTTGTTCCATTTTCTTTAAGTTGTTTCCATTGTGTTTACTCTTGCTGCATGGTCCGGACAGTTCACTCTGTGAACCTTCCTACCGTGACTGCACCAAATTGTGTGAGACTTAAGAATTTGATCCAAGAGTTCATCAATTGTGGTAAGATTGTGATTAATAATCCACCCACCAACTTATCCTTTTTAGATGTTATCCAAGGACTATTTAGCATGGAATCAACCATCCCCATGTCCTTAAACACTTATCCTTGAGCCAATCAAAGGGCCTTCAAACACTATGCCTATT
Source organism: Cunninghamia lanceolata (assembly GCA_027924645.1). NCBI lineage: Eukaryota > Viridiplantae > Streptophyta > Pinopsida > Cupressales > Cupressaceae > Cunninghamia > Cunninghamia lanceolata. The sequence goes on from BSBN01000320.1 coordinate 11,701,813, forward strand.
CCTCTAATCTCATCATGTAGTCCACAACTCATCAAGCCTCTTGAAGATCCAACTACTATGAGTCCAAGTCAAGATTTATCACATAGCCATGTTGTTGATTATCAAGGGCCTATCAAGCCAATCTAAGAGTCTTCCACTCCTATTCAAGAAAATCAACAGTTATGTCAAGAGTATAATCTAAAGCATGTGGAAATATCAATCCCTCATCCAAATCAAGATCAAATCATGTCCATTCAAGCCATCCATAACCTTTATATTTTCTATGATCAAGATATTATCCATAGTCAAGTGCCTAACCATGAGAAAGCAATCCAAGTTCAACCTATCTATAACATATATCTTCTTTATGATCAACATATTATCTATGATGAAGATCTTACACCTGAGAAAATTGATCCTGTTCATAATCTCATAACCATCCATGAGAAAGATATCCAAACTACCCTTATCCATCCACCATCTAGCCCTATCCATGATCCAACAATGTCCACTTCCCTTGATGAGACACTTGGTCCCCAAGAAAACATGGGTAATCAAACAAATAACTTGGATCCTATTACACCACATCCTAATGAGCCTATTGATAGTCATGTTGAACACACAAGGATACTGAGAGGGGGGTGAATCAGTATCTAAACAAATTTTAACTTCTCTGGAGAGGATTAAAACTTAAGCATGAAAGATTAACACAATGCACATCAACACATAACACCAAATATACATGGAAAACCCTAGAAGGGAAAAATCATGGTGAGGATTAACTCACAATAAATGAAGTTCAAAATAATAACTTTGTTTTAGGGCTACAACCCAAGGAAGCTACTACTCCCTAAAAAATTTGATTTAGGGTCACTCCCAAGGAAGCTGCTACTACCTAAAGACTTTGATTTAGGGCCACTCCCAAGGAAGCTACTACTCCCTGAATTGAGAACACACTTACAAAAGATTATAGTAGGACAGTCCTACTGTTTGAAAATTGACATTGAAACTCACACCTTTTATGATTACAATTCTGCCTCTACACACTTCCTTCTGATGATCATATCAAGTAGACACACTCTATATTTGATCACTACCAAAGAGATGTCTTCAAGATGAATTAGGATAGCATCAACAACTTCTTGTCTTTCTCCTTTAGCCAAACATCATAATGTATTCATTCTACTCCTTATCTTACATGCGAGCTCTATCAATTACTTTGCAATCACACAATTTTCCTAATTCAATTTGATTTGAAATTTATACATGATATTATATTTATTACATTGCTTGTTGGCTAGAGACAACATGAAAAATACATTTACAAGTCATCCAGACAATACACAACATGAAACGTGTAGAGGACAAGTCTTAAACAAGACTACCTACACTAGCAAAAGACCCATGCCTTGCGGACATCAACACTTGCTTAATTAGGTCCAAAACATCCTTCACAACATCAAACATCAAGGAATTACATCCACACACTCTACTCATTTGAAAATAGGACAACCTTAAGTAAAGACATATGGAACTTGAAGCATAATGGCCACAGCAACTTGAAAACCTTGTGCAGTATTGGAAACAAGAAAGATCTTCATGAAACTTTTCTAGATGAGTCTACAGGACTCATACAACATCTCCAAACACTTCTTTACTTTTACACATCAAATATTTTGTGTTGTACATCTTCAACTATGAACTCTGAGAACAACTTGTCATCTAGGACACACTGCAACATATTGTCATTGAGAAACTGAGCTTACAGACCACCAAGAACCTTAAAACTGCAAGGAAGCATGTAATGCATATTCATGAACATATTCAAAAAACCAAAAAGACAAACATTCACATCCGAAGGAATGTGGAGCATTCCAACAGGCCTTCAACACCAGCTCACTTTGCTAGAACACATGTCGGTACTCTATCATGCATAACTTTCACAGAGGAAGGACAAATGATCTAAAACTTTGGAATTATTACCTTCACTTCTAGAACCACATAGCCATATATGTAAATGCAAAGGAATGTAGAGAATTCTATTGCCTTATAGTGGTTGTCTTCAACACTGTCTCCAAACTGCAAAACACTCTTCTAGTAAACCAATCATCATGAAATTTGGATCAAGCCACCAGTAGCAGCACATTAGGTCATCTTAGTGCCTATAATTCCCATATTAATATAATTTTATAATCATTTCTGCATTGATCAAGGCATGACATCTAACTATGAACTGTACCTTCTCTGCACATGACAACCAACCAAGAACACCATCACAATTCCATGATAGTGTTGACATCAATGACAACCTTGTGACAATGTTGACATCAATGACAACCCTAGGAACCATATGTGTAATAAGTCAAGGTCCAAGCATTCCAAATCCATCTCCTATTGATCCTCCATCATCGTCTATCAACCATATCTAGAATCCATCATCCTATCCACTTGGTCCCACTACCTTTATTCATGGTGGTTCTCTCATAGGATAGGACCATGCTCCATCCACCACCTCACTGTCCCCATCTAAAAATGGACTCATGTATTGGTTCCAAAGAAATAAATATCACATTTCACATCGCATGCTCCAACACATGAACTATCAAGGCAAAGGTTTAGACCTTCATGAACAAGGTATCTTAGAGCCCATCCATGTCAACACCCATCCACAATTGCATGGACTTGGCTATACATCCCAAGGACAACAATCCAAAAATGTTGGTACCACCTTCACCCCTCCTAAATCCACTTCTTTTAATCACAAACCCTATGCATTCCATCACACCTCCAAATCATATGTCGCTATCCATTCTCCATCATCATACCATCCTCAAAAGCATGTGACCATACATCTCCCTCCATCCACTCTAGTTCCCCTCCTCCCAACTCCTAATATCCCCATCCTTAAACCTCCTAATCCATCCATCCACACATCTTGCTCCCCTAAATCCCCTAAAATTCCTAATCAAGATCAACAAATGCACACATTGCCCAAACATGAATCTACCACCAACTGGAAGGGATTCAAAAATACAAATTTGGATGCCTCCTTCCATAAAGAAAAGAATCCACCAAATCCTCAAGATTATCATGTCGAAGGGCATCGATACACAACATATAAGCACAATCAAGAATCCAAATCTATCAATTCTATTAACAAATCAATCAATTTTGTTAACAACACAATCAATCCAGTTAATGAATCAATCAATTCCATCAACTCATCAATCAAATCTGTTAGTTCCCCTAATTTATGAGAGGACAAAGACACTTGTCACTCTCTCATTTGTCCAAATCCTCTCATCCAATTCCAGCCACTAATCTCTCTAATCATTCTCCACCATTGATCTTCATTTCAAAAAATCTTTAAATAAAACGCGTTCCACATCTTTCATCCATCTCTCATTTTGGTAAACTTATGCTATTGCAATTTACTCATTCACTTTGGGAGATTAAAGTTATGCTATTGAGTTAAGCAGTCCACCTATCAAAGGAGCATATCCATTGAAGTTCAGGTGAATTCCAATATGCTCAATCGGTGAGGTTGAATTTGTGTGCGAAGGAAGGTATAATTGATGTTTGATTTGATTTCTTTCATTGATCTTTGCATTGCAGATTTTATCTCTCACAGTAATATCACCCAAGTTCCAACAACTTTGATGCTTGCATATTTATACTCCCTATGGGGGTTATGACAATTTTTTGGAGGATGTCTAGTGGATCCTATAGTTACTAGTTTATAGGATACGCATACTTGTAAAGAGAGCATTGAATGAAAAGGCAATGAGGAGGGAATCAAGTACTACATAGGGTGAAAGCCTTAGTGTTGGTTGGTACTTGACCATCAATACTATCTCTATCATTGATTATATGATCCAAAAAATTTCCACTATGAAAGATCTTCATTACACATGTTTCTTGTATGATCATCATGGATGGTTGAGGGGTTCTTGTAGATTGGGGGATGGTCCTCATTTTGTGCATGATGAAGGTTGGCATAGAGGAATATTCTTGGGGTTGGAGTAAGTTGTCTCATTTATATCGTGACATGCATTGGTTTGTCTTGAAGGATGGTTGTTGTATAATGGAGGGGACTCTCCTACAGGTTTGATCTTTTGAGCACTTGGTAGTCACTCATCCTTTAGCATGTCTAATAGAGAGGCTAGAGGGAGAGAACTTTTCTACTCAATGGGTTGGTGTGGGGTACCAAATTTGGAGGATTTAGTGACATGATGAGTGGCATAGGCTCCTAAAGCATGTGACTATAACTCACATCACATGGAGGCCATACAAAAAGGTAAAGATGTGGCCTAAGGACTTGATAGAGTTATAGGATGTCCAATAAACATAATGACTTTATGTTTGGCTTTGGCACATGCTAGAGCAATTTGTTATGAGTAGGTTTTAAAGCAATTTGGCATTTGTTAGAAAGTACCACCACTTTGCCCATTGTAGAGGAGGGAAAAATGATCTATGCCAAGAAAAGGGGGAATTTTGAGACATTCTTATGACATGGTTAATACATTTATTGAGGATGCAAATAATATGGTTCTTATGGATGGGGATAACATGAGATTCATAGATGAGCACCAAGTGTGGTGGGTGTTATGGAGTAAAAATTATCCCTATGCCTTTTTACCTACTAGTTTAGCTCCTAGGTCCTCGTGTTTACATCATGCAAGCTTAATATTTATCCTGGAGCAATTTTCCCTAAAACCCATGCCAAATGGGACTTAGGGGCCCACTTTAAATGTTTAAAAATGACCAAAAAATGGCCTTGGGACTTGGGCACCCGTGCCCAAGTCTAGGCTAATTTGTTAGGTTTAAAATTTAAATGTGTCAACATAGGACATTTAAAAAGGTTTCCCTCTGTCGGCCTTTTCAATTTAATTTACGAAAGTTAGCGGGAAAGCATATACAAGTGAGTTTATGTCTTCATTTTACACCTAGATGGATAACATGAACTTATGATATTGAGCTAAGGGATTTCAAGGCATTCATTGTGTTGCAGAGTAGAATTTTATTGTTATTGTGCTTGTTTGTTGTAGATTTGGCTTCACCAATCCATTTCCTCATGGTTTGAAGGATCTTCATCACCATGAGGGATTCACCTCTAAGGTGACATCTATTTTTGCTTCAATCATTTTATTTCATCATTTATTTGGCCTCTACCCTTCCTTGGGCATGCACTCTATCTAAAAACAGTGTTGGAAGACTTGAATGTCATTCTAGGGTTTGACCAAGGCAAACTCCTAAACACCACAACTTGTAAACCCCTCTCTTTGTGATTCTAGGTTATAGGTGTGGGATGCAGAGAAGTACATGTATAGAGAAGCAATTTAGAGGATAAGGATTCAGGATCTTATAGAAAGTTGTTGATATTTTACCCTACTGGACTAGGGTGCCCACCCTGTAGTCCTCCTAATAGGATTCATCCTGAAAGCAGGATTAGGATATCATCTAACACACCTCTTTGTTCCAGATCTGCAAAAAACTACCCTATTGGACTAGGGCACACGCCACATAGTCTGCAAAGTTTCCATCTATGGAAATATAATTTTTGGTATGTTTCTAATCCTTCCTAAGTGCCTTCCTATATATTTTTTTGTAGCATTTTGTCTGTCTATACCCGGTTTCATTGTAATTAGGATTTGAGGCTTATTCGATCTAGGGTTTGGAAAATATCTCAATATAATCAATCTTTCCATATCATTCTTGAGTACACCAACTTGTAGCTGAGTCCTTTTCATCTGTGGTGACTTGGATCAGTTGTTTTCCTTGATTTTTATTGTGAAAGGAGGGTTTGATTTGATAGAATTGGCACTACGCACCATCTTCCCACTTTTCATACATAACATTTTGGTGAACCCATTTTTTTTACTGAACTTGCATCTTGCTGAGTGTTGTAATTAGTATTTGCATACATTCATACCATATTAATCATCTTGCATTGAAAAATCTTACATACATTTGAAAAAAAAACTTGAAAAAACAATCATTTTAGGCTTGCATTAAGGCATAGTTTTGCATGATTTGCATTGCATATAATTGAAGCTTTTAATTTTATGATATTCACATCAGATATAATTCACATTATAGTCATTCATCATTGCATCATATTACATCTTGCATTTGAAGATCTCATTTGCTAGGGTTTTGCTTAAAAAGTTACATTTTTCATATAACCTAATAATTCCAAAAGCTAGGGTTTGTACTCAAAATCTCGTTTCAGATTTTGTTGTTTTCATAAACATATTTCAATTGAGCTCTAGCAATGATTTAAAGCATATTTTCATTGATCTTTTGAAAATTTTGCATCATTTCATACTTTACTTTGAAAGTTTTATATGTTTGTAATTACACAATGTGTATTTCAACATAAGCAATTTAACCTCTCTCTAACATTTCTTTGCAAGAAATTTTAAAAGTGGTCTATATTACCTTTTGTGTAGTACTCTTTACATCTTAATCACTCCATTTGTAAGGACACTAGTGTGTTTTTTTCTTGGTAACAAGTTTCAAAAACCCGGTTTCCTCAAACAAGTGTTGTGGTGTACAAAAGTCTCTCATATTGGTCATATTTGATAAATGAAAAGATCTTATTGTGCATTTATATTCCAAGATATTATATTATGGCATATTCATCTAATTTATCTTTGGTATCTTTACATATATATATAAAAGACTTTCAAAAATTTTAAAAATTCCTTAATATGAATCCTCATGTTCTCACTCATATACAATCCATGTATCATAAGGATATATTTAAGTGCTCTTCATTTGAAATCCTTGATTATGTATTTGATTTTGACAATTTCCCATCTCTCATAAATACTTAGCCTTTGGTATTAGAATATCTAATCAAATACATATCCATGAAGACTCATGAGAAAGATAAGTGTGAAAGTTCTTCTCCCATTAATGCCTTAAAACTAATATCTAAAATATATGATGATGATGATGATTCCATGAGTTATCATATTCCTCATCTAGTTGAATGTTCAAACACCTTGGACATCCCTAAGGAAGTGAAGACCTTTGATCTTCCTCCTTTGGATGAATATTCAAGAACCTTGGATATCTTTAAGGATGCGAAGACCTTGGGTAGCTCTCCTTTGGTTGCAAGTTCTATTCCATTGGATGTCACTAAAGATCAAACCATCAACAATTCATTTTTTGTTTGTTTCAATGCTTTCCCTTTAAAAGAGGAATCATTAGTGGATAAAGAAAGGTCCCTCACATTAAATTCTTTAGGGATGAATGTCGAGCTTAATCAAAATCAAAGCAATGTTGATTCAATTACCTTTAATAGGTTTCTTCCACCCACTAAGGGGTTACTAGAAAAGTGTATTAATATTCCTAAGATGATTGTCTAAGGGGCACCTAATATACCCTCTTGCCTAAAATCAGTGATGATGGTTTAAGGTGATCCAAAACCACCTTGACCGCTTAATTACATTCTAAATTATGTAAGACAAATCATTCAAAGGAATCAAGGTGTTCAAAATGTGTTGCAACAACCACATTACAATGTGATTGCTCACACATACAACACCCATAATAACAAGCAAAGCAAGAAAGCACCACATGTGCCTGTCTTTCTTCCATCTTCTCAACCTATGCTTCCTCAACCACCTCACTTTACTCAAAAAGGTGGCCAAGATTATGATCTTGTTGAGCACATTCGTGCTACTCCTGCTAAGATCTCTCTTTGGGAACTCATACAAATGTCACCTACATACCATGAAATTCTCCAAGAATCTTTACAAAAGGTGATAGTGCCACCTGCTATTAAGCCGAATGATGTAGTAGCTCTGTTAGATTGTATGCATGCAACAAAAATAGATATTTGTTTCAACCACATGAATTACCGTCAACCGAAGTTCAAAACCAACATGATCCTCTTATAATCTTTGTCACAATAGATAAAAAGTTGATAAAGAGAGTTATGATTGACAACAGATCAGCTCTTAATGTTTGTGGCATTGATTTTCTATGCAAAATCAAGATCAACACTTCTTTAATCAAACCAGATAGGATTTGCATTCGTGGCTTTGATAATTTTGATAGACAATCCCTGGGTACCATAACTTTACCCATAAAGGTTGGACCCATGATACTATCTAGTCTTTTTCATGTCATTCCTGGTTCACTTTCATATAATATGATTCTTGGTAGATCAGGGATCCATGCCATGGGGGTAGTTCCATCTACTCTCCATCGATCAATAAATTTTATTTACAAAAATAAACTTCACACCATCAAATCCAATCCAGAGCCAGAAAGATGTTTACATATTGAAACACAAAAACAAGTTAACAATCATATGATTCTAAATAACTTACAAGTGGATTCATCAATACATCTTGCCATAGATAATGTTGTGCAATACTCTAAACCATCGAATGCACTTTTTGGTGATGATTGGGATTCATTAAATTTTACTCCTTCCTTTGCAGGGGAATATAAACGTAATCCTAATACATCAAAAGTATTATCAATCTCACCTAGGCAATCTTTGGAAACACCTAAGAAACCTAAAGTTTCCTTGGTAGAAAACAAAGACAATACTCTACTTATACTACAGAGTATGAAACCTACAAGGCCTCACCATCTTCTAAGAGATGAACTCTCTCTATGGTTGTGGATTTCAAAATTTGTACAAAAATTATGATTACGTAGGAAATGGTTGTGGTGTAAACCAACAAGGAATTGAAGTACCTTTACAAGTTGTTGGAATTAACTACACGGCTGGTATTGGATACAATTCTTTGAAGCCCACCAAAGCTTATCATCATCCTAAACTTAATATTAATACAATATCAGCAAATAAGATATATACTGAGCTGATAGACATGGATTATCCACCAGGAAATATCCCATTGAATCAGGTAAGTAATTCTCCCTCCTTTAGCCACACTTAATGTAGCACTTATTCTAGTTTCTCTCAAGGGTGGCCTCCTAGATATATATGTTGTTAGCATTGTGTTGTGTTTCCCTGTGTTGTGTTATGTGTTGTTTAGGTCTCTTTGGATGACCCTTGATACTCTTGTAAGGTCAAGGATACAACGAGACCACCTCTATCATAACATTCTTCTATTTCAATTCTTCTATACCCCTTTCTCCTCTTCTTTATGGTTGTGTGTTGTGCCTTAGGGGAATAACATTGCAGAGGATGTTTTGGGGGCATCCTCCTACATGGTGTTCCTAAGGCACTTTGTCTCCTCTCCCATTTTTTTGTTTCCCTTCTACTATGGCTCTACTAGTTAGTGGATGATGAAAACAAACAAATACTAATAAGGACCATGTGTCCCTTCAACAAGTAAGAAAAAATAGACCTAGTCCATATATAAAGATGGGGTTGATATATATATCTAACGCTTGACTAGTAGAATCACTCTGTGTGATCTATCATGTTGTAACAAACTTTTGCAATACTCTCAATCTACTCCGTGCACTTTGGATGGTTTTGTATCTCACCTTGTTGTTACACTCGGTTCTAAGATACATGCAGTATAAGCCCAATGGCTATACTTGGTTCTGAACCCACAAGTGTAGCCTTGGTTATTTAATGTAATCTGATTTATGCTTAGCATTCATGATTTGATTTGGTTATTATCTTAGAGTAAGATGTTCTAACCTTATCTCTTGTTGATTATCTTAGAAAAATTAATGTGTTTGTGGGAACATTTGGCGATCGTGGCACATGTCACCTTGGGGGGCATGGGCTTTGCGATAACTCTTGTTCCCTTGCATGTTTTTACTCTACCTTAATGTGCTTGATACCGGTAAGAGGTATCAACCACCTTAAGGTGGGGGCATATATAATGGTAATTGTCTAATTATTTTGACACTAACAAAACATGTTTGTAAGCCCTCATCGCGAGGTGGGATGGTGTATCTCTTGAGCTAGTGCACATCCTTTTCAAAAGCAAGCAAAAATGCCTCATCGTAAGGTGGGATTACATATCTCTTGAGCTAGTGCGTATCCTTTTATAGAAAGCCCTTCTGCGAAAGGTGGGATGGTGTATCTCTTGAGCTAGTGCACATCCTTTTATACAAAGTCCTCCACAGAGGCAGGACTAGATCTTGATGTTGATGTTATGGAAGCTTTGGGCTCATTCTTCCAGCCATGAGTGAACACATAAATTCATATAGCCTAACGGCTATTCATTTATTAAGATAATTAAGTGAAGAGGAACTTCACTTAGGCAACAATGTAATTTACAGCTTGGCTGACTTTGCTCTTGAAGAGGTGCAACCTCTCTATCAAAATGTATATATTCAAGGTCACTTTCATTCTTTAGATGATCAAGAAAAATTCTGATTCCTTCTCTTCATACAAGTGTGAATTCTTCAAGAGAAAAGTGCAAATTCTTCAAGAAGCAGATTGTGAATTCAGTCAAGTGTTGATCTAAGTTTAAGGAAGGGTAGGTTGTTATCTGTTATTGTTGCCATTGTTTGTGCTGAATATTGGCCTTGTAATTGGCCTCATTGTAAAGTGAGTTCTTGCCTTTATTTATATATAAGAGAGATATTTGTTGTTGGGTTTTTCTCCCTCAAGTGGAAGGTTTTCCCAGGGTATATGTTGTGTTATTGTGTCTAATTTTTGAGTTAAATTCTGTGTTTTACATCTGATCATAAAATTTAACATGGTATCAGAGTGGGTTTGAAGAAGATCGTGATCAAATTTGTTATTACAACAATACTCTCTATTTTTCTTTATATCTCTTGTCTATCCCTATTTTAGTCAAGATGGTGAACAGTCTTAAAATTGAGGATAGACTTGAGGGAGCATCCAACTTCACATCATGGAGGTTTAGAATCATGCTCTCCTTGGAAGAAAATGACTTGGCTGAGTTTGTGGAAACCAAAGTTCCTGAACCATCAGAGGAAGAAGAGAAGTTGCTGTGGACAAAGAAAGACATCAAAGCGAAGAAGATATTGGTTGACTCTGTTAAAGATCATAATGTTCCAATTATCTCCAAGTTGAAGACAACAAGGAAAATGTTCAAAACCTTGAAGGATATGTATGAAATCAACGACACCAACTGGGCTCTTGCACTAAAGTAACAACTACATCATGTGAAAATGACGAAAGGAGAAATGGTTATTGCTTACTTCATGTGGATTTTAGAATTGAGAAATCAGCTCTCTTCTATTGGTCATGTGGTTGATGACAAAGACTTGACCATGCTTTCTCTCAATGGTCTTCCTTCATCATGGGAATCCTACATTCAAGGAATCAATGCAAGATTGAAGCTTCCCAAGTTTGATCGATTGAGGGTAGATTGCATTCAAGAGGAGTCTAGATTGGCCTCTAGAGGAATTGAGATTGGCCTCTAGAGGAATTGGTCAAAACTCTACTAATGAAGACATTCATGTCCTTGCCTCTCATTCATCAAAGAAGAAAGGAAACAATGGGAAGAAAGGATTCTTCAAGAGGAACAGAGATAATGGAACTGATGGTGCTCCTACATTCAAGAAGAAGAGGGACCTCTCCAAAATCCAATGCTTTAGGTGTGACAAGTATGGTCACATTGCCAAGCATTGTCCATCTAGGCCTAAGCAATAGGCCACCATTGCAAATGTTGATGATGCCTCTCCTCAGAAGGACTCATGTGACTACTTGTTCTATTCAGCATTGTCAAGCAATGTACCTACTGACACCAACACTTGGCTGATTGATAGTGGTGCATCTCGACACATCACTGGTTTTAATGAGCATTTATAAAACTTGGTGGAGAGAAATTCTAGTGAACAAGTTATCGTTAGAGATGATGCTAGCTATTCGGTGAAAGGGATTGGGATCTCTACTCTCGACTTGGATTTTGGCATTACCCTAAAGTTAAGTGATGTTCTCTATGTTCCAGGCATCAAACAAAATCTGGATTCCATTTCTACCTTGGAAGACAAGGGATACCAAGTTGCCTTCTCCAAAGGCAAAGTTCTCGTGTGGATGAAGAATTCCAACTTCAAGATTGCTCGAGTAATTGGAGTTAGACATGAGAGCCTCTATAGGCTACTCACTCATCCACTTCAAGCATTAGTACATGATTCTTCAAGCTTGTGTGATCTTTGGCATCAAAGATTGGCTCACCTACACTTTCAGGCTCTACCTATCATGGAGAAGATAGTCACGGGTCTTCTGAAATTCAACCAAGAGAATGAAGGTACTTGCAAAGGTTGTGCCATGGGTAAGAATACTAAAAGTCCATTTCATAGAGAGAAATTAGATCTAAATGTATTCTAGATCTTATTCATTTTGATTTATGTGGTCCAATGTCTCTTGCTTCTTTGAGTGGTTTCTTGTATTACATCATTTTTATTGATGACCACTCTAGAAAGACTTGGATTTATTTCTTGAAATCTAAAGAATCTAAAGAAGTACTTGAGAGGTTCAAAGAGTTTAAAGCTCAGGTAGAGAACTTATCTAGGAAGAGGATCAAATTTCTGAGATTTGACAATGAAGGGGAGTACACCTCTGAAGGATTCTGTAAGTTTTGCATTGAAGTAGGGATTAAGAGGGAATTCTGTGTCCCTTACAATCCTCAACAAAATGGTGTTGTAGAAAGGAAGAACAGATCTATTGTAGAAGCCACCAAACCTATGATTCATGACCAAGATCTGCAAGCCTTCCTTTGGGCTGAATCCTCTAGGATAGCTATTTATGTTTAGAATAGAATCCCTCACCGCATTTTAGAGAACATGACTCTCGAAGAATCATTCATAGGGGTGAAGCCAGAAGTAAGTCATTTGAGGATCTTTGGTTGTCCAATGTATGTTCATATACCAAAAGATAAAAGGACAAAGTTGGATCCATTTGGCAAGAAGGGAATATTTGTAGGCTACAGTGAGACTTCAAAAGCCTATAGAATTTACATTCCAGGTCAGAAGTTGATTGAGATCAGTAGGGATGTTACATTTGAAGAGGATGTTGCATTCAAAAGATCTAAGGGCATTCATATGGAGATAGATAATGAAGACCAAGAGTCTCCTTAGGATATGGAAGTTGACCATACTCTGGAGATTTAGAGGGAGGCTACTGATCCAAAAGAAGATGATGATCCAGTTAAGCCTTTGGAACCAACTGATGGACCTAGTGATATTGTTGTAGTATGAAAAAGGCCTTTGTGGACTCAAGAAACCATGCAAGAGTTGGGAAAATATGCAGCTCCTCAAAGATCTCTTAGAGAAAGTAAGAGACCTCATAAGTTCTCAAATTATGTGTTATTAATGAGTCAAATTATTGAGTCTGAGCCTTCCAATATTGAGGAAGCTACTAGTCAGCAAGTATGGAGAGATGCTATGGTTGAAGAGTATTAATCCATCCTCAAGAATGATGTTTAGGATATCGTACCTAGACCTAAAGGAAAATCTGTTGTTTCTTCTAAGTGGCTCTTCAAGATCAAGCATGCGGTTGATGGAAGCATTGAGAAGTACAAGGCTAGGTTCATGGCTAGAGGATTCTCTCAGAAAGAGGGAGTAGATTATGAGGAAACCTTTGCTCCAATTGCTCATTATACATCTGTCAGAACCATCATTGCTATTGCAGCATTTAAAGGATGGAAAATACACCAAATGGATATGAAGACAATATTTCTAAATGGTGTAATCGAGAAAGAGGTATATATTGAGCAACCTGATGGCTTTGAGGTTCACGGGAAGGAGTCTCATGTTTGCAAGCTGAAGAAGGCTTTGTACGGCTTTAAGCAGGCTCCTCGTGCTTGGTATGAAAGAATTCATCGATACCTGATGAGCTTGGGTTTCTCCAAGAATGATGTTGATTCAAACCTATACTTCAAGGTAATTGATGGTGAAGCATTAATCTTGGTTCTCTATGTTGATGATCTACTTATTTGGAGAAGATCACCTCATTTTCAAATATAATAAGGAGTTAGCTTCAGAATTTGAAATGAAGGATTTTGGTCTCTTACATTACTTCCTTGGTTTAGAAGTATGGCAGAAACTAGATGAGATCATTCTAAGTCAAGGGAAGTATACTATTGACATCTTGAAGAGATTTGGTATGATGGATTGCAAATCTATGTCTACACCGATGGAGACAAATTTGTTGAAGTTAAAAGAGGCTGCAGCTAGTTCAGATCTGGTGGACCCTAGCATGTACAGATAATTGATTGGATCATTGATGTATCTAATTAATACTAGACCAGATATTTGCTATGCAGTGAGTGCACTTAGTCAGTTTATATGTAAACCAAGGCAAATACATCTAGTTGCAGTGAAGCATATCCTAAGATACTTGTGTGGCACAGTTGGGTATGGCTTGAGATATTCTTCTGGTGTAGACTTGAAGCTACATGGATATACTGATTCTAATTAGGCAGGGTGTGTCACTGATCAGAAGAGCACCTCTAGATGTTGCTTCAGTTTGGGATCTGCTACGATTTCCTGGTGCAGCAGGAAGCAGTCATCTGTAGCATTGAGTATAGCAGAGGCAGAGTATATTGCAGCTTGTATGGCAGCTCGGGAAGCAGTATGGCTTTGTAAGCTCCTTGCAGGATTGTTTGGACAATCAATGGAGCCTACTATCATTCATTGTGATAACTAGAGCTATGTGAAGCTTTCTATCAATCCCGTGTTTCATGATAGAACCAAGCATGTTGAGATCAAATACCATTATATCAGAGATATGGTATTGAGGAAAGATATAGAGTTGAGGTATATCAGCACTGATGAGAAGACAGTAAACATTCTCACCAAGCCTCTCTCTAGGTTAAAGTTTGTGTACTTTTGAGATAAGCTTGGTATAGTGGAGAATACAACCTTAATTAAGAAAGAGTCTCAGTATCAATGATTCTCTATAAGGAGTTCTTCTCTGTGAGAGAAGTTCGAGGTGAAATCCCTTGATAATGAGTTCTTCTCTATGAGAGAAGTTCAAGGAGAAATCCCTTGATTCCACCCTCTGGGAGAGCCATGGTGGATGTCATGTGTGTGACTCCATGATAACATCACGTGAGAGAGTCCGTGATGATTTTCTTGTACTTGTGCTTTTTCACCCTCTAGGAGTAGCCATGGTGAATGTCACAATGAGGTGACAACATCACGTTGAGTGATGAGCACTTGTGCACATTTATTATCCATGGGAGTAGCCATGATGGTTGATATCATGGTGAGGTGATATCTCTTCTTTCCACATATGGGAGTAGCCATTGTGGTTGACATCACGATGAGGTGATATGTCTTGTACAGTTGGGAGTATTTCCCCCTAGCTGAGAGGGAGTGTTGATGTTATGGTAGCTTCAGGCTCATTCTTCCAGCCATGAGTGAACACATAAATTCATATAGCCTAACTGCTATTCATTTATTAAGATAATTAAGTGAAGAGGCACTTCACTTAGGCAACAATGTAATTTACATCTTGGCTGACTTTGCTCTTGAAGAGGTGTGACCTCTCTATCAAAATGTATATATACAAGGTCACTTTCATTCTTTGGATGATCAAGAAAAAGTTTGATTCCTTCTCTTCATACAAGTATGAATTTTTGAAGAGAAAAGTGCAAATTCTTCAAGAAGCAGATTGTCAATTTAGTCAAGTGTTGATCTGAGTTTAAGGAAGGGTAGATTGTTATATGTTATTGTTGCCATTGTTTGTGCTAAATATTGTCCTTGTAATTGGCCTCATTGTAAAGTGAATTGTTTCCTTTGTTTATATATAAGAGAGATATTTGTTGTTGGGTTTTTCTCCCTCAAGTGGAGGGTTTTCCTAGGGTATATGTTGTGTTATTGTGTCTAATTTTTGAGTTAAATTTCTGTGTTTTACATCTGATCATAAAATTTAACACTTGAGTCATCCACCCTTAAGCATGTCTTTGATGGTTGTGGTAGTATAACTCAACTGTCAGGTGTGTTTGGCATGTTTTAGATAGTGGAGTAGTGATGAGCTCCTCCCTATCTCTCATGTTTGTTGTGTATAAGACGTGTAGTATGTTGATGATGTATTATGTGGCACTCATGTATTCCATGTGTTTTCCACATGTCTTCCATGCATTTCTAACATGCCTTGCATGTTTTATACATGTCTTGCATGTTATTGATGGGGGTGTGTAGTAATGAGCTTCCTCCCCATCATTTATTTAGAAATATATATGTATTTTCTTAATCATGTCTTCTCTCCATGTTATATTCTTCATGTATTGCATGACTGCTCTCATGTCTTCTTCGTGTATTATGTGCTTCCATTGTATTCTCCATGTTTTTCATGCTTCTTATTATCTTCATTGCGTCTTGCATATCTTCCATGTGTTTTCTAGCACTTACCTGAGATTGGGGGCTAGAAATAGTCCTCCAACATTTGGATATGCCTTAGCTTTATGTGCTCGGTGTGTTTGATGTACTTCATGTTGGCAAGAGACACTATATGGATTCATGGTTGTTGTCATTGATGGCAACAAAGGTCATCACACATATCCGCAAGTCATGATGTGTCTCTACCGGAAGTCAGAATAAAGAATGTTGTGGTCCGGTGAACAAGAACAGAGCATGTGGCAAGGTCCGACAGATTGATCCGGATCTCTCAGAGGAAGTGTCTTGGTGCAGTACGGATTTGGGGAAGTCAAGAGGACTACCTTGAGTGGTATATTCCAAGGATTTAGCCTCCGGTGATGGACAAGGAGAAAGATATGAATAGTTGAGTACCGGATTCCTGAGAGACAGTGAAAACAGAGGAAGAACTGACTAACAGAGTATCAGACTACTTTCCGGATGTGTTACTATTGATGATAGAGGTTGTGAAAGCATGAATCATGTTTGGCCGACATGATTAATGATATCTACAAGTATATGCTTGATCCGCATTGCTTGGTGAGGAAGGATTCAGCCGACAGAACAAGAGTTTGTAAGAAACTAGACTGTTCCGGATGCCGACTAGAAAGGTGATGAAATTACTTGTGCGGATATATATAGAGGATGGATTTAGTTGTGAAGGGTGTGATGGTGTGAAGATATATGTGAATAAGTCCAGAACAGAGCAGAAGTAGCATAAGGATCCGGTATGTGAAAGATAGCAGAATAAAGAACAGAGGAAAGATGAAGTGCAACAGATCAGTGTACTGAGCCTAACCGGAACTGAACTCCAGCATATGCAGATGCTTCCAATCAGTTCAAGACTGTGATTCTTATCACTTTGTAGACAATGTGTCTTCTTGTAGGCAGTGGGCCTCTTGTGAGCAGTGTGCTCGGGCAGTGAGCCCTAATTGGCAAGTGCCATTTTTGTAATCTCCTATTCTTCTAACAGAGAATAATTTTGGGTTAATCACCCCGTGGTTTTCTCCCTTAACAGGGTTTCCACGTCAAAAATACTGTGTTATGTGTTTCTTATTTCATGGTAATGTTCTGTGTTTGATTCAATGCTGCATCAATTAATAAGAAAGTTCAATAAGGGAAATAATTAGGATAACTGATTCACCCCCCCCTCTCAGTTATCAACAATTGGTATCAGAGCCAAGTTCCTCCTAATAGAGCCTAACAGCTTGAGGAAGATCTGGGATCTCAAATGGATGCATATGGTTTAAGGGAGCAACTCAAGACTGCCCTTGAGGATCTTGAACAGTCAAATTCTGAAGTCAATGAATTAAAAGAAAGACTCAAACAGGCTGATGAATTCATGAGAGAATTAAAAGACAAATTAAGTCTCTCTATGAAAAAGAGAAAGGAGCTGCTCCAACAGTTGGCAAGACAAAGTGAAGAAAGCAATACAAATGAAGAATTGACTGAGCAAACCAAGTTATGTGAAAAGTTATCAAAAGAAGTCATTATGTTAAGACATGAAATGGAATCAGGAACTATAAAGTTTACTCAAGAGATTGAAGAAAAAAGAAAGGCTGAAGACAATCTAAGACAATCTCTTAAAGAAAAATTAGAAGAATGCCACCAGATGGACAGGATTATCAGACATCTTGAATCTGATCTTGAAGATGCCAAAGATAATGAAGAAAAACTTAAGGATCAAATTGCCTCTCTCAAAAGAGACCTTCAAACAGCAAATGAATATAAAGAGAAATTCAAGATAAGTTCTGCTCAACTTGAAGTTCTTCTTGGAAGTCAAAAGAGGACAGATGACAAGTATGGTTTGGGATATGAGAAAGGAGAAAGCTCCGGATCCGGTCAGAAGAATCTTGGATCAGAAAATCCAAGGAGCAGGCCTAGAAGACCTCCGGTAAGACAGCCAAATGCTCAAAGATATCCATCCTTCAATGGATACTGCCACAGCTGCAACCACTTTGGTCACAAAGCTAATCAGTGCAGAATGAGAATGAATCAGATTAATTCATCCTTCTCCAGACAGTGCTTCAACTGCAAAAGGTATGGACACAAATCCCATGAATGCAGAATTATGCAAGTAAACAAATCATTCAAAGGAAGATGCTTTACATGCAATAGAGTAGGTCATATGGCTAATCAATGCAGATCAAGAGGATATCAGTCAAATATGCAAAGAAATGTTATTTGCCAAATCTGCAATAGGTCCGGTCATAATGCTAAAGTCTGCAGAAACAAATATCAGGACAAAAGAGGTCCGGTGTATAATCAGAATCAAGACAAGGGTAAACAAAAGATGAATGCGGATGAAGTTAGGAATCAGATGAGCAAGATTTGGGTGAATAAAAGTTCAGAGAATGTAGAGGTTGGATCCGCACCAGACTCTGGTGCTGATATTTCTTCCAGAAATTAAAAAGTGAGCTCAGGCTTAGGGGGAGACTCAAAGAAAATCCTGTTCCCCCAGCCAAACAAGTGGTGCCGGATGTGGCACAAGATGCGGATTAAAGGGTTTGTAGATATGAGTCTTGAGATGCTTCAGTCAAGTTTTCAGAGGTCCGCATGGAGTTATGAAGAAGCTGTGATCGATCAAATAAGACCTGTTCAGGGAGATGCTCCGGTATGACAAAGGATTACAAAAAGGTCCGGAGAGATCCGGAAGTGCACTATATTGTTCTGCGGATTGGACAGAGTGTTTGGGATGTTCTTGTAATATGTTACCTCGATTTATTCTTGAAAGATCCGGATGATATTCACAGATCAGGACTAATCCGAGATACTCCAAGCTATCCAGACAAGGCAAACCGGAATAATGTAGGTGAAGCATTTATTGCAGACAGATATTAGGGTTCGCGGAGCAATATAAGGGATTTCTCAAAAGTCATTTGCTCATTCTGCACTCAAGAAGAAGCGAATAGTGGAGCTCTGCAACAAGATTCATCAAGCACACCAAGGATCTCCTGCCGAAGTCATTGCAGAAAGAAATCAATCCAATCACTCCGTGCAAATCGAAGGCGCATAAGGTATTCTCCGTTTTTCATTACCTCACTGCAAATCTTTGAAGAATGGCTACTCCAAACATAGTTAAGATCTCTGATAGACCTCGCCCCTCATTCAAGAAACATCCTTACAAATCATTGGAGGTAGATCCACTAGGAGCCTTCTCTAGTGTTCCTCATGGTGTATTGCATACGGAAGATATTAGGGTTTACATCCATGCGAATCTTGAAGACTTTGGAGAATCAAAACTAATGGATATCTATCACAAACAATTGATAGATGACTCCTTTGAGATCAAACCTCAGTATAAAGCCATCCAGGACAAACACTTTGCACAGTGCATTCATTTCCCCTGTTTTGAAGAAGATGAATGGGTCCGGTATGTACTAAGTAGAGTACATGACAACTTCCTATGGTTGAACAAGCCCTTCAAGATCACCAAGGACGCAATTAGGGCTGTAACCGGTCTGCACTCATCCGGTGGATTACCTGTTCTCAAATCTGTCAAAAATCAGACAGTCAGTGATGCAACCGGATCCAAGTTTGACAAGAGAGCTATGACAGTTGATGACATCACTGAACCGGATGTCAAATTTGCAGCTATGATAATTGGTTACAAAATCTATCACTCCAGTAGGGAAAATTCAATACCGGGAACTGCAATCTACACAGCCTATCAGATGTTAAAGGAGAATGCAGACTATGACTTGTGCGAACTTCTAGTAAACCAACTCTTTGAAAATCTGCAGAAGATTAAGAAGGACAAGAAAAACTCCTTCAAATATGGCAATCTGATCCTTTGTCTCTTCTTTTACTACATGAATGAGCTTCCCAGATCCAGTGGATGGATATGGCAGAATGACAGACCGGTTGCCATTCAAATCAGAGACTATTTGCATGGACTTGGGGATGCAAAAGCAAGAAATACAGCTCTATGGGGTTACTTCAAGAACTTCCAAAGCATGATGCATGCAAGAGAAAGAATACCCCAATCCCTTGTTGAAAAATACAAAGACACAGTATGCTTCATGGTAGAAACAGATCAGTGTCTGATGGAGGCAGTGGAGCCAAGGACTGTCTGGATCATGCCTATGGGGTATGAAGTGGATGAACAGATAGTAGAGCTGCATGTTCAACACATGCTAAGCCAGCCCAAAGATCCTAAGGCAGAAAGGTTTGGAACCTTTGAGGAACTGAGTGTAAAGTTACATGTAGAACTCAGGGAACCGGAGATAAAGAGGAAGGTAAGAAAAGAAGTTGAGCATATTGCTCAAGGCCTAGGCATCTCAAAAGAGGCACTTGATGCCAGCCGGGAAAAGAGGAGGAAGGCTGAGGAAGAAGAGAAAAGTAAAGAAAGTGTTCCGGTTGAAACTCCCACCCGGACCAGATCATCAAAAAGATCTGCACCTCCCTCAACCAAAAGTTCAAAACCGGAAGTCCAGGCATCCGGTAAAAGATCCAAGACAAAAGCCACAAGGGCTTATAAAAGCCAAAAGGATGAAGAGGAAACAGAGTCAGATGAGGGAGTAAAAGAAATAAAGAAGCAGAAGAAGAAAGGATCCGGTAAACCCTCCTCAGGACAAGACAAGGATGAAATGACAGAGGTATCTGTTGAAAAGCCCACTCTGTCTCTAGAGAATGTAATCAAGTCGGTCACGGTAGATGGAAACCTTCAACCAATGACTGAATCTTATGATGACTTCAGTGAGGCTGACCAAAAGACTCTGCAGGAAGCCACAGTCAAATATCTGAACATATATAATAAGGCTTTCATTGAGATCATATCTCTTATTCCTAAAAGCCTAGAAAAAGAATTGGAAGTAAGAAAGAACAATGCTCATGCAAAAGATCTTGAGATCCGGGAGCAGATAGCTATTCAGCTATATCCTCAAATTGATCCCAAGACAATGAACATAATCTTCAAGGACTGCAAAGATGAGTTCAGAAGTAAAGCCAGGATGAATCAACTCATGCTTGGTGAGACTGACAAAGTGGCCCAAGAGACAGAAGAGATCCTCCGGAAGGCCTTCAAAAGGTTCAATCTTCCTGTTGTAGAGGACTTAGGTGCAGAAACAGCTGCGGATTTGGAATCATCTGTTCTGGAAGAAGTGGGCCCTGAACATACAAGCATCTCTCCTCCGGTTTCCCCTACAGTCTCCGGATCCAAAGAAGAAGAGCAATTACAGAAGAAGGAAGCAGGGGTGAAAGATAAAGAGGTTGACAGTTCCAAGACTGCAGAAGAAAAGAAACATCTATCTCCGGCAAGAGACACTGCACAAACTGTTCAACAATTTTTGAGCAAAGAAACTTTAGAGATTGATGAACCAGAGCTTCTAAAAGGCCCATTCGACTTTGACTCTCTCTCTCCGGTACAAACAATGAAGATAGCTTCATTTGCAAATGCCAAGGCAAATGAAAAACTCCTGAAGTCTCATATGGAAGACTGTGAGTTGATAGAGGCTGCTTCCGGAGTACTTGTAAAGATTATGCCATCAATCTAGATAGATCCGACAGCCTCCTCTTCTGGTAATCTAAAAACCTTAGTCAGCAGTGTTGATACACATTTTGATTCTCTAGAAAAATCAGCTGAAGAAAAGGTCCGGAAGGAATTTTTGGATAAGAGATTTTCAGAAATATTAGAATTAATCTCTAAAGATAGGAAGATTGTGAGCATTAGAATAAAGAGCTTAGAGAATGCTCTTAAGGATGGCGGTGACATCTACAAATTTTGTATATCCTGGCCAAAGGCAACAGCAGCAATTGATAAGAAAATAAAAGAGGAACAGGACAAGCTACAAAGCTTATCTCAAAGCTTTGATCCTCTCTCTTCCTCCATAATAAATCAAGAATGTCAGACTATTGCAGTCTTGAATGAAATAAAGAATCTTGAGAAGGAAAGGAAGAACATCACTAACCGGATGGGAGAACTTAGACGGATTATAATCCCTAAGTTGGAAACTATGCATGAGGCCATCAGTGATGCTCAGACCACCGCCTAAACAAAAGATCCGACAGATCTCAAGCGGGCAGAAGCTTTTGCATTTTTGTTGAGTGGTCACATTTCAATTTTGGATAGAATGAAGCAAAGTTGGGCTACAGAAATGATCCAATTGCAGACATCCTTTGCAGACATTCTTCAGTACATGTGAGTATGTAAATATGCGGCTATGTATAGAAAATTTTTGAAAATTTTGGTGTGCGGACCCCACCCTTTGCCATTGATGTCAAAGGGGGAGTGAGGAGCAGTGAAAAATGAGGAATCCAACTAAGGGGGAGTTCCGGAAAATGTATATAAAGACAGAGCATCAGCAAAGGGGGAGCATAGTGAAAACACTTAGTCATTTTTCACTAAGTGTTGCCATCAATGCCAAAGGGGGAGATTGTTGGCAAGAGACACTATATGGATTCATGGTTGTTGTCATTGATGGCAACAAAGGTCATCACACATATCCGCAAGTCATGATGTGTCTCTACCGGAAGTCAGAATAAAGAATGTTGTGGTCCGGTGAACAAGAACAGAGCATGTGGCAAGGTCCGACAGATTGATCCGAATCTCTCAGAGGAAGTGTCTTGGTGCAGTGCGGATTTGGGGAAGTCAAGAGGACTACCTTGAGTGGTATATTCCAAGGATTTAGCCTCCGGTGATGGACAAGGAGAAAGATATGAATAGTTGAGTACCGGATTCCTGAGAGACAGTGAAAACAAAGGAAGAACTGACTGACAGAGTATCAGACTACTTTCCGGATGTGTTACTATCGATGATAGAGGTTGTGAAAGCATGAATCATGTTTGGCCGACATGATTAATGATATCTACAAGTATATGCTTGATCCGCATTGCTTGGTGAGGAAGGATTCAGCCGACAGAACAAGAGTTTGTAAGAAACTAGACTGTTCCGGATGCCGACTAGAAAGGTGATGAAATTACTTGTGCGGATATATATAGAGGATGGATTTAGTTGTGAAGGGTGTGATGGTGTGAAGATATATGCGAATAAGTCCAGAACAGAGCAGAAGTAGCATAAGGATCCGGTATGTGAAAGATAGCAGAATAAAGAACAGAGGAAAGATGAAGTGCAGCAGATCAGTGTACTGAGCCTAACCGGAACTGAACTCCAGCATATGCAGATGCTTCCAATCAGTTCAAGACTGTGATTCTTATCACTTTGTAGACAGTGTGTCTTCTTGTAGGCAGTGGGCCTCTTGTGAGCAGTGTGCTCGGGCAGTGAGCCCTAATTGGCAAGTGCCATTTTTGTAATCTCCTATTCTTCTAACAGAGAATAATTTTGGGTTAATCACCCCGTGGTTTTCTCCCTTAACAGGGTTTCCACGTCAAAAATACTGTGTTATGTGTTTCTTATTTCATGGTAATGTTCTGTGTTTGATTCAATGCTGCATCAATTAATAAGAAAGTTCAATAAGGGAAATAATTAGGATAACTGATTCACCCCCCCCTCTCAGTTATCAACACTTCAACCATACTTTAATGCATGTATGGAATCGTAAGATCATACATACATTAAAGTGGGGCCTAAATGTTATGTAGTAAAAAGTATCCCTATGCCTTTTTACCTCCTAGTTTAGCTCCTAGGTCCATGTGTTTACATCATGCAAGCTTAATACTTATCTCGGAGCAATTTCCCCCAAAACTCATGTCAAATGGGACTTAGGGGCCCACTTTAAATGTTTAAACATGACCAAAAATGACCTTGGGACTTGGGTGTCCACGCCCAAGTCCAGGTTGATTTGTCAATTTTAAAACTTAAATGTGTGAGCATAGGACCTTTAAAAAGGTTTCCCTTTGTCAGCCTTTTCAATTTAATTTATGAAAGTTAACAGAAAAACATATATAAGTGAGTTTATGTCTTCATTTTACACCTAGATTGATAACGCAAACTTGTGATATTGAGCTAAGGGATTTCAAGGCATTCATTATGTTGCAGAGTAGAGTTGTGTTATTGTGTTTGTTTGTTGTAGATTTGGCTTCATCAATCTATCACCTCATGGTTTGAAGGATCTTCATCATTGTGAGGGCTTCACCTCTAAGGTGACATCTATTTGTGGTTCAATCATTTGATTTCATCATTGCTTTGGCCTTTTCCCTTCCTTGGGCATGCATTTTATCTAACAACAATGTTGGAAGACTTGAATGTCATTCCGGGGCTTGACTGAGGCAAGCTCCTAAACACCACAACCCCTAAACCTCTCTCTTTGTGATTGCAGGTTACAAGTGCGGGATGTGGCGAAGTGCAGGTATAGAGAAGTAATTTAGAGGATAAGGATTTGGGATCTTGTAAAAAGTTATTGATATTTTACCCTACTGGACTAGGGCACTCGCCCCATAGTCCTCTCAACAGGATTCATCCAAAAAGCAAGATTAGGATATCGTCTGACACACCTCTCTATTCCAAATCTACAGAAAAACTGCCTTATTGGACTAGGGCACCCACCCCATAGTCTACAAAATTTTTGTCTATGAAAATCTAATTTCTAGTATGTTTCTAATCCTTCATGAGTGCCTTCCTGTCTAATTTTCTGTATCATTTTGTCCGTCTGTACCCAATTTCATTATAATTAGGGTTTGAGGCTTATTCGATCTAGGGTTTGGTAAATCTCTCAATATAATCAATCTTTCCATATCATTCCTGAGTACACCAACCTGTAGTTGAGTCCTTTTCATCTGTAGTGACTTGGCTTGGTTGTTGTCCTTGAGTGTTATTGTGAAAGGAGTGTTTGATTTGATTGAATTGACACTATCCACCATCTTCCCACTTTTCATACATAATTGTGGGAAATAGCTTGACTAGTGCCACTGTATCTATTAGATGGTGTTGATGACAATTGGGGAGATCCATCATAGGGAGAAATACCTAGATAGGGAGGGGTATATGACACTAGTAGGGAGATCCTAATAGTTGATGGATTTTACTGACCTTAGGCTACCTCACCAATGAATCATCACATGGGCACACCACCTATAGATCAAGAAGTAAATGCTCTCAAGATGGTGGAGACTCTTTGTAGGATTGCAAATCTAACATGGTGTGTTGGAGATCCATCTATATGTGATTTGCAGTTTAGAGATTTGAATTGATTATTTAGTGTCTTATTTATGATGATAATTGTATTAACTATGAGTCTTTTCTCTTTGTATTATTTAGGTTCAATTGCTTAGCGGGTCTTGGGGATTTTTCTTGCAACCCTTCAAAATTCTAAGAGATGACACAATACTTAGATCCAAGGATCAAGTTGATCTAGGCAAAGAGAGAAACTTATGATTAAACTAAGGACAAGAAAATATCAACTCAATAAGATTGGACCCTATCTTCTTGTTAAGCACACACTTATACTGAGAGGGGGGTGAATCAGTATAAGTTAATCTTTTACTTATTAAAACTTAATATCCATAATAACAACATTCACACAAGATAACACAAGATTTATGTGGAAACCCTTTCTGGGAATAAAACCACAAAGAAGGGCTACTTGGATCTACTATCCAAATGCAGCCACAAAATGAAATTCTCTTACAAAATTTGTAGGCA
Source organism: Cunninghamia lanceolata (assembly GCA_027924645.1). NCBI lineage: Eukaryota > Viridiplantae > Streptophyta > Pinopsida > Cupressales > Cupressaceae > Cunninghamia > Cunninghamia lanceolata. Next base: position 11,727,614 of record BSBN01000320.1, read on the forward strand.
CCAACCTACTAGAGACACCAATCCCCACTGCTAAGCACCAACTTAGCAAGAGACACCAATCTCTTCTTTTAGGAGGCACTAACCTCCAAAGAAACAAGGTTCCACCTTCTAAATGTTGCTTCTTCAATAGATGATGGTCATTTCAATCTTCTTCATATAAAAATTTTATTCCTCACTGATTTTTATTCACTCCATTGCATTCACTCTATTTCATTTACTCCATTTCATTCACTCCATGATTGATATATCTTTCATTTATCCCTTTAATCATAACATAAATATATGTGTATGCTTTAATCTCTAATGCATATTCTCTCCTTATATTCTCCTTATCTCTTCCACATAAATATCCTTCATATATCTCTCACGCTCATTCATATATGCTCTATGATATTCAATATACCTCTTCCCCCTTAAATGATCTCCATATATATCTTATTTTACTTCATGATTCACTCCATGACTGGACTTCATTTATTCCTTCTTCACACTCTTCTCTTCCCTAAATGATTTGCCTTTTATATCTTATTCATTCCATGCTATCTTCTTCTCATTGAATGTTCTACTCTTTTTATATCTTAAATCTTTAAGAGACATAACCTTTCAGATGTCCCTTGACCATTCTTAAACTAAACTTTATTTAAATTTTATTTATTATTCTCTTTACTCCTCCGATTATTTCCAATGTCCCTGAATGGCAATTTTAAGACTTTGGAGGAAAGGGATTGCACTAATGCAACAAATCCTTTGTCTCTATCCAAAGACTCTATGAAGTGGCTAATCTCCTTCATGTAAGGTTTTTGTACATGCATGGTGACTTCAATCTTTTTATTTGACTCCAATTCTTTATCCAATTTTGTCTAGCCTCCAACCCATCGGCTAACAAATGGTCTCAGGCACTCGCTCGGAGGTATTCTTGTATCTTGTGTATGATATGCATTTTCTGATCCTTTGGTGTTATAATTTCTAGTTTAACTTCAGTTCTTACACTCTAGATAATCACAAGATTGTAAACAATAAAGTTGCAAATCTCTAGTTACCATGTCCAATGTGTTGGGACCTAAAATTTCATACCAATTTTTGGCAAAATTTTAGGTCCCCATATTGAAAAATCAATTTTAGCACTCAGACATGCACCTGTACAATATGCTCCAGTGGCCTACTTTGAAGGGTTACAATTCAAAGCGAACTTAGTTTCATGCAAATCACTTAATAAGCATGTTTATCTTCTATATGTTAACATGTATATCCGAAAGCATCATCCATATTTGTTCACAAGATCTTCATCCACTCTATAGTGATGACTATATTTATGATACCAAATCCCTTGAAGTAGAATTGGGTATGGAGTGGTGGTCTCATTTTGATAAGAAAGAATTCACTATTGTAGCACAAAAGATGCTACAGGTTTTGAAACATACAAACAGAGCGTTTTGTCTTGCAGATTCATAGCAAAATGTAATGAAAAATAAGAATAAATTTGTTAACATTAAAAATATTTTGGACCAGTTGCATCCCTATAGATGCAACCTGAACCAAGTGAATTAGAGCCAGAAGTTGAATGTTTTCAAGATTCTCGGCCTCTATTATTAGTTGTTACATAAGATCAAACTTGTCATGAAGACAGTGTTCAAGGTTGGTTTGGCACTAGATATAATGGTTATGAAGGCAATCCTCCTCACATAGGAAGAAGCTATCCTGTTGCCACAACTATTCAATTTTATTACTTCATATCACACACATACATGCATGAATTGAAATTTATGTCATCTATTTATGTGGTTCGTTGCAGCAAAAATATCATTGTCGTAACCCTTGCTACACAAATATACTATTATGATGCAGCAACCCTTGAAACTGAATTCGATTTGCTCACATATCCTATACCACAAGGTGGACAAGAACCATTAGGTGTTAATATAGGCTATGGTCCAATGGATGTGGGCCCAAGGTGGTTGGCATATTCTGCTAATCATGCTGGTCATGTTAGTCCCCAATCTTTCTCCATCACCAGGTGTCAGTTCATCAACTTCACTCGCAAATGGAAGCTTAGTTGTACATTATGCAAAAGAATCTAGCAAGTTGTTGGTATAGTCACCATTCGAGACATGGGATTTAAGAAATTGACTAGGTACTATTCCAAATTTCTTCCTGATGATGCTAGTTCTCTAGGACCAAAAAGCACAAATTGGAAGAACAAAAATAATGGTTTTGCAGGACAGACATATGAGCCAAAATATGAATGCATGGTGGTTGTTAAGCAAATCAATTTAGAGCCCATAGCAGCCCTCTTTATACATTATGTTTTGATCCCAGTGGTACTCTTCTGGTTACTGCATCTATACATGGGAATAGTCTCAATGTATATCATATTATGGCTCCTTCAACAGAAAGTGGCTTACGGTGTACTCTAGGTGATTTGGATATGTCGCATGTGCATCTGCACAAACTCGGTCAAAGCTTGACAAATGCAGTTATATGGGATATCAGCTTCAGTTATGATATCCGTTGGATTTCCATTAGCATATTGAAAGGAAGACAAACCCTTTTGTGATGTCCCTAGATTTGAAAATGCACGCATGAAGCTTTTAAGACAAGCTTCATTTGAATGATGCTACTATTAGAGATAGCGCATTACTTCTAATTGCAAGTAATTTTCAAAGGCTAAGAGTTAGATTCAATGCATTGGAATGATGAGTGGCAATTATTAGGATTGTCATCACTATGACCCTGCCAGTCTTATAACTATTTTATTATCATCTTGATCAATCATAAGTCCGCCTCTCTACATCATGACAACTCCATCCCGGTTTGACAAGCTCTAGTAGTTATTTAACATATGGACTTCCTTCAAGGCATGACAATATGTGATTACGAACTCTCATTGCCCAATGTGAGACCTATGTTTACTGGATCTGTTCAGAAAGCACTAAGCCATCCTTCCAAGTAAACTAGATGATGATGATCTGCGGTGATGAGGAATCATGCCAGCTGCACTACTTGCTTTTAAATGTACATTGTAGGAATAAGAGTAAAGTAGATGCATTTGATAACCAACAAGCCAAAATATTATTGCTCTCCTGAGCCTCAATTGTTGAACCAATCATTTGAATAATATGGTCAAAATGTTTCAAATGATTACCATTGGAGAAGTGACTTATAGATGATTTATGCAGCTACAAGTCTTCCACCACTAAAGCCAACATCATCTGTGATACACTTGATCAATAAATCTTGATTTTCTTGATGCCTGTCACTAATAGCCTTATGTGGCCTCTGCTTTCCATCAGTGAGTTCTTTCAAGGCAGACATAGGAGTTTTGCACATTTCCTGCAATTCTAACTCCACCATTTAGAAAATGACCATTCTCTAGAGTCCTGAGAATAACAAGAGCCTTGTACCGCCCCAAAAGACCTTTTGTTGTTGACATGACTAAGGCCTACTTCCAAAGAACCGGATTCTCAGAATCTAAGTTACAACTCTTTTCTTCAAGCCTTTGTGGGGATGCACAACTCTGTGTATGGAACATGGACACATGGGAAAAGCAAATCAAAGTTTACCCAATTGCCACTTGGAAAACTACTTTCTGAAGACACATGAGTTTAGATTCACTCAGACCAGCTTCACATTCTTGTTGTTCATGAAACACAAATTATTATTTATGATGCCTATAAGTTGGAACAACAACGACAGTAGTTTCCACAACGTGCTCTTCCCTCAACAATATCTTATGGAACATATTCACACAATAGCCTGCTTGTTATTGAATCATTCTATGAAGGTAGTAACAGTATGTTTGATGCTGAAACTACCCTGGAAAAATATATGCAAAATGTGGTAGCATTTGCAATCCGCAAACCCTATTGACAAAATACAAAGATTACAGACTATGTATAAAGCAAAGATGGGGACTATGGCATAGGAAATGAACATCCATCTAAGCACAACAAAAAGAGAATTTTAACAGATGTATAAAATATATTACGAAGAACCCTACATTCTCACCAGAAAATACAAAGTTGAAAAACTTAGTAGAAAACCCTAATCAGTGAGATATGAATGATTAGAATGGATTCATTAAGTCCTTCTGATTGCATAAGTCACCTGATAATAAAGCACCATGAAGTTCTTCGGTGAGGGTCACACCAATTTATCCCATCCAATTGAATGACAAGGGAGACATGTTGGGAAAAATTGTATGATCAGAGCAAAAGCTTTGGATCCTACCAACTACGTGAGTTATACCGATCATGAAAAGCCAAAAATCCTTTGGTGACAGTCATACCAATGCATTAAGTAGTGAATGAAACATGTCGAGAAGACCAAAAGCATTGGAATACTATGATGATCTCACAGCGATGGCTTATGTTATGCCGATGGTAAAATTTTCAAATCAAATATACATTCTCTCACCAGTAAGACATGCTAGCAATCGTGTCAGAAAGACGTGGATGATCAGAATGAGTATGCTCATAGTCTCTTCAAAACCCGGTGAAGCATAAGATAAACTATCAAAGGAGAAATGAAATTATAAATAAAAGGTGAAAGTGAGGTATCTAGCAAATTTCACAGGAAGATAATAAAATGAGAAATATTTTCCATTAAAAGTATAACAGAGTGAAGATTTACTTTGCCAAAATAACATGGTGAATAAAGTGAAATTTATAATTTTAATTTGAGAAGCAGAATTCATCAAGTAGATTATATCTTTTATATTTGGTGAAAATTTACAAGTGAATTTACCAACAGAAAATGAATTTCACCGAGGGTAATAAAAGTTTAATCAAATATTAATGAAACTATTTTGCCAAGCAGATGAAATAATTCAAGAAGTGAGAAATATTTTCCATATGAAGGCCGATAAAACACTTTTTCACCGAAGAGGTTAAATGAGGAGTCATTTTTACCCAAATAGATTTTTTTGTCAAAAAAAGATGAAAGCACACAGAGAAACATAATTAAGAAATGGAATGTGTTGGGACCTAAAATTTCATACCAAATTTTGCAAGAAATTTTAGGTTCCCATATGAAAAAAATCAATTTTAACACTCATAGATACACCTAAAAATATGTCCATGAAGCCTACTTTGGAGAGTTGTGTTTTGAAGCCTATTCATTTTATTACAAAATCACTTTACTAACATGCTTACCCATCATACGTGAATGTACATGTCTGATTTCACCCTCCTATGATAAGTTTTGACTAAGTTTTGAGGAATCAAGTTGAGGGGTTCTGGTAAAGTTTGTTGTCTGCACAGTGTAAAATCAGCCCGGGAAGCTAACTTTGGAGGCCAATATATAATAGCTGGATGATGTTCATAATAAACCATTTGGTGTTCCTAATTCAACTTATCATAATCTGCTTCTATGTCCAGTTTGAAGGCTCCAGCACATTGTTTGCTATTTTTTCAAAATCAAAAGCAAATGCATTTAGCCCTGATTTCACAGTTTCACCTCCAGAGAGGTCAACTTTGGCCCTAAATATTTTGTGATCAGAGATTATTGGTGAAAAATATTTTACACACACACTCATCAAGCCTAAATGAACTAAACTCTCCAATTACAACTTCCCAGGAAGAGATTTAATGGTTTTTTAAAATTGCAAGTTGGTGAGTTCAAATCAGGTTTTGACAGGGATAGTTTTCAATAAGGTTAATTTGGAGGCTAATATCTAGAAATCAGGTCATGTTCATTACAAACCAGTTGGTGTCTCAAATTCTTCCTATATTAGTGTGCCTTCATGCTAATTCTCAAGATCCCAGCACTTCGTTTGATATTTTTTCAAAATCAAATCCAAATGGGTTTTACACAGTTTTTGACTGCATTCCTAGGTAGCTTTAGAAAGGTCAACTTTGGCACTTGATATTTGGCAAAGGAAGAGGAATGATGAAAAATCCTTTTGCACACATGTTCATTTAAGCTAAATGACCTAATCTTTAGGATGGTAGCTCCTCAAAATCAGCTTTGATATTTTTTCAAAGAGGCAAGTTGGCAAGTTTCAATTGAGTTTAAATAGGCATAAAAACATGCTGAGTGAGCTACTTTGATTGCGAGAAACTTTTAATCCTAATAACTTCATGTTGAACCGTTTGTTACGTTGAATTCTCAGGTCAAAAATCTACAAGTTTATACGTTTTCATAGCTCTGGGAGAAGTTTTGATCAGTTTTTCAGGCTAATTCCGAAGGCTAGTTGGCATGTTTTGACCACTATGCAAGGTGTCAAAAAATGGAATTAAAAGAACTGGGAATACTTTTTAGCTTTTCTTCATGATTTAACAATTTGCTACAATGGACATAGTTTCGGCAAGAGTCTCACCGATGAACAAAAGCTATAAAAAAAAACTCATCGGCAAGACATCATACAGGTCTCACCAATGAAAAACTCATCGGCAAGAGAAATAAAGTCGGAGTGAAAATCTCAAGTCACACCGATCTTATACCTCTTGCCGATGGAGCCCCATGAGATGAAAGGTTTATTCAAAGGAGAATAAATATTTACAAAAGGTTTTAAATAATTTAAATGAGGTGTGATAAAAAAATGAATTACATATTTTCATCCAAGGGGTTATAAGGTGAAAATTGTTGGGAATACTTTACTCTGAAGTGAAACACTTGTCCGAAGGAATTAATTAAGTAGGTAATTATTTTACCTAGAAGATATTCTTTGGAAAAGTATATGATGGCCCGTGAAGACATTTCACCCGAATAAAATCAAACAAGAATGAAAATACATATGGCAAAATATTTGCAAACTAAATAAGTAATTGTTTTACCTAAAATATTTTACAATGAGGTATTTTCACAAGGCAGTTAAAAGGGAAAAAATAATAAAGACTATGAAATGTCTTAATTTTCACCAAGGTCATAGAGAAGTTTAATTAATTTTATCTATGAGGATACAATTAATTAAATAAAGAATCAAAATACATGCAGAATGAAGGCAAACCCTAACAAGGGTATTATTTTAATACAACATCATAATGTTACCCTAATGAGTGAAATATTTCTACTCTGAAGATTGAGTGAGCATGACCACAAGAGATTAATATTGACAAAATTATTCACCAGATGAAGGGAAATAATTAAATTTTAAAGGACTGAAGGCTAATGTTTTATATTTTGCATTAATAAAAATTGTTATCCGTCATGGAAATGGAGAGACGCACAGGATGGAAAGCGAAGGGTCACAACCCTAAAAAATACACAGTGTGTATATAAAGATGAAATCAAACGAGAGGAATCATCATCAGTAGATTAGAAAAACATCATGATCAGAAGTAGGAGTTAGATAACTGGATGGATTGATCAGTTGCCAAAATAAAACATTATGATGTATATTGTAAAATCTTTTGAAATTGTATAATGTAGAAGAATGCATAAATTGATGATTTAATATTGGTGTCTATTGTTTGTTGAGGTGAACAATTATTTGGTTGTCTCCACATTGTTATTTCTCTGTTATTTGAACCTGAGTTTCCAAGTTGATATTTTAGTTTAATCGAGACACACTTGTTTTTGTGTAATCGAATTAATTGGTTTCTATTAAAGAATTAAAATCCTTTTGATTGATTACAGTAACTTGGAAGTAACATTTGGATCAATAAGAAGAGCCCTATAATTGACAAGATTGCCATGCTGTCTCCAACTTGATATTGTCTTGTTATTCAAATTGAGGATCTATTACATTTGTCAATACACACTTGCTATCATTGTGTGATTCTGTTGATTGGTTCCTTCAAGGAAGGATTAAAATCCTTTCAATAAGTCACAGTAACCTGGTAGGATCGAGTGGATCAATAAGTAGAGTTTGTCAGTCACATTCTTGCACGTTTATACAAGATATAAACAAACACACGTGCCAAACAATTAGAATTGTAACCAGTAAGTAAATCATATCACATACACCTTGACTCCATTAGCCCAACTGAAATAAGCACTGGTCATACCAATTCCACTCTAGGATTCCATAAAAATCTTATTTAAACAATTACATCTCAGATGTTAGTATTAGGAGTAGAATTAGTTTGCAAGCCTTCATCTATTCCACACTTTATGCCATTGTGGGTAGATCCCTAAATTCACTTGTCATACATTCCTTTTATCTGCTTCAACTTTCAAGGTTCACCCGCCTAGGTTTAGCAGAGCCTGAAGTGTAGGGAGTCATCAACCATTTAGGTTAACTCTATTAGTTGGTTCAAAAATGTTGCAAGTCTAATCATAGAGCTTGGCATCCTCTTAAGGCTTGAAACCTACATTTTTGAGACCTAACAGGATGAATACTAAAGTATTGAGAAATATTTTATTTCTCAATAAAGTATTAAAGAAGTTTATCCACAAGAAATAATTAACTAAATGGAGAGATACATTGAACGGATGTGAATAGTCATAACCCTAGGAGATATCATGTATATATATCAGATGAAATCAAATGAGGCAGAGGAGGGAGGTTGGGAAATCATCACCAGTAGAAGACAGATTGCATCCATCTACCCATCCATTCAATATCAGAAAATGTTATAATGTATATTATTTGAAGTAATATTATGGAGCAAAAAATTCTTAAATGGTGATCTATTTTAGTGTTCACTTGTTGCGTTGATATTCATGCTTATATGTTACTGTGCTATCTCCAGAGTGGTTTTCTCATATTATTTAAATTATCATATCAAGGATATCTTTAATTTATCTAGTCACATTTGCTGATTCAGTGTGTTCCAGTTGATTAGTTTCTATAAGAAGTTGATTTAATTCCTTCCAAGTTGTTAAGTTCATTGGTATTTGCCAAGAGTTAAAACCCTTTCAATGAAACAATTTTGGTCAGGTTTCCTTCTTGCCAGAATTAAAACTTCTTTTCAGTTGTTCACAGTAGTATGGGAGAATATCACTAGGATTATTAAGAAGAGTATAGTAACTTACAGACCTACACATTTGCATAAGGTGTAAACATTTCATGTGCCCAACAGAATAGAGTTAAGTTGTTAAATAGACTTACCTATCTTACACATCTGTATCCATACCCATCATTCATCATCGAATCCAATAGCCCAATAGATTAGGCACTAGTCATTCTAAACTTATCCTAGAAACTCTACATAGTCTTATTCAAGCATTCATATCTAAAAACCTTAACAGTAGAAATAGGAACAATTATCTTTCAGCTACTTCACACATGTTTGCCACCATGAAGGATATTAAAATATGCATTAGTTGTTAAAGGTATAGCCACCTAGGTCTAGCAAAACCTAAAGTGAAGAAGGTATTATCCTTGTGCCTGTTAGCCAAGAACGTGAAGAGAGCTTGGCAACCTCTTAGGTGTAAAACAAAAACCTACGTTTTTAAGACCCAACAAAATGGCGACTCTGCTGGGGAGTAATCCAGAATCTGGTTAAAGATCATCTCATCACAAAGTCAGTAAACTTTTGAATTGTGACACAAATTGGTAACTCTGCTGGCAAGACGGACCCGAAAAAGAAAAAATCATTCCTCTTTTTTTTAAGAGGTGGTGACTCTGAAAAGGAATTCAATGAAGAATATAAATACAACTTGTAAACAACACCATCTACAGTCAAAATGAATATGTCAGAAGAAGAGGAATTGTTGGAGTTATTAAGGGAAGAAAAAAGGTTGATTCAAGAAATACAATGATTAAAAGCCAAATAGGCTTCAAATTCATTACAATATATACCAACGTTTAACGAGAATGGGTATGGTGATTTTTTGAACTCACAAGTGACTCATGATCCTGGTAGTGAATATAATGCATATCATACACAACAAAACATTTATTTACCACAAGCCTCATACCAAATAAATGCTTATCCCGTATTTCTCAGACAAAGATCAATCATCTACCAAAACCCATATGGCTCTCCAAACTTTGTTTCGGCCATCAATAAACCATTTAACTACAATAGTATCCAAGGCTACCCAAATCCTTATCCCTATGAGCTGACAGAAATACTAAGGCATATCCCTAAATTTCATAGAGAATGGTGTGAATTAGCTTATAAGCATGTACAACGATTCTGGGATTTCATTTTGGACTTTTAGATTTTTTCAGAAGATGTCATTATGAGGTGTTTTTCAAGATCTTTAAGGGATGATGCAAGGGAATGGTTTATAGGCCTACCTATGCAAAGTATCTCTTCATGGGAAGATCTCAAAAAACTATTCCTTAGCCACTACAACGACTATTATGAAGATGAATATAGAGAATCTGATCAAGCAATGCAGCCAGTAAACGAGACATATGCAAGTGAAATTTTTCATGATAATATTTTAGATTTAATTAAGGAAGAAGTTTTAAAAGATCAATTCTTCACCTGGGATCATGATTGCAATTATCAGAATTTTGCACAAGACTTGGAGCCCCAGCATATACCTGAAAATGAGAGTAGTCTTCAAAATATGGATGTTCATTTTGTCCCAGCCCACCACCACAATACCTGAATCAACAGTTTGAGGAGGAAGAGGATGATTGTTCTCAACAAATAGGGCAAACTCAAGATGAGGAGGAAATGCACATATCTGAAAATGATTTTCAGATTTCTTCAAACCCATTGTATGATGAAGAAGTAAAAAAAGATCAAATGACCTTCTGCTAAGACATGCCAAATAGGGAGTTCCAAGTGTTTTCAAATCCATGTTATCATGAGGACAAAGCATTTTCAAATAGTCAAAGTGTTGTACCAATTAATGAGGAAAGATCATTTTCAGATAAAAGGGACAACACATCAGTTTGTATTGAAAATAGCTATGCGGATGAAAATGATATATCAGACCTGTCTTTACCTAATGATGTGAAATTTAATGAAGACATTTCAAAAAATAAATTCTTTGTGAAGTCTCACTTTTCCAACCTTGGAGGATGCTGCAGTCATTGTGATTGTGCTCTACATAATAAATATGGTGATTATGTATCATATATATCTAAAAATTTTAAGCTGGAATCTGATAATGGAAAGCAAAATGATGAGACATATGATGATTATGACAAAGATGGGTATTACTTGGCAAATGATAATATTTTTTCCAGATGTGTGATAATGTTGCACGATGAGAATCAGGTTTTTGACAGAGGAAAAATATGGTCTTTCTGAGGGTATTGAACCGTCTACTATGGGGTGGTTTTTAAAACTACATCAGATTAAGGCAAAAAGAAGTTGTACTCTGTTGCACAATGGAGTAGGCACCGGTCTGCTCCCCAGAGATCTGGGATCTTGCTATGCCCACAAGGGGCATACATCCCCAGACAAAGCCACTATTGGGACCTAAAAATTCATACCAAAATTTGCAAAAAAATTTGCAAAAAAATTTAGGTTTCCATGTGAAAAAGTCAACTATAACTCTCAGAAATACACTTGTGCAATTTCCCTGGGAGGCCAACTTTGGAGGCTAATATTTAGTAGTTGAATGATGATCCTGACAAACCAATTAGTGTTCCCAATTCACCTTATGAAAATTTACTTGTATGTCTAGTTTCAAGGCTCTAGCACATCGTTTGCTATTTTTTCAAAATGAAAAGCAAATACACAGCCCTAATTTCACAGTTTTCACCTCTAGAGAGGTCAACTTTGGCCCTGAATATTTGATGAATAAAGGTGACTGGTGGAAAATCCTCTTGCACACTCTCTAATTAAGCCTAAACAAACTAAATCCTCCAATTGCAACTTCCCAGGAAGAGATTTGATGGTTTTTCAAAATTGCAAGTTGGTGAGCCCTAATAAGGTTTTTCACAGGCGCAGTTGCAGAAAAGGCCAAGTGGGCTACTTTGAACACTTATATCTCACACACCAGGATGAGTTCTTCCAAATAGTTTGATGCACTAAATTCTAGGGTCAAAACTCTACGTGCCTATGCGTTTTCATAACTTCAGAAGATCATTTGACCACTCTTTTAAGCCAATTTTGAGTGCTACTTGACCAATTTGATCACTGTGTAAATATGTCAGAAAGAGGATTTTGGTGACAACCCAGTTCATTTTTCACCTCAGTAGCAATGTTGGGGAAATATTGGGTGATTCAAGAGAAAAAAACTTGTTTTAAAATGAAATTTTTTTTAGTCGGGCCCACAGGAGGACTCGACATGTGTTACCCAGTCATTGGTTGAGGAGGCTTAATTGTAATACCTGTGAAGCCTGTGTTTGCTCCTATTTAAGTTGACACTTGATGTGAGTTTGACAAGACTACCTCCTCTATTGAGTAAAGATGAACTAAATGGGAGTGAAATTGGATGCCATGAAGGCTATCACAGATGCACACTCAAAGCAATCCTTGAAGGGCTTTGAAGTGGCTCTTAGAAGTTATCAAGCACAACTGGAAGAAGACCCCATTGTTCATAGGCACCTGTCTATTTTATATGATACTCTTCTGGAACAAAACCTTTGTCGCTTAATTGAATTGTATTTAAGGGTTGAGATATCACATATAACAGAACTGATTGGATTGTCACGTAGAAACTATCTAGAATAATTTTTGAGAAGAAATTTGCTGGCACTCTTGATCAGGGTGCAGGTTGCCTCATTATGACCCAAATCTAGATCACATTTTCCCTACCACTGTGGAAACAATTTCAAATGTTAGCAAAGTGGGAGACAATCTCTTTCAAAAGGTTAGCAAAGATTACGGCTTAAGCTTATTGAGTTTTGGTGAATCCCATTATGAAGGAATCTCACATGCTTTAACTCTGAAATGGTGTTGATGGGCACACTGATCTCTCCTCTATCATATGTAGAAGGCACACCAATTGTTTGAGAAAATACATAATGCAAATGTGGTCTCATGAACCAACATGATTTTAGGGTGTGCACAGAATGGAGACCTTGATAAGGCCTTGGAGCTCTTTCATTGGATGCTTGAACAAAATGTTGGAATTTGATGATTGAAATGCATGCAGAAAATGGAACATACTATGGAGGCAAAACAACTTCTTGAAAATAGTGAGGATGATTTGTGGACACCCAATATCATCACATACATTGTAGTTATGCATGGGCTTCGAAGAGAAGGAAAATTGATAGAGGCATGCCTTCTTGTGAGTGGGATGCTTCCCTTTTCCTATTGAGATTAACTCGCTGATACATTCTCTATGTAAGAAACACAGACCTGATAAAGCAAAAAGATTCATGGAAGAATGCTTGAGAAAAGGTTTTGCTATCAATGTAGTTCATTTTACTACTATGATACATGGGTTCTGCAAGAAAGGTAGACTAAAAGAGGCTACTCAACTCACACTAAGAATGCTAAAGAATATTTAGAATGGCCGATGAAATATTGTGACCCGAGGACATGCCTTTATCTCCTATAAATCCAAATGCTAGTGCAAACAACGTTTATTCATTAGGGAAATCTGTTATCCCAGTCGTCAACAAACTATAAGATATATTTGCACAAATGGGTGGCTCTTCAACCATCGATTTGCCTCAGGTTGCTGTTGTAGGCAGTTAGAGTAGTGGCAAATCCAGTGTTTTGGAAGGGATTTGCCGAGCATAACCAAGGTTCTGGTTGGTGATCAACCTACTGACATTGAGGCTCAGATTAGAAAAATGATTATTGTTATCACCCAATTTTGCACCCTTGCATACAGCCGTGAAGCCTCTGCAAACTGGAGTAACAAGGGACTGACCTCTAAGTGTGGGACTTTGCTAAGTGAGATCAGACCTCCGGAGAAGGCTAGCTTCCTTGTCTAGTTATCACCTAAAACTACTGAATTTTGAGGGGAAAAGGGAGAGAGAATGCTTGTAATAAAAATGAAATAAAAGCTTGAAAAATAAAGGGGTGATACACCAGACAGATTTAAAGAAACTTCCACAGAACTGAAGGATGCACAATACAATCAGAATATGGCAAGTAGGCATACACAAGTTAGATGACTCTAGTAGAGGTGAGCAGCAATATGATTGAGAGGAATAAAACATTCACAGACAAACCATATGCAGATTCACACAGAACTAGGAAAATTAGTAAAGAGGTAAAAATAACTTGCATATATTCAATGGAAAGGCATGATTACAGCATATGAAAACCCTATTTGGAAACAGAAAAGCCTTAATGCCAAAAAATTTCCAACCTTATTTACAACATTCGAATGCCTATATATAGCATTCCAAACTATCCTAGGGCGGTTACAAAATTTGCTCTATGAGCTGGAACAGAAAAATATCTGCCCTTAATGACCGTCCAGCTACAACAGCTATGGCGTCAAAATTTGGTGCTGGGCGGATATGAGATATTTTGGAGTCTTGAATGCAAGCAGCTTACTCATCAATCTACAGTAGAAAAGATGAAAATATCTGGAAGAGGAAGGTGGGAAGATATTTCTGACCATCAATGCGAGCTACATCATCTTTGTGCAGCAATGAATGCCTCAAAAATATCTTCATCTGCTAAAGGTCGTCGCTAAAATATTCATTGTTTAAAACATGCATCCTCAGATCTAAAAATTGAAAATTGGAAAATTCCCCCAAAAACCTGTTCAAATGAAAGAGGAGGCAAAAACATGCACTTTTGCTTCTTACAGCATGTCGAAATTCGCTGAAATGGGGAAGATACAGGCGGTCAAAGATTTGGTCAACCGCCTGTATATACTGCATTTGCATCTGTGTGTATATCACTTGCATCTTGGTGCCTAAATCGGCATTCAAAAACCTTCATGTAACTCCTTTGTATGTGCAGGGCGCCTTGTATATCAGGCTCTGCATATGCCTTGTATGTTCGAAATTGTATATACATACAATTTCCCCTTATATTTGCAGGCCCCACCGTTTGTATGTTGGCCTGTATCCTTTGAAATTGTATATACATACAAATTCCCCTTATATTTGCGAGCCCCACCACCTGTATGTCTCCTTCTACATATGCAATCATACTAGCTACGAACCCCAAATGACCTTTAGCTACTTCTTTATGTTCTGCCAGATCTAGCTTGTATATTTTGGTCTTGTACATTTCTTTGTATATGCAAAATATACAAACGCCTATTTATACAAGGCGGACTTCAAACTCTTATGTGCCGAAACTGATCCTTGATTCAAATCCGCCTTGTATATGCAATGCATCATTGACTTGTATATCGCAATATACAAGTGCCATATACATACAAGTCGGACCCCAAATGACCTTCAAGTATATTTGATTACTTGTTGGGTCTGGCTTGCATCTCCACTCTTTGTATTTTTTCTTGCATATTGCAATATACAAATGGCCTCATACATACAAAACGGACCTGGAGCTTGAATGAGGTAGAAATGATATCCATTTGAAATCCGACCTGCATATCGACCTGTATCTTTGACTTGTATATCACAATATACAAGCGACTGTTCACGTGACCCTTTGTATGTAAAAACATACAATCCCCCTTGTATATGCGCAGGACCCACCATTTGTACCTCCAAGATATACAAACTCCTTTGTATATTTCTTTGTATAGATCCTTTGTATCTCCCCTCTGCGGCACTGTAGCAAATGCACATTTGTTTGTATATGCGGATATACAAATGCAAAATACAAACCGTCTCACATACAAGTAGGATATCTTTGATGGAATATACCTGCGATGCATATCTTCATTTGTATATAGCTGATTGTATGTGCGAACATACAAAGCAATATACAAGCCTTTTTATGCATACAAGCGCGGAATATTCTAAGGAAACTTCAATGTATATTACCTTGTATATTTCAGCCTTTGTATTTTTGGTGAATGTACATCCACTATAGCACATGTATGTCCGTCGGCCTTGTATATTGCATTGCACATTTCTTTGTATCTCCATTTGTATACCTGAATATACAAGCCCCTATATACATGCAAACCCGATATACATTTAGCGAATATTCTGAGAATCTGCAGAAGATTCCCTAAATGTATATGCATTTCCTTGGCCCGATATACATTCAGAAAATGTATATAACTCAAATTTTTTTGATATTTTCTAAGGCCGATATAGATTTGCAAGCCCGCCAAATGTATATTTGAACTATATGTTGACCAAAGCTTTGACCATCAATAACTTCTTTATTTGGCCGAATTTTAGGGTGATGTAAAAAGCAAACCTGCCTATTTTTTCATCCTCCTTCCAAGGGTAGGGTTTCTTAGGCAAGGTTCTTTGGGAAATTTGGCACTTTAAGCTTTATAGGAGCATTTAAAGAGGGATTTTCAAGAAAAATACCAGGTTAACTATTTTAGCTCTAGGTAGAGGAAAATAGGATAACAATTATATCATATACCAAGCATGAAACATGTATCATTCTAGCTAATTCACCTACAAATGCAGACCTAGCAAATTCTGATGCACTTCGGATGGCAAGAGTTGCTGATGCTGATGGTCATCGAACTATGGGTGTGATGCCTCTGCCATGACCTCCCTTGCAAGGAGTTCATGTTATGCCCCAAGTCCTGAAGTATCCTCTTCCAGTCTCAGCTATAGATCCTTCTTCAAAAGATGCTTTACCATTACTGGCAATTGTAGAAAAACCACAAACAATAGTTTATGTTGGAAAGGTTACACCAAGTGTGGAAAATAATTTTTTATTGTCTCTGCTTGAGTTATGTGGAACAATCAAAAGCTGGAAGCATGCCCAAGATCCTACAAATGGTACACCAAAAGGATTGGCTTTTGTGAATTTGAGTCTGCAAAAGGCATGCTTTGTGCCTTATGCCTTTTGAACAAATTTAGTCTTGAGGGGCAAGAATTAATGTTGAATGTTAATCAAGCAACGTGTGATTATCTAGAGTGATATGTTGAAAAGAAATTGAAAGGGAAAAGCAAATCAAAGTAGCAGAACTCTAGGAAAGCCATGAAGAGAAAGATTCAAAAACCCTACTATCGGTGGGATATATGAGATCAGAGTAAGTTCCCCAAATCCCTCTAACCTTATAAGTCATTCTGATAACTAGAGCTACAGAGATTTCAATAAGACTCTTGCCGAGGGAGGATGTATCAAAAAGACATATACTATCGGGAAGGATCTTGTAGATCTCACCAACGATGAAAGTTACTCCAATAAAGAAAACCTGAGAGGTATTTTGGGAAGAGTCCTGCCAATGGATAAAGTAAGAGATGAGACATGTTGGAAAGACATAAGGCATCAGAACCATATGATAATATCACAGCGATGGTTCAAGTCAAGCCGATGGCAATACAAACGATTACTCCTGCATCAGGTGAACCTTGTAGTGCCTCCTCAAAAATATAAGAAATATCTTGAGGGACTTCAAGAAGATGTAAAAGAATGTATAGATGCTTCAAAAATGGGTGTACCTGTATTGCTCAAAGATGAGAAATAGTTGAAAAGCAAGGATGAGTGGATAAAAATAATGTCAGCTGATATTGCAGAGGGCTTTAAAAACAACCAAAGACAAAAATTCGGCATCAAGGGAGGTTTGCAAACACTTGGAGAAGATAAGTATAGTAAATTCACCATATTAAAAGGTGTTAGGTGAGTTTGAAAGTTTCGTGACTAAATAATCACATATTTTCGAGAAGTAAAATATTTCTAGGAGAAGAATTAAAACATTTGTTTGAAGAGATTATCAGAAGAAAAAGGTCCCTCTATCTGATAATATGAAGGAAAAATAAGTATTAAAGGGGGAAAATAAATTAATCAAGTGTGATTATAAGGTAAAATGTGAATTTTACATTTCTATTAAAAGGGTTATGAAATAAAAAACTATTGAAGAACATTTTTGAAAAGGGAAAGGTTTTCCGGAAGGATTGAATCAAGAAGGTAACTGTTTTTATGAAATCTGGTAAAACACTTTCACTGAAGAAGTTAAAGGGGTAATAATTTTCACCCAAATAAATATTTTTCTCCAAATAAAGGTGAAACGAGAAATGGAATATGGAATTTAGAAATATTTTATGTTTGACGAAGAAGATTAAATTAATTATGAAAGATAATTAAATGAAGAGATACATCAAAGACGCTATATGAAGGGTTGCAACCCTAGAAATGCAAGGTATATATGTATATGATAAGATGAACAAGAATGGGGAGGAGTAGGAAGTAGGATAGAAAAACATCATGATTAGAAATAGGAGTTCGATAACTGGATGGATTGATCAATTGCCGAAATAAAACATTATGCTATATATTGTAAAATCTTTTGAAATTGTATAATGGAGAAAAAATGCATAAATTGATGATTTAATATTGGTATCTATTGTTTGTTGAGATGAACAATTATTCGGCTATCTCCACATTGTTATTTCTCTGTTATTTGAACCTGAGTTTCCAAGTTGATATTTCTATTTCATCGAGACACACTTGTTGTTTTTGTGTAATCAAATTAATTGGTTTCTATTAAGAATTAAAATCCTTTTGATTGATTACAGTAACTTGGAAGTAACATTTGGATCAATAAGAAGAGACATATAATTGACAAGATTGCCATACTGTCTCCAACTCGATATTGTCTTGTTATTCAAATTGAGGATCTACTCCATTTGTCAATACACACTTGCTATCATTGTGTGATTCTATTGATTAGTTCCTCCAAGAAAGGATTAAAATCCTTTCAATAAGTCACAGTAACCTGGTAGGATCAAGTGGATCAATAAGTAGAGTATGTCAGTCACATTCTTGCACGTTTATACAAGGTATAAACAAACACAAGTGCCAAACAATTAGAATTGTAACCAGTAAGTAAATCATATATCATATACACCTTGACTCCATTAGCCCAATAGAAATAGGCACTAGTCATACCAATTCCCCTCTAGGATTCCATAAAATCTTATTCAAACAATTACATCTCAGATCTTAGTATTAGGAGTTGAAGTAGTTTGCAGGCTTTCATCTATTCCACACTTTATGCCATTGTGGGTAGATCCCTAAATTCATTTGAGTCATACATTCCTTTTATCTGCTTCATCTTTCAAGGTTCACCTGCCTAGGTTTAGCAGAGCCTGAAGTGTAGGGAGTCATCAACCATTTAGGTTAACTCTATTAGTTGGTTCAAAAATTTTGCAAGTCTAATCATAGAGCTTGGCATCCTCTTAGGGCTTGAAACCTGCATTTTTGAGACCCAACAAAATGGCGACTCTGTTGGAAATACTTTCAGACAGTCAAGAAAGTGAATATGCTGATAATGTTGATGATAAGTCCATAAATGAAGGGAAGTCATATGATGAAATGAGCACAGTTGATTATTCTGATGATGATGAAAAGAACAATGAGCACTCCCATTTTTTAAATCAACCAGAAGATCAATTCACAATGCATGACAGTAAGAAGAATAATGAAAAAAGTTACACTAAAGATGAATCCTCTTCATGTAGAAAGATGTATCACATGGAGATGAGATTGTTCAGATTATACCTAACTCCTAGATGCATTATGATGAAGAAAACACTAGCAACATTAAGCATGGAAAATTGATCAATGATATGAATGCATTCAATCAGATAAGCTTTAAAAATATTGATGGATCAGCTTCACCACAGCGTGATGAAAATTAGATTTTTGACATAGGAAAACATGGCCCTTTCTTTTTCTGGTGGCATTGAACTGTCTACTATGGTGTGGGTCTTCAAACTATATCATATTAGGGAAAAAAGAGGAAGTTGTACTCTATTGCCCAATGGAGTAGGCACTGGTCTACTCCCAGAGATCTGGGATCTTGCTATGCCCACAAGGGGCATACATCCCCAGACAGAGCCACTATTGGGACCTAAAATTTCATACCAATTTTTGGCAAAATTTTAGGTCCCCATGTTCAAGAATCAATTTTAGCACTCAAACATGCACCTGTACAATATGCTCCAGTGGCCTACTTTGAAGGGTTATAATTCAAAGCCAACTTAGTTTCATGCAAATCACTTAACAAGCATGTTTATCTTCTATATGTTAACATGTATATCCGAAAGCATCATACATGTTTGTTCACAAGATCTTCATCCACTCTATAGTGACGACTATATTTATGATACCAAAGCCCTTGAAGTAGAATTGGGTATGGAGTGGTGGTCTCATTTTGATAAGAAATAATTCACTGTTGCAGCACAAAAGATGCTACAGGTTTTGAAACATACCAACAGAGCATTTTGTCTTGCAGATTCACAGCAAAATGCATTGAAAATTATGAATAAATTTGTTAACATTAACAATATTTTGGACTAGTTGCATCCCTATAGATGCAACCTGAACCAAGTAAATTGGAGCCAGAAGATGAATGTTTTCAAGATTCTCGGCCTCTATTATTAGTTGTTACATAAGATCAAACTTGTGGTGAAGACAATGTTCAAGGTTGGTTTGGCATTAGATATAATGGTGATGAAGGCAGTCCTCCTCACACAAGAAGCAGCTATCCTATTGCCACATATATTCAATTTTATTACTTCATATCACACACATAAATGCATGAATTGAAATTTATGTCATCTGTTTATGTGGTTCGTTGCAACACAAATACCATTGTCATAACCCTTGCTACACAAATTTACTATTATGATGTAGCAACCCTTGAAACTGAATTCAATTTGCTCACATATCCTATACCACAAGGTGGACAAGAACCATCAGGTGCTAATATAGGCTATGGTCCAATGGATGTGGACCTAAGGTGGTTGGCATATTCTGCTAATCATGCTGGTTGTGTTAGTCCCCAATATCTTTCTCCATCACTAGGTGTCAGTTCATCAACATCACTTGCAAATGGAAGCTTAGTTGTAAATTATGCAAAAGAATCTAGCAATCTGCTGGTATAGTCACCATTGGAGACATGGGATTTAAGAAATTGACTAGGTACTATTCCAAATTTCTTCCTAATGATGCTAGTTCTCCAGGACCAAAAAACACAAATTGGAAGAACAAAAATAATGGTTTTGTAGGATAGACATATGAGCAAAAATATGAAGGCATGGTGGTTGTTAAGCAAATTGATTTAGAGCCCATAGCAGCCCTCTTTCTACATTATGTTTCAATCCTAGTGGTACTCTTCTAGTTACTATATCTATACATGGGCATAGTCTCAATGTATATCATATTATGGCTCCTTCAACAGAAAGTGGCTTACGGCCTACTCTAGGTGATCTGGATATGTCGCTTGTGCATCTGCGCAAACTCGGTTGAAGCTTGACAAATGCAATTATATGGGATATTAGCTTCAGTTATGATAGCCATTGGATTTCCATTAGCATATTGAAAGGAAGACAAACCTTTTTGTGATGCCCATAGATTTGAAAATGCACGCATGAAGCTTTTAAGACACACTTCATTTGAATGATGCTACTATTAGAGATAGTGCATTACTTCTAATTGCAAGTAATTTTCAAAGGCTAAGAGTTAGATTCAATGCATTGGAATGATGAGTGGCAATTATTAGGATTGTCATCACTATGACCCTGCCAGTTTTATAACTATTTTGTTATCATCTTGATCAATCATAAGTCCACCTCTCTACATCATGACAACTCCATCCTGGTTTGACAAGCTCTAGTAGTTATTTAACATATGGACTTCCTTCAAGGCATGACAATATGTGATTACAAACTCTCATTGCCCGATGCAAGACCTATGCTTATTGGATCTGTTCAGAAAGCACTAAGCCATCCTTCTAAGTAAACTAGATGATGATGATCTGCAGTTATGAGGAATCATGCCAGCTGCACTACTTGCTTTTAAATGTACATTGTAGGAATAAGAGTAAAGTATATGCATTTGATAACCAACAAGCCAAAACATCATTGCTCTCCTGAGCCTCAATTGTTGAACCAATCATTTGAAAAATATGGTCAAAATGTTTCAAATGATTACCATTGGAGAAGTGACTTATAGATGATATATGTAGCTACAAGTCTTTCAACACTAAAGCCAACATCATCTATGATACACTTGATCAATAAATCTTTATTTTCTTGATGCCTTTCACTGATAGCCATATGTGGCCTCTACTTTCCATCAGTGAGTTCTTTCAAGGCAGACATAGGATTTTTACAAGTTTCCTGTAGTTCTAACTCCACCATTTAGAAAATGATCATTCTCTAGAGTCCTGAGAATAACAAGAGCCTTGTTCTGCCCCAAAAGACCTCTTGTTGTTGACATGACTAAGGCCTACTTCCAAAGAACTAGATTCTCGGACTCTAAGTTACAACTCTTTTCTTCAAGCCTTTGTGGGGATGCACAACTCTATGTATGGAACATGGACACATGGGAAAGGTAAATCAAAGTTTACCCAATTGCCACCTGGAAAAATAGTTTCTGAAGACACACAAGTTTAGATTCACTCAGACCAGCTTCACATTCTTGTTGTTCATGAAACACAACTTATTATTTATGATGCCTATAAGTTGGAACAATGACGGCACTAGTTGCCACAATGTGTTCTTCCCTCACCAATATCCTATGGAACATATTCAGACAATAGCCTACTTGTTATTGAATCATTCTGTGAAGGTAGTAACGGTATGTTTGATGCTGAAACTACCCTGGCAAAATATATGCAAAATGTGGTAGCATTTGCAATCTGCAAACCTTGTTGACAAAATGTGAAGATTGCAAACTATGTACAAAGCAGAGATGGGGAGTATGGCACAAGAAATGAACATCCATCTAAGAACAATAAAAAGAGAATTTTAACAGATGTATAAAATATATTGTGAAGCACCCTACATTCTCGCCAGAAAATACAAAGTTGAAAAACTCAGTAGAAAACCCTAATCAGGGAGATATGAATGATCAAAATGGATTCATTAAGTCCTTCTAATTGCATAAGTCACCCGATAATAAAGCACCATGAAGTTCTTCGGTGAGGGTCACACTGATTTATCCCATCCAATTGAATAACAAGGGAGACATGTTGGGAAGACTTGTATGATCGGAGCAGAAGCTTTGGATCCTGCTGACTACGTGAGTTACACCGATCATGAAAACCAAAGAGGCTTCGGTGACAGTCATATCGATGCATTAAGTAGTGAATGAAACATGTCGGGAAGACCAAAAGCATTGGAATACTAGGATGATCTCATAGGGATGGCTTATGTTATGCCGATGGTAAAATTTTCAAACCAAATATACATTCTCTCACTAGTAAGGTAGGATAGCAATCGTGTCGGAAAGACGTGGATGATCAGAATGAGTATGCTCACAGTCTCTTCAAAACCCTGTGAAGCATAAGATAAACTATCAAAGGAGAAATGAAATTATAAATAAGGTGAAAGTGAGGTATTCAGAAAATTTCACTGGAAGATAATAAAATGAGAAATATTTTCCATTAAAAGTATAGCAGAGTGAAGATTTACTTTGCCGGAATAACGTGGTGAATAAAGTGAAATTTATAATTTTAATTTGAGAGGCAAAATTCATCAAGTAGATTATATATTTGATATTTGGTGAAAATTTACAAGTGAATTTACCAACAGAAAATGAATTTCACTAAGGGTAATAAAAGTTTAATCAAATATTAATGAAATTATTTTGCCAAGCAGATGAAATAATTCAAGAAGTGGGAAATATTTTCCATATGAAGGTTGGTAAAACACTTTTTCACCAAAGAGGTTAAATGGGGAGTCATTTTTACCCAAATAGATTCTTTTTGTCAAACAAAGATAAAAGCACACAGAGAAATGTAATTAAAAAATGGAATGAATTCTAAAGTATTGAGAAATATTTTATTTCTCAATAAAGTATTAAAGAAGTTTATCCACAAGAAATAATTAACTAAACGGAGAGATACATTGAACTGATGTGAATAGTCATAACCCTAGGAGATATCATGCATATATACCAGATGAAATCAAATGAGGCAGAGGAGGGACGTTAGGAAATCATCACCAGTAGAAGACAAATTGCATCCATCCGCCCATCCATTCAATATTAGAAAATGTTATAATGTATATTATTTGAAGTAATATTATGGAGCAGAAAATTCTTAAATGGTGATCTATTTCAATGTTCACTTGTTGTGTTGATATTCATGCTTATATGTTACTGTGTTGTCTCCAGAGTGGTTTTCTCATATTATTTAAATTATCATATCAAGGATATCTTTAATTTATCTAGTCACAATTGCTGATTCAGTGTGTTCCAATTGATTGGTTTCTATAAGAAGTTGATTTAATTCCTTCCAAGTTTTTAAGTTCATTGGTCTTTGCCAGGCATTAAAACCCTTTCAATGAAACAATTTTGGTTAGGTTTCATTCTTGCTAGAATTAAAACTTCCTTTCAGTTGTTCATAGTAGTATGGGAGAATATCACTGGGATTTTTAAGAAGAGTATAGTAACTTACAGATCTGCACGTTTGCATAAGGTGTAAACATTTCATGTGCCCAACAGGATAAAGTTAAGCTGTTAAATAGACTTACCTATCTTACACATTTGTATCCATACCCATCATTCATCATTGACTCCAATAGCTCAATAGATTAGGCACTAGTCATTCCAAACTTATCCTAGAAACTCTACATAGTCTTATTCAAGCATTCATATCTAAAAATCTTAACAGTAGAAATAGGAACAATTATCTTTCAGCTACTTCACACTTGTTTGCCACGATGAAGGATATTAAAATCTGCATTAGTTGTTAAAGGTATACCCACCTAGGTCTAGCAGAACCTAAAGTGAAGAAGGTATTATCCTTGTGCCTGTTAGCCAAGAACGTGAAGAGAGCTTGGCAACCTCTTAAGGTGTAAAAAAAAACCTGCGTTTTTGAGACCTAACACAATGATCATTGGGAAACTTCTTTGAATGTGACTAAGCCTTCTACTGTAACACAATATATTTATTGCATCATATAACACCCATTCTTTTTAAGAAACTAAAAATGACAGTGAATATCAGTCGAGCTCTGAAATGCCACTACTGATTGTGATAGTAACAAGACCTTCATAATGTGCCCAATTTTGATTGTATGGAAGACACTGCAACATATCCATGATAACATATGAAATCATTTTGAAACCAATATCTACTCACATCTGTTTACCCTTGAAACTTCCATTAAAAATGATGGCTAAACCAACTTTCACATCCACACCATTTCATAATTTGTCTCTTGAATGCGATGTTCACAACTATCAAATCCAGTTTCTTTCCTTCTAATTTATGTCATCCTCAAGAGCACATAATAGAAGTAGATGGATGATGTATCCAAAGAAATAAGCTTTCTTAGTTTCACTATGCTCTCCTACACCAACATCAGGCAACATTTCCTTCTGCAAAATGGATCAACGAATATAAGGCAATGTTGCTCGAATAAACTATCATTGACTATGAAGTATCCACCTTGGTCATATGGACACTCTCCAAGCTCATGAGATCCTTTTCATTTGTTGGAGACAATGTACAATATGTAGAATGCAACATTATTGGTACCTTCTCAATAAACACTTTCCTCAACAAGAATCATCATGACATCAATGATAATATTTCCAACACTTCTAAACCTGGAGTTCTACAAGACTCAAGGTTGATCTTAATAAAGGCCTTAAGGAATGATATGTATCTTTGATGGAGAGTGCTATAATGATAAAACTAGGTCCAATCGGCATAGTACATAATCCCACTTCATTGTCACTAACCTATATTGTGTTGGTTTTATATCAATTTATAGCTAAAGACCTTAAAAAATTTTATATTTGACAAATTCCTAGATGTATGAGAAAAGGATTTGTTGTATAATAGGTGAGGTGTGACCCTTTACATCTTTGTAAGATAATTTGAACATATGATTTATAGAAATAGACTTATCCTCATTCAAACAAGTAAAGGGCTGATAAATTAACAAGCATTAAGGTTCTTCCTTTGTACCTTTAACCTCCATGAAGACAAGCAGCCACACATAATTTATAGTTTCTATAGATTTTTGTCATTATAAATTTGAAACATTGGATCAACTACAACTAACCATGACCAGTACCTAATCTGTTATAATATAGTCATAGTTAACCCAAATAAATGTTTGCATCACTTAGATTCAAAAAGGTTTGTGGTGCAGGAGCAACTACCTGACAGCTGGCCTCCATGAGGCAGTTAGTTTGTTATAGGTCTGGTTAATGTTTCCAAAAAGGTCTTATAAGACCAATGCATGTAATAAGGTCCAAGTTGACCGTGCTTTTCTATTTTTAGGTAGTTTGTTATGACAGCTGATAACAGCTGTATAGTTTGTTAGTTCAATTGGATCCTCCCAGCCGCTTGGAAGCTCCCAGCCGCTGGGAATCGAGTGGTAGTACTCGCAAGCATATCCTATTTATGCATTAGGATCGGTTGATTTTAGATATTGCATTGAAGAGGAGAGACAAAGTGAGACAGAGAGAGAAAGATAAAATATTGTATTTACATCTTTTGAAATCAATAAAGAGATCCTGTTTGTGTCAATTCTCTGTTTGAATTCCATTGTGTAATCGAGTTGCTGTTCTGGTGGTTGCATGGATTCGCTGATCCATTCCACCGGTTGATTCATCAAATCGGTGGAATGGCTATGTA
Source organism: Cunninghamia lanceolata (assembly GCA_027924645.1). Taxonomy (NCBI): domain Eukaryota; kingdom Viridiplantae; phylum Streptophyta; class Pinopsida; order Cupressales; family Cupressaceae; genus Cunninghamia; species Cunninghamia lanceolata. The sequence goes on from BSBN01000320.1 coordinate 11,754,037, forward strand.
CAATAGTTTAGGATTTAGTTTGCATTTTCTGTTTGTTCACATGTATGTTTGCAGGATCGCAGTCGAGATGTGTTGAGAACCCTAGCATGGGTATGTGCTAGGTCGTGCTGATAGTTTGAGTCTGGAAGATCGCCTTGAAAGCAGATCGGGTCACCTCAGGAGGTTCGGCAGATCAAAATTTGCTAAGGTTGGAAAATTCGTCACAACGGCATCATCAGGATATTTCTGTGTATATCCTGCAGTTACTTCGGGCGTCATCTGAGTAGATGGAGGTGAGCATGATGCAATCGTTTGCATAAGGTGAAAGCGTTTCAGGGTGATCATCATCAGGTGTTGCTGAGCAAGAGTATATCGGCATAAGTTAGTCGATCGGGTTGATAAAATCATCGCGGGCCGATAATGTTAAGTTTGGCCGACAGCAGGATATTGAAGGAACTGCATATGACGTCATCATCATCAGGATAATCGTCATCAGGACATTCCGAAATATCACCCGATAAAGGTTTATCCTGCTGACCATAAGTGTTTTGGTATAGGCAAAAGGCATTGAGAAGTTAAGTGGATCGTGAGAGGAATATTCGGCAGAATATTCCTCATCAGTATAAAGTTGAGTATCATCATCAGGATGTTTCAATATGACCGGATAAGTCATATCCTAATGCTGTTGTTTAAATAGTCAGATATCGGGGTGACGTAAGCATCGAAGGAAAGGTGCGTGAAGTGTCGTCATCAGGATATATGGAGGGAACCGGATATTTCATATCCTACTGACGAAGGGTGAAGATGATGCTAAACCTCATGATGCTGCCAATAGAGTTTGGCGCTAAGTGAATAGTGATCATCAGGAGGATAATTGTGTTCGTCGAGTATCATGATGCTGTTGACAGGCAAAAGGCGAAAGGCGATAAGGAAGTGAACAGTAGTTAGCAGGAGGATATTTCATGCCTCTTCGAAATATGATGATGTTGTCTGTGTTAGCAAGAAATATGATGATGATGATAAGCCGATAGGTATTACATACTGCATGTCCAAGATTTTAACATGCTAGTGGATTAATGGCTTTTCCATCCTATTTGTAAGCTTCTGTTGCATTTCCTCTGCATCAGTTTGATACTACCTAGCTTTGTCTTCCAAAGCTCAAACCCTTAAATGTATTTGCATTCATCAAAGACAACTCTAACTTAGTGATCCATTATCTATACTAATCTTCCCAGATAATGCATTGGAAATATTTACAACACTTGGTTGAGCACTGATCAAATTACATTACAAACACAACAAATGTATGCCTAGAAGCTATTTTAACTCCCTAAAAAGATCGATCAAATACTAGTGACAATTGCCATTAACAAATGAAAACCAATCTCACATTAAATCTTTGAGTAAGTGTTGCAAGTATGTGCCTAATCAGTGTTGTCATTGATATCAACATATCTATGTTGTCATTAGTGTTAATTGTGCCCTCGTTTTGTTACTTGCTTGTAGATGTTGAGAATATTGAGAAAATTAGCTCATCTGATAAAAATAGTGAATAGAATAATAGTCCAGAAGAATGCTCCGCATTTCCTGTAGAATAAATATCTTTGCCTGTGGATTGGAAGTTATTTAGAAGCCTATCTGAAGATGTTATATTCCAAGGTTGAGCCTCTGGAATGAAGATTTGAGCAAGTTGTGTTCACCAGTGTGAAAACTACTTTTTCTATCTATTTAGTGTTGATAAGGAGAAAGTGTTTTACTCCACATTCCTCCACATTGAAGTATTTTGGTCTTTGGTTCTAGAATTAAGTCTGTTCTAAAGTTGAGTGCCTTCAAATGCAACAGTTCATGATTTTGCAGTCTGCAAGCTATCTTTTACTCGTGACAGTGGCTAACAGTGTTGTTCTTGTGCTCTAGTTTGAAGAATCATATTGACAGAGAGATTAGAGATTGTGCGGGTGTTGTTGGTGATACAATGTGCTTGTGGATATCTCTTGATCATGTTCCTACTTTTGGATTGGTCCGCAAAGAGAAAAATGGATCATGACTGAAGCATGTTCTGGCAAACCTAGTACTATCATCAGTCTTAGCCGATCTGGTTGAATTCATTATTTGTGGAGATGTATCAAAGATTGTAGAAACGTGTTGTGGCATGGACGATTGTGTTTGAGCCCTAGCTAAGACATAGAGTGATCTGCATACATCTTTATATCTTTTCCTTAGCTTAATTTGTATTAGGTCCAGATCTATTTTATGTATAATTGTAATACTAACTTTTAAAATTGATCCAATGGTTGATGAATGTAATGCCGAACTTGATGCACATTCCAAGGTTGATGAATTGTTTAAAAGCATGTAATGAAGTTGCAAAAAAGTGTGTATGTTGTGAATATGAGGAGATAAGTGTGAAGGTGTGAAAGAGCAGAGCAGAGAAGTTTTATTGTGCTTCAAAGAAACTAAACCCAGGCATGGAGTAGATGCTACTTAATCAGTTCACCATTTTGGCAGTGAGCCAACCCTTGGCAATGACCCACCCCTTTGGCAATGAGTCATTCTTTGTAGTGAGCAATTTGGGCAGTGAACCATGTAGGCAGTGAGCCTCTATTTTTTGGTATTGATATAACTTATATATTTTTGTGGGCTAACACCCACCATGGTTTTTCCCTTTTAGGGTTTTCCACATAAAAATCTGGTGTCTTCTATGTTGATTATGTTATTGTGTTGAGCTTCTCATTTTATGCTTTCATGGTTAAATTAGAATATAAGTAATTCATAAGTTGATGTTCATAATTGGTTAAAAGCTTTAGGACAATTGATTCACCCCCCTCTTAGTTATCTGATGTAGTTCAACGATTGGTATCAGAGCCAAGTTCCTCTGAAGAAAGCCTAACATCTTGAGGAAGATCCAGGATGTCTTATAAGAAGGAAGCTCCACATTTTGATGCGACAAATTATGCTCTTTAGAAGGTATGAATGAAAAGCCATCTCCTCTATCTTGGTTATAAATTATGGCTAGCTACACAGTCACAATTTTTCATGCCTGAAGGTGGTTTGACAACTAAAGATGATATCAAAGAATATGAGTTGGATGTCAAAGCAAAGGATGCTCTATTAAGTTCCTTAAGTGACTCAGTGTTGACAAAAGTTGTGGACCTTAAATCTCTAAATGAGGTATGGGAGAAGCTAAAAATCTATATGAAGGAGATGATTCTTTAAGAGAAGCCAAGCTACAGAGCCTGAAAGTGAAATATGAGGGTTTGAAGATGAATGAAGATGAAAACATAACAGCTTTTATGCAAAGAGTTGATGAACTTGTCACTGGAATAAAAGGTATGTGAGGAACTCTCAGTGATAAGGAAATTGTGATGAAAATTCTCAGATCACTACTAAAGTCCTACAGTCACAAGGTAGATGCTATTGAAGAATTTATGACTCTAAAAACTATTGACAGAGATCAGTTGTTTAAAAATCTTATAGCCTTTGAGATGAGATTATTTGGTGATGCCCTACCGAAAGTTGAATCAGCTTTTAAAGCCAGTACTTCTGAAAAGATTTCTAGAGCTAAGAAATATAAAGTGGATGATGAATTTGAGGAAATTGAAGCTAACTTTGTTGACAGGTTGCAAAGAGGTTCTGGTAAGTTCAAAGGTAAATTACCTTTCAAATGTTTCTCTTGTGGTAAAGTAGGTCATTATGCTTCAAGATGTCCTAAAAGAATTGAAATAAATAAGAAAAAATATGAGAGCATGCCTAGAGTTCCAAAGAAATGCTACTATAGAGATTTTGATGATGAAGGTGTGACTAATGATGAATCTGATGATGCCAGTACTAGTGCAAATGAATGCCTATTTATTGCTATTAAAGAAGATCTTGTCTAATAAATCTGCTAGGAGTGTGAAGGAAGAAAAAATAGTGGAAGAAAGTGCTTTGGTTGTTCAGGTTGAGAAAGATAAGGATGAAAGGATTATTGATAGTGGATGATCACATCACATGACCAATGACAAAAAGTAAGTTTGTAAGTTTGGAAAAGTATGATGGAGGACTGGTTAGGTTTGGAGATAATGTAAATAGTAAGATTTGTGGAAAATGATCTATTTCATTTGATGGAAAGCATAATACTGATAATGTCCTATATTTGAAGGGTTTGAAGCATAATCTTTTGAGTGTTGGTTAGATGTGTGACAAGGGATATGATCTAAGATTCAAAGACAATGGGTGCAAGATCATGGAAAGCTCTAGAACTATGATTGCTACTAGTAAGAAGACAAGAGGTAACATTTATCAATTAAGAGGAACTAGTGATTACTGTTTATTGGCCCAAACAGATGAAAGTTGGTTGTGGCATAGAAGGATGTGTCATATAAAATTTGATAATCTGGTAAATATAAGTTCAAGTTATATTGTGAGAGATTTACCAAAACTTGTGAAACCACCCAATACAATTTGCAAGGAATGTCAGTTACGGAAGCAGACAAGAACAAGTTTCAAGAGCAAAGAGCAATTTTCTGCCAGTTTGCTAGATCTAGTGCATATAGATCTCTGTGGTCCTACAAGGGTGAGAAGTCTACAAGGTGAGAGGTACTTCATGTTGCTTATTGATGATTATTCTAGAATGACTTGGGTTACTTTTCTAAGAGACAAATTAGAAGCCCTAGAGAAGTTCAAATCTTTCAAGGCAATGGTTGAGAATGAAATAGAGTTGAAAATTAAATGCTTGAGGCTAGATAGAGGTGGTGAGTTCACTTCAAATGAGTTCAACATTTTCTGTGAAGAGCAAGGGATTAAGAGGCAATTGTCTACACCTAGAACTCCCCAGCAGAATGGAGTTGTGGAAAGGAAGAACAAGATAGTTCAGGAGGCTGCCAAGACAATGATGAAGGAAAGAGGTTTGCTAGAAGTCTTTTGGAAAGAAGCTATACACACTATTGTCTACATTCAAAATAGATTTCAAGTGAAAGGTAATGGTACTAAAACTCCTTATGAATTGTGGTATGGAAGAATTCCTACAGTTAAATATTTCAAAGTCTTTGGAAGCAAATGCTATATTAGGAGAGATGAACATCTAGGAAAATTTGATGTAAGGTGTGATGAAGGAATCTTCCTCAGTTACTCTACCAAGAGTAAAGCCTACCAGTGCTATAACAAAAGGCTCAAAAAGATTATTGAGAGTGCAAATGTGAAGGTGGATGAAGGCAAGGAAAATATATCAGACCTGAACTACTATGAACCAAATGAACCTGTGACTATAATGAATGAAGAAAAATATGAGCAAGAAGATAGTTAGGATGAAGAAGAGGCTCTGAAAAGTGTTGTCAAGACTCCCAAGTATGTAAGAATCAATCATTCTAAAGATTAGATTATAGGTGAAAAAAACAAAGGTGTGTTGCAAAGGAGAAGAGTTGCAAAAGAACAAGTGAATTATTGTTTGCTTTCAAAGGTTGAACCAAAGACTATGAATGAAGCATGCAATGATGAAAGCTAGGTAAAAGCCATGGAGGAAGAGCTAATGCAAATAGAAAAGAATGATACTTGGGAATTAGTTCCCAGACCTACTGACAAAAATGTTATTGGAACCAAATGGGTTTTCAAGAATAAGCCAAATGAGAATGGAGAAGTTATAAGGAATAAGACTTGTGTGCAAAGTATATTCATAGATTGAAGGAATAGATTTTGAAGAGATGTTTTCTCCAGTAGCCCAGATTGAGGCAATCAGAATATTTCTAGCATTTACAGCCCACAAAGATTTCAAAGTGTATCAGATGGATGTGAAGTCTGCATTTCTAAATGGTGAGTTGGAAGAGCAAGTTTACATTGAGAAACTGAAAGGATTCAAGTTATTAGATCAAGGTGATTTTGTGTGTGGGTTGAAGAAAGCTTTGTATGGACTCAAGAAAGCTCCTAGAGCCTGGTATGCAATGTTGGATAAGTACTTATTGCAGTTAGGGTTCAATAAAGGTACTGCTGACAGTAATCTTTATTTCAAGATTAATGGTGATGAAATTTTGATTGTTGAAGTCTTTGTTGATGATATCATATTTGGAGGCAATGAAAGTATGTGTATGAAATTTTCTAGTGAAATGCAAAAAGAGTTTGAGATGTCCATGTTTGGTGAGATGAATTTCTTTCTAGGTCTGCAAATAAATCAATTAGATAAAGGAATCTTCGTATCTCAGTCTAAGTATGTGAAAGAGTTGTTGAAGAAGCTTGGGATGGAAGACTCTAAATTGGTATGCACTCCCATGGTGACTAGTTACAAGTTGAGCAAAACTGATGAATCACCTAAGGCTAATTAGAAAAAATATAGATCCATGATTGGAGGATTACTTTATCTAACTCAAACTAGACCTAATATTATGCATGTAGTTTGTCTTGCTGTAAGGTTTCAAGCTGATCCAACAGAATCACATGTGATGACAGTTAAGAGAATCCTGAGGTATTTAAAAGGTACTCCAGATCATGGCTTATGGTATCCAAAGGACAATGATTTCACTCTTAATGCTTATACAGATGCAAATTAGGCTGGAGATGTTGATGACAAAAAGAGTACAAGTGGAGGTGCCTTCTTCTTGGGTAATAGATTGGTCTCATGACTAAGCAAGAAACAAGATTCAATACCTTTGTCAACTACAGAAGCAGAGTATAATGCAGTAGCATGTTGTTGCACTCAAGTGTTATGGATGAAGCAGACTTTGATGGATATAAGATTTGTGTATGAAGATCTAATTGCAATATTTTGTGACAATACAAGTGCCATAAACATTTCAAAGAATCCAGTGATGCTCTCAAGAACAAAGCACATATCAATAAGGTATCACTTTTTGAGAGAAAAGGTGACAGAGAATGAAGTTAAGTTGGAATATGTGTCCACAAAGGACCAGATTGTAGACATTTTCACTAAGCCTCTACCTAATGATACCTTTGAGTATCTCATTACCCCTTCTACCCTGAACTAAGATGCATAGGAATGCATCAATCCAGTGGAGCTCAAAGTGTCATTCTTTGATCTGGATTGATGTTTTAAGGGCTACCTCTCAAGGGGAGTAGCTAGATGTTTCTAATAAAGTAAGTGGATCAGAACAATAGCATGCAAGTATGTACCCTTTGCCATTGATATCAAAGGGGGAGAGAAATCATCTGAAAAACTTAGGAGGAGAAAGAATACAGATGTGTAAAGAGAAAGGGGGAGAATCTTGTCTTGATGGTTTTTTCAGTTTTTCACATCATATGTTGCCATCAATGACAAAGGGGGAGACTATTACAAGCTTGTGCCTAATTGGTGTTTCCATTCATGTCAACATATCTATGTTGTCATTGGTGTCAACTATGCCCCCATTTTGTTACTTGCTTGTAGATGTTGAGGATATTGAGAAAATTAGCTCATTTGGTAAAAATAGTCAATTGAAGAACAGTCCAAAAGAATGCTCCACATTTCCTATAGAATAAATATCTTTGCATACAGATTGGATGTTATTTAGAAGCCTGTCTAAAGATGTTATATTCCAAGGTTTAGCCTCTGGAATGAATATTTGAGAAAGTTGTGTTCACCAATGTGAAAACTACTCTTTTTGTATGTTTAGTGGTGACAGGGAGAAAGTGTTTTGCTCCACATTCCTTCGCATTGAAGTATTTTGGTCTGTGGTTCTAGAATTAAGTCTATGATGATGTTAAGTACCTTCAAATGCAATGGTTCATGATTCGGTGATTCACAAGCTATCTTTTACTCATGATAGTGGCTAACAATGTTGTTCTTGTGCTTCGGTTTGAAGAATCTTATTGACAAAATGATTAGAGATTGTGCGGGTGTTCCTGGTGATTACAATGTGCTTATGGATGTCTCCTGATCAAGCTCCTACTTTTGGATTGGTCTGCAAAGAGAAAATGGATTGTGAATGAATAATGTTCTGGTAAACCTAGTGGTATCATCAGTCTTAGTTGACCTAGTTGAATTCATTATTTATGGAGATGTATCAAAGATTGTAGAAATGTGTTGTGGCATGGAGGATTATGTTTGAGTCCCAGCTAAGGTGTAGCATGATCCACATGCATATTTACATCTTTTCCTTAGCTTAATTTGTATTAGGTTCAGACCTATTTTATGTATAATTGTAATGCTGACCTTGGAGATTGATCTAATGGTTGATGAATGTAATGCCGACCTTGATGCACATTACAAAGTTGATGAATTGTATAAAAGCATGTAATGAAGTTGCGAAAAAGTGTGTGTGTTACGAATTTGAGGAGATAAGTGTGAAGGTGTGAAAGAACAGAGTAGAGAAGTTTTATTTTGCTTCAAAGGAACTGAACCCAGGCATGGAGTAGATGCTACTTAATCAATTCACCATTTTGGCAGTGAGCCAACCCTTGGCAGTGAGCCACCCCTTTGGCAGTGAGTCATTCTTTGCAGTGAGTAATTTGAGCAATGAGTCCTGTAGGTAGTGAGCCTCTATTTTTTGGTATTGATATAACTTATATGTTTCTGTGGGCTAACACCGACCATGGTTTTTCCCTTTTAGAGTTTTCCACATAAAAATCTGGTGTCTTCAATGTTAATTATGGTATTGTGTTGAGCTTCTCATTTTATGCTTTCATGGTTAAATCAGAATATAAGTAATTGATAAGTTGATGTTCATAATTGTTTAAAAGTTTTTGGACAACTGATTCACCCCCCCTCAATTGTCTGGTGTAGTTCAATAATAAGTACATACAATAATAATTGCATAGATTAGGCTCATAATAAGATTCCAATAATAGAGTTTTAGATAGACTCCTACACCTAATTACATTGCTAATTATATAAAAAATGACCACCAATTGGCCTAAAGTCTCAAGGACTTTCTAAAGACATAGTAGAGAGCAATCCCCAACAACACTCAAAAAATTACAATTTATAAGAAATGAAACTACCCAAATCATGCACACAATTGTTGCACATGGATATATAGACTATTCCCTTAAAATATTTGAGTCCTTTACAATGCAAATATTTTGTCTTACATTACTTGAGGCTATATACTTTACAAAATTTTCATATAGGTGCAAATGTTTTAACTGTACACTTTAATATTTTTCCTTTTATATCAAGTTTCAACTAAAAATATTTATTGAATTAGGTCTGAACAACTGAGAGGGGGGGTGAATCAGTTGTCACACAATTTAACAATTTCTTACTCTTAATCTTCCTTTAGAACTTATAATCAAATCAATGATGTAAACATTTCAGCATTAATCAATAACACACAAGCAAAAACATAAATAATACACTTGACACCAAGATTTTTGACGTGGAAACTCGATTAAGGGAAAAACCACAGTGGGGATTAACCCACAAAGATTATACTCTATTAAAAGTATTACAATGGGGAATGCACATACATTTGGGCTCACTGCCCAGAGCTCACTGCTCAAAAGAAGGCTCACTGTCTATAAGAAAGAAGAGTTACAATAAATTTGAACTAATATTTGGCATCTATCAATGTTGGATTTCAGTTCCAGTTAAGCATAGAAAGATGACTTGATACACTTCATCCTTACTCTGCTCCTCTTACTGCTTTGCTAGCATTTGAACTTTTGATCTCTGCTTCTTTTCACAATTACTCCATAGTCGCAACACACACGTACCAAAATCATCCAATTCCATCAGATATATATATCCGCAACATGATCTAGAATCATTTTACCAGTTAGCTTCAAGAACATTTAGAACTTTGTCAAGTACTCTTCTCTGTCAGCTAGATCCATACATAATATGAGATGTGGACCAAAATTTGCACTTGTAAATCATCAATCATGTCATCTACCATTACTTATCATCATCAATTGCCCAATAAACAACTTCTATACATCCAAAATTACGATCATTCATAAGGTCAGCTTGTTCTTCTTCTGTTTGTTCTGTCAAACTAAAACTTGATACTCAGAAGCTAATATCTTTTGAGTCCTTCATCTCTGGATTTAGAGTGTCTTGACAATGCTTACAACTACCTCATATCTACAGCAAACCATGCCTTTCCACCAAAGAGATCCAGACCAGGATACCGAACCCTGTCACCTGCTTTGTTCCTGACTACCCAGACTTAGACAAATTCTAATTCTAACTTCTGATGTGAACAAATTGTGTTATGTGGATGATTGGGATGATCTTAGTTTCCATCAATGACAACACCTATCATGCCTAGCAGTGTCTCTTGCCAACAATCTCCCCCTTTGGCATTGATGGCAACACTTAGTGAAAAATGACTAAGTGTCAAAAGTAGCTCCCCCTTTGCTTATGCTTCATACTATTGTTCACACTGCTTTCTGATGCTCCCCCTTAGCTAGATTCCTCATTTTTCACTAATCTTCAGTCCCCCTTTGACATCAATGGCAAAGGGTGGGGTCCGCAAGCCAAAATTCTCCAAAAATATATAAAACTGCATATGTACAACTAATCATTAAGTTCTATTCACATGAACTTGAGAATTTCTGCAAAACTATTTTTCAATTGCACAAGTTCAGAGGCCCAATTTCCCTTTATTCCATCTAAAATTGAGATGTGTCCACTCAACAAAAATGCATATGCTTCTGCCTTTGTCAGATCTGGAGGATTACTTGTCTGAAGTGTAGTCTGAGCTTCTGATAAGGCATTAAACATGGTTTCTAACTTGGGGGCAATCAATTCCCAAAGCTCACACATTCTCTTCATAATGTTACTTTTTTCTTTACCGAGCCTCTTGATCTCACCTGTCAAGATAATTACTTGACATTCCTGACTTATAGGCAAATCTATTCCAGGATTAAAAAAATTTGAGAAAGTTTTGACAATTTTTGTTCTTGTTCCTTTATCTTCTTCTCAATATCCTCACTAATTTTGGGCCATGATAGATAGAATTTGTACATATCTCTTCCATCGTTTAGAGAATTTTGAATACTCCTTATGCTAATGTTGAGTATCATCCTATCATTTCCTATTAGATTCTATACTTCACTAAATTTCTTATCCAAAACTCTTTCCAGACCTTTGCCTCTGCAGATTTTTTAAAGGATTCAAAATGAGTATTTACAGAACTTACAAGATTTTTTCAGATGTCTGGAGGGGGAATCAGATAGACTCTTCTGGTAGAAAGGCGTTAACTTCTCTAAAATCTTGGTTGCAAGCCCCATTAGCTCATTATCCTCCATGTGGGACTTTAACAACTTTTCTCTAGCCTTTACTTGGGTGAATGATGCTATTTTCATCGATTGAATGGGAGAGAGAGCATCTAGATTGGTTGGACTTTGGAATAGTTCAGGCTCATCAAGCTAAATGATCTCTTTTTCAAGAAGACTTTTCACTACATCTGCAGTGTCTCTTGCAACATTATCTAAATCATCCATTTGTTCATCAAATTTCCTCTTGGTCTCTAGCTGTCTGAGTTCCACATGCAATTTTAGACTCAGTTCCTTGTAAGTTCCAAACCTTTCCACAGAGGTATCTTTAGGTGTGCTCAGAAGATGTTGAGCATACATATTCAAAACTCTTTCATCCACCTCATAACCCATAGGCATTATCCAAACTGTCCTTGGTTCTACAGCTTCCATCAAGCACTGATCTGTGTCAACCATGAAACATATGTCATTTTCATACTTCTCCACAATTATTTTAGGGATTTTCTCCCTTGCTTGCATTAAACTTTGGAAGTTTTTGCAGTAGCCCCAAATGGTAATCTTTTGGGCTTAGGAGTTACCAAGACCGAGAAGGTGATCTCTTATTTGCCATACTACTAGCCTATTAGTTGTCCAGTGCACACCTTGAATTCTAGGTACTTCATTCATAAAATAGAAGAACAAACATATAATCAAGGAACCATATTTGAAGGTATTTTTCCTATCTTTCTTTTTTTTTCTCAGATTCTCAATCAACTGATTTTGTAGTAGTTCGCAAAGATCATAATCAACATTCTCCTTTACTATTTGATAGGTTGCATATATTGCAGTTTTAGAGACAGAATTTTCCCTGCTAGAATGGTAAATCTTGTACCCAATCACCATGGAAGCAAATTTAACATCAGGTTCTATGATATCATTGATGGTCATTGCTCTTTTGTCAAACTTGGCACTGGTAGCCTTAGTCATTGTCCAGTTTTTCATAGCTTTCAGCATGGGTAATCCGCTAAAGGAATTTAACCCGGTTACAGTCTTGATAACATCCTTTGTATTCTTAAATGGTTTCAATAGACACATGAACTCATTATGTATTCGGCTCAAGACATATCAAACCCATTCATTTTCATCAAATATTAGAAACCTAATGACTTGCAGAAAGTGTTTGCTTTCTAGGGATTTGTATTCTGGTTTAAATTTATGGCTATCATCAATTAAGTAGTTGTTGAGCAAATCCAAGAGTTTTAGGTTTCCAAATTCATCCATGTTACAGTGGATGTATGCCCTAATATCTTCAACATGTAAAACCCCATATGGAACACCCAAAAAAGCACCTAGAGGTTCAACTTCAACGGATTTGTAAGGATGCTTCTTAAATTCAGGATGGGGCCTTTCAGTGACATCAACAATTAAAGGTGTAGCCATTTGCAGAGATTGAGAATTCAAGAGATTTCACAGAAAACAAAAATACCTTGTTCCGTAGATTATGATTTTGCTTGAGGATCCTCTTTGTGCTTCAATTCTTGAGAATTCTCAGCTTAGAGCTTGTTCACTCCACTTCTTGCTTTCTTTTGATGCAAACTAATCTGTCTAGGGAATGAATGACCCTTTTATGCTCCACAACGGTTAATTTGTCTTTGTAATAAATGTTCTACCCTAGTACATCCGGTTACTCTGTTTGTTGAATAGTTTCTCATGAATTACTCCACAATTTGCCATATCCACCTTTTTTCTTCTAGAAAACCTTCCAAATGATCTAAAACAATCCAAGATCTCTTTACTCACTGTACCAGATTCAGGCACTTACTTACTAGCTGGGGGATTTTGATTTTTATTGCAACTCCCCCTGAGCCAGAGATCCTAATTTAATTCCCTGAGGAATTATCTACACTGGATTTCGATGAGGACCCATCACTATGGTCAACAATTTCTTTCTTGACCCATGTCTCACTTGTTTCATTATGGAGCTCATTCTCTTCAATTTTTCTTTTGCCTTTGTCTTGTCTATGCTCATCTAGTTTTCTATTTACTGAACCTCTTCTTTCATTAGTCCTACTTCTGCAGAATCTTGCAAAATGACCGGATCAGTTATAATGGAAGCACACAACATTTCTGTGCCCATTTGATTATTTTCCTCTTGATCTGCACTGATTAGCCATATGTCCAAATCTATTGCATACAAAGAATTTGCCATTGAAGGAATTCCTATTTCCTCTATTTGATGAGTTATTCATTATCATACTTCTGTATTCATTGGATTTATGACCATACCTCTTACAATTGAAGCATTGTCTGGAGAAGGATGGATTATTTTGATTTACTCTACTTCTGCATTGAGTGGCTTTATGACCAAATTTATTGCACTTGAAAAAATTTTCATTAAAAGATGGATACCTTTGAGCATTAGGCTGTCTTACCGGAGGTCTTCTAGGTCTGTTTCTCCCATTCCTTGGTTGAAAGTTTCTTTGTCTAGATCTAGATCTTTCACCTTTCTCATATCCAAGACCATGCTTGTCATCAGCCTTTTTCTGACCCTCAAGTATTGCTCCAAGTTTAGTTGAACTTATCTTGAACTTCTCCTTGTATTCATTTGCAACTTCTAGATCATGTCTGAGAATGACAATTTGCCTTTCAAGATCTCTTTCATTGTCTTTGCTTTCTTGTAGATCAAACTTTAAATTACCAGCTATATTGTCCAATCTGTAGCATTCATCAGTTCTTTCTTTTAGAGTTTAATTCAAATCTTCTTCAGTCTTCTTCCTTTGCTCAATTTCTTTGGTAAACCTCATTGCCTCAGATTCCATCTCAACTTTTAGAATAGCAACTTCTTTTGACAACTTCTCACACTCCTTTGTCTTTTCTTCCAAGGCTTCATTCATGCCATTTTCTTTAGTTAAACTGGATAACTGTAGAAGTAGCTCCTTATTCCTTCCCATAGACTTCTTTAATTTATATTTTAACATTTCAATGGTATTATCAGCATCCTTGAGTTCATCTTTCAAATTAGATATTACCAGCTAAAGTTGATCTTTGAGTGAACCCATTGAAAACTGATGCAGGGACTTCCGGAGGTCATAACTTTTGACTCAGATGTGGGTTTTCTACAAAATTTTATAGGTGGATGCATTATGAGGTGGCTACTGGTTTCCCAATCCACCCTAGTCAATTAGACCTCGTCTTGGCACTTTTTTGGGGCTTGAAACTTTCATCTTGGCCCTCAAAATGGCAAATTAGTGTTTTTTTCTAGTTTTTTAAAAGTTGTTTTTTTTAATAACTCGAAACTCATGTTTCAAATTTAGGATGTTAGTTGTTTTTTCATCCTACCTTAGTTTTATGAGTTTTTTGGGAAAAAACTGGATTCTCAAGATATGATTGTAAAATTACCTAAAATGGCAAAATCTGACAATTGTCGAAATCTGCCAAAAAAGGTAATTTTTTGATTTTTCCGTTTTCTTGGATATAAGAGAGTTTTCTCTCATTGTAGTGGCAGAGTTGACGAATAGAAGTTTTTTTTATGTTCCAGTCTTCAGATATTTGACTCTCACATGATTAATGGCAAAAATGTATTGAGTGTATGTTGTGTGCTACATCAAAAACTCCTTCCAAGATCTTTCCTTAAGCTGTTAAGCTTGTTTTAAGGAATCTTGCTCTGATATCAATTGTTGAATTAGGTTCAGACAATTGAGAGGGGGGGTGAATTGGTTGTCACACAATTTAACAATTTCTTACTCTTAATCTTCCTTTACAACTTATAATCAAATCAATGTAAACATTTTAGCATTAATCAATAACACACGAGCAAAAACATAAATAATACACTTGACACCAAGATTTTTGACGTGGAAACCAGGTTAAGGGAAAAACCATGGTGGGGATTAACCCACAAAGATTATCCTCTGTTAAAAGTATTACAATGGGGAATGCACATGCATTCGGGCTCACTACCTAGAGCTCACTGCTCAAAAGAAGGCTCACTGCCTATAAGAAAGAAGAGTTACAATAAATTTGAACTGATATTTGGCATCTGTCAATGCTAGAGTTTAGTTCTAGTTAAGCATAGAAAATTGACTTGATACACTTCATCCTTACTCTGTTCCTCTTACTACTCTGCTAGCATCTAAACTTTTGATCTCTGCTTCTTTTCACAGTTACTCCATAGTCACAACACACATGCACCAAAATCATCCAATTCCATCAGATATATATATATATATATATATATATATATATATATATATATATATATATATATCCAGAACATGATCTACAATCATTTTACCAGTCGGCTTCAAGAACATTTAGAACTTTGTCAAGTACTTTGCTCTGTTAGCTAGATCCATACATAATATGAGATGCGGACCAAAATTTGCACTTGTAAATCATCAATCGTGTCAGCTACCATTACTTATCATCATCAATTGCCCAATAAACAACTTCTATACATCTGAAATTAAGATCATTCACAAGGTCGGCCTGTTCTTCTTTTGTTTGTTCTATCAAATTGAAACCTGATACTCATAACCTAATATCTTTTGAGTCCTTCATCTCTAGAGGACAAAACTCTAGATTTAGAGTGTCTTGACAATGCTTACAACTACCTCAAATCCATAGAAAACCATGCCTTTCTACCAGAGAGATCCGGACCAGGATACCGAACCCTGTCGCCTGCTCTGTTCCTGACTACCCAAACTTAGACAAATTCTGATTCTAACTTCCGGTGTGAACAAATTGTGTTATGCAGATGATTGGGATGATATTAGTTGCCATCAATGACAACACCTATCATGCCTATTAATGTCTCTTGCCAACAATATTTAAAATGTTTTTAGTGAAATATTTTTCCCACATATTTTACAGAGCCATGCCAAATATAAATACATTGATTTTAGTCCTCCCAGATGTAGCTAACTGCATTTGATTAGAATTTTAGAATTAAATCCATCAAATTCAATTTGTGCTTATGCTGAAACCAAAGCATTCCATGAGACATTTTGTCAAATAGTTAAGCCGCATTCCAAATGTCAAATAGTACAACTGTAACAGTACTTGTTTATGCAGAAAAATGTACCTCTCTGTTACTAGAAACATTAAATTTATATACTTAAATAAAAATCAGCCATAAAACCATGGCACCTGCCTCTTATTTATTCCTCTATGATGTGGACTTTAAATGGAGTAGTGAGCAAATAAGACACAAGTACAATGTAGCATGGCATTTCTCTTCATAAACATATTATATTTGTTTGATTTCTTACCCTTCATCCTATGTGGTACCCACCATATAATGAAAGGACTTAATTTATTTTAAGTTTCCAATGCTCATTACAAGGTTGTATTGCATCAAGGAGTTGAGATAAAAAAGAGAAAAATCATTAGCTATGGAGGATTTTAAAATCAATACTCATTGCATGGCTTTAAGTCATGCAATGGACCTACCTTTTTCATTTTTATTAATCTGCCAACTTTATAACCTACCCCCCTTTTTCCATATTGATTCTCATGTTCCCATGAACCTTAAATGCAATGAAAAAGATTTAAATAAAATCTCTCTCTCCATCGCTTAACCTGAAGTGAAAATAGGAAGAAATATTTGCCTTACGATGAAGCAATGCACATAATTAATCAAAGCCCCATGCCATGATAAAACAAAATTGAGTTCATATATATTAATACACCCCCTTCATTCAATGCTTGAGGCTGCTTAGTGTTGTCCCATGGAGGCATTAAGTAATTAGACAAATAAACAACAAAATAAAATAGCACATAAATACAAAAGATTTAACATGGTTCACCAATGTGGCTACATTCACAGGAAAGTAGGGCAATAGTATTATTATCATTCGTAGTAGCATACATAAGGTTTTTCCCTCATATATATACAATAGTCTTCAAGAGAAGATGAAGAGACAAAGGAGGGAATATGAAATGAACAGTTGGACTTCACATCCAACAATCTCCCACTTAAAGTCTGATTAATGTTGTGAGTTCACATATGAACATTCTCCCACTTGAAATCTTCTTTCCATGTCCTATTGTCTCATAAAAGCAAGAACTTTGCATCAAACAATATCCAAAGACAATAACCAAATCCCATGGTAATAAATAGGCCTCCATAGCTAGAATAGAAACCACAGCTAGTTGCTAATCACATCGAACTAACCATACAACATCAGTAAACTCAAGTCAACAACATATCCAGCCCATGCTGCAGCTCTTATCCCTGTATAATCAACTGTCCTACTCAAAACATTACCATCTTCTAGGATAACAAACAAACCAAAGCCATTGATGTGTAAAAAATTTAAAGACCCTTGATACTGCAATCCAATGAAAAACACACATACATCCTAGAACTTATGTTGCATGAGCAATGTCAACCAAAACAACTCAAGTCTACCAATCAGCACTTGCATAAAAAAGTGTGCCAAATAATCAAAAACATAATGATCTACAAACTGCAACCAACCTGCTGCAAAAAAAATAGTGCATACTTCCACAAACAATTTTCTATTCACTTCTCTCACCTTTGATCTCACTTCTCCTAAGTCCTCCATTTCTCAAATGATATGTATTAAAATTCAACATACTGTAATAAAGTACAACAGTAGTAGATGACCACAAACCAATGATCATACTAGATGAATAAGAGACTCTAGAAAGAAACATAATGCCATAAGAGAAGTTGCAAAGCATATCACATCCTTCTACCAACACCACCAAGTGATAAGCTATTCCAAGTATGATCTCCTTTTACACCCCAAATAAAAGGCATTAACAACACCCAACCAACATGGATGTAAGCCTCTCTAACCAAGGAAGATCAAACTCAAATCATTCCAAAACTTAGGAACCAGCCCAATCAACATTTCCTAAACTCATATGCACAAGGAGATAACCATGACAACATCTCTCAAATGAACCCTCCAAAACCAACAACCATATCTCAAGGTCCATAAACAAGAGAAGATAAAGCATAAAGAGAAATGGATCTAAAAATATGATGGGCGATACCTATTTGAAGATAACCCACCGAGTAGACCAAGAGTGGGGAATGAGAATGCTCCTCCAGGATACACCAAGTCATAATGACTCTCTCCAAGAACAATCTCCTCTAGGTCCATAATGAACTCACATCCATAACTAGGTGAATTCTCCTCAGACTTCTTACTGAAATCTCCAAAGAGTAACCATCTCAACAAATGTTCTCTAATCCCAAGAGAAATCCAACCTCACCCAAGGTCTCCAAGTATCCAAAAGTACCTCCATGATCAATTCATGCTAAGCTGCAAAAAACAACACTACACCATCATGAAACTCTCCAAGCAAATGACCAAAGTACTCAATACCAAGAGCACCAACAAGACCACTGTCAAAACTCCCACTACACATCTGCATAACCAGGGAACACAACATGACACCGTGATCTAACATCTCCACAAAGGAAGACCACATGCTCCAAAGAGCATACCCTATATCAAGAGAACCAGTATCATGCCAACACTCTATTCCATCATGGCACAATAACAAACATTCTATAAACAAGGACCATCATCTCCAATCACATGAAGATAACCACCTCCTGACAACAATAGAACTCTCACTACCAAGAGCTCCCACTAAAACCTGATACCAATCTATCCATAGTGTCATGATAAGCATGATACAAGTCCATCTAGTCACTCTAATTATCCATCCTTTCATCTCAAGGAAGCAAACCAAAAAATTGTATCAATAGTGAAGAATCTTGAGGATATAGACAGTCCACATATGAGCCATCCCACATAATCAATGGGTTGCACATACCCATTAACTACATAACTCAAAAATCCAAAGAAGCATGCAAACTGGGCTATCAAAGAGGATAATCTGTAGACTTAAAGACTCAAACACCAAAGCTGCCTTAGATCTAGTTTACCAATCTACGAGTATCGCATTGTCCTCATAAAAAAATCTATAAAATGATACATAAGCAAGTGCTATAGAAGGGTACCAAAAAATCCACATGAGAAGGCTATAAAATACCTCCTCAAACCATGCACAAAACATACATGCAAACCATAGATTTTGAACGAAAAATCTACAAAACCAATAACCAACTCCACAATTACTATACCCTGTTGCTTGGAATCCATGTTGAAACTAAACTTCATGTCCTTTAAAAATTTACTCTTACCTTATGCTCCACATCAATACACATTACTTTCATGACTCCTACTATATCAACTGCCTTGTAGCCTAAATCTTGCCCACAACCTCCTCCAGCCTTGCAACTGCAATCCAACCTGAAGGATGCTTTGGATTGGTCTATGTCACTAACTTCATAAGCAACCTAGCCTTCTTAATATCCAAAATCTCTACATTGTTGGTTATCTTCATACTTTTCAAATTAGTCAAATACCCTTTTGGATCCACAACAGTCAAACTAGAGACAAAATCAGACAACCTATCAAGCTTCAACTTGTGTTACCAATTTCTTGGTCCCAGAAGGCCAGTCCCGTACCACCTGGGAGTGGGTCCCAAAGTAGCAACGAGAGCACTCAGGGAGTGCCTCACCCATCCTAGGTTCCCTATGGGTTCATGGTACACAGACCCACAGGGAACCTAGGGTGGGCAGGGTGCTCCCTGTGCGCTCCTGTCCGCTCCTAGACACTCTCGGGTACTTCCGGGGGCAAAAAAGTCATTTTAAACTCATTTAAAAGTGAAAAAAACAAAAAACAAAACCCTAAAAAGCATATTATAACAAAAATGCCCCCATTCCATACCTTATTTTGCAATAACTCCATTTGAGAAGAGTTTTTCATCTTTTGTTCATTTTTGCATTGTGGAGGGCTACGGCTATTTTTTTGAAGGAAATCAATTGCAAAGCGCCAAGGAAGGATTGTAGCTTGCACAAAGGTCATCTACTTATCTAAGGTAAGTAGTTTAAACTATTCTTTCTAGTTTTTTTTTTAATTTTTTAAAGTTTTTATGGATTTTTTCAACTTTTTTCTTTTAAAAAAAACAAGTTTTAACATTTTTTTAAACCTATTTCAGTGTTTCTCTTGAATGTTTAGGTGTTTTATTAGTGTGTAGGGTTGCATTTTTTTAAATATATTTTAATTTAAATTTTTTAATTTCTTAAACAACAATCTATTTGAAATTGAAATGGCTACGCCTACTAGTTCAAGTTCAGTGGGTCTTGAGAAGAATAAATAATTCAAATATCATCAAGGATCTCCTCTTTGGAGACATGTCAACATGATTGAACAACTAGCAGGAGGTGGGACTTTTGTTTGGGTTTGTAATGAGTACAAGGTCACATTTAAGAGCTCATATACTCGACTGAAAGCTCACATATGTGCCATAAGTGGAAAAGGAATTAAAATATGTGAAGGGTCAAACAAGAAAGGGTTGCCAAAAGCACAAATTATAGCATTTATTAAAGAACAAGAAGAAGCTGATGAAAAGAGTACAAGAGTAAAATCAAGAGCTCATCCTTTAACAAATAAAAAAATAATCAATCCACATATAGAAGCTCCTTTTTCCATGCCCAAACATCCTTTCTTGGACTTGGAGACAATGTCTATCCAAGATGAAGATCCCTCTTCTTCTTCTTGCAAAAGAGGTCCATTACAAATGCATTTCAAAATGAAACAAGAGATATTGCAGATGAAAAAATTGCATGTTGCATTTATACCAATGGTCTTCCTTTCAACTTGGTGAGATCACCATATTGGTGGGAAATGGTGGTAGCAATTAGTAATGCACCTTCTGGTTACACAAGTCCTAGTTATGAAAAGGTATGAACCACCTTATTGGTAAAAGAAAAAAATTATGTAAAGAAATCACTAAAACTAGTTAGAGTTCATGGATTGAAACAAGACTGTCCATTATTTATGATGGATGGAAAGATTGCAAAAACTGACCTTTAATAAATTTTATTGCAGTATCCCCCAAAGGGGCAATGTTTTTGAAGTTGGTTGATTGTGAGGGGCAACTCAAGGATGCACAATTCATTTCCAAAATCCTCATTGAGTCCATAGAGATGGTGGGTGTTGATAATGTTGTCCAAGTCATTACGAACAATGCAAAAACTTGTAGGGCAGCAGGTGCTTTGGTTGAGGAAAGATACTCACACATATTTTGGACACCCTATACCATACACTCCCTTAACTTAGTGATGCAAGAAATTGGCACTCAAATAGATTGGGTGCAAACTACATACAATGAGGGTGAGGAGATTCAAATGTTTGTGACAAACCATCATATGTCACAAGGCATCTTCAGGTCTTTCTCACATTTGGAGTTGTTGAAGCTAAATTTAATTTATTTTAATTTTAATTTATGCCATATTTTTATTTACTTACATGATTTAGATTCTAAGATTACATTTTAATTTTTAATGTGTTATTAACTTGTTTTTTTACATAACATTAGGTTGCTGAGACCCGATTTGCATCACACAATCATTTTAAGATGACTTATGAAGGTGAAAGAGGCATTAGGCTCCATGGTCACTAGCCACCAATGGAGTATATGGAAGACAACTAATTCAGAGAGGGCTCAAAAGGTGAAGTCATTGATCCTAGCCGATGAGTTATGGGAATGTGTGCAATATGTTTTGAGTTTCACGGAGCCTATCATGAGTATGCTTAGGTTTGCTAATACAGATCAGACATGTTTGGGGGAAATCTATGATGGCATTGACTCCATGGTAGAAAAAATAAAGAGCATAATAACACAAAAGGACAATGACCCCAATGAAACATTTTTCCTAAGTGTCAAAAAAATCATTGATGACCATTGGGACAATATGAACACACCCTTGCACCTCCTTGCATATGTCTTGTCTCCCAAATATTATAGCACTGAGATACTTACTTTGTCAGGGAGAACCTGACCATATAGAGATAGAGAAGTTGTTAATGGCTGCATGAAAGCATTTTGAAGAATCTACTCAGATCCAGAAATGGTGGATGGTGTTAGGAAAGAGTTTGGAAGGTTTATACAAGGACAAGAGCATAGTTTGTGTGCTCTTGGAGACATGTACAAGGAAGATGCTCATACATGGAAGTACCTCCATGGGCAAGATTATGTTCTTCTCTAGCCTCTGCAATTAAAACTCTATCACAAGTAAGCATTTTTTATCAATTAACATTCTTAGTACTTACCATTTTTTGCATTTTAAAGTTGTAGTGACTAGAGCTCTAATTTGAAATTTCAATAGGTTGCAAGTTCTTCTTTGGTTGAATGGAATTAGAGTACACACTCCTTTATCCACTCAGTGAAGTGTAATCGATTGGCTGCTAAAAAAGAAGAAGACTTGGTCTACATCCACTCCAACTTGCGTCTTCTATCACATAAGCAAGTTGAGTACAAGGACAGGGCAGCGAAGAATTGGGATATAGCCCCTGAGTGTGCCAACTCGGATGCATCTATTGCAGAGTTTGCTACAATTAGTGTAGATGATGAGGAGAATTTTCTACATGATGTACCTAGTAGGAGTGACACTCCATATGTTTGTGTTTCAAATGATTTGGAACCAATCGATGATCGTGACTTAGATCTAGATCCATTTGATGAAGATTCAAGAGTGAAAGATAGACTTTTGATTATAGACTTATAGTATTTTGAATTTTCAAATTTTGTAATACAGTACTAAGTAATTGTAATGATTTTCATTGTTCAATGGTCATCTAAATTATCAATTGACAATTATATATTAATATTATGATTATCTTTAGACTTTAATTTTAAACTTTCAAAAGTTTATTTGTTATGATTATCACTATCATTGATATTGGAGCACACACTCTTTCAATTATATTAATATATGATAATAATTAAATATAATTGAATCATTGATATATCAAATGTATTATGTATGTTTAGTTCTATATATTTTTTAATTTTTTTGGTATATAATTCTGTATATTTTTTAATTTTTTTGCTACAATCAGTGTAGATGATGAGGAGAATTTTCTACATGATGTACCTAGTAGGAGTGGCACTCCATATGTTTGTGTTTCAAATGATTTGGAACCAATCAATGATCATGACTTAGATCTAGATCCATTCGATGAAGATTGAAGAGCGAAAGATGGACTTTTGATTATAGACTTATAGTATTTTGAATTTTCAAATTTTGTAATACAGTACTGAGTAATTGTAATATTTTCATTGTTCAATGGTCATCTAAATTATCAATTGACAATTATATATTAATATTATGATTATCTTTAGAATTTAATTTTAAACTTCCAAAAGTTTATTTGTTATGATTATCACTATCATTGATATTGGAGCACACACTCTTTCAATTATATTAATATATGATAATAATTAAATATAATTGAATCATTGATATATCAAATGTATTATGTATGTTCAATTTTGTATATTTTTTAATTTTTTTGGTATATAAATATATATATAGTACATTCATACCCAATCGTACCCAAAGAAAAAAAACATTGTACCAGCATACCACAACCCTGCTCCCGAACCCATTCCCGTACCAGAACCGACAACTTAGCTTCAAACTGAGCACAGTTTCTCTATCTCCATATTCATACCTAGCTTAAAATATTAATCCACTTCTCAATCAGATGACTCTGGTTTGGCATTCTTCAGCTGGTTCCCATCAGACATAATTATAAAGGAATAAAAGAAAAAACATTATAGCACTGACAAGAGCCATAAAACCACCGGGAAACAAAGCTGGTCTCTGGGAAAGTACTCATATCTCCCTTAAAAATATAATCAGAGCAATAGGAGATTGTATTTTCACATAGGTCGCATGTGAGTTCCCCTTGTTCCATGCTTTAAGGCTTAAACTGTTCATTGCTAAATGTATCCCACCTAAAATGACCCCGAAATGAACAACGGGAATGCTACCGGTTATAAGAAATGAGAGCAAACCCCCAACAAAAAAAGTGCATCATATGGAATATGAAGGAAAAAGTTGTGAATTCCAGATAGTTTTTAAAGGTCCTTTGGATGAACATTGAAAGCAGCTTCTACAATCTCCTTCTCAAGAGCATTTTCTACCAAAGCTAACAAATTTTGCTTTCCCTTTTTGCTTATTTTCTCTACAGTTGAAACTAAAAGTCCTCTTGTATTTTCTATTTGTAATTTTAACTACTCTGTTGCATCCTTCAATGCTACCTTTTCTTTCTCAGCATAGATAATATATGCTTCCTTCAAAATTTCTAGCATTCTTGAATTTTTCTCCTTAATAGCATTAATTGTTTCCTTCACTTCTACCTCTAATTTCTCTGCTTGTTTCTCAAGCTCATTCCTTACCTTTTCCATCTTTAACCTTATCTTTTCTAGAGCATGTATGCTTCATAGAACTTGGAATAATCATCCTTGTTCTCTGCAATTTCATTAAACATTTCTATGCATTTCTTCACCAAGTTCTTCTTGATTACCTTGAGAATCTTATTCTGTTGTATCATTTCTTGAGAGATGTTGAGGGGCAGATTGTCAAAGTCTACAGTACCTTTCACAAAGCCCAAATACTTGGGAATTAGCTCCTCTGCCTTTGATAATAATTCCTCATAGGCTACATGAATGTCATAGAGAGTTATTAAAACTTTATAAGCCTATTTCTCCTTCTTGGTAGTATCTCAAGCCTCTTTTTCTTTCTAAACCTAGAGCAAAACCCATTCTTGAGGGTCACATCCTCTGGAAGCTTTCCTGATGTCAATGTCATCAAAGCGATTGAAAAGGCTTGCTCAATTTCTCCAAGACAGTGGTGATCATGATCAATGGCCTTGTGGTCAGGCCTCTCTCCAACATAAATTGCAGTTGTTCATTATAAACACTCTTCTCACATAGAGCTTGTTGTTGTTGGGATTTCTCCTTGTATCAAATAGATCAAACAGAGCTCTCCTATGCATAAACAGAATGGCCTTGAACTCCAGTTGCCCCTAAACAAAGAAATTCTTGACAGCCAGGTGATCTTCCCAGTCATTGGTCAAGCTCTTATAGAAGTAAGCATACTCTTCATGTCCATGTCCTTATCTTGTGCTCATATCTTTGTGGTATTTCTTTTGCAACCGACTTTATTAAACCCTCGATTGCCCATTTTGATGCATAGTAAGGAGAAACTTCTCTAGCAATAGATGGACCCCATCCTGAGGACAAATTCACTAATATCCCTCTTTTCTTTGCTATCATATGAGGTAGAAAATGACAAAGTATGTTTGATGTACCCTTCAAATTGATATCTATGACTAAATCAAATTCTTTTGAAGGGATATCCCATAGCTTACCATTTTTGTTAGTGATGTTTGGCATTCCATCTCCTCACATTTAGCCTTGGTCTTCATGTCTTTGATATTCATGGCTTTTCTTTTGGGCATTATATCAAATAGTTTGTATACCAACTCTTTGGCATTCCATATTCTTCAACTGCAGTCTCTCTACACCTCTATTTTATCGTCAACAATCTCCATTGGGGAATTTCTTCATATTCTTCCATTGTTCTTCACCTCACTTCACTTTCACCCTTCCATTTCTACCTTGTAGGTCATGGGTTTGAGACTCACGAACGAGGAGGAATACGACCCTTCAATAAGAACTTCCTCCCGTGGCCACACTAGTCCAAAGGGGTTAGACCTGGCTAGCTCCAGAGCACCATAATCAACAACCGGGCTCAAAATAGGTTTAGATGTAGTTCTAGGATTCAAAATAATCTAGGGCCTCTCAGACCGATCATCACTAAAAGAATCCTTTTTTTTTCAATCAGAATCTAATCCAAGGTTTCTGTAGCTAGCACCAAATCCCTTTGCAAGAAACCTGCTCTCCCGAGATCTCACAAGATCTAATACCAATTGTTAAGTAATTAGACAAATAAATAGCAAAATAAAATAGGACACAAATACAAAAGATTTAAATGGCTCTCCAATGTGGCTACATCCACGGGAAAGTAGGGAAATAGTATTATTATCATTTGTAACAGTATACATAAGGTTTTTTCCTCATAAATATACAATAGTCTTCAAGAGAAGATGAAGAGACAAAGGAGGGAATATGAAATGAATAGTCAAACTTCACACCAACAAGAGGGGCTTCCTAAATTATCTCTATGATGTTGCTAAAATTTTTTAGGAGCATTTTAAAATAAGTGGTCCCATGAATTTTGTAGTTGTAGGTAGGCTTAAAACTTTAAGCACCAAAATTTATGGAAGTTGGTGGTCTCATGAGGTTTTTAATTTAATGTTAAATGATTTAGAGAGATTTTTTAGGACCAACAAATAAAAGATTAAAAAGGATCAAATAAAAAAATTTCCCTCCAAAATATTTCCTAAATTAAATGCGGGGAATCTAAAACTGGTAGAAAAATGTAAGAGTCGATAATGGACTCAAGCACTCCCAGAATCACCTACAATCAATTCAATCTTCCACAACAAGAGAGAAAAGAAATAACAATGCTGTGTTGCCAAGAATAATGATGCATAACATTTACAAGATGCACATCTTGACTTGATACAATTAGATGCCTTTCTTATAAAGGCAAAGTTGAGTGATAAGGCACAAGGCTGACATAGTGGAAGAACTAACTAAATGACATAAATAATAAATGCACCTAAACACCACTAATTAATAAATGCATGTAAGACAAACTTGTAAGATGACAAGAGTCTTAATGTTATGACATGAGACAACTAGTGCCACAAATATTAAATATGACAACTACCTAAGTCAACTT
Organism: Cunninghamia lanceolata; assembly: GCA_027924645.1. Classification (NCBI taxonomy): domain Eukaryota; kingdom Viridiplantae; phylum Streptophyta; class Pinopsida; order Cupressales; family Cupressaceae; genus Cunninghamia; species Cunninghamia lanceolata. The sequence continues at coordinate 11,780,828 of BSBN01000320.1, forward strand.
AACATGTGAACATGTGTGAATAGGTCCTAACTAGGAACTAGTTAGGTAATCTGTTTTGTTCACACTACAAAGCGGTAAACTAGATAGGAAAAATCCTCATTCACAATAACACCCCCCTTAAGTGCAACTTAGGGAGAAGTTGACAAATGGAAGATGCAAAGATGCATCCTAGATACAAGGCTATGTTAGGTACCCATGTACAAATAGTCTCTCACAAATGGAGTAAAGGAGAAAAACCTGTAGGAAAAAACCCCTCTCCAAAAGAGAGTAAACAAACATGTACAAGTGATGAAGTGATGAAAGAAGGACTCAATACCCCCAAGTACACCATCCATCACAAATATACAATCAATAGCCCCCATAAGAGTGAAAGAATGAGACAAGATGTCCCCCCTAGAATGAAGTAGCTCATGTGCCAATGGTGCATGCACGAAGACAATTCACAATCCAATGCCTAAAAACAACATTTCTTCCCTTGGGAAGAAACCAATCCACTAGTGGATGTAAAATAAACTCCAACTCCAAAACAAGAGAAGAGGAAGAAAGTCTCATGAAGTATGATGTCTTTGAAAGTTACTCATGTGTCTCCATGTCGATGCTGAAAGATGCCACAATTAAATCAAGAGTCCTAGGCCTAACTAATGAAGGTGATAAACCAAAACCAAGTGGAAACTAAAAATCATCAAGCTCTAAAGAAAAAAGATGATGTGACAACAACTGTGTCATAACTTTCATCAATGAGGAGAGTTAACCCCTCAAATGTGTCCTCCAAATCAGAAATGTGAGACTCGACAAACAAGAATGATATGTCTGCAAGATAAGAATCCCAATGAGGTGGATCTAGAAAATAATAAACATCCCACTGCAAGGAATCATTGGAATCTCTCAAAGAAGCATCATTGGACTTAGATGTAGCAACAGGTGTTGGAGATGGATTTGCACATGTTGGATTAGAAGAATTGGGCAAACTAATGTCATTGGAAATACACAATTGTCTCAACTGATGAAGCTCAATTTGTAATCTTAAATCATCAATTTGCTTTTGCATGCATTCATTATCAATATGCCTTTTTCTCCCACAATAATCACATTTTAATTTCCACAAACTGGGAGACATGATTACACCAGCAAACTATGATCATGACACTTTATACTTAGTGCAATTACAATTTCCACAAGCCAAAATAATAAAGTGATCTTTTGATCTTAGTACATGCAAATACCAAAATTAGGCTATAACTGAATGTATAATTTCTAAGCAAAATTAGATCAAATAGATTACAAATCTGAGAAGTACTCAAAAAATTATGCACTTTCAAAAAAAGTCACCAAAACATATTTCCATAGGAGCCCAAACGGAGCCCCGAAAGTTCCAAAAATGGGAGCTACTCAGCAACAACGATGAAAATCTATAATTTCTAAAAAAATCAAATACCAAAATCAAAATCCAATTGCACCACTATGAATCCTACAAAATTATAGCCTAAGAAAAAAAATTCTCGAAAAATAGAGCAAAATTGAGCAAGATACAACACTGCAAAGTTCAGCTACCAAAATCAAAACTGTCAATGGAGAGGGGATTGTAAAAATGTTACGATTAAGATTCTGTAAAATCTATTTCTTGCATGAAAAAACTAGTACCCAGAAAGGTTTTTCTTTCCAACATGTAGAAGATGTGGATCTAATACAAAACAATGCCTCTAGCAACAAAAAATGACATGTAGAAGTTGAATCAGCCACCTAAGTTAAGCAAAGGTACACTGCAACCTGTAAGATTGCACTAGGATATACCAGAAAATATTTCTTGGAAGAAACTCTTAAAAAGGAGGGAACGAGATTGCAGATCTAAAGCTCTGATACCATGTAAAAGTCAATAATGGACTCAAGTTCTTCCAGGATCACTTATAATCAGTTCAATCTTCCACAACAAGAGAGAAAAGAAATAACAATGTTATATTGTCAAGAATAATGATGTGTAACATTTACAAGATGAAAAGCTTGACTTGAAACAATTAGATGCCTTGCTTATATAGGCAAGGTTGAGTGATTAGGCACAAGGCCGACATAGTGGAAAAACTAATTAGAAGACACAAATAATAAATGCACCTAGACACCACTAATTAATAAATGCATGTAAGACAAACTTTTAAGATGACAAGTGTCTTAATGTTATGGCATGAGACAACTAGTGCCACAAATATTAAATGTGATAACTACCTATGTCAACTAAAAATGTGAACATGTGTGAATATGTCCTAACTAGGAACTAGTTAGGTAATGTGCCTTTTTCATGCTACAGAGGGGCAAACCAGATAGGAAAAATCTTCGTTCACTCTAACATAAAATCCCTAAGCTGGTGGAGGAAAGTTTCAGCCCCATGTCAAATACACCCGCTCAAAATCAACAACCTAAAAAGTAGCTACTCCTATTTTGGAGGAAAAGATTCTAATTTATGCAGTAGCAATCTATTTTGGGTTTCATGGGACCCTTTGCTCCATAAAAATAGATCTTCTAGAAGCTCCATGGGACCCCTTCCTAAGTGGTTTTAATTTTGATTAAAACATGCATAACCTATGATAAAACATGCATAACCTATTTCGTAGGAGTATCATACTTAAAAGGAAAATAATTCATTTTAATTAACTCCACTGATAAAACATAAATGTGGGAGATTCAAAAAATTTCACTCCACTTCACCTCTGAGAAAAAATATTTCCAGTGATTATTGGAGTGTCTGAACCATCTAAAATAATATTAAATTACTTACTCCATCATTAAATTTGAGCTAGCACATTAAATGGTCAAATATGGATTTGACAGGATTATTGCCATGGGCACAAAACACATTTGGGGGCTCTAAAAACTAATAGGAAGGTGTACGATGTGTTGTTTCTCCTTATTCAACCTTTAGATTTTAGACTTTGAATTTTTATGCTTGAGCTGTTCACAAACTATTCTAGTTGTTAAATTACCGACTCTATGTACTTAATACAAAAATTTGTCACCAACTCAATTTTTACCCAAGAGACCTAAAATTAAAACTAGAGATCAATGATGAATTATCTAAATTTGTCCAATCACCAAAGTCCTAAAATTTGACCTTGAATCTCAATATATTCAGAGATACCAGTCATGGCCAACATAGACATTCAAATCCAAAAAATAAATAAAAAATACATGAAACTAAGTTGAGACGATAGAGATATGGTGGTACAAAATTGGTCCAGCAAATAGCAAATGTTTAGGGATATATGGCCCCTATAGGCATAGTGAGATCTTATAAATAATCTCTAAGTTATAGGTTACTGCTTTATCCATTGGGTGCACAAACTAAGCAATTACTAAAATTTTAAATTTTCCATTCTATAATTATTTCTTGGTGGGAACCTAATATCTACATCTGGCATATACCTCATTTTCTGATGACTTCCTAAAGTCCATTCTGAATACACACACTTTTCCCAACTACAAAATAATGACATGATACATCTTACTATACGTCTAAATCTTCCATTGTTAAATACAAAGTAATTTGGACTTCACATTCCAATACTGAATGAAACATTTCCTGATGGGGCATACATAGACTACATTTGTTAGATATATCATGCCCACTTACATTGCAAAATTTTACATGAAATGGATCATAATTGTATACTGTCATGGGTTTATCTTGATTTGAATAAAAAAATAAAAGCATTCAGATAAGATATAACATGAGTATTAACTGTTGATCACAAAGAATACTGAGAGGGGGGGTGAATCAATATTCTGTAAAACTTTTCTTTCACATATTTATTAATCCATTTACCACATTCAATAACGTGAAAGAAAAACAAACATAAGAAGAGAAGCCACAAAATCATAACACATAGAAACCAGGATTTTTACGTGGAAAACCCAAAAAGGGAAAAACCATGGTGAGTGTTAGCTCACAATATACTATGATAGCAATACCAAATTACATGAAGGCTCACTGCCCAAGGACTCACTATCCAAATAAGTGCTAACTACAATATATTCACTGCCAATCAAGTAGAAGAGAAGATAGAAAAAGGATTGGCTCATTGCCAAGAGATGACTACTGCAAATGCATCTACAGAATGCTGAAGTGTAGTTCCATTAATAGCTTAGTATACAAACTCAAATGTCTTCATAATGTTTGCCCTACTTTTTCTGCTTTGCTTCACATATACTCTGCTCTTCTGCCCTTGCTATCCTTTTCTGATCACAAAACTACCTTAGATCACACACACATTAAATTCGTACTATATTCACACACTCTCTTCCTCCAAAGCCGAAAACTATCGAGTATATATATTCGCATCAAGAATTTCCTCAAACTAGGTCGGCATGCAAAAGATAAAGTTTGTTTATTCAAGTTATACCTTGTCAGCCTGTTATTGTGCCCAACCAACAATGTGGACCCAAACAATCATGCAAGACTCTTCATATGAGTCTAGACCTATTATAGAACCACTTAGATTAATGATTCCAATCATATATCTTCATCGCATATCGATCTAACATGACTGTCAGCTTAACCCTTAAGTGCACATCCAACTAGCTTGATTGTCATGCCATAACTTTCAATGTGAAGCATATGAGACTTTGAAATTCATAACCAAAATTCATTATGGACCTCTTATCATACCTTCAAAACCATAGGACATAATAATCTTTCATAGAAAAATACAGATCTCAGAACTGTTGTTCTGTCACAGAGAAATACTATCAACCTGAAAGTCGATACTGGAGAACTTGTAAAATGTGAATGGATGAACTTCAAGCTCTACAAATCTAGATTTAGATGCTCATGACATGTATCTTCAATGTCTCAAAACCGCAAATCAAAATATTCATCAGCAAAGGAATGTGGACTAAATTACTCAGGTACTCTACACTGTTTCTGTCTTAACTCTATTCATCTAGACTTAAACATTTCACCTTATGACTTCTAGAGGAAATCAGGACTTGAACACTGAATCATGGCTTCACTAGATAGCTATGAGTAACATACCAGAACCGCATAACAAGATCTTCAATTGTAGAGGAGTACCAACTAAATTATTGCCACTGTCTCAATGTGCTGTCAATACTTAGTCAATTTGGCTAAGTTGACCTTACCAGACCAAAATATTATACACACCTTTGTCTCAGGAGTTGTTTCCAAACATGTTAGGTTGTTTCCATCAATGACAACATCATATCAATAGTGTCTCTTGACTATGTTGCCAACAATCTCCCCCTTTGGCATTGATGGCAACACTTAGTGAAAAATGCTTGTGTTGCTCCCCCTTACTCTATACACTCTATTTTTCTACTCCCCTTTAGGTGTTTGCCCATTTTTCACTAGTTTTCCTTTCCCCCTTTTACATCAATGGCAAAGGTGTATGTACAAGTAGCAAAATTGTGTCAAAACTTCAAAACTGTCATACTTTGCCGCATATGTACAGGTACAATCTTTCATTTTAGTTAGTAGTAGGTGAGAGGATATCATTGTAGGAAATCTTTAATTGTGCTACCTCTCAATCCCATCGATTCTTTTCTCTTTATAAAACCTGAATGTTGCCATTTATCTGAAAAACTAAGTCCTCTGCTTTTTGTACATCAGTAGGTATATCAGTGATTGCCTTAACTTTTGTGGCTTCAGCAACTAGACTTGTCATGGAGTTAATTTTAGGGCTTATTAACCCTCTCAACTAGCATATTCTACTTTTTGCTTAGCAAATTACTTATGTTTTTGTGAATATTTACAATTTGTATCTCCATGTTGCTAATGGAATCAACTACCGGATCATATGTCTTGGAAATATTCACTAGTTGAAGTTCCATAGCTTTGACCTTTTCTTCTACTTCCTTGGTAGTCTCAGGCCATGATAAGCAAAATTTATATATATCACATGCCTCCTTGATAGCACTTTCTATATTCTTAATACTATTATCTAGCAAAATTTTGTCATTGTCTAACTTGTTCTTCAATTTAGTCAACTTTTTGTCATCAAATTCTTTTCTGACTTTAACATTTGTAGACTTCTCAAAAGATTCAAAATGAGTATTTACAGAATTTATTAGACCTTTGAGTTGATCAGTTGGAAGCAATGATGTGTCCTTTTGGAATGAAGGCATCAACTTCTCTAGGATACTAGATGCCTCACTAATGAGTTCATTATCCTATATATGTGACTTTAGTATCTCTTCTTGTGCCTTTTCTTGAACAATTGATGCCAATTTAAATTTCTTCACAGGAGACATTGAGGCAAAATTTATTGGTCCTTGTAGAAGCTTAGACTCATCTAGAATTTGTTGTTTTTCCAAAAATTCTTTGAGAAAATCTATTGGATCCTACAAGATAGCAGTGTCTCTTGCCATATCAGAAACTTCTTCTTCTTTATTCTACTTAGGAGGTTCCAAGTCCATATTCTCTTGTTGATCAATGTTTTTCTCTGGTGAAGGGCTTTTCTTAGCTTGTTCTTGTTCTTGATCATCAACTTTGTTCAGCTCATCAATCTTCTCCTTGTTTTCTTGATCATCTATTTGTTGATCTGGAGGAAAACTTGTCTCAATTTAGTCCTTGTCAGTTGTGTCTATGCCATCAGTAGCAGGGGCTTGATTTTCTTTCTTCTTTATATCTTCATCATTTTTGTCTAACCCTTGGTCCATGCTGACATCCAAAGCAAATGTGTTATCTCCAACACTTGTTTCTTCATTATCATATATGGTTAGAAGATGAAATTCCTTCAATACGCTCAAAGTTATTTCCTCAATCTCCTTAACTACCTTCTCAATGTCATCTTCCATGAGAGTGTTCATCTTTGTTCTAAATTCTTTATTAAGCACTTTGGAGACTTTTGCCTTTTCTTCTTGAGTGATTTCAGGACATAGCTTTATTAGTATATATTCTCTAAGTTCAATGTCCTTTGACATAGAAACTTCTTTCCTTGCAGACATTATACTACCCAAGCTATCTGGGAGATCAGTAATTATCTCAATGAGGGCTTTGTTGTATATGTCCAAGTATTTGATGATAGCAGTTTCAATGATGTTTTTATCTGCATCATCATAGTCATCATACAATTGAGCTATAGGTTTCAAATTGCCATCAATTGTTATGGCCTTTAAGACATCTTCAAGACTTATAGTGGCCTTTGTCTCTTTAGACTCTGGTTTCTTCTCCTGTTTCCTTCTTTTGCTATCAAAGGGTTTGTCTGGCTTGCTACCGAAGGTTTCAGTTGACTTAACTTTCATTTTCTTAACCTCCTTATCTAATTTTGTTTCCTCTATTGCAAGTATGGGCCTAACCAGTGTTGCCATTGATGTCAACATACTCATGTTGCATTAATGATAAGGATTGGATGAGCTATGTGCTGAGGATATTGAGAAAATTAGTCATATCAAGAACAGAGAAGAATAGTGAAGACAGTAAAGTAAAGATCTAAGATAAGATGCCTATCAGAGGATGCAGTTCAAAGGGTTTGTAGAAATGTGCCTTAAGGTGATCCAGTAAAGATTTCAAAGGTCCACATGAAGATCTGAAGAAGTTGTGATTGCTCAAGTAAAACTAGTTCTGGCAGGTGTTCAGGGTGACAAAGTGACAGATAGGTCCAGTGGGATTCGGAATTGAAATATCTTATTCTGTGGATTTGATGGAGTGTTTAGGAAGTCCATGTGATATGATAACTCAATTGGTTAGTGGTCTAGATGTCCACAAGCATCTATTCTATTGTGACAATGATGACAGACTATGTTCTTGAGGTTCCAGATGAAGGAGATGAGGATTTCAGTAAGCGGATGAAGTGTGGATGTTCTTTGTGATTCAGGCAAGCTTGTGGTGGTCTTTGGATCATGTCCAGTTCATGCTAGTGGTCTGCATTAGAGTTTGATCTCACAATTGAAGAATAACTTCCGGATGATGGTGTTCTTCCTAAGTTTGGCCGACCGGATGAATTACACATCTTGCGGATGTTCTTGTAGGTGTTTTCCGACTTAGATGATTATTCCTAAGTTGATGTCTTGTATAAATAAGAAGTTGTAAAGTCATTTCAAAGTGTGTGGTGGTGATGAGATTGTGGTAGCAAGGAAGAGAGCGAAAGGCAAAGTAGAAGTTTTTGGGCTTAAATGGAACTGATTCAAGCATGGTAAAGATGCTATTCTCTAGTTCAAGTATGTGATACTTATTATTTTGTAGACAATGTGTCTCTTGTAGGCAGTGAGCCTCTTGTGAGCAACGTGCTCGGGCAGTGAACCCTAATTGGCATGTGCCATTTTGTTCTTTCTATTCTTCTAATAGAGAATACAATCTTGGGTTAATCACCCCATGGTTTTTCCCTTAACCGGGTTTTCCACGTCAAAATCTTGGTGTCTTATGTGTGTTGATGTGTTTCTTCTGTTGAGTTAATGCATTATGTTTCCATGATTTATTTATTAATATGCTACAAAACCACAAAGAGGATTTAAGTGTTTAATAGAAAGAAAGTTTTTGACAACTGATTCACCCCCCCTCTCAGTTGTCTGTCCTAAATCTAACAATTGGTATCAGAGCTAAGTTTCTCTAAAAGAGCTTAACCGCTTGAGGAGATCCAGGATGTCATCCTACAAGAAGGATAGTCTGAAGTTTGATGGAACCAATTTTAATATTTGGAAAAGTCGCATACAATGTCACTTGCAATGTATGGGAATACAGTACTAGACCATGGCAACAACAAAGTATACGCCTCCTCAGAATAGCCCAAAATCTGCAAGTGAAATCACAGATGCTGAAAACAATCTGTGAACTAAAGAAGCCCTTCTAAGCGCCTTGTCTGATTCAGAGCTTACAAATGTTGTTGATCTACAAACTACTTTTGAGATTTGGGAAAAATTGGAACTTCTACATGAAGGAGACAAGTATGTTAAATGTGCAAGGCTACAGAGTTTGAAAGGGAAATTTGAAAATCTGAAGATGAGAGAAGATGAAAATATCACTACTTTTATGCCAAGAGTAAATGAGCTTGTTTGTGGCATTAGATCTGCTGGTGGAGTCTTGGATGAAGATGAGATTATTGGCAAAGTTCTCAAATCCCTTCCTGCTTCTTATAAAATCAAGGTTGCTACCATTGAAGAATTCAGAACCCATTCAAGTGTCACAAGAGATCAATTGGTTGGTAAATTGGCCGCATTTGAAATGACCGAGTTTGGAGATGTCCCCCCCAAGACTGAATCTGCATTCAAAGATAGTGCTTCTGTAAAAGGAAAACAAAGGTTTGATCTGGGAGAGAACTCTTCAAGGAAACTATCATGGTATGAAAAAGAAAGAAAAGACCTAGATGAAGAAGAAGCTAAAACTGCTCAGCTTGAAGCCTTTATTGCAAAAAGACTGCCAAGAGGATCTGGTAAGTATGAAGGGAAATTGCCTTCTAAGTGTTTTAACTGCAATAAGATTGGTCATTTTGCCTCAAAGTGTCTAGAAAGATTTTCAAGGCCAAATCTTAACAGATCAAGGTTCCAAAAGAATTGTTACTATGTTCATGAAGAGGATGATAATGAAGGAGTAACAGATGATGAATCAAAGATAGGAAACAAATCTAGAAGTGATTGGGTGTTTATTGCCATTAAGGAAGAAGATCGTATGCCCTCTGAATCTATCAATCATAAAGTTGTAGAAAGAGCTCTGGCTGCCCAAGTTGAAGAAAAGGATGATTGGGTCATTGACAGTGGATGCTCTCACCATATGACAGGGGACAAAAATAAGTTCTTAGATTTGGAAAGGTATGAAGGAGGAGTGGTAAAGTTTGGTGATAATTCTGCTGGTAGAATCAGAGGTAGAGGAACTATTTCTTTTGATGGAAAGAACAAAACTGGTAATGTACTATATGTTGAAGGATTGAAGCACAATCTTCTCAGTGTTGGACAGTTGGTGGACAAAGGCTATGATCTCCAATTCAAGAATGGAAAATTCAAGATCTTTGAAAGTTCTAGAACAGAACTTGCATCTGGTACTCAAACAAAAGGTAATATCTTCCATTTAGTTGGTACTAGTAAAAGTTGTCTATTTGTGCAAATTGATCAGAGTTGGTTATGGTATAGGAGGATGTGTCATGTGAATTTTGATAATATCATCAAGATAAGCAAGACTCAGGTTGTAAGAGATCTTCCAAGACTGGTGAAACCTACAAATAGCTTGTGCAAAGAATTTTAGTTGGGGAAACTAAGCAGAGTCTCATTCAAAAGCAAGGAATAATCTTCTACCAGATTATTGGACTTAGTTCATACTGATCTATGTGGTTTGGAAAGAATAAGGAGTGTGCAAGGTGATAGATACTTCATGTTATTAATTGATGACCATTCCTGAATGATGTGGGTTACTTTCCTGAAAGAGAAATCAGAAGCTCTTGAGAAATTCAAAATATTCAAGGCTATGGTAGAGAATGAAACCGCATTAAAATTAAAATGTCTGAGGTCTGATAGAGGTGGAGAAGTCACATCCGGTGAGTTCATAGAATTCTGTGAGAAACATGGAATAAAGAGACAGTTGTCTGCTCCTAGGACTCCACAACATAATGGAGTAGTGAAAAGAAAGAACTAGACCATCTAGGAAGCATCTAGGACCATGATGATGGAAGCAAATGTTCCTCAGATCTATTGGAAAGAAGTTGTCAGCACTGCAATCTATACTCTCAATCAAGTTCAAATCAAAAGCAATACCGGTAAGACTCCTTATGAACTTTGGTTTGGCATCACTCCTACTGTGAGGTATTTTAGAGTCTTTGGTAGTAAATGTTACATTAAAAGAGATGAATATCTAGGCAAGTTTGATGCTAGAAGTGATGAAGGAATATTCTTGGGTTACTCTACTCAAAGCAAAGCATATCGGTGTTATAACAAGAGACTGAGAAAGATTATAGAAAGTACAAATGTGAAGGTTGATGAAGGAATTGAAAAACCTTCAAGTTTTTATGAATATGATGAAGATGATCAGAACGGTGTTCTGATTCAAGGAGCCCAAGCCCCTTCTGAAATTTAGAATCAAACTAATCCAGTAAATCAAGAAGAAGAGATGAGTTACAATGAGCCTGATCAAGAATTAGAAGTGCAAGGAACTCCCAAAGTTCACAGGTGTGTAAGATTGAACCACTCTAAAGATAAAAGCAAAGGTGTACAAACAAGAAGAAGGATTGCTCAAGATTCAAATGAATATTGTCTGATTTCAGAGATTGAACCTAAGACAGTGAATGAAGCTTGCATTGATGAAAATTGGACTAAAGCAATGGAGGAAGAGCTGATGTAAATTGAGAAAAATCACAATTGGGAATGGGTCTTCTGGAACAAACTGAATGAAGTTGGTGAAGTAATCAAAAATAAAGCCAGATTGGTCTGCAAAGGCTACTCTCAAATAGAAGGAGTTGATTTTGAAGAAACTTTTGCTTCGGTGGAAAGAATTGAAGCTGTTAGATTATTTCTCGCTTTTGCTGCCTTCAAGGATTTCAAAGTATATCAGATGGATGTCAAGTCTACCTTTCTGAATGGTGACTTGGAAGAAGAAGTATACATTGAGCAACCAGATGGATTTCAATTGTCTGATCATGGTGATATGGTCTGCAAGTTGAAGAAAGCACTGTATGGACTAAAGCAAGCCCCAAGAGCCTGGTATGAAAGATTGGATAAGCATCTTCTGAAGCTTGGTTTCAACAAAGGTATTGCTAACAGTAATTTGTACTTCAAAATTGATCATGAAAATATCTTGATTGTTGAAGTGTTTGTTGATGACATCATTTTTGGAGGAAGAGATAATATGTGTAAAACTTTTGCAAATCAAATGAAAAGTGAATTTGAGATGTCCATGCTTGGGGAAATGAATTTCTTCTTGGGTCTGCAAATCATTCAAACTAAGAAAGGAATCTTCATTTCTCAGACCAAATATGTGAAAGAATTGTTGAAGAAATTTGGGATGGAAGAGTCAAAACCAATGTGTACTCCCATGGCAACCAGATGTAAATTGAGCAAAGATGATGACTCTCCTAATACTGATCAAAAAAAGTACAGGTCAATGATTGGAGGATTGTTGTATCTCACTCAAACCAAACCTAATATTATGAATGTTGTTAGTCTTGTTGCTAGATTCCAAGCTGATCCTAGAGAATCTCATGTCATGGCAATCAAGAGGATTTTTAGGTATTTGAAAGGGACGGTTGAGTATGGTTTGTCATATCCTAGAGATCATAATTTCTCTCTTCATGCATATACAGATGCGGATTGGGCAGGAGATGTGGATGACCAGAAGAGTACCAGTGGTGGAGTATTCTTTTTGGGGAACAGATTGGTTTCTTTCGCTGAGAAAGAAACAAGAGGCAATATCTCTATCCACTGCAGAAGCGGAATATATTGCAGCAGTAGGTAGTTGCACTCAAGTTTTGTGGATGAAGCAAATGCTAAGAGGCATAAGAGTAGAATATGAGGAGCCTATCACAATCTTCTGTGATAATTCAAGTGCAATAAATATATCTAAGAATCCAGTGTTGCATTCAAAGACCAAGCACATATCTATCAAGTTTCACTTTCTAAGAGAGAAAGTGAACAAGAATGAAGTAAGATTGGAGTTTGTGCCTTCCAAGGATCAGATTGCAGATATCTTTACTAAACCTCTACCCAAGGACTCTTTTTAGTATCTCAGGGAGAAGTTAGGGGTTATTACCCCTCCGGTGATGAACTAAGGTGCACTGATGTGCATCAGTCTAGTGGATATCACAGTCATATCTTGTGGTCCGGATTGATGATGGGAAGCTGCTACTCAGGGCGAGCAGCTGGTATGATTCTAAAGTGGTGAAATTGCAAGTATGTGCCCTTTGCCATTGATGTCAAAGGGGGAGAGAAGACATGTGAAAAATAATTGGTTTCTAATCAAAGGGGGAGTAGGAAAGGAAGAGAAAACATGTGAATGGTTTTTGCTGATAGGGGGAGTTGTGACAGTAAGGAGAAGTTCTTGTCTTGATGGTTAAAACAGTTTTTCACATCATATGTTGCCATCAATGACAAAGGGGGAGATTTTTGCAAGTATGGGCCTAACCAGTGTTGTCATTGATGTCAACACACTCCTGTTGCATTAATGATAAGGATTGGATGAGCTGTGTACTAAGGATATTAAGAAAATTAGTCATATCAAGAACAAAGAAGAACAGTGAAGACAATAAAGTAAAGATCCAAGATAAGATGCCTATCAGAGGATGTGGTTCAAAGGGTTTGTAGATATGTGCCTTAACATGATCCAATAAATATTTCAGAGGTCTGCATGAAGATTTGAAGAAGTTGTGGCCGCTCAAGTAAAACTGGTTTCGGTAGGTGTTCAGAGGTGACAGAGTGACACAGATAGGTCTGGTGGGATTCAGAATTGAAATATCCTCCATGTGATGTGATAACTCAATTGGTTAGTGGTCTAGAGGTCTGCAAGCATCTATTCCATTGTGACAATGATGACAGACTATGTTCTTGAGGTTCTGGATGAAGTAGATAAGGATTTTAGTAAGAAGATGAAGTGTAGATGTTCTTTCTGATTCAGGCAAGCTTGTGGTGGTCTTTGGATCGTGTCCAGTTCGTGCTAGTGGTCTGTATTAGAGTTTGAGCTCACAATTGAAGAATAACTTCTGGATGATGGTGTTCTTCCTAAGTTTGGCCGACCGGATGAATTACACATATTGCGGATGTTCTTGTAGGTGTTTTCTGACTTAGATGATTATTCCTAAGTCGATGTCTTGTATAAATAAGAAGTTGTAAAGTCATTTCAAAGTGTGTGGTGGTGATGAGATTGTGGTAGCGAGGAAGAGAGCAAAAGGCAGACCAGAAGTTTTTGGGCTTAAATGGAACTGATTCAAGCATGGGGAAGATGCTATTCTCCAGTTCAAGTATCTAATACTTATTATTAGATAGTGTGTCTCTTGTGGGAAGTGAGCCTCTTGTGAGCAGTGTGCTCAGGTAGTGAGCCCTAATTGGCATGTGCCATTTTGTTCTTTCTATTCTTCTAACAGAGAATACAATCTTAGGTTAATCACCCCGTGGTTTTTCCCTTAACTGGGTTTTCCACGTCAAAATCTTGGTGTCTTATGTGTGTTGATGTGTTTTTTCTCTTGAGTTAATGCATTATGTTTCCATGATAGATTTATTAATATGCTGCAAAACCACAAAGAGGATTTAAGTGTTTAATTGAAAGAAAGTTTTTGACAACTGATTCACCTCCCCTCTCAGTTGTCTGTCCTGAATCTAACATCCTCCTCATCAACTCCTATGCTCACATGCATTATTTTTGCTTTTGTCTTTTTTCTCTTCAGACTTGTTACAGGGGCTTCAACACTTGCAGAGGGTGTGGGACCAGAGGATACAAATGTAGTTTCTACAGAGATGGATCCTCTAGTTCTTCTTTTAGTCATTGTTGGGTTCTTTGGTTTCCTCTTAGGCTCTTCCGGAGCCTTAACTAGTTCACTTTCCTTCTTTTCTTTTGTTACTCTATCTACTTGAGGTTTTTCTCTTGCTTCTAAGATTTGTTCTTTTGTAAATCCCTGACTTTGTGCATATTCTTTAGCTATTTTTCTTGCATTCTTCTAGATTTCTAGCTTTCTCTGTTCAACATGGACTTTTGTTGACAACTCCTCATAGATCCCAAATCTTTCTTCTTTGGGCTCCCTGGGTTTACTTAACATGTGGTGGGCATAGTTATCTAGTATTTTTCCATCTACTTCATACCCCATTGGCATAATCCAGACTGTTCTAGGCTCAACGGCCTCCATCATGCATTGGTCTTTTGTTACAATGAAGCATATGTCATTCTTGTATTTTTCAACAATTCCCTTAGGAATCATTTCCATAGATTGCATAATTCTTTGGAAATTCTTGAAATAGCCTCATAGAGTTGTATTTTGTTCATCATAGTTTCCTATGCTGCTAAGATTATCTCTAATTTGCACTGTAACAGGTTCCAGAACAAGTTCTTCATACTTGGTAATTCTTGCATGAAGTAGAAAACTAAGCAGATGATCAACTTACCAAACTTGAAGGGGTATTTGTTCTCCTTTGTCTTCTTCAGGTTTTCCATTAATTGATGTCATAGCAATTCACAAAGGTCATAGTTGTATTCTCCTTGACCATCTAATAAGCAATGTATACAGTAGTACTGGAGACAGAGTTCTCCCAGTTGGTGAAGTAGGTCTTATATCCAATTACCATTGATGCAAACCTCATTGCATGATCTGTAATATCATTAATTGTTAGTGCCCTTTTGTCAAATTGGGCTTCGGTTACTTCTATCACAGTGTTATTTTTCACAGCTTTTAACAAGGGCATGCTACCGGTATACTTTAGTCCTGTCACAGCCCTAATTGCATCCTTGGTGATCTTAAAGGGCTTTTCGAGCCACATGAATTCATCGTGAATCCTACTCAACATGTACCAGACCCATTCATCTTTCACAAATGTAGAGAAATCTCTATACTGAATGAATTTCTTTTCTTCCAAAGCCTTATACTGATCCTTCAACTCCAATTTGTCACCACTTAGATGCTTTAGATATAAGTCTAAGAACCTGTTATCTTCATGCTCCTCTAGGGCAACATGAATGTAAGCCCTAACATCCTCCACATGCATTACTTTATATGGTATATTAAAAAATGCACCCATTTGATTGACTTTTGTTGATTTGAAGGGATGTTTCTTGAATTTTGGCCGAGCTCGCTCAGTGATATCAACAACTTGTGGAGCTGCCATTTTCATAACAATTCAAACAAATTTACAGGAGGGTTTTAAAATAAAAAATACCTCTTTATGCCAAACTAGGGTTTATGTTACTTGAATCACTCTGGGTTGCTTTGAATCTCTAGAAATCGTTGATATCACTTAGAATTCTTCTTCAGTTTCTCTTAGACACTTGATAGCTTGAATGCAAAGTGAATTGTTTGTCGAATGAGCTCCTTTTTAACCCTTATTAAGATAACCTATTCATCATAAATGCTTGTTCTCCAAAAACCATCAAAACTCTTCACTGTAGAATACGGTTGATTAGGATTGCTCCACAATGCTCTACATTTGAACCTTTTCTACCAGAATTTCTTTCAAAAGATCTGTCATATAAAACTTTTCATCATGTCTTCGTGCCGGATCCCAACACTGACTGTCTGGCCAGGGGATTAGGATTTTCAATACAGCTCCCCTTAAGCCAGAGCTCCCAATTTACTTCCTGGAGGAAGTATCTGCACCAAAAGCTGGTGCAGATCCATCCCTGACCTTATTAACATCCTTCTTAATCTAGACCTTGCTTATTCCCTTCTTGATTTCCACTGGATCAACCTTGTTCTTACCTTTATCTTCTCTCTGCTATGTTTTCCTCTTCTTTGTAGGATAGTCTCTTTTCTCATTCTTGCTTCTGTAGAATCTTGCAACATGTCCAAACTTATTGCAATTGTAGCATACCACATTCCTTTGTCCCCAATTCCTTTTATTGATTAGATTCATTCTTGATCTACATTGGTTAGCCATATGCCTAAATCTATAGCATGCAAAGCACTTTCCATTGAAAGATTGAGTATTTCTTGTATTGTTAAAACCATTCCTTACCAGACTTCTGTATTCATTTGATCTATGACCAATTTTCTTGCAATTGAAACATTGACTAGAGAGTGATGGAACATTCTAATTCATTCTACTCCTACACTGAGTAGCATTATGACCAAACATATTGCAATTAAAATAATAGCCATTGAAAGATGGCTACCTTTGAGCATTTGGCTGCTTGACCAAAGGTCTTCTAGGTCTTCTTTTGTGATTTCAGAACTGGTTGCTTTTATTTTTCCTCATCTCAATGTTTGCTTGACCTAATTTAGAATTGTAGACACCCAAATTTGTCCCAAATTTGTCCGTGTCTTGCAACACCTAGTTAAAAACATCACTTAGACATCATGTAGCATTTTGTCCTAATCCCACTCTTAATCCCACTAATCCATTAGCCAATTAATTAAATAAATTTTATTTATTTAATTAAAATCCCATTTTAATCCTATCCTTATCCCACTTTCTAATTAATTAAATAAATTATATTTATTTAATTAATTTCCAATCATAATCCCATCCCGTCCTAATCACCTAGCCAATTAATTAAATAAATCTTATTTATTTAATTAATTTCCCTCACATATCCCAACTAA
This sequence comes from Cunninghamia lanceolata, assembly GCA_027924645.1. Classification (NCBI taxonomy): domain Eukaryota; kingdom Viridiplantae; phylum Streptophyta; class Pinopsida; order Cupressales; family Cupressaceae; genus Cunninghamia; species Cunninghamia lanceolata. The sequence continues at coordinate 11,797,987 of BSBN01000320.1, forward strand.
TTCAAATAAAATATTTGAATTAAGTCCTCACCTTTCATCACATTTCGACACTTGTCCACCTCTCACTTGAATTATGTGTGGCACTACATCTTTTATTTAATACCTTTCACATGTACTACGTTTTATATACACAATCACACATATAGTACTTTTTGTGTACATGGTCACAAATGAGCCTTATCTTCCTTTGTACACTTGTCACATGACTACAACTTCCTTGAAGAGTGGGAATAACTAATCAATCCTAGCCATCCACATCAACCATTTAGCCTTTTAATCTCAACCATCCATTTGAACTAAGCCTTTCCTATAAATCAACCCCCTCATAAGCCATTAGCATGCATTGAGTTGGAGTATCGTTATGTTATCGAAATATCTTTAGAGCCTTTACATAATTCATCTTCCATCATCAATCATCTTTATCTTACCGTTATGCTACCAAATTGAGCAACCAACATATCAAATCAATCAATCAATCCAACAATTCATCTTTGTTACATCCATTATTCTATCTATTTGAGGTATTGAAGATTTGGACAAGGTAATGCATTTTCATTGTTTTATCTTTTTCATTTTATCCAAATTTTTTGAACATATTTTTGGCGAACCCAACGTGAACATGCCCTATTTGATCTAATCATTAATTTTTGTAGCTTCTTGTTGCAAAAATTTACCTTTCCTAACCCTAGTTTGTCAAGATTTGGATGAAAATGTATGTACATGATCTCCTAGCTCAAATATAACCTCACCATTGCGTTCGGGAGGTCGTTTCAATAAATTTTGAGTACAAATTTACCTAGATTTCATGTAGAAAAGAGCATTTGGTGAAGAAATTCGCATTCGAGTTGCAAAGTCGCTTCCGGCATTTATACATCGCTTTTGAGCAAAAACCAATCACTTTTGGCATTTCTACATCATTTTTTAGCAAAAACCAATTACTTCCAGCATTTCTGCATCACTTTTCAACGAACAGTGATCGCTTCCGGTTGGCGATGAATCGCTTTTGATTGAAAACAGCTCGCGTCTAGCTATTCTGGTCACTTTCGGTAATCTAGGGTTTTCTGTTGACATTTGATTTTTGCAGGTTGTTGTGGTAGATTTTTATTGATCAATCAAGGCTTCTAATTTGTTTTTTACATTATCTTGATCATCATATCATCATTAGTCAATCAATTTGATTAGGGTTTTCATTTTAATTGAGCTAACACACTTGGTTTTACAAGATCTCATCAATTTGTCATTCTAGGGTTTTCAATTTATCAATATGTAGTTGTAGGGAGTCCATCTAATCATATTTCATCCACTGGCCTTGATATTCTAGGGTTTGCAATCTCTAATAGTCATTTTTTTATGATCCTAACCCTAATTGTGCAGAAATAGAAATTTTTAAGCATCTAGTGAATTTGCCTCACTTTTGAGTGAAAACTACTCACTTTTGGTAAATTTGCCTCACTTTTGAGTGAAAACTACTTGCATTTGGCAAAATTTATCTCACATATGATCAAAATTGCATCACTTTTGGCTCTATAACTCGCTTTTGGTTGTTGTCATTATGGATTTTGGTTTTTCTATCATAACTTTCACATACGGAGGCCAAATCGTGCAAACAAGGACTCGTTGGAAAGCTGAGAGGACAAACTTCACAATGGAGTAGTTTTATCAGGTTAATATATCATTTTACCATTTTTTTAATCATTCAAAATCAAACTTGTTTTTAAACTTCAATTGAGCATATCGTGAGCAAAATCAATCAGATTTCAATGAATTTTTGTTTCAAATTGCTTAGAATCTCCTGAACTTTTTGTTTATGCAATCCATTTTTTTGTATCAAATCATTTTTATCAGCTTTTATCAAATTCTTCATTTTTCACATAATCATCTTCTTTGCAAGTTTACTTGTTTCTTTTGCAATTTGATGACTTGTAGGTGAATCAAAGGAGCTGGAGTGGCATTTGGATCAATCAAAACAAGTACATAGTGAAATAATTAGGTGCACTCATTCTAATATCTCATCTCTTAATCATTGTTTGGCCACAAATTTGGATTTTTGGCTTAAAACAAACAACTTACTTGCAATCACATCATTGAAATTGGGTTAAAACAAACAATTGTCTTCTATCACATCTTGGATTTGGATTTAAAAGGAACAAGTGCTTGAATTGTCTTCCACACATCTCATTTCTAAAGGGTCAATTAACAAGTGCGAGTGTGAATCAACTAATAGCTTACTTGTTTTACTTTTGTAAACCCTATCTAGGAGGCCTGCTTGGAGACACACCATTACAAGGGATGACCTCAACTGGGGCTGAATTGAAAGACACCCTCATTGGTAGTTGGAATCTTGTCACTCTTGGCTAAGCCCCAAAGAACTTTATACCTTTGGGAAGTGAAGGTGAAGGGTGTGTTACCCCTTTCTCTTGGCTGTGTGACAGGATTTCACTTTCAATTCCTTAGTCAAACTTGTGCAATCTAGCCTAAGACCTAATTGGCCATACCCGCTTGACTAGACATTAGGCTTGTTGATGTGTTTTCAAGTGTGTGCTTAATAATCATCACATTTCATTTTCAAAGTCAAAAATTGCTTATGTGTCTTGCATGAGTGATTCGTGTGTGTATATGCATAATCATTTGTTTCAACATTGCCAAATCAAGATTTAAACACCAAACACATAAACAAGTCATACTACACATCATACCCAAATCAATTTCATCCTAAAAACATCCAAATCATTTTCATCCTAGTCACCCTCATCATAATAATCAAAACATCATCCAAACAATCCACATCATCATTGAATCATAATCAAGCACTTGCCAAAAAGGACTTAAGACTTAAACACTTGTGTGACACCATGCCAGAATTAGAAGACCTAGCACTAAAACTCATTTTCTAACTTCGTAAAGCTCGAGCAAGCTAATCACCTCTAGACCAATAAATCATTCAAGAGGCCAATGACATGATTCAATAACTTCAATCTCAAGCAAGCTAATCACTTCAACTGTGACAACTCATAGTACACACACAACACTTCATGGATACTTGTCAATCACAAACCCAACAAGCACATCATCCTCTATCCATTCACTATCAACAACCAATGCCACCTCAACCTTACATGTCATCACCCTCAACTTCACACCAACCATTACCCTATGCAATCCCTCCACCACAACACCATCAACCAATTCAACAATTTCAACCATCACATTAACACATTCAACTACAACAACATCAACCAATTCAACAATTTCAACCATCACATCAACACATTCAACTACAACAACATCAACCAATTCAACAATTCCAACCACAACATCAACACATTCACCACCAACAACAAGTCATATCACCACAACAAATCCAAACACCATCTCAACCTCAACAAATTCCATATCAATCATATGTGTCACCCATCCAACCTAATCCATCCCAAGATTATCCAATTCCTCATTCCAACATTCTAACACATCATCAAACCCATCCACAAGGAAACCAAGTGTCCTCACAAGACCATCAAGTATCATTGATAGACCTAAGTCCACCTTTGCAACAAGAAGCATATCCAAGTCCAAATATCCCCTTGTACATAAACCAAATAAGCCCAATTTATCCTATGCAAGACTTAATTACCTTTGACAAGGGAGATACCAATCTAGCCAATGCATCATATGAGTGGCCTCCATCAGCCAATCAAATGCCAATCCATGAGTCTATCCCAACACCACCATGTGATCCTACCCCTAGTCCATTGGTCCATCAACCTTCATTGCATTCATCCCCATGTTCCATTAATCCTCCACCACAAGATCCCTTGGACATAACCGTACAACAATTGGTCCAAGAAAATTTGATTGAGCTTCCACCTATAAGATCCTTTGAAGAAATCTACTTTAAACCCCCTTCGTATAAAGATGATGCATATTGTGCCTACCATAGGGTTAAGGGTCATACGACAACCAATTGTGCCAAACTTAAGAGATTTATCAAAAACCTCATAAATTGTGGTAAGATTAATCCCACTCCAAATCCTAATCCATTTAATCCAATTAGCCCTCAACCTAATCACAATCCTCAACCTACAACTCCATCTACCCTTATTGTCCATCCACTATATTGTCCTTCCACACATGCACTTGCAAAGGATGTGATCCATTGGCTGCTAGCTAGGAACAACTTATCCCCATGTCAAACATCTATTCAAGAGCCCTCCATTAACATGCCTATCCCTTCAAGCCCATCATGTGACCCACAAACCATCAAGCCTATTCACAAACTTCCTATCATGAACCCAAGTCAAGACCCATCATACCTTCACATTGTTGACCATCAAGAGCTTGTCAAGCCTATCCAAGAGTCTACCACTTCCAATTCCATTCAAGAAACCCAAGAGGTATGTCAAGAGTTTAATCCTAAGCATGTGGAAACATTAAGCCCTAGTCCAACTCAAGATCAAATCACTTCCATTCACCCTATCCATAACATTTATCTTTTCCATGATCAAGATGATATCCATAATGATTAATCTATCCATGAGCCACTTGATCCTATCCATCCCCCACATCCATTCATGATCAAGTTATCCAACTTAAACCTATCCATAACATTTACCTTCTTTATTATCAAGATGATACCTATGAAGAAGCTATCCATGATCACCTTGATCCTATCCATAATCCTATATCTATCCATGAGCAAGATATCTACATTGCTCCTAGTCATCTGCCATCTAGCCCTATCCATAATGAGCAAACATCCACTTGTCATGATGGGACACTTGTCCCCCAAGTAAGCATAAAAGATCAAACAAATAACTTGGATCTTAGTGAACTCAATGCTAATCAAGATCCTAATGATCCTCCTTCCACATCCACCATCGATTCCACTTCAAGTCCACCATCATGTCCTAGTGTTCTTACCACCTTTATCCATGAGTGTTCTTCCTTAGCACGACACCAACCTTTGTCCTTCACCTCACCTTCTTCATCCAATAATAAGCTCAAGTCTAGTTTCCAAACTACACCAAGTCCCTTTGTCCATAGCATACTCCAAAACATGAATTACCAAGGTAAAGGCCTAGGCCTTTATGAACAAGGTATTTTGGAGCCCATCCATGTCAAGGTCCCTCCATGCTCATATGGCCTTGGATACACACCCCAAGGTAAACAATCTAAAGATGTTGGTAATTCTTCCATGTATCCTAAGCTCACTTTCCATCGTAAATCCTATCACATTCCCAAAACATATGTCTCCTTTTCACCTTCACTATCCTATAAATTGCAAAAGCATGTGACCATACACCTTTCACCATCCAATTTACCTCCACTCCTTCCAACTCCAAATATCCCCTCATCCACTTTACCACCATTACTCCCAACACCTAATATCCCTATCCTCCAATCCCCTTATCCATTTATCCATAAACCCACTTTTAATCCATTTATCCATAAGTCCCCTCACATTCCTAATCATGACCAACAAATGCACACATTGTCTAAGCATAAAACTTCCACTCACTCCACCAAACCCATGGGATTCCAAAATAAAAATTTGGATGCCTCCTTTCATAAATCCAAAAATCCTACCCATGAAGCCAAAAATCCTAAAGGTCCTCATGCCTTAGGACAGCAATGCAAAGAATCAAAGCCAAGTACATCCAAAAAGCTATCTAAGCCCATACCTCCAAAACAAGAATCCAAAACTATAATGATTTGGGTTCCTAAGCAAAAATTAAGCAAATCATATGAGGCATCCACTTCCTCTTCTCAAAAATCCCAACCATCCCCTTCCATCCAAAAATCCCATTCCATTCAAAAATCTCAAATTCCTTCATCCCACAAGCAAAATAAAAATCATAAAAATACTAAGTCTATGTGGGTTCCTAATTCACTCAATTACCCATCTCCCAAGAAAACATCTCCATTGCTTCCTACACCACCTTCCCATCAAAAGCTTAAATGTTTAACATGGTGTGTGCAACCATTGGTCATGGTTCGCTTCCATCCCACATTCCCACATACCTCCATCTCCCCATCCTTCATCCACTATCCTACATATCTAACCCATCACCTTCCTATGGTCCATGCTTTTACATAAGCCCTTCATCCATCATTGCATAAATCATAATCCATTCATAATCCACTACCCCTATCCTTCCATACATAATCCACATCATAAATCACTATCCTTCCATACATAATCCATATCATAATCCACTAACCCCCATCCATCCATCCTTGCATGAATCTTTCATAATCCACCATCTACCTTATCCATCACTCTTCCATGCAATACCTTTACCAACATCTATGAGCACAATTGACATGGTCCATGCGATGGTATCCTTCTCTAGTGGGACATATCACCTTTCATAGCACTAGACACTTGAGTCCCTCCTATCAATTACCATGGTGAAAACCTGGAAAACATGCGCCATATGTAATTGTCATCCCATCAAAAATCAAAAAAAAAGAAGAAAAAAAGTAAAGAGAAATCCCTTTGTCCAACGGTGAAAACCTGGTAAACAAGTGCCTTGGATAAGTACCATGATGAAAACCTAGCAAATAGGCGTCATGTGTAGGTTGATCTTCTATGTCACTTACACTTGGGGGCACATTGTCTCATCCATCTTATCATTTCCAACCTATCATTTTCCATCTTATCAATTCCTATCTTGCCATATCCTATCCTACCATCCTTATCCATTACACCCACATACCTATCATATTGAGTCTATTCATGCTTCCTTCCCTCCCTTTGATCTTGATAAAGACATAGAGGAAAAATGTTGAAATATACTTTGGTTATCTCTTGATATACCTCACCCTTTCCAAACAATCCTATCATTGTCCATCCATCATAAGCTTTGTCATGTAAAATCCATCATGTCATCCTTTTGTCATAAGTTTTATCATGCAAAATCTTAATTCTATACCTAGAATGGGGGCATGTTGTTCCTATGAGACATAGTATTTGGAGATCACATCCTAGCTCCATTATGAGGCATACATCCATCCACTATAGCCTATTCTTATATCTATCCATCTATCATGAGCTTTCCCTTTGATGGCCTATCCCTTTATCCACCTATTTATCATGAGTCTTCCATCCCATTTACTATCACCCATCCTTTTATCCATCCAATCCCATTCCTCCATCCTTGCACCTAGACTTGGTTTTCTCCCTTTTCATTGGTATCTAGCATAAAGGCTACCTAAATTGTAAATCCATTGGCATTTTCCAAAAAAATCAAATATCCCAAAAATCCAAAAAAAAATACAAAATATACAAAAAAATCAAATATTCCAAAAACACAAAAAAAATCAAATATCCATCAAAACTCCAAGCAATAAAACCAACCATCAAATCAAATCTATCACCTCATCAAAAACCAAATCCAATCAAATCAAATATCATCTATCATCAATCAAAATCATCAAATCAAATCACAAATCTATCAAAACAAATTCAATCAAATCATCAAATCAAATCAAATTCATCAACAATGAATCATCATCAAATCACAAATCCATCAAAGAAAATCAAATATCCAGTCAAATCATCAAATCAAGCTAATCTATCAAAGAATCAAAATCACATCAATCTAATCCATATCATCCCATCAATAACATCATATATCATCAAACATCCAACCAATCCCAATCAATCCATCCACATTCATCATCACTATCAATAAAACACAAAATCAGAACTACATCTCATCTCTATCGTTAAGTGCCTTGATCCCGTGGATACATGGTATGTAGGAAATCTAGGATACGAATGAAGTACCCAAATTCAGGCACATGTGATAGACCCCTTCCATCTTCCATCCTTCTTCTAATCTTCATCAATCATCATCTTCATCCATCTCATATTTCTTCTATCATCTATCTCCTACATCATCAATAAACACCTAAAATCCAATCAATCCAATTCATCATCATCAATCTTTCAAAACAAATTCCTCCAATCAATTCATACCAATCAAATCAATTCATCAATCACTTCATCTAATCATCCTTCAATCATCAAATCAATCCAAACAATGATCCAAATAGAATTCATCCTCAATCCATACCAATCAAGTTAATCAATCAAGTCAAATTATCCAATTACATACATGGTCTTGATCCTAATCTTGTCGTAAACCAAATCAATCAATCAAACAATCATCATCATCATCAATGGGATATATCGTTCCCACATCCTTGTGTCAATATAGGGATATATTGTTCCCCGCTATGACAACACTATCATCATCATCATCAATCAATCAATCAAACAATTAATCATTGGTTTACAGCTTGATAGGGGCAATACTTTGTTTGTTTTTGTTTCATTTGTGCATGCTTGCTTGCTTGCTTGTGTGTGTTATCATTTTTATCTTGCATTTGTATCACATCGGTATTATTTCCAGCTAATATTCATATATTGTGTATGTTGGAATAGCTTTTTGCATTACCCTTTGCATCTAAGGTCATATCATACCTTTTGTGCATTAGGGATGCTCTAAGTTTTCTTCCTCATGCATTAGACAAGGTTGTATTATGTTGGTGCACAAGACACATCGTCACTTTGGTCCTTATACCTTGGTGCATAATGTCTAGTGCTAAATCAAACATCATGGTTGCTCACCTTCATTGCAGCATAATGCATCTTCCTTCTATCCATTCCCTTAGCTATCTTCCTTCTATCCATTCCCTTAGCTATCTTCCTTGACCAATCCCTTTCATTTTGAGAGCCTACCCGTGTTTGTCCAACCCACCTATCCTCTCAAGGGGGCATCATCATCCTATCTTTTCATCATCATCCATTTTCCTCTATCCATACCTTAACTTCTTTGAAATGAGGTTACTCGACATAAATCTCATTATCTCGAACATCATCTCAAAGATGACCAAAATGTAGACACCCAAATTTGTCCCAAATTTTTCCATGTCTTGCAACACCTAGTTAAAAACATCACTTAGACATCATGTAGCATTTTGTCCTAATCCCACTCTTAATCCCACTAATCCATTAGCCAATTAATTAAATAAATTTTATTTATTTAATTAAAATCCAATCTTAAGCCTATCCTTATCCCACTTTCTAATTAATTAAATGAATTTTATTTATTTAATTAATTTCCCATCATAATCCCATCCCATCCTAATCACCTAGCTGATTAATTAAATAAATCTTATTTAATTAATTAATTTCCCTCACATATCCCAACTAATTCAAATAAAATATTTGAATTAAGTCCTCACTTTTCATAACATTTCAACACTTGTCCACCTCTCACTTGAATTATGTGTGGTACTACATCTTTTATTTAATATCTTTCACATTTACTACTTTTTATATACACAATCACACATATAGTACTTTTTGTGTACACGGTCACAAATGAGCCTTATCTTCATTTGTACACTTGTCACATGACTACAACTTCCTTGAAGAGTGGGAATAACTAATCAATCCTAGCCATCCACATCAACCATTTAGCCTTTTAATCTCAACCATCCATTTGAACTAAGCCTTTCCTATAAATCAATCCCCTCATAAGCCATTAACATGCATTGAGTTGGAGTATCCTTATGCTGTCAAAATATCTTTAGAGCCTTTGCATCATTCATCTTCCATCATCAATCATCTTTATCTTATCGTTATGCTGTCGAATTGAGCAACCAACATATCAAATCAATCAATCAATCCAACAATTCATCTTTCTTGCATCCATCATTCTATCTATTTGAGGTATTGAAGATTTGGACAAGGTAATGCATTTTCATTCGTTTTCATTTTATCCAAATTTTTCATATACAAGAACTTTCTCCTTTTTCAAATCCCAAGCCTTGCTTGTCATCTAAACTTTTCTGACTTTCAATCAACTCCTCAAGCTTTGTAGAGCTTATTTTGAATTTTTATTTATAGCTATTGGCTACTTCCAGATCATATTTCAAAAGTAACACATCTTTTCCCAATTTTTCACATTCCTCAGACTTATTCTTCAACTTTTGTTTTTCTTTAACCAGCCTTGATAGACTATCTATGGATTCATGTGCTTCTTTTAGTTGCTCACTTAGCTCTTTTCTTCTTTCCTGGGACTTCTTGACTTGCTCCTTTAGTTTCAGAATGCAATCATCAGCTTCTTTGATATTTTCCACCAAATCTTTGATATCTACCTCAGACTTGTCAAGATATCCAAGAGCAGCTTGTAGTTGTTCATTGTTAACATATACACAATCACCAATTTTAATGGTACTTGGATGACTTGCTTCTGGAGAAGTGAGATATCCCTTTGTTGCCATGTGTACACCTTTCCAGATCTTCCTCAAGTTGTTAAGCTCCTTCCAAGGAACCTTTCTCTAATACCAATTGTTGATCACAAAGAATACTAAGAGGGGGGTGAATCAGTATTCTGTAAAACTTTTCTTTCACATATTTATTAATTCATTTACCACATTCAATAACATGAAAGAAAAGAAACATAAGAAGAGCATCCACAAAGTCATAACACATAGACATTAGGATTTTTACGTGGAAAACTATGGTGAGTGTTAGCTCACAATATATTATGATAGTAATACCAAACTACATGAAGGATCACTGCCTTAGGGCTCACTATCCAAAGAAGTGCTCACTGCAATAGGCTCACTGCCAAGAAAGTAGAAGAGAAGATGGAAGAAGGATTGGCTCACTACCAAGAGATGACTGCTGTAAATTAATCTACAGATTGTTGAAGTGTAGTTCCATTAATAGCTTAGTATACAGACTCAAATATCTTCATAATGTCTGAACTACTTTTTTTGCTCTGCTTCACATATACTCTGCTCTTCTGTCCTTGCTATCCTTTTCTGATCACAAAACTACCTTAGATTGCACACACATTGAATTCACACTATATTCACACACTCTCTTCCTCTAAAGCCAAAAACTATCGAGTATATATATTTGCATCAAGAATTTCCTCAAACTAGGTTGGCATACAAAAGATAAAGTTTGTTTATTCAAGTTATACCTTGTCGGCATGTTATTGTGTCCAACCAACAATGCAGACCCAAAAAATCATGAAAGACTCTTCATATGAGTCTAGACCTATTATAGAACCACTTAGATTAATGATTCCAATCATATATCTTCACCGCATATCAATCTAGCATGACTGTCAGCTTAACCCTTAAGTGCACATCCAACTAGCTTGATTGTCACACCATAACTTTCAATGCGAACCATATGATACTTTGAAATTCATAACCAACATTCATTATGGACCTCTTATCATACCTTCAAAATTGTAGGACATAATAATCTTTCATATAAAAATGTGGATCTTAGAACTGTTGTTCTATCACAGAGAAATATTGTCAACCTGAAAGTTGATACTGGAGAACTTGTAAAATGTGAACGGACAAACTTCAAGCTCTACAAATTTGGATTTAGATGCTCATGACATGTATCTTCAATGCATCAAAACTACCAATCAAAACATTCATCAGTAGAGGAATGCAAACCAAATTATTCATGTACTCTGCATTGTTTCTGACTTAACTTTGTTCATCTAGACTTAAACATTTCATGATATGACTTCCGGAGGAAATTAAGACTTGAACACTGAATCATGACTTCACTAGATAGTTGTGAGTAACATACAAGAACTGGATAACAAGATCTTCAATTGTGGAGGAGTACCAATTGAATTATTGTCACTATCTCAATGTGCTATCAATAATTAGTCAATTTGGCTATGTTGACCTTACCAAACCAAAATATTGTACACACCTTTGTCTCAGGAGTTGTTTTCAAACATGTCAGGTTGTTGCCATCAATGACAACATCATATTAGCAGTGTCTCTTGACTATGTTGCCAACATTAACCTCATCTAGCAGTTTCATATTAAATTCAAAACCATCATGTTAAGTAAGTTCATGAAGAAATCCTTAAGTTTCCACTTGATTAGTCATGACATAATCATATTCTCCATCTAAGATAAAATAATAATGATTGAAAAAATCTGACATAGGATGTGCAAACAAAATTGCACTGATCATGAAGATGTTGTAGTCCTCCTTGCTCTTTCTCCACAACAAAATTTAAGTGAAAATTTTCAAATTCAAGCAAATGATTAAATAATACTTTTACAATATCATCATTATGAGGAATTTCATTTAGGTATTTAGTGAAAGTAAAAGTTTCATATACAAATATGTACCAAACATATTTCTAGACAACCTTTTCTTTAATTAGTTCAGATTCATATAAACTGATATAGTCATTAAAATTATTTTTAAAAAATTGATTCATAATCTATGCTAAACAAATAAAATCCATCCTCATATGCCTCCATGGTGTAGACTAGATTTTCATGAGCAAGGGTGTTCACATTTTTCATAGAAGTTGTATATGCATTGTCCTTTAAAACACAAAATACAACATTTTATGATTTAAAACTTTCATAATTATGTGAGATGATAAGGTCGTCAATTTCTCCATATTAGCACTTAGAACATTATAAGCCACATTTATAATATAGGAGATTTGTTTCTCCTTATGTACAATCAACTAAAAAGCCTCATTCTAACGAATGTCTTCAAAATGAACAGAAACATGCTAAACATCAGGCTCACCAAAGCCTTATAGCCTACTTGTTTCTATGCCAAGCTAGAAAATGCCACAATCACTTGTATTGTTATTTGTCTCTTGGGTGAAAAGTTTCCAACCTACATTTTTATCAAGATTACAAATGTTCCCAACATCAACTAGTTCATTTTAATGATTCAAGCTATCAATTAAACTTTCAACATATAAATCAACTTGAGTCACCCCACGTGCAGGAGCAAACCCTTTCCTTTGTTTCTTTATTTCGGGCCTTGTGTTGTAACCCACTACACAATCATTTCTTCTACAAAGAAATTCATAAATAATTTCATATTCTTCATCTTGAAGACAAGGACTTTGATATTTCTTAGAACACATATGTTTAGAATCAACATACCCAATCGATGAGCCTAGAAATGAACTCTCAACATTGTTTACATCCACTAAAGTTAACATTTCCAACCCAAGATCCAAAAAGAAAACCTCAAGAGAATAAGCATTCAAATAAGACATACCTAGGCTGGAGACATGATTCACATCAAAAACTAATCCAACATCAAGAAAAGAAGAAATAAGTGGTTAGTTATGGGATCTTGACCACTCATAGGAAAGCATGTGACCCTATTAGCATTACCATCTGTTAGGGTAAAATGTGGATAAATCAATTTAACAATAATAAACCCAAACATCAATAGAATAAATGAAACTAAGAAAGATTGAATGAAATGAAGCAATGAATAATACATTGCAAACCTTCCTTGTTTCGAAGCTTCTATTGTCCGCCTATTAAAACTGTCATTGCTGGTATGAAGTAGGCCCTCAGAGAGTGCACTCTTTTAGCTGTGTTGTAGGATGTCGGTAGTAAATGGCTATGTTGATAGATATTGCTGTGAAGTAGAGCTTCAAAGTAAATGGTGATCTCAAGTAGATTGTATTGGGGGTGCCAAAGGCGCGCTGGTGGATTTCTGTAGAGTAACAATACAAATAACCTAGATGAACAGAATGGAAGAATGAGGTTTCATTTATAGACTCAGAAGAATGAGAATCAACGGTTGAGGAGAAGTATGATGATCAATGGTTGAGAATGGTTGAGGAATGTGCAACCAGTAGAAATATGACAAGTGTCTCACCTCCATCATGAAAGAGGGGATTTGACAACATTGATTGGAGAGTTAACTCCTTTAACTGATTAGTTAACAGACTTGATTAGTCAGTTAGAAGAATGGATTATGGAATTGACTGAATTGATTGAAGGATTAACTCAATTGACTAGTTAGTTAACACTTTTGATTGATTAGTTAACTAACTTTGATTAGAGAAGAAATAGGACATGCGGGTGAGGGAAAATTAGATAATTAAATATTTAATATATTTAATTACAAGTGCAACAAGGTGAGGTGGACAAGGTGAGGTGGAAAGATGAGGTGGATTGGTGAGGTGGATTTATGGAATTAGAACTTAGGATAGGGTGATTTAGATTAATTAAATAATTTAGGATTATTTAATTATGTGAGATATTAGAAGAATTTAGGGAATTTAATTAAATTAATTAATTTTATTTAATTATGGAATAGTGAACCGATTAAATAAATTTAGAATATTTATTTAATTGATAGAAGAATGGAATAAATATTTAGAATATTTATTTAGAATGAATCGTGTCATTTTTAGGCGTATACATTTTGCCCCTCTTTGATGCAATGTAGTTTACAGCGTTGCTTCAAAGAATAAATAGTTTGATAATGATACACTCCCCAATTTGCCCCTAGTACAAGTTTAATGATGATAAGATGCCCCCTCAGGAGATTGGACAGGAAACGAGCAGAAGGTGTGAGACGAACAATCTCACGAAGATGAAGGGGTATAGGTGAGGTTTGAAGAAAAGGGACGTGTTTCAGAGAAATAGGAAGAAAATTGGAAGAAAAACGGGCGCGAGAAGTAGTCACAGTCATCACCTAGCCAGATTTAGGGTTTGTAAGCTATAAATAGGAGCTGGGTCCACAAGATAATTCATTTGTACACTTGGTTGATCTAGATTTGAGTTGGAGAGCTTAGAGCAAACTTGGAGTAGCATGGCAGCTAGAGCAGCAGACATTCCATGCGAGGAGCACTGATTCGAGTGAGTCCATTGATTCAGGCGGCCAACAGAGGTAGGACCTCCGGTATGTGCTTTGAAAAATTTTCCCTAGGGTTGAATTAGGGTGTCATAAATGCTTAGGAAAAAACTAAGGTTTTAGATGCGCATAAACGCAGAACAGCGCATATACTGCGCGAAACGGTGCATATGTCATTTTGCGGCGCATATGCCGATTTGTGCGGCGCATGCGTGAAAGCTGCGCATATGTAGAAAAAGTTGGCGCACGCATACTATTGTGGCGCATTCATGGAATGTAACGACGCATGTACCAGAGCGGCGCATATGTAGAATCAAACGGCACATCCATGTGTTTCTGTAGCGCATATACCAGAAATGGTGCATATGTCAAGAAACGATGCATTCATCGAGAAGCGGTGCATTTACCACCTGTTGTGGTGCATTTGCTTTAGATAGGCAATAGGCTTAGCAAATTGACCTGATTGGTGTCCTATTTGACACGACAATCAATAAGCTATCTCCAAGATTATAGGAATCTAGTCAAGAGATGTAGTGTGCTGTTTTGATCAATTTGAAATGCTAAGTTAATTGATATGTTTCTATAGATATGTTGAGTATGGATTGACGCCTTTCTTTTCATGCTTGTAGGAGGAGATACAAGAGACATTGCAGTTGAGGGAGACGTTCCCCATGCCCCTATTGCAGAGATACATACAGACGGAGATTGACAGAGAGGCACTTGGTGCCATGGGTTTGGACTACATATGCTTCATGCCCGAGGTGTGGGCGAACCATGGACTATTGACTGCTGCAGTGGAGAGATTCCATAGTGAGGATGGGACCTTCCACTTTCCCATAGGAGAGATGACTATGACCTTAGAGGACGTATACAAGATACTGCACTTGCCTATTCAGGGTGAGTTGGTGGAGTATGACGCGCAGTGAGATGCGGGACTCGCCGAGTGTAGGCGAGTATTTGATGACCCTAAGCTAGTTGGACAGGTCATCCCCTAGCACAAGATTTATGACTGTTACAACTACTTCCCTGGGATTGTGGCAGGATTGATCGGAGGCGTTGTATGCCCCGATAAGAGATCGCACAGGTTCCCCATTGGATGGGGCAGGATCATGGAGCAGATGGTGACAGAGGGCACCTGATATGCATGGGGTGTCTATGTATTGGCTCACATGTATCATGACATGCATCAGGTAGTGTACCATCGCAGCAAGAGTCTATCGGCGGGGGTACTACTATTACAGTTTTCGCTGTGGGAGCACATAGCGGTGACTAGGCCGCTATGTGTGTTTGCGAGACAGCAAGGGGAGCCATACAGTTATGGCTATGTAGGGGTGATTTCCCAGCACAGGTTGGGGAAGTCAGAGTACTGGAGGCATACTTTGGATGGTGTAGATGTGGTCGTCTAGCGACCATATCTAGATTATGGGCCCTGGGATGATGAGGGAGATGAGCTACCCTACTGCTTTTAGACGAGGTGGCTGATAGGGTGGATGCGACACATACTAGAGAGGCAGATGGTAGGCCAAGTATTGAGGTAGTTTGGCAGGAGGTAGGGCATGCCACAGGGGCAGGCACTATTTACACGGACACATGAAGAGCAGGTTAGATAGGGGCCGATGGCTTCATACGAGGAGGCCCTAGCAGAGTTCCAACAGACTCCTTATGTCACCTGGGATATGAGGACATAGATAACAGATGCAGGGATGACGCAGGATTATGAGGACTGGATTACGGCACACCCCTTTCTGAGATATTCAGGGCCTAGGATGTTGGTGTCGCGCATAGATGAGGCAGACTCAGATGACGAGGGCCAAGTTGGACAGAGGAGGAGGAGGGGGATGGGGAGGGGAGGACAAGGACGAGGAGGTGGCTGAGATGGGGGAGACGATGAAGATGATGGGGATGATAGAGGTTGATAGAGACAGAGGAGGAGGGTATCTCAGGCTGAGCATGTAGTAGCAGCATAGGTTGCACAGCAGCAGAGACCGTAGCAGGCGCAGATGCCGTCACCCCAACAGGTGGCACAACAACAGGTGCCCCAGCCACAGGGGCCAGGATAGGCAGAAGCATCACAGGGGTTGGTGCAGGTAGATGCTCATGAGAGGGCTATAGCCAGCCTGAGGGGATAGGTGAGAGAGCTGCGGGCATAGCTTAGGAGGGCCGATAGCGGGCGAGAGATAGATGTAGTGGTGATTGCAGGGCTAACCCGTGAGAGGGATATGGCAGATGTATAGGTACGTGTTATCCGTGTAGAGTGGGACACTGTAGTGGCGGCTCTAGAGACAAAGGCAGCCAGCTCCTTTTTGGTTGGGCAGGTGCAGTAAGCATAGGCACAGTTAGGCCAGTCACAGACATAGCTAGCACAAGCATAGGTAGAGCTTACCAGAGCACAGGCACAGGTGTAGTATTACTAGGGCCTATACCATGGGGCAGTGCTGGCAAGCCAGAGGGCTTTGAACTTCAGAAGTCAGTCTAGGGCTTCTCAGAGAGTAGGTCCATCATGGTCAGGGGCTTCCGTGATGGGTCCCCAGCAGTCCGGGGTTGGCAGCGGTGGTCCACAGCAGCAGGAGTAGACTTGTATCAAACTTTGTACTTTGTGAGACATGTATCACCATCCTTTTGGATGCATTTTGTATATGACATTGATTCAGAGACAGAAATTATGATATTGTACACTTGGACCTCTTCTTATGATTTGTATATAGGATGATGCAACCTTATGATTCATGCTATATGCGTATGAAACTATGATGATTCATTTCTATTGTATGATGCGATGCATGTGCAGACTTAGATGTTCTATTTGATGTTATATGAGATGCTTTTGATATGATGTTATGTGATGCCTATATGATCTAATGCCTATGTGATGTGAGTGTTTGATCTCATATGTTTCGAATGTATGCAAAGGCAACATGATTACTATATGATAATGCAACTGTTTTGTGTGATGCACTTAGCTATGTTTTTTGATTTCTTTGTTGTTGATACTATATGATGATGACCTAATGCATATTATTGTGTATGCAACTGATTTAATCATGTTCATGACTATCTCAAATGTGATATGATATGCACCTATATGCTTTGTTTTTGTGATGTCCAAATGTACTCTATCGACAGAAGAATGACAGGATGATGGATAGAGGAACTAACTTGTCAGAATGACTTGAGGTAGAAAGAATTAGAAGCTTTACTTGATACTGTTACTCTGCATAGTTCAGGTATTATTGTATGGGATATGGGTGCATGGATGTGTATATGGATAAATAATGGATGCTTTGCTTTTAGAGTACTTTATTTCATCATTGGGTGATTTATTTTTGGTACTTTTTCTAAAATGTTGGAAGTTAATACAAGCATCTAGGTATAATTGAACCGAGATGACCTGAGTACTGCTTACATGGATTTTGATATAGCAAGTTAATACAAGCATCTAGTCAAAATTGAATCTAGATGACCTGAGTACTTCTTGCATATCAACAGACAAGGATTGCCCCCATTCATGTTAGACCGTTGATGTCCTCGATGATCTTTTACCGATCATGTCTTTAGACAAGGCTTCACATTACTAAATTTTAATCCACAAACAACAAACAAATAAAAGAATCATGCCCCCATCATAGCATCTCTAGCTTTTGGCATCCTTGAGTAGCATAGAAAGGCATGATAGTAGGAATCAAGACGCTGTAATTTTTAACCTAACCAACACAAATCATTCTTGCCTTTGAGGCATGTTTGTTTCTTGCCATAGTTTGAGTAAAATCATTTAGAAGACCTTAGGTGTTATTCTACTTTGCCTTGGATAGGTTAAGTGCCTTGTGTCAAAATTTATGCTTTGGAGAGCGGTTCTTCTTGCGCTTGCTTGCTTGGTGAGAAGGTTTCACAATCCTTATTGGAGAGATGGACCCTAAGGGACTGACCTAGTGCCTCGGGGGCTCATTGCTAAATGGCCTTGCCTATGTGATGACGCAGAGGCAACATAGTTCAGGGTAAACCCTAATGGACCTAAGACCTAGGCGAGAGAAGGTGGAGATGGACTCAGCTGGATAGAAGGACAAGATACGGAATGGATGAGAAAACGGGAAGCCTCGGGGGTGCATTGGAATAATGGCTTTGCCTATGTGATGATGCAGAGGCAACGTAGTTCATGGACTCAGACCATGGACACTAACGAGGGACACTATGCTAGGCTCACACTGAGGAGACGATATGGGACAAAACCTTGGTGGACAAGGCCACAAAGAGAGGGAGAGTATCAAGCCATGATAGGTAACTGCTAGGTGTTTATTATGGGATAGATATGGATCGAATGGGATGTGAGTGGAGAAAGAATGGACTCAAGGTGATGGAATTCCCAGAGATGGAGAAGGTGGTTTACCACAAGTAATGCCTATTTACCAAGTTTTCATCACTTGCTTTTATTTGCACAAGAAGCTAGAAAGTAAATATGATGCATGTTTGCCAGGTTTTCATCATGATACCTATCCAAGGCACCTGTTTGCCAAGTTTTCACCAAAGGATGATTTTTTTGTATTTTTCTATTTTTTTTTGTGCCTCCCTTACATTGGGGTTCTCCTAGGTATAGAACCGGTGAAGATGTATATTGTTGATTGGATCATCGAATAGCTCACCCTCGAATGTTGCCAACTGATATGCCCCTGATCCATAAGTAGCTACAATCACATAGAGACCAAGCCAGTTGGGTTCAAATTTGCCTTTCTTTTCTTTGTCTTGTTGATTGCAAGGATTCTTCTTGAGAACGAGATCTCCAGCTTTGAAGATTCTTGGGTGAACTCTGTGGTTATAGCTTCTTGACATCATTTGTTGATATGCCTTGAGATGATCAAAGGCTTTTTGTCTACTTTCTTCTAGCAACTCTAGTTCTTGCAACCTGGAGACTCTGTATTCTTCATCTGATATGAGACCCTTTAGCGACACCCTGAGGGATGGTAATTCAACTTCAATGGGAAGGATGGCTTCTGAACCATAGACAAGGGCGTATGGTGTAGCACCTGTGGGAGTGCGTATACTGGTTCTGTAGGCCCACAGAGTGGGATTGAGTTGGACATGCCAATCATGACCAGCATCATTGACTGTCTTCTTGAGAATTTTCAAGATGGTCTTGTTAGATACTTCAACTTGACCGTTACCTTGGGGGTAGTATGGAGTGGAGAAACGGTGTTGGATTTTGAAACGTTCACAGAGTTCTTGGACATCCTGGTTTTTGAATGGTCTTCCGTTATCAGTGATAATGGATGAAGGAATGCCATATCTGCAGATAATGTAATTCAGGATGAATGAGGAAATTTGCTTACCTGTGATGGTGGTGAGGGGAACAGCTTCAATCCACTTTGTGAAATACTCAGTGGCAGTTATGATGAATTTGTGGCCATTGGATGAGGGTGGATGGATCTTTCCCACAAGGTCAAGTCCCCATTGGCAAAAGGGCCAGGGTGTCGTTAAAGGTCTCAACTCTTGTGCTGGTGCATGGATCAGGTTCCCGTGTATTTGGCATTGTTTGCACTTTTTGACAAATTGATACGAATCCATCTCCATGTTTGGCCAGTAATAACCCAAACGCATGAGTTTCTTGGCTAAGGAAGGACCACTAGAGTTTGTTCCGTAGATCCCCTCATGTACGTCTTGCAAGGCAGTTATGGATTTTTCTCGTTCTAAACAATGGAGCAAAGTACCATCGAGACCATGTCGGTATAGGGTATCGGCTATGATGGTGTAGCGAGAGGTTTGTCGTATGAAAGTTCGTCTCTAGTTAGAAGAGAGGTCAGGTGGGAGAATGTTGTCTTTGAGGTAAGTGTAAGTCTTACCGTACCAAGGTGACTCAGATCCAACTAGAAGGCAGATGGAATGGGTCTCAGGAAGATCATAAGTTGGTTGCCAGACAGTTTCCACTAAGAACTCATACCATGACTCATTTTTAGGTATTTCTAGAAGGGAGGTGATGGTTGCCATTGCATCTACATCCTTATTCTCAATCTTGGGTATTTGCTCAAAGGAGATGGTCCCAAAGTGTTCTTTGAAGTCGTCAACCATCCGTTTGTACGGGATGAGCTTTTCATCTTTGGTTTGGTACTCATCGTTGACCTGATTGATTATAAGCTGAGAATCACCGTACACATGCAATTCTTGGATTTTCCACTCATTTGCCATCTTGAGACCAATTACTAAGGCTTCATATTCCGCTATGTTGTTGGTGCATGGAAATAACAACTGGTAAGACTCTGGGATTGTGTCACCTTAAGGAGTTATGAACAGGATGCCTGCCCCCGATCCATGGTTTGTGTAAGACCCATCAAAGTATAGTTTCCAGGAAGATGTTGACACATTGAATAGGGATTCGTCTGGAAACTCAAACTGCATTGGCGTGGTGTCTTGTAATGGTGCATCTGCTAGTTGATCAGCTATGATTTGTCCCTTGATGGCTTTTCTGTCTACATATTCAATGTCGTACTCACTTAGAAGCATTACTCATTTTGTGAGGCGACCTGTGAGAGCTGCTCTACTGAGGAGATACTTCAGTGGGTCTATTTTTGCAATGAGTTTAATTGGATGTGCAAGCATATAATGTCAGAGTTTTTGTGAAGCAAAAACTACCGCGAGACATGATCTTTCTACTTGTGAGTATTGCAACTCATAGCCCACTAAGGTTCAGCTGATGTAGTAGACGGCTCTTTCATTGTTCTCATAATCTTGTTGAGCTAGAAGTGCCCCCAGAGCAGTAGGTGTAGCAGATTTGTAGAGAATTAGTAGTTTCCCTTGGATCGAAGGCATGAGAATGGGTGAATTCATAAGGTATTCTTTTAGCTTATTGAATACTTCTTCACATTGTTCATCCCACCTAAATGGAATATTCTTGTGCAGGAGATGGTTGAATGGTTGGCACTTGTCTGCCAACTGTGATATGAATCTGTAGATTGTCTGCAGCTTACCTTGTAGCGATCTCAATTGAGATAGAGTCTTGGGTGGTGGCATGTCCATTATAGCTTTGACCTTGGCAGGGTCCACCTCTATTCCATTTGTCGACACAATGAAGCCTACCAGCTTGCCTAAAGTTACACCAAACACACATTTCTTTGGGTTCAGCTTGACTTGGAATTGGTCCAATCTTTGAAAGACTCTTTCTAGTACATCTAGGTGTGAGTTTCTTGTGAGAGATTTTGCTAAGATATCATCGACATAGTCCTCCATTGTTGCATGCATCATGTCATGGAATATAGTAGTCATAGCTCTTTGAAATGTGGCACCTGCGTTTTTCAACCCAAATGGCATGACGTTCCAACAAAAGGTACCCCATGGGCAAGTAAAAGTTGTCTTGTGTTGGTCCTCTAGTGCTATTTTGATCTGATTATACCTTGAGAATCTATCCATGATAGATAGCATAGTATGTCCTACAGTTAGGTTGACTATGATATCGATGTTTGGCAATGGAAAATTATCCTTATGGCATGCTTTATTTAGGCCTCAAAAATCATTACATAATTTGACTCGGCCGTCTGGTTTGGACACTGGTACAATGTTGGATATCCATTCTGGGTAATCTATAGCCCTGATGAACCCTACATCTAGCAATTTCTTGAGTTCTTCTTTGACCAAAAGTGCTATGTGAGGATGCATCTTTCTCAACTTCTGCTTTACTAGTTTTACTCTTGGATCCAATGGTAGATGATGTAGAATTAAGTTTGGGTCTAAACCCGGCATGTCTGCATATGACCAAGCAAAGTTGCCTCTCTTTTTCTTAAAGAATGGTACAAACCTAGCTTTCTCTGGTGGTGTAAGAGATTTAGCAAAGTGGATAACCTTCGATTGTTCTTCTGTTCCAATATTCACAGGCTCTATCAATTCTACAACAATCTGCGACCTTTCCTGGTACATATCACTAGGGAGACTGTCAAGCTTTCCATCGTTAGGTGCCACAGTTGGGTTTTCACCTTCGTATGCATCCTTTCTTTTTACTGTTTTGGGATCTAACACTGCCACAAGGTGGTTTTCACTGTTAGATCTAGTTTTGACCTTGATATTTTTGTGACTGGAAGGCTTGGCACCCTCCCCGAAGTAAGCCACAGTATTCAGTTCAATAGCAAAACCAACTTTATGATCTCCCCTAGGTAAGTGGTCCCTAAGTTCCATATAATCAATGTAAGCATCATCATTTTGGAACATATCTAGTTGGGGAGTTCCTTGCAGATCCCAGTCAATAAGCTCAGTGTGTACGAGGGGGAGGGAGTCAGATGATAGACCTGATTCATTGATGGTATGAATGGAAATGTTGGGAGCATTGGTGGGGATTGTGGTTAGGATGGTACTTTCTTCCAAATTGTTTATTGCAATGGAATTTAAACTTTCCTCGAAAGCCATAATCTCAAGGATGGGCAAATCAGACTCTAGTGGTCTGTTCGAAAGTGTTTGTCCCTCACGGTAGGGGCTAAAAGTTTGAATGGTGTCAACCTCCTTGTCGTCATAGGAATGTTCTGTTAGCTCATCCCACTCATACTCATTTGAATCTGTATCACTGTCCTCCTGGAGTGTTTGGATCATTACCACAAGACAAACATTTTCTTTAGCCTTGCCCTTGCCTTTGTATCCTAGGCCACTTGTGTTTCTAGCCGATGAGGATGAAGAAGGTTGAATAGGTTCAATGATTCCTTCTTTTCTAAGGCCAATGGGGCCTTGTCCTTTGTACCCCATCTTGTGCAGAATAGTCTCACCTCGCCCGTAGAGTTCTATTGGGAGTCTAGGCGGATCTTGCATTGTGTTCTCTTCTTCAGCATAAAGCCATTGTAGGAGATCTCTCTCCTCTGTTTCATCAGATAAGGTCCCCCATTTTACAAAGGGAGTTACAGGAGCTATAGGAGGAGCAGATGGCTTTGAAAAATGTTTGGCTTGGCCAAAAGATCGAGGAGACAAAGGCATCTTGGCAAGATTGAGGCTGTGCTCAATGGAGTATTCCCCCACTCCACTTTCTTTTATGGTAATTTTCTACTCTTTGGGCCTTGATGAGGAGGCTTCAATGGTATGATCTTGCTATGGGATAGGGGATATATATGCTCTGTTATTGGGGATGATGCATTCAGGTTTTGCAAGGAAAGAGTTGCAATGCTGATAGGGGTCAGGGTCGCCTTGAATGGTGACTTGCTTGCTATTGTGCGGGAACTTTATGCATTGATGATAAGTAGAGGGAACAACCTTCATAGCATGAATCCATGGTCACCCTAGAAGAATATTATAAGCGAGCTCCCTATCCAAGACTTGACACACAACATCTTTGATGACTAGTCCCACTTGAATGGGTAGGACTACTATTCCCTTTGTGGTTCTTTCTTCCTTGTCATATGCTTTGATGGTAATTTTCCTCCTTGGATCAACTCCCTGTCCGGAGAACCCCAATGCAAGGACTAGCTTTAATGTGCAAATATTTAAACCGGCACCCCCATCAATAAGAACCCTCTTGATGCGGTGTTTGTGGATGAAGGTGACGATATGTAGAGAGTTGTTATGAGGTTGAGATACAGAGAGGTCATCTTGCTCGGTAAATGAAATGGAGCTTGAGGAGGTCAGATTACCTACCATGGTCTGAAACTTTTCTTGGGCCAAGTTAGTGGGGACAGTGGTTTCCACTAAGGCTTTCTCGAGGATCTTCTTATGGGAAGGAGATAGACGCAACAACTCCAAGATAGAAATGTGGGTCGGAGTTTTCTGTAATTGGTCTATGACATTATACTGGCAGAAGTTGGATGGAGAAGGTAATGACCTTGGAGGGGTGGTATTGAGCGTGACTTTACCACTGCGGGTAATGATACTACAACCAGTTCTATTAGGTCCTGGTTAGTGGTTGGGTGTGATGACATTGATTTGCAGGATATACTCGGAAATGTAATTAATGGTATAGTCAAATGGCACACTTGCATAGTTGGCATTACTGTTCTCACTGTTCTGATTTGGCCTGTTGCGATTGGTGTTGTTGTTGTATGGTCTGTTGTTGTTATTGTTGTTGTTGTTGTATGGCCTGTCATGATTTAGAAGCGGATCCCTGTAGGCCACATGTGTATCATTGGAGGTATGTTGTTGTGGTCCTCCTTGATTTTGATTGAGCACATCTTGGATAACATTTTTGAGGCGGATACAATTGTTGGTTGTATGCCCTCTTTCCCTGTGATATTCACAATAGTCCATGTCCTTCCAGTAGGGAGGTTTGACTATAGGCTCATAATCACTTGTTGGCAGTAAAGAGATTTCGTTGTTAGCCAACAACTTCCGTAGTGCAGACTCTTGAGACTCACCCAATGGTGTGAATTTTCTCCTTGGATTTGAACTGAACCAAGGTCTGGGCTCTCGAGAGGGTCGTTTGTTGAGCATACCATTGTTTGTTCCTCCCTTAAGGGTGAATATGGGTTGTTGCTTGGGAGCTGCTACCTTGGCATCCACTACCCCATCGTTGACCACATTCTTATTTTTGGTCCAAAACTTTGATTTATCCGTTGAGTAATTGGAGGTAGGTGTGTCCTTGTATATTTTGATTGCACCTTTAGTGATCATAGCTTTTTCAATGAACAACCCCATTTCAATGACTTTTGAAAATGATGTAGGGCATTGTATCTGTATTTGATAGCTAAGATCAATGTTTAGGTTATGGACAAACATCTCCAATAGCTGCTTCTCAGGCATATCGTAAGAACACTTACTAGCTAGTTGTCTCCATCGTTGTAAGAAGGTGGTGAATGACTCCCCACTCTTTTTTTTGGTGTTGCATAGATCTAGCATAGATACCTTGTGTTCGATGTTGTAAGAGAAGTGTGTGATAAATTTGTTGACATGTTCATCAAAAGTTTTGATTCTTGGTGGGAGATGTGAGAACCACTCCATAGCTTGACCACCTAAACATCTTGGGAATAGTCTCATCAAGTAGGTCTCGTTGTGAGCTACTTCTAAACATGTTACATTGAATTCCCTAATATGATCTCTAGGGTCCCCCTTCCCTTTGTACTTGTCAAACTTTGGAACTTCGAAATGATAGGGGAATGGTCTCATAACCAAATTTTTGTCAAAGGGGTACGGTGCTATATCTTCCAAGGAGTAGTTCTTGGTACTTGTACCTGTCTTAAGGTCTGATATTTGTTGTGTGAGGCTCTCGAGTTGTTTTCTCATTTCTTCCATAGGAGCATTTTGATCGATGGGTCTCTTCCCTCTATCATTTGCATTTGGGTCTATAGTATTCCTTTCTCTTTCATTTGCATGTGGGTCTGTGTCATTCTTACCCATTTCGTGATCATTGTCTATATTTTCCATGATTGAGCTTATGTCAAAGTCTACGGGGAGTTTGATTCTGAGAATAGCAAGATGATAGAAGTACTTATGAGGGTCAGCATGGAGCACCTTCTCTACTAAACATTGGAATTTTTGATCTTGAATGCTCCCTTCATAATCTTCGCGAGAGATCTCTTCGTCACTATCATGAGGTGTGACGATACGATTGGATGAGCTGGCCATTTCAAGTTGCTTGTTGTACTGGGATCGAGTAAGAACCATGCAAGGTGACGTGGGATGAAGTGGACTAGGATTAGAAATTTTGGCCAGGTGCCGACTGAGACTGTTGTGAATAGGATACCTAGGACAAGACTTGGACAAAGGACTTTCCCGCTCAATGATTTCAAGTAAGATGGTTGACACAAGACGATAGCCACTAGTAAGGGTAGTTGATCCCTGTCTTACTATGCAGGGACTAGTCGTGCAATGAGACTACTAGCAAGGTTTTGTGACCTACTAGGCTTACGTGAATTCATAAAGAATACAAAAAAGGGACCTATGTCGGACTGATATGGAATAAACTAACTTTGGGACAAGAGAGGTTTTGACAGAAGGTGAATGGGATGATGGACGAAAGAGAGATACTTGGGTGAAACGGGTGAAGACTGACTGCAAGGTTGAATCTGATCTCAGAATGCAAAGTTAGGTTGAAATGGGTACTCAAAACAGGTAAAATTGTATCCTCAAAAATAGTGCAAGTACTCACTGTCGCGGATGCGCTGAAACAGATGCACAGCAGAAATGAACATATGCGCAGGAAGTCGTAGTGTATGTGCAGTACTGGTGGAAAATGTATGCGCAGCAACAGTCAACAAATGCGCAACAAGTCTAAATATATGCGCTGCTAGTCGACACAAATGTGCAGGAACATAGAATGAATGCGCAACTTTGGCTTTTTTGCAAATTTTCAGAGTTTTTCTGTTGTTTTTGGTATTTTTGGCTAAAAAAGGTCTTCTTGATCTAATTTTATGAATTAACAGCAAGAAAACACAGCAAGCACAAAGAATATTTTATAGTTTTTTTATTGTTTTTGTGGTTTTTCTGACTCTATTTTGGACTAACAAGAACAAAAGCAAGCACAAAGATCCTAGGCTAGAAATGGATTACAAGGGTTTTTGGCCATTAGAATAAGAGGTGTTTAATGCGGGCAACCGTTCAAGTGGTTACACATGCGGCAACACTACTCTCCGTTATGGAGTCTCCCAACCTCAAAGGGTTGCGCCTTAGAGGGTTTTGGGGGAGGTTGGTCGTCGATGTAACATAGCAGCGCTTGTTGCAGTAGGTTTTCACCTCAAGCACTTTTATTTTAAGTGGATTGGTAGGGCTTGGCTTCTAGCCTGTTTCCACTTAGGGTCGTTCCCACTTGGACAAGTGTGCATCCAAGGGCAGGCCCCTCCTAAAGGTTAAACAAATGGAATAACAAGTCTGGCACTTTGATCACCCAGTAAAGGGGAGAGCATAAGCCTATTGTCATTCGTCAAGCACAGAAGACACTGATTAATCCAACCTAGTTAAAAGTAGTGAAACTAAATGGGCTAATCTACTTGGGCAAGCACAGAACTTTGAAGTGATTTTAGCAAGATAGCATTGGTTCAGTTTTTAACCCAGAAAACACTGGTGAGTTCAGTTTTAATCCACGTAGCACGAATAGTTAACTTTAAAGTTTTGGTTAACTTTAAAGTTTTGGTCAAACGAGATAGCAGTGGTACAATTTTAACTAGAAATCAGTGATGAGTTCAGTTTTAATCCATGTAGCATGAATAGTTAACTTTGAAATTTTGGTCAAACGAGATAGCAGTAGTTCAATTTTAACTAACTTGGAAATGATAGCACAATTGAAATGCAAGACAAACGATGATCCAGTTACTTCTTTCCTAATTAGATCTATGTGAGGATTTGAATGAATATCAGTTTTACTATCCCTTTAGAAAGTGAAGTGTGAACTATCAAAATGCAACTATATGGAACTAAACCCGAACCTATCCTGCAAAACAGCTCCAGAAAACACCTATGAAGATGTTAGCATTAGCAAACTTTCTCAGAAAAGTACTAAAATCGTTGCCCACTACAGAAGCACAGCTTCAATAACTAAATGCGCAGAAATAGTCAACAGAAGCGCAGCAAGAATAAATGCGTCGTAACAGTGCACAAAAGTGCAACAATAAAGAACAGAAGCACAAAAATAGTGAATGCACTGTAACAGTGAATAAAAGCGCAGTATAAAAGCACAGATGCGCAAGAATAAGAAATGTGCCGTAGCAGTGAACAAAAGCGCAGTATAAAAGCACAGATGCACAGGAATAATAAATGCGCCGCAGAAATGGATATATGCGCTGCTGAAATGTTTAAATGTGCCGTAAGATTATAAGCGCCGGAACAGGGGACAGAAGTGCCGTGGAAATGTTCAAATGCGCCGAAGTAGCTTGTGCGTGACCTGTACGGAACCTGCCTTCAAAAAAGCTTAGATTTTGATGAGATAAAGGGGCAAAGGCCCCACGGTGGGCACCAAAAATGTGGATAAATTAATTTAACAATAATAAACCCAAACATTAATAGAATAAATTAAACTAAGAAAGATTGAATGAAATGAAGCAATGAATAATACACTGCAAACCTTCTTGTTTCGAAGCTTCTATTGTTCACCTATTAAAACTGTCCTTGTTGGTATGAAGTAGGCCCTCAGAGAGTGCACTCTTTTAGCTGTGTTGTCGGATGTCAATAGTAAATGGCTATGTTGATAGATATTGCTGTGAAGTAGAGCTTCAAAGCAAATGGTGATCTCAAGTAGATTGTATTGGGGGTGCCAAAGGCGCGCTGGTGGATTTCTGTAGAGTAACAATACAAATAACTTGGATGAACAGAATGGAAGAATGAGGTTTCATTTATAGACTCAGAAGAATGAGAATCAACGGTTGAGGAGAAGTATGATGATCAATGGTTGAGAATGGTTGAGGAATGTGCAACCAGTAGAAATATGACAAGTGTCTCACCTCCATCATGAAAGAGAGGATTTGACAACTTTGATTGGAGAGTTAACTCCTTTAACTTATCAGTTAACAGACTTGATTAGTCAGTTGGAAGAATGGATTATGGAATTGACTGAATTGATTGAGGGATTAACTCAATTGACTAGTTAGTTAACACTTTTGATTGATTAGTTAACTAACTTTGATTAGAGAAGAAATAGGACATGTGGGTGAGGGAAAATTAGATAATTAAATATTTAATATATTTAATTACATGTGCAACAGGGTGAGGTGGACAAGGTGAGGTGGAAAGATGAGGTGGATTGGTGAGGTGGATTTATGGAATTAGAACTTAGGATAGGGGGATTTAGATTAATTAAATAATTTAGGATTATTTAATTGTGTGAGATATTAGAAGAATTTAGGGAATTTAATTAAATAAATTGATTTTATTTAATTATGGAATAGTGAACCGATTAAATAAATTTAGAAAATTTATTTAATTGATAGAAGAATGGAATAAATATTTAGAATATTTATTTAGAATGAATCGTGTCATTTTTAGGCGTATACAACATCAACATATTCTTCTGGTGAAACAAAGACTTCCACATCATTCTCATGAGATAAAACATGTGCAATGGAGATCTTGTTAGAATCATTATCATTAAATCTAATAAAAAAAGGAAGCACATTATACACAAAACCATGGTCGTGCTCCCCTAGTTGAATTTATACACACCCATCTTTAACAGTATCATTATGAGACTGAAACTTAATGGACATGCTAACATTTTTATTAGCATAATCATTTTTAGGTGTAGATCTATTCATTTGATCCTCATGTGTGCAAATTATTGCAACAAAGTGAGCAATGACACTAGAGTCTTCAAAGGAAGCAAAGCATGCGAGTACATCTAATAGATACTCAAGTTCTTATTCTCTTGACTAAGCGTTTGCATACATTACTACCACTAGTCACAAGGATTGATTTATCAATTGAACACATGTACACACACACTTACCCCTTGGGGTCATAAATTTCTACCTCCTCAGTTCATTCACTTCCAACTTGATCCTCAAGACTTTAATCAACACAAAGCATACTTTCAACTCGATCCACTGCCTTGGTTATTTCATCATGGCTTGTATTTTCATTTTCTACTTCATAACCTTTAGTAACACACATTGTATCTTCCCTTTGGTTATTTAGAACAACTAATCCATTGCCATCAACATTTGAAGATATAAGAGTTTTTGTGTACTCTTGTATTATTTCCTCAATAATTATAACCCACTCATAGAATTGATAAAGATTAATAGGTTTCATCTCTACGGATGTTGTACTCAAACTTTGAGACTCATAAGCTTCATAAAAGATGTCAATGTATATTGATTTCTCAAGTCTATTACACTTAGGGATTGCAAAAAAAGTGGCTATAAACCTTGTGCAAATATTAGATGGTGAATCACCTTATTGCCTTCTAATATCAAGCAATTCAGGGAAACATGTTATCCATTTCCTAGCTTCACTATATAAGGATTTAACAAAAACAACTCATCCACATGTCTTCGTATTCAAATTGAAATTCCTACATAAAATTTTAAAATACATTAGCTTCCCCTTGAAAGTTGCCTTTCCCACTAAACCATGACATTTGGTTGCAAACTTCTTTTGTCATAATTTTTAAATCATAGGGCATCCAAGACATGTTTAGTTGCTTGTATATAGTACTAAAAGGGATATTTTAAGGCTTAGACCTATTAGTAATAGAGGCTACAAGACAAGACTTGGGCTATGATGCATGTCAAGTTCATTATACTTATTTGCATGAGTATTCTTTGAAACATGAAGCTCTTTATGATCTTCCTCTGGTAGTTCATTATCATAAAAAATTAACCCACATCCAACCATATTGCAACTGAATCCCATATTGACTAAACACCATTGGATGCCTCATCATAAACTTTTGATTCAATTTTAAATTTATCATTGTCACTTGAAACTTCTTCCTTTTGACACTCTTAATGAAGCTCTTTACAATTTGGATACCACAATGGTGACATAACACTAGCTACAAGTTTATATTTTCATAGTAATCATTTTCATTCCCTTTAGAAAATTGTTTATCCAAAGAGAGTGTTTCTTTCTTTAGGAAAAATTGAGAGGTTGAATGATAAGATCAAAAAGCAATGATAATAACAACTCAGTTACCCATAACATCAAAAGATCTATCATAAGTAATAACCAAATCAATGAATAAATCAAATTACGAACAAAGAAGCTATCACCTAGATTGTTTGGATCTCTTGGTCAAATGTGGATTGCTCTTTAAATTGCGAAACAATGTTTGCAACAAGCAGATGTAGATTGTGTTTGTGCTCAAAAGGTAGAAGTGTGCTCAATGATGCGATGTATGCTCAATGCGCTAGAATGCCTATGAATAAATGATCAAAGAGATCATAAGGTTGAATGATCGAAGAGGATTTGCTAAAGAGATGAGGGGGGTGTATATAGGTTTCAATAAAGATTGATCAACGGTCCAGATAATTCAATAGAATCAATGGATGAGATAAATCTAGAATTCATGATGAATGTGCACTTGACATGTGTCACACAAAAAGCTATTTTTATTTGAGTTAATTACTTTTTGATAAAAATAGGATTTGATTTCATAAATTAGAATGCTTTTTTTTTCTAATTTAAGAGTTGTTGATAAAAAGAAGATTGATTAAGCCAATTAACTCAACTTATAATTTGCTTTTTGTATGATTTGAGAAAAATTAAATAATAAATTATTTAATTTTGTGTGCATGATGAACAAGATTTATTTTTAGAGGAATTTAGAAAATAAACAAGAAAATTAAATAAATAAATTTATTTAATTGTTTGTGCATGATTTGAAGAATAAAATAAAATATTTGATTATATTTTATTTTAGAGATTGAAATTTAATTTAAATAAATTTGCATGATTTATTTAAATTTAGAAGAACAATTTGATTTAATTAAATAATTAAAATTATTTAATTGTAGATAAGAGGATTTAAATGATAAATTAATTAAATAATTAATTTATTCTATTGATGTGGATTTGAATTTTGAAAGATGATAAGATTTAATTAAATAATAAAAATTATTAAATTTGGAAGAATAAAGTTGATTTTGATGAAATTAATTAAATAATTTGATTATTCAATTAATGTTGAAATGCAGGTGTTTAGACAGATTAGATGAAAATGCAAGTGATTCGAAAACATGGTCTTTTTTGGGTGTCTAGATTTTGCCCCTCTTTGATGCAATGTAGTTTATAGCATTGCATCAAAGAAAATGATTGTTGAAGACATGATACAATTTTTAATGCCCCAGTGTAGCTAGCTACCTCTGTGTAGCTAGCATAGGATGCCCCCTTGAGAGGAAAGATAGGGAAGCGATAGAAGGACTGGGTTGACGCTCGACTAGAAGGTTGTGTTGGAGATAGAAGAAAGGAGATAGAAGAGAACATGAAAGAAAGATTGTTGATCGATCTTTGCTTGAAAAACTATATAATGACATTGATAAATGGATGAGCTTCTTGCAACAATTTCACAAATGTTTATAAAGAGAAATCCTTGTTTTTGATATAGCACATGGATAGTTTTCCACCAAGGTATAAAAGACCAAGGTGTTGTGATATCCTAGTGTGAGGACGTTGACTCTGCAAGCAAGCAGTTTGAAATTAGATCCCTTAGACATAATATAACCTTGTTGGATATGTGAATGAGCCATAGTCTTGAACAAAAAATAAACTTCAATACATGAATGCAAGAAGAATATTAATATGTAAGATGCTAGGTTGTAACACTCACACGATAAATATGATGCTAAGAAAGATACTAAAGATCATTCCTCAAACACGGCACACAAACGCAATGACTATGCCCCCAATCCGTACATCACAACATACCAAGATATAGATAAATCAAGGTAGTCTTGAATAGGTAATGGAAAAAGGAATAAAAGATAAACCAAAAAGCAAATTGACTGACTTACAAAGTAAACATTCAGCCAACATATTCTCTTGCCAAAGAGGTTGCTCAGGATAGATTGAGGATAGATAATAGCCTTCTTGTAGGAACGATGTGTCCATTAAAGGGTGTTATATGTTGAAAGGATAATGTCTAGTTTCAAGAAATGCAATATGTTGTATAATACATTGAGTCTAGTTTCGATCATGGAACATTCTGTATAAGACAAGTTTGTTGATCTATTGCTTGGTTGAGATTGATTTAGCTGATGTTGGTAATTGACATGTAGGACAGTATATGGTTCTGTAAGTAAGTTTCTATGCTTTAGGTTTGTTTAAGGACTTTTGCTTTGAAAAGATGTGTTTGTTTGTTGTTTTACTGCTTGAGTTAGTTAAGTCAAGGTGAATGGATGTTGATTAATAGAAGACTAGAAAGATGACATGTCAATGGATTGAGATGGGTGAAGAATGATGAATCGTATGTACCTAAGTACTAGATATGTCCATATTCCAGACTGCCTACATACCCTATATCCATAGGATCAAGGCACATTATGATGAAAAATGAAAATGATAATATGTAGTTCTAGGTAGAGTGATGAATGGGTTAAGGTGCTTGAGCTTGGGTAGATGAAATGATGAGATCTTATGTACCTAAGTACTAGATACTTCCTTCATATTCTAGACTACCTACATACCCATATCCATGGGATCAAGGTACCTTAAGATTGAGATGATGATATGTAGTTTTGGTTTTGTGTTTGATGATGTAGGATAGGATAATTGTGTCTAGTTTCAGAAATGAAACACCTCGTATAAGACGCTTGGTCTAGTTTTGAGTGTGTGACAATCTGTATAAGACAATTGATATGGTTGATTGGTTTGGTTTGGTGTGTTTTGCATTTTTGTTTGTGTTTGGAGGTTGATGTGT
This sequence comes from Cunninghamia lanceolata, assembly GCA_027924645.1. Lineage (NCBI taxonomy): Eukaryota > Viridiplantae > Streptophyta > Pinopsida > Cupressales > Cupressaceae > Cunninghamia > Cunninghamia lanceolata. The sequence continues at coordinate 11,831,910 of BSBN01000320.1, forward strand.
TTTTGTTTTTGTTTGAAGTGTTTGTGTTTTTGTGAACCACGAACAAGGATCCATTCCTAGACCTATGTTTAAGGAAAGAGTTGCCCCCATTCTAGTAGAGGAAGACATAGATAACTTGACATAGGATAGCTAATGTAAGCTAAGTGATAACTGACATGGGATGATGACGATGAACATTGACAAATTTCCAAGCTATTTTAGATAGGGCAATGGAAATGCAAACAAGGTCAATGATTTTATTATGGATGGATGGATGAAGTTTAATATGAAAGAGACATGAAATGAACAAGACTCAATAGATGATTGATGTTGATGGATGGATGGATGAAGTTTAATATGAAGTTTTATTATGGATGGATGGATGGTACACTTATCCAAGGTGCCTGTTTACCAGGTTTTCACCATAGGATAGATTATTTTTGTTTTGTTTTATTTTTTTATTTTATTTTTATGGATACTCTGAGGATCAAGCATAGAACTTCTTGAGATGAACATTGTTGAGTGGCTCATCTAGAGGAATGCCTTTAGGTGTAGCTAAAGTATAAGCTCATGATCCATATGTTGTTGTGATAACAAAGGGTCCTAACCAATTAGGCTCAAACTTGCCCTTCTTTTCTCGATCTGTTTGATTTCTCTGATTTTCTTTGAGGACAAGATCATCAACTTGAAATCGTCTTTCTTTGATCTTTTTGTTATAGTTATGCCGGAAGCAGTTTTGATAGACATAGAGATGATTAAGCGCGGCAAGGCACCTCTCATCTAGTAGTTCTAGCTCAGCTAATCTGGAAGTGCAATACTTTTCTCCATCAATTAGGTTCTACATGGATACTCTGAGGGATGGGATCTCAACCTCTATAGGTAGAATGGCTTTAGAGCCATAGACCAAGGCATAGGGTGTGGCACCAGTTGGTGTTCAGATACTAGTGCGGTAGGCCCATAGGGCAGGATTGAGTTGCAAGTGCCAATCATGACCAACTTTATTGACTATTTTCTTGAGGATTTTGAGAATGGTTTTGTTAGAAGCCTTGGCTTGGCTGTTACTCTGCAGATAGTGGGGAGTTGAAAAGTGATGTTGGATATTGTATTGGGTGCACAAGGCACAAACATCTTGATTTTTGAATGGTCTCCCATTAAGTGACAATGGCTTGGGGGATACCATACCAGAAAATGAGGTAGTTAAGGATAAATTTGTCTATTTGCTTACTGGTGATATAAGTCATGGGAATGGCTTCGACCCACTTTGTGAAGTACTTAGTGGCGATAATGATAAATTTGTGGCCATTGGATGAGGATGGGTGAATTTTTCCTACGAGGTCGAGACCCCATTGAGAAAAAGGCCATGGAGTAGTCATAGGATGTAGTTCATGAGATGGTATGTGAATCAAATCTCCATGCTGCTGGCATTGTATACACTTCTTAGCAAATTGTAAAGCATCTTGTTCTATTGTAGGCCAGTAATAACCTATTCTGAGTATCTTCTTACCGAGATTGGGACCACTAGAATGTATGCCACAAACACCTTTGTGTATGTCTCGTAAGATAGCATCATCTTCTTCTGCATTAAGACATCATAAGAGGATACCATCGAGACTCTGGTGATAAAGTGTATCATCCAGAATAGTGTAACGGGAGGATCGACGAATAAAATTTTTGTGTTGGGTGGCAGATAGCTCAAAGGGAAAGGTGCCATGTTTAAGGTATTCATAGATATCTTCATACCATGGGGAATTGGGACCAACAAGTTCGCAGATGATTTTAGTAGTTGGAACATCGACGACTAGTATCAACAATTGCTGGATCAAGAATTCACATTTCTGTGTGTTTGCAAGCATGTCTATAAGTGACCCCACAGAAGCCATAGAATCTGCAGCTTTGTTATGCTCTCTTGGATTCTGCTCAAAAGTGATGCAAGAAAAGTGTGGTTTGTAGGCATCCACTAATTGCTTGTAAGGGACCAACTTTTCATCTTTTGTTTGAGAAAAGTGTGGTTTGTAGGCATCCACTAATTGCTTGTAAGGGACCAACTTTTCATCTTTTGTTTGAGAAAAATGTGGTTTGTAGGCATCCACTAATTGCTTGTAAGGGACCAACTTTTTATCTTTTGTTTGGTACAAATCTGTGGCTTGTCGAATGACTAGTTGTGAGTCTCCATATACTTGTATTTCTTTGATGTCCCATTGGACTATTGTATTGAGACCTATGAGGAGTGCTTCATACTCAACTATGTTGTTGGTGCAAGGAAATGCAAGCCGATATGACTTTGGGATATAGTCATTTTGTGGTGTGATAAACAAGATGCCAGGCCCTGATCCATGTTGTGTGTAGGACCCATCAAAATACAACTTCCACATTACTGAGGTAGAAAGAGTGAAGATATTTTCATCTAAAAAGTCAGATACCATAGGATGGACATCTGTCATGGGTGCTTCTGCTAGTTGATCTGCTAGGACTTGTCCCTTGATTGCTTTACAATCCACATACTCAATGTCAAACTCACTAAGGATCATGACCCATTTAACTAGTCTACCTATGAGAGCCTCTTTTGCTAGTAGATACTTTAATGGATCAATTTTGGCTATTAGATTTGTGTGTTGGTTTAGCATGTAATGCCACAACTTTTGGGAAGCAAACACTAAGGCTAAACAAGCTCTTTCCATAGGTGAATAATTGAGGTCATAACCCACCAAGGTTTGACTGATATAATAGATTGCATGCTCTTTTCCTGACTCATCATGCTGTGCTAGAAGAGCCCCTAGGGCTGCAGTTGTAGTTGAGATGTACAAGATCAAAGGTGTATCAACGACTAGTGGTACCAAGACAGGAGGTGTAGCTAGATATTCCTTGAGTTGATCAAATTCTACTTGATACTTAGCATCCCATCAAAATTAGACATCCTTTTGGAGCAAGTGTTGAAATGGTTGACATTTATCCACTAGCTATGAGATAAATAGCCTAATGGATTGTAACCTTCCTTGAAGACTCCTTAATGCTTTCAGATTCTTTGGTGGAGGCATCTCCACTATAGCATTGACTTTTGTTGGATCTACTTCAATGCCTCTATGAGATATGATGTATCCCAATAGTTTTCTTGAGGTTACCCTGAAGACACACTTCTTTGGATTGAGTCATACTTGATATTTTTTTATTCTGTCAAAGATTTGGCCTAGAACATGTATGTGATCTGCCCTAGAAGACTTTGCTAGTATATCCTCAACATAGTCCTCCATGATTTGATGAAAGAGATCATGATATATCACTATCATTGCTCTTTGATAGGTTGTACCTGCACTTTTAATACCAAATGGCATGACGCACCAACAATAGGTACCCTAAGGACAAGTAAATGCAGTTTTATGTTGATCTTCTTTTGCTATTATTATCTGATTGTGGCTGAAAAATCCATCCATTAGAGAAAGCATTTCATGACTAGAAGTCAAGTCTACTATGAGATCAATGTTTGGCAATGGAAAGTCATCTTTAGGACATGCTTTGTTGAGATCCCTAAAGTCAAAACACATGTGGATGCCCCCATTGGGTTTAGCCTCAGGTACAATTTTTGATACCCATTCTGGATAATCAATAGGCTTGATAAACTTTGCATCTAATAGTTTTTGTATTTCAACTTTCACCAAGAGAGCGATCTGTGGATGCATCTTTCTCAGCTTCTATTTGACTGGTTTAGCTTTTGGATAAACTATGAGATAGTGAACTACTAGTGAAGGGTCCAACCCTAGCATATCAGTATAGGTCCATGCAAAGTTAATGGTTCTCTATAAGAAGTTGGTAAGATTCTTGTGATCTTGTTCTAATAATGATGTTGAAGGAATGTTGTCTTTGGATTTTGCTCTGTGCCAAGATTTATCTCTGTAGAATCTTCCACTAGGAGAGCTAATTTCTCTTGATACTTAGATGGTAGGGGAAGGTCAAATCCTCCATCCTCAGGTGCCACAATTGGGTTTATACCTTTGGATACATCCTTCATTTTTACTATTTTGTGATCAGGAGGTGCCACAGTGTGGTTTTCACCTATAGATCTTTCTTTATTTTTACTTTTGTGACTGGAGGATTTGGGATTCTCAACAAAATAAGCAGTTTGCTCTAGTTCCATTACAAAACCAACTTTGTGATTGCCAAGATAGATACCATCCCAGAGTCCCATGAACTCTGCAATAGCTTTGTCATTCTGAAAAACATCTAGAATAGGGATCCCTTGTTGGTCCCAATTGATAAGTTCAGGGTAGACAAGTGTTACAATCTAGGTGTTGGTGGTGGATGTTAAGGATACGAATGATACATAAATATAGAGGATTCAATGAAATGGTCAGTCATATGGAGGTAAGAGTCATCGATGATATCCTCTTTAGACATTGAATATGTGAGAGACGTTTGTGCTACCTCGTCGAGCATGCCCTCGATGTCCAAGGCGCGTGGTACCTTCCTACCAAATCCTAACCCCTTCTTATCTAGTTTCTTCTTCACAATAATGGGTTCCATTTCACCTTGATTATTTTTCCCAAGGCCCCTTTTACCTTTGTAGCCCATGTTCTTCACAATTCTTAGGCCATTGCCATATTGTTTGACTGGAATGGTGACTGGTTCTTTCTCCATGTAGAGCCAAGATGAGATGTCTTCAATTATTTCCACTGCCAATAATTTTCCCTCTTAGAATTGGGTTAGGGATGCTGGGGGAGGAATAGTTGCTTTCTTAGTTGCTTTGGCTATGGGCAGTTGGCCGTAGGATTTAGGGGATAAGGGCATCCACCCTATACAACAAGATTTTGAGATATCATATTCTCCAAAGCCTATATCATGGATGTGAGCTTTGATTTCAGGAATAGGATTAGGATTAGGATCAACTTCAAAGGCTTTTTTTAGTTTTTCAAAGTCGACATACAATGGGGATTCATGGGCTTTGTCATTATTTGGCACTTGGTTGCTATTCTTATAACTGCCTTGCAAGGTGCGACAGAATTCAAAGGGATTAGGATCTCCTGGGATAGTGATATCTGTACTATTGAATGGGAACTTGAGAGACTGATGGACATTGAGGGAACATTTTTCATGGCATGGATCCATGGGCATCCTAAGATAATGATATAAGGTAGCTCAATATCGAGGACTTGGCACCTAGTTTCAAGCATAACGGGGCCTACTTGTATAGGTAAGTGGATAACACCTTATGAACGGTGCTCAGGATCATCATACCCTTTGATTGTAATACTTTGATCAATGTTGACATGATCCTCAGAGTATCCCAACTATTTAAGTAACTTGAGAGAATAGATATTGAGACTAGCACCACCATCTATGAGTATGCATTTGATCTTGTATTTATGGATGAAGACTTCAATATGAAGGGCATCGTTGTGACATGGATCATGGGATGGGAGGTTCTTTTCATAAAAGACCACATTATAAGGTGAGGCTATGTTACCTATTATAGCTTGGAAATCTATGATCACGATGTTGTTAGGAACCGAAGACTCTTGTAAGGCTTTTTTGAGCACAGCTTTATGTACAGGTGATGATCGTAGAAGGTCCAAGATAGAGATCTGTGCAAGGGTTTTCCCTAGATGTTCAACAAGATTGTAATCAAATTGGGTTGGGAGACTTGGTGTAGGACCATGAAGGTTGACACGACCACGACGTGTTGTAACTGCACAATCCATAGATTTGTCTTTGATAGTGAGGGTAGATACATGACTTTCTTCAAAATGACCAACAATAGAGTCATAGGAAGTTGAAGCTTTGTTAACACCTTTACCTTTATTTAGAGGTGGACCTTGACCATGGTTAGGGAATGGCTCCTTGTACATGTTGAGATCTTTATTGGTGTTTTGAGTTGGTGGTTCATCATCGAAAATGATTTGTTTTCTATCGATAAGGTTTTGGATCAGGTGTTTGAGTTTCATGCATGATATTGTTCTGTGTCCTTTGGTCCTATGGTACTCACAATATTCATTCTCTTTGTACCATGTAGTTTTGTAAAGAGGTTCTCCCTATGGACGAGCATCTAGTAAGGTGATGAGTCCATTGTATATAAGTTTCTATAGAACAGACTCTATAGGCTCTCCCAAGGGAGTGAATTGATGTTGCAGAGGGTAGTCTTGTTGAGGTCACTCTTGTTGTCATTGTTGTTGGTTTTGGTTTGGTTGTCTTTGTTGAGGTGGAGGTTGACTTGGTTTTGATGAAAGATGAAGGGGTGTTTGTAGTGTTTGGACATGTTTGGAATCTATCACACCATCATTGACCACGTTTTTATTTTTGTTCCAAAACTTGGGCTTATCATTTGTTTGTTGTTGAGGAGCATTGTCTTTACTTTCTTTGAAGATTTTTACCACGCCTTTAGCGATGAGGGCCTTTTCAATGTTGATTCCCTTGTAGGTACTTTCATCGAAGGTTGTAGCACTAAGAATTTGTAAATGGAAACCCAATTATTGGTTAAGGTTCTGCACAAATATGCTAACAAGCTGCTTTTCAGGTATCTTGAATGGGAATTTGCTAGCCATTTGTCTCCATTTTTTAAGGAAGGAGATGAGAGTCTCCCCATTTTTCTATTTATTGTTGCATAGGTTAGTCATAGAGACCTCATATTCTGTGTTGTAGGAGAAATGGGTGGCAAATTTCTCTGCAAGCTCATTAAAAGATTTGATACCTATGGGTAGGTGTGAGAACCATTCTATAGCTTGACCTCCAAGACTGCGAGGAAAGAGGCGCATAAGATATATGTCATTATGTGAGACCTCGAAGCAAGTGAGATAGAATTATCTAAGATGGTCTTTTGGGTCTCCTTTTCCTTTGTATTTATAAAATTTGGGAATAGTGAAGTTATGAGGAAAAGGGATCATGGGTAATGACCAATCAAATGGATAAGGACAAACTTCTTCCAAAGAGGAGGTTTTCTTGGTGTGGCCAAACATAAGATTAGTTAGTTGTTGTTGAACCTCTACAAGTTTTAGCTCCATAGTTGTGGGAGGGGTTGGAAACATCTCTTGTTGTCCTAGAGGTGGTTGTTGTTGCCCATATGGAAGATTGTAGTGGAAGCCATGGGCATTGGTGTTATAAAGGTCGTATGATTGATTAGGGTCGTATGTGTTGTATGTTGGGTTTGGATTGAATTGGTTTTGGGTGTTTTGATTTTGGGGAGGTGGGGGTGGTGCTAGGTAAGAATGTAGGCTTTGTGATGTTTGTAGATAAGAGTTCTATCATTGGTATTGTGGAGGTGGTGTGAAGAAAGAATTATGTGGAGGAAAGCTAAAGTTTGTTGGGTTTGGTTGTGATGGTAGAACATAGCTTTGGTTTTGGTAGTTTTGAGGATTGAGATAGGTGTGGGTTAGGTTGAGAGAAGAAGATCGTTGTGGTGGAGGGACATAGATAGATGGGTTTTGTGATGGTTAGGGTTGATTGATATATGTGTTGAAAAAGTTTAGTGTAGATGATCGTTGTGGTGGAGTGACATACGTAGATGGGTTTTGTGATGGTTGGGATTGACTAAGATGGGGATAGATATGATTGAGTGTAGAAGAATGTTGTGGTGGAGGGACATAGGTTGTGTTGACATTTTGTGATGGTTGGGGTTGCATGACATTGTTTGGATTACTGATACGAAGGGTTGAGATGTTGGGAGTGGTGTTTGTTGAGACCTTTGTTGCATGGCTACATAGGTGTTTCTTAGATTGTAATTTCATGGGGAACCTTCTCATGATGGGGTAGCCAATATTCTGGTTGTGATTGGTGTGGACATTTTAGGAGGTTGATGTGTGTTTGATTTACCTAGAGCGGCTTGTTTTGCTAATTCTGCTTGACATTGTAGAGTCTCTTGTTGGTGTTTGTAAATTTCCATAGGAGTCATAAGAGGTGATATGGGTCTTTCTGCGGTTGGATTTTGATAAAGAGGATTCTCATATTGTGCATCAAAAGGCTTAGTTGTTCTCTCTTGTGAGCTTTGTTCGGGTATGGGAGTGGTCACGGTTGACATAGTTTGGACCGTTGTTATAACGTCATGGGTTTTTTTTGGCTCTTTAAGATTGGATAGGTCAAAATCTTGGGGTAATCTTCTTGAGATGGGACTTGAACCGTGGTATAACTGAGGGTAGCAAAATCATGAGGCATGCCGGTAGTGAATTGAGTTACATCTACCAAAGGGACATTACCTCCTTAAGGATTGGTTGGTTGGTCATGTTGCGGCCAGTTTTGAGAGTTGGTTGGTCTTTCCATTGGTGTTTTTGGAGTACCCTTTGGAGTCATGTTGGATTGGCTTGGTTGAGGTGTATGAGGAGGCGATTTGCGCTTCCTTGGGGTAACCTTTTTTAGCCTTCATAGTTTGCTGGAGTCTAGTGGTTAACATGGGATGCACTAGGATAATGTTTTTGAGTTTTTGCTAGGATTTTGTTGGGTTTTTGCCGAGATAGTTTGAAAAAACAATTTTCTGGATAGAGCCGTTGTACTGTGTTACCAAAGGTGAGCTACAGTTATACCAAAAGTGAGCTACTATTATACCAAAAGCACTGGACTATGCTGCTAGAGGCACTAAACTGTTATACCAAAGGCACTGGATTGCACTACCAAAGGTGAGCTACTATTATACCAAAAGCGCTAAAGTAGTGTCAATGATGTTTATAAGGCAAATTTTGATAGTTTTGGATTTGGATTTGGATTGGATTTGCTTTGGCAAGAGAAAACACATCAAACAAAATCAAAAAAAGGACTGACACAATAGATAGTGTATGTTCTAGGCTCACGAAAAAGCCCAATGTTTCCACGAGTATAAGATAATTGCAAACAATTCAAGCACTTTTTATCCCTAGAGACATGGTTTCATTGTGGTAGATCATCTCACAACTTAATTTTCTGTCGACCAAATGTCATTTCATATAGGTGTCGTACATTTGTAGCTTTAGGAGAGATGATAGGTAGGGATATCTCACCCTCCCCTTGGAAAGCTCAAGTAGGTCACAAGAGCTTTATGGCCAAGGGAATACTATCTCTTCTTAAGGGAGGCAATGGTGAGTATCTTGGGAGCTTGAATCGATTCCCCTGGCACTGATGATTATCGCAATGTTCGAAGGTGAAACAGGTAGTCACTATCTAGATTAGTTCTTAGTAGCTTTGAGGGACCAACACCTTACGAGCAATGTGACAAGCTACTAAAACTTTTGACCAATCCTACTACGAGTATCAAACACTTCACACAATGTGAAAATCATTTCCACAAAGTGCTAGTACACCTCTTTTTGATTTGGCACAAGGTAAGGTTGACGTCGATTAGGACTTCACTTTTGCCTTATCCCTCTTATATAGCGGTTCAAAGGAAAAATCCGCTTAGGGTAATCCCTTTTGGATGAAGTGCAATCTAAAAGTAGGCCCTTCTAAAGGAATAACTAAAAGTAAGATCAAGCACATCAAACAAAGGTTTAATTGTCCTATTATAAGAAAAATAAGGTGCAACTAGATTAGGCACACACATGATCATAGTTGTCAGTTGTCCCTTATGAAGTTGAAGTGTTTGGCATTCATGTCCATTGTCCCTTAGAAAATTGAAGTGTTTTAGCATGCATGTCCATTGTCCCTTAAGAAAGCAATATGTTCCTAAGACTTAGATTTAAAAAAATATGTTTTGTCCCTTAAGAAATTAATATGTTCCTAAGATTGAAAAAGATGATTGCTTCAATTGTCCCTTAAGAAAGCAATATGTTTCTAAGACTTAGTGCGATAGATTGAGATTGTTCAACACTCATCCTGCATGAACATGTTAGAAAAACCCATTTGATCTATTTGAGTGATAAGAAGCTACAAAAAGTTGATTAGTTTCACACAAACTCAATAGTTAGCAAAAACAAATCAAATTTACCAAAAGCGCTTTACTGTGTTACCAAAGCAAGGCACTATTATACTAAAGGTGTAGAACTAATATACCAAAGGCGAGACACTATTATACCAAAGGCACGGCACTATTATACCAAAGGTACGACACTGTTATACCAAAGGTGTAGTACTGTTATACCAAAGGGACGATACTATTATACCAAAGGCACGGTGTAATAACAGGCCTGTAAAAAATAATATTTTGTCAAGAAATCTATATCGAAGGATGATTGAATGATTGATTGATGATCCAAGATGTTGATAAGTGATAAGACGCTGCAACAAGTGATATTAGTTCCAAAGAAATCAACAAGATGTTAGAAATCAAGTCAAAACCCTAACAAGAAGTCATAAACCCTAGAAAACTAAAGTGAAATCTCAAAAATTGGTGACAATTATGATGAGATACAAAAGATTAAATACCACCAATGGATTCCTTATGATTTTCTATGCAATTTTTAAAAAGAAATCATCAAATTTCGTTAAGATTTGAGAAAGTTATGAGGTTTTTAAGTTTGCAGGCCTGTTATCACAACCAAAAGCAATACACTACTGACCAAAGGTGCTAGACTGTGATACCATAGGCACTTTACTGTGTTACCAAAGGCACTTTACTTTGACCAAAGGTGCCTTACTGCTGACCAAAGGTGCTTTTCTATTTTTAATGACTAGAGGCGCTTTAGGATGGTGCAAACGCACATTTTTGTGCACCAAAGGCACTTTACAGTTGCCCGAAGGCACTTTTCTGCAATCCAAAGGCACTTTGTTGTGTTCATCTGCATTATTCCATACTGTACTTCAAAAAATCAAATTTTCTAAAGAAAACAAGCGATTAGTGGGTCCCACCGGGCGTGCCAGAATGTGTATAGAAAAATTAAGAGGTTGAATGATAAGATCAAAAAGTAATGATAATAACAATGCAATTACCCATAACATCAAAAGATCTATCATAAGTAATAACCAAATCAATGAATAAATCAAATTATGAACAAATAAGCTATCACCTAGATTGTTTGGATCTCTTGGTTGAATGTAAATTGCTCTTTAAATTGTGAAACTATGTTTGCAACAAGCGGATGTAGATTGTGTTTGTGCTCAAAATGTAGAAGTGTGCTCAACGATGCGATGTATACTCAATGCGCTAGAATTCTTGTGAATAAATGATCGAAGAGATCATAAGGCTGAATGATTGAAGAGGATTTGCTAAAGAGATGAGGGGGGTTTATATAGGTTTCAATAAAGATTGATCAACGGTCCAAATAATTCAATAGAATCAATGGATGAGATAAATCTAGAATTCATGATGAATGTGCACCTAACATGTGTCACACAAAAAACTATTTTTGTTTGAGTTAATTGTTTTTTTATAAAGATAGGATTTGATTTCATAAATTAGAATGCTTTTTTTTCTAATTTAAGAGTTTTTGATAAAAACAAGATTGATTAAGTCAATTAACTCAACTTATAATTTGTTTTTTGCATGATTTGAGAAAAATTAAATAATAAATTATTTAATTTTGTGTGGATGATGAACAAGATTTATTTTTAGAGGAATTTAAAAAATAAACAAGCAAATTAAATAAATAAATTTATTTAATTGTTTGTGCATGATTTGAAGAATAAAATAAAATATTTGATTATATTTTATTTTTAAAGATTGAGATTTAATTTAAATAAATTTGCATGATTTATTTAAATTTAGAAGAACAATTTGATTTAATTAAATAATTAAAATTATTTAATTGTAGATAAGAGGATTTAAATGATAAATTAATTAAATAATTAATTTATTCGATTGATGTGGATTTAAATTTTGAAAGATGATAAGATTTAATTAAACAATAAAAATTATTTAATTTGAAAGAATAAAGTTGATTTTGATGAAATTAATTAAATAAATAGAATTTATTCAATTAATGTCGAATTTAGGAGATTTGGAAGAAATTGATGATTTTGATGAAATTAATTAAATAATTTGATTATTCAATTAATGTTGAAATGCAGGTGTTTAGATAGATTAGATGAAAATGCAAGTGATTCAAAGACATGGTCATTTTTGGGTGTCTACAGTTTCTAATTATCACTACCCATAGACATAACACCCTTCAATTGTAATGCCTAGCCTTTCTTGTGATTTGGGTAGCACCTCTTCCTATTGGTGAGCCCTAATATTTCTAGCTAGTTGAATCCCTTGATATAAACCTTGTGGACTTGGTTCTATCATAGTTTTGGTAATATTGATCTCCTTAAAAAACCTTGTGGATCTCTCTCTCTGAAACACCACATTGTAATTGTGCATCATTATGAATAATTGAATGTTGTCACCTAATTTTTTATATGGTGAGAGGCCACTTCTTGTAATCCTAATTGTAGTCCTTACATATAATGATGTTATTTCTAATGATTATGAATCATGCATCAAATCTTACAACCCTCTAATTTGATCCTATGAACTTCATACGGATTGTCTTACTTTATTATATCTTAAAATGTGATTATTTAACTTAGTTAGGGTTGTATTTATGGATTACATGTGATTGAATTAAAATATAAAGTGAAATTTCTTTAATAGTGAGAGCTTGATTTGGACATGAAGTAGGGGATGAAGGTTATACTAATATTGTTCTCAAATGAATTGTTGATGTGTTTATGTTCCTTGAGGAGGGAACTATCCATGAGTATGATTAGAACCACTAGGACAATCAAGGTGGCTTATAAAGATCAAAAACTAAATGAACTCAAATGATTTCAAGTGATGGTGATGCTAACTATGTTGAAGATAGGATTCTAGTAAGTGGATTTGGGTAAGTTACAAATGCATGGTATCTTGTTAGTGGTAACCCTTTCTACATGCAGTTATTTTAGAATGAATTGGATAATAAGATAAGATGTTAATCCTAAATCTAATTCTCATATCATTTTTGAATTGATAATTTAATTGTTATGATGATTAAATAGAACATAATCGATAAGAACTAATGTTAACTGGAATGTGATTTTGGTATTAACAATGATAGCAATTAAATATAATATTTTTTATTATGATGCTTTAGATATATATTGGATTTATTGATGTTTTAATGAGTGTGCAAGTGTAATCACCATTGGGATAATAGGGGAATCATCAAGACCTTGATTTTAACTCACTTCATGTTGTGAAGTAATGTGCTTTTAACCATGTATCCTAGTGAAATAATGTTGTAATCTGATATGGACTAAGACCTTCCTTGTGATAAATTAAATTGTAATTTTAATTTGTTGATTATTTTATTAATTGTGAACTATGTATCTAAGATTAGTTAGGTTTGATTTAAGGGATAAGAGCCCCCTTAGGATGCAAACTCATATTTGCACTTATAAGGGATTTTAAAAAGTGACAAAAGTCCTTTTTTGAGTAAAGTTAGACCCCTAGGGCCACTACCTATGGGGTGGGTATCCATTTGGGATTCAAGATTTAAAAAATATTTGAGCCATATAAACTCCTTGAGAAAGAGGTGACGTGAACTAACATTTGGGAGATGGAAGATTGACTTTTCACTTTTCAATCTTCTCTTCCTAGGAGATTTGCATGAGAAAGAGTGTACTATTTGACTTTATTTATATTGGAAGGAAGGATAAGGGGATGAGGTGGAGGCCATGTGTCACCATCTCATAGGGTGAGGATGGGTGACATGAAACCCCTCTTATCTAACCACCCTCTTAATCTTGAAATGTGCTTCTTGACTTATTTTGTTAGATTCTTGTTTAGAGGGGGGCACTTTAGCATTATTGGATTTTGTTTTTTTCCACTTCTCACACTTGGATTTTGAAGAGGAATTAATGATTGAAAATTTTGATTGAACAAGTTTGGAAGATGGGGTAAGAGTATGAGGTAGATCTTGGAGAAGACAATAGATTCTTCAATCCAACAAGTTCCCTGGGAAGATATAAGTTATTTCCCACCTTTGTTATTATTTTTTTCCATAATAGTTTTATTGTGAATGGTCGTGTTTATGTGTAGATGTGTGTATGATTTAATTGTGTTAAGGAATCATTTGTAATGTTATATGCTTGTTGCTATTGATTTTTTTTAAAAGGAGAAATGCCTTCCTTATGTGGAAGTGAGTGTGTCATATTTTATTTTGTGTTTGACTTTCTTATCCTTATCTCCCTATAGATCCTTGAGATTATAAGTAGATGTGCGTACTTTCTTTGGGTCTTAGATTGTTCTCCTAGCTTGGGGTGGATTGTTTGTGCAATGCTATAGTTGAGACGTGGGGAACTTTCCTTAGCATATCTATTTGTGTATTGAAGACTTGAAGATTTGGTGTTAAAGACCTTCACTTGAATATATTGCTTTGAAGACCTTGTCCCTAAAAATTTTGCAAATAAGAATGTAAATTTATTGTTCATATTGCAAGAGTACTGGTGCAGATTTTAGAGTTTTATTGAATCCAATTGTTAAAGTGAAGATAATTCTCATAGTGTTGTATTTGTAATAAGATCAAATTTGTAAGGATAGGAGTTACTCCTCATTTCTATAAAAAAAATATATTTAATTTAGATTGTATAAATCTATGTATGTATGTATATATGTATATATATGTATGTATGTGTGTGTATATATATATGTATGTGTGTGTGTACACACACACACACACACACACACACACACACACACATATATGTATGTATGTGTGTGTATGTATGTATGTATGTATGTATGTATATATGTATGTATGTATGTATGTATGTATGTATGTATGTATCTTGGTTGTTAGAAAATTTTACCTTTGCTTCATTTTGATGCTTAAGTTTAGTCAAACCATTATATAGGTATGTATTTATCACATCATATCTAATTTAAATAAAAATTAGTCGATGTATGAAAAGAGAACGGAAAATAGGAAATTAAACTTTTATAAGAATATATATATATATATATATTATGCATATACATTAATCCATATCTCATGAGATCACTTTCTTTGAGGCATTTTTTAAAATATTTCATGTTCTATGGTTATGCTTCTACATTTCACATCCACTTCTACGAGGGTTGTTGAAAAAACATCTAGCAAATTCCTCTTATGGAAAACCATACCCTATTTCTAGGCTCCCTCTTTGGAAAAGGTTAAAAGAATGTCAGTGAGGAAGATCATGGAACCTAGCTTTCATCAACCACTTTGAATATTTTTAAAAATAATTTTAAATATAACAAAAAAAGAGAGAAGAAACAAAATTAAAAAATCAAGAAAACTATAAACTTGCTTAGGTCATGTGTGACATCTCCTTGTGGAGCTATGTCCCACATAGAGGGCATGGCTTGCTATGAGACCATGACCCCACAAGGTTGGGTGTGGCTCAAACTAGGAGAAGAGACCCTTTTGCCAGATCAAAATGCTATGTTCCTTTTTCAAAATCACCTCCCTCTCAATACCATATCTCTAGTCATTCCCTTACACCATCTCCTCTATTGCCCATGGTCATCGTTGCCTTTCTTCTCATTTAATAATAACACACAAAAAAAAGATTAAGGTTTATTGTTTTGGTTATGCCTATATTGTTAAGATATGGTGAGTCATCAAGTGAACCATCATTTTAGGGTTTCATTTAGATAAGATTAAAACAATATAAAGTTCATTTGTTTTATTTCATATATATATCATTTAGTATAATTTAAAAGTTAGATTAGTTAAATATTTGACATGATAGAGGTATATATGTATTTATAATTTTTTATATTGCTAAAATGATTTAAATATATAAAAAAAAAGAGAAAATTTTTATCATTATTAAAAAAAGTTAAAAAGATTTTTTTTTAATTGTAAGCTTATATTAGGGGAAACTAAGATTAAATTCAAGTAATAAAATTATCCAAATATCTTTTAAAAAATATAATTGGGATCAAGCACTATTTGAAAGGATTATAGAAAGCTTTACAAGTGATATTGTATTTAATGATGTCATAGCATAATAGTCATATCACATTTCCTTTCTACTCTTAAATGTTTATATTTCATTTTTTTAATTAAAAAAGGGCTATTGTATTTGAATTTCATGTTTAGTCCAAATGAAAACTGTGGTATATTTTGAGCCCTTGTTAATTATTGTTATATGAACCTTGAATTATAAGGGTGACTACAAGATCATTATGGGCCAAAAAATACCTCTAAATGGCAATGGAAATGCTAAAAAATAGACTTAAGCAACTTCATGTGAAAATTTGAATGGGTTATCTACACAATTTAAAGAATATGTAGGAATATAATGTTGCATATGTTGTCATTGATGTCAAAATCATTGATGTCAGAAGAGTGATCACAGGTGTTGTGATGTGGAAGGCACATTGTTGCATATGCTATCAAAGGAGTGATAATCAAAGGAGTTGTGAGGTGTAGGATATGGTGATGAAAGTCATGAGCATGTTGTTGGATTAGTATCATCTATAAATATTTGTACCTTATCTTCTGAAGTTCATGGACAGGTGAAAGTTGTCAGGTTGAAAGATATGCTGACATGAAGAAATTGTGGTTTCTTGTTTTTTATGAATGAATGTTGTCTATGGTGTTGTGAATGTTGCATTTATTTCCTCCTATTGAAAAGAATTACATGAGATATGAAAGAAAGTGTATAAGGTTTCAATTGTCAAAGGTACAAGGATTTGTACTAAAGGAGCCCAGAAGATTATACCGCATTCTACCACAGATGAAGCTATGGTCTTGTAGTTTGGATGTTAGACAGAGATAGCAATAAAGTATGCATGATCCTAATTTTAGAGCATAAGAGTTAACAAAAAACCTTTTAGAGCTAGAAAAGTGAAGATAGTGATAATACAATGTTGTTAAAATTTCAAAGGCATAGCATAAGGCTCCACATTTCTTTGCACTTGAAGATATGATCTTGCAGATTAGAGAATAGTTAGACACAAATAAGAGGTATGACATACTCAATCTTCAAATGTTACAATGTACCATAGTGATTTTCAAAGTCAGTTGGGTAAGGACAAGTCATATTGTTGTTTAGGATTATCAGAGAGAGAAAGTAAAAGCCACCGCATCTCACCGCACTATAATATTTGGCTTTGTTGTTTGAAAGATAAGTTTAGATGGTTTGTATGTATGCTCAGTTTAGGTTTCATGTGTTCTAGTGTACCGCAAATATGTTTCTCAATGTTCTATATTAAGACAAGGTTACCAGACTGTTTAAGGGATACCGACATCAGTATTTGATTGTTTTGCACCAACAAGAAGGAGCATGAAATGATAAAAGGAGTATATGTGAAGACTTTAAAGATCACAAAGTGCTCACGCCATGAACCACATGATGATATTGTTGCATATGTGTTGTCATTGATGTCAACAGTGGTATGGAGTGCTGATCAGTGATGTCAATAGAGATGCCAAAGGGAGATTATTGCAAAGTGGTGATGAGTGAAGAAGAATAGAGTGTTGATCAGAAGAGTTGTGAAGGAGATGGATCAGTATCATTTGTACACAGTTGTACCTTATCTACTGAAGTTCATGGTCAAAGGTTGTGCTAACATGAAGATTCTTGTTTTGTTGAAAAGAGTTGTGATTGCTGTGTATGGTGTTATGAACGTAGTCTCTGATATGGTGAATGATGCATGTATTATTTCCTAATGAAAATCATTGCATAAGATATGAAAGAAAATGTAAAAGGTTTTAGAGAGTCTAAGGCACTGGAAGTTGCACTAAAGAAGCTCAGGAGAATGCTCCACATTCCTCTACATTTGAAGATATGGCCTTGCAATTTGGAAGTTAGATAGAGACAAGTGTGAAGTATGCATGTTCCTGATTTCAGAGCATAGAAGTTACCATAGAAGTTTCCAGAGCTTGCAGAGTGAAGAAAGTGATTCAGTATTGTTGCAATCAGAAAGAGTCAAAGAAATGCTCTGCATTTCTCCGCATCTGATGATGTGATCTTGCATCTTCAAGGATAGGAGGTGAACAGTTTGCATATTTCAAGTTTCAGATGATATGATGTACTGCAAAGGTTCTCCAGAGTTGGCAGAATAGACATATCATGTTGCTTATCACAATTGTCAGGAGGAGAAAGTGAAAGCCACTACATTTCACTGCGTTACATTATTTATCTTTGATGTTTAGAGATTGAGTTTAGATGGTTTGTATGTTTGTTCATTCCAAGGTTTAGGTGTTGAAGTGTAATGCAAGTCTATTTTTCATGTTTTATCTCATGAATGAGTGTTCAAAGTTGGCAAGAGGTATTGGGATTAGTGTCAATTTGTTTGGGCCAAAAATAAGATGTATTTTTTAGAGAAAGGAATATATGGAAATGCTCTTACAAGTCATAAAATGTATTTGAAGTGATCTGCATGATGCTAATTGGTCTCTCTGATACCGCTCTAGTTCTAGAGCTAATATGTGGAAGGATAAGTGTTTGTGAAGCCGAATTGATATATCTAGGTGATTGCACCATATGTTTGAAGTGTGTGCCAATGTGAAAGAATGTGTTGAGGTAAAATAGGTCTTGATTAATTCTTGGTTTGAACTGCATTAGATTTCTACATCATTTGGAACATGACTTTTGGTTGTTGCATTTTTCATGTTACACGTTTCATCTCAGCTGATGAAGGAGAAACGTTTTGAAGCTTGTGGAGGATATAAATGAAAGATCTTGTTTGGTGTGAAAAGAATGAGTGTGTGAGAGAGTTTGAGGATGTATGTGCAAGTGTGGATGTAAGTGTGCATGTGTGTGTGTGGAAGTGTGTTGAAGGTAGTAGAGTTTGTTAAGCAGATGAGTTGAAGTGTGGAGGGTGTTGTTGCTACAGAGGTGATTGATTAGTGGAATATGTCAAGTGTATTGTATAAAGGTTGTAGCCTCTTTTTGTAAGTGTCATTGCATTGTGATTTAGGGATTTGTAGATTCCTTTGGGTTGTAGCCCATAAAACTTGTTATAAACTTGTTTTTATTACTTGTGAGGTTGGATTTGGATAGTAGATCCAAGCAGCTTGCTCACCGTGATTTTTTCTTCTAAGGTTTTCCATGTAAATTTGGTGTTATGGATGTGTGTTTTTGTGTTGTGCATTGAATTGCTTAATTTTCTTTATCATCTATTTAATGCAGTAAAAATATTTGGTTAATAAAGCTAATTTGGATTAACTTTTGGCATATACTGATTCACCCCCCTCTCAGTATATCTGTGTGTTCTAACAATTGGTATCAGAGTTGAGTTCCTTGGTGCAACCTAATAGATGAAGGTAGATCTTGGAGTAGAACACATGGCTTAGAAAGAGTCCTCTTCTAGAGCACCTATATTTGATGGAAGCAACTATGCCTTCTAAAGTGTAAGGATGGAAGCCTATCTTACCTCACTAGGGTATGATGGTTGGAGAGCTGCAATGGATGCTTATACTAAACCCAAACATCCTATTACAGATTCATATGTGAAGAAGGCTCATGAAAACAATGCCAAATCTAAGAATGCCATCTTAAGTGGTTTGACCAGTTCTGAGCTTGTCAAGGTAGTGTAGTGCAAGACAACCAAGGAGATATGGGATAAGCTCAAAAATCTCTATGAAGGAAATGACACTATAAAACAAGAAAAATTGCAATCTTACAAAACATTGTTTAAGAATCTAAGGATGAAATAAGAGGAAAACCTTTCTAGCTATTTGACCTAAGTAGATGAAGCAGTCAATGGAATCAGAAGTCTAGGTGAAGATATAGCTGACTCAATGGTTGTGAAGAAAGTCTTGAGATCTCTCCCTCACAGATTTGATTCAAAAGTTTCTGCAATTGAAGAAGACAAAGATCTGAAGACACTTACCATGGAAGAGTTTCTTGGGTCCCTCACTGCCTATGAGATGAGAAATGAATTCATAGGTCCATACAAAAGAGAAGTTGCTTTTAAAGTTGTGAAGAATCAAGGAACATCTAATTTATAAAGTGAAGGTGAGGAAGAAGAAGCCAACTTTGTGAGAAAGTTGAAGAGGGGATCAGGAAAGTATAAAGGTAAGTTACCTTTCAAATATTTTAAATGGGGAAGAGTTGGTCATTATGATTCTAAATGTCCTTTTGGAAAAAATGAAAATAGCAGCAAGGGTTTCAAGAGGAACCTCATTTCCAAAGAAGACTACAGCTCCATAGAAGAAGTAGATCACTACTCATCAGATGATGAAAGAGGAGAATCTCTATTCATGGCCATGGTTATCTCTGATGGTTCAGACAAGACTGTAGATGAAGAAGAATGTGAAGTTGATTTTGAAGGTGAACTTATTTCTGCTCTTGAAGACATGGACCATGCAAGGAAAGATAATCAAGAACAGAGCTCTGATTGAAGCTAAGACAAAAGAATGCACAAGACTTGAGAAAGAAATTTTGTCACTCAAAGGGAATTGGAAAAAGTAAAGTTTGGAAGTCCAGATGACACTAAAGGAGCAAATCTCATCATGCCTCAAGGAAGACCTTTTCATGCAAGACAATTCTCCATAAATAGGTTTAATCATGCTTTCTTTGGTTATTGTTTTATCTGCAACAAATTTGGTCATAAGGCTATGGATTGCAAGTATGAAATGAATAGAAGAAATATTCCAAGTAGGAATTCTCTTGCTTCACTAGTGGATGTCAATGTGGTATGTCAAATTTGCAACAATGTTGGACATATAGAAAAATATTGCAGGAGTGGATTAGCAAAACCAAAATCTTAGTTGATAGATATTGTTGAGCAAGTCAAGGAAAGTGATTCCTCCAAAAGACTGGAGACAAACAATGAAGTTGAAAATTCAATGATTGTCCAAACAACATTTCATGTAAAGGGAAAACAAATCTCTGGGTGATAGACAGTGGATGTACAAGTCATATGACAGGTGATAAGAGAAAATTCATCAATCTTGTTAAGTGGAATGGTGGATCAGTCAGGTTTGGAGATAATTCATCTATAAATATTTGTGGAAAATGCACCATAAGTATTGATGGGAAGTCCAGGATAGAAGATGTTCTTTACGTAGAAGGTCTCAAGAATTATCTTTTTAGTGTAAGTCGGATGTGCAGTAAAGGATACAATCTCATATTTCATGATCAGGGGTGTGAAATCAGAAGAGCAAAGTCTAGTAGATTGGTGGTAGAAGGTTCTAGGACAAAGAACAACTTGTATAACCTAAAAGGTATTAATGGAAGGGCTTGTCTTCTAGGATAGACAAATGAATGTTGGTTGTGGCATAAAAGGATGGGGCATATTAACTTTGGCAATCATGTGAAGATCATCTCCATGCAAGTTGTAAGAGACATGTAAAAGATCATCAAGCCTGCAAGTACCTTATGCAAGGAATGTCATATGGGGAAGCAGACAATTATAAGATTCAAATCCAAGGAGTATTCTTCTACAAGGCCATTGGAACTAGTTCATATTGACTTGTGCAGACCTACTAAGACAAAGAGTCTACAAGGTGAAAGGTATTTCATGTTGCTCATTGATGATTTCTCTAGAATGATATGGGTTACTTTTTTCAAAGAAAAATTAGAAGCTTTCAATAGGTTTAAGATTTTCAATTCCATGGTTGAAAATGAAATGAATGCTAGAATCAAGTGTCTAAGGTCTAATAGATGTGGGGAGTTTACATCAAGTGAGTTTGAGGAATTTTGTGAAGAACATGGAATAAAGAGGCAATATTATGTTGTAAGAACTCCTCAACAAAGGACAACTAAGAGTGCATAGTGTTGATTGTTAGGAACACTAAGAGGGGGAGTGAATCAGTGTTCTATAAACCTTTTATTGCCCTTTTACTTTTAACCATTTCAAAGGATTAATCAAATTGAAGCATAATTTACAAATGAACAGCATCCACAAAAGCATGACACATAACACCAAGATTTTATGTGGAAAACTTGAAAAGGGAAAAACCACGGAGAGGATTAGCTCTCAAATATATATTGTAATCTTTACAAAAATAATTTTTAGGCTTGGTCACTCCACGAGCCTAAAACATGCCAGGTCACTGCCATGAAGTACAACTAAGTTTAGTAGGCTCACTGCCTCAACCCTAAACCTAGCAAGATTACAATAAGGACTATTAAACCCTATTGAATGCTCACTGTCAGCTCACTATCTTGATGACAAAAGCTTGCTTCTAATCATATTGCACATGAAAAATGAATATGCTTAAGCATCTGCCACTATGCTAGGGTGCAATCATTTAGCAACTAAATTTTGAATCCCAAGTCTTCATCACTGTTGTCTAACTCTGCTCTGCTATTCACATCCTTGCATCACTTACACACTTCTACCATACACACCACTCAACTAAAATTCATCACTCTTATATATCCACATCATGATTTGATTCATAGTTAGGTCAGCATCCAAGAAGGAAACATGTACATAGAAAGATGTAGCTTGTCGGCTCAATCCAGTGTACTACAAGTTATGCAGACCCAAATCTTTTCCCAAACATGTTCATATAGGTCAGCTCTAATCATTCAGTTACTTACATAGATCCTCCAAACATTAACTCTTCTCTATACAATGATTAATATACTTGTCAGCCTCTTTCTTAAGAGCATGCTTAACAACTTCATCTGTTGACTTACAACTTTTACCAAGGATCTCAAATCACCTTTAGAATCATATCAAGGACTCTTTACACATTCTCAATCTTACCCTTAGGACCACAAGGCATGATATCATCTTGCGGAGAAATGCGGACCATGAAAACTCAGAATCTGTCTCTGTCAAACTCTGTCAAACACTATGCCGATACTTGGTAGCTTGTAGCTAACCTTTCGGTGGACTTAAGATCTCCTAACTTTGGAATAAGACACTTCATATAAGTGTTTACAACACATTAAAACTGCATAACAAAATACTTATTTGCATAGGAATGTGGACCACTGCACTAGACCCTATTCATTGTTCCTACTATACCTTTGCTTATCTGAACTTAGACAATTCTTCAAGGTGACTTTCAGAGGAGATAAAAACTTAACCTTTGAAGCATAACACTATCAAACAACTGAGAACATCATACTTGAACTATGTTAACTGATCATCATCTATGGAGACATACTATCTGACTTACTATCCTCTACTCAGAATATTTTTTATACTTAGCCATTTTCTGTCAACCGGACCTGAAATGCAATATGCTCTTCCAGAGTTATCTCTTCTAGGCATGGTGATAAGATCTCTGAGCCTTGTTGCCATCAATGACAACATACAAGTCAATACCGGACTAGTGTCTCTTGCCAACAATCTCCCCCTTTGGCATTGATGGCAACACTTAGTGAAAAATGCTTGACTGCTCCCCCTCACTATATGCACTTCATTCTCCTACTCCCCCTGAGATGTTTTATCCATTTTTCACTAATCTTCTTCTCCCCCTTTGACATCAATGAAAAAGGGTGTGAACCGGAACCAAAAACTTGTCAAAATTTCAAAAAAATTATGTACTCTGCTGCATATTTACAAGTACAATCATCGCCTTAATATTACATGTGCTTGAGAAAATCATTGAATATGTTTTTAATCAATGTCCACTCCGCATCCTAGCTTTTCTTTGCATTTTCTAGAATCTAAATTTGTCCACTGAGAAGAAAAACTAAGGCTTCTATCTTTTTGGAATCAGAAGTTGTGTCTACTTGGATGGCTAACTTGGCCTCTACAATAAGATTTGTCATTGAGTCTAACTTTGGACAAACTAGTCTTCTAATTTGTCCCATCTTGCTTTTTATTTGATATTTCTAATTTATTAAGTCAGTCAAGTCATTGTGAATATTTATTACCTCTATTTCTTTCTTTATGATTGACTCTACTTTTGGATCAAATTTCTCTGAGATATCCAAAAAATTTTGTTCCAAATCTTTGGTCTTTTCTTCAATCTTTTGAGCTGTTTTGGGCCAAGATAAACAAAACTTGTACAAATCTCTGGCATCTTTCACATCTTTCTGAATGTTAGCTATTGTATTATTTAATGAAGTTTTGTCATTTGCTATCATTATTTTCAATTTTTCCAATCGTTTCTCATCAAACTCTTGTCTCACCTTTGTTCCTACAGATTTCTCAAAGGATTCAAACTATTTACTTATAGAACTTATTAACCCTCTCAGATGACTTGCTGAGGTCATGGATGATTCCCTTTTGTAGGTAGGTAGTATCTTCTCCAAAATCTCAGATGCTTCATCAATCAGTTCACTATCCTCAATGTGTGATTTTAATATCTCCTCTTGAGCCTTTGCTTGAAGAATTGTAACCAACTTAAACTTTTGTTCTGGTGACATTATGTCCAAGTTTATTGTACCATTTAGAAATTCAGACTCATCCAAAACTTATTTTCTTTTCTCCAACAATTCTTTTTCAAGCTCTATAGTGTCTCTTGCTATGACAAAGACTTCTTCTTTCTAGCTTTGCTCTGGATAATCTAATTCCATATCCTTATTGGTGTCCTCTTCTTGTTTGGGTGGAGGATTTTCCACTACAAATTCTTCCTCAGTCCTTTCTTTGCCAGTAACATTCTCAGACTATTGTGCCGATGAGGGATTAACTTGAGAATCATTAGTAGGTACCTCTTTCTCCTCAGATGCTTTGCCATTTGTACTTGTCTCTTCACCCAAGTTTATTTTCAGAACAGATGAGTTATCAGTAACATCATTTTCTTCATTGACACTTGCAGTGGGAAGATTGTGTTGCTTCAGGGATTTCAAGATAATCGCTTCTGTTTCTTTCACCACTTTATCAATTTCACCTACCATTAACAAATTCATCCTTATTTTAGTTCTGAACTAATCCTTGGTCTTCTTGGAGATCAGATTTCTTCCTCTGTGGTGATTTCCAGACATAGTCTAGTCAACACATGTTTTCTCAGCTCAATATCTTTAGCCCTGGCATTCTCCTTTCTAATGCTCAAAATATTTTCTAGACTTTCTGGGAGATCATAGATGATCTTAATGAGGGCTTTGTTGAAAGTGTTGAGATAGTTTACGATGGCTTCCTCCAAACTCCTTTTATCATCGTTACTACATTCATCATAGTGCTTAATCATAGGTTTTAGATTCCCATCTACAGTGACATCCTTTACTATATCTGCAAGTGCTAGAGGCATTTCCTTTTTCTGTCTTTTGCTAGATTTGACCTTTCCAGAGGACTTTTCTTTACTACTTCTAGAGGCTTTGATATCCTCAGCTTTCACCTTCTTGACCTGTTCATCTGACTCTATTTCTTCATCATCCCTTTCACTTACACTGACATAGATTCTTCTTCCCTTCATCTTCTTTCTCTTCATGTCTTTGATAGAGAATTCTTTTGATGTTTTCTCCAAGTTTATTAAAGTTGTGGCACCAGAGGAAGTGGCAGAGCTTCTAGTAGTCCTCTGAACTTTCTTAGACTTATCCTATTTCTGTTGATAATTGTTTTTACACATTCATAACAAAAGCTAAAATTCACAAAAATGAACCTAACTATCTTGAAAGATATGAAGAAATCAATGAAGATTACTTAATCCTAAGTTTTTGTATGGTCAGGTCTTGACCTGTTGGATAATCCAGTAGGTTAATGTGAAGCTGTAATATGCATGGGGCCTTACTTGATTTAAGGTGTTTTATGATTCACTGGACTCTAATTATGCAAAATATCATAAATATCAACATGTTATTCATTCCTTTGCATAAATTTGTTACTGTGTCAGAAAATGATTTATATTAACACAAGCTTTCCTTTTCAAATATTATGAAAACTGTCAAATATCAACTCAGTTGTTCATGTTTCCTTCAAATATTAGACAATCTCCTTTAAATTTATGCGTTTAAGCTAAGTATTTCAAATGGTTTGGGAGAAGTTAGAGAAATCTAAATTAAACTTCATTCTACTATAGGATCTAAATGTTTTGTTATGCATGTTGTAAGCAGTACAGCAAGTTTGATTAAATCCACAGACTAAACCTTTAAATGTAAGCCCTGAGTATTTTCACAAACATACATTCAAGATTGCAAGCCTTAAGAGATATTATTTCAAATACAAAGAAGAGCCAGAAGACACGCTGAATATAGATGCAGAATTCCAGATTCATTTATATTCAAGATAAACAGTCATATATGATTTACAATGTATGAATGACTCTTAGCTTCATTAATCAATTTACAGAAAACTTACGATGCTTTACAGATACAGTAAGGAAGCTATATGTTCCACGCATTCCTTATTGTAGACACAGGTGACCTCCTTCTACTCTAAACTAAAATGCTCTTCTAAAACTGTTAATTACAACTTCCAGCTTTGTTCTATAAATCCTTGTGTTTCCCTGTGTGTCCTATGAATCCCTATGTAACTCATTATAGAGTAAAGGGGCTCAATATATAGCTCTGATTATCCCCAATACAGTTCCAAAACTCTAGTCAATCAATGGTCTGTATCTCAAGTGCAACATCACTCGGTGGAAAACAAATCCCGCCAAAATATCTCTAAGCAGCATACTCATACTGAGCGTAAAAGATGCCCTTTGGAACCCTAACACCTCAAAATATCTTCTATTGTTTTGCCCCTTTGAAATCATAACCACCTCAAAATATCTTCTCATTGAAAGCCTTTACTCCTTTCACTTCCTCTATGATGTCATCGCCATTAAAGCTCTGCCTTTATATCTACCTGCATACCTGCAAACAGACATAAAAATGGATTAAAAAATATCACGTTTCTTTCACCAATTTATACCTTGTCAGAATGTTAGATGGGCACTAACTACAGCAATTAATGCGCCATTAATTCGGTTTTCAGTTGCAGTGTTCATGCACTTTTTAAACTTCCCTTTTTTTACCGCCAGTCTAATTCTACATACATACCCTTTTGTATGTTTTGTTTGTATTTCTTGTGCTTTGTATTGCGTTCTGTATGTCTTACTATCGGCGTAACTCTCTTCAGTCGGGGTGGTCCAAAAACTTCCCGCCGATCGCATATGTCTATCCGATGCAACTTTATCAGCTAGTATATCTTCCTCATCGGTGGGACTTACTTCAGTTGGGGTGATCCACAAACTTTCTGCCGATCGCATATGTCTGGCTGATGCAACCTTATCATTTTGTTATATCTCTACCATTGGCGTAACTCTCTTTAGTTAGGGCAGTCCAAAAACTTCCACTCCGATCACCCTACTCACGCCAATGTAATCTCTTATCGTTTTGTAACTCTTTATCATCGACGTAACCCATATGGTCGGTATGATCTAAAAAACTTCTGCCGATGATACCTATTTGTCCGATGCAACCAACACTTGTATCGATCCTTTAGATACAAAGCCCAAGATACATACAAATATTTCTCTGTATTTAATTCTCTTTTCGCATCCGCGTTGTATCATTAACTTGCATCTTTCACTTTGTATATCGGCTTGTACAAAGTGCAATGTATCATATGATATACATTAAGCTCCAATGCATCTTTTATATTGGATTTTAACTTTCCTTGAGTTCCACATTGCATGTATACCAAAATGTATGTCTCTGAAATATACATACAAAGCCCAACACATGCAACAACTTAACCTTATTTCATGATCTTTTTGGTTCCGCCTTGTATGTATCTTGAAATGTATGTAACCGAAACATACATACAAGGCAAAAACATATAACAATTACTTTTTACTTTATAAACATTTTAGCTCCGCGCTATGTATATTCCCATTGTATGTTTCACTTTCGCCAAACATACAAACCCCGATATACAACCAGTGGACTTTAACTATTTATTCATTCAAACATTGAACTCTGTTGGGTCCGCGGCATGCATATAAAAATAAAGTGTAAGTGAAATGCATACAAGTATAATGACTTAGAAAACCCGATAACTTCTACATGCGACTTGTATATGCAACCTGATATACAAATGACTTTGTCTATGCAACATACAAACCCGATATACAAGCATCTTTGTATATGCAACATACAAACCCTCCCATTGTACATTTTACCAAAACACTCATAACTTGGAAAATATTGTGAATTTTAACATGGTTCAAAAAGCAACCCTCACTCATTTTTGACAAGGAATTCACCCATATTCAGCTCTAGTACTTAATGTTATTTTTTCTCTATTTTCAATAAGGTTTGTAACTTTCACTCTCTTTTCCCTTTTACCACCAAACAAACCCACACACAAAAAGCAAAAGCAAAGCCATAGCAGGGGTCCTCATTTTGCTAAGGAGTAAAATGAGGCGTGTTGTGAGCATCACAACAGTTTCACCTGTGATTTTTCTGGAACCTGTACCAGTTTACGCTTTTGCTTTTCTTTTGCTACTTTCTCTTTTTTTCCCCTTACTTATTTCAGATGTTCTTTGGCGATGCCATACCTAGCAGTGACTTCTTCCACCTCTTCTCTAAATTTTCTAGTCGATTCTTGAGATGAAGTTTCATGGATAGCTCTTCATAAGTTCCAAACCTTTCTTCTCTGTTGTCCTTGGATTTGCTTAACATGTATTAAGCATAGTTCTCTAATATTTGCCCATCTACTTCATACCCCATTTGGCATTACCCAAACAGTCCTATGCTCAACAGCTTCCATTAGGCATTGGTCTTTTGTAACCATGAAACAAATAGTATCCTTATATTTGTCAACAATTTTCCTAGGAATTCTTTCTCTAGTTTGCATTATACCTTGAAAATTTTTTAAGTACCCCCATAAGGTTGTGTTTTACTCATTAACACTTCTAATGCTATTTAGATGGTTTCTGATTTGGACAACTACTAGTTTACTGCTTAACCAGATCAAATTCTTCATGTTTGGTAGCTCATTCATAAAATAAAAGAATAAGTAGATGACCAACGTACCATATTTGAAGGGGTAGTTCTTTCTTTCCTTTATCTTCTTCAGGTTCTCCAGTAGTTGGGTTAGTAGTAGTTCACACAAATAATAATCTACATTCTCTTTGACCATTTGATATGTAGTATAGATTGTTGTTCCTGAGATGGAATTCTCCCGATTGGAGAAATAGATCTTGTAGCCCAAAACCATTGAGGTGAATCTTACATCATGATCTATGATATCATTGATAGTTAGTGCCCTCTTGTTGAACCTTGCTCTAGTGGCCTTTGTAACAATCTGATTCTTCATAGCCTTCAACAAGGGCACACTTCCGGTGGAATTTAATCATGTCACTACCCTAATTGCATACTTGGTGATTTTGAAGGGCTTCCCTAACCACATGAATTCATCGTGAATTCAGCTCATAACATACCTTACCCATTCATCCTCCACAAACATAGGAAAATCCACATACTGAATAAACTTCTTTTCCTTTAGGGTTTTGTATTCCCTTTTAAGGTCAAACTGATCATCAATTAGATGCTTGAGATATAAATCTATCAGACAAATGTTGTTGTGTTCATCTAGGGCAACATGAATATATGCCCTAACATCCTCAACATACAAAACACCATAAGGTATACCCAAAAATGCACCCATTTGATCCACTTTGGTTTCTTTATGAGGGTGTTTCTTGAACTTGGGTTGAGGGCGTTCAGTAATGTATACAATTTGTGGAGTTGTCATAGCAAAGATTCAATAGATTCACAATGAGGGTTTCTACGAAAATACCTTGATATGCCAAATTTGGGTTTCCTTTGCCTAAGTCAATTTAAGCTTTGAATCTTTGTAGCACCTTGAAATCTCTCTCTGTCATCTGAAAAGATTCAAATGCAAAGTGAATTATAAAAAAATGACTTGCCTTTTATTCTCTACACTTGACCTAATCATTATTAAATGCTCACTCCCAAAAAGCTGTCAAAAACCCCTCACTGTAGAACAAAGTTGAATAAGATTGCTCCACAATATGCCGCATTAACCCTTTTACTTCCAGTTTTTCTTTTAAGATCTTTGCCTCATTAGATTAAACATCTTTGTGCCTTATTCTGGTACCCACTTTCTAGTTGGGGGGTTTGAATTTTCAACACTGCTCCCCCTGATCCGGAGCTCTCGATTTACTTCTCGGAGGAAGTAACTACACCGGATACTGGTGTGGATTAATCCCTATCTTCAATTACTTCTTTCTTGATCCATACCTTGCCCATTTCTTTCTTGGTTTCATCCAGAATAACTTTCTCTTTTCCCCATCATTTCTCTGCTTTATTTTCCTTTCTTCAGAATAGTGATTTCTCTTCACATTTCGGCTTCTGCAAAATCTTGCAACATGTCCAAATTTATTGCAATTGAAGCACATCACATTATTTTGACCTTGACTCCTTCCATTGATTGAATTTGATCTGCATTAATTTGCCATATGTCCAAATCTATTGCATGCAAAACACTTTCCATTTAATGGTTGACTATTCCTTGTATTTTGAAAGTTAGTTCTTACCGAGCTTCTGCATTCATTTGATCTGTGTCCCATTTTATAGCATGCATTACACCTAATAGAATTCTGACTTACTTTACTTCTGCATACAATAGCTTTATGACCAGTTCTATTGCAAGTGAAGACATTACCTTTGAATGATTGTTCATTCCTCCCATTGTTGAAACTTTTTTTGATGTGATTTCTGCATTCATTTGTTCTATGACCAATTTTCTTGCAATTGAAACACTAATCAGAGAATGATGGAATTTTTTGATTTATTCTGATCCTACACTAAGTAGCCTTATGACCATACTTATTGCATGAATTACAATAACTATTGAAAGATGGGTACCTTTAAGCATTTGGTTGTCTCACCGAAGGTCGTCTGGGTCTTCTTCTTTGATTTCTGAACTGGTATCCTTTATTTTCCCTTGACTCAATGCTCATTTGACTAGAGTTTGAACTTTCTCCTTTCTCAAATCCTAAACCATGTTTGTCATCAACATTCCTCTAGCTAGCAATCATTTCATCAAGCTTTGCAGTACTTATCTTGAATTTTTCTTCAAAACTTCTATCCTTTTCCAGATCTGTTTTTAAAGTTATAATTTATTTTTCAAGTTTTGCACAATCTTATGATCTGTTCTTCACAATCAAATTTAGATCATCTTCTACTCTTGTTCTTTCGATAACTTCTACTTCCAAATTATTTAGGGGTTCATTTGCTGATAACAATTGGTCACTAACTTCTTTGTATTTGTCTTTGAATTTCTTGACTTGCTCTTTCAACTTTAAGATGCATTCATCATCTTGTTACAAGTTTTCTTTCAGATCCTTGACCTCTGCTTCAGAATTTTCAAGATCCATAAGAGCTACTTCTAGTTGGTTGTATCTCTCATAATTTCCACACCTTGTTGTTGCCATGATCATACTATCCCAGATCTTCCTTAAGTTGTTAAACTTTTTCCAAGGAACCTTGCTCTGTTACCAATTGTTGATTGTCAGGAACACTGAGAGGGGGGGGTGAATCAATGTTCTACAAACCTTTTCTTGCACTTTTACTTTTAACCATTTTAAAGGATTAATCAAATAGAAGCATAATTTGCAAATGAACAGCATCCACAAAATCATGACACATAACACCAAGATTTTATGTGGAAAACCCAAAAAGGGGAAAACTACGGAGAGGATTAGCTCTCAAATATATATTGCAATCTTTACAAAAATAATGTTCAGGCTTGGTCACTCCATGGACCTAGAACATGCTGGCTCATTGCCATGAAGTACAACTAAGTTTAGTAGGCTCACTGCCTCAACCCTAAACCTAGCAAGATTACAATAAGGGCTATTAAACCCTGTTGAATGCTCACGACTAGCTCACTGCCTTGATGATGAAAGCTTGCTTCTAATCATATTTCACATAAAAATTGAATATTGCTTAAGCATCTGCCACTATGCCAGGGTGCAGTCATTTAGCAACCGAATTCTGAATCCCAAGTCTTCATCACTACTGATCTTCTAACTCTTCTATGTTATTTGCATCCTTGCATCACATACACAATTCTACCACACACACCACTGAATCAAAATTCATCACTCTTATATATTCGCATCATGATTTGATTCATAGTCAGGTCAGCGTCTAAGAAAAAAATGTGTACATAGAAAGATGTAGCTTGTCGGCTCAATCCAATGTACTACAAGTTATGCAGACCCTAATATTTTCCCAAATGTCTTCATATAGGTCAGCTCTAATCATTCAGTTACTTATATAGATCCTCCAAACATTAACTCTTCTTCGCACAATGATTAATATACTTTTCACCCTCTTCCTTAAGAGCATACTTAACAACTTCATTTGTTGACTTAAAACTTTTACTGAGGATCTCAAAACACCTTTAGAATCATATCAAGGACTCTTTACACATTCCTAGTCTTACCCTTAGAAATACAAGGCATGATATCATCTTATGGAGAAATGCGGACCATCAGAACTCTGACTTTGCCTCTGTCAAACACTATGCCAATACTTAGCAGCTTGTAGCTAACCTTCCGGTGAACTTCAGATCTCCTAAATCTGGAATAAGAAACTTCATATAAGTGTTTACAACACCTTAAAACTGCATAACAAAATACTTATCTGTGGAGGAATGTGGACCACTGCACTAGACCCTATTCAATGTTCCTGCTATACCTTCGTTTATCCGAACTTAGACAATTCTTCAAGGTGACTTCCGAAGGAGATCAGGACTTAACCTTTGAAGCATAACACTATCAAACAATTGAGAACATCCTACTTGAACCACATTAACTGATCATCATCTGCGGAGACATACAATCAGACTTACTGTCCTCTACTCATAATACTTTTTATACTTAGCCATTTTCTGTCACCAGACCTGAAATCTAATATGCTCTTCTGGAGTTATCTCTTATAGCCATGGTGATAAGATCTCTAAACCTTGTTGCCATCAATGATAACATACAGGTCAATACCGGAGCAGTGTCACTTGCCAACACATAGCACCAAGATACCTTATGATCTATGGTATGGAAGACCAGCATCAGTCAAGTATTTCATAGTTTTTAGAAGCAAATGCTACATCAAAAGAGATGAAGAAGGTTTGGGAAAATATGACTCAAGATCTAATAAAGGAATCTTTCTTGGATACTCAACTAGGAGAAAAGCCTACAAATTCTACAACAAAAGGCTAAGGAAGATAGTTGAGAGTGCAAATGTTAGGGTTGATGAAGAGTCACATCAAATCACAAATGAGCAAGAAGACTGTTGGTCAGATGAACCTACCTGCACATAAGAAGTAGAAGAAGTTGAAGAAAAGGAACAAACTTAAGAGAAGACAACCAAGACTTCTCCCAAGTATGTTCAGAAGAATCATTCAGAAGATCAAATCATTGGAGACAAGAATGAAGGAGTGCAAACAAGAAGGTTTGCAAGAGCAAATGAACATGTAAACTTTTCCTGATTGTCAAGAGTAGAACCTAAAACGTTTTCTAAGGCTAGTAAGGATGAAGGATGGATACAAGAAATGGAAGAAGAACTAAATCAGATAGAGAAGAATCAAACTTGGGAATTGGTGCCAAGGCCTGCAAAAAAAATGTCATAGGTACAAATTAGGTGTTCAGAAATAAATTGAATGAAGATGGAGAAGTGGTAAGGAATAAAGCAACGTTGGTCTTCCAAGGTTATTCACAAGTAGAAGGAATTGATTTTGAGGAGAAATTTTCTCTGGTAGCAAGAATGGAGGCAATCAGAATGTTTCTTGCATTTGTAGTTCACAAGGGTTTCAAGGTATATCAAATGGATGTCAAATCCACATTCTTAAATGGTGACTTAGAAGAAGTCTACATAGAGCAACCTGATGGATCTTTTAGTTATTAGAAGATCCAAACATGGTATGCAGACTTAGAAGGCTTTGTATGGGCTCAAACAAACTCCTAGGGCTTGGTATGCAAGATTGGACAAGTACTTAGTCTAGAAGGGCTTCAAGAAAGGTACCACAAATAGTAATCTTTACAACAAAATTGCAGATGAACAAATTATAATTTTTTCTTTGTATGTTGATGATATAATCTTTGGTGGCAATGATGAA
Organism: Cunninghamia lanceolata; assembly: GCA_027924645.1. NCBI lineage: Eukaryota > Viridiplantae > Streptophyta > Pinopsida > Cupressales > Cupressaceae > Cunninghamia > Cunninghamia lanceolata. Next base: position 11,865,655 of record BSBN01000320.1, read on the forward strand.
ATGTGTAAGAAGTTTGCAGAAGAGATGCAGAAAGAATTTGAAATGTCTAAGATAGATGAGTTATCATTCTTTCTTCATCTCCAAATTTCTCAATCAGATGATGGCATCTTTATCTCTCAAGCAAAGTATGTCAAGGATATGTTGAAGAAGTTTGGTATGGAGGACTACAAACCAATGAGCACTCCTATAGTGATAGGTTGTCATTTGAGCAAAGATGATGAATCACCTCAAGCTGATCAGACTCTATATAGGTCTATGATTGGGGGCCCAATGTACTTAACAACATCAAGACCTGACATTATGCAAGTTGTTTGCTTGGTTGCAAGGTTTCAAGTTGATCTAAGAGAAACACATGTGAAGGTTGTCAAAAGGATCTTCAAATATTTGAAGATCACTCTAGAACACAAATTCTGGTATCAAAAAGGTGATGACTTTTTTTGAGTACTTATACTGATGTAGATTTGGGTGGTAGTGCTGATGACAGAAGTACCAGTGGTGGAGATTTCTTTTTGGGAGAAAAGTTGGTCCCATGGTTGAGTAAGAAGCAGGATTCAGTGTCCTTAACAATAGTAGAAGTAGAGTATATAGCAGCAGCAACCTGTTGCACTCAAGTGTTGTGGATGAAGCAAACATTGAAGGATATAAAGGTAGTGTATGATGAGCCCACTCCTATTCTATGTGACAATACAAGTGCCATCAATATTTCAAAGAATCCAATGATGCATTCTAGAACCAAGCACATATCTATCAAGTATCACTTTTTGAGAGAGAAAGTTGCAAATCAAGAAGTAAGATTGGAATATGTACCTACAAAGGATCAGGTTGCAGACATCTTTACAAAGGCACTTTCCAAGGATACATTTGAATATATTAGATAGAAGTTAGGGGTTGTTTTCCCTCCTTCTTCTAACTAGATGCATAGATGGTGCATCTGTCTAGGGGGCAGTAGTTCAAGACATATTTTTATCCCTGGATAGATGTTGGCTACCTCTAAGGGGGAGTAGGTAGATAAGAGTTTATAAAGGATGACGAGGATGAAATAGTTAGGGGGAGCTGGTAGATAAGGAGCATTAAAGGAAGACCAAGACTAATATAGATACGAGGAGCTTATGTATTTTTGTAGGTACAACAGAAGATCACTAGCCCTTTGTCCTTGATGTCAAAGGGAGATAAATTTTCATATTAGGTTAAGTGTTGCCATCAATGCCAAAGGGGGAGATTGTTGCATATATGTTGTCATTTATGTTAATAGTGGTATGGAGTGTTGACCAGTGATGATCAATGATGTCAACAAAGATGCCAAAGGGATATTGTTGCAGAGTGGTGATTAGTGAAGAACAATAGAGTGTTGATCAAAAGAGTTGCAAAGGAGATGGATCAATATCATATGTACACAGTTGTACTTTATCTACTAAAGTTCATGGACAAAGGTTGTGCTAACATGAAGATTATTATTTTGTTGAAAATAGTTGTGATTGTTGTGTATGGTGTTGTGAATGTAGTCTCTGATATTGGTGCAGTCATGGTCGGAGGATTCACAAAATGAATTGTCTAGGTCGTGCAACAAGAGTAAACACAACAGAAACAATACAAGTATAGAATGCAATGGAAGATTCAATTACTTAATATATCATATATTTAGAATGATTACATGCTGACAATATGTGGGCTACAATCTAGGGCTCACAAGCCTGAATTCCAATTACAATAGATATTGCTTTGAAGCACTTTTTCAGAACAAAACATCTAATCCAAGCTATCTAAATCATATCATAGAACTACTTATGAATTAACTACTTTCCTATGCATCCTAGAGATCTATATATATCATCTCAAAGCTCAAGAGATCCTTCGTGTTAACCAAGAAAGGTTACAAACTCCAATGAAGAGTGTAACGTGTAGAAACAAATAGGTTGGGCCTAAACATCTTGTAATGCTCCACAAATGCATGAATCAAGGTGCAGACCTCAAGGAAGGTCTATCTAATCCTTATGTGCCTCATATGATGTTCCATTTAGCTCCACAAGTCATGGAAGTGCTCCGTAAACCTTCTCTTTCAACTGACTGTCTGAATGCTCTACTCTGTGAAAACAAGTGATCTTCTGATAGCGATAACTTTTAGCAAATAAGTCCAAATGATCTAAATTTTGGATATGATGTAGATGATGATATCTATATGTTAAGTCCTACTCCATGAGCTCTGAAATGAAAGTATGGAAAAATTTGGTACAAAATGTTGAAACTACAACTGACTGAACTGAACTGAAAATGAAAGAAATGCAAAAAAAATTTGGTTGATGCAAGATTGCTCTATAACCTGGGATGCTCCTGCATCAAATATGGTGAGTGATGCATTTATTGTTTGCTAATGAAAATCATTGCATAATATATTAAATAAAGTGTAAAAGGTTTTAGATAGTCTAAGGCACTAGAAGTTGCACTGAAGAAGCTCGAGAGAATGCTCTGCATTCCTCCGCATTTAAAGATATGGGCTTGTGGTTTGGAATTTATAGGGATAGGTGTGAAGTATGCATGTTCCTAATTTCAGAGCATAGAAGTTACTGTAGAAGTTTCTAGAGCTTGCAGAGTGAAGACATCTTCGTGTTTTTGGTTGTGAGGCATATGCACTTGTGCCTAGGGAGAAATGGTCTAAATTGGAAAACAAGGCTGTCAAGTGTATTTTTCATTGGCTATGGTGTTGGTGTGAAAGGATACAAGATTTGGGATCCTGTGGCTGAAAAAGTGTTGTATATAAGAAGTGTTATCTTTAAAGAGCTAACACCTTCTTCTATTGTTCTACAGCTAGAACAGATAGAAAAGAAAGAAGATGTGGTTCAGTTTTCTTCTACCCCTGAGAAGACTGAACCGATAGACCTTATGATAGCTGATGATGAGGAGAGCTCTAGCAGCTCTAAAAGCTCAGAAGAAGTAGAACCTCAACCTCAGCCATTGAGAAGGTCTACATGAACAATAAAGAAACCTGATAGGTCTGGTTATTCATTACTTGATTCTAGTTGTGCTTTTGCTTTGCTTACTAACATTGATGAGCCTAGAACTGTGAAAGAGGCTATGGGCATGAAAGATGCAGGTTCTTGGAAGGAGGCCATGGAAGATGAGATGGCTTCTTTGGAGAAGAATAAAACATGGGACTTGGTGCCTTTGCCTGAAGGATGAAAACCTGTTGGATGCAAATGGGTGTTCAAGAAGAAATTCGATGTAGATGGCAGTGGTGAAAAGTACAAGGCTAGATTGGTTGCGAAGGGGTACTCACAAGTGGAGGGAATTGATTATGGTGAAATTTTTTCTCCCGTTGCAAAGCTAACATCTATTCAGTTCATGTTATCTCTTGTAGCAGATTATGACTTAGAGGTGGAGCAGATGGATGTGAAGACAACTTTCCTTCATGGTGATTTGGAGGAAGAAATTTACATGTCACATCCAGAGCATTACATAGAGAAAGGTAAAGAAAATTTGGTTTACAAGTTGAAAAAGTCTTTGTATGGTTTGAAGCAGTCTCCTAGGATGTGGTACTTGAAGTTTGATGCCTTTGTGTTGTCGATTGGTTATCTGAGATTGAAATTAGATCATTGTGTGTATTACAAGTTTGACAATGATCGCATTGTCATTATTGCATTGTATGTTGACAATATGATGTTGATTGGGAACATTTGGTAAGAATATGATTTCTGATTTCAAGTCTTAGTTGTCAGCACAGTTTGAGATGAAAAATCTTGGGGCAGCTAGGTACATTCTGGGAATGGAAATTAGAAGAGATAGAGCTAACAGAAAACTTTGGTTAAGATAGAGTAAGTATGTGAAGATCGTGTTGGATAGGTTCAACATGGCATATTGTAGACCATTGTGTGTTCTTATTTCATTAGGGACAAAGTTGTCTATTAGTAATTGTCCAAAATCTCCTAGTGAGGTGGAGGACATGAGCAGAGTACCTTATTCTAGCATTGTTGGTAGTTTAATGTATGCTATAGTCTACACAAGACCAGACATTGCCCAAGTAGTGGGAGTCCTTAGTCCATTTATGGCTAATCCTGGATGGGTACATTGGGATACAATTAAGCGAGTGTTCAAATATTTGAGGGGTACTTCTGAGTATTTCATTTTCTATCATGGTAATGCTACAAGACCTCCACATTCAATTTGTATTCGCGGATTCGTGGATTCTGATTGGGCAGGTGACATTGACATAAGGAGATCCACCAGTGCCTATGTGTTCACTATGTTCAGTGGTGTAATTAGTTGGATGAGTAAGTGACAACCTGTGGTTGCTTTGTCCACGACAAAAGCTGAGTATATGGTAGCAACTCATGCTTGCAAGGAATCCAGTTGGCTTAAGAGATTGTGTTCAGATATTGGTGTTGATGCAGGATAGATTACGATTTGTTGTGACAGTCAGAGTGTGATTTGCCTAGCAAAGAATCCAACTTTCCATGCCAGAACAAAGCATATTGATGTACAGTTTCACTTCATGTGAGACATGGTAGAGGATGGGAAGGTGAATTTGGAGAAGGTAGATACTTTGAAGAATGTTGCAGATGCATTAACGAAACCAGTGGGCACAGAGAAGTTCAGATGGTGTTCGGAGTCTATGGGCCTCTTGGCCTATAGCAATTAAATCCTGTTAATTACATTGGCTCTTACAAGGTGTTCAACAAGTGGGAGAATGTTGGGAATTAAGGTGTCTCAACCTTGATAAATTCCATGTATTATTTCATTGTATTTATTTATTTATTGCCTATTGTGTAATTAGGATGCAAATCCTATGTTGTCATCTTGTGGGAGTTGGCACGGTGATGTGTCATCCTACATGGAAGATGACCACAAGTAAATTTGTCCTCACATGAGGAGATAGGCATCCCACTTAGTGGTAGGAATAGTTTTCCATGTTTTGGCATCTTGGATAGTGTGTAAGGGAATATTGACCGAAACGGTCATGACAGATTCCTATGACAATTTTATGACATGTAAGAGTCATAAATGGAAGATTCTATGACAAGTGAAGACATGTGTTGAGAAGCATCTTTGAAAAAGGCCTCTTTGGGCACCCCAAGGAGAGTTATGACATGTTGTAAGAGAATATGCTATTATAGCTTGTTTATGACAGATTCTCTTACAACTGTAAGATATGTCAGTATGACGGATTCTATGACGGTTGTAAGAGTCGTAAGAGCATCTATCATTACCCAACTTGGGAATAGGAGACCTCTTTGGGATGGGGTGACTTGACAAGTGTCCATAGGCGTGGGTTTTGGGCCATGAGGCCATGTTGGACGTCCATCTCAAGATGAAGCTATTTTTTCCTTGTATTTTCTATATAAACAGGTGCTTTGGAGAGGAGATGTATTATGTGATTGATAGGTACTGTTATGCTGCCAGTTTGTCTCTAGATACAAGTGTCAAAGACTCCTGAGAACTTGCATTGCAAGTGTATTATAAACCATTTTAGTTTTGATAATACATTGTGCAAGTTTTGGAGTGGGGTTTTTCACCCGATAAGGGTTTTCCCCATGTATATCTTGTGTCTCTCTCTTCTATCTCATTTCTGTGTGTATGTGTATTGATGCAATATCTCCATTGTTGTTGTTAACATTCTATAATTGTAAATGATAAAATGAATTTGCACTCTTCTCTCCTCTTTAGATTAGTGTAGGAAGTGATTTCCACACACCTAGCTTCCTTTCAGAGAAAATAAAAGCCATCGTATTTCACCGCATTACATTATTTGGCTTTGATTTTTGGAGAATGAGTTCAGATGGTCTGTATGTTTTTTCATTCCAAGGATTAGGTGTTGAAGTGTACCACAAGTCTATTTTTCAATTTTTTATCTCATGACTAACTGTTCAGAGTTGGCAAGAGGTACTGGGATTGGTGTTAGTTTGTTTGCACCAGAAAGAAGATGCATTTTTAAGAGAAAATAATATATGGAAATGTTCTTACAAGTCATATAATGTATTTATCTACATGATGTTAATTGGTCTCTTCAATACCACTCTAGGTCTGGAGCTAATATGTGGAAGGATAAGTGTTTGTGAAGTTGACTTGATATATCTAGGTGATTGTGCCATATGTTTGAAGTGTGAGCCAATGTGGAAGAATATGTTAAGGTAAAATAGGTCCTAATTAAATCTTGGTTTGGACCGCATTAGATTTCTACATCATTTGGAAGCTGACTTGTTGTGGCCGTTGCAAGTTTCATCTTGGCCGATGAAGGAGAAAGTTTTTGAAGCTTGTGGAGGATATAAATGAAAGATCTTGTTTGGTGTGAAAAGAATGTGTGTGTGAGAGAGTGTGAGGATGTATATGTGAGTGTGAATGTGAGTATGTGTGTGGAAGTGTGGAAGTGTGGAAGTGTGTTGAAGGTAGTAGAGTTTGTTGAGTAGAGGAGTTGAAGTGTGAAGGGTGTTGGTGTTGCAGAGGTGATTAATCAATGGAATTTGTCAAGTGTACTGTATAGAGGTTGTAGCCTCTTTCTATAAGTGTTGTTGCTTTGTCATTCAAGGAGTTGTAGCTTCCTTTGGGTTGTAGACCATAAAACTTGTTGTAAACCTATTTTTATTATTTGTGAGGCTACATTTGGACAGTAGATCCAAGCAACTTGCTCACCATGGTTTTTCCCTTCTAGGGTCTTCCACGTAATCTGGTGTTATGGATGTGTGCTTTTGTGTTGTGCATTGAATTGCTTAATTTATTTTATCATATGTTTAATATAGTAAAAAGATTTGGTTGATAAAGTTAATTTGGAGTAAGTTTTGGCATATACTAATTCAACCCCCCCCTCAGTATATATGTGTGTTCTAACAAATATCTATATTCTCTGGTACCTCATTGGGCTTGGAGCTAATGTGTTAAAGGATTAGTGTTTGTGGAGCTGACATGATATGTTTAAGTGATTGCATTATTTGTGTGGAAGTGTGTACCATCAAGAAAGCTTAGGATAATGTAAAATAGGTCATGTTGATTACTTGATATGAACCACATAATGGGATTCAATTCCTACTTTACCGCAAATCATTTGGGAGTTGACAAGTTAGGTCATTGCACATTTCATGCTACACATTTCTTTTAGGCTGACAAAAATGATGTTTTGAAGACCTGCAAAGAATATAAATGAAAGATCAAGTTTGTTGCAAAGAGGTAAGAGAATGAGGATGAATATGTGAGCATGTGTGAGTGTGAGAGTGAGTATATTTGTGTGTGTGTGAAGAAGATAAATGATTTAGAAGTTGAGAAGGAAATTTGAAGACTATAATGCATGATTTATAATAGATGTTGTGTTGTGTTGTGTTGCGGAAATGTATTGAAGATAGCATATTTGTTTGAGAAAAGGTGTTGAAGTCATATGTCAGTATCAAAGGAGATGATGTTACAAAGTTGATTGAACCAATAGAATCTGTCAAGTGTTTTGGAAGAGCTTGGAGCCTCTTCTTGTAAGTGTTGTAAGTATTGTAGCACTTTAGGGAGTTGTTGCTTCCTTTGGGTTGAAGCCCATAAAACTATGTATCAGGGAGTTGTAGCTTCCTTTGGGTTGTAGCCCATTAAATTTGTGTAAACCTATTTTTATTTGTGAGGATGGATTTGGACAGTAGATCCAAGTAGCTTGCTTAGCATGGGTTTTCCCTTCTAGGCTTTTCCACATAAATCTGGTGTTATGGTTGTGTGGTTGTGAGATTGTGTTTTGAATTACATAGTTTGCTTCATTATCTGTTTAATGTAGTAGAAATATTTGGTTGATAAAGTTGAATTAGATTAAATTCTGGCATATAATTATTCACCCCCCTCTCAATATATCAGAGTGTTCTAACAATTGGTATTAGAGCAAGGTTCCTTGGTGCAGCCTAATAGCTAAAGGTAGATCTTGGATTAAAACACATGGCTCAAAAAGAGTCCTCTTCTTCTAACAAGGCACCACTATGTGATGAAAATAACTATGCCTTCTAGAGTGTAAGGATGGAAGCCTATCTTACCTCTCTAGGGTATGATGTTTGGAGAGATGCAATGGATACTTATAGTGAGCCTGCTCATCCTATTGCAGATCAGAATGCAAAGAAGTCTCATGAAAACAATGCTAAAGCCAAGAATGCTATCTTAAGTGGTCTAACCAATTCAAAGTTTGTCAATGTAGTGAAGTGTAAGATGACCAAGGATATATGGGATAAACTCAAAAATCTCTATGAAGGAAATGATAGTGTAAAGACAACAAGATTACAAACTTATAGAGTGATGTTTGAGAATCTAAGAATGAAAGAAGAGGAAACCATTGCTAATTATTTTATCAAAGTGGATGAAGTGGTCAATGGAATCAGAGGACTAGGTAAAGAAGTGACTGATTCAATGATTGTGAAGAAAGTCCTAAGAAATCTTCCTTATAGGTTTGATTCAAAAGTTTTTGCTATTAAACAAGCCAAAGATCTGGAGACACTTACCATGGAAGAGTTGTTTGGGTCCCTCACTGCCTATGAGATGAGAAATGGAGTCCAAGGTACATCCAAAAGAGAAGCTACTTTCAAAGCTAGAAAGAAAGAAGGAATATCTGGTCCACATAGTGAGTTTGAGGAAGAAGAATAAAACTTTGTGAGAAAGATACATAAGGTTCAGGAAAGTATAAAGGTAAGTTACCTTTTAAGTGTTTTAAAAGTGGAAAAGTTGGTCATTATGCTTCTAAATGTCCTTTTGGAGAAAATGAAAAAAAGTAGCAGGGGTTTCAAAAGGAGTAACTTCAAAAGGAACCTCCTTTCCAAACAAGACTATAGCTTCTCGAAAGAAGTAGATCACTACTCATCAGAAGATGAAAGAGGAGAGTCCCTATTCATGGCCATGGTAATCTCTAATATTTCTAACAAGACTATAGATAAAGAAGAATGTGAAGTTGATTTTGAAGATGAACTTATTTCTTCTCTTGAAGACTTGGAATGTGTAAGGAAAGAGAACAAAGAACAAAAATCTCTAATTGAAGCTAAGAAAAATGAATGCACAAAACTTGAGAAATAAATCTTTTACTTAAAAAGGAATTAGAGAAAGCAAATTATGGTAAACCGGTGGCAGAAGGTTCTAGGATAGAAAAAAGATGTACAACGTAAAGGGTGTTAATGGAAGGAGTTGTCTTTTAGGAAAGACAAATGAATGTTGGCTATAGCACAAAAGGATGGGACACATCAACTTTAACAATCTTGTGAAAATCAGCTCCATACAAGTAGTAAGAGACATGCCAAAGATTATCAAGCCTACAAGCACCTTGTGTAAAGAATGTCAAATTGGGAAGAAGACAAGGATAAGATTCAAGACCAAGGAGTATTATTCTACAAGGCCATTGGAACTGATTCATACTAACTTGTGAGGTCCTACCAAGACAAAGAGTCTTCAAGGTAAGAGGTATTTTATGTTTATTATTTATGATTATCTAGGATGACATGGGTTACATTCTTAAAAGAAAAATTAGAATCCTTGAGTAGGTTTAAGATTTTCAAGTCCATGGTTGAAAATGAAATAAATTCTAGGATCGAGTGCTTAAGGTCTGATAGAGATGGTGAGTTCACATCAAATGAATTTGAGGAATATTGTGAAGAACATGGAATAAAGAGGCACCTATTTACTACAAGAACTCCTTACCAAAATGGAGTAGTGGCAAGGCAGAATAGAATTGTCCAAGAGATGGCAAGAACAATGTTGAATGAAGCCAAGCTGCCTGATGCATATTGGAAAGAAGCAGTCCATACTATTGTCTATATTCTTAATAGAGGACAACTAAGAGTGAACAACACCAAGACTCCATATGAGCTATGGAAAGGAAGACCTCCTTTTGTCAAGTATTTCATAATTTTTGGAAACAAATGCTATATCAAAAGAGAGGAAGAAGGTTTGGGAAAGTTTAACTCAAGATCTGATGAAGGAATTTTTCTTGGATACTCAACTAGAAGCAAATCTTACAGATGCTACAATAAAAGACTGAGGAAGATAGTTGAGAGTGCAAATGTTAGAGTTGATGAAGAGTCACATCTAGTCACACATGAGAAAGAAGAGTGTTGTTCGTATGAATCTGCTTGCATAGAAGAAGAAGAAGAAGAAGCTAAAGAAAAGGAAGAAACACAAGAGAAGGTAACCAAGACTCTTGCCAAGTATGTTTATAAGAACCACTCAAAAGATCAAATAATTGGAGACAAGAATGAAGGTGTATAGACTAGAAGATTTGCAAGGGAAAATGAATAGGTAAGCTTCTCTTTGCTATCTAAGATAGAACCTAAAACTTTTACTGATGCTAGTAGGGATGAAGGATGGATCCAACCAATGGAAGAAGAACTAAATCAAATAGAGAAAAACTAGACTTGGGAATTGGTGCCAAGACCTACAAACAAAAATATCATAGGGATAAAATGGGTGTTCAGAAATAAATTGAATGAAGATGGAGAAGTGGTTAGAAACAAAGCAAGGTTGCTTTGCAAAGGTTATCCACAAGTGGAAGGAATTGACTTTGAGGAGACATTTGCTCTTGTGGAAAGAATGGAAGCAATCAGGATGTTTATTGTATTTGTAGTTCACAAGGACTTCAAGGTATATCAAATGGATGTCAAATCTACATTATTGAATGGTGACTTAGAAGAAGAAGTTTAAATAGAGTAGCCTAAACGATTTCAGCTATCAAAAGATTAGAACGTGCTATGCAGACTTAAGAAGGATCTATATGGTCTCAAACAAGCCCCTAGGGCTTGGTATGCAAGGTTGGACAAGTACTTACTCTAGCAAGGATTCAAGAAAGGTATTGTAGATAGCAATCTATTTATCAAAATTGAGAATGAGCACATATTAATAGTAGTAGTATATGTTGATGATATAATCTTTGGTGGCAATGATGAAATGTGTAAGAAGTTTGCAGAAGAGATGTAGAAGGAATTTTAAATGTCTATGATAGGTGAGCTTTCAATCTTTCTTGGACTCCAAATTACTTAATCAGATGAAGGTATATTTATCTCTCAAGAAAAGTATGTCAAGGAGATGTTGAAAAAGTTTCATATGGAAGATTGTAAACCAATGAGTACTCCTACAGTAACAGGTTTTCATTTGAGTAAAGATGATGAGTCACCTCAGGCTAATTAGACCTTGTATAGGTCTATGATTGGGGGCCTATTGTACTTAACAACATCAAGGCCTGACATTATGCAAGTTATTTGCATGATTGCAAGGTTTCAAGCTGATCCAAAAGAAACACATGTGAAGGTAGTCAAAAGAATTTTCAGATAATTGAAGAGTACTCTAGATTTTGGACTATGGTATCAAAAAGGTAATGACGTTTCCTTGAGTGCATATATTGATGTAGATTAGGCTGGCAGTATTGATGATAGGTGAAGTACCAGTGGTGGATATTTCTTTTTGGGAGATAGATTGGTCTCATGGTTTAATAAAAATAGGATTCAGTTTCCTTATAAACAACAAAAATAGAGTATATAGTTACAGCATCCTATTGCACTCAAGTATTGTGGATGAATCAAACATTGAAGGATATCAAGGTATTGTATGATGAGCCCATTCCTATCCTATGTGACAATACAAGTTCCATCAATATTTCAAAGAATCCAATGATGCATTCTAGAACCAAGCACATATCCATCAAGTATCACTTTTTAAGAGAAAAGGTTACAAATCAAGAGGTAAAATTGGAATATGTAATTACAAAGGATCAAGTTGCAGACATCTTTACAAATGCACTTTCTAAGGACACATTTTAATATCTCAAACAAAAGTTAGGGGTTGTTGCACCTCCTTCTTCTAACTAGATGCACAGATGATGCATCTATCCAAGGGGAGCAGTTCAAGATATATTGATTATCCCTAGATTGATGATGGTTACCTCTCAGGTGGAGCAAGTAGATAATAGACTAAGGAGGATGACAAGGATTGGACAGATAGGGGGAACTTGTATGTTTTTGCCAATACAGAGGAAGACCACTAGCCCTTTTTCCTTGATGTCAAAGGGGGAGAAAAACTTGTATATCAGGTTAGTGTTGCCATCAATGACAAACAGGGAGATTGTTGCATATGTTGTCATTGATGTCAAAAGAGTGGTAATCTTTGATGTTAGAAGAGTGATCAGAGGTGTTGTGATGTGGAAGGCACATTGTTGCATATGTTATCAAAGGAGTGATGATCAGAGGAGTTGTGAGGTGTAGGATATGGTGATGAAAGTCATGAGCATCTTGTTGAATTAGTATCATCTGTAAACAGTTGTACCTTGTCTCCTAAAGTTCATGAACAGGTGAAAGTTGTCAGGTTAAAAGATATGCTAACATGAAGAAATTGTGGTTTCTTATTTTTTATGAATGAATGTTGTCTATAGTGTTATGCATGTTGCATTCATTGCCTCTTGTTGAAAATCATTGCATGAGATATGAAAGAAAGTGTATAAGGTTTCAATTGTCAAAGGTACAAGGATTTGTATTGAAGGAGCCCAAAAGATTATACCGCATTCTACTTCAGATGAAGCTATGGTCTTGCAGTTTGGAGGTTAGACAGAGATAGCTATAAAGTATGCATGATCCTAATTTCAGAGCATAAAAGTTACCACAATACCTTTTAGAGTAGCAAAGTGAAGACGGTGATAATACAATGTTGTTATAGTTTCAAAGGCCCAACATAAGGCTCCGCATTTCTTCACACTTAAAGATATCATCTTATAGCTTGGAGGATAGTTAGACATGGATAATAGGTATGATATAGTCAAGTTTAAAATTTGTTACAATGTACCACAGTGATTTCTAGAGTTAATTGGGTAAGGACAAGTCATGTTGCTATTTAGGATTATTAGAGGGAGAAAGTAAAAGCCACCACATCTCACTGCACTATAATATTTGGCTTTGTTGTTTGAAAGATATGTTCAGATGATCTATTTGTATGCTCAGTTTAGGTTTCATGTGTTCTGGTGTATCGTAAATATGTTTCTCAATGTTCTATATCAATACAGGGTTACTAGACTATTTAAGGGATACCAATATTAGTATTTGAATGCTTGCACCAACAAGAAGGAGCATGAAATGATAAAAGGAGTATACACAAAGACTTTAAAGATCACAAAGTGCTCATGGCATGAACCACATGATGATATATGTGTTCTTCAGTACTGCATTGGGCCTGAAGCTAATGTGTGAAAGGATAAGTGTTTGTGGATCCGACATGATATGTTTGGGTGATTACGTTGTGTGTGTGGAAGTGTGCACCAGCAAGAAAGATTAGGAGAATGTAAAATAGGTCCAGTTGATTACTTGGTATGAACCGCATAACCGATTTAATTCCTACTATACCATAGATGATTTAGGAGCCGACAAGCTAGGTCGTTGCACGTCTCATGCTACACATTTCTTTTAGGCCAACAAAGATGATGTTTTGAAGACCTGAGGAGCATATAAATGAAAGATCAAGCTTGTTGCAAAGAGGTAAGAGAATGAGGATGAATATGTGAGCATGTGTGAGTGTAAGAGTGAGTATATGTGTGTGTGAAGAAGATAAATTATCTGGAAGTTAAGAAGGAAATCTGGAGACTAAAATGCATGATTTATAAGCAAGGTTGTGTGCTGTTGTGTTGCAGAAGTATGTTGAAGATAGTAGAGTTGTTTGAGCAAAGGTGTTGAAGTCATATGTTAGTATCAAAGGAGATGATTATGTGGAGTTGATTAAACCAGCAGAATCTGTCAATTATTTTGGAATAGAGGATGGATCTTCTTCTTGTAAGTGTTGTAAGTGTTGTAGCACTTTAGGGAGTTGTTGCTTCCTTTGGGTTGAAGCCTATAAAATTGTGTATCAGGGAGTTATAGCTTCCTTTGGGTTGTAGGCCATAAAATTTGTTGTAAACCTATTTTTATTTGTGAGGATGGATTTGGATAGTAGATCCAACCAGCTTGCTCACCGTGGTTTTTCCCTTTTAGGGTTTTCCACAGAAATCTAGTGTTATGGTTGTGTGGTTGTGTGATTGTGTTTTGAATTACATAGTTTGCTTCATTATCTTTTTAAGGCAGTAAAAAATTTGGCTGATAAAGTTGAATTTGATTAAATTGTGGCATATACTGATTCATCCCCCCCCTCTTAGTATATCAGAGTGTTCTAGCATATAATTTGTAGAAAATTGAATGTAGTTTTATGGGCTACGTTTTTTTTTTGAAAAAAAAATAAATTTATTTGGTGAAAATTGGATATTTCAATGAAACACTACTAATTTTTTTATTTTTTTAAATGTACGTGCCAACCTAAGTATGAGAAAAAGAAAGCATTTTTCTTAATATTTAGATATAAGTAAAGGACATACACTTGGATGTGACACATGTTTTTGTGATATAAGTAAATAATTAGTTATGAATTTTTTACTATGACTTTTTAAAAATATTAAAAAGTAATTTTCTAGCCAACCTAACTTGGTCAAAAAATATGAAATTCAAAAAAAGATTTAGACTTGTAGCCAGTGAAGTATAGAGTGTGACACATCTTTTGGATTTGAAAAAGGTGAAACAATTTGAGTTATGGATGTTTGCCAATTAGTGTGTCCATAAGGAATTCAGACATACTATATGTAGAAAATTATTAATAATTACCAATTAAATTTATAATCAGGTATATATCATATTTTTAGAATCTGGACAATTTTCTAAATATACCCTTTTCATTTCATCAAATTCAAATAAAAAATAGTTTGTCAACATGAAGGCTTAAGTCATGAAAAGAGGATGAATCTTCTAAACATGTTGGAAGAATGGAAAATGCAGGCTTTACACTCTGAAGCCTAAATCCAATGCATTCCTAAGGAAAAAAGGAGGGAATGGGTTTTAGGTAGAAATAACAGATATTCGTTATTAATGGATATCTATTTTATAATAATGAATATCCATTATGAACAAATATTCGTTATTAATGATATCTATTTTATAATAATAGATATCTATTTTTGATATTATAAACAGGGAAAAGGGTCACAATCCCTTACATAAGCATAAATTTCAAAGACAACCCTTTATAATAGTAAAAAGGATAGAAAGAAACAACTACAACCATAACAGAGAGCCACTGCTTGAAAAATAGCACCAGACAAGACCACACAACAAAAAATAACACTAAAACAACATTGAGACAACACTAAAAACAACACAAAAACAAGTCCAAAAGAAGGAAAGAAGTAGGTTAGACCCCATGATGGGAAATAAGGTCCCTCCTATCCTTACACATGGTCTTCAATTTGTTCTCCAATAGAGCAGTTCGAATGTCCACTTGCACATCAATCTTTTTTATTTTTATCTTAGTTTTATCAGCTAACTCTTCCTTCATTTGTTTGCATTTTTTGAACTTAGCCTATAGAATGACATACCAATAGCAACATGTCTCATTATCAACATTAATCATCACATTCATATCCTTTTCGATCTTATTCATCCTATTTTGGAAAATGTTCAACCTGTCAAGTATCTACACCCACTTTTCATTACAAATCTCATACCTATGAACCTTATCAGTGCTATCTTTAAAATTACTCATCCTATGTTGGAAAGTGTTCAACCTGTCATCCATCTCTACCAATTTATCATTATAATTTTTGCAACTATGAACTTTATCCATACTATTATCCTCATTAACTTCATACTCCTTGACAGAACACTCATACACATCATCATTTTCTTTGGTATCCTTGGAATGGGAACCAAACATTAAATTATCTAAGTCTACTAGGGGGATTCAAGCTCCATCTCATCCTGGGTGATCCCACAATAGTGTCCCACTTTTTGCCCAAAATGGGACATTCAAATCAACTTTTTAACCAAAATTTCACTTTCTGACACCTATAGAAAATAAACCGTTAAGAATTTGAAGATGATGTGAACTAGTGATTTGTGAAATCTCATGTGTAGATTATAAATATATTTTTTAAAAAATTTCAAAAATAATTTGTAAATTTTTTTGGGTAACTTTTAATAACTTGTTTTTATAGTTAATAATACTTTTAAAAAGTGACATTTATACCATATAGCATAACTTTTTTTACACAAACAATAAAATTATATTTTTTTAAACATAGATTCATAACACCAACATCTAGTGTGCATACAGTTTTTTGTAATTTTTTGTTGCATACTTTTATGTAATTTTTGAAGTGACATTAATTCTTAATTAGACATAGGGTTATACCATATAGCATAACCTTTTGTATATATCCAAATTAACTTTTGTATTTTTATTGAAACAAGGACATCAATACCTAGTACATAAATATTTTTTAGAATTTTTTTCTCTATTTTACTTTTTTTCCACATATGTTGAATAGAGACCTTCATGTTCAATGAAAAAACTATGTTCACTAGAAGATAGAAAATAAATATATTCAATATTATACTTGTTGGAAAGTTCATTCAAGGGCTATGATCCTGCAAGTTATCTTGTCATGTTCATTCAATTTTCTAGTCCAACCCAAGGTTCAAAGAAGAAAATTTTGAGGGAAATTTGAGGACCAAAGGAGAAAGGGCCATCCAAGGTCTTCATTCAAAGGTACCTTTGTTTGAAGGTACCTTGGAAGGAAGAAATGCAAACACCTTCATTCAATGATACCTTCATTCGAAGGTCATTTTCTTTATGACCACAACAAATTAGAATATCATTAATAGATGACCTTCGAATGAAGGTTGTTAGTTATAAAAATATTAAAAAATTCATTGTTCAAGACCTTCGACTGAAGCTTTTGAAGCTGAAATTTATAAAAAATTACAAAATTTGTGACATGTATATAAATATAACATAATGAATTATGTTTTTAAAAATAAAAAAGAATTATTCATATTTTTGGGATTATTTGTAAAAGAATATTTGCAATTTTAGGATTTTTAGCAAGGCAGAATACTTGGTAAGGAATTTTGGACAGATATATTTTGCAAAAGAGATGTGAAATAAAAGATCAAGGTAAAATAAGGCTATGCATTCATATTCTACAAAAAAGGAACATAAATTAATTGAGGAAAGGGCACAAAGATATTTCAAAAAGAAAGAAGGTATGTATATTTTTAAATTTGTATTTATCCCTAGTTCCTCATCTCTAGAATTTGAATCTATTTTCTAATTTTAGATTTAATTTTAAAACAAATTAGAAACCTACATGTTCTGTATTCATCTAAATTTTAAATTATACATAGATTCCAAATAAATTCTCTAAGTTAAATTCACTAGATTCACTAGTTTCTCTTTAAGGTTTGTATCTATTTCCCATAACTCTTCAACTCTAGGGTTTGAGTATAGTTTTTAATTTTATATTTTATTTTAATACAAATTATATCTAGGTTAAATTCACTAGTTTCTCTTTAGAATAGATGCCAATTTTCTAATTTCAATCAATGCAATTCTAATACAAATCTAAACTCATATACTTTAAGTCTAATTGAAAACATGTTTAGATATAATAATTTCATGGACAAGATCAAACTTTAAATTAGATGACAAGAACATAATGGTTGTGGTAACTTAAGAAAACCTCCAATAGACAAATACACAAAACAAACACTTTTGGTTAATAAAAGATTTCTCTTACACTTGGTATGCTCTTGCATCACATACATATAACCAAACCTTGACACCCACCTTAAAATTGTGCTTGGTGTGATGTTGATCACACTTCTACTTGTATCTCTCTTAATTTGATTTCAAATTAGCTTGCACTTGAAGATGTATATGTTAGATAGTCTTTATGAATTTTTTGTCCTCATCAACCTCTAAGTCATTGTTTTTCCCTTTTCTTATGATCATACAACATCAAGTAAACTTGGCTTAATAATATGTCACCTATTACAATCTCAAAAAAATTAGCATCATCACTTTACATATATGGCTAATTAATGTAGTACTAATAATTAGATATGGTTTAGTGGCCCCAAAGTTTCCATCCACCTTAGGGGTGTGCATCTCAATAAGACTAATCTACTCTCTTTTAGAATGCACAACAAACCCAAATTGAAGAGAAAACCATTCTTCACATGAAAATTAACTCTTAGGAACAAATTCATCTTTCTTACCTTATTTAATCTATTGACATGGCTCTCCAAAGTCCTTTTTTTATAGACTTAATCCTCCACATATACTTAACTTGCAAAGGGTTCTAGAAGAGAAAAACTATACTAGTTCTACCAATGTAACAATGGTGGTCTTGAAGAAAAATCAACAAGCTTATTATTTACACCTCTTTTATATTTTACACATGAAGTGGAATTGTTTAAGAAATGTTGATGGGTGTTTTTGCATGCAACAACGTAGATGAAATAATAAGTACCTCGCCTCTCTTAAAAGGAATCTAATCCCAGTAACCCAGAAAAAGACTACCCAAGGTTTATACTATCTGTGTATATGGAAAAATGGATTAAATCTAAACTAAATAAAACCAAAGAACCCAATAATATAAAGGAAACGAATCTAAGTAAAAGCCATAAATCACAAATCAAAGACAAATAAAAGCTCTTACCAAAACCTGTATTGTTCCCTTTTGGAGATATGTGGATTGCTCAATGTAGTTGCAAAGCCATGGCCGCAACAAGCAAGTATGTGCTCAAGAGATCAATGTCAAAAGATCGTTATAGTGCTCAATCGATGCGTTGTGTATGCTCGAAGCTCTGTTAAGTATGCCTAAGAATACGATCGAAGAGAGAGACCCAATGAAGGAGATGAGGGGGGTTTATATAGATTTCAAGGAAGATCGATCAACGGTCCAGATAATTCAGAAGAATCAACAGAGGAGATGAGTTGAGGAACGTGCAACGAATGAGAAGAAGACATGTGTCTTGCTTGCTTTTGCATGAGAGGAGTTATCAAGAATAGAAGAATGAGTTAACTGAAGAGA
Source organism: Cunninghamia lanceolata (assembly GCA_027924645.1). NCBI lineage: Eukaryota > Viridiplantae > Streptophyta > Pinopsida > Cupressales > Cupressaceae > Cunninghamia > Cunninghamia lanceolata. The sequence goes on from BSBN01000320.1 coordinate 11,884,505, forward strand.
TAAATCAATTAAAAGAATAAAGCAATCAGTTAAGTGATTTAAAACAAGAAGAAGAGATTTGCATGAGAAAAGAAGATATTTTGCTTTATTAAATATAGAAATATTTAATTGATGAGCAAGAAAGCTTGAGTTATTTTAGAGATAACTCAAATTAGAAGAAAAAACAATTTAAATAAATAATTGATTTATTTAAATTTAGAGAAGATATTTTGGAAGAAATAATTAAATAATTGGAATTATTTAATTTAGAAGATTTAAAAGCAAATTAAATAAATAAATTTATTTAATTGTTGTGCATGATTTTGGAAGAATAGATTTTTGATTTAATTAAATAATTTAAGAATTATTTAATTTTAGATAAGAGGGAATTTGTTGAATTAATTAAATAATTAATTTAATTAATGTGGATGTGATTTTTTGGAGAGAGGATAATGATCCAATTAAATAATTAAAATTATTTAATTGTGGAAGAATATAGAGGAATTTGATTTAATTAATTAAATAATGAGGATTTATTTAATTAATGTCGCAATTTTAGAGATTTAGAAGAATTTGGTGAAATTAATTAAATAATTAGATTATTTAATTAACGTTGAAATGCAGGTGATGAGACAGATAACGAAATGCCCGTGATTTGACGACACGGTTATTTTAGGGTGTCTACATTTTGCCCCTCTTTGATGCAATGCAGCATGTAGCGTTGCGTCAAAGAAATTAATTGTTGAAGAGGTGATACAATTTTTGTGCCCCAGTGTAGCTAGTTGCCCCAGCGTATGCCCCCTCGAGCGGGAATACAAGAAAGCGACAGAGGAAAGGTGTTGACGCTCGACTAGAAGATTGCGTGACCAGGTGGGAAGAAAAGCAGAAAACGGGGTGGGAAAGAAAACTAAGGGTGGGGACACTATAAATAGGTCCCATGGGGACCACAATCCTCATTTGCACCCATTGAGATTCTAAATTTAGAGAGAAGAGCTTCTAAACTTAGTGGAGAGAGAGGTGAGCAGACAGCGTGGAGAGATGCCGATTCTAGTGCATAGACATCGGGCGGAGCTGGTGCGGACCTACGGGAGGCCAGCAGGAGCTCCGGCAGTGGTAAGTGATTGAAAACCCCCTTTGAATTTGTCGATTAGGGGTAGATTAGGGCTAGATTTAGGCAGGGTGAGCAAGAAAGCCAAAAGCGCTGTAGGCTTTTGTAGCGCGTCTGGTAGTCTTTCAGTGCACTTTTGGAGCGCCGCAGCGCGTCTGGTAGGCGGGCGCAGCGCTAGTGGTATAATCACAGCGCGTTTGGTAGTTGGGATCCGCGTCGCAGCGCATATGCAAAATCCCGCAGCGCATATGGCTAGGCAGTGTAGCACAGTTGCTAGGGTAGGACAGCGCAAATGGTGGGGAAAAGAAAAAACGAAGCGCCTCTGGTAAAACAGAGCGGCGCTGTTGGCATGTGGGTGCAGCACTTGTGGAAAACAAGGCGCGGTTGGTAGAAAAAAAGTAGCACCTTTGGATGGACAGTAGGGCGCTGGTGGCAGGGAGGGATAGTGCTTTTGTGTAAACAAAGTGCTTTTGGTTGGAATAGAATAAAAGTTAGGGTTTAATAGAATGGGGGGACATAGAAGAGAGACGCCTAGCCTAGCTGACAAGAGGGAAAAGGGATGGTTGGGGTTTGCATAGCATAGCCCAGGGGTAGATAGGATTATGAGGATTTGGTTATGGAAGAACTGACACGTGATTTGTTATGGATGCAGAGGATTTTGCCACCGTTGATGTCGCGAGAGCGACACCATGCGATTGCGCACGAGGTTGTTCAGTTGACCTGGGAGGAGGATGCATTCTTGGAGCATGCCAGGCTATGGCATGTGGCACACCTGACACACATTAGGGTGAATCTCGCCTTAGTGACAGCAGTCGTGGAGAGATACCACAGTGAGACTTCGTCGTTTCACTTCCCGACAGGGGAGGCTACAGTGACACTGGAGGATGTATATCGCATCCTGCGGATCCAGATAGACGGGGAGATTGTTGACTTTGACCCCGCACGAGGCGAGGCAGGCTTGGAGGAGGTCTTCTGCACAGATGACCTATGGATAGACGATGGGGAGATCCGATGGGCAGACGTCCCGAGACTCTGTGACAGGATCCGTTGGATCGTGGCATCGTTGATTGGCGGCTTCCTGTGCCCGGACAGGAGATTGAGAGGACTATCAGTTGGCTGGGGGACAGTACTATCAGGGATGTTCACTCATGGTAGACAGTACGCGTGGGGACCCTGCGTGCTGGGACAGCTATATCATGATATGCATTACTGCGTATACAGGAGAGGCAGGAGCCTCTCAGCAGGGGTGACTCTATTACAGGTGTGGGCGTGGGAGCACATTCCAGTTATCTGACCCATGGCGCAGCGCCACCGAGACAGAGGGGAGCCGTATGTGTTTCTATATGATGGGGTGATGACACACCGGAGGATGGGATCTGTCAGCTACTGGAGGCGGCAGATTGACGAGATGGACATATTTATATGGAGGCCGTGGTTACTATGCAAGGAGTGGCCGGATGAGCACGAGCAGCTCATGTACTGTAGACAGGCTCGCTATCTGTTCGGTAGACGGACAGATATGATAGAGAGATATCTTCCTGAGCGGGTACTTAGACAGTTTGGCCTACCACAGGGGCTACTAGTGGGGGAGGCCACACATGCCAAGACGCGGAGAGAGACTGGAGACTGGGACGCAGTGATCCCAGTGGCGACAGCATTAGCAGAGGTGCGGGGACTTATCCCCGTGAGATGGGATTGGGACTCTGGGCTAGCAGACCCAGGGACACTGCCAGACTATGATTAGTACTGGCAGACACACAGGCCAATGAGACTGACTACACCAGGTGTAGTAGGGGCCGTGGGAGAGGTGTTAGTCCTTGGCGGAGAGGCCAGGATGAGGCGGCAGGCCAGGGCAGCCGGACAGCAGGCAGGTGGACAGCAGGCAGGTGGCCAGCAGAAGGATGCTGAGATGGCAGAGGCATTGGGCCCAGTCGTAGAGACTGATCTACAGAGGGCCGAGTGACTGCTGCAGGAGGAGATAGCCCGGAGGACTCGACTAGAGCTCTGGATGGTTAGACTGAGGAGAGACAAGGATACAGCGCGGGCAGAGGTGAGACAGGTAGAGGCCACAGCCCAGGCACAGACACAGGCAGCCATAGCCGCACAGACAGCCCTAGCACAGGTACAGGCATAGCTACAGGCATAGGTGCAGACATACAGATAGTTACAGGCCCAGGTACATGCACAGGCACAGGGACAGATGCAGCCGCCGGCCGCACCAGCAGCAGACGCCGAGGCGGTAGCACAGGCCAGGAGAGAGAGAGATGCAGAGGTACAGCTATGGCTAACAGCAGAGGCTACACTCTTTAGAGTGAGGCAGGAGAGAGAGGAGGCACGCCGTGCACTGGGTGCAGACTAGAGGACCCTATACAGTGAGCTCATCCGAGTGCAGGGTGAGCTAGTATCAGCTGGCAGAGAGGCGGAGTATTACAGGGGCCTATATGTGGGTGCGGTGCCGGCAGCTCAGTAGGCACCGAGCTATAGAGACAGGAGCAGGTCGGGAGCATTAGGATCCCGGAGGACAGGGCAGTCAGTGTCCTTAGTTAGAGGACCACACCTACCGCCAGGGGGAGGAGGAGGACCATCAGGGGGACCTCCACCAAGCACAGGGGGAGGACAGGGGCCATAGTAGGAGGGCAGCTCTACCCACTAGGGCACGTTCATGTATATTGTATCATTTTGTATCATTGTGGACAGATGCCTGCGTGCATTCCGATGTATATTTTGAGGGCTCTTGATAGCCTTGATGTACTATATTGGTGTATATTTGGATGTATACACATTTTGTATTATTGATGTAGCCACAGACACTTTGTATTATGATGACCATTACATGATATATATATATATGATGATCTATTCAGCTCACTATTGTTCATGCTTTTTGTGTATGCATTCCTTGATGTCATGAATGTGATGATATGTATGTATGATTATGGATTCAGGTGATGACATATATTGTTTATATGAGGCTTATAGATGTATGATGATAGAGATGTATGCTGATATAGATGTGATGACTAGTGATATCTGACATGTGGGTTTTGCAGATATGCACCAGAGAGGAGAACAGGAGGAGATGGAGACTGTTGATCGATTACTGTAATGAAAGCGATATAAAGGATGCGGAAATGGATGAATGAGCTTGTTGCAATGGCTTCGCATTTGTATATAAAGAGCAATCCTTAGTTTGATATAGCACGTGGATAGTTCGCCACCAGGGTATAAAAGACCAAGGTGCAGTAATATCCGAGTGCGTAGACGTAGACTCTGCAAGCAAACGGTTTGAACCTAGATCCCTTAGACATAATATCACCTTGTTGGAACATGCAAATAAGCCATAGTCTTGAACATAAAATAAACTTCAATACATGTAAATGCAAGAAGAAATATTAATATGTAAGATGCTAGGACGTAACACACACAAGATAAACAGAATGCTAAGAAAGATGCTAGAGATCATTCCTCAAACACGGCACACAGAAAGCAATGACTATGCCCCCAATCCATACTGCATCGCAACATACCAAGATTATAGATAAATCAAGGTAGCTTTGAATAGGTATGGGAAAAGGAACAAAAAGATAAACCATAAAACAAATTGACTGACTTACAAAGTAAACATACAGCCAACATATTCTCTTGCCAAAGAGGTTGCTCAGGATAGATTGGATAGGAAAGATAACAGCCTTATTGTAGGAGCTCTGTGTCCGTTAAAGGGGGCTATCTACCTAAAAAGACAATATCTTGCTGCAGGAAATGCCACATGTCGCAGGAGACGCGTGTGTTGGTCTCGACAATGGAACATGTCGCAGAAGACAAGCTTGTGGATCTAGGGCTTGGTTAAGCGGTACTTAGCTGATGTTGGCAATAGGTATGCAGGACAGTAGATGACTCTGGAAGAAAGCCTCTTTGCTTCAAGTTTGTTAAGGACTTTTGCTTTGAAAGGATGCGCTAGCTTGCTGCTTGAGTTAGTCAAGTCGAGGCGAATGGATCTTGACAAACGGAAGACTAGAAGGATGGAATGCAGATGGATTGAAACGGGTGGAGAATGGTGGATCGTGTGTGCCTGAGTACTAGAGACATCCTTCGTATTCCAGACTGCCTACATAGCCTGTATCCACGGGATCAATGCACACTTACGATGGAAGATGAACATGATAAATATGTAGTTCTGGATAGAGTGATGAACGGGGCTAGGTGAAAGTGGGAGATCTTATGTACCTGAGTACTGGATACTTCCTTCGTATTCCAGACTGCCTACATACCCATATCCATGGGATCAAGGTATCTTAAGATTGGGAAGATGATATGTAGTTCTGGTTAGTGTGATGATGTGGGAAAAGAGCGGAGAAGAGGTGATCTTATGTACCTGAGTACTGGAAACGTCCTTCGTATTCCAGACTGCCTACATACCCATATCCATGGGATCAAGGTACCTTAAGATTGAAAAGATGATATGTAGTTCTGGTGAGGGTGATGATGTAGAAAAAGTGTTGAGAAGATAACAGCCTTATCGTAGGAACTATGTGTCCGTTAAAGGGTGTTACCTGTGGAAATGAGACAAGATTGAAGTATGTGCTGCGAACCACGAACAAGGAACCAATCCTAGACCGAAGCTAAGGAAAGAGTTGCCCCCATTCTGGTAGAGGAAACTGTAGGGGTGACTGTTGAAGAAGACATAGAAAGACTTGACCTAGGACAAGACAGTGTTAACTAGAGACCCAGACCAAGACATGGGAAGACGACGATGGACATTGACAAATTTCCAAGCTATACTAGATAGGGAGATGGAAATGCAAACAAAGTCAATGGTTTTATTATGGGTGGATGGATGAGGCACGTTGCGAACTGGACAAGGAGTGGATAGGACTCAATAGACGATGGATGCTGACTCTACGCATAGCGCATGTTTGCCAGGTTTTCACTATGGTACTTATCCAAGGCGCCTGTTTGCCAGGTTTTCACCAGAGGACGAATTTTTTTTGGATTATTTGATTTTTTTTTTATTTTTTTATTTTTTTTATTTTTTTTCTTTTTTTGATTTTTTTTTTTATTTTTTTAATTTTTTTGCTTTTTTTGTGGGAATACTCTGAGGATCAGGCATAGAACTTCTTGAGATGGACACTGTTAAGTGGCTCATCTAGAGGAATGTCGTCAGGTGTAGCTAAAGTATAAGCTCCCGATCCATATGTTGCTGTTACAATGAAGGGACCTAACCAGTTAGGCTCAAACTTACCCTTCTTCTCTCGATCTGCTTGATTTCTCTGATTCTCCTTAAGTACAAGATCACCAACTTGAAACCATCTTTCTTTGATCTTTTTGTTGTAATTACGCCGGAGGCAGTTTTGATAGACATGGAGATGATTAAGTGCGGCAAGGCACCTCTCATCTAGTAGTTCAAGCTCAGCTAATCTAGAAGTGCGATACTCATCTCCGCCGATCAGGTCCTACATGGATACTCTGAGGGATGGGATCTCAACCTCTATAGGTAGGATGGCTTCAGAGCCAAAGACCAAGGCATATGGTGTGGCACCAGTTGGTGTTCTGATACTAGTGCGGTAGGCCCATAGGGCGGGATTGAGTTGCAAGTGCCAATCACGACCAGCTTCATTGACTGTTTTCTTTAGGATCTTGAGAATGGTTTTATTGGAAGCCTCAGCTTGGCCGTTACTCTGCGGATAGTAGGGAGTTGAAAAGCGATGTTGGATATTGTATTGTATGCATAAGGCACGGACATCTTGGTTCTTGAACGGTCTCCCATTATCAGTGACAATGGCTTGGGGAATACCATACCGGCATATGAGGTAGTTTAGGATAAACTTGGCTATTTGCTTACCAGTGATATAGGTCATAGGAATGGCTTCCACCCACTTTGTGAAATACTCAGTGGCGGTAATGATAAACTTGTGGCCATTGGAGGAGGAAGGGTGGATTTGTCCTACGAGGTTGAGACCCCATTGAGAAAAAGGCCATGGAGTTGTCACAGGTTGTAACTGATGAGCTGGTGCGTGAATCAAATCTCCATGCTGCTGGTACTGTAGACACTTCTTAGCAAACTGTGCATCATCTTGCTCTATTGTAGGCCAGCAATAACCTATTCTGAGTATCTTCTTAGCAAGATTAGGACAGGTAGAATGCGCACCACAGACACCTTCGTGTATGTCTCGTAAGGTAGCTTCGGCTTCTTCCGCGTTAAGACATCGTAAGAGGATACCATCGAGACTCCGGCGATATAGTGTATCACCCAGAATGATGTAACGAGAGGATCGACGAATGAAGGTTTTGTGTTGGGTGGATGATAGGTCAGGGGGAAAGGTTTTGTTCTTGAGGTATTCATAGATATCTTCGTACCATGGGGAATTGGGACCAACAAGTTCACAGATGATTTCAATAACAGGAACATCGACGGCTGGTATCAACAATTGCTCGATCAAGAATTCACACTTCTGTGTATTTGCAGGCATGTCAATCATTGACCCTACAGAAGCCATAGAATCCGCAGCTTTATTATGCTCTCTTGGAATTTGCTCAAATGTGATGGTAGAAAAATGTGGTTTGTAGGCATCCACTAGTTGCTTGTAGGGGACCAACTTTTCATCCTTTGTTTGGTATTCATCTGTGACTTGGTGAATGACTAGCTGTGAGTCTCCATATACTTGTAATTCTGTGATGTCCCATTAAACTGCTGTATTGAGACCTATAAGGAGTGCTTCATACTCAGCTATGTTGTTGGTGCAAGGGAATGCTAGCCGATATGACTTTGGAATGTAGTCATTCTGAGGTGTAACAAATAAGATGCCAGCTCCTGATCCATGTTGTGTGTAAGAACCGTCAAAGTACAACTTCCACATTATGGAGTTGGAAAGAGCGAAGAGATTCTCATCAGGAAAGTCTGCTACCATAGGATGTGTATCTTTCATAGGTGCTTCTGCTAGTTGATCCACAAGGGCTTGTCCTTTGATTGCCTTACGATCTGTGTATTCAATGTCAAACTCACTAAGGATCATGACCCATTTAGCTAGTCTGCCTGTGAGAGCTGCTTTTGCTAGTAGATACTTCAAGGGATCAATCTTGGCTATCAGATTTGTGTGTTGGTTCAGCATGTAATGTCGCAACTTTTGGGAGGCAAACACTACTGCTAAACAAGCCCTTTCCATTGGTGAATAATTGAGCTCGTATCCCACCAAGGTTCTACTGATGTAATATATTGCATGCTCCTTTCCTGTGTCATCATTCTGTGCTAGCAGAGCCCCTAGGGCTGAGTTTGTAGTGGAGATGTATAAGATCAAAGGTTTGTCCGCAACTGGTGGAACCAATACAGGAGGTGTAGCTAGATACTCTTTAAGTTGATCAAACACTACCTGACACTTGTTGTCCCATCGAAATGAAACATCCTTTCGGAGCAAGTGTTGAAAGGGTTGACATTTATCTGCTAGCTGTGAGATGAAACGTCGAATGGACTGCAACCTTACTTGGAGGCTCCTTAATGCTTTTAGGTTCTTTGGTGGAGGCATCTCCACTATAGCCTTTACTTTTGCTGGATCTACTTCGATGCCTCTACAAGATACAATGTATCCCAATAGCTTCCCTGATGTTACGCCAAATACACACTTCTTTGGATTGAGTCTGACTTGGTATTTTTCAAGCCTGTCAAAAATCTGTCCTAGGACCTATATGTGATCCGCTCTAGAATATTTAGCCAATATATCATCAACATAGTCTTCCATGATGTGATGAAAGAGATCGTGGAAGATCACTGTCATTGCTCTCTGATAGGTTGCTCCTACATTCTTCAGACCAAACAGCATGACACACCAACAATAATTGCCCCAAGGACAAGTAAAGGTTGTTTTATGTTGGTCTTCTTCAGCTATCCTTATCTGATTGTAACCCGAGAATCCGTCCATGAGAGAAAGCATCTCGTGACCTGCTGTCAAGTCCACTATAATGTCAATGTTTGGTAGTGGAAAATCATCTTTAGGACATGCCTTATTGAGATCTTTGAAATCATTACACATGCGGATGCGCCCATTAGGTTTAGACACAGGTACAATGTTTGAGACCCAATCTGAATAGTCAATAGGTTGTATAAACTTGGCATCTAATAGCTTTTGTACTTCCACCTTCACCAAGAGAGCTATCTGTGGGTGCATTTTTCTCAATTTTTGCTTGACTGGTTTCACCTTGGGATCAACTGTGAGATAATGAACTACCAGCTTAGGGTCTAGCCCTAGCATATCTGCATAGGTCCATGCAAAGTTGATGGTTCATTGCAAGAAGAAGTTGTTAAGATTTTTGTGCTCGGTGTCAGATAAGGATGCCGCGAGAAATGTTGTCTTTGGATTCTATTATGTACCTAGGTTGATCTCTGTAGAATCTTCCACTAGTAGAGCTGATTTCTCCTGGTACTTAGATGGTAAGGGAAGGTCAAATCCTCCATCCTCAGGTGCCACAGTTGGGTTTTCACCTTTGGATACATCCTTTATTTTTACTATTTTATGATCAGGAGGTGCCACAGTGTGGTTTTCACCTAGCGATCTTTCTTTATTTGCACTTTTGCGACTAGAGGATTTGGCATTCTCACCAAAATAAGCCGTGGGCTCAAGTTCCATTACAAAACCTGCCTTGTGATTGCCAAGAGGGATGCCTTCTCGAAGTCCCATGAACTCAGCTAAAGCTTCGTCATTCTGAAACACATCTATAACATGGGTCCCTTATTGGTCCCAATCGATAAGCTCAGGGTAGACAAGTGTGACATTCTGGGTGCTGGTGGTGGAAGTTAAGGATACAGAGGATAGTGTAAAAATGGAGGATTCTGCGAATAGATTGGTCATGTGGAGGGAAGAGTCATCGGTGATATCCTCTGTAGACGTCGTATCGGCGGGAAAAGTGTCAGCTACCTCGTTGAGGATATACTCGATGTCTGAGGCGCGTGGTACCTTCTTACCAAATCCTAATCCTTTCTTGTCTAGCTTCTTTGTTACCACAATGGGCTCCATAGTGCCTTGATTCTATTTCCCAAGGCCACCTTTGCCTTTATAGCCCATGTTTTTCACTATCCTTAAGCCATTGCCATATTGCTTGACTGGTATCGTGACTGGTTCTTTCTCCTTGTAGAGCCAAGAAGAGATGTCCTCAATGGTTTCCTCTTCCAGTAACCGCCCATGTTGGAATTGGGTTAGGAATGTTGGGGGAGGAATAGTTGCTTTTTTGGTAACTTTGGCAATGGGTGGTTTGCCGTAAGACTTTGGAGATAAAGGCATCCGCCCTACACAACAAGATTCGAAGATATCATAAGTGCCAAAGCCTATATCTCGAACGTGAGCTGTGATGTTGGGGAGGGGTGTAGGCTCACTTGTAGAGGCTTGCGTGAGAGTTTCAGGGTCAACATAGACAGGGGATTCAAGGGCTTTGTCATTTTTAGGTACTTGGTTGCAATTCTTATAGCTTCCTTGCAAGACACGGCAAAATTCAAAAGGATTAGGATCTCCTGGGATGGTGATCTCCGTACCATTGTATGGGAACTTGAGGGACTGATGGTACGTGGAGGGAACAGCTTTCATTGCATGGATCCATGGGCGGCCAAGAATAATGTTGTAAGGCAGCTCAATATCAAGAACTTGACACCTAGTTTCAAGCATGACAGGGCCCAGTTGTATAGGCAAGTGAATAACACCTTCTGAACGGCGTTCTGCATCATCATACCCCTTGATTGTAATACTATGATCAGTGTTGACGTGATCCTCAGAGTATCCCAATTGCTTTAGTAACTTTAAGGAACAGATGTTGAGACCAGCACCACCATCTATGAGAATACATTTGATTTTGCGCTTATGGATGAGAACCTCAATATGAAGGGCATCATTGTGACAAGGATCATGGGAGGGGAGGTCTTTCTCAGAGAAGACCACGTTGTAAGGCAAAGCAATATTACCCACTATAGCTTGGAAATCTGCGACTGCTATGTTGTTAGGAACGGACGACTCTTGGAGGGCTTTTTCTAACACCACTCTATGTGCCGGTGATGACCGTAGAAGGTCCAAAATAGAGATCTGTGCTGGTGCTTTCCCTAGATGTTCGACAAGATTATAATCAGACTGAACCGGAAGTCTAGGTGTAGGCGCACGGATGGTGACATGACCTCGACGAGTAGTAACAGCACAATCCGTAGATTTGCCTTTGATGGTGAGGGTAGACACTCGACTTTCTTCAAAACGACCTACAATGGAATCGAAAGACGTGGACGCGTGATTGATACCTTTACCCCTATCCTGAGGAGGAGGTGGACCATGATGAGGGAATGGTTCCTTGTACATATCAAGATCCTTGTTTGTGTGTTGCGCTGGTGATTCATTCTCAAAGGTGATTTGATTACCGTTGATGAGGTTTTGGATGAGGTGCTTAAGCTTCATGCAAGATGCAGTTCGATGACCTTTGCTCCTATGGAACTCACAATACTCATTGTCTCTGTAACGTGCAGTTTTGTAGACAGGTTCTCCATAAGGAGGAGCATCAGGTAAGGTTATGAGCCCCTTCTGCAAAGCTTGCTGTAAGACCGATTCGATGGGCACTCCCAAAGGAGTAAATTAATGTCACGGAGGGTAATCTTGTTGGGGCCGCTCTTGTTGTCATTGCTGTTGGTTTGGGTAAGGCTGCCTTTGTTGTTGCTGTTGTTGAGGTGGAGCTTGACTTGGTTTGGAGAGCTGCAGCGGTGTTTGCAACGTTTGGACATGCTTAGTATCGACCACCCTATCGTTGACCACATTTTGTTCTTGTTCCAATATTTGGGTTTATCGTTCGATTGTTGATGAGAATTGCTATCTTTCGTCTCCTTAAAGATTTTGACCACACCCTTAGCAATGAGGGCCTTCTCAATGTTGATACCCTTGTATGTGATTTCATCGAAGGTTGTAGCACTAAGAATTTGTAAATGGAAACCTAACTCTTGGTTGAGGTTCTGCACAAATATGCTAACAAGCTGTTTCTCCAGAATCTTGAAAGGGAATTTACTAGCCATTTGTCTCCATCGTTGGAGGAAAGAAATGAAAGTTTCACCATTTTTCTGTTTATTGTTGCATAGGTCCATCATGGAAATCTCATGCTCTGTGTTGTAAGAAAAATGGGTGGCAAACTTCTCTGCTAGCTCGTTGAAGGACTTGATACCCGTAGGTAAGTGTGAGAACCATTCTATTGCTTGACCTCCAAGACTGCGTGGAAAGAGACGCATAAGATATGTGTCGTTGTGTGAGACCTCGAAGCAAGCAAGATAGAATTCCCTAAGATGGTCTTTTGGGTCACCTTTTCCTTTGTATTTATCAAATTTAGGATTAGTAAAATTTTGAGGAAAAGGGATCATTGGTAATGACCGATCAAAAGGATAAGGACACACTTCCTCTAATGAGAAGGTCTTTTTGGTGTGGCCAAACGTAAGATCAGATAGCTGTTGTTGCACCTCCGCAATCTTTAGTTCCATAGTCGTGGGAGGGGTTGGTAACGTCTCCTGTTGTCCAAAAAGCGGTTGGTGTTGCCCATATGGAAGATTATAGTGTGAGCCATGCGTACTGGTATTGTAAGGGTCGTAAGATTGATTGGGATTGTATGGATTGTATGATTGGTTCAGATTGGTTTGGAATTGGAGGCCTTGATTAGGCATAGGTGGAGGTGGCGCTAGGTAAGAATGTTGGCTCTGCGATGGTTGAAGAAAAGTATTGGGGGGAGGAAAGCTAAAGTGCATTTGATTAGGTTGTGATGGTGGCACATAGCTTTGGGAAACCTGATGTTGGGAATGTTGAGAGTGGCTAGGCAATGTATGAAAGAAGTTGAGCGAGGATGAACGTTGTGGAGGAGGAACATAGGTAGAAGTGATTTGCGACGGTGGGGGTTGATTGAAGATGAGAGTAGAAGAATGTTGTGGTGGAGGAACATAGGTAGAAGTGATTTGCGACGGTTGGGGTTGCTTGAGGATGAGAGTAGAAGAATGTTGTGGTTGGCGCTGCGTGACTCCAATTGGTTGAGAGACATGCAGGTGTGATGATATAGGAGGTGGCATATGTTGAGACCCTTGTTACATGGCTACATAAGTGTTCCCCGGATTGTAATTGGGTGGGAAACCTATGCATGATGGGGTAACCAAGATTCCACTTGCGCTTGGGGTGGACACTGTAGGAGGTGGTTGCACATTCGATCGAGCTAAGGTGGCTTGCTTAGCTAACTCTGCTTGACGGTGGAGAGTTTCTTGTTGGTTTTGATAGATCTCCATAGGAGTCAAAAGTGGTGATACGGGCCTCTCCTCTGTTGGATTTTGAAAAAGGGGATTCCTATACTGTGAGCCTTGAGTAGGTAAGGGCGTAGTCACCGTGGACATGGTTTGCACCGCTTGTATGGTTTCTTGGGTGTTGGTGCTCTCCTTGAGAGTGGACACATCAAAATCTTGAGGTAACTTGGCGCCTTGCTTTGCAAGCAAGCAAAAGAAATGATCCTGATTCTCACTAAGGATTTTATCAAAGGCAGCTATAGCTCTAGGATCTTGTATAAATTCATCAAGATCTTGCCCATCTTCTTGAGAGGATTGACCTATTTCAAAGTGTCGCTCTTCTTGAGATGGGATTTGATCTACGATATAACCTTGTGGGACAAAATCCGGAGGCAAGCCTGTGGTATACTGCGGTGCATTTATCAAAGGGGTTCTATCCTCATGAGGATTGCTTGGTTCATCTATGTGCGGCATGTTTGGAGAGCTGATTGGTTTTGCCACGGGTGCACTAGGAGTCACCTTGGGGGTAACGTTGAGATGACCTGATTGTGGTGTGCGAGGGGGTGACTTGTGCTTCTTAGGGACAACTTGCCTAGATTTCATGGTTTGCTGTAGCCTAGTGGTGACCATGGGAAATACTGAGGACACAATGTAATGCTGGGAATCTGCGAGATGCTTTGAAAAAAAAGGGACAAACTCTGATGCACAAAGTACTGGACTAAAGGCGCTATACTGTTTGACCAGAGGCGCAGGACTGTGCTACAAAAAGCGTGCTACTGTGGGCCAGAGGCGACGGACTGAGCTACCAATAGCGAGTTACTGCTATGCCAAAGGCGAGCTACAGTGACCAAAAGCGAGCTACTGTTATACCAAGGGCGCTGAAGTAGAGTTTTGCCAGAGGCGGGTTACTACTGACCAAAGGCGATCTACTGTATTACCAAAGGCGAGCTGCTGTAATACCAGGGGCGCTGAAGTAGTGTCTGATGTTTTTTCAAAGGCAAGATTTTTCTGTTTCTGATTGGATTGGTTTGGCAAGAGAAAACACAGCAAATAAGTGGTCAAAAAAGGCACAAGGACTGACACAACAGATAGTGTATGTTCAAGGCTCCAAACAAGCCCAATGTTTCCACAGGTCTAATACAGTTGCAATCAATAACAAGCACTTTTTATCCCTAAAGACAAGGTTTCATTGCAGTAGATCAGCTCACAGCTTAATACTCTGTCGATAAAAATATCATTCCATAAAGGTGTCAGATATTTAGTATCTTTGCGAGAGACGATAGGTAGGGATATCTCACCCTCCCCTTGGGAAGCTCAAGTAGGTCACAAGAGCTTTATGTCCAAGGGAATACTATCTCTTCTCAAGGGAGCCAATGGTGAGTATCTTAAGGGTTTAAATCGATTTCCCTTGCACTGATGATTACCGCAATGTTCGGAGGTAGGTCGGGTAGTCTCTATCTAAATTGGTTCTTAGTGACTTTGAGGGACCAATGCCTTACGAGCAATGCGACAAGCTACTAAAAGCTTTAACCAATCCTACTAAGAGTTTCAAACACTTCGCTCAATGTGAAAATCATTTCCACAAAGAGCTAGTACACCTCTTTTCAGTTTGGCACCACAAGGTAAGGCTGACGTCGGTTAGGACTTGGCTTTCACCTTATCCCTCTTATATAGCGGTTCAAAGGAAAACTCCACTTAGGGTCGTCCCTTTTGGATGAATCGCAATCCAAAAGCAGGCCCTTCTAAAGGAAGTACAAAAAAAGTAAAAGCAAGCACGTCACACAAAGGTTCAATTGTCCCGTTATAAGAAAAATAAGGTGCAACTAAGCTATGCACACACACGATTGTAGTTGTAAATTGTCCCTTATGAAATGAAGTGTTTGGCATTCATGTCCATTGTCCTTTAGAAAATTAAGGTGTTTGTCCATACATGTCCATTGTCCCTTAAGAAAATTAGTATGTTCCTAAGACTTAGATTTGCAAAAAAAGATTTGTTCAATTACTCCTTTTAAGCATGCAATGTGTTTCTAAGACTTAGTGAGATAAAACAAAAGGGTCTTCAACGCTCGTCCTGCATGAACATATTAAGAAAACACCTATTGGCTCTGTGTGAGTAATAAGAAGCTGCAACAAGTGAGTTAGTTCCACCAAAATTTCACAAGTTAGCAAAAAACAAATCAATTTTAACCAAAAGCGCTGCACGATTTTACCAGAAGCAATTCACTGTAAACCAAAAGCACTTTAAAATAGACGAGAAGCGCAACAGAATATTACCAGCAGCGTTGAACAATAACCACAAGCGTTGTACTGTGATTCCAAAGGCGCTGCGATAAATACCAAAAGCGTGCAATGATAATAACAAAAGCGCTGTAAAATATCCAGGAGCGCGTCACTGTGTGACCGAAAACGCGATACTGTGTAGCCAAAAGCGCTGTGCTATCTCAGATACAGAAAATATTAGTTTTTGTCAAAATAACCAGGCGAAAATGACTTTTCATGGTGGATCTACTGTCTGGATAATGATATCTGATAGATCTAAGTCGTGAAATCTGGAAAACTCAGCAAATGGGGCAACACAATAGATTAGCAGAACTTAAGGATACTCCTAAATAAATCAGCTTAGGAGATATCAAAAATTAGGTTTGGAAGACAAATACAACTGCTTGTGCAAACAAAATCATAGATCTGAAATGAGAAAAACCCTGCAAAAGCACCGTGAATAAAGTCAAAACCTAATTTTAACCAGAAGCGCTTAACAAGGCCACCAATAGCGCTTCTCTGTGTGACCGAAAGCGCTGCTCTGTGCGGCCAGAAGCGCGGCCGTGCCGCCAGTAGCGCTGAACTGTTCCTGCAAGAGTGCTTAGAGATACTACCAGACGCGCTGTGCAATATCGTCTGCGCTGTGCCGTACTGTGACTTCAAAAAAACAAATTTCTCAAAGAAACAAAGGGATTAGTGGGTCCCATCGGGCGTGCCAGAATGTGTATATGGAAAAATGGATTAAATCTAAACTAAATAAAACCAAAGAACCTAATAACATAAAGGAAACGAATCTAAGTAAAAGCCATAAATCACAAAACAAAGACAAATAAAAGCTCTTACCAAAACCTGTATTGTTCCCTTTTGGAGATATGTGGATTGCTCAATGTAGTTGCAAAGCCATGGCCGCAACAAGCAAGTATGTGCTCAAGAGATCAATGTCAAAATATCGTTATAGTGCTCAATCGACGCGTTGTGTATGCTCGAAGCTCTGTTAAGTATGCCTGAGAATACGATCGAAGAGAGAGACCCAATGAAGGAGATGAAGGGGGTTTATATAGATTTCAAGGAAGATCGATCAACGGTCTAGATAATTCAGAAGAATCAACGGAGGAGATGAGTTGAGGAACGTGCAATGAATGAGAAGAAGACATGTGTCTTGCTTGCTTTTGCATGAGAGGAGTTATCAAGAATAGAAGAATGAGTTAACTGAAGAGATAAATCAATTAAAAGAATAAAGCAATCAGTTAAGTGATTTAAAACAAGAAGAAGAGATTTGCATGAGAAAAGAAGATATTTTGCTTTATTAAATATAGAAATATTTAATTGATGAGCAAGAAAGCTTAAGTTATTTTAGAGATAACTCAAATTAGAAGAAAAAACAATTTAAATAAATAATTGATTTATTTAAATTTAGAGAAGATATTTTGGAAGAAATAATTAAATAATTGGAATTATTTAATTTAGAAGATTTAAAAGCAAATTAAATAAATAAATTTATTTAATTGTTGTGCATGATTTTGGAAGAACAGATTTTTGATTTAATTAAATAATTTAAGAATTATTTAATTTTAGATAAGAGGGAATTTGTTGAATTAATTAAATAATTAATTTAATTAATGTGGATGTGATTTTTTGGAGAGAGGATAATGATCCAATTAAATAATTAAAATTATTTAATTGTGGAAGAATATAGAGGAATTTGATTTAATTAATTAAATAATGAGGATTTATTTAATTAATGTCGCAATTTTAGAGATTTAGAAGAATTTGGTGAAATTAATTAAATAATTAGATTATTTAATTAACGTTGAAATGCAGATGATGAGATAGATAACGAAATGCCCGTGATTTGACGACACGGTCATTTTAGGGTGTCTACACTATCAGGTCTTGACTTGTGAGATAACTTAATAGAGATGTGTATTTTGTTGTTACAACAAGGGGCCTTACACAAGAACTAAGATTATCTAGGGTTTCAAATAAGGATGTACTTTAAAAATGCAAAGAAACTCAAGACAGTTTTCAAAAGTAAAGTCTAAAAATTCAATATTTCATCAGATTTTACGGGCTATTAATGTTGTTCCTAATCTAAAACTTTACCAAAATAAATTTTAAAAGGAAGGGAGGAGAGAGAGGGTTAGGAATTCCTAAGGACAATTTTTGATATCATGTGATACTTCAGATAGATAAGTTCCAGGATAACTACTTCATACTTAACCAGAATACAATTAGGATTAAGGTGCCATCAACCTTGTAAATCATATGTAATTAATTACTCCTAATACTGTTTGTAAATCACCCATAAGGGATGAAAGGTTTCACCAGCAATGATCTTGTTTCAGTCGTATGTTTATATCCTGTACATGACACTCATTCATCTGTGACGGGGGGTTGTAGGGGGGTTTCCCCCTTGCAAGGGGCCCGGGGGAATCATCCCCTTAGCGGGGGGTCTGGGGGTGATGCGCCCCAATGGGGATTCAGGGGCAGCACCCCTGAAACCCCATTTTATTTATATTTTATCATTGTGAATCTAGATCATGCGTCATTAGGTCACAAATCTGATGGTCGATATTTTGTCAGTTATCTTGCCCTAGAAGGCAACCCCCTTTTATAAGGATATTTGTACTATGTTTTTATCAGATTGGAGAGTAACAAGTGGTGTTGGATTGAAGACTGAAGGAGAGAGGAAATGCATGTATTGTAATCTCATATTTGAATATAATACAACTTGGAGCCTCTTTTCTTGGTGGAGTTTTTTACCCGTAAGGGTTTTCTCCATGTTACATATTGTGTTATGTGTTCAGATCTTAGTGCATGTTATTTCTATTTAATGGGTTTTAATTTTTGTTGCAATCTCCATTGATTCTACATTGTTTAGAGGATAATAAGGTTTGAATCATATTTCTGTCGTGTGGTTTGCACCTTCATTTCTAACAAATACTTCACAGCGTTGTAGAAAATAATCCAATCTTCAAAGGAAAATAAAGATTTTCAAATCATAAGGATTTGTTAAACACCGAAAATCTAGTGTAGCTTAAGCAATTCCTTATAACCGAACTAAAATTTAAGAAATGTTCAAACTAACCATAAACAACAACTTACAATCGACAAACTGTCAATGGTATGAACATGAAACCCATCAAACATCTTTTAGCATTCATCATATCCATAATTGAACTTTAATTAATTGAAGGAGAAGGTGAACCATGAGCACTAAATAATCAATCACACAACACAATATGCAACAACATCTGTAATTTGTTTGTATTCAATTAAAAATTTGGCAGAGTTTCAACAATTCTTCTTATGCAACTTCTTAAAAATAATGAAAGTGACTTACTTTATATAGGAGAGGAAAGCTCATTGAGTTTACAATGAAAGGTGAGGATTAATCCATCACCAAGGGCCCATATTCATCAACATTTAATTCTTGTGGAAGGAGTTTGTTACAAATTTGCTTTTTCTTTTGTCCTTTAGCAAAAAGACAAAATTACAACTTTACAACTTATATAGATAAAACAAAATAACACTTTTTCATAAGCTATAATAAAATAAATCTTCTTTTAATGAAAATACAAGACAAAAGGAATATATGGCATGGTTTTAGTGAAGGCATGCCATCTGGATTTGACATTTGATGACTGGACGATTGGCACTGTGCAAAATCTGCCTTTAGGTTGCAGGGGCATCATCTACAACAACAATTTTATCATCTTCTTGCCCTTTCTTTTTGTACGCCATCAACATCTCTAGTGCCAAACTTATTTCTTCGGGAGGGGGATTCTTTACAAAATTGATCCAAAATTTTAGGGTGTCTACTAATTTGGAAGATTATGGTAAATTACATACTTGGCCCTTATACTTCTCTTGAATTCTTTCATCTAAGTTTTGAGCTTACTGGACTTATTCATATCTGTTGTGCTAAAGATAAAGGGCTCAGTCTTTAAATTCCCCTACGGTAGTTGATTCCAAAGTTTCTTGCATTGTTCTATATGTTGATCTCTTCTTAGTCTCCCAAATACTTCTCTTTCATATCTCATATAAAATCAGTAAAATTATAAGTAGCCTCCAAAAGTTTTTCTTTAGCTACTAATCCCTCAATTTCAGATTTATCAAATGTTTCCTTCTGCAACTTAAGAATTTCTAGTCAATGGAATAACATACTCATCTTATCATGAGCCAAAATGTTCTTCTTTATGATAATCTCAAGGGATAGTTTACACATCATTTGCACATGAGGATAAGTGTGGGAGTGATAATCTTTATATTCTTCACAATCTTCATCAATCACATATCATTCCTCTTTCAGGGAACAAAAATTCTTATGCATTTGATTGGCTTCATCTATGGCTTTGCATCCTTTTGAATAAATTCCAACCAACCAATCTTTTGTGACCCCAGCCATAAGCCTCATCTTGTCAAAATCGTGTAACTCCTTCAAAAGAATTGAGGGTGCAATTGCAGTCCCATCTTCCTTATGCATAGGCTTAACAAAAAATCAGATTCAAGTACACAAATCCTAATTTTGCTACCTTAACTACCTCTTTGTCATCTCATCCTTATCCATCCCATAGATAATGGAAGAAAAAAAGTCCTTGAACTCTTTAATTTCTTGTACCCTGCTAGTTGGACCAAGATTTACCGTAGATATACTATAATCTTCTAGCCTCGTATCATCTTTATCTTTATAATCCATGGGTAAAACAACCTCTACTATTTGAGATCTTGAAGCATCTTTGTACACTCAGGATTGAACCTTTGCTTTCTTCTATTTATTTGTATTTTCAAGCCAAGTTAGAAAACTATCTAAATCAAGATCAAATGATTCAATCTCGGGCTACTTTTCTTGGAATCTCACCTGCAGCCACTCAGGTACTGTAGAAGCAACTATTCTTGGAGGTGGAATGGAGGAAACAAGTTGTTCTTTCTGACCTTCCTCCTTATTAACTACAACTTCCTTTTCTTGTTGATTGTTCTATAGAGTAGTCTTTAAATTCACACTATCCTTTCCCAAGCTATCATCTTTCAATTCATTATCAAAATTTACTTGGGGGTCCTCTTGTAGGGTTTTAGAGTGAATATCAACTTGTAGCTCCTTAGATGAGTCATCACAGAGATTGTTCTCTTGATCCCCAACCTACTCCAATTCATTCCCAATCTATTGCTCAGCCTTGTTAAATACTTCATGTTGCTCTAGTTGTTTCCTGGGAGGACCGTCTTCAATTTACACAATATCCACTATCTTCATGTTGGTGGGAGGGGTATCTAGTGCATCTTGAATGTCTACATCTCCACTTTCAATTTCCCTTTCTGTACACACTCTCTCAGTACCCTCCAATGCTAGCACCTTAGGAGAAGGAGAATCTGATGGGACATGGAATGGCCTAACCAAGTTCTTATTAATGTTAGAGAAATATCTAAGCAGCACTTGTAGGAATATGAACCTTGGTGAAGTTGGAAAAAGGTGCAAATCCTAGAGATGGTGGTATGGAAGTGAAGGAAGAAATGAAAGAAATAACTATGGGAAGGGACATATTCAACTACTGCAAGGGAAAATATGGAGTGGAAAGAAAAGGTGAAATGGGAGATAAGGAAAGAGGTGAAAGTGATAGAGGAGTGAGGGAGGTAAAAAGTGAAGATTCTATGGGAGTTGATGTAGAAGGGATGGTAGAGACAACAATGGATGATAATGAAGAGGATAGAAAAGGTACAGATGATAGTGATAGAAGAGTGGGAGAGGAAATAACAGATGAAGTGGCAGGACAAGAAACAATGGTGGTGGATTCAACTGGGATGGAATAAGTGAAAAGGATAGTCGTGGTAATGGGAATAGATGAGGTGGAAGAGATGGAAGAAATAGGAGTGGAGGAAACTGTAGTGGAAGGTACAACAGATCTAGGAACAATGGTTGTGGAAGCAAGGGCTACAAAGGAGGCAACTGGAGGAGCAACAAATATAGGAGGGGCTTGAGAAACTAAAGGGGACTAATCTTTCTTAGTCTTCTTAACTCGTTTGGGCTTATATGCCTCAACTCCTCCTATTTGAATGGGTTTTCTCTTTGATGATCTTGTTTATATAGGAGATACACTTCCCCTCATGACTACCTTCTTATTTTATTTTACCTTCTCCTTACCTTTGGTAGTCATAGGTGCCTCATCTTCATTGTCTTCATTTTCAGTGTCTATGCCCTTACCTTTAGGATATACCTCTGCTTCACCTGATGGATCAACATCCTCCTCATCAATAGATTTGTCTTATTTTTTCTCTAGAGGGGCATAGGTCAGAGGGATTCCTTGAGAGACCAACTGGGCAACTTGAATGTTAACCTAGTTCTTGCTATACTTGAAGTTCTTCTCCATGATTTTTTCCATAGAATTGACCTCTGCTTCTACCTAATTCAGGAGGGGAAGTGGATGACCAAAAATTACCCTCCATTCTTCTTCTTAAACCAAAATCCCATCATCAACCACTTGGTCAAGAACTATAGTAATTTGAAATTTCTTAATATAATCTAGTGGCATCATGGAATATTATTTCCTTTTGACCTAATGCTCATCATTGCAGTTGGCCCAAAATTCCTCCAATTGTTCTTCATGAATATACTTTATGCTCACATTCTTTTCTAATACATGCAATGGGGCAAAATGAGGCCTTGGCCTATAAGAAAGTAAATAAAATTGTTGCAATTCCACATATGATTCTTTAGCAACATTTGTAGTAATATAAGTGAACATGCCTATTGATGGGTTTTTTTGCACACAACAACATAGATGAAATACTAAGTATCCCACCCCTCTTGAAAGTAATCTAATCCTAGAAAACCTAGAAAAAGACTACCCCAAGGTTTATACTGCCAGGCCTTGACTTGCAGGGTAACTCAGTTGGATATGTTTTGTTGTTCCAATCAACGGGACTTACATATGGAAGGGACTTATTTAGGATTCCATAAGTGATTATAGTCATGCGTATGTAGAAACCCTAAGTGACTCAGACTTTGAAATCTGAAAACTCCATCTGCTATTATCAATGATGTGATGCTTTTGACTTAAATCGACTAAATTTTCAAAGAAATTCCAAAGGATGAGGGATAGTAAAATAAATGAAAAAATCCCTAAGGACAAATCATAGTGGATGAAATTACTTCAGATAGACAAATGCCCCAAAATTGATTTTTGTTTAACTATGTTTCCCACAATGTTGCAGAAATAGTGTAATCTTCAAAGGTAACAAAGATTTTCAAATCACATAAATTCATTAAACACCCAATGCTAGTGCAACTTAATCAATTCCATGCAATCAAAATTAATTTGTAAAATGGGTTCAAACTAACCATGCAAAGTAACTCACAATCAGTAAGATACAAATGGTATGAACCAAAGCATTCATCAAATATTTAAAGCATGCATCCAAACTGTAACTAAACTTCATTTAAAATTAGGTAGAAATGAACCATGAAATCCAACATCCAATAATGCAATAACAAAATATGCAACAATACCTGTAGAGATATTTGTATTGATTCAAAATTTGGGCAGTCTTATCAATTCATTGTTCCAACCTTACAAAATAGAGAAAATGGTCGATCTTATATAAAGAAGCAGGCATACTGAGTTTTACAATGGATGGTGAGGATTAATCCAACACCAAAGGTCTAGATTCATCAACATTTAATTTGGGGTGGTAGGTAGTTACAATCCCAGAATTACTTTTGTCATTTAGGAAAAAGACAAAAATATGACTTTTGAGCTCAATAGAATAGGACAAAATAATAGCTTTTTTATATGCCTAACAAGACAAATCACTTTTACAATGTATTGACAAGTCAAAAAAAGAGTAAATGACATGTTTTTAGTGGAGGTATGCCAGTTGGATTTGGTATTTGATCACTGATCTGCTGACACTGCTCAGCGCTAACCTTCAGGAACATCATCTTCTACTATCACTTTGCTCTTCTCCACTTTTTTCTTCCTGTATGCCATTAGGGCCTCGAGTATTGGATTAATCTCCTCTGGAAGAGGATCTTTTACAAAATTTTCTTAGAATTTGAGGGTATGATCTTGATGCAGGAGCATCCTTGGTTCAAGAGAAATCTTGCATCAACCAAAAACATTTACATTTCAGTTCTTTCATTTTCCAGTTCAGTGCAGGCAGTTCAGTCAGCAGCAGTTTTCAGCTTATGGTCTGGTTTTGGAATTTCACATCTTATGGATCTGGGCTTAGCATCTACATCATATAAATTCAGCTTAGCATCTACATCATATCAAGAATTTACAGCATTTGGATCAGTTATCGGAAAGATATCGCTACCAGAAGACAACTGTCTTCTCAGTGCAGAGCATTCTAACAGTTCCTGATAATCGGCTAAAGGAGAAGGCTTGTGGATCATTCCTTGACTTGTGGATCTCAATGACACATCATTCAATGTCCTTTGGCTCATGGCCGACCTTCCCTAAGGGTCCACACGTTGTTCCATTCATTTGAGGAAGTGTTCTGTGATAGGTAAAAAATCAGGTTAATAAGATCAAGCATTGCCAAGAAAACCTAACCCTACCATCATCAAAGAATCTAATCCAAATGAAACCAAAAGTATGCAATTCAAGCACAATATCACCTAGATTGTGTGATTCCTTGTTTATGATGTGGATTGCTTCTTCAATAATGAACAATTATGAAGATAAAAGTTGCCATGATGGATGAATGATAATGATGAAAGCTCAATGGATGCTATGGATACTCAAATGCTCAAGATACTCAAGATGATAATGTAGACTCTATATGAATGTTGGATAGATGTAGTATGAAATGAGAGGGTGTTTGAGATTCGGTGGCTATGTGAATGGCTACAATTGAAGGATAGACATAGGTGAATGTGAAGATGACAAGTGGAGAGAAGATAGGGCTTATGTGTGCTTGAGTACATAAAAAGTACTACATGTGAAAGATATTAAATAAAAGGATGTAGTACCACTTATCTTTTTAAATGAAAGAGGCACACATGTCGGCTCATGAGATAAATGATAAGATAAATTAATTAAATAAATAAAATTTATTTAATTAATTAGAAAGTGGGCTTATGAAAGGAATTTTTAATTAAATAAATAAGATTTATTTAATTAAAAATAGATAGAATGAAGATAATTAAATAATTGAAGATTGTTTAATTATAGCTTAGAAGAAATAGCTAATGAATTAATTAAATAAATATAAATTTATTTAATTAATAGAAGAAATAGATGTGTTAGGGATATTGCTCAAGTGTGTTAGACAAATGCAGATGATGTGTAATACGATGTTTGATACTAATAATAATGAGTCAATTTTGGGTGTCTACATTTTGCCCCTCTTTGATACAATGTTTTTTAGAGCATTGTATCAAAGAAGATACGATATTCATTCGATAAACAAAGTTATGCCCCAATGTGACTGGCAGGTGATGCCCCCTCGAGAGGTAAGCCAGGCTAACTAGGAAGGGCTGGGTTGGCTCACGATAGAAGAAAATCTAGGATGCAAGGTGGACACAAAGAAAACGGGGGTTGGGAGGGAAAAAATGGGATGATGCAGATGAAAATAGGCTTTGGCATAGAAGAATTAGGGTTTGGATAGGGCTATAAATAGGTTCGACAATGGCAAAGAGGCTCATTTGTGCTCATTTGTGCTTAGAAAACTATAGAGATCTAGAGCTCCTTAGAGTTGGTGTGCGACGAGAGTTGGAGAGCTATCAAGATGGTGATTCCACACAGATCATCATGCCGAGCGAGTGAGGACACATGGGTGACTAGAGGGATCAGATGTACCGGTATGTATCAAAAATTTTGCTAAAAGTGTGATTTTGATAGGCTAGAAGCATCATAAATGCACACACGTCACCATAAGCGACTAGGTCTTAGGATAGGCAGTTTAGGTTGCTTGTGTAGAAAAATAGGTCACTTACAGTAGGTTAGGTCACTTTTAGGCGTGGCTTGGTCGCATATAGAAAAACTAGGTCGCTTTTAGTCAGCTAAGCAATATAGAGGTAAAATGCACATATGGATATAAATAAGTCACTTATGGGCAAATAGTAGGCGCAGAGAGGAGTTCAACTCACTTAGAAAGGATAAGAGCTCACTTAGGGTATGCAGCTCGTGTATGGGCAAAAGATAAGCGCATGTAGAGTTCAGCTCGCATGTAGTCCAACAGTGATCACATATGTAGAATAGATCGTATATGAGCAAGATAGACGTGCATATGGTCAAAAAGGTCACTTTTGATCAACAGATAGGCGCATATAGAAATATGAACCACTTATGGTAAATAGAAGCTAGGAGAGCAATAAATGATCAAATTTTGATAGCATTCAAGTAGCGCAAGGGGACTAACATGATGAATAAAATGATGCAGGATATACTACCGCCTTTGTTATCACGGGAGCCACATCCTAGGGATTTGCGGTTGGTGCGATTGTTGGATGCAGAGGAGCGGCTAGTGTTAGAGATCCTCAAATTAGAGCATGTACTGAGATTAGAGCCGGTGCAGGCACATCGAGGACTGATGATGGTGATGGTGGAGCGATGGATGAGCGAGCATAGTTCTTTTTTGTTGCCGACAGGAGAGGCTACAATCACGCTGGAGGATGTCTATCGGATCCTACGGATTCCTATAGATGGGGACCGAATTGATTATGATCCTAATATGGATCCAGTGGCATTCAGGAGACTGTTCGGGACACAAGACATTGGAGTAGAGGGCTCAGAGATTCTGATGGCAAGGATGGAGGACCTATGTGATAAACTGTAGCGAGTGGTAGTGGCAATTATCAGATGGCTGGTGGGAGATAGACAAGTGAGAGGCTTTATGGTAGGATGGGGGACAGTGATGGAGGGGATGTTCTCTTATGGTACGAGATATGCATGGGCGGAGTGTGCTTAAATAGCTCTATCATTTCCTACATGATTGTGCATATATGTTCGGAGTGAGTATGTCTACAGGAGTCACAGTTTTGCATGTATGGGCTTATGAGCATATTCCAGTGACGAGACCAGAGGGATGGGTGGCTAGAGCAGTAGGAGAGACTTATACTAAGATGTACAGAGGAGTTTTGACATATTGGCAGCGCAGAGGAGTAGTGTACTGGTGGAGGAGATTGGATGAGGTGGATAACTTTGTATGGAGGCCATGGCTGGGATGTGAGAGATGGGATGAGAGGATGCTGAGCTTGTCTATGCTAGGCAGGTGAGATATATTTTTGGACATGGCATATACATTATAGAGTGCTATTTGCCAAAGTGGGTTTTGAGATAGTTCAAGTTACCACAGGCAGTACCAGTTGGTGATGCCATTTTTGGGAGGACTAGAGAGGAGGTTTTTGATTGGGGGCCAGAGGTTGTGGTTGACACGGCTTTAGCGGAGAGAGATGGACTATAGCCAGTTGTATGGCAGTGGGGACAGGGTCTTGCAGATCCAGGCACGCTACCAGACTATGATGCACACTGGGTGACAGCGAGACCGACGCGATAGGGATGGAGAGACCTGTCAGGAGGAGGTGACGATAGGCTCTGCTAACGCAGGTTGTTGTACCAGTAGCACCAGGGATACAGATGTAGGGACAGATGCCAGGACAGCCTCAAATACTTGCACAGCCTCAGGGGCAGATATTAGTGGGTGATGATGTTAGGATTCAGTAGCTGCGGAGGCAGATTAGAGAGGAGAGGAGATGGAGGCAGTGAGCACAGATGAGGTTGAGGAGGGTGGAGATAGATAGACACCAGGCAATGATTGGTTTGTGACATGCTAGAGCCCAGGTTCAGACATACCAGGCTCAGTTACAGTTGAGAGTGCAAGCTAGTGATGGACAAGATGATGGTGCACTTGCTAGGGTGACAGGGGAGAGAGATGCTATGAGACAAAGTGACCAGATGATGAGGATATAGTGGGATACAGCTGTACAGCAGGTGCAGGTGATGAGAGCTGAGAGAGATGGTCTACGGGTAAAGAGAGATATGGCTATGCAGCAGCTATAGGGGATGACTAGTGAGCGAGATAGAGATGTGACTGCATTGGGTACTGATGGGGCTACGATGTAATTGGCCACACAGTTGACACAAGTACAGGCAGAGCTGTAGAGAGTATAGGGTGAGGCTGAGTACTATAGAGGTTTATACTATGGGGCTGTGCTGGCAGAGCAGAGGTAGCCTAGCTTCAGGAGTAGGTCAGGGGCTTCAGGTTCATAGAGGTCAGGTGGATCTCGATCAGTAGCCTCAATGATGGGGCCACCAAGAGATAGGGGCCAGGTGCAGGACCTGGTGGTGGTGGTCAGGGCGAGGGAGCTTCCAGTAGTCACTAGGGCTGCCTTGTTTTATGTTGTATCGTGATGAGGCTGAGAGCCGATTGTACATACATTCTTTATGGCTCAGCTTGTATACACTTGTATATTGACACATGTATATATATATGATGGAGTATTGGTGATCTATATGATGATGTATTAGATGCACTGTTAGTAGTATGATGGTTATGCATGGTATATTTGTTTTCATAGATTATGTATGGATGTTTATGCAAATGATATGAATGGCAATGTATGTTAATGCAAATATGTAAATGGTTATGATATGGATGGACTTATGCATATAGATAGATGGTAATGAGATGATATATGATAGACTTAGGTATGTCTAACACACTTGTTTTGCAGGATACGAGATATAGACAAAGGACGATGGAAATGATTGATCTTGGTTGAGGACTATATAGGTGAATATTGGATAAATAGATGAGATGATGGGCAGCTTTTTAAGTAATTGCTCAAAATGAAAAGAAATGCAATCCTTATGTTTGATATAGCATGTGGATGTTATGTACCAAGGTATAGAAGACCAAGGTGTCGAGATATCCAATGCACAACTAGCATGTTACAATCTTGTCTGAACACATGAGGTCAAGATGTTGAACGAACATGCACAAGATATGAATAACAGCTAGTGTTTTGAGATGGACTTTGATGCTACAAGCAATGGTTTGAGCTTATCTCCACTACACATAGTAATAGCTTGCTGGTTATATGTATGGAGCTAGTATTGACATAGAATAGTCTCACATGCATAAGAGATTGTTTAGCTTCTCAGATGCTAGAGATATTGATATGTAAGATGCTAATCCCATCATGTACAAGATACCAATATGCTTAGGAAGAGAATAAGATCATCCCACAAACACAGCATACGAAAGCAACGTAACCATGCCCCATTCTTTACTTCATCGCAACATACCAAGATATAGATAGATCAAGGCAGTCTTGATTAGGCATAGAAAAGGGACAAAAGATAAATCAAAAGATAAAACAAAAGATATTGTCATCACGTTCTCTTGCCAAATTTAGGTGCTCTTAGATGGATTTAAGCTGGCACCTTGTTAAGAGGAAAGTTGCATCCTGTTGAAGGCTAAAGATGTTGATAAAATGCTATAGCAAATGTTGGCTTAAGGCATGCAAACAAATAGCTTCTGGCTTATTCTTGATTGTTTAAAGTGCTTGAGCTTTCAGTATACACATAGTCTGCTTCCTGCTTGAGCTAATCAAAGAGAAGAAGATGGGGGATGAGAGAAGATGAAAAAATGGGGTGGATCATCTGTGCTTGAGTACTAGAAACTTCCTTCATATTCCAGACTACCTACATTCCCTATATCCATGGGATCAAAGCACATTTACGATGAAGATGAGACATGATGAATATGTAGTTCTAGGTTTTATTGATGATGTGTGTGATGAAAGATAGAAAAATGTGAGATGAAAGATTAGAGGGTGATTAGTAGAAATATCAAAGATGGATGATGAAGAGAATGGGCTATCGTCTTAGCCTAAATTAGAGTGCTTCCTTTGCATCTCAAACTGCCTACATACCTTGTATCCACGGGATCAAGGCTTTAACAATAGAGTTGGATGTAGTTCTTGCTTATTTCGCTGAATGGATGATGTTGAAAGACTGGTGTGATTGCTTGAATGTTTGCGTGAGTGATGTCTTGCGGGTGTTGGATGTCAAATGAGCGTGAATTTATTGCAAAGATATGAATCCTGGTTGCAAAATGTTTTGCCATGTTTGTTCTTGGATGAACGCTATGGTTGAAGCTGAAAGTTTGTTGTGTTGTGAGCTAAAATGTTTGATGTGTTATGAGCTAGAGATAGCAGTATCCACTTCCAAATAAGACTCAACAAATGCCCCCAGTGCGGGATGGGGTTTATTATGAAGAAGCAATGATAAGGATGGCATGCGGTCAAGATGCTAAGGTGCCAAAAGAGATGGTTATCACAACAATGTCTCCATTATGATAGCTAGCATTGACAAAAGCGAAGATGGAAAGACTATTTATTGCAATGACATGTGGATTATGATATGGACTATATGGGATAGGATGATGAAATATGGTAGGAAGAGTGATGATCAAACAAACCAAGCAGATGATGGAAGCTAGTCGCTACACATAGCGCCTGTTTACCAGGTTTTCACTATGGTACTTATCCAAGGCACCTATTTCCCAGGTTTTCACTAGAGGATGGATTATTTATCTTGGACTATTATTTTTTTGTTATCCAAAGTGCCCCAAAGTGGTTTTCACTGTTGGATGGATTTCTATTTATTTTTTATTTATTTTTATTTTTTGGATAGCTAAGATTCAAGGATAAAACTTCTTGAGATGAACAATGTTGACTAGTTCATCCAAGGGAATACCTTCAAGTGTTGAAAGATTGTATGCACCTGATCCATAAACTGTTGTGATGATGAAAGGACCAAGCCAATTTGGTTCAAACTTGCCCTATTTCTCATGGTGTTGCTGATTCTTTTGATTTTCTTTAAGGACAAGATCTCCAACTTGAAATCGGCATTCTCTAATTTTTTTGTTGTAGCTGCGACGAAGATGGTTTTGATAGACTTGGAGATGGTTGAGTGAAAGATGTCGCTCATCTAGAAGCTCAAGATCATGGAGTCTGGATACTTGATATTCTTCCTCTGAGATGGTATGTTGTAAGGATACTTACAATGAGGGGATCTCAACCTCAATAGGTAAAATAGCTTCAGTACCATACACAAGAGCATAAGGTGTGGCTCCAGTGGGAGTTCTCATACTTGTTCTATATACCCATAATTGATGAGGAGCCAAAAACCCTTAAACCCTAACATACATTCCTTATTGTATGCCTATGCTTTACTTAACATACATTCTCTAATGTATATACATGCACCTCTCGCTTATCAGCAAAACATTCTTATCGGCCACCTTATAAACGATCACCCCGATGTATGTCTTCAATGCTTGTATCTGCCGCAAGATGCATTACCCAATGTACATTCATAATATACATTTGCGATATACAATTGCAATATACTTCAATTGACCTGTGACCGCCGGTTTCCTTCACCACTATTGTCGGTCACGCTTTGCACCCAACTCAATGTATCTACGCAATGCATATGCGCAACATGCATTCGAAACATGCAACCTGAATATGCATTCGAAAGATACAATCAAAACATGTAGTCAAAATATGCTTTGCAGAATATGCCTTCGATGGGTTTGACCGTTGACCTTCTTTGCATATAAACCTGATGTACATTTGCGATGTACATTCACAACATGCATTTCAAATATGCATTTGATGAGACCGAATGTTGACTTCTTTGTATGCTGATATACTTGTACATTTACAATGTATGTTTACTGCATACAATCTCAATAACCAATTGCGAGATACTCACAACTTACAACTGTGAGATACATAGGAACTAGACCTGACATACATTAGCAATATACACATAGAATGTATATCTGACATGCAAATGCGATATACACACAAATTGTATGTCTGATGAAACAAAGCAGAATTTTGCCGATTTGGTCCGCTACAAAACTTGCGATTACTCAGATCCATTTCCTTAACAATCTAACACAAATTTTAAACTTTCCCAACCTAGCACATGAGGATGCTAGGATCTTTCAATGCATCCCATACTTGATCCTGCAAGCATGAAATCAAACAAAACAGAAAACAAAACAAAAACATTGTACAGCCATTCCACTGATTTCGAAGAAATCTAACTGGTGGAATGGATTAACGATCCATCTCGATCCCAAAATAGCAAATCAATTATTACAGAGGAAAACCTAATGAGATCGAATAACAGAAAGTTACATGACACAAAATAGGACCTTGTTATTTATGCTTTCAGAAATGTATACAGATGCTCTATTCTCACAATTGCACAACTCAACTTCACAACTACTGCTATCATGATCACAATCGACCTAATCCTAGGGTATTTATCCACTCACCATGCGTAGTACTGAATTGGTTCCAAGTGACTAGGAGACTAGTCCAAGCGGCTGGGAGATCACAACTACCTAACAACCTCTAACTATCAAACAACCTTCAAGATTACAACTCGACAAGTGTCCTTGGGACTCACAACATAAACCTAGTTACAAACTAAAATAACATGCATTGGTCAAACAGACCTTATTACATTGAATGGTCTTTTAGGACCTTATTGGAAACATCAAAATGAACATTAAACAATTAAATGCCTCATGGAGGCCACTGTGGATTGGGTGCTCCTGCACCAATAATGCAGGATGGAGTTGTAGATGCCAATCCCGACCAACTTCATTGACTGTCTTTTGAGGATTTTGATGATTGTTTTATTAGAAGCTTCAGCTTGGCCATTGCTCTGAGGGTAGTAAGGGGTAGAGAATCGATGTTGGATATGGAACTTGTTGCAAAGATCTCAGACCTCTTGATTCTTGAAGGGATGACCATTATCTGTAACAATAACTTGAGGAACTCCATAACGGCAAATGATATAGTGTAGAATAAACTTAGATATTTGCTTACCTGTGATATAAGTCATTCGAATGGCTTCCACCCACTTTGTGAAATATTCAATGGCAGTGATAATGAACTTATGACCATTTGATGAAGTAGGATGGATTTTACCTATGAGATCAAGTCCCCACTGCGAAAAAGGCCATGGAGTAGTGATAGCCTGAAGCTCATGTGTTGGTGCATGTATTAAATATCCATGTTTCTGACATTGTAGACATCTCTTTGCAAATTTTTGTGCATCTTTTTCCATGGTTGTCCAATAGTATCCTGCTTGTAGAAGTTTCTTAACAAGGCTAGGGCCAATGGAATGTAAGCCGCAGACACCTTCATGTACATCACGTAAGGCCACTTTTGCTTCCTCAGAGTCAAGACACCTAAGAAGGATACCATCAAGACTCCCACGATAAAGGGTGTCTCCCAAAATAGTGTAATGAGAGGCTCGGTAGACAAAGGTTTTGCGTTGGTTGTTAGATAGTTGAAGTGGAAAGGTTTGGTTGTGGAGATACTCGTATATCTTGAACTCATTGATTGGGACCAATAGGGGGCACCGATGTTAGATACATTTGAAAATGATGCAGCTATTGCAGAATTCATGGGCTTGTGACAAGGCATTCCATTGGGTGATCACAAAGTAGGTTTCATGATGGACTTACCTAAACTAGCATATTTTGGCGGAAGTATCAAATCCTTCAATCACAAAAGTGAAATAAACAAAATCAAACAAAATAGGTCATTTGTGAAATAAACAAAATCAAACAAAATAGGTCATTAGGTGAAAACTGAAAGGTGCCTCTTGACCATGAAAAAGTAAAAATAAAGGACATATCCGAAGGTGAAAACCTCTCCGAGGTGCCTGAGGATGGGGGATTTGATCTTCTTGTCGCCACTGATTATCATGAGAAATCAATAGTGCTAGTTGAACAATCACAAGACATGAACTTGGGTACAGAGCAGAATCCAAAGATCACTTTTTTGGCAGCATCACTATCAGAGCAAGAAAGAAGAAACTTCACAGCATTTTTTATGAAAAGAGCTATAAATTTTGCATGGACTTATGCTGACATGCCAGGTCTAGATCCATCACTTGTGGTACATCATCTAGCAGTATCTCCTAATGCAAAACCTATTAAACAAAAATTGCGCAAAATGCATCCACAGGTAGCTTTATTGGTCAAGGCAGAGATTTAGAAACTGTTAGAAGCAAAGTTCATAAAGCCTATTGATTATCCAGAATGGGTTTCAAATTTGGTACATGTAGCAAAACCTGATGGATGAGTTCGATGTTGCACAAACTTTAGAGATCTTAATAAAGCATGTCCTAAGGATGACTTTCCACTACCAAGCATAGACAACATTGTAGATCTTACAACTAGACATGAAATGCTATCTTTGATGGATGGATTTTTAAGGTATAATCAAATCAGAATAGTAGAGGAAGATCAAGATAAAACATCTGTCATTTGTCCATGGGGTACATACTGTTGGGTTGTAATGTCTTTTGGTCTCAAGAACCCTGGAGCTACTTATCAACAAGCCATGACAGTTATTTTTCATGACCTTTTTCATACTATCATGGAAGATTATGTTGATGACATCCTGGGAAAATCTAAGACAAGAGAAGGACATCTACAAGTATTAGCACAAATCTTTGATCGATTAGAGAAGTATCAAGTTAGACTGAACCCAAAGAAATGTGTATTTGGTGTAACATCTGGAAAACTGTTGGGATACATTGTGTCTTGACGAGGGATAGAAGTGGACCTAGCTAAGGTAAAAGCTATCATGGAAATGACTCCACCAACAAGTCTCAAACAACTCCATAGTTTACAAGGAAGGTTACAGTCCATCCACAGATTTATATCACAACTAGCAGATAAATGTCATCCTTTTCAATATCTTCTTCATAACAGTGAACCTTTTAAGTGGGATGAAAAGTGTCAACATGCTTTTGATAAAATAAAGGAATATCTAGCAACACCTCCTATGTTAGTGCCTCATGTGCTTGACCACCCATTATTGCTCTACATATCATCAACAACAACAGCATTGGGTGCCCTTTTAGCTCAACATGATAATTCAGGAAAAGAACAAGCCATCTATTACATCAGTAGAACTCTTGTGGGATATGAACTCAATTATTCATCTATGGAAAAAGCATGTTTAGCATTAGTGTTTGCTTCCCAAAAGTTGCGACACTATATGCTGAACCAAACAATCAAGCTCATATCTAATGTTGATCCACTCAAATATCTTCTTTCCAAAACCATTCTCATGGGAAGATTAGCAAAATGGGTCATGATCTTAAGTGAATTTGACATACAATATGTGGATCGAAAAGCCATTAAAGGACAAGTCATTGCTGATCAATTAGCTACAGCACCCATTACAGATATTCAACCAATATATCCAGAATTCCCTGATGAAGGATTGTTCAATTTAACTTCTCCATCACGGTGGCAGTTATATTTTGATGGATCATATGCACAACATGGATCAAGAGCAGGCATCTTGTTTGATACTCCTCAAGGAGATTGTATACCCAAATCATATAGAATTGCATTTCCATGTACCAATAACATAGCAGAGTATGAAGCTTTACTCACAAGATTGTGCATGGCAGTACAATGGGCTATCAAATAGTTACAAGTCTTTGGTGATTCTTAGCTGGTTATCAAACAGGTCTTAGATGAATATTAAACAAAAGATGAGAAACTTCTTCCATATAAGCTAATGGTTGATGATTTTAAACAGTATTTTGATAATATCACTTTTGAACAAATCCCAAGACTACAGAACAAAGCAGCAGATGCTATGGCTATGATTGGGTCTCTCCTAAACATGCCATCTAATACACATAAATGTGAGTTTTTCGTCGGACAACTTTTGATTCCAGCATTTGAAGTTCCATAGTCTGATCTTATATGTGACATTGTTGGTCCCAATTCATCATGGTACGAGGATTTATGTGAGTATCTCTGCAACCAAACCTTTCCACTTCAACTATCTAACAACCAACGCAAAACCTTTGTCTGTCGAGCCTCCTATTACACTATTTTGGGAGACACCCTTTATCACCGAAGTCTTGATGGTATCCTTCTTAGGTGTCTTGACTCTGAGGAAGCAAAAGTGGCCTTACGTGACATACATGAAGGTGTCTATGGCTTGCATTCTGCTGGCCCTGGCCTTGTTAAGAAACTTCTACGAGCAGGATACTATTGGCCAACCATGGAAAAAGATGCACATCAATTTGCAAAGAGATGTCTACAATGTCAGAAACATGGATATTTAATGCATGCACCAGCACATGAGCTTCAGCCTATCACTACTCCATGGCCTTTTTCGCAGTGGGGACTTGATCTCATAGGTAAAATCCATCCTACTTCATCAAATGGTCAGAAGTTCATTATCACCGCCACTGAACATTTCACAAAGTGGGTGGAAGCCATACCAATGACTTATATCACAGGCAAGCAAATATCTAAGTTTATTCTACACTATATCATTTGCCATTATGGAGTTCCTCAAGCTATTATTACAGATAATGGTCGTCCCTTCAAGAATCAAGAGGTCCGAGATCTTTGCAACAAGTTCCATATCCAACATCGATTCTCTACCCCTTACTACCCTCAGAGCAATGGCCAAGCTGAAGCTTCTAATAAAACAATCATCAAAATCCTCAAAAGACAGTCAATGAAGTTGGCCGAGATTGGTATCTGTAACTCCATCCTGCATTATGGGCATATAGAACAAGTATTAGAACTCCCACTGGAGACACACCTTATGCTCTTGTGTATGGCACTGAAGCTATTTTACCTATTCAGGTTGAGATCCCCTCACTGTGAGTATCCTTACAACATACCATCTCAGAGGAAGAATATCAAGTATCCAGACTCCATGATCTTGAGCTTCTAGACAAACAACATCTTACAGCACTCAACCATCTCCAAGTCTATCAAAACCGTCTATGTCACAGCTACAACAAAAAAATTAGAGAACGCCGATTTCAATTTGGAGATCTTGTCCTTAAAGAAAATTAAAAGAATCAGCAACACTATGAGAAACAGGGCAAGTTTGAACCAAATTGGCTTGGTCCTTTCATCGTCACAGCAGTTTATGGATCAGGTGCATACACTCTTTCAACACCTGAAGGTATTCCCTTGGATGAACCAGTCAACAACGTTCATCTCAAGAAGTTTTATCCTTGAATCTCATCTATCAAAAAAAATCCATCCAATAGTGAAAACCACTTTGTGGTGCTTTGGATAACAAAAAAATAATAGTCCAAGATAAATAATCCATCCTCTGGTGAAAACCTGGTAAACAGGCACCTTGGATAAGTACCATAGTGAAAACCTGGCAAACAGGTGCTATGTGTAGCGATCAACTTCCATCATCTGCTTGGTTTGTTTGATCATCACTCTTCCTACCATATTTCGCCATCCTATCCCATATAGTCCATATCATAATCCACATGTCGTCGCAATAATCAATCTTTCCATCTTCGCCTTTGTCAATGCTAGCTATCATATTGGAGACATTGTTGTGATAACCATCTCTTTTGGCACCTTAGCATCTTGACCGCATGCCATCCTTATCGTTGCTTCTTCATAATAAACCCCATCCCGCACTGGGGGCATTTTTTGAGTCTTATTTGGAAGTGGATACCGCTATCTCTAGCTCATAACACATCAAACATTTTAGCTCACAACACAGCAAACTTTCAAAATGTGATAGGTAAAAAATCAGGTTAATAAATCAATCATAGCCATGAAAACCTAACCCTACCATCATCAAAGAATCTAATCCAAATGAAACAAAAAGTATGTAATTCAAGCACAATAGCACCTAGATTGTGTGATTCGTTGTTTATGATGTGGATTGCTTCTTCAACAATGAACAATTATGAAGCTAAAAGCTGCCATGATGGATGAATGATAATGATGAAAGCTCAATGGATGCTATGGATACTCAAATGCTCAATATGCTCAAGATGATAATTTAGATGCTATATGAATGCTAGATAGATGTAGTATGGAATGAAAGGGTGTTTATATAGAACTCAACCAAAATCAATCAACGGTGGAGATTCAGTGGTTATGTGAATGGCTACAATTGAAGGATAGACATAGGTGAATGTGAAGATGACAAGTGGAGAGAAGATAGGGCTTATGTGTGCTTGACTACATAAAAAGTACTACATGTGAAAGATATTAAATAAAAGGATGTAGTACCACTTATCTTTTTAAATGAAAGAGGCACACATGTCGGCTCATGAGATAAATGATAAGATAAATTAATTAAATAAATAAAATTTATTTAATTAATTGGAAAGTGGGCTTATGAAAGGAATTTTTAATTAAATAAATAAGATTTATTTAATTAAAAATAGATAGAATGAAGATAATTAAATAATTGAAGATTATTTAATTATAGCTTAGAATAAATAGCTAATGAATTAATTAAATAAATATAAATTTATTTAATTAATAGAAGAAATAGATGTGTTAGGGATATTGCTCAAGTGTGTTAGACAAATGCAGATGATGTGTAATGCGATGTTTGATACTAATGATAATGAGTCAATTTTGGGTGTCTACATGTTCTATGCATTTAGGTCCGACCTATTTATGAACACGTTACAGCTCTTCATTGGAGTTTGTGATCTTCCTTAGCTGATGCGGAGGCATATATTGGTCTAAAAATGATATATATTGATGTAATAGATCCTTAGGAAAGCAGTGATCAAGCTATTCACATAAGAACGATCTGATAGTTTAGATTTTGTGCAAAGGGAGATTCAAAACCTTATCTTGTGCATTTGTGTAATCAGGCCTATGAGCCCAAATTGTAAGCCCGCATGTTGCCAACTAGATTGTATTTGAATTCTTTAATATACTTAATGACTTAATCTGTATTTGTTCCTTTTCTTTGAGTTATTTCTGTTGTGTTTACTCTTGTTGCATGGTCTGTATTTTTCATTCTGTGAACCCTCCTACCGTGACTGCACCAAATGGTATTAGAGAAAAAGTTTGAATATTTGGGAGCGAATTGAGTGAAGTTGGCAAGGGAATTCCATAAGATCTTGTTGTGGACAGATTTCCAAATTGAGGCAGGTTACTTGTGCGCAACCGATCATCGATTGAGAGGCAGTTGTCATTTGTAGCCCGAGCGCCGAACCTGAGGCAGTTTGCACTTGATCCTAGGAAGAATGCCACCACAAAGAGTTCCCCCTATTGGTACAATGGCTAATAGAATGGATAAGATGATGGAATTGATGAGAACAATGCGAATTCATTTGGATGTTGTTGAAGAAGATAGGTGAAGACGATTGACATCAAGACCTAATGTTGAAAGTGATGATGAAGAATTTCAATCTATTGAACACACTAGCGAAACCCTAGAAGGTAATGAAGAGGAAGAATCAAATCAAATGAAGATGTTGTGAGCTATCTCAAAGATTGGAAAAAGACCTAGAGTTGATGTACCAAACTATACTGGTAATTTGAATCTTGAAGAATTGATTGATTGGATAAATGACATTGAAGAATACTTTGAATATGAAGAAATTGAAGATCTGGAGAAGGTGAAATTTGCAAAGACAAAGTTGAAAGGACATGTTGCTATATGGTGGAAAGAAGTTTAGTTGGAAAGAAATAGAAGAGGAAAAGAAAAGATTACAAAGTGGGACCAGATGGTGACAAAGTTGAAGAATCAGTTCATACCTGCTGACTATGAGTTGGAGTTGTTGAAAAGATTGCAGAACCTAAGACAAAAGGAGAAATCTATGAAGTACACTGAAGAATTTCATAAAATGATCATAAGGACAGGACATAGTGAAGCAAGCAAGGAGAAAGTGGATAGATACATCAATGGATTGAGATTGAACATTTAAGAACTAAGTTTGGTAAGGATGACATCTTTGGAAGAAGCATATCAGTTTGACCTAAAAGTTGAAGAGAAGTTGAATAAGAGACATGATCAGAGACAAAGAGGTAGAGGAGGTAAACTTCACAGAGGTAAAACATTTTCTGGATATGATAGAGCATTTGTGGAGCAGAACAAGTTTGACAGCCCATTTAAGAAGGATGACAGAGATAACAATGCTTACCAGAGAGATGACAAAATTTTTTACCGAAGAGGAAACCCTAGTGCATACCAGAATGAAGGATATAGAAGAGAAGGAAGAGGATTTGATAAGAGGACATTCAAAGGTACTTGTTTCAAGTGTGGAGGTGAAGGACATAGAGCATTTGAATGTAATTAGGGTAGTACAAGCAAGAGGACAGAAAATAGTGGAAGAGCAACCTATGTTGAAGAAGAACCTGTTGAATCACCCAGTTCTATTGGTAAACCTGAGAAAGGAGAATCATTGGTGATGAGGAGAGCACTATTTCAAACATAGGCAAATGAGGAACCATCACAGCGGAAAAGTCTATTCAAAACTAGATGCAAATCCAGAGGTAAGTGTTGTAAAGTAGTAATTGATAGTGGTAGTTCAGATAACCCAGTTTCAGAGGAGATGGTGACTAAGCTAAAGTTAGAAAGATTGAAACACCTTAAGCCCTATCAGATAGCATGGATTCAGGATGATCATAAGGTACTATGAGTGAACAATGTTTGGTGAAATTTCATATTGGATCTTATCATGATGAAGTCTTGTGTGATATTATGCCTATGGATGTTTGTCATATCTTGTTGGGTAGACCTTGGCAATATGATAGAAAAGCTATGCATGATGGGAGAAAGAATAAATATACTATAATGGCAAATGGGAAAAGAATTACTTTGATTCCTTTGGAAGATGATCCTAAAGATGTGGTATTTGGGAATGCTGGAATCTATTTGGTAGATGGAAGGAAATTTCTAGATGGTTTGAGACATGAGAATATGTGTTATGCCTTGATTCCTAAGAAGCCTGAAGCCTTGAAGAAAGAGATTGAAGAAGAACAACTGGATGAGATAAGAGAATTGCTGACAGAGTAAGAAGACATCATATCAAATAATGTACCTGAAGGATTACCACCTACAAGGAGTATCAGTCATCACATGGATCTTATACCAGGAGCAAGTTTGCCTAACAAAGCAACACACCGGATGACACCGGCAGAGAATGAAGAATCGAATAGATAGATACAAGAGTTGTTGAAGAAAGGTTTGATTAGAGAAAGTTTGAGTCCTTGTGTAGTACCTGCAGTGTTAGCACTGAAGAAGGATGAAGAATGGAGAATGTGTACTGATTCTAGAGCAATAAACAAGATCACAGTTAAGTATAGATTTCCCTTACCTAGGATGGATGATATCATGGATTGTTTGAGTGGAGCAAGATATTTCACAAAGATCGATTTGAAGAGTGGATACCATCATATCAGAATTAGAGAAGGTGATGAATGGAAGATTGCTTTTAAGACAAATGAAGGATTGTATGAGTGGTTAGTGATGCCCTTTGGACTGATAAATGCACCGAGTACTTTCATAAGGTTGATGAATGAAGTTCTGAAGAAATTCTTGGGTAAGTTTGTGATTGTGTACCTGGATGATATTCTAATTTTTAGTAAGACAAAAGAAGAGCATTTGTGGCATATTAGACAAGTTTTGCAGAGGCTAAGAGAGGAGAAATTGTTGATAAACATCAAGAAGTGTAGTTTCATGAAGGAAGAGTTGGTATATTTGGGATTTGTGATTTATACGGAAGGATTGAAGATGGACCCTGAGAAAGTAAAAGCAATTGTTGAATGGCCTACACCAGAGAGCATTGGAGAGGTTAGATCATTTCATGGATTGGCTGGTTTCTACCAAAAGTTCATCAGAAATTTTAGTTTAGTTTGTAACCCTATGACAGAGACAATGAGAGGTGATAGAAAAGATTTCAAATGGACATCAGGAGCAGATAAGCGTTTTGAGTTGTTGAAGCAGAAAGTGACAGAGCAACCTGTTTTGTCATTACCAGATTTCAAAAAGGTATTTCAAGTTGATTGTGATGCAAGTGGAAATGCAATTGGAGTAGTGTTAATTCAAGAAGGTAGACCTATAGCATATTTTAGTGAGAAGTTGAATGATGCAAGGAAAAGATATTCAGTTTATGATCAAGAGTTCTATGCCATAATTCAATCCTTGAAGAAGTGGAGACATTACTTGTTGCCTAAGGAGTTTGTGTTGTATACAGATCATCAAGCTTTGCAATATTTGAACAGTCAAGGTAAGTTGAATCAGAGACATATGAGATGGGTAGAGTTCATGTAGAGTTATACTTTTGTGTTGAAGCATAGGAGTGGTAAATCAAACAAAGTTATTGATGCCTTGAGTTGAAGAAGAAACTTGTTGACAGAGATGAGAGTTGAAGTGTTGGGTTTTGATGAATTGAAGAACATGTATGAGGGAGACAATGATTTTGCAGATCTTGGAAAGCATGTAAGGAACTTGTTGTGATAGATAGAAGTGGTTGGATTATTTCATTCAAGAAGATACGTTATTCAAAGGATGTCAGTTTTGCATACCTAGAAGTTCAATGAGGGATAATTTGATCAAGGAAAAACATAGTGGTGGATTGGTAGGACACTTTGGCATTGACAAGGCAGTGGCTTTGGTAAGTGAAAATTACTTTTGGCCTTAGATACATAAGGATGTTTGGAGATTTGTGCAGAGTTGTAGAGTTTGTCAAGTTGCAAACGGGAGTAGTCAGAACACTGGATTGTATAAACCTTTGGCAGTACTGGAGAGACCTTGGGAAGACATAAGCATGGATTTTGTGATGGGATTGCCAAAGACAGAGAGAGGACATGATTCAATATTTGTAGTGGTTGACAAATTTTCAAAGATGGCACATTTCATACCTTGTAAGAAGACAACTAATGCAATACATGTAGCAGACCTATTTTTCAAAGAGATTGTGAGATTGCATGGATTACCTAAGAGTATAGTTTCTGACAGAGATACAAAGTCTGTTGGATACTTTTGGAAGACACTTTGGAAGAAGATGAAGACAGATTTGAAGTTCAGCTCAACTTTTCATCCACAGATAGATGGATAGATAGAGGTAGTGAATAGGATTTTGGGAAACTTGTTGAGATGTTTACTTGGAGAGAAAGCCAGAAGTTGGGATTTGATTCTTTCACAAGCAGAGTTTGCATATAATAATTCAATAAACAGGAGCACTGGAAGAACACCTTTTGAGATTGTGACCAGAATGAACCCTAGAGGAGTTGCAGAATTGAGAGATATCAACATGGAAGAGAAAAGAAGTGCAGAATCAGAAGAATTTGTAGATCATATGAAGGCAGTGCATAATCAAGTGAAGAAGCATTTGGAGGATATGAACAATAAGT
This sequence comes from Cunninghamia lanceolata, assembly GCA_027924645.1. NCBI lineage: Eukaryota > Viridiplantae > Streptophyta > Pinopsida > Cupressales > Cupressaceae > Cunninghamia > Cunninghamia lanceolata. Next base: position 11,927,281 of record BSBN01000320.1, read on the forward strand.
ACAAAGAGAAGGTAGATGAGAAGAGAAGATAAGGAATTTGAAGAGGGAGATGCAGTGATGGTGTACTTGAGAAAAGAGAGATTTCTAGTTGGGACATATAACAAGTTGAAGATGAAGAAGTTTGGACCTTGTAAGATACTCAGAAAGTTTGATTCAGGAAATGCATATGAAGTAGAGCTACCGGAGACATTGGGTATATCACCTATTTTCAACATTATAGATCTTTATCAGTATCACGAAGCAGAGTTCAGTGATAGCATGGAAGAGGACTTGAAGAAGTAGTTACCACAACAAGCACCGGAGTAGATTGAAGACATTTTGGACAGCAAAGTTGGATGCAGCACTAGAGGAAGACAATACAAAGAATATATTGTGAAGTGGAAAGGTGGACTGGCAGAAGACTCATCTTGGATTTCTTAGGCTAAGGTGGACCATCTTGGTTCTCCCCTAACCCCAGCAAAGTGAGGGACTCACTTTTTCAATAACCCCAAATGTCTGATGCAGGAGCATCCCTGGTTCAAGAGAAATCTTGCATCAACCAAAAACATTTGCATTTCAGTTTGTTGGCATTTCAGTTCTTTCATTTTCTAGTTCAGTTCAGGTAGTTCAGTCAGTAGCAGTTTTCATCTTGTGGTCTGATTTTGGTATTTCACATCTTGCGGATTTGGACTTAGCATCTAAATCCATTCATCTACATCATATCAAGAATCCAGAGCATTTGGATTAGTTACCAGAAAGATATCGCTACAAGAAGACAATTGTCTTCTCAGTGCAGAGCATTCTAACAGTTCCTGATAATTAGCTAAAGGAGAAGGCTTATGGATCATTCCTTGACTTGCAGATCTCAATGACACATCATTCAATGTCCTTTGGCTCATGGCTGACCTTCCCCAAGGGTCCGTACATTGTTCCATTCATTTGAGGAAGTGTTCTATGCATTTAGGTCTAACCTATCTGTAAAAATGTTACATCTCTTCATTAGAGTTTGTGATCTTCCTTAGCCGACGCGAAGGAATCTATTGGTCCGGAAATGATATATATTGATGTAATAGATCCTTGGGAAAGTAGTGATCAAGCTATTCACATAAGAATGATCTGATAGTTTAGATTTTGTGCAAAGAGAGCTTCAAAGCCTTATCTTGCGCATGTATGTAATCAAGCCTTTGAGCCCAAATTGTAACCCCGCATGTTTCTAGACAGATTGTATTTGAATTCTTTGATATACTGAATGACTAAATCTACATTTCTTCCTTTTCTTTGAGTTGTTTCCATTGTGTTTACTCTTGCTGCATGGTCCGGATTGTTCATTCTGTGAACCCTCCTACCGTGACTGCACCAGATCTACTAACTTGGATAAATCGTGATAAATTGCAAACTTACCTTGTCTACTCCTCTTAAATTTCTTAATCTGTGTCTATAGACTACTAGCCTTCTTCATGTCTGCTACACTATAGGATAAAGAATTACCTTGCAGTGATAGACTCAATTGTTTCTGGCACTCTTGTACATCAATGGCCAATGTATCATCTAGATATAGACCTGTTAGGGCTTGGAGGAGATCATTGAAGCCATATATAGCTTCAAAAAGTTGGGTCTTTGCTAACTCCCCTTCAGTTTTTGCTTTGTCAAAAATTTCTCTTCTGAGTTTTAACATTTCTAACTAGTGGAAAGGTAGATGCATTTTATCGTTTCCCAAAATGTTCTCCTTGATGAGAACTTCTTCAGACAACTTACACATGGCCTCAACCCTAGGATGTATATGAGAGTAGTAATCATCATACTCGTCACTATCCTCAACCATTACTTCCAATTCTTCCTTCAGGGCATAAAATTTTGTATGCATTTCACTGAGCTTGTCAATTACTTCACAACCTTCTGTGTAAATTTTAGTTAGCCAATCTTTTTTTACTGAAGCAATATGCCTTATCTTATCAAAATTCTCCAATTCTTCCTTCAAAAGAATGGATGGAGCTATTGTTGTGCCATCTTCACTCTGAATTGGCTTTACCAAGTATTTAATGCAGGCACGAAGCTCTTCATTCTGTTGCCTTAGCTACTTCTTTGTGAGTTCATCTTTGTCCATTCTATGCATAATATTGGAGAAAAAGTCCTTGAACTCTTTAATCTCCTACACCCTAGAGGTAGGTCCAAGGTTTATTGTAGAGATGTTGTAATCTCCTGGCCTAACCTCATCTTTATTATCCTGCACTAGCGGTACTACAACTTCCACAATCCTAGACCTAGAGATATCCTTATAGATTCTAGAATGGACCTTTACCCATTTTTTCTTCTTAGGCTTTTTAATCCAAGCAAGGAAGCTATCTAGGTCTAAGTCAACAACATCAATTTAAGGTTATTTTCCCTATAACCTCTGTTGCAGCCAATCAAGGGTTGTCAAAGAATCTATAGGGGACTTCATCTCCCCCTTTATTTAAAGAATCATTATCACCTATTTCCAACCCTTTTTCCATGTTATCTACCCTGGTGAATTATGTATCATCTTTCTGAGGCAACCCAATCTATTTCAACTGATCCCCTACATTATGTTCTGCATTGCCAAATGTAGCTTTCTAATCTAATTGACCTTGTAGAGGATTGTCATCAAGATTTACTATCTCTATAGTGCTCATATCAATAAGAGGACTGTCAGGGGTATCCTGGATGTGGACCTCTTCACTGATTATATTCATTTTTGCACATACCTTTTCAATCCCTTCCAACAGGGGAACCTTTAGGGATGAAGGCTCAGGAATAGCCTCAACAGTCCAAAATGGTCGGGACAAACTATTGTTTATTGAAAAGAATGAAATTACTGTTGCCTCAAGAAGTTGTACCTTAGGTTTGCAAATGTTGCAAATCCTAGGGAAGCCGAGATGGATGGATGAGGGAGAATGGAAGGGATGAAAATTGGTGTGGACTGACTGAATTGTGGTAAGGAGAAGGATGAAGATGATAGAATAGAGGAAATGGATGGCAAAGGAGGAAATGTCAGAGATGTAAGTGATGAAACATAGGACATTGCAAATGAGGTGGAAAGTGAGAGTTGAGGCGATGATGAAATGGAAACATCAATGGAAGAGAGAGAAGGAGAAGATGAAGGAGAGGTGGAGGAAGGTATAATAGAGGTGACAACATTAGGGACTGACATGGTGGAAACCACAGGAGCAGCTGGGGTAGATGGTGCACCAGAGGTAAGTGGAGGAGATGATATAGAAGTGGTTTGCACATTTGAGGTTGTAGGAGAAGTAATGATAGTTGGAAAAGGGATGGAACTGACAGAAGTTGCAGCTAAATGGGCTTGTGTAATTTTGAGGCTTGGGGCCTTCTTAGTAGCCTTAATCTTCTTTGATTTTGACCCCTCAGCTTCTTCAATATGTGCAAGTTTTCTCTTAGATGTTATCATTTTAATTGAGGATATGCTACCCCTCATAGCCTTCTTACTAGGCTCTTTCATTGCCTTTCCCTTTCCTTTCCTATCGGCCAGAGGTATTTCATCCTCTATCTCCTCACCATCAGATTTGTCTCCTTGCACTACTGGCTATGGCTCAACAACCTCTGTAGGTTTGTCTTTCTCATTATCACTATCCCTCTCTTCTTGAGGATCTGTATAGGTCAAGGGCACACCAGCAACATTAAGATGTACTACTTGAGCATGTATCCAAGCTCTATTGTATTTTACTCGATACCCCATGAGTTCCTCAAGGAGCTATCCTCAGATTCTGCCCAATTTGGAAGAGGCAATGGAAAGTCAAAGACTCTTCTCCACTCAGCCTCCTATAATACAACCCCATCATCAACTACTTGGTCCGGCACTAAGGAAATATGAAACTTCCTAATAAAATCAAGAGACAACCTTGAGCACTTTTTCATTTTTACTTCATGTTCATCTATGCAATTGGCCCATAAATCTTCTAACTACTATGCATATAAGAGCTTTCTCCTAACATGTTGCTCCAAGGTGCCAAATGGATCAAAGTGAGAGTGTACCTGATAGAAGATCAAATGTAGTTGTTACAGTTCTATATCTGAAGACTCTACAGCAACAATGGTAATACATGTGAACAGTCCCCTCCCTAGAACAATTGGGAACTTAATTGCAACCCTATGCAAGTCTTTCAGCAATTTATGGCAAGTGTACACATGTCTCATTAATTCTAATAGAACTATCTTATCAAGGGATATTTAGGTAGTCTATATTGTGCTCCTTTGAATCCTTGTACTCTAAGGTATGTGAACTTCAAGAATTGGATGTATTAATACCCATAATTTTGTACTACATTAGCGGTCTCCAAAGATATCCTTCTAGACATATCCCCTTGTAGCATCCTGGTGATATGCATTGTGAATGCATCACTCACCCTATTGTAATGAACCAATTAGTTTTCAAGTTGTAGTTGAGGGTAATAGTCATAGACTTTCAGTTCTCCATCTGCATTGCCGACCATTCCTAGATTAGTCAACCCAAGGTAAACAAAGTTCCTAGCTAACATATATACTACATAGGAGGCTAGGTGGAAAACTTGGGTTTCATTTAGAGCCAAGAAACCCTCATGAATGTTATCACTAATAATGTGAGCCTAGTGTATCTTCCTATTTCCCATCAACACTTCTTCTACATATCTAAACATCCATAGCTCAAAGGTTGAGGTAGTGGCCAATCCCATAACCCTGTTTAGGAGTGTTACCATATCTCCTACTTCTAACTTGAAGTCACTCCTATAAAGCACATGGGGTACTTTAGACATGGCAGTCCTTCTAACTTTCATCCAAGTATCATTAATTGTTTTCTTGCATCTCTCTAGATCTTGGCCATACATCCTTTGGTTGTTATCTTTGGTTATCATGGTCAAGGTACGAAAGACTGGGATGTTAAAAGCTTCAGCTATGGCTTCTATGGTAAATTTGGTAATTATTCTTCCCTCTTGGGTTATCACAGACCTAGTTTGTGGATGGTACCTCTCTATGCAAGCCATGATTTGTTCTATATATTAGACAACAGTGGGAAATCCTACAGCTTGGGCTATACCATTATCCCTTATCCTGTGGGCCCAGTTGGTAGGATTGACACCAAATAACCTTAACTTGAAATCCTTTAGGTCCACATGACCAATGTCAATATCAACTATGTTGCTCCAACTTTGAACTCATACTTCATGATGTTAGCTCAAAAAGACATTTATCTTGCATATATTGCTTTAATGAATACCCTCTTGGATAATTTTCAACATGTTTAATCTATCAACTTGGTTAGAAATTCCTTAAAATCATTGAAACAAAGCATTTACATAAATCTCTAACACATAGTATTCATCTAGACATCAAAAATGACCAATTCCTATAAAAAGTCAGCATTTCCCCTCCTACAGGATATAAGCATGAAATACTACTGAACTTTACATTAATCATAAAAGATGAGATCTTTGAATTAATAAGATTATGCAAAGCAATTGGCTTAAAGCGTACAATTTGTCTTGTATGGAATAAATGGGTTATTTGCACTCAAAAGTGGGTCTAGAGGTCTGGACCAGATAAAGTAGGTATTTTGGTCTCAATGGGATATGCTAGAATATTAGGCTCAAAAAGATATATCTTACATCTAGTGATATTAGCACAGCGAAGTTTCGAGTTTGAGATAGGTGATAGGTAGGGTACCGAATAATTGGTTCAATCCCCTCCTATCGAATAAGTGGGGAAAACCCATCCAATAGAATGATATCCGTTGTCTAGCGAAGCTCCCACAAAAGGACTTAAGAAGATCGATAGTCAAACGATACAGTGAGCCTAGTTGCATGCACAAGATAAGTGGGGAAAAAGGTTCCAAGTGGATGATATCCACTATCTAGTAAAACACCTTCTTAACAAGAAAAGCTATGTGGTCCAACAGTCTTAGCGAGATTAAGGGGGTACACTAGAAAAGTAGGTTATTGGGCCCTCGGTGGACAATATCCACTAAGGCCTAACAGTTCCGCAAACATGGATTTCCTACCTTAAGGCAATTTTACTGTAGAATCTTTCAAAGGAACACTTAGGCGGGGAACCTTAATCCTAAGGAATATTATCTTGTGTACCATATTTTTCCACAAAACAAGTTTTATCACTAATCTTAACACATGCCCTAGGTAAAACAAAATCATGAAGGTTTAAACCTAGAATCTGAATCAACATGCAAACCCCTTTTTGAAGGAAATTCACAAACCACATAGTTTAAAACCCAAATAAAAATGAAGATAAGCACACTAGGGTTTACAGTGCGTACCATCCTTTTCAGTAAATCCTATCTACTTATCCTTTTATTTACCCATTTCATGCAAGACACAAGGTATAAATAGTGTTCAAATGCAAATGAAAGATAAAAGGCTGGTTTGCATTGAGAAATGTGAACCAACCTTTGAGAGCTGATGTAGGAGTTGATGAGTGCCAAGTTGCACCCATGAAATACATCCTCTTACCTATCTTTTTCTCCTTCCTAATTCCATCTTTCCTAATGTCTGCACCCAAATAAGCTAGCAAGATCATTCTATTTTATGATTAATTAAGATAGATTACTTAAGATTATAATTTCTGATTGAGTGACTAATGTGCATGGAATTAATGGAAAAATACAGAAACTTCTCTCTTTTTGAATCAACAGGTGTAGATGCCAGGAACAGCAATTTTGTGCATCTCCGGAGATAGTCTTCAATGATCTCTAGAGACAATACTAGAGGACCATGCCACCTGAAGTTTTAAAGGAATGAGGAAAGACTCTCCGAAGCTCTGTGGGAGTCTGGAGCATCTCCAGAGCTGAACAGAGAAAGCTACAGGTATCTCCAGAGCTACAGACATATCTCTGAAGCTACAGACATATCTTTAGAGCTGTAGACAGGAACAGTTATCTCCGGTGCCTCTTGAGAGCAGGGCATATTTCCAGCATAAGCTGTCAATCAGGCACTCTTAGCAGTGATCTTAATACCCCTCATTTCACTCAAATCATCACCTGAGTGGTGAAGGGTCATCTTTAGTTAAACTACTGGAGTTTTATCTTTATAAAGTTTTTGCATGAGTTATGAATACAACTGATTCAATACCCATATTTTCAGGGCCTTGCTACCCAAATGTATTAAGACTCAAACTTAGAATTCTGAGTGGACTTCTGTTCCACTTAGTCTTCTTTTATTTACATGATCATTTTCTATAGTTAAAACAACTAGTGTAATAAAGAGATGGATGTCATCTCATAGAAGAACTGATAGATAGGATAAGTGATATGTCATCACTCTTTTTGATATATACTTGTAGAAATAGCAGAAGAAATATACATGGATTGAATTATCCTGATTCTCGGTAATCTCAGTTCTGTGATAACAACATTTTTCATGAATGCAAAGTGTATGGAATTAAACTAAATCTAGTTGTGATCTTCTTTTGTGTTGATTCCCTACTATAGCCTTCAACCCCAAGGGTGTGGAGCAAGGGCCCACTCTCACCACTAAGGCAGAAGGCTAGTACCACTACTTTATTACTTCGGCTTTTTGTTATGAAAAGTATTTACTGATTTTCCTAGGTAGATGCATGTTACTGTTTTAAGATTGCTTTGAGTAAATTTCCTATTTTATTTTGTTTCAGCATTACTTAAATTCATTTAGGAAGTAGATAGATTAATCTTTTCAAATTAGTAGAAGTTGTTCAGATTAGTTAGGAAAACTGGTAACTGTAGAATCCCTAATTGCAAACAGCCAAGGACACAGCCCCTAGATTATTGACATCTGAAAATAGATTAAATGGTGAGGTACAACGACACCTTGTCAGGAGTCAATTGAGCAATATTATGGAGACCTTGTAGACAAAGGGAATCAATTTTGAGTTCAATAAAATTGCTAAGAGCTCTAGGGAATCAATGAATACAAGTGCAAATGGCGATAATGAGCCAAAATCCATCTTTTATACCCCCGACCTACTAGCCATAAATGCCCTTGTACCTCAGACAGAGTGTTTAGCACTATGCAAAGTGGGCATTTCAATAAACACTGGATATGCAAGTAAAGATGCCCAAGTAGATAATATCCATTACCAAATGAAAACTCTGCAATGTACAGTACCAACCCAAAACCTTCCTTTTCTCCAAAAGAAAATGGTTAACCTAATGCGAAACTTTAGAAGTATACAGGATATATCCTATGACACTAAGTTTTAGCACAAAATCTAGTTAGGAGCAAATTAGTGCAAAAGGGCCAAAATGGTGTCTTTCTCCAACTCAACTTGTATAGGACAAACCCAAGACCTCACAAGATCATCTAAAAAGTAAAATCTAAAACCCAAAAAGGTGAGATCCTCAAAAATAACATCATTTGAAGCAAACTCTCACCCAAGACTTAATTTTCCCAATTTCTCCAAAGCATAAGGAAGAAAAGCCAAGACTCAAGCCAAAACAAAAAAGAGGGGGTCTCCATTTTGATAAAATGGGGCATGTGTGTAGGACACAACAAATTGAGGAGATTCTCAGTACAAATCTTTCAACAATTGAAGGCAAGTGCATAGTTGCCTTAGAAGCTCTAATAGCTTAATTTTGACTATAGGGTACCTTGGCAGTTTGTAGGGTGTACCCTTGAAGCCTTGAATTCTCAAATAGGTAAATTTGAGAAATTTGATAAACCAATACCCATACCTATGTACTACATTAGTAGCCTCAATTGATAATCTCCTAGACAAGTCCCCTTGTAGCATTCTGAAAAGGCATCATTAACCCTCTTATAATGAGCTAGGGATTTATCCTTTTGCAACTAGGGGTAGTAGTCAAAGACCTTGTATTTTCCAGCATCATTTCCTACTTCTCCTAATTTGGTGAGGCCTAGGTAGGAGAAGTTCCTAGCCAACATATGTATTATGTAGGAGGACATATAAAATGTGTTGGTGTCTGGTAGGGTCATGAACTCCTTGTGGATGTTGTCACTGATCAACCTGGCCTAGTATATCTTCCTAGTTCCCTTAACAACTTCCTCAATATATATAGCCAAACATCCTGGGATCAAAGGTGGAGGCACTCAATAAACCCGTAGTCATGCTTAGCAATGTAATCATATCCCCTATTTCTGCTTTGAAGTAACTCCTATATAGTGTCCCAAGGAGTTTAGCTAGGGTAGTCCACTGCTCTTTCATCCATGTATCATCAATAACCTTCCTACATATCTCAGGATCTTGGTTATATAAGGTTTGGTTCTCATCCTTTGTCATGTAGGAAACCCTAGGGTACACTATGATGTCAAAATCCTTGGTGATGGCTTGTAGGGATGGGTTGGTTACTACCCTTCCATCCCTTTCTACAATTATCCTTAACTCAGGGTGATATCTCTCTCTACACTTCATGATCAACTCTATACATTGGACTATTGTTGGGAAGCTTATAGCTTGTGCAATTCCATTTTCTACCATCCTTCTAGTACAGTCAGTTACATATACTCTTAAGACTCTTTGCCTGAAGTCCTTAATGTCCACATGGCTCACATCAGTATTTCAAACATTGTTCTAGTTGGAGGTGATCTTTGAGGCTAGGGAGACACCTTTGAACTCATATTTCATCTTTGTCAACCTTGAAGTCATTTATCCTACATGAACTTCCTTAATGAATAACATATTCTAATATCTCTATGCAATTAATACTAAGTTCTTGTATGTTTTTCCTAGAATCAGCTAATTCTAGTAAAAACTCATTAAATGCATGACTAATTCTAAGGAATTATCACAAAATTATATCAATATATACCATTGCAAAACTTAGCACTTCTTCTGGATATGAAACAAACAACATGATCAACAGTAAATTCTAGTGTAAGTCCATTTATTCTATCATTATTCTCAACTTGCAGGTGTAGAGGCCCCAACAGGATATGTGGGTATTTCATCATCAACAAGATATGGGGATAACTTCATTGAAAGTGGGTCCAGGAGGGTTAAGTGCATAAGTGGGTTTTTCATCCCATACTAGATTTACAAGGAAACTAGGTTCAACCAAATAGGCAAAGGTTTTAACTTCGTCAGGATAAATTGGGAGTTTGTCGAATATGCAAAACATTCAGGTTCATCGAGAGAAGTGGAGGTTGAGTTTTCTACTGGATATGTAGGAAAGTTGGGGTCGAGTGGATATATCCTACATCCCGTTGAAACTCCACAAAGGCTATTATCATGAGTTGTGAGAGTTTAGCAACTTACCAGATAAGCGAGCATTTAGGGGTCTACAGGATAACTGGAACTTTGGTACCCTACTAGATATATCCAGTATTCAGTTAAATTCCCGCAAAAGGTTTTAAGAGTGTTTTTTATCATATGTCTTGGTGAGACTTTTGGACTTAACTAGATATGCAGGATTTTGATGGTTTACCAGATAAATCAATATGCTTGTCATATTTCAAAATTTTTGCCCATTGAAAGGACTTAATGGGATCTTCATTTTGGTGGGGATTTTTCCCATTAAGGGACATATCCCAATAGCTTAGGAAAACTCATAAAGGAGAAGATCATTCTATGTTTTAATAAATTTGGTGTGATTTTCCCTTTCCCTAATTTTCAAATTCTACCTATTTCATGTAATGAATCAACCTAGGGCACATTTTATGGAAATGATCATGAATTTTGGTAAACCCTAGGTATTCTTAACCTAGCTTGAATTTCCTACTGTCTTTGCACCATTCAATCCTAATATTTTATCATTTCAATTCAAAAAATGTACAACAGAAAAACCCTAATTCTTCTCAGCTAAATCATTATCATCTACTTGTTCAATTTAAGGGTTTCAAAATCAAATATCACAAGTTTTACTAACCTGGCTATGAAGAAGGGTGAATCAAACTGCACCCAATGAAATTGTCTTCGTAGCTCATTGAACACACGTTCTTCAAGTCACCAAATGCTTAAATTTGCACATTGAAATCTTTTCAACTCTTCAAATTCTTCAACTCTAGAATGCATAATGAAGATTTAAACCTAAATGGGAGATTTTAAGCCCTTTCAAATTGACAATAAATGCTCTATCATACCACAGACAATGTGTAAGACATTAGGTGGGTGTGATGATGTCATCTCGACAATGCAGAGGTTTGGAGGTTGTGGGGATAAGTTGGAGTATCAGGTATATCTTTTTGGTCACCAGAAGCCTACAATATCCACTTAGGAGTCGAAGCCCTGCCTTTTAGTTTTCATACAAGGTTCTATGCAATGTGGGACTTTTGAGGGAATTAGGATATATCTTGATGACCCTCAAGAACCCACATTATCTATTATACTTCAAAAATTCTGCAAATAGAGGCAAAGTATGATTTTATCCTATCTCCTGTAAAACCCCCACATGCAGATAAGGGAAAAAGTTCTATCTTTGAAGAAAATGACTACAAAATGAAAATCCCAAAGGCAACAAGGTTCAAAACATGCAAACACTAGATTGCAGATGTCAAGGGACCCAAAATGCTCGAATTTCTTCTATAATGCTTCATACAACAATGGATCAGTTTCAAAACCTTAAGAAGTTAACATCAGGAACTCATGCCAAAAAGAGAAAGGGGGTCCACATTTGAGACAAATGGAGTATGTGTGCAAGGTACAACAAGAAACAATGTCCCCTTGTAATGGTATGCTTCCTTAATCTTCTATTCATCTTATAAATAAATTGAAATGGTTGATGTAGTCCATTTAAAAAATGTTCCCTTTAACCTTGATAAATATTATGCTTCCAATTTTTTACCACTTGCACCAAAGTAAAAATCTCTTTATCATAGGTGAAATAACCAAGGACAAAACTATGGAACATTTATAAATAGTTTAATATTACACAAGTTTACCTCCATGCATTACAATATAAACTCCCATAACATAGTGATTAACATATAGATCTCCACCTCAAATAGTGTTTTAAATTTTAAGGAGCCAACATGAGTGTATTTCTTACTTTATTGTTTAAATACTTAAATGATTGTTGTTTCATATCACGTAGCTTGATTATCTTTCCATGATTTTTATTGAACATATAAAGGTTTGGCTATAAAATAAAAGACTTAACAATTGTCCTTAATTATTAAGCTTCCCATACCAAGCTCCTTATTTTAATGATGCTTACATAGGATTAGGCCAATTCATTTGGCCTCTACTCTTGATGGTACATACATATGGACCAATCTATTCCAAACAACTTTAACAAGATTAACCAAACTTTTCTTAGAGAAATCACATCTTTAACCATTCAAATGAAGTTTTCTATCCTTTGAAATCAATAATACCTTATCTAGGTGTGCAACAAGTTCCTCATAATTTTATCTCTAAAAATGATATTTTCATCCCAAGTAGCCTATCACATACTAAAACCCTCTTAAATCTAGTGATTTTCACATGATTTTTTGCATTTTTCATCATTTTTGAGTACCCATTTGGCCAATATGATGATTAGGGAAGTTTTTGGGGTCAATAGAATCTATTTGCAGACTTTTATTTTATGTTTTTCTAGCATTTTTTACAAAAAGTGAGATTTTTGGGGGTCACGGACTTTTCATGTGTAGTAGCATTAATTGTCATAAAACATGTCAAAAATTCACACAAACTTGATAAAATGTTCATCATGATGTGAAAAATAGATATGCAATTCAAATCTATCAAGAAAATCCAAGTTGTACCTTGAAAAACTCAATTTTTGGGCTAAAATACCAAAAAGCGTTGATTTTAGGGTTTACCAACCTAGCAGAGATTTTGGGGTCTACAGACTAAAGTCGGTGCAATGCAATTCTAGCGCAGGTTGGAGAGGTTCATTTTTAGCGTAAAATGCTTTTGCGCTACTTTTGGGTGCCACCGACTTGTGCGAGTTTGGGCTCGGACTGACTAATAGCATCTCATAAGGTCGGTCAGGGTGGATTGTAGCGCAAGTCGGTAAGGTCAATTTTTAGCACAAAACATAAAAGACTTAGTCGATGGGGATTTTCAATGCAACTGACTAGCACAAGTTTTAGCACTGACTGACTTGCGGGACTTAAGTCAGTGGAAGTCCATTTCAGCAAAAGTCTACGAAGTGGGTTTTTAGCGCAAAGGTCGGTAGAGGCTGTTTTTAGCGCTTTTTGCAGTTGGAGTCATTTGTAGCACTAGATTTTGAATTGGCCAGGGTGAAAGTATATTTAAAAATATATTTAAGTATTGGAATTTCTTATACTTTAAATATTTTTAAATATACTTTCAGGATGTTTGAGATAGGTTCCAAATCCATAGGATTTCATATGCAGATTCTAGAATTTTGTGGTTCCACCAGATTTCAGACTTAGCCATTTTTCAGGATTTTTAGGGTTTCAAACTTAGCCAAATCAGGGCTTCAGGACCATGCGATGGGATGAAAGTATGTAAACCCTTAGTGAAATCTTGTGGAATTTGACATGATTTTGCAACTCTAAGACCTGAAAACTAGGAATTTCAATATGAAACATCCTGCAGAAGCAATTTCAAGGGTAATATCCAATGACAAGATTTTTGAGTAAAATGTAGTAACACCCAATTCCAATGCAGAAGGCAACAAATGGCTATTTTTTAAGTACAAGACCACTCAAGACACTTCCAAATCAATCATGAAAGACATCAAATCACTCCAAACATGCAAAGTACTCAAATCTGGAACAAATCATGCAGTCTAAGCACAAATTCACTTTCTCATCATCATAATCAAGAAAGACTAAGACTCCAAGCCAAAGCAAAAGAAGGGGTCTCCATTTGGCAAAATGGGGCGTGTGTGCAAGGCACAACAAATGGCGACTCTGCTGGGAAATGCTCCAAAGCATTTCTAAAATAAACATTAGTTCAAACCTAGAATCTCTATGTTTCCCACACATTAGACAAGAAAGCATGATACCTTATCAAAGAATCAAAGACCACTAACCAATGCAACTATCCATATCCTAAAAACTTAAGTGTGTGCAATTGTATTCATTCCCATCCCCTGGCAACTAAGTTCATCCAAGATCCTTCGTGCTAAGCTATGAAGTTGGGATTATTTTACCACTAAGAGAATGCTCTAATGTTGAGATGTGATGAGTCTTGATAGAAGCGAATGGTGATTCTTCCAGTAACAACTCTTCTGCAATGATATTCTTTCTTGATAATGCCTTTGATGATCTCTGATGCTAATAATCTTCAGATAATAGTCTTCATGTGAGAGTATTCAAATGATAATCTTTATATTGATACTTTGTAGTGGTTCTGGTGTTGAAAAACACCTTTTATTTTTACCCAGTAGGCTAGCAGTACTTAGTACCGCCTGCCACTCTCATCTGGATCTGCAGAATTGGTGTTGGTTGTAAAATTGGGGACCCAAACTCTTCACTTACACAAGATCACTCAGACTCGCTTAGCTACTTCGAGATTATTTAAAGTGTGAGAGATATATGGTTAAAAAATACTTCAAGTGCACCAACTAACGACTCCTTTCCAATGAACAAACATCATATTTCCTGGTATAATAGCGGAACCCACAGCAAGGCCTAAGTGGAACTTTGGCTTCTCAAAAAAAGACTGCAGATTATTTGCCCAATAAGGAAGCATTTGTAGGTCTACACAATTGCCACTACATTCTAGAAATGGAGAACCCAAGCAAAGCAAGCGCAGAAGCGAAAAGCAAAGCAAACTACTCTAATCAAAGAAAATAGAAAATAGAAAGAACAGCTAACAACTAACAACTAAGGAAAAGTAGAAAGTAGAAACTAAACTACATAACAAGAAACTAACTAAAACCTAACTAGAAACAAGAAAGATTAGGTACAAAGATCTTAGACAGCAGGTATTTACACTACCCCGTGACTTATTTCTCAAGACATGCAAAAGTAACAAGGCCTAGGTCAGTGTCCTAAGTATGGCAAATTCATCTTTGTACTCTGAAAAGTGAGGTAGAGGCATACTAGGTTCATGTTCAGAGTACCCATTATGCAGTATCAACAATTGGGGGAGTTCATTAGGGCCATGATCAATCCAAATGCAAGTTGTCTTACCTAAATCACCATAATCAAATTGATAATTGGAACTAAGCAGAGAAAGGGAAGATACAACCTAATTTGCAGTATTGTTGATCAGAGACGTGAGTTCAACAGCTTGTTGCATTGTACCAAATACCTTCTCATCTTTAGGGGGTTTCAGCTTGTGGTTAGCCATATCCTGTTCTAGAGCACTGAATGCTGCAGTAACTTCCCAAGAAAATAGAAAGTCTTGGCAACCTTCTTCAGAATGTGGATCATCTGGATGAACTCTACATAAAGTGGCTAAAGCAAAATCTGACATGTGTGGTGAATTCCCATGTAGCAGCATATCCTTGCTCATTGTTGATATCAACTCAATCATGTGATCAAGTGATTGACATGAAAAAGCTTCCAAGCCATCACTTTGCAGGACAGTTTGATTTTCATTCTTAGATTGCATACTATTTCTCTCATTTATCATTACTAAGCCAGCATCAACCATGTGAAGATCTTCTTTTATACAAGTATGAACATGATCAGCTTGATGAACATGTGATAAACTTGAATTGTCCTCATCAAAATCAATCACATGTTCTGAGAAAACTTCTTCTGTATTAATCAGTAACCTTCTTATTTGGACTGCACATTCATTTTCTGTAGCAGCAACAAGGTCCCTTTCTTCTTGCATAGTTGGATTTATGATGTCAATGTTATCTTGGAGTGGTGCATTTTCTTGCTTTTCTTCACTTGGCTTAGCTTGAGACCCTTTTGCAGCAATTATATCAACCTGATATGGCTAATCATGATGATTACTAGGCTGGTATAGTCAAGAACTTGATCATTGTTCTATGGATAATATGATCATGGCTCAAATATGTCGACTGGAATGACTTCCTGCATTGTTGTCAGTGACTATTCTTTATCTAAAGGACTGATTTATTCTTGTTCTTGCATATTTATGATTTGAACAACCTGTTGTTCTAACTCTGAACTATCAGCAGTTTGAAATGGACTGTTGTTCTCCACCTCTGCAGTAGCAAATTTAGTCTTAGAACTTGATATTTTTGAAGCATGTGATTGCTGATCTGCATCCTCAACATGACTGCTCATCAAGTCTAATTTATCATTTATCTTGTCAATATTCTTAGCAGCAGAAATCTAATCTTGTGTATTTCTCTGTTCATTGTCCTGTGACTGAGAATCAGGCTTCAACCATGCTGGGACTATATTTTCATAGTCCAATAGATGAAAACTGGGTTTTAACTAGTCTAGGACTGTATATTCCTTAGTTGGGTGACCTACAAACCACAAGCATTGACTACCATCATCAGCTAGATATGTGCTTTGATGAACAACTAGATTTTTTTCCATATGTAGACTACCCTCTTTATTATGATCAACATGAATGGTGGATTTATAGCCTTAGCAATCTCAGCTCTTTGTATGTTCTTAACTGAGACATGATCACATGCACATGCACCCATCTATTTTCCAACTCCTTGTGAGGTCTTGCTCTAAATATGAATATGTCTATTATGCCTATACCACTTTAGGCTTGTAAATCTCAAAGATAGGGAGCAATCCTTTTAAATGCAGATCCAACCTTTGGAGGAAGGTCAAACAATCTATTTTTTCATGCATCTCTCTGAGATGTACAATGCAGACCTGAGGTGAACTAAAATCAAGCAATGTAAATGGAGAATATTTTGCTCTTATCTGCCTATCTAACACTTCTTTGAAAAGTTGGATATCAACTTGGAAGTTCACCTCATGATATGACTGTTGTGATGGTCCTCTGAAGAATAAAGGGATTTCATAACCTGAAACCCTTATGTGTACCCATTGAATCAGAGTTTTCTGTACATTCATTTCATTTCATCATGTGCAGTGAACTAGTAAATTGAAAACCTGCATAAAATCTTTATCCAGCGCTCCTAGTGCCAATTCTATTGATGCGTTAGAAGAGAGGGGAATGCAAATGAAATCAAAAATAGAAGATCTTTAATGAATGGAGCAATGTCTTGTTTCAGCAAGGGCTTTGGTCAGTAATGGCCTTGGTTCAACAATGGCTTTGTTTAGCCCTCCTAGCACTAATTCTGTTGATGTGTGTTTTAGCACACAACAACGCAGGTGTGATTGCTAGTTTCACACCTCTCTTGAAAAGTATCCTACCCTAGGTAAGACTACTCCAAGGATAATACAGTTAGGTCTTACCTTTCTTGGAATAATTTGAGTGGAATGTCTAGTTGTGCCAACAAGGGGTCT
The DNA here is from genome assembly GCA_027924645.1 of Cunninghamia lanceolata. Taxonomy (NCBI): domain Eukaryota; kingdom Viridiplantae; phylum Streptophyta; class Pinopsida; order Cupressales; family Cupressaceae; genus Cunninghamia; species Cunninghamia lanceolata. The sequence goes on from BSBN01000320.1 coordinate 11,944,488, forward strand.
TACATGTAATCTACAGATCTTCAAGTTAGAATAGCAGATACATAAACCCTTCAAGATTTCAGTTGATAAACAATGTAAAATGCTGCTGAAATTCCTAATCTAACCAAGGTTTTTTAAGAAAATGCAAAAGGTATAGGGTTTTAGAGGAATCCTAAGTGACATTCACAATGCATAGATTTTACTTTAAGTAGAGAAATGCTCTGAAACTTAACCAGTTTTATGAGTTACCAAACTAAAATAGGTGTTACAGCACTGTAGAAAATGGTGCTATCTTCAATGGAAATCTAGAGATTTTTAGATTACATTCATTCATTAAATACCCAATGACTGGTGCAATTTAACTCACGAAATGTAATTAAACTAAGCACAACTGATATGTCCAGACTAACTTTACATAGCTATCTACCATCAGCAAATAACCAAAAGTATGGACTAGAGCATTCATCAAATACTTTCAGCAAACCATAACATTATAAAGCACAACTAACTAACTATGGGAGAGTAAGAAGTGAACCATGAAAACTAAAATGAGCCAATACAAAATACAAATTCTCAAGATAATTACAGAAACTTGCTTTGCATTACTTCAAATGGCAAAGTGTCAACAATTCAGTATCAAAATCTCTTACAAATGGGAGAAAAGGATGGCCCTTTTATAGACAAGGCACCATACCGAGTTTTTCAATAGACAATGGAGATTAACTCGACATCGACGGTCCAGATTACATGGCATTTAATGAGATACATCAGTTTGTTACATTTTTGGATTTACCTTTGTCTTGTAGGAAAAAGACAAAATACAGCTTGCAAATACATTGAATCTAGACAAAATGGATACCCGTTTGTTTATACATGATGAAAATTCAATTTTCAAGGCCTAATAAAGCCAAAATAGAGTCACATGATGCTTGAAAACTTGAGTTGATGTGGATTCATGGGATTCCAAGTGCTGAATGGACCAAGAGGAGTATGTGGCACATTATTAGTGAAGATATATCCAATTGGATGCTTGCTAGACTGATTCTGGATGACTGGACTGCTGGAATAGCTATATGTGTTGGTGATCCAATCCATGGTCATTTGAATGGTATTTTTGGAAAAATTTCAAAAATATAATTTTTGGTATTTTCTACATTGTAGTAAATTACATTTTCAGAGGCCTTCGGAGTAGAATGGGGGCTCAAAACTTCTTGGTTGTTTGGTGTTAAGCCTTAGCAATTGGGTAGGTCAAACTAGATAATCAGTTTATCTTTCCAACGAGTCCAAGAAGTTTAAATTCTGATAGAATAGCTAGGAGTTATGACCCCCGGACTGGATCACTTAGACATTGGACTGGATCTACAGGAACAGCAGTGATTTGGCATGATCTTCTATGTCTTTCAGCTCCTAAAACTCATCTTTATCATCTTGGACATTATACCGACTTCCTTTTGCATGTGTAGCAGCAATTTGGTTGATAGAATGTCAATTCTACATCTCTGGATCAGCAAGGTACCTTTGTATGTTCATCCTTCCAAGACGGCTCCAGTTGGCTCCCTTGTGCTCTTAGTCCTACAATAAACAAGACCAAGCATCAATTTCATCATAAACAAGTCATATTCTATCAATTTGGATCAAAACATGTCCATTTGCAGTCATGGATTAGTCAAAAACAGCTCATTGTCAATGTCACCTTCTTATAAACAACCTCTTAAATCTAGTGATTTTCACATGACTTTCTACATTTTTCATCATTTTTGAGTACCCATTTGGACAATATGATGATTAGAGAAGTTTTTGGGGTCAATAGAATCCATTTGCAGACTTTTATTTCATATTTTTTTAGCATTTTTTATAAAAAGTGGGATTTTTGGGGGTCACGGACTTTTTATGTGCAATGGCATTAATTATCATAAAACATGCCAAAAATCCACACAAACTTGATAATATGTTCATCATGGTGTGAAAAATAGATATGCAATTCAAATCCACCAAGAAAATCTAAGTTGTATCTTGAAAAACTCAATTTTTGGGCTAAAATACCAAAAAGCACTGATTTTGGGGTTTACCGACATAGCGGAGATTTTGGGGTCTACTGACTAAAAGTCGGTGCAATGCAATTCTAGCGCAGGTCGGAGAGGTTCATTTTTAGCGCAAAATGCTTTTGTGCTACTTTTGGGTGCCACCAACTTGCGCGAGTTTGGGCTCAGACCGACTAATAGCATCTCATAAGGTCGGTCGAGGTGGATTGTAGCGTAAGTCGGTAAGGTCGATTTTTAGTGCAAAACATAAAAGGCTTAGTCAGCGGGGATTTTCAATGCAACCGACTAGCGTGAGTTTTAGCACTGACCGATCTGCGGGACTTAAGTTAGTGGAAGGCCATTTCAGCGCAAGTCTACGAAGTGGGTTTTTAGCGCAAAGGTCGATAGAGGCTGTTTTTAGCGTTAAGATCAATATAGGTTGTTTTTAGTGCTTTTTGCAGTTGGAGTCATTTTTAGCACTAGATTTTGAATTGGCCAGGGTGAAAGTATATTTAAAAATATATTTAAGTATTGGAATTTCTTATACTTTAAATATTTTTAAATATACTTTTAGGATGTTTGAGATAAGTTCCAGATCCATAGGATTTCATATGCAGATTCGAGAATTTTGTGGTTCCACCAGATTTCAGACTTAGCCATTTTTCAGGATTTTTAGGGTTTTAGACTTAGCCAAATCAGGGCTTTAGGACCATGCGATGGGATGAAAGTATGTAAACCCCTTAGTGAAATCTTGTGGAATTTGACATGATTTTGCAACTCTAAGACCTGGAAACTAAGAATTTCAACATGAAACATCCTGTAGAAGCAATTTCAAGGGTAATATCTAGTGACAAAATTTTTGAGCAAAATGCAGTAACACCCAATTCCAATGCAGAAGGCAACAAATGGCTATTTTTTAAGCACAAGACCACTCAAGACACTTCCAAATCAATCATGAAAGACATCAAATCACTCCAAACATGCAAAGTACTCAAATCTAGAACAAATCATGCACTTTAAGCACAAATTCACTTTCTCGTCATCATAATCAAGAAAGACTGAGACTCCAAGCCAAAGCAAAAGAAGGGGTCTCCATTTGGCAAAATGGGGCGTGTGTCCAAGGCACAACAAGTTGTCTAGTCTAATTCCAACAAAGTGGACTTGAAATCTTTTCAAAGATTAAGTGTTTAAAAATTATGTGTAATGATTTCTAACCTATTAGATCTATATGTTTACATAGTTCCATATTTTAATCATAGCTCAATCATGTACACTTTTTTACATTCACTAAAAATACTCTAATTTTATAGAAATTATCTATTTTCGTCTATTCTATCATGTTGTGAAATCTTGTGGAATTTGACATGATTTTGCAACTCTAAGACCTGGAAACTAGGAATTTCAACATGAAACATCCTACAGAAGTAATTTCAAGGGTAATATCCAGTGACATAGGATTTTTGAGCAAAATGCAGTAACACCCAATTCCAATGCAGAAGGCAACAAATGGCTATTTTTTAAGCACAAGACCACTCAAGACACTTCCAAATCAATCATGAAAGACATCAAATCACTCCAAACATGCAAAGTACTCAAATCTAGAACAAATCATGCACTTTAAGCACAAATTCACTTTCTCATCATCATAATCAAGAAAGATTGAGACTCCAAGCCAAAGCAAAAGAAGGGGTCTCCATTTGGCAAAATCGCGCGTGTGTGCAAGGCACAACAAGTTGTCTGGTCTAATTCCAACTAAGTGGACTTGAAATCTTTTCAAAGATTAAGCATTTAAAAATTATGTGTAATGATTTCTAACCTATTAGATCTATATGTTTACATAGTTCCATATTTTAATCATAGCTCAATCATGTACACTTTTTTAGATTCACTAAAAATACTCTAATTTTATAGAAATTATCTATTTTCGTTTATTCTATCATGTTGTGAAATCTTGTGGAATTTGACATGATTTTGCAACTCTAAGACCTGGAAACTAGGAATTTCAACATGAAACAACCTGCAGAAGTAATTTCAAGGGTAATATCCAATGACAGGATTTTTGAGCAAAATGCAGTAACACCCAATTCCAATGCAGGAGGCAACAAATGGCTATTTTTTAAGCACAAGACCACTCAAGACACTTCCAAATCAATCATGAAAGATATCAAATCACTCCAAACATGCAAAGTACTCAAATCTAGAACAAATCATGCACTTTAAGCACAAATTCACTTTCTCATCATCATAATCAAGAAAGACTAAGACTCCAAGCCAAAGCAAAAGAAGGGATCTCCATTTGGCAAAATGGGGCGTGTGTGCAAGGCACAACAAGTTGTCTAGTCTAATTCCAACAAAGTGGACTTGAAATCTTTTCAAAGATTAAGTGTTTAAAAATTATGTGTAATGATTTCTAACCTATTAGATCTATATGTTTACATAGTTCCATATTTTAATCATAGCTCAATCATGTACACTTTTTTAGATTCACTAAAAATACTCTAATTTTATAGAAATTATCTATTTTCTTTTATTCTATCATGTTGTAACAAGTCCTTGTCTTCTTTCATACATGCACATGGACTTAATATTTCTTTCCTACATCGTGCCACATTTTGGATTCAATCTTGTATGTTATCTAAATAATTTAAAATGTTGAATGCAAGTAACCTTAAAAGTTATCTTTGTGCATCTAAATGATAGCATTATGAAAGTATATATATACATGAGGAAAATGAAGTTGGAAATACATTTAAGAGCTTCTATTCAATATATAATAGAGGATGCAAAATTATTAAAATGTTAAAACTTACAACATTTTTTTAAAATGAGTTTATTTTTAAAAAGTACTTTTTAGTTTAAATATTTCCATCCATTAAAATTATTCTAGCTTCTCTCTTTTATATGATATACATATAGGGGCTCAAGATACAAAAACTAGAGTAGAAGTTGAGACTAATTTAAATACTGGAGCAAAGAAGGCCCAACCACACACAGTTGATGTTAGGGAGGAGGCCCAACTAGGGTTTGACATTGGAGATGGGTTAGGATCGCTTCCTTCTATAGATATGTATATGAATCTAATTGAAGAGGTTAAGAGAATTTTTTCTATGAGAAATATAAATCATTTAGTTGGAACTGATATAGAGAAATTAAAATTTTACATTGAAAAACCTAATCAAATTAGTAGGAGGTCGTTAAATAGAACAACAAAGAAAATACTTGAGAATCATTCCAAACATTATGATACAATTGGTTAAGCCTAACTATTATCAACTATACTTACTCATGATGAATTGAAAGAGCCATTACAATTGTTGGGTGCAGATTTCATAAAAAAGAGGAAATAACATCTAGAAAAATATGTTCAAAATGTTGCAAAAGGTTTGAGTTACATTGGCAAAAAAACTCGATCAGTTGATAAGAGAATTTCAAGAAGAGTGATGTTGACCTCTATTGTAAGTTCACAAATGCCAAGAAAGCATCAAATTTCTTCACTTTCAAGTGAAATTGAATTAAGTAGAAAGAAACTAATAATATATGTGAAAAGGAGAAAGGTTTTGAATGACAGTACTACATAAGGAAATTGGGCATTGATGTGTAGGGCTCCTCATTATAACAAGATTGAAGATGGTTGTCAAAACCCTTAATTTTCCTAATATTTAATTTGAATTTAAATGATATTATTAAATATTATTGGGACTAATTAATTGACTTGATGTGGGAATGGTAGGAATGACACTCTCTCTGTGGAGAGAGAGTATCATCGAGGAGGGGGCGTCTAACCGGTTGATGGTGAATTGGGCTGAAGGGATCTCTACACACACTAGATAGATTTCATATAGATTAAACATTTACATTTATTTTGCATAAATAATTCTAAGGTTAGACCAAACTAGACAGTCGTAAATAAATTTATGAATTTCTATATTACATTTAGAATTATTTTAAATGATAGACTTTTGAAAATATCTAGTCGCAATATATATATATATATATATATTTCATTATTTCAAATTATTAATTTAAGATATTTTAAATATATTTCAGAGAGATTCTTATGTGCATGAGTAAGTGGATTGTATTTTTAGGCCAAGGTAGAGGTGGCAATTTAATGAGGGAATCTTTGGTTTTTATTGTCTTTTCTATTTTGTGACTGGGATATATAGAAACTTGAATGCATTTACTATTTTATTTTTGAGCGTATGTTTTCAAAAAAGATGCTCTGTGAGTGAAATCTTTTAAATAGGGAAGGAAAATAGAAAAGTGGGGGATGCATGCAAGAAAAAGGGAAAAGAAAGAAAAGCGAGAATTGGGAAAAAGAAGGAATTAGGAAAAAGCAGGATTTAGGAGAAAAAGCACAAAAATCTAAGTATGTTTAACATTTAAGATATTTTCATGTTTTATTTAAAAGAATTCAATTGGGGTTTAGTTTTAAACTATGAAATTTGGAAAATTACCTTTTGGCTAATCACCCATTGTTTGGATTCCTTCAAAAATTGTATGTGTCTTTCAAACATTTTGTATGAATCCCGCAATCATATAAAATTTCTTGCAAATCATTTAGATTACTACATATTCACCTACTTTATATATATCCCCCATCTTATACCTTGTTAGATTATTATTTCCATTGAAGGGGATTCAATAATTTTTTTATCGTGGTTTGATTGTCTGTGAAAGTCATACTATTCTTTAAATTTCTTTTCGAACCATATTATGGCATTTGTAGATTTTGACATGATTTCACCTCTTTTGGTATCATTTTAGGCTCCCACCGATATGTTAAAAATCTTAGTGGATTTCTTTGAACATTTTGTTTTGCTCTGTGTTTTGACAACCGCTTTCAATATGTTCTATCGCCTTTCTAATAAAATATTTACTTCTTGAAATGTTAAGTCAGCTTAGGAGGTGTCTATCTATGTTTTTATTCATGTGTGATCTTTCTCTGCAATCATGATTTGCTATCATTGCATTTCATATTTGTGTGTATCCTATAACTATCAGTCCATGAGATGACATCTCTTTGAGACACTCTGTCAAATCATTCTCATCAAACATTTTTGTGAAAACTTTGTATTCATTGCATTCCACGAGATGATCTCTTTTGGAAGGTTTTAGTTTAATTGTACACATGCCTAGTCTTGCTCTAGGGTGATTGCCTCACCTTCCATTACGCTTTGTAATTGATTTTGCTACTTCTGCAAGTTCTTAAGCTACTCCCAAACCTGCCTTGTTTGCGCTTCAATATTTTTCATAAATGTCTAGTGGAGCACTAACAACTACATTTGACTAATTCTACTTTCCTTTTTTTGTTCTCTAGCACCCTTTTTCACACAAGCTGAAGTATGCTAGCAAAGGTTGTTGAGTCTAGGTTTCTTTGTAATTATTGTATTCTTAATCTGTGTGAGTGATGCACTTTGTGTATTCCTACTCAATGCTAGTAAGGCATTTTATAATGTGATTATCTCTATATAGTTGAAAAGGATATTAAAATTTTACTTATGAATGTGCTAACAACTTGTGCAAGTGTATGACTATTAGACACAAGCACTTTGTTGTTTAAGCAACAAGTACTTGGAGTAATCAACATCCTTATTAGGAGGACAAGTTGTAACATTAAGGTAAAACAAGGTTGGAAAGGTATGGAACTTTCTTATTAGTTCAGTATGTACTTAATTTGATTTGATTTTTAGATCATCGGGATGATGATTCTTCCAAGAGGGGAAGGATGTCACAACCCTTATTTTTCCTAATATTTAATTTGAATTTTAAATGATATTATTAAATATTATTGGGACTAATTAATTAACTTGTTGTAGGAATGGCAAGAATGACACTCTCTCTATAGAGAGAGGGTATCATTGAGGAGGGGGCATCTATCCGATTGATGATGAATTGCGTTGAAGGGATCTCTGCACATACCACATAGATTTCATATAGATTAAACATTTGCATTTATTTTGCATAATTAATTTGAAGTTTAGACTAAACTAGATAGTCGTAAATAAGTTTATGAATTGCTATATTGCATTTAGAATAATTATTTTAAATGATGGAATTTTAAAAATATCTAGTTGCAATATATATTGTACTATTTTGAATTATTATTTTAAGATATTTTAAATATCTTTGAGAAAGATTCTTTTGTGGATGAGTAAGTGGATTCTATTTTTAGGCCAAAAGGTAGAGGTGGTAGTTTAATGAAGAAACCTTTGGTTTTTATTGTCTTTTCTATTTTGTGACTGAGAGATATAGAAACTTGAATGTATTTACTATTTTATTTTTGAGCATATGTTTTCAAAAAAGATGCTTTGTGAGTGAAACCTTTTAAATTGGGAAGGAAAATGGAAAAGTTGGGGATGCATACAAGTAAAAGGGAAAAGAAAGAAAAGCAGGAATTAGGAAAAAGTAGGATTTAGGGGAAAAGGCACAAAAATCTAGGTATGTTTAGTATTTAAGATATTTTCATGTTTTCTATGAAAGAATTCAATTGGGATTTAATTTTAAACTATGAAATTTGGAAAATTACCTTTTGGCTAATCGCCCATTGTCTGGATTCCTTCAAAAATTGTCTATCTTTCAAACATTTTGTATGAAGCCCGCAATCATATCAGATTTCCTACAAATCATTTAGATTACTATAGATTCACCTACTTGAACACTAAGCATTTTTCATATTTCTGAGTGTTACAATCATTCCTTGCATTCAGTCATATCATATTAATTTGTTAGAATACATTACCACTGAGAGGGGGGGTGAATTAGTGGTATGGAAAACTTGTTTTACCAATTCTTTAAAAACTTACAAGAAGCCACTATTTCAAAATACCAAAGCATTTAGAAGACTATGGGAAACACACCATAACACAAGATTTAAGTGGAAAACCCTAATCAGGGAAAAAACATTGTCTAACCTCACAAAAGAACTTTATTTCATTGTCTCACTGATAGAAAATCTCACTAGTTACAATATGTTTGAGAGCACCTACTCTCTATTAAATGTGGAGCACCAACTCCTTATTACATGTGGAGCACCAACTCCAATACACTCCAATTGCAAGTAAACATAGATATAGAGTACTACTCTGTTAATATTGATTTCAGAGAACCAGATACAACCCTACATACACAAACTCCTTTACAATACTTTTCCCCCCTAGATACATATATTTATCTCATTACTTCTTGCACAAAGTATAGTTCTTCACAGCTTCATCAAGCCTTTACATAGAAAAATGATAAATAATATATGTATTGACATCCATCTACCTTGAAAAAACCTCAAATTAGAACACATAATACTATATTTCAAAACCCTAAAACCATCGCTTCAAGAAATCAGTTAAGAAAATTGTTAAAACTGCATTCTAAACTGACATACGGGTAGGTGACCGTCAATGTGCAGGCCCCAGGAAATGGTTGTTGGTCATTTGAATTATCACTGTTGATTCAAACCTTCATGCCTTCGACAAATCAAATGTGCACTGTCAATCAAACTTTTGGTGCTCGAATACAATGGTTGACCTGATCCTACCGATCACCGCTAGGAAGAAGGGTCAGTCACCACATGACCTCCACCCCTTCAAGTCATCGCTTAAGTTATTTGCGACCGGCTGTATCAATTCAGTGAGGAAATAAAAGAAAAAGTAACCCATCACAAAGTAAGCGTTTGCTTATGAGTCTTAGGGTTTTAGGAGGTCTTAGGGTTTTAGAATTTAGGATTAAGTATTTGATGGACCACGATTGTCGTTAGACCAAAACCTGCAAGCATTAATCTCTGCTACAATCATCAGAGTTATGATCCATGAGAGGTGGTTAGTCCATGTCATGAAACATCATGGGGAGTGTTGCACGTACATGCCAACAATCTCCCCCCAACGTTAGTTGGGGAGTTTCAAACTTGAGACCATTGGCTCTAATACCAATTTGATGGACCATGATTGTTGTTAGACCAAAACCTACAAGCATTAATCTCCGCTATATTCATCAGAGTTATGGTCCATGAGAGGTGGTTAGTCCATGTCACAAAATATCACAGGGAGCACTATATGCACATGCCAACATAATTATCTTGCATTGAAAATTTTAGCATACATTTGAAAAATTTTGAAAATACAAGCATTTTAGGCTTGCATTAAGGCATAGTTTTGCATAATTTGTGTAGTATATCATAAAAAGATTTAATTTTCTAATATTTGCATCAGATCTTATCCTTATTACAGTAATTCATATTTAATTCATATCAAATCTTGCATTTAATAGTTTCATTTACTAGGGTTTTGCTTAAAAAGTTGCATTTTTCACATAACCTAGTCTTTCCAAAAACTAGGGTTTGTAGTCAAATTTTCATTTACAGATTTTGCTACTCCTTTTCAACATTCATTCAAATCTGATTTTGAAGTGTATTGTCAGATCATATTGCATACTTTTGTATCCTAGATTTGAAACTTTCATCTTTTGCAATTACACATTGTGTATTTCAACATACATATCTTAGTAATATCATTAATTGCTTCTTTCATTAGTGAATTGTGTGTTATAAAATCTTGCGTGAGTGTTGTAACCCACTGCCCTAAAACAATCACCTTAGTGAGAAGAAGTCGTAGACTAATGGGTTATAGTGATCCTAATAGCAACGGTGTACCAACATCAGATAATCCACTCTCTCACTACTTCACACCTAGTGAAACAATATCTTATCCAAACGACAACAATTTAAACATGATAGAAGAACAAACATTTCATGATTCTGAAGAAGCAATCAAAGTGATAACACATGTACCTGATGAACAAATCAACAAACTTGATAGAGAACTAGCTGAATTTCAAGCATTTGTGGAAAAAGAAAGGCTAGCGAAAGAAGCCGTACCTATTGTTCATAAACTAACAGAGTTATTAAAAGAGGGACAAGATGGTCTTAACATGCTCCATGGGATAACAACATTATGTTAGTGGCTAACTACATGAATATCATTAACAATGCGTCATCACCGAATCATACACAGGTAATGACACGTATACCGACTACCGAAATGTCCACTTTCACATCATCAATTCTCACTACTAATGCACAAGCTTGTAGTAATGCTACCACTAGCATGGGAGTATCTAATGTCATTAATTCACAAAATTACAAGGTTGTGGGATTTAATTATCAAAACCTAGCACCTAAGGTGTCTTCCTATATGAATAACCATTCTCAACCACCTCTCCATTCCACCTATTCTCGAGCACCTTTTACTTACAATTGCTCTCAACCACCTTTCATTACCACTCACAACCAATCACCTCTAAATTTCATGACTACAAATTCTAATTCTTCTAACCCACAAATTGCATCACCTAATGATGTCATTTTAAACCAACTCTTGCAAAGCATGATCTTACAATAAAAGGTAACAAACTTGACTAATTCTTCTTCTCAACCTACTTTACCAACATATCATGCTCATAGTCCTTTATCCTATGAAATTCTAAGAACTCTAATGCCTGACAAATTAGAGACTCCTCGCTTTGAAAAGTATGGTGGTAAAGGTGATCCTAATACTCATGTGGAATCATTCATAGCGATGTGTAGTGATTTCTTATTCAAAGAGGACTTGCTAGCAAAACTCTTCCCGTGATCTCTCAAAGATATTGCTTTAGAATGGTTTTGCTCTCTACCTCCTAATTCAATAAATTCCTTCTCACAACTAGTTTATCAATTCCTGCAACACTTCCAAGCAAACATTAGACCTACTATCTCCTTGATTGATTTGGTTTATTGTAAACAAGGTTCGAAAGAGAAATTAACGAAATTTATTAGTCGATACAAAGGTCTCATCTCACAGATACAATATCCGATTAAAGATGAAGATATGCAGAAGTTATTCATTATGAATTTACAACTGAATGTGTGTTACAAGATTTTGTTGATGAAGTATATTTCTTTTCAACATTTATGCACATCTCTTCATGATTACCAGCTTTCATCTAGTCAGTATGAGAATCAAAACTCATCGGCTCAAGTTGGTAAATCCACAGCTGGAACATCTCAAAACAATTTTAAGAGGAATAACAAGAGTTTCATCAAGATTAATGGGCAACATTCGAATAATTTTCAATCACAAGTGTTTGCTATCAATAATCCTAAACGAGCACTATTTCAATTCAGACAACAACATCAACAATTTACTCCATTATCTAACTCTCTTCAATCAATTATGAATCAAGAAGTGTTGTCACATAGAATTGCACCCTGCTTGGAAAGAGTCCAAGCATTCTAATGACACAATGGGAATGATCTCGAAGTGTGGGACCTTGAAAACTGAGATCAAACCTCCAGAAAAGGCTAGTTCCTCATTCTAAGTCTAATGCTTAGAGGAATATATCTAAACCTAGTGCTAATGCTACAGGGGAAAAGGTGTAGAAGGAAACATAAATAGAAATTAGGTGATACACTAGGTTGAATAAAAGAACCCTCACAGAACTGAGAAAATGTACAAAATGACTAGATACAACCAATAAACATACACAGATCAATATTGATTTTAACAGAGGCAAGGAGCAACAGGTGATTAGAAGGAATTAAACATTCACAAACACATCATTCTTAGATCACACAGAGTCAAAATAGCATGAAGAGGTAAAATAACCAGCATATATTTAGTCAGAAGGCAAGGTTACAATAGAGGAAAGCTATGTTTGGAATCAGAAGCATAGATTACAAAATTTTCCAACCCTCTTTACATCTCATGTTTATGCATATATATCATTTTGCATTTTGACCTAAGTCGGTTACAATGAATTCTCCCCATGGGCTCTGTTAGAAAATATCATCACCAGAAGGGACATCGACCTACAAGAAGTTATGGAATAAAATATCTGGAATAGGGCAGGTGGAAGATATTTTCAGCCTTGAATGTGAGCAGCTCAATCATCTATCTTCAACAATGAATACATAAAATATCTGAAGCATGGCAGTTGAGAGATCATATTTGTATTGATGGTGGATGGGACATATCGCCCCTTTACAAAGCTTTTACAACACTTTAAATCTCTGAACCTTTGAATTTTTGCATCCTCACTCGCTGAGATCTTCTGCATAATTGGGCTCTGTATCCGTATAATCGGCCTTTGAATTTTCCCTGTTTGACCGAACTTGCATTTTTGGCTTCTAAGTCGGTGACCATCAATTTTATCCTTGCTGCCAAGAGAACCATTTTTTGTATGCATACAGACATACAAAAATGGATACACTGTAAAAAACCATGATGATGTCAGCATCATATAGAACTTGGGCAAAGAACAGGCCTGGATGACGTCATCATGCTATCGAGTCCTTCAAATCCTTCAATTTTGCACTTATACGATTTCTTCACTTTTTGCATTTTGCATATCAAATTGCTTTGCATGTCTTTCAATCTCCCTTTGTCTATGCTTTTGTATATACATTTGTATATGCAATACAATGGCCAACATACAAAAGCGGGCCTTTACTTTTGTATCACCTTTTGCACTTGCCTTTGAATCATCTTGACACGTGGCACTATCTGATTGGCCGCTGAGCTAAACTTGGGACTCATCGCTGAACATTTGCATCTTTATCGGCCATCAGAGAGACCTCAAACTGAGCCACTGATAAGCCCTATCTCACTAAAAATCCTTTGTATGTGACTTTGTATATGTGATTGTATATGAGATACAATTACAGAACTCAAAGGATTATCAACCATATTGGATCATTGAAACATGTCTGATCTTGTATCTTTGCTTTTGCATATGACTTTGTCTATGCGATACAATTGCATGTACATACAAAGGCGGACCCCAACATTTTTATGAAGCAAAATTGAAATTAACATCAGGTCCGACTTTGTATCCTACCTTCTTGTATGTTGCACTTTTTTGACCTTGTACATGCGATATACAACTGCAAACCCCAATTGATTATCTGCCACATTCAATTCCCCAATTACATTTGGATTGTATGTAATCCCTTTTGCATCTCCTTTTGTATATCGCATATACAATGCAAATATACAAACAAAACTGCATACAATTGCTTGTACATACAAACATTGCATCTGACCTTTGCTTGTACATACAAAGATGCATACAACCGCATCTGCCTTTCTAAACCAAATTACATATTCTTTCGGGTCCGGGATTGTATCTTAGGATTGGTATATGCCATTGTATATAAGATTGTATGTACAAAGATACAATCGCATATACATACAAAAAATGAACACACCTTTTGTATCTCCCCCTTGTATATTGCCTTGTATATGCAATTGCATATACAAAGATAACCTAATGTACATTCACTTTTGTATCCGCCTTTTGTATCTAACTTTGCATCTTCCTTTGTATATACAAAAATGATTAAGTATAAAACTAAGAATTATCTACAATGGAAGGCACTTGAAGACAAAAGATTTCTGGGTTTTTCTGGGTTTTCTTCAAGGATTCTCCAGGTAAGTGTTTGGGATTTTTGGCAAGACAAAGCATGGGTAATTGAAGGATTTAATCTTTGTAGGGTCATTTTCTAAAGGATATTCAAGGAATATACAAGGTGAACTATTTAACTCTGGATAGAGGAAAATAGGTCAACATTTTGGTGACCTCTCAGGGATGTTTTTTCTAAACATCAGACCAGTTGCCTAGACCTTATTCATTGAGTATAGAGTCAAAAGAACCTAGAACAAACTGATATCAGACCTGAGACATAGCTGCTAATACCCTCTAAACAACAAAACAAGACACAAGATAAACATAAAACTACCTAAAGACAACTAACTACTTGTGCATCAGCACTTGGAGGAAATACAAAGACATACACAACCTATACTAACCTAAACTAATCAAATAAAAAGGCTATACTAAACAAAGCCATTAACTAGTTCATGAAAGTAGCTGCCTTTTCTTTGCAACTTGCAACGCTCCATATGTTTGTGGGCAGCCAAGAAGAGGTGAAGAAATAATAGATCTTCAACCAGCTGTTGCAATGCCTATTGAATAGAGAAAACAAATCCACTTACCCACTTTTGTTGATCATTCACATTGCTATTTTGGAGTGGATAGGACAGCAGAGTATGCTTTCCTTCAAAATAATCCTCATGCTCAGGTGCAAGAATGACTTGTGATGCATTGCTGGTTTCCATCCTAGTTAGATGTCTAATAGGACATCCCCTTGAAGGTTTTGGATTGGTTGCTTCTTGTTCTTCATTTGGTATGATGGTGTCTTCCATTTGACTCTCATGTTGCTCTTGTGTGTGAAATAGCTGACTTGGGACTTCATGGTTTTCTCCTTCTTCCTTCAAAGAACCCAAGAAGGTTGATATAATTTTATTATGGATACATTCTTAAAACCTTTCTACCTTTTGTTCATGGTTGTCCTATTTCATGGTTAAGTTTGGACAAGAGAGAAGACAATTTGAATGCTTAGAAATAACATCATTACCTTCACCTTGCTTGATAGTTTGCCATGTTGACTTATCCTCTATGGTCATGGACCATCCTCTTTCACTAGGACAGCTAGTAGCTCATCAAAGCTATCAGCTCTTAGAAGACTTTTACAAACAGCTGGCCCAAGCTCAAAATTCCCATTATTACTCAAAGAAGTGCCCTCCAAATCAAGTTTTTCTTCTTCAATAAAGGAAGGCAAATGTTCAAACAATGAGGTAGCCTCTTCCAACAAACTTTCATTTGTTATATCAGCCTCAAACTCTTCTATACAACAAAAAGGAAGTTCCTCCAACCAACTGAGATCTTACAAATCAGCTTCATGAAAGGTTTCTTGACTTGAGAGAATGGACTTCTCTTCATCAAGACAATATTTTTCCTCTTGCAACAAATCTAATTTTTTCTCTCCTAACTCATATGACAGTTCTTGAATAGCATTTAACTCCTTTTTTTTTAAAGACTTGTTCTCTTGCCTATCAAACTATTGTCCCAGCTGAACATGTTCATCATTCTCTTGCAACAAGTCTGATTTTTCTAATTCAATGTCACGAAATGGGCTGCAAATAGTTATTCCTTCATCATATTCACTAGGAATATCCTCCTCTTCACCTACATAGCCTTCATTGCTAAACTGATTATGTGGCATTATGGGCTGCTCTTGGTTATGAATTGGTTGTTGGGTTGAAAAAACACTCCTAAAACTCAGAATTATGATAGCCTTGGATTCTACAACTTTTTCCTCTTCCTGATTTTGAATTGGTATGAGAGGATTGGCCTTTACAATGTTTGATATTTTGTAACCAGGATGCTTAGTCCAAGAAGGCTGCCATGGTAGAGAAGTTTGAGGCTCTTTCATAAATTCACTTTGGTTTGAAGGATGGATTTATTTGAAGCTAGGAATAGGAGATAAATGTTTTACTTTGAGCTCTTGCACTTGAGCAAGCAACCTTTTTATTTGTTTCTCCTTGGCTGCAAGTTGCATGTTCAAGCATTCTTCCTCATACACCCTTCTATTTTCTACCTCCTGTTGATAACAAGAAATCTGATAGGACAACTCCTCTTGCTGCATGTTATATTGTGCTTATCTATCTATTTCTAAAATTTACCTTTAGAAATCCAGTAACAAACTCTTAATGCTACCCAAATCAACATCATTTTGGGACTGACTAGGGAGGTTGCACGTTTGATTTAGAGTAGAATAGGTTTCACAAGGCTGACTATAGGAATGAACAGGCTGCAAATAAGGATAAGCAAGAGTGGTTTGAAAATGCTCCTGCTGGTAATGCTAATTATAATGAGGCAAAGAGCTGTTTGGAGGCCAAAAGTCTAAATTTTCATGAAATGGAGGAGAAAAACCATTGTTGTGTTGATAACTAGACATTGCAAGGGTAAAGCATGAAGCATAGGCAAGTCTAGATAACAAATTAGGAATGAATATGGACAACAAGGTCTTGAAACACTAGGATGTGAGTTAGAACACCAAATAGTGTCACCAGGTGCTAAAAAAATACTTTCAAATGATAGAAAACTAACAAGTAGCACCAACCTCATTAGCTGCATGTAAGCTGGACTGTTGAAACCAGCTGATATGTGATTAGAGTCACCATGGTGTTGTTTGTATTACCTCCAAAGGTTGGTAATACTAGGAGAAACACCAAATCTCTTAGTACTTTGATGAGAAGTTCATCAAACTTGTCCCACCGGGCGTGCCAAAAACTGTTGTCACATAGAATTGCACCCTGCTTGGAGAGAGTCCAAGCATTCTAATGACACAATGGGAATGATCTCAAAGTGTGGGACCTTGCGAACTAAGATCAGACCTCCAGAGAAGGTTGGTTCCTCATTCTAAGCCTAATGCTTAGAGGAATATATCTAAACCTAGTGCTAATGTTGCAGCGGAAAAGGGGTAGAAGGAAACATAAATAAAAATTAGGTGATACACCAGGTTGAATAAAAGAACCCTCACAGAACTGAGAAAATGCACAAAATGACTAGATACAACCAATAAACTTACACTGATCAAATTGATTTTAACAGAGGCAAGGAGCAAGAGGTGATTAGAAGGAATTAAACATTCACAAACACATCATTCTTAGATCACACAGAGTCAAAATAGCATGAAGAGGTAAAATAACCAGCATATATTTAATCAAAAGGCAAGGTTACAGTAGAGGAAAGCTCTATTTGGAATCAGAAGCATAGATTACTAAATCTTCCAACCCTCTTTACATCTCATGTTTATGCATATATATCATTTTGCATTTTGACCTAAGTCGGTTACAATGAATTCTCCCCATGGGCTCTGTCAGAAAATATCATCGCTAGAAGGGACGTCCACCTGCAAGAAGTTATGGAATAAAATATCTGAAACAGGGCAGGTGGAAGATATTTTGGGCCTTGAATGTGAGCAGCTCAATCATCTATCTTCAACAATGAATACATAAAAATATCTGAAGCATGAAAGTTGAGAGATCAGATTTGTATTGATGGCGGATGGGACATATCGCCCCTTGACAAAGCTTTTACAACACTTTAAATCTCTAACCCTTTGAATTTTTGCATCCTCACTCGTTGAGATCATCTACACAATCGAGCTCTGTATCCGTATAATCAACCTTTGAATTTTCTCTATTTGACCGAACTTGCATTTTTGGCTTTTGAGTCGGTGACCGTCAATTTTATCCTTGCTTCCAAGAGAACCGTTGTTTGTATGCATACAGACATACAAAAATGGATACACTATAAAAAACCATGATGACGTCAGTATCATATAGAACTTGGGCAAAGAACAGGCCTGGATGATGTCATCATGTTATCGGGTCCTTCAAATCCTTCGATTTTGCACTTATGTGATTTCTTCACTTTTTGCATTTTGCATATCAAATTGCTTTGCATGTCTTTGAATCTCCCTTTGTATATGCTTTTGTATATGTATTTGTATATGCAATACAATGGCCAACATACAAAAGTGGGCCTTTACTTTTGTATCACCTTTTGCACCTGCCTTTGAATCAGCCTGACACGTGGCACTATCTGATTGGCCGATGAGCTAAACCTGGGACCCATCGCTGAACATTTGCATCTTTATCGGCCATCGGAGAGACCTCAAATTGAGCTGCTGATAAGGCATGTCTCACCAAAAATCTTTTGTATGTGACTTTGTATATGTGATTGTATATGAGATACAATCGCATGTACATACAATTGCGAAACTCAAAGGATTATCAACCATATTGGATCATTGAAATAGGTCCGATCTTGTATCTTTGCTTTTGCATATGACTTTGTATATGCAATACAATCACATCTACATACAAAGGCGGACCCCAACATTTTTATGAAGCAAAATTGAAATTAACATCGGGTCTAGCTTTGTATCTTACCTTCTTGTATGTTGCACTTTTTTGACCTTGTACATGCGATATACAACTGCAGACCCCAATTGATTATCCGCGACATTCAATTCCCCAATTACGTCTGGATTGTATGTATTCCCTTTTACATCTCCTTTCGTATATCACATATACAATGCGAATATACAAAAAAAATTGCATACAATCACTTGTACATACAAACATTGCATCTGACCTTTGCTTGTACATACAAAGATGCATACAACTGCATCTACCTTTCTAAACCAAATTACATATTCTTTCAGGTCCGGGATTGTATCTCAGGATTAGTATATGCCATTGTATATAAGATTGTATGTACAAAGATACAATCACATATACATACAAAAAACAAACACACCTTTTGTATCTCCCCCTTGTATATTGCCTTATATATGCATTTGTATATGCAATTGCATAAACAAAGATAACCTGATGCACATTCACTTTTGTATCCCACCTTTTGTATCTAACTTTGCATCTTCCTTTGTATATATAAAAATGATTAAGTATAAAACTAAGAATTATCTGCAATGGAAGGCACTTGAAGACAAAAGATTTCTAGGTTTTTTTGAGTTTTCTTCAAAGATTCTCCAGGCAAGTGTTTGGGATTTTTGGCAAGGCAGAGCATGGGTAATTGAATTATTTAAGCTTTGTAGGGTCATTTTCTAAAGGATATTCAAGGAATATACAAGGTGAACTATTTAACTCTGGACAAAGGAAAATAGGTCAACAATAAGCAACAATCTTTTGAAGCTTCCTCTTGTTAAACTATTTGATAGAAACAAGATACAAGGACCTTCATTTGATGCTAATGGTTATTGTCACTATCACCACTCATAAGAACATGATACTGAACGATGTATGTGTCTTAAACATGAAATTCAAGACCTCATCGATTCTAATATATTATAGGTAATTGGTGTGAATGGCAATGGAAATAAGTCGGTTGCCCCTCTGAATCAAAATTTACTGATTTTTACAAATCCTTTTCCTAAGCATAATGACAACAATATGGTAGAGAAAAATACAATCAAGCAGAATGACAATTACCTCGACTATGATGAAATAATTGGCATGATAGAAGTGGATAAGGAAAAGACTGAAAACTCACCTCATCCACGAGGGAAAGGTATCTATGTTGAGGTTCCTCCACCATTATCCCTACAGGGATCAGGAGACAATCAGAATGCATCAGATATGTAAATTGAGAAACCTTGATAGGATAATATTACGCAAGAAAAAGTTGTCACAATGGAAAGTATCCCATTTCATCGCGAATGACTCCTTCATCAAGAAAATCAAAACAAGAAAGCAAAGGAACGAAAAAGAACAAGGTGATTGTCATCGGCAAGAAATAGCAATGATTCCCCTCCTCATAAGTAACAAAATATTTTAAACATACAGGGTCTTGAGAAACAAGCACCACATGACCATTCCGGAAATAAGCATCAATCAGGTATGAACTTCTCACACAATTTGTCACACTTGATGGAGTTCCTCTCTAAGATGCTCACAAGTTTGATGCATGTGTATTGCATGTTGTGTTCCCCCATGTTGTGTGTTGTTTAGGTCTCTTTGGATGACCCTTGATACTCTTGTAAGGTCAAGGATGCCAAGAGACCACCTCTGTTGTTACCATTCTTCTATTTGTTGCAACATTCTCCTATTCTTCTCTCCTCTATTTTATTGTTGTGTGGCGTGCCTTAGGGGCATAGCGTTGTGGAAGATGTCTTGGGGGCATCCTCCTACATGGTGTTCCTAAGGCACTTGGTTCTCCTCTCTCATTTTTATTGTTTCCATTCTTCAGTGATTCTACCTAGTCGGCGGATGACAAAAATAAACAAATAGTGATAAGGACCGTGTGTCCCTTCAGCAAGAAAAGCAAAAATGGACCTAGTCCATGTATGAATATGGGGTTGATATATATATCTAACACTTGACTAGTAGAATCACTTCGTGTGAGCTGTCATTTTGTAACAAACTTTTACAATACTTAATTTGCTTCTATGCACTTTGGATGGTTTTGTATCTCACCTTGTTGTTACACTCGGTTCCAAGATACCTACAGTATAGCCCAACAGCTAACTCAATTCTAAAACCGCAAGTGTAGCCTTGGTTTTTGATGTGATCTAATATATGATTTATGCATAGCTTTTATGAATGGATTTGGTTATTATCTTAGAGTAAGATTTTTAACCAAAGCTTATATCTTGTTGATTATCTTAGCAAATTATATCGATGTGTTTGTGGGAACATTTAGTGATCGTGGCACATGTCACCTTTGGGGGTATGGGCTTTACGAAAGATCTTGTTCCCTTGCATGTTTTCACTCTATCTTAATGTGTTTGATACCCGCAAGTGGGATCAACCACCTTAAGGTGGGGGCATATATAATGGTATCTGTCTAATTACTTTTACACTATCAAAGCGTATTTGAAAGCCCTCATTGCAAGGCAAGATGGTGTATCTCTTGAGCTAGTGCACATCCTTTTAAAATAAAAAATCCCTCATCATGAGGCAAGATGACGTATCTCTTGAGCTAGTGCACATCCTTTTATACAAAGTCCTCATCGCGAGGCAGGGTTGGATCTTGAGTTATTCACCCTTAAGCATGTCTTTGGTGGTTGTGGTAGTGTATCTCAACCATCAGGTGTGTCTAAAATGTGTTTTAGATGGTAGGACTTAGCAATAAGCTCCTTCCCATTGCTCATGTTTGTCGAGTATAAGACGTATAGTGTGTCTATAGCATACTATGCAGTGCTTGTGTGTTCCATGTCTCTTCCTTGCATGTTTGTTGTGTCTTCCCCTGAGTGTGGTCTAAAGGTGTGTAGCGATGAGCTCTCTCCATACTTAGGTTTTTGTTTGGCATGTCTTTCCCCTGGTGTTGTCTAAAGGCGCATAGCGGCAATCTCCCTCCACACTTTGGGTTTTGTTTTGCATGTTTTTGGTGGTCTAAAGGCTCATAGCAATGAGCTCCCTCCACCCCTAGTTTGGGATTTATTTTAGTTGTTAAATCAATGTATTCTTTGTGTATTGTGTGCATGATCTTATGTCTTCTTTGTGTATTTCATGCTTCCACTATATTCTCTATGTTTTGCATTCTTCTTATTGTCTTCCTTGTGTCTTGCATGTCACCCATGTGTTTTCTAGTGCTTATCTAAGATTGGGGGCTAGAAATAGTCCTCCAACCTTTGGGTATGCCTTAGCTCTATGTGTTTGGCGTGTTTGATGTGTTTGATGTGCTTCAACCGTACTTTAATGCATGCATGGAATCTTAAGATCATACATACATTAAAGTGGGGGCTAAATATTATGGAGTAAAAAGTTTCCCTATGCCTTTTTACCTCCTAGTTTAGCTCCTAAGTCCCCATGTTTATACTTTGCAAGTTAAAAACTAATCCTGAAGCAATTTCCTTCGAAACCCATGTTAGATGGGACTTAGAGGAATGTTCTAAATCTTAATCATGACCAGATTAGGTCCTTGGGACTTAGGTGCTCATACCCAAGTCCAACGTAATTTGTTGGGATAAAATTTATTGTATGTCGGCTTGGACCCTCTCAAAAGGTTTCCCTCTATTGGCCTCTTCAATTTAAATTACGAATGTTAGGGGGAACACATATATAAGTGAGTTTATGATTTCATTTTACACCTAGATGGATAATACAAACTTGTGATATTGAGCAAAGGGGTTTCAAGGATTTCATTGTATTGTAGAGCAGAATTGTGTTTTTATTGTGTTTATTTGTTGCAGATTTGGCTTCATCAATCCATCTCCTCATGATTTGAAGGATCTTCATCTCTATGAGGGCTTTACCTCTAAGGTGACATATATTTGTGTTTAAATCATTTCATTTCATCATTGGATTTGGCCTCTACCCTCCTTGAGCACGCACTCTATCTAACAACGGTGTTGGAAGACTTGAATGTCCTTCTGAGGCTTGACTGAGGCAAGCTCCTAAACACCAAAACCCCCAAACCCCTCTCTTTGTGATTGCAGGTTACAGGTGCGGGAGTTGGAAAAGTGTAGATATAGAGAAGCAATTTAAAGGATAAAGATACAGGATCTGGAAGAAACTTCTTGATCATATTCTTCCTACAAGACTAGGGCGCTCGCCCCATAGTCCTCCCAATAGGCTTGACCCCAAACTCAAGAGCTGGATACAGTTTGACACATCTCTTTTCTTTGGATCTACAAAAAACTACCCTATTGGACTTGGGTGTCCGCCTCGTATTCTGCAAAGTTTCTATTTCCAAAAACTTAACTTTTGGTATGTTTTTTATCATCCCTGAGTATCATCCTGTGCAGTTTCCTATAGCATTCTATTTGGTTGTACCTAATTGCATTATAATTAGGGTTTGAGGCTTATTCAATCTAGGGTTTGACAAATCTCTCAATCTAATCTTTCTTTCCATATCATTCCTAAGCACATAAACCTATAGCTGAGTCCTCATCCATCTGTAGTGACTTGGCTCAGTTTTTGTCCTCAAATGTTATTGTGAAAGAAGGGTTTGATTTGATACACTTTAACACTATCCACCATCTTCCCACTTTTCACATCTAACAAAATATATGATTTAAAATTCTCTAAGTGAAAAAGAGTGCCCCCTTTTTCTGGTTAAAATAGCCTCCCCTCTCTTTTTTTTCCATTTTCCTATCCCTATATTATAGCCAACAAATCCTCTCAAAAATATCATATTTAAAATCATAAAATCATAAATCCTTTCTATATTTTTATAAATTTAGTCTCCTTGAAACCCAAGATTCCCTCCAATTACAATTAATTGTCTTAATGACATAAAATTGCCACTTCTTGTGACAAAATTAGAAAAATAATAAAATTAATTATTCACAACCCAATAACAATCTTTTTCTAAAAAGATATGCTTTAACCAAAAATACCTCTATTGTATCATTATAGAAATCATTATTTATTTATTCTATTAGTCTATATATATTTACTAGAATATCTCATTTAATCTATTAAATTAAGAATCATAATTAATATCAATTCAAAATGATTAATAATAATTAGGTATTATTTATCAATATTAGCATTTTGAAATTGTAAACAAATGGGTTCGTGACATATTTTTCCCCTAAAACTTTGCATTATCCTGATGCAAAAATTACAAGAGATTGAGAAAAAAATTGTGAGATTCTCATACCTATTTAAACACATCCTTATAGCTTGCTTTCCATACCTAGATGTCGAGTACTTAAATGCATTATCCAATATTTCCAGTCAGGTCAAAAGTTTACTCCCGCCTATATTCATTTCTGGAATACTTGTGAAATAATATCAGAAGATTCATAGTACATTAGAAGATTTTTGAAGGGATGGTGGCTTTAAGCACAACTAGGTGTAAATAAAGGAATGCAATTATGTGGAAGGTTTAACAGAAAAAATATATATATCATTGATGCAGAGCATGGAGGATCCACTCAAACAAACACAATACAAGCAATTTGGAACAATCGTTCCATCTTCAAAATCCCAATTTGGTCTCTATTTCACAATTCCTCAAAACTGCCTTGTAGGTCTCCAAACAAAGAAATTTGATCATATCTTCCTAAATACTCCTCAAACCCAGAAACTAATGGATTTTTCAGATACCCATTAAGGCCTATTTTAACATATCTTAAAATCTCATAGGGTCACTTTGGACCATCACCCTCAAATTCTGACTATCTCACTGTCCTAAGGGCAAATTAGCCTTGTTTTACAAAGCAACTATGAGAAACTCCTCTACAAAATCACCAAAACCTATTCCACTACCCTCCACAAGTCACCAATGGACTAAATCAGCAACTTCTTGTCAAGGAAATGCTTACAAACTCGCCCAACACAAAAAAAACTTGTTTTAGGCCTATTAGGCTTGCACAAAGAGGGTTTATTGAAAATACAATCTCCAAACCTTGTTCCACCCTGCCAATGGCTTAGACACATCTTAGAGGGTCTTCACATGCTATCCAAATCATTTCCCAACATTTATCAATGCAATTTCATCATACCCTAACTTCTAGCCATCATTCTTGCTTGAAAACTTGTCAAATTCAACTAGGGCATCACCCAACTTTAACAAAACAAATAATTAAGACCTCTCCATTGGAGGAGTTATGGAGAACATAAAAACAGACCTTCACACCAATTTTGAATGGTTTTCAATAGTGGAATCTCAACATATGAATTTTTCTTCAAAACTAGAACCTTAATTTCTGAACAGGGCTGCTAGGAAGATTACCTTGTTAGACAAATCAAATGAACTTATCTTTTGGACTGGTAAGAACAAAAAATGTCTGAAATTAAATTATCTTTCCAACCATGTGAGTTTCAGGTCCGTACAATTCCGTATATGGCCATACAACACAAATTACAGTCATATTTTGGAAGAAAATAATGAGTTTATTGGTTCCAATTTGCATCCAAACGGCCACCTACCTTGTGGTTGACCATACAAAGTCTTTTTAAACCTTTTACATCTTGTTTTTATCAGTTACAGACCACCAACCAACTTCTAAGACCCCTTGACTTTCAACTTCCATTCTTGCATTTTTGCACTTTGTCAACATGACAACTTTTGCAAGAATTTACAAAATTTGACAAACCACCACCTATACACTTAATAATGACTCAAGACACCTTACACACCTTAGAAATGGTCTTTAAGACCTTATGAAATGACTCAAACACAACATAAAGCAAATATTTACAAAATGGCCTCATGGAGGCATAAAATCTATTAGGTGCTCTTCCACCAATCATGAATTAGATTCTTATTAATGCTATTCCCTATCAACAATAATTATAATTTATGATTTCATTGCTCAAACTTCAAGTTTTCCATAGCCCACAACAAGCGATGTAAAAAAGCAATGCCATTCCTATTAAAGGTGAAGGTGTTAGGATCAATCATAACATATTAACATGCAAGGATCTAGAAAAACAAATCCAAAACAGTAATACATCACACTAAAAGTCATACAAGCCATAAATGAAATCATGCAAGTCGAGAACCCATACCCAAATGTCCAACTATTGCTCACCACCAATCCATCTTTGTTGAAAGGTAAGAACACCCTTCCTAGTTCTAAATATGTAGAACTAAAAATTGCTTCAAAAAAAATGATCACCAATTTTCTCCCTCAATTTCTCTTGTTCAATCCTATTAATAGACATATTTTTTTCTTTCTTATCCTGCCTTTTCCTTTATCCTTATCCTTGTTTTGTTTGTTGTATTTTTATCTTTGTTTCTATCTTTATCTTTATTTCTATCTTATTTTGTTTTTATCTTTATCCTTATTTTTATCTTACCAAAATATCTTTTGCTTTATCTAACTTTGTATTTGTTTTTATTTTTGTTTTAATTTTTAAATTTGCTTATTTATCATTTTAAATTTTATCGAAAAATATTATATTTAATAGTATTATATTTTATCCAAAATATATCTTAATTAACTATTTAGCATTATTTTCTTTTATTTATGCATGTTCAAATATATTAATCACTTATTGACTATATGATATAGTTGGATAATTCACAATTTTAATAATTCATTCAATATTATTAAATACACGTACTAAGCATGGAATTAAGAGTTTTCCCAATGAATTAAATTGACAAGGAGAGGGTCATGAAAATTATAGTAATGTGAACCTGTCAAATGTCCTGATAGTACATGTGCATTAGATGATTTGAAGACCTTTGATTTGGGGTCAAAGATTTATTAGATGGCTCACCTTGGAACCAAGTAAAGGAATAGACTTTGTTCAACTGATTTTGAGAGCACTCTACGTCTAGTTCTAGGACCTCAAGTCTTTTCGCTTAGGGTGTTTATAGTTGATCACAAGAATTAAAGCTTGATGGAAGCTAAAAGGGTTAATCATGAGGATAAAGAAATCTGAGTTGGAAATTAATGGTGTTAGAATTGATATTGAACTAAGGATTTTGAATGGATTGCTCAACCATTCTGTAATGTCCCTTTCTAGCTTCAGTGTTAGTCTACTTTTGGGTTCCTGTAGACTAACAGTTTGGTTAGGGAACCATGGTGGTTTGGCCTTGGATGGGCAATTCAGAGGTGTAGATGTGGTTTGGATCCAGTTGGCAGTGTCAGTGGCAGTTTGGGGTGCCTTGTGGAGTACTTACTATTTTTAGTAAGTTTAAGTTTGATGCCGGATTAGGATTTTTAGAGTGGGGTAGGATTCCTCTAGTCGAGACCTTTCTGGTGAGCTAAAGATCATGGCATTTTGACATCATCTTGATATGTATTTTCAAGTCTGAAGTTATATAATGTTTATTTGACAGGACTTTAATAAAGTGTTAAGTTAAGTGACTTTATGAAAGATAAAATATAAAGCAAATTTCTTGTGGTGTGGGTGCCCATCCCTAGGGGAATATAATAATTTAAAAATAAAACATTTCCACCCAAAATCCAATGCCCTCTTGGTGAGAAAATAAAAGGTGAAAAGTAGAGCTCATTTGGTATGCTATGTTTATGATATTTTCTTCTACTTGGCTCTACTAGGGTTATGGATTGTGAGGGTTTGAAAGATTCAAACCAGAGGCTCTTGGAGATGAAAACATCCCTGAGCAACAGCATTCTACATATGTGCAATACCATTCAAAGGTGCCAATAGAGGTGGATACAATCAATGTTCACAATTGTGCTAAAATGGAGTTCGTTGGATGAGATTTCAAGGGTTTATTGATCATATCACTTGCAGATTTTGATGTTCATCTGATTACAATAGAGTCAGGACAGATTTTGATGAGATTGAGGAAAGATTTCAAGGGTTTATTGATCATATCACTTGTAGATTTTGATGTTCACCTAATTACAATGGAGTCAGGACATATTTTGATGAGATTGAGGAAAGATTAGAGGCTGCTGCATATTCCTCTTGCTAGTCATACAATACCCATCCAGTCGCACCACATAAGGAGTGCATTATGAAGGTGTTGGGTGCATATTTCTTCCTCATTCTTGGTCGCCTTGCCTTGGACTGGCATGCAAATTATTTACAGAGATTTTTCAGCTTGTTGCAATGCTGGTTGCAGCCATATATCATTCAACCAAGCGATACCATCCTGCTAGGAGGACGTGGGGTTATATAAAGACTTAGTTTTTAATATTTGTTGCTTGTATCAACCCCTCTTGAGGCATCTAGGGTCTATATGCTTATTGTAATCCTTTAATGCATGCATTAATACATACATTCCTTGGTGATTCTAGAGGATTTCTGTGATACCCAGTTGCTGGTCCAATCTCAGCATATGTACCAAGTTACAAAACAAATGATGGGTATGTGATAGTAATTGTTATTTGGCCATTTTACCATCTGGGTCATATGTATTTTCTTCATATCTGTTCTATATTTTCTAGGTTTCAAACATATGCTAGATATTATATTGTCCAACAACACACATCTACAGGGAAATTGAAACCCCTTTTGCATCTTCTCTCTAGTCTGAAAGAACACTCCAAAAATTAAAAATAACACTGAAAAGATTTTAAAAAGAACCAACAAGTGCAACACATTACAATGGTATTAGAGCACAGCTCTTCCTACCATCATGTGAGGTTAGATTCAGACATGCAAAAGTGAAAATGAGACATGCAGCTGAGTACTAGTAGATATTATCTCAGAAGGAATAGGTCAAGGCCTGATTTAAAGGTTCCACAGACAAATCCCTTTGATACAGACACAGTGGTAGTAGCAGCGGAGGAACAACGAGTTGTCTTTTACAGCGAGGAAGATATTGAAGTACCAAGGACATATCCTTTATCAGGTATAGTTCTTGCACAGGTTGAAGAGATGGGTGATCGTGATAATGAGGAACCCAGCTTGCAGGATATTCTAAATTCATTGGCTAGGGGATAGTAGAATATAGAGAGAGGACTCTTGCAAATAGATGAGACCTTTAGAGAGTCACGGGTAGAACTGAACCATACCCTTGGCCAGTTGGTACCTCCAGAAAATAGAAACAACAGGAACAAAAATAATGGAGGAAACATGAACAATTTTGGGGAAAGGAATAGAGAAAATAATGGTGGTGATAGGCGTATGAGTGAAAGGAACAATGGAGACAAGCAAAATGGTGACAAGCACAATGGAGATCGACATAGAGATAGAGAAGATGAAGGTGAAGCCTCAGTCACGAATAGGAGAGCTACCCAGCTGACACCTAGTCATAGACCTAGTATTCCTACATTTGCACTCTAGAACAATGTTCCTGAATAGGATGCCACATAGCTTGAGTTCTAGGATGATATCCTAAGGGATTGGAGAGCATCCGGTGTGGAGTTTAGGGCAGAAATGACATTTGACAAATACTCTGACATCAGGATGAGAAATAGACCCCGCAGGGGAAACAAACCACAAAACAAAGAACTTCAGAAAAAGGTTAGCAAGATGACTCTCCTATATTTTGATGGTTCTGGTAAAACCACCACGAGAGCATGGGTCTAGAAATTGGACAGCTACCTGTAGATTAGTCCTATGCCAGAGGAAGATGCTATAACTTATGTCACTTTACATTTGGAGGGCAGTATGCATAAGTGGTAGAGCAATGACAAGGTCACTCTAGCACATGAACATATTACTTCCTATGTGGAGTTCACAGCCAGGCTCATTGATAGATTCGATAAGAAGGATCCTAAAATGCAATTCAAGGAGTTCTCTCAATTGAAATAGGTGGACTCTGTAGATTCTTACATAGCAGAGTTCCAGGACCTTTTAGTGATGGTTTCAGATATTTTGGAGCATAGATTGATCATTCTCTCCATTGACGGATTGCAAATCCTCTTCGAGGTTGGATTAAGGGTCTAGACCCTGCATCATTATAGGAGGCCATGAAGAAGGCCTGTGATATGGAGTCTTCTGTTTGGAGAAATAAGTTTTAGTCCAAGGGTTTTCAGCATAGGAGAGATAAGGAGAAGGATAGAAGACATTTTTAGAGAGACTCTAGATAGCAACACAAGAGTTCTTCTAGGTTGGATAATGACCAGTTGAATGACCTCAGGAGGAAGAAGCTCTGTGTTCACTGCAAAGAGCCTTGGGATCCTAAGCACAAGTGTGTTGCCCAAGGAAAGGCCAAACAATTAGAATATTTTTCAGCAGACGAGTCCATAGAATCAGAGGGACATTCAGAGCAGCAATCAAAAGATAATGATTCAGTGGTTGATGTTGCATCTGAAGCATCAGATAAGGAGGAGACAGCCCTACCTATAGTACATCTCTTTGGCATTCAAAGAGAGGGATCATTTCGCATGAGAGGAGTACTTGGTGGACATAGAGTGATTACATTACTTGACACAGGTGCTACTCATAATTTCATAGATGAGGGCTTGGTTGTGAAGAGAGGGCTGAAGACTAAAGAGTTTGAAGGATTTAAGGTGAGGGTAGCTAATGGATTTGTACTCACCTGCACTAGGATGATACCTAATCTCACCATATTGTTGATCAATTACACATGCCAGTCAAATTTCTATATTGTTAGCACCGGTGAGATGGATGTAGTGTTAGGCATGTCATGGTTGCATGACATTAGAGAGTTCACACTCAACCTGAGGATGATGGAGATGAAGTTCGAGGTGAATGGAGTACGACATATGCTCAGGGGCATTTCAGATGGTGGATTGAGAGTGGTTTCACTCAAGAGGATGGACAGATTGATTTGACATGATCAGGTGTAGTGGGTAGCAGAGGTGATGGTGATGCCTGTAGTAGCATAACAACAGAAGTGTCAGTATCCACTGACATACAAGCTCTCTTGACTAAACACACCAAAGTGTTTAGTGACATACCACCAGGTAAACCCCCTGATATAAGGATGAGATCAAGAAGGCTATCAAAGAGCTTCTCAAGATGGGGCACATAAGGCCAAGTAAAAGCCCATTCGCATCATCGGCGGTCTTAGTGAAGAAAAAGGATGGGACTCTCAGGATGTGCATTGATTATAGGGAGCTCAATAAGAAGACTATTAAAAATAGCTACCCTATACCCCGCATCGATGAGCTGATTGATGAGTTGCACGATGCCTGTTACTTCTCCAAAATAGATTTGAGATCCGGTTATCACCAGATATGGGTCATGGACGAAGATATGGAGAAGACAACTTTCAGGTGCCATTATGGGCACTTTGAGTTCCTGGTCATGCTATTTGGTTTGACCAATGCAACAGCTTCCTTCCAATCCTATATGAATAGGGTATTCAGAGAGTAGTTGAGGAGATTCGTGTTAATATTTTTTGATGACATATTGATTTACAGTGGGACTTGGGAGGAGCACCTGAAACACATTGACATTGTCTTGAGCATTCTAGAGCGGGAGTCATTATATGAAAAAATGTCAAAGTGTGATTTTGGGATGACCGAGTTGTTATACTTGGGTCATATTATTAGTGCGGGTAGTGTGAAGGTGGACCCGGAGAAGATTTGGGCAATCATTGACTGGCCACCACCAAAGAATCTCTCTTAGCTCAAAGGATTCCTTAGTCTTTGTGGGTATTACCGCATATTTGTGAAGGGGTTCTCACAGTCAGCTGCTCCCCTCACAGACTTGACTCGGAAGGATGCATTCATTTGGACAGGAGATACACAGGAGTGTTTTGATAAGTTTAAGGGAATTATGAGCACTTTTCCTATGTTGGCTATTCCAGATTTTAGCAAACCTTTTGAGATACAGTGTGATGCCTCAACAGAAGGTATTGGCGCGGTAATCATGCAAGATAAACACCCCATACCATATGAGAGCAGGAAATTGAGGGGTGTGGAGTGGAGTTATAGTATTTATGAAGGGGAGATGTTAGTCATCATGCATGCGTTGGCTAAGTTTAGATAGTATCTAGTTGGGAGCAAGTTTGTGGTGAAAACAGATCAAAATAGTATGAAACATTTCCTTGGGAAGAAGGACCTAAATGAGAGGCAGCAAAAGTGGGTCAGCAAACTTCAGGGCTATGACTTTGACATTGTTTATGTCAAAGGCAAGAAAAATATAGTTGCTGACACCTTGTCCAAGAGACCCCATTTGTGTGTACTGGGTGCTATTTCAGATGATTGGAGAGAATTAATATCTGCAGAATATGCTAAGGACAAATGGGCTACTGGGATTATAGATGGCACTATCAAGGATGACAAGTACACAGTGGTAAATGACTTGATCATTTACAAGGACGGGATCTTCTTAGTACTAGGATCAGAGATGAAGTAGAGTGTTTTAAGAGCATTCCATGATTTGCCTATGGCTGGACATCCTAGTTACTTAAAAACATATAGGCAGGTCAGAGAACATTTCACTTGGAAGGGCCTCAAAACAGAACTACTGAGATATGTGAGAGAGTGCCTGACATGCCAGCAGAGTAAACAGGAGCACTCTTTTCTTGGTGGTCTATTGTAGGTGTTGGGACTGAAATTCCCAAGATACTTTTTGGCAAATATTAAGTTTTAATCATCCAAAGATTTCAGTATGAGAGCATATATAGAAATATCCACAGTTGTTTTCAAGTAGAAATTAACAATTGAGCTGATAGAAATATTTGGATTTGATCTATCCTGATCAAACCATGTTGAAAGTT
Source organism: Cunninghamia lanceolata (assembly GCA_027924645.1). Taxonomy (NCBI): domain Eukaryota; kingdom Viridiplantae; phylum Streptophyta; class Pinopsida; order Cupressales; family Cupressaceae; genus Cunninghamia; species Cunninghamia lanceolata. The sequence continues at coordinate 11,976,905 of BSBN01000320.1, forward strand.
AACAAAAAATAGTGTTAAGTACCAGAACTGAATACGGGTGAATTCCTTGTCGAAAATGAATAAGGGTTGCTTTTTGAGCCATCTTAAAATTCCTTGTATTTTGCAACTTATGTATGTTTTGATAAAATACATTATGGTATGGGTTTGTATGTTTGTATATACAAAGTCGTTTGTATATACAAAATCTCTCACAAAGCGGTTTGTATGTTCTGTCATTGTATGATGCATGTGCTAAGTCCCTCGTATATCGGGTCACGGTATGGTTGCATAAAGGAGTCATTGGGTTGATACATCATTTAATTATATGCATTTGGCTAACGTTTTACTGCTCCATACCAAGTGGACCTGACGAGATTAAAAGTTGAAGTATATATTATGTCAGACCCATTGCTTGTATATTATGTTTGTATGTTCGGTAGAGCACAACATACAACTCAATATATTTAGTGCGGAACTTAAATATTATTAAATATGGTGAAATCGTTGTATGTTTTGCATCTTGTATGTTTCAAGTTATACAAGGCTAATATACATACCGTGGAATTGAAATGTTTATAAATTAAAGTTAACTTGTTGTATGTATCACGCCTTGTATGTGTATGCTTTCGGAAACATACAATTTAAATATACATACATTGCCGAAATACTATGCCCACATACAAGCCAGAACCGAAATAACTGTGAAATAACGATAAGTCTTTGTATGATTTGCATTTGTATGTTTTGGGTTATACATCGCTGCACACATACAAGGCGGAACTCAGGAGAAAATTAAATCAGGATAAAGGGATGCATCAAGACTTTATGTATATCAGAGGTTGCACATACAAGTCGGGCCCGAAAAGTTCAAAGTTTAAGTGAATAGTTATTTTAAATCCGTTGAATGCACCTTATGATTGTTTAAACATACAAAGCACAGCTACATACAACGTGGAATCCAAAAAGATTAAAGTTTATATAAACCAATGTATCCAGACTAAATGTATATCAGAAATATACATTGCATTTTATGCAAGCCGGATGTAAAATGTTTATAGAATACGGTAAAACCATTGTATGTTTCTGGTTTGTATGTATCTAATATACATTTCCCGATACATACAAGCGCCAGAATTCGAAGAAGATTAAAATATGGTTAATGCCATGTATCTTCACTTAATGTATATCTGATATACATTGCTTTATACATGTCGGAATCAAAAGAGAGTAAGCTGCGGTTTATAAAACGGTTGGAGTCCGAAGGGGGTATACAAGGAACTTTGTATGTATTTTTGTGAGAGATACACGCCGATACACATAACGTGGACCCTAAAAGTTATTAAAAATGAAACATCCGTTGTATGTTTGTGATTTGTACCTATCAGACATACATTGCTCATATACAATGTAACATACATGTGGTGGAACTGAAAGGGTTATTCAAAAGAGTTAAGCACTTGTATATTCAATGCTTTGCATGTAGCGAACATACATTCTTTGGGATACAAGCTACAGATACAAAAGGATGTACACAAGGACCGAACGTGAAGGAAAAGTTAAATGTTAAAAATTCTTTGTATGTTTTAGCGATTGTATGTTGCAATAAACATGTCAAATATACAAAGAAAAAGAAAGAGAAAAGGTGGGAAGTTTTTTCAACCCGACTACAAGGTCACGCCGATGAAGGAAACCCTAAAAATGACATTTAATCTAAATGTTTAATATATTCTTCTGACATTTGAAATATGGATTTTTGCAGGATATACACAGCAGGATTAAACTATAAAACACCCACGAAAGGATCAAGAGGAACTAAATAAAATATCGATAAGGGAAGTAATTACTTAAATAAATACATTTGTTTAAATAAATTTGTTTGGATTGTTTGATCAGACATTAATTTGTGTTTTATCTGGATTTTTTAGGAATAATGAAGAAACCCTCGAAGGATATTGGGTTGGACTACAATTAAAGACTTTTTCTACCCTGAAATGCTTATACATTTGATGATTAGTGGCTAGTATTAAATTTCATAAATTTGTTTTATTAGAACTAATATTGTTGTTCGGTTATCAACCATCACAACCATTGTAACTGGTCTAAAGCTTGTATGCCTCTCTTTATAAGAGATGACCAAGACCAGAGGAGGGAGAGAATAGAAGGAGATTACAAAACAGAACAGAAGATACTATAGATTAGATTTGAATGGCAATGCTAGTTCATTCTTAATATATTTTATTTCTGGTAGATCATGTGCAAGGATTCTCTGATGAAATCAAATCTGTAAGCATGAAGCAGTGACTGCAAAATTTCGGTATCAATTATATGTTAAATTTGTTCAATTATATGACTGTCTCCTTTCAAAGTTTTCTTTGTTATTCAAATTGAATTATCAAGTATAGCTTCAAGTTGTCTATGCACATTTGCCATTATAGTGTGATAAGATTAATTGGTTTCTGTTTTTAGAATTAAATCCTTTAAATTTATCACAGTAACTCAGAAAACATTGTCATGGATCTGTAAGAAGAGTCATATAGTTAGGGTTTGTATTCTGTCTCTAGTTTTTGATAAATCTGTTACAATTGTAGTATCATTCTGATAGGTTCTTTCAGGCAAGGATTAAATCCTTTCAGATGAATGCAGGTAATATTTTGTCAATTGGATATATGTAAGTATGGAATACTAACTATTTCCTTGCAGGGTTGTACAAGTTACATACCTATCTTTTCATGCCAGATAGTTCGAGTTTTTACCAAACAAACAGTCATTAATTTCATGATTGCACTGACTCTATATTCAATAAGGCACTAGTCTATTTCTTTCATTTTCACTTATACAAATTCACTTCAGATTTACTTAGTTAGATTGCATTATTGTTTTAGCATTACAATTTAGAGCATTTAGAATTAACTTGTTGTCTTTTCATTTGTTTTATAATTTATGCTATTATCAATAGTTAGATTAATTCTGATTAAAGTAGTGATCATCGCTTTATCTGCTTTATTAATTAGAGGTTTACCCCCCTAGGTCTGGCAGAGCCTGAAGTGAAGGGGGTTTAGCCATATCTACCCCGTGTCAGTTAGCCAAAAACGTCAAGAGAGCCTAGCAACCTCGTAGGATTAACGACCTGCATTTTTGAGACCTAACAGAATTGGTGACTCTACTAGGGACAACACATAGAGAAACCTGGTAGTAGACCATGTTATTAGAGTCAGAGAATTAAAATGTATAACTCTGCTAGTGGAAGGAAAAACCCAGAAGATTGATTAGTCCTCTAAATAGAGGTGGCAACTCTACACTAAACTTAAATTGCTTTTCTGATAAAAGTGTCATAAGAGATGGTAGGAGATCTAAAGCTGATGGTAAAAAACTGCAATCAACCCCACCTTTAAAGGCTCCTACTAAGAAGATTGGGATATCAAGTCAGTCTCGTAATACTAATAACCAAATCTCTCCAGATGATACCTCAGAATAGACACTAATAATTCATAATAGCTTCACTCCCTTGCATGAATCAGATGAATTCCAATCCAACAATCAGTATACTCAGTCTGATCATAACAGATCTGATGATGTCCTTACATGGTACAGACCCTCCTTTCAGGAACAGCTTGACAATCAAACTCAAATTATGAGAGAGATAGACCAAAATCAAGCAGAACATGACTACCAAGCATCACTGCAACAGGGTGAAGAAGCCCAAGATGAATTCATAGATCAGGTAACATCCACGCAAATCCTTAATAGTCAGCCAGAAGACATGAGAACTGAAGATCAGGTGTAGCAAGAGGTGCTTAAATTATAGAAAAAAAATTAAGTTGGCTAGATTGAAAGAAGAGGAAGTAAAGATGAAACAAGAACTACAACAAATAGAATCTAGAACTAATGTAACCAATTCAAAGTATGTGCCTCCCCATAGGCAGGGTGGACATGTTCAAATAAGCAATCAAATAGGGTTACATCAAAATGCAAGTAGTTCACATACTTCGGCAGCACCACATGTTAGCCATGCTCAACAAAATATTCCACCTCAAAATCTAAGACCGTCCAATGCACACAACCCATCTCAGCATATAGCTAATCCTTATCCACCACCTGGTCATCACTATATTCCATCTCACAATACATACAATAATCCTCCTCTACAAAATAGGCAAATGCAAAGGCCTCCACATGTAAATATTGGGAATGTTCACCAACAGCACCCACCGCCAAAGCATAGACTTAACAATCAACAATCGCGACCTCCCCCACAATAGAATATGTATCATCAATATGCCCAACCCAATATGTATCCTCAACCTCCATTTGGATACCAATATTATCCACCATACCCAAATATACCTCTTAATTCTACAAGTATGGCCAGACAATTTGATTTGACTGGATGTCAGCTATATCCTTATCCCATGGATAATAGTTGGAGGGAAAATGTCCCTAAGTTTACAGGAAGTAGTGAATTGACTGCTGAAGAACATATCAAAAGATTCAATGCTTTTATGCAAGATATTGGTAATGAATATAAAGATATAAAAATGAAACTATTTATGATATCTCTTACTAATGAAGTAAGAGATTGGGTAAATAGCTTACTAGACGCTTCAATGTATTCCTTGAGAGACTTCCACGATCAATTTTTAGAACAATTCAGAAATCAATGTGCCCCATAATTAAAAAATATCAAAATGAACAAGTGTATGATTTTAATTTGAGATTCACTAAACTGTATAACAAGGTCCCACAAGAATCCAAATTGAACAACCAAGCAGCCCTTAGCATATACTTGAAAGCATTTGACCAGAAGACAAGTTATGAACTCAGGGGCAAAGGTCCTAGAACCTTGGCAGAAGCACAAAAAATGGCTCTCACTATTGAAAACTATAAAAAGGCTGCTGGGATGATCAGAAAAAGAGACAATATAAGAGTTCCTCAAGATCCTAATCCTCCTGCAAACAAACAAGAATACTCACATAAGAATGAAAAACCAAGACTCCATGACATGTCATATCATACAAACTAGAAAGATGGAAAGCCCGTGGATACTAACAGGAGACATAACTATGGAAAAGACACCACTAACCCTTTGAAGAAAAGTGGAATCCATATGACAGAAAATAATCCATGGTGTATGCCCTGTAATTTGCCACACTCTCCTGATTATTGTGTGGTAGCACAATCAATACAAAAAGATAAGATATCTTATAACCCTAAGATGGATCATCACACCATAAATATGTTGGGTGTCACACCTTTCATGGTTGAAGAAGATTATTCGTCCGATGAGGAAGTAGGGTATGAATATGATGTAGGAGCACAAAAATACAATATGAACATAGGACAACAAGAAGTGTTTTCTGACCATGGAGAAAATTTAGGAAATTGTGGATATGACCTCAACGCAGCACAAAGTTACAATTGGCAAAAACCTTCTAAGGAAGACAGAAGAGCTTTAACACTAGCTACAGTAGCACAAGCCAAAAATAGCTATAATTTGAGAAATAGAATAGTAATGCTAAACAAGGAATTCCCAGAAGTGTATTTATAAAAAATCAGACTTCTGGTAAAAATGATAAAAGTAAAGCTGAGAAAACACCTCATGATATACCTCCTATTGACACATAGAACAAAAAGAAGGACAACACAAAAACTGAGGAAAAGGGGCAAACAAAAGTTGATAGGTCAGAACTAAATCCTTCATTTGATATTGCTCAAGTTGTTTCTCAAATAAAAATATCTGTGCCACTTCTAGAAATGATGCAGGTGGAAAAATATAAAAATATAGTGGTGAAGATGATATCAAATGTATCAGACAAAAGACCCGAACAACATAGTTCTAAAATAAATACGCAACAAGAATCTTTCAAAATACCTGAAGTATACCTGGGTGAAACATTAATGAAAAACCCATCTCAAGTAGATCCATTCTATATCACCTTGCTAATTAACAACAAATTAGTCAGGAATTGCATGCTTGATTCAGGAGCAGCAGTAAACATAATGCCCTTGGCCGTTATGAAAAAGTTAGGAATGTGGGTGGATACTACATTCGGTAAATGTTATGCAATGGATAACAGATCTGTCCCTATTGTTGGAATCATTAAAGATGTTGAGATAAAATTAGCATCTCATCCTAAAGCCTCTTATAGAATTGACATCACTGTGGTAGATATCCCACCTAACTATGGAATGTTGTTATCTAGACAATGGACTGCCATGGTAGGGGGAAGTGTGCAATTAGATTTATCTTATGCTACTATCCCATTGGGAACACAGGCAATTAAACTCTATAGGGAGCCAAGGTATGAAGACATTATAGAGAAAATTGATCCAAATCAAATGATTTGTTTTGTGACACAGACTTTAGTACATTCAAGGTGGAAGAACAATCTAAATTGTATAATACAGACCCAATTCACCATGAAGCCGAACTTGATGAAAATGGTGTACGGACCATGTATTTTGATGGTGCATGCAGCAAGGCAGGAAATGGAGCCGAGGTGTTGTTTATATCACCATCAGGGAAAACATTCAAATATTCTTTTTCTCTAAATTTTGAGTGCACAAATAACATAGCTGAATATGAAGCACTTCTAATTGGACTGAACATTGCTAGAAAACACAAAATCAAATTGTTAGCAGTATATGGAGATTATGAACTGATTATTTCACAAGTCAAAGGTAAATATTCCTCAAAAAACAAAAGACTAAAACAATACAGAAATGTGGTTCCGGATGATATAGAGTTGTTTGGTGCTTTTTCAATAAGTTGGATAGATAGGTCAAAAAATATAATGGTTGATTTCCTTGCAAACATAGCTCTGAAAAAAGATGACATTACCTTGACAGGTATTTCAGAAGGTGAACTCAAAACTAGACCAACTATCCCAGACAACATATATAACTGGCAGGATTTTGACAGTGATGTTGATTTACTCAAATTCTTGCACTGTATAGATTTGTATAAGAATCAAGAGATTGATTTTAATGCTTTTGTTGAGAAGAATGATGGTAAAGAGACTTTATTTGGGAAATAGATTGTCCAGCTTAAAACAAATAAAATTCCAAAGGGCTTAGTAGCATTAGAAAGAGTTTTTGATGAAAATGATCGATCCATTACCAAAGAAGTAACAATAAAGGAGGATGATGTGGAAGAAATAAATTTAGGAACTGAATTAGCACCTAAAAAGGTCTACATTGGAAAGAAAATAACCCCTACAATCAGAAGCATGTTAGTTACATTATTGAGAAAATATAAACATGTGTTTGCCTGGTCTTATGATGATCTTAAAGCATATAGGGAAGATTTGTTCCAACACGAAATTCCACTTAAATCTGATGCTAAACCCTATAGACAAAAACAAAGGCCCATCAACCCTATGTTAGAAACTAAAATGCATGGGGAACTTATAAAACTCAGGGAAGCTGGCATAATTAAACCTATTAGGCATTCATCCTGGGTCTCGAATCTTGTTTCTGTTAGGAAGAAGAATGGAGATATTAGACTTTGTGTCGACTTTAGGAATTTAAATATTTCTTCCTTAAAAGATAACTATATGTTACCCAATATGGAAGCCTTACTGCAGAGAGTTACTGGCTGTGAGTTATTATCCATGATGGATGGGTTCTCCGGATACAATCAAGTAAAGGTTAAAGAATCTGAACAATACAAAACAGCCTTTACAACCCCATGGGGAACTTATGTATACTTGAGAATGCCATTTGGCCTTACAAATGTTGGAGCCACATTCCAGAGGGCAATGGACGTTGCTTTTGCAAGTCTAATAAATGATATCATGGTTGTATATCAGGATGACCTTACTGCATACTTGAAAAAGGCTGAGGATCATGTGAATCACCTTGAGAAGATATTTATCAGAGCATTAGAATATGGTGTTTCCCTGAACCCCAAAAAATGCAAATTTGCAGTTACAAAAGGGAAATTGCTTGGGCATATAGTATCCAAAGATGGAGTTCGGATTGATCCTGAAAGAGCAGATACAATAGATAAAGTTCCTATCCCAAAGACAGTCAAGGCCATACAATCATTCTTTGGACAAATAAACTTTGTCAGAAGGTTTATACCAAACTTTGCAGAAATAATTAACTCTATATCTAGAATGTTGAAGAAAAATGCAAAGGTTAGTTGGACAGATGAATGCATAGAAGCTTTTGCATCCATAAAGAGAGCAATTAAAGAAGCTCCAGTGCTAAAATCTCCCAATTTTAATAAACCTTTCCAGATCTTTTCCTTTGCATCTTTTCATATAGTAGCAGCAGTTATGTTACAAAAGAATAATGAGGGTTATGAGCAGCCTGTTTCTTTTTTCAGTAAATCACTCCAACATGCAGAACTTAACTATGATATTATGGAAAAACAAGCTTATGCATTAGTAAAAGCTGTCAAGGCATTTAGACCTTACATGGTTGGGGCTAAGGTGGTAGCTTATGTACCAAATGCAATAGTCAAGGATGTGTTCATGCAAAATGAGGTAACTGGAAAGAGATGTAGGTGGATAAATCAACTTCAAGAGTTTGATATAGAAATTCAAATCACAAAACTAGTAAGGGGACAAGGGTTAGCAAAACTGATGACTGAAACAAATCTTGAGGCTGCCCAGGTATGTAATATTGAAAATGAAGAGGACATGATAACAAGTATCGAGAAAACTCCTTGGCACACTGACATAGTGTATTACCTCAAGCACATGAGATGCCCTGAAGGATTTGATGATAATAAGAAAAAAACTCTAAAATTGCATGCTTCTAAATATGTGCTTATAGAAGGAGATCTTTTTTGGAAAAATAATGATGGTATCTTATTGTTTTGTTTAGATGAAGAGTAATATAAATTTGCTTTGAAAGAAATGCATCAGGGAGTGTGTGGTGGCCATTTCTCAACTAAAACCACAGCACATCAGATATTAAGGGCTGGTTATTATTGGCCCAAGGTTTTCAATGATGCTTATAATTTTACTAGGAAATGTGAAGCTTGTTAAAAATTCTCTGGAAAATTAAAATATCAAGGTGCATTACCCCTAAGACCTATGCAAGTTGATGCCCCGTTTCACCAATGGGGAATTGACTTTATAGAAGAAATTATGGAAAAATCAAGTGGCGGCCACAGATGGATATTGGTGGCCACTGACTATTTCACGAAATGGGTAGAAGCAGTGCCCACTAAACAAGCAACCAGCAAGGTTGTGATCAACTTCCTATTGGAAAACATTTTAACTAGATTTGGGGTACCCTTGAGTCTTATAACTGACAATGGAATGTGTTTTAGATCGGATGAGTTTAAATTTTTTTGTAAATCTTATGGTATTACAATTTCATATTCTTCTCATTACCACCCACAAGGTAATGGGCAAGCTGAGTCCAGCAATAAAAGTATCCTGAAGATTATAAAGAGAATGTTGGATAACAATAAGAAAATTTGGGATTCTAAGTTGAGATTAGCATTGTGGGCTGATAGGATCACAGTGAAGAAAGCAATTGGCAAATCACCATTTGAATTAGTATATGGAACTCATGCCAGACTCCCGATACACAACCTGCAGCCAGTGTGTAAGTTTATTCTCCAAGAGGATTGGAATGTCCCAGAACCAATGGAGGAAAGGCTAGAACAGCTAATGGAGTTGAACGAAATGAGGGAGCAAGCAATACAGCAAAAAAAAAAAATGCAAATGCAGATGAAGTACTTGTATGACAAAAAGGCAACATTCAAAAAATTTGAGATAGGTGACATAGTGCTTATCTAGAATGCTAGAAATCAAGAAAAGGGGAAGCATGGAAAATTCGATGCCCTGTGGATTGGACCTTTTTTCATAAATGGTAAGGCAGGGGAGGATTCATATTATGTACAGAACATGTCGGTTGAGGAGCAAGAGCTACCAGTACATGGACAGTTTTTGAAACATTTCTTCTCTTAAAAGAACCCGAGAGAAAAAGAATTGCCAGTGCATGGACAATTCTGATTAAACTCTCTAAATGGTCTTTTCCATGCACAATAGTTTAGAAGAATCAAATGACTTGCTTAAAGATATCTCTTATCAGGAAATAAAAGTTTTTTATAAAACGATAACCCAGGATCTCCAGCACCCATCATAGTTCACCCGTCATAAAAGGCATTGGTCTGCTCCTCTAGAAATTTGGAATCTTGCTATGCCCTCAAGGAACATGCATCCCCAGAAAGAGCCATTGTTGGGACTGAAATTCCCAAGATACTTTTTAGTAAATATTAAGTTTTAATCATCCAAAGATTTCAGTATGAGCATATATAGAAATATCCACAGTTGTTTTCAAGTGGAAATTAACAATTGAGCTGATAGAAATATTTGGATTTGATCTATCCTGATCAAACCGTGTTGAAAGTTAACAAAAAATAGCGTTAAGTACCAGAACTGAATATGGGTGAATTCCTAGTCGAAAATGAATAAGGGTTGCTTTTTGAACCATCTTAAAATTCCTTGTATTTTGCAAGTTATGTATGTTTTGATAAAATACATTATGGTATGGGTTTGTATGTTTGTATATACAAAGTCATTTGTATATACAAAATCTCTCATATACAAAGCAGTTTGTATGTTCTGTCATTGTATGATGCATGTGCTAAGTGCCTCGTATATCGGGTCACGGTATGGTCGCATAAAGGAGTCATTGGGTTGATACATCATTTAATTATATGCATTTGGCTAACGTTTTACTGCTCCATACAAAGTGGACCTGACGAGATTAAAAGTTGAAGTATATATTCTGTCGGGCCCATTGCTTGTATATTATGTTTGTATGTTCGGTAGAGCACAACATACAACGCAATACATACAACTCAATATATATAGTGTGGAGCTTAAATATTATTAAATATGGTGAAATCGTTGTATGTTTTGTGTCTTGTATGTTTTAGGTTATACAAGGCTAATATACATACCATGGAATTGAAATGTTTATAAATTAAAGTTAACTTGTTGTATGTATCAAGCCTTGTATGTGTATGCTTTCGGAAACATACAATTTAAATATACATACATCGCCGAAATACTATGCCCACATACAAGCCCGAACCAAAATAATTGTGAAATAACGATAATTATTTGTATGATTCGCATTTGTATGTTTTGGGTTATACATCGCTGCACACATACAAGGTGGAACTCAGGAGAAAATTAAATTGGGCTAAAGGGATGCATTGAGACTTTATGTATATCGGAGGTTGCACATACAAGTCAGGCCCGAAAAGTTCAAAGTTTAAGTGAATAATTATTTTAAATCCGTTGAATGCACCTTATGATTGTTTAAACATACAAAGCAAGACTACATACAATGCGGAATCCAAAAAGATTAAAGTTTATATAAACCAATGTATCTAGACTAAATGTATATCAGAAATATACATTGCATTTTATGCAAGCCGGATGTAAAATGTTTATAGAATATGGTAAAACTGTTGTATGTTTCTGGTTTGTATGTATCTAATATACATTGCCTGATACATACGAGTGTCAAAATTCGAAGAAGATTAAAATACGGTTAATGCCATGTATCTTCACTTAATGCATATCCGATATACGTTGCTTTATACATGTCAGAATCAAAAGAGAGTAAGCTGCGGTTTATAAAACGGTTGGAGTCCGAAGGGGATATACAAGGAAATTTGTATGTATTTTTGTGAGAGATACACGCCAATACACATAACGCAGACCCCAAAAGTTATTAAAAATGAAACATCTGTTGTATGTTTGTGATTTGTACCTATCAGACATACATTGCCCATATACAATGTAACATACAAGTGGTAGAACCGAAAGGTTTATTCAAAAGAGTTAAGCACTTGTATATTCAATGCTTTGTATGTAGCGAACATACATTCTTCGGGATACAAGCTACAGATACAAAAGGATGTACAAGGACCAGACGCGAAGGAAAAGTTAAATGTTAAAAATTCTTTGTATGTTTTAGTGATTGTATGTTGCAATAAACATGTCAAATATACAAAGAAAAAGAAAGCGAAAAGGTGGGAAGTTTTTTCAACCTGACTGCGAGGTCATGCCGACAAAGGAAACCCTAAAAATGACATTTAATCTAAATGTTTAATATATTCTTCTGACATTTGAAATATGGATTTTTCAGGATATACACAGCAGGATTAAACTATAAAACACCCACGAAAGGATCTCGAGGAACTAAATAAAATATCGATAAGGGAAGTAATTACTTAAATAAATACATTTGTTTAAATAAATTTGTTTGGATTGTTTGATCAGACATTAATTTGTGTTTTATCTGGATTTTTTAGGAATAATGAAGAAACCCTCAAAGGATATTGGGCTGGACTACAATTAAAGACTTTTTCTACCCTAAAATGGTTATCCATTTGATGATTAGTGGCCAGTATTAAATTTCATAAATCTGTTTTATTAGAACTAATATTGTTGTTCGGTTATCAACCATCACAACCATTGTAACTGGTCTAAATCTTGTATGCCTCTCTTTATAAGAGATGACCAAGACCAAAGGAGGGAGAGAATAGAAGGAGATTACAAAACGGAACAGGAGATACTATAGATTAGATTTGAATGGTAATGCTAGTTCATTCTTAATATATTTTATTTCTGGTAGATCATGTGCAAGGATTCTCTGATGAAGTCAAATCTGTAAGCATGAAGTAGTGACTGCAAAATTTTGGTATCAATTATCTATTAAATTTATTCAATTATATGACTATCTCCTTTCAAAGTTTTCTTTGTTATTCAATTTGAATTATCAAGTATAGCTTCAAGTTGTCTATACACATTTGCCGTTATAGTGTGATAAGATTAATTGGTTTCTGTTTTCAGAATTAAATCCTTTAAATTTATCATAGTAACTCAGAAAACATTGTCATGGATCTGTAAGAAGAGTCATATAGTTAGGGTTTGTATTATGTCTCCAATTTTTGATAAATCTGTTACAATTGTAGTATCATTCTGATAGGTTCCTTCAGGCAAGGATTAAATCCTTTTAGATGAATGCAGGTAATATTTTTTCAATTGGATATATGTAAGTATGGAATACTAACTATTTCCTTACAGGGTTGTACAAGTTACATACCTATCTTTTCATGCTAGATAGTTCAAGTTTTTACCAAACAAACAGTCATTAATTTCATGATTGCACTGACTCTATATTCAATAAGGCACTGGTCTATTTCTTTCATTTTCACTTATACAAATTCACTTCAGATTTACTTAGTTAGATTGCATTATTGTTTTAGCATTACAATTTAGATCATTTCGAATGAATTTGTTGTCTTTTCATTTGTTTTATAATTTATGCTATTATCAATAGTTAGATTAATTCTTATTAAAGTAGTGATCATCTCTTTATCTGCTTTATTAATTAGAGTTTTAGCCGCCTAGGTCTGGCAGAGCCTGAAGTGAAGGGGGTTTAGCCATATCTACCCCGTGTCAGTTAGCCAAAAACGTCAAGAGAGCCTGGCAACCTCGTAGGATTAACGACCTACATTTTTTAGACCTAATAGTATGCCTTGCCCATTCCTAAGAGGAAATGGGATAGCATTTCTATGGACTTTATCACAGGGTTACCTAAAGTCCAGGGCTGGGATTTCATTTATGTGGTAGTGGACAGATTGACGAAGTATGCTCACTTCTTTGCCATTCCTACCACTTTCACTGCAGCACAGGTTGCAAAATTATTTTTCAAAGAGGTATTTTGTCTACACAGTTTGCCATGGAGTATTGTGAGTGATAGGGACAACAAGTTCCTTAGTAATTTTTGGTAGGAGCTCTTCAGGTTGACAGAGACAGAGCTCACCCCTAGCACAAGCTACCACCCATAGACAGATTACCAAACAGAGATTGTCAATAAATGGGTGGAAGGATACCTCAGAAATTATGTAGTACGACAACAAAAGGCATGGATTAAGTGGCTTCACATGGGCAAGTATTGCTATAATTCCACTTATCACATGTCCATCCAGATGTCACCCTTCATGGTGTTATATGGGTATGAGGCACCGAGCTTTGTTGATTTATTGTTTGGTCATAGCAGATTGCCTAAGGCCAAAGACCTTCTTTAGGAGAGTCAAGATATCATGAGGTCTTTGAAGGAGAATATATAGAAGGTTCAAAATCAACAGAAGCAGTATGCCGATCAGCAGAGGACTGAGCGATTATTTGAGATAGGTGACATGGTATACTTGATGCAGCAGCCCTATAGGTAGTCCACTCTCAAGAAGAGTGGAGTAGAGAAGCTTAAGCCACGGTACTATGGACCTTTCAGGATCTCCAAGAAAATTGGAGAAGTGGCTTATGAGCTAGAGTTGCCAGTAGATAGCCAGGTACATAATGTGTTTCATGTATCTCGCCTCAAGAAGGTGTTGGGGCATAATGTGACACCATTAGCAGAGTTACCTCCTCTTGATGAAGAGGGAAAATTGATTTTGGTACTCGAGACTAAAATTGATACTACGGAATGCACTTGGAGGAGGCAGACTATCAGAGAATACCTGGTAAAATGGAAAAACCTGCTAGTGGAGGATACTACTTGGGAAAATCAGTATATATTGGAGCATCCTGATCTGAGATTGCTTGAGGCAAGCAATCTTAGGGAGGACGGACTGTAATGTCCCCTTTCTAGCTTCAGTGTTAGTCTATCATTGGGTTCCTGTAGACTAACAGTTTGGTTAGGGAACCATGGTGGTTTGGCCTTCGATGGGAAATTCAAAGGTGTAGATGTGGTTTGGATCTAGTTGGCAGTGTTAGTGGCAGTTTGGGGTGCCTTGTGGAGTACTTACTATTTTTAGTAAGTTTAGGTTTGGTACCAGATCAAGATTTTTAGAGTGGGGTTGGATTCATCTTGTCGAGACCTTTCCAGCAAGCTAAAGATCATGGCATTTTGACATCATCTTGATATTTATTTTAAAGTCTGAAGTTATATAATGTCTATTTGACGGGACTTTAATAAAGTGTTAAGTGACTTTATGAAAGATAAAATATAAAGCAAATTTACTTGTGGTATGGGTGCCCATCCCTAGGGGAATATAATAATTTAAAAATAAAACATTTCCCCCCAAAGGCCAACGCCCTCTTGGTGAGGAAATAAAAGGTGAAAAGTAGAGCTCATTTGGTATGCTATGTTTATGATATTTTCTTCTACTTGGCTCTGCTAGGGTTTTGGATTGTGATGGTTTGAAGGATTCGAACCAGAGGCTCTTAGAGATGAAAATGTCCCTATGTAACGGCATTCTACATATGTGCAATACCATCCAAAGGTGCCAATAGAGGTGGATACAATCAGTGTTCACAGTTGGGCTAAAATGGAGTTCGTTGGATGAGATTTCAAGGGTTTATTGATCATATCACTTGCAAATTTTGATGTTCATCTTATTACAATGGAGTCAGGACAGATTTTGATGAGATTGAGGAAAGATTAGAGGTTGCTGCATATTCCTCTTGTCGGTCGTACCATAGCAAGCCAGCCGTACCACATAAGGAGTACATTTTGAAGGTGTTGGGTGCAGATGTCTTTCTCATTCTTTGTCACCTGGCCTTGGACTGGCCTGCAGATTGTTTACAAAGATTTTCAGCTTGTTACAGTGCTCATTGCATCCATATATCATTCGGCCAAGTTGTACCATGCTGTCAGGAGGACGTGGGGTTATATAGAGACTCAATTTTCAATATTTACTGCTTGTATCAGCCCCTCCTGAAGTGTCTAGGGCCTATATGCTTATTGCAATCCTTTGCATGCATTAATACATACATTCCTTAGCGATTCTAGAGGATTTCTGTGAGACCCAGTTGTTGGGCCAGTCTCAGCATATGTACCAAGTTGCAAAACAAATGATGGGTATGTTATAGTAATTGTTATTTGGCCATTTTACCATCTGGGTCATACATATTTTCTTCATATCTATTGTATATTTTTTGGGTTTCAAATATATGCTAGCTATTGTATTGTCCGGCAACACACATCTGTAGGGAAACTAAAACCCCTTCTACATCTTCTCTCTAGTTTGAAAGAACACTCAAAAAATTAAAAATAACATTGAAAAGATTTTAAAAAGAACCAACAAGTGCGGCACATTACAATGGTACCAAAGCACAGCTCTTCCTGCCATCCTGTGAGGTCATATTCAAACATGCAGAAGTGAAAATGAGACATGCAGCCAGGTACTAGTAGATATTATCTCAAAGGGAACATTTCAAGGACTAATTTACAGGTTCCACAGATAGATCCCTTTGATACAGACACAGTGGTAGTAGCCACGGAGGAACAACTAGTGGTCTTTTACAGCAAGGAAGATATTGAAGTACCAAGGACAGATCCTTTTTCAGGTGTAGTTCTTGTACAGGTTGAAGAGATGGGTGATCGTGATAATGAGGAACCCATCTTGCAGGATATTCTAAATTCATTGGCTAGGGAATAGCAGAATATAGAGAGAGGACTCTTGTGAATAGATGAGACCTTTAGAGAGTCACAGGTAGAACTGAACCATACCCTTGGCCAGTTGGTACCTCTAGAAAATAGAAACAACAGGAACAACAATAATAATGGAGGAAATAGGAACAATTTTGTGGAAAGGAACAGAGAAAATAATGGTGGTGATAGGCATATGGGTGACAAGAACAATGGAGATAGGTAGAATGATGACAGGCACAATGCAGATCGACACAAAGATAGAGAAGATGAAGGTGAAGCCTTAATCACGAATAGGAGAGCAACCCAGCTGACAGCTGGTGATAGACCTGGTATTCTTACATTTGCACTCAGGAACAATGTTCTTGAACAAGATGCCACATAGCTTGAGTTCCAGGACAAGATCTTGAGGGATTGGAGAGCATCCAGTGCGAAGTTCAGGGCAGAAATGACATTTGGCGAATACTCTGACATCAGGATGAGAAATAGACCCCGCAGGGGAAACAAACAACAAAACCAAGAACTTTAGAAAAAGGTTAGCAAGATGACTCTCCCATATTTTGACGGTTCTAGTAAAACCACCACGAGAGCATAGGTCCACAAATTGGACAATTACCTACATATTAGCCCTATGCCAGAGGAAGATGCTATAACTTATGCAGCTTTACATTTGGAGGGCAGTGCGCATACGTGGTGGAGCAACAACAAGGTCACTCTGGGACATGAACAAATTACTTCCTATGTGGAGATCATAGCCAGACTCATAGATAGATTCGATAAGAAAGATCTTGAAATGCATTTCAAGGAGTTGGCTCAATTAAAACAGGTGGGCTCTGTAGATTCTTACATATTGGAGTTCTAGGACCTTTCAATGATGGTTTTAGACATTTCAGAGTGCAGATTGATCATGCTCTTCATTGACTGATTGGCAGATCCTCTTCGAGGTTGGATTAAGGGTCTATACCCCGCTTCATTATAGGAGGTCATGAAGAAGGCCCATGATATGGAGTCTTTTGTTTGGAGAAATAAGTTTCAGTCCAAGGGTTTTCAGCATAAGAGAGATAAGGAGAAGGGCAAAAGACATTTTTAGAGAGATTCTAGACAACAGTACAAGAGTTCTTCCAGGTTGGATAATGACCAGTTGAATGGCCTCAGGAGGAAGAAGCTTTGTTTTCACTGTAGAGAGTCTTGGGATCCTAAGCACAAGTGTGCTACCCAAGGAAAGGCCAAATAGTCAGAATATATTTCAGCAGACGAGTCTATAAAATTAGAGGGACATTCAGAGTAGCAATCAAAAGATAATGATTCAGTGACTAATGTTGCATCTAAAGCATCAGATAAGGAGGTGGAGACAACCCTACCTACAACACATCTCTCGAGCATTCAAAGAGATGGATCATTTCGCATGAGAGGAGTACTTGGTGGATAGAGAGTGATTGCATTGCTTGACACAGGTGCTACTTATAATTTCATAGATGGGGACTTGGTTGTGAAGAGAGGGCTAAAGACTGAAGAGTTTCAAGGATTTAAGGTGAGGGTAGATGATGGATTTGTGCTTACCTGCACTAGGAGGATACCTAATCTCACCATATTATTGAACAATTACACATGCTAGTCAAATTTCTATGTTGTTAGCATGGGTGAGATGGATGTAGTGTTAGGCATGTGATGGTTGCATGACACTAGAGAGTTCATTCTCAACCTGAGGATGATGGAGATGAAGTTCGAGGTGAACAGAGTACGA
Organism: Cunninghamia lanceolata; assembly: GCA_027924645.1. Taxonomy (NCBI): domain Eukaryota; kingdom Viridiplantae; phylum Streptophyta; class Pinopsida; order Cupressales; family Cupressaceae; genus Cunninghamia; species Cunninghamia lanceolata. Next base: position 11,995,044 of record BSBN01000320.1, read on the forward strand.
CATGTGCTCAGGGGAATTTCAGATGGTGGATTGAGAGAGGTTTCACTCAAGAGGATGGAGAGATTGATTCGACATGATCAGGTGTAGTGGGCAGCAGAGGTGATGGTGATGCCTGTCATAGCAGAACAACAAAAGCGTGAGTATCCACTTGACATACAAGCTCTCTTGACTAAACACACCAAAGTGTTTAGTGACATACCACAAGGTAAACCCCCTGATAGTGGTATTGAGAATGTTATTGAGTTGGATGAGGGTGCAAAGCCAGTAGTTACTACACCGTACAAGCACCCGAAGAGATATAAGGATGACATCGAGAAGGCTATCAAAGAGCTTCTCGAGATGGGGCACATAAGGCCAAGTAAAATCCCATCTGCGTCATTAGTGGTCTTAGTGAAGAAAAAGGATGGGACTCTCAAGATGTGCATTGATTACATGGATCTCAATAAGAAGACCATTAAAAATAGGTACCCTATACCCTGCATCAATGAGCTGATTGATGAGTTACACAGTGTCTGTTACTTCTCCAAAATAGATTTGAGATCTGATTACCACCAGATATAGGTCAGGGATGAAGATGTAGAGAAGACAGCTTTTAGGTGCCATTATGGGCACTTTGAGTTCCTAGTCATGCCATTTGGTTTGACCAATGCACTAGCCACCTTCCAATCCTGTATGAACAGGGTGTTCAGAGAGCAGTTGAGGAGATTTGTGTTGATATGTTTTGATGACATATTGATTTACAACAGGACTTGGGAGGAGCACCTGAAACACATTGACATTGTCTTGAGCATTCCAGAGCAGGAGTCATTATATGCAAAAATCTCAAAGTGTGAGTTTGGGATGATCGATTTGTTATACTTGGGTCATATTATCAGTGTTGGTAGTGTGAAGGTGGACCTGGAGAAGATTCGGGCAATCATTGACTCACTGCCACCAAAGAATCTCTCTCAGCTCAAAGGATTCCTTGGTCTTTGTGGGTATTACCGTAGATTTGTGAAGGGGTTCTCATAATCAGTTGCTCCCCTCACAGACTTGACTTGGAAGGATGCATTCAGTTGGACAGGAGGTACACATGAGTGTTTTGATAAGTTTAAGGGAATTATGAGCACTTGTCCTGTGTTGGCTATTCCATATTTCAACAAACCTTTTGAGCTACAGTGTGATGCCTCAGGGGAAGGCATTGGCATGGTAATCATGCAAGATAAATACCCCATGTAGCATATGAGAGCAAGAAATTGAGGGGTGTGGAGTGGAGTTATAGTAATTATGAAGAGGAGATGTTAGCCATCATGCATGAGTTGGCTAAGTTCAGACATAATGTGTTTCATGTATCTCACCTCAAGAAGGCATTGGTGCATAATGTGACACCATCAATAGAGTTACCTCCTCTTGATGAAGAGGGGAAATTAATTTTGGTACCCGATGCTATAATTGATACCATGAAATGCACTTTAAGGAGGAGGACTATCAGAGAATACCTGGTGAAATGGAAAAACCTTCCTATGGAGGATGCTACTTAGGAAAATGAGCATATATTGGAGCATCCTGATCTGAGATTGCTTGAGGCAAGCAATCTTAGGGAGGGTGGACTTTAATGTCCTCTTTCTAGCTTCAGTGTTAGTCTATCATTGGGTTCCCATAGACTAACAATTTGGTTAGCGAACCTTGGTGGTTTGGCCTTGGATGGGCAATTCAGAGGTGTAGATGTGATTTGGATCTAGTTGGCAGTGTTAGTGGTAGTTTGGGATGCCTTATGGAGTACTTATTATTTTTAGTAAGTTCAAGTGTGGTGTCAGATTTGGATTCTTAGAGTGGGGTTGGATTCGTCTCGTCAAGACCTTTTCGATGAGCTATAGATCATGGTATTCTGACATCATCTTGATATTTATTTTAAAGTCCAAAGTTATAGAATGTTTATTTGATGGGACTTTAATAAAGTGTTAAGTGACTTTATGAAAGATAAAATATAAAGAAAAGTTACTTGTGGTGCAGGCACCCATCCCTAGGGGAATATAATAATTTAAAAACAAAACATTTCCCCCAAAAGCCAATGCCCTCTTGGTGAGGAAATAAAAGGTGAAAAGTAGAGTTCCTTTGGTATGCTATGTTTATGATATTTTCTTCTACTTGGCTCTACTAGGGTTTTGGATTGTGAGTTTGAAGGATTCGAACCAGAGGCTCTTAGAGATGAAAACCTCCCTGAGTAACAGCATTCTACAGATGTGCAATACCATCCAAAGGTGTCAATAGAGGTGGATACAATCAGTGTTCACAGTTGTGCTACAATGGAGTTTGTTGGATGAGATTTCAAGGGTTTATTGATCATATCACTTGTAGATTTTGATGTTCATCTAATTACAATGGAGTTAGGACATATTTTGATGAGATTGAGGAAAGATTAGAGGCTGCTACATATTCTTCTTGCTGGTTGTACCATACCCAGCCAACCATACCACATAAGGAGTGCTTTTTGAAGGTGTTGGGTGCAGATTTCTCTCCTCATTCTTGGTCGCCTTGCCTTGGACTGGCCTGCAGATTATTTAGAAAGATTTTTTAGCTTGTTGTAGCACTGGTTGTAGCCATATATCATTCATCCAAGGCATACCATGTTGCCATGAGGACATGGGGTTATATAGAGACCTAGTTTTCAATATTTGTTGCGTGTATCAGCCCCTCCTGAGGCGTCTAGGGCCTATATGCTTATTTTAATCCTTTGCATGCATTAATACATACATTCCTTAGTGATTCTAGAGGATTTCTATGATACCCAGTTGTTGGTCCAGTCTCAGCATATGTACCAAGTTGCAAAACAAATGATGGGTATGTGATAGTAATTGTTATTTGGTCATTTTACCATCTGGGTCATACGTATTTTCTTCATATATGTTGTATATTTTTTGGGTTTGAAATATATGCTAGATATTGTATTGTTCGGCAACACACATCTGTAGGGAAACTGAAACACCTTCTGCATCTTCTCTCTAGTCTAAAAGAACACTCAAAAAATTAAAAATAACACTAAAAATATTTTAAAAAGAACCAACAGGTGCGGCACATTACACATTGGAGATGGTATGGAAGTATGGTGAAATGTTGAGTTGAGAGATCTCTCTAAAGGTGTGAAAGCAGAATGGACTGAATTCTTGGAGAAAAATAAAGACAAGGGTAAGATGTTATCAAATCAACCTTGTGGAATGCAAGATAAAGTTGTTTAAGTTTCTTTTTTCAACGACCTAGAATTAGGATTTGATTGGATGAGTCTTCTCCTTTTGTCTTATAGATAAGGCAAAAAAATCTTTATGTTTATGTTATCTAGGCTATATGAATTCATGTATGCTGTGATTTATTCAAGTAATGATTGTATTCTTACTCTATGTGAGTGATGCACTTTGTGTATTCCTACTTGATGCTAGTAATACATTTTATGATGTGATTATCTCTATCTAGTTGAAAAGGATATTAAAATTTTGCCTATGAATGTGCTAACAACTTGTGCAAGTGTATGAATGTTAGACACATGGACTTTGTTATTTGAGAAACATGTGCTTGGAGTAATCAACATCCTTTTTAAGAGGATAGGTTCTAACATTAAGGCAAAACAAGGTTGGAAAGGTATCAAACTTTCTTATAAGTTTAGTATGTACTTAATTTGATTTGATTTTTAGATCATCGAGACATTGATTATTCTAAGAGGGGAAGGATGTCACAACCCTTATTTTTCCTAATATTTAATTTGAATTTTAAAGGATATTATTAAATATTATTGGGAATAATTAATTGACTTGATGTGGGAATGGTGTTGGGATAAGGTGCCATTAACCTTGTAAATCTTATTATTGTATTATTCTATTTATTATTTGTAATTACCCATAAGGGATGTACAAGTTTCACTGGCAGAAGTAAAAATTATTTACTGTCCACGGTAATTACGAAGTTACTGCATGGTAAGTCCTAAAGTTATCGGTGGTAGTTACAGAATGTCATTTACGATGGTAAATGGTAATTGGTCAAAGTGGGGTGCACATGTGGAGGAATAATCTATTTTTAGTGTTATGATGCACATCATAAATGATGTAAGAAGGTGTAAGAGATTCTATGATAACTGTAAGTTGTCATAAGAATCTATGACACTTATAATATCATATGACGTGTCATAAGATGTTGTAAGTGTCTATTTTTGGCCCCAAGGTGTTCAAGCTTGCATGGGCACATTTTTCCAAGTGTAGGATGCATGTATGACAGCATTTATGACCCCGTAAGAACCTATTCTTGGTCATGGATGCCCAAGGTTGTATTGTTGACTCTTGACAAGTGTTATGGGCTTGCAAGAAGTCATTTAATGTCTTGAGGTTGTGTAAATTCTATATAAACCATAGCATAGTAGATGAGATGCATAACAGTTTGCAGGTACCCAGGTTCTGTTGGAGTGAAGGTTGAAGGATAGAGGAAGTGAATGTATTTGTAATCTCCTTTTGTGAAGATAATACAACTTGGTCTATTTTCTTGGTGGAGTTTTTTACCTGCAAGGGTTTTCTCCACGTTAAACACTTGTGTTATGTGCTTCATTCTGCTTCTAGTATATTTATGTATTGTGTGTTTTATGTTTTGTTACAATCTCCATTGTTAAAGCACACTTAAAGATTGCTGAAATTTATTCGAATTAGATTCCTATTAAAGTAGTGGTTCTTTCATTTCTAACAAATGGTATGAATGACACTCTCTCTATAGAGAGAGTATCATCAAGGAGGGGGCATCTAGTTGATTGATGATGAATTTCATTGAAGGGATCTCTGTACACATCACATAGATTTCATATAGATTAAACATTTGCATTTATCTTGCATAATTCATTTGAAGGTTAGACTAAACTAGATAGTCATAAATAAATTTATGAATTTCTATATTACATTTAGAATAATTATTTTAAATGGTTGATAAAGGCATGGTTCGGTGGTCAATTCACATGGTTGTATTGGAAGCCACCAAGGTTCAAACCCCCACTGGGCCAAAGAGCTCGCAGACCTTTTGCCTTTAGTGGGCTGATGTGCTCGCAAGATATGTGTCTTCGCTAGGTTGTTGTGCTCACAGGTTGTGGGTCTTTACTGGGCCAACGATCTCATGGGTTTGAACTTGGTGATAATGCCTTGGGGACTGATACCCCCAGTAGTGATCTCGGTGATAAATCCTTGGGAAGAGATCCCCCGTAAGAGTCTCCCTCGCCTCGACCCAGGCTAAAAACCAAGTTTCCCAAAAAAAATTTAAAAAAAGGAATAATTATTTTAAATGATAGATTTTTGAAAATATCTAGTCGCAATATATATATTTAATTTTTCAAATTATTATTTTAAGGTATTTTAAATATATTTTAAAAAGATTCTTTTGTGCATGAGTAAGTGGATTCTATTTTTAGGCCAAGGTAGAGGTGGTAGTTTAATGAGGGAATCTTTGATTTTTATTGTCTTTTCTATTTTATGATGAGAGATAAGAAACTTGAATACATTTACTATTTTATTTTTGAGCATATGTTTTCAAAAAAGATGCTCTATAAGTGAAATCTTTTAAATAGGGTAGGAAAATGGAAAAGTAGAGGATGCATACAAGAAAAAGGGAAAGAAAGAAAAGAAAGAATTGGGAAAAAGTACGATTTAGGAGAAAAGGCACAAAAATTAAGGTATGTTTAACATTTAAGATATTTTCATGTTTTCTGTAAAAAATTCAATTGGGGTTAGCTTTGAAACACTGAAATTTGGAAAACTACCTTTTGGCTAATTAACCAATGTCTAGATTCCTTTGAAAATTGTCTATCTTTCAAACATTTTGTATGAATCCCACAATCATATAATATTTCTTGCAAATCATATATATACTAATTAACCCACATCTTATACCTTCTTCTTATTATTGTCATTGAATGGGATTCAATAATATTTTTTATTTTGGTTTGATCATCTGTGAAAGTCATACTATTCTTTAAATTCCTTTTCGAACCATATTTTGGAATTTGTGGCTTTTGACATGATTTCACCTCCTTTGGTATCATTTTATGCTCCCACCAATATGCTAAAAATCTTAGTGGATTTCTTTGAACGTTTTGCTTTGCTCTGTGTTTTGACAACCACTTCCAATAAGTTTTATCACCTTTCTAATAAAACGTTTACTTCTTGAAATGTTATGTCAGTGTTACCTAAATTTCACTACGGCTCATTCAAGTAGAGATTTGATTCAAAGTTTAAAAGGTACATTTCATCTAATCCTTCATACATTACATTCAAGTGCATAAATGAAATAATTCAAAAGATTATGTTTATTAAAATTACTGCATTTATCCAAGTGCGTGTAATATAAGAAAGATTTATACAAATCTTTTTTGAACGAATAAATAATCTTTATTGAATGTAAATGTACATTATCTCTCACAAGCCGTGAGATTAACTTTTCTTATTCAATGAAATTGAAGAAAAATCTATACATGAATAAGTAAAAATAAATAAATGTGCATGTAAAGTTAGAGGCCAGTCATTGCCTAAGAATGACTGGTTCTGGTTCTGGTGTCTTGTCTTGTTGTTGCCCCAGGCTGTCTTTGTCCTTCCTAGTTTCATGTCGTCTCTTAGTTCCTGCATCTGGCAAAAATAGTAATGTTAGAGAAATGCTCTAAGCGATGAATGGTCACAAACCTTACATGAACAAACACCTATGCATGTACAAACTGATCTCCAAATGCATTAAATAAGCAATGCATACCTTGGATGTCGTAGAGAACAATCAAGTCATCAAACACATCCAAGATATGCATTTATTTTCTAACAAGTTTGCTTCATGTGCAGATACAGGTGTCATTATGTCTCTATTTGATTCATTAGATTACATTATGAGTGGAGAAAATGTGGCTCCCACAAGGGTTGAGTCCAGCTCATGGTCATTACAGAGCATTTCATGTGTATTCATCAGATGCAAGGAGGACAGAGTGCATAAAGAGAGTCAATGTCATGTAGAGCAGCATAAGAAATAGTTCATCATAAGAGATCATATGATACAGTCATCATTCAAAGATGATAAGCAGGACTATAAGAACAATAATACATCTCAGAAGACTCTCACCAAGCATTCCAAATAAGTTTACCATCATAAAATGCACTACCATATCACAAATCCTTATACATCTATCTACAGAGGTGTCATCAAAGCACAGTCTTATAGACTGTGTGAAAATAGGAGCAACACTGATAGAGAACCAGAGGATGAAGACAGTCATTTGAAAGGGCATAAAAACAATCAATGACAGTTACAGGATAGTGTACCAGAGGATGACAGACAACATTTTACTATTACAGTCAGTATGTTATGCAAGAAAGACAAGCATAGAGTTTGGGCATTTTCTTCCAATGCTCAGGGACTGGCATTCTTGAATGACATCAATGAGGAAGATTGTTACAAAGATGTCAAAAGGTGGAGTCCTCAAACAAGAACCTTGCAAGGGTTTGAACGCTCATAAAACAACATAATATCTCCAAGTCACCCTACCTTGTTGTAATAGTGCAAAGACACGGTCATTTCCAGATCTAAGGAAGCTGTCTCCTCAGGTCATAGTACAGTGACCTTCAGTTTATCTTCAAAGAAGATTATGAACAAGAAGTACAAGTATATATATAGTGACTCTCATATAGTCAAGAAAGGCACATGCTCATCAAAATAGTCACGAATAGCCAATTTTCTTATGGAACAGTTATATAGAGGGATTGTTTGACAGTCATAGCAGACATTTTGATTGTGTTACAGTCTAATGATTAAGGAAATAGCAGGATCATTAGGAGGTACAGTCAAGCTAATAGAAAGATTTAAAGACAGTCTGTAGTGTTAGAAGAGAACAGTCAAGTAAAGTGACTGTCAAGAGTCAAAACACAAACAATCACTCTACTAGCACAACAGAGGTACAGTTGAACAAGAACAAGGTCACTGTAACATCAGAACATGGAGAACTAAGACTGTCAAAGTGTCCAGAATGAAAGAAATAGCAGTAAAATGCCATGAAAGACTGGCACACAGAGAAAGATACCTGCCCATAATCTTTATAACTTTGTCCATTTTGAACAACTACAGTCATGTATATGTCAGAAATAATATCAGAATATGCTATGACAACTACAGGAGAATATATGTTCAAAGTGAATAGAAATATAGAGTTTTAGCTACAGAAAAGAAAGATAATCATGTAGAGGTTTGAGGAGCCATCAGAATATCCAAAGGAAGTAAACCTTTCATTGTTTCTATTCACAGGAGCCTTTCAGAAAGCTACAGATGCTGAGAGTGACAAAAAAGAGAAGCTTAGGGTTTTGGGTATCAAACCCTAGATAAGATCACTGAAGACCTATTTTTTTCCCTATACAGAAAAAGGTAAAATTTTGTTGACTATGTGTAATTCATGCTAAGAGCCTTAACAATCATTAGCACTTCATGGTTGTTCACAATAGACTAAGGGTTTTGAGTTATTTAAACCCTAGCAAGAGTAAAACCATAGCTTCTCATTCAAAGAGCCAGATATAAAAATATTCTGCCAGAGTACAGAGAATCCCATGCAAAGGATATATCTACAAAGAGCATAAAGGTAGAGAATGGTGAAGCAGCTACAGGAGGTCTGAAAATTAACAGAAGGAGAAAAAACCATATACAGAAAATTCATATGCACAGAAGAATGTTTTTGAACAGAAGTGATAAATCTTACTACTTTCTGTAGTTTTTCCTATCAAGTATATTTACATATGCATGGAATGTAGTTCCCTATCACAACCATGAAAAGTGCAGAGACTTCCAGCTTATACAATAATAAAAAGTAGCATGAATAATGGAGTTTCAAAGTATAACTTCAAATAAACAACTTCATCGAACTCACCTTGAGCTACAGAAGCTTTTCATGGAGGAATACAGTCGAGATGCCTTCAAAAATAGAAGATTTCATCTACAGAAAGCTCAGACAAAACCCTCATGGCGGTGCAAAATGGGCAGAGCAAAATGACAAGAAATGCAAGATGTAAAAATAAGCTTCGAAAAGTTGTTTTTTTGTCTTAGGGTTTCATAACCCTAAAGACTCGATAAGCTTTTCTTTTTGTCTTTTATGTTTTTTGCATATCATTTAAAAGGCCCGTGGTCAAGACCTTATAATATGTAATGCCTAGGTGAATGCCACAAGGTGAGCAAGCATGTTAAGACTTTGTTAAGTCTTTTTCTTCCTTTGTACTAGGGTAAGCACTTCGGTGCTATTTTTCATTCTTGTATTTATTTTTTCTTTGCATGCATTATGTAATGTAAAACAATAATCTCAAAATGATGACCTTATAAATCATTTGAGGGTTATTGCTACTTTTAATGCAAAGGAGAGCATGGAGGCTATGTATGAGGATTTATTGACTTTGAGAGAATATAGTTGAAGTATGGATGGAGTTGGCAAACATATGCCAAGAATATAGCTATTTGGTTTGCCTTGGAGGAGAGAAAGATTGACTAAGTCACAAAGGCAGTCAGACGGTTATGGATTGACTTGATTGTTGGAGGGTATCTAGGAGTGATTTTATTACTTTTAGAGTCCTTTTTTAGTTGTTTTCATGAGTCATTATGATTGACTATGTCATGATGGACTTTTTCCTTCATTATGAGCCTTTGTGGAGGAGATATAGGACCTATATTTTAGGCTTTTTGTGGGCATCCGACCCAAGTTTGTTTCTATATCCTTGTATGGTGGAACCACTTGGATAGTGGTGGATATAGTCACTTATGTGACTCTTTTGTATTCAGTTTTGATTATGCAGTTTGGAGAGACTTGTGATTTTGTGATCCTTGCTCAAAATTTTGGCAAAATTTGTAACTCATTTTTATCAGTTTACTTGATATGAAATACAGTGGAAACCTTGGAGATCATTGATTGGAGATTGTGCCTATTTGTCTTATGCATTTCTATGCTCATTATCTGATTTGATAGAGTTATCTGTGAAGTAAGTTTATTTCCTCTTAACTTTTGTCTTGGAAAAGAGTCTTTTTTGCAGAAAAAACTTATGCAAGTCGCAAGTTGTGTCTAGATATGCATTACCATTAAGTGTGAAATTACTTTTCCTCTTAAGAATTTTGCATTTAAAAACCTGTTTGTGAAATATTTATGCAGAGGTATAATTGATAAGTTGTGCAAGAGATTTTTTTAGTCATTTTAACAAGTGTTTGGACTGATATTTTCATGTTACTCATTAAGATAGGTGTATCACCCTTTAGAGTTAAATTTTAGTTTTAGAGCATATCTTTCTTACCCTTTTCCTTGTCAAAGCATAGAATAGTAGGTTTTAGGTGATATAAAGTTAGGAAGCCGGCCTTCTCCGGAGATTCACTTTAGTTTCTAGGTGACCCACAGCCATAGGAGTGTTTCCATGTTCCTCTAGAGTACCAATTTCTGCAAATTGGTAGGGTGCTTCTTTCAAAGATAACAGTCAGCATAGGAGGTGTCTATCTACATTTTTATTCCTATGTGATCTTTTATCTGCAATTGTGATTCACTATCATTGTATTTCATAGTTGTGTGTATATTGTAACTATCAGTTCATGAGGTGACATCTTTGAGACAATCTGTCAAATCATTCTCAACAAATCTTTTTGTGCAAAATTAGCATTCATTGCATTCCATGAGATGATCTCTTTTGGAAGGTTTTAGTTTAATTCTACTCATTCCTAGTCTTGCTCCAGGGCGATTGCCACACCTTCCATTACACTTTGCAAGTGACTTTTCTGCACTTCTGCAAGTTCTTAAACTACTCCCAAACCTGCCTTATATGTGCTTCAACATTTTGCATACATGTCTAGAGGGGTACATACTCTAGCACTTTTTGACTAACTCTATTTTCCTTTTGTTGTTCTTTAGCACTTTTTTCACACAGGCCGAAGTATGCTAGCAAAGGTTGCTGACTCTAGTTTTTCGCTTACCAATTGCTTTTGCTTGAAAGTTTTTAAAACCATTTTGACATATCCATTTTTTGTGTATCCTACAAATTTTGTATTTCATTATGACTTATCTAGGGTGTAATTTAGATTTGCAACTCTCAGCTTCCTCCTTTCATTGGCTCCTTGGGCTCTAATCTCCTGAGCCTTAGAATTATCCATTCCTTGATCTGTAGCTTCTTGGTCAACAATATGAAAGGTTTATTTTTAGTTTTTCATTAGGATCGATTCATCCCTATTAGCACTTCCTTTTTTTTCCTTGTGGTATGGAGTGATACTCTTAACCATTCTTTTCCCTTTTGGGGTGCCAGTTTATTATTCTCATTTACTCTTCTTTCATCATGTACCAGTAAAATATTTTCCACTGTTACAGTTCCAAGATTAATCCTTTTCTTTATTTAGTGCACCTATGTTGATTGGTGTTAATCTCTAGTCGATGTTATCATTTCTTGCTCCAAAGTGTCTAGTATTGAATCCATCATAGACATTCATTTCTTAAAATGTCTTAAGCTATAATCATTAGAATGATCTTTATCCTTTCTATCTGGGTTTCTATCGATTTGATATATTTAATTATTTACATGTTTTAGAATACGCTTAAGCATAGTTATGTTCATGGTAGAAAACATCCCAAATCAATTATTTAAATTAGAACATATTTGGATTCATCTTAGGACTTCAACCATTCAATCATTTATTTTTTCTTGGGCTAATCCACTTAAAGGATGTATTTACCCTTACGACCTAGTAAACATGCACTCTGCAGAATACTTAGATTTTAATCCAGAATGATAGTGAGTCAACCTACTTAAATGAAAGAGTAACCTAGAAGGTGGTCTTTAAGAATCCTCCCATAGTCAGCTTGAATAATTGAACGATTCTAGACTTTTGGATCTTATCTATTTAGTCATTATTTCTTGGATCTAATTGGAATGATTCTAATGTTTCATTATGTGATTTCTATCATTAGAAATTAAATTAATCCTTGTTTAAATTTGAATGAGATGACGTCAAATCTTGTTCTTTTTATTACTGATTGTAAACCATGTAATTTTTCTTTGAAAGACTTGTATTCTGTATTATTATAATGATTTCTTTCTATCTAGAAATGATGGTTAAGGATTCATCAATGGATGTTGTATGATGATGTATGGTGTTGCATGATGCATCTTTTTCTTTGTAAGTTGAGTTAGAGAAAGAGCATGGACGTGTGTTGAATATGGGGTAACAGAGAAGGGTAGGTCTGTGTTCATCCATCCTATCTGTCGTCAACAATGTAAAAGATGCTTTGGCCAAAGAAGAAGAAGAAGAAGAAGAAGAAGAAGAAGAAGAAGAAGATGATGATGATGATGATGATGATGATGATGAAGAAGCAAAAGAAGGAGAAGGAGATGTTGGGTGTTGAGATAGTTATTTCTTCCAAAAGGTGCACCTGTCAGGAAACCGCTACCATCCCAAATAAGGACCAACGGGAGGTGGTTAAGCCATGTCATGAATCCCAAAGGGAGATGTTGGACGCGTTCTAACAATCTCCCCCTCAGCATTACCTGAGGGGATTCGAACCCGTGACTTGGCTTTGATACCACTTGTTGGGCGTTGAGCTGGCCATTTCTCTCAAAAGAGACACTTGTCAAAAATTGCTACCATCCCAGATAAGGACCAGCGGGAGGCGGTTAAGCCATGTCATGAATCCCAAAGAGAGACACTAGACATGTTCCAACAAGAGAAGGAGAAGAAGAAGGAGAAGGAGAAGGAGAAGAAAGAAAATAAAGATAAGAAGAGGAAAAGGAAGGAAAAGAAGTCAAACCCATAAGATCTTTCCATGCTTTATCACTACTTGGAGCATTTCAAAAAGCATTATTTCCTAAAGAAATTCCTAATCAAGATATTCAACCAATGCTAGGGTACCATCTACCATTCCTCACCTCATCCTTGAAGGTGTACCAAAAGTTTAGAGAAATGGAAGAACGCATTCATCACCATCAAGAGCTATATGCAGAGGGAAAATGCATCTTGGAGTTGAAGTTAATTTTCCAGACACACATAAAGAAGCTAACGACATTGACAATTCCAAATTACCTCATTATATGGAAATACTTTCTAGTTAAAGTTACCACATGGGAAGATAGAGATTTTATGAAGAAGCTACCACAATTGATCAGTGTTGAGGACAACACTTTTGTAAAGGTGGGGGGCATGCTACACCCCTAATCCTATAGTGTGTATATGGTTATTAGTAGTCAACTTATGGCTACCTTAACTCTTATTTAAGTTATATAATCATTAATATAGTCTTATATAGCTAGTTAGGTCAGCTTGGGTGGCATACATGGAATAAGTATGGTATATATAAGAGGTAGAAGTTAGTTATTATCATCATATTGAGTATTGTGTTGTTATTGAAGACTATTAGAGGTATCCCCATCAAAGTGGATTAGGAGGTTGCCCCCTCGAAGTGGCATATTATTATCAAGTATTTGCAACATGTTTCCTATTATATTCTTCTATTGTGCAAGTTGTTTCATTACATGTAAGTACTATTGTAACAATCTAGAAAAAAAAATTATTTCTATTTACAATTTAGAAATGGTAATGAACAATATATTTCTATTTTTCTATCACAAACCAACTATATGAACCCTAATTTTTATGTGTAACTATAGTTTGAATGTCATCCATATAGAATATATGATGTATGGCTACAGTGATACATGTCAAATAACACCACAATAGGACTTGGTATCGCAACATCTATCATGTTGATATCTAAGGTATCACAACAACGATACTTTCTAGGATATTACTCAACATATTCCCAAAGGATATATTATGTGGTGTTTAAAATATTACCACAAGGATACCTATTGTGATTTAGTTTGAGGTATCACCATAGTGATTAGTACCATGATGATATCTAAGTGTCAACAAATTGATACCCATCATGATTGTAATGAAGGTATAATAATAGTGATACTTACCATGGTTTCATTTTATTAATCTATTTACAAACTATGTCTTTATATAACCTATCTTTCAAACATATCTTTATTTATTATAGATGTTGTAACTATCATTTCTTCACATAGATAATACTTTCAATATATGTAACATTCTATTAGTTGCCACCATTGTGATTATGTTGTTGTGTTCTTATTGGTGTGTTCTTTGAATCTTTCTTTTCATTGAATTGTTTTCTTTATATATTAGTAAAGAGTTATTTTAATAAATCAGATGTTGTCTTGTAGGCAAACTATAGAGCCTCTAATTTCCTGACTAGGATACATAGGCATGACCACATTTGTTGGTACCTCAAGGAACACAATTGGGGCTTGGAGGTAGGTCACTTGTCAAGCTTTACTCGTAAAACATTTATCAATAAAAAACTATTACTCTATTTATAGTTTAGAAATGGTAATGAATAATACATTTCTATTTTGTTTTTCTACCATAGACAGTTCCCCAACTTTTGAAATTAATTGAGTCCTTGATTTCAACTTTACAATCTTCAAATAAACCAGTTAGAACACCTCAGTTAGTGGCCCTCTTAAAATATTGCAGGCCTAGATCAAAATTTTAGTCAGGTCTTGTGAGGACTTCCTTTTTTAGGACATGGTAGGCTACATGGGTAATTTAACTTGCTAGGGCTTTACAATTTAGAGATGCAATGGGAAAATCACGGGCAAATATAGAAAAAACTTGTAACACCAAAGACTTGAACAATTGCAAGCCTAGAAAAAATTCCTTTAAAAATAATAGAACATGATCTAGAGGAACAAACTCACCTTTTTAATTTAGTGACCATTGAAATAGGGGAATACCAGCAAAAAAAATTTATAAGGACTAAATATCTTAGTAGCAGAGGTAATTGAAAACACTCCTTCAAACAACTTTAGAATCAATGAACTTGGAGCATAGCTAGGGCACAGTAGGAAAGTGAATGAAAATACTAGCTCCTCCTTTGATTGAAGTTGTATCCTACACCCATCACCATTTACACTTGTTACGAATTAATGGCAGTAAATGTGTGAGTGTTCTTCAGATATCAGTGGTCGGCTTAACCTGTTCAAAGTATTCTACCTCCCAAATGTTGATTTCATTATCTTACTAAAGATCAAGGGCGTCACGCCACCACACTAGTCCATTCTTTAAGAGTAATGTAGGCACCTCATTGGTCCATGGAAGCACGTAGGATGCCACCAATTGTACACCTATCAATCCTAAACATAATTCAAAGTACAAATGTCATTCACATAGTTGTTAATCATTCATTAACCTTCACAAATACCTATCCTCATAAGTCACTAGCCACTCATCAATATTTAATTTGGTCATGCCACGACACAGTCTTGAAAGAAGTGGGCTCCTCCCAATGCGATGCAGAGGTGCAATTCAAGGTAAACTACATGAAACAGCCATATGGCCTAAGGTAGCCCACTAATGCATTATTGGAAACTTGGTCATAGCCTAGTTGGATTGATAGGATAGATGTCTAAGTCTAGTTCACTGAGATCGAAGGGAACATCAAGGTGGGACTCACCAACAAATGACCACATAGGTGGAAAAATCAAATGTCACGACATTGTGTTGGTATCGATGATAGCTAGTAGGAACTTACTATGCAATAGTCCAAGAGCATAATTTGGTCAATACTATGAAGAGGAATCTAAGGAATCGGAAGCAACAGTCAACATAAAGCACTCATGTTTTAGCAAGGGGGCCACAAGATTAAAGAAATGTGCATAGTTGATGGTTTAGGGAGTTGAGGATAAAGGGGCTTCGCACCACCATGTAGGTTCTAACTAAAGGAGATGCAAGCTTAGTGCATGGTAGTGTTCAAGGGGTACAGGAAACCTTCCAAGATTGAATTGACCATGGGGAAGGAAAAACACACCAAACTCCGTAAAAGCCAAGGGAAAGAACCAATAGAAAGACTTATTTCCATAGTCAAAGCACATGAGAAAGCAAGGGTAGTAAAGGCAACACAACTAGGAGCTTTGGAAACCTTGCAAAAAAATTTAGAGTGCCTATAGGGTTGAGATCAAAAATTAGAACCATGGCATGTAGGAAGTTGATCTCACCAAATGAAAGATTAGAATTAATGAACCTTAGGTTGTTCTATTTATTTTTATATGAGTTTAACATTAACCTGCGATTACTTTCATACACTAGTAAATAAACGTAAATATGAAATACTACTAATATTCAATAGAAATGTAAATAAAATTTAAGATCTAAAACTTAAATTTAATTAGTGCTAAGAGTTGCGAAATGCAACTTGTAAACTAAATTGAGTGCAAAAACATAAAGAGTTGCAAAGTAAGCAATTTTCAACTTTACATCATGTAAGCACATAAGTTGGAGTTAATTTTGAAGGCACGCATAATAAGGTTTCCCATAGAATTATAGGAAAATGATAAAATAAGCATGATAAAAAAAATAAAACTTAGTAAAATGTGTCATCATATGATAATCATGTAAGAACATTGGTAGGAGATAAGCATTAAAGCATGTGTAAAAGATTGTCCCAAATATAGGCAAATGATGAGATAATGATGGCCTAGAAGGTTAGATAATGATCACAAAAATATCAATAGGATGTAAAAATATGTGGTCATGAAAAGGGTTGTAGCATAGGAAAAAAGATATGGTCATGACAAGGCTCATAAGATGTTATTATAGGGTGTAAGCCTAATTAGGAATCATGGGATGTAAACATAATAAGGACCATAACACATGGAATCACAAGATGTAGACATGATAATAATCACAATATGTAATCATAAGAACTAATCATGATAAGGATCATAGACATGGAATCAAAGAATGTAAACATGATAATTATTGAGAAATGGGGTAAACAACACAATGAAAACATTAACCAAAATGATCAAATTTGATTTTCAGAATATAATGATAAATCATGAAATGAAAAGAACAAGAGCAACAATAAAATAATGCAACATGAGGTAACACAATATATACATGAGGAAACCCTTTTGAAAAAACCCACCACCAAAGAGAGCACAATTTTATATTAATCTCAAATATGTGAGTACATCAATACATTAAACTTCCCCCTTAAGTCTAACAATATTCTAATATAATAACCTTCCTTAAACCTACAAAATAACATACAACCTCTATCCCATGCCTCCCATATATAGAAATTTTAAAAACTAAAAACCACAAGTGGTATCCAAAAACAAGTGACCAAAGTTATGGGCACATGCAAAAATCTAATGCCCCCACTCACATGACAAGATATCCTAGAATATAAAGTAACTCATGAGAAAGCATTTTTTACCTTCATTATGCAAGTTGGGATAATGTAACTCCCAAGCACTCCACAAGGGCTCTAATTACACCCGCATGCCAACTAATAATAAAAGACGCTTCATAACTCTCATTTTAATCTTTCCTATGTAACTGCCTATTCATTTCCTTCTTTCAATATTATTTCCAAGTCACTTGAGAATAATAAATAAATAATTATGTCCCCACCCTCACATGGGCATCCCATTTTTCCCACTTAATGATTCTAGGAGATACATACATTATTTACCATCTATGAACGATACATAACCATCTGTGAACAGTTAAGTTACAATAGACCGTAGGGTTTGCAAGGTAAATAGCACACCCAATCCTAACATTCTCTTACTTTATAGTTACATTGCAAAGACATAATGGAGTGACTTTAGATAATTTAAGTGTTAGAGAGTGAAAGGCCTATATAGCCTCCCAACACCAACATAATCTCTTTGTGCCCATTGGCTTAGTAAGTGAATTTGCAACATTCTCTAAAGTAGCATTTTTTAATCTAGACTCTCTCACCCTTAACCATCTCATGGACAAAGTGGTATTAAACATCCATATGCTTAGTATGAGCATGGTACATTAAATTCTTCACCAAACAAATAGCACTCTAACTATCACAATTGATCCTCACTTTCCTACACTTAAAACCATTGCCTGAATATTTCTTTGTAACCACATTGCCTCCTTACAAGCATGTGTAGAAGCCATGTACTCTACTTTTGTAGTGGAAAGAGAAAATGTGGGTTGCCTCCTACTTATCTAGCTAACTACAACTTCAAATAAAGTAAACACATAGTCACTCATTGACCTCCTACTATCCAAGTCATCAATCCAATCTACATTAATGAAGCCCTATACATCTAACAACTTGCCCATATCATCAATCCCATGATAAAAAATATAATAGTGATAAGTCTTGTGTAAATATCTAAACACCCTCTTCACATATGTTGAATGCTCCCTACTACCTAGGTTAGACATAAACTAGCTAAGAACTCCCACTACTTGGATAATATCTAGTCTAGTACAAACCATATCATACATAAAGCTTCCTATAATATTAACATAAGGAACATTAGACATATCTTCAAAATCATCATCAAATTTAGGACATTGTTCCAAAGAAAGCCTAGTGCTAATCGGTAAAGTTATACTCATTGACTTACAATCCATACCAAATCTTTACAAAATAGTGTTGAAATATTTACTTTGATTAAGTCAAAGTTTTTTGTTAACTTGATCCTATTGATTTCTATACCCAATATATATTTTGTAGCCCCTAAATCCTTTATATCAAACCTTCCTGAAAGCTATTTTTTAAGGTCCTTAATCATTCCCTTATTTTTTCTAATGAACAACATGTCATCAACATATAAGATAGTGATTCACAGTAAGAGGAGGGTAACATAGAGGAAGGAGAGAAGAATGATGTTACTCCTAAGATTTCTCATCTGATGGGTGAAGGTAATAGTTTGTTTAAGGAGATGAATGACCCATATTATGATACTGATGAGCCAGATTTCTCCCAGGCCCCTCAATCCCCTACTACTGTTCAGTAGGGCTGTAAGATTTGTGTTCAAACTTCTAGGGATTTGGCTATGTTGAAGACCAAGGTCAAGGAGATGGAGGATAACATGAAGACCATGACTAGGTTTAGCACTAAAAGCATGCACAGGCCTACAACGAATCTCTCTATTTTGCAGGATTTGGAGCTGAAGAAGCATGGTATAACTACTAAGAATGTGGTTAATTATGATGACATGTATAAATTCCTCACTCAGGATTGGGGAAAGTTTCTTCATTAGTCTTTGTTTTATTATGTGTCCATTTTTGGATCTGTTGTTTTGTATTATGTTGGTTTTGAACTTATTGTTGTTTATGAACTGTTATTGTGTTGTTCAAGTGTTGTTTTTGGCTAGTTTTGGGCCTATTTTATTTATCCCTAGGGGTTGCTTTGTATAGGGATCTAGACCCTTTTCCAATTTAATTAATCAAAAACATATAAGACAATGATTAACAATTGATCAATGAGTTTAAAATAAAAATGATGATCAAAATTACTTCTCATAAAACTAATCTCTAGGGCAAAGACATCAAACTTTTAATACCACATTAGAGGTGACTACTTCAAACCATACAAAAATCACTTTAACTTACAAACCAAAATTTCCTTTCTTTTCACCATAAATTTGTTAGGTTGTTTCATATAAATCTCCTCTTCAAGATCCCTATACAAATAAATATTTAGTAGCAAGAGAGAAGATTAGTTAATAATATCTATATTTACCAATAAAGGGAACATCCACAACCAAAAATATCAGTGTGAATACCTTTAATTTCTCTTAAATCTCTAGTACTACTAGAATAAAACTTCACTCTAATCTCTTTACCAAACACACAATGCTCACAAAAGTCAAAATCAAAAGAATAACTCAATAAATCATCCACCATAATTTTATTAATCAACATTTTTAAATTTTTTAATCAATGTGTCTCAATCTGTGGTTCCATAACATACATGAATTAGAATTTTCAATTACATTTGTTGAATTATAGAATGTAGATGCTTTGATCTTAAACAAGGTTCAACATCATGTGCCTTTGGCCAACACCAATTCCCTCTAGCAAACCTCCAACCATTATTATCAAAAGTGACATGCACATCAACATCATTCATCTTATATACTAAAATTAAATTTCTAGCAAGCCCTAGAATGTGCAATACATAAAAAAAAATTCACTCTTCCATCACTAATACTAGTTTTACCTTTCCTCAGTCAACAATCTTGTGAAAACTATTGTCACCAAGAAACACCTCACCACTATCATATGCTCTATAAACTAGAAACCACTCCTTATGAGGAGTCATGTGATATGAAGCACTTGAATCAATCAACTATGGGTCATCATTAGCAATGTTAATAGATATAAATAATGCATCACTAACATCCTCATCAGAGGATTTTTTAATAGAGTTGTAAAAAATCTTTTTCTTATTTCTATACTCCTTCAAGTAGCCCCTTGTATCACAATTCCAATATTTTTGTTTACTCTTACTAGGGGTTTTAGATCTACCCTTAGATTTTGATCTTTACCACCTTTTTCTCTAGGTATACCCCAAACATTGGAACCTTTGTCCATGAATTTCCTTCTCAATTCTTTTCTTAACAAAGTAGTAACAAGAACATTCAACAATACCACCATTGATTGTAACAATTAGATTTTCTCATGATTCAAGAAAAGAGCAAAGTAAAATAATGCATTTATCCTTTTCATCCAACCAAACATCTGATAGACTCAGCTAACTCAATATTAAATTAAATTAATTTAAATGCTCCACAACTAAATCTCCTTCCTTTATTTTTAATGAATAAATCTTTCTTTTTCAAACACAACTTATTAGCAAGTATCTTAGTTTGATAAATTTCACCTATTATTTCCACAAATTAAATGTGATGGTTTATTTGAAAATATTCAAAAGAATAGAATAGGTGAGACACAACCTAATGGTACCCTATTCTTTCTTAAAAAGATTTCTCCAATCTTTACCTGATATTTCCATAGGCTTCTCTTTTAGTTTTATCTCTCTCCTCTAATAGATCCTCCATTTTTAGTTTTCAAAGTTCAAAATTAGAGTCATTGAATTTTTCAATAGCCATTCAAGAAGTACTTTCCATGATTTCTATCATATAGATCTGATTCTCACCAAGTCACCAAATGCTCCCATTGCAACCACAAAAACACATAATATATAAAGAAACATGTCCCTTTCTTCCAATCAAGCCAACAAGGCTCTGATACCAAATGTTGTGAAACTAGATTAATAACATAATTAAAACATTAATTAAAATGATCCAATTCGATTAATCATATAGTGATAAGTAATGAAATGAAAAGAACAAGAGTAACAATAAAACAATGCAACACAAGATAATATTAGATAAATGTGTGGAAACCCTTTCAATAGTAAACCCACCACCAAGAGAGTACAAGTCTATATTAATCTCAAAAATGTGAGTACATCAAACTTCCCCCTTTCTTTGGGTACTATTCCAGTAGCTTAACCGTCCTCATACCTATAAAATAACATACAACCTCTATCCCATGCCTCCAATATTTGGGAATTTTGGAAACTAGAAACCACAAGTGGTATCAAAAAACAAATGGCTAAAACTATGGGCCCAAAACTAGGTGCCCAACCCAAATGTAAAAATCCAATGCCCCCACTCACATGGCAAGGCATCTTGGAATAGAAAGTAAGTCATGTGAAAGTATCTTTGGCCTATGCCATGCAAGTTTACATAATGTAACTCCCAAGCACTCAATAGGGGCACTAATTACACCCACACATTGACTAATAATAGAATATGCTACATATTTCCAAGTAATAGAGAATAATAAATAAACATTATGTCCCTACCCTTACATGCACATCCCATTTTTTCCACTGCATGATTCTTGGAGATACATGTACATTATTTACCATCTATGAAAATATATAGCCATCTACATGAACAATTAAGTTACAATATACCTTAGGATTTATAAAGCGAATAGCACACCCAGTCTTAACAATAAGGATCATTGAATCATGGGATGTGAACATGATAAGGAGAGTTAATAGGTAATTATGATAAAAATAAGTATAATGAACATAGCATGGAAGTACAAACAACATTAGCATGGAACATGAGGAACATGATAACATCATAAATCATGTAGCATAGTAAAATAGCAAGGAACATGCGATAACCAAGGTGGTAATGTTGAAGATAAAAAGCATACAATTTTGGGAACATACAGAGTAACAAGGAAACATATGAAAACATAAATGGAAAGCATGGAGCATATGAGGATATGAAAGTCAACAAGACATGTAGGAAAGCATGGAAAACCAATAAAGAAGCATAAGCAAGCATGAGATCTCATCATGAAACATAAGAAAGCATAAGTAATATAGGAAGGATGTCCCCAAGTGGTGAAACAAAGTATACATCATAATATAGAAGGTGAAGTGAAAATAGAAGATGGATGATAAGAATTACATAAATAACATAGAAGACCTGAAGTAAGAATAGGAAAAAACATAGCAATCATCGCACAAACAAAAGGCTAAAGTGTAAGAACACATATAAAAGATAAATTCTAATATAAGAATGTAGACACCTAAAATCTATAACTATATTTTAGCTCACCTACATTCCACCACTAACCTCATATCATTCTTATTAATTAAATAAATTATTTAATTAATTAGGTCACCCTTCTCCTGCCAACTAATTAAATAAATAAAATTTAATCAATCCATTCTAACATTAGTTAATTAAATAAATATTTTATTTAATTAACTAAATATTACCCATCCTTCCCATTATTTAAAAATAAATATTTTATCCCTCACCATAAAATCCCAAAATCCACATCATCCATTTCTACTAATTTAAAATTCCCCCTATGCAAAGTCAAGTTAACTTTGCATCCTAGCCATCCATCTAAACCTATTTAATCCTAGCCCTCCATATAATCACCTCTTTTCACCAATAAAAATTCATATGCAAAGTCAAACCAAAATTGCATCTTGTCCATCCATTTAAATCAATCTAATCTTATTCATTCATCTCCCAACCACCAACATTCAATCCTCACCAATCACACCCAATGGGAAAATCAACTCTTCTCATGCAATCTTTTCCCTCCATATTTGAGGCAAGATCTTGGCCCTTCATCTCCCAACCACCAACCTCCATTTATCACCAATCAACAAAGTCAAAATCCTCTCATGAAATTTTATGCCTCCATCTTGAAGCAAGATCTCAACCCTTCATCTCTCCCATCTCAACTCTATAAATCCATGTCAAGTCAACCATTTACACATCAATCCATCTTGTGTAGGTACATGCAGCCACATTGAGGACTCCAAAGGGAAAATTAACATTCAACAAGCACATCAAGAGCACATCTCACACACCCAAGGTTCACATTTGTGAAAGCTTGTTGGTTTTACATTATGTTTTGAATTCCTTATTTTCTCAATCAAAGGTAGTAGTTAGAGCTTGAAGTAGGATTCATTTATTTTGTGTTTCCTCATTTTCCCTTCAATTTCTTATTGCTACAAACGTGCCTAGTGGGACATGGGTCCTAATAAAACTTTCATGCATGTAGGTAGTTTTGACATTTTTTTCTCATGGGTTTTGAGCTCACGGTTCATGTTCTCCATGTAATAGCATCTTCATCACTTGTTTTGGTGCAATTAGTAATCTTGCATGCATCTGTTTAATATGCAGTGCATGCATCTGTTTAATATGTAGTGCATGCATCTTTTGTGGTTGTTAAAAATTAGGGTCATGCCCATATTTATACATGAATATAAACACGGACACAACAAAAGAAATTTTGAAGAACAATTTATTTTTCTCTTATTGCACTACACATAGTAGTGTGAACATGCACACTCAAAGTTGTTGCATGTGCAATGCAATGAAGAGAATGTCATATTATGTAAGGGGAGAGAATTTCAAATGAGTGGGTGATGTAGAACCCATTCTTCTCACCCTACAAAGATGACGGTAACCTAATGAGGGTATGGCATCACCTCTAATGATGCCTCAAGGAAGAGCCTCCATGAGGGTATTCCCTTCAATCTCTTAGGTGAGAGCAGAATGGTCGCACTTTCAAAGTGCGGCCTAACACTTACAACTAAAGTCAACTTCTAACATGCAAGAAGGTTAATATAATGTGTGCGAATGCTTAAATATTTCTATAGGCATTTATTAAATTTTGACAAAATAAAATTGATGAAGAACCACCACATTCATATTAATCAGTTAAAATCTAAAATGCCTCACATCACAACTATTTCATTATTTAGTTTAATTTAACTAATTTTAATTTGCAATAGTTTATCTCAATTCTAATGTTATAGAGCTTTTAATTAATCAATTACGATTTAACATCTGTAGGCACTAACATTAAACTTACCAGCTTAAAAGGAAGAAATGTCATAATTAATTCGACATAATAATTTAAATCCTAATAAAATATTTTTTTATTATTTTTTCCATTTAATTACTTTGCATTAAAATTGTGAAACTTTTTGATTTAATCCTAAAGATTAATAGTAAGAAGATAACTAGGTTAAACACTTAATAATCCCCCACCAAACTCTCTAATATCTACTAAAATAATGCTATCTTTCCCTTTTCAAAAGTCACAAAAAAGGGTTAATTTAAATAAGATAATTGACAATACAAGTTAATCACATTAGTAAATTTATTAACAGGGATTATGGCAACTTTCACAAACCCTAAACTTTAACTAACATAAAAATCCCTATTCTGCCCCTTTTTTCTCATTTAAATCTCTCTTTATGTGGCAAATTTAGAGAAGGAGAAAAAAAAGGAGCAAGAACACATCTCTCTTTCTTCTGTCCATTTTCTTCAAAACCCTAATGTAGTGTTCTATTTTTTTTATTTCTTTGTTTGTATTCTTATTTTATTTTCACATAACCCTAATCTTCTCTATGTTTTCCTCTTTCTCTAGTTGTGATTTCAGGTTTACATTCCAAGGTTTGAGAAAACATGAAGAATGCATTTTTTTATACTACTGTGTAGGGAAAGATTTATGGATTAAAAGTATGGAGAAGACATTAAACTCTGTTGTATTACAAAGATGCATGAAAATCTAGATTTATGTAATGATGTTTTTATTTATGAATAAATATAATACTATTTTTTTTCATTTAGCAGTTTAAAACAAAGTAAAATAAAAAAAGATTTTAAAGGGAAAAGGAGTGAACGACTCCTATAGGTGCCATGGCCCCTTAAAGGGGCCTACGACAACCCATAGGGTGTCACAATCCCTATGTGGGTGGAGCCCCAAGTCCCCTAGGCCTACAAGCCTATGGGAAGTGAGGGTTCTTCCCCCTCCCACTACTAGTGCCTTGATGGGCCATGTGACCAACACTATCTTAGACATTTGTTTTTCTTTTCCAAAACTAAAACCCTAATAGTGCTTCGAACATATCCTTATTCAACAATTTTTTAAAATGAGGCTTTCTTTATTTTAATATTCAACCATATATTTATATATATAACTCTTTTTGTTCAATTATATTTATGTATTAATTATGTGTGCGTTTATACACATATGTATACATATATATTCTTTAATTTAATTTAAATAAAATCTTAAGAAATAAACACAATTTATATATATAATTCATTTTATCTAATAATATATATATGTGTGTGTGTGTGTATATACACATATATACATATATATTTTTTAATTTAATCTCAACAAATATCTTAGGAAATAAACATAATATATCATACACACAAATATATATATTCCAAATTCCAATCCAACTCAACAAATATAGCAAGGAATATATAACTAGATTTATGTCTCTTCCAACTAATGGACAAAATGCATGTCATAGAATCACAAATGAATCTAATATAGCTACATATATCATTTCATTCACGATTCCAATGAAAAAATAACTAATACATTTATATTCTCACAACTCAAGCAAGAGAAGCACATGTATTTTTACAAATAAAAGATGGCACAAAAGGAATGAAAGTGTATTCTTAGTGATTATCTAAACCAAGGTTAACTTCTCAAGAAATATACAAGCTCTTTTATTTTATTCTATTATCTATTTATCTAATCTTTATCTTATTTCTTTTTCTTTGCTACAACACATACAAGCAGGCTATTTTCATTTAAATGAACATTTATAAGGATGTCAATTTGCCATTGTTACAAGCAAGATAAATCCATTAGGGGAAACCTTTTCACTTTTACAATAAGCAAGGGAATTGTAACAATATCCAGGGGCTACAACTCAAAAATTTCCTCAATAATGAAAATATCTTATCTTTTGATAGATTACAACCAACTTTCATAAATACATTAGAGCTATAGTACATTGTCACTCTTCTCTCAAAATGAGGAGTTTCTTACAACTTCATGAATCAAGAATAAACAAAAAGCAAGACTATCCACTCCATAAGACAAGCACTGCCATCTCTTAAATCTCCACAAAACTTGCAAATGAAAACTTCTCAACAAGGCCAATGGAGGCTTGCTCACCTCCCAATCATAGGGTTTGCTCACAATCCCACCCTTGAGCTAGGAGGCCCGCAAATAAAATTGGGTAACACATAAAAGAGGGAATAATACATTCACATAAGCAACCAAATGAATAATAGAACAACTCCCATGATTCCCAAGGATTTACACACACAATGAATCCATGACGAGATTCATATGGTAGGGGAGAAGAGGGGACTATATTCAATGGGGAAAAGAAATGTAAATGAAATATCAACTCATCGATGCACACATGTATCCATCCTTCAATACTTTACCAACATTCTCCCATTAATGTCACTTCCAAATGCAATCACAACATTTCCCACAAAATAGTATTTCACAATGTCACTCGTGCCAAATAGCAAATCACAAAGGCACTCATGCCATAATTTCCTTCTCAAAGGAATAATATTTTCTCCAAGGAGGTTCCACACCTCCCTCAACCCATCACATAGGTTTCTCTCATCTAATTGGGAGAGCCTAACCCAACACAAATGCCCTTCCCCAAAATAATAAAATACAAACACATCGCCAAAAACCAAAGTCAATAACACAAAACAAGCACATAACTCCATTTATATTCCCACATCAAAAGTGCTTGAGTATTTCACATACATGCTAAAAGGATTATGAAGCCTACCTCATAAGCTTCCAAGTAATGAGTGAGTTGCACTTGTTTAAACTCGTTCCAAGAACTCTCCAAGCCTTTTTTCTCCCAACTCCAATCTCCAAGACTCTCTCACACACAAGAACAAAAATGAATAAAAATCCCCCTCTCACCTTACAAGAGGGGTATAAATACTATATTCCATGTGACACATCCTCTCCCAATGAGGAGGTGACATATGGCCTCCAAATAACCCTTATTTTCCCTTCACTCAGTTCCCAAGGAGTGAATTGACTCCTCAAGTGCTCACACGTGTGATACCTAGGGAAGAGGAGTGTACTTGTATATTGTTCTTCAAAAACATCCTAGGTTATGCTCCCATGTGTGTGAGGCATTGGGAAGAGGGTGTACTTGACACAACCCTCATTCACGAACTTGGGAAGGGGAGATTGGATGATGAAAAGTCAACCATCCCTCTCCTTAAAGTCCATTCATGCCACACTCTCTCCAAGGGACTTGGGAAGGGTCAACTGTTCTCTAAAATCTAAAATTCGTAGTCCAAAAATTACCTAACCCATAGATACTTACCTTGGGGACTTATTTTTATCAAAAAATTAAGGAAAAAGACATTTCATAATATTTTTAAAAGCTCACTAAGTGTAAATCCGAGATTTTCCACCTAGGATGACACTCACCCCATGACTCAAACTCAACCAACCTTAGTATAAGTTAAAAATCAAATTTAACATCACAAAATTTTTACATTATAACATATTTTTACAAATAAAGGTTTTAGTCCCCTCGTGGACTAAGACCAAGGTATCATTGGGATGAACACAATTAGGGTTTTCTAGAGGACCTCTAATATTTCCATTAACCATGGAAATCACCCGTGCACTTAACAATGAGCATTAATACATCCAATAAAATAGTCAAAGCAATTAGAATTATAATTCTACAATCATCATATACTATAAGAAAATATGTAATCCACATCAACATCATAATTCAATTAATTATCAAAATTGCATATCTTAATCAATTTGATTTCACTTTCATCTCATAGAAACATCTCATAGAGAATCTCTTAACACAACATGCATAGGTATCCTTATACATTGTCAATTCAAATTGAACTAGGTTAACTTGATTATTACAAAACATAATTGAAAACCATACTCAATAATTAAATCATGACCATGATGAGAATACATAACATATATCAATCTCATGAAAATGTAATTATGCCATAACTTTGCACTAATCAAATCATCACTATGTGCTCATGCAAATTAGCCTAATCTAAACAAAATATTGATGTCCATACCACTCTAATATCATGATCATAAGTCCATAATAAAATATGAAAATCAAAGAGTTTCAAAATCAATAATATGTCTATAATATGTCCATTAGATGGGAGTGATATCACAAGAGAAAGGTCAACCTCACATCCTCCCCCTAAGATTAGGATTCCTCATGGAAGTCCTAAATAGGTGAGGATATAGTGCCCTCAACTATGTAGCATCCTCCCATGTTATTGTTGTTATGTGGAAAAATGGGTATGAGCAAATTTGTGTGTTAATTAGATTCAATCAAACCCTTCTTTCACACACATTCAAGGACATAGATCAAGCTAAGTCACAGCTGTGATAGAGGACTCAGCTACAGGTCTGATGTCACTATGAGATGCTTGGAAAGATAGAATAGATTGATGTTTTGTCAAAACCCTAATCCGATTAGACCTAAAACCCTAATTATGCAAAATCATAAACAAACAGACAAATCTTGACAAATGCTCGCATAGGAAGGCACTAAATATAGATTAGAAACATACTAGGATTTTAATTTCAGAAAGAAAAAACTTCAGGGACAAAAGAGGGATGACCCTTGTCTAAGGTTGCACAATTTCTAGAGGTCAGGAGCCAAATATGTTGTAGACTGTACTCGCTCAGGGATTTCTGACAGTGATAAATTGAGGGACAAAAGAGGGATCACCCTTGTCCTTTTAGGGATATTTTTTGCTGCTTTCTTCAGATCTAGAATCCTTATGCTCTACAATGATCCTCTGCAACTCCTCTATGCAAGATCTGACTCCTATCACCTACAATCACAAGAGAGGGGTTGGGGGTTGTGGTGTTTAGGAGCTTGCCTTGGTCAAGCCCCGGAATGGCATTCAAGCCTTCCAACACCATTGTTAGATAGAGAGTGTGTGTCCTTGGTGGACAGAGGCAAAAGCAAATGATAAGATAAATGATTGAAACACAAAGTAGATATCACCTCAGAGGTGAAGCTCTCGCGGGGAGATGAAGATCTTTCACGCCATGAGGAGATGGCTTGATGAAGATAAATCTGCAATAAACACAACACAATACTGCTTTGCAACATAATGAAAGCCTTAAGTATCCTTAGCATAAGATCACAAGTTCGCATTATCCATCTAGTTGTAAAATGAAGTCCTAAACATGATTATATATGCATTCCTGCTAAGATTTCATAATTCAAACTTAAGATGCCGACAAGGGAAACCTTTTAATGGTTACCAACCGACATTCAAATTTGGGACCCTGACAAAATAGGGTAGGACAAGGGCATGGGCACCCTTGTCCAAGGACCTATTTTAGGGCCTGATTAAGGTTTAGGATTTAGCCCTAGGCCCCATTTGACATGGGTTTCAGGGGATTTTTCTCTAGGATTCATTTTTAATATGCATGAGTAAATCTAAGGGAACCAGGTGCTAAACTTAGGAGGTAAAAGTCCTAGGGGGACATTTTACGACATAACATTTAGCCCCCACTTTAATGTATGTATGATCTTATGACCCATACATGCATTAAAGTACAGTAAAAAACACATCAAACACACCAGGCACTTAAAGCCAAGGCATACACCAAGATTGAGGAACTATTTCTAGCCCCCAATCTCAAGTAAGCACTAGAAGACACATCGCAGACATGCAAAACACAATGAAGACAATTCGAAGCATAGAAGACATGGAGAAGACAATATTGAAGACACGTAAAACATGATAAAGACATGAGAGCAGTCACACAAAATGTGATGAATACATTGATATAACATTTTTATTTTTGTAATATACATATATGCATGGAAATAAAATTTCCACCACAAAACCCCAAAATGTAGGAGGAGCTCATTGCTACACCCTTGAAACTAGACCAGGGGGAAAACATGCCATACAAAACCTGAGTGTGGGAGGATCTCATCGCTACACCCTTGAAACCACACACACAAAAAAAACATGCCATACAAAACCTGAGTGTGGGAGTAGCTCATCGCTATACCCTTGAAACCACACATAGGGGAAAACGTGCCAAACAAAGCCTGAGTGTGGGAGGAGATCATCTCTACATTCTTGAAACCACACATGAGGGAAAACACATGGAAGACATGAGTGTCGTATAGCACGCCATAGACATACTATATGTCTTAAACACGACAAACAAGACGATGGAAGGAGCTTATTGCTAAGTCCCACCATCTCAAACACATTGCAAACACACCTGATAGTTGGGCTTATGCCACAACAACCACCAAAGACATGCTTAAGGGAGGATAGTCTCAAGATCCAACCCTGCCTCCACGGGGGACTTTTGCAATAAAAGGATGTGCACTAACTCAAGAGATACATCATCTCGCCTTATGATGAGGGTTTTTAAATAAAAGGATACGCACTAGCTCAAGAGATATGTTATCCTGCCTCCACAGAGGGCTTCTTTGATAAAAGGATATGCTATCCTACCTCACAGAGAGGGCTTTTTGCTTGCAATATAAATAAAGATGTGTACTTGTGCTAGAGATACAACATCCCGCCTTGCAGAGAGGTCTTACAAACACGCTTCATTAGTACCAAAATCATCAGACATATATCATTATATATGCCCCCACCTTAAGGTGGTTGATGTCATGTACCAATATCAAGCACATTAAAGTAGAGAGAAGTCACGCAAGGGAACAAGAGATTTCGCAAAGCCCATGCCCCCAAGGCGACATGTGCTTATGATCACCGAATGTTCCCGCAAACACATTAATAAGATATGATAAGATAAGATAACGAGAGAGGTTAGAAATCTTACTCGAAGATAATAACCAAAGAAATTCGTTAAAGCTATGCATGAAAATAGTCACATCAAGGACCAAGGCTATACTACGGGTTTGGAACTGAGTATAACCATTGGGCTATACTGTGGGTACCTCAGAACTGAGTGTAGCAACAAGGTGAGATACCAATCAAAGTGTACACGAGTAGACTGAATGGATTGTAAAATGTTAGTTACAAGAAATGCCACAAGATGATACATCACACAGAGTGATTCTACTAGTCAAGCGTCATACATATATATATATATATATATCAACCTCGTCATCATGTATGGACTTTTGCTTTGCTTATTGAAGGGACACATGGTCCGTATCAGTATTATTTTGTTTTCATCATTCACTGACTAGGTAGAATCACTAGAAGAAGGTAAACAATAAATGGAGAGAGGAGAACAAGTGCCTTAGGAACACTATGTAGGAGGATGCCCCCAGGTCATCAACTGCAATGCTATGCCCCTAAGGCATGACACACAACAATAAAATAGAGGAGAGGCAAGATAAAAGAATGATGATTCAAATAGAAGAATGATGATACAAATAGAAGAATGGTCACAACAGAGGCAGTCTCCCGGTATCCTTGACCTTACAAGAGTATCAAGGGTCATCCAAGGAGACCTAAACAACACATAACACATCACGAGGGAGCGCAACACACACAGATATATATATAT
This sequence comes from Cunninghamia lanceolata, assembly GCA_027924645.1. Lineage (NCBI taxonomy): Eukaryota > Viridiplantae > Streptophyta > Pinopsida > Cupressales > Cupressaceae > Cunninghamia > Cunninghamia lanceolata. The sequence continues at coordinate 12,026,835 of BSBN01000320.1, forward strand.
ATATATATATTGCATTTTATCTAAGAGGAGTTTGAACTTGTGAGCATCTTAGAAAGGTGCTCCATCAAGTTTTGTACAAAGTGTGAGTGATTCATACCTGATTGATTCTCATTTCCACTATGGCCATGTAGTGCTTGTTTCTCAAATCCCTTTTTATTTAAAATCTTCTTTTGCTTGTGAGGAGGGGAATCATTATTATTTCCCATTGATGATAACCACCTTGTTCTTTTCTGATCTTTTTCTTTCTTATTTCAATGAATAAACCTTTTGCGGTGGAATGGAATACTTCCCACCGTGGCAACCTTGTCTTGTATCATAATATCTTGTTGTGGTTGTTCAATTTACATATCCGATGCATTTTGGTTATCTCCCAATCCTTGAAGGGATAATGGCGGAGGAACCTCAGCATAAATACCTTTTCCCCATGGACGAGGTGAATCTTCAATTTTCTCCTTATCCACTTCTATCATACCAACTATTTCATCATAGTCAAGATAGTCATCTGTGTTCTACTATAATGTTGTCACTATGCTTAGGGAATGCCTTAGTAAAGATTTGTAAATTCTAATTCAGAGGGGCAACCAACTTATTTCCATTGTCATTCACACCAGTTACTTGTATCACATTTGATTCAATGAGGTCTTGAATTTCATGTTTAAGATGTATACATTGTTCAGTGTCATGCCCTTGTTGTTAATGATAATGATAGAAAGCATTAGCATAAAAGTGAGGTCCTTTCATTCTATTACTATCCAATGGTTTGATTGGAATAAGCTTCAAAAGATTATTGCTCATTGCTTGATTCATAATAGAATCTAGAGAATCAGATATTGGAGTAAATTGTCTTTGTTGTCGAAACTGAAATGGTGCCCTCTTTGGATTATTACTAGTAGACACTTGTGATTGAAAATTGTTTGAATTTTGTCCATTTACTTTAATAAAGCTCTTGTTATTCCTCTTAAAATTGTTTTGTGAAGGTCTAGTCATGGATTGACCAACTTGAGTCGATGAGTTTTAATTTTCATACTGACTAGATGAAAGTAGGTAATCATGAATGGTTGTGCATAAATGTTGAAAAGAGCTATACTTCATCAAGAGGATCTTATCACAGATGTTAGGTTGTAGATTTGTAATAAACACCTTCTGAACATTCTCATCATTCATCTGGTATTGAATCTGTGAATATAGAGCTTGATATCAACTGATAAACTCAGTTAGCTTCTCTTTCAAACCTTGCTTGTAATGAACTAAATCAATCAATGAGACTTGAGATCCAATGTTCGCTTGAAAATGTTGTAAAAATTGATCAACAAGTTGTGAGAAAGAATGTATTCAATTCAGAGGCAAAGAGCAAAACCATTCCAAAGCAGTATCTTTGAGAGATCACGGGAAGAGTTTCACTGACAAGTCCTCTTCAAAGAAGAAATCACCACACATAGCTATTAATGTTGCCACATGAGTATTAGGATCACCTTTTCCACCATATTTTTTAAAGTGAGGATTCTCAAACTTATCAGGCATAGGAGTTCTTAGGATTGCAAAAGATAAGGGACTATGAGCATGATATGTTGGAATACTAGGTTGAGAAGAATTTGTCAAGCTTGTCACCTTTTGTTATAAGGAAGTCATGCTTTGCAAGAGTTGATTTAACAGGGCATCATTAGGAGATGCAGTTTGAGAATTAGAAGCTGTGGTCATGAAATTTTGAGGTGATTAATTGTGAGTTGTAACGAAAGGTGGTTGGGAATAAGTGGAGTGGAGAGGTGGTTGAGGATAAGTGGAATGGAGAGGTGGTTGAGAGTGATTATTCATGTAAGAAGTCACCCTAGGTGCTAGGTTTTGATAATTGAATCCCACAGCCTTGTAATTATGTGAATTAATGCCATTAGATACTCCAACACTAGTGGTAGCATTACTACAAGCATGTGCATTGGTAGTAAGGATTGATGATGTAGAAGTAGACATTTTGGTAGTCGATATACATTCCAATACTTGTGTATGCATTGGTGATGACATATTAATAGTATTTGTGCATTTAGTCACTGTCATAATGTTGTTACACACTGTATGGGCTAGTCCACATAGTGTATTAACACCATCTTGTCCTTCTTTTAACAACTCTCTTAGATTATGAATAACAGGTACGGCCTCTTTAGCTATCATTTCTTTTTCCACATATGCTTGAAAATTAGCTAGTTCTTTGTCAAGCCTGTTTATTTGCTCATCAGGTACATGTGTGGTGCAGTCACGGTCGAAGGGTTCATAGAATGAACTATCCAAACCATGCAGCTAGAGTAAACACAATGGAAACAACACAAATTTATAATACAATGGAAGATTCAAATGCTCAATATATCATATATTCAGAATGCTCATATGCCGGCAACATGTGGGCTACAATTAAAGGGCTCACAGGCCTACTTTTCAAGTTACAACAAATATGTAAGATAGGGCGTTGAAGTGCCTTCCGGAAAGGACATCTATATTTCAAAACTATCTAAATCATAATGTTGATGTATAAAATTGCACAGGTTCTAACACCAATATGGGAAGTTTCAAGAATGTGGAACTTGCAAGTTGAAACGACCTCCAGATTTTAAAGAAGCTGGCTCTTCTCTATTTCAATTGGGTTTTGAGCAAAGGGAAAGAAATTAACAGGATTACAAATACAATTAAGCAAATCTAACTATGGAAATGCGCCTAAGTAAAAGTACCCCTTCAATTCAAGCACAGTGAAGCTATTCTCAAGATACAGTTATATTAAAGAGCAGATACTGCATGATTAACATAAACAGATAGAATGAATATTATCAAAGGCTTATAACCAGACACTTTGCAATGACACAGATGATATCAACCAAGGCATAGAATAGAGTTCTTCTTATTAATCTTCGAGCAACATAAAAGGCACAGATACATTAACTTTCTTATCAAGAACAACAAAATAAAGGCAAAATGACATAAACTGGTCATAGCAAAGTCTTCGACTCCTCATTTAGATTTTTGATTAAAACTTATCAAAGATCAATGAATCTATCTCTGTCTAGCGATCTATTACAAATACTACATATTTATAATCATTGATTTGACCCAAGATTGCCTCTAACAACCCGAATCCTTAATGGCCCAATAAAACTGAAGATTACTAGAAGTTCATGGCAGTTACAATCCTCTGAATATGCAATGGCCATCCCTCTTGCACGCTCATTGGCTGGAGAAAAATATTATGTGGCACACCTCCTGTATTGAGACACAGACACATCGCGAGACCCACGCGCTTATAACTGAAAAGAAATATGGCAGATGGCAGCGTCCACATCAAACCCAGAAACTCCTTTGTCTTTTCAGAAAACAATAGGAAAATGACACTTGTCGCATTCTGTAGGCTCCAAAATATAATACGTGTCTTATCCCATGGAGCCTTTAAAACCTGTGTCTTTATACTTAAGCGTCCTCCTTTTATGACATATGTCGCAAGCCACTTCACTTATAAATTGAGACTCAATAATGATAATGGGACCCACTACCTTGGTGCTCACTACCCTTAAAGGAAATAGAATTGGGACAGATGGTGGCATCCGCGCGCATGCTAGCTAACACGTGGCAACTTCCTCAATACTATTGAAACAAATAAAACTTTTGAAAGGCCTTGCAAAAGTTGACACTTGGTGCAACCTGCACAAAACTGTGAGTCAAAAAGTTTCTCGCTATAAGAGTCATGAACAAAGCAACTCCTCCGCAACCACAACGTGGCATCCTCCGCAAGCTTTAAACCAAATAAATTGTGGCCCACCATTATTTATGTTGACATCAATATTAATTCGGAAAGGGACACGCGGCATCATCCGCATAGAACCTCAAAAGACACACGGTGCCCTCCGCAGCAAAGTAGCAAGAAAGGAAGCTTTTGAGACTGCCTCCGCATACGACACACGGTGCCATCCACAGCATTTGAAACAAAATAAACTATGGTGATTCCTGCTATGTGGCACGCTCTGCATAATACTTAATACTTGAAACATTGTTGTGGCTTTGACACTTGGCGCAACCCATGCACAGAAACATTTGGGACCCGCACAGAGAAACATTATAAGACATGCGCACAGAGCCATAGATATTAAGCCTAAACTAAAACAAAATGTAGAGTTTTGCATTCTACAGTTCTTGGTGACCATCAGGACTTCTAAGCCTGCTCTGAAAGAACCCAAAACTTGACAAAAGATATATATTGAAAATACAACTTTTGAATCATAAATTTTGCAATGCTGTCTGATATACAGACCATTCTGAATATGAGATCCCCTATCTACTCTGCAAATCTTGAAAAGCAAAATCGAGATTAATTATATCTTTATGAGAAAATGTTTGCAAAATTTGTACCATAGCTTTTAATTGAAATTCTAGTTGGGCCATAGGTATCAACACAGTTTCAACTTCCTTTACTGTTGATGAATCACTTAAACCCTGGAAAATTGTCTGATCATTTTGCTTAGTCAAAAGAAGGGCCTTGATATCATCAATCATCAACACTGTGTTACTATCTGGGAACAGTGAAGGAAGCCTCAGTTGCACTAAATCTTCTATATGTTTCTTCATATTCTTTACTCCTTTCACTATATCAAGGAGCTCCTGACAATTTGTGGCCACAGAGTTACAACTCAAAACCTTATTGACCTTCTTAGCAGCAATCATTCTATCATTGATACCTGCTACTAATAATGTCTCATATGTTGTGTCATACAACTTTTTCAATAAAAGTTGAGAGTCAAAAACCCTCAATGAAATGGTGGACAAGGTGGCCTGCACCGAAGTTTCTACTTTCTCACAAAGCTGCTGAGCATTTAACAAAAAAGTCAAAGATGGCCTTAGCTGGATAATCTCCTCAGAGATTCTCTCCCATACCGAAACATATAGCTCTTTTACCAAATTTAGAACTCCAGCATTTTGTGGCCTATTAGCCAGCTCAATTGTCAGTTGCTTTGTTCTTTGTTGCTCAGCCATGAGTTGTACCTAAACTGCACTATTGGCATTTTGATCATTCAATAATTTTTGTTACAAGTGTGTGGCCTCTTGCAATTTATCCTGATATCTATTTTCTAAAGTGGCCTTTTCCTGTCTTACAATAGTTACTGTAGCCTTTTCTTGTGCCAGCTCAGTCTTAAGAGAAGCAATCTGGACCTGTACAGCCTAATGTATCTGCAAAGAAACAGTATTCTGCAATTGTTTGTTCAGATTATCAATCTCATTTTTCTTAGATTGATTCTCCCCGGCAAGATTGATGTTATTCACTTGCTCTTGAGCCAAATCATTTTCTACATTTTGCAACTTCTTGGACACTTTTAAATAGTTTGTTGCTACAACAGTTGTAGTTTCATTTAGCATCTCAACCCTATCATGTGGCCTGAAGAGAGATATATCCATGGCCACGGCATTCATAGCATAATCCTGGGGCTGCATTTGTTCATTTAGTTTCACCACATTTGGAGATAAATGTGTAACTGTCAATGATTGTTGAATAGGGTCATAAGGTGACCTCATGTGTGTCACAACAAGGCTTTTGTTTTCCTTTTTCCTCTTCTTATCCATCCTGGCCTCTCTAACCCTTTTTGTTGTGTCTGCTTGAGCTTGGAATGTAGGAGGGGATGCAATGTAACCTCCAACAAAGGGGTGACCTTGAGGCAGGCCATAGGGAATGGCAGATAATTGTTGGCTAGGAGAAACCTAAGGAGGGGTCCTTTTAGGCACAGATGGAGAAAATAATGGCAATGTAATGGCCTGTGAGGACATGGCCGGTGTACTAGTAGTAGTGGCAAGGGTTGATGTAAGCACAGCAGAAGTGGCAGGGGTTATGGATGCCTGGATACTTGGGATTGCCACTCCTATAGCAGAAGAAAGTGATATAGGAGAGAAGGGAGAAGAAGTACTTACTTGAGTGACAGAAGAGGTGATTGGAACTTGTTGCTGTTGTGGTTCTGTTTCTTCTTCCTCTTCCTCTTGCAGGAACAATCTCCTATGTTTCTTAGTCCTCTCTCTTGTTTCCTCTATTTCTTCATCTTCAATATTTACAACCACTAGTGGTTGCAAAGGGATCATTCTGGAACCCCCAGATGCTGAAGTTGTTTGAGTCCCTAGAATTGGTGATGACACCACACCTTTTTGCTTCTCTAAGGTGCCGAGGGATTGAGGCCATGAAGATGTAGGAGCAACAGATGATGTTTGTCCTGTTTCTTGCATTATTTGGGCTGACTCTATTTCCTCACCTGTCTCCTAACCCTTCCTCTGAATTCTTCTTGTGTTTGCACTTGAGACTGGGGAGGGATGCCACTCATCCCAGATTGATTCCCATATTTCATCATTTTCAACATTCCCAAACGAATGTGTAATCTCTGAAGTCTCTTGCCTATATTTCCAATAGGCTTCAATCTTTTCTATTCTCTAATCTTTTGCTTTTAATGCTTTTCTTAGACCAGTAGTCATCTTCAACTTAGGGTCATATTCCTTCTCTTTGACATAGAAGGTTTCCCATGGCCTAGGCCCCTCATAGGGCAAATCAGTTAATTCCACATATGGATCTGGGTTATCTTCCTTTGGATTCCTCTTGTCCTCCCAGAATGGATGACCTTCATGTACCATCTTGGCACGAACCTTATTATTTATAATCCAGGAGGCTAGAAAACTATCTAGGTCATATTTCCATTTATCCTCTATGATGAGGAGCCCAAGGGCAGCTAACTTCCTTAACAAGAGGCTCTCTGCACCTCTAACTTTGAGTGTCATGTTTTTTTCTGGCCCATGGGACATCATACATCTTCTTCTTTCTTTTCTTGTGGCCAAAGTCATTATCAACAATAGATACTTGATGGGTAACCTCTAAGAATACGACCCTAGGGGTCAATACTTTAGGCAATAGCACGGGTTCCCCGGCGAAACCTTGGACTCTAATTATTGTATTATGTGCCCCAAAGAAGTAGTCACAGGGAATTGGGCAATTGGCTATAAAACCCCTTAGACTCTGTGTCATCCTATGTTCTATAAGCTTAGGTCTTAACTAGCAGAAAGCAGGGGTGATAAAATGCTCCCAAAACTCATAGGGGTCAGAGGTTTTAGATAACACATGTGTCCATGCGGACATAGGGATGGTTTTACCATGACCAAAATTTGGATCATACATATTTAAATGCATATCCTGTGCAAAAAGACCAAAGTTTTGATATAGCATAAGATGAAACAGGAAAGCGGAATACCTGAATACTCGCTTTGTTTTGAAATTTGTGAGCTGATCAATCATGGCAGCAACAATTTGTTTTGAAAAATCTAGTCGGTACTCCTGTGATTTATCCACAGTTTTCATTCTGAAAATGATTGCCAATTGCCAGTCATGAACTGTGTTGTCCTCCATTCCAAAAATGAAAGCTATCATTGAAAGTGCCTCTTGAACATTTTGGTTAATTTGTGCCCGCCCAGTGGGTAGTGTGGGCATCTGAGTATTATCCTCTCCCAACTGCATCTATGAATTTAGGAATTTCAATTTGTTATGTATATTTGCCCATGTGCCTTGCATTTTGGCAATAGTTGGAAATGTGGTCATTCTATCATACTGCAGGGCCATCATGTCCCTTATGGCCTTGGGTATAATATGCACTACGAAAGGGCCCTGTTGTATAGAATTTGATGGTGCATGAAATAGTTTTGCACACATCTCGATTAGCTCAGGACAAGGGTGGACATTTGGGACCAGGAACTATGCCAATTGAGAGGTCCATATCCTCATACCAAAAGTCTCAAACTACCCATTGTTCGCCCGAATAAGGCACCTTTGATGTGCCCCCTCCTAGAGACTCTTGGTGTTCTTTTGAAGGGGCGTGTCATATATGTCATCAACATAGTCCTTCACCTATTTTGGGTTGATCGATAACCCTACTTCAGGAACCCTTGTTCTTGGATAAGACTTCCTTGGTTGTGCAGGTGCCAAAGCATATGATTTGTTGTTCAACAGTTTGTCTGTCGAAAAAATTCCAAGTCCCTCCCATGGTGACTGTGTCTCAAACATATATGTATCTTTGTGAGAAGGATGCGAGAAGCTTTGACACAGAAAAGAATGAAACTATTTTATCAAAGTGATACTTATCTGAAAGGCACTTGCTAGGAACAGAGTTCGGATGCAATAGTGATTTAGAGCAGAAAGATAGAAACAAATGATGGTTACAATTAGAAGGATTTAAAACCTAGCTCATTGGGATTTATGGAAATAATAAATGACACATCCCATCTTATTAATGGCATTAATGCTGAGAAACAACTAGTGTATCTTTTTGAAATCCACATTGAACAGAGTGTCAAATATGTTATGAGAGTGGCTATCTTTCTGAAAAAGCGTGTACTTCTAGGGAATTTTAGGGATTGCCGAACGACCTTAATAAATGCTAGGCTAAAAGAGAAGGGGCTTTATGCTACTGACACGTGTTCACCGAACACTTATTTGAAAGGGAAAGTGGGAAAAGAAAGCGAGAAAATAGAAAAGCAAGAAAAAGAAACAAAACTAACTATGATACATGATGAGCCCCTCCTTAATTGAAATGTTTTAGAAAGATCCCATTTACCGAAATCTCTTTAGGTTCTCCATTCATGGTCTCCAGCTCAAATGAATTTTGTTGCTTGCAAGAACGAATTTTATAAGGACCCGTCCATAATGATTCAAATTTGTTGTGTCGACCTGGCTTGGCAACTCTTTCATCCCATTTCAATACCAGAGAGCCAACTTCAAAAGTGGGATTAGAAGTCTTCTTATCAAACCAGTCCTTAACCATTTTCTAATGTTTCATTAGTGATTCATGTGCCTTTTCTCTCTTTTCTTGGACTTCCAACAGTTCAGCAAGTCTAACTTGCATGGGGCTATTTTCTTCAATTTCTATCTATTTTAACAATTGCAATGCAGGAATCTCTAAACTTAGTGGCATTACTACAGGTTTACCATAAGCCAACTCATAGGGAGACATTTTAGTCACTTGCTTTGGAATGATCCTATCATCCCACAATGCTATATTAAGTAACTTATGCCACTCTCTATGATAATTAGTCCCTATCCTTTTAATGAATCTGATAAGGTTTTTGTTAGTAGACTCTACCAGACCATTACCTTGTGGATAATAATTTGAGGAAGTCTTCAAATACATCCCATTTCTCAAAGCAAACTTAGATAATTTGGTTCCCAAAAATGCTTTAGCATTATCTGATATGATGGTACGAGGAGGACCAAATCGAGAAGTTATGCCTTCTAAAAATTTTAGTATGACTTTTTCTGTTGCCTCTTTAAGTGGTACTGCTTCACTCCACCTGGTAAAGTAATTTGTTGCTGTGAGAATCCAATTGTGTCCCATATTTGACACTAGATTGATCATACCAATAAAATCCAGACCCCATTGAGCAAAGGGTTCATCCACAACTATGGGACTTAGAGGCATTGTTGCATTTCTCCTTTTGCCAATATAAAACTAGCAAGCCTGGCATTCCTTAACTAGCTGATGGCAATCTGTAAATAGAGTGGGCCAGAAACATCCTACTTGTGTTACTTTGATTGTAGTGGTCCTTGCTGAAAAATGTCCACCTGAGGCTCCATGATGTGATTCATGTGATATTCTTTGAGCTTCATCCTTCTCTATACATCTTAAAAGTATACCATCAACATTCCTTCTAAATAAAATATGACCAATTAATACAAAATGGGTTCCTTTTCTTATCATGGGAGAGCTCATTTGGGAATATCCCATACTTCATAAACTATATCCTATTTTTGACCCAAGAGTCTTGGTCAACCTCTTGGAGTTTTAATACATTTTCACTTTCTGTTTCTTCAGTCACTATTCTTTCCATGTCTTGGGTCATGTATTGGCACAATCCTTTGCCTCTGACTAACTTGGTGGGTCTTACTTCTACATCATATTCTAGAATCTTTGTTATCCAATTGGCTCTTTTCTCAGTGATCTCACCCTCCATAATATATTCTCTTACACCGAGGTGAGCCACTAATATTAGAATCTTATTTCCTGTTACCAAATGTCTGGATTTTTTAAGGGCTTTTACCATGGCATATGCTTGCTTCTCCACAAAATTATATCTAGACTCATATTCCCTGAGAGTTCTGGAGAAAAAAGCTATTGGATGCTCTCCTTCATGTTGATCATCTTTCTGAGTTAGAACAACAGCAACACTGAATTCTCCCCCATACACGTACATTATAAAAGCTTTAGAGAAATCTAAGTTTCTAAGTACTGGGGCTGTTGAAATGGCTCTCTTGACTTCTTCAAAAGCTTGTCTCCTTTCTGTGGTCCATTTGAAAACCAGATCTTTTTTAAGCAATAGTGTCATTGGTCTAATTAGACCTACAAAATCATATATGAATCGGCTAACAAAGTTAATTTTTCCTATAAAGGATTGAACTGCTTTCTTGTTGACTGGTAGAGACAGGTTCATTATGGCTGTGACCCTTTTTGGATCAATGGAGACCCCTTCCTTTGACACTATGTGCCCTAGAAGCTTACCCTGAGGTACAACAAAGATACATTTCTTGGGATTCAGAGATATTCCAAACTCTTGACATTTCTTAAAAACAACCTCTAAATGGTCAAAATGATCTCTAGCATTCTTAGAAAAAATAGTCAGGTCATCTAGATAGATCAGAATAATCTTATTTATAAGTTCCCTGAACGCTACATTGATTGCATGCTGAAAAGTAGCCCCAGCATTTGAAAGGCCAAAGGGCATTTTAGCATATGCAAATGTTCCCCACTTTGTAGTGAACGCAGTCTTATGCTAATCTTCATCTGCTAACCAAATTTGATTGTATCCTGAGAAACCATCTAGCAAGGAAAACCTTTCTGACCCAGCCACAGTCTATAAAATTTGTTCCATAGAAGGCAGGGGATAATGATCTTTCAAAGATGCTCTATTCAAATCCCTGAAATCTACACAAAGTCTTATGTCACCATTCTTCTTTCTTACAGGCACTAGGTTTGATACCCAGGTTGAATGCTTAATTGGGAAAATAATCTTTGATTCCAGGAGCTTTTGCAGCTCATCCACCATTAGAGGTTCAATTCTAGGATTCACTGGCCTTTGCTTCTGTTGGACTGGTTTAGATCCTTCAGTAAGTTCTATGGTGTGTTGGATGATATCTCTATTATAACCATGGAGGTCCTCATAGGTCCAAGAAATCACCCTATCATATTTATCACATAAAGCAATCAACTTTTCCTTTTCCTCTTGGGTTGTAGAATTACATATTTTCAACTTTCTTCCTTCACTAACTTGGATCTCAGAATAATCTTCCTTATTTGTCTGAAACCTCCTCTTCTCTAGGCTTGCATCTTCTGGATCAAACAAATTTTCTAGAGTAATCAATCCTTTAGGGAGTTTGTTTGATTTTAGCTAGATAATTTGATCACCATATGCTTCCTCAATTTTGGGATGTAACTGATCAACAAATTCACCTGATTGTTGTAAGAATGAAAGTACTTGAAGATCATTGTCAAAAGCTTGCCAATTTTGATCATTGTTTGGGATTGTTGGTCTTACTATAACCTTAGCTAACTCATTGTTAACTAATAGATCACTTGCTGGGTCAAACTGTGAACCAATTTGTGCCATTCTATCTGCTTCTAAATTTTGAGCTCTGGGAACTAGCTCAATATTGAAAGCCTCAAAGACATCTATCAAGTTCCAAATCCTGTGCCGATAGGATATCATTCTTACATTTTTGGCTATTGCTTTCTCTCTGATTTGTTTTACCACTAGTTCTGAGTCTCATTTTAACTATCAGATTCTTTATTTCTTTTTTCTTTGCCAACATGAGTCCATGCACCAAAGATTCATATTTAGCGTCATTATTGGTACAGGTGAACTGAAAGCGAATGGCTCTTAGAATTTTCTCACCATTTGGGGCAGTAAGGCAAATACCTGCTCCAACACCATTTTTACTCCTAGCCCCATCAAAATTCAGGGTCCAAATTTCTGAGTCTCTTTCAGTCTCTCCACTTTCTAATATTTCTTTCCTTATAATATTAGGGATTTCTTGGTCTTCTTCAAAAATAACATAAGTGCCTAGACCAGTAGAGTCATAATCATGATCAATAGCTGATTGTTCTCTTCTTCCTGTTGGTCATGTTCAGTCCAGTCACCTAATTCTTCAACAATGACTCTCTCCTCTTTATTCAGCATGGCATGGGATGCTTCTAATTTTGGGACTAGTTCATTTGTGATATGCTCTTTGGATAATGGCTCAAACAATACTTTCATCTTTGTCCCATATTTGGTTCTCAGGATGAGGTACGACTAATCTAGTGACATGTAACCTCCTATTTTGGCTATGAAATCTCTAGACAAGCATAAACCAAATACAGGGGGAATATCTATGACTACCACATCCTAATTGACAGTTATATTGGGGCAAGTATATAGTTGTAATGGAAGTTGTTTGATTTTTCCTATTGTTTGAACATATTTCCCATCCAACTGCATGACCCCTCTTGTAACTGGTTCATACTTTATCTTTAAAGCATCTACTATCTGCTTTGGCATTACTGTAGTACTGGCCCCAGAATCTATCATTGCATTATGCAACAATTTTTTCCCAACTATTAGAGTAAGATAAAAGGGATCTGGTTTAGATTTACCTACCTCAAGTGCATTGTTCAACAGATCTGTTGTTTGTAGAGGTATAGTATCTTTATGTTGGAGTTTCCCTTTATCAATAGCTCCTCCTTTAGCACTAGTGTATTTAGAGGCTTCTTGACCTTGCAGAGCTTCCTGTAACAGTGTCTTCTGCTCGGGAATAGCTAACATATCCCAGATTGATACGTGTGCTAGAGTTCTTTTCAGCTGGTCCACCACGTTTACAGGTCTTAATTCTTGTGTGTGAATAATAAGGGTACCTTGTCTTTTCTAGCACCTGTCCTGAGGCTACTTGATCTTGCACAGGCTGGGGCATGTCTTGCCTAGAGACTGGATTGTGATGATTTTGAAATGGAGGAGTTCTGATGATTTCATTATTAGTGACTTCAGGCTACTCCATCATTCTCCTCTTTGATCTGGTATAGTAGTCTGACTGCACCAATGGTTTCTTTGAAGTGGATGCCTCATTCAAGAACATTGAATCTTCCTCTTCATCCATGAAAATAAGGCATGTTCGGGGGCTATTTCCTCTTCTTGTTGTATGGACATCCCTTGCATTTGGGCCACCATTACTGCATTTTGAACACCAGGGGACTGATATGGTGGAGTATTAGAGGTTGAGAATTGTCCTTCTAACCCTCTCTATTCTGCTATCTTTTGTTGCAAATTACCTCTGGGACAGTCTCTAGGCATATGGGCATTGTTGCAGGGGAAACACCAAGCATTTGTGTCATCTGCCAAGTTATTTTACCCTGGAACTATTACCCTATTGGGATTATGAGGAATAGTTTGTAGAGGTGTAGGGATTGAAACCAACTGGTTTGAAGGATGAGGATTAGTTTGCCTTTGAGGGCCTTAATATTGATTTGGCTGAAAGGGGGGTCTATTTCCTTGGAAACCTTGATAAGGGTGCTTTGAATAGGGATTTTGTTGTCTCTTTAGGTTAATTATCTCATTTGAGAAGGTCCTTAGAATGTTCTTGACATCATCCATTTCAGATGGTTGAGTAGAGGTGGTTGCCCTAGCAGGTTGTTGAGGTACTGGAAATGAATACATGGACACAGGTGGAGCTGTAAGGTTAGGAGCTTCTTGTGGCAAAGGTAGGGTAATTTCTGGGAACATGGGCATAGGAGGCCTTGGGGGCAATTTTCCAGCATCTATCAAGTTATTTTCAGCCTTGACTGCCAACTCATATGCTTCTGGTAGTGTCTGACCTCTTAAAGATTGAATCATTACTGATATATCAGAGTTAAAAGCTTTGAGGTAGAACACAATAGCCATACCTGATAATGGTCTTGCTGTAGCAGAAATTCTATCCCAGGTCTTTTGAAATCTTGAGTTGAAATCGATCATGGATTCTTGTGGTGCCCTTTTGATAGTAATTAATTGTTGCAGCAACGAAGATTTATCACCTTTCTCTTCAAATCTTGCAAAGAAAGTGTCACCAAGCTGATCCCATGTAGATATTGTATTTGGAGTGAGAGATCTATACTAGTCCAGAGCCTTCCCTTTGAAAGAAGCTGCTAGCAGTCTTATTGCCACATTCTATTTAGTAATAACATGTATTGTACACACATCAGATACATCTTGCAGATGTTCCCCAGGTGTCTTGAAATCTTCTCCACTGAACTTAGGTAGAGCCTTCAAAGCATTGGGTGGAATAGGATCCCAAGTTGCTGGTGGTACTGGGAGAATGAGGGGACTACCCGTATTCCAATTTGCATAGTTCCTTAGAGGTATAGGTGCTCCCATATTTATTCTTTGTGCTACTGCAACCTGATTCACTCTTCTCCTTGGAGTAGTTACTAATGGTGGTAAAAGAATGCCCGGATTAGCAGCAGACTGAGCTCTTATTGTAGATCCATAGCTCTGGCTCCTTATTACTCTCTGGCTCATACAATCTTGACTGAAACTTCAAGAAAGGTCCCACCGAGCATGTCAAAAATTGTTGATGTATAAAATTGCACAGGTTCTAACACCAACATGGGAAGTTTCAGGAATGTGGAACTTGCTACTTGAAACGACCTCCAGATTTTAAAGAAGCTGGCTCTTCTCTATTTCAATTGGGTTTTGAGCAAAGGGAAATAAATTAAGAGGATTACAGATACAATTAAGCAAATCTAACTATGGCGATGCGCCTAAGTAAAAGTATCCCTTCAATTCAAGCACAGTGAAGCTATTCTCAAGATACAGTTATATTAAAGAGTCGATACTGCATGATTAACATAAACAGATAGAATGAATATTATCAAAGGCTTATAACCAGACACTTTGCAATGACACAGATGATATCAACCAAGGCACAGAACAGAGTTCTTCTTATTAATCTTCTAGCAACATAAAAGGCATAGATACATGCACAGATACATTAACTTTCTTATCAAGAACAACAAAATAAAGGCAAAATGACATAAACTGGTCACAGCAAAGTCTCCAACTCCTCTTTTAGATTCTTAATTAAAACTTATCAAATATCAATGAATCTATCTCTGTCTATCGATCTATTACAAATACCGCATATTTATAATCATTGATTTGACCCAAGATTGCCTCTAACAACCCGAATCCTTAACGGCCCAACAGAACTGAAGATTACTGGAAGTTCATGGCGGTTATGATCCTCTAAATCTGCAACGGTCGTCCCTCCTGCATGCTCATTGACTAGAGCAAAATATTATGTGGCACACCTCCTGTATTGAGACACAGAAACATGGCGAGACCCACGCGCTTATAACTAAAAAGAAATATGATAGATGGCAGCGTCCACATCAAACCCAGAAACTCCTTTGTCTTTTCAGAAAATAACAGGAAAATGACACTTGTCACATTCCGCAGACTCCAAATTATGATACATGTCTTATCCTGCGGAGCCTTTAAAACCTGTGTCTTTATACTCAGGCGTCCTCCTTTTATGACATCTGTCGCAAGCCACTTCACTTATAAATTAAGACACAATAATGATAATGGGACCCACTACCTTGGCACTCACTACCCTTAAAGGAAATAGAACTGGGATAGATGGCAGTGTCCGCGTGCATGCTAGCTAACACGTGGCAACTTCCTCAACACTGCTGAAACAAATAAAACTTTTGAAAGGCCCTGCGAAAGTTGACACTTGGTGCAACCCGCACAAAACTATGAGTCAAAACATTTCTCGCTACAAGAGTCATGAAGAAAGCAACTCCTTCTCCACAACCACCACGTGGCATCCTCCGCAAGCTTGAAACCAAATAAACTCTGGCCCACCATTATTTATGTTGACATCAATATTAATTTAGAAAGGGACACACGACATCATCCACATAAAACCTCAAAAGACACACGGTGCCCTCCACAGCAAAGTAGCAAGAAAGGAAGCTTTTGAGACTGCCTCTGCATACGACACATGGCGCCATCCGCAGCATTTGAAACAAAATAAACTATGGTGCTTCCTGCTATGTGACGCACTCCACATAATACTTAATACTTGAAACATTGTTGTGGCTTTGACTGTGGCTTTGACAGTTGGCACAACCTGTGCACAGAAACATTTGGGACCCGCACAAAGAAACATTATAAGATGCGCGCACAGAGCCATAGATATTAAGCCTAAACTGAAACAAAATGTAGAGTTTTGCACTCTACACATAACATAGAACTACTAACTTCCTAATGCCTCTAAGAGATCTATATATATCATCTTCAAGCTCCAAGAATCCTCTGCATTAGCCAAAGATGGTTACAAACTCTAAAGAAGGATGTAATGTGTAGAAACAAGTAGGACGGCCATAAACAACTAGTATTGCTCTACAAATGGATGAAACTTGGTGCGGACCTAAAGGAAGGTCCATATGATCCATATGTGCCTTATAATATGTTTCATTAGGCTCTGCAAGTCATGGAAGTACTCCACAAACCTTCTCCTTCAACTGACTATCTATATGCTCTACTCTGTGAAAGCTGATGATCTTTTAATAGCGATAACTTTTAGCAGACAAGTCCAAATGACCTAAAGTTTAGATATGATGTAGATGATGATATGTAGATGCTAAGTCCTTCTCTGTGAGCTCTTATATGAAGATGTGGTGAAATGTGGTACAAAATGTTGAAAACTACAAATGATTGAATTGAACTAAAAATGAAAGAAAAGAAAGAATGCAAATGTTTTTGGTTGATGCAAGATTTCTCTACAACCTGGGATGCTCCTGCATCAGACACCTAGGTTGTTGAAAAAGTGAGTCCCTCACTTTGCTAGGGCTAGAGGAAAACTAAGTTTCTCTTTGAGACATCTTCTTTCGGTCTGCCTTTCCACTTTTCTGTGTCTTCTTTGTACTCTGTAAAGAGGAAAGGCAGACCGAAAGTTTCTCTTCTACCTCTGTACTTCTCTTATTCTCCATACTGATGTCTCTCAACTCTGCAACTCCTCTAGGTTTCATTCTGATCACAATCTCAAATGGTGTCTTCTTTGTACTCCTATTCAATAAATTATTGTATGCAAACTCTGCTTGCGGTAGAATTAGATCCCAATTTCATGTCTTATCTCCTACCAAACATCTCAACAAGTTACCCAAACTCCTATTTACCACTTCTGTCTGTCCATCTATCAGTGGATGAAATGTTGAACTGAACTTTAGGTTTGTCTTCATCTTCTTCCACAATGTCCTCCAAAAATATCCAATGAATCTTGTATCCCTGTCTGAAATTATGCTCTTAGGTAATCCATGCAATCTCACAATCTCCTTGAAAAATAGTTTAGGAACCTAAACTACATCATTTGTCTTCTTACAAGGTATGAAATGTGACATCTTTGAAAATCTATCCACCACTACAAATATGGAATCATGTCCTCTCTGTGTTCTTGGCAATCCTAATATGAAATCCATGCTTATATCTTCCCAAGGTCTATCAGGTACTGTCAAAGATTTATACAATACAGTATTCTGACTACTCCCTTTTGCAACTTGACATACTCTACAACTCTGCACAAATTTCCTTACATCCTTATATATTTGAGGCCAAAAATAATGTTCACTTACCAAAGCCATTGTCTTATCAATTCCAAAATGTCCTGCCAATCCACCACTATGCTTCTCCTTGATCAAGTTATCTCTCATTGAACTCCTAGGTATACACAACTAATTTAATTTGAAAAACATGTCCTCCTAAATGAAATAATCTAACCACTTACTTCTATCTATAACAACAGGTTCCTTACATGCTTTCCATGGTTCTGTAAAATTAAGATCTTCTTCATACATGTGGTTCAATTCTTCAAAACCTAATAGTTTAACTCTCATCTATGTCAGCAAATTCCTTCTTTTGCTCAATGCATCTGCAACTTTGTTTGACTTCCCACTTCTATGCTTCAATAAAAATGTGTAACTCTGCATGAACTCTACCCATCTCATATGTCTCTGATTCAACTTTCCTTGAATGTTCAAATATTGTAAAGCTTGATGATTTGTATACAACACAAATTCCTTAGGCAACAAATAATGTCTCCACTTCTTCAAATCTTGAATTATGGCATAGAACTCTTGATCATAAATTGAATATCTTCTCCTTGCATCATTCAACTTCTCGCTAAAATATGCTACTGATCTACCTTCTTGACTTAACACTACATCACAATCCACTTGAAATACTTTGTTGAAATCTGGTAATGCTAACACTGGTTGCTCTGTCACTTTCTGCTTCAACAATTCAAAACTTTTATTTTCTCCTAATGTCCACTTAAAATCCTTTATGTCACCTCTCATTGTCTCTGTCATAGGTGTGCATACTAAACTGAAATTTCTGATGAACTTCTGGTAGAAGCTTGCTAATCTATGAAATGATCTAACTTCTCCAATGCTCTCAGGTGTTGGCTACTCAACAATTGCTCTAACTTTCTCAGGGTCCATCTTCAATCCTTCTGCAGAAATAAAAAATCCCAAGTATACCAATTCTTCCTTCATGAAACTACATTTCTTGATGTTTATCAACAATTTCTCTTCTCTCAACCTCTGCAATACTTGTCTAAGGTGCCACAAATGTTCTTCTTTTGTCTTACTAAAAATTAGAATATCATCCAAGTATACAATAACAAACTTACCCAAGAATTTCTTCAAAACCTCATTCATCAACCTCATGAAAGTACTTGGTGCATTAATCAATCCAAAAGGCATCACTAACCATTCATACAATCCTTCATTTGTCTTAATGTAGTCTTCCATTCATCTCCTTCTCTAATCCTGATTTGATGGTATCCACTCTTCAAGTCTATCTTTGTAAAATACTTTGCTCCACTCAAATAGTCCATAATGTCATCCAACCTTGGCAATGGAAATCTATACTTAACTATGATATTGTTGATTGCTCTAGAGTCTATACACATCCTCCATTCTCCATCTTTCTTTGGTACTAGTACTACAGGTACTGCACATGGGCTCAAACTTTCTCTAATCAATCCTTTCCTCAAAAGTTCCTGTATCTGTCTATTCAGCTCTGCATTCTTTGTTGGTGTCATCTGGTGTCTTGCTTTGTTAGGCAAACTAGCTCCAGGTATAAGGTCCATATGATGATTGATACTCTAGATTGGTGGCAATCCTTTAGGTACATTATCTGATATGATATCTTCATACTCTGTCAAAAATTCAGTTATCTCCTCTAGTTGTTCTTCTTCAACCAAACATATTCTAGCATTCCCACATACTTCACTCTTAGGCTCATCTTCCAAAGGTATCAAAGTAATTTTATTTCCATTAGATACTATAGTGTAAGTATTCTTTCTCCCATCATGTATAGCTTTCCTATCATACTGCCATGGTCTACCCAATGATATATGACATACATCCATCGGCATAATGTCACACAATACTTCATCATGATAAGATCCTATATGAAATTTCACCAAACATTGTTCACTCACCAATACCTTGTGTTCATCCTGAATACATGCTATCTTGTAGGGCTTAGGGTGTTTCAATATCTCCAGGTTCAGCTTAGTCACCATCTCCTCTGAAACCAAATTATCAGTGTTACCACTATTAATGATCATTTTACAACATTTACCTTCTGATTTGCATCTAGTCCGGAACAAACTTTTCCTCTACGGTGGTTCCTCAGTTGTCTCTGCTTGAAATAATGCTCTCCTCATGAATAATGATTCTCCTTTCTCTAGCTTTCCAACTGAATTAGGTGATCCAACAGGTTCTTCTTCTACATAAGTTGTTCTTGCACTATTCTCTATCTTCTTGCTTATACTTCTCTAATGACATTCAAATGCTCTATGTCCATCACCTCCACACTTAAAATGAGTTCCTCTAAATGTTCTCTTATCAAACTCTATTTCTTCTCTCCTTTACCCTTCATGATGGTAAGAATTATGATTCCCTTTGCAGTATAAACTTCTATCATCTCTCCGGTATGAACTGTTGTCTCTACCCCCTTCTTGAATGGACTACTTTCTTTGTTCTACTCTACATAAGGTTTGTCTCCTCCAGAATATGTTCTACCTCTTTGAAATTTACTTCTTCTTCCTCTCTGTTTCTACTCATGTTTCTTATTCAACTTGTCTTCAACTTTCAGAGCAAACTGATATGCTTCTTCTACTGTTGTCATCCTTACCAGACTCGGTTCTTCTTGAATATTCATCTTCAATCCATTTATGTATCTTGCCACTTTCTCCTTGCTTTATTCACTATGTCCAGTCCTTATGATCATCTTATGAAATTCTTTAGTATACTCCTTCACAAATTTCTCCTTTTGTTTTAGGTTTTGCAATCTCTTCAACAATTCCAACTCATAGTCAGCAGGTATAAACTGATTCTTCAATTTTGTCACCATCCTATCCCATTTTATGATCTTTTCTTTTCCTCTTCTATTTCTATCCAATTGAACTTCTTTCCACCAAATAGCAGCATATCCCTTCAACTTAGTCTTCGCAAATCTTACCTTTGCCATATTTTCAATTTCTTCATATTCAAAGTATTCCTCCAAGTTATTTATCCAGTCAATCAACTCCTCCGGATTCAAATTTCTAGTGTAGTTTGGTACTTCTACTCTAGGTCTCTTTCCAACGTTTGAAATAGATTTCAACATCTTCAGTTGATCTGATTCTTCTTCTTCTTCTAGGGTTTATTCATTTTGATTAGCAGATTAAAATTCTTCATCATCACTTTCGACATCATGTCTAGGGGTTAGTCCTCTTCTTATATCTTCTTCTATAACATCCAGTCTAACTTTCATTATTTTCATCATCTCCATCATTTCTTCCATTCTTCTAGCAATAGTTCCCATAGCAGGCATCCTCCTTGGCAGCATCTCTTCCTAGGATCTAGTGTAACTGCCTCAATTCAGCGATCTAACTACAATGTAGCAACTGCCTCACAATCGGTGCTCTATTGACAAACATAAGTAGACTACCTCAGGTTAGTGATCAATTCACCACAAGATCTTCCAGAATGCCTTCACTTCCCAAAGGATTCAAAAATTCTTTCTGATACCACTTGGTGCAGTCACGGTCAGAGGGTTCATAGAATGAACTGTCCAAACCATGCAGCTAGAGTAAACATAATGGAAACAACACAAATTTAGAATGCAATGGAAGATTCAAATGCTCAATATATCATATATTCAGAATGCTCATATGCCAGCAACATGCAGGCTACAATTGAGGGGCTCACAGGCCTACTTTTTGGGTTACAACAAATATGCAAGATAGAGCATTGAAGTGCCTTTCAGAAAGGACATCTATATTTCTAAACTATCTAAATCATATCATAGAAATATTGACTTCCTAATGCCTCTAAGAGATCTATATATATCATCTTCAAGCTCCAAGAATCCTCTATGTCAGCTAAAGAAGGTTACAAACTCCAAAGAAGGATGTAACGTGTAGAAACCAGTAGGACGGCCTTAAATAACTAGTATTGCTCCACAAATGCATGAAACTTGGTGCAGACCTCAAGGAAGGTCTATCTGGTCCATATGTGCCTTGTGATATGTTTCATTAGGCTCCACAAGTCACGAAAGTGCTCCACAAACCTTCTCCTTCAACTGACTGTTTGTATGCTATACTCTGTGAAAGCTGATGATCTTCTGATAGCGATAACTTTTAGCAGACAAGTCCAAATGACCTAGAATTTGGATATGATGTAGATGATGATATGTAGATGCTAAGTCTCACTCTGTGAGCTCTGATATGAATATGCGGTGAAATGCATTACAAAATGTTGAAAACTACAAATGACTGAACTGAACTGAAAATGAAAGAAAAGAAAGAATGCAAATGTTTTTGGTTGATGCAAGATTGCTCTGCAACTTGGGATGCTCCTGCATCAATGTGTTATCACATCAATAGGATCTTCAAAATCATGAAATGTTTGTTCTTCCATTGTAGTTGTAGGAGGTATGATATCTTGTAAAGTTTGTGTTTCTCCTTTTGTAAAGAAGGTGTTCAATGGATTTTCTGATGTAGAAACACTGTTACTATCGGGAGAAGTAGAAACCATTAATCTAAGACTTCTCCTTAGAGAGATATTTCTATTAGGGTAGTAGGTTATAAGACTCGTGCACAAGCCTACAACACTCAATGCACAAACTAATAGAACAAACCCAAGGAGCAAGATATACTTGTTGAAATACACAATGTGTAGATGCAAAGTTTGAAATTGTTATCACCTAAATATGCACCCTGACTAATTTACAGAAATTAGTCTATTTGATGAAACATGGGAAGACCTCTAAAGCTGTGGGTCACTTTGTAAGCAGAGGTCAACCTCCTGAGAAGGCCAGCTTCCTAATAGGCTTCACCTATATTAACTTTCTTGGAAAAAGGATAAGAAAGATTTGCATAAACTGAATCTATAATCTAATGGGTGATGCACCAAACTGACCTTGAACACAAACCTAGATAATCAACACTTGCTTAAAAACAATTGAAATAAACTTGCACAACTCATTCTTGTATGTCTTTGCATAAGTATTTCACAACAAGGTCCTGATGCTCAAACTTTTAGAAGGAAGGTGACTTCACAACTACAAGTCATTCACAAAACTTGACACAAATTATGACCTACATAACCAAATTCCTGCATAAAGGTGTTGAACATGAGACAAGACTATAAGGAAATAATAGTACCTCATAGATAGCTTAATCCAATCATTTAAATGCACACAATGAAGCAAGGAATGAAGAAGGAAAAAACTCCAAAAGTCATTAATAACCAAGGTCTTCTCTGCTATTCATGTCCAAAATGTGAGTTACAAACTATCAAAACCTGAGCAAGGATTATCAAAATCACAAGTCTCCAAAATTTTGCATAATCAAAACTGAGTATAATAGAGTCACAAAAGTGACTATCACCACCACTATCCAAGTGGTTCCATAATAGAAGGAATGTCAAATTGATTTGGGTCGGATGCCCACAAAAAGTCTAAAATCTAGCCATTAGATCTCATCCAAAAGAGTCCAAAATGCAAGAAAAAGTCCATCGGGACTTAGTCAGACATGAAAGATCATGAAAATAAGTCCAAAAAGGACTCTAAGAGCAACAAAACTCCTATATACCCTCCAACAATGAACTCAACTACTAACTGTCATCAGACTTAGTCAATCTCTTCCCTCAAGACAACAAACAAATATCTATATCATTGGCATGTCTTTGCCACATCTCCAACTATATCTTCTTCAAGCCAATGAAGATTCACAACACTCCCTATTATTCTCTCCCTTGCAATAAAAATTAACAATAACTCTTAAATGACTCATAATGTCATCACTTAAGGCCATCATTTTACATTACATGATATTTGGCAAGGAATATTAAATACAAGGTAAATGGCATGAAGTGCTCATCCCAATATATAAAAGAGATAAAGACTTAACTAAAATCTCAACATAAATTAAAGCCACCTTCTGGTACACTCCTAGGGATCACACTTTGCAATGTTTAGGACCACAGGCCATTTCAAAGGTATGCAAAAACAAAATGCAAAAAGAAAAATACAGCCCATCGGGCTCATAGGGTTATGAAACCCTAGAAGACAAAAAAGGCACTTTACATTTTTTTTGCATTCTTGCTCTATCCATGAGGCGCCGCCATGAGGGTTTAATGATCAAGGCTCTGTAGATGATTTCTACTATATTTCCACTATATTCTTCCACAAAATGTTACTTGAAGACTCTGGTAAGCTTGATGCACTCATTTCTTTGGAAAGAATATTACGATTTTATCATATTTTGTTGCTCTTTACCACTGTATATGCTAAAAGTCTTTGTATTTCACATGGCTATGATGAAGGATTTCATTTTTCAAGTATATATGACTGTTTCTTTTTAAGATGTGTTGCTACAGAAAGTGGCAAAATGTGTCATTTCTGCCCAGAAACATCACTCTGTCTACATTTTCTTGGATATAGCTTTGTTCTTTCTCTGAAAGTGAAAGAATACAGTGACTTTCTTGTCTTCTGTCACTATGAAAAATGAAGCTAGGGTTTGATGAACAAATGAAAACCTCATTCTATTATGAACAACTTATGCAATGATAACTCATACTGTGATTCTTTCCTTGATAAAAAACTCTACTGTCTTGAAAGACTGAGAATATTGACTCATTGATAGTGAATAATCATTTCCAAACTAGATGATTATCTTGATCTTGTGATCTCTCCCTAACAGGACTTTCTCACTATTGCAATTCTCTTTGACATGTGTCTCTGGTTCCATATCATGACTCCATATTTTTATTCATTTTGCAAAGGTAAATATATTAATTTCAAGACCACATTATGAAAGTATGACAATCCTGATGTGATTGTTGCTTCACTATCCTGGCTATGATAGTCTTCTATGACAGACTTACTATCTTAAATTGAATATGACCTGTTCATTTGATAGAAAAGATTGTCCTGTAGCAAGGATAGTGATACATGCATAAGAATGTCTTGCACTGTACTATCTCTCTGTCATCTTTGGCACCTTCCTGCTATGGTTGCTTAGATTAGTATGTGATATTGGTTCCTTTGTCATTTCATCTGCTTAGACATGAATGGGTCTTAGATATGAATAAGATTATCTCTGTACTATTCAGCATGTACACCTTGATTTCCTTGGCTAAAGGATTGGAAACAAACTTTCACCATTTGGTAGCTGTTGCAGTCCCATCTTAGTGTCTATAGAAAACTTTGAAATAGTTATTGCTTTGGTAAATTCCTTGATGAAACTGTAAAGCATGGATTAGTCTTCTTTATGAGTGAGGGTCTTTCATTTTGTCTGAAACTTTACAAGCTATCTTCATGCTCAACTTCTACCACTGCATTTTTCATTCCAATACCCTTAATCCTTAACACAGGTGTTGAAAACTTCCTTTTTTTTCTAATAATGGATGACCATCTTCTTTTGATTGTTCACTGCTATAGTTGCAAGTATAGTCCTATTGTGGCTTATGATGGTTTTGGAACCTCTAATCTATTAACTACAGACCCAAGTGGACTCATACAGGCTTGCTATCTCACTGCCCTGACAATCATTTATGCTTACTGATGGACTATTGTCCCTCATTGTTTGACAGTCTTTGTCTTTAACCTACAAGGGTCCTTAAGTATCATGAAAACCTTAATATGCATGGTTCAAATCCTTCCAAATATACATGTACCGACATCATGTGATAGATTCTTTTAGAGATTATCTACTAGTCTTGTTTGGGACTCTGGTTACAGTCATCCATTGACTGTCCCTTAATGATAAGGACTGCTCCACTTTGATAAACTTCTCCAATAAACTTTTGGTAGCTCACACTGTAGGACCTCTATTGCAGTTACTCTGAGTTTTAAGTATTAATCTTCTTGACATCTCTCCTTATGAAACTATAGCCCCCTGTTGTTCCTCATGCACTGACTACCTTTTTATTGATCTCTTATTAGGATTGTTGGTAGTCTCTTCTCTGTTGCTCTTTACTATGTCTTCAATGTGTCTTTATCGTGCAGTGTTACACTAGACCAAGTATAGAGCAAAAGTTTAGTCTTTTGTCTTGGGACTACTCAACACTAACAAGGGATTGCTTTCTGCTATCAAGGTCTCTATCAAGGCTCATGGTGACTACTTTTTCATGTCTACAACTGTGTCTTCCTTTTTCTACTACTCCTGTTCACTATCCACATTTCACACAAGCACCTCAACAAACCTTTGACTGTCCAACATGCCTTAGATAGTCTTCTTAACTGTCTCTATAGTCCTCATTATATAGTTGTTGTTATCATTGAAGATTGACTAACTATAGCATGTGATAAGGATAAACCTCTCTCTTGACTACTGACTAAACAATGATATTGTTACATTTCCCTTAGGACTACTCCTTGTGACAGTTTCTACATTACTATAGTTACTGTGTTCTTTTATGATGCTATCAGAGCAGACCTAAATTTTCCATGATATTTTGACAGCAAACTCATTGTCGACTGTCCCCTTTCCATGCATGCTATATGTCAGATTGATGATAGCTTTTAGATCTTTTCTCACTGCCTTTTGACAAGTACAATGATGTCCCTTGCAAATGACTGTCTTTATCTGTACTCTAAAAATATTGTATGTTATTGCTTTGCTATATGCTGTCCCTTGAGGACTATTACATGCATGATTGCTTCTCTTTTCACACAGTCCATACTCTGCTTGACATTGACTCTGCTTATGCAGTCTATCCTCCTTGCATCTAATAAATACATATGACATGCTCTGAAATAACTATGAGCTGGGCTCAACCCTTGTGGGAGCCACATTTTCTCCACTCATAAAGTAACTTAATGAATCAGACAGAAACACAATTTCACCTGTATCTGCACATGAAGCAAACTTGTTAGAAAATAAATGCATACTCTGGATGTGTTTTGATGACTTGCTTATTTTTTAGGACATCCAAAGTATACATTTCTTGTTTAATGCATTTGAGGATCAGTTTATACATGCATAGGTACTTGTTCATGTCAAGTTAGGGACCATTCATTGCTTAGAGTATTACTCTATCATCTCTCTTTTGCCAGATGCAAGAACTAGAGATGACATGAACTAGGAAGGACAGACAACTCAGGGCAATAGGACAACACACCTGAACCAGAACTAGTCATTCTCAGGCAATGACTGGCCTCTATCCTTACATGCACTTTTACTTTCATTTACTTATTCATGTATAAATTGTTTCTTCAATTTCATTGAATAAGAAAGTTAATCTTACGGCTTGTGTGAGATAATGTACATTTTACATTCAATAAAGATTATTTATTTTTTAGAAAGGATTCGTATCAATCTTTCTTATGTTATATGCACTTGGATAAATGTAGTAATTTGATAATCATAATCTTTTTAAAAATATTTCATTTATGCACTTGAATGTAATCTAGGAAAGATTAGATAAAATGTACCTTTTAAACTTTGAATCAAAGCTCTACCTGAATGAGTTGTAGTGAAATTTAGGTAACATTTTTGGCAACAGAAATGTAGATGCAAAAACACACAATGATGAAACACTACTGTCTAAAATCAGATTTGAATGAGTGTTAAAATGAGTAGTAAAATCTTAAACAAGATTTTAGCTACAATCCCTAGCTTTTGGAATTACTGGGTTATAGGAAAAATGCACAATTTCAAGCAAACCCTAGAAAATAAAGTACGTAAATGCAAGGTAAATGATTATGAAATGATGTATTGCTGTAATTTATATCAAATCTGATGTAAATATCAGAGATTTAGATGATTTATATGAAATGCAATGAAAATAGTGCAAACTATGCCTAAATACAAGCCTAGGATGATTGATTTTTTTTCAAATTTTCAATTTTTTTGCAAGATTTTTGAATGTAGAATGATGAATATGAAATGTATGAATGCAAATCTGATTTACAATAGTTAGCAAGATGCAATGTTTAGAAAAAACATAGGTTCACCAAAATGTTATGTGGAAAAATGGGTATGAGCAAATTTGTGTGTTAATTAGATTCAATCAAACCCTTCTCTCACACATACATTCAAGGACATAGATCGAGCTAAGTCACAGTTGTGATAGAGGACTTAGCTACAGGTCTTATGTCACTATGAGATGCTTGGAAAGATAGAATAGATTGATGTTTTGTCAAAACCATAATCTGATTAGGCCTAAAACCCTAATTATGCAAAATTGTAAACAAACAAACGAATCCCGACAAATGCTCGAACAAGAAAGCACTAAATACATATTAGAAACATACCAGGATTTTAATTTTGGAAAGCGAAAACTTTGGGGACAAAAGAGGGATCACCCTTGTCCAAGGTGGCACAATTTATGGAGGTTGGGAGCTAAATATGTTGTAGATTGTACCTATTTAGGGATTTTTAACAATGATAAATTGAGGGACAAAAGAGGGATCACCCTTGTCCTTTTAGGGATATTTTTCGCTACTTTCTTTAGATCTAGAATCCTTATGCTTTGCAATGATCCTCTGCAACTCCTCTCTGCAAGATCCAACTCCTGTCACCTACAATCACAAGAGAGGGTTTGGGGGTTGTGGTGTTTAGGAGCTTGCTTCGGTCAAGCCCCAAAATGGTATTCAAGACTTCCAACATCATTGTTAGATAGAGAGTGCGTGTCCTTGGTGGACAGAGGAAAAAGCAAATGATAAGATAAATGGTTGAAACACAAAGTAGATGTCACCTCAAAGGTGAAGCTCTCACAGGGAGATGAAGATCTTTCATGCCATGAGGAGATGGATTGATGAAGATAAATATGCAACAAACATGAACAAATACAACACAATACTGCTCTACAACACAATGAAAGCCTTGAGTATCCTTAGCATAAGATCACAAGTTCGCATTATCCATCTAGTTGTAAAAGGAAGTCCTAAACATGATTATATATGCATTCCCACTAAGATTTCATAATTCAAACTTAAGATGCCAACAAGGGAAACCTTTTAACGGTCACGAACCGACATTCAAATTTGGGACCTCGACAAAATAGGGTAGGACAAGGGCGCAAACGCCCTTGTCCAGGGACCTATCTTAGGGCTTGATTAAGGTTTAGGATTCACCCCTAGGCCCTGTTGACCTATTTTCCTCCGTGCAGAGTTAAATAGTTCACCTTGTATTTTCCTTGAAAATCTTTTAGAAATGACCCTACAAGGCTTAAATCCTTCAAATATTTATGCTATGCCTTGTCAAAAATCCCAGAAAATCTCACCTTGAGAATCTTTGCTGAAAACCTAGAAAAACCCAGAAACCCTTTGTCTTCAGGTGCTTTCCATTGCAGATAAATCTCAATTTTATACTTAGTATTTGTATATGCATTTGTGAATGTATGTTCGCATGTACATTCGCCATTGTATGTTCACATATGCAAAGGAAATGTACATCGGCGAGATACAAGGTACCATATACAATTGCATATGCAAGGGGTGGAATGCAGGGATGAATGTATGTTCGCATTGTATGTAAACATACAATCGCACATACAAAGGAGAGATACAAGGGGAAGATGCAAAGAGAATGTACAAGGCAGAATGTATATCGGCAAGTTACAAGGCCCATATACAAGGCAAAATGTTTATTGGCGCACATACAAAATAGACATACAAGGCCGAATATACAAAGGAATGTGGGGTCTGCTTTGACACAAAGGTGATTGTATATTGGGCGGTTGTATCTTACATACAATCGGAAATATACAAAGTGCATATACAAAGGTAAGATGCAATTGGTGGGGTCCGCCGAATGAACAATGGGCGACATACAAGGATACAATGCCCGATGCATATACAGAGGAGAAAAGCATACAAGGCTGAGATACAAAGCCTGGGGCCCACCAAGTGTGCATACAAATGAAGTATGCAAGCGCAAGTTACAAGGGGCAGGTACAAGTTCAATTGCATGTTTGTATGAAAGGTTGTATGTATGTTTTCGTTTGTATATTTTGCATTGTATGTTCATACATACAAAGGGTTCATGTATATTGCGATATACAAAGGATTTTTGCATATGCCAAAGTGAGGTGTTTGCAATGTATAAGGGCTCGGCTTGCATGTTTTGCTTGTATATTTACCTTGTATATGTGATATATAAGACAAAGATACAAAGGCAATATACAAGCCAGACCCGACCTAGAAGTCAATTTTGGCAAATTCAAAGGTGAAGTCCGTGGCTTGTATATTAAGGGTTCATATATATTGCGATATACAAAGGAAATATACCAAGGTAAAACATACAATGCAGATCCGACTGGGGAATCAAATGCAGTGGATGGTCTTTTTGGGGTCCGCAGTTGTATGTATAAGTGCATTGTATATGGCAAAATACAAAGAAGTGATACAAGCCAGACCTGCTGCAAAGTTACAATATGGTTGATGATCTTTTGAAGTCCGCACATTGTATGTATATTTGCGATTGTATGTTTGCATATACATTTCGATATACAAAGGGTTTGCATGCAAGGGATTTCGATGAGACAATATGCAACGGCCCCTCTGTTTCTAGTCTTTCTGACGGCCGATAAGGAGGATGTAGTTTTTCAGCGATGGGTCCCAGCGTCAATGCAGCAGCGAATTAGGTGATGACACGTGGCAGGGACATACATGCAAAGGTCGATTCAAAAGATAAAGACCCGCGTTTGTATGTAGGTGCATGCATATTCAAATGCATATACAAAGGCACTTCAAAGGCCGATTTAGGTAGTAGATGCAAAGCGATATACACAGGCAGTTGACCGCAACTTTGACCGCCTATATCTTCCACGTCCTGGCGAATTTCGACATGATTCAAAAGGCAAAAATGCTTGTTTTTGCCTCCTCTTTCATTTGGCGGGCTTTTAAGGGGGAAATTTTTACTTTTAATATTTGGATCTGATGTTGCATGTTTTGGCTACGGGACGTTTCAGCGACCATTTTTTTAGCAGGATGCAGATATTTGTTGCATTCATTGCTGCAGGTAGAGGAAGCTGCTCACATTCAATGACCAAAAACATCTCTCCACCGCCTTATTTCAGATACTTCATATATTCATGGTTGGAGATAGACAACGCAGCAGCTTGCATTAAAGACTCAAAATATCTTCCATTTGCCTTGTTCCTGATCTTTCACACCATAACTTCTGCAAGTAGGCGTCCCTTCAGGCAGATATTTTCTGACAGCGCCCATGGGGTGAGCTTATTGTAACCGACTTAGGTCATATGAAGATGCTATATATGCATAGGAGAGAGATGTAAATAGGGTTGGGAAATTTTTTAGCATTCAGGCTTTCTGTTTCCAAACAAAGCTTTCTACTACTGTAACTATGCCTTCTTATTGAATACACACAAGCTATTTTACCTCTTTTACTAAGTTTTTAGTTTAGTGTGGATCTGCATATGTTTGTCTGTGAACATATTGTTCCTCTCAATCATCTTGTTTCTCACCTATGCTAGAATCACTTGAATCTGTGTATGTTTACTTGCTATATCTGGTTTTGTTGTGCATTTTCTCAGTACTGTGAGGGTTCTTTTATTCAACTTGGTGAATCACCCCTTATTTTCAAGTTTTTATGTTTCATCTTTCATCTTAAAGCATTCCTTCTCCCTTTTCCTCTGTAAATTCAATAGATTTTAGGTGATAACCAGTTAAGGAAGCCGACCTTCTCCGGAGGTCTGATCTCATTTCACAAGGTCCCACACTTTGAGATCATTCCCATGTTTCTCTAGATTGCTAAAGTTTTACAACTGCAGCAAGGGTACAAATCTAAGAGACAACAAGCCCCATTTGACATGGGTTTTGGGGGATTTTGCTTTGGGATTCATTTTTAACATGCATGAGTAAATCTTAGGGACCCGAGTGCTAAAGTTAGGAGGTAAAAGTCCTAGGGGGTATTTTATGACATAACAATTGCAACCTCATCATAGTGGTCCTATTAGATCTTGATCTAGTCTAGCTTCCATCCTCGAAGGGTCAATGTTTAATGAGCTAAGATGTGAATGAGCTCTAAATCTAGTAACCTATTTACCTCCACCTATAAAGTATCCCAATCCAAAGCATGTATCACATTATGTACATATCTCCTCAAAATAGAAACATGAAATACATCATGGATGCATACTAGGCTAGGTGGCAAGGCTAAATGATAGGCTGCAGGACCTATTCACCCAAAGATCTCAAAGGGACCTACAAAATGAGGTGCAATCTTAGAACTCTTTCCATAATGGATTGGACTCTTATGCAATTACACTCTCAAAAACATCTTATTTCCAACTCAGAAACTCTGATCCAATCTCGACACTAACATGCTTATTTTGGTGATGTTTCACCTCTTGGAGATGTTTTCAAATCAACACTACCTACCAATCCATATCCTAAACCATATTGGGTCCAATAGTAACCATATCCTCAATGTGATCCCAACTTAGTGGTGTCCTGGAAGGTCTACCATACAATGCCTAAAATGGCGCCATACCAAAATAATTATGATGATTGTTATTGTAGGAAAACTCCACTAGGTAGAGATAATCCTCCCATCTAGACTATTGGCCCATCACATAGATCTATAACATATCGTCAATCACCTAATTTACCCTCTTTATCTATCCATCTATCTTAGGATGATAAGATAAACTAAAATTAAGTTGTGTGCCCAATGCCTAATGTAATGTGGTTTAAAAAATGAAGTGAACAATGAAACCCTATCTAAAATAATCTTGTGAGGAACCTTGTGAAGCCCGACAATGTCATTAAGATATACTCTTGCCACTACTAGAGCATTTATGTAGTCTGCATGGGAGAGAAATGTGTAGCCTTGATCAACTTGTTAACCATCACCATGATGGTATCATGGTGTCAAGATGACAAAGGTAGACTGACTATGAAGTCCATCAAAATGGTGTCCCATTTCCACTCAAGTATGCCATGTGGATAAAGAAGTCCTTTTGGGTGATAGTTCTTGGCCTTGACTCTTTGACACTCGAGGCATAGATCCACAAACTCTATAATGTCCTATTGCATACTTTTCCAATGATTATAAATAGTCTAAAATTTGTATGCATTTTATTTACTCCTAGATGTGTTGCATAAGGTTCCCTATGAGTCTCTATCAAAACCACTATCTGAAGATCCCCTAAAAGAGGGACATAAATCTAACATTGATGATGCAAAAAACCATCTACCTCTAAGGCATATCCCACAAATTTGCCCCTAAGGGCTCCTTTATATTACAACTCTTGTTGAACCTCTCTATACCACTCATCCTCTAACAACTACTAGAGAGTACATCTCAAGTTTGTACCCAAATTCAAGGCCATGATTTCATGTCACCTCCTACTCAAGGCATCTATAACAACATTCTATTTGCATTTGATGTAATGTACATCAAAGTCATACTCACATAAGAACTCCATCCAACATTGTTGGTGGACATTTAGATTAGGTTGTATGAATATGTACTAAAGACTATGGTGATTCGTATGAAGCTCAAACTAATGGCCCAAGAGGAAATATCTCCACCTAACCAAAGAATGAAATACAACTACAAACTTTAAATCATAAGTAGGGCATTTTAGCTCATGGGTCTTAATCTTTCGTGACTCATATGTGATCACTCAACCCTTCTACATAGCACTACACCAAGCCCCTCTATGGATGCATCTGTATAAACTATTTAAAATATACTGGACTAGATCAAGTATTGCAAGGATCAAAGCACTGGTAAGATCCTCCTTAAGAGTCTAAAATTCCCTCTCACACTATTATGTTCACTCAAACTTCTTTCCTTTCCACTAAATGGAAGTGATGGGACGTACAATCCTATAGAAGCCCTCTACAAAGCTACAATAACAACCTGCCTAACCCATGAAGCTCGTGACCTCTGTCACACTGGTAAGTGCTACCAATCCATAATAACTCTAGTTTTTTATGGATCTATAAAGATACCATCACTATATAAGATATGTCCTAAGTATTGAACATCTAATTAAAATAAGGCACACTTTGTTAGGTTACCATAAAGTTGGTTCTCTCAAACACTAAAGAACCTGATGTAAGTGTTACTCATGCTCCTCCTTTGTCCAAGAATAGATCAAATATCATCTAAGAACACTAAAACAAAGTGATCTAAGAAGGTATAAAATACCTCATTCGTGAGGCTCATGAACATTGTAGGGGCGTTCATCAACCCAGATGATACCACTGTGAACTCATAATGACCATATCTAGTCTGAAAGGCTATATTATGAATGTCTACCTCTACAATCCTTAACTAATGATAACTAAACTTTAGATCCATATTTGAGAACACCATATCACCCTACATCTAATCAAACAGGTTGTTGATCCTTGGTAAAGAGTAAAGATTCTTTACTATTACTTTGTTTAGATATCTATAGTCTACACACAGGCGAAGGGAACCATCCTTCTTCCTAATGAAGACTGGTGCACCCCAAGGAGAGACAATGGGATGTATGTGACCCTTCTATTATAACTCCTCTACTTGTCGATTTATCTCACTAAGCTCATGATTTGTCATCTTGTAATGTGCTTGTGACATTGGCTCAACTCTAAGCACAAGGTCTATATAAAAATATATCTCTCGATGAGGTGGCATACCTAGAAGATCTAAAGGAAATACATATACAAAAATCTCTAAGAATAGTATGACCATCAAGTGTAGTCTTCGGTCCATCCTCTAATCTATCACTCATTGATATGGCAAAAAGTTAGAAACCCTTCTGTATACACTGTTTAAGCTACATAGTGGAAATCATGTGAAGTAAAATAGGTCTCTTAACTCCCACAATCTCAATTGTATAACCATCATTGTCCACACACTTGATTGCCCTACGATGATAATCTATCTTAGCTCGATGGGAATTAAGCCAATCCATACCCAGTACTACTCCATAAGAGCCTAAAGGAATAACTTGAAGGTCCACTACTATGGTAAAGGCTCTAAGTCCTAACTTATAATCCCTAGTCATCAAATCTACTACAACCATAAAACTAACTTAACCTCCTACCAGTCATCCTATCTAGAAGCCACCAACATGCAATGCTCCCTTAATGATGGGCCAATAAAAGAATTTGATGCCCCTAAATCAAATAAAGTAATAACAAGAAAACCATTAATAGTACTTGGTGTTACAAATATGTGCTATCGGTGTTGTCATTGATGTCAACAAGCTTGTGTTGTCATTGGTGTCAATCGTGTCAAGAGTATGAGTAGTTTGTGTTGAGCACATATCAGAGGTAAGGTTGAGTAGAGTTGAGGATGTTGCAATGATATGAGCTATTTGATTAAGTTGCCTTAGGTTATTTGGTTGCTTTGTAGAAGTGATGAAGATGTTGAGAATATGCTTCTGTTGGTTGGTTTCCAAGTGCTTTTGAGGAAATTTGATTAATAAAGGAAACAATGTGTTTAAGATGTGTTCTGGCTTAACAGGGTAGTGTTCTAGTTTTGCTCTGCATTTCTTCCTTATTGAAGATTTACTTGTACGGTTTGGATATGTTGTTCAAAGATGTTTAGAGATGTTATGTTCCAAATTTTGTGCTCTATTTTGTTGTGCAGAGAAAGTTGTGTTCACCAGTGTGTGGACTGTGTTTCTGAGTTGTGCAGAGGTGTCTGGGATTTCAACTATTTTGCTCCACATTTCTCCACAGATTTGTTTCTAGCTTTGCAGTTCTGGATTCATGCTTACAAGGCTTATATCTTTCTTCAATTCAAGTGGTTTGTGGTTTGGTGCTCCGCAAGTTCATTTCTTGAGTTGCAGTTGATGACAAAGTAATCTAAGTGATCTGGTGTGAACTTTCTTCAGGTAAAAGATGTTGCAAAGATTTTTGTTTGGTTTCAGGTGCTTGTGGATGTTTCTAGATCATTTTCAAGCTTGGTGCATGGTCCACATGTCATCTTTTGGTCTTGAGGAAGCGTGCACTTAAAATTTCATAGTGTTAACACAAGTTTGGCCGACTTGGTTGTTTACACTAATTGTGGTTGTGCTTCGATGATTGTGAAAGCGTGATGAAGCGTGTAAGAGTGGATTTAGGTCCATGTTAAGGTGTGATGTGGTCCGCATTCATTCCTTTCCTTTGTGGGAATGTTTTTGGTCCAGACCTAATTTGAATTTTTTGGGTTAAGATGTGTTGCCGACCTTGGAGAATGTTTTCAAGGTTGATGACGGTATATATAAGTTTCAAGGATTTGTGATTGGAAGTATGTGTGATGAATATGATGTCAATGATCTGAATTTGATTAGTGCAGTATGAGCTTTCATGTGTTAGGCTAACTGGATGCAATGAGAAGAAGGTGTCTACTATTTTTCAATGTTGTTGCGAAGGTGATGTTTGTGTTGTGGTGAATATTGAGCTTCAATGGAACTATACTCCACGTATAGTTTAGATGCAATTATATCAATTCATCCCTGGCAGTGAGCCTTCTCTTCTATCTCTTTCTTCTAGACAGTGAGTCCTTTGGCAGTGAGCCTTTCTTTCTTTCTTCTGGGTAGTGAGCCCTGGGCAATGACCCTTCTGGCAGTGAACCTTTGTAATTTAGTGTTGCTACTACTTTATATTGTGAGCTAATCCTCGTCATGGTTTTCCCTTCTTAGGTTTTCCATGTAAAATCTGGTGTTGTCTTGTGTTTGGTGTTGTTATGATTTAGTTTTTGTTATTCGCTTTTCATGCTTAATCATCATAACAATAGTAGGCATGAGCTTTCCATCATAACAAGTTTAAAGGTTAATGTGGATATGAATGTTTGTGAGGGTTTTATTTTTATGATAGAACGGATTCACCGCGCCCCCAGTTGTCTTGTGCATTCAACATTTGGGGCCTCTTTAATAGTGGCCTAATGCTCAACTTACTAGTTCTTGACCACTACAAAAACATTGTGGGATCTACCCACATCTCCTACAGTCTACTCAAAGGCACCTGCACATTATCCTCATATTGTTGCAAAACCTTGTCAACACTCCCTAGCCAAGTGTCCTACACTTTCACAAACATAGAAAGGCTTTCTAGCCTACACTTTCACAAACATAGAAAGGCTTTCTAGCCTACACTTGTATTGATTGTGTCCTTCTAGACTGTTGTGCTCTAGATTTGTTAGAGCTAACATGTCCACCTTTGAAGGATTGTTGTGTGCGAGTTAGCCTTGTTAGGTCCAAAAACTATTGGTCCAAAATCCTAGAGTATTTCTTCTTCTTCTAGGCCAAGGGTATTGTCAAGAAGGTGCGAAATAGGCTCATCCATATATTAAGGATGGTCAAGGCCAACTGAAGAGAATGGGTATGCTCTCCTATACTTCGGGCTCAACTAGGCCCAGGAGGGATATTCCTATAGGCATGAAATGCAACATAAATAAACATTCACAACCATACCCAATGTACACTTGACCACTATATTTATCACTAGGCCAAGACAAATTGTATGCACAAAACATCTAATTAAGCTAATCAAACATATTGCACATGCACCCACAAATGATACCTCTTTTATCCCCATAAGATGAATTCATTTGACATTCTATACATAGTGACAAGATGCAGACATACATGACATGATTCACACAAGATTTAAACTATTTTGGATTGCTTGAGATTTGTCCCTGGTTGTAATACATAATCATGAACAACATGTGAAACCTAATCTACTCCTACTCCTACAACTACCTAGGATAGAGGAATGATTTAAAGAAAGTGTTGGCCCTTCACCAATATGTACTGGTTCCTACTCCATTGGGAAACAGATTCATGAACAACAAAGAGGGAAGAGATGCATCTAATAAGCATCAACAGAACTAGATGTGTATACACATACAAATCTCATATTCAATCCCATATGATAAACATACTTAGTAATTCATAAAAGAAAGGCAAAAATCTATTTGAAACAAAGGAATGACCCATACAAAAGAGTTTGTATGATTTAAATACTATCATAAATTACCAAATATCTATTACAATCATACCAGCAAGTATGGCAAGAGAGGATGAGTAACTAGGTTTAAACATCCCCTGAACAACTACATTCTTGTTGATGGCACAAGACAACTGAGAGGGGGGTGAATCAGTTGTATCAAAAACCTTAACTTCTTTAAACAAAATCACATTCACATTTACTTTATTTAACTCCTTAATCTATTATGAAGATTAAACATGAAATGTAGAAACATAACTTAAACACATCAACACCATATAGACATGAACTCCATATTTTTACATGTAAAACCCTAAAAGGGAAAAACCATGGTGAGTGTTATCTCACAATATAATGTAGTAACAATACTGAATTACAAAGAGGCTCATTGCCCAAAAGGACTCACTGTCCAAAAGGTGGATTGCTACCAAAGGGTGGCTCACTACCAAGAGGGTGGCTCACTCCCATGAACTAATTTGATAGCATCTACAACATGCTTGAGTTCAAT
This sequence comes from Cunninghamia lanceolata, assembly GCA_027924645.1. Lineage (NCBI taxonomy): Eukaryota > Viridiplantae > Streptophyta > Pinopsida > Cupressales > Cupressaceae > Cunninghamia > Cunninghamia lanceolata. Next base: position 12,064,855 of record BSBN01000320.1, read on the forward strand.
TCCATTGAAGCACAATACATCTCTCCTTTGCTGCCTTTACAATACACACACTTTATCTTTGCATCTTCGCTCACTCTCACACCACTCATGGGTTCATTACATATATTTATATCAATCATCAACCTTGGAACAATCATCAAGGTCAGAAATATAATTTACAACCATTGGAACTATCTCTAAGGTCGGCATACATACATAATTCAAATTAGGTCTGGACGTAAACAAACTTGTAGAGCAAATGAATGAAGGAAGAGGACTTCACGACTTAGCTCAGACCCAAACACATCCTTACACGCTTTAACATGCTTCCACAATCCACAAATCACCTCCACAACAAGTGTAAATAACCAAGTCAGCTAGAACTAGTGCAAACATCAAGAATACTTAAATATATGCTTCCAAGAACTTCATAATAGCTTGCAGATCAAGCACACACCTTCAATACATTCTAGAGACATCCACAAACAACATAGAATCATTTGGGATTTGACAAATCCAACCGCAACAGATCTCACTTGAAGACAACAAATATCACTTGAAGATGGATCACAGACTGCTCACAACAAACACTGTCGAACTCTGCTAATCATTAACTTGCTTTCCGGAACACCAAATCATAAATACTTTTGAATGAAGATAGTTGAGGACCTTATAAACTTAAGTCCAGAACCACAAGACCAAAATCCAAACTGCAGAGAAATGTGGAGCAAAATATTTTCTCCCTGTCACACTGCAAACACTGCTAAGCACAGTCTTCAAACTAGTGAAAATAACTTTTTTTGCATAGCAATCCGAACCACCAAATTCTAGATTTAGTATCTTCAAACACTTCTCTAAAACATATCCAAATCTCATAATCTAGTCTTCAATACAGAGGAAATGTGAAATAAAAACTCAGACAGTGTCCTTAACATGACAACTCAATCAATCAACAAACAATAATATCAGAAGACACAATTGGCACCAATGACAACACAAACATATTGACATCAATGACAACACCAGTTAGCACATACTTGCAATAATTCTTCCATGGAGACATAATACCATATGAAGATCTTCCTTACAATATTCTTCCTATGTTGTATCAGATGCATTCTTCCATTTGTAGCCCATACATTTCCTTTACTTGATGCCCTAAAATCTCCTAAGACACTTGTAGACCCAAATTAGCTCAATGACCAAAAACAACATCTTTCTTTCATGTGTATATATAGCATTATATTTGTGTTTGAGCAGGAATCACCTACCCCACCTACCTCAAGTACCTACTGTATTCAACTCCACCTATATTTGATCTGCATATACTGGTCATTAATGGCATTTTCTGGGAGGTAGGGACACTTTTAAATAGTGAACCCGTGAAAAATGAATTTAAAACACTTTAAAGACTTTAAATTTCACCTTCCCGGTGATTTCTTGCCAACTAGGAACTTTGTCAATGAGTTCCTGCCAACCAAGAACTCACCAAAATCTTGGCATCCTCTATTTTCTTTTTTGTTCCCAGTTGTCGATGATTGGCTAGGAACCAGGAACTAGGAACAATTCTTGTTCCACTTTGTCAGTGATTTCTTGCCCATTGGGAACTCACTAAAATCACATTGCTTTGCCTTGTTCAACCTTTTTTGTCTTTCTTTGCCTTAGTCATTTTATTCATTTCTTTCTCCAACCACTTCCCCCTTTGTTCCTACTTGTTGGGAACTTCTTGATAACCAAGAACTCTCTGATTTGTTCTTTCTTCATTCTTGCTTTAGTGCTTTGTCAGGGATTGGGGGTAGACTAGGAACTGGGAACCATTTTAGGGTTTTCCTTGGTTTCGAGAACTAAGGAAAACTTTGAATTAGTTCCCAATAGGCCCGAAAAGGCCGAAAAAGGGGATAACTTAGTCAATTTTAGGAGTTTTTCAAAATTTTCAAAGGCACAAGAATAAAGAAAAATACCAAGAACACACTTGGGGATTTTTTGATGGAGTTTGGACATAATTTTATAGGTCTAGGTGCTAGAAAAATTGGGCACCAACACTGGCTCTGGTTGGGGACATGTGCCAAACTTGGCACAACAAGAACCAACTATCTTCGGGGTAGACCACAAAAAGTAAAACATAATAGGGGGAAACAAACCAAACAACGTAGTTACAATGAGGGCGTATATACAACAAAACTTACAGTCATGGGCATGAAGCCACAAAAGGAAAGATGACTGTAGTAATCAAAATTTAACACAATGCAGGTCAAACCTACACAAAGAGGATGGGGCTAATTGCCTTTGTCAAAGACAAGATAAATGAAGGAGCTGATCTCCCTTAAACCAACACCATTTTTATCACCCAACTATAACAAATAATGACTACCACCTGCATGCAATGAACTGCAACCATTGTTCATGAAGTGAAGGCTATCTCCACCATAAACAACACCACTATAGTGTAGGCCACAAATAATAGGTGCTTGACCTAATCTAGATCACATTATACTTGTTGCTAGTAGCAAGGGGTGAGACATTAAAAATCAGGTCAGCATCAAAACATATGGATGTAGATAGATATCCATCATCAAATGCAATATTTTCATACCTACTGACCTCTCCCTGTTAACTGAGGGAAAAGGAGAGCACCTCCAATTCACATGGAAAAGAAAATTATGCCTAACTACACTACTGATCTACAAAAGAAGATGAATCTTCTTGCAAATAAAACTAGAAAAGTTTCGGCTCGAGTATACCTTCAAGTTGGGCTACAACATGTTGATCATTAATTTGGCATTCATGTTACTACTCAACAACTACTTCACATATATGTTGGATCCACATAAAAGACTCCATCTCAAGCACAACACCATCATCCCTAGCAATAGAAACTCGACCTTCAAAAAGGAAAGCTTCATAGTCAACCAAGTCATCATCAAACTCTTGGACAATGGGTGGCCAACATACACAAAATTCACTTATGTTGATACATTCACCAATAACTGAATCACAAGCATGATTCAACTCAAAATTCAAACCATCAGCACATAAATCAATATCATGAGACACCTTATATGAAGAACCAAGTTCTTATGATTGTCTCTCTATTTCTTGCTCACTTAGGCAAATTCTTGTGTCATATTTACTATTGCAAAGTAACTAATGACATATTTATTCTTTCTTATTCATTCTTGTATCATCTTTCTGTGGCCTACATGAAGCACACTCAACATGGAGAAGACAACAAGCTTTACACTACATAAATAGGTTCTCATATGTGTCCACATGATCACCGCCTTCATAGTCATCAAGGGAAAATTTTTGAAACTAAAATTCCATGGTTGCACTAGCACTTGTCTATAATCAGTTACCATCAATTGTAGCCAAATCCAAATCAACCTCGTGCAAAAAAACACTAGCTACCTCATCAATATCATCAAGGAGAAATAAAGCAACATATCAAACAAGAAACTAGTATATTGCTCATTCTGAATATCACTTACCTGTGCACATATAACATGATCAGCTTCATAAGTTGATCCATCTAACTATTCATTACTATACACAACTTCCTCATTATTCACTAAGCCACATATCTCAACATCAAGCTGGAAATCATCATGGATGTCATCATTTTCATCTGTGACTAATGAGCTGTCTAATTGAAGGTTGGTGCATACACTGTCCTCATCATCCACATCTCTGTCACACTATGCACCACCTTCAGTTTCTACCCTTCTGACTACACAATCATATTCACTTGATGTTGTACTCATCTGATTAGTTGCATCTACATTACTATTGTTCATATTATTATGTTCATCAGTAGTAGCACATGCATTTGTGGACAAAAACCTTACTATATAATCATCGCTTACCTTCTCCATGGAGTCTAGGCATAAATATGCCTGCTGCACACTTGTTAGTTTCAAATCCTTCTGTATTGAACTCAATTCATCTTCAAATACTTCAAGAAACATATCAATGCATGTAGGAGTGTTAGGTCTAAAATTATTTGGAATATTAGAAAGGGAAACTACAAACCTATGACCAAAATGCATGCTAGACTCTCCCTCTTGTCTTCTAATTTTTTCTAACTCTCTAAAACTATCAGCAGGGTCTAGACCTTTTGTAAATTCAACCTCAAATGCAACCACAATTTCATTCCATGTGACAAATGACTGCCTTGGAAAACTTTGAATCCATTAATTTTCCTTTCCATGCAAGGACCTAACAAAGAGGTTCATCCACATGTCTTCATCCTCAAACTGAAACTCATCTATGAAGTTGAAGAAGTCATCAACATGTGTGTCCCCTTCCCAAATGTTGTACCCATCAAACCTAGGCATCTGATTGTAGACCTTGGCTAGCATGTTTTGCATTTTTTTATCAACCCAAGAGAGGTCTAACTACTTATAAATAGGATCTAAGGGGATTCAAGGGACTGAGAAATCTAATTTTTAGGGGCAGTAGGGCAAACATGGGATTGCACCCTAGACTCTAGTAGCCTAATATGATTTTCTATTTCTTTTTCTTTCTGCATCATCAACTCTATCAACTAATTTTTATTTTCTAATTCATGCTACTACCTAGCAAGTTCATCTTGACTTTGCATGGGTGCACACAAGTTTGGGCCTGCATAAAATGTAGAGCTATGACTAGAACAAGCATTAGTAGAATGGTCATAGGCATCATAGTTTTTAGGGTCTGAAACATAAGATGTATATGAAGGAGCATCCCTAGAGTCTTCAAAGTCATACCTAAAGGCCATGACTAAAACATTCTACAATGCTGGGTAGAAAGAGAGGCATTACAAATTATGTTCCTTTGGGGTGAAAGGAACTCAATCTCAAAGGTAGGAAGAAAACCGTGTACCTTTGAACACCAACTATGGCACATTGAGATGGAGAATTCAAATCACCAACAACAAACAAAGTAACAGGAAAAAAAAAAACTTCTTCATTCTTTGACAACAGATCCACCACCTCTTCCAAAAAGGAATTCCTTGAAGCATGACTGATCGTCAAGGCCACAAATTGATTATGTGTTTACCTCACCAGCAAAGTCTTCATTTGTTGTAACCCAACAATGACTTCTTCCTTAGTAGCAACACCATAATGTTGGCATAAGGTGATGGGTTACCAACTTACCCAAGCATAATGTACAACTTTAAATCTCTATTACTGGGGTTTGAAAGTATCTCAAGCTGCTTGTAACCTGACAATGGTTAAAGTAACTTTATCCCCGACAATGGGACCATTATGTTGGTTCCCAAAATTGCAAGTCCAAAATGTGAGTATTTCTCCTTCTTCCAAACTAGGAATGTCATCAAGAAGGTGAGAAAGAGGCTCATCCACATATTAAGGATGGTTAAGGCCAACTAACGAGAGTGGGTATGCTCTCCTACACTTCAAGCTCAGCCAAGCCTAGGAGGGATATTCCTAGAGGCATGAAATGGAACACAAATAAACATTCACAACCACACCCAATGTACAATTGACCCCTATATTTGTCACTAGGCCAAGACAAACTAGCTGCACAAAACCTCTAATTAAGTTGATCAAACATTTGTACATGAACCCACAGATGATACATCTTATATACCCATAAGATGAATTAATTTGAAAGTATATACACAGTAACAAGATGCAGACATGCATGACATGATTCACATGAGATTTAAATTGTTTTGGATTGCTTGAGATTTGTCCCTGATTCTAATATAGAATCATGAACAACATGTGAAACCTAATCTACTCCTACTCCTACTCCTACAACCACCCAAGATAAAGGAATGATATAAAGAAAGTGATGGCCCTTCACCAATCTAGATCGGTGTCTAATCCATTGGGCAACAAAGTCATAAATAACAAAGAGGGAAGAGATGCATCCAATAAGCATCAACAAAACTAGATGTGCATACACATACAAATCTCATATTCAATACAATATGACAAACATACTTAGTAATCCATAAAAGAAAGGTAGAAATCCATTTGAAACAAAGGAATGACCCGTACAAAAAAGTTTGTATAATTTAAACATTGTCATACATTACCAATTCTTTGTTACAATCATTCCAGCAAGTGTGACAAGAGAGGATGAGTAACTGGGTTCAGACACCCCGTGAACAACTACATTCTTAGATGGAGACATAATACCATATGAAGATTTACCTTACAATATTCTTCCTATGCTGTATCAGATACATTCTTCCATTTGCAGCCTAGACATTTCCTTTGCTTGATGCCCTAAAACCTCCTAAGACACTTGCAAACCCAAATTAGCTCGACGACCAACCGCAACAACATCTTTCTTTCATGTATATTGTTATCACCCAATTTTGCACCCTTGCATACAGCTGTGAGACCTCTGCAAATTGGAGTAACATGGGACCAATCTCTAAGTGTGGGACTTTGCTAAAAGAGATCAGACCTCTGGAGAAGGCCGGCTTCCTTGTCTAGCTATCACTTGAAACTACTGAATTTTGGGGGGAAAAGGGAGAGAGAATGCTTGTAATGAAAATGAGTAAAAGCTTGAAAACATAAAAGGGTGATACACCAGACAGATTTAAAGAAACTTCCACAACACTGAAGGATGCACAATATAATCAGAATATGGCAAGTAGGCATACACAGGTTAGATGACTCTAGTAGAGGCGAGAAGCAATATGATTGAGAGGAATTTAACATTCACAGACAAACCATATGTAGATTCACATAGAACCAGAAAAATCAGTAAAGAGGTAAAATTAACTTGCATATATTTGACAGAAAGGCACAGTTACAGCATATGAAAACCCTGTTTGGAAATAGAAAAGCCTTAATGCCAAAAAATTTCCCAACCTTATTTACAACATTCGAATGCATACTTATAGCATTCCAAAACTATCCTAAGTCGGTTACAAAAATTCGTTCAAAGAGATGTCACAAAAAATATCTACACTGATGACTGTCCAGCTGCATCAGTTATGGCGTCAATATCTGGCATTGGGCGGATATGAGATATTTTAGAGTTTTGAATGCAAGCAGCTTACTCATCGATCTGTAGTAGAAAAGATGAAAATATCTGGAAGAGGAAGGTGGGAAGATATTTCTGACCATCAATGTGAGCTGCTTGTTCTGTCTGCTGCAATGAATGCCCAAAAATATCTCCATCTACTAAAAGTTGTCTATGAAATGTTCATCGCTCACAAATATGCATTACCAGATCTGAAATTTGAAAAGTGACAAAGCTCCTAAAAAAACCCTGCCAAATGAAAGAGGGGACCAAAATATGCAACTTTGCCTCTTGGAGCATGCCGAAATTCGCCAAAATGAAGGAGATACAGGTGGTCAAACTTTCAGTCAACTGCCTGTATATATCACTTTTGCATTTCTGTGTATATCACTGCATCTTGGTGCCTGAATCGGCATTCAAAAACTCATCCTGCAACTTCTTCTACACATACATGGCACTTTGCCTATCGGGCCCTGTACATCCATTTGTATTTCAAAAATTGCATATACATACAATTTCCCCTTGTATATGCGGGCCCCACCTCTTTGAAAATGCCTAGCATATATCTTTGTATCTGCGCCTTTGTATGTCAAAACATACAATCACCTTTTATACAGAGTGGACCCCAAAAGACCATCAGCTGCATTTCATTGTTCTGCTAGGTTCGGCTTGTATATTTTCTCCTTGTACATTTCTTTGTATATGCAAAATATACAAACACCTATTCATACAAAGCGGACTCCAAACTCTTATGTGCCAAAATTGATCCTTGATTCAAATCCGCCTTGTATATCGCAATGCATCTTTGACTTGTATATCACAATATACAAGTGCCATATACATACAAGTCGGACCCCAAATGACCTTTAAGTATATTTGATTACCTGTCGAGTCCGGCTTGCATCTCCTCTCTTTGTATTTTTTCTTGTATATCGCAATGCATATACAAGCATACAATCGCATATACAGAGCACTGCGAATGTGAAAAAACATTGGTTGCGTTTGAAACTACCTTGAAATCTGCCTTGCATCTTCTGCTTGTATATCGTGATGTACATGCAAATATACAAGTCATGGACCTGAAACTCTTTATGAAACCATTTAAAAATGCATTCAGGTCTGGCTTGTATGTTAACTCTTGTATCTTTGGTTGTATATGCAAATATACAACCACATATACAAACCACTGTAGCACCTATCGAATGTACATACACCGCCCTTTGCCTTTGCATATCTTGACTTGCATGTTTACTTGTATATCACCGATATACAAAAGCTCTTGTATATGGTGGACCCCACCTTTTGCACATTCGGTCATGTATATCTCCTTGCATATTCGATTGTATGTGGAAGACATACAAACCTCCTTGCATCTACGCGGGCCCCACCGCATGTATCTTGGCAACATACAAATGCCTTTGTATATTTCTTTGCAGCAACCTTTGTATGTTTCCTGCGCTACTGTAGCAAATGTACATTGGGATCTTGTATGTCAAATATGCAACACAATATACAAACTGCCAGACATACAAATAGGGAATCCTTGGGGAATATTCCCGCAATGTATCTTTTCATTGTATATTTCCTTTTGTATATTGCGAACATACAACTGCAGAATATTCTGGGGAATCTTTGATGTATATTTGCCTTGTACATTTAGCGAATGTATATTTGCTTGTATGTGCGAACATACAAGGCAAACATACAAGCTGCCACATGCAAATACAAAATCTTTGAGGAATATTCCCTGAATGTATCTTATACCTTGTATGTTTCACTTGCATCTCCACTTGTATATCGCCGATATACAAACCCAGAATATTCCCAGGAATCTGTGAAAGATTCCCGAAATGTATATGCATTTCTCTGGCCCGATATACATTCAAAAAATGTATATAACTTAATTTTTTCATTATTTCCTAAGGCCGATGGAGATTTTCAAGCCCGCCAAATGTATATTTGAACTGTATGTTGACCAAAGCTTTGACCATCAATAACTTCTTTATTTGGCCGAATTTCAGGATGATGTAAAAAGCAAACTTGCCTATTTTTTCAAGCTCTTTCCAATGGTAAGGTTTTTTTAAGGCAATTTGGCACTTTTCATTTTTTAGGCAACATTTTCCAAAGGCTTTTCAAGGAAAATACCAGGTTGACTGTTTGGCTCTGGTCAGAGGAAAAAATGGGTCAACATATATATAGCATTACATTTTCATTGTGTTTGGGAGAGAATCACCTACCCCACCTATCTCAGGTATCGGTTGCATTCAACTCCACCTACCTTCAATCTACATATACTAGGCATTAATGGCATTTTATGGGAGGTAGGGACACGTTTAAACATTGAACCCATGAAAAAAGATGTTTAAAACAATTTAAAAACTTTAACTTTCACCTTGTTCCAAACCAGTGATTTCCTTCCAACCAAAAACTTTGTCAGTGAGTTCCTACCAACCAGGAACTCACCAAAATCTTGTTATCCTCTATTTTCTCTTTTGTTCCTAGTTGTCAGCAATTGGTTAGGAACCAGGAACTAGGAACAATTCCTGTTCCACTTTGTTGGTGATTTCCCACCCACTAGGAACTCATCAAAATCACATTGCTTTACCTTTTTCAACCTCTTTTATCTTTATTTGCCTTAGTCATTTTCTTCCTTTCTTTCTCTAACCACTTCCCCCTTTGTTCCTACTTGTTGGGAACTTCCTAACAACCAAGAACTCTCTGATTTCTTCTTTCTTCATTCTTGCCTTAGTGTTCTATCGGGGATCGAGGGTAGACTAGGAACTGGGAACCATTTCAAGGTTTTCCTTGGTTCCAGGAACCAAGGAAAACTCTAACTTAGTTCCCAATAGGCCTGAAAAGGACAACAAAGGGGATAACTTAGTCAATTTTAGGAGTTTTTTAGAATTTTCAAAGGCACAAGAACAAGGCAAAACACTACAAACACACTTGGGGATTTTTTGATGGATTTTGGGCATAATTTTATAGGTCTAGGTGCCAGAAAAAACTGGGCAACAACAAGCCCCACACCCTATGTCTAGGAACGTTGCTCCTACGATGTTCCTGGGCTTACCATACTCTAGAATGTCCACTCTATGAACCTTGTTATGGCATGGGCCTCTGTCCCTGTAAGTATGAAAAAGATGCACAAGCCTACATGGTAGCCTAAGGATGAACTATAGTCCTACTCATGTATGTGTAAGCATGCAATATATACATACCTCTCAGTAGTATTCCTCTTGGTCACGTGTCTTCTTTTTTTTCACTTTGTTTGTGCTTTTGTAACCTCCAAGCTAACCTTCTAAGGTCCTATACACGTTGATAGCCACCTAACCAATGTTTAATGGATCTTCCCTATCGCTTCCTAGCCCTGATAATCTCACTAATCCACTTTACAAGAGGGGAAATTTGAATTCCCTAGGGGCATTTGCATAATTTCATCCTTTTAGAATAATCCAATTGACCTCCCCATTCTTTCTATAACCTTAAGTTGTCTGTCTAACCTTTTCTTTATGGGTCACCCCCTATGACTTTAGATCTCCCTAGGTGACCCTACAGCTGAAATGGGATCACTAGGGGTGACTTACCATCATAAAATGGGTGACCCACCCTACATAATTCCTATGGTTAGCTTCAAGGCCCTGAAACCATTTTTATCCCTTCTAGATTATTCTCCATCCTAGAAACAACTAGTGCAAAACCTCCTTTGTGGGTCACCCCTTGTGTCTTTAGGATCTCCCTAGGCAACCCAACATGTTAAGTAGGATCTCCAAGGGTGAATTTCCTTGCTAAAATGGGTGACCCTATTATCTTTTGACATGCATGTTTTCTTCTATTTATGGCTCAAATTGACTCCTAATTGTATGATTAATCTTGTCTAGTTGATTGCCAACTCCCCCTAATTGATTTAACACTCTCAATCACCTCAATCTCATCTCCTAATCAATCTTTCTTATCTTACAATCACTCACGTGTTAACTTTACTTCTTCTCCTACGATTTTCTCTGCAACCAATGTTCACTCCAAATCAGAGTTAGACACTCTCCAATCCATTTCTGTTAACCCTCCAATCACCACCACCTTTGGTGTTGATTTTCCACCTATAAATACACCCATCCTTTATGTATTTTGGGAGGCAAATTCAATATTGCATCTCTATTCTTTCTTTGCTTTGCATATAGTTGTCTCCATAGAATTTCCATGCTCGTGCAGGACCCTATGTGCCTTTTGATTTTGTTATACCTTAAATAACTTAAGCCTTGGTGCTTCATTAGCATTATTATGCTTAATTTCTTTCATCATAGCTTCAAAGCTTCATTCAATTTCATTTTCTCCCATCTTCATTCCTGTTGCCAAGAGGAGGACCCCATTGCTACAAAGGAAGAGAGGGTTTCCACAAGGACTTCTAAAGGCTTAAGCCAGGCACTGATGTCTTCTTCATACTAGTTTCTTTATGCTTTAAAGTAGTAATTAGATCACATCTTGCTCTTGGAAAAGTAAATCATTGCTTTGCTTTTTCTTAATAGGTTGTCTATTTACTTTCTTAGACTAGCATTGCATTTGATTTGATTTGATTATCTTTATTTTCATTCACTAGGTTATATTTACTTTAATAGGTTTCACAATTTCATTTCTTAGATTACTATTCCAAAATTGACCTACGAAAACACCAAAAGTGTAGATTAGCTTGCATTCACTTTTTGATTCCTAGATAATTAGATAACATTTCAAATTGGGAAAAAGGAACTAAAATTGTTCTGCATTTTTATATAGTTTGCATTCATAAAAACTCAAAAAAAAAACATTAGGAAATCTTAGAACAAAAAAAGTGAACAAACCCTCAATTTCATCACAAGGTCAACAAATTAAACATAGCTGAAATCAAACATTTGAACAATGAAAAGCCCTTAGTTCCACCATGAGGCCAAAATCAACTCAATTCAACACACTCAATGACAACATCATTAAACACCAAATTTCCCCCTCTTGCCAAGCATTCAATGTGCCTAAGAATTAGGGAAGACTGGATATGGTCCATCCTTGATGAGATTCAAGAGAACTTCCCCCATCCAATTCATCATAAACAAAATATCTAACAAACAAGAGAAGAAGAAGAACATCGCCAACACATCCTACACCAACAAGACTTAATACAACAAATCATTTGAGATGAAGAAATGAGTCAAGAACATCTTTGAATCATCAATGAATAGAACAACCTTCATGCTAGGCTCAGGATACTCAATACTATTGACCCTTCAAGTCATACTATTATCACTACAACAACTAAAATCAAACATCTCCATAGAAACAATTGTCAATGCACACATCAAGCAAGTAACCCAACCACCATCTATGATGTTCTACTCCCTCAATAATGAGAGAAGAACAACCCCTGGTCCTACCTTCACTTGATTGGATCTTTCCATGTGAGCAGGAGTGACTAGGAGGCTACCCTTAGCAAGGAAGAATATTCATGTGTCACGTTGGAGTGTGACTCATCCACAAATTATTTGGGTCACATTCTAAACAACACATATTTTGGTGAACCTGATGTGAAGGGAAAATGCTTCTAGGAGGGGAGCTTTTCATGTTTCCATCATTGCTTTTCATCCAAATTTTACATGTGTTCTCAAAATATTAAAACAAATAATTGCTTAAAATAAATTTGGCAAATATGAGTGATGAGGGAAAATTAAGCTAAGGCTCTAGGTTAAATGGTCCTAAAAACATGCTACAGGCATGGTCGCTAAAGTGAGCGAAAATGCATCATGAAATTGCGAGGGGTACGTAATTTTCTATGCTACACAATGTAAGATTAAGGGCATAACATTTATGAGAATGACACCAATAACATTATTATGTATTTGACATGGGATGAAGACATATCTCTAGATTGTATTGTACCCACAAAACCATCTATATGTGTATGTGCACATGAGAAGCAATACAACTATTGTCCATGGTAGGTCTTTCAATATGTACATGATCCATACCAACAAAATCTTTATCATGAGATGCATTGATGTTATTAGGACGATTAGGAAATGGATTGGTATAAAGCTTCAAATTTTGATTAGGATGAGCAACTGAACGATTGCCCCCATCATTAACTCCCTCTATATGAATCATGTTATTGTCAACCAAATCTTTTACTTTATGTTTTAATGGGAATCACACAACCCTATGTGTGATATCCATTGACTTAATGACAGCTGCAAAATGCACCATCATTCAAATTCTTAGGAAGCCCTCTAGTTGGATCTGATGGATGTATGGGTGAAAGAGTAGTCAAATTAGAGCTCAATAAACTTTGAAGCATAATGTCTAGGGGCTCTTGTAACTTAGTAAACTTCCTAATAGTACAAGGTTTAAAATAAGGCACATTAGAAGTAGTAGCCACTTGATGCATGTTTTCCTTTGTTTCCTTAGAATAATTACCCTTTGAAAAAGTATTGGAGTTTTAGAATTTAAAGGGTATGAGGATGTAGAAGAAGATGATCCATACTTAAAAGTATTTGATGCAAGCAATTTAATCTCAAGTTCTTTAGGTGAGTGCACATGTCCATAAAATAAGGAAAACTACTCAAATGTGCACCATTCTTAATAGTAGGTAAAATTTCTTCATGGAAGATAGTTTGTAGCTCATGATTGTCAAATTGGTGATTTATCTTGTCACATAATTGTTGATAAGCTCATTACTCTTTTATGCACACTTAGTCAAATCATTAATAATTATTTTTAGGTGCATATCACTATGAAAATGTTTCAAGAAGACAATAGCTAGCTCATGAAAAAATGAAAATATCTAGGAGGCTTGTAAAGAATAAAATCATTGAATAATGTAATCGTTTAAGGTTCTTGTAAACAACCTAGCGAAGATCTTATCCTTGTATGCAAATCTAAATATGTAGTAGTGAAAGCTTGTAAATAGACATCGGGGTCTCATTTTCCATTATATAACTCAAATCTAGGTGCAACAAAACTAGGAGGCAATGGGCATGTGACAACCTTAAAATTGTGATGTATGATGTGGAGGATTATATGTGATATAATATTTTTTATTAGGCATATCATCCACCTTCTTCAAATTAAGATTGGAAAAGTCTTTCAATAATGTATCTATGTTAGAAGTAGGAATAATAGTGGAATGAGGAGTGTGGGAAACAATAGAGGAACTATAATGAGGATGTGGGAGAGGAAGGCAATTTCATCTTTGGAGGGAGGAAAGATATTATAAAGTGGAGTAGACATAATGTGGGGAGGAGGAATAGCATGAGTGTAATAAGTACATGGAATGACACTAGTAGGGATATGTATGGAAGGATGAGATGGAAGTGCAACATTAATGGAGAGAAAAATGAAAGGAACATTATAGGTGGGAATGGAAGAGGTAGGGGTGATACTAGGGTGGCAATATGAGTAATAGTGGCATAGAAGGGGTAGCTATGGAAGGAGAAATCTTGGAAGAGGTTGAAGGACGAGAGAATATACTATTGAAAGAAGCCAACAAAGTACCATTACCATGAAGAACATTCACTCCAAATGGAGCACCCACTAATGTCTTCTCTAAAAGTGTAGCCAATTGTTAAGGAGATTGGGCATGGTAAGTGTATCAACAAGCATTTGAATAGTAAGAGCAAGATCATGTTTATATACATATGAATCATGGTCATAACCATGTTATTCTTCATGTTCTCCTAATTTGTTCTCAACATGAGCATTGTAAAATGCCTCATTATCATTGGATTGAGTAGCCATGTTAGGGTTTAGATGACCAGTCCTTCCCAAAGGAAGATTAGGGTCCTGAGTAGCTCATGTAAACAAAATAATATGGTTAAGAAGATAGAAAGATGAAGCAATATAAATCACTCTCAAATTTATAAAATTAGAAAAATCAGTAAGTGATCATATCTAAAAATGAAACCCCAAAGATAAACACAAGGTTGGGTAGGCTAGGTGAAGGCAAGATGACACAATGACTCACAAAGCCTAGAGGAAGATAAAGCAATAAATCACTAATATGAAATAAAAATCAAACCTTAATGGAATTCAAAATTGGACAAAGCACTTAGAAAAAATAGGTTTGAAAAACCCTAGGTCATGAAGGAATTTCAGGTTCATAAAATGAAATGGAAAATCTACCATTACTTAAATTAGCTTAGGATAATTAATTAAATCACAATGATAAACATATTTGTCATAGGGTAATGAATAAGGACTTATACTAACATAAATACTAAATTAAATGTTGAATTTAAATAAATTGTATTTGATACTTAGCTTGGAAACTATTCTTGGAGAAATTCTATGATGAATGTTAGAAGTTGATTCACTAATGCTTTTGATTTTTTTGGTTGACTTAGATGAAGATCTTAGATTTCAAAAAAATATTGTTTGTTGCTCTGGATCACTTATGCAAGTGTAGACCTTATCTCTACAAGTGTGAACTTGAACTTCCACGTGAATTTGAACCTAAAAGTAGTGAATTTGTTCGACATAATGTAGGCTGTTAAATTTTGGTCACCCTAATTCTCAATATTTGAATGTGTGCAAGGATTGGTGATGTTTACAAACATCGTTGGGGAATTTGTTGAATTGTGAGGGTCATGTTCTCCTTAGTTAGACCTCGAGTGCACTTACTTTATGGCTTTGAGTAAAATAATTGAGGGAATCATGTAATCATTTAGTAGGCCTAGGATGAAGTGATCTCAAATTATGTGCTAAATTATTTTTATCCACCATCACAAATCAAATCTAGATGTTCTCAACAAGTCCTAAATTTCAAATGAATAAGTGAATGTCCCCAAATACAACCACCAAGCATACAAATCAACATAATTGTGTGCTAAGTCAACTCACAATGGTTAGTGAAGTGGTTGGAAATGAATAAATTTGAAAATTGAATTTAAAAGTGAAGTATTTAGATTAACAACTATAATTCACTTGGGTGAAGTCCACACCTACAAATTTGATTGAGTGTGGTGAAAAATAGATTTAAAGATCATAAATATAAATATGAAAACCATTAAAAAAAGAGAATAGATGTGGGATATCACAAACCAATTTCATACATAATTATACCACTTATGACTGATTATTAGTCATTGCCATGGTAGGGGTTCTATAATAATCGATTCAGACAAGAACTAAAGTCAACTAGCCAATCATATCATTGTATTTTCTTCTTCTAAAATTTTGATAATATCTTCTAATATTAATATTCTTAAAAATAGCAATATGAGTTCTTTCTCTCATACTGTATTGGTTTATGTTGAATGACAAGACAATTTTATGTCTTCTCTTCAATCTATTTTTTTATTTAATGTCAATTCATTATTTTAAAAGACCAATCATATGACTTTATTTTTTCTCAACTACAAAACTTATATAGTGGTTATGATTTTCACCATATCATATATGTTTGAAATGACAATGAAAACTATTATCAGTATGATCATAGTCCTTTTGAATTATGAGGTGGTGGGCTAAAATAATATGAAAATTACTTCTACCATCAAAGGAGTCATCTTGTGTGAAAAATTACTTATAGTTCTTATGATTTTCCATTATATCTACTATAGATGACAAATATTGGTTTTATGTTACTATAAGCACACATCTTATTCAAATATTAATTCAAGGCTAAAATTTCAACTTTATGGGTTATCCATATTTAGTGGAAATGACATTGACAATTAATTAAAAGATAGATTTGTATCTAATGGTGGTACTCATAATTCATACATTTTATTTCAAGCTTCCTAATACGTCTAACATAAGTAGTGCATCAATGCTGGCTTACAATGTGATTTGGTCCTACAATTTTTTGATCTCACTTTTGCATTTAGAGAGGTTGTTGAGACAGACCTTGAAGAACAAGCTCCTCAGTGTCTTCACATCTAGCATCACATCCTTGTCATTGCTCTCTAGCCTTGGCATGACCTTCTCCAACTTACATATCATGTTTGACCCCTGGGGTGTTTTTGGCATGTAAATTTATAATTTATGGCTTAATTAAACTTGTCCAAATCAAACAAACTGCGCTTTTACCCTCCAAATATATTACACGCTCCTTCATAATTGCATCTTAGCCCAGAGAAGTCGATTTCTAGAGTTTATAACATATTTATTTGACTTCGTTAAACAATAATTGTAAGCAAATTTTTAAACCGTACTGTAAAAATATATATTAACTAGTAACAACAACAATTGCTATTAATTTTAATTTCAGAGTGTTTTTGCAATGACAAGGTGTAGTAGCTACACCCACTCTTCTCACATTTAGGACTCAAAGGGGGCATGGGAATACAATTTTCACCATTAAATTAGTCAAACACGTTTTCTAATGAAAGTGTACTGACATTTAAGCCGTGTGCAAATTCCAACCCTGGAAAATATACTCCCAATGAAACGGTTTCAGCATAGGTATATCCCACTGCACGTCAATTGACTGACAAAAAAGATTTTCTCAACTGGGACCATCGTAAATACGACAGAAGTGATGGCGTCCTGTTTGTTAGTAGAACAGACTGATTCACTGAACACAACACAATGTATCCTCTACTTTCCATCATTCCCACTGCTAACAATCCCATACAGTCGCCACAGAGCTCGAAATGGCAGCTCTTCCCGCCTTGAATTTGCATTACCCATTGCACACAAGTCCCAAACCCTTAAATGTCGAAGTACCAAGAAGGCTCTCTGTCAGATGCAGTGACGACAATCCGTACGGAAAGTGGAGGGGCAAAATCCCCGGAGATGGAATGGCGCCCAATTCAGAATGCCGCGAATTGTTCCCTGAGAATGCATATTACATCAATAATAATAATTTCGTCCCGCCTCCTCGGCCTCGCAGAATAATTCTTGTGAGGCATGGGCAGAGCGAAGGCAATGTCGATGAGAGCGCGTATACTCGAATCCCTGATTCGAAAATAGCTTTAACGGAGCAAGGGTGGAATGAAGCCGTGGAGACAGGGAATAGGATTCGAGAATTGGTGGAGAGGGATGGTGTTGATGACTGGCAGGTATATTTTTATGTGTCGCCCTACAGGCGCACTCTTCAGACTCTCAGAGGAATCGGCATGGCATTCGAGCGCCAAAGAATTGCTGGGGTAAGGGAGGAGCCCAGGTTACGAGAGCAGGATTTTGGTATGTAACTCTTGCAATTTTTTGTTGTCAATTAGTTGTTGAAATATCTGGCTGCTGAGAAGAAATTCCAGCTAAAGGTCTAAGAATGCCGGTGTAATTTTCATCTGAGAAAACTTTTGTCTATCTGGTGAAAGGATTTTTGTGTCTCCCCTGTATTATGTATTAAACAGTTTTCTTAAAGTGATGTCCTTGGGCTTAGCGCGTGCTAGAAGGCCATGAAATTCACCTAGGACTTTTATCTAGCCTTATGCATGCTCTAAGTGGCATGTCAATGCCATTCAGTTTATTCCAGACTTGCACATGGCCTAATCCTAGGATCTACATGTAGCCTCATCCAAGCTATGAGGGGCTTATCTGTGCCATCCAATTTACCTAGGACTTGCACATGGCCTCATCCGCAACCACTCCCACTTGGGCAGTTCTGAACTTGGGACTCAGCGTTAATACAAGTTTGTCACCTGACAGTTGCCACTCAACTGTACTCATGTGGGAACGTACTAGATCATCAGGGTGGTGCACGTGTGTTAATAGTCTCTGTAGAGTGGGATACAGGTATAGGGATGGCATTTTGAAATAGTGTACGAGTATATGAACAAGGGTGCCACTATATTACATTTGAATATATTAACCCATAGATGAGGGTAAGGTTCGAGTCCTTGAATCCTAGTTTCCTAGTGACCATGTGATCTGTAAACAGTGTGGATATTCCACTCCTTGCATTCCCAACACAAATCTAAAGAGCTCCAATTAATGAAAGACTGAACTACATGTTATAGAAGTAAAACTTGCATTTAACAGTCCTAAAAGTCTAGAAATAGAGTTGTTTCAACAATATAGCATCAAGAAAGACAATTAAACAATAAAAGAGAGTAAGCGTGGCATGAAAATAAAGTGTAACACAAGATTGATCTACAGAAACTTGATTTCGGTGAAAATTCCAGAAAAGTGGGATCAAATCTCCTCAAGTCACCATCTCCAAATGCTGATTACAAGGCTTATTGATTTCTTGAGGCCTTCATGGACATCTTACAATGTAAATTGACATCCAAACACGTATAGCAGAAAAAACCTATTACCCTTAGACCGTCCAACTGCACTAACACTCATAGAAAGCTCTTAGACTAATCTCCAATACACATTTATAGTCCAAAAACATGAAAGGAACCCCATTACAAGTTACAAAAGACTTGTTTTAGCTTGTCCTTTGGTACCGGAGAAATTTGAAGAAGCCAGATGTCCACATAAGCTCTAACTAGTGCCCTCTTCCTTGTTCTAGGCTATTCGACATTTGTACATCTTCTGACCTTAGACGACAGGTTCGACCATAGTCGAACATGTTGCCTCCAGAATGTCTGACACGGACATACTTGACCATGGTAAAACCTATTAGTGATGACATTTTTTAATTGTTGGGAAGTCTCCCTAGTTGTTTGGATCATCTGAGTGGCTTCTCTTCAATTGTCCCACTTTTGTGTTCCCCTAGTCATATGTGCGCACAAAAGAAACATCCAATAGAAATTTTGCACAACAAAAACCTTGTCCACTCTGTTTGGTCCCAAAACCGTAGGTCCAAAATCTTAGAGCATGCTCATACCTTCAAGGCCAGGGGGCATCATCAAGAAGGTAGAACAGGGGCTCATCCATAGATTGAGGATGGTTAAGGCCACTTGATGAGAGTGGGTATGCTCTCCTACACTTCAGGCTCAGCTAGACCCAAGAGGGTATTCCTAGAGGTATCAGATGAAGCATGAACAAATAATCACAGCCATACCCAATGTACACTTGGCCCCTATAACTATCACTAGATCAAGACAAATTGACTGCATAAGACCTCTTATAAAGTTGATCATTGCACCTTTCACATGCACTCGTAGATGGCAGCAACATAATATCCCCATATGATGAATCCACTTAACATTTCATACACAACAGCAAGGTGCAAACATGCTAGAACATGATTCACGAATGATGTGAACACTTCTGGATTACTTAGAATGATTCCCTAGTTATAACAATGAACCATGAACAACATGTGAAGCCTGGAAACTAGCCCTAACTCTATTCCTACAACTAACAGGACAAAGGGTTAATAAAGGGAGCGCCGGCCCTTCATCAGTATAGACCGGTGCCTACTCCATTGGGCAACAAAGTTATGAACAACAAAGAGAAAGGAGATGTATCCAACAAAACATCCACATAACCAGATATGCATTTACGTACAAACCAAAGATTATGTCTCATACAATAAACTACTTAATGATCCATAACATAATTGCAATAATCCATTTGCAACAAAGGAAAGATCAATACAAAGGTTTTGTATTGCATTAGACGTTGTCACTTTCATCTAACCTCCGTTACAATCACACTAGCAAATGCGGTGAAGGAAAATACATGACTGCAATTACATATTCCCTTGAATCACTACAAAACACCATGGAGACATACTATTACATGAAATGTGCATTGAGAATCCTTCCTATGTTGTATCAAATGCATTCCCTCGTTTGCATGCCAAACCAACTTCACTTGATGCCCTAGAACCACCATGAGTAGATGTAGATCCAAAAATTGGTTAGGCGATCAACCTGTCAAATGAGATGAGAACTTGTATTTATAGCATGAAAATCCATGCCCTAGGTCGTTGGAGAAGTTTCTCGTTCGAAATGAGATGTTGCAGAAGTCAAAACGAGCATACATGGTGATCCCGGGAGTTGCAAAGACATCCCGATGTGCTTCTGGGCGTTACAGTGCACTTTGTTGGGGTTTCGGGTTTTTGCAAGACACGTGGACCTGCGGACATTGGAAAGGGGCAGGGTGGGAATTGGGGTCCAGGAGGGACCAAGGACGTGGGGAAGACCGGGATTCGGGGTTCAGGAGGGACACGGGGTTGGGAAGAGGAACAACAGAAATCCGAGGTTCGAGAGAGCTTGAGGATTGGGAACTAGAGCGGTTGGGGGATGGGAACGAGATCGGGTCCAGGATCAGGAACAAGAAGTGGACAAAGACCGGGGACTGGGAATTAGGGAGGACTTGGAACCTCAGAAGCTAGGAATAATGAACGACAGGAATTGGGATCCAGGAAGGATTGGGGATCAGGGACGGGGAGTGTGGAGAAGGTTGGGATTCGGGGTTCGGGGATCGGGAACCAGGGTTCTAGGGGAACTTGGAACTCTAGGACCAAAAGACGAAGGGAGCGGGAAGCCGGGGAACTCAAGGATCTTGGAACTAAGTGCAAAGGTTTCAAGAACCCTCGGGTTCCCGAAAATTTGAAAAGGCAAAGGAAGGTGGGGAATGCGGACTTTTGGGGTTTCGGGAGTCTTAGGGACATAAGGACAAGGTTCCAAGGTCCCAAGGAAAACCTGAAGACTCGAAAAGGTGAAGGGGAAAGCGGGGAATGCAGGGTTCCAGGGAAACTGGGAACTCCGGGACCAAGAGGAAAGTACGGGGAACCCAAGGACATAAGGACAAGGTTCCAAGGTCCCAAGGAGCCCTGGGAACCCAAAAACCTGCAAAGGCACCAAAACACCATGAAAAAACCCAACACTTAGAAATTTTTAGGGATTGCATGTTGATGTCATCAACACCACCACAGGGAACTGAAAGAGCATGCCGCTGGGGTCTAGGGTTTGGAAGGAACCAGGGACCAAAGGACGAAAAGTCCACAGGTGAGGAAAATTCTTGGGCCTGGAACATTCCTCTGTCCTTGCAAAACCTGAAAACCCAAAAAACTAGGAGAGGCAAAAATACAAAAGAAACCCCCCAGACTTCGAATTTTCTTGGATTTTTGATGATCTTGGCATATGAAGGGTGTGTGGGGAGGCTAAAGAACAACACCAGGGTGAAAATATTAGACATTGAAGGCTTCTCTAATTGGATATCAGTGATGGGCTATACATGACAACTGCAACAAGGGGCACCAGACTTGGGACCTTTTTGAGAAATTTGGGCACAGTGAATCTGGGTCCTAACATTGGCTTTGGTTGGGGATGTGTGCCTCTTGCAGGCATAGTGAGGATCCGGCTATCTCCGAGAGGCAGACCAAAAAGCAAAAACACAAAACAACAGTGGGAAAACAACTAGCATATGTACAGAGCAACACACAACGAAGGTATATACAATAAGACTTACAGTCATGGGCATGAGGGCACAAAGAAAGGATGATTGTAAACAAAATTTTAACACAATGCAGGTCAACCCTGCAAAAGATGGATGGGGCTACTTGCCTCTATCGAAGACAAGCTGAATGAAGGAGCTGATCTCCCTCATACCAACACTGCATTCACCACGTAGTTGCAACAAATTATGACTGCCACCTGCATGCTCCAATCTGTGAATGCTACCTAGAGGATGAAAACATGCTCCACCATGAATGTCATTGCTGCAAGGCAACCACAAATATTAGGTGCTTGACCTTTTCCATTTCGTATCATGCATTTTCATGGCAGCAGAGGGTGAAACACTAAGAACCAGGTTAGCATCAAAACACATGGATGAAGACAAACATCCATCACCAAAAGATGCAATACCATTACACCTGTTGACCTCTTCATGCAAACTAAGGGAAAATGAGAACACCTCCAATTCACATGAAAAAGGAAAGTATACTTGACTGCAAACTTGCTCAACACAAGGAAGGAAAACATCTTAGGCATACACATGCTTCGCTGCTCATTTACATCAATGTCCCACACAAAGGACTCAATCTCTACTGCAACATCAACACCTTCAGGAGTCGGTGAACACCCAACACCGAAGTGGAAAGATTAATATTCATTTGCATCTCCACCAAACCCTTGAACATAACCTTCATATGTGCTGCTACAATCTTCAATATTTGAATCATAAACATGATCCAGGCTGTCCATCAGCACAACTATCTACACCATGAGACACCTCATATGAAGAACCAAGATCTTCCAATTGTCTCTCTGTTTCTTGACCATCTTGACAATCTGTTGTGTCATTTATACTATTGCAACCAAACTGATGATACATTTCTTCTTCCTCGTTCATTCTTCTAACATCTCCTTGTGGCCCACTTGAAGCACACTTTGCATGGGAAAGGCAACAAGTCTTGCACCAAAGAAACAAGTTATCATATGTGTCCATATGATCACCATCTTTATATTCATCAAGGGCAAGTTCTTCAAACTGAAAATCACTGCTTTCACTAACATTTGTCTTTGATCGTTTATCACTAAGTGCATGCACACCCATGTCATCCTCATGCAAATAAACACTAAATGCTTCATCATCCTCTAATAGAACAAAGGAGGGCAACATATCAAACAAGAAACTAGTTTCTTGCTCACTCTGAATATCACATGCATGTGAACACCCCTCATGATCAGCCTCACAAGCTGATTCAACTAGTTGGTCATTGGTGCACACATCTTCCCCTCTGTCCACTGGGCCACATACCTCAATCTCAAGCTGAAAGTCATCATGGATTTCATCATTATCATCTTCAATTGATTACCTGTCCAACTGAAGGTAGGTGCATATACTGTTTTCATCATCTACATTGTTGTCATACAATGCACCACCTTCATCTTCTACCCTTCTGACTACACAATCATCATCATCTGATGTTGTATCCATCTGATTAGTTGCATCTACATCGCTGCTGTTCATATTAGCGTGTTTATTGCCAGCAACACTTGCATTATAGATGACAACCTCACAATGTAATCATTCTTCACCTTCTCAACATAGCCTAGGCACGAATAGACTTGTTGCATGCCTGTTAGGTTCAAATCTTCTTGCACTGAACTCTAAGTTGTCGGTTCGGGTTCGGGATCGCTGGTTCGGTTCATGGATTCGACCAAAAAATTTTTTGGGATTGGGTTCGGGTTCGTTCATATATATATTATTAATATAAATATATTATAATATTATTATATTATATTATATTATAACATTTCTATTATTAATATAAATATTATATTATAATATATTTATATTAATATTATTAAATGTTATAATATTTTTATATTATAATATTTATATATATTTATAACTCTCCCTCTTGTCTTATGATTTTTTCTAATTCCCGGGCAAGATCAGTAGGGTCTAGACCTTTTCCAAATTCTTCTTCAAATGCAGCCACAAGTTCATTCCAAGAGGTAAAGGATTGCTCTGGAAAACTTTGAATCTATGTTCCACGGCATTTCGGGGATGGGGATGGGGGAATGACAGGGGACGTGTTTCGGGGATGACAATCCGAGGGCCATTTTTTGGGGATTGCAGGGGACGACGATATATATGAATTTTTCAATATATATATATATATATATGAATTTTTCAAAATATATTATATAGAGAGAAAGAGAGATATGTCAATAATTGATAACAACAATATCAATATGTGAATAAATCATGACAACAATAGTATAACAGCAGTATAAAGTAGTATAACAGCAGTATAAAGTACTATAAACAGTAGTATAAACATCAATAAAATTACAACAGATCTAGATAACTCATAACAGCAGTCTAACAGCACTATAAACTATTAAACATCAGTATAAAATTATAAATTAAAGTTAAAATCAAAGTTTCAAATAGTCAAACTTCAAAATACAACAATTTATGCCTCATTCCGGCTATCAATATCAAAAGAACTATCTGTGTCACTGTCACTCTTTGGCTGAAGTGGAACATCCAATGGAAGCCCGACCATTCTTGGTTGCACCTCCTCCTCGTCAATCTGCCTAACATCTTCAGGATCAACATCCCAATGTGCTGTTGGAGTCTGTTGATACTCAGTAGTTTGTCGATCCTGAAGTCTCAAGGCACTATGAACTGCAACTAGTTTTTCTGCTCTTCTCGAGGTAAGCATGTTCCTCTTGATCGAGTGGATGAATCCATAGGTGGACCAATTCCTTTCTGTAGCAGAGAAACTAGCAATCTATGAGAGTAAACAAATAGCAAGTTGTTTCAGCTCTGGTGTGTCCTTCCCATGAAATTTCCACCATCCAATGGGGTTTTTTTGTGCAATAGTGGCCTTATCCATCTTAGCCTCTGGTTTGTTGAATGTAGGACCCTAAAGATCGGAAAACTGAAACCATTGCTTTTGAAGCATGGTTGCCTCCTTAGTGCTATACATCTTACAAAGGGCTGCCATAAGCCCCTCCATTACCTCATCATCCTCAGAAGGAAGCATTCGGCCAGGTCCAGGTGCATACCACTTCGGATTAAGAGCATAGGCAACCATATGAAGAGGGGTGTTCATTGTGTTCCACCTCTTTGTGACAATAGGCCTGATATGCTGCTCATAGAATTGTAATTGAGGATCCTTGTCACGAATTGCTTGCTTCATTTGATCAAGCATGCTATCAAAAGTCTCATAAATCTCTCCAAGGCTAGGAGAGTCTGTATCTGCATCCCTGATCACCCCCACAATAGGTTATATGATAGAGCAAATATATCTGCAAACAACATTTAAAAATTGTAAGACATTAACAATTTAACACTAGACTCTAGTAAATTAGTAATACTAATAATTTAAAGAAAAAACAAAGTAGAAAGTTAGAAACATATTAAGTAAAAAATTCTTACTTGATATTGGACACCAAGACTCACTAAGCACCTTGTCTCTCACCTTCTTTCCTTGTTCTGTATTTGATGGAGCCCACTTTTTCCACTCACGACAAACCACCATGGATTGTAGAGCATCCTGCACCTCCAGCATCCTCTCCAGTAAAATAAAATAGCTAGCATATCTAGTCTCAACTGGTTTGAGGAATTCTTTCTTTGAATAGGATCGGAATAATGCAAGTGAAGTTTGATGGTTGCATACAAACATTTGTATTTCTCTAGCTTCGACCACTGCTGTTTTCACCTATTCTATTTCACCAATGTCTTTCAAAGCATTATTCAAAGCATGTACACAACATGGAGTCCAAAAAATATGTTTGTAAGCACTCTCAACCATCAATCTAGCCAACTTACAAATACGAGCTGAATATGTCACAACTTGCACAACATTAGATGACCCAACCTCCTCTATGGCCTCCTTCAAAAGACCAAACTAGTAATCAACATCCTTACGTTTCCCAGAGCAATCAATGGATCTAAGAAAGTATGAACCAACAGGACATGTAACAATAATATTAATAAATGGTTGATGTCGAATATTAGTCCACCCATCCATCGTAATGGAACAACTAGTCCTAATCCATGTTTGTCTCATTTCCTCCATTGTTATGTTGACCTTTGAATATTGTTTGTCAAGGAGGGAGGTATGCAATCTATGTTCTCCAAGAGGAGCATAAGAGGATCCAACTGCTATTGCATCTTTCAACATGGTTTTGAAATAAGGAGACCTTGCCAAATGAAAAGGGATGGCATGGGCATAAAATTTTTTTGCCACTGAATCATCAGCTTGCTCACGCTTTTGCAAATTCATCGTCCCTATCATTGTATTTTTTTCAGCTGTGCTTGTAGTAAAAGTGGCCTTCTTCTTCCCTCTATCACAATGCTCTCCAACTGATACATTGGAATGCTCTCCACCTGATTGCAATTGCATTGTTCTAGATGAACGCTTCCTACTCTTAGTAGTAGTAGCTGCATGTTTTTCCTCACTCTCCCCTACCAACTTGAACATTTCAACCTGTTCTTCCAATGTTATAGTTTCACAAACTCTAACCCCATGGCCAGGCTCACCCAATAAATGATGTTCAACCTTGCTATAACTCCCATGATAACCAGTCTTGCAAACATGACACAACCAATGCCTTTTGCCCCCTGAATTTTTAGCCTTGTTAGTGGTCAAATTGGTGGCAAATTGAAGCAAGGGTTTTTGGGGTTGAAAGGATCTTTTGCATGAATCTAAAGAGAGGATGAAGGGCATGCAAAAGGGACTTTTTGAGCTGCACTTCCAAGAAAACTTGTAGTGTTTTGATTTTGAGAATCCACTGTGTTTACTTCAACCTCTTCTTCACTCCCCACCTCATGCACATTTTCATTTTCCTCACTGCTACTCATTTTTCAATTTTTTGTGTATGACTTTGAGTTTGAAAGGTTTTGAATCTTTGATTGTTTGAAGTTTGTAGTTTGAGAACAATGAACAAACTAAAATAAAAAAAAATTAAACTAATTACAGACACAAACAAACAAAAAAAATCAGAAAAACAAAAAAAACACTCAAAAGAGACATACCAGTTGATAATTGCAGTTCAAGATGAAGAGGTGTGTAGCATTGCAAAGAAATGAGTCTTCAACCTGCAAAAATCACTTCCAAAACGTTGCAATGGCAAGAGCTAAGTGCCAGTGCAGTGCAACAAGTCCTTTCCAACGGCGGCAGTTTTCCTGAGTTTTTTGATTTGGAATGGTAAAATGTCTTTGAAGCTTTGTTTTAGGGTGTGGGATGGTTTGTGGGACCCCCACACCCCTTTCCCAACCAATAGAATTAAAGGAAATCTAAGTTTTTTTTTTAAAAATCGCATCTTTATTTTTCTTGTCACGCGGCGATGTCTGGCCATCCCTGGGATGGTTGAGGGACGTTTGAGACGTCCCCAACCGCCTTAGGGACGGCCAGACGACCTTTTTTTTGGGGGGGGGGGGGGGGTTGTTTCCTATAAAGGGGATGCGTCCTGCATTTTCAATTTTTTTGGGGATGCCACGGAGACGTCCCCTGGCATGTCCCCGTCTCGGAAACGCCACTGGGGACGGGGATGTGCCGGTTAGGGCCGGGGACGCGTCCCCGTGTGCCCCTACTCTGAATCCATTTTTTTTGCCTTTCCTCTTAAGGACCTAACAAAAAATCTCATCCACATGTCTTCATCTTCAAACTGAAATTCTTCTATGAAATCTGAAAAATCATCAACATGTATGTCCCCTTCCCAAATGTCTTGCCCATTAAAGATAGGCATTTGATTGTAGACCTTGGTTGGCATGTTTTGCATTTTGTAGCCAACCCAAGAAAGGTCTAGTTGTTTATAAATGGTGTCCACGGGAGTGACAGGGGATCGAGCAACTCAATTTTTAGGGGTAGTAGGGCAAGCATCAGATTGCACCCTAGACTCTAGCAGCCTAATATATGGTTTTCAATTTCTATTTCTTGCTGCAACATGGACTCCAACAACTGAATTTGTTTTTTTTATTCATACTGCTGCTTAGCAAGTTTATCTTTACTTTGCATGGGTGCATATAAGTTTGGGCTTGTATAAGATGCAGAGCCGTGACTTAAAACAAGCATCACTAGAATAGTCATAGGCATCAATTCCAATATAATTTCTAGGGTTTGAAACATAGAGGATGTATATGAAGGAGCACCCCTAGAATAAATGTATCCATATCTAGAAGCCATGACTAAAACATTCTACCATGCAAGGCAAAAAAATCATGTGTACCTTCAATATTTGACCACTACATACTTGAGATACGTTCTTGAATCACCAACAACAAACACACTGCAACAACAACAAACTTCCTTCCCTGACAACAGAGTCGCCACCTCTTCCAAAGAGAAATTCCTTGAAGCACAATTGATCTTCAAGGCCATAAACTGATTCTAGGTCCAGCTCACCGACAGAGTCCTCAAATTTTTGAACCCTCTAATCTCTTCCCCGACAATGATGCCAATTTTTTGGGTCCCAAAACCGCAAGTCCAAGATTCTAGAGCATGCTCATAACTTCAAGGCCAGGGGGTGTCATCAAGAATGTAGAACATGGGCTCATCCTCAAATCGAGGATGGTTAAGGCCAACTGATGAGAGTGGGTATGCTCTCCTACACTTTGGGCTCAACTAGACCCAGGGGGCTATTCCTAGAGGGTATCAAATGAAGCACAAACAAATAATCACAACCATACCCAATGTACATGTGACCCCTATAAGTGTCACTAGATCAAAACAAACTGGTTGCATAAGACCTCTTATAAAATTGATCATTGCACCTTGCACATGCACCCATAGATGACAACAACATAATATTCTCATAAGATGAATCCACTAAACATTTCATACACAACAAGGTGTAGGCATGCTAGAATATGATTCACGAATGATGTGAACACTTTTGGATTGCTTAGAATGATTCCTTGGTTATAACAATAAACCATGAACATGTGAAGCCTGGAAACTAACCCTAACTTAATCCTACAACTAATAGGATAGAGGGTTAATAAAGGGAGTGCTGGCCCTTCACCAATCTAGACCGGTGCCTACTCCATTGGGCAACAGAGTCATGAACAACAAAGAGGAAGGAGATGCATCTAACAAAACATCCATAGAACTAGATATGCATTTACATACAAACCAAAGATTACGTCTCATACAATAGACATACTTAATGATCCATAACATAATCGCAATAATCCATTTGCAACAAAGGAAATACCAATACAAAGGTTTTGTATTGCATTAGAAGTTGTCACTTTCATCTAACCTCGGTTACAATCACACTAGCAAATGTGGTGAAGGAAAATACATGATTGCAATTACATATTCCCCTGAATTACTACAAAACACCATGGAAACATACCATTACATGAAATGTGCGTTGAGAATCCTTCCTACATTTTATTAGATGCATTCCCTCATTTGCATGCTAGACCAACTTCATTTGATGCCCTAGAACCACCATGAGTAGATGCAGATCCAAAAATTGGTTAGGCGACCAACCTGTCAAATGAGATGAAAACTTGTATTTATAGTATGAAAATCCATGTCCTAGGTTGTTGGAGAAGTTTCCTGCTTGAAATGAGATGTTGCAAAAGTCAAAACAAGCATTCATGGCGATCTTGGGAGTTGTTGAGACGTCTCGTCGTGCTTCTGGGCGTTACAGTGCACTCTGCCGGGGTTTTGAGTTTATGGGGGACACGCGGACTTGCAGACATTAGAAAGGGGCAAGATGGGAATTGGGGTCCAGGAGGGATCGAGGACGCGGGAATAGGGGACATGGGGAAGACCAAGATCCGGGGTTCGGGAGGGACACGGGACCGGGAAGAAGAACGACAGAAATCTAGGGTCCGGGAGAACTTGGGGATCAGGAACTAGAGTGGCTGAGGGATGGTAATGGGATTGGGTTTGGGATCGGGAATGAGAAGTGGACAGGGATTGGGGACTAGGAATTAGGGAAGACTTGGAACCTTGGAAGCTAGGAATAATGAATGGCGGGAACCGGGATCCAAGAAGAATCAAGGACCAGGGATGGGGAGCGCGGAGAAGGGCGGGATCTGGGAAGGATTGGGGATCGAGAACTGGGGTTTTGAGGGAACTTGGAACTCCGGGACCAAAGGATGAATGGAGCGAGAAGTTGGGGATTTGGGGAACTGAGGAACTCATGGATCTTGGAACTAGGTGCAAAGGTTCCAAGAACCCTCGGGTTCCTGAAAACTCGAAAAGGCAGAGGAAGGCGGGGAATGTGAATTTTTCAGGGTTTTGGGGAACACAGGGACATAAGGACAAGGTTCCAAGGAAAACCTGAAAACGCAAAAAGGTGAAGGGGAAATTGGGGAACGCGGGGTTCCGAGGAAACTGGGAACTCTGGGACCAAGAGGAAAGCATGGGGAACCCAAGGACATAAGGACAAGGTTCCAAGGTCCCAAGGACCCCCAGGAAGCCGAAAACCCACAAGGCACCAAAACACCACGAAAAAACCCCCCACTTAGAAATTTTCAGGGTTGCATGCCGACGTCATCAACACCACCACAGGAAGCCGTAAGAGCATGCCACTGGGGTTCGGGTTCGGAAGGAGCCAGGGACCAAAGGACGAAAAGTCCATGGGTGGGGAAAATTCCCGAGCCCAAAACATTCCTCTGTCCCTGCAAAAATTGAAAATCGGGAGGGGCAAAAATGCAAAAGAAACCCCCCATACTTGGAATTTTCTTGGATTTTTGATCATGTCAGCATATGAAGGGCATGTGGGGAGGCCAAAGAACAACACCCGGGTGAAAATATTACAAATGTATAACTCGTTGAAGGCTTCTTTGATCTGATATCAGTGATGGGCTATACATGACAATTGCAACAGGGGGCACCAAACTTGGGACTTTTTTGGGAAATTTGGACACAATGAATTTGGGTCCCAACACACTATCATTCTTATCATGACTTATATAGAAAGTTAGAAACCCCTCATATAGAAGTCCTCTGGCTTGACTTTTCCTAGCACCAAGAAAATCAAATAAGCATCCAATTGCAGAATTTGGAAGTCACCCGGAATTTCAGGTATCCATCCATGCTTGTACACATGCTATTACACCAATGCAATCCGTTATATTCTGATATCCATCCCAAGGTTGCCCACACAACAAAGGGGAATGACCTAGTCATTGTTTGAACCCCTGTTGTCCACCGAACTAGTGACTATTACACTTTCGTGGAGCAATTTCTCATGCCCACCCTTTCTCTCCTTGTGAACGAGGAAATGCCTAGGCTAAACAAGGCCTGCATGACTACTTTGAGGTCACTCCACAAGGGAGATTGGTTCTTCGGTGTTGACCACACCGTTACTAGAGTCTACAAATTCAGTGGATCTGTCTACAAGTTGTCAAGACTTTGCCCTTCAAGGATTTTTGTATTGGAATGCTTGAGGTAGGTGGATACAATTGACATGTAGTTTGGCAACAAAAGAGACAGAGCTGCATCCTACACCCTTCTGCAGACATGCGGTGACATCACTACCACAAAGCGGAAGACTGCCACATGTAATGTCCCCTTGTCACAAGCCAAAATTTCTCTACCTTGTTCACAAATTTCAACTTGCAAAAAGAGAACATTAGTACATTTTTGCATTTAAAGCCACATATAATTTACATAATCACGTTGCCTTATCCTTTCTATGATCAAATGTCAACTCATAACTTTAGTTCATCATTGATTACTACCAATACATTACTATCATCAATCTATGATTACTTTCAATGCATATTACTATTGCTAATCTTATGATTACTTCAATGCACATTATCTTTCATTCTTACTTCACAAGTTAATCTTATGATCACTATTCATATGCCTTGCATATCATTAATATTTCACATGTTACTTTCATGATCATCATCAATATGCCTTGCATATTCTTATCATGACATTTCACATGATCTATGATCTTCATCAATACAAATTGCAATCTACTTGGCTATATGTCATTTGTTAACAACCTATGGGAGATTAGAGGAGAGTTACCGTTATCCACCATGGGGCTCTAATGTCTCTATCCTTAGACTCAATGCGGTATCCTTAATACCTTAGAGTCAAGGCCTCTATGAGACTCCTTTGTACTCTTATGATGCCTCACATCAAATAACCAAGGCCTATACATCACTATCCTTGCACTATGGGTTATCTTATACCTCATGTGACAAGGCCTCTATGTGATACACGTCCTTTGCACTATGGGTACCTTATACCTCATGTGACAAGGCCTCTATGTGATACACATCCTTTGCACTATGGGTACCTTATACCTCATGTGACAAAGGCCTCTATAATACCCATGAGTGGCCTCTTGGTACTTTTCCTTTCATCTTTTATATGAGGTTAACAAATCACATAATATTATGCATAATCGTTTACAAGTTATATCATTTGAATTATTGCATACTAGATACTGTTGATAACTGAGAGGGGGGGGGGTGAATCAGTTATCCAAATTATTTTTTCTTTCTAAACTTTCTTATTAATTAATGCAGCATTAATTCAAACAAGCAAACATAACCATGAGATGGAGATACACATGACACAATATTTTTGACGTGGAAACCCTATTAAGGGAAAAAACCACGGGGTGATTAACCCAAAGATTATTCTCTGTTAGAAGAACAAGGAATTACAAAATGACACTTGCCAATTAGGGCTCACTGCCCGAGCACACTGCTCACAAAGGAGGCACACTGCCTACAAGGAGACACACTGTCTACAAAAGAATGTTATACAATACTTGAACTGATTGGAAGCATCCACATATGCTGGAATTCAGTTCCGGTTAAGCTCAGTACACTGATCTGCTGCACTTCATCTTTCCTCTTCTCTTATGCTGCTTTTCTTTCACATACTGGACCTTCCTTACTGCTTCTGCTCTGCTCTGCTTTTATTCGCATATCACATATCACCACACCACTTCTCACAACTAAATCCATCTTATATATATATCCGCACAAGTGATTTCATTATCTTTCTAGTCGGCACCCGGAACAGTCAATCTTCTCACAAACTCTGTCTTGTCGGTTGAATCCTTACACATCAAGTAATGCGGATCAAGCATATACTTGTAGAAATCATTAATCATGTCGGCCAAACATAATTCATGTCTTCATAACCTTTACCACCATCAGAAACACATCCGGAAAGTAGTCTGATGTTCTGTCAGTCAGTTCTTCCTCTGTTCACACTGTCACTCAGGAATCCGGTACTCAACTATTCATATCTTTTTCCTTGTCCATCACCGGAGGCCAAATCCTTGGAATCTATCACTCAAGGTAGTACTCTTTACTTCCCCAAATCCGCACTTCACCAAGATACTTTCTCTGAGAGATCCGGACCTGTCTGTTGGACCTTGCCACAAGCTCTGTTCTTGTTTACTGGACCTCAACAATCTTCATTCTGACTTCCGGTAGAGACACACCATGTCCTGCGGATGTGTGGGATGAACTTTGTTGCCATCAATGACAACAATCATGAATCCATATAGTGTCTCTTGCCAACAATCTCCCCCTTTGGCATTGATGGCAACACTTAGTGAAAAATGACTAAGTGTTTACACTATGCTCCCCCTGGCTGATGCTCTGTCTTTATATACATTTTCCGGAGCTCCCCCTTAGTTGGATTCCTCATTTTTCACTGTTCCTCACTCCCCCTTTGACATCAATGGCAAAGGGTAGGGTCCGCACACCAAAATTTTCAAAAATTTTACTATACTTAGCCGCATAAGTATATATATACAAGTTGTACTTACATATACTTAAGTATGTCTGCAAAAGTGTTCTTCAACTGTACAACTTCTGTCGCCCAACTCTGCTTCATCCTGTCCAAAATTGAGATATGCCCACTCAACAGGAATGCAAACGCATCTGCCCTTTTTAGATCTGTCGGATCATTGGTCTGGGCTGTAATTTGGGCTTCTGTTATAGCCTCATGCATGGCCTCTAGCTTAGGGACAATTAACCCCCTGAGCTCACTTAACCTGCTTATTCTATTTTTCCTTTCCTTCTCCAATTTCTTGATTTCACTCAAGACTGCAATAGTCTGACATTCTTGATTTGTTATAGAGGAAGAAAGAGGATCAAAACTTTGAGACAAGCTTAGTAGTTTGTCCTTTTGCTCTTTTATTTTCTTCTCAATCTCCACTGTTACCTTGGACTAGGAGATACAAAATTTGTATATTTCACCGCCATCCTCAAGAATATTTTCTAAGCTTTTTATCCCAATGTTCATGTTTCTCCTATCATTAATGATCAAACCCTGTACCTCGGAGAACTTTTTATCCAAAAACTCCTTCCGGACCTTTTCTTCAGCTGATTTTTCTAGAGAATCAAAATGTGTACTAACACTGTTGACTAAGGTTTTGAGATTACCGGAAGAGGAGGCTGTGGGATCCTTCTGAAAAGATGGCATGATCTTTTCCAGCACTCCGGATGCTACCTCCATAAGCTCACAGTCTTCCATGTGAGATTTCAGTAGTTTCTCTTTGACTTTCTCATTTGCAAATGAGGCCATTTTCATTGTTTGCACCGGTGACAAAGAGTCAAATTAATGGTCCTTTTAGTAGGTCCGGTTCATCAATTTCTATAGTGGCTTTTGTCAAGAATTCTTGAACAGTTTGTGCAGTGTCTCTTGCCGGAGACAGATGTTTCTTCTCTTCTGCAATCTTGGAGCTGTCCTTTTGAGTTTTCTCTCCTTCTGCAAGCTTAGCACTGTCATCTTCTTTTTCTTTTACCTCTGCTTCTTTCTCTTGTGATTTTTCTTCTCCTTTAGATCCGGAGACTGTAGGGGAAACCGGAGGAGAAATGTGTAATGTCCCTCTTTCTAGAGGAAACATTTAAACCTAAATTTGTATTCAAAGTGCTTCTCAAGGAGACATTAGAAATATTATAGATTAATAATTTTTCGATGAATAGATCAAATAAGATCAATGATAATGTATTCACATCATTCCAAGGATTATTTATTTCCTAATTGTTACTTGCTATTGATAACTATTCTATAATACGTTCCATAATTCAATCATGCATATTTTCCTTATTACTCTTCCTCATAGAACTAGGCTTTACATGTATAGGGCGCGCTGAAACCATCTCTTGACCCAGCCTACGGGAACTATGTCCCAGCCTACGGGCTTATCTCTTGACCCAGCCTACGGAAGACTTTGTCCCAGCCTACGGGCCTTCTTACGGATGGGATTACTCCGCCTCTCCCCACAAGACCTAACATTCCTTTAAGGATGAAGTAATAGAGAAATATAGAAATAATAATCTAAGTTCATCTTCCCATATCATCTTCCTTCTATTCCTTAACCATGGATGGGGAAATTATATGTCTAGGGCGCGTTGAACCCTCTCCAATGCGATTGGGAATGGAATTACTCCGCCTCTCCCTAGCATCCTTGTCTAGGGCGCGTTAAACCCTCTCCAATCCATCGTGATGGAATTACCCCGCCTTTACCTAACAAGACCGCCTCTCCTATGGTTATGGGAAATAGAAGTGATGAGATGAACATACCATTACTGTATCTTTAATTGATTTCATAAATATCATAATTGTTCTTATTGGCATTTAACACAAGATGCCTTATATTAATATTGATCATATATCATTACATTTATTCATTATATTAGTTTCTGTGCATTCATAGATTTGTCTAAGTTAAGTGCATTTATTTATAGTTAACATCATAATTATACCAATTAACTTGACAGTCCATTTATATTCATATTATTCTTCTACAACATTTATATTGCCTAACCTATTAATAAGGAAAGTGCACGTGCCTCTTTATGCTACTTGTCTTGTTGAATCTGCTCACTGGATTCTATTCTCTTTTGCCTATTCTTTAATATTTATATATTATAATATTTGTTATAATATTAATAATATCTCTATATTGTATTATTATATATGTTATTAATATTATTGTATATATATATATATATATTTATTTATGTATATATATTTACACACATATATATAGATATATTACATCTTAATAATTAAATATATTAAAATACTTACCTGCTGTTCAGACGATCTGCAGGTACCTTTTGGATGCAGTAGATATTTATTCTCCTCGTTCCTTTTTCTATTCATTTTCCTTCTTTTGTTAGATGGGCCCATTAATATTTATAAGTTTGAAGGGGTGCAATTCACCACCCGTCACCACCCTTAATAAATAAATATTATTAAACTTTGATACTCGATATTTGTTTGTATTAGTTAAGAGCTCCTTATTATGAGATCGGCATCTTCTCAACAGCCCGATTCCATATATGAATGCCCTTATATTATGCAATGAATAAATATATATTTACTATTATATATTATTATTATTATTATTATATTTATTTTTACTTGAATAATTCCTCCCTATATATATTTATGATATCTTTTCTAGTTATGACTCAGAAATATATATAAATATAATGCGGATCTAAATATATTTATTTATGGGATATTATTTATTTATTGCCCATCTTCTTTTCTTTATTTATTTCCCTTTGGATATTTATTATGCCTGGTGGTAAAAGACATACTTACCCTTTCACAATTTTTATTACTTTATGTTATTCCCTTCTGTGGTAACCATACGTAACTCCCTTAACATATAGTTTATTTATATTATTTGTATTTATGTTATATCATTATAATAAATGATATATTATTTATTTTGTATTATTTATATTATATCATTTATATCATAGTAAATGATATATGATTTATATTATATTATTTATATTTTATATTATAATACAAGATAAATATAAGAATATTTATATTTATATTATTAGATATATTTATAATATATTATTATTGTTTATGTGTTATTTATAAATATAATAATAATATATCTTTTAATTGTTTTAAATAAATATTATTTAAATATATTCAATTTATAATATCATTCATATCTTTGATTTGAATGAATAATACATAATGCAGGGACATGACAAAATGTTAGTCTGTTCGGGGCCCACCTCTTCTGACATTTTCTCAGGAGTTTCTTCTGCAACATTTGTAGTGGAGGGATCAGTACTCAAGTCCTCTATAATAGGAAGATTAAATCTTTTGAAGGCCTTCCGAAGGATCTCTTCTGTGTCCTTGGCTACTTTGTCAGTTTCACCAAGCATAAGTTGATTCATCCTTGCTTTGCTTCTGAACTCATCCTTACAATCTTTGAATATCATATTCATTGTCTTGGGGTCGATTGAAGGATATAGATGGATTGCTATTTGTTCCCGGATTTCTAGGTCTTTAGCTTGGGCAGTGTTCTTTCTTGATTCTAGTTCCTTCTCCAAGCTTTTAGGGATCAGAGATATAATTTCAATAAATGCTTTGTTGTAAATATTTAGATACCTGACTGTGGCCTCTTGCAATATCTTCTGATCTGCTTCACCATAATCATCATAAAACTCAACCATTGGCTGAAGATTTCCGTCCACTGTGACTGATTTGATTATGTCGTCAATGTGAAGAGTGGGTTTTTCAACATATTCCTCTGCCTTTTCTTCTTCCTTCTGTCCAGTAGAGGGTTGACCGGATGTTTTCTTCTTTTTCTTCATTTTCCTGACTTCTTCATCAGATTCAGTTTCCTCTTCATCTCTTTGACTTGTATAAACCCTTGTGGCTTTTATCTTTGACCTTTTCTCTCCTTTGCCGGATGCTTGGACTTCCGGTTTTGAGTTTTTAGCAGCGACAGGTGCTGGTCTCTTTGAAGATCTGGTCCGGGTGGAAGTTTCTACCGGAGCACTTTTCTTGCTTCCTTTTTCTGCCTCTTTCTTCTTTTCATTAGCTTTTTGTCTCTTTTCCCGGTTGGCATCAAGTGCCTCCTTTGAGATCCCAAGGCCTTGTGCAATATGTTCTACTTCTTTTCTCACCTTCCTTTTCATCTCTGGTTCTCTGAGTTCCACATAGATCTTTACACTCAGCTCCTCAAAGGTTCCAAACCTTTCTGCCTTTGGATCTTTAGGTTGACTCAGCATGTGTTGAATATGCAGCTCCACAATCTGTTTATCCACTTCATATCCCATGGGCATGATCCAGACTGTCCTTGGTTCTACTGCCTCCATTAGGCACTGATCAGTCTCTACCATAAAGCAGACTGTGTCTTTGTATTTCTCAACAAGGGACTGGGGAATCCTTTCTCTTGTTTGCATCATGTTCTGAAAGTTCTTAAAGTATGCCCACAGAGCTGTATTTTGTGCTTGGTTATCACCAAGTCCATGCAGATAATCTCTGATTTGGATAGCTACTGGCCTATCACTCTCCCATACCCAGCCATTAGATTCGGGAAGCTCATTCATAAAGTAGAAGAATAAGCACAAAATTAATCCACCATACTTGAATGAATTCTTTTTATCTTTCTTGATTTTCTGCAGATTCTCTAAGAGTTGGTTCAGGAGAAGCTGATAGAGATCATAGTCTGCATCTTTTCTTAACATTTCATAAGCTGTATAGATTGCGGTTCTAGGTACAGAATTTTCTCTGCTAGAATGATATATCTTATATCCAATGATCATGGAGGCAAACTTGACATCCGGATCAGTGATGTCATCTATTGTCATTGCTCTTTTGTCAAACTTAGATCCGGTAGCCTCACTCACAGTTTGGTTTTTTACAGATTTTAGAATAGGAATCCCACCGGATGAGTGTAATCCGATAACTGCCCTGATGGCATCCTTAGTGATCTTGAATGGTCCATTCAACCACATGAAGTTGTCATGTATTCTGCTCAGAATGTACCTAACCCATTCATCCTCCGTAAAACAGGGGAAATGTATGTATTGTGCAAAGTGCTTGTTCCGGAGGCCTATGTATTGGGGTTTGAGCTCAAATGAATCATCTAACAGTTGTTTGTGATAGATATCTCTCAGTTTGAATTCCCCAAACTCTTCAACATTTGCATGTATATAAACCCTAATATCTTCGGTGTGCAACACACCATACGGAACACTGGAAAATGCACCTAGGGGATCTACCTCCAAGGATTTATATGGATGTTTCTTAAATGAGGGCCGAGGTCTATCAGAGATCTTTACTATATTCGGAGTAGCCATCATCAAACGATCTTACCGAAGGATATCAAGAACGATAAATACCTTTTACGCAGGTTAGGGCACACGAAGAAATCCGAATAGCTCTGTATGAAGAGTTGCCTTGATCTTTTGGGAGAAGTTGTTTGTAGAGCTCCTTTTCTTTCTTCTTCGCATGTGAGTGTACAAGTGTGTAAATGACAGACAAATGAACTCTTTTATTCCAAGAAGCCCTAATTTTCGCCTTGCAATAAATGCGCAACCTAATTCATTCCGGTTTGCCTGGTTTTCCTTGTTCAAGGAGGAAGAAACTCATCCGGATCATTATGATTCCCTTGTGATCGATGTTAGTGATGAATCATCATATCCACTTGTCCTTCTGATCATCTTATGTATCTGCAGATCAAGCTGTATCAATTTGGATTCATACTGGGCCAATCTTGTGAGAAACTTGTTTTACCGGAAGACTTGCTTAACCGGACCAATTCTGAAGGAATTGAACTTTTTAAATTTTCTTGCGGATCTCTTAGATCTTTACCTGACCTTCTTTACATGTTTCTCTAGAAACCCTTTGATCCGCAGCTTCTCATGTGCCAATTTTAGGCACCACTTAACTGGCTGGGGGAACAAGGTTTTCTTTGTGTCTCCCCCTGAGCCAGAGCTCACCTTTTAGTTTCCGGAAGGAATATCAGCACCAGAGTTTGGTGCGGATCCAACCTCTACATTCTCTGAACTTTTCTTTACCCAAATCTTGTTCATCTCATTCCTAACTTCATCCACATTCACCTTTTGTTTACCCTTATCTTGATTCTGATTACGATATACCGGACCTCTTTTCTCCTGATTCTTGCTTCTACAGAATTTTGCAATATGACCGGATCTATTGCAGATTTGGCAAACAACATTTCCTTGTATATTTGATTGACTTCCTCTTGATCTGCATTGATTAGCCATATGACCTATTCTATTGCATGTAAAGCATCTACCATTGAATGATTTGTTCATTTGCATATTTCTGCATTCATGAGATTTGTGACCATACCTTTTGCAGTTAAAACATTGTCCGGAGAAGAGTGAATTTGTCTGATTCATTCTCTTTCTGCACTGATTAGCTTTGTGACCATAGTGATTGCCGCTGTGGCAGTATCCATTGAAGGATGGATATCTTTGAGCATTGGGCTGTCTTATCGGAGGTCTTCTAGGCCTGTTCCTTGGATTTTCTGATCCAAAATTCTTCTGACTGGATCCGGAGCTTTCTCCTTTCTCATATCCCAAACCACACTTGTCATCTACCTTCTTTTGACTTTCAAAAAGAACTTCAAGTTGAGCAGAACTTATCTTGAATTTCTCTTTATATTCATTTGCTATTTGAAGATCCCTTTTGAGAGAGACAATTTGATCCTCAAGTTTTTCTTCATTATCTTTAGCATCTTCAAGATCAGATTCAAGATGTCTGATAATTCTATCCATCTGGTGGCAATCTTCTGATTTCTCCTTGAGGGATTGTCTTAGATTATCTTCAGTTTTTCTTTTCTCTTCAACTTCTTGGGTAAACTTTATAACTCCTGATTCCATTTCATGTCTTACCATAATGATTTCTTTTGATAACTTTTCACATAACTTGGTTTTCTCAGTCAGCTCTTCATTTGCATTACTTTCTTCACCTTGTCTTGCCAATTGCTGAAGCAGCTCCTTTCTCTTTTTCATAGAGAGACTTAATTTGTCTTTTAGTTCTCTCATGAAATCATCAGCCTGTTTGAGTCTTTCCTTTAATTCATTGACTTCAGAGTTTGACTGTTCAAGATCCTCAAGGGCAGTCTTGAGTTGCTCCCTTAAACCATATGCATCCATTTGGACTCCCAGATCTTCCTCAAGCTGTTAGGCTCTGTTGGGAGGAACTTAGCTCTGATACCAATTGTTGATAACTGAGAGGGGGGGGGGTGAATCAGTTATCCAAATTATTTCTTCTTTCTAAACTTTCTTATTAATCAATGCAGCATTAATTCAAACAAGCAAGCATAACCATGAAATGGAGATACACATGACACAATATTTTTGACGTGGAAACCCTGTTAAGGGAAAAAACCACGGGGTGATTAACCCAAAGATTATTCTCTGTTATAAGAATAAGGAATTACAAAATGACACTTGCCAATTAGGGCTCACTGCCCAAGCACACTGCTCACAAAGGAGGCACACTGCCTACAAGGAGACACAGTGTCTACAAAAGAATGTTGTACAATACTTGAACTGATTGGAAGCATCCACATATGCTGGAATTCAGTTCCGGTTAGGCTCAGTACACTGATCTGTTGCACTTCATCTTTCCTCCTCTTATGCTGCTTTCCTTTCACATACCGGACCTTCTTTACTGCTTTTGCTCTGCTCTGCTTTTATTCGCATATCATATATCACCACACCACTTCTCACAACTAAATCCATCCTATATATATCCGCACAAGTGATTTCATTATCTTTCTAGTCGGCACCCGGAACAGTCAATCTTCTCACAAACTCTGTCTTGTCGGCTGAATCCTTGCACATCAAGTAATGCGGATCAAGCATATACTTGTAGAAATCATTAATCATGTCGGCCAAACAT
Organism: Cunninghamia lanceolata; assembly: GCA_027924645.1. Taxonomy (NCBI): domain Eukaryota; kingdom Viridiplantae; phylum Streptophyta; class Pinopsida; order Cupressales; family Cupressaceae; genus Cunninghamia; species Cunninghamia lanceolata. The sequence goes on from BSBN01000320.1 coordinate 12,106,760, forward strand.
AATTCATGTCTTCATAACCTTTACCACCATCAGAAACACATCCGAAAAGTAGTCTGATGTTCTGTCAGTCAGTTCTTCCTCTGTTCACACTGTCACTCAGGAATCCGGTACTCAACTATTCATATCTTTTTCCTTGTCCATCACTGGAGGCTAAATCCTTGGAATCTATCACTCAAGGTAGTACTCTTTACTTCCCCAAATCCGCACTTCACCAAGATACTTTCTCTGAGAGATCCGGACCTGTCTGTCGGACCTTGCCACAAGCTCTGTTCTTGTTTACCGGACCTCAACAATCTTCATTCTGACTTCCGGTAGAGACACACCATGTCCTGCGGATGTGTGGGATGAACTTTGTTGCCATCAATGACAACAATCATGAATCCATATAGTGTCTCTTGCCAACAGATACATTATAAAAGATCATTCTATATGATTGTCTACATGTTCATTATTCATGATGACTATGTATACATCTTATCATCATGAATAATGGAATGTTTACATCATATTGCTAAGAATGACTGTTCATAAACTAGAGTTATCATAATCGATATATTCATGAGTACATGCATATGACTGTCATAAATAAAACTATTCTTGAATGAATGACAAAGAGCTATAAGTAAATCTGCATACCTAATCATGTTAATTCGATCAGAATTATTGAAAGAAGATTAAGTTAAAGTACTTACCTGTTGTTAGTAATTCTTGGACAGAGCTTTCTGCACGATGTTGATCAGATATAATATGAAGATGTTTACTTGCTGTTGTAAACTGGACTGCAGCCTTGAAAGATATTCTTGTATGAATTAATGATAATGTCACTTGCTTGGATCGATGCTTTTGGAGGATAAGAATTACTTGCTGCTGTTGACGTCTGTACCTTTCAAATATTCTAATGTATTTTTCCTTGTTTTCCAATGATGCCTTTGGTTGTCTTAGACTCCTCCTTTTATGGCCTTGGGGAGTCATCGGGTGGAGACTCTTGGCCATCGTGCCTTTTCATTAATTAATTTAGAATTGCATTCATCCATTATGAGGATTGGCGGTCTTTGCTAGTCTTATTCGATCCACATTAAATTGGTTTGTATTGCCTTTAAATATGGTTTTGTCCTTTAGTGCCAAGTCATAATCAATTTGTCTTATTTGATTTTGTCTTATTCTAGTTTGTCTTTTCCTCTTGCCATGAAATTTGGCTAAGTTATGAAATTGAACATGAAGAGAGTTTGTTATCATAAACATATGAAATCTTCAAGATCATACTGAGCCATTATAAACTAGTTTTCTTTCCAATCTTTAATTGGTAAACTTCGAGCTATTATGGGCTGGAATTGAGGGATATGACAGGCCTCCCTCCTTAAGATTGCTTGTCCTCAAGCAATTTGTGTGCTTGGGAGTCTAAGTCTTCTAATCTTTCCCATGTAGCATCATCATTTGGCAGGGTCTTCCACTTAATAAGATGTTCTATACTTCCCTAATGTCTCTTTGAAGGATATACTGATTTTTCCTAGGTCTCAGGATGGATAAACCATCCCTCCCTAGTCTCTATGTGGCGCATGCCATTCATATAGAGTTCGCCATTTGTTCTTACCTTATGTGGCACATGCCATTCATATAAGGTACCTTTGATCTAACGTGATCGCCTCGGACTCATGTGGCGCATGCCATTCATATGAAGTCCGCCATTTGTTCTTACCTTATGTGGCGCATGCCATTCATATAAGATACCTTCGATCTAACGTGGCGCATGCCATTCATGATAGATCGCCTAGGACTCATGTGGCGCATGTCATTCATATGAACTCCATTATTCTCATGATTGCCCTCTCTACATATGCCATGCTAGGAGAGTGAGATTACTAAGGTGTCCTGGTAGCCACTCCCTAAGCCCAGAGGCAGTACCCTTCATACTGAAGGCAGAACCCCTCTGGCCCATGTGGGCTCATTATGTCCCCCCCCCCCGGGTGGCGTACTTAGAAGAGGGCCCTCGCGCTGTTTCCTTTATACTTCTTCTCCATCATAGCAAAGGTATATGTAGAATAGTGTAATCAAAATCACATCATTATTTACTTACAAATATAGGTAACATATTATACTCCCATATGAGTATCCTCTTTCTTATTTGCTATTATGCTTCCCTCGATATTTTTTTCTTTTGGGTGCTTGGTCCTTGAATCAATTTTCTTTCCTTCTTTTACTTGCACTTATTTCATTCTCCTCTTGTATGTCTGGGTTTGGTATGACTTCTATAATCTGTGCTTGAGCTCGTTTTCCACATTTATGCCCCGGTTCCCATACTTCCTTGCATTTGTAACATATCCTTTCCTCTCTTCCACAAATATGCCCTTTCTTCCATTCTTTCTTACAATCAAAACAAAGACCCTTTTTTCTAAGCTCTTCTCGGTCATGGTAAGAAAGACATGGTTTTTCGTGTCTGTCTTCCCTTTTGAAAGGTTTACCCTTTGAAGTAAAGTCTTTGGGAAAACTCTCCTTGTGTAGAGAGGGTTTGCTTTGCTCTAATTGTGTTGCCATTTCCATGGCATCATCAAGTGTAGTGGGTCTAAGTGCCCCCACTAATCCTCTTAGTTTTTCATCCAATCCTTGAACAAATAAGAATGTGAGTCTTTCATTCTCCATTCCGGTAACACGAATAGCTATCTTCTCAAATTCATTGATGTACTCATCTACGGTTCCTTGTTGCCTTACTTGGGTTAAATCCTTGAAGTCTTGTTGCGAGTGTCGTCTCTCAAATTTCTTAATGAACTTCTTAGAGAACTCCGCATAAGATGTGATAGAATCGTGACCTTGGGTATGTTTTCCATTGTGCCACCATTCATATGCTAAGCCTTCCAAATGTAAGATGGCAAATTGGAGTGCATCTTTCTCCATCATAGGGCTAAGTGAGAAATAGTCATTTAGCTTTTGGAGCCATGCATGTGGTGTGATCTTATTTGTCCCATCAAAATTAGGGAGGTTTACCATGTTGGTTTTATGTTTTAAGTCCTTGTTAGGAGGTCTTCTCTCCCTCCTCACCATTTCATTTCTTCTTGAATTGCTATAGTCGTTAAATGACACAACCCTCCTCACTTTCGGTTCCAAGCTTGCATAAGCCCTTGCGATGTCATCCGTGCTTAATGCATTTGTCATGGGTTCTTCCGCTCTTGAGTTTTCTTCTTCCGGAAGGAAAGATGGCATAGGAATCCTTGGATTTGATGAAGTTGGGCTGTTCTTGGCATGATTGGATCCTATGTCTCTCCCATTTGTAAAGTTTGGCTGATCCGTGGTGTTACCCATCTTTTGAAGTGCCTCTAAGAACATTTGAGTTGTTTTTTCACCTTGTTCCATCATGGCCTTGGTGGTGGCTTCCATGAAGGCCCTCATGTCATCCGTGCTTAATGCATTTGTCATGGGTTCTTCCGCTCTTGAGTTTTCTTCTTCCAGAAGGAAAGATGGCATAGGAATCCTTGGATTTGATGAAGTTGGGCTGTTCTTGGCATGATTGGATCCTATGTCTCTCCCATTTGTAGAGTTTGGCTGATCTGTGGTGTTACCCATCTTTTGAAGTGCCTCTAAGAACATTTGAGTTGTTTTTTCACCTTGTTCCATCATGGCCTTGGTGGTGGCTTCCATGAAGGCCCTCATTTCGTTGTTTATTTTCTCTTCTAGAAGTTGTCGGTTCCTTCTAGTGTATGCTTGCATAAAACTATCTCACAGGATGGCAGGAACAATGGCTCTGATACCAATGTAACGCCCCCTTGTCACAAGCCAAAATTTCTCTACCTTGTTCACAAATTTCAACTTGCAAAAAAAGAAAATTAGTACATTTTTGCATTTAAAGCCACATATATAATTTACATAATCACGTTGCCTTATCCTTTCTATGATCAAATGTCAACTCATAACTTTAGTTCATCATTGATTACTATCAATACATTACTATCATCAATCTATGATTACTTTCAATGCATATTACTATTGCTAATCTTATGATTACTTCAATGCACATTATCTTTCATTCTTACTTCATAAGTTAATCTTATGATCACTATTCATATGCCTTGCATATCATTAATATTTCACGTTACTTTCATGATCATCATCAATATGCCTTGCATATTTTTATCATGACATTTCACATGATCTATGATCTTCATCAATACAAATTGCAATCTACTTGGCTATATGTCATTTGTTAACAACCTATGGGAGATTAGAGGAGAGTTACCGTTATCCACCATGGGGCTCTAATGTCTCTATCCTTAGACTCAATGCGGTATCCTTAATACCTTAGAGTCAAGGCCTCTATGAGACTCCTTTGTACTCTTATGATGCCTTACATCAAGTAACCAAGGCCTATACATCATTATCCTTGCACTATGGGTATTGTTGATGTTTGTTTTTGGACAAGTCAACAATTAGAGTGAAATACAAAGTATCTTACTCCTTCTTGAGCAAAGCCTCTCGAATGCTGAACAAAGTGATCAAACAAGGTGACTCCAAGGTTCCTTTTTTATGATTTTGTAAGGGATAGCTCAGTGACTTAAGATGATTTTGCTGGTAAACACAAAGGGACTTACATCAGATCTTTCTTCTTTCATTCAGCTTATCTCTCCTTCAGCTTATCTCTCCTTCAGTGTGGATGATTTATATACAGGATTTCAATGATAAAGAAATGAAAAAAAGGTAAAGTTAAAGGAAACTATCTAAGGTCAATGAGGTAATGATGATGTATTGAACAGACAAACTCCGGAATTAACCTAACTTCACTTCGCCAAAGATGCCTACAACTACATGAAGTTGGTGCAATCTTCTAAGGTTACACGAATGGTTTTCAAATCATGAAGGTTCATATGAGCACCCATTAAATGACGCAGCTCAAACAAGCATCCATAATCGAACTCAAGCAAATTATAAGGCTCAGACTAGCTTTACACAACACTTCACCGGCGATGAATGTTAAAAGCATGAGCTAGGAGTTGATCAAATATTCATTACAACATACATTACATCAATGAGCTCTAAGCTATTTCTAATCTATTTGAAACATCTCTCCATTTCATTAAGTACAAGAAACCATGCGATTCCACAAGACAACACTCGAACACCAAATAAACTTCCAATGTCTTTTGCATTAACCTTGAGAAATATTTACAATAGCTTCAAATCCTCTCAGACAATTTCGAGTCTCTTCTATTCTACTCCTAAAATCTACTCTCTACTACTACTGATCTACCCTCTAGTCCTTACAAATGAGGCAACAAGGCCTTTATATAGTGGTCCAGGTTACAATGAATGGCTTGGATCGATTTGAGTAGCCAAGGGCTCAGATCATGCCACCTCAGTAGGTAGTTACAACAATTTGCTATTTTTAGTACAAAAGAGAGGCAATGAAGGCACGTTTCCCAATGTGATAAGGATAAGATGAAATCATTTAAAACATCTTCCACATAGGCGTCCCTTTTGGCTTCTTTTATTAAATGATACATTTAATGCATTTAAAATGATGTGTACTCGCCACATAGATGCCACCTCAGCATACTTTGAAAATTGTATCCTCAATGTGGTGATGTATTCAATGTGATTGCTTGAACTTGTATGTTTGGGAATACATCTTGTAGATCTTGCCTTGTTCATTCTTTTTGTAAATTGAATGTATGATACTTGTTGCTTCACTTGACTAACTTCATGATTCTTTCTTCTTCTTGTAGGTAAGTTGATATGATGATCTTCTTTGATGATGCTCCTTGTTGAAGAGTAAGTAATAGAGTAGATGATGATGTTGCTATCTTCATGTAAGAGTAGATGATGATGACATGAAGTAGAGATCTCTCTTGGACTTGAAGGTTGAATGAAACTTGAAGTTGAATAGATGAAGTGTCTTTGCTTGATGTAGAAGTTGATGAAGTATACTTTGAACTTGATATGATCTAACATGATATCATTGATGTAGGAGACTTGAGGTGTGATCCCTCCGCAACTTAAAGGTGATCTTGAAGTGATCTCAAAAGGTGGGTAGCATGATCTCTTCCTTGAAGGTGATTCCAAGCTTTCTCGCTCAAAAGTGACTCATTGAACAACTCCTTAGCTTGGCTAATGTTCCTACAAGACAAAGTAAACAATGTATTAATCACTTCATAAGATAGGAATAACTTTAAACATTCAAGTAAGTCTTTTCAAGTCTAGGCGCCTATATAATGCTAGAAAGGTGCAAAGTGCGCCTACTACATTTAATCCCACATTCATAAGTTTAAATGATTTCTAACAACTGCAATAGTTTAAAGTGATTTCGCCTACTTCTAGGTATGAACTTGAGTGATTCTTTTCAAGGCACTAGTTCAAGTCTTCATGGAAAAAAGGCGCCTAGATAAAATAGCCTTACTTTTATCATTTCAAACTCAATTTGACAATTATGGCTCTCTACTTTAACAAGGTGAGGTCCTTCATACTTGATCTTCATCTTCACAAGGCTAGGCGTTGATTTGAAGTTACACCCACACTATGATCTTAAGGCGTTAGAAATGATTTGGGAAGGCAAGATGGGGCGCCTAAGGTCACTTAGCTCATTTCTTAGTCTTCAAATGATTTCTTTTCACTCACCAAACCTTCATTCTCTCCTCCAGGCGCTTCTTAAGGTACATTTAACTCCTTGAAAGCTTATAGTGACTTTTTCATCTCCTTATATTCTTAGGCGCTAATGATGATATCTCTAGGAAATGGCGCCTAACACAAGAGATATGCCTTTAGTGCCTAGAAGACTTCAAGTTAGGCACCATTTGATGATTTCCCCACATCATGCACTCCTAGGCGCCATAAGATCATCTCTCCAACTCTCCGGATGTAGGGCGCCCAAAGGTAATGATAATAACAAGAAAGTGCGCCTAAACTTATCTACTTCAACTCAAGGCGCAAGTTGATGATCATTTGAGTGTGAAATTGGCGCCCAACTTGAAATGTAGGTTTTGTGGACTTAGATCAATCCTTGAGTCTTAAGGAAGGAAATATCTCTTTAGGCGCCATCCACAATTGACTTGGACCTCTCCTCCCATCAAGGCGCACATCTAAGTCAACCTAAGGCGCACTTTTCGAGTGTCTGCAAGTGAGAAAACGCGCCTAAGGTCTTTCGGAGCAAATTTGCGCCTAGAAATAGTAGTCCTAGAGCATAAGGTATATTGAAAAATATATTTAAGTATTTTTCATTATACCTTTCAGGATGTTTGAGATAGGTCTCAGATCCACCAGATTTAACATGCAGATTCTAGAATTTGGAGGATCCACCAGAGTTTAGACTTAGTCAATTTTTAGTGTTTTAGGATTTCAGGCTACTAGACTTAGTCATTTTCAGGATCTCAAACATACATCATACTCTTTCTTCCTAAGGTGCAACTTGGAGTTTGTTTGAACACCTCTTTCATGCTAAGGCGCCAAAATGAGGTAGTCCAATGCATGAAGGGCGCCTAGCTTAAGTTTGCTCATTTGGAGTTGTTTACACCCTTGGGAGACTGGATCATCCTTAGGTGCAACTTGGAGTTGGTTCATCTACACTATTGTCAAGGCGCCTAAATGGCAAAAGCAACACCCTAAACTCATCTACTTTAACCTAAGGCACAATTCTTATGATCCTCTGAACATGCAATGGGCGCCTAAACTCTGGAATCATTCCTTTGTCCAAAATTTTGATGTTTAAGGTCTCTAATGCCAATTCTAGTCAAGGCGCCATCCTCCAGAGTGTTTGAAAGTTGATCTCCTCTAGGCGCTGATGTGAGTTGGCAGAGGTGGGAAAACGCGCCTAAGTACTAGAGGAAATTCGCGCCCAAAAATGCAAGTCGCCAAGGTAAGGTATATTGAAAAATATATTTAAGTATAAGTTTATACTTTAATTATTTTTCAATATAACTTTCAGGATGTTTGAGATAGGTCTCAGATCCATTGGATTTAACATGCAGATTCTAGATTTTTGGGGATCCACCAGATTTCAGACTTAGCCAATTTTTAGGATCTTCAGGATCAGGATACCAGACTTAGTCATTTTCAGGATCTCAAACATCAGGATCAGGTCATCAAGGGACTACAGGACTCAAACACCACTGACTTCATCATGAAATAGCTTTAAGACATCATACAAGACTCAGCAAAGCACTGGAGTTCTAAAAAAAAATAGGGGGTCCCCATTTACCATGGGGCGATGTGTGATTTGGTCACAACAGGTATCTTATATCTCATGTGACAAGGCCTCTATGTGATACACATCCTTTGCACTATGGGTACCTTATACCTCATGTGACAAGGCCTCTATGTGATACACATCCTTTGCACTATGGGTACCTTATACTTCATGTGACAAAGGCCTCTATAATACCCATGAGTGGCCTTTTGGTACTTTTCCTTTCATCTCTTATATGAGGTTAACAAATCACATAATATTATGCATAATTGTTTACAAGTTATATCATTTGAATTATTGCATACTAGATACATTATAAAAGATCATTCTATATGACTGTCTACATGTTCATTATTTATGATGACTATGTATACATCTTATCATCATGAATAATGAAATGTTTACATCATATTGCTAAGAATGACTGTTCATAAACTAGAGTTATCATAATCGATATATTCATGAGTATATGCATATGACTGTCATAAATAAATAAATTCTTGAATGAATGACAAAGAGCTATAAGTAAATCTGCATCCCTGATCATGTTAATTCGATCAGAATTATCAGAAGAAGATTAAGTTAAAGTACTTACCTGCTGTTAGTAATTCTTGGACAGAGCTTTCTGCAAGATGTTGATCAGATATAATATGAAGATGCTTACTTGCTGTTGTAAATTGGACTGCAGCCTTGAAAAATATTCTTGTATGAATTAATGATAATGTCACTTGCTTGGATCGATGCTTTTGGAGGATAAGAATTACTTGCTGCTGTTGACGTCTGTACCTTTCAAATATTCTAATGTATTTTTCCTTGTTTTCCAATGATGCCTTTGGTTGTCTTAGACTCCTCCTTCTATGGCCTTGGGGAGTCATCGGGTGGAGACTCTTGGCCATCGTGCCTTTTCATTTATTAATTTATAATTGCATTCGTCCATTATGAGGATCGGCGGTCTTTGCTAGTCTTATTCGATCCACATTAAATTGATTTGTATTGCCTTTAAATATGGTTTTGTCCTTTAGTGCCAAGTCATAATCAATTTGTCTTATTTGATTTTGTCTTATTCTAGTTTGTCTTTTCCTCTTGCCATGAAATTTGGCTAAGTTATGAAATTGAACATGAAGAGAGTTTGTTATCATAAACATATGAAATCTTCAAGATCATACTGAGCCATTATAAACTAGTTTTCTTTCCAATCTTTAATTGGTAAACTTCGAGCTATTATGGGCTGGAATTGAGGGATATGACAATCTGTCTACAAGTTGTCAAGACTTTGCCCTTCAAGGATTTTTGTATTGGAATGCTTGAGGTAGGTGGATACAATTGACATGTAGTTTGGCAACAAAAGAGGCAGAGCTGCATCCTACACCCTTCTGCAGACATGTTGTGACATCATTGTCACAAAGCGGAAGACTGCGGATGTCCTTGATGTCAAATTAAGGGAGATGTAGTTGGTTTAGATCCATGGTCATTGAGATTTTGACCCCATTGGTCTATTTGGGGCATGGTTAAAGAAGATCAAAAGCAGTGAGGTGGGTAAGTTCATGCATCAATCTTGGCCTAAGATTGAGGCCAAGAGGAACCCGCTAGAAGAAAATGCAAACAAGTTTGTCAATGACTAGCCAATAGTGGCTTGAGATCCCTAGTTGCTCCAACCCTATTAAACATTCTATAAGAAAGTAAAAGAATACAACCCCAATATGCTCAACAATTGGGTGTCTACACTAAGAAGAGAGCAATGGAGTAAAGAAAAGATCAAGGCCTGTTGGAAATTCCACCAAGAGATTGGCCATACAAGAGAAAACTCGAACGACATCCTTGAGGATGACATTTGGGAGATGGCCTACAACAAGGTCCATGACAGTCCCACTTCTTCACACAGTCTGCCAGAAAGCCAATCACATCAAGAAGTCGCCTCTCTAGGAAGCGAAAGAAAACAATTGGCTGCCCATGGTTTTGGTGCAATCGCAACAACTTATGCTGCAAAACAAGAAGTAGCATCCATTACTGGTGTGGGACCATAACATCAACCATGCATGTCAAAGCACAAATACATGTACTGGCATCAAGGGCCCCCACTGCAATTGCATAGGCATAAGCAACAAGAGCCCTTGATATTAGCCATAAGGTTATGAGACAAGCAGCTAACCAAACTTTAAGAAGATCCCTTGGGACACAAGGCCAGACTAAGCTTGTGGGTTAACCATCACCAAGAACCATTGGAGCCAAACAAAGTCTATTCTAGACAGCCGCCGAGGGTGATGACCTTGATGTTCAAAAGAAGAGGAAGATAAAGAAGATGGATTAGCCGCCTACAAAGAAAAGAATAGAGAGGAAGAAGAAAGAGACCAAGGAGCAGCCAACAACTGATGCGCCTTAGCAACAAGCTCCCACGACCCCCACTATAAGTTCATCTCTTCCCTCTTCTGTCCCCTCTACTATTCTTGCTACCACTCCCCCTACCTCATCGATCGCTATCATAGCCTGCTCCCATTCTACCAAACACCACTCATTTACTCCCGCTTCACCTAAAACTATTCCCACATCCTCGCCTCTTCCTCCTATGCCACAATTGCCATATACTCAGTATCCTCCACCACCGCCATTCTCACACCCTCACATTCCCATTGCCCCTACCGCTGCCTCCCAAATGCAACAACAATATCCCCAATTTCTACCACAATATTGCAATAACCTCCCTAGTCACAACTATTTTTTTTCTTCTATCATTTCATTATACCTCAAGTACTAACTTAATTAGCCAAGCGAATTCTATCCAATTTAGAAGTGTTAGCTTCATAACCTTACCAACCATAGCAATGGCAGCGACCTTATGCCACAATCTTACATTCTTGCATTAAATATGGTAAGTTCCCAAGTCATGGTCATCCCTAGACCCAAACCTAAACCTCGAGGTTTCATTCGTAATGGGCCTGCCTACATATCCTTTCTTGGGAATTAGAGGCTTCGTAGTTCGCACACCAAAATAGAGGGACTTTATCCTCGTATTTGGGATGAGATTTATATCCTCTTTTAAATCTCAGCCATTAATTAAGCTTATGTTTTAAATTCAATCCATATACAATATTATGATAGTAAATGTATTGCAGTCAAATGTTAGTTTCGTGCCAATATCAATGCAGAAACACACACAAATCCATATAGTGACTAGCTCATATGTACATCACATTTACACAGTGATTGGCTCAAGTATACATCACATATACATCATGTGCTCATTGATGCATCACATATACACAATGTAACTAGTTCACACATACATCACATATACACAATGTGATTAGCTTGTGCATGCATCACATATACACAATGTGGCTAGCTCAAGCATGTGTCACATATACATAATGTGACTAGCTCATGCATACAACACATACGTAATGCGACTAAGTCATGCATGTGTCACATATACACAGTGTGACTAGCTCATGCATACAACACACATACACAATGTGAATAACTCATGCATGCATCACCTATACACGTGACTAGCTTGTGCATACAACACACATACACCATGTGAATAACTCTTGCATGTGTCACATATACACAATGTGACTAGCTGATGCATACACATACACAATGTGAATGACTTATGCATGCGTCACATATGCATAGTGTGACTAGCTCATCCATACAACACATATATACAATGTGAATAACTCAACCTCACAAGTACACAGTGACTAGCTAGAAAAAAGTAGTTGCAACCTTACTGCAAGCATCTTCTCCTTCTCTTGGTTCACTAACACATAAGCCCTTAAGTACATCCTAGCCAAAAATAGGAATGTCAGTGCATCCCATACCACACCGTGGGTCCCATCCTTTTTCTCGGATCACTGTCAGCTGTGATGACAAGCAAGCATCCCATGCTACTTGTCATCACCGACAAGGGCACAAATGTAACATCGCACAACACACGAGGCCATTAATACACATGTACATAGTGATTGACTCACACATACATAGTGACCAACTAGCAATTGGAAGGGGATGCGATCTACTGCATGCATCTTCCCAACCTGGTTCACTAACACTTACCCTTTAAGTACATCTTAGCCAAAAAAGGAACGTTAGTGCATCTCACACTACATTGTGGGTCCCATCTTTTTTCTGGGTTCATTGCCAATTGTGATGATGAACAAGCATTCCATACTACTTGTAGTCATCACTAGCTAAGGTGTAAGTGTAACAACATACTAACACATGAGGCCATTAATAAGATTTCCATAACCCGTTGAACCTTTCAAGTCAGTGGGTTCTGACATCTATTGCCTCCATGCCACTAGCAAAAGTTGGTCCAACTTGGTATGGGGTAGCTCCTAGCATCTATCACCTATATGATACTGATGAAAGCTAGCTAAGCCCTATCATACCATGGGTAGCTCTATTCATTCATCACCTCTGTGCTATTGGTGACAACCAACAAAACCCTAAGATATGACAGATAGCACCTGACATCCGTCACTTGCATGATATTGGGATAGCTAGCTAAACCGCTCCTATATCATATCATGGATAGCTCTTGGCATCCTTCACCTTCGTGCTATTGGTGAAAGCCGACTAATCGTAAGATATGGCGGATGACACTTGGCCCCTGTCACCTATACGGTACTGGTGGTAGTCGGCTATATGCACCTGTATCGGATTGAGTCCAACATGTGGGGTCATCTTATAGCCAAGTGAAACACAATCAGGATATCACAAGGATTCACAAACAAGGTAGGTTGACCTGGTTACATATCACATAGGGCGATCCATAAACCTATACACATGTTCTTGTAGGTCTTGGGGTCAAAATTATCAAAACATAAGAATCACATTGAACCCACATGAATTGACCTCTATTTGGACACATAAACACAAACCAATACAACTCAAAGTAATCTCAAAGGCCGTTCAATACATTCAAATTGAAATCAACCTACTGTAGTAATATCTACACGATATTCTACTTGTGAGGACATAACATTTTTGTACATTACCAATCATAATGCTTAGCAATAGCATACAATTATCCACCAAATAGATATAAAGACAAAACACCATACCATATTTGGTAATACTTCCATAGTTGGCAAAGGTAGTCATAAACTCAACATAGATCTAGGCACATATTTAGGGCAGGTAGATCGTCCATAAATACTAATAGTTATTCACACCATTAGATCATAATGGCTCAATTCAACATCATCATTAAATGGAAAGTTAGTAGGTTTCCTTAACTCATTCATAGCCATGTCATGGACATGTTTATCAAGCCCATATTTCTTCGAACAATAGACCTCCCTTGCATCTTGAGGCTAACCTATATCTTCCCATGCTTATCGTTGAGCCAAGACACCATGCCATAGTGTTTAACACACCAGGCTTTGATAATTTTAGTTCAGACAAGTCCAAATGCATTCTCATACATTCACATTAGAGACAAACCATGATGATGGTGACTCTAAAAGTTCATCGAAGATTGGAGTGGATTGTGGAAGGACATCAAAACAAACCTTAGAGTACATAAGCTTGATAGTGATGGATTGCCCTTTTATTGGTTCAAAAGCTTGATAGTGATGGATTGCCCTTTTATTGGTTCAAACATATATAGTGGGGACATATTAATTGGAAAGGTGAGTTCATAGCCATGCAATGCAAATTACAGCTTCAAGATGAAGCACACTGAAGAGGGAGGGATGCTCATGTTTAGGAACAACCCCAAACATTGGAGCTATTCCCTAAACCCTCTCCTACTGACTTGGTTCACAAGGACATCCTTTGCCCAAGGACTGCCTACATATTCACTTCCAAACGAGATTGAAGTCACATGTAGTTCTAGTATTTCAATTATTAAGATGAGAACTTGCACTTTCCCAAGTTCAGATAACCTATACAGATACTAGACACAACCATATTTGTCACCTACATCAACGAGATATAGCCTTCTACGATTCCCAACCTTGATAGATCGTTTCCCTAAAGAAGCTAGGGACTAGCTTAACCAAGGAAGATCATGTAAATGGAACAAAATATAAATATTTATGATTTTACTCTAATGAATCAGTTCAATATGTTAAGATGGCACATTACCAAGAACAAGGTTTCTGAATTACCTCTACATACAAGAATCCCAATTATCAACCATCTTTATACATGGCTGAGCGTTAAAATATCCCCCATCTTAATGACACACCTTAGACAATGGTGTCTTATTAGGATAGATAGTCAGATTGGAATCCATACACATAAATTATACCCAATGGCATCATCAGTATAAAATAGATCTCGTCACATCAGATCACATGATGATAATTGCCAAAACATCTTCACAATGCAACAATTATGCAAGCCTCGATATGGTTTTGTGTGATGTCTTACTTTAAACTTATTCAATGATATCAAGCGTCATAATCATATTATATTATGACATCCCTCTTAATCAGAACACATTATGCATCAACAAGGCCATATAAAAGCTATCTAAACTTCGAAAGACTTACAACCATAATTATAAACTTGCTTTAAACATGAACAATACCTGAGTCATACCCAAGACAGTTGGCAACACTGTATCTATTAGGTCACCAAATGAAGATATACATTCAATAATAATTTTAATAATAATAATCTTAACCTTCTAATTTTCATTTACCTTATGGTGCAATCCAATACTCTTAAACTAGTCTAGTTCATTGAATATGTAATATTCATGCTTGCCACTTATAACTAAATATGATCATATTGATCAGCAATGAGATATCAGTAGATGCTATACAGTATGATTACAGATGGTTTATCTCTTAACTCAATCTCAACCACACCATCAAATTGAATGATAGTTGCCTTCCATCTAGTACTCAATCATACAACAGACTGGTACAACTATAATTCCCTTCCTTGCATGGTAGTTCCAATATTGAGGTTCTTATACTTAAAAGGTTGATAGACATCATGCAGTCATATAAAGCTTTCACCCCAAATCCAAAATAGATTACCAAAAGTATTGACTTGCAACATTAAAATATGTTCAATATAGTATAGGTTTAGTGCCACTAAAGGAAGTCATTATCACTTACATTATTATTGAATCATAAACCAAGGCTCATATTAAATAAATATTGAACAAGTAAGATAATGCTAATAAGACATTAAAAGAAATTAACATTCTAAGTAGCATATTTAGACTCCCCATAGATGTAATAGAGGATTCTACAACGATACTATCACATACCTAGGCCCAACAGGTAAGACATGATAATGGTGTCATTTATGCAAGGATAACAAGCATAAATCAATCCCTTAAATTTCTTTATATCTTTCATAGCCGAGGGCTAATAATAATATCAAGTATTTTCTTTTACTATTAGTGCATAGTGGTATAACATTCCACTATCCCCTAAAAAATAATTCGAATCTATGCTCGAAGATATAATACATTCACAAACCAGAATAGAGTAAATATGTATCATCAATGTTTTAGAGAAGTCCGTTAACCCAAAAAGGTCTCGATTTACTAATTCAGGGAGACAATGTTTGTAGGTATGGACAATCCCATATTCTTATAATAGTCCATTCAAGAAGAAAGTTTGTAAACAGCTCCAAGGTAGGCAGGAGCATAAAACCAATTTAAGTTAATTTCAAACATCCTAGTCACTAATATGGATAAGAAGTAACTATCAATCAAATTTGTTCAAGCTCAGGTAGCCGATATCACCTAGAGGTCTTTGCATCCTCGACTTTCCAAGCCATGGTTTTATTCAAAAATTCTAATTGGCTTTTTATCATTAACTAATTCCTTAACAAGATAAATAAGTGATACCTTTGAAAGGTCTATGGCTCCATAATGATATCATAAAACAACACTGCCCACTCATGTCATAGTCTTAATATTAGTGACAACATGCATTTTCGTCCTTCCCACACAAGACTATAGCTCGAATCTCCATCCAATAATTCTAAGAATAAACAGTATCTAAAACAACAGATATACCCCTAATACCCAATCCTATTCCAGAATTATATAGCAAGTCATTCTATTGTATTAAGCAAAGGAGGGTAACAATGACACTAAAAGAAACTTATTACAACCATTGCAAACTACAACAGCACTTGTTCATTCTTTCACGAATCAATAAATCATTGTTACATGAGACCATTGTCGCTATGCCCACATAACAACAATTGATGTTTAAGGAAACAGGCCACAACATGCATAACACTTCCATTACAAAGCATATAAACTAATAGTAGCAACCTTATCCAGAGTCTTGCATCGATAATAGCCCATAAGCATAGATGAACCTAGATTAATTATTTTTAGCTGCAATAGTGGATAATTTAAAATTTCACACTATATTAGGAAAGTGATGGTGAAAGATTGTACTCAGCTCTAGGGACGAGGTTGAAGATATCTCTGATGTAGGCGCTGAAATATGCTCTCTAGCTCCAGGATTTCGTGCCAACAAAATCCTCAGAGAATTAGTTGTCCTTTTGGTAGCAAGGATTGATACAGTGAGTTTACTACTACAAGAGGACCCAGAGATGGAAGAATGAGATTGTCTGTTGAGACCACACTCAAAATCTTCCATGTACAAGACATGCTTGGCTTTGGCCAGCCTAGTAAGGTAGGGGAATCGCTGATTGAGAAATGTAGCTTGCCATTGATAAACTACCTTGAATATCTTAGTCACAATTGCTCACATATTTGAAGTCTTTACCAATGCCTATGGGTGCACCTACACATAGCCACACTACAGAGTTCATAATAAATTGTGAGTGAGATCAGGTGGCAGCTGCTGCCATGAGTAATGCCTCCTCTGCTCAGCATAAAAGAAATAGAGTTCCAAACTAACTAGTTGTTTGCCTGATGTAAAGGAGCTAAAAACCAAAAGGCAAATGAGAAAGATCAGAAATGAACTAAACACATAAGAAGAGGCTAATTGAAGGCCAACGAGATCTCTTGTATATCCATTGCCATGCCTCAAAGGCAACGCCAACTACTCTCATGAAAATACTCTATCCTTTATGCTTTGATGGACGTCCATACCCTACACCCGTTAGACTTCTCGTGGACAACAATGGCATTATAGGTTGTTTCTCTCCACTCCTAACAACTTACATTCCTTCCATCTCGCCCATGCTTTTGTAATAAATTTTTGACTTTACCTTTTGACCAATTTGTTTGATTATAAAGATCTCTTTTAATTTGTTTATTTATTTATTTTTATTTTTGCCGTGTAGTGTCCAACGTGCAAGTCGCCTTCCACGTGGGATGTGATAAATATCCATAACTGCCATATTATTACCCACAATACTCCTCTCCTACTGGACAATTCCCACCACCAACTGGCGGCTACCATCTACTAGATTTCTAGCCATCTGTTGTCTCCTTCCAGCAATCATTTGACTTGCAACAGTCACTACTACCCTCACCCTCCATCCATCTTGTGTAGATTCCTGTACCACAAACATCCACCCCATCCATAATTACACAGGCGTTAGCCTTGCTCATTTCCTCACCTTCCCTAGGGGCTACCCAACCTTCTCAAGCAATAACAATCAATCACGATCCTGCATTGTACCAACAACAAATGGTACAAATGAAGACTGTGACCCAATAGAAGGCGGCCAAGTGAAAGGCCAAATAGGATGCCGCCTCGGCATCAAGAAGAGTGTGCATAAAATATGATTCAACATAATAGGTGATTCACTTTGCCTACATTACTCCCTTGGTAGACAAACCTAAAGGACAAATGCAACTAATGGACTGCTAGGTGGAGGCTGTCAACATCAACATCAAGGATGCTAGGGCACAAGATAGGGCTGAATTCCTCTTGGAGGGAGCCAAGGCAGTTGGCTCTTCTTTCATCAGCCTAGAGAGGAAACTAAAGAAAAGGGAGGAGTTGAAGCAAGCAAAGTAGACTATCGAGATTGCCAAGGTCAAAATCAAGGCCCGTGAGGGACAAGTTTCCACAATGTTTGACAAGGTGACCAAAGCAAAACATGTGTAGGCCCAAGATGCAAAAATTGTCTTAGAGGCAAAAATAGAGCTTGCCAAAGCCAAGCTAGACCTCATGACCACGAAAGGAGAAAGTGTTACCAAACAAGCCACCATTGACTTTCTCACCAAGTAGGCAAAAGGCCTAAAGGCTTAGGTGGCACAACAAAAGGCCGTAGCAAATGAAATTGGATCCATGAAAATGAAGCTGAGCGTGCAAGATAGTCAACTTGCTAAGCTCAAGACCTAGAGGGAAACTCAAAAGCAAACAATTAAGGGTCTCACGGAGAAGAGTGATGACCTAGAGTCGAGGCTTGGAGAAGCAAAAGAGGAGATCCAGTAGCTCAACACCAAGATAGAATAACTCAAGCTCTTTGTGGGATCCCTCGAGCTAATTCATGCCCTTTGCAGAGCTTACTGGAGAGAAATAGAACAAATTGCACCTACCATCACTCCAACCCTCCCTTTCATAGAGTATGCCCAAACTCTATACTCTATACTCCATGGTGCAAAAGGAGATTGACTCAATTGAACCAACTCTCGCATCTGTGCTAATGATGCCCATGCTGCCATCACAAGGCTCTACAATGTGGATCCTCTCAAGCTAAATGCCACCAGAATTCACAGTTAGTTTTCCCCTTGTAGCAAATCAATGACGTCTTGGATAAGGACAAGATGGTACAAGAATCCAAGGTGCAACTAAGGGTCATGGCAAATGCGGTAGCAGAGATCCAGGCCTATATCAAGATGTTAATCAAGCGCAACCTCCCTCCCCAATGGACTCAAATAACAAGGTTTTGCCTCTAGGTGCTTTTCAAGAAGCCATCAGAAACAAAGGCTTGGACAAGTCTGAGCTAGATGGGTTATCCCCTGCATCAACAACAAAAGAAATGTTGGCTATCATCAAGCCAATTATGATTTGGGAACCCTAGTACATATCGCCAACTTATAGTCCCAACAAGTTTTGTATGTACATACATTGGAGTTGGAGCAGAAATACAGTATCCAAATCAAGATCAACCTGCCCAAGGACGATGAATGGGGCAAACTCATGGCTTCTCTAAGCCATCTATAGGCAGGTAGGTATCTTGTGTATTTTGAGTTTTGCAATTTTGAAATTTTGTTGGCTGACTTTGTGCCCAATGGATAGAATGTCTCGGTCCCCGTCCTTCTGCAAGCGAAAGGACCCTTGAGAGTCACCAAAACTATAGTGAATTCTTCACTACAAATAGTGGATTTATTCCACTTCAATCTCCGATTAAGAAGAATGCCTTGCGGGATTTGCGAGCCTCCCCGCACCGATTCAATTTTGCAACTTTGGTTGTTGAATTTTGAGATCTTAAGTCTCATTGAACGCTTGTCGTCCGATCGTCCAAAATAGTTTTGATCTAACGGTTCATGGGACTTTTTAGGATCGTCAGTGCCTGTACTCCTCGAAATGTGACGCAAGCGCAAACGCAGATGAGTCAGCCTCGATACAGCACATGAACCCTCTCCTTGCTATGGGTGACCTCCAAGTCACTCTCGCTCTTGTGGCAAAAGCCAGTCGGGTAGAGGCGTAACTAGGAGGCAGTTCTATTCTCGTGGAAGAAAAACATCGCGGAGAGCGGTTGGCTAGTCCTAGGGCCTATTATGTGTCGATGTTTGTTCTTCTAAGACCATGATGGTGGAGATAACCCTATGATCTGAAGGGTCACTAGTTGTCGATCTCCTATTTGGATTCCTTAAGTTCCAATGCCTAGATGGATGTTGATTTTGTTCGTTGATGACTCTTAGTCATTCTATGTTGTTGTCGAGTTCTAGTGTGACTTGGCATATGATTTTTGCGTTTTGAATGATCCTGAGAGCGTGTTTGTGCTCTTCTACCATTTGAGGTGTTTGTTGTCTAGGATGTATCGACTCTATTTCTTCCAGGATTGCCCTAACCCACTGACCTCTAACTCCCGGGCACATTCATATGCTTGGTTGAGAGAGTTGACTAGAGTTGACAAAGAGTTGACTTTTTGCTTAATCTTGACTTTGTGACGTGATTAAAGGTTTTTCTATGGTTTCACTAGATGTTTGACCTTGTGATGGTACCAAGGAGTGTTTGACCTCGTGATGAAATCGAGGGATTTGTGTACTCAGTTTGTTTTGATTTTCTCTTTTCTAATGTTTTTGGTTTTTGATGTATGCAAGCTAAAATGTATGCAAAGCAATGTTTTTGTTCTTTTCTGATTTGATAAGATGATCTAATTACTATGAATTGAAATATGAATGTAAACCTAGAATGACTTTTCTTAATGCAAATCTATGTTTTTGTTGTTTTCGAGATCGATTTTGAATCCTATTCTAATAAAAGCAAATAACAATTAATCTAGTGTAATAAAGGAATTTTAATCTACGAAAGCAAATAACAAACTAATCTAATGCAATGAAAGGAAACTATACTTACAATGCATAATCTATCAAGAGTAAAGCAACAAATTATTACTTTCCTCAAGAGCAATTTGATTAGCTAATTACTATGAAAGCATTAAAGAACCTGTTGTGAATCTGGCGCATGAGCTTTGTATGATCCTCATAAATCCTTGTATGTGGCAACCTCTTTCTCCTTTGTAGCAGCGACGTCCTCCTCTTGGTGACAGGGACGAAGAGAGCAATTGATTTGAAGTGGCTTGAGCTTTGAAAGCTAAAAATGAAATTGAGAGATCTTGGGGAGCTATGAATGCTATGAAAGCACTATGTGAGAACAATGGCTATAGATTGAGAGCATAGCAATGCTCTTGAAGCTTTTGAAAGCTTGGCAAACTATCCTAAGCATGAAACAAAAGGCACATAAGTCCTACAATGAGCATCAAAATGCTAATGGAGAGCAAAAGCAAAGCTTCTCGAATGGCTGCAACAATGAATTTGCCTCCTCTATTGCATATAGGAGGGGGGTATTTATAGGTTTGGAGAGCTCACAAGAGGTGGGATTGATTGAGAAGTTAACTCCTTTGATTGAAGAGTTAACAAGCTTGATTGGACAGAGAACTCGATTGCTTAGAGCCTTAGACAGTGAACTAAGATTAATAGCTTATCACTCATGGAGGAAGGAGAGTTAGCATGAGAAGAAGGTGAGATAAGAATAGCTCAGTGGGAGCTACTTATGGATGATTGGGAGTGAAGAATGAGCTAAGAATAGGCTAGGCGTAGTTAGGGTCGAATTTGCATGCAAACTGGAGTTAAAATGGAGCTACTTTGGGCCTAAACTGAAGAGGAATTTGCGTTTAAAATACGACTGGATCGCCCCTTTTGACAAGGTTGGTCGCCCCTGGGGATTAGGTGTTGCCCCCAGGGTGGATCATGGGTCGCCCAGGGGGAGTAGGACAGGGGTCGACCCACAAGGACAGGGTCCTGCAAGTGAGTTTGAGAGCTAGAAATGGTAAGAAGGGGCTAAGGATAGTATCAAAACCTGAAAACTAACTGAAAGACAGAGAGGTGGTGGGCCACCCCTTGTAGCAGGGCAGGTCGTCCTTGGGGATCAGGGGTCGCCCGAGGGGATCAAGAAATAACAGGGGGTGACCGAGAAAGGAAGAAATGGGTGACAAAAATGATGGGGAATGATCTTGGAGGTCAATTGGAAGCCTCTGAAATGTTGAAATGGATGAAAGGAGCTTAGGGAAAGTGTATTTCCCATCTTGTGACACTAGGAGGTTAAATTGACAAGGTTAGAAAGCGACAAAACCGAATTGCTAACAAGGGGTGAAGGACGAAGAAACAGGACCTAGGAGGGTTAGCTAGGGGACTGGGGAAACACAAACAAAATGAAGAACTTCGATCCACGTGTCACCAAGAGGAATACTACTAAGAGAATTACACGCTTACATGTACGTGTTTAGGATTACAGCTCATCATCCGATCATCGTGTGGGCCCATGCGTGTTTTTAGTGCTTATAGTGGCAGTTTTCCCAAGAGCCTTGGCATAATAACATGTGACCAAGGCAAAGAAGTAAAAGAAGGAAGGTGCCTTATAAAGTATCGGTGGGCCCCACCTTTGTCTTTAAGTATAAGCAAAGTCATCGCTTTGCTAGAGACATGTGGAGCGCTCCCAGGGTTTTACGAAAAGGCAAAGAGTGAAGTATTTCAAAAACAATGCACGTCGTCCAATTTGCCACCAACAATCTCATTCTACGGCCCGCATGGTGCGCAACCATGGCAATATAGGGAAACTTCTTCTTGAGTCCTGACTCTACAATTTTGGTACTCGCAGTTTCCTTGTGTCATCTTAAGAAAGCCTGCAATGCTACACTAGCAAAGGCAGGACTCAACACATCTAAATTTCAAATTCTTGGAACAGTATGGACCAACATTTATGGCCACTGCTTGAATAGTACCTAGACATAAAGTTTCACCTACCAATGTCTTGAGACATGTAGAAGCTAGGCGGTAGACTCAATAGATTAGGTACAAAAGGCCGTGTCGTCGTGCCCAACCACTGACATAAACAATTAAGGCGCTGGATTATCCAGATTTTAGAACCTTGCAACAAGACTGAAAATAGCACCAATATCTCTTCTTAAAACTCCAAAAGGCAAGCTCCTTCTGATGAATGGCGAATCACCTTGCATTTATAGGGAAAAACATTGAAATTTTGCTCGTCAAATCTTGGCTTTTTGTTTCCCAGTTTATTGCTTTACTATGGCTGCAAAACAGTGAAAAGTCAAAATCTAAAGTCCTGTAAACCAAGCTCAGAAGTATTAGACAGTCCAGAATAGCACACCTTTTGAAATTTAGATGATAAGGTAAGAAGATCAATCATAAATAGAGTAGAATTGAAAAACTTGCAAAGGGAATTGTTGGCACAGGTCAAACAGTTGATCATGCATAGAAAGATGAACCAAAGAATCATGGCCAAAGAGGTGATGATTTTGACTACAGAATGTTATAAAAGGAGTTACAATCAAATGGAAAAAGTAGAGTAGTTCATAGCAAGAAATCACTTCGCAGAGATTGGTCCTCTTCGCTTCCCGGGAGAATGCTTGTCGCATGAACTTCAAATTATCAAGAAGAACAACTGCACAATGTATTTTTGGTCTCTTATTTTTTTGCTAAAAAGTTATGAAAGGACTAACATTCAACAATTAAAAAGTTGCACAACAAGACATCTCTTTGCAAAAGTTTTCTTTTTGGATTAATAGGTGAGGGGTTTTATTTGGGACCTTTTGCCCAGATGTGTCCCTAAGGGCTTGGAAAAGGACTGGATACATGGCCCAACCACAAAACATAGTGCAGATAGTTTAAAGGCTGGAAAACACAAAAAAGATAGTGATATATAAGTTTATAACCATAACCACCATATAAAATCATAAACAAAAAAGCTGATCAAGTGATAGGGTGGGTACTTAAAGCTGCTCATGGGTTGACTTCCGTGCTATCCAATTCCTCCGACCCTAAAGCCCATGTTGAGCCCAACAACCTCATTTTGTTCCTCTGCATTCATTTACTCCCCATCTATTGGAAAACCAAATCTAGCACCCTTGCTCTTGCCTAGGTGACTTACCTCTACCATGTCTCTGCCTCCTCGCCTCTTCTTTTGTGTGACGGGGATGAAAGCTCTTGGAAAGCAGGGATATGTTTTAAACCTTTAAGCTCAACGAGGAAAGCTTCACGATGTTTGTTCCATTTGGGCATATTGCCCCTTATTACAAGCACACGATGAACTTTCCAAGAAACGTCATCATCCATACCCAGGCTTTGGAGATCAGCAAGTGGTCAGAAAGGGCCTTTAGAAATTTATTCCAAATTAGAAACAATTTTTTTTTTTGCAGGGTTGGGTGGGTAGGGTGGAGGGTCGTGTGTGATTTAGAAAAAAAAGGCTATATCCAGTCAGAGTGGGGGACCTTGAGGGAGACAGCTTGATTCATGGGGAGCCCTTTCAATCACAGTCAATTATGTTACAGCATTTCCAGAAGCACAGGACTTGGTCTAGGGAGCTCACAGATTAGCAAGCAGTTGCCTCTTTTATTCACAACATTTTCTTTTCAAATTCTAAAAAGCATTGAAATTATCCAACAAGACCTTGGATATTTTTTTCCAGATAGGTGAAGGAAAAAAATATCTCTTATTCGTCAGGGAAGGTGAGTCTTCTAAAACAGTTTGTTCTCTTTCCTTTGTTGGAGGTGCTTCACCATTGTCATGGCCCAATTGCTTGGCTTCCCAAATACTTAACAGATCCTCTTGGTCAGGCAAAAACTTTTTGTTGGACAAGAGTATCAGCCAATAAGACAAGTAAATTTCTGTCTTGAATTTGGACGGCAAAGTTAGATGAAAGTATCGGCCACAAAAGAATTAGTGCATTTCAACCCCCTATCTAAGGACCCAATTCTCTTCCTCCAAAATGCTCCTGTTTAGCTCCATGTTGGATTTTGCAGAGATGACAAAGATCGCATGTAATTGCTTGCCAGATAGGGGCCCATCAAAGGGGATATTGTTTCTCCAATTATAATAACTGCATGCCATTTCTTATTCTCCAAGAGAAACAGTTAATTTAGTCACTTTTGGGTCCACTTAGTTCAATACAGAGAAACCCTAGAAACCAGGGATTCATTTAGCATAGACTTAGCAAATGAATGAGCCTCGAGGGAAAAAGGTGGGGAGGGGATAAAAAAACGACATACAAATTTTTTGGGTAAGGGGAGAGGAGAAAGAAGAGTGATTTAATGTATGTTAGGAGCAAGCAGGTCCCTTTTCATTGACGCTTCTAGGCCAACCCATTCATCCATGGTCACAATTGTAATTGATGAGAAGAAGTGTGAGTCCAGGCCAACATTGGCAAGGAAATCTGTAGGAGTGTTAGCTTATAGATAGCAATGGAAATAGGAAATTGAGTCGTAAGTAGCTGCTAATCTTCTAGCATCCCCTAGAAGTTTGTTAAGTTTCCAGTAGGGAGTCACATCTCTAGTCATTGCATTGATGATGACTTAGAGAGTCTCTTTCAATAGCGAGTTTACATGCATGAAGGACTCTTGCAAGATTCAAGCCTTCAATTAGAGCAATAGCTTCGGCTTCGTTGTTGGTGCAACAATGGAGATGAGAGGTACCTGCTCCCATGAAGGAACCTGACTCATTGTGAAGGATACAGTCCGCTTCAGATAAGCTGGGGTTCGCTTTTGAAGTGTTGTCAAAATTCAGTTTCCAGTAACCTCTTGGAGGATACCAGAAAGCAGGTCTCCTAACCAAGTTTTTGTGTGTCCCAGTAATGGGATCTTTGCAAATATTTTCATTTCTTGTTAAAGCATTATAAAAGGAATAACATCCAAATGTAAAAATTAAGTAGCTTCTTAGCAAGACATGTCTTCGTGAAGATTGCTACAACTATATGTAGCTCTCTCTTATTAATACAGCTTTGTTTACACTATAATATCATTCCTCTTCCCTTTGTTACTTGCATTGATTTCATCTTTGCTGTAACCAAATAGGTATAGTAACACACCCAATTGCCAATTAAATGTGAACCAATGGTATCAAAGAAGTTTGTCCCATTGAATGAGCACTGACTATATGAAGTACGGTCTTCAGACATGCAAACCTTTAGATTATTTTCCTTGCCATTTCAAATGATGGTAAATAGCAAGAAAACTGGTAATAGGAAATCCTTTCAAACTATCCCTTGCCAAAGCCTTTGAGAAGCAGAGGGGAGGTGCTGGAACAGTTCATCAAAGTTCTCAACTGGGTTGTGGACATGATATACAAGACATCTACAAGAAAACTTTTCAAGGACCCAAGACCTTTCAAGGAACATGTGAATTTTGGTATCCCTCTTTCTGGAGGGGAAATTGACGTCAACGTGGTAGAGAAATGACTTGATCAATTGGACTCATATTTCTCTATTAGTATTTTACTGATGGTAAAAAATACTATTCACTTTTAGAATCTGCTCCCCATATAAAAAAATGGTGGGTATCATATTGTCATCAAAACAACAAAGAAGAGGATGAAGAATTAACAATTGAGGACTCCTCAACAAAAACTTAGGCAATGTAGAGGCCATCAAAGAGGTATAGATCCCCAAAAAAAATTATGATGATTAGTACAAAAAATGGGAATAGTTGTGCTAGGGTCAAGAAAACATGGTTTGAGACTGACCAATCCATTCCATGCTTTGTTGGCAAATTTTAGCATGTCTGACAATTCATCCAAGAAGAATTGGAGTTCTTAGAGGTTAGAACATTGGGAGAAAGTCTACATATGTATGTTGTCAAGATTGTAGAAAAGTTCAAAAGCCAAGGCAGGAAAGAAATTACTTTGGGCAACATGACACAACCCAATAAAGGCAAGAGGCAACAAGTTCAACTGTAACAAGCACAAGGAATCCCAACACGAAATTCAATCATCGAAGCTTACATAGTGATCCAAAATCGATCAGGTTAAGTTAGTTGAGTCAACATACATGGTCTCTAATGGGTTCTCTTGAAGACTCACAAGCTCAAAGGCACTTCTAAGACCCAATTTTGCAAGAAAACATCTGAAACAAAGTTGCAAGGAACATTGCCAAAGCAAAATGCAAAGAAGCCATTTGAGTGATCCAGGCATACAGGAAACTGATGTTAGCATAAAGGATATTCATCAGAGGACATCTCGACTAGGGCTGAAATAGTCATTCTGCAGTTTTAGTTCTCAGGATGTTTCTGTAAGCAATCGAAATCATCCTAGATAAGACAAAATTGCAGAATGTTGGAATCAAAGTGTTTCAGGTTTTGAAGATTGTTGGGCTTTGCTTTGAAGCATTTCTGCACTCTTGTTGATAAATAGACCCCTTGAGGGCCTGTAAAGACAATTGGAACTTGTGTAGTTTGCATTGTTTTGTTGTTAAGCTAGTGCTTAGATGAAGAGAAAATTAGCGATAAACTTTTGCAGGATAAGCAGTGCTAAATAAATCTTAAAATGTAACAGAAAGAAATAATGGCATAATCTAGTATATACAAGAGATTTACTGTAGCGAACCCATTTGGGAAAAAACCAAACAAAACAACACTCACTGTATTAACTCAAACATTCACAATACAGTAAGGTATTTCGTAGTAGTACTTAACCTTAATCCATGATTGAGACTTTTAGGCACATCAATATAGGAAACCATTAAGTGTTATTACAATATAATGGGTAGAAAATAGTGGCTGAGAAACCACCTATAAAGGACCCAAAAAAATTGTGGTGGGGTGTATAGTCTATAAGGGATGTAAAACATGCAAGTATAAAACACATATCCAACCTTAGGAAGTTGGGTGCAAGTGTTGGATTGCTTTTTTTGTTGCAAAGTATTCCTAGAGGTCTTGGGGCAAGTCACTTGTAAACAATTTAAGAAGATAGTGGCTTGAAGAGGCTTATACCTCACTCTTCTTGGACTTTTTCACACAGATTGGGTTTTCTTCAAACCAATTCTTTATTATGCTCTATTTTTTTGGTGTGTTTCGGTCTTGCTCATGTTCATTGAATTCGTTTTACATTTTAGCACTTAAGCAACTCAATTCAGGATGCAAATGTTGTTTTCTTAGACAATTTGTACTAAAACAGCATGCAACTTATTGTAGCAAGTTCTTAAGATTTGTGTTGAATCTTGATGAATTAAGAAATGGAATATCCATACCAATTAAGGATCACTTAGAAGACTTTTTTTGAAGAGAGGCTGCCAAAGAAGAATGGCAAGTGGTGCAACATCCACAAGAGAAAGTGGTGCTTTGACAAAGAATGTTTGCCATATTGCTAGTTGAAGTGTGAACCTTGTTGATGATTGTTTTTCGAGTAAAATACAGAGTATCCAACTCTCTCTTGAGCAAAGCCTCTTGAATGCTAAACAAAGTGATCAAACAAGATGACTCCAAGGTTCCTTTTCTTATATTTTGTGAGGGATAGCTCAGTGACTTAGTATGATTTTGCTGGTAGACTTACACAATTGTTCGAACAACTTGTTGATTCAATGGAAAAGGGCGAACACCGGAATGACGTATGATATGGTGATAAAGTGCTTGATCCTAAATCCTAACTAGATCGATAAAAGAAAAAAGCAAAAGATGAAAGGGTTCGGTAGCATTAATCTAATCCTAGATGTAAGGAATGATTATTGCCCAAGTGAAATCAAACCAAATCTTGCTTCGCCAGATCCAACAACTACACAAGATTGATGCTATCTTCTAGGGTTATACAAGATGTTTAAATCACTTATGCTCATGAAGAATTCAACAAACATAGAGATCAAAGTTAACCTCAATTTTGTTCAGACCAACCATACATTGCGATTTGCAAGCCACAAACCACAAATGGTGTGAACATAAAGATTTCACCACAAACAATAATGAAGCCTTCCACCAACTTACATATACTTAAAGAAAACACAATCTAATCTTAATATTCACTTGAAGAAATCCAAACCATGCAACACTTAGAAACATATATAGATTCACCAAACAATGAATCTTATATTATTTCAGAGAGCTCTTGCAACAATTTTCAGAGTCTTCAATCGTACAAATGAGAGCAAAAGGAGCCCTTATATAGACCTCAAGAATGTATGAAGCGTCAAGATCGATCGGCAAAGCCAATGGACCAGATCATGCCACATCACAAGTAGTTACAACAAACTTCTATTTTTAGTATATGAAAGAGGGAACAAAGGCACGTTTCCCAAGAAGATAAGGATGACAAATCACTAGCCTATGAGGAGTCTCCATGTGAATAACCATCACTAGTATTTTGAGATTCAATGAATCTAGACACTATCTACTTGATATTATCAAAAGGTACACTTGGCGTATTTTTAGTGGTTCCTTCAGCTTCAAGTACATCATCTGAATAGAGGCCAAGTGTCTTCTCCCAATTAGTAATCCTATCTTTGTTGGCGCCCAGGTGGACAGCAAGTGAGAATATACTATCAAGCTTCTCATCAGAAACATCATCCTCTTGGAAGTAGAAAGCTTGAACTTGTTCTTTCATATTATCAAGAGTTATCTCTCCAAATGGGTTACATATCTTCATCAAGGATGCATGTATTCCATCTTGAATCCTTTGAAGTACACTCCGTACTCTTGACATATCTGTTTCTACTTTATCAAGTAACTGTCCTTTATTGCGAAAACAATAATACCAAGAAGAGAAGTCATATGTCATGCTTTCTTCTATCACTTCAGCATGTATCAAATCATCAACTGAATTCTCCATCAAGCTCTTCAAATGTAGCATTTATTGTTCCTTGATATCCTTGAACTCAGCACAAACTGTCAACAATGCAAGTACCCTTTCTTTGAGATCAACGATCTTATCATACACTTGCATGATATCTTCCAGGTGTTTATATGTAGTTTCTTTTGACCTTTTCATCCAATCTTTCAATCTGTGAGATGAAGACCTCAACCCTTCAAGATGTACAATCGTTTCTGGAGGGAGGAGGGATGGAGGTGTAGAAACTTTCTCCTGTTGACGGATAGGATGGATCAAGTGCTGAATATATTGTTCTAAAGCTTGACACCTTTGCTCAGCTTTAACCCTGCCTTCTGTTTCCTGCCTTATGATAACTCGAGCATTATCAATTGAATCCTGAAGTTCTTCTTCTACTTGGGTTCCAGTCAATGGACCCAAATTGATTGTATTGATGTCATAATCTTCAGGTGTTATATCTTCTACATTCTTTTCAAGCCTTGGAACTGCTACATGTACTTTCCTTATACCTGCTTCATCTTTGGTTATCTTTGAAAGAACAGTTGCTTTCTTCTTTGGTTTTTCATTAAACATATCCATTAGCAATTCTTCAACTGGAATAGGAGGATATTTCTCAACTTCACAGCTTTCCTTAATTCTATCCTGCAACCAATCCGGCAATGATGAAAGATCCTTTAATTGTTGTATTTGCTTTCCTTGTACAGGCAATGATTCTTCTTCGGCTTCAACTTTGTCTTTAGTGTTAGCCTCAGCAATGATCTCAGTATCATGTGGACTTGAAGGCACTTCTTCAAATGGAGTTTCTGGAACTGCATCTTCAACATGCACCACTATATCCTGATTCAGTGGAGTATCTCCTGGCTGTCTAGACGAATCAGTTTCAATACTTATTCTTTTCGTTTTCTTTCTTGATTCTCCTTGTGTAGATTCAAATTCTTTTCTTTTCTTTGCTTGACTTAAATCTCTTTCATTGTCTTTACTTCGCGAATTCCTACCAGGTGCACTATGTTGTTCCTGCTGCTCAATTTCTCCCATTTTGGTGTAAGTGAGTTTCTTTCCCTCATCTATCAATGCTTGTACTTGCTCTTTTACATGTTCCTCAGTGATAACAATGATAGGCTCTATCAATTCTTCATCATAAACCCTTTCTCTATCAGTCCAGTCAACATCATAAGGCAAATTCCGGATCTTATTGTACTCATCACCTGAAAGAGTTCTATCATCTTCTAACTGATCAGGAATCCTTAATACCTTTGTAGCTCTCACTAGATTCCATCTTAACCTTGAACACTTTTGCATCTTGATATCATCATCGTCAATGGCATTAGCCCAATGATCCTCAAGCTGCTCAACATGCCGGAAGGAAGAATATGATTGCTTAATAGCTCCATGTGGATCGAAGTTCTCCCTCCTTGAATTATGAAGATGTAGATGATATGCTTGAAGCTCAATCTCTGAATGTTCAGCTGCTTGAAGTGATGGACAGGAGTAATATCTGCCAAGCTGGAGAGGAAACTGAACCCCGGCCTTCTTTCTTGCCCTTGCATCTTATGAAACTCTAACAACTGTCTTGAAACTTCTAGCAAAACCATCCTATTGGTAGGATACCTTGGCAATCTGTATGGAAAGGATGTGAAACCCTGAATTCTGATATAGGTAAACTTGTCATATTGAATGTGGTACTTTCCATATTGCTCAATGAAGTTCTTAGCAGTACCTATTAGTCTTCTATGCATTTCTTCTATCAACTTTCTCACTATATACATGGCGAAGGCATCATTGAACCTCTTGGAATGATTGATATTCTTCAAATGGAGCTGAGGATAACACTGATGTGAAAGAATCTGTCCAGATTTTGTACCAACTTCTCCTTTAGATGGTAATCCTTTATAAACCACATTTCTTGCTAAGATGTAAACAAGATAGGAAGTCATGAAGAAAGACTTCGTTTCATCAAACCTTTCAAACTGCTCATCAAAGCAATGGCTTATAAGACCAGCCCAATCAACCATCTTATTCTATGTAAATACATGATCAAAGTAGGTATACATCCATCCTTCAAAAGTAGATGATTGAGGCCTACCTGTTACTCGATTCAAAAACATGATGAAGTAACTTATTGCTTGTTTGAAGTCTGCCTTGTGAAACTTTGGATCTTCAGAATTGTATATCTTGATTGATGAATCTATCATCCACCTCTTCCTCACTTCTTGCATGTAGTGCTTGGGGTTGCCTTCAAAAGTACATTGAGCAGTTGTAGGACAGATGAATACTGCCTTCCGATTCGGGATGTTGAAGATCTCCTGAATGGTTTCTCTTTGCAGGTAAGCTAAGATAGTTCCGTCTTTAGCTATAATTTGTCTCTTCTCTTTATCATAGTGCTGAATACATTCCAACACTAACTCAGTGCTAGGTAAGGAAGGTGGGAAGCATGTCGCTTGAACAATTCCACTCTTTGCAATGGCCTTGATGTCTTCATTCCTTGTGATGGCGAGCAAGAAATCCTTCATCTCCTCCAAGTTGGTGTGTCCCATGTTGGTGTCTCCCACGTTCTTCCAATGAGTTTCAAGCTTGGAGTCGGGTATGGTGGACTTGGCATCCATCTTGATCATCACTTGCCTCTCCTTTGCTGTCATGCCCATCTATCTACAAGACAAGACTCGAATAAGTGACTTGAAATGACAGAATTTCCCCTTGCAAACCTGATTTTTAGATGTAAAACTTATAATAATCTGCAAAATTAAATAAATAAAAGCCAAATTTATAAAGAAAAGGAGTGGCTGAAACATACCTTATATCAAATTTCTGACCTAGAAAATGCAGATTTCTGTATAAAATGATAAAAATCAGTATTGAAATGACAGAAATCAGAGGTAAAATGTCAAAAATCAGTCTCCACAATGCAGATCTGCCTTAAAAATCTGCTCCTCTTGAAAAATTCGCTCCCTAGGTGAAATTGCAATGTAAATTATGATAAATGACAAGGAGTGCTCTATATGTAGTGATTCCACTTGCATTTAATGTTGGTTGGCTAAAAGGAGGTTGGCCTGGTCAGGCATTTAATACAAATTTCAAAATTTGAAACCTCTCTCACTTGAGCGCCAAAATTGATAGAAAAGGCAATGAAATGCGCCTTGACTTGGATATCCTTAGTGGTTTCATATGAAGGAATGATGACCTCGTTGAATCCTTCAAGTCAAATCTTCTCTTAAGGGTATTTCAACATGAAAAAATACTTGACTCCAAACTAGGCGTATAGCAATACTGATTTAAATGTGGATTGGCGCCCAAACACAATGATGTTTAATTCCATATGTTCAAAGCAACTTACCTCCTTTAAGGCGCCAATGAGATACATAAAGGAGCAAAAAGGGCGCCCAATCACAATGACTTACTCTTACTTACCTAAGCGCTCCATGATGCTTGATTGTTCACCTCCATGCCTACTATATCAAGGCGCCAGAATATGATGATGTGGATGCAGTCATGCTCCTAGTTTCATTGATCTCTTAAAGGCGCTCTTGAGGTTGATCCTAGCATGCTTAGGCACCCAAGGAGTTCATTTCATCCTTCTACATCCAAAAGCGCACTTTGAAGGATTTCAACATCTTCTCTTCAAGGCTTCATTGGTGCCAAAGTGGACATACTCTCCTAAATTCTCACAAGACAAAAATCTTGACAAGGCGCTAATAGAGGTAAGATTCCATATGAAAGGCACCAAACTGAGTTGAAAAGGAGGCATAAGGGCGCGTAGACTCTTGGGCACTCAAGAATGAACTAACATGGGTCTAAAATGCGCCTAGAATCTCTCACTTACTGAAGACTGCAGGTTTGTACACCATCAAGGCGCTCATACTAGATGATGTTGCTTATTTCATGCACTTTGGTTCTAAACACTCCATCAATCTTCACAATAATACTTTCCCCCCTCAAGGCGCATAAGGTGATCAACTTACCTTCCATTCCTCATTCAAATTGGTTCTAAGACCCTTGGATGTTACCAAACCTCAGGACACTCTAGGGCGCTAAAATTACTCCTATCCCCAATCCAATCCTTCCAAGGCGCTCAAAATCATTTACTACAAGCTTGTCCATTTTAGAGACTTAACACGGGGCGCTCTTATTAGAAATTTCTCAGTCTAGGCGCCAGAGTGGATGTCCTACCTCAAGGCGCCATTGTCTAGTTGCTTTGTATAGAATGGGCGCCCAAAATGGATAATTCAAACATAGGTTGGCGCCCAAAAGTGACTAGTGGATATTTCTAAGCACATTGATGAACTTCCAACTCATATACAATCATTTCATAAGTCAAACCTTGTGGAGTCAAAGACAATCCTACTTGGGTGCCAAAACATGATGATTTGGAGACAAAGGGGCGCCTATCATGAAGTTCTCTTCACCTTGAATCAATCTCAAGCATACATGCTTTACTCCCTCCAAGGCACCCAAACACAATGACTTACTTTCTCATTCCTCTAGGCGCCATTCTAGGATGGTTTCAATGGCAAGGGGCGCCTAGAGTTCATCTTGAGTTTTGGCTAGTTAAAGGCCTCTTAACTTTAGGCGCTATTTTCTGGAGGCTTTGCTTCATACTCCATTCAAGACATAGATTCCTCAATAAAGGCTTCTAAGTTGGGCGTCCTAAACACAATGACTTACTCAACCCTACTTCCTAGGCGCCTAGAATGGTGATACAAATGCAGATGGGCGCCTAGATCTTCTTTCCATGCTTTAAACTACTCTGTGTCTTTTTACATAAGGCGCTCAAGATGAGAATTTCTAACTTCTAAGGCGTCCAAAATGATGAACTTGCACAAGAAGAGCGCCTTAGCCCTTGATCATGCTAACTGACATCTCCACTTACCCTTTTCAGACACTCAATATCTCTTTACATCTAGACACCAAAATATGATCATATGGATGGAAATATGCGCCCAAAACCATAATACTGAAACTCAACCTCATTCCTCTAGGCGCCAGAACTTCTCAAAGATCCACAGAAGGGCGCCAAAGTATGTGATTGAAGGCATAAGATGCGCCAAGACCAACACTAAACCAATTTTGCCTGTAGACCTTACCCATTGAAACATGTTGAACTCAGGACCTGATGCTAACATAAAGCTCCCTTAAATTTGCCTTTCAAGAAGTCTCTGTATTGGTTTTGCAAAGATTGTTTGTTTAACTGACTCTGAGGTGAAAAAAACTGGGGGGTCCGCATC
This sequence comes from Cunninghamia lanceolata, assembly GCA_027924645.1. Lineage (NCBI taxonomy): Eukaryota > Viridiplantae > Streptophyta > Pinopsida > Cupressales > Cupressaceae > Cunninghamia > Cunninghamia lanceolata. The sequence continues at coordinate 12,141,318 of BSBN01000320.1, forward strand.
ATGATGGGGTTATGTGTGATTTGGTCACAACATCTGGCGACTCCACGGAAAAAATGTTCATGAACATTTCAAAAATAAGGATTCAATCTTAACTCAGGACTGTCAAATAATCTTTTCAACCTATCACCCAGTCAAAGACGAACTTGAAAGGGAAAGGAATGATAAATTGGATCAAGACACTATCTCTTGTGATGTGTGATTAAAGATAAGTTTCAATTAAAACAACTTCTTAAGTGTTCCAAAGATAAACAAAAATCAAGTTTCAACATTTCCATGTACACCCACACACGAGATCAAATAAACACGACTACTTGATCAAAGAATCAAAACCAATTGCCAGTGCGACTATCTATAGTTGAGGTTTAAAGTGCAAGCACTTGAGTTCATACCCATCCCTTAGTAGCCAGGATCATCTAAGCTTACCTATCTCAAGCTAGGTGAATTCATGAAAGCGGATGGATGGATATATATACATATGGATGAAATGAATAGTGATATAATGCAATGGCATTAAACGAAGCAATGATAAGCTAGAGCGATATGGAAATGATTGGGAACGGAATGACACGGAAAGGAGTGAAATGAGACAGGGTCTCTCTACCAAAACACCTGTTTGCCAAGTTTTCATCATCGTACTTATCCAAGGCGCCACCAGGGGTGGTTTTCACTAGCGGACGAAATTTTTCTGTTTACTATTTTCATTTTTTTTTATTTTTTATTTTTTTAAAAACACTTAGAAACACCATTACAGACGGCGCCTGTTTGCCAGGTTTTCACCGTGGTAATGAATAGGAGGGACTCCAGAGTCTGAGCCTGCAGACGACACGATGGTCCATAGAAAACCTTGTCAAATTGTGGTGCTTACTGATGTTGGCAGGAAATAACAAAATAAGGAAACAGTGGAGTATGATGTGGATTATACCAAACAAGTAAATGAAAATGGATTCAGACATAAACCAGGTAAGTGGTGGGATATGCTGAATGATGGAAAGGTAGTGGAAATGGATGATATATAGCGAAATGAAATGAAATGGAATCACGATCAACTTCTGTTCATATCAACCTAAACTTCGAAGCTTGCAAGTGGAAAGGGATATATATAATGGGGAACGGGAACGACGATAGGTGAAATGGTAACTTCATGTCCCACAAGAACTTGGAATTTTCTTGCTTTGATTTTATTTCGTGGGATGAAGAAACTTGGAATGGAATGGAATGGAAGCGGATTCTTCAGATGCAGGAGTCTCTTTGGATTTGGCTTAATGTACCTAGAACTTCATTCTTTATACATTTCTTTATTTGGAAGTATAAAATGAAATAGCTTTTGAACATGCCTGGCTTAGATTTCTGGTATTTGTACCATGAGGCATAAAGATCTTTAGGTTTTCGGGAATTTCTTTGTTTGATGGGTAAAAGCATCCAAATATTTATTTTATGGAAATATGGGGGAATGAGTGGATAGATTGCAAGCTTCTAGTTCAGACGACACTCACATTCGTTTACCATGATTAGGAAATAGGTGAAAGGAAGAAAGGATATAAGGTAATATAATTTGGGAGACGGAGAAAAAGGATGGTGGAATAAGATAGATGAAAATGAAGTGACGGAATGACGTACAACGGAAGATATTTACATGATAGCGAAGGCGAAGTAAACATATATAATAGATGGATAATAGAAAATGATGGATTTTAGACGGAGCAAGTAAGAACACCAACAACTTGACTTTGACCTGTATGTATTGGTTAATGTCATTTGGAAAGGATATTGACATGGAAGTACTCCAAATGACTCATAAGGACTTCAACTTGTCCTTTTGGAATATGCAATGAACAACAAGACCATATAAATGATTCAGACATCAGACTCGAATTCATTATTCGATGGAAGCGGAAAAGTGGATGGAAACTTTATTGCTTCAAGTGAAATAGATGAAGGCTTTTATTGTATTATGAGGTGCGGGTGATAAGCAGAATGATGGATGAAAGTATGCGGAGATGCTTATGATAGGGTGGAATGGAAATCACAAATTACCCTGAGATGTTCACTTGATCTAGGCTCACAAAGACTTTCATAGCAACTTTGGGATCATTAAGATGTATAAGATATAAAACCCCAAAACACTTCAGTCAATACCGAACAACTGACTCATCTCCTAAGAGCAAACAGTCAGGCTATCTGACACTAGCGATGGAATCCACGGGAAATCCATCAATCATGACCCAAGTTTCTCAAAGGAACAAATAAGAATTCACAAATTTTAGATTATGATCAAAGATAATAGTGTCAAGATACAATAGATGATTAGTGTCCCCGTCAAGTCCAGAATTCATCTCGTCAATAAATTGAAAACTATGATCCTTCAACCCTAAGAATTTCATGAATAAATATTTAAGAAATGAGCTAACATATTCCAGCGAAATCATACCAAATGCCTACATAAAATTTATCGCCTCCGCATTAACTAAGAACCCCCAAAACAACAAATCTAAATCAAATCACACTAAAAACAACTAAACTACTGAAAGTAGAAAAGTCTTGAGTCAAATGACATCAAGACAAGCAAACCTAATCTAAGAAAACAAAACAACAGAAAGGAAATCCTATTCTAACTATGTACAAACCAGCCCTACAGGGAACTCATGGCTGGAAGTAATGTTTCAGAAACTGCCCATTGACGGGCAATGGGATATTTCTCCAGTCAATGTTTTCAGCTTGAAAGCATTTTCTCCCAGGATCTCAGCAATTTGGTATGGGCCTTTCCAGAGATAGTCAAATTTGTCATGGTCACCTCGTCTTTCATGTGCTTTATCCCAATATAAGACCAAATTAGAAATTCTAAATGACTTCACCCTTGCTTGACGATCAAACCAACGTTTGACCACCCGTTGATGCTTCATAAATTTATCCAGGGCAATATCGCGCCTTTCCTCCAGATGCAACAGTTGTGACAATCTCGCTTGCACTCTCTCATCTTCATCTAAGTACTCTTGCATGAATTGCAAGGTTGGAATCCTTAATTGTATCGGGAAGATGGGGTCCTGTCTGTAAACTAAGTGCATGGAGAAGTACCCAGAGAAGACTTGACACGGGTTCTATCTGCCCAAAGAGCAAACTTCAGTTGCATGTGCCAATCTCTCGGATTCTTGTCCAACAACTTCTTGATTGCATTCAGGAGGTTTTTATTTGTAGATTCAACTAAACCATTACCCTGCGGATAATAATTCGATGAAAATTTCAAGGTTATCCCATACTCAAAGGCCCAATTGGAAAATCTTAATGATGAAAAAGCGGGACCATTGTCACACACAAGGGCGTTGGGACAGCGAAACCTGGTAATTATGTTATCCTCCAAAAATTTAATCACTACCTCAGAAGTGCAAAACTTCAAAGCATGGGCTTCTGACCATCTGGTATAGTAATTAGTCGCGGTTAGGATATACCTGTGCTATGCAGAAGAAGGTGGGTTGATCATACCAATAAAATCAAGTCCCCACTTGGCGAAAGGTCTGAACTCGATAACGGGCTGTAAGGGCATTGCTGGATTCCTTTCCCGTGAAGCTGCTACTTGACAGGTGTGACAAGTTTTGATGTGTTGATGAGCATCTTGAAATAGTTTTGGCCAATAATAACCTGCTCTCAGTATCTGATTTGCTGTTGCCAATTCACCACCGTGACAAGTTCCGAACTTATCATGAAATTGTTCCATAATCTTTTTAGCTTCGCTTCTGCCAACACACCTCAAGTAGATTCCTTCATGATTTTGTCTGAACAGAACTGATCCTTGCAACATGAAATGTTTGCTCCTGTACCTTAGTGCTCTTCTCTGTGTCGGACTCATGTAATCTGGGCATTTCTGAGACAGCAAGTAATAAACAATATCATCGTACCACTCATCTGGGGACACTGCCTCAAGTACATACGCTTGTTGCACCAATCCAGGACCTTCGACTGCTATAGTTTGTGTAAGTGCTTGTCCTCGAACCAGCTTCATTGGTTGAATTTCAATGTCATACTCTTGGATAGTGGTGACCCACTTGCCTCGTCTCTCGCCCAATTCATTCTGCATTAGTAGTGTCTTGACTGCGGCATTTGGGACTATTGCATACACTCTGCTCCGCAAGATATAATGTCTGAATTTCTTTATAGCCTTCACCAAAGCATAGCTTGTTTCTCAACACTAGGATATCTTAACTCAGCATCCTTAAAGGGAGCACTCATAAATGCGATTGGGTGCTCATCCTTACCATCTGTCCTTTGGGTCAGAATTCCTACACAAGTGTGATCCAACGCAAAAGAATACAAATAAAAAGGTTTCAAATAATTCAGATTGATGAGTACAGGAGCACTAGCGATTGCTTGCTTGATCTCTTCAAACGCTCTTTTCGCTTGCGGAGTCCATTCTACCTTTGTGTCTTTTCTTCAACATGTCATTCAAAGGCTTGACTATCTCTGCAAACCCAGTGATAAACTTCCTTACAAAATTAATCTTGCCAAAGAAAGACTTCAACTTCTTTTTGCTTGCAGGCATGCCAACTCTTTTGATGGCTTCTACTTGGTCAGGTTCAATGGAGATCCTGGTCAGGTTCAATGGAGATCCCATGTTCTGATAAAACGTGACCCAGAAGCTTTCCCTCTGTTACCTCGAAATTGCATTTCTTCGGATTCAGGGAAAACCCGTATGTTCTACAAGCTTCAAAGACTTTCCTTAAATGATCTACATGATTTGCTCTTCTTTTTGAGAACACAGTGAGGTCATCCATATAGATAATAATGCACTTGCCAATTATGTCCCTGAAGGCGATGTCCATGGCTCTCTGAAAAGTTGCTCCAGCATTAATCAAGCTGAAAGGCATCCTTCTGTATGCATACGTCCCCCATTTAGTGGTGAAAGCAGTTTTCAACCGATCCTCTTCTTCAACCATGACCTGATTATATCCTGAATACCCGTCCAAAAAGGACATCATCTGTGACCCATTTACTATCTGAAGTACTTAATCAAGCAAGGTAAAGGATAGTTATCCTTTTCTGATGCCCGGTTGAGGTTTTTGAAGTCCACGCACAGTCTTATTTCTCCATTCTTCTTTCTGATTGGTACTAGATTGGCGACCCACATCGAGTGTCTTATCGGAAAGATTATCCTAGCCTGTAATAGCTTCTTCACTTCTTGATAGATGAGAGGTTCTAACAAAGGGTTAACTGGCCTTTGCCTTTGTCGGAACGGTCTGCTTCCTGGCTTGAGAGGGATGGTATGTATGATAATAGATGTATCATATGTTTTCAAATCATCATACCCCCAAGCAATAACATCCTGAAACTCCCTCATGCTATTGATAATACTTTCTCTTTCTTCGGGTGTGCAGACTTTCCCTATGAAGACATTCTTTGCATCTTGTTCTGTTCCCAGATTAACTGCTTCACATTTATTCCCGTCTTCACTGCGATACTGAAGAGCGCTTAGCTTGTCTGAGTCGAAAAGCCTTTCCAGTTCAATCATACCTTTTGGAATAGTGTTGTTTTTCAGATTCATGATCCCATTTGGATCAAATTCTGCTTCTGCTTCACTTTCATCGATGACTTGGGCAGTGAATATTCCAGAATTGGTCAAGAAGTCTAGTATGTGCTTATCATCATCAAAAACCTGAAAATTTGTAATATTATCTCGCACTGACGGAACTGATGTCAGTTCAACTGTGAACTTCTTTAACCCTTCCATGGCTAAAGGCTCGAGAGAACTTGCAGCTTGGGCTAGTGCATTGGACACTTGATTTGTAGACCTGTAGATTGACTTAATATTGAATGCCTCGAAGTCTTCGATGAGATCCCAGACCCGATTTCTGTATTTCTTTAATCTCTTATCATGGCATACATACTGTTTTCTGACTTGCCTAACGACTATATCTGAATCCCCAAACACATGCAAAATCTTGACTTTCTTCTTGATCGCAAGGAGCAATCCATGCACTAAAGCTTCATACTCAGCAACATTATTTGTGCAAGGAAACTGCAGTCTTAATGCTGACCGGTATGCTTCCCCAACTGGGCTAACCAATTCAAAACCTGCTCCTGATCCTTGTTTGGACTTGGATCCATCAAACCTTAAAGTCCATACCTGGTTAGTTTCTTGATTCGGCACTTTACTATCTTCTTTTACTTCTCTAGACTCAACTTGAGTACCTTCTTGGGCTGATGTTGACGTGCTTGCTTCTCCCATAAGAATTGCATCCGGAACAGGCTCTTTCAACTTCAATGTCCTTGGAATCTCCAGGCCCATCGCTTCTAGAATCCTTTTCCGAACCTGTTCTAGAGCCACTCCACACATTGCATAGGAGAACTTGGAATGGAAGGTGTTATGAATCCTGCACCAGTTAGGTAACAGAAGATCTTGAACATGTGCATGACTCCCTAATTCCACGCCTTGCTTAACATGCTTCAGAACAAAATTTCGGAAGTTCTCAAACATGCCTTCTCCTTCCTCATTTGATGTTGTATCATGATCACTTTCTATGAGTGCTTCTGTTGGATTATGCAGCATCAAAATCTCTTCAACCTTGGGCTTATAAACACCTAGATCTGCTTCTACAAAGAGGATTTCATTATCTTCACCATACTCAGTGATCATCAACTTCAGCCGTGGAGTGCTATCTATTATGATTTGGTTCGGTAGTCCCTTCCATGATAACCACATATGCGAGAAATCAGTAGAAACGTATCCATTGAGTTTCCTTAACCAATCTCTATTTAGCAGCATTCCGTACCCTTCAGGTATATCAACTACTGAAATATGAATGTAATGCCGAATCCTTGGGTCTGTTGCCAACTGCATATGAATGTTATGTAACTCTCCCACAACTAGGACTTCAGTCTTATCCAACTGAGTAACTTTCTTGGATGTCTGTTTTGGGATCAGACCGAGTTTCTTACAAACACCCAATGGCATCACATTGCTTGAAGCTCCTAAATCCATTAAGCAGTTATGTAAAAGCTTTCCAAGCATTCTGACTGATAGCAAGAACGGGGTTGTTCATCTCTTCCCTGGTAGAAAACTACTGATTTCTTCTTTGGAGCACTATACCTATCATTCACTAATTCTGGATTGTCTCGTGAATCTTGACTCTGTGATGCATTACTGTTTTCTGCCGGTTCTTTCTTTACTTCAATTGGCTTATCATCCGTCATGCTAGATGAATCTTGTGCAACAAAAACGGCATTCGTCTGTCCTTGTGGATGAGGTGGCCTCATTTGAGCTGCATTCACATTCTGGCCCACATTTGCTCTGGGTGCATTGGAAGTAGATGGGTTCAACGATCCTGTAGAGACTTGCACATTTTGATTCCCACCTTTTGTAGTAGTATCATCAACGCTTCTCAAGAAGGCTTCCCTTATCTCAGGTACTCTGATCAATTCTGTCAATGGTAGGTTAAGCTTGATTTTCTTGAGTTCCTCCGCAACACATTGACTTAACCTTTTCAAATCATCTTTGGGAACTTCCTTCCTGATCGGATCGATCCTTGGAGAAGCATTCTGTTGTTGAGCATCTTGTGTTGGAACAACTTTCTGAGCTGGATTCCGTTGTCTATATTCGGGCGAATCTCTTGGATAACTTGGATTGTTACTTGCATTAGGATTTGGTGGAGTTTGCAAGTTATTTGGAGGGGTCGATGTAGTAACAGGATCTTGTGCTTGGTAATTCCGTTGGTAGACCCTCTGAGGTGCACTTCCAGAAGACTGCTGAAAAGCTTGTGCTTCATCTGCCTCTTGAGTTTGGAAATCACCATCTAATGGAGGAGGATAATATGTATCCTCAATAGGCCCGTTTGTAGAGGCTGGCGGGAACCTTCCATTATACTCTTAACATGTCATATTCCATCATGGGCGGGAAAGTGAGATCCTCAACAATTAAGGCTTGATCATACCTTCTTGTTGGCATGATCTCATACCCAGTGACAGGGGGATTTTCTGGTGCCTGTGAACCATGCATTTCTTGTTGGAAGATGTCAGCAACTATCTTAAATTTAGGACATTGTAGCTCTGAGTGTTGATTAGTATTATGTAGTCTGCACCAAGTGGATAATGCAACTTCCGCCAAGAAAACTTTATTTGCTGGCTTCGGGTCAGAGGTTGGCGGATTATCAAGTGGTGAAGGTACACTTCCGTTGTTAGGTGCGGTGTTCCAGGTTCTGTTTTGTCTTTGAAAACCTTGGTTATTTCCTCTGAAACCTTGATTATACCCCTGATTGTATCCTGGATTATATCCTTGATTACCACCTTGGTTTCCTTGATAGTTCCTCTGCAGATAATTGCTCTGGTTCCTCAAATGTGTGACTTCAGTAGATAACTTCTTCACTTGATCAATCAGCTCCTTCATGTCATCTTTCTCTTCCCGAGTCTTTGTAGAAGATGACGATCCTTGCAAATATACTGGCTTTGTAGGTGCAACTTGTGAGATTGGTGCTCCTGGATGCAAGACCAGCTGATTGGCAGGAGCGGGAATAGGAACTGGGTTCATCACTGGCGTATGTTGAGCCAGTGCTTGGTTGATTCCTTGGATCTGATTAGGCATTGCTACATGCCCCAGGTGATTAAGTGGCCCATGAGTATTCATACCTAAATCAGTATTTACCTTGACAGCTTCAGCGTATGATTCGATCAGGGTGGCGGGTGGCGCCGTTGCTCTCTTCACAAACATAGAAGTAAGACAATAAAAAGATGCATAATAGATTTCCATGGCCATGACTTCATTGATATTGTATGGACTGCGCAATCTTGAGTATGCCTTGTGGAACCTGTGATTGAAAGCAGCGATGGGTTCGTGTTCTTGCCTCCTTACTTCAATGAATTGCTTGTAAAGCTCTGCTGGAGTGATCGAAATCCTGAATTTCTCCAAGAAAGCTTTTTTCATCTGTTCCCAACTGGTGATAGACCCTGCTGGCAAGTTGACATACCAAAAGGTAGCATCTCCTTCAAGTGAATATGGAAATAATCTGCATGCTACATCCTGATGTATGATCCTTCGATTTATCAAGGTGTCTTCAAAGATTTTGATATGTTCTTCTGCTGTCCTGTTTACATCATTAACATGGAATTTAGAGTAGAAGTGCTCAGGGTTCTTGGGCATGTCATGGTAATTCGTGAAAGTCCCAAGAGGTGAAACATTTGCCAAGGGCCAAGCAGGTATTGGTGTTGCCATTGGAACGTTAGGTTGTTGTCCTGGACCTGTTTGAGTAGCCCTTGGTTGAATTGGAGTCCCTAGGATAGTTGCTTGCGTATTACTAGGTTGAGTAGTTCCCTGTTTTTGATTCTGCGGAGGTGGAGTGTGGAACAAATTTGAAATATCACCCCCACTTGGAGATCCTTGACCTGATGAAGTTGCCTTCTTTCCCTTTTTTGACTTAAGGGGAAACTCCAACTTGGCGAACTCCTTGGATGCTCCTGGTGTAGACCTTAGAATTCTCTGATGTCTTTCCGGCGAGAAAGAACCAATTCGCTCCAGGATGTTCTTCCTTCTTCCTCAATCTTGAAATGAAACAACTTCCTATGGCCCTCCTAGTGCCAAAAAGTTAATGATTGTTTTTTGACAAGTCAACAATAGAGTAAAATACAGAGTATCCAACTCTCTCTTGAGCAAAGCCTCTTGAATGCTAAACAAAGTGATCAAACAAGATGACTCCAAGGTTCCTTTTCTTATATTTTGTGAGGGATAGCTCAGTGACTTAGTATGATTTTGCTGGTAAACACAAAGGGACTTACACAATTGTTCGAACAACTTGTTGATTCAATGGAAAAGGGCGAACACCGGAATGATGTATGATATGGCGATAAAGTGCTTGATCCTAAATCCTAACTAGATCGATAAAGAAAAAAACAAAAGATGAAAGGGTTCAGTAGCACTAATCTAATCCTAGATGTAAGGAATGATTGTTGCTCAAGTGAAATCAAACCAAATCTTGCTTCGCCAGATCCAACAACTACACAAGATTGATGCTATCTTCTAGGGTTATACAAGATGTTTCAATCACTTATGCTCATGAAGAATTCAACAAACATAGAGATCAAAGTTAGGCTCAATTTTGTTCAGACCAACCATACATTGCGATTTCACCACAAACAATAATGAAGCCTTCCACCAACTAACATATACTTAAAGAAAACTCAATCTAATCTTAATATTCGCTTGAAGAAATCCAAACCATGCAACACTTAGAAACATATATAGATTCACCAAACAATGAGTCTTATATTATTTCAGAGAGCTCTTGCAACAATTTTCAGAGTCTTCAATCGTACAAATGAGAGCAAAAGGAGCCCTTATATAGACCTCAAGAATGCATGAAGGGTCAAGATCGATCGACAAAGCCAATGGACCAGATCATGCCACATCACAAGTAGTTACAACAAACTTCTATTTTTAGTATATGAAAGAGGGAACAAAGGCACGTTTCCCAAGAAGATAAGGATGACAAATCACTAGCCTATGAGGAGTCTCCATGTGCATAACCATCACTAGTATTTTGAGATTCAATGAATCTAGACACTATCTGCTTGATATTATCAAAAGGTACACTTGGCGTATTTTTAGTGGTTCCTTCAGCTTCAAGTACATCATCTGAATAGAGGCCAAGTGTCTTCTCCCAATCAGTCATCCTAGCTTTGTTGGCACCTAGGTGGACAGCAAGTGAGAATATACTATCAAGCTTCTCATCAGAAACATCATCCTCTTGAAGTAGAAAGCTTGAACTTGTTCTTTCATATTTTCAAGAGTTCTCTCCAAATGGGTTACATATCTTCATCAAGGATGCATGTATTCCATCTTGAATCCTTTGAAGTACACTCCTTACTCTTGACATATCTGTTTCTACTTTATCAAGTAACTGTCCTTTATTGCGAAAGCAATAATACCAAGAAGAGAAGTCATATGTCATGCCTTCTTCTATCACTTCAGCATGTATCAAATCATCAACTGAATTCTATATCAAGCTCTTCAAATGTAGCATGTATTGTTCCTTGATATCCTTGAACTCAACACAAACTGTCAACAATGCAAGTGCCCTTTCTTTGAGATCAGCAATGTTATCATACAGTTGCATGATATCTTCCAGGTATTTATATGTAGTTTCTTTTGACTTTTTCATCCAATCTTTCAATCTGTGAGATGAAGACCTCAACCCTTCAAGATGTACAACCGTTTCTGGAGGGGGGAGAGATGGAGGTGTAGAAACTTTCTCCTGTTGACGGATAGGATGAATCAAGTGCTGAATATATTGTTCTAAAGCTTGACACCTTTGCTCAGCTTTAACCCTACCTTCTGTTTCCTGCCTTATGGTAGCTTGAGCATTATCAATTGAATTCTGAAGTTCTTCTACTTGGGTTCCAGTCAATGGACCCAAATTGATTGTATTGATGTCATAATCTTCAGGTGTTATATCTTCTACATTCTTTTCAAGCCTTGGAACTGCTACATGTACTTTCCTTATACCATCTTTGGTTATCTTTGAAAGAACAGTTGTTTTCTTCTTTGGTTTTTCATTAGACATATCCGTTAGCAATTCTTCAACTGGAATAGGAGGATATTTCTCAACTTCACAGCTTTCCTTAATTCTATCCTGCAACCAATCCGGCAATGATGAAAGATCCTTTAACTGTTGTATTTGCTTTCCTTGTACAGGCAATGATTCTTCTTCGGCTTCATCTTTGTCTTTAGTGTTAGCCTCATCAATGATCTCAGTATCATGTGGACTTGAAGGCACTTCTTCAAATGGAGTTTCTGGAACTGCATCTTCAACATGCACCACTATATCCTGATTTAGTGGAGTATCTCCTGGCTGTCTAGACGAAGCAGTTTCAATACTCATTCTTTTCTTTTTCTTGCTTGATTCTCCTTGTGTAGATTCAAGTTCTTTTCTTTTCTTTGCTTGACTTAAATCTCTTTCATTGTCTTTACTTCGCGATTCCTACCAGGTGCACTATGTTGTTCCTGTTGCTCAACTTCTCCCATTTTGGTGTAAGTGAGTTTCTTTCCCTCATCTATCAATGCTTGTACTTGCTCTTTTACATGTTCCTCAGTGATAGCAATGGTAGGCTCTATCAATTCTTCATCATAAACCCTTTCTCTATCAGTCCAGTCAACATCATAAGGCAAATTCCGGATCTTATTGTACTGTTCTATCATCTTCTAACTGATCAGGAATCCTTAATACCTTTGTAGCTCTCACTAGATCCCATCTTAACCTTGAACACTTTGGCATCTTGATATCATCATCATCAATGGCATTAGCCCAATGATCCTCAAGCTGCTCAACATGTCGGTAGGAAGAATATGACTGCTTAATAGCTCCGTGTGGATCGAAGTTCTCCCTCTTTGAATCATGAAGATGTAGATGATATGCTTGAAACTCAACCTCTGAATGTTCAGCTGCTTGAAGTGATGGACATGAGTAATATCTGCCAAGCTGGAGAGGAAATTGAACCCCGACCTTCTTTCTTGCCCTTTGCATCTTATGAAACTCTAACAACTGTCTTGAAACTTCTAGCGAAACCATCCTATTGGTAGGATACCTTGGCAATCTGTATGGAAAGGATGTGCAACCCTAAATTCTGATATAGGTAAACTTGTCATATTGAATGTGGTACCTTCCATATTGCTCAATGATGTTCGTAGCAGCACCTATTAGTCTTCTATGCATTTCTCCTCTCAACTTTCTCACTATATACATGGCGAAGGCATCATTGAACCTCTTGGAATGATTGATATTCTTCAAATGGAGCTGAGGATAACACTGATGTGAAAGAATCTGTCCAGACTTTGTACCACCTTCTCCTTTAGATGTTAATCCTTTATAAACCACATTTCTTGCTAAGATGTAAACAAGATAGGAAGTCATGAAGAAAGACTTCGTTTCATCAAACCTTTCAAACTGCTCATCCAGGCAATGGCTTATAAGACCAGCCCAATCAACCATCTTATTCTTTGTAAACTCATGATCAAAGTAGGTTTACATCCATCCTTCAAAAGTAGATGATTGAGGCCTCCCTGTTACTCGATTCAAAAACATGATGAAGTAACTTATCTCTTGTTTGAAGTCTGCCTTGTGAAACTTTGGATCTTCAGAGTTGTATATCTTGATTGATGAATCTATCATCCACCTCTTCCTCACTTGCATGTAGTGCTTGGGGTTGCTTTCAAAAGTACATTGAGTAGTTGTAGGATAGATGAATATTGCCTTCCGATTCGGGATGTTGAAGATCTCCTGAATGGCTTCTCTTTGCAGGTAAGCTAAGACAGTCCGGTCTTTAGCTATAATTTGTCTCTTCTGTTTATCATAGTGCTGAATACATTCCAACACTAACTCAGTGCTAGGTAAGGCAGGTGGGAAGCATGCCGCTTGAACAATTCCACTCTTTGCAATGGCCTTGATGTCTTCATTCCTTGTGATGGTGAGCAAAAAATCCTTCATCTCCTCCAAGTTGGCGTGTCCCATGTTGGTGTCTCGCACGTTCTTCCAATGAGTTTCAAGATTGGAGTTGGGTATGGTGGACTTGGCATCCATCTTGATCATCACTTGCCTCTCCTTCGCTGTCATGCCCATCTATCTACAAGACAAGACTTGAATAAGTGACTTGAAATGACAGAATTTCCCCTTGCAAACCTGATTTTTAGATGTAAAACTTATAATAATCTGCAAAATTAAATAAATAAAAGCCAAATTTATAAAGAAAAGGAGTGGCTGAAACATACCTTATGTCAAATTTCTGACCTAGAAAATGCAGATTTCTGTATAAAATGATAAAAATCAGTATTGAAATGACAGAAATCAGAGGTAAAATGTCAAAAATCAGTCTCCACAATGCAGATCTGCCTTAAAAATCTGCTCCTCTTGAAAAATTCGCTCCCTAGGTGAAATTGCAATGTAAATTATGATAAATGACAAGTAGCGCTCCTCTATATGTAGTGATTCCACTTGCATTTAATGTTGGTCGGCTAAAAGGAGGTCGGCCTAGTCAGGCATTTAATACAAATTTCAAAATTTGAAACCTCTCAGTTGAGCGCCAAAATTGATAGAAAAGGCAATGAAATGCGCCTTGACTAGGATCTCCTTAGTGGTTTCATATGAAGGAATGATGACCTTGTTGAATCCTTCAAGTCAAATCTTCTCTTAAGGGTATTTCAACATGAAAAAATACTTGACTCCAAACTAGGCGTATAGCAATACTGATTTAAATGTGGATTGGCGCCCAAACACCATGATGTTTAATTCCATATGTTCAAAGCAACTTACCTCCTTTAAGGCGCCAATGAGATACACAAAGGAGCAAAAAGGGCGCCCAATCACAATGACTTACTCTTACTTACCTAAGCGCTCCATGATGCTTGATTGTTCACCTCCATGCCTACTATATCAAGGCGCCAGAATATGATGATGTGGATGCAGTCATGCGCCTAGTTTCATTGATCTCTTAAAGGCGCTCTTGAGGTTGATCTTAGCATACTTAGGCGCCCAAGGAGTTCATTTCATCCTTCTACATCCAAAAGCGCACTTTGAAGGATTTCAACATCTTGTCTTCAAGGCTTCATTGGCGCCAAAGTGGACATACTCTCCTAAATTCTCACAAGACAAAAATCTTGACAAGGCGCTTATACAGGTAAGATTCCATATGAAAGGTGCCAAACTGAGTTGAAAAGGAGGCAAAAGGGCGCCTAGACTCTTGGGCACTCAAGAATGAACTAACATGGGTCTAAAATGCGCCTAGAATCTCTCACTTACTGAAGACTGCAGGTTTGTACACCATCAAGGCGCTCATACTAGATGATGTTGCTTATGTCATGCACTTTGGTTCTAAACACTCCATCAATCTTCACAATAATACTTTTCCCCCTCAAGGCGCACAAGGTGATCAACTTACCTTCCATTCCTCATTCAAATTGGTTCTAAGACCCTTGGATGTTACCAAACCTCAGGACACTCTAGGGCGCTAAAATTACTCCTATCGCCAATCCAATCCTTCCAAGGCGCTCAAAATCATTTACTACAAGCTTGTCCATTTTAGAGACTTAACACAGGGCGCTCTTATTAGAAATTTCTCAGTCTAGGCACCAGAGTGGATGTCCTACCTCAAGGCGCCATTGTCTAGTTGCTTTGTATAGAATGGGCGCCTAAAATGGATAATTCAAACATAAGTTGGCGCCCAAAAGTGACTAGTGGATATTTCTAAGCACATTGATGAACTTCCAACTCATATATAATCATTTCATAACTCAAATGTTGTGGAGTCAAAGACAATCCTACTTGGGCGCCAAAACATCATGATTTGGAGACAAAGGGGCGCCTATCATGAAGTTCTCTTCACCTTGAATCAATCTCAAGCATACATGCTTTACTCCCTCCAAGGCACCCAAACACAATGACTTACTTTCTCATTCCTCTAGGCGCCATTCTAGGATGGTTTCAATGGCAAGGGGCGCCTAGAGTTCATCTTGAGTTTTGGCTAGTTAATGGCCTCTTAACTTTAGGCGCTATCCTCTGGAGGCTTTGCTTCATACTCCATTCAAGACATAGATTCCTCAATAAAGGCTTCTAAGTTGGGCGTCATAAACACAATGACTTACTCAACCCTACTTCCAAGGTGCCTAGAATGGTGATACAAATGCAGATGGGCGCCTAGATCTTCTTTCCATGCTTTAAACTACTCTGTGTCTTTTTACATAAGGCGCTCAAGATGAGAATTTCTAACTTCTAAGGCGTCCAAAATGATGAACTTGCACAAGAAGAGCGCCTTAGCCCTTGATCATGCTGACTGACATCTCCACTTACCCTTTTCAGACACTCAATATCTCTTTACATCTAGACACCAAAATATGATCATATGGATGGAAATATGCGCCCAAAACCATAATACTGAAACTCAACCTCATTCCTCTAGGCGCCAGAACTTCTCAAAGATCCACAGAAGGGTGCCAAAGTATGTGATTGAAGGCATAAGATGCGCCAAGACCAACACTAAACCAATTTTGCCTGTAGACCTTACCCATTGAAACATGTTGAACTCAGGACCTGATGCTAACATAAAGCTCCCTTAAATTTGCCTTTCAAGAAGTCTCTGTATTGGTTTTGCAAAGATTGTTCGTTTAACTGACTCTGAGGTGAAAAAAACTGGGGGGTCCCCATCATGATGGGGTGATGTGTGATTTGGTCACAACAAACCCGAACTCCAGCACCTACACTAACTTCCCATGATGGACAAAGAGAAGCAAATCATGGAGGCAAATACCTATTCCACCACTATCATTGTATAAGTTCCCCCCTCAAACCACAAGAAGGGAGAGTGCCTCTTCCACTAATAAATGTGGATGAAATCCTAGTAATCTATGCTTTTAACAATGACTGACAATGTATGCAGCTACTCTGTTTTCCATTCTAAAAATGAGGCTACTAAATATAATTTTTCATTTCATTAACCCCTTCATCTGATTTTTGTCATCAAATCTACCATCATATGTTATGGTCCATTATACCTCTTCTCTTGGCTTGTTTGTTGCTTTTTTAAAAGGCTATGTTTTAAGTCATCTTACTAATATTTTCGTATTTCTCAAGATGATCTTTAATGCATATGTTTTCCCTTATTTTCCAGGAAATTTTCAAGACAGGGAGAAAATGCGTATCGAAAAAGCTGCACGTCTCCGTTTTGGACGCTTCTTTTATCGCTTTCCCAATGGAGAATCTGCTGCAGATGTGTATGACCGAATAACAGGTACTGTCACTTGGCATGGATGCCATCTTTGCCTCAGCACTGTTTGTGTGATTTCCACATCTACCTTTTTAGTGAATGGGTGAATCATAAAACATAATATGGTTAGGGATCAATAGTGTCTTCAAGCTCTCACTTTGGCCAAGGATGAAGATTCAAGAAGGTTATGGGGTTGAGACATATCATTCATGCTCTTAAATCACTTATGTTGTCCCTCATGAAGTGTTAAACTAATTTTTAGAGACAGAATTTATTATGTGGAACTTGCTAGTTCAGCTCCACTACTGTAAGATGCAGGTTTGCTGTGCAAGATGTTGAAAGTAATTTTTATTTACAGGATTTAGAGAGACGCTTAGAGCAGATATTGACATTGGTCGTTTTCAACCCCCTGGAGCAAGGTCAAAATTTATGAACTTGGTTCTGGTATCTCATGGGCTCACTTTACGTGTCTTTCTTATGAGGTGGTACAAGTGGACTGTTGAACAATTTGAGAACCTTTACAATTTTGGAAATGCTGGCATGGTTGTGATGCAGACTGGTTCAGGTGGAAGGTACGTATGATTTCTTCCTACAGTGATAGTAGCTGGTTTGAGTGGTATTTTAAGATAGATAAGCTAGATAAGGAGATAGAGCATTCTAGTGGCTATATGTAATGAACACAACTGAACTTTGTGCTATTGTAATTTGTCCAGTATTCCTCTTAAAAGGAAGTGTTTCAGTTTATAATAAGATAGTCATTTTGATACTGAAGTTTGGAATAATATTCATATTCATAGTTTAATAAAGCACTCAAGACTTATAATTTGTTAATAGGAACTTGGAAGTGAACCAATAGAGACAAAACTAGTATTAGAGGGTGTATCAGTAGTTAGGGTTAGGGTTTATAAATGATTTTTTTTTGGTGAAAAAAGAGAATTATATTAAAAGAAGTTAGAACCATGTTACATTTTACAAGACAAAGATTTCCCTATAGCCAGAGCCATAAGTAAAGCAAAAATATGGAAAACCCAGACGGCTTTGTTACAAGCCCATCCCCAAGAACATCCCAGAAAGCCCATCAAACAACCATAAATCTTGAAGAATGGGGATTTCTGATGAGCAAAGTTGATATAGATAGGGTACTAAACATGTGAAAACAGCCAGAGAAGCCAATGAATCCAGTGGAAGAACATTGTGGAGAAGTTCCAGGAAAAGGGACAATCCTTAGACTGGAGCTGCCGCAGAGGCGCAGGGGAATCATCCAGATTGATCATTGTGAACAAGAAGGAGAAGCTGAGAGGCTTTATCAGGAGGTAGAGACCCCTACCTAGAAGCATTCCAATTCCGATTTTCCTTAGTAGCCCATTTGGCAAGACAATTTGCAACCAAGTTCCATTCTCTAGGAATATGAACAAAGGATATAGCTTCAAATTGAGGAGTGAGGCGAAGAATCTGCTCAGCTAAAGTTGTAGGCCTCTAGGAGGACTCCTGAATCCTAGCTCTATTTAGGAGAGAAACCATGATTAAGGAATTTGTTTCACAGATAACTTTATTCTAGCCCAACTCACAAGCTTTCTCAAGAGCCAAAAGAATAGTGCAGCCTTCCATCTAATTATTGGTATTGGTCCCCATAGCAACAGAGAATAAAAAACATAGAGACCCATCCTCAGCATGACGAACCCCGCCAATCCTAGTGACACTCGGGTTTCCATGGGAGGAGCCAATAGTATTTATTTTGAAAAGACTTGAAGGGGGGCGGCCACTTACCAGATCTATTGACCTTTCTAGAAGCCCATGGAGGACAAGGGCACTAAGGGGGAACACCAATAGAATGAAGCTCGAGGCTTTTTGGAATTTGAAGATCAGAGGGAGACAGGTCCTCATCCATAGAACATTTAGCAAAGATGGTCTCTTTAACGTAAACAATTGCCTTCTACCAAATTTGAGAGATCAAACTCTAGTGACCCTAGAAAATCTGACGGTTCCGTTTCAACTAGACCTGCCACAAGATGAAGATAGGACCAAGCTCCCAAGTAACGTTGAGAAAACTAGCCATAGAAGGTGGCCGACCCATGCTTGCCCAAAACTCCGACAAGGAGGTGGCATGGATAACATGTGTCTTCTAGTATCGCCACCATTGTCCCTAGATGCTTAAGGTAAAATGACATTGGAAGAAGAAGTGTGCACTAGATTCTTCCTCAGTACCACATAGCACACATTTGGAGGGACCTTGGAAACCTCTCTTTTTAATGTTGTCCCAGGTGAGACTTTTATTTTGAGAGCAACCAGATGAAGAAGTTGCACTTGGGCCAGCTAAATTTATTCTAGATTTTGTTCCACCAAGGGAAATCTCTATTCTCACCATTATTCCTAATAAAGGACTTGTAACCAAGTTCCATAAAGTACCTTTAGGATCATGGCCCCACACAAATCATTAGCATCCTCTAAAGAGCAGCATGGGTGAGCCTCAAGAATAGAGGAAAGGATGGCCCAAGCTTCATAAGTACCCCCTTCAGGCCATCTGTTGGGATCCTTCCAATGATAGATCATAGAAGCCCCCACCTCAAGAATTTCTTGAAGTTTGCAATTGTGGTCCAACCTGTAGCTACAAAGGCCTGGATCAAAGGCTAGAGAGAAGGAAAAGAGGATAGAATCAAAGGGTGAAGATACCAGACATCATACCAGAAGAGACTTCTTTGACCATTTTTAACAATCTAGAACAGATCATCCTTGATAAGTGAATCCCCATTCTTAATCTATTCCAAATCATCAAACCTCTGCCAACCAGATTCTTTCTAGGGATCTTAGAAGCAGTAACCCCATCCAAGTATTTGAAGTATAGAATTGTAGCCCATGGTTGATCCAGAAGTTTACACAATCTCCAATAAAGCTTGGCAGCCAAGGCTTGGCTATTGAGAGCAGCTTGCCTAAGGCCTAGACCACCATTCTACTTAGGCTTGCACACTTGATCCCAACTGATAAGACTCTATTTGTGAGAGTCCAAGTTGCTTGCCTATAAAAAATTCCTCGATAAGGTATCAAAATCATTAAGGATGCTTTTGGGGATAGATAAGACCAGGAATTTGTAGATAGGCAAAGCTTGTAGAATAGATTTCAACAGAGTCATTTGGCTTGCAAAGGACAACCAGTGGAAGGTCCAATGACTGACCTTCATTCTGAATTTGTCAATGATCCTCTTCCACTGATCTTTTTTGGGGTTAGCAATAGATAAAGGAATGCCAAGATAATCAAACGAAAGTTGTCCTATGTTGAAATGAAGAATATGAGCTATTCTCTACTGAATAGTTCGAGGGGAATTAAAGAAGATATTGGACTTGTCCTCATTAATTTGTTGATTCGAGGCAGCCAAATAGGTATCCAAAGCTTTCCCGAGATTAACCTCTTCCTGAATCTTAACAACACCCATCAAAGTCATGTCATCAATGAATTGAAGGTGAGTCTGAGAGTTCGTACCCTGAGCAATTGAACAACCATTGATGCAACCAATGGTTTTCTGTTTTTGAAGAAATCTTCCTAGGCCCTCAACCATAAGGATGAAGAGGTAAGGAGAGATTGGATCACCTCGTCGAAGCCCCCTAGAGGTAGAAAAGAGGGGGGAGGGGATACCATTAATCAAATTAGAGGAGGTAGATCTCATCACCCGTTCAATCCATTCCATGCAAAAGCCAAAGGCCACAAGAATATTACCGAGGAATGACCATCTGACCCTATCATATGCCTTGGACATATCTAGCTTGATAAACATAGCCTTCTCCTTTGAGTGGGACATAGAGTGGATAGCCTCAATAGCTATAAGGATACGATCAAGGATTTGGGGCTCCTTCACAAATCCACCCTGCTCAGGAGAGATGAGGGAAGCCATAACTTACTTTAGGTAGTCTGCAATGAGTTTGGTGATGATCTTATAAATGATATTGTGGAGAGCAATAGGTAGGAATTGATCAACAGAATTAGCACCCTCCTGTTTAGGAATCAAGGCCAAAAAGGTGGTATTGAGTGCTTTAAGAAGAGATTCCTCTTATTAGCATAAGACTCATGAACAAACTCCATTACATCAGCCTTCAGGATATCCCAAATTTTTTGAAAGAACTCAATGGAAAAACCGTCTAGGATAGGAACCTACCCTTTCTTCATTTGAAACACCACCCGTTCAAGCTCCTCCAGGGAAATGGGACTCATAAGCATGTTGTTCATATTAGTAGAGACAAGAGGAGGAATGCACTCCAAAATAATCCGTTCTTCCTCCATGGTTGAAGGATCACTCTCATGGAAGAGGGAAGAGAAGTGTTGAATAACTTCCCCACTTATATCATGGAATGAGGACAGATGGTTTCCTTGTGCAAAGATGAAGTGGAAAGGATGGTTTTGTTTCACCTCTCTTTGACAAAATTATGGAAAAAGGAGGGATTTCCATCCCCCTCGCGCAACCAATCAATTCTCGATTTTTGTTTCTGGATGATCTCTTGTAAGAGCCATTCATTTATTTCCTTAGAGAGGGGGGCTTCCCTATGAAGGCATTCCCTAGTCATACCTTCCTCAATTTGAAAAGTAATGTTGTCCATCTCCTCTTGCACTTGTTTCTTTTCCCCAGAAACGTTACCAAAATGCAAGCAATTCCATTGCTTAAGCTTGAACTTCACAAATTGAAGGCGTTTGGAAAAGGAATACATAGCCATACCAAAAGGAGGTTTCCCTTCCAACCACCAAGCAACAGTGCATTCATAAATTGTCTGATCTTTGAGCCACATCAGCTGAAACTTGAAGGGTGGCATTTTCACGTGGGACAAGAGGGAGTAAGAAAACTAAATTGACCAGTGGTCTCAACCTTCCCAAGAAGAATATCCGAAGAAGAAACCAAAGAATCACCAAACCAACATTCAGAAACTAGGAATCTGTTCAGATGCTCTGATATAGAATCCTTCCCACATCTTCTATTATTCCATGTAAAGAGACCAGATCTAGGTTTAATATCAACAAGATTAAGGAAAGACAAATTCTCTCGTAATAGAGAGGAAGAAGGATCTAACCAATCAAAGCCTCCTAACTTTTCATCCAGGCTGAGAATGGGATTGAAGTCTCTAGCAATGATCCAAGGAGGAGAAGAAAATAAAGAACAAACAAACCTAATATGAGTCCAAAGGAGATTCTTACCTTGAAAATCTGTAGGCACATAGACATTGGTTAGGAGAATGGATTTGCCAGAATCAAAATAGGAGTTGAGCAAGGAGAGAGAATTTTGCTAGGTAGCCAAAGAGAGGTAGTAAGATGACGTGGATACCATAAGCATGCCATCCCCCTTGAGGATCCTTGGGCGCCAATGCATTGGCATAGGAAACTCTTCCAAAGTTTGGAGGATAAGGAGGCCATTTCTTCTATAGGTAGTTTCATTTCTTGATGAAAATTGATGTCAGGATTATGCTCACAAATTAGGTCCTGGACAACCTTTTGACTAGGGGAGCTACCCAAACCCCTAGCCAATGCATTGGCATTGGCAACTCTTCCAAAGTTTGGAGGATAAGGAGGCCATTTCTTCTATAGGTAGTTTCATTTCTTGATGAAAATTGATGTCATGATTATGCTCACAAGTTAGGTCCTAGACAACCTTTTGACTAGGGAAGCTACCCAAACCCCTAGTATTCCATGAGATAACAATCATTTGTGGGGATTGGAGAAGTGAGCATCAAATGTACAAATGACACTAAATTCCACTAGTGATTCCCCAATCATCTTCACCTTTTCTTGATCTCTCTTTCTTCCAACCTTAGAATTTTTATTTGAGGTACTCTTTGAGATTTCTTTGCCAGAGGCCTAAAGGAGGACTTTTCTTCTCAAAATCATCTGTTGAGTAGTGAGCCATAGATCTCTCTAGTAGAGCAAAATCATAGGTGTTCTCAAGAACATCAACTATGGTTACAAGAGATGCATTAGTCATGTGAGTATCCATTTTCTCAGCTTCATGAAGTAGGGTACATTCCTCAGATTGACTAGGAGAAGTAGGGAAACTTCTATTTGGGGGCTTTTGCAAGTTAGAATTATCATGAATCTCTGTTAGGTGGGAAGAAACAATAGGATCACCTAGATTCGCTCCTTGGACCACTAGGGACTGCTTAGCCATGGAAGGCTCCAGTTCCTCAAAACTTTCTAGAACCCCAAATCTATTATTGAACTTTCCTCTTGTATTCCATTTCGAGTGATTTAGAGGCCTTCCTAAATTGTGAGTCTTCATAAGCACAAAGCCATCTGGATCCAATCCATCAACATGAGCTGAGGCTTTACCTTTTACAAGATCTTTTATTGAGGATTTTTTTTGATGGCAGTTGGGAGGGAACAATGACCCTTTGTGGGCAATCTCTTTGTAAATGACCATAAACATGGCATACTCGACAACGAAAAGGAAGAGCTTCATAATCTATTTGTTGGTCCATTACATGTTACCCAATTTGATCTGAAGAGAATCAGGGAGAGGTTTATTAAGATCAATTTCAACACAAATACGAGCATAGGTAGTTACCTTCCTTTCCAATGTAAGATGTGAGGAATCCATGGGTTTCCCAAGGACCGCAACAATGGATTGAAGAATATTAGGTCCCCAAAACTCCATGGGCATTTGAAATAGACATACCAAGATAGGAATCCATGAAGGAAGCTCCTCTACAGGGTCAAAACCCACATGCCAAGGTTTGATGAATAAGCCCACTTGATTGTAGAAATAAGGGCCTCCTTTGAAGGCCATGTTGCAATCAACGATTCTAGAAAAAACCACAAGGAAATACCCATTTGCAGCTAGAATAACCTCCATGCCCCCTTGGGTTGCCAGGTTCATCGGGCCCAACTCTCAAGGAAGGTCAATGATATTTTAATACCATTAAACTTGCAGATCAAAGCATGCTCTAACAAGTATAGCACATCATCGACAATTAGATCTGAGTTGATGACAAGTATTGGCCGATCCTCACTCTTTTGCAAGCAACCATTGGGCCGGGGATGTTTTTCAACCTTCGGTTCAGTTTTAAGATCATTTGTAGCTTGCAACTAAAAACTAACAGCATTTTCATGGGTTGAGGTTGAGGGCTTAGAAGCCTGAACAACATCTCTAAAGGAAGAGATTAGGGTACCCTCTGGCCTCCCCGGCACAATCATGGTTAGGACAAAAAACACTAATGGCGGCCGTATTGCTCAACAGAGCCTAGTTGCATGCAAAACCCGCTAGCCACTCAAATCAAGCAAAAATACTTCTGAAAAAACCCACAAGAGCTAGAAGAAGACCTGGCGCAACAAGAACATGGCCCAAGAAAGGGCAAGTGCCACCAAAGAGGCCTCATAGCAGTAGTTGTGAGGTGCAAAAGCCCTCACGGCTGGCCCCACGAAAAGCCAAATCCGTTTTACACAGAGCTCTCAATTGCGCTCATTTGAAAATTTAAATCTCTAAATGAACTTATTTCAACCACATTTGGTGATCAAATTTAAGTTTGTAATTTAGGGGACAGTACACTAGCTATGAAACTTAATGTATTGTAAAAAGTAGAAATTGAACAAAATTGACATTTACTGAAATCGCTGAACAAAATAGGATTATATTGCAACTGAGAGTGTATACAATGAGGGTAGTCTTTGTAGGAGAGATGCATTCTAGGAACTTTAAATTGTTGATACTTGATTCAAATCCACCTATTTTATATCTTTTCAATATAGAAAGTAAATTTTTTTACTAAAAATAGTAAATTAGGGCTTTTGGTGAGAATTGATGAGGCATCCCACTTGGTGGTAACCCGTGTCTCTGGAAGTTGAAGCAGGTAGTCAGATAATAGTTCTGCATGTTTTATGGAGGCATTGCAGTGATTTCCTCACAAGGAGGAACCCTGAGGAAATTCTCCATGGCTTCTAAGGATAATTGAGTTTCAAGTACTCTAGAGGGTGTATGGATTATCTTAATTGTGGATTGTATTGTTTCAGTAGGCAAGAACTAAGTTAGGACTTTGGATTTTTGGTGGGCATCTACCAGCTTCCATAAGACCTCTACTCCATTGTTTGGTGTATGAGTGACTTCCTTTCTCTATGTCAAGTTGCTTCTATAAATACTTGGTATCCATGTGCCCAATATGAGTTTCCCAAATTTCTTTAGTGTCTAGTTGAAATTCTTCGTTTTTATCAATGGCCTTAAACTTGTATTTCGGGTTATAATCAAATATTTATCAATCCTCAAGATCAATACAAGACAACTTTTATCACCCCATGGGAAACATTTTGTTGGATGGTCATGCCGTTTGGATTAAAGAACGTTGGAGCAACTTACCAATGGGCTATGACTCTTATCTTTCATGATTACATACATAACAACTTAGAGGATTATGTCAATGACATTCTTACGAATTCTATTCGTTGCCAGGATCACGTCACAGTCCTCCGTCAAATCTTTGAGCGGATACGAAAATATAACATGCGTCTAAATCCCCGTAAATGCTTCTTTGGCGTAGACAGTGGTAAACTGTTGGGATTTATAGTTTTGCACCGTGGTATTGAAGTAGACATAAAGAAAAGTGACGCGATTGTTAACATGCCATCTCCTCGAAATATCACTCAACTTCGTAGTTTACAAGGGAAGATATAGGCCATCCGTCGATTTGTATCACAACTCGCGGATAGGACTCACCCTTTCACTCAACTACTGAAAAAAGAATAAAAATTCCGCAATTCTAATTGTCAAAAATCCTTTGAAGACTTAAAAAACTACCTATCTAATCCTCCTGTTTTACAACCAGCAACTGCAGAAAAACCCTTTATTCTTTACACATCATCTTCTACTAATGCCCTCACGACTTTATTAGCACAACATGATGACGAAGGTAGGGAACATGCTGTATATTATATAAGCCGAACTTTGCTCGATTATGAAGTGCGATATACCATCATAGAGAAACAATGCTTAGCTCTTGTCTTTGCAACACAAAAGTTAAGACAGTATCTCCTAAATGCTGAGATTCATGTCATGATAAAATTTGATCCTTTGAAACATCTCCTCGTTAAAACGGATCTCTCAAGTCGCCTAGCTAAATGGGTTATGTTGTTAACAAAATTTGATCTCAAGTTTATCTCTCTAAAAGCGATAAAAGGACAAGCGTTAACCGATCATTTAGCTGAAGCACCTTCACCTTTCTCTATTCAAAATAACGAAGAATTTCATGATGACCAAATTTTAGCTTTAGATAAAGTGCCCGCAATGTCAACAACATAGTAATTTAATTCGAGCTCCTACACTAGGCTACTTTTGACGCCTAAAGAAGAAGACAAGAAGCAAAAAGGCATAAAAACATAGCGAATGGATGAACCCTCTTGTATGTTGAGAGAATCTCTTCCCATATATGGATCTGAAAAGAAAACAAAGTACTAGGTTTAGTTAGATACGAATACAACCCAAGAAGTTGTAGGGTATGAACCAGGTAGATGGCCAACTCTTGAATCTTTCATGACAATAAATCAGGATAAAAAATTATGGTGTAGGTATGAATCTAGATTCCATATGACCATAGGAGCTAGGGAAAAAAATTCTGAGGCCCAGAGAAATTGGCAAGCCCAATGGATGATGTCCGCCCAGGAGAATATGGATGATATGGCCTTAGATGTAAAGCAAACTATACATAATTCTAGTTCTGCTAATGGCAAGTTGATAGTATTAGAAAATAATGTAAATAAGTTAGATTCTAATTTCCAGAAAATTGAGAAACAAGCCGCTTCTATTCTTAATGATACATCAGGAATTTCTTATCAGTTGAGAAATCTTAATACTTCGGTGACAAATATCCAATCATATGTTCAGAGAATTGATACTTATGTCACCCAAATGACTAATGAATTGGCTACTTCTGATAGTCGAAGAGATACAAAAGCTCAGGAAACAAAGTTCTTCTAGAATCAGTGGCCCGAAAATTAGAAAAAATCAGGGCTTATACAAAGAAGATTAGAGTGTCCCAAAAAGGGAAAGATAGCTTTGAAGAAGAAAATGAAGAAGCCAAGTCACAACACTTTGAACCCCTTAAGAAACCTGCCAGAGTCAAGGTTCAGAGAAGGAAAAGTTTACTTTTTATTGATGATCCCGAGGAACCACAGCAACAACCAGGACCATCCAGGACCAAAATAGACTCAAGGCCCTCTAAGTTAGTGTTTCCTAAACATAAAGAGCATGCCATGCAACAGTCTGATCAAATTAAGGATTGGTTAGCAGAATTGCAGATTGAAGAAAGAGATAATAAACCAATCTATATGGATGAACTAGTTGCTGCACATGTAGACAACTCCATCTCTGATGATGAGGTTATGCTAGAAATAGATTTTTCTCAGACCACTGAAACTGAAGTAGAACAAGAAGAGTCTGAGGAAGAATTTACTTTTGATCAGATAAATTCTGCAGAAAATTGGGAGACAATTATGGCAAGCCATAAGTCATTAGGGAGTAATTATGATGTTGAAATGAGAGAAGCCATTTCTAAGAATACTAAACTAGAACAACTGCGTGCTTATGCTACTTTTGGCTATATCCTCAATATTGATAAAATTGTTGATCCCTATGATATTTGCACTTGGTGTGATACTCTTGAAAATTTTTATGACACAAGGAGCTCTGAATGGTTTGAGGCCAATAACGTGTTATATGTTGTTAGACTAATGTCAGGAAAACTTAGAGACTGGTGGAATTCTTTGCCAGACAATGGAGTTATTACCCGAGATTCACAAGGAGATTATGTTAAAGAAGTGGATATGGGTAGAAATGATATCTCTGCTGAAGGATTTCAACAGCTCAAACTTATGCTCATTGATTTGTTTTGTGGAGAAAGAAAAAATGATGTCCTTGAAGCAGAAATTTTTTTGTATTCATTGAAACTTAAGAATTTAGGGAAGTTGCATCAATATAATCTCACTTTTGAGAAATATATGATTGCAGCCAACAAGCTTCATGGCCCTACCACAAAGAAATTCTACCTTAACTCACTCCCATATGGGTTAGGAGAATGGGCAGAAGATTATATCATTGATGGAAGAAAAACCAAAGTTGAAAAGTGCACTTTTGCAGAATTAAAGACATTAGTCACTTATAAGCTGGATAAGCAATGTTTGCTTGCTGCATTGAATGCTAACAAAGAAGAATTTAATTCTTCTTGCAATTTAAAAGAATATTGCAGTTTGCGTCCAATAAACCAACTCAAAGACTTTCAGCAGGTAAAAAAATTCCGCATAAAATCTTGCGGAAAATACTGCAAATGCCATGAGTGTAAGAGACACACTTATGATGATGATAACATGGAGAGGTCTTTTCATAAAAGGAGAGGCTACAAAAAAAAAGGTTTGCCCCTGTAAATAAACTTTCTTTCAGAAATAGGAAGCCTCCAAGATATCTCTTTAAGAGAAATAAACATCTTGGAAAAGGACCTGTAAAATGTTTCATATGTAAGGGTCCTCATTATGCTACAAATTGTCCCAGAAAACTTAATCCAGGAACCAAGGTTTATGCAGTCTTTCAGGAACAAGATGTAGATAGAAATTGGGAAATCATAGATTCTGCTGAGGCTATGGCTCAACTCTATACTGATGAGTTTTATGAACTTCTTGAGATTCTTCCAGACCAGTAATTTATGGGCAAAGAAAAGTATAAGAGAATCTCTGAAGAATTGTTTGATACACCTTCTAAATTTGAGGATGAATCTTCCCAATCTAGTTCTGATAATGAATCTTCCTCTGCAGTAAGAAAAGCTATTCAAAAAGCTATAAATGATTTGAACTTCAAAATTGATATGGCTAAGGCAAAGGATCCTTATAGGATGGTAGGCACAAAAGAGGAGAGAAAATCTGCTGTAAAACAACAGATAGAAGAAATCAAAGCATGGGAAGATTAACACGACTCGTTGCAACACCAACTCAAAGGATCTAGGCATTCCAAACCTTCCTCCTCCCATGGCTACAAACATCCCACATGGAAGAAGCCTGTGATGTCCCGATATTAAGGCATTGTTCAAATTAAAGATTTAAAGATTATGATAAAAGACAGAATAGTTGCTTCTGTTAATATTTAAATAAATATATATTAGTAATATATAATATTTAATAAATAATATTAAATAATATTATTATATAAATATTTTAATTGTATTTATAAATAATAAATATAAATATTATCGATTTAAATATTATTATAATTATAATATAATATATTAATAAATATATTTATAATATAATATGTAAATAGATATAAATATTATTATATTATACAATTATAAAATAAATATTAATAATATAAATATAAATATTTAAATATCATAATAAATATATATAATTATAAAGTAACACCATAAACTATATGGCAGCGAATCAAAATAATGTACAACCATTATTAATAAAGTTGTGGTTTGTAAAAAAGACATTATTATATATATAGTTATAATAACATATGCGATTAGTGAGACGATGGAAATGGATGAAATGATATTGAGATTTGACAAGCAGCGATCCATAAAATGAAGGCAGCGATCTAGGTAGTAAATTCATATTTGTTAAAATGTTTTACAAGGGCTGCGATGGATTTAATGCAATTTATAAAGAGTTATTTTTAATGAATGGAATTAATACAAAAGGCATTTAAAGATGGTTCAGAGCTGCAGCGATCTATGAAGGGTTGCATCCCTTGATACATATAAAAGGAGATATAGATTTTGAAAATAAGGGGGATAGAGATAATTCTGAGTTTGACAAAGATATTTTTGATATACATATATATGCTGAACAGAAAGGAAGAATACATATGCTCTGAGTTTAATATACATATATTTCTGATATATATATTCTAAGTATAACAGCAAGCAGGGAATGAAAAATATTTGGAATTATCAAGCAATCAAGTCATATAAACAATTGTGACACAGCAAGAGGATATAGAAACATGAAGGAGAGGAGCATATATACAAATCTGAAATCAAGATATGAAAAAGGCATTCAATTGAGGAAGGGTCCATTAATCTATTTGTGGCAGGATACTCATATGGGAGTATAATGTCAATATGGCTAATGGTTTATGTTCATAAGTTATTATTGATGTGATTCTGATTACTTCATTCTGCACGCACTTTCACCATGATGGAGAAGGAGAATTACAAAGGGGAACGGCAAGAGGGCTCTCTTCTAGGTACACCACCCAGGAGGGGATGCAATGAGCCCACATGGGCCAGAGGGGTACTACCTTTAGTAGTAAGGATACTGCCTTTCGGCTTAGAGAGTGGCTACCAGGACACCTTCGTAACCTCACTCTCCTATTATGGTGTAACAATACAGGGAGAGCAATCATGGGGAAATGGGAAAAGATGGCAAGATGAGGATAACGGACTTTATATGAATGGCATGCACCACGAGTCTGGGGTGACCTGATATGAATGGCATGCGCCACATGAGGTCGAGGCGATCTATTATGAATGGCATGTGCCACATTAGATCAAGGGCACCTTATATGAATGGCATGCGCCACATAAGGACAAGGACACCTCATATGAATGGCATGCGCCACATGAGGACTAGGGAGGGATGGTATATCCACCCTAAGACCTAGGAAGACTAATTACACCCATCGAGTCACTCTAGTCCATGCTCCGCCATGGTTGATCATCCCAAGGTAAGATTTAATTGAGTTAACTAATTTGCTATGGACTTATTGATGCAGGGATTAAGTCAGGCCAAGGTACTCTCTAAATCCATTGTTTACTTGGGAAATTGATAGTTTAAGATAAAATTAGTATAATTCTTATTAGCAACATTACAGCTATGAACCGATTATTATCTAATTTATTGATCTTTAATATTTCTAATGTCCCTTTCTAGTGATCTAATTGTGTACAAGTAAAGAAAACAAGAGTATCCTAAAAGGGGACATTACAAAGCCATCCTCTTCTCCCAGATATTCTCTTCCTCCTTTAAAAAAGCTTTCCTCTCACAAGCATGTTTCTTCTGATATGGATGTCATTTGCTCTAAATTAGATCATCTTACTAGTGACATTTCCAATCTCACTCAGCTTGTCCACCAGCAAAAAAGAGAAATCCGCGATCTTCATTCTGTTGTGGGGGAAATTCGCTCTATTTTGTTCAAAGCAGACTATAGAGAAAATGATTCTTCAAGTAGTTCTGGTTCTGACTTAGAACCTGCTAAAGCCCTGTATCTTGCAAGTGATTGCACATATATCCGCATTAATCTATGTTTTCCAGGATACAAAATAATTCCTATGGATGCATTCTTGGATTTTGGTTCCTCCAGAAGTTTTGCTAAGACCAATGCTATTCCACCTAAATTTTGGAAACCCAGACCTGATCTTCCAAAAGGATATGCAATCAATGGTGAACAAATACAGATGGGCAAGTATGCTTAAGATGTAACCATAGAAATTCAGGGCAAAAAGTTTGTTACAGATTTCATTGAGTATAATTCTCTAGAAGGTGATGTATTGTTAGGATATCTATTTCTGACAAAATATGAACCTTTTATTCTGAGAACTCATGAGGTCTCTCTAAGACATGAAGATGGTCAAATAAAAATTCCTGCTTTAAAAGTGGTTAATTTCAAGTTTGACAAAAAAACCACTAAAACATGAAGGAAAGAGAGTAAATCTCCAGGTTTAGAAGCCACCATTAATGCTTGAATCAGTCAAAGCAAAGTTTGAACAAGATTGTTGCAGCTTGAATCCACTACAATTTTTGTCCAAAGATCATGAAGAATGTGAGATCAAAATTAAACCAGAATGCCAATCAGTGATTCCATTTGAGCCAGCATACTTGATGAGCCCTACCGAAACCAAAGAAATGGGTGAACATCTAGATGAACGTCTCCAAGGAAACTTCATTAGAGAAAGTAAAAGTCCTTTCAGTTGTCCTACATTTCTGGTAAATAAGCGTGCAGAAAGAGAAAGAGGCAAGAAAAGATTTTGCATAAATTATAAGCCTCTGAATGACAATACTTCCATTTAACTATCCAATCCCTTTCAGTACAGATTTAATAATGAGAGCCGCTTCAAAGAAAATTTTCTCTAAATTTGATTGTAAATCAGGGTTTTGGCAAGTTAAGGTTAAGGAAGAAGACATGTATAAAACAACTTTCTCGATTCCCCAGGGATTATATGAATGGAATGTTATGCCTTTTGGTTTGAAAACTACTCCTGCTTATTTCCAGAGAAGGATGGATAAAGCTTTAAAAACTCTTATATCTTTTTGTGCTGTCTATATTGATGACATTATAGTTTTCTCTGATGATTCTTCCCAGCATTGCAGCGTTTGTATGATGCCATCAAAGAACACGGTATCTATTTCTCAGCCAAGAAAATGGTTATTGGGCAAGAAGAAATTGATTTCCTTGGGCTAATCCTCTCAGAAGGAAAGGTAAAACTTCAGCCTCATATTTTGAAGCATATCAATGAATTCGCAGATGTTTTGCAGGGGAAAAAGCAAATTCAAAGGTTTTTGGGATGTTTGAATTACATCTCTCCTTTCTACAATGGATTAGCCAAAGACAGGAAAAGAATCCAAGATCAGCTAAAAGAAGGTGCCAAAGAATGGACAGAGGATCTCACAGAAATTGTCAAGAAAATCAAAGAGAAATGCCAACATCTCTCTACTCTACATATGTCAAAACCTGGTTATCCGATCATTTTGTTTACTGATGCTTCTGATGATGTTTGGGGTGTTGTCTTAATATAGGAAATTCCATCAACAGGATCTCAAATTTGTGGATACAGGTTGGGCACATTCACAGATACAGAATCCAGATATACCATTTACGAAAAGGAAATTTTAGCAGTAAAGAAAGGGATCCAGAAGTTCAAGATTTTCTTGAAGCTTGAACATTTTATTGTCAGAACTAATAGCCAGCCTATGAGGTCACTCATGAAGAAAAAACCAGATAAGGATATAGCTCATGGACAAATTGCTCGATGGTATCTTGATTTTACGAGTTATGATTTTGACATAGAATGGATTCAAGGTGACAATAATCTATTAGCCGATTCCCAAACAAGAGAAATGTCCAGTCTAGCTGAAACTGCTTCGATGCTGATTGAGATAATTGATAATTGTCCAGATTTTCAGGAATTGGTTGATCCAAGTGATTATTCTTCAGTGTTTATTCCCCAATTGACACTAGAAATTCTTGATCCCATTATATCAGTGTTTTTCCTTAATAAATGGCTTGATGATTTAAGGTTCTTGATCAATCAGCATTATGAAGATGGATCGTATGAACCAGAGCAAGAATCAGAATATTTGAGTCATTTTGGAATAAAAGAAGCACCGGTAACCTACACGATAAGGCACAAATATAGTTTTGATCTTTGTGTCAATTCTCTTTTTGCTCCTCATTGGCCTAAAGAAATCAAGATGAATGTTCTAAAAAATATAAAGTTTGGTTTCATAAACAACATCACTTTCCTGTAGACGGAAGTAGAAGATCATGCAAACAATTTCACTCCAATGCTCACCTAGGATATGAAAGAATTTTTTAATTATTCCATGGAAATTTGTATTGGGCAATGCAAAAGGCATGATAAATCATCTAACCAGACCATGGCCTTATGGACTTCCAAGAGTGGAATTATATCCTCTTGATTTTGATTGGTTTTCCAATGCTGTTATCCAGGACTTCAAGCCTACTCTACGTCCAGCTATTCTTGTGGCAAGAACAGAGCTTGACTATGCCTATCCTGATGAGATGCTCAGAATCAACTATGTTTTCAACCCTAGGTCCCAGGATTGGCACGACATTTTTGCCACACTACTGACAAACCTTTTGCCAGCCAATAGTCCATTCGATTTTTGACTAGCACATGGGTATGTCAGTGCTGTGATGTTAGCCATGTTAAGACCTGACAGTAGGATGTTGTTGATGTGTTTTTTATGCACATGCAAACTCAGAATAAAATACCAAGTATTCTATCCTCTCTTGAACAAAGTCTCTCAAAGGCTAAACAATGTGATCCAATGAGACAACTCCAAGGTTCCTGATTCGTGATTTGCAATTGATAGATTCATTAGTTGATGTGATTTTGCTAAAACTCACAAAGGGACTTACGCTGAATTGACTCCTTACTCCACTCAAATATGTTACTCTTCTTTGTGGAATGGAACTCTACAAACCAACAATGAAAGAAAATGAAAAAAGGACAAGGGTTGAGAAAGCTATTCTAAGGACAATGAAATAATGAAACATGCTATGATAGACAAATTCCTCACAAAACATAACTCCGCTTCACCATGAGAACCAACAATTACACAAAGAAGGTGCGATCTCCTAAGGTAATCCAATGATTTTCATATTGTAAATTTCCATCCAAACACCCACAGCTGGTGCAACTTGAACAAATATTCACAACCGAACTAAAGCAAACGAAGGTTCAGGCTAACTTTGCAAAGTGAGTTGCCTTCGACAATCCACGAAAAATATGAACCAAGAAGGAATTCATCAAATATCATTGCATATATTCATTACATCAATAAACTTTCTAATCTAATTCTACTCTACTTGGAAACATCTCTCCATCACATCCAAGAAATTAGGAACCATGCTAACATCCCATAACCACACAAAGTCACCATGAGAACAGCAATGAGCTTGTATTGATTTTGGAAGTGTATGATTACAACAATTTCATAAGTCTTTTCAATGACTTTGAAGAGTCTCCTCCAATCTACTCCTATTTTGACAGCATCTACTCCTACTCTCTTGATTCCTCCCTTTTGCAAATGAGAGAAGTGAGCCTTTTATAGACTTCACAAATTACAACGAAGGGCCATGATTGATTCGAGAACCAATGGCCAAGATTGAGACAACAAGACAATTTGTTACAAAGTTACTATTTTTAGAACATGAGAGAGGCAATGAAGGCACATTTTCCAATGTGATAAGGAAGAATAAGGCATCTTTGGAGCATCTTCATAGTGGGTGCCATCTTCTTGTAGTAGATACATTGAACTTGGATGGTATGACGTGGCGAACTGTGATTGGATTGATGATGTGCAAAGCCACCTCAGCATTGAGCAAACTGGTTTGATCTTCTTTGTGTTCACATTGCTCAGAATATTTTCCCAAATTATGTCATCTTTTGGAGTAGTCTTCGAATATTTGAATTTTCACCTTTGGAACTTAGCTTCTCTCAAACTTGTAATTTGGGAATTTTGGATTTCTTCATATTACCTTTCATGCCTTAGTGTAATTTATGGATTTCTTAATGCTCATGCTCATTTCTCTTCTCATCTTCTTGTGCAGGACTCTAGCTCTGGACTCTTGGAGTAGAAGACACCTTGTGCGTGAACTCTTGGAGTAAACTCGTGCATGATGGATGTTTTTGACCTTGTCAGTGTATGAAATGGACGACTTCTGGAAGCTTGATCGTGGTAATGAACCTCTGGATGATGGCTTCCTCTCATACATGGTGAAGTGATGCTCTCCCTTCGGAAATGAAGTCTTCTTTGTGAACTCGAGCGACATTCCTCTATCCCTTGAACTTCTCATGTGCTAGCTCTCGCCATTCTCCTTCCTTTACCTACACAAGAGAAACATCTATCAATGCAAAGACATTTGATCATCAATCCACATTTTATTATTGATCTCCTAACATGTCTCTCTCTTAGATACCTTGCAAAGGTCTTAAACTAGATCTTACTTGGTTTATGCAATGAAGAAGGCTTTATCTTCATGTTTTAAAACTTTCTTTTATCCTCTTTTGGCTGACTTCATCATGAATTTGGCGCTGATTTTCAAGATGCTTGCATGATCAAGGAGAGCGCACATTTTACTTGAGTGTGCATTATTTGTTTATGCAAGCATAAGCTAAAAGTGCACCTAGAAGGTTGTGGGGCACTGATTTTGCTTGGGTATGCATTGAATGCATATTGCAAGACATGGGCATAAGTGCGCCTAAAAGCGCTGATTTCATGCACTCATGTATAAATGTTAACAATGTACAATGCGAGGCCATGGTAAATTTGCACTCAAGAGGAGCGCTAGTTTTAGGCAAGTATGTATTGTGTGTAAGGTTTGCAAAATGCGAAGACTCTCTTGAAGTGCACCTTGAGCGGACCTTTTGGGTAGTCATGTATAAATGTTGAAAATGCCCAATGCAAGCACCCTCTAAAAGTGCACCTAAGAGTGAAGATGAGCGCTGATCTTAGGTGCCTATGTATTGAATGCATATTGCAAGGGTGTAGCAAATTTGCGCCAAAAGGAGGATGAGCGCACATTTCATGCTAGTGTGTATTGAGCGCTTTATGCATGAGAGGTCTAAAAGTGCGCCTAGGGTCAAAGCGCCAATTTTAGGTAGGCTTGCAAAAGTTTCAAAATTTGCAAAATGCAAAGTCCCTCTTGAAGTGCACCTTGGAGAAAAAGCGCAAATTTTAGACATGTTTGTATTGAATGCATAATGCAAAGGTGGGGTAGAAGTGCGCTTTTCCATACTTAGGCAATTTTTAGTTCTTGGAATCACGTATATTTCAAAATATATTTAAGTATATGTTTAGATATTGCATTTATTTTGAAATATACTTTCAGGATGTTTGAGATAGGTCTCGGATCCAAGAGATTTAACATGTAGATTCTAGATTTTTGAGGATCCACTAGATTTCAGACTTAGTCAGTTTTCAAGATTTCAAGATACCAGACTTAATCAATTTCAGGGCTTCAAGACATGCATCAGGATGAGAGCATATGGACTCTTTAGCAAGAATTTAGCGAGACTTGGGGCAAAACAACACTACCAAACCTACAAGCTCATAGAAAACCTAAACCTTAAAGCGAAACGAAGACAAAAGCATGGAAAAAAAGGGGGATCCCCATTTGCAATGGGGCGATGTGTGATTACATCACAACAGATGCAACCCTGTCTCAAAAAGCAAGATCGCCATATCTGCTTTTGGGTGTAAAGTGTGCTGTTTTCGCTTACGGTGTTTTTAAAGCAATTGTCTCTAGTTCTATTGTTAATGTTTTGGACTAGACTACTTAACAACTGTCCTCTTCAACAGTACTTGCTAGGTGTCATTTTGGTATGGTCAGATTCCAAATCCTTTCAAGAATTTTTAGGTTGTGGCTCATGTCCACAGGTTATAAATATATAGCCTTGCCTCATCTCTAGGCATTCGAATTCGGTTTTGGATTCTCGAGCTTAAGAGTCTAGGATCACAAGAGTATGCTCTTGCTTTGCGCATCTGCGATCTGAGCAATCAGAAATTGTGTAGAATTTTGGTGTATTAATCTTTATTGGTTAATACATTTGCTGTAACCAAAGTTTTCACATTATGCAATAAAGAGCTGTGTTTAAATTGGTATCAGAGCCACACACACAGACTCTATTTTTTAATTCATTTCCAGATTACCATAAACAAGTTTGTACTTCAAATTTCATGTGCTCAACAGCTTGTCAAATTTCAATGAAAATAAATAAATCAGA
Source organism: Cunninghamia lanceolata (assembly GCA_027924645.1). NCBI lineage: Eukaryota > Viridiplantae > Streptophyta > Pinopsida > Cupressales > Cupressaceae > Cunninghamia > Cunninghamia lanceolata. Next base: position 12,178,514 of record BSBN01000320.1, read on the forward strand.
TTTTACAATCAGATACATATTCTTTTGTTTTTGTTTGTTCGAAGTGAGCAAATTCAACATACACGTGCAAATACTTTTCCTTTATAGTTTTCAACATTTTCAGATTTGTTAAAGTAACAAATTTTCACTTTCAAAATAACCTGTAACAACAATGAATGCCCATTCTTTTTCAGCACTTGCCTTAGTGCCATTTTAAGGAACAATAAGTAGAGTCATAAGTTATAACCCCCTAGCAAGTGGGTTCTTTACAACTGCAACATTATAATACATATATATTACATAATAGTTCAAAAAATCTGCAAGTCAAGTAGTAGAAAAATTTGCAAGTCCAAGGTCTTCAAGAAACAATATCCATCAAGCGCTTCACTTTAATTTGAGAAATACGAGATTAGGGTTAATATCACATGTACATGTCTAATTGTTACCAGAAGTGTTAATCAAGGAAAGGTTAGTAGTTAACCAATTACCTTGAATTTATGAATCAGATCACACATCTAAGGTAATATAACCACAAGCAATGATAAATCTATTATAATAATCAATGTAACACATAAATACATACTAATCTACTAGCATAGTCATGTAATCAAGTATCAATATGCGAGTCCACAACATCTATATTCAAAATGAGGTACAAAGGTGCAGATAAGATTGCAGAAGAAAATGGGCTTTACATTCCCCCCTCCTAAAGATTAGGCTTCCTCCTAGAAGCCCTCAAAGATATGAGGGTAAAGCTCTCCCAATTGTGTACCATCCTCCCATGTTGCGGCAACCTCATTGTATTGGTGCCGTTGGACTCTAACCTAGTCCAGTTCTTGACCTCAAAGGGCCAACATCCCATGAGCCAAGATGTGAATGGACTCCAAAGCCAGTTGCCTTTTTGCCTTCACTTGTAAAGCACCCCAATCCAACATGAGATAAATTTGGATATACCTCCTCAATACAAAAATGTGAAAAATATTGTGGATGCAAGATAGTCTGAGTTGGCAAGGCTAAATTATAGGCTATTGGACTTATTCACACCAAAATCTCAAATGGACCCATAAGCCAAGGTGTGAGCTTGGAGCTCTTTCCCTAATGGATTGAGTTCTCAAGTGTTCGCACTCTTAAAAAGGCCTTGTTGCTAATTGAGAAGTTATGATCCAATCTCTTGACATTGACATACTTTTGGCGATCCTGCACCTCCTAAAGACATTGTTGTATCAACACCACTTGCCGCTCCATGTCTTGAACCAACTTGAGTCCAATGGCAACTCTATCCTCAATACGGTCCCAACATAGCGACATCCTACATGGCTTACCATACAATGCTTGATACGGTTCCATATTAAAAGAATTATGATGTTTGTTATTATAAGCAAACTCCACAAGGTATAGATAGTCCTCCCATTTGGTCTACTAATCCATCACATACATGCATAACATATCCTCCAACACTTGGTTCACCCTCTCTATTTGACCATTTGTCTTGGGGTGGTAGGCTAAACTAAAGTTGAGCTGAGTACCCAATGCCTATTGAAGTGTCGTCCAAAAAGAAGAAATGAAGATCGGATCTCAATTTGAAATGATCCTACAAGGGATCCCATGAAGTTTGACCACATCATCTAGGAACTCTCATCATTGCCACATCATCTAGGAACTCTCGCCATTGCCTGGACATTATAAGTAGCCTTCATAGGAGAAAAGTGTGCAACCTTGGTCAACTTGTTGAGTATTACCATGATGGCATCATGGCATTGAGACGACAACAAAAGATCAACTATAAGGTCCATTGAAATGGTGTCCCATTTCTACTTAGGAATCTCATGTGGGTATAAAGCCTTGTTGGGTGTTGTGCTTGGTCTCGATCCTCTGGCACTCAAGGCAACGGGCTACAAACTTTGCAATGCCATGCCACATACTTGCCCACTGATACAATTGTTAGAGCTTGCATGCATTTTCTTCACCCCAAGATGAGCTGCATATGGTGCCCTATGAGCCTTTGTCAAAATCACTGTCCAAAGATCACCTAAAGTGGGTACATAGATTTGACCACAATGTCACAACAAACCATCAGGCTCCAAAGAATAACTTGCAAACTTGCCCCTAAGGGCCCTTTGAGACTACAACTCCTGTTGGATCTCTTGAAACCACTCATCCTTTGGCAACTACTCAAGGATACAACCTCTCAAATTTGTGCTCAGGGTCATGGTCATGATCTCGTGTCGACTCTTTCTCAAAGCATTTGCTACCACATTCTCCCTGCCCTTGATGTATTGTATGTCAAAGTCATACTCACACATGAACTCTATCTAACGCCATTGACGAACTTTTAGATTGGGTTGCATTTAAATTGAGCTATAGAAAATAGAAGGGTGTCTTGCCTCATGTAATAGTCTAGTTGCCACATATGTTGCTACATTGTTCGTCACAACTTGGCAAACATTCTCCATGCCCACCCCCATCACCACCTCATCCAACATTATGCAAAGTGTCTCAACATTTTTTATATCACTAGAGGAATCAATTGACTTCAGGAACAACTGTCCACCTAAATCCATGAGGAAGTTAATTAGTGTGCGGCTCCTACCATTTGTCCACTCATCAAACAAAATGGTGCAACCCTTTTTGTGCCAAACTCTCTTATGTTCTTCAACTAAGACCTTTGTTTTTGTCATAGCATCCTCCAACAAAGGCCCACTCAAATCATAAGCGATTGGTACCTTGAACCCTTTTCCCACTACATCAATGTATTGACCAATGAATCCCAATAGGGGCTCTTCGCAACATCAAATGTCATGTTGTTGTAGTGCCCAAAATTGGCACATGCCAACTTCATCTCATTATGCTTCCCCTGGTTCCACGTAATACCTTTGAGTGAAGGTTGTGCAAGTTAGTAGTGTTATGAGGAGCAAGGAACCCCTGTGCTTGTGAGTGTGAGTGTGATGACCAGCAATAGGAGCTTGTGTAGTCAGGAGCCACACGGTTTGCTACCAATTTCATCACATTGCAGATTATTGTAGGTTCACTAATATCTTTTAAGTAGATGTTTATGAGCTCTAGATGGGTGGAGTCTCCTTATGTAAGGAAGGTTGAAAAGGAGAGGGTTGTGAAGATCGTTTTTGATGATTTGTTTGCCAACCACATGGATGAGGACCTCAAGGTAACTTTAAACTAAAATTTTTCTAACTTACAAAATAATCAACTTGTTATTTCATAATAAGTTATTTAGATTTTCATTTATTTATTTTATTGTTGTTCAAAATCAAATTTTTATTAATTTGATTTTCTATATTGTTCTGTTTTAGGTGTCAGAACCTTTGGTTAAGGTTCTCGGGTTGTTGGATTGAGAGAAAAATCCCATGGGTTATCTATACAAGGCCATTGTTAAGGCGAAGGAGGCCATCCAACATTTGTATGGGTCAAATAGAAGATATGAACCCATTTGGCTTATTATTGATCATAGGTAGAACAAACAAGTCCAACAAATCACATATATAGACATACATACATGCTTACTACTTGAATCCAAAGTTTATCTTCTCCAATTCCTTCAAAGCTAATGAGGAGGTTATGGATGGCCTCAACACATGCATAGATAGGATGGTCTTTATGAAGGCCTTAGAAACATCATTTTGGACAAGTTGCAGATTAATAAGGTTGTAGAGGGGAGGTGGTTTTCATTACATCTATGCATTTGAAAAAGGACGACTTTGCAGCCAAGTAAAAACAAATATGTTAACTAGGACTAGACTTAAGCTTAAATTTTAAATTTTAGGTTTTCTTTAAGTTTATTAAGTTACAATATTATAAATGTTGTCCTTGTAGATTTGTGGTGGGAAGATTATGGTGCAAAAACTCTTAATTTTCAAACCCTCGACTTTCACATTTTTTTTCCAACCTTCGAGCACTTCTAGGTGTGAATGCAATTGTAGTGTATTAGAGGCCATTCACAAGAAGAAGCACAATGGGTTGACTCAAAGGTGCTTGAATAACATTGTTTTTGTATGCTACATGAGACACATGAAGTGATTTACTTAGACGACATAATCCATATTCGATTTAGATTGCTAATGATGTGAAACCCATGTATTCTATGGATGAGATCATTGATTTTGGGAGGGAGGCAGCAGAATAGGCAACAAATGTAGTGGCATATGAGGAGGCAGAAGGCAAGGTGTTAGAAGGGGCTTCATTGGATGTGCTCAATATGTCTGTGATGTCCCGATATTAAGGCATTGTTTAAATTAAAGATTTAAACATCATGATAAAAGACGGTGAAGTTGCTTTTGTAAAATATTAATTCGAATGATAGAAATAATTACTAATATATATATATTATTATTTAATAAATAATATTAAATAATATTATATGAATATTTTAATATAATATATTTATATTATTATATTTATAAATATCAGATATATCAATGAATTTGAAATGATATCATGAAGGCCAACTTCCTCATGTTTAAGGCCAACTTCAAAAAAGATTAAAACAAAGTTTTATTGTTGAGAAGGCCGACCGTGTTAAAGTTATGAATAAAATGAATTAAAAGTTAATATCCTTATGCTGGCAGCGATCATATTAGATGTGGTAATGAATTTATTTGCAGCGATCATGATTAAGGGGTACAACAATTAACTAATGAGCAGCCATTATAGTAAGAGGAGCAGCGATTACTTTAGTGAGAGCAGTGAATAAATAGAGAGCCACGATTTGTTAAGGAACAACTACATTTAATGAGAAGGTATGTCAATAAGTGATGTCTCTCAAATGGATCACACTCTTTCAAGGAATGTTGGAAGGTATAATATAAATTTGTAAATATGAGAAAGGGAAGTAGGAGCGGTAAGGAAAAAAGACAATATAATATCATTCGAATATTTGAAGACAGAGAAAAGGCAGATTTATAGGCGGATGTATGCAGATAAAAGGTAGATTCCTAAGCAAGATTTGTGAGAGACAAGATATGTGTTGTAGCATCTAAAGTCAGATTTTATGAAAGCAATACAATAGAACTGTATTCAGCAGAGCTCAAGACAGAAATCTATGTGAAAGCACTGCTTATTTGATATCAGATTTGTGGAGGAATAAAAATAAGAATAACCTGATTTATATACAGATTAAGAAATATATTTCTGAGTTGAAGGAGATATATACTCAAAGGGAAATATATATAATTATCTGATCTGAATTATATACTGCAGTGAACACGAAAGAAAGGAAGACAATCCTTAGATCTCCAAGGGTACAAAGGCAAGAGTGATATACTTGGTATGATGTATCTAACCCTATGTTTATTATGATGAATGCCATGTGGTAAATAATACAATTGAAAGATTATCATTAGTATCATTACACATGCATTGTGAGACTTGCTATGAAATATATATAAGGAAAACATCAAGAGATTATCTTCACAACACATTTGGCATGTTCAAACTCAATGCTTATTTATTTCTATTGCCTGCAACCCTAGGGTAGGTGGTGTTGTTAGGGAGAGGCGGAGTAAATCCAACCATGAGATGGTGTCATTGCGCACTAGACAAGTAAAGTTGCTAGGGAGAGGCAGAGTAAATCCACAACCATGAGATGGTGTCATTGCGCCCTAGACAAGTAAATCCCCATCCAAGGTTAAGGATTAGAAAGGAAGTAAGGATTAAGACTTGAACATAGTCGATACTGAATTGTGTTATGAATGGAACTGAATGTGGATTATGCTATGATGATTTGACCTCATTGTTTATGTTATTTAGCATTGTTCTCATTATTAATCATCCTATGATGCTATGAACTGAATATTATCTTAATTCGTTGATCTTTAATATTTCTAGTGTCCCTTTCTAGTGATCTTTTTGTATGCAAGTAAAGAAATCAGGAATATCCTAAAAGGGGACATTACAATGTCTGAGGATGATATTGTTCCTCATCAAGAATCATTACCGTTCAGTTTGGTATCACCCACACCCACTTACAAATTTTAGTGGGAGAAGAATTTTGCAAAATATAAGTATGGATTTCTAATAATAATCATATGAAACTTTGATGTGCATTGAACTTGTTTTTTAATTTATAAATGAAGGAAAATTTACTTATTAGTTCTTTAAATTCAGTTTTATGTATGCTTTAAAAAATTATTTTATGAATTTGTGTTTTTTTTAATGTTTGGGAATTTTTGGCCTGTTGAGTTTTTGCTGAGTCCTAGTTTTCGAACTGTGTAATATACATGTGTCTATAAGCATATATGTGTATATATACATATATGTAATACACATACATATATGCGTATAAACATATATGAATATGCATGTATATGTATATACATATACAAATATAAATACAGAAATGCATACATGTAATTTGATTTTGGATGAGCGTACAAGGAGTAGCTGCAAGAAAGGTGCCTTTGCTGATCGTACGATTTATCTTGTTCTTAGTAAAGTACATAGTTCTAACTTCTTTTACATGTTAAATATGAATCTCCTGGTTCTATAAAGATCAAGTTCTGTCTTTAACAGGTATAGCCTTCTAGTTCATCACAGTCCCGAAGAACTTAAAGCATTTGGTTTGACAGATGAAATGTTGGTAGACCAAAGCTGGTATGGTTTGCAAATTCTCCTTCATTATAGGCCTTGCAATAAATTTTATAGAAATCCCTGACTAAGATTTCTTGATTGTTTTAGACTAGTAGATGACTAGCACTGCATATAGTAGCTTTTTGATGAAAGATAAGATTGATCTTATGGCTGACTCATTTTAAATGTTGAAATGGACAATCATAGGCAAAAAACTGCACGACCTGGTGAATTAAATTATGATTGGATGACATCAGGACCCTCTTTTTTCACTCATTTTGATGAAAATCATTGTGGAGGGGATTCTCGCCAAATACCTCCTGATATTTCTCAGATTCATATGGATAACAGCAGCTGCAGCAATCCAGAGCCACAACAATTTGGCCCAAATAAACTCCACTTGTTCAGTAATTCTGAAAACTTAACTTAGACCAAAATGATATTAAAATTTCTGGTTGAGACCATGAAAACATACCAGCGGCAAATCTATTTCAGAAAAAAAGTGACAGTAAATAAAGCTCCAATGTTCTTTGGATTTTTGTGCACTATCTAATTAATCACGGGCATATATATTACATTGCCCTGTAAGAACCTTGCAAGTTTTATCCTATTGCCAAATATCAATCAAGGGTTTTTTTGGTCTATTAATATTTTCCCAATGAAGTTGGTGGATGGCATTTAATAGTTTGCGACCAAACAGAGAGCTGAGTGAATCGAAACTATTTTCTGATCCTACAATATTTTCTCAAGGAAGGGTTTACAGACACCTTGAAGATATGCTAGTCTTAAGTTTCAAACTGTTAGCAATTCATGCAAAATATTTTAGTTGGCTTTACATCAGTTTTTAATGTTTATTTAATTAAACTCAGAAATTGCTTGTATATCACTGACTAGTCTCTACAAAAATTTGACTAATCTTTGCAAAAAATCTGCTAAATTGGAATAGTTGAGTAAATGTAAATTTTCCTATAAGCTTTGTCTCTCTGTTGATGATATTCTTCAGTTATGAAGTAACAGGAATACTGTTGAGGTCCAATTGAAGCGATTTGTAATTCCACAATATTTTCTAAAGGGACTTGCTGATACCTTTAAGATATAATTATGCAAGTAATTAAGTTTCAAATTGTTTGCATGTGCTCCAGTTTTTATCTTTTCTGAAATTATACTCAGAAATTGCATGTATATCACTTTGACGAGTCTAAAAATAAAGTGTCAAATTGGCATAGTTGAGTAAATGTAAATTTCCTATAAGCTTTGCCTCTCTTTCAGTGTTAGTTTTCATCTATGAAGTCGCAGCAATACTGTTGAGGTCCAATTTTTTTATTTTTATTTTTTTAAAGATAATGCCCCTGGTAAACTTTTTAACGTGACCGGTGACGCTGGTGCAACATGCCCTCCAGCTCCACAGTAACGCTTTTGCCCGGAGCTATGAACTGGTGAGGCCACAACACGGGGGACCTCATCCCCTAGCAAGAACACTTCAAACCTGCGAGCTCGTTGGCCCAGCGAAGGCGTAAACCCTGCGAGCTCGTTGGCCCAACGGGGGTTTGAACTCTGGTGGCCGCCACTACAACCGAGCGACTTAACCAACGAACCACGCCCTTATCGGCCTGTTGAGGTCCAATTGCAAGTACACACATCAACATTGTTTTTTTGTTCTCCCATAATATTCTGGATCCTAGAGTGCAGCCACCTCCAAACAGCGCATCTACATTGTGACTATGATGTGCGAAATTCCATAAAACAAAATTTCAAGAGTTACACATGCTTTAACCTAACATAAAATTACTAACGAAAAATTAATGTTTTGACATATTAACGATGCCTTAATAGACGACTATATAAGAATTGGTACAATTGATAAGATGGCTTTAGAAAGTATTTGAGAAAACAGTTTCCTATATTTTATCAATCATAATATTTTTAGTTTAAAAAAAAGTGCGGGTTCATTTGTACATTTGAATAATCATTCCTTGAAAAGATATTTTTTGAAAAAACCGTGTTAAGGAAATTTTGAATATGGATGTTTTCAATCACACTGTGTGATCCACTATTGTTTGAGACGAAGTCAAGTAGTGGTCTATAGCACTCATTGGTCTTGTGGGATACTTTACACTTGGGAGGGAGACAGGTTGATTCAAACAAGAGTCAGCGAACTTGGTGGAGACATTCATCCTAACAAGGTGGAGTGAGCTTTGGCAAAGCATTAAAATCCCTCCAAGTACTGCATGTCTTGAACAGGCTAAGGTCATAGCAAAATTGAATTGCCCGGACAAGCATCAACTTGGGGAGTCTTCAGAGATTGGAAAGCGTCTACACAATTTTGACAAAGCTGATGGTTAAGTCTAAGCCTCTCATTGATAAATTATCCACAATTTGAGGATAGATTCTCAACCTATGAAAATGGTGTAGTAATATGTTGGTTAGTTCATAGTTTGTAGGATCCACCCACCTTAGAATAAAGTAATTGTGCTTTAAATATTTATAACATGAGTTAGACTATAATAAATTTGTTAGGTTAGGATTGAAAAATAGAATATAATGGTATTTCTTTGTTTTTGTGTTTTTTTGGATTAGGGTAAGGGTAAGGGTTTTGAAAGGATCCCATAACCTTTTACATAGTCATAAAGATATATCCAAAAAAGCTCAAAATAGAAACAAACAAAAAATCAAGCATAAAAACCAACCTAGGCCACATAGAACCAAAGAAACAGTTAGCTAAAATGTAGCTGAAGGTTAGCGTACTATCAACAAAAAGTACATACTTAGATAACCTAGACATATTGAACAACAAGATCATAGATCCAAGCCTGTCCATTGACATTGCTCGAGTGAGGAGAGACAGAGTGCCCCCTTTGTTTCTTGCAACAACAAAATGCTAGGACAATGATTTTTCCTGAGAGTCTTAACAATCCTATGCTTATTAGGGTTATCAACCCTCTAATATTCTAGGAGATGATTATTATTTTTAATTTTTAGAGGAATGCGGGATCCTGCTCACCTCTAGGGTTTTTTGGGTTCCATTCGCTACATCCTTTGTTATTCCCCTAGTATGAACATATCTCTCGATATGTCTACCTTGTTTATTATTTGCCTCATATTCGCACTCTTCTTGGCACTTCTTATTTGTCTGAAGCTAAACTTTTGGCTTTAGTTAGGTGTAACTTCTAGATTTTGTGACTGAGGCAATGAGCATAGAACCACTTCCTTCTCTATGGATTCTACCTTTTTGGGCTCGTTCGAGATTATTTCCCATCTTTTGGCTCCTCATCCCTTGAGACACCTCCTATCACCTCTGTTGTTGTTATAGGTCTATGGATATCATCATGGACCTTCTCTTCTTGACTCTTCTCTACTTCAAAGGCATCTGGGCCTTTCTCCAATCTTGGGGAATTAGGGCTTGAGTTTTTAGGAGTTTCCTCTTTTTCCTCCACCTTTTCCTCCTCTTGTTCTTGTCCTGGCTTTTCTTCCTTTGACTTGCCATGCCCCTGTCTTCCTCTATTCCTTTTGAACTGTTATTAAGATCTTTTCTTCTCCATACCTGTTTTTCTTTCTTGTTCTCTAGGCAACCTTTCGCTCCCTGTCCCATCTTTTATACCTTGAGCAAATCTCTGACATTCTTTCATATTCAATATTGTTTCCATTCTTCGTATTTTGATTTTAGTTTAATGGATGTTGGAAGAACCTTCTCATACAGAACATTGACTTAAAATTTGGCATAAACCATTCTTCTTCTTGATTTGGTGATCGGATCGTAAACTATCAGTTGGTCTATGACTTTAGCTATGCCTGACATAACTTCTTCTTCCCATAATTCCAATGGCAGCCCACTCAAATGGTATTTCTTTGTTATTTGCAAAAGTAGATTTACATTTATTTAAAGGGTAGTAAAGAGTAGTTTAATTGTCACAACAAAAATAGAAAAGAAAACTACCAAACTACCAAAACTAAAAGTAAAATTGAAAGTGTATTAATCCGGAAGGCATAACATGTAAACATTAATTTACATTCCCCCCTTTAATCTGAAGGGCTTTTAGCTAAACCAATCATTTCTCGAAACTTCTCAAACTTCTCTCATCCAAGTGCTTTGGTGAGAATATTGGTTGGCTGGTTGGTAGTGGGACAATACTTGAGTTGTACAATGCCGTCTTTAACATGTTTAATCAAATGAAACTTTGTGTTGATGTGTTCGGTTCAATTGTGAAGTGAATTTTTTGCCATTTTGATTGCAAATGTATTGTCAACTAGGAGACTAGTTGATAAAACTTGTTCCTATAAATATTTAGAAATCTTTTTGAGTTATAATATTCCCCTAGTTGCCTTGGAAGCTAACATATTTTGCTTTTGTAGAGTATAGAGTTGTCATTGACTACGATTTTAGATTTCCAAGAAATGATGATCGACCCTAGATACAGTAGGAAGCCTGCAATAGATTTCCCATCTTCCAAGTCACCTACATAACCAAAATTTGAATATCCGACTAACGTGAAATTTGCTGCCTTGGAGTATTTGATCACATAGTGTTGAGTTCCCTTTAGATACTAAATAACCTTTTTTACTACTAACCAATGATTTTCTCTAAGTTGTGTAACACACCCCAAAAAGTGGCTAGATAAATTTCTCATTAAAGCAATAATTACAACACATATCCCATACTATGCATATCAAATAATCTTAAGAATCAGTGAAGTGAATTTTATAAATTTAGAAATACCAAAAGTGCATAAATAGTACAACTTACATATTCAAATATACATTGGGTCAAGTATCACAACCCTTATCAATAATTACAATAAGTATCATATAGGCATGAGCCAACTTGCCACATATGCAAGAGCGGTGCTTATACAAAGTACAATATACAAATACAAAAGTCTTCAACTTGAATTTGCAAATTAATCCATCCAAGCTCTAGTTGTCATTGGGGGAAGTATTGAACCCACAGATTTGAGGAAATCCCTTTCCTTCCCAACTGTTAGTCCGACAATGAAGTATTCAACCGATTTCTCAAAAGTGTGAATTAAAAACACATCTCATGCTAATTTTTTTAGTTAATTTCTCATTACATTCACATAGATTTATAATCTAATCTATAAGATAAGCAATTTATCCAAGATGAATCATTCACACAACACATGTTCACATCATCATTAACACATTAATGCATCATACCAAGCCAACCAAGGTTTTGCAACATTTCCCCACATTAACTCAAGCACTTGCAAAGTGTACAATGCAAAAAATTACAAGACACACACACACACACACAAGGCAAGGTACATACAAAATAAGATACAACATTTATACAATCTATATTTCATTACAACATTCATAAAGGTGTCACAATCACATCAAGATCAACCAATATGATACTCTAAAGATCATATGCAACATCACAATGATTACTACTCATATCCCATACTATGAGAGCACTCATCAATCGATGCCATATGCTTAAACCAATCAACACATGCTCAAGGTAAAATAACATGCATCCTATATTACATGTATCTTATCACCTTAGCACAATCCCTTAACTCAATACCAAGAATACAAAATACATGATAACATAAATCAAATAGCACACATCCAAAAACATATATAAACTCAAACACAAAGCAAGGCATAATTACAACAAACAATAACATTCACACAAACAATATCACAATGCAACTCTATCATACTACACACTCCTAAATGTCTTATACCACACCAGGATGTCAACTCCCAATTGTGTAGTGTACCATTGTTCAACTACCTCACATAAGAAAGCAAACTAACCATATCAAGCACAAAGCACGCCACCTCACTAAGTGGAATAGGTGTACAACATCAAGTCAGGCCACATGGCTTCATATGACAAATCCCCTAGCTCTATTGATGCAAGGTGATCACTAATGTATAGCATAGCCTATGGATCCTCTATCAACGAGAACACTAGAGCTTATGTGATGTGAGTCTACTATGAGAAGAGCAAGCTCAAATTCTCGTGCAATCCTATCTTAAGGAGACAATAATCTTCAAATGTGCTAATCCCTAAGGGACACTCAAATACAAACAATTGTATTCAAAATGAGTGACTAAATAAGTAAACCTCCAACATCAAAATATTGAGACGTTTTAACATGTAACCATATAGATAACTATTTACTAAAGAGTCATAAATACCACTTTATAACCATACAAGTTTCAAGTTCACTAAGGAGACAATACATTACCAACAAAATTGGAATCACATGTAAATATTAGGACAATTCATCCTAATTAATCCAATCAAAGAAACAATACCTAACAATATCTATTGACTTCTATCCATTCATACAATCAATGCATAGTATATAATACATTCTAAACTCAAACCTTAGATATAGGCTTTAGAAACATAGAGAACAAGGTCATTAATTTCTAAAACATTTTTTCATAGTTTCTCATTAAAATTTTCATGTTTTCTTTTTGTTTTGGCTGCTTGAGTTAGTAGAAAATACTAATAAAATACTTTTATTTTAATATCAACACATATAAACAATTACTGATTTGATCATATCTCAAAATTCGTAAGTTGAGTATGGCTGATTTTTTGTGAGGATTTAACCAACTTGATGGCACACTCTCTAGAAAAATTTCAAAAAAACTCAGTTTATAAAACATAAGTTTTTGATTAAAGGTAAAGCAGGTTTTGAAGGGACCTCGAAACCCTTTACAAAAAGCTTTCTAACAGTAAGAGCACAACCAATCGACAACAAAACGTTCACCTAAGGAAACCCACAACAAAACAAGAAAGTAGGAAATAAGGGTCCTGATCCCTTAACAACAACTGCCTAAGGGCAAAGCAAAGCAGGCCTCACCTGACAAAATACAACAGATCAACAAAACAAGCACAACAACTCAGTTGCAAAACAACAAAACCAAACAAAAGGACCTACACAACACTAGATCCTAATCTAGAAAATCTAACTCCCTTGAATCGAGGGTGCAAAGAAGCTACAGATTTAGGGAGTTATTTCTTTCTTCGCTGAACCACTATCGAGGAAAACCCTGAGTCTAGATCCTTAGAACAAGGTGAGAGGAGGGGATAGTTGACTGACATCGTGACCATAGAAATCTCACGCAAAGAAGCCGACCCAGAAGTAGGAAGAGCTAAAGACATAATTGGAGAAAGGATTTCCATACCACCTAACATGGGAGGGGGTGGAACTGTTGATGAAGGAGCAATTTGGATTCGATTAGAAGAATAGGTCTCGAGAGAATTCATGGGGTTCGCTGCAGCCTCATCCACCATCACCCCCTCAGGCATTGTAGGGGGAACGAGCAAAGTATCCTAAGAAGGCTCATCCTCCTGGGAGTCAGAAGCGTTGATAGTCAAGTGATCACCAAGAGCATTCTTCCACCAAGTTGCTGCACCGTTGCGACAAGAGTGAGGACAATCAGAGGCCAGGTCACCAATAGAAAAAAATCGTCTACATCTGAAGGGGAGGCCCCCATAATCTAATTGTTGCATCCAAGGCTTTTCCCCTACCATCAAAACTACATCTCCATGCAGGGGTTTGGAGATGTCAACATCCACCAAAATGCGATCAAACATCTAAAGACTACCTTTTTTTCATGACAACAATTTTACTTAGTTTTTAAAATTTACTCCAAATTCTAAGTTCACTCAATTTCAAGTAAATTCTCAAACATACTTTTCCAAATCAGTAAATAGACATTAGGTACAATCATAATCATGTTGTGGATTCTTTCATACTAAAATCCAATAAGATTATATACCCTTTTTACTAAGAAACAGTCATTGTTTTTACAATAAACTTTTTAACACAACATAGGGCTTTGAATCCTATTAGATTCCCAATTGAAGCATTGATTTTAAACTTTTATTAGTTTCAAAATTCATTCATAAATCATTTTAGAGAAGTTCCAAATCTAAATCCACCTGATCTTTTATTTCTTATCTAGATTTCACTACGTAACAAACCCTAGATTTTTTTAATACAGTTTTTGAGAATTTAGTTTCAATAGAGTTTCCAAATCATTCTATCATTCTTCACTATCATAATCTTTTCCAAATTGAAATTTTAATTCATAATTCCAATTTTTAATTAGTTTCTCATTGATTTCTTATTGAATATGAAACACTCATACAATCAAAACAAATATCTCTTTTACATTCAAGATCCTAAATTCTTTATTAAAACTCAATTGAAATATTTGTTAAACACTTCCTTGTTAAGATCCTATCTCAATTCCTTTAGCAATTTAAAACAAGAGACACATTGCGTCAAGTTCTTGCCATGATGCTATGAATGTTGTTGTAATTAAGTATTATTAGGTGTTGTAGAAACAAAGACTAGAACTTGCAAATTGGGACAAACACCTCCAATTGTCACGTCTCACACTTTCATAATTATTTGATTTGATCAATTACATGAGAACCATTGAATTTTAGTCGAGGATAATTTTCTATAGATATATTGTTGGTTTAAAAATTTAGTTGCTTTGGCTATATTTTGGGACTAACCTATTGATAGTGCGATGAGTGGGAATGTTGTAGGTCTTGTCGAAGGCAAGAATATGACTCAGGTAGAAGGGTCCTAGCTGCTTGGCAACACGTGTTGGGTGCTAACTGGTGTTCTTGCACACACGCACTTAGGATTGCATTCTTGCTTGATTCATATTCACTAGGTGCATTTATATGTGAAAAGAAATAAGTTAGATTGAAATTTAATCAAAAATAAATATATAGTATTGAAATACTATTCCTGAGGCAATTGAAATACCCATATATATATATATATATATATATATATATATATATATATATATATATATATATATATATATATATATATATATATATATATATATGTTAATGGCCTATTGATGAACTATTTTGTATTTAATTATATAAATCAATAAATCTATTGATTTTGTTATTGTTAAATAAAATATTAAATTATAACTAAGAATCTATATAAAAAAATATAAATAGCATTAGTCTAGTTCTAAAAACAAATAAATATTAATAGCTTTTCATATAAAGAAATAATAAATATGTAAAATAAACAAAAATCCTTACTTGTAAATAAGTTAACTTCATGAAATTAAAGGATACCATGCAGGCATGAGCATGTGTAGAGGTGAGTCATTCGCTTGGAACTGGAGAAGGAGAACTTTTGCACGGAAATGGAGAGTAAGTAAAGGAAATTTTTAGGGTTTTTAAAGAAAGGAAAAAAAAAAAGATAAAAAGAAAATGAAGGAAGAAAAAAAAGAGGAACACAGAGAGAGAATCTGTGGAAGGGAAATGAGGAGCTGAAGGGCAAGAGGAGACCAGCAATCTCACAAGCCAAGAACCGGTATTCTTCATTATTCTCTACAAAATTCTGTGAAGTATCTCCTATGATAACAAGAATACTTTACTTGTGAATGATGTTTCCTCATATTAATCTTCCCGATAGCTTTTTTTCACCTGTGAAAACATTTATTTATTTATTTTTGTATTCTACATGATAGCTTAGAAGGAAAAAAAATGTTTTTCGTTGTGTAATGTACAACCTTCCAGTTAAAAATTTAAACGGCTCCTTCAAATTTCATCTGGTCATCGATCTAATTGCTAAGCATTCGAATCCAATCCTGAAGCTAAATCCTTCGATCTGTAAAAGAATTAGCGCCTCTTAAAGCAACCAAGAACCTGTTGCAAGTATGGGCCTAACCGGTGTTGTCATTGATGTCAACATACTCCTATTGCATTGATGATAAGGATTGGATGAGCTGTATGCTGAGGATATTGAGAAAATTAGTCCTATCAGGAACAGAGAAGAACAATGAAGACAGTGAGGTAAAGATCCCAGCTAAGATGAAGATCAGAGGATGTGCATCAAAGGGTTTGTAGATATATGCCTTAAGATGATCCAGTAAAGATTTCAGAGGTCCGCATGAAGATCTGAAGAAGTTATGGCTACTTAAGTAAAATCGGTTCTGGCAGATGTTCAGAGGTGACAGAGTGACACAGATAGGTCTGGTGAGATCCAAAAATGCAATATCTTGTTCTGCAGATTTGGTGGAGTGTTTAGGAAGTCAATGTGAATTGACAACTCAATTGGTTTGTGGTCTGGAGGTCCGCAAGCATCTATTCCAATATGACAATGATGACAGATTGTGTTCTTGAGGTTTTGGATGAAGGAGAGGATGATTTCAGCAAGCAGAAGTAGTGTGGATGTTCTTGGTGATTCAGGCAAGCTTGTGGAGGTCTCTGGATTGTGTCTAGTTCGTGTTGGTGGTCCGTATTGAAGATTGAGCTCATAATTGAAGAATTACTTCCGGATGATGATGATCTTCCTAAGTCTGGCCGACCGGATAAGTTACATATCCTGCGGATGATCTTGAAGATGTTCTGTGAAGAATGGCGTGTTCCTAAAGGAAGTTTGAAGTCTCAGATCTATGTGGCCGACAGTGTGTTGATCTGCGTGAAGTCTTTTTGTAATTAGTCATGTTGTATTTATGTATTTGCTCTGTAATGTATGCCGACTTGGATGGTTATCCCTAAGTCGATGTCTTGTATAAATAAGGAGTTGTGAAGTCATTTCAAATGCATCTTGTGGAGATGAGTATGTGGTAGAGAGGAGTAGAGCGAAAGGCAGAGCAGAAGTATTGGGCTTAAATGGAACTGACTCGAGCATGGCGAAGATGCTATTCTTCAGTTCAAGTATGTAATATCTATTATTCTGTAGACAATGTGTCTCTTGTAGGCAGTGGGCCTCTTGTGAGCAGTGTGCTCGGGCAGTGAGCCCTAATTGGCATGTGCCATTTTGTTCTTCTTATTCTTTTAACAGAGAATACAATCTTGGGTTAGTCACCCCGTGGTTTTTCCCTTAATTGGGTTTTCCATGTTAAAATCTTGGTGTCTTATGTGTTAATGTGTTTTTGCTCTTGATTTAATGCATTATGTTTCCTTGATTGATTTATTATTATGCTGCTGAATTACAAAGTGGATTTAAGTGATAAATTGGAAGAAAGTTTTGGACAACTGATTCACCCCTCCCCTCTCAATTGTCTGTCCTGAATCTAACAAAACCAACCTTCTCCAAGTGTGCATAAGATGGCTCTTTCTGTGATGGGTAGATGGATGGCGATTTTGGCCTTTATGCCCCGATCCGGGAAGAGAATATTATCTTTTGGTGTTTCCTTAGATCTACCTTCTACACTCAACCGTAGGATTTCAAAATTCTTTCTTAAGTCTTAAGCCTTGGCTGATTATTCTATTAGCAACCGAGTATTTCATCGAATCCTCTGCGAATAATGACATCCAACGGTAGTTGTTATCAGGTGGCTTAAGAAATGATTGCGTTTCTTTTTTCCTCAACTATGTGCCTATTTACTTTTTAGGATGGATGGCCACCCTTATCTGTACCCTTGTTTAAAAATAAACATCGCAATGTTTGCCAGTTCGGCCTTGCACCATCTCAAAGTTTCATATAAACTCTGCTATTCTCATAAGATTTTCCTCCTACTTAAATCACAAATACCAGTGTTTAAAAATGCTATCCTGCATGTTTAGTTTCAGTAATAACTCATCGTGTTCCTTCTTGCTATCTGAGTCAATTATTCTTGCCTTTTTAATCGAACTTCAGTGTTTAAACCCCCTCCATTTTCGCTGCTGAAAGACTTTTGCCTATATTTTCCTTATATATCAGTTTGAGCCTTCGAATTTTCTTTGTATCAAATAGGCTCCAACACCTCACTCACTGTACTGGGTGGTGTTCTTTATCTCTTCTACTGGGGTTTAATCTTAGATTATTGACTTGCCTTATTTACTATAATTTTTGTGGCCCCGATTATCATACTAGTCGGCCAGTAGAGAGACTAGATCTAGACTCTAGGAGTTGTTAAGCCGACCCATAGACTGGCTTATGGATTTATTTGATATAAAAATTAGAGTTTTAAATGTATACAAATTAGATTGGCTTTTTGATTTTTAAGCTTCCACTATAGTAGCAAACTTTATCAATAAAACTTGATATTTTGAGTCTTGACTTAAGCATAGATATATGTGACAAAGCACATATTAAAAAAAAGTTAATATTTAGTAATTAAATGTTTTTCTAAATATCTATTATGCATGAAATACAAAAGTTAAGAAAATCAAAAGAGAACTTATTATTCTTCATTCTCCAAACATATATATATATATATAAACGTGCATTATGCTATAGTATTAAGGTTCTGATGTATAAAGAACTAAATCCAACTAGCATATCGAATATGTATTTGTTTCACATCGTGATTGAAAATTAAACCTTTCCTTAAAACTACAATGATGCATACCAACTCTACAAAACTAAGAACAATGAAATTGATAAATTGTATGTTAGTCCAAACTAAGAAACTAACTCACTTTGATCATAAAATGGTGGGAGTCTTAAACAAATTCTTTTTCTTCGTAATTATACATGGGGGGAAAAGAGTAGGATTTTTTTTTTCGCAACTGTATATTGATAGTAATTGGATATTTGTGTTTTCTTAATTGGAAAGATTGCCTTTCGGGATGGGTGTTGAGTATGGGAAAACAAGGAAGTAGGTTTTTTTTTCAAAACCTACACGCCAGTAAAATAGTTAAATGCTTTGGCCAAAGCAACTATGATGTTGAAATAGACATAAGTACCATTGTTGTAAATGGTTTGATAGCCTAGTAATTATATTTATATTTTCCCTGCCATATCCTATTGATGAGATGTTGCATTCAGGATAGAGATGCATGTAGATTTGATAGGCACACACCAGATTCCACCTTGCACTTTTTTACAGGTTGCTAGGCTCTTCGAGTAGGGTCGGGCATCCTTCAGTTTGAAGGATATCAGGGAAGCGCAAGCTTCATGGTTGGGTGGAAAAAGCGCCCGAACCATGTTCTTGTCCTTCGACGCATCAGATGGCCAGATGGTTGATGGCGATCGAGGACGGATTATTGGATTTGGATTTATTTGACTTTTGTTGACAGTTATACTACTTCATGCAACTCAATGATTTGCAAGGCATTATGCCATTATTGAAACTTGTAATATTTTACATTTGGTAAACTCTATAATTGACTTTGAATGATGTAATGAAACACGATTGGATATCAAACTTATGAATGAAAGAAACTTACTTTGACATTTGAAATTACTGTTATGTCTTCTTCATGATGATGTTGTTGGTTGCCTTACCTTACTTTATGTTATGTTGCTTCACTCTATTTTACTTTACTTGCAGTTAAGTTAGTTTGATTCAGTTATGTGTGATTATGTATGTTGTGAAAAATTCTGTACTTTACATTTGGTATCAGAGTGAAGGTTCTACTCTAGGCCTTTTGGACTGTTACGCTAAAGTTGTAAACTCTTGTAGATAATTCATCATGAATACTAGAAACTCTAGGGAAACAAACCTAGGATCTGGCAGTAACCCTGACACTGGAAACAATGAAGAAGCCAATGTTGGGAATAATGCTGGCGCCAATGCAGGAGGAGCTAATGCAGGAAATAATGCTGGTAATAATGAAGGAAACATAAATGAGGCAAACAATAATAACAATGCTGGACAAAATAATGAGGGACAAAATAACCAATTGACTCAAATCCTAGCTCTCTTGACTCAACAAGGTACTCTCTTTACTCAGCAGGGAACTCGAATGAACACTATGGAACAAGAAATCAGAGGAATAAGAGGAAATCATAATGAGGAAAGGAGAGAAGAAAATAAAAATCTAGAGGGTGAAGTGAATGGGAACAATCAGAACCAAATTGCTGAGGAGTTGGGAAAGGATCTCAAGAAGGTTACTCCTAAGTTTGATGGTAAGACTATAAGTGACGGAGCAGAAGCATGGATTATTGATATGGAAAAATATTTTGATCTCCGTGACTTGTCTGATGAAACTAAAGCTATATGGGGATCCTACTAGCTTACTGAGAAAGCAATGACTTGGTGGGATAGTGAGAAGGATTAAAATAAATTGTTACCAGTCACATGGGATCGCTTCCTTGAGCTCTTCAGGAAGAGGTGGTTGCCACAACTCTATTTTGACAAGAAAATGACTGAATTCCAAAACCTCACTCAAGGAGGTATGACTATGACGTAATATTGGGAGAAATTCTCTCACTTGCTGAAGTATGTTCCACAGTATCAACTTGATGAAAGGTTCATGATTCGTAAGTTTATTTTGGGGTTAAGGCCATAGATTGGATCAGATGTTGATATTCATAATCCATTGACCATGGATGAAGTGTTCGAAAAAGCTACGAAACATGAGCAGAAACTGCAGCAGATTTCAAATTACCATAAGAGTCAAGATGTGAAGAATGGGAATAAAAGGTTTTAGAATGACAGTCATAATCAGGGTAATAGTAGCAATCAAGGGAACAATAAGCGCCAGATAAGGAATCTTAAGAGGGGTAATAACTATCAGGATAAGAACACTGGGAACCAAAGTGGAAATAACAATAAGAGAGGTAACTATGGCAACAATGGTAATAATAACAAGAGGGACATGGCCGCTAGACACAGAGGACCCAGAGATGGATGTTACACTTGTGGAGGAGAGAACTATGCAAGTGCATGTCCTCATTGAACAGAGAACCAGAGAGATGGGAATCGACAGGGAGTTCCTCAACACCATATTTAGGCGGCTGTAGATCATCATCAGGTGGATTTCCAAGCTACACCCATTCAAATGTCTGGTAAGCTCTTTGGCCTTCTAGTTTCTATTTTAATTGATACAGGAGCTACAAAATGTTTTGTTGATCTTAAGATTGTAGCTAAGTTATTTATAAAACCTGGACACATGGAAAATTCTTGGAAGGTGCAGTACGGTAACAATGCAGAGAAAAGAGTAGATTCATGTCTAGTATGCAGTGAGTTAGATCTTCCTACTTTCCAAACACAAGTCAACCTTTATGTTGCACCTCTAGGATCTTATGATGTGATTCTTGGAATCAACTGGCTGTCTAGACATAAGTCCTTAGTAGATTGTGAAGAGAAGGTAGTAAAATGCCTTGACGAATTTGGAAACTGGGTAGAGATTCATGGATCAAGAATACCCCTTAAGCTAAGATAGATATCAGCTATGCAATTGAAAAAGGATAAAACAAAGGGTTGTTCCATCTATGCAGTGAAGATAAGAGATCGAGATAATCAGGAACCATCTTTTGACAAATATCCTATTCTTAGAGAATTCAAAGATGTCTTCTCTGATGAATTCATCAAACTACCGCCTAAAAGAGAATTTGATTTCTCTATAGATCTAATGCCAGGAACAGAACCATAGTCTAAAGCACCTTACCGAATGACAACAACAAAACTATATGAACTTAAGTCACAATTAGAAGAATTGTTAAAACAAGGGTTTATCAGACTTAGTGTGTCACCTTGGGGCGCACCAGTAATCTTCGTAAGGAAGAAGGATGGAACATTAAGGTTGTGCATAGATTACATAATGCTCAACAAAGCCACTATTAAGAACAAGTATCTGCTTCCAAGGATAGATGAGTTGTTTGACTAGATGAAAGGTGCAAAAGTATTCTCCAAAATAGACCTTAGATCCAGTTACCATCAGTTACGGATTAAGGACAAGGATATCTCTAAAATGACATTCAGAACACGATATGGTCACTACGAGTTTACAGTAGTACCATTCGGGTTAACTAATGCACCAGTAGCTTTTATGAACTTGATGAACAGTGTGTTCAGGGATTGTCTAGATGAATTTGTGTTGGTCTTCCTAGATGACATTCTGATTTATTCAAAATCAGTAGAGGAGCATGAAAGACACTTGAGAATAGTCTTGCAGCGATTGAGAGAAAGAAAACTTTTTGGCAAGTTATCTAAGTACACATTCTACCAGAGTAAAGTGCACTATCTTGGCCACATAATATTAGCAGATGGGATAGTGACAGATCCTAAAAAGATCAAGGCAATAATGGAATGGCCTGTACCATAGACTGTGACTGAGGTTAGAAGCTTTATGGGGCTTGCAGGATACTACATGAAATTTGTAGAGGTATTCTCGACAATTGCAGCACCCATAACCTCATTATAGAAGAAGGGTAAGAAGTTTGATTGGACAGATAAATGTGAACAAGCTCTTCAGTTGTTGAAAGAAACTCACATCAACACCTATTCTGACCATACCTAATCCAATGGTCATTTCACAGTGATTATAGATGCTTCTGGTGAAGGTGTGGGAGGAGTTTTGATGCAAAATGGGAAAGTAGTGGCATATGAATCGAGAAAACTGAAACAACATGAGTTAAATTATGCACCTCATGATCTCGAATTGTCTGCCATTGTTCATGCACTCCAAATGTTGAGGCACTATCTTTTGGGTAAGCCATTTGAGCTTAAGATAGATCATTTGGGGCTCAAATATATCTTCACCGAACCTAATCTCAATGCACGACAAAGAAGGTGGCTAGAATTCCTTAGCGAGTATGATTTTGGAATCGAGTATATTAAAGGCAAAGAGAATAGGGTAGTAGATGCTCTTAGCAGGAGATGACATCTGGCTGCTATGGTAACTACTAGAACCAATCTAAGGCAGAAGGTAATCCAAAACTTGCAAGGGGATGAGCACTATGAATGAGTTAAACAAGCATTAGAAGTAGACCCCATAGATCATCGATTTGATGGGTATGTAATAGAATTATATGGGATTTTGAGATATCAATGGAGAATGCATGTTCTAGATTCAGGTGAGTTGAGGAAATTGGTTCTTGAAGAGATTCACAGTGCTCCATATTCTGGACACCCAGGAGTGACCAAGACAATGGAAGTATTGAGACCATTGTACTTTTGTCCTAAGCTTAAGAAGGACGTAACTGAGTTTGTTGCTCGATGTTTAGAGTGTCAACGCGTTAAGGCCGAACATGTCCATCCCACGAGACTTCTTTATCCACATAGTGTTCTAGAGTACAAATGGCAGGTGATTAGCATGGACTTTATTCAAAGATTACCCATGTCAAAGAACAGGCATGATGCCATCATAGTAGTGGTGGACAAACTGACGTAAGTAGCTCATTTCATTCCCAGAAATCTCTCAGATGGGTCACTGACTTTAGCAAAGAAGTTTCTCCAAGAGATCTTTCGACTACATGGGGTGCCGGAGACGATCATCTTAGATCGTGACACTCACATGACCTCTAGGTTTTGGACCACACTGAATGCAGCCTTAGGCACTAAGTTGAACTTTATTATAGCTTATCACCCTGAGACAGATGGTCAGACAGAGAGAGTCAACCAGGCAGTGGAGGATCTTCTGAGGATGTATTGTATGGATTAGCAATACAAATGGGAGGAATATCTACCATTGGTAGAGTTTGCATATAATAATTCCTACCATTCATCTTTAGGGATGGCACCATTTGAGGCTCTTTATGGACACAAGTGTAGGACTCCAATCAGTTGGGACAGGGTTGAAGATCAAATAGTAGTTGGACTTGACATGTTGAAAGAAATGGAAGATCAGATGAGGCTAATCAAAGAGAAATTGAAGCAAGCCTCAGATAGACAGAAAAGTTATGCAGATAAGAACATGACTTTTAGGCAATTCTCGGTGGGTGATAAAGTGTTTTTAAAGGTCAAGCCACATAAGAGTTCGATTTTGTTTGCAAAGGCATCCAAACTAGCTCCAAGATTCGTAGGATCTTTCAACATTCTTGAAGTGATCAATCCAGTTGCATATAGACTTGCATTGCCACCAACTCTCACAAGATCCATAATGTTTTTCATGTGTCATTGATTAAACCTTATCATCCTGATGTATTGCATATTCTTTATTGGCATGCTCTACAGGTACAGGATCCAGGAGTGGTGCTAGTGGAGCCCATTCGAGTCTTGGAGAAGTGCAACGTTAAGTTGCCTAATAGAGACATAGTGCAGTATAAGGTCCAGTGGGACCAATATTCAGTGGATAGTACCACTTGGGAGGATGCTTCAGATATTGATAGATCTTTTCCACATTTGGGAAAAATAGCATAGATGTTTTTATTATATGCATATTAGAGATACTTTGATACTCAGATGATGATACATTATTGTTTTGTGTGATGTAATAAGACATCTAGACGATGTCTCTTCCAACTGCGGAAGGATGTCATGTCTCAGAATTTCATAATTATTTGATTTGATCAATTACATAGAAACCATTGAATTTTAGTCGAGGATAATTTGCTATAGATATATTGTTGGTTTAAAAATTTAGTTGCTTCGGCTATATTTTGGGACTAACCTATTGATAGTGCAATGAGTGGGAATGTTGCAGGTCTTGTCAAAGGCAAGAATATGGCTCAGGTAGAAGGGTCCTAGCCACTTGGCAACACGTGTTGGGTGCTAACTGGTGTTCTTGCACACACGCACTTAGGATTACATTCTTGCTTGATTCATATTCAGTAGGTGCATTTATATGTGAAAAGAAATAAGTTAGATTGAAATTTAATCAAAAATAAATATACGGTATTGAAATGCTATTCCTGAGGCAATTGAAATACCCATATACATATATATATATAGGTTAATGGCCTATTGATGAGCTATTTTGTATTTAATTATATAAATCAATAAATCTATTGATTTTGTTATTGTTAAATAAAATATTAAATTATATCTAAGAATCTATAAAAAATATATATATATATATAAATAGCATTAGTCTAGTTCTAAAAATAAATAAATATTAATAGATTTTCATATAAAGAAATAGTAAATATGTAAAATAAACAAAAATCCTTACTTGTAAATAAGTTACCTTCACAAAATTAAAGAATACCATGCAGGCATTAGCATGTGTAGAGGTGAGTCATTCACGTGGAACTGGAGAAGGAGAACTTTTGCATGGAAATGGAGGGTAAGTAAAGGAAATTTTTAGGGTTTTTAAAGAAAGGAAAAAAAAAGAGATAAAAAGAAAATGAAGGAAGAAAAAAAAAAGAGGAACACAGAGAGAAAATCTACGGAAGGGAAAGGAATTGAAGGGCAAGAGGAGACCAGCAATCTCACAAGCCAAGAACTAGTATTCTTCATTATTCTCTGCTAAATTCTATGAAGTATCTCATATGATAACAAGAATACTTTACCTATGAATGATGTTTCCTCATATTAATCTTCCTGATAGCTTTTCTTCGCTTGTGAAAACATTTATTTATTTATTTTTGTATTCCACATGATAGCTTAGAAGGAAAAAAAAATCGTGGATGTTTTTCATTGTGTAATGTACAATTCATCTGGTCATCGATCTAATTGCTAAGCATTCAAATCCGATCCTGAAGCTGAATCCTTCGATCTGTAAAAGAATTAGCGCCTCTTAAAGCAACCAAAAACCAATCTTCTCGAAGTGTGCATACGATAGCTCTTTCTGTGATGGGCAGATCGATGGCGATTTTGGCCTTTATGCCCCGATTCGGGAAGAGAATATTATCTTTTGGTGTTTCCTCAGATCTACCTTCTACACTCGACCATAGGATTTTGAATTGAAATTCTTTCTTAAGTCTTAAACCTTGGCTAATTATTCTATTAGCAACCGAGTATTTCATTGAATCCTCTGCGAATAATGATGTCCAATGACAATTGTTATCGGGTGGCTTAAGAAATGATTGTATTTCTTTTTGCCTCAATGATGTGCCTATTTACTTTTTAGGATGGACGACTGCCCTTATCTATACCCTTGTTTAAAAATAAACATCGCAACGTTTGCTAGTTCGGCCTTGCACCATCTCAAAGTTTCATATAAACTCTACTATTCTCATAAGTTTTTCCTCCTACTTAAATCGCAAATACCAGTGTCTAAAATGCTGTCCTACATGTTTAGTTTCAGTAATAACTCCCCATGTTCCTTCTTGCTATCTAAGTCAATTATTCTTGCCTTTTTAATCAAACTTCAGTGTTAAAACCCCCTCCATTTTCGCTGCTGAAAGACTTTTGCCTATCTTTTCTTTATATATCAGTTTGAGCCTTTGAATTTTCTCTGTATCAAATATGCTCCAACGCCTCACTCACTGTACTGGGTGGCGTTCTTTATCTCTTCGACTGGGGTTTAATCTTAGATTATTGACTTGTGTTATTTACTATAATTTTTGTGGCCCCAGTTATCATACTAGTTGTCCAGTAGAGAGACAATAGATCTAGACTCTAGGAGTTGTTAAGCCGACTCGTAGATTGGCTTATGGATTTATTTGATATAAAAATTAGAGTTTTAAATGTATACAAATTAGATTGGCTTTTTGATTTTTAAGATTCTACTATAGCAGCAAACTTTATCAATAAAACTTGATATTTTGAGTCATGACTTAAGGATAGATATATGGGACAAAGCATGTATTAAAAAAAAAGTTAATATTTAGTAATTAAATGTTTTTCTAAATATCTATTATGCATGAAATACAAAAGTTAAGAAAATCAAAAAAGAACTTATTATTCTTCATTCTCCAAACATATATATATATATATAAATGTGCATTATGCTATAGTATTAAGGTTCTAATGTATAAAGAACTAAATCCATCTAGCATATCGAATATGTATTTGTTTCACATCGTGATTGAAAATTAAACCTTTCCTTAAAACTACAATGATGCATACCAACTCTACAAAACTAAGAACAATGAAATTGACAAATTGTATGTTAGTCCAAATTAAGAAACTAGCTCACTTTGATCATAAAATGGTGGGAGTCTTAAAAGAATTTTTTTTCTTCGTAATTATACATGGGGGGAAAAGAGTAGGAATTTTTTTTTGCAATTGTATATTGATAGTGATTGGATATTTGTGTTTTCTTAATTGGAAAGATTACCTTTCGGGATGGGTGTCGAGTATGGGAAAATTGGGAAGTAGGTTTTCTTTTTCAAAACCTACATGCCAGTAAAATAGTTAAATGCTTCAAGGCCAAAGTGACTGTGATGTTGAAATAGACATAAATACCATTGTTGTAAATGGTTTGATAGCCTAGTAATTATATTTATATTTTCCCTACCATATCTTATTGATGAGATGCTGCATTCAAGATAGAGATGCACGTAGATTGATAGGCACACACCATATTCCACCCTGCACTTGTTTACAAGTTGCTAGGCCCTTCAAGAAGGGTCGGGCATCCTTCGGTTTGAAGGATACCAGGGAAGCACAAGTTTCGTGGTTGGGCGGAAAAAGCGCTTGAACCATGTTCTTGTCCTTCGACGTAGCAGATGGCTAGATGGTCGATGGAGGCCAAGGACAGATTATTGGATTTGGATTTATTTGACTTTTGTTGACAGTTATACTACTTCATGTAACTCAATGATTTGCAAGGCATTATGCCATTATTGAAACTTGTAATATTTTATATTTGGTAAACTCTGTAATTGACTTCAAAATGATGTAATGAAACACGATTGGATATCAAACTTATGAATGAAAGAAACTTACTTTGACATTTGAAATTACTGTTATCTCTTCTTCATGATGATGTTGTTGGTCACCTTACCTTACTTTATGTTATGTTGCTTCACTCTATTTTACTTTACTTGTAGTTAAGTTAGTTTGATTCAGCTATGTGTGATTATGTATGTTGTGAAAAATTTCGTACTTTACACCAATATCTTAGAGTCTAAATTGATATAAATAGTTTCTTGTGCTTATGTACAATATAATATTAGTTATATATATTGTTGCATTTGATGTAACTTTGCCTACACATGGGTTTATACTCCTTTAGAGGATTTTTTAATTCAATTCTCCTATGCATGAATTTGGTACAAACAAAATAAATACATATAACATCAACCAATGTTGAGTTCCATCTAAAATTGGTGAAGGCTTGGGAACATTTGTGAGATTCAGGCATAGGATCTTTAAAAGATGATTAATAATCCCTTATCATAAAGTCAATAATCCCTTCATCATAATCCCTGAAGATAAAGTGCTTTATCTCTCCAAATTAATTTTTAAATATTCATTCTTTATAATTGTTTAAACCCCAACTCCGTATTAAAGTCTAGATTAACTATGTGATTATTGGTTGCATTTATTTAATCAATTAAGATTTATATAAAAGGAATTTCTCTACTATGAAAGTTCCATTGATTTACTACTCAAGCTCAAGCTCATCCCATTTGACAAAAAGCTTGAGTTTAGTTGGGTTTAAGAGTTTAAATAAATTAAGTTCATAATTAATTTGTTTAAAATAAATAAAAATAAAATAAATTATAAAAATTAATATTCATATTTCAAATTACAAGATGCTATTGTCATTGGCTCAAAAAGTGTGTTACTAATCACTCAAAATTATATTCAAATAATTTAAATCATATTACATGATTTGTTATCACAATAAAACATGTATTACATATTATAGTTTTAAATTGTACTATATAATTTATTATTAAATATAAAATGTATAATTATATAATTTATATTCAAAATAAAAATGAATTACTAATTTTATAATATAATCCAAAATATTAATATTAATATTCCTTACATAATTTGAAAAACTCTATTTCATTATAAATTTACTCTTTCCTCTTCAAAATGCAACGTCTCCTCCTTTTGGGTTAATTTTTATTACCAACCATTGTATATTTATTTTAATCCCATTAGGAACATTAGGTGTTTCTAATGTAGCCTCGTAGTCATTCTCCTTACCAATTTATTTGATGGGGTTGGGCGATGGTACACTCAAGGAAACAGAGCAAACACCACATCCATTCTCACAACCAATTGTCAAACAAATCTTTTTCAGAACGTGTCATTGATTTGGAACAACACCTGAAATCCTTTCCTTGAAGTGCATCGGGTAATGTGGAAGCACATCACAAGTGACATTATCCTTTTGCAGGCAAACTTCAATGAAAGATTGGCATATGTTGATAACATGTCCGAATTCAAGGATGCCATTCAACAAGTGGAACCTCTCAGTCGAATAGAGCTTTCTGACATCTTCATAAAAATTGTAGACATCAAGATGCATAAAGTTCCAGGTGATATGGAAAAAATTGTGAACAAATTGTCTCCCCTTTGTGGAAGTAAACTTTTAATGTACGATTCACAATTAAAACAATACCTTTTCACACCTGTCACAGTGCCAACTTGGTACTGATATGCATTCAATGTTTAAAATGTAATAAAATTTAAATAATAATTCTATTTTTCACAGTGGCTGTTCAGGGATTAGCCAATAGGAAAATAGATAAATAATATTTACCAAAATATTAAATAAGAAAATTAATTATCAACTATAGCATGCTTGTAAAATGAATTTAATACTCAATGCTGCTTGGTCAAATGGGCAAAGGAAATTGCATCACATGGATGCATAAGTATTCCTGCCTTGGCCCCTGGGTAGGAATTAATAAATTTATGAAGAACCAAACTCAATCAAAATTCTTGAATTTCAATAAATCCACTTCTAATTCTCCAATCTTCAAAAACTTGCATTTTTTTTTACTAAAATGCAATAATAATCTCTTACAAGAAATTATATATCTCTTTTATATTAATTTCTTTTTTTTATCACAAATCTTTAATTATAAAATCTTAAAAGAAGATGATAAACAATTCCCTTAAAGGAATTTTAATTAAAATATTATTAATCTAATTCATGCACTTCATTCACCCGATAATGGGTAAGTGACAGGACACATGAAGTAAAGGATGGGTCGGATAAATAATAAATGAAATTTAATAGGGATATAGATTAAGGTTGGTGGTGACTCCTCACATGAGTCAATGACATAATGAAAAGACATGGAAGTGTCCAGATTGAGCGATTTATCCCTATTCGAATGGTTATGTGGTTTTAGTTTGATGTATAACATTTGGTAGCTGTAGAAGATGACATTTGCAACTGGTAGAAGCAACTTGGGTAGGTGCATGGAGTCTAGGGATAGAGGTAAGGGGAAGGCTGAGGCAGGGCCGAAGAGGAAGAGAAAATGCAGAGTTACTGGGGAGGAGGCTGTGGTGAATTTTATGGATTTTGTTGACAGTGAGGTTGACAATCCTTGCCTGTGTCGATGGATGATTCAGGTGTGGGGGTGGCAAAGGACTTAGATGGGCTGCTAGAGACTAGTTTGAGGTCTGCAATGGCAGAATTTGTGCTTGATCCAGGGTATACACATGGGAAATGGAGTATGTTTGATGGAACACAATCATTGGCTTGTGCTGCCATGATGTCCACGACTACAAGTTCATTCGTCTTACATGATGATTTGGGTGAGCTTGACAATTAGATGGATGAATTTCACAATTGTCAGCTGGCTCATCTCCATGGTTTGAAGAAATGAAAGGTTTGATTGCAGACTGCGATCGAAGAAATTGTAAAAAAGTTATAGGTGGTGCTGCCAGATGTCGCAATCTCTATGAATTCTGACTGCTGTATGGAGGAGGTGGAAGCTTCGGCGGAGGTGCCACCTAGGGGGAATGAGGTACCGAGTGAAGTTAAATAATTCAATGTATGTAATACTGTGTTGGATGGGGAGGGGCCTACGTAATTTACCCCTTACCCTGTCTGTTTTTGTTATGACTAGTTCTGAACAATATGGTAGAAGCTTAGTTTATAGTATAGTAGCAGTATGGTAGTAGTAGATAGTTTACAATATGGAATAATAAGTGTATATGTTGTTGGAAATATAAATAAAGACCTTCTATATAGAGTTAGATTTGGCTTTTTCACGATTCCTAGATCTGAAAACTAGGTTTTTACAACAAAATTCATGCACTTTACTAAAAAATAATTGAAATTTCAATTCTATATTTATTTCTAATTTTAATAATTAACTCTCTCCTAACCTAAATGTAAAATGTTTTTTATTCCAATCCATTAGCTTTTATCAATTTATTTAATTCAAAGATCTAAATTTAAAAGTTTGTATAATGCAAAATCAAGAATAAACAACTTACTAACTTTTTTGATTAAGGGTAAAGGTAGGGTTTTTGAAAGGGTCTTAACCCTTTTACGAATAAGAAAGAACAAGAAAGGAAGCCCAAACAAACAACAAAACATAACAACAAGGATCTAGTAGGCCAAAGACTACAAAATGACAACAAACAAACTTTTCAACCAAAAGATCTAAGTACAATAGATGACAAACAACCTTTAGGCCAAAAGAGAACAAGATCAGGGTGGGTTGAAACTAAATCATTCAAAATTTCCTTCTTTGTTGGAGAACCTTTGTTTTCATTCGTAGAAACAATTTGGAAGCACTCTTTCCTGACAAAAACACCTTTTCGTCCCTTCCATAGGAGGACTAATGGGTGGATGGATATGTCTAGGTATGACCTTGTTTTCCTTAGGAGAAGGCCCTAAGGGCAGGGGTTTGAACCAACTAGAAGGGCTGCAAGCTTTCTCGTGAGGTTTAGTAGATAGATCCTCCCTACCGACAATCGTAGAGCCCTGCACAACATTGTCTTCATTCACAATAACAATGTCCAATAATGGTTCCACTTCACCCTAAGGCTTACCGAGTGAATTTAAATCTTTTTTTGGTCATTTTAGTTATTTTTTACCTCCTAATTCCTAAGCACCCAAAGGAGGAGTGGCCAACCATCTGGCATAAACAACACATAACTATAGAGTCCTCATAAATGTTGTGTTGAACCCAATCTCCTAACTTTGAGGACAAGGTGATAGAAGAGGGAAGCTTCTTACCCACTTTAGCAAATACACATTATTTGGAAAAAAGTAGAAGTTTCCTTGAAATGGCCATTGGATCAAAGAAGATGAGTTGATCAATAGCTAAAGTTATACCTTTCAGGACCTTCACCTCCCAATATTCCAAAAGTAAGCTTCAAAGATTCAATCAAATAGGAACCTTATTGATACACACCTCAAAATTGAAACCCAGAGACCACTTCTTGAGAAAAAAGTCCCAAATTGCCCATAAACCATAGGCCATCCAAGAGAGTACAATCACAATCTCTAGGATTCGAGGAGATAAAAAAGAAGGGTTTCCCTAAAGCCACAATCTCAAAATGGTTGCAATGCATCCATTTTTTTTGGCTCACCTTCTAAAACTATTTATGTTAGGTCTCACCTCGAGAAAATTTCCAATGAGAGAGTTTCCAAGCTTAGATGTAGCCCTGTTAATAATGGAGTTCGGAATCCAAATGGACAGGTACATTTTAGGCAACTTATAAAGTTATATGACTTACAAAGTTAATTAGAATTAACTTATCAATTTAATTTCTATTGAATACTAAAGATCTCTTTTCTTATTCTAAAATTCTAATTTGATAATTAAAATTAATATTTTCTACTTATCAAAAGAAATATATTAAATTATTATTTCTTCCCTTCATGCACATTTTAGAAAACATCTAATATTAAAATATTACCTTTTCTACTAATTTAATAATAAAACTCACTTATAAAGTATTTAACTTTAATTCTCAAATAAGATAAGTATAATAATTTTTTTTCTTCTAATTTTCATTATGCAACTTGCACATTTAATATTTAAATAAGTTAAAACAAATAAGATTATATCTAATTTATTTCCTTTGAGAAATGAACAAAATAAATAATTAAATTAAAGTAATTTTATGCACTCATAAATTAATCAAAATTATTAATTAATTTATTTTTAGTTTATTATCTTATCTAATTTAATTAATTAATTAATCTTTTCCATACAATTATATTATAGGTGAAATACTTCAATACCAAGACCTAGTTCACATTCCCGTAGTACCCGTTCCTATTGCACAACACAACTCGTCACAAAATATCTTAGTAACATTGTTAGATACCCATAATAAATTTATAATCAATATTTAAATAATTAATTATGTCAATGTTGTTGTAGAAGTACAAGGTTGTCTTGGGTCAAAAAGTAAACCTATACAAGAGATGTCTTTTCTTTATGAATACTCCTCCGACTAGACAATCTATGATTGCCAATATTTTGGGATGTCATATGAAGGATCTTCCTTCAACTGACCTTGGCCTACCCATGTTTATAAGTAGCATTCTCAACTCTTTCTGGTCTCATCTGATTAAAAGATTTCAAAGAAAACTTTCTGGGTGGAAAGATTGCCTACTCAGTCAAGAAGGAAAGCTACAACTAATCAAATCTACTTTACAAAACCTACCAATATACTTCACGTTTATCTTCAAGCTCCCTTCCAAGGTTGTTGATAAATTGAGCAAATTCAAAAATGATTCTTATGGATAGGAACATAAGAAAAAAAGAGAATTCTGCTTGTTTCTTGGGACCAAGTTTGTCTCCCTAAGAAGTTGGGTGGATTAGGGATTATAAATCTCAAGATGTTCAATTTTTCCCTTAGTGCTAAGGTTGGATGGAGGTTGTTCAAAGAAACCAAAGATTGGACTTCTATTATCAGGCCTAAATATTTGGAAAATGGCTATAGTCTTTCTATTCTCTCCAATGACAACTTTCTTGAAGGTTCTTGTCTTTGGAAGTGTTTATGCAAGCGTTATTTTTGTTTTAAAAATGGATGAAATGGAATGTGGGAGAGAGAAGTTATATTCAATTTTGGGATGGTAATTGGCTTCTTGATTGTCCTTTGGCCTCTTTAGACTAGATTGATCCTATTCATCCATTCTATAAACCTCTCTCCCCTATTGATTTGTCATCCACCATTTCCCTTCTCTATAGCCTCCACACTAATTTCCTACTTAAGTGTTACAAGTATAAGATTTTAGGGATTTTTGATATGTTGGAATATTTAAGATCTTTTAGTATTTCTCATTTTCTTTTATAAATTGTTATTATAGAATGTACTATTATTATAGTAATAAGTAATCTTACATGATATTATGTTAAAAATAAGTGATATATAAATATGTGTATAAACCCATGATTTATAGATAAATTGGATGCATTTTGTAAATTCATCTTACACTTTATAGGTGTGCATATGCATGCACGCACACACACAAAGACATATATTGAGAGAGAGAGAGATTTTTCTATAGTTTTCAAAAAGTATGCAACTTTAGAAAGTGGAATGGTACCTCTTTGAGTAGACAAGTAGATTAGTCGCTTCTTATTAGACCTACCTTGACGTGTATGTTAAAATGTCTTCATTGATATTATAAATTCTACTCTTCCTCTTAGAAAATCAAAGATGAGTATTCACGTACATATTATGGTTTGATTCTTCCAATGTGTAGGAAAGTAAAATCTTGATTTATGATTAGTCATTAATTAGTTTAACCTGGTAATAGTATGTCAACTAACATCTCACTGTTATTATGGGTGCAATTAGCTCCAATTGGGATTCTTGGGGGTACTCCATTTGGGAGGCGTAACCCCTTCTCCTTGTATAGAGCATGGGTAGTGGGGAAATATAATGTGAATGCCACTTTCCTTAGGAATCACCCATGTTAATGCCCATCTATTAGAAGCATCCCACCATAGGGTATGTCACATGAGGATCACAAGCAATCTACTCCCACTCCTATTCTTTATTTCAACACGTGCCTTCCATACATGTTCAACTTTATGTAACATTTTATGTTGCAACAACACATCTATGTGCATGTTGCATTATATTGAGTAGTCTATCCATGTTTAAAAAAAATGGTCATATTTGGGGTGGTTTACTCATGTATAATTTGTGGGTCTTACATTTGGTATTAGAGCCAAGTTGTAACATTGACGGCTCTGGGATATTGTGTTCTTGGGTCATTGTTTTCAAGTCTTTGAAGTGACCTACTCTTATTAATGACACACACGCACATTGTTGATTTTGTACTCTTATGTTCTCTTGCTTGTATTATGAAAAGATTTATATTTTTGAAAGTGATTTTACTTGCAAAATTAAAGTAGCGATTTAATTATAAGTTTTGTATAGTATAGTCAAATATTGGATCGAATGATGTAGCTATCAAAATTATTGTGTGCGAAGAGTGCAAGTACTTGTTAATTGCATTATGTGCCTACATGTTAAGTAGATGATGCATTTAGGGATTATTGTGTAAGTTTCCTAATTTTTGTATCTAGAAAGGAAATTCCTTTGCTATGTGATAAACTTTTTGTTCTCCTAGTGTGATTGTATAACTATCATATTGCCTGTGAATGGTGGGTGATATAACAAAACTTTTAAACATAGTTAGGTAATCCCTGTAATTTAGATTATTGAAATGTATCTCCTCCTAGATGTTGTATGGAACAGACATAAGGATGCGATTGCCATGTTGCATTTGTTTTTTGATAAAGATAAGCGGCAAAACAAGGGTGCTAATCCCTATTACAAAACAACCTAGAGGGCACACAAAACATGCTCACACAACTAGAGACAGAGCACTAACAACTTACAAATAGTGGACTAACAACAGACTAGACACACAACGAAAACAATAAACAACAAAAGAACAGAAACCAACTGAAAGGTCTAGTTGAATAATTGTTCCCAGTCCTCCATGAGGAATGTATAATATCCTCATAGTTTTTCATTTTGTCTTTCCCAGTCCCATGTTTTTTCATCTTCAGGTCCTGTAAAACAACCAAAGTGGTGTTTGAGCGGTGCATGACCTTGGTTGTGAAGCAAGCAAGGATCTTTAAATTCCTTTCTAGCTCCAACATCTTAGCTTTCATACCCGCAATATCAGCCACATCTTGAGAACCACTATCACAGTCTCTATTGACTTCAATTTGCTCCTCCATAGGGTGGTCAGGCATCTTCGAATCAAATCAAGGAAGGTTCATTTCTATAAACAAGTTAGGCCCATCATTGCCAAGAGGTCCTTCATCATTAGGGGCATCAATCACCTCCATATTCTCTTCAACCTCCTGGCTTTCCTCAACCTCATCCTTTTGGTCGGAGTCTCTAGAAACCACTATCTCCTTGAGACTGGAAGTAGGTTTCCCGGCCAACCTGCTAGACCTTCTAGTAGTCAATTTATGAGTCTTATGCCCTTGAGGGCTAATATCCTCCTTATTCCTAAGATCATCACAAATCTTATCATCCATCGCAATCTTAACATCACGCCCCTTCTCCATTTTACCAAA
The DNA here is from genome assembly GCA_027924645.1 of Cunninghamia lanceolata. NCBI lineage: Eukaryota > Viridiplantae > Streptophyta > Pinopsida > Cupressales > Cupressaceae > Cunninghamia > Cunninghamia lanceolata. The sequence continues at coordinate 12,215,029 of BSBN01000320.1, forward strand.
CTCTTTATTAGGCAAGTTTTCGACATCAATAAACCTACATTTCTCCTCCCTATACCCGACCACCCCTTTCTTCTTTTTATCACTAGAGATAAAAGTAACTTCAAACTTCCTCTTAGAGGTAGACTTAGTAGTAACACCTTGATCAAAACCATCCTTGAGGGTGACCAAACTATCAACAGCTTCTTGTCTGAGGGGGATGCCAAAAGAATTAGGGATTTTAACCAGGCTCTGCTTGAGGGTAGGTTTTTTCTTAGTCATAGAGGTTTTGGGATCAACTACATTCTCCAAAGGCCTTTTTAGGAGTGACTTCCCTAATCACAATTCCATGCTTGGAATTACTTCGTGCAGACGAAGGGGAGCCAACATAAGGGCTATAAACAAGGTTAGCAAGAATGGGTTTAGGAGGGAAAAGTGCAAGATGGAATTTGTAGAGCTGGAAGATAAGCCTTTGGTGTAAAGAGATTAAAGGTTTCTCTAGATTTTGGGCATGCATCTCCCTAACAAACTTGACAGAGGCTTCCTAGGAGGAAAGGAGATAAAACGAACAAGTAATCAACAGATTACAATGGAAATGATTAAGCAAAGACAAAGTGGTAATGGTAGAACCTTTTGAAGTGGCCTTCGATAGTGAAATATTTCATAATCATAAAACATACCTCATCCCAAGGCTTCGGCAACTTCTCATGATCAAACCCACCTTGGAGATTAAACAACTCTTCTCCCTCCTTCAAGAAAATGGAAAGATTTTCAGAGTCCTGGACTTTACTTTGCCTCTTCTACTTTTTTTCTTTGATAGACATGCCCATAGCAAGCCCAATAACTTCCTTCGATATTTCAATGCCCACCGTACCAATTTGAACCTTCCCATTATCCCAAGAAGCAACACACTGAATGATAAATTCTCATCATGCCCATTAAGACATTCTAGAAAAGAAGCCACCCCCTTCATAACAAATGTACCATATAGTCGCATTTCTTTTGAATTCCTCGCAAGAAATGGGCTCAGTCCTCATCCTATCCCTCCATTATCGATTGAAAAGGAAGATTGACAAGGAATGACTCAAGAAAAAAGAAATATCACTGTAGACATGCAACCTTTGGAAAAAATGGCAAGTATTCCTCGCGAAAATGTTAGTAATATGGTCTCAGAATCGGGTACATTCCCAGCCACCATGATGGAGGATGATGCCGTAATGAGTTAAGTTCATCTTACATGAACTTAAATGATTGTACCATTTGAGGTGGTCATCATTATTGATAAAAGCCTCTAGCCTCTTAAAATATCTCTGCCCTGTCAACACCCAGTCCATGTGAAAATAATGCTGAGTCAGTTCCACAGTCCACATGACGTGGCTCATGGCCTTGCCACCCTGGCCACAAAAGGCACATGCTAAGGATTTTAATTCAAGATCAAGCGACTCTTAACACTCATTGATTATTATTTAATAAATGCAACTCGTTTTGAAGGAGGTCTTGTAAAGGGCTAGGGAGATTTTCCAATCGTCGCCAACATCTCCAATTATTGAAATTTTGGCCTTGGTTAGCTAGGCCATCAACAACACTATTGCCCTCCCGGTAAATATGAGATATTACCTTATCTTGGAAACCAATTAGAAGACCCTTAATATCACCAATGATATGATTTAATTGCCAAACAGGGTCTGCATTGCCTAAAACAACAATGATGATTTTAGAATCACCCTCTACTTGAATCTTATCAATTTTCAAGGAAAGAGCAATTTTTAAGCCCCATAACATAGCCATTGCTTCAACCACATTATTGGTCTGGCCTCCCAACCCTCTAGCATAAGAAACAACCATTTCACCCTTAAAGATATTATGACCCCTAGTCCACCACTAGCTAATCTAGAGCTTCTTTTAGCAGACCCATGAAAATTCAATTTGTACTAATCTTGAGGAGGGAGCTTCCATCTAGTGTTTAGACGAGACAACTTCTTAGAGTTGTCAAACTTAGCAATATCAGGAGAGAGGCCCCAATATTTGGCCAAATTGATCTCAATAGGGGTAGGAGGACTTTGAGGAGTTTTCAAGTTACAGATGGAAGCATTCTCAACTGGAGATTTAGAAACTTAGATAATAAAAACCTCTTTAGGATTCTTAATGGCATCTCTGAAGATGCGGTTATTCCTCTCCTTCCACAAACTCCAACCCAAATGAGAAAGAATCTGCCTCCATAGTTCTCTGATCCTATAGTGGGAAAAGGGAGCTTTCCAACTCTCAACTACCTCAATCAAGTTCTCATTCGTGACCCAATCTATACTTAATTTTTTTATGGTCATATCCTAGAGCTCTTTAATAAAATCATAATGGAAAAGTAGATGAGAAAAAATTTCCTCCTCCTTTAAACATAACACATATCTGTTGGGAATTTGAAAACCCCTTTTCTTCAGATTATCTAGGGTTAAGATTTTGTTTTAGTGGTTGTCCACCAAAAAAATTAACTTTAGGAATCAAATGTTGATTCCAAATTAATTTCCAGAAACTACTCCTTATAGATCGGTCTAACAAAACATAAGAAGACCTAATCGTGAACAAACCTCTACTATCCTGAGACCATATCATTTCATCCTAAGGAAGATGGGAATTCTAAAATTATTAAGTCTTTGTTGTAAAGAACTAACCAACGAATCTAGATTTCTTTGATTAGGACAATAATCAACTAAATTCCTCCACTGTCTAATTCCTTGATTGTACTGGATATAATTATCCACTCTTTCCCTAAAGAAATTACTGGCTAGCCAAACAAGATTGTTGTAAATATCATGATTAATGAGAGGCTATTCCTGAAGCCAAACATCCTTTTAGAATCTAATCAGATTACCATTACCAAATTTCCACTTGATTCCTTTTAGGAGAAGATCCCTAGACTTCAACACTTTATTCCATATCATGGAACCTTTAGGATGACCCTCTTGATCAATAAATCTACCATCTTCCCCACTATGTAAGTATTTATCCTTCATGACAAAACCCCAATCTTTATTATCCCTCATAAAGCCCCAACCCACTTTAACAAGTAAAGATTTATTCATAAGATGGATCTTTCTGATACCCAGACCTCCCTGCATTGTAGGAAGACACACTTTATCCTATTTCACCAAGGAAATTATTTTCTTATCTTCAACACCTATCTAGAGAAACGTTCTCTATATCTTCTCAAAATTTTTAGCTAAGTACATTGGCAACTTAAATAGAGTAAGAAAATAAGTAGGAACACCTTACAAAGAGGCTTTAAGGAGCTTATACTTACCTTCTTGGATCAATAACTTTCCCTTCCATCCAGCAAGCTTCTTTTAAATCCTTTCAAGGACAACATTCCAGAAAGTAGGGGACACTTCTTGAAAGGAAGCAAGGTATGAGGAAAACGCTTCCTACACTGTTCTAATGAGGAAAGATTTATGCAAATTTTTCTTTTACATTACAGATTAAGATGCACATTAATAGAAAGATAATAACAAATTCCAAATGCAAACATAAAACTCACAACACAAGATATACGTGGGGATAACCCTTTCAGGTAAAAAACCCCACACTCCAAAGCTGCCCAATATATTATTCAGGAAGCACGAAGATTACAATATACTTGTAGATCAAGATTTTATAGGAGTATATCCAACCAGAGATCCAGGAGGTAATTCGACATCTATAAGATTCTTACACACAACCTCCATCTCCAGCTCCTGATATATAGGAGATACAATATAGTACACCGCCAACGGTAATTGCAAAACCATGAGCTAAAACCACTCAAAAGTGGTGCCCAAATTATCTCCAATCAAAGATGCCTTGTGATGTGCCAAACTACACACTAACATGTGTAACTCTCCCCTTTATAGCTCTTTTATGTGTCCAACACATTTTTACATTTCCCAAAAACAGAAGGTCCAACTTCTGGAGGTCATAACTTTTGATCCGGGTGTCCAATTGAAGAACCGTTTAATGCTCGTGAAGAGATCTATCACCCTATAACTGGTTATGCCAGTTATGACCATTTTTGGGATGTTTAGAGAAGTTTTGATTCTGGTAATTGAGTTCAAAGAGTTTTTTTGGCAGTTTCAAAAAATAGAAACTTTAATATCTCGCGATCCAGATATGATCTTGAGATGAAACTCACCCGAGATGTTCTCTTAGCTGTTTCGTGCCTTTTGCAAAAAAGTCTAGGGCAATTTGAGCTTAATCGAAGAACTTACTAAAAATAGTCTCGCTATTTTTAGCTCATTTGGAAGCTTTTGGAAACTTTGAAAGTTCTAGACCATTATCCAAGATAAAGGGTATTCGAAAAGACCAAAACTGGGAAGAATAGTAATCTTTCGAAGTTGCAAGGTTGAGACACTTTTCTTAACATTCTCCCACTTGTCAAACACCTTGCAAGAGCAAAGGGAGTATCAATATCATGATTAATTGCTAGAGGCCAAGAGGCCCATAGACTCTGAACACCATCTGAACTTCTCTGTGCTCACAAGTTTTGTCAAGGAATCTGCAACATTTGTCAAAGTATCAAATTTCTCCATGTTTACCTTCCCATCCTCTACCATGTCACAGACAAAATGGTACTGGACATCAATATGCTTAGTCCTCACATGAAAAGTAGGATTCTTTGCCAAACATATGGCACTCTGACTGTCACAACAAATAGTAATCTTCCCTGCATCAAACCCAACATCAGAACACAATTTCTTAAGCCAAATGGCTTCTTTACAAGCATGAGTTGCTGCCATGTACTCAGTTTTAGTAGTGGACAAAGCGACCACAGGTTGCCTCTTACTCATCCAACTAATAGCACCACCAAACATAGTGAACACATAAGCACTGGTTGATCTCCTGCTGTCAATGTCACCTGCCCAATCTGAATCCACAAATCCATGAATACAAAGTGAATGGCTGAGATCCTATAGGATAACCATGATAACATAAGGAATACTTAGAAGTACCCTGCAAATATTTGAACACTCTTTTCACTACATCCTAATGTACCCTTCCAGGATTAGCTATAAATTGACTAAGGACTCCCACTGCTTGGGCAATGCCTTGTCTTGTACAGACCATCACATACATCAAACTACCAACTGCACTAGCATAAGGAACTCTGCTCATATCCTCTATCTCAGAAGGAGACTTTGGACAATCTTCAACAGATAACTTTGTCCCCATTGTAACATGAATAGTCAAAGGTCTGCAATCCACCATGCCGAATCTCTCCAACATAGTGTTAACATACTTACTCTGGCCTAACCAAAGTTTTTTGTTTTCTCTGTCTCTTCTGATCTCCATCCCTAGAATGTATTGAGCTGCCCCTAGATTTTCCATCTCAAACTATGATGACTATTGAGACTTCCAATCAAAAATCAAACTTTTACCACTCCTAATGAGTAACATATCATCGACATACAATGCAATAATGAGAATGTGATCATTGTCAAACTTGTAATAAACACAATGATCTAATTTCAATCTTTGAAATCTGATACTCAACACAAAGGCATCAAACTTCTGGTACCACATCCTAGGAGACTGTTTCAAACCATACAAAGACTTTTTCAACTTGCAAACTAGATTTTCTTTACCTTTCACCACGTAGTGCTCTGGCTATGACATATAGATTTCCTCCTCCAAGTCACCATGAAGGAATGTTGTCTTCACATCCATCTGTTCCACTTCTAGATCATATGCTACTGCAAGAGATAACAAGAACCGAATGGATGTCAACTTTGCAAAGGGAGAGAAAATCTCACCATAGTCAATTCCCTCCACCTAATAATATCCCTTCGTAACCAATCTAGCCTTATATTTCTCAACACTGCCATCTACACCAAATTTCTTTTTGAACACCCATTTGCATCCAATAGGTTTTCATCCTTCAGGCAAAGACACTAAGTCCCAAGTATTATTCTTTTCCAAAGAAGCCATCTCCTCTTCCATGGCCTCCTTCCAAGAACCTACATATTTCATACCCATAGCCTCTTTCACAGTTCTAGGCTCATTAGTGTTAGAAATCAAAGAAAATATACAACTAGAATCATGCAATGAATAACCAAACCTATTAGGTTGCTGCCTTATCTGCATGGACCTCCTCAAAGGTTGAGGTTGAGGTTCTTCATCTTCTTCTAAACTTTCAGAGCTACTAGAGCTCTCCTCATTATCAGGTCCAATAGATGTTTTTGGTTCAACTTTCGCAGGGGTGGAAGGAAGCTGAACCACATCATCTTTCTTCTCTTCTTTCTCTGGCTGCAAAACAATAGAAGAAGGATTGAGCTCTCTGAAGATCATCCTTCTGCTATACAGAACTCTCTCAGCTATTGGATCCCAAAGCTTTTACCCTTTCACACCGATGCCATAACTAATGAAGATATACTTTACAGCCTTGTTCTCCAACTTAGACCTCTTCTCCTTAGGCACATGTGCATATGCCTCACAACTAAATACTTGAATGTGTCTCAATGAAGGCTTTTTACCAGACCATACCTCCATAGGTGTCTTATCAATGAGTGCTGATGTAGGAGACCTGTTAACCAGGTAACAAGTGGTAGCAATAACTTTAGTCTAGAACTTTTGTTCAAGACCAGCTCCACTTAGCATACTCCTTTCCCTCTCCATCAATATTCTATTCATCCTCTCTGCAACTCCATTTTGCTGAGGGGTATATGGAGTTGTCTTGTGCCTCTCAATCCCCTGTTCTTTACAAAACTTGTCAAAATCTGCTAAATAGAACTCACCACCGTTGTCAGTCCTCAAACACTTAATCTTTCTATCCTTCCAATTCTCTAAAAAAGCTTTGAACTCTTTGAATCTATTAAAGACTTTAGATTTACTTCTAAGGAAATACACCCATGTCCTTCTACTGTAGTCATCAATGAATGAAACAAAGTAAATAAATTTTGATATCAAAGGAACATTAACAGGACCAAACACATCAGAATGAATCAAGTCCAACACCTCAGAAGATTTATGAGAACTGGAATAAAACTGAACACGGTTTTGTTTTCCATAAATGCAATGTTCACAAAAATTAAACTCAAGGTTACAATCATTCATACCCTCAACAAGATTTTTATTTTTCAGGGTCCTCAAACCCTTTTCACCAATGTGACCAAGCCTTTGGTGCCATAACATTGTCTTCACAGCTGGAAGTTTCATCTCCATAGAATGAGCATCCTTAGGTACCCAGAAAGCACGACCATCAGAAATAAATGCAACAATCTTTTTCACTTCTGGTTCCAATGGTGAGGTTGAAGACTCTGAAGCTCTCTTCTTCAAAATAGAGGCACTATGGCACTGAACTATGCATGCATCAAGCTGAAACAAAGTGCCAATCCGAAGGCCCTTAGCCAACACCATAGATCCTCTAGTCATCTTGCATCCTCCATTTGAGAAAACAACCTGCACACCCACATAATTCAATTTACTTACAGAAAGAAGGTCCCATGTCAAACTAGGGATATGTAGAACACCATTGATTCCCTTTACTCGTCCATCAGCGAATCGAATCAAGACGCTTCAACGGCCAACAATATCTAGGTGAGAATCATCACCCAAGTACACCTTTCCACCATCATATTCTTCATACTTTAAAAACCAACTCCAATGCGAGGTCATGTGAAAAGATGCACCAGAGTCAATAAGCCACACATCCTCAGATGCATGTGTTGCCAAGGCAGTGACAAATGCTTCTCCTTCATCCTGAGAGGACTTGTCAGAATCCAAATCATAATTCTTCTTTTTCTTTTTCTCCTCCTTGCACTCCTTGTGAAAGTGACCAGGTTTGCCATAGTTCCAACACAGGGCCTTGGACTTTTTGGGAGACTTAGATCTCCCATGGGATTTGGATTTTCCTTTTTCTTCCTTCTTATCCTTTTTCTTTCCCTTCACTTTAGATCTACCACGAACCGCAAGAGCCTCCTTAGCTGATTTAGAAGACTTTCTCCGCATCTCTTTAGACAATAGTGAAGAAACCACTTCATCCATCTTGAAGGTGGTAGTGGTACTCCCAATGGCCATAACAAGGTGGTCCCACGAATCAGGTAAGGAACACAGTAATGTCATACAACGATCCTCCTCCTCCATCTTCACACCAACATAAGTCAACTGGGAAACAAGCATATTGAATATATTCAGGTGACCAGTGATAGATCCTCCATCTTCCATCCTTAGAGAATACAATTTCTTTCGCAGGAATAACTTGTTCACCAGGGATTTAGCCTGATAAACATCTCCAAGCTTCTTCCAAAGTTCCTTTGTAGTCTTTGCTTCATGGATATTTAGGAGCACTGAATCAGCCAAATAGAGTCTTATCAAACCCTTAGCTTTTTTATCTTTGAGATCACAGTCTTCTTAAGACATTGCCATTGATTTTGTACCAAATATAGCTTCCCATAAATCTTGATCTACAAGCATGTCCTCCATTTTGAGTTTCCACAACTTGAAATTACTGCCATTAAACTTTCTATCTCAAACCTCCCAGATGTGCTCACCATCTCTTACCTGCAACAAAGATTTCAAAATCTTATGCACAAGCTCCCACTCAAATGAAGATTAGCTCAAAAAACCCTCTACCCAACAACTAGAACCAAAGGTGATCAAGTTCTGATACCAATTGAAAGGAAGCAAGGTATGCGGAAAACGCTTCCTACACTGATCTAATAAGGAAAGATTTATGTAAATTTTTCTTTTACAATTATAGATTAAGATGCACATTAACAGAAAGATAATAATAACTTCCAAATGCAAACACATAACTCACAACACAAGATATACATGGGGAAAACCCTTTCAGGTAAAAAAACTCCACACTCCAACGCTGCCCAATATATTATTGAGGAATCACGAAGATTATAATATACTTGCAGAGAAAGCTTTTACATGAGTATATCCAACCATAGATCCAAGAGGTAATTTGACATCTATAAGATTCTTACACACAACCTCCATCTCTAGCTCCTGATATAAAGGAGATACAATATAGTACACCGCCAACGATATTTACAAAACCATGAGCTAAAACCACCCAAAGTGGCACCCAAATTATCTCCAATCAAAGATGCCTTGTGATGTGCCAAACTACACACCAACACATGTAACTCTCCCCTTTATAGCTCTTTTATGTGTCCAACACGTTTTTACATTTCCCAAAAATAGAAGGTCCAACTTCCGGAGGTCATAACTTTTGATCCGGTGTCAGATTAACGAACCGTTTAATGCGTCGGAAAGCTTGTGAAGAGATCTACACCCTATATCTTGCTATGCTAGTTATGACCATTGTCAAGATGTTTAGAGAAGTTTCAATTCTGGTAATTGAGTTCAAAGACTTTTTCTTATAGTTTCAAAAAATAAAAACTTTAATATCTCGTGATCTAGTTATGATCTTGAGACGAAACTCACCCGAGATGTTCTCTTAGCTGTTCCGTACCTTCTGGGAAAATTCTAGGTCAATCCAAGCTCAATTAAAGAACTTACTAAAAATAGTAAGTCTCACTATTTTTCGCTCGTTTGGAGGCTTTTGGAAACTTTGAAAGTTCCAGACCATTATCCAAGATAAAGGGTATTTGAAAAGACCAAAACTATGAAGAATAGTAATCTTTTGAAGTTGCAAGGTTGAGACACTTTTCTTAACACTTCCTTCATAGTAGACAAACACCAACACAACTTAAGGTGGCTTTAATCTTCTCCCGAAGATCCAAATTGGTGTTAAAAAAGAATACATTACTCTTTTCATAATTAATACATGTCCCTGAAACCCTAGCATACTCATTTAACAGTCATTTCCATTTTCTGTCTTCCACCACCAAGGCTACCCCAAAAAGGATGGTATCATCCACAAATTGCTGAATAACAGAGGGATCAATAGTAGACATAGCCTTTATCCCTTTTAATTCCCATTTGTTTAAGAGATTCATAATAATCCTTCCCAAGACTTCAACCATAATAATGAAAAGGTAAGGAGACAGAGGGTCACCCTGTTTTAATCCCCTCCTCGAGATAAAGAAGCCATGAGGGGTCTCGTTAATGAGCACCAAAAACTTAGCCATGATCACACTTTACTTTATCAAAAAAATGAGATTATCTTGAAAGCCAAATTTCTTAAGAACTTTGAACAAAAATACCAAGAAAATATATTAGAGGCTTTTGAAATGTCAAGCTTGAAGACCATACCGGGGATATTAATTTTGTCCATAGAATGGATTAATTCGTGAGTAGAAATAGCAACATCTAAAATTTGCCTCCCTGAAAAAAAGCTTTTCTAACATCCAACAATAAGACCATCTAATAGAGGTTGGATCTTGTAAACCATGTTGGGAATTAAGGTGCCCCGACCTTTGCAATTTCCTAGCATTTATTATTTGATTGTATATTTATTTAATTGCCTATATTGTATTTAATATTGGTCATTCGATTTTGTTATTTAGTGTGAGGTGGCATGTTGACATGCCATCCCACTTGGAAGGTGACTTGGATGGTCAAGTAAACATTTGTAAATGTAGGCATCCCATTTTGACGTGGCATTATTGCCATGTGTCAGCATCTTGTGGGTTGTATAAGAGGTTATGACATATGACAGATTCTATGACATGTAAGAGCCAAAAATAAAGATTCAGTGACAGGTGTGAGAAGTGTCAAGAAGCATCTTTGCATGGAGAAAGTAGGCACCCAAGTTTGACTATGACAAGTTGTAAGAGAATCATTTATTAATAGTCAGTTATAATAGATACTAGTTTACCTCAACCATGGTAGTCTTTGGCTACATCGCTGATGAAATACTTTACATTTGATGGCTAGTTTTCCCTTGTGTTAGGTCCAATTATGAAAATGCTCATTTTTCTAAGACATGGCCATGATAACCCTGAATATAGGATAAATTTTCCCAATTTACTATTCTTTGCAATCACCTCACTTGTAAAAACGTATTAGCAGGGAAGGGTCAACTCAAACACCATGGCCTCATCTACCTCATTCTCAAACACCATTTCATTTCCAAAAGAGGAGGAGAGGCTCAATGGAAGGCCTTCTTAGATAATAGCCATAAGGGCAAGAAAAAGGGGAAGAAGACCATAGAAAAATCTATTGCACATATGTTACCTAAGGTTGTTACTATTGTGGTTGTCATTGATGTCAACACTCAGTTTGGACTGTCATTGATGCTTATGTTGATGGTGTGCTAACATTGATGTTGCTGATGTTCATGGTTGGATGACATGCTTGTTAAGTTGTATTGAGTGTGTTTGTTGTTAGCAGAGATGATATCATGATGATATATTAAGATGTGAATTAGAAGCATCAAGATGAAGAATTATATATTAAGATAGGAATTAGAAGCATTAATGTTGATACTGTGAAGATGTTGCTGATGGCATGTAGCTTGTTGTATGCTCTTTCTTGATGATCCTAAGGAAGTATGTGTTTCTATAAGAAGGTTCTGGTCTCCAGAAGCTAGTGAAAGTTTTTGCTATAGGAAGTTTCCTTGAAGACTAGTTGGTAAAACACTCTACATTCCTCCACATTTGAAGATATGATCATGTAGTTCAGAAGTTAGGTTTAGTATGCTGTAAAGGTGCTAAATCCAAAGTTTCATATCATTTGCTCCTCCGCAGTGAAAGTTATAAGTGACAGAGTTCCGGTCTATGCTCTAGCAGAATAAAGTGATGATGAAGGTTGATTGGAATGCTCCACATTCCTCTGAAAGTGAAGTTTTATCCATGCAAATTTGTGGACATGTTTAGGAATGTTCAATACTTGCTACTTTGCATTTTCAGGTGATTTGGAGGTCCGCAAGTTCAGTTTTTCAAATGACGGTGTGCTACAGATAGTTCCAGATGCCTAATTGTTCTCAGAATACATGTTGGTGATGTGCACCACAAATTTATTGTTGTACAGAGTTCAAGGAGTGTTTGGAGATGGTGTATAGGTCCTACCAACTCATTTGGAAGAAGTGCAAGCAATGTTCAATCTTTCATGAGTACCACCAAGTTGTAATGGCCGAAGTGCTACAAGTTTCATGTTTTCTTGCTTAAGGGTGACCTATTTCAAATGAACATGATGTGTGGATGTTATTCTTTGAAGGATGATGCTGTAAAGGATGTTTAGGACTAGGTTAAGCATGTGTTGGGATCTGCAAGGCGTGTTTCTCTTCTTGATGTTGTGTGGAGTTCATGTTAGGGCTTATTCTTTACATGTTTCATGATGGTTGATGTTTGATTGACTTGTAATTGTAATACTCTTGTTATATCTGGTCGACATGTAATGTAATCAATGTAATATCATGTATATATTGTAAACCTAGTTGACCTAGTGAGGTATGATTGCAAGTATGAATGTGAGGAGCAGAGTGTGGATGTGTAATGCATGATGATGTGTGACTAAAGGAGAAAGAGCAGAAGTGATAGATCCTGTTTGGATTCATCTTGAAGATATTTTTGTGATAGAAGGAAATTGAAGAGTGTGCCTAATTGATTCCATTATCAAAGAGAAGTGAAAAAGTAGAAGTACAATCATCAAAATGAGTGAGCTTCATTGTCAGTTTCAGATAGTAGAAGGACTATCATGCTGTAATCTTTTCTGAGTTTGTTCTTAGTTCAGGGACTAGTTTCTTCCTTGGGTTGTAGCCCTAAAACAAAGTCTACAGGGAGTTGTAGCTTCCTTTGGAGTGACCCTAAAACCTTTCTTCATGGAGTAGTAGCTTCCTTGGGTTGTAGCCCTAAAACAAAGTCAGCAGGGAGTAGTACTTTTTTTGGGTTGTAGCCCTAAAACAAATTTGTAATTTTTGAGCTTCATATAATGTGAGTTAATCCTCACCATGGTTTTACCCCTTTTGGGGTTTTCCACGTATATCTGGTGTTATGTGTTGTTATGCATTGTGTTGATCTTTCATGGTTATGTTAATGCTGTAAAGTTGAAGTATTAGTTTGCTCTGGAGGATTTGAAGTTTGTTTGGATAATGATTCACCTCCCCTCTTAGTATCTGGGCCTATTCAACAATTGGTATCAAAGCCAAGTTACTTAGAAGAAGCTTAACCACTTGAGGAAGGTCTGAGATAGCTAATAATGGATCTCACAGGGCACCTATGTTTGATGGAGCAAATTACACCTTTTGGAAGCTAAGGATGGAAAACTATCTATCCTCTCTAGGGTTTGGTGTTTGGCAATCTATCAAGAATGGTTACATTGCTCCTGCTAGTGATCCCACATATGTAGATGAGAGTAATTTGTATGATAACAATGCTAAGGAAAAGAACGCTATCATGAGTGGGCTAGCTGATTCAAAACTTATGAAGGTAATGAGTTGTAAATCTGCTAAGGATGTTTGGGTGAAACTTAGTGGTATTTATGAAGGAGATAGCAAAGTGAAGAAAGCCAAGATGCAAATCTTCAAGAGAAAATTTGAAACCCTAAGGATGACAGAAGAAGAAGACATTGCTAGCTATATGCTCTGGGTGGATGAAGTAGTTAATGGCATCAGAGGTCTTGGTGGAGAAGTGAAAGAAGATGAGATTGTGAAGAAGGTTATGAGATCTCTCCCTAAATCTTACAGTAATAAGATATCTGCTATGGATGAATCTAAGGACTTGGATGCTTATACAGTAGATCAATTGTTTGGTACTCTCATAGCCTTTAAAATGAGAGAATTTGACAAAGGTGCTCCAAAGAAGAAAGCAACATTCAAAGTCAACAAGAAGGAAGAAGATGAAACAAATGATCAAGATGATGATTTTGATGAGGTAGAGGCAAACTTTGTAAGAAGATTGAAGAAGGGCACTAGAAAATACAAAGGCAAGTTACCTTTCAAATGCTTCAATTGTGGGAAAGTTGTTCATTTTGCTTCTAAATATCCTTTTAAAGAATCAAGACATAACAACAAAAGAGAGAAGCCCAAAAGAAGTCTTTATTCTAGAGAGAACAACTACTCTTCAAAAGATGAGGATCATGATGATTCAAATGATGAAACACTTTTCATGGCCTTGAATATTGGTGACAAAAAGGGTGATACTAGGAAATGTGAAAGTTTGATACCTTGTAGGATGATCAAGATAATGAAAAATCAATGGTTGTATGGACTGCCCTTCATGCAAAAGAAGAAGCCAATGCTTGGGTAATTGACAGTGGTTGCTCTAACCACATGACTGGTGACAAGGAGAAGTTTATCAACCTTAAGAAATGGAATGGTGGAGCTGTCAAGTTTGGTGGTGATGAGTCAACACAAATATGTGAAAAGTTTTCTATAACTATTAATGGGAAGAACAAGACCGAGGATGTTCTCTATGTCAAAGGGCTAAAACACAATCTTCTTAGTGTTAGTCAGATGTGCAGTAAAGGATAAAATCTTACCTTTCATGCCAAAGGATGTGAAATCAGGAAGGCAGGGTCCAGAAGATTAGTTGTAGGTGTTAAGACTTATGGAGATATCTATCATCTAAAGGAGGTAAATGGAAGAACTTGTTTATTGGCTCAATTTGGTGAGTTTTGGCTGTGGCACAAGAGAATGGGACACACCAACTTTGACAATATGGTAAAGATCAACTCTATTCATGCGGTGAGAGATATGCCTATGATAATCAAGCCTACAAACACTTTATGCAAGGAATGTCAAATGGGAAAGCAAACAAAGACAAATTTCAAGAGCAAGGAGTATTCTTCTACAATGCCATTGGAGCTGATTCACACTGACCTATGTGGTCGAACAAGAACAAAGAGTCAACAAGGTGAAAGGTATTTCATGTTGCTTATTGATGATTACTCTAGAATGACTTGGTTACTTTTTTAAGAGAAAAATCAGAAACCCTTGATAAGTTTAAAATTTTAAAAGCAATAGTTGAGAATGAAATGGATGCTAAGATTAAATGCTTAAGGTCTGATAGAGGAGGTGAGTTTACTTCAAATGAATTTGAAAAGTTTTGTGAAGATCATGGTATTAGGAGACATATGTCTATTCCTAGGACCCCTCAACAAAATGGGGTAGTGGAGACAAAGAATAGAACTATGCAAGAGATGGCTATGACAATGTTGAAAGATGTAGATATGCTTGATATGTATTGGAAGGAAACAGTTCATAAGTTGCTATCTATCTACTTAATAGAGCACAGTTGAGGGTCAATAGCACTAAGACCCCTTATGAGCTATGGTATGGAAGACCTTGCACTATTAGATACTTCAAGATTTTTGGCAACACATGCTATATTAGAAGAGATGACGAAGACCTTGGAAAGTTTGATTCAAGGTGTGATGAAGGGATCTTTCTTGTTACTCAACCAGAGGCAAGGCCTATAGATGCTACAACAAGAGATTGGGAAAGATGATTGAAAGTAAAAATGTTAAAGTAGATGAAGACTTGTATCAGATCTCACAAGAACCAGAGGACTGCGGATCTAATATACCTCCCTACATGAAGAAGAAGAAGAGGAGAAAGAAGAGAAGGAACAAGAATCATAGTAGATCCCTAAGACTCCAGCAAAGTATGTTCATAAGAATCATTCAATAGAACAGATCACTGGGGATAAGAATGAAGGTGTGTAGACTAGGAGAAGGATCACAAAAGCAAGTGAACAAGTGAATTTGTGTTTACTGTCAAAGGTAGAGCCCAAAATGTTTGCTGATGTTAGAAAAGATGGTGGATGGTTGAAGGCAATGGAAGAAGAATTGAATCAGATAGAGAAGAATTAGACATGGGAATTGGTTCCCAGACCAACCAATAAGAATGTTATAGGAACAAAGTGGGTATTCTAGAACAAACTGAATGAAGATGGTGAAGTTGTAAGGAACAAAACAAGATTGGTGTGTAAGGGTTATTCACAAGTTGAAGGCATTGAATTTGAAGAGACTTTTGCTCTTGTAGCTAGAATGAAGGCAATTAGGATGCTTCTTGCCTTTGCTGCTCACAAGAACTTCAAAGTCTATCAAATGGATGTCAAGCCATCATTATTGAATGGCGATTTAGAGGAAGAGGTTTACATTGAGCAACCAAATGGTTTCCAGCTATCAGAAGATCCAGACATAGTGTGCAGACTCAAGAAATCTTTGTATGGACTCAAGCAAGCTCCTAGAGCTTGGTATGCTAGGTTGGATAAGTACTTACTTCAGAAAGGTTTCAAGAAATGTATCACATATAGTAATCTTTACATTAGGGAAGAGGGAGACAAGATTTTGATAGTTGTAGTATATGTTGATGACATTATCTTTGGTGGAGATGATGATATGTGTAAAAGGTTTGTAGAGGAGATGCAAAAAGAGTTTGAGATGTCTATGATTTGTGAGATGTCTTTCTTCCTTGGGCTTCAAATTGTTCAACTAGATGGTGGTATCTTTGTTTCTTAGGCTAAGTATGTTAGAGAGATGTTGAAGAAATTTGGTATTGAGGATTCCAAATCAGTAAGTACTCCTATGGTTAATGGTTGTCATTTGAGCAAGGCTAATGAGTTACTAGAGGTTGATTAGATTCTTTATAGATCCATGATTGGAGGAATATTGTACTTGACTACTTCTAGACTTGATATTATGCATGCAGTATGTGTGGTTGCTAGATTTCAAGCTAATCCTAAGAAAACTCATGAGAAGGAAGTAAAAAGAATATTTAGATATTTGAAGGGAACTTCGAATTATGGCATATGATATCCAAGAGGTAATGACTTTGATCTGAGTGCTTACACTAATGTTGATTGGGCTAGTTGTATTGATGATAGAAGAAGTACAAATGGTGGTGCTTTCTTTTTAGGAAGCATATTGGTTTTGTGGAATAGTAAGAAACAAGATTTAGTATCTTTACCAATTGCAAAGGCAAAGTATATTGTAGTAACATCTTGCTATACAAAACTATTGTGGATGAAGCAAACATTAATGTATATCAAGGTACTGTATGGTGAGCCTATTCCTATTTTGTGTGATAATACTAGTGCTATCAATATTTCTAAGAATCCAGTGATGCATTCTAGAACCAAGCATATATCAATCAAGTATCACTTTTTGTGAGAGAAGGTTGCAGATAAAGAAGTGAAGTTGGAATATGTTCCAACAAAGGATCAGATTGTAGATATTTTCACAAAGGCTCTTGCAAAGGATACTTTTGAGTATCTCCGATAGAAGTTAGGGAATTTCCCCTCCTTCTTACTAGATGCACAGTTGGTGCATCTGTCCAGGGGGAGTAATTCATGCTATATCTTTTTCCTAGACTGATGGTGGCTACCTCTCAGGGGGAGTAGGTAGTGGTTGTTGCTGATAGGGGGAGAAGGTTGAGAAGAAAAGTTTGTACCCTAAGGAGAAGTAGTTTCCCTTTGTCCTTGATGTCAAAGGCGGAGAATGAGATGGTGTGTGTTGCCATCAATGCCAAAGGGGGAGATTGTTGCACATATGTTACTTGAGGTTGTTACTATTGTGGTTGTCATTGATGTCAACACTCAGTTTGGGTTGTTTGATGTCAACACTTAGTTTGGACTATCATTGATGCTTATGTTGATGGTGTGCTAACAGTGATGTTGCTGATGCTCATGGTTGGATGTCATGCTTGTTAAGTTGTATTGAGTGTGTTTGTTGTCAGCAGAGATGATATCATGATGATATATTAAGATGGGAATTAGAAGCATCAAGATGAAGAATGATATATTAAGATGGGAATTAGAAGCATTAATGCTGATACTATGAAGATGTTGTTGATGGCCTGTAGCTTGTTGTATGCTCTTTTCTGATGATCCTAAGGAATTATGTGTTTCTATAAGAAGGTTCTGGTCTTCACAAGTTGGTGAAGGTTTCTGCTGCAGGAATTTGACTTGAAGACTGGTTGGTAAAATGCTCCGCATTCCTCCACATTCCTCCATATTTGAAGATATGGTCATGTGGTTTAGAAGTTAAGCTCAATATGTTGTAAAGGTGCTAAATCCAAATTTTCATGTCATTTTCTCCTCCGCAGTGAAAGTTATAAGTGACAGAGTTCTGATCTGTGCTATGGCAGAATAAAGTGATGATGCAGGTTGATTGGAATGCTTTGCATTCCTACAGAAGTGAAGTTTTGTCCATGCAGATTTGTGGACATGTTTAGGGATGTTCAATACTTTCTACTTTATGTTTTTAGGTGATTTGGAGGTCCGCAAGTTCAGTTTTCCAAATGACAGTGTGCTACAGATAGTTTCAGATGCCTAAATATTCTCAGAATACATGTTGGTGATGTGCGCCATAAAGTTCTTGTTGTGTGGAGTTTAAGGAGTGTTTGGAGATAGTGTATAGGTCCTGTCAACTCATCTAGGAGAAGCGTAAGAAATGTTCAATCTTTCGTGAGTACCGCCAAGTTGTAATGGCCGAAGTGCTACAAGTTTCATATTTTCTTGCTTAAGGGCGACCTATTTCAAATGAACCTGACATGTGGATGTTATTATTTGAAGGATGATGTTGTGAAGGATGTTTAGGACTAGATTAAGTGTGTGTTGGCATCCACAAGGCATGTTTCTCTTCCTGATGTTGCATGGAGTTCATGTTAGGGCTTGTTCTATACATGTTTCATGATGGTTGATGTTTGGCTAACTTGTAATTGTAATACTCTTGTTGTATCTGACCGACTTGTAATGTAATCAATGTAATATCATGTATATATTGTAAACCTAGTTGATCTAGGTGAGGTATGATTGCAAGTGTGAATGTGAGGAGTAGTGTGGATGTGTAATGCATTATGATGTGCAACTAAAAGAGAAAGAACATAAGTGATAAATCCTGTCTGGATTCATCTTGAAGATAATTTTGTGATAGAAGGAAAGTGAAGAGTGTGCCTAACTGATTCCATCATCAAAGAGAAGTGAAAAAGTAGAAGTGCAATCATCAAAAGGAGTGAGATTCATTGTCAGTATTAGACAGTAGAAGGACTACCATGTTGTAATCTTTTATGAGTTTGTTCTTAGGTCAGGGAGTAGTTGCTTCCTTGGGTTGTAGCCCTAAAACAAAGTTTGCAGGGAGTTGTAGTGTCCTTGGGAGTGACCCTAAAACCTTTCTTTAGAGAGTAGTAGCTTGATTGGGTTGTAGCCCTAAAACAAAGTCAACAGGGAGTAGCAGTTTCCTTGGGTTGTATCCCTAAAACAAAGTTGTAATTTTTGAGCTTCATATATTGTGAGTTAATCCTCACCGTGGTTTTTCCTCCTTTGGGGTTTTCCACGTATATCTAGTGTTATGTGTTGTTATGCATTGTGTTGATTTTTCATGGTTATGTTAATGCTATAAAGTTTAAGTTTTAATCTGCTCTAGAGGATTTGAAGGTCGTTTAGATACTGATTCACCCCCCCTCTCAGTATCTGGGTGTGTTCAACATAATCACCATCCCCCACTCAAGAACAAGAGGAGGATAGGCCAGTTCCATCTATTTCTTCCCCAACTATAGGGAAAAAGAAAAAGGGTAAGGAAATTGTGGGTTTGTGCCAGAACAAGAAGAAGTCAATATACTTGTTGTGGAGTCCCCTCAGACATCCCATAAAACATAAAGGAAATTGACATTGGCTGAGACATCTACCCAACATAGAAGAAGAGAAGTCCACCCCAAGTTTCAGAAAGGTCAAGTTAAGAGAAAATAGTAGAGGAGCCTGCAGAGACTGCAGAGACTCCAAAACCCAAGGGACATGAGAAGAAGAAGAGAGAGGAGCTGACAAGTGTAGACACCCCTCCAACATTGATAAGAAGTAAAAGAGGAAGAGTAATAGAGGAAAGTACTTTGGAGACCCCTATTTTACCAACCGCCGAAGAACCTGAGGTTACTCCTATTGAACCTCAAATAATTTCTTTAGATTCAAAATAGAGAAAACAAGTACCAAAGACACGAGAACAACAGGCGCTCCAGAGAATAAAATGTAGAAAGTATAAGACCCAATTGGAGAGGGATACATAGCTCTTTGCTGAGGTAATAGAAGGCTTCCGGGCCTCAGTCATCCATCCTAAGGATCAAGTTGGGCCATCAGATGCCCAAGAGGAAAAAGAGGACACCATTCAGATGGAGGCAATAGAGGGAGAAGAGGAACAAAAAGATGCATGAGATAGATAGACAAAAATGGAGAAGGAACTGGAGATAAGAAGCTATTCCCATCCATCTGATTATGAGGATATTGAAATCCCCAAGGAACAATAGCTAATGGAAGAAATTGATAATTTAAAAAGACTGTTGTGGAGAAAACAACTGATCATCACATACCTTAAAAAAGTCATGCAAGAGAAAGAGGCAACAAAGGATCAGGAAATTAATGACCTGAAGAAAAATATAGAAGAAAAAGACAAGGTCATTAAGGGGAAAGAAACATAAATAATGAGAAGAGATGACAAGATCAAAGAATATAAAATGAAAATATTGTAGTGAAAGAGTTAGAGATGACAAAGGACATATAGGTCTCTGAGGCTAGCAAAGCCAGAGATAACTATATTACTTTAATCATAGCCTTGATTGAGAAATTGGACAATCAAACTTGGGAGTTGACAAAGGCTAATAATGGAATTGATGATCAGGAGGAGCTGATTAGAGAGCTGACTATCCCAAAACTAATAGTGGACTAAGGAACACAAATTGATGTCTCCATAAGGGCATTTCAATTGAATATCCCTAGGGCATTATTGAACTAGAAAAGGAGGTGTCATGAACTAGTTGGTACAACTATCATGCTCCAACTATAGAGAGTAGTTTCTGTATTGAATGAAAAAGTAAAAAACTTGGAGGAAAGAGTCATGACAGTAGCTAACCTTTCTTCATAAATACTCTCATGTAAGCCACCTAGTGGGAGTTACACATTGTTCCTAAAGGAAACGTTTCTTCAAAGGAAACTCTCACTAGTCATCTCTGACATTACATAGTCCATAAATGATGAACATGATTTCACGAGAGTGTATGTATAGAGCAATGATGAGAATAAAAATTTCCTGTGAATTATTTTTACACAATTTCTTCATTCAGGATCATACATTTTTTTATTAATTTCTTTGTAGGATAATGCCAATTAAGGGTACCCATGTCCTTAATGAAAAACCATCAAATCTAGCAAGAGAGAATGGAGGCATATATAGTGAAAATGGAAGAAATTGGCCTATTCCTTAGAAGAGAATGCCCAAATCCATTAGATTTTCAAATTCACTTTAGGGTAGCTATCTATTATCTTTCTGCCAAGCTATTTCCCATGTATAAACAACATCTAGAAGAATGTGTCATAGAGTTTGGCCTATTTATGCACTCTTCAGTTGACCAAATTTTGACAATTTGCAGAAGAAGGTGGAATTGCTTGACTCAGGAACAAAAAATGAGGTATCTGATATCTCCAACTAACCTCAAATGGTTTATGAGGAAGGCAAGGGTTGTGGCTAAAATGGTAGACAAACACAAGTAGGAATGGATAGGGATGCACTTCAGTCCACCTTGATTATTGAGTTCCTACCCATGTGGGCTAAACAGTTGGAGGACACAAGATTTCCAACATCGTTGAAGGAGACTGGGGAATTTAGGGGGAATACTGATACCACCAAGAAAAATTGGACAACCTATGAACAAGAATATAAAATCACAGAAAGGTTGTATTGGCTAAACAAGTCTAGGCCTCAAGAAAATGCATAAGGACTTGCAGACCCTTAAGCTCGAGGGGAATGATGAGTGACACGTAGCACTCATCAAAGCATATCCTTACATTCCCTTTTTCCATTCCATGAACCGTCTTATCTGCTAATTTACACTATAAAGATTGTAAAACTTTGTTTAAATTATGTTAATTCATGGTGTAATATTGAGATTGTTGTTGTGATTAAAAGGCTCATGTTTTGGTTTCTTCTCCATTCTCCATTCTTCTTTCTGCTATTTTCACAACCATGTCTTGCAGCTGCTGTACACATAGAAGAATTTCCTTACTAGAATATATATTCCCTGGGGATTGAACACAAGAAAGAAAATAGGCCTCACTATAAGAGCACAAGAAGAGACACAGAAGAAAGGGATGACGAGACAAATGGGTGGTCAGTGGCTGAGCTATGCCACGCGTCATGTGAGGATCTATGCAGCCTACATTGACCCTGTCACTGAAGCCTTGATCAGACTTAGATAGACAAACTGACTTTGATTTTGGACCCCACCATTGAGTTTGTATGGCCTGAGGACAAATGCCAAGAAGGTCTATGATTACTTCTCAGAGCTGGTTTATCACTACGAGGTATGCTAGAATACACCTTAACCTCTCATCCATGCTTGTTTCCTTACTAAACAGTAAAATACTTGTCTCCTTACCGACAAGGAAAAAATTTAATTATTTCTTTTGAGATACCTATGACCAAAAAGATATCACTCATGAACATCATTGAGTGGTTCAAGAAAATTTAGTAATAGTTTATCAGTGGGTGTGTATGAGTTGTTTAGGTAAAATTTATTGTGGGCATCTAATCGTGGATGATATTTTTTTTATTAGATTTCTTTTTATAAGTATACATTAAGGAGTTCAAGTACCACTTCTTCACCCCTGTGAACATGACCTGAAGCAACTAGTGCAAAGTGGTCCATTGAAGAAATAGCCCAAGTATTACATACTTAGGGTGTAGAGAAGTTGATCCTTAAAAAATATATGTAATAAGTATACAATACTCAGAAAATTTTCTATTTATTTGGCTTGAATATTTTGGAGATTTCCCATTTAAAGCAGAATTTGTTTTTTTTCAAAAATAGTAAAAATTTGGTCAATTAGGGAAAAGCAATGCAACTTTTATAGTTATCAGGATGGTTGAGAATAAATGTACAGAATGGTTGAGAATAAATGTACAGAATGCAAGACTTTAATATTATCTTTTCTATTTTGGGTTACTTGTACCTGTAACAACCCTCCTATGTTGGCAAGGAAAGTCATGTGTGGCGTTAGTTGGAAGTCGTGGCTCTTAAAGGAGGTTGGTGAGAATAATCAAGGAGGAGAAAAATATCTTTTGTGTAGATAAAAAGTTGATGTAGGAATTAATGTTGTCAGGATAGGATTTGGTTTCCCCATCACCGAAAATAGGCATGGTTGCCTATGCATGCCATTATGCACAACTTTTTGACTGTCAGAAGAGATAATGACAACTACGAGGCACATTATGACTAGCACGTAACCTGACAAACCTACTATGGGTGGTATGAGAATAGCTAGAGGTTTTAGAGTCGAAGGGGGCATGAAAAGTTTGAAAAAAAAATGAATAGAGCAAGAGGGCAATGTCGGCGAATCTGCCATATCAAAGTCTGTGTTTTATTTCTTGCACTCACAATAGCTCAATGGAAGAAATAACAGTGGGGAGGATGCTGGCAAATGTTTTGAAAGTGCAAAATGTTTTGAAGTGTTGAGAAATAAGAGCAGCTTGTTTAGTTTCCTCCTATGCAATTTTTCAAAATTCCAGTCATCATGGTAGATTCATGAGACCACATTGAGGTTTTGTCAAACACATCGCATTCATAGGCTTGAGTCTTTTGTTGAGCAGCTCAGGTGCTTTGTCTTTGTTCCAAACTTTGCATATAAATCGGTCAAATCCCCTTCAAGTCTTGAGCTATGAGGATCTTGGATTTATATCTGCAAGTTCACTTGCTTGAAAGTATCGTAAGTTGCAGTAATTGGCTTTACATCTGTCATCTGCTTTTGCATTGGTTCGAAAGCTTCTGTAGCCAATCAACAATCCATTTTGTGCTTATCCCTGCATGGCAGTCTATGAGACCATATTGTTGAGACATTTTGTCAAACAACTCACGTGCTTTGTCTTGGCATGGGCTGGAAAGATGATGGCGTCGGCTATGGAATTTGACCTTACATTTGCCAATTTCATTAGCTTGAAAGTCTCTAAAGTCTTGTTTTTTAACAAATCCATTATGTGCATATCCTGCAACTTCTGCAGTCCATGAGACCGAATTCTCTGAGGCATCCTGTTAAACAGATCGTGCCTTGTCTATACCTCCACCTTTTGCATACATGTGGACCAGAGCCTTTCAAACTATTATATTTGATAAAATTCCTCTGTCCATTCTGCTTTGTTGGGTGTCCATACCCTATTCCCTTGCTCCCATTTTGGCACGAGCAGTGAGGATGTTGGCTAAGGTTGTGGCATCTGGCTTTACAACCGCCAATTGCATTTGCTTAAAAGTTTCTAAAGCCTTTTCAACAAATCCATTTTTTGTGTTTCTTGCAATCATTACTGTCCGTGAGACAACATTTTCTGGGCATGATAATCTCAAGGAGGATGATGCTAAATTTTAGAGAAGAGCCCTGTTAAAATATGGTCTGGGAGAAGAAACATATGGCCTGGGATTCATGTTCAAAGAAGACTATCTACCTCCTATTAAAGGTACGGTGACCTTTTATGGCTATTTTATCTTCTGCAGATTTTCAATTTAATGGTCTTCATATCTTGTGAAAAAGACATAATTAAATGAACTCTGATCTGGGCTTTCTTTCTTCATTTTTTTTGAGTCTTCAAAACTTTATGCAACTTGTTTACGGATGTGCTAATTTAAGCTGATATTTATAGGAGGGAAGTACCTTGTGACTTTTTATTTTGGATCGATTGACTTTTTAATAAGTAGAAGTTTAAGGGAAGAGTTTTTAAGAGTCGGTATATGGGGGTTAGCTTTTATGTTGGGAGTAGCTTCTTCCATAAACAATTGGTATGTTGACCATAACATGTTGGCTCTTTACAGTGACCAGTTTATAAAAAACCTATTTTTTTTGTGAAAAACAAATACTTTATTAAATGTTTATTTATGTGATGTGGATGATATTTCACAAATAGTAATTGTAAGAATTGAATAGTTAGTAATTATAAAAGGTCGCTAGTTCATTTCACTTGTAACATTTAGTTGATGCTCATAAGAGTGAAACATGAAGACATTTATGAGATCACCCATCTCAAATTCATTTACACTTGACTATAAAATATTCTCCACAAACAAGGCACATAACTTTCTATCCTATTTTCGGAACCTTCAATATTTCTATCTTATTTGTAGAGGTGGTGTCCTTGGGACACGTCCTCTGCCCTCTGTGGCTATTCCAAATACTTTGGGGATGCAGATGGGACACTCACCGTGTCACCTATTCTTTATTGGATTGTTTAATTGGGTTTTGTATGCCTTGTTTGGGTAAACGAGATTAGCTTAGGTTTAGAATATTTAGTCCTTGTGCATGGCCTTGAGCGTTTGTAAAGGCTAAGGATGCACACGAGAAGGCCTATCCGTCTGCGGGACGTTGAGTTATCTGTCTGCGGGGCGTTGATTCGGGCATGTTTGAGTCTCCTCATCTAATTGAGTAGTGTACTTGATTTTGTGTGCTGCCATCCCTTTGAGCACGCATGATGACTCCCCATCTGATCTGCATTCTAGTGTCTAGTGCCTTAGTAGTCATGAGTAGCACGTGACATTTCATTTGATGAGCATCTCTATGTTATGACTGTGGCGTTATGCACTGTCTTCTGGGTCTGCTCTGTGATTGATGTGAGTGTCGACCATCTTGTATACCCTTACCTAGTTATTTCTGTTTGGGCCTTGTGACTACCTCCGAGCACAGTGGGGTGGTCTCTTATGAGTCCACATGGTTGGGAGGCATTGCCACCACCATTGGGGATCGACGAACAGGTTGTCAAAGCACCAACTTGAAGATGTTCTCTTTCTTTCTGTTACTTTATCAGTCATGTACCCATTTAGTTATTGTATCTTTCATGGCTATGCCATTGTTCTTGTTTATTCCTTTATGTAATTTTGTACTCTCTTGTGAGAGATGATGTAAATTATAGTAATGAGAAGATATGTGATGTTGCCTCTTATTTGACTTAAGGATTCTAGTGTGGGTATTGGATCTGCTTGTACTATGATGTTTACGGATTCATGTTTATCCTTCACATTTTCTAAAATTTAATATTAATTTGTTCTCCTTCTAAATTTAGCATTTTCAACAAAGCCTGAACATTTGTTCTCCCTCCTATTATCAAGGTTTTTTTATGATTAATCTGCTCTTCTTCACGTTCTCTATCAATCAAAGTTATCATTGCATCCTTTACATTATTCCTAATTTCTTGGTAGATCAGTTCTCTATCAATCAGAGTTATCACTGCATCCTTTACATTATTCCTAATTTCTTGGTAAATCAGATCACTTAAACAGGACTTACTAACTTCGCTTGAAGAAGTCCCCTAGGTTTCGGCTCTGGTTTAATTTCAACGTTTGATTTAATTTTGATAATTAATTTGCCCCTAATCAAGATTAACGGAGAGCCAAATCTTAATTAGTTCTCTTAGCCTATTTCAGAAATGCCACGCATTTTCTCCTCTTTGTTTTCTCTTTTATCTTTCTTTCTCTTTTTCTCTCATTTTTCTCAATTGGACATTTTCTCAATCTACAGGTCGAGTTTACAATGGCCACATATGAAATGCATATGATGGCTTAATTGCATTTATATAGATACATCTTTATAAATGCAATTAATCCATCATATGCATTTCATATGTGGCCATTGTAAACTCGACCTGTAGATTGAGAAAACGTC
Source organism: Cunninghamia lanceolata (assembly GCA_027924645.1). NCBI lineage: Eukaryota > Viridiplantae > Streptophyta > Pinopsida > Cupressales > Cupressaceae > Cunninghamia > Cunninghamia lanceolata. The sequence goes on from BSBN01000320.1 coordinate 12,241,503, forward strand.
CAATTGAGAAAAATGAGAGAAAAAGAGAAAGAAAGACGAAAGCGAAAACAAAGAGGAGAAAATGCGTGGCATTTCTGAAATAGGCTAAGAGAACTAAGTAAGATTTGACTCTCTGTTAATCCTGATTAGGGGCAAATTAATTATCAAAATTAAATCAAACGTTGAAATTAAACCAGAGCAGAAACCTAGGGGACTTCTTCAAGTGAAGTTAGTAAGTCCTGTTTAAGTGATCTGGTTTACCAAGAAATTAAGAATAATGTAAAGGATGCAGTGATAACTCTGATTGATAGAGAACTGATCTACCAAGAAATTAGGAATAATGTAAAGGATGCAGTGATAACTCTGATTGATAGAGAATGTGAAGAAGAGTAGATTAATCATAAAAAAACCTTGCTAATGGGAGGGAGAACAAATGTTTGGGCTTTGTTGAAAATGCTAAATTTAGGAGAACAAATTAATATTAAATTTTAGAAAACGTGAAGGAGAGCAAAGGATAGTGCTTTGTTGAAAAATGATCAATCGACTTAATCAAATGTGTGAGTGAGATGTAAGGAATTTAATGACCCAAGTTAGGAAACCTTGTTTCTAGATTAGTGTTAGTGTAATAAAACCCACTCACGCCCGTAAGGCGTTATGCTGTTGGATTTTCCCATAATTTAGGGTTTAAAGTTTAGTAAGTTTAACCCTTGCAGTGACATTAACCGCGCCGTGATGACCCCCTTGTTGGCCTTTTTGCGTTTGGGTATGCGCACAAGTGCGTAGTACCCCACTGACAACTGTACTATTTACACCTTAAGCGTACGCCACTGAGCACGCTTACACGTGTGAGGGGGTTTCTAGTGAAGCGTGGGAAATTTTTTGATATTTCATGTCATGACCACATGACAAATGTGGACATGACACGTGTGATGCGTGTTGTGACCGCATGGGAAATGTGGGCATGAATTTCAAAGAAGAGCCCTGTTAAAATATGGTTTGGGAGAAGAAACATATGGCCTGGGATTCATGTTCAAAGAAGACTATCTACCTCCTATTAAAGGTACGGTGACCTTTTATGGCTATTTTATCTTCTATAGATTTTTAATTTAATGGTCTTCATATCTTGTGAAAAAGACATAATTAAATGAACTCTGATCTGGGCTTTCTTTCTTCATTTTTTTTGAGTCTTCAAAACTTTGTGCAACTTGTCTACGGATGTGCTAATTTAAGTTGATATTTATAGGAGGGAAGTACCTTGTAACTTTTTATTTTGGATCGATTGACTTTTTAATAAGTAGAAGTTTAAGGGAAGAGTTTTAAGAGTCGGTATATGGGGGTTAGCTTTTATGTTGGGAGTGGCTTCTTTCGTAAACAATTGGTATGTTGACCATAACATGTTGGCTCTTTACAGTGACCAGTTTATAAAAAACCTATTTTTTTGTGAAAAACAAATACTTTATTAAGTGTTTATTTATGTGATGTGGATGATATTTCACAAATAGTAATTGTAAGAATTGAATAGTTAGTAATTATAAAAGGTCGCTAGTTCATTTCACTTGTAACATTTAGTTGATGCTCATAAGAGTGAAACATGAAGACATTTATGAGATCACCCATCTCAAATTCATTTACACTTTCCTTCTAAATTTAGCATTTTCAACAAATCCCGAACATTTGTTCTCCCTCCCGTTATCAAGGTTTTTTTATGATTAATTTGCTCTTCTTCATGTTCTATATCAATCAGAGTTATCACTGCATCCTTTACATTATTCCTAATTTCTTGGTAGATCAGTTCTCTATCAATCAGAGTTATCACTGCATCCTTTACATTATTCCTAATTTCTTGGTAAACTAGATCACTTAAATAGGACTTACTAACTTCGCTTGAAGAAGTTCCCTAGGTTTTCGCTCTGGTTTAATTTCAACGTTTGATTTAATTTTGATAATTAATTTGCCCCTAATCAGGATGAACGGAGAGTCAAATCTTACTTAGTTCTCTTAGCCTATTTTAGAAATGCTACGCATTTTCTCCTCTTTGTTTTCGCTTTTATCTTTCTTTCTCTTTTTCTCTCATTTTTCTCAATTGGACGTTTTCTCAATCTACAGGTCGAGTTTACAATGGCCACATATGAAATGCATATGACGGCTTAATTGCATTTATAAAGATACGCATATCTATATAAATGCAAACAAGCATATATATATATATATATACACATATGCTTATTTGCATTTATATTTCTAAGCTTTCTTTTATTAAAAAAATAAGTATATTTTTCTTTTCATTTTCTTGGTATTTTAATTGTGAAAATTGTTAAAAACCCCATAACCCATTTTCCTATAAATAGAATTACTATAAATATATATATAATTATTCTTATTAAATATTTGTTAATTATATTTGGTTTTGTCAATATTGGAATCCTATATTTTTCTCTAAATGACTTCCCTTTTACAAAATTATTAAAAAATAATTAATATATAGTTATATATATATATATATATACTAATGTTTTATTGTATTATATTATATTAGGTTTTATTTATATGTCAAGGAATGTTATTTAATTCCCATGTTTCTTTCTTTTGAATCTCATTGGAGAAAGAAACCCTAACATGTATTTTTTTTTGTTTGTATTGTATTGGCTGTGCAGGTCCATGTAGGCAGCGACGACAATGGAGGAGAACATAGTAGTGGTGGTGCTGAGTGATGGGGCCACGGGTAGAGGGGAGGTAGGGTGGAGGTAGCTGCAAAGGACGGGAAGGGCAGTGAAAGGTGTCGGTGGTGGCCATAGGAAGCGGCGAAGGCGGATCGCGGGGTCACGGGCGGCGGTAAGGCGGAGGCCGCGGCGGAGGACGGGAGCAGAACAGTGCTGCAGGGTTTATATGCGTATCTTTATAAATGCAATTAAGCCATCATATGCATTTCATATGTGGCCATTGTAAACTCGACCTGTAGTTTGAGAAAACATCCAATTGAGAAAAATGAGAGAAAAAGAGAAAGAAATTTAAAAGCGAAAATAAAGAGGAGAAAATGCGTGGCATTTCTGAAATAGGCTAAGAGAACCAAGTAAGATTTGACTCTCCGTTAATCTTGATTAGGGGCAAATTAATTATCAAAATTAAATCAAATGTTGAAATTAAACTAGAGCGGAAACCTAGGGGACTTCTTCAAGTGAAGTTAATAAGTCTTGTTTAAGTGATCTGGTTTACCAAGAAATTAGGAATAATGTAAAGGATGCAGTGATAACTCTGATTGATAGAGAACATGAAGAAGAGCAGATTAATCATAAAAAAACCTTGATAACAAGAGGAAGAACAAATGTTTGGGCTTTGTTGGAAATGCTAAATTTAGAAGGAGATCAAATTAATATTAAATTTTAGAAAACGTGAAGGAGAGCAAAGGATCGTGCTTTGTTGAAAAATGATCAATCAACTTAATCAACTGTGTGAGTGAGATGTAAGGAATTTAATGACCCAAGTCAGGAAACCTCGTTTCAAGATTAGTGTTAGTGTAATAAAACCCACTCACGCTCGTAAGGTGTTATGCTGCCGAATTTTCCCAGAATTTAGGGTTTAGCAGTTTAGTAAGTTTAACCCTTGCAGCGACATTAACCACGTCACGATGACCCCCTTGTTGGCTTTCTTGCATTTGGGTATGCACACAAGTGCGTAGTACCCCACTAACAACTGTACTATTTACGCCTTAAACGTATGCCACCGATCACGCTTACGCGTGCAAGGGGGTTTCTAGGGAAGCATGGGAAATTTTTTGATATTTCATGTCATGACCACATGACAAATGTGGACATGACACGTGTGATGCGTTTTGTGACTGCATGGGAAATGTGGGCATGACATGACATTTAGTATCAGAGCCCAGGTTTAAACATTGGGCATAGTTGGGCATGTTATTTATTCCGCAACTTTGATTAATTAGTGCCTACCTTGTTTTGTAGGATGCCTCCCCAATGTGTTTGATGAGCGCGATCGTGCAACACGACGTCCGTTGAGGTGCATAGTGATTCCTCAGCTGAGGGATAGGGACCCACAGTCATAGCAGATCCACCAGTATTTGACATAGGTCCACAGATTCTACAGACACTACAGGCCATGTTAGAGAGGTTACCACCAGCTATTCCAGAGCCACGTAATGAGCCTCGCGTTGATCCGTGAGAGGAGCCACATAAGGAGCCACGTGCTGAGTCACATGTGGAGCCCCACGTCGATCCGCAAGAGGTGCCATGTATGGAGCCTTTCGTAGAGATCCTTGATACTACATTAGAGGAGGTAGGGTCAGCCTACTGAGCATAGAGTAGGAGTCCTCCGAGACTTTCGAGATGAGATGAGACCATAAGAGTAGAGTAGATACAACATGGATTGTATGAGTATAGGTTGGATGAGCTGATTATAGGACTTAGAGATAGAGGAGACCCCATCAGAAACCTGCTTAGGCTTAATCCACCTACCTTCGTAGGAGCTACAAAGGGAGTTGTGGCCAAGGCTTGGCTTATTAGTTTAGATAGGTGCTTCATGTTGCGACCTTATGGGAGGAACACGAAAGCATGAGTGGCAGTACACCTTCTGAGAGATGCAGCAGCTACCTAGTGGTACACTGAGGAGTGCAAGTACCGTTTATCCTTAGATACCCTCACATGGGACATATTCATAGAGTGCTTTAATGCGTGGTACTTGTCAGAACACTATAGATAGCGCTGGATAGATGAGTTCCATGATTTACAGTAGAGAGGACTCACGGTTGCTTAGTATGAGAGCCAATTCATTGAGCTTTCTCGTTACACAGAGTATCTCCATGACAAGAAACTCCTAGTGCACAAATTCATCAGAGGTCTGAATCACGGGATAGCAGGACCAGTGCGTATGGCAGACCCCCAGACTATGAGTGAGGCTGTCGAAAAAGATTTTATTGTAGAGGAAATTCAGGGACGAGGGAAGAATTCACACCTGCAGTTTCAGGACCGTAATCACCAGCAACAACAGAACTTTCATAGGCCACAATCCACACCACAGAGAGGAGGATTTAATTCCTCATCATTACCTCCTAGGCCTCCATAGCAGTAGCAGTAGCATCAGCAGAGGTCTAGACCCCAGCAGAGGGTTTAGGGAGGACAGAACTACAGTTGGCAGCAGCAGGGCCCGCGTAGAGATCAGAGATAGTAGGGATCATCTGCGGGACCTGTGAGGTCCCAGTAGTCTTACAGAGGTTCACAGGGGTCCACTAGACGGACTGGACAACAACAGTCAGGAAGGACTCAGTCAGGACAGTTACAGGCTAGGGGCCCGTGTTATGTATGTGGTGGGGCAGGGCATATGACTAGAGAGTGTCCATAGGGATTTACAGTAGGGGGATAGCCCCATTCAAGAGGATCTGAGCAGACTGTAGGTGATGTGAGCAGGTCCCACCGCATGTTTGTAGGGGTTGACAACCACCAGGCCGATTTCCAGGCTTCAGTCATTGAGACAACAGGTAGAGGCAGATGGACAACTCGTTTTGGAGCTAATTCACATATTGGCTTGTCAGATGCTGGGCCTTCAAGGTCAAGAGCTAGACCAAGTTAGGGTCCAGTGGGACATGTATGATGAGGTCACTGTGACATGGGAGGATGCAACGAGACTGAGGACTCTTTATCCTCACCTCTTTGACTACTTCCAGGAGGAAGTACAGTCTTAGGGGGGAGGATGTGAGGCCTACATTTTTCATTCTGTTCATGTGACTATTCACCTTACTGTTGTTGATACTTTTATATTTGTGGGACTATTGATCCCAGATTCCCAAACTTTTAGACCTTATTATGTTAAAGGAAAACTAATTGGGTGATGATAGATAAATGCTTGTATTAAGAGAAAACAAATTGAGTGATGTTAGATAGATGTTTATTTTATAAGAACACTAATTGGGTGATGTTAAATAGATGTTTATATTATAGGAAAACTAATTGGGTGATGTTAGATTAATGTTTACATTACAGGAAAAGTAATTGGGTGATGTTAGATAGAAAATTGTAATGTGACTTCCTTTATGCTTAAGAGGACTTGTGATATTTTATGTGAGTTCAAGTTTTAAATTGCTTCAGCTATGGTATTTATATGTGGAATTAACTTTGCAATTGAGTGCACAGATTTTGCTAACAAACCACAAATATTGGAGATCATCCCGCACCTTATGTTGTAATCCCTTGTGAAGATGATCTGATTCCACGAGGAACCAAGATCAACTCTATGTATGATGTAATGTTGTAATGTTATTTGCATGAGGTTGAATGGGTTAGGTCTACCCTCTTTTAATTTGAATTATGATATGTGTTGTAAGAATTGTCTTTGAATTTCATTTTTAAATTTTAATTTTTGGAGACCTTTTTCTTGTGTTTTAACTTGACACTGGGTGTCCTAACTAGGTTTAAGTTGACCCTGGGTTATACCCCATGGGTCTAGGGTCCCTTTTGACTTGGGTAACCTTTGGTAAACCTCTGTATGGTCACCTTAACTTCACACTAAGTTAAGTGACGAATTTGGAGGCATGGGAGGGATAGGATGAGTGGTACCAACACTCAAGCCCATCCCTTTTCAATTCCCAAGGCTAGAGATGACTCCAAGATCCACCAATTGTGGAAGAATTGACGTCAAGTCTCCCTCACAATTGGTGAGAGTCTCCATGGAGTTGTGTGGTCCTTCATGAGAGGGAAGGAAGGGGAGACATGTGTCACCCTTTCCCTCTTTAACTCTCCTTTTCTCTCCCATGTGTTGGAGAGAGGACATGTGGTAAGGGGTAAGGAAGACTTTGGGGATGGGTGAGTGACATGTGTCAACACCCATCCCTTGGGACATAATAGTAGTGGGGAGGAAGAGTGAGGAGGTGACAAGTGTCACCTCCCCATTCCTCTAAGCTCATGGATTGGGCTTATTATAACCCCACTTGGGATAGGGAGAAGGGTTGTTGAATTTTTGAGAATTTTGATTATTGGAAATTGTTTTTGGGAAAAATGATAGAGGGAGTTTGGTGGCTTAGATTGGAGGAGACTTTAGAGGAGCTCTACATCAACTTATTCCATTATTAGGGCTTTAAAGGTTGGTTTTCAAGGCTAAGGCCTTTCCATTGTATTTTCAATTTGTTGCATGATGAATGTGTGAGATGTGTTTTGCTTGTGTTATATCTTATTATTGTGGGAAATGTTTAGTAGGGTGTTGAAAGAGCTTCTCCCATTTGGGAGAAATGCTCATCAAGTGTGGGGTAGGGGAGGAGTGATCCTCCTCAAGTTCATTTCCTTATTTTGGGATGTTGAAAGCCTTGAGGGCATTTGTGTGACTTTAAGTAATTTGTTATATGGCTTGAGAGCCAAAATATGAACTCCTTTGGAAATTTTGTTATCAAGTTGGCTTGAGGCCATAAGAAATTTGTGTTGAAATATTTTGAAGGGTGGCACTCTAGAGTTGAGTGTGTCCACTCTCCTACCCCTTTTTGACTCACTTTGGTTGAGTTTATGTTTGTGTAAATATCCATGGGTGTGTTTTGTGTTTTGGGGATGTTGTTTTGCCTTGTTGTGAAGTGGATTTGGATTCCCTAGGTGTGTGGAAGATCTCCCTAGCTCGGGGGTGACCCTCTTGCGGGTCTACGGTAGGGAGGAGAGCAAGATGTGTGGTGTTTTCTTCCCTTGTGTGATATGCAGGTTTCATGGAGCTTAGTGTGAAGATTGAAGAATTTACTTGTCTTGAAAAATATTTTATTTTCCTTTACTCTTAAGGCCCTATAGGAGAGCTTGGTCTTATTAATGACTACATCCTTGTTGATTTTAAGAGGAGAACTTCTCTCTCTCTTGTTGTAATATTTGGTGTTCTTGAGTTGTGAGAAAATCCTCTTCATTGTATTGATAGTTTTAATTATAGTGTTTATTAAATTTTACCATTTATGATATGAGGAAGGAAGGAAATTTGTTTTTAAAAGGATATTAATTTTGTTTATTACCTAAAATCTCTATTAGCAAAGTTGTGATTTAGTTGTTGTTGTAAACAAAGAAAGTTAAAATTGTTGCTTGAAATTTTACCATTAAGTTAAGAGGAATGAAGAATTTTGTGTTATAAGCCAATTTTATTGTTTGTTAAATTCTAAATTTGCCAATTAGTAAAGTTGTGGGTTAAATTTATAGTTAAACAAGAAAATTGCAATTTAGTTCTATGAAGAAAAATATACAAAAATTTATAACATTCCAATGAAATTATTTTAAAATAAGTTATTATCTTGCAAATAGATTTGAGTTAAACAAAAAAAAAATATAGGTTCCTTTATTCATGTGAAATGGTATAAAAGAGAAATTAAAATTTTAATTTTGAGGTGAAATTGAAAATATAAATTTATATGGAAATCAAATTTATACTGATTTATTCTGCTCTGTCTTTCAAAATTTTTGACAATAATAATTATATAATTATATATATATATTCTGAAATATACAGTTGCAGGTTTATTTAATGAGACTATGAATTGTGTTGTTGAGAAGTTGCTGTGTATATATAAAATTAACATATATATATATATATATATACTTTATATTTTAATAAATAAAAAAAATACAAAGGAGAAATGAAATTGCATTTCGTAGGTTTTAGGAATTGAATTACAGTCAAACAAAAAAATGACAGAGTGGTGGTGGGTGGGTTCGAACCCCCCACCACCGTCACTTTTTACAATGGGTGTGGGGAGGGGGTGGAGCCCCCACCCACCACCCACATTGTGGGATGTGGGTGGGGGCTCCGCCCCCTCCCCACACTCCCCGCCATTCATTTAAACCTTGCAGTACTGTTCTGCTCCCATCCTCCGCCTTATCGCCGCCCGTGACCCCGCGATCCACCTTCGCTGCTTCCTGCGACCACCACCGACACCTTCCACTGCCCTTCCGTCGCCCTTCCCATCCTCTGCGGCTACCTCCGCCCTACCTCCCCTCTGCCCGCGGCCCCATCACTCAGCGCCACCACTACTGTGTTCTCCTCCATTGTCACCGCCGCCTACATGGACCTACACAACCAATACAATACAAAAAAAATACATGTTAGGGTTTCTTTCTCTAATGAGATTCAAAAGAAAGAAACATGGGAATTAAATAACATTCCTTGACATATAAATAAAACCTAATATAATATAATACAATAAAATATTAGTATATATATATAACTATATATAAATTATTTATTAATAATTTTGTAAAAGGGAAGTCATTTAAAGAAAAATATAGGGTTCCAATAATGACAAAACCAAATATAATTAACAAATATTTAATAAGAATAATTATATATATATATTTATAGTAATTCTATTTATAGGCAAATGGGTTATGGGGTTTTAACAATTTTCACAATTAAAATACCAAGAAAACGAAAAGAAAAATATACTTATTTTTTTAATAAAAGAAAGTTTAGAAATATAAATGCAAATAAGCATATATATATATGTGTTTATTTGTATTTATATAGATATGCATATCTTTATAAATGCAATTAAGCCATCATATGCATTTCATATGTGGCTACTGTAACTCGACCTGTAGATTGAGAAAATGTCCAATTGAGAAAAATGAGAGAAAAAGAGAAAGAAAGATAAAAGTGAAAACAAAGAGGAGAAAATGCGTGGCATTTCTGAAATAGGCTAAGAGAACTAAGTAAGATTTGACTCTCTGTTAATCCTGATTAGGGGCAAATTAATTATCAAAATTAAATCAAACGTTGAAATTAAACTAGAGTGGAAACCTAGGGGACTTCTTCAAGCGAAGTTAGTAAGTCCTGTTTAAGTGATCTGGTTTACCAAGAAATTATGAATAATGTAAAGGATGCAGTGATAACTCTGAATGATAGAGAATTGATCTACCAAGAAATTAGGAATAATGTAAAGGATGCAGTGATAACTCTGATTGATAGAGAACGTGAAGAAGAGCAGATTAATCATAAAAAAACCTTGATAACGGGAGGGAGAACAAGTGTTCAGGCTTTGTTGAAAATGCTAAATTTAGAAGGAGAACAAATTAATATTAAATTTCAGAAAACGTGAAGGAGAGCAAAGGATCGTGCTTTGTTGAAAAATGATCAATCAACTTAATCAACTGTGGGAGTGAGATGTAAGAAATTTAATGACCCAAGTCAGGAAACCTTGTTTCGAGATTAGTGTTAGTGTAATAAAACCCACTCACGCCCATAAGGCGTTATGTTGCCAGACTTTCCCAGAATTTAGGGTTTAGCAGTTTAGTAAGTTTAACCCTTGCAATGACGTTAACCGCATCGCGATGACCCCCTTGTTGGCCTTCTTGCGTTTGGGTATGCGCACGAGTTCGTAGTACCCCACTGACAACTATACTGCTTACGCCTTAAGCGTACGCCACTGAGCACGCTTATGCGTGTGAGGGGGTTTTTAGGGAAGCGTGGGAAAATTTTTGATATTTCGTGTCATGACCACATGACAAATGTAGACATGACATGTGTGATGCGTGTTGTGACCGCATGGGAAATGTGGGCATGACATTTGGTATCAGAGCAGACCGCATGGCAAATGTGGGCATGACAGGTTTAAGCTGACAAAGAACTATGTAGGAATATCCCTTTTTGATCACATGAATCCATCTATTAGGAAAAATAAGGTTTTTGAAGACTTTGGAGATGTTCCTAACGTCTTCAGAGCTGTACAAAAGGTACATTACAGGAACTCCAATATTTTGTAGAAGGGTTAGAGGATCTCTAGAGCTGAATCAACAAGTCAGCAAAGGTTGTTGATCACGTGACCTCTAGATCTATGTACGCTGAGCTGTATAGATGTCTTTGGAGCACTCTCTACAAAGTATTTTCTAGACTGTATAGAATCTTCGGAGCTATTCCAGAGCTATAGAGTTTTGCATGTAAAGGCTGGGGTTTTTAGAGAAGACTGCTGCAATAGCTCGTGGGAGATGAAGGACACCTGTTACTTGAATTTTGCATGAATTAGGGACTTATGTTAGAATGTTGTTTTAAAAGTTAATTCCTTTTTATCAGGGCTTCACGGCCTGATTTATCTCAAGTAAAAACTCTTGATATAAGGAATACCTTCAGTGTCACTTTAAATACCTTTTAGTCCTACATGATTATCTTTTTGATATAGATAGTTGCATGTTTAGTCCTAAGAATAAATATCTTTTGTATCTAAGGTAGAACTGGGAGTAAACTAATAAACTCTAGAGATATACATTGTCAGCAAATATACCTGATATATATTGTATGGAGGTGATAGGAAAAATAATAATAGTTTTTATTTTCAAAAGCACAATATACTCTATTTTTACTTTGTTGAAGAATATTCTGTTTGTGAAGATCCTGGATTAAAGAAAGATAGTTTATTATTTGTGTGTTCTGAAGTTTTTCTTTAGTCTTCAAATCTGGAGGTGTGGAGCAAGGGCCCACTCCCACCAAAGGAGAGAAGGCTAGTATTATTGTTGAATTCATTGCTTTCTTCAATTACTGTAAATTTTTTAGTTTAGTTTTCCTACTTTGATAGATATAGATTAGATTATTGTTTATTCTATTTTTGATGTCTTTCCCAGTTTTGTAATTAGCTAGTTCATTTCAACATTGTACTGTTTAAATTCCTAGATTAAGATTTATTTCATAGCAAATAGATAAAGGCATGCATTTGATTGGTTAAGTAGGTTTCATTTCAGTAGATAGTTCTAGGACTATTGATTACTAGTTTCTATTGCAGACTGCCATGGACACTACCCTAGATATGACAAACAATTATGATTAAATGAATGGTACAATGACCCTTGTCAATTGGAAGATTTGGATTTAGGGTAGAATAATTTTTTGTTAGATAAGATTATTTGATTGAAATCAATCATTCTAAAATAGTAGTATCCTCCTTTTAAAAAGTACAAAACAAGTAGGCAAACTTCAATAGTAAACAAACAACGTTGGCGATTGTCAGAGAAATCAAACCACCAAGCAAATGAACCAATTAAAAACTCATTCATTATGATCATTGTATTGAAAACCCAACATTTAATTAGATAACTAACAAGTGTTCACTATTTTTTTTTAAAGATAATGCACCTGGTAAACTTTTTACCATGATCGGCGACCCTGGTGCGACATGCCCTCCGGCTCCACGCAAATGCTTTTGCTCGAAGCAATGAACTGGTGAGGTCACAACATGGGGGACCTCATCCCCAAGCAAGAACACTTCAAACCCGAGAGCTCGTTGGCCCAGTGAAGGTGTAAAGCTTGCGAGCTCGTTGGCCCAGCGGGGGTTTGAACTCTGGTGGACTACAACCGAGTGACTTAACCATCAAACCATGCCCTTATCGGCAACAAGTGTTCACTATTGACTATAGCTTGTGAAAAAAATTATTTCAATTGTAAATAAAAGGAAAAGCTTCAGTTAATTAGATGCAAGTTTGATTTCTTGGTTTTGTTTTAGAGTTTACGTGTTATGACATTCAATTCTAGAAGGGAAAATAATTTTTCAATTTACTAATTTTAGTATCTATGTTTATATTTCTAATATAGAGTAGTTTTATTTTGTTGTATACAATCATATTAAAATATAGAAAAATAGAAAAAAAAGTAGTTTAGTTTCATTGTTTAACATTTGGATGCACTTTAAAACATAAACAAAAACAAGGAAAATAATTAGGAACTTTTGATTGGAACAAAACACAAACTCCAAACTTAGTCCAAACATCTACATTCCAACATAAAAAATTTCAAATTGAACAACCAAACATTTCAACAAATGAACAAAAAAGTGAACTAAGGCAACTAAGTGGTTTCACTGGGCATTTCTTTTCCCTTTGATCATGTTTGGCATATTAGTCCTATGTGTCTAGGTGTAAGAGGAGATTGGATGGAAGCTACTTTGAGAGAGCTAAGGGGGAGTTTACCAACTCATGTAGCCATTGATGTAGAAGAGAAAACTTGACTTATAGAATGAATTCAACAGAAAAAATGATTTATTGAAAGAGATTAAGATAGCTCACTCAAACAAAGTAAGTAAACAAGAAACTACCTATCTCAATTCTCTCTTTGAATTGGTCCAAAAAAACCTTAGTGATCTCCATTAAGAGGTCAATGTCTTATGCACAACAAAAAATACCCATATTACCATTGTTGAACACACAGATATACTAAGAGGGGGTGAATCAGTATATATATATTCAAATCCTTTGCCTTTTAAATGCATTCAATCTAATGTAAACAATTAAACCATATGAAGCAAAAGAACAAATACACATATGACACTAGATTTATGTAGAAACCCAAGATGGGAAAAACCACGGTGAGCAAGCTACTTGGATCTACTGTCCAAATCCAACCTCACAAATAAAATTGATGTATACAATAAGTTTTATAGGCACCAACCCAAAGGCGAGACAAATCCCCTGTTTTATGAGCTTCAACTCAAAGGAAGCTTCAACTCCCTGATACAAAGTTTTATGGACTCCAACCCAAAGGAAGCAACAACTCCCTAAAGTGCTACAACACTTACAAGATGAGGCTCCAACCTCTGCTCTGAAGATTTTGACTGATTCTAATTGATCAATCACCTCTGCAACATAAATTTGTTAACACTTTGACATCCCTGACATATTCTAATGACTTAATATCTCTGTACTATCATCTCAACTATCATCTTGATCTGTCAACTGAATCTAATGCCTCAAGACACCTTTGTCAAAACTAACTCTGTTGTAGGTTATACATTATAGGTGATTGAGTTACTTTTTTGTCTTCTGAATATTGTTTCTTTCCTTACGGTAGACATTCGCATTCACTATCATATGTAACAGTATTCAATTTTTCATATATATCCTCCGCAAGCCTTCTAAACTTCATCTTTGTTGGCCTTAATGTAACATATATCATGACATGTGTAACCGACCTTACTTGTTAGCTCCCAAATCATCTGAGGTAATGTAGGAGTGAAATCCCATTGTATGGTTCATACCAAGTGATCTACTGGGCCCAATTTACTTTCTCCCAAAATTTCTTGTTGGCGCACACTTCTAAACACATGGCACAATCACTCAAATATATCATGTCAGCTCTGCAAACACTTGTCCTTTCATACATTGGCTATAGACCCTATGTGGTACCAGAGAATTGATATATCATCATGCAGTTCATGCCACAAACACTATATGACCTAAAAGACCTTCTCATACAATCCTCTTTCTATTTCATGCTTCATCTCGCTGGCGCAAGCAATCAAACTTTGATGTTGGTATCCCTTGCACAATCTAGTCACAGTGTCTTGACTTAGAACATTGAAAAACACAATTGTGGTACTTTATATCCTTTGAAAACTGAATATGTCATTCTTGTACCGTTGCTTTACATACTTTCCAAACTGTCAAGTCATACATGCATATGCGGTGAAATACGATAGCTTTGAGGTTCATACTTGATCACTTTACACTGTGATAACCCTGTTTTTAGTTTGCTGACTCCAGATGTCCTTGCGGTAGTCCATATGCTTTTAAAATTGGATCGTACATACCTTATGGCCATATTTAGCTATCTTTCAAACCGTGAGGTCATATCTTCATCTGCAGTATAATGTGGTACATTCTCCTGTGCTTCTGCAATATAATTCCCTGTGCCTTTGACCTTTTGATGACTTAGACAATTTTCTTCATATCCCATGCAATGCTTTTCAACAAGTGACAATACATGTAACAATGACTTCATATTATCAAGGTAAGACATCAATCAACACACTTTGACAACCTTCATATGTTCATAAACTTCAGAAGATAAGGTACAACTATGTACAGATGATACTGATCCAACAACATGTTCATGTCTTTCATCATCATAACTCCTCTAATCACCACTCCTTTGACATCAATGACAACATATGCAACAATCTCCCCCTTTGTCATTGATGGCAACATTAACCTGATATTCAGATTCTCTCCCCCTTTGACATCAAGGGCAAAGGGTCATTGGTCTTCCTTTGTACTAACAAAACATACAAGCTCCCCCTATCTTACATACCTTTGCTATCTCTTTATTTTCTTGCTCCCCCTAAGAAGTAGCTGCTGTCAATCTAGAAAACATAGGAAAATAGTTCTGTCCTCCATATTTCTTATAATACATATAGGCTATGTACATACAAAACTTGGTAAAGTAGACTATCTATACAAAATGTCAATGCTTATCCCAATTCTATCCTCCACTTACTTCTTGCGGTAGCTTAAGATAGTATTTATCTACTGCTCTGCTTCAAAATTTTGTCTTGTCTTCAAGACATGTTTTATTTAATTCGATGGAAGAATGTTCTTATATATAGCCTTCAATTGGACCAGAGAAGTGTCCTATTGTTTCTTTGTTGTTGTCAAAATTTGGATTTGGCTTTCCAGTTGTACATAGGAGTCCTTTGCCTCTTCTAAAGAAGATGGTACCTGAGTCTTCTGAGATACATTATTTGCCTTTATCAAAATCCTAGTCGATGAGGCTAACCTTAAGCTTACCACCTCTCACAGTTGTTTGATTTGGCCTTTGACTTGTTCCCTTTGGTCTTGTAATTGTTGCAACTGGGAGTGCAATTTCTCTATTTGTGCCCTTATGGCTCCATTATTATCTTGTACTAGATCATATGTATTGGCCACTTGTGTAATCCGAGCTTCAATTGTATCCATTTGATCCTTTAAAATTTTGGTAGTCATAGGCCATTATAGACAATATTGGTACAACACTTTTGCTTCCTCAATGTAGTTTTGAATGTTCTTTATATTTTATTGAACTTTGATATGTGCCTTTGCACATTTACTTGAAGCATCACCCATCCTCTTGTACACTTGTTCAAATATCTTCTTCTCTGCTTGCTTCTCTAGGAAAGAGGAATGTGCTTTAAAGGATTCCATTAGCTACTTCAATTGTTGTGTTGGAGGCAGAGTTGAATCCCTTTTTTCTTTCAGGATTTCATTTTGTATTATGTTAACTGCTTCTACTAGAAGCTCTATGACTTCAACTTGTTGCTGTAAAATCTCCTCTCTTGCAGAGGAATGAAAGATGTCCCCCAATTGCAATTTGTGAAGAGCAGAAATACTAGACAAATTGACTTGTCCATCAGAGACAAGTAATTACAACAGCTAAGGAGTTACCAAAGGTTGAATTTGCTTTTGCTGCACTATAAACTCTTTAATAGAGTGAATGGGAGAGGTAGAAGAAGATGCTTCCTGATTTACCTAAGAACTCTCCCCTGTGTCTGGTCTGACCTACTCCTCTTGCTGGTCCTGTTGATCCTACCGATCTGTATTGTGCAGAGGAGATTCAGTGTTATGTGGAGGAGAAGTTTGTTTTTGTTCTACATTTTTATCAGCTTCTTTCACCCCTTCAAATATCTTCTTTGTTACTTCCTCAGTTTCCTTTTGAATTTTGGCTCTGTCATCCTATTCCATGCTCATTAGGGTATCTACCCTATGTTTGGTCCTTAGCTCTTGAGCCTGCATTTGTGACAACTTATCCTTTTCCTCCTTAGAGATTGTAGTACTAGCTCTATCTAAGGCTTGTTGTCTTAGCTCTTCATCCATTTCTAGAGCTTTTTCTCTCCTTTGTCTCAAGGCTTGAGCTAGACTATCCAGAACTTTTTCAATTATTTCATTCAAAGGCTTATTGTATTTGATCATATATATGATCACAACCTTCTCTATGGTACTCTGATTTGTAGGAGATACTTCTGGATGTAATTCAAAAGTCTCCATCAGTAGTCCATGATGCACAAATCCTTTGAAAATAGCCTCTAACTGAAGATGATCTTGTGGAGGAGCCTTCAGAGGTGTTTGATTTGTTTTCTTTTTTTTATTTTATAGCTTAGAGGTTCCTTCCTCCCATTCTTCTTCCTCTTCAATGACTTCCTCTATTTTGACTTTCTTCCTCTTGGCTTGCTACTTTGTCCTTTGATGCTTCTTATTTTTAGTTTTCATCTGTACCAGAGTTTTTGAGGCAATGTTCCTTCCAGTAGAAGATGTTTGCGTTGAGGTGGAGGGTTGCAGAGCACTTGCAGTAGCAGAAGTGGATCTACCAGTCCTTCTTGGCACTTGGGATGAGGTGGCAACTTGCAGATTAGTGGGGATAGGTTGAGGATCCTTTGCAGGGGTTTATGATGAGGTTTTAGGCTTTGTTAGTACACCCCATTTCTCACGTAATTGTTCTCTTTTTTTCTTAAGATGCTCCTCCACATTCTTTTTGTTCATCTTGTCCATTATTTCTTTGTAAGTTCCAAACCTCTCTGCTATAGCATCCTTAGGTTTACTGAGGATGTTATCAGCATAGGCTTGTATCTCCTCCGCAGAGAGCTCGTAAGGCAGTCTAGGTATCCAAGTTGTTCTTGGTTCTACCGGTTCAATGTAGGTGAAGTATTTGTCAACCAAGAAGGTGATGTGTTATTTTTATTGTCTTACCATATTGTATGGTATCCTCTCTCTTGCTTGCATATCATTTTGCAGAGTTTTGAAAAACCCTCAGTGCTGAGTGCTACAATTCTTTTTATCACCGAAACCCCTCATGTGATTTTTGACTTGAGCAGTAACAGAGATATGTTGTTGCCAAACCTTCCCTTTGAAACTAGGTAATTCATTTAGGAAATAAAATACTAGGCAGATAATGAGAGTGCCATACCTAAAGTTGTAGTTTCCTCTTTTGTTCTCTTCAGATTTTTATCAATTGCTCTCTCATGACTACATAGAGGTAAAAGTCCTTGCACTCCTTTACCTTCTGTTATGCGGTATGAATTATAGTACCAGTGGCTGATCCTTCTCTATTTGTATAATAAACTTTGTATTCAATGCCCATTGTGGCATACCAGACCCTTGGATTGGTTATATCATTCACACTTAGGGTTTTCTTATCAAAATTTTCCCTAGTCAACTCCATAACCCTGTCATTCTTGATTGCCTTCATTATGGGTACTGGTCTTGTTGAGCTTAAATCGGTGACCACCCTAATTGCATCTTTGGTAATAATGTAGGGTTTGTCAAGATAAATAAATTCATCATGAGTTCTTCTTAGGACAATCCTTACCCAGTCATGTGCATCGCAGAAATCCGAGTAATACTTCTAGACATCCAATCTTTTCGCGGCAATGTTCATGTGTTATGGTTTGTATGCGGTGTCATCCAATAGGGTATCTCTCAGTTCATCAAATTTCATGTGGTCGATCTCAGTGAGAGATGCATGGATTTATATCCATACATCCTCAGTATAGACAACATTAGTGGGAACATTAGAGAATGCTCCATCCTTATCCACTTCCATAGCTTTATATGGATATTTCCTATACTTTGGTCTTGGGTTCTTTGAAACATCAACCAATTTTGGTGTCACCATTTTATCTCTTCTGCACTTTGTTGCTAGAGTTTTACTTCTTACCTTTTCTTCTCTCAAACTTACACTCTATAGCTAGGGCTTCACTTTTTACTCTTCTCTCAAATCTTCCAGTCACTCTGAATACTAGGGTTTTGCCTTCTGCTCTTCTTTGCTCAAGATTGCTAATTTCTTTAGATATGAATGAGGTTGGATTGAATGAATGGAGCTTAAGTAACTTTCATTTTATCCTAACTTTTCACATTTATTGGACCTTTTTCCTATTAGGTTATTAGCTACTAGTGAGTTTTGTAGGTTCACAGGGACCTATTTTTGACCAAAATTCCTCTACTTTTCAGGTTTTCATTCCAGAAATTTGAGACATTGACTTAGCCTTACCCTAATAACATATCCTTCTTCCAGATCTTATCAAATCATCTGTATACCTTACTTCAAAATAGGGGCAACACTCTTGTTCAGGGGGATGGAAGATTATGTAGTGGTTAGCTCCCCCTAACCCCATGCTTTTTCTTAATCTAATATGAAATCCTATGCATGAGGCACATGCAAAGGTTCTTCCTTCTTTTCATTATCTTGCTCTTGTTTCATTTTCCATATTTTTGTAATATTCTTGTGCTTGTTCAAGATATCCTCCACTTTCTTGTGCTGATTAGGTGGATTCACGAAATTGCTTTTACAAAATTTTGCTCTATGTCCAAAGTTATTGCACTTGTAGCATAAACATTATACTCTGGAGGTAAAAATGAGTTTTTTCTCATATGACCATTTCATCTTGTCTTAGTTCTACAATCAACAACCTTATGACCAAACTTATTGCATGAATAATAGTAACCATAAAAGAATGGAGAGTACCTGGTTATAGTGGATTGTCTTGTAGGAGGAGAACCCTAGAATCTCTTCTTTAGATTTTTGACCTTTATGAAGCCATCATCCAACTTTTGCTTCTCATCTTCAATCTTCTTAGAGACTTTAGTCTAGGGTTCTTTCTTCTTCATCTCACACATGCGTTTAGGTATATCTATTTTTGAATTCTAACCTTTCTCAAATCCAAGACCACCCTTATTCTTAAGTGGTCTTTAATTGTTGATTATCTCATCAAGGATGTTTGTGCTTTTCTTAAGTTTTAGACTTTTGTCTATCTGATCCTTTGTTTTCTCCAGTTCCTTCCTCAATGAGACAATTTCTTCTTCAAGTATGGAGCATTCATCTAACTTGGCATTGGACTTAGTATTTAGGTAGTCTGCAACTCTTTTACCTTCTTCAATTTGAACTTTCATGTTGTTAATTGCTACTTTTGATTCTTCAAGCTTAGACTTATTATCTTTGTTCTCCTTCCTTTCTGATCTTAGGTCATTTAGAGAAGAAATGAGTTCTCCTTCAAGATCAACATCACATTCTTCTTCATCAATGACTATTATGTCTTCACCATCCTCTGCAGGGATCTTATCATTGACCAGAACTTCATTCTCCATAAGTAGGTCTTCTTCTCTTTCACTTTTAGATGTGCAATGATTGCCTTCATACATGTTATGAAAATTTTCCTGGATATTCTTAGCAGATTTGCAATGCACTATTTTGAGAAATTCAGTCTTTGTCAAACCACATACAATTGTATAAATAGGGCATGATCCTTCTTGACTTGCCATGTGTTCCAATCCAAGATCTACCTTCATTTGTTATAATGTATCAAGGAACCTTGCTCTGATTCCAATTGTTGAACACATAGATATACTGAGAGGGGGGTGAATCAATATATATATATATATTCAAATTCTTTGCCTTTTAAATGCATTAAATCCAATGTAAACAATTAACCCATATGAAGCAAAAGAACAAATACACATATGACACCAGATTTATGTGGAAACCCAAGATGGGAAAAACCACGGTGAGCAAGCTGCTTGGAGCTACCATCCAAATCCAGCCTCACAAATAAAAGTGATGTGTACAATAAGTTTTATGGGCACCAACCCAAAGGAGAGACAAATCCCTAGTTTTATGAGCTTCAAATCAAAGGAAGCATCAACTCCATGATACAAAGTTTTATGGGCTCCAACCCAAAGGAAGCAATAACTCCCTAAAGTGCTACAACACTTACAAGATGAGGCTCCAACCTCTGCTTTGAAACTTTCAACTGATTCTGATAGATCAATCACCTTTGCAACATCAATTTGTTAACACTTTGACATGCCTAACATATTCTGATGACTTAATATCTCTGCACTATCATCTCAACTATCATCTTGATCTTTCAACTAAATCTAATGCCTCAAGACACCTCTACTAAAACTAACTCTGTTGTAGGTTATACATTATAGTTGATTGAGTTGCTTTTCTGTCTTCTGAATATTGTTTCTTTCCTTGTGCTAGACATTCACATTCACTATCATATGTAACATTCTTTAATTCTTCATATATATCCTCCGCAAGCCTTCTAAACTTCATCTTTGTTGGCCTTAATTTAATGTGTATCATGTAATGTGTAACCGACCTTGTTAGCTCCCAAATCATCTATGGTAATGTAGGAGTGAAATCCCGTTGTGTCGTTCATACCAAGTGTCTACTGGACCACACGGCCCTACCACTCAAATATATCATGTCAGCTCTACAAACACTTGTCCTTTCATACATTGGCTCCAGACCTTATGCAGTATGGGAGAAGTGAGATATCATCATGCGGTTCATGCCATGAACACTATATGACCTAAAAATCCTTCTCATACACTCCTCTTTCTATTTCATGCTTCAGCTTGCTGGCATAAAAATCAAACTTTGATGCTGGTATCCCTTGCATAGTCTAGTCACACTGCCTTGGCTTAGAAGATTGAAAAACACACTTGTGGTACTTTATATCCTTTGAAAATTGAAATGTCATTCTTGTAAATTTGTTTTACGTACTCTCCAAACCACCAAGTCATACATGCATATGCAGTGAAATGCGATAGCTTTGAGGTTCATACCTGATCACTTTACACTGTGATAACCCTGTTTTTAGTCTACTAACTCTGGATGTCCTTGTGGTAGTCCATATGCTTTTAAAATTGGATCACACATACCTTATGGCCATATTTAGCTATCCTTCAAACCGCAAGGTCATATCTTCATTTGCGGTAGAATGCAGTACATTCTCTTGTGCTTCTGTAGTACAATTCTCTGTGCCTTTGACCTTTTGATGACTTAGACAATTTTCTTCATATCCCATGCAATGCTTTTCAATAAGTGACAATACATGTAACAATGACTTCATATTATCAAGGCAAGACATCAATTAGTTACACACTTTGACAACCTTCATCTGTTCATAAACTTCAGAAGATAAGGTACAACTATATATAGATGATATTGATCCAACAACATGTTCATGTCTTTCATCATCATAACTCCTCTGATCACCATTCATTTGACATGAATGACAACATATGCAAAAACCATCACCACATCTTGACCAAGACTCCTCGTTATATATAGAGCACTCATTCCTCATGAAGAGGGTGATCCATCAGATTCCCCACCACTACACTTATTGTTGCCTCAAAAACAATAGTAGTCTATCACCTCTCTAGTCAACATAAACCACACGTGTGCCTTCTTGTAATGCCCACCCTAGTTTGTGCCTTGTGTGATTTTTAATTCATGTGTTATATGTTGTTCTTAGTGTTTATCAGTGTATTATGTGATTATTATGCTTTGATGCATTACACCAAACTTGCCAATGAGGTCTATGGTGCCATCTATGGGTTCTGAGGGTGTATTCTACATGACCATTGAGGTATTTACGATGGGGTTGTGCTTTGTTATTTGGTTTCCAACTATGCATTATCAGATGCATACGTTGTGATTATGCATGTTAATTTATTCTAGTGCTTCAACTTCACTGTTTTCAATATACATGTTATAGTTGTGATTGTCATATTATTCTGACATTGTGAAATGTTTTCATTTATTTATCATGTTCTTGGATCATGCTAGTCGTAGATGATTATAGTGGATGTGATTATTTTATATCATGTGTGATTATAACACATTGGAGTGGATTATGTTGCTTCAACTATTATATATGGAGTAGGTATACCTGATGGTTGACTTGAGTGTGCAGGTAATTATAGGTGTTAACTAATGTGGGAAATGTGGAGAAGGTTGACATGGGATGCTAAGCCATCTCACCCTTATCCTTGTGTTGTGGAAGCCCGTAATGTGTGCTTGAAGTCAATTACGTGTGTTTCCTTAACATTTGACACTTTATTTTAAACGATCTCGAGAAATGTATTTTTCATGTTTTTGGATTATTTTAATGATTATTTTTCTTAGTGAAAATATCTATTGCATTATATTATGCTAGAGGAATAAATTTAAATGATTTCAAATTATTTTCAAAATTTAATATTTTTTCGTAAAAAAGGTAGATTGCATTAAATTAGAAAATGGAATTCCTGATATGGCATGTTTGGACTTTTTGGAATGAGATTGAGTTAAAAGGCAATTACCTATTTGGAATAGTTGCAATACTTTCATTAGGTAATTTTCTATTACTAAATGTTTTGCCTGAAAGGTATTTGGAAGTTGAAATATTGTTAAATCAATTTTAATGTTCCTAGGTATTTTATTTAATTATTTGGGTTAGTAAAATGAAATGAATTAGATATATTTTTAAATGGTGTGTTAAATGAATATATTTTATTTCATTATTGATTAAAAAAAATTATAAGTGAATTTTATATTCTATTTTAAATTAGGGCTTTTGGCTGTTAAAAGAGAAAAAAGAGTTATTTTATTTCATTCTTTTTCCTCTCCATTTTTCTCTCCAGCCAAACCCTCTCGTGTTGGAAAGAAGGATATTCTCCATGAATGAAAGAAAGGTTGAATTGCTTGGTTGAAGTGGAGTGGATTTGAATTATGGATTCTTGTGTGTGATCAAAGATTGCTTTCAAAACCCTCTACTCCTCCTTGGATTGCTTGTAGGAAAGGTATGATTCTTGAATATTTTCCTTTGTTTTAAATTTGTATGCTTTCTTCATTGTCATGCCACATTTAGTGGATCGCTATGGCATCTTGATTAGGCAAGGAAAACTTAGATATGAATTTATGGTTGTTTTATGTAATTTTGCTTTATGTTCTTGGTTGGAAACATGAAAAAATAGACAAGGTTATGGAAAATTTTACCTAAGATTACCCACTTTGTTTTTATTGCATATTTAGAATGTTGTGCATTTATGCTACAATGGGTAGTTGTCAAATTTCCATTTGAGTTCGAAACATGAGAGTTAAAAAAATAGCTTAAGGTACCTAAGCTTGCAACAATGGTGAATTTGGGTTTTTATGGTTTTTCATGCAATTAGAAAAAAAATAAAATTCCAATTTTAAACCTTTCTTTTATTAATTTTAATGTGAGATGAGTAGTCTCCAATGGAAAATGATGTTCTACATCTTTTGAGAATATGTTGTGTTTTTGTCAAAATTGTGATTTTGTTACTTCGTAAATCGTGTCATGCCCAATTGGTCAAATTGGTGCTATGGGTGTTTAGGAAGAAGACCAGGGGTAGGAAAGGAGTGGCTTCCATCATGCACTATGGCCCAAAGAGGTCGTTGGAATTAAGTGAATGGAAGTTTTAATCAAGACTAACATTTAAACACATTAGGTAATAAAATTTAATAATGAGATCATCTACACCAAACTGCATGTCCTGGTGATGTGTCAGACTTTCTTGGGTTTGGGTGTAAAGAGTAGTCTTTGGTGTTTTGTCTGGTTGCTATTAGGAGTTTATGCCCTCATGTTTTTTTGCAAGGTGAGTATTGCCCTCATTCAACATTCCTTGTCCTAACTACCTAGGTCTCTCTTCCTTCTTCCACCATCGGAGTTTGACTCGACGTGTGATGTTTACCTTGTGATTGCATGTGCATTGTGATGCCTGAATCATGCTTGTATGTGTCTATGATAAACTATGATTTATGCCTCATTTGGTGTGCATTGAAGGTGTGATTATTTCCCTTATGCTTGAATTGTGTGATGTCATTCTATTATGCTTTGGCAAGTGTGCCATATGTTACTTGAATGCAATTGGATGGTAGTTGTATCATGTGTTCTTTATATGCATTGTATTGGCAATTGTGCTATGTGTGTTGTGTGAATTGATTGACGTGTATGTCATATGTTGCTATGTTTACCCTGGATTGAGTGATATGATGTTAGCGGGTTTGCCATGATCACCTTCTTCGTAGCTCGGGGGTTGCCTAGAGTTGTGTAGATAGCTATTGCGCTCGATCATGACAATATGGTTGGGAGACGAGCAACATTTCTTCATTGGTCCTTTATGATGATCTTCAAGTGTTGGATGGTTCCTTTATCTTCATGCAAGTTGATTATGTCATGCTTCATGTCTTGTTGTACTTTGGAGAGCGTGTTGGTTTTTGGGTGGTTTATACACTTGTATATTATCATTATTGATTATTGTAACCTTTGTAAAGTATATCTTTTGAGACCCTTGTAATAAGATTTAATTCATGCTATGAGTTGATTTATGATGTTTGATATGATTCATCTATGTTTAGGATGAACCCCTTCAAATATTGTAATTATTGGATATCATCTTGTATTTTTCCATGCCTCGATTTGTGAGGACATTGGCATATTTTGATAGATTTTACATGTTAGAATCTAGCTATGTTAGCATGTTTAGACTTAGTTATTTGATGTTGTATTTGATATTTATGGACATGTTTGTGTTGGATTGTATTCATCCCACATAGGTGGTGAGGATCCTATCTTTGCTTTTGTCATGTGTTGACATTGGTGTTGAACATGCGTAGCCTTTTGTATCACTTTTGTCCTTTTTGGCATGTGGACATTTTTGGTTCAACACCTTAATATTTTTGGTTAAAATAAATCCTCTTTGATGTTGATTAATGTTTTTAGGCACCATAGGTGTTTTGGTTGAATTCTGGACCTTTTTGGTAAATTTTGCACTTTTTGTAGCTGGGTTTTGGAGGACCCAGGCATTGGGTGCTAGTGTCCCAGGATGACAGTGCTAGGCACTAGTGTCTTCAGCAAAGGCTTCCTCATTGGAACTTTGTACTCTGCTAGGATGTCAACCCTTTTGTGAATCTTGTTGTCATTAGATTCTCGTTTGACCACTTGAGTGTATCCATGATGTCATTTCCATGATGTGATATGTACTCTTGGGTTATTCCTCTTTTTCTTTGGGAAGCGTGCCTTTGCATGAGTTCGACTAGTGACCATTCCAGTTGGTTGAGGAAGCATACCTCCTAGTTGGACCATCCTGTGGGTGAGCATTACCCTTGTGTTTGGGATGTCTTGTGTAGTCATGGAATGGACTAATGTGGATGTCACCCTCATCCTACTCCATGCGTTCATGAGGGAGCAAAGTTGTGGACGTTTATCTAATCCTCGTCATGGAGTGAGCTCCACCTCTCTCTTGGTCATCATGGTGAGTATTCATAGGATGGGTGAAGTCTTCTACTTGTTCCACCTTGCTTAGTGCAATTGTGATGTCATTTTAGGTGTTTTTGTGCTTGGTTTGACACCTTGTGTGTGCATGAGTGCAATGCGACATAAATTTTTCACTTACAAACGTGAATTTTTTTTTGGTTCAGTGTTTGTTCAGATAATGCTTTGGGTGAAAACCTGGGGCATCACACTTGGTACCAGAGCTCATGTTGTAGAATTGGGAGCTCTAGGGTGTGTTCTGCTCAGCTTGTTTGAGCATGTGTGGGGTCCTTCTATGTTTACATGTTGTGAGTAGCATGTGCTTTCTTTCGATATGTCATCCTTGTATGAGTATGTTTGAGTGACCTTTGTAGGGTCATGTTCATGCTTGTGTGACCACTTTTGATAGTGGAGTTATAGGAACCTTTGTGTGAAAGGAAATACCATGTTCTTGAGTGTGATTGAACCTGGTTTACTCTTTTAAGAGTCATGCATTTGTATGTGAAGGAGATGATTTTTTGATCATATGCATGATATGTGAAGAATATTATTGTGGTAAAGCTAGTTTAAATGAACCCTGAATTGTGCACCTTGTGTGTATATTTGTATCAAGAATAGCATACCCTTGTAATGCTTGTCATATTTGTTTATTAATTGCCTCTATATGGTGATTGGTAATACTTTCTTGAAATGCATATTGCATTGTCTTCTTGAGAGCATGTCCCTGTGTGTGGATTAATTATGTGGTTGTAAGAAAGATAGTGTGGCATCGTATTGCTAGAATAGATCATTTGGGTAATGACTTATGTCCCCAAATTACATTCTTCCCTAGGATTCATGTGAGAACTTGGGTGTAATTATTGCATTGTATTATTTGAAGAGTTAAAGAGAAAAGGGGTTGTGAAAAGGGTGCATAGTCCTTGTGATGTTTGAGGTGTTAGAATCATGAGAGAAGTAGCAAACCCTATATCTTGTGTTTTTGAGTTGTGTTTCCCCTATTGTAATGTGTGCATTTAGTATGCTTCTCATCATTTTGTGGAGAAATTTAGCATCATGTGAATGGAATGTTGGGTAAGTGCTTGACCCCCAAACTAATTCTCCCTCGTGTTTTGATTTGTGTTGTATGTGATTGTTGCATTAATGCATTATCCATATGCTTGGTGAATCCTTGTTTGGTGAGAAATGTTAACTGCTCCTGTTGTGAGAGTAATGCATTTAGATATCTTGGTTTGTGAACTTGATTTTGTCCTAGCTTAATATTGGTTACTAGATGTTTGCTAGTGTGTGGTCCTTTGTGTGTCATTGCATGGTGATTGTGATTCCCTCAAATGTGATGTAACCTTTGTTTCTAGGAATCTTGAGTGATGTTTGTTTGGTTAAGTAGAAATGATCTGATGTTTTGACATGATTGTAGTCTTAGAAGACTTGTTTGTTTAGCATGATTGAATGTGTTCTCTTACTTGCCTTGGATTTTGGAATCCAGGTGTAGTATAGCATTGTACTCCCTCTCTTGTGACTAGAATTAGTCATGTAGTTCATGTAATGTGGAAATTTTAAATTTTGATACTTTATTTATTTGACTTTGGTGAATTCACTGAACGTTGTAAGGGCCAACATTGAATTTTTATTCTTGTTTATGAATAAGTATTGCCATCTAAGTTTGATATTTATTTATCTTGTGACCTTTATGGTCATGTTTGATTTACTATTGAAATTGAGCTCATTTTATGCCTTATTGTTGGAATTGACTTTTCTTCCACTTTGGTATTTTATTTATTTATTTATTATTGGTGGCTATGCTTGAATATTTTAAACTTTTGGTCATGTATCATGTTATGTTCTCTATCATGTCCATGATGGGCCTCTGATGGATTGTATAAGGGAGTAGAATGCGGAGAATATACTAGTTCTTGGTGTGCATGTTACTAGAACTATGGTAGATTGAATTCCTTGGTTTGTTGTTAGACGCAAGTGAATATTGCATGAAATATTGAGAAATTTTTGAAATGGTTTTGTGTTGCTATGGATCACTTGATGTGAATTGAATTCTTGTATGAGCTTAAATGTTGAGTCTTGACTATGTCTATGTGAATGAGAAATGTAGAGAACTCGGCTGTATTGAATCTTTCTTTTACTAATTACATTGGTTCAATGTTGACTTCGTCCACCAACTATGGTTGTTCTTGCTTGTCTTGTTCCTATTAGTCTTGGACGTGATGCCATGCTCCTAGTGTTTCAGTATTAGTAGAGTGTATGATGTTGTGTCCTTTTGATGTGAGTTCCATAACTACACTTATGTTTTGACATAGTGTAGGGTATGATGGAGCCTTATGTTGGAAAGTTGGTGCTTTCATCTCCCGAAAGGTTGGTACCATGTTTAGCGTAGCCTTGAGATTCATGACATGGACTAACCGGCTCTCGTGGATTCTTTAACTCTGGCGCTTGTATCAGAAATTGACAGGTTGACCTTTTGGTTTAACGACAATTGTGGGCCAACAATTGGTATCGGAGAGAAAGGTCACAGGTTCGAATCCCCTCGGGCTAGTGCTGGGGGAAGATTGTTGAAAAGTTGGTGCTTTTGTCTCCTGAAAGGTTGGTGTTGTGTTCAGCGCAGCCTCGGGATTCATGGCATGGACTAACCGCCTCTCGTGGATTCTTTAACTTTGGCCCTTGTATCAGAAATTGACAAGTCAACCTTTTAGTTTAACTACAATCATGGGCTAACACCTTAGTGCATGAGCATGTTATTTATATATTTATGGTATTATAGTTGTCTTCTTTCTCTTGTTGAGTTTCGAACCTTGGGAATTTGGTTGCTTCAGAAGTTTCTCCTTAGTGTTTTAGAGGTTTCCTAGCATAATGTTGGAAGGGATGCAACTCTTGTATGAAGAGGTTGCTATCCTATGTATTCCATTTTATGGATACTTGGTGTTTAGGCCATGAGGAATGCTTGTGTTTCCTAGTTGATCATGAATTCGTGATCGTGTTGTGTTGTTTGACCTTTTTGGTCTTGCTTAGCTAAGAGTTGAAGTGGTGTTGCGAGTAGTCTTGCACCTTGTTAGTGTGTTGTGGCCACCTTAGATGTGCTCCTAGCGAGTAATGAGTTGCTAAGCCTTTCTTAATGGAAGTGCTTATGCTGTTAGAGGATGTGGTTTAGATTCTTCCCTCTGAGAACTTATTTGGTTGATCCTAGTCTTGGTGGTATAGAGCTAGACTATTAGAGAAACCCTCTCTTTTAGGAGTGGAACGTGAGGAAGTACCTCATGTAGGGACACTGTGTCTAGAGTTGAGGCATGCTTTTGGTCAGGATGAAGGTGTGATAGTGGTGCCTATAACCTTTTTGAGTTAGCTTTCACTGATCCTTGAGTTCTTTTGTTGTGGGTAGTGCCTGAGGAAGGATTGTTGAGAGAGTAATATTTTGTTTGCAATTCTCCTTGAGAGTGGATATGGTATCCTTGTGAGTTTCCTTAGACTTAGTTGAGAGCTTGAGAGGTTATCCCAACATAGTTGTGGTCCTGAGTTTAATGGACTTGACTTGCTTGTGGTCTATTGCACCTTTTGGCTAGAGCCTCTTCTCATTGTAGTGGTAGTTGGATGATGGAGTGGTGTAGTACAGAGGAGTTGTATGCACGATGGTTGGTTTTGACCTAGTTGGTGAACCTTTGGAGATTTGTTTTGTTTTTTTGAGACCTCGACCTAGTATTGGTTAGGACTGATCTTTTGAGATCTGTTACATGTTGTAAAGGATTGTGTACTGAGGGTACTTCATCCTTGTGTTTTTGTAGGCTTCCAGGAGTAAGCCTAATGCTAGTGGGGGAGGATGTAATGCCCACCCTAGTTTGTGCCTTGTGTGTTTTTTGATTCACGTGTTATATGTTGTTTTGACTGTTTATCAGTGTATTATGTGATTGTTATGCTTTGATGCATTGCACTGAACTTGCCAATGAGGTTTATGGTGCCATCGATGGCTTTGAGGGTGTATTCTACATGACCATCGAAGTGTTTCCGATGGGGTTGTTCTTTGTTATTTGGTTTCCAACTATGCATTATGGGATGCATATGTTGTGATTGTGCATGTTAGATTATTCTAGTGCTTCAGCTTCACTATTTTCACTATACTTGTTATAGTTGTGATTGTCCTATTATTCCCGCATTGTGAAATGCTTCCATTTATGCATCATGCTCTTGGATCATGTTAGTCATAGATAATTATAGTGGATGTGATTATTTTATATCATGTGTGATTATACCATGTTGGAGTGGATTATATTGATTTAACTATTATATGTGGAGCAGGTATGCCTGATGGTTGACTTGATTGTGCAAGTAATTACAGGTGTTAACTAATGTGGGAAATGTGGAGAAGGTTGACATGGGATGCTAAGCCATCTCACCCTTATCCTTGTGTTGTGGAAACCCGTAATGTGTGCTTGAAGTCAATTACGTGTGTTTCCTTAGCATTTGACACTTTATTTTAAATGATCTCGAAAAATGTGTTTTCATGTTTTCATATTATTTTAATGATTAATTATCTTAGCAAAAATATCTATTGCATTATATTATGCTAGAGGAATAAATTTAAATGATTTCAAATTATTTCTGAAATTGAATTTTTTTTGTCAAAAAGATAGAATTACATTAAATTAGAAAATGGAATTCTTGATATGGCGTGTTTGGACTTTTCAGAATGAGATTGAGTTAAAAGGAAATTAAGTGTTTTGAATAGTTGCAATAATTCCATTAGCTAATTTTCTATTACTAAATGTGTTTCTTGAAAGGTATTTAGAAGTTGAAATATTGTTAAATCAATTTTAATGTTCCTAGGTATTTTATTAAATTCTTTAGGTTATTAAAATGAAATGAATTAGATATATTTTAAAATGGTGTGTTAAATGAATATATTTTATTTCATTATTGATTAAAAAATTATTATAAGTGAATTTTATATTCTATTTTAAATTAGGGCTTTTGGGTGTTAAAAGAAAAAAATGAGTTATTTTATTTCATTCTGTTTCCTCTCCTTTTGTTCTCTCATCTCAAACCCTCTCTTGTTGGAAAGAAAGATTTTCTCCATGAATGAAAGAAAGGTTGAATTGCTTGGATTTCTTCGTTGAAGAAGAGTGGATTTGAGTTGTGGATGCTTGTGTGTGATTAAAGATTACTTTCAAAACCCTCTTCTCCTCCTTGGATTGCTTGTAGGAAAGGTATGATTCTTGAATCTTTCCTTTGTTTTAAATTTGTATGCTTTCTTCATTGCGATGCCACATTTAGTGGATTATTATGGCATCCTAATTAGGCAAGGAAAACTTAGATATGAATTTATGGTTGTTTTATGTAATTTTGCTTTATGTTCTTCTTGGAAACCTGCAAAAACATACAGGGTTATGGAAAATTTTACTTAGGATTACCCACCTTGTTTTTATTGCATATTTGGAATGTTGTGCATTTATGCTACAGTGGGTAGTTGTCAAATTTCTATTTGAGTTTGAAACATGAGAGTTAGAAAATGGCTCAAGGTAGCCAAGCTTGCAACAATGGTGAATTTGGATTTTTATGGTTTTTCATGCAATTAGAAAAAATGAAATTCCAATTTTAAACCTTTCTTTTATTAATTTTAATGTGGGATGAGTAGTCTCCCATGGAAAATGATGTTTTGCATCTTTTGAGAATATGTTGTGTTTTTGTCAAAATTGTGATTTTGTTACCTTGTAAACCATGCCATGCCCAATTGGTTAAATTGGTGC
Organism: Cunninghamia lanceolata; assembly: GCA_027924645.1. Taxonomy (NCBI): domain Eukaryota; kingdom Viridiplantae; phylum Streptophyta; class Pinopsida; order Cupressales; family Cupressaceae; genus Cunninghamia; species Cunninghamia lanceolata. The sequence continues at coordinate 12,273,021 of BSBN01000320.1, forward strand.
TATGGGTGTTTAGGAAGACGTCTAAGGGTAGGAAAGGAGTGGCTTCCATCATGCACCACAACCCAAAGAGGTATTTGGAATTAAGTGAATGGAAGTTTTAATCAAGAATAACATTTGAACATGCATTGGGTGATAAAATTTAATAATGAGATCATCTACACCAAACTGTATGTCTTGGTGAAGTATTCGACTTGCTTGGGTTTGGGTGTAAATAGAGATCTTTGGTGTATTGTCCAGTTGCTGTGAGGAGGTTATGTCCTCATGTTTTGTCGCGAGGTGAGTATTTCCCTCGTTTGACACTCCTTGTCCTAACTACCTAGGTCTCTCTTCCTTCTTCCATCATTAGAGTGTGACTCGATGTGTGATGTTTACCTTATGATTGCATGTGCATTGTGATGCCTGATTCATGCTTGTATGTGTCTATGATAGACTATGATTTATGCCTCATTTGGTGTGCATTGAAGGTGTGATTATTTTCCTTATGCTTGAATGTCGTGATGCCATTCTATTATGCTTTGGCAAGTGTGCCATATATTATTTGAATGCAATTGGATGGTAGTTGTACCATGTGTTCTTTATATGCATTGTATTGGCAATTGTGCCATGTGTATTGTGTGCATTGATTGACATGTATGCCATATGTTGCTATGTTTACCTTGGATTTAGTGAGATGATGCTAGCAGGTTTGCCATGATCACCTTCTTCGTATCTCGTGGGTTGCCTAGAGTTACGTAGACAACTATTGTGCTTGACGATGACAATATGGTTGGGAGGTGAGAAACATTTCCCCATTGGTCCTTCATGATGATCTTCAGGTGTTAGATGGTTCCCTTATCTTCTTGCAGGTCGATTATGTCATGCTTCATGTCTTGTTGCACCTTGGAGCTCGCATGTTATTTTTTAGGTGGTTTATGCACTTGTATATTATCATTATTGATTATTGTAACCTGTTTAATGTAGGTCTTTTGAGACCTTTGTAATAAGATGTAATTAATGCTATTGTTGGTGTGAATAGGGGTTTTTTCCTAACTAGTTTAGTATTTTCTAATTAATTTCCCCTTTTGTGAATAATTCATATTATTTAAAACTATTCATTAGTTAAGTAATATTCACACATCACACATAATTCACATGTTAATGTTATGTCATAAAATTTCCCCTAGGACTTTTGCCTCCTATGTTTAGCTCTCGGGTCCCTTAGATGTAATCATGCATGTTCATTTTAACTCCCGATGCAAAATCCTTGAAAACCCATGTCAAATGGGGCTAAGGGGACATTGTTGAACTTGATCCTACATTGAAAATGGGGCTGAGGGCTTGGGCACTCGCGCCTTAGTCCTTCCCTATTTGGTTGAGACCTAAATTTTGAATGTGAGTTATGTGACCATTAAAAGGTTCCGTTGTCGACATATTAAGTTTGAATTCTAAAATTTGTAGCAGGAATGCATATATAAGCATGTTTAGAGTTTCATTTGTAAACTAGAAGATGATTATGAACTTTTGGTGAACTTATGATTGTAGAGCATTCAAAGCATTCATTGTGGCAGAGCAAACTTGTCTTGTTATTGTGTTTGTTATGCCGATTTGGATTCATCTTCTCATGTGTTGAAGGATATTCATCTACATGCAAGGTACACCTTCGAGGTGATATCTATTTGTGTTGAATCAATCATTTATCATTTATCAATTTGTTTTTTCCTCTATCCCATAGGGATACACACTCTTTATCAAACAACAGTGTTAGAAGACTTGAATGCCATTCTGGGGCTTGACCGAGGCAAGGTCCTAAACACCACAACCCCCAACCCCATTGCTTGTGATTGTAGGTGATAGGTGTCATATCTTGTGGAGTGGAGTTGTAAAAGGCTGTGATAGAGTGTACAGGTTCTAGATTAGAGAAGAAAACACTGCAAGGGCTTGGGCACCTGACCCAAAACCCTCAGATTTGTAGAGTAGAAAATCTTTGAGACAACGGTGATCAGTAGTAGACAAGTTCTGAAAATCCCTGAAGAATTTGCCACCTTGGGCTTGGGCACCTACTCTTTAGCCCCCGAATTTTTTGTATCTTGAATCTCAAAATCTGGTATGTATCTAATTGTCATTTGATATCTTTGTGTGAGCATTTGTTAGGATTCATTTGTTTATTTATGATTTTGCATAATTAGGGTTTTGAGCATAATTGGGCATTAAATTAATATATTAATCAACAAATTCCAAATTTCACTATCATTACAAGTGACAACCAACCTGTAGATGTATCCTCTTACAAAATTTGTGATTCAACTCAGTTAAATGTCCTTGAATGTGTGTAGTGAAAGGAGGATCTAGGCATATCATTCAAATCAACCCTATTCCCACTTTTCCTACATAACATTTTGGTGAACCCATGTTTTTATTGAATTTTTCACCTTGTTGAGTGTTGTAATTCAGATTTACATTCATTCATTTCATTCTCATCTTATTGCATTTAAAATTTACAAAAAATTGAAAAAAATTGGCATCCTAGGCTTGCATTTTGACATAGTTTGCATCAATTTCATTAAATTTCATCTAACCTCTGATTTTTACATCAGATCTGATATAAATTATAGCAGTACATCATTTTATAATCATTTGCATTTCATTTTCATGCTTAAATTGTTAGATTTTGCTTGAAATTGTGCATTTTTCATATAACCTAGTTTTTTCAAAAGCTAGGATTTGTGGTTACAATCTTGTTTCAGATTTTACCACTCTTTTAAACTCTTTTAGGACTGATTTTTGATTGTAATGTTTCATCATTATGTGTTTTTGTATTTACATTTCAAATTTTGCATTTTCACACAGTCAATTTCGACAAAAACTAGCATATTCATTCATTTTTCCTTAAAATTGCACTTGCATTGAGCATTGTCGAACTTGTGACATCATTTTCACATTTGAGATGAGCTATTTCACATCATAAATCTGATTAGAAAACATTCATACATAATTTTGCATCTTAATTTCACAATTAGGGTTTGCAAACCTTGCATTTTCACTAGATTTTGCCTTGTCATCTATCTAGATTTGCATCATAGGTGTGTCGTGAAGGATATTGCTGCATTACAACACTACTTCTTTTAGGCATTTGCATTGAAAAAAGTGAAAAAATTGAGCATTTTAGGTCATAAATATACATAGTTTTGCATCCATTTCATTGCATATATATCAAAATCTTTTAAAATCAGATTTGGTATCCATTTGAAAACATAAACACATGGCTTACAATCATAAAAATAATGCTAGGTTCCCTCCTAGGCCTTATTTGAAGAGAAAAACTCCTGAACCCGAAATTACATTTACACCTCATGATAAAATAATGAGTGATATTGAGGGACCTCTCTATATTACAGTGAATATAACGGAGATTCCCATGCATGGAACACTTATAGATTCTAATTGCATGACTAATGTGGTCATGAAAGAGTTCCTTCTCTCACATGACTTCATGCAAGATTCTTATAAACCTTCAAATTTAAGGATTAAGACACATACTGGAGCTTTCATGCCTACCTTTGGAAAGATAACTTTATTGGTTACGATTTATGATAAAGCTGTGGATCAATTATTTGATGTCATCCCTTTATTTGACCTCTTCCACATAAAATTAGGACATCCATGGCTCAAAGCTATGAAGGTTGTCCCCTCAACAATACACAAATGCATAAAATTTCCTTTACATGGAAAAGTGCGTACTATTTTTTGTAATACATGGCAACCCATGGTTATGGAAAATAAATTTACTCTTGATTACTTTTGGCCACAACCTGATAGAGACCCTAAGCCACGAAGAGACCAAACTTTCTTAGCATATAGATGATACAAAGAAAAACTTTTATCTAGAGTGGTCAAACATCCTATTCAACAAGCAACAAGAGAAGAACAACCCACATTAGAAGAACTTCCTAGAGATAAAGGTAAATGACTCTATGCTAAGGTTCCTCCTCTGTCATCCTTACAAGGATTGAGAGTGACTCATTGAAAACAAAGCACTTCATCATGACAAATTAGATTTGAGAAAGCTTCCTCCTCTGAGATAAGAAAACCTATGGAAAAACATGAGACTACTTTTGAAGATATAAGCAATAAGACAAGAAGGAATAGACAAGCAAGAGAAAGGAGGAAGAGAAGACAAGCATTTGCCCAATGAAATGAACTTCAACAAGAAAATATTCCACAGGTAACATTGAACCAAACAAAGAAAAACTTAAAGAGAAAGAAATTAAGAATAATGACAAAAGTTGGGCTATTGTACCTTATGTACCTCTCTCCGCTAATAATTGAGATTGGGAAGATGATGATTTGCTCGTTGACAACCGCTAGTTTGATTGTGTAACAGGTAAGTATTTTTAACCCTGGTGGTCACTTATGTCGTAGCATTATTTTCTCGTTTATGTGACCTCCTCTCTTGTCTCGTGTTTCCCCCGTGATGTGTTATGTGTTGTTTAGGCCTCCTTGGATGACCCTTGATACTCTTGTAAGGTCAAGGATACCAAGAGACCTCCTCTATTGTGACCATTCTTCTATTTGTATCATCATTCTTCTATCTTGATTCTCCTCTATTTTTATTGTTGTGTGTTGTGTCTTGGGGGCATAGCAATTGATGACCTAGGGGCATCCTCCTACGTGATTGTTCCTAAGATACTTGTTCTCCTCTCTCATTTTATTGTTTACCTTCTTCTAATGATTCTATCTAGTCGATGGATGACGAAAAAACTTTTTATATTGATATGGACCGCATGTCTCTTCAGCAAGCAAAGCAAAAATAGACCTAGTCCATATATGAAGATGGGGTTGATTTATATATCTGATGCTTGGCTAGTAGAATCACTCCATGTGATATTTGATGTTGTCTTATCTATGTTAACAAATCATAACAATATTGCTACTTCGTACACTTTGTTTTTTTGGGTGTCTCGCCTTGTTGTTACACTCAGTTTTGAGATGCCTGCAGTATAAGCCCCACAACTATACTCGGACTCAAACCCGTTTGTGTAGCCTTGGCTTCTTTGTTTTCATGCATTACTTAGATTAAGAAGTGTGTTTGTGGGAACATTCGGTGATCGTGAGCACATGTCACCTTTGGGGGCATGGGCTTTGCGAAAGCTCTTGTTCCCTTGTGTGTTTTCTCTCTACCTTAAAGTGCTTGCTATCGGTACATGATATCAACCACCTTAAGGTGGGGGCAAATAAGGTAAGTTATCTGATGATTTTGGTACTAATGAAGCATGTTTGTAAGCTCTCTGTGGAGGCAAGATGTTGTATCTCCGACGCGAGTGCACATCTTTATTTTATATTGCAATCAATAAGCCATCTGTGGAGGCAGGATATCATGCATATCCTTTTATTCAAAGCCCTCTGCGGAGGCAGGGATGGTGTATCTCTTGAGCTAGTGCACATCCTTTTTATTTCAAAAGTCCTCCGAGTAGGCGGGGTTGGTGTACCCTCCCTTAAGTGTGTCTTTGGCAGTTGTTGTGGCATAAGCCCAACTGTCAGGTGTGCCTGTAGCGTGCTTGAGATGGTGGAGGCTTAGCAATAAGTACCTTCCATTGCCTTGTTTGCTATATTTTAGATGTATAGTATGTCTTTGGCATACTATATGATGCTCATGTTTTCCGTGTGTCTTTCATGTGTTTTCCCCTGTGTGTAGTTTCAAAGGTGTGGTGAAATGCCCCTCCTACACTCAGGCTTTGTATGACATGTTTTATCCCAAGCATAGTCTCAAGGGTGTGGCAAAATGCCCCTCCTATGCTTTGGATTTTATATGGTGTGCTTGTTCTCAAGTGTAGTCTCAAGGGTGTGGCGAAATGCCCCTCCTACACTTTGGGATTTGTATTGCATGTCTTCTCCCCCATATGTAGCCTCAAGGGTGTGGTGAAAGGCCCCTCCTATATTTTGGGGTTGTGTGTTGCATTTTTACTTTCCATGTATCTACATTCATTTGCATATATGAAAATGAAAAAGAAACAATCATTACATTCACTGTATTCATCATGTTTTGTGTGTCTTCAATACTATCTTCTTCATGTCTTACATGCCTATTACTGTCTTCTCCATGTTTTATGTGCCTATTACTGTCTTCACTATGTTTGGTGTGTCTGCGACATGTTTTCTCTAATGTCTACCTGAGACTGGGGGCTAGAAATAACTCCTCAATCTTGGTGTATGCATTAGCTTCAAGTGCTTGGTGTGTTTGTTGTGTTTTGACTGTACTTTAATGCATGTATGGGTTGTAAGATCATACATACATTAAAGTGGGGGCTATATGTTATGTTGTAAAATGTCCCCCTAGGACTTTTACCTCCTAAGTTTACCTCCTAGGTCCCTGTTGTGTGGTTACACAACACGCCCCATTTTGGCTTGGCAAAACAGGGATCCAACTTTTTGGCTTGGCTTGTGTTGTCTACTTTGTGGCGGTTTGGTAAAAGTAAGTCATGTGCATCATTATGTAGAACCAGGATGAGGTAAGTCATCATCATCATGAGGTCAGTTTGTCAAAATTCGCATTTCATTTCAGTGACCTTATATTTGGAAAAAGTGTTGAATTCCATGCAGGTTTGCCTTTTACATCACCCTGATATTTCTCAGGATGCAAAAGTTATGAACAGTCAAAGTTTTGGTCAAACCTGATATTCACAAGAGGACGATCATATTTTATAACCTCAGTCATGTTGTTGAAGATCATCCTGATCTTGGTGCATCACCCGATAAGTCATGCGGCCCAAATATCTGGACGTCAACTTTAAGTGGTAGTAAATCTTCCCTGTCAAACGGTTTTATATATCGCGAGTGTCATGTTTTCAAATGTAACCCGATATTTCTTAATATCCTCTTGCCGCGAAATATCACCCTAAGCCAATATCCTGATGACGTCATCCAAACCGGATAAACGAAGAAATAAACATAACGATGACATCATCATCACATTTACATTTCGACATGATATTTTCCATACAGGAGCATGTTCGCATAATATGATGATGACGTCATGATGCCTTTCTGATACAAAGAGCGAATATCAGGATGACGTCATCCTGATATTCTGAAAGAGAGACAAGTAAGTTTGTCTCGTCATCATCATATTTGAAACATCACCCGATACATCGAAATATCCTCCTGAGGTACTAAACATAACCAAAAGGGTGCTTTTGTCACCTGAATCTTGTCGCGATAACAATTCTAATATGAGGGAGGAGGATGACATTGAAACTCAACCCGATATTTGCGAATATCATCCTGCCTTCATGATATCCTGTCATATGGATATCCCCCTGCTCCCGTTGCCGCCATTATCATTTAATGCACGCAGACATGGTAGGTGGTTCCCGCCGACCCTGGAACCCAACGAAACACCTGGCGAGATCTTGCATTTTCGCACGAATAATCAAGGAATACAATCTAAGTTGTCAGAGTTGCCCTAAATTTACCCTAATTGCAAGGTTAAAAAGTAATTCAACCGTCATTTTTAAATTTACCTTGCGATAAAATTGTTTTACAGAGCACCAGCTTCCATATCCGCATACAAGCGATTGTTGCACGATTTGCGCCCACAGACAGAAGGAAGGAAGTGATCATCAGCTGAATTAAGAGCGTTGTTAATAGTCTACTGGTATAAAAGAAAAGGTCTGCATAATTAGGTGAGTAAATGAAACCCTCATCATGTTATTGTTGTTCAGGTATGATGATGTAAGTTCCGGTTTATGCGTCCATATGATTAAGTAATATTGAAAAGATACAGTAGGCATGGTGATTTCAATTGCAATATGCATGCATGTGCATACCCGTTGTGAGATAGGATTTTGTTAATTGCAGGTACTCATGGCTGATAAGCGGTTCATTAAGTGTCAAGAGGAATTCAGTAGGCCCATGTTCTCTTCTCAGAGGGGGGTCCTGTTTAAATGTGGCGCAATTACAGATACCCATCAGGGGAGCACCAATTTGGAAGCCTGGTCAGCTAGGCTGAATGATGGGAATGACAAGAGTCCTGTGCTGGACGCAGTGTTCGTATCAGGAATGTGGAATGCCGCAGGTTTTCCATACTCCATGGAATCTCTGGAGCTCGTCATCGAGTGTGCCTGGAATTATAATCCTCAGACAAGGCAAGTGCTGAAGCATGGGAGGATATATACAGACCTCTCCATCAAGGGTCTCTCCTGGACATTTGGATTGCCACTGGGCAATAAAGTTAAGAGCGTAGACCTGAGGAAGTCTGAAAAGGAATATGAGGCCAACAAGAAATCAGCCAGGAAGAACATGTATCAGTGGCGGGCTGAGAATAGTACATATCCTGCAGCGGCCAAACTTCCTATGCACATGTTCAAATATGATTTCAGTGAGGAATACCAATACATGATTGCACTCCTAAATAGAGTAACAGGCCAGCCTGATGCTGGTAGTTTCAGGGATTGGATGTACGGAATAATCATGATGTGTCTATATTCAGACATCAAGCCACTATGGGGCCAGATAATAAGTGATGGTCTGCATGAGCAGTTGATGAACCTAGGAGGTTCAAATTGTGCATTTTATATGTCATCTTACATTGTTTATTCTTGTGCTTACAAAGGCACTTTTGATGCCTTAGTTACAGATGGAAAGCTCACAGGCACAAATGCTGCATATATCTGGGATCATCATCCCCAGCTGCAGAGAACCAATTACCTTAAAGATTACAAATTGGTCAATGATGCATTCTCCATGCATCTGGTGAGGACCATGGAAGAGGATAGAACAAAGAGATTGAGCATGGAAGCTCAAGAGATAGTTTACAGGCATGGGGCCTGGTACATATAGTTTTGCAACCTTTTCATACATAAGGGTTGAAGGTTTTGAGGGACATCCCTTGATGCTGCCGAGGTATCCTACTCATGCAGTGATACTAATGGAATTTATCCGGCAGGGCTCCACAATGATAAAAATGTACAAGGACGCCAAGAAGCTGCCACCAATTTTGTTCCCAGTCAGCATTGGATGCTATATGTGCCCTGACTCAAACAATATAAAGAAGGTGATGGTCACCCTAAATAAAATGAATCTGCAACTGTTTCCCCTAACGAGACCATATGATCCTTACGGCAAGATGCAGAAGATACTAGGAAAGCCTATTCATTAGAGGCACCTAGAAGATTTTTGGGCCGATTGTGAAGATGAGGCAGAGGCCAGAAGAAGAAGGTATCAGAGATTAACTCTGAACCAAATTAGAACTTTTGATTGCATCCCTCTTCCCCAACAATTGAAAAAGGATGATGGCAGGATAATTGCAGATGAATATGAGCAAAAGAAGATATACAATGACACCATCTCTGCACCTGACCTCACCATGCAGGAAGACATATCTCTAGACCCATTCATTGCCAGGACCATACAGCTGACTCAAGCTTGGGTTGATGAGCAGGTGGAGGCATTGAAAAAGAACGGTGGACAACAAGAAGAAGGGACAGGATATTCCTGGAGATGAATATGATGACTTCCTGAATGAGAAGAGGAAGACAAAGGGAGATAGAATCCCTCCACCACAACAATAGAGCAAAAGATCCCCAAGGGGCAAGAAGGTGGATAAAGAACCCAAAGGGGTTATAATTGATAGGGCAGTATTTGTAGCTGAGGAGGCAGCAGGATCAAGATCAGAATCAGAATCAGCATCCCCTCCAAAGAAAGAAAAGCCCAAGAAGAGTAAGACAGCAGAGGCTGGAATCAATGAGACCCTAGAAGTGGGCCAATCCTCAAGAAAACCTGGAGAAGAGGATGTCCTCATGGAGGAAGAGCCTGAAGAAGAAGAGGCTCCATTAATAATAAAGAGGAAGAGAAAAGCTCCATAGGTGCTGGTGACCACCCCACCTAAGAAACAAAGAACCTCCATGAGAGGTGGAATAAGCCAACCCCCTACACTATTACAAGGGGTAGGTAGTGAAGTACCAAAGGAACTTCAGCATAATGTTCCACTTCCTACCATCGTCAAGTTCAAAACTAAACTTGCAGAAGAACAAATGAAAGAAACTGATCAAACACAAGAAGAAGGACATGTCTCGCTTGATGAGACAATAAATTTGTCTGATGATGAAGTCGTGCAGGATGTGGCTGCACAAAAGATGGAGACACTTGCTGCTGGAATATCTATGACTCCTCATAAGCCTCCACCCGTTCAAACTGTATTTGAGGAGATGAAGCAAGTGGAAGAAGAGCAAGAGAAGAGCCCAGAGCAGGTAGCTCAAGAAATAGGGCTGGAAGCATTAATCACAGAGGTGACAAGCCCTGTAGTAGTAGACTTGACGGAAAAATAGGATGCAAGTCCTGAATAGCCAGCAGGATCACCTGATAAGGAGCACCCAGCAGAAGAAATAGAGATGGCAGAATCTGAAGGCCATACTCTGGAATTGGGACAACAAAGTCCACATGATACATCGGCAGAACCTACTATAATAGAGGTTCAGGAAGCGAAGGCTGATAAAAAAGAGAAACAATAGAGGATCCTGTTGCCAAAACACAAGAGGTTGACAGTGCAGGCCCGGAACAAATAATGGCTGCAGAACAACTGCCGGCACCTCAGGCAGAATCCACAGTATCCAGTGCAGTGGATAAATAGCAAGGGGAAGAATTGAAAATAGATGAAGTAATGATGGAAAAGGATCATGATCATCATGATCAACATACAGATGCACCATAGGATTCCCCACACCAAGAGGATGCTCCTCCGGAGAAAGAAATTCCTCAACAGGAGGAAGTGCCGCAAGATCAACAACAAAGTGAGCATCAAGAAGAAGAAATGAGAAAATCACCATCTCCACCACATCTGCTGATAGAAACGGGAGATATGGGTGAACATCATGATGATGTTGAAAAACATGATCAGGTGCCTCCGTGGTTGGTGAAGGAAGTAAATATGGAGGAAGAACTTGAAATTTAGGAATTCGATGTCTCCACCTTGTTCTCCGCAGATATAATGAAGCCTAGGAGGAAGGTCAGAATGACATCGGCCATCAAGAAAGATCTGGCAACCTGGAGAAGGACCGCACAAATTGCCATACCTGCGGTGGAGAAAGAAAAAGGTAAAATTACTGTAGATGAATTTCAAATCAGCACAGTGGATTTGGGTTTTGCCAATGAGGACCAAGAAGGTCAAGAAGGCAAGGACATTATTGACTCTCTAATTCAAAAGGTGAAAAGAGAGAAGGAGAAGAATAAGCAACATAAAGAGCACATTGCTCAGTTGCATGCCTACATAAGGAGGCTGACCAGTCTTGATGATACTACAACTGAACATGCAGTCCCATTGACTGCTTTTTCTCAGGAAGAGGTAAATAAGTTAGACCTCATGAAACATGAGGCGTCTGTAATAAGAAAATGGATGTCATCCACATTGGATGATGCTGTAGAAATAGTGAAGGCCTCTTTGAAGAGGTGGAGCATTTTGAGTGACTCTAGGACCAAGGTGGATAAATTGCAAATGCAGACCGGGAAAAGGTCTTACAAACTGGAAAGGGTCCTAAGCCTTTTGGGAGAAATAAAGAGGATAAATCCTCAACTGCTTATCAGTAAGCAGGTACTAAGCAGTAATACCACATTATTGGTAGATATCTGGTACAAAGACATTCAGTTTGAATGCGGAGTCCTCAAAAGATGCAATAATAAGCTGAGAGATATCAGCATGAGGCTACACGATTTAATGGCTGAAGAGGCAGAGATATTAGAAACATTGGAAGGCAAGGTGGAAGGGAAAATAGAAAATCAAGATGAAGAGTCTGCCATCAAAGCTCTACACAGTAACTTCCAATCAGAGGCAGATGGTCCACTTGTCCACTTGACATAGGAAATTATAGATAAAATAATGAGGATTAAGGTGAAGATGGAAAGATACAATGAAACATTGCAGGACAAGAAAAACAAGCTGGATAACAGCAGAGATAAGTATGAAGCACATAAGCACGCCATCATCAAAGAAAAGACTCAAGATGGCAGAGGAATAGATCAAGTTGTGCATTCATATGAGCAGATCCGGAACGGCATGCGGCCCCATATGCGGCATCATCATCATCAGGATAGCGAAAGTTCAGGAAGTGATGCACATGATGATGATCCACATGAATCAGCTGAGGAACATGATGAGGATACGTCATAAAGGGGATATAAGCATAAGTAATATAGATAGTTGCCAGCTGGCAACTTGTGCCATTTTTTGTAAAGATTGACAAAGTCAAGAGAATGATGACCGTGGATTTGCATTGATAAATCAAGATTGTAGATCTTTTGTAACGGATTCCTCACCTTATTCTAAAAAGGTGGTGGAATGCCTTGTTGTAAACATTCGAAACTTAATTGAAATCCATCTGCTGAAACATTCAGAGCTCATTTCAAAGTTTTTTATATACATTTATATTTTTGCATGCTTAATGAATGAGAAGACTGTGTCGATTACAATTCATAGTAAATCTTGAGTAATCAGTGTATGATTTCTGGATATATGTGGTGATTTGCTGCATCCCTTGGAGTGCATGTCTACTTACATGTGTTGTCTTCATACAAATTCCTTTGAAGTTAGCATCAACTATATCTAGCTGTGGAATGTCCTAGTGAAAATATGGTTTGGTTTTCTTCTCTTCATGACAGTATCTAATATACATGTGGTTCAAAAGCTAAAGGTTCAACTTTAATTAGGAGCATTTCTTCAATTTCTTTTAAATTTTAGAGCATTCCATCTCCATAATTGCAAATAATTGATGATCTTAAGCAAATACCACAGATATGCATACATCCTGTAGATAATTGCAAATATTTAGCATATTTGAATACAAAGCATGCACAATTGAAAATATCATGCAAAGATTGAGGTATTTCTATATCTTTTCACCAAAAAACTGCATAATATGACTTCTCTATAAAGAATTTCTACAGGAATGTCATGATGATGGTAAACTTCAATGTAAGGCCCCAAAATGGAAACAGCAACTCACATTAACCTCTGAGTAACTTCAGACGATTAAGACCTAATCACCGGAGACTTGGGATCATGAATTCTTCGAATTCATAGTATCTTTCAAGATGAATAAAGGTTAATGTGTACTTTTATTCTATGCTTGTTTGTGACTAACATCATGACCAACAATCCCTTAAATGTAATCATGCATGTTCATTTTAACTCCCAATGCAAAATCCCTGAAAACCCATGTCAAATGGGACTAAGGGGACATTGTTGTACTTGATCCTGCCTTGAAAATGGGGCCTAGGGCTTGGGCACTCGCGCCCTAGTCCTACCCTATTTGGTTGGGACCCAAATTTTGAATATCGGTTATGTGACTATTAAAAGGATCCGTTGCTGACATCTTAAGTGTGAATTACAAAATTTGTAGCCAGAATGCATTTATAAGCATGTTTATGGTTTCATTTGTAAACTAGAAGATGATTATGAATTTTTGGCAAACTTATGATTGTAGAGCATTCAAAACATTCATTGTGGTAGAGTAGACTTGTCTTGCTATTGTGTTCGTTATGCAGATTTGGCTTCATCTTCTCATGTGTTGAAGGTTATTCATCTAAATGCAAGCTGCACCTCCGAGGTGATATCTATTTGTGTTGAATCAATCATTTATCATTTACCAATCTATTTTTGCCTCTATCATGTAGGGATGCACACTCTTTATTAAACAACAATGTTGGAAGGCTTGAATGTCATTCTAGGGCTTGACCGAGGAAAGCTCCTAAACACCACAACCCCCAACCCCATTTCTTGTGATTATAGGTGACATGTGTCATATCTTGCGGAGTGGAGTTGCAGAAGGTTGTGATAGAGTGTGTAGGTTCTAGATTAGAGATGAAAAGCACTGCAAGGGCTTGGGTACCCGCCCCGAAGCCCTCCGGATTTGCAGGGTAGAAAATCTCTTAGACAGTGGTGATCAGTAGTAGACAAGTTCCAGAAATCCCTGAAGAAGTTGCCACCTTGGGCTTGGGTGCCTGCTCTTTAGCCCCTGACTTTTCTGCATCTCGAATCTTGAAATCTAGTAGGTATCTAATTGTCATTTTATATCTCTGTGTGCAAGCATTTGTCAGGATTCATTTGTTTATTTACGATTTTGCATAATTAGGGTTTTGAGCATAATTGGGCATTAAATTAATACATTAATCAACAAATTCTAAATTTTCCTATCATTACAAGTAACAACCAACCTGTAGATAAATCCTCTTGCAAAAGTTGTGATTCAACTCGGTTAAATGTCCTTGAAAGTGTGTAGTGAAAGGAGGATCTAGGCATATCATTCAAATCAACCCTATTCCCACTTTTCCTACATAACAGTTAAGTTGACTTAGTGAGTCTATTAGATGTTTCTAGTTGTGTCTAGTTGTTGATAGTTATCTTATAGTTGTCACATGTCATAGGATTAAGACACTTGTCACATGACTACAACACCCTACATTTCATCCTTGTTTTTATAGGCAAGGTATATCATGTACATTGTAACAATCTTTTGTATTCATTGATGAAATAGAATTATTCTCTCATTTGATCTCTCTTGTGCTTTCATTAAGTCCTAGATCTTGGGTGGCTACCATCATAGCCAACTCTAACAGCTATGAGTTGATTTATGATGTTGGCTATGATTCATCTATGTTTAGGATGAAGCCCTTCAAATATTGTAATTATTGGATATCGTCTTGTATTTTTCCATGCCTCAGTTTGTGAGGATGTTGGCATGTTTTGATAGATTTTACATGTTAGAATCTAGCTATGTTAGCATGTTTAGACTTAGTTATTTGATGTTTATGGATATGTTTTTGTTGGATTGTATTCATCCCACATAGGTGGTGAGGATCTTATTTTTGCTTTTGGCATGTGTCGACGTTGGTGTTGAACATGTGTAACCTTTTGTATCATTTTTGTCCTTTTTGGCATGTGGACATTTTTGGTTCAACACCTTAATGCTTTTGGTTAAAATGAATCCTCTTTGATGTTGATTAATGTTTTTAGGAACCGTAGGTGTTTTGGTTAAAGTCTGGGCCTTTTTGGTAAATTTTGCACTTTCTGTACCTGGGTTCTGGAGGACCCAGGTGCTGGGCATTGGTGTTCCAAGACCCATGTGCTGGGCACTAGTGTCCTAGGATCATAGTGCTAGGTGCTAGTGTCCTAGGTAGAGGCTTCCTCCTTGTAGCTCTGTACTTTACTAGGTGGTGCAGAGACCACCATAGTCAATTTTGGCTTGTATGCTCACTAGGAGCCTTAAATTTTGATTTTTCATGCTCATTATTAGCCTAGGAGTGGATAGGGATATGGTTTTATTGTATTTAGGTCTGAGTTAGACCTCTCTTTTGGTTTTAGAAGTAAAACTTGTAGTGGAGCCCAAATATAGCATGTGCTATGTTTGGAAAAGCTTAGAAAAGGCTAAGTTTAGTTATCTTTTTGCCTTTGTGGTTCGAGAAGGAATCTTGCACAACATATAGTGATGGTTTTGGAATTGTATTCATCCCCTAGAGGTCATGGAAAATAGATCATTGAAGTTTGAAGAGAAAAATTAATAGAGAAAGGACTGTTTGCTACTTTTTGCTGTGTAAATTGTTGTTCCAGGCCGTGGTACTTGGCCGTACAGCCTTTTCAAGGCCTCTAAAATTTTTGATGGTGTAAATGCATGTTTCAACTTTCATTTGAGTCTATTTGGGTGTCTTGAAATTGAAGGAGAAAGAAGAACAAAACGTTGTCCCAAAATTGTTGTTTCTAGGAGGGTTTGGTAGGGTTTTAGGAGTTTGATGGGGTTCTGACCCAAATAATTGAGTTAGAGCCCCAAAATGGATTTGTTGGGTCTGTATAGGTACATTATACAATGGGTTTTGTGTGTAGGTGCAGGGGAGCAGTCCAAGATAAGATTTGAGGAAGATTTGGCTTGATATCTCTATGTATTAAGCCATTGGTGATAGCTAGAGAAAGATATAGTTGGAAAACTTGTTTCAAATGCCCATGGAGGTCCAAAACCTATTGAATCCATTCATTCTCAATCCATACTAAGTCTTGGAAGTGGTTAGAAAGTTCTGGGTCACTTTGGTAGGGTACTTCCTTTGTAAACCTAGGGCTAATTGCCCCTTGGAACATCAGGAACAATCATTTTTAGAGGCTTGTGTTCCAAAACAATGTACCCTACATGTCAACTATGTTATAGAGGGACTTAATGGGTATCTAAAACACTAAAGAGTTCTAGGAGTTGTTTGGAAAACTTTGGAGTTAAATCCTCTGAACCGTATTTCTAGGGCTACAAGAGAAATAGGTCATTTGTGAAGGAATGATTGGAAGGACAACTTGCCAGGTCAATTTATGAGTTTGATAAGCCCCCATTGGTCAAATAAACATGTCTCATGCCCTTCTCAAATGATGGTAGTCTTCACATTTGTCCAAACCAAGTTGGGTCCAAAAATGGAGTTTGTAGGTGTCTTGATAAGCAAGTTTGCTGTCCCTCTTTCCAAATTCAGTCATTCATGTTATTAAGGTATATGAAGGGTTCCCCTGCTCTGTATCACTAGGATGTTTTGTTGTGTCTGTTCAACCCTTTTGTAAAGTTTGTTGTCGTAAGGTGCTCGTTTGACCACTTGAGTGTATCCATGGTGTCATTTCCATGATGTGCTATGCACTCTTGGATTATTCCCTTTTTTTCTTTGGGAAGCATGCCTTTGCATGAGTTCAACCAGTGACCATTCTAGTTGGTTGAGGAATCGTACCTCCTAGTTGGACCATCCTGTGGGTGAGTGTTACCCTTGTGTTTGGGATGTCTTGTGTAGTCATGGAATGGACTGAGGTGGATGTCACCCTCATCCTACTCCATGTGTTCACGAGGGAGTAAGGTTGTGGACGTGTATCCGATCCTCATCATGGAGTGAGCTCCACCTCTCTCTTGGTCATCGTGGCGAGTTGTCATAGGATGGGTGAAGTCTTCTGGTTGTGCAACTTGATTAGTGCAATGGTGATGTCGTTTTAGGTGTTTTTGCACACTTGTTGTGACACCTTGTGTGTGTGTGTGTGAGTGCAATGCAACATGTAAATGTTGCACTTGCAAACACGAGAAATTTGTTGGTTCGGTGTTTGTTCGGATAATGCTTTGGGTGAAAACCTAGGGCATTACACTTCCATTTGTGATTCATGTACCTTATTGGTAGGTCAAATTTGGGAGTAAAAGGTCAATATTCCTATGCCCAATACATTTGACCCACCTCCAGTGGTCTCCAAATTTATTCTGCAGCCTTCTCAAGTCATCCACAACCTATTTTAGTTGTTCCATAGTCATTCTCTAGGTGCATTTTCTTATGTTTTCCATTTTCTTTTCTCCTTCTCATATCACATTTCTACTTCCAATTTTTAGTCAAGGACCAGTCTCTTCATTTTCATTAGCCACAACTTTACTGTTTGTTTATTAGTGCTAGACTAACCTAAAAAAGTCTTATTTTGCACTAGTTTATATACTTAAGAAAAGATAAACTAACCCCATTTAATCCATTTTTTCTTTTCTTTAAATATAGACTAGATTTCAACTCTTACATACAAATATACTATTTCTAAACACTAGACCATTGTTTTTGGGACAAAGAGTTAGAATGAGTCCACAACAAATAGGAAAAAGTGATAGGGATGCACTTTTCCTCCTTACAACTTGAAAATGCATTAACAACATAATTTCATCATATGATTATTATTATTTCTTTTGACTTTTAGTATAACATATTAATTAAGACAAACTTAAAACTTAAAAGTCTACCATAACTCAGAATTGTCCAACTTCATCTTAAACCTTGGTACCAAACTTCCTTAAAAGTGATGCAAGGAAGTTTGAACCCTCCAAGTTACTTTCAAAAGTAAAATTAATTTTAATCTATACCCATTCATTTAGAAAAAACAAAATTATCACATTATATTTTAAAAAATTACAATTAAAATAATATAATAATCTTATCATAAAGTTATTTCTGTGCTAAATATTATTTCCCTAAACCCAAAATAATATAATAATTTTAGAATGTGACACTTTTTATTGTTTCCATAAACCCAAAATAATATAATAATTTTATAATGTGCCACTTTTTATTGAAGTGTTTATGGAGAGTATTGTTTGAACGACGGTTTATTCTCAACCTATTATATATTATCTTTAAAGATGAATAATATGAAGTGGGAAAACATTGTTAATCATATCTATGTTTGTGAACAAGGGAGATGCATGGACGACATGAATCATGGCAATGTACTCACAAGTCAGTAACGTGCAATGGAAGGTTCAGGAGAAAAGGAATTGATTGATGGTAAAGAAACCCAAGACAAATACAGAGGCCTCTTCTACGTATGGTGGAGTGGAAGTTAGTGGTGTTAGTGATACCTTTGCATAATATAAAATAATCACCACTTTCACCTTAACCATTAACAAAAAGTAGATTGAAAACACAATTCAAGAAGGTGCCTTCACATGTAGGAGGATTCATCCTGCCATAGTTTTTAAATATTCTGTTTAAAAACACAGACAAAACATAAGGACAAACAACAAGGCACGAGATTAAATATAAAATCTTGTGTGGTGGGATGCCCTCTAAGAATGAAATTTACTGTTACAGAAAGTAATGATGGGAACATGTGAGGCAAACAAAAGAAGAGCATGTCAGAAACATATATTCATACACATTAAAAAATGTATATCTCTGTATATTAAGATTGATGGGTGTATGTTATACACATTTCATTATTATGCTTTCCATGGTTGTATGTATGTTGCAAACATTCTATTCTTATTCGTTCCTTGCCTTCTCTGGTCAAATTTTATAAAGTGTATAAAGAAAGCAAGCCGTGCACTCAAGTTTTTCCAGCTATCCAGTCCTCTCTTGTGTTGTTGGGGTCACAGTGAGGGCCTATACAATTATATACAATGATGGTTTTCCACCAAATTCCTTGATCTACTAAAAACCCACTTGGGATTTCTTCTTCATTAGCCCTGCTGTAAAGGAGCAACAACTGCCCTTTGGTTCCATCATGGCCATTGCTGTATTCAGGAAAAGAGTCTGATAGATTTGGCTTTCAAACATTGGAAAATCTAATTCTAGAACAGGAAGTGCTAGGATCATATTTTCCTTAAGTAGCATTTGAAACATTGTTATAATCTTGTTTGATCCTCAAGGCCTTGTATGATGAAGAATTCAAGCTGTGCATCAGGTTGTCTGGATGCACAAGCATCCACAAGAGCTACTTTTGAGAGCATCCACAAATGGCCCCATTCAGAAGCTGAATTTGTGCGTGTCATGCGAAGTAAAGATGATCTTAATCCAAAGAGACGAGCTGAATATGTTGATGGCTATTCTTGCAGACAGATGTATCTGAGGAGTTATACCTTTTCTAGAAAGGAGACTGTGCCTGAAAAAACTAAGAAGTGCATTGGAAAAGTGAAAGATAGGATGTCCAACATGGTCAGCACCTCCAAGAAAAAGAAGAAAGCTTCACTTCTCAGGAAGATCAGAGATAAGATTGTTGAGAGTTATTGTGCTGCCATGGCTGCTATTTTTCACCGGCTTTTGTCATGCACTACAAGTGTGGAAGTCAGTGATCAATCTCTGAATCACCATAACTGATTGCTTCCAGATTCTCTGGTTTTTCTTGTTTGTGGGTAGTATTAGAATGAATGTTTACCTTGTTTCCTGAAATAAGGTTAGTTATGGTTTCATGTCCTACAAGGAAGGGCTCGGTGATTATGGTGCTGCTTTTATTTTCTTTCTTTTAATTGACAAGGAATATGTTTCTGTCAGGTCACTTTTGATGTTTGTATATTGATTGGGGTAAAGATTAAACAGCAGGCACCGAAAATTCTAAATATTTTAGATTTGATAGTGGGATCTTATTGAAACAACCAAGTTCTGATAGTTAGTTGAATCATGAAAAGTAGAGTATTCTTTACTAATCAACATCCTTCCGTTATTAACTGTTAGATACCCTTTGCATTTGAATATGGTATCTAAAACAGTCTATTTCTTCTGCTGCCTCTGAATGTTTTTTTCCTCTTAGTCACATAACTCTGGTTATTCTTAATGTTCATTCAGTTTATTAGTTTAAAGGAAATTTTTAATAAAAACAAAGAGGTATTTATCTTCTCTAGACATGATTAGACATTTGTAAATTAAAAAATAAAATTTGGGATCCATTTGAATATAAGTTCTATTGGCGAGTTCATTAGAGAGCTATGAAATGTGGATGGCTTCGAAGGAATGAAACAACTGAAACATACTTTTCATTTAATATAAATTTATATGTTAAAGGTATAAATACTTCCAAGTGAGTTCGAACTTACTTTAAAATCACTAGAAACATGGGTGGATTTGTTTGTAATTTAAGAAATGAAAAATATGAAGCACTAAGGAGGTTTTTTGAGAAAATATTTTTTTAATGAGTACTTATAATTAAACTTTATATTAACAATAGAGGAATAGTACAATATTCACAAAAAAAGGGAAGGCTAGTAGACAACACACCCACATAGTCCACCTGGACTATATCAAATATCAAAGTCTATCACAAAGATGAAAATGAAGCAAAGGGCCAAGCCCACATAAAAACTAAGTAGCTAAAACTATGCCGACAGAGGGAGGAGGATCCAAATCACCAGGTTTCCCCCAAACATCTCTAGGAGCAATATCATCAATCAACTCCCATCTAGCAAAAGCAACAGTTTCATCTCCATTCTCCTCAAGAGGCTACTAAGCACAAACTGAAGAAATGGAAAGTTGCAGACGAGAAAATTTTCTTGTATTAGGCCAACCAGTACCCTGCCTAGGAGATGGTGGATGGGAAGGCTAAGACCATCCTCCACAAGCAATAGAGTCCTTGGAAGTTTGAGGCGAAGGGCCACAAGAATGAGAACCCTAATCTCCATGGTCATGTCTGGCCGAATTGTTGCGTCCACGTTGACGCCCTTGAGAGGAGGAGGTGGAGTCGGGAGGAACCCAGGCAACTGTGCAAGGGGCATTACCCTAGTGGTCCATCAACTCTTGGAGATGGGCAACTTCAAGTGCAACTTTGGAAGCTTGCACCTGAATTTGCATAAGAACATTAGAGAAAATAATAGCTTTAATGTACAAAGAGAAATGTCTATCAGCAACACAGTGTGAAAAAAAGTTGTATTCCTATCCTTCCAAATGTCGAAAAGAATTTCCACCCTGAAAGCACGCTGGATATGAGTATATTTGAGTGGGAGACAAGGCCAGTCTCCTAGCAAAACCATGTGCCAAGAAAAGGTGGAATATTTGAAAGGTCGAAAAAAATCATGAATTTATGTCCATGCTTCCTGAGCCCTAGGATAGAACCAATAGAGGTGCTTGAGAGACTCAAGTTGTCTACAAAATGAACAATGCGGGTTGGGAATGCCCATTTGAACCAGTCGAAACCCTAAAGGGAGGCCCTGGTATAGAAGGCACTAAGCAAAATGAGCCAACTTGGGCTCCATCACTCCATACCAAATGCAATGAAAACACTTTTGCTAGGTCCCATGAGAGGACTGTAACTACTAGTGATGATTGAGCTAATCCACCATATGCAAGTGTGGAGACAACCAAGAATAGCCTTTGTAAGGCTTGTAATTTCGGAAAGGGGTCTCTAGATACCACTTCCAAATCTTTCTACCAGGGTTTGAGAGATATCATCCCAATCTTATGAATCATCTGAGGGGGAATGGCACTAGTGACAGACTAGTAAGTCTTTTGATCTTGATTAGTAAGCCTAAACTTGAGCTTGAATTCAAGCCAAGGAAGAAAATTCTTGGTGACCCGATGAATGAGATCGGGTAAAACCTACACCCCTCACTTGAAAAACTTCAAAGTACGAACCCAAGGTAATTGAGCTAATGACCTACCTAAGATGAACTGAGAATAGGGGGCCACCAAATGGAGTATTGGTTAATGGATAAGCCATTACGAAAATCATCTCTAGCCCAAAGAAGCTAGAGCTTGATGGCTTCCCAAGCCTTCCAAATATTTTTGATAACAAAGGTGCCTTGAATGGAAATAGGTTCCCTCATAATAAGAAGGGTTCTTAGATCTAATCCTTTCCAGATAGGCCAACCTTGAGGGGTGTCGGTACCAATATAATGGCAAACAAGGATTTTCTAGGCTTCATTACCATGAAGAGTTTTGATGATCCATTTAGCACATAGGGTGATGCCTTGACAATGAATGGAAATTAAACCAAGCCCCCAACTTCATGAGGAAGGCAACAAAATTTCCAAGCAACATGATGAAAGCCTTGATGCCCATTATTGGAGACCCACAAAAAATCTTTGAGAAGCTTCTCAACCTTCAAATAGGAAGCTTTGGTAGGGACCCAAAACAAGTGTAGTAAACATGAGTGGCCACTAAAATCTTAGAGCAAATTTGAATTTTTCCTACTAGTGAAAGGGGCTTGGTAATCCAATAGTGAAGTTTCTTCTCAATTCTTGCAATCACAGCTTGCCAAAGCTCCAAAGTAGTGGACTAAAAAGCAAAAGGAATTCCCATAAAGTAGAAAATCTTCCCATGATCAATCCATTTCCACCCAAATGAATTAAGCCAACTTGGTTTGGGAAGGAAATATTGTCAGTATCACAAAGTCTTCTACCATTGAATGCTTGAGCCAGAAGCCTAGGAAAATATGTCTCTAGACAATGAAGCACCTGATTGATATTGTCCTTGTTAAGTGTGAAAAGGTGAATGATGAGACTAGCATGCACACTAGATCAAACCCTCTTTCACAATAACATTCAAGGACAAGACCGAGCTAAATCACTACCAAATGGAGGTGGACTTAGCTACATATCGTGTACTCATGAGTGTTATGGAAATATCACATTTAACCATCCTTTTTTATCAAACCCTAGGTCAATCAATGTGTGAAGCCCTAGTTTTATGATAATCTAATTATAACAGAGAATATATAGCAAATATCCAGAAACCAATTGCACAAGAGTGATTAGGAAAATGTCAAAACTTGTGTCCTAGAAGCAGAGGTGTTAGAGGACTATTTGAGGGGTGCCTTTGAGTCCAGATTGATTGATTCTACCAGAACTGTGAACTAGAAAATTGTTGTAGAGACTGCCCTGATGCTAAATTTGAAGTCTATTAAGGTAGAAAGACTAGGGTGCCAGTGCCCAAGTCTTGCATGGAGGAATATTTCTAAATTGCTATCAGATCCCAAAACCCTGATTGTTGCTCAATCTTCATGTATCTTCACTTTTCCCAGATCTC
This sequence comes from Cunninghamia lanceolata, assembly GCA_027924645.1. NCBI lineage: Eukaryota > Viridiplantae > Streptophyta > Pinopsida > Cupressales > Cupressaceae > Cunninghamia > Cunninghamia lanceolata. The sequence goes on from BSBN01000320.1 coordinate 12,296,250, forward strand.
GCACCTGCAACTTGCACATAAGAAGAAGAGAAGGGGTTTAGGGGTTATGGTGTTTAGGGACTTACCTCAGTCAAATCCTAGGATAGCATTCAAGCTTTCCAAAACCGTTGATAGATAAAGAGAGAGTGCCCTTGCAAGGCAGAGGCTAAACACAAATCAATATTATGAAATCAAATGATGGTAAATCACAATGATATCACCTATGTGATGAAACCCTTAGGAGGATGAATGCTCTTCAACTCATAAGGAGAGATATATGATAAATTCAAACCTATAATAACACACACAATAACAATACAAATCTACTCTAGAATCACAATGAATGCTTTGAATGCTCTTTACTCCAATGCTTCAAGTTGGTTATCTCTATCTAGGTTCATAATGAATTCAAAAACACAATTATATGCTTTCCCTCTAACATTCGTCAAATTAACCAAAAGAGATGACAAGGAGAAACCTTTTTAAAGTCTCGAGGCTCCTTTTTGGTCTAGGGTAAGATAAAATATGGGCCCCTTGTTTCCAATTTACATTGGTTTCGGGGGATTTTGCATCGGGATAAATATTTAGAATGTATAATGTGATCATGGGGACCTAGGAGCTAAACAAGGAGGTAAAAAGATATGTGCCCATTTTTACGCCATAACATTTAGCCCCCACTTTAATGTGTGTATGATCTTACAATTAGTACATGCATTAAAGTACAGTTGAAGCACATCAAACACTAGAGCAAAGACACACCCTAAATTTGGAAGAACCATTTCTAGCCCCCAAGCTTAGGCAAACATAAGAAAACACTTGACAGTCACACAAAACACATTGAATATAGTAAGGAAACATGCAATACATAGATAAGACATGAATGTAGTCATGCAATACACAAGGTATACATGATTAAACAATTATATTACCCTAACCAAGCGATGGGGGGAGCTCATCGCTATGCACCTCCATCAAAAGCACACAAAACACACAGCGTGGGGGAGCTCATCGCTATGCACTGCCACAAAACATGCAAAACACATGGTGTGGGGGGAGCTCATCGATATGCTCTACCACTAAAACACATAAGACACGTGATGCAAGAGCATCCCTAGTTCAAGAGCAATCTTGCATCAACCAAAAAAATATTTGCATTTTAGTTTGTTTGCATTTCAGTTCTTTCATTTTTCCAGTTTAGTTCAGGCAATTCAGTCAAAAGAAATTTTCAGCTTGTGGTCCAGTTTTGGCATTTCACATCTTGCGGATCTCAACTTAGCATCTACATTCATTCATCTACATCATATCAAGAACTCAGAGCATTTGGATCAGTTACCGGAAATCTATTGCTATTAGAAGATCCTCTATTTTCTCATAGCAGAGCATTCTAATACTTCCTGTTAATCAGCTAAAAGAGAAGGCTTGTGGATCGTTCCTTGACTTGCGGATCCTAATGACATCATTCAATGATCCTTGGCTCATGACTGACCCTTCTTGGAGGTTTTCACCTTGTTCCATTCATTTGAGGAAGTGTTATATGCATTTAGGTCCGACCTATCTGTGAACATGTTACAACTCTCCATTGGAGTTTGTGATCTTCCTTGGTCAACGCGAAGGAATCTATTGGTCCAGAGATGATATATATTGATGTAATAGATCCTTAGGAAAGCAGTTGAGAAGTTAGTAATTAGTTCATAATTTATAGTTTAGATCTTGATGCGAAGGAGCTTCAAAGCTTTATCTTGCACATATATGTAATTAGGCTTGTGAGCTGAATTGAAAGCCCGCATGTTGCCAACGGATCTCTATTTTGAATTCTATGATATGTTGAATGACTTAATCTTCATTTGTTCTATTTCTTTGAGTTGTTTGAGTTGTTTCCGTTATGTTTACTCTTCCTACATGGTCTAGACAGTTCATTATGTGAACCCTCCTATTGTGACTGCACCAAGTGGCATTAGAGTGAAAATTTGATTCTTTGGAGTGAATTAGCGAAGGGGATTTCGTAAGATCTTGTTGTAAGCAGATCGTTGATCCGAGGCAAGTTACTTGTGCACAACCAATCACCGATTGAGAGGTAGTTGTCACTTGTAGCCCGATCACCAAATTTGAGGCAGTTTGCACTTCATCCTAGGAAGATGCCGCCGTGAAGAGTTCCTCTTGTTGGTACAATGGCTAATAGAATGGATGAGATGATGGAATTGATGAGAACAATGTGAATTCATTTGGATGCTATTGAAGAAGATAGGCGAAGAGGATTGACACCGAGACCTAATGTTGAAAGTGATGATGAAGAAGAATTTCAATTTGTTGAACAAATTGGCGAAACCCTAGAGGGTCATGAAGAAGAAGAATCAGATCAGGTAAAGATGTTGTGAGCTATTTCAACTATTGGAAAGAGACCTACAGTTGATGTGCCAAATTATACTGGTAACTTGAACCCTGAAGAGTTGATTGACTAGATAAATGACATGGAAGAATACTTTGAATATGAAGAAATTGAAGATCTGGAAAAGGTGAAATTTGTAAAGATAAAGTTGAAAGGACATGCTGCTATATGGTGGAAAGAAGTTGAGTTGGAAAGAAATAGAAGAGGGAAGGAAAAGATTACAAAGTGCGACTGGATGGTGACAAAGTTGAAAAATCAGTTTATACCTATTGACTATGAGTTGGAACTGTTGGAGAGATTGCAAAACCTAAGGCAAAAGGAGAAATCTGTGAAGGAGTACACTGAAGAATTTCATAAAATGATCATAAGGACAAGACATAGTGAAGAAAGCAAGGAGAAAGTGGCTAGATACATCAATGGACTAAGATTGAACATTCAAGATGAACTAATCTTGGTAAGGATGACATCTTTGGAGGAAGCATATCAATTTGCCCTAAAAGTTGAAGAGAAGCTGAATAAGAAGAATGATCAGAGATAGAGAGGTAGAGGAGGTAAATTTCAGAGAGGTAGGACATTTTCTAGATATGATAGATCATTTGTGGAGCAGAACAAGTTTGACAACCCATTAAAGAAGGATGACAGAGATAACATTGCTTACCAGAGAGATGATAGAAATTTTTACCAGAGAGGAAACCCTAATGCATACTAGAATGAAGAATATGGAAGAGAAGGAAGAGGATTTGATAAGAGAACATTTAGAGGAATTTGTTTCAAGTGTGGAGGTGAAGGGTATAGAGCATTTGAATGTAATCAAGCTAGTACAAGTAAGAAGACAGAGAACAATGGAAGAGCAGCCTATGTTGACGAAGACCCTGTTGGATCACCTTGTTCAGTTAGCAATCTAGAGAAAGGAGAATCATTGGTGATGAGGAGATAACTATTTCAAGTAGAGACAAATGAGGAACCATCACAGAGGAAAAGTCTATTCAAGACTAGATGCAAATGTGGAGGTAAGTGTTGTAAAGTTGTGATTGATAGTGGTAGTTCAAAAAACCTAGTTTCAGAGGAGATGGTGACTAAGCTAAAGTTGGAAAGATTGAAACACCCTAAGCCTTATCAGATAGCATGGATTCAGGATGATCATAAGGTACTAGTGAGTGAGCAATGTTTGGTGAAATTTTATATTGGATCTTATCATGATGAAGTCTTGTGTGATATTATGCCTATGGATGTTTGTCATATCTTGTTGGGTAGACCTTGGCAGTATGATAGAAAAGCTATGCATGATGGGAGAAAGAATACATATACCATAACATCAAATGGAAAGAGAATTACTTTGATTCCTTTGGAGGATGATCCTAAGAGTGAAGTATGTGGGAATTCTAGAATCTGTTTGGTAGATGGAAGAAAATTTCTGGATGGTTTGAGACATGAGAATATGTGTTATGCTTTGATTCCTAAGAACCTTGAAGCCTTGAAGAAAGAAGTTGAAGAATCACAACCGGAAGAGATAAAGGAGTTTCTGACAGAGTATGAAGACATCATATCAAATAATGTGCTTGAAGCATTACCACCTATAAGGAGTATCAGTCATCACATGGATCTTATACTAGGAGCAAGTTTGCCTAACAAAGTAGCACATAGGATGACACCGACAGAGAACGAAGAATTGAATAGACAGATACAAGAGTTGTTGAGGAAATGTTTGATTAGAGAAAGTTTGAGTCCTTGTATAGTACCTACATTTTTGGAACCTAAGAAGGATGGAGAATGGAGAATGTGTATTGATTCTAGAGCAATAAACAAGATCACAATTAAGTATAGATTTCCTTTACTTAGGATGGATGATATCATGGATTGTTTGAGTGGAGCAAGATATTTCACAAAGATAGACTTGAAGAGTGGATACCATTAGATCAGAAGCAGCGAAGGTGATGAATGGAAGATTGCTTTTAAGACAAATGAAGGATTGTATGAGTGGTTGGTGATGCCCTTTGGACTGATAAATGCACCGAGTACTTTTATGAGATTGATGAATGAAGTTCTGAAGAAATTTTTGGGTAAGTTTGTGATTGTGTATTTGGATGATATTTTGATTTTTAGTAAGACAAAAGAAGAACATTTGTGGCATATTAGACAAGTTTTGCAGAGGTTGAGAGAAGAAAAATTGTTGATAAACATCAAGAAGTGTAGTTTCATGAAGGAAGAATTGGTATATTTGGGATTTGTGATTTCTGTGGAAGGATTGAAGATGGAGCCTGAGAAAGTGAAAGCAATTGTTGAATGGCCTACACCAGAGAGCATTGGAGAGGTTAGATCATTTCATGGATTGGCTAGTTTCTACCAGAAGTTCATTAGAAATTTTAGTTCAGTTTGTAATCATATGACAAAGACAATGAGAGGTGATAGGAAAGATTTCAAGAGGACATCAGGAGCAGATAAAAGTTTTGAACTGTTGAAGCAGAAAGTGACAAAGCAACTTATTTTGGCATTATCAGATTTTAATAAGGTATTTCAAGGTGATTGTGATGCAAGTGGAAATGCAATTGGAGCATTATTAAGTCAAGAAGGTAGACTTGTAGCATATTTTAGTGAGAAGTTTAATGATGCAAGGAGAAGATATTCAGTTTATGATCAAGAGTTCTATGCCATAATTCAAGCCTTGAAGAAGTGGAGACATTACTTGTTGCCTAAGGAGTTTGTGTTGTATACAAATCATCAAGCTTTGTAGTATTTGAATAGTCAAGGTAAGTTGAATCAGAGACATATGAAATGGGTAGAGTTCATGTAGAGTTATACTTTTGTGTTGAAACATAGGAGTGGAAAATCAAATAAAGTTGTTGATGCCTTGAGTAGAAGAAGAAACTTGTTGACAGAGATGAGAGTTGAAGTGTTAGGTTTTGATGAATTGAAGAACATGTATGAGGGAGACACTAATTTTGCAGAACATTGGAAAGCATGTAAAGAACCTATTGTGAAAGATAGGAGTAAGTGGTTGGATTATTTCATTCAAGAAGATATGTTGTTCAAAGGAAGTCAATTGTGCATACCTAGAAGTTCAATGAGAGATAATTTGATCAAGGAGAAGCATAGTGGTGGATTGGTAGGACACTTTAACATTGATAAGACAGTGCATTTGGTGAGTGAAAATTATTTTTGGCCTCACATACATAAGGATGTTCAAATATTTGTGTAGATTTGTAGAGTTTGTCAAGTTACAAAAGGAAGTAGTCAGAACACTAAATTGTATAAACCTTTGACAGTACTGGAGAGAGCTTGGGAAGACATAAGCATGGATTTTGTAATGGGATTACCTAAGAAATAGAGAGGACATGATTCAATATTTGTAGTGGTTGACAGATTTTCAAAGATGGCTCATTTCATACCTTGCAAGAAGACAACTGATGCAGTGCATGTAGTTGACCTATTTTTCAAGGAGATTGTGAGATTGCATGGATTACCTACGAGTATAGTTTCAGAAAGAGACACAAAATTTGTTGGATACTTTTGCAAGACACATTGGAAGAAGCTGAAGACAAATTTGAAGTTCAGTTCAACTTTTCATCCACAAACAGATGGACAGACAGAGGTAGTGAATAGGAGTTTGGGAAACTTGTTGAGATGTTTGGTTGGAGAGAAAACCAGAAGTTGGGACTTGATTCTTTCACAAGCAAAATTTGCATGCAATAATTCAGTAAACAGGAGTACCAGAAGAACACCTTTTGAGATTGTGACCAGAGTGAATCTTAGAGGAGTTGCAGAATTAAGAGACATCAGTACAGAGGAAAAGAGAAGTGCAGAAGCAAAAGAATTTGTAGATCACATGAAGATAGTGTATAATCAAGTGAAGAAACATTTGGAGACTATGAACAGTAAGTACAAAGAGAAGGCTGACGAGAAGAGAAGACATAAGGAATTTGAAGTTGGAGATGAAGTAATGTACTTGAGAAAAGAAAGATTTTTAGTTGGAACATATAACAAGTTGAAGATGAAGAAGTTTGGACCTTGTAGGATACTCAGAAAATTTGATTCAGGAAATGCATATGAAGTAGAGTTACTAGAGACATTGGGTATATCACCTAGTTTCAACATTGTAGATCTTTATCAGTATCATGAAACAGAGTTCAGTGACAGCATGGAAGAAGACTTGAAGCAACAGTTACCACAACAAGCACCAAAACAAATAGAAGACATTTTGGACAACAGAGTTGGATGCAGCACTAGAGGAAGACAATATAAAGAATATCTTGTGAAGTAGAAAGGCAGACTGACATAAGATTCATCTTGGATTTCTCAGGCTGAGGTGGACCGTCTTCGTTCTCCCATAGCCCCAACAAAGTGAGGGACTCACTTTTTCAATAACCCCAGATGTACGATGCAGGAGCATCCCTGGTTCAAGAGCAATCTTGCATCAACCAAAAAAAATTTGCATTTCAGTTTGTTTGCATTTCAGTTCTTTCATTTTTCTAATTTAGTTTAGGTAGTTTAGTCATAAGCAATATTCAGCTTGTGGTCTGGTTTTAGCATTTCACATCTTATAGATCTGGACTTAGCATCTACATTCATTCATCTACGTCATATCAAGAATTCAGAGCATTTGGATCAGTTAATGGAAAGCTATCGCTATCAGAAGATCCTTTGTTTTCTCATAGCAGAGCATTCTAATAGTTCTTGTTAATCAGCTAAAAGAGAAGGCTTGTGGATCATTCCTTGACTTGTGGATCCTAATGAAACATCATTTAATGATCCTTGGCTGGTGACCGACCATTCCTAGAGGTTCGCATGTTGTTCCATTCATTTGAGGAAGTGTTATATGCATTTAGGTCCAACCTATCCGTGAACACCTTACAACTCTTCATTGGAGTTTGTGATCTTCCTTGGCCAACGCGGAGGAATCTATTGGTCTGGAGATGATATATATTGATGTAATAGATCCTTAAGAAAGTAGTTGAGAAGTTAGTAATTAGTTCATAATTGATAGTTTAGATCTTGATGCGAAGGAGCTTCAAAGCTTTACCTTGCACATATATGTAATCAGGCCTGTGAGCTAAATTAAAAGCCTGCATATTATCAACAGATCTCTATTTTAAATTCTATGATATGTTGAATGACTGAATCTTCATTTGTTCTATTTCTTTGAGTTGTTTGAGTTGTTTCTGTTGTGTTTACTCTTACTGCATGGTCCCGACAGTTCATTTTGTGAACCCTCCTACTGTGACTGCACCAACACATAAGGAAGACACACAGAATACATGAGCATCATAGAGTATGTCGTCCCCTCACTATATGTCTTAAACAAAACAGACACAAGAGATAGGGAGGAGCTCATTGCTATGCTCCACTATCTAAGACATGCCAAACACACCTGATAGTTGAGCTACGCTACCACAACCACCAAAGACATGCTTAAGGGTGAATAACTCAAGATCCAACCTCGTCTCGACATAGGACTTTTTAAAAGGATTTACAACCACTCAAGGGAATACACAATCCCACCTTTTGCAGAAGGGATTTTAAAAACATACAACCCCACTTGCAACATGGAGATGGCTTATAGTGAAAAGGAAGCATGTACACAAAGTATACAACTCCACATGCATCATGGAGATGCCTTACAGTGAAAGGGATGTATATGAAAAAAACAAAGTACACAACCCAACCTGCATTGTGGAGACACCTTATGGTGAAAAGGAAGCATACGCCATACACAATGTCTAAGAGATCTAAGCATTTACCACAATATATGCCCCCACCTTAAAGTGGTTTCTCCCACTTGCCAATAGAAATCACGTTTAAGATAAGGTTGAAAACACATGAGGGAACAAGAGCTTTCACAAAGCCCATGCCCCAAAGTGACATGTGATAAAAATTGCCAATTATTCCCAACAAACACATCAATATCATTTACTAACAACCATTGATCAATAATATATAAACTTTGATTAGGAAATCTAAGCTAAGATAACAACCAAATCATCTCATGAAACTTATACAAAAATCATATATCACTTAAACAAACAAAGGTTATACTTATAGGTTCAGAACAAAGTATAGATGTGAGGTTATACTCCAGGTATCTCAGAATTGAGTGTAGCTACAAGGTGAGGTGCAAAACATTCCAAAGTGCCTAGAAGCAGATTTAGAGTATTGTAAAGGTCTATTACCAGAATTTCACAACATGACACTGCAAGCACCAAAATCATGCACAACCTCCACAAGGACCCTTATAATGAGTCACAGTCCTTGTCACATACATGTAAGCATGAAATAATATCCTCTTGATAGCAACTCTCTTGGTGACATGTGTTTTCATCTTCCTTGTGTTGTTTCCCCTTTGTCACTTTCTCTCTCTTTGCTTTCGATACTTTTCGACACTTGAGTTACGTTTCCTATGCTTGCGACCTTGTTCCTAAGCCTTGTATGTATCTTGTAGGTGTGTTTTCACCTTTTTCTAGTGTTTTTCATCCATTCCCACCCCTAGATTCCTTCTAGAGGTCCTCTCAAGCCATCTCCAACTTTCAGTTTTTAGTTTCACTCAACCAATCCAAATCTTGGGTCCCTATTATTTCTAGATCTCTGCTGGGAGATCCTACTTTTGCAAGTGGAGATTTGGATTTTCACACATGATTGACTTGTTTCTAGAGGCAAATCCCCTTCTTTTCACCTCCTCTTCCATCTCCTACCATGGACTTTCACCCAGGTACCTTCCTTTGAGGGTCTCCTGTGGGTTGTCGGGTGCTGCCACAATAATGGGTTACACTTTTTGGGACATCTTGATTTTGATGTAGGAGCATCTAGTGGTGTAAGGGCAATCTTGCATCACCCCAAAAAAGATGTGTTTAAAAATTGTTGATGTTCTTTCCATTTCTTTTCAAAATTTGTGGTTCTGGTTCCATAATCGCTTGAATAATGATGTAGAACTTTCAGTTTTTCTAAACTACTAAAAATAGTAACCTGCTATTTTTAGAAAGTTTGCATTTGGGTACAGAATGAAGTGAAAATTTACAAGAAGCTTCATAACTGAAAAATAAAACCTTTAGTGAAGGAATCACGCAAAGATCATTTGCGAGATGAAAGATATTAAAGTTTATGTTTCCTAAAAAACACCTAAAAATTATTCAAACTCAAGTTTGAGGCACTAAACGGTCACGTACGGGCCTAAAAATGGCTGGAACTGACAAAACAGGTTCTTAGCACGTAGAGAACTCCACGAGATTTCTAATGCATAAAACAACTTGTCAATTGGACACCCGGATAAAAAATTATGGCTCTCAGAAGTTGACCTATTTTTGGAGGGAGACGCAAATTTTAAAATTACGTTGTTGGCCACCAAAAAGGCTATTAACAACCATTTTTGGGAACCGTGGGTAGTAGTAGAGTTAAGGGGGAAAGTGTAGAGTCAAGAATAGGCAGGAAAACAAAAACCCTAGTTGATTTGGGGTTATAGAAGGCTGATGATTCTAGAGTCTTGTGAGAGGAAACTGTAATGTGTTGTAGCCTGTGGAGAGTTGATTCCTTTGATTGTATTTGATCTTCTATAATGTAATAAGTTGTCCAAATCAATAAAGAAAGTTCTATTTTCTGTGTATAATTTCTGTTGTTGTGTGTTTTATGATTTACCCCCTTCATCAAGTGGTATCAGAGCAAGGGTTCCTGAGTGTGTAGACAGATCGCTGATTGTGAAACAGTTTGCACCAGGACCTGAGTTTATGGTTTGCTGCGGAGATCAAGATGCATCCATGAAGAAATCATATTGGGAGGAATACTTTAATGGAAGAGGGTTTTAGATCCCTACAAAGGCAAATTGATGCATTACAAGAGGAGCTACGAAGAGGATTTGAGCAAAGAACAAGAGAAGAAAGTGAAGATGAAGCTGAAGAAGAGCTATCTGAGGAAGAACAAGAAGCTGTAGGAAATCCTGTAGAAGTTAGGTTGTTGAGGGCCATTTCTAAGATTGGAAAGAGGCCCAAGATTGAAGTTTCTACATATTCTAGAGATTTGAATCCAGAATAGCAAATTGATTGGATCAATGACATGGAGGAGTATTTTGAGTATGAAGACATGGAGGACCCAGATCGGGTCAAGTTGACAAAAATAAAGTTGAAGGGCCATGCAAATATTTGGTGGAAGGAGGTCCAGTTAGAGAGGAATAGAAGAGGAAAAGGAAAGATCACCAGATGGGATTGAATGGTGGAGAAACTAAAGAAGCAGTTCATTCCTGTGGACTATGAGATGGAGCTATTAAAGAAGCTACAAGGATTGAAACAAGGTAACAAGTTTGTCAAGGAGTATATAGAAGAGTTTTATAAGATTACTATTAGGATAGGCCATGTAGAGCCAAATAAGGAGAAGGTAGTTCATTACATTAATGGGTTGATGCCAAGTATTCAAGAGAAGTTGAGCCTAGTCAGCATGACCACCATAGAAGATGCATACCAGTTTTCCCTAAAGGTGGAAGAGAAGTTGAATAAAAGATTTGACAGCAAGCAGAGGGGAAGAGGTCAAGGTAGAAGGACTGGTGGAAGACCCTATGGGGGACGAAATGAAGATTCAAAGAAAAATGAAGAAGCTGGAACCAGTTGAATTCAGAGAGGAGATAATACCTACTGCCCTCATGACCAGAACAATGATGAGCAAAGAGGAAGAGATAGACTTGGGCAAGGACCTGGAAGAGGAGGTTTCAAAGGAACCTGTTTCCAATGTGGAGAAAACGAGCATCGAACATACGAGTTCCCACAACATCAAGGAAGGACAAATTGAAGACCCGAAGGTAATGCACGAGTTGCACATGTAGACGAAGATGCACAGTCTGAGCATTCTGAAGATGCTGAAAGGGGAGAAACCTTAGTTGTCAGAAGAACTTTGGTGAATGAGAAAAAATAACCAAATCAAAGGAAGAGTTTATTCTACACAAGGTGTAAATGTGAAGGTAAGTATTGTGATATTATTATTGACAATGGGAGCACTGATAATCTTGTTTCAGAGGAGATGGTTGACAAGTTGAAGTTGACAAGAAGTAAGCATCCACATCCATATTGGATTGCATGGTTGCAGAAGGACCATAGAGATTTGGTCAATGAGCAGTGTTTAGTGAAGTTCAAGATTGGTGACTACCATGATGAGGTGTTGTGTGACATCATACTGATGGATGCATGTCATATGTTATTGGGGAGGCCATGGTAGTATGATAGGAGTGTTGTCCATGATGGCCGTTCAAACACATACTCCCTAACAAAGGATGGAGTTCATCATAAGTTGAAGCTCTTGAGGAAGGTGGAAGAAAAAGTATGTAGTACTACCATAATTTTCTTGGTAGATGGTAGAAAATTTTTGGAACGTATGAAGCATAAGCGTCATTGCTTTGCATTGATTCCTAAGATTAGTCAAGATAAATGTGAAGATGTACCAGGAGAAGTCTCAAATATGTTGGAAGAATTTCAAGATATTATCTCTGATAATGTACCAGAAGGTTTACCACCGGTGAGGAAGATAAGTCACCAAATGGATTTGATACCAAGAGCTAGTTTGTCGAATAAGGTAGTCTACAGAATGACCCCTGCAGAGAGTGAAGAGCTAAACAAACAAGTTTAGGAGTTGTTGAGGAAGGGATTGATAAGAAAGAGCCTAAGTCCATGTGTGGTACCTGCAGTACTAGCACCAAAGAAAGATGGAGAGTGGAGAATGTGTATAGACTCTCGAGCCATCAATAAGATCACAATCAAGTACAAATTTCTATTGCCCAGAATCAATGATATAATGGACTATTTAAGTGGAGCCAAGTACTTCACAAAGATTGACTTGAAGAGTGGGTATCACCAGATTTGTATCAGAGAAGGAGACGAGTGGAAGACAACCTTCAAGACAAAGGAAGGTTTGTATGAGTGGTTAGTCATGCCATTTGGGCTAACCAATGCACTGAGCACATTCATGTGGCTCATGAACGATGTATTGAAAGAATTTTTGGAAAGTTTTGATATTATTTATTTAGATGATATTTTGATTTTCAGTAAGACTTTTGAGCATCTGATGCATATCAGAAGAGTTTTAGAGAAGTTGAGGGAGGAGAAGTTGTTGATTAATCTAAAGAAATGCAGTTTTGCAAAGAAGGAGTTGGTATACCTTGGATTTGTTGTCTCAGAGGAAGGTCTTAAGATGGACCTAGAGAAGGTGAGGGCTATCATTGAATGACCTATGCTGAGGAGTGCTTCTGAGGTAAGATCTTTTCATGGTTTGGCAAGTTTTTACAGAAAGTCTATCAGTAATTTTAGTAGCATTTGTACACCCCTAACTGAGACAATGAGAGGGGATAGAAAAGAGTTTAGATGGACTAAAGGAGTAGACAAGAGCTTTGATACATTGAAGCAGAAAGTTGTAGAACGACCTATTTTGGCACTTCCAGATTTCAATAAGGTATTTCAGGTAGATTGTGATGCTAGTGGTAGTGGTATATGAGCTATTTTGAGCCAAGAAGGTAAGTCCATTGCCTATTTTAGTGAGAAGATTAATGATGCCAAGAAAAAGTATTTTGTTTATGATCAAGAGTTTTATGTAATAGTTCAGATTTTGAAGAAATGGAGACATTATTTATTGCCAAAGGAGTTTGTTTTATATACTGATCATTAGGCTTTGCAGTATCTTAATAGTCAAGGAAAGTTAAATCAAAGGCACTTAAAATGGGTTGAAGTTTTGCAGAGCTATACTTTTGTTTTGAAGCACAGGAGTGGGAAGTCCAATAGAGTTGCAGACGCCTTGAGCAGAAGGCAAAATTTGTTGACAAAAATGAAGATAGAGGTTGTTGGGTTCGATGAGCTCAAAAGTTTGTATCCAAAAGATCCAGATTTTACAGAGGCTTGGAAAGCTTGTCTAGAACCTGTTATTTTGGACAGGACAAAATGGTTGGATTTCATAATCCAAGATGGCATGTTGTTTAGAGGAAGCCAATTGTGCATTCCAAGGAGTTCCATGAGAGAGAACCTGATTAAGGAGAAGCATAGTGGGGGATTGGTCAGACACTTTGGTCAAGATAAGACCATTGCTATTGTTGGTGAAAATTATTATTGGCCACAGTTGCAACAGGATGTGAGGAAATTTGTGCAGAGTTGCAGAATGTGTCAAATGGCAAAAGGAACAAGTCAGAATATAGAGCTATATCAGCCATTACCTATACCAGAGAATCCATGGGATGATATTAGTATGGAATTTTACTAAGGACACAGAGAGGACATGATTCCATTTTTGTGGTGGTGGACAAATTCTCAAAGATGGTACATTTTATTCTGTGCAAGAAGACTAATGATGTTGTCCATATTGCTGAATTATTTTTCAGAGAGGTGGTGAGATTACATGGTCTACCAAAGAGCATATTTTCAGATTGAGATACCAAGTTTGTTGGTTATTTCTGGAGGACATTATGGAAGAAGTTGAAGATAGATTTGAAGTTCAGTTCTACACACCATCCACAGATTGATGGATAGACCAAAGTGGTGAATAGGAGTTTGGGTAACCTGCTACAATGCTTAGTAGGAGATGAGCCCAAGGGATGGGATTTGATTTTACCACAGGCAGAATTTGCTTACAACAATTTTGTCAAAAGGAGTACTGGTAAATCACCATTCCAGATTGTATATGGGAATAGTCCAAGAAATGCTTTAGAGTTAACGAATCTGGACAAAGGAGAAAAGACAAGTGTCGAGGCTGAAGACTTTGCAGAACACATAAACAATTTGTATGAAGAGGTGAAAAAGCACATTAATAAGATGAATATTCAGTACAAGGCTAAAGTATATTAGAAGAGGAGATATAAGGAATTTCAGGTAGGAGATGAAGTCATGGTTCACTTGAGAAAAGAAAGGTTCCCAATTAGAACATACAATAAGCTAAAAATGAAGAAATTTGGACCATGCAGAATTTTGAAGAAACATGGTTCAAGAAATGCATATGAGGTAGAGTTGCCGAGTGGGATCAATATTTCCCCTGTTTTTAACATTGTTGATTTATCAGAATATCATGAATGTGGAACAGAGGATGGACCAACAGAAGAACAATGGAGTATTCTAGCATCTACTTCAACAGAGGAGATAGAAGAGATCTTGGATAGCCATGTGGGAAGAAGTACTCATAACAACAATACGAAGAATATCTGGTGAAATGGAAGGGAAGGCCTGTTGAAGATTCTTCTTGGTTGTCTAAGGCAGAGGTTGACCATTTAGGTTTTCCTCACACAACACCTAAGATGTGACAGGGTCACTTCTCAAATTACCGTGGGTGTCTGATGCAGGAGCATCCAGTGGTGTAAGGGCAATCTTGCATCACCCAAAAAAAGATGTGTTTTAAAATTGTTCATGTTCTTTCCATTTATTTTCAAAATTTATGGTTTTGGTTCCATAATCACTTGAATAATGATGTAGAACTTTTAGTTTTTCCAAACTACTAAAAATAGCAACCTGCTATTTTTAGAAAGTTTGCATTTGGGCACGAATGAAGTGAAAATTTACAGGAAGCTTCATAACTAAAAAATAAGACCTTTGGCAAAGGAATCATGCAAGGATCATTTGCGAGCTGAAAGATATTAAAGTTTCTATTTCCTAAAACAAATGTCTGATAATTATTCAAACTCAGGTTTGAGGCACTAAATAGTCCCGTACGAGCCCGAAAATGGCTAGAACCAGTAGAGCCGATTCTTAATGCGTAGAGCACTCTGCGATCTTTCCAACACATAAAATGGTTCTTCAATCGGACACCTAGATCAAAATTTATGGCTCTCGAAAGTTGACCTATTTTTGGAGGGAGATGCAAATTTTGAAATTAGGTTGTTGGCCGCCAAAAAGGCTATTAATAACCATTTTTGGGAACCTTGGGTAGTAGTAGAGTTAAGGGGGAAAATGTAGAGTCAAGAATAGGTGGGAAAATAGAAACCCTAGCTAATTTGGGGTTACAGAAGGCTGATGATTCCAGAGTCTTGTGATAGGAAGCTGTAATGTGTTGTAGCATTTGGAGAGTTGATTCCTCTGATTGTATTTGAGCTTCTATAATGTAATAAATTGTCCAAATCAATAAAGAAAGTTCTATTTTCTGTGTGCAATTTCTGTTGTTGGGTGTTTTATGATTTACCCCCTTCATCAGATTTTTACTGAAATCACATATTTTTAGAAAATATAATGATTTAAGACTTGAAAGGTTCCATTTAAAAGATTTTAATTAAAGAGGGTTTGATCAAACCTCCTTAGATTCAAACGCCCTTGGATAGATCTCTGCCAGGTTTAAACCATACCTATAATGGATTCTTCTCTACACCTATCAAAATGTTGATAAAAAACTACTTTTGATTTACCTTTTGGGGGATCAAATGAATTCATTTAAAATTTATGTTTTGTAAGTATGTAGTCCTTATTATAAGCTTCCCAAAAAGTATAATTTTAAATATATTCAATTTGATTATTATATGTATTTTTTATTTCTTGTGAAAGTAGGTTTTTCACCGAACATCAAGTTCTCTGTTCTACACACATGGAAAATTAGTAAATTAGTAAAAAAAAATTGAAAAATATCTATGCCCTAGGTATTGATGTCCTTGTTTCAAAAAAAAAAAGAAAAATTAATTTTTGATACATATAGAAAAAGTTATGTTTTACGGAACATGCCTATGTCTAAATTATAATTGGTTTGACTTCAAAACTTAATTAAAAAAATATTCAACAAAACATTATGAAACCAAATGCATGCCTTGTATATCGGTGTTAGCAATCTAAATTCAAAAGAATCAAAATTTTATCCTATGTAGAAAAAAAAGTTATGTGCTACAGAATACACATCACTTTAAAAAAAAGTTGTTTACTATTAAAAACTAGTTATCAAAGGAGACACAAATTTTTTTACAATTTAACTCTAAATTTAAAAAATATATATATTTAGAATCTACAAACAAAATCTCACAAGTCACTAGTTTGCATCATCTTCAAATTCCTAACAGTTTAACAACTATAGATGTCAAAAAGTGAAGATTTAGTTCAAAATGTTGATTTCAATGTCAAGTTTGGCCAAAAAGTGTAACCCATTATTGTGGGATGAATCCACCCCTAGGTGGCCTTGACTGGTGAAAGGGGCGACCCATGGGCAACCCTGTCGTGTTTTCCAGCCGCGAGTTCACTTGAGTTTCTAGCTCAAAATAGCTTCATTTTTGCCCATTTTTCTTTTTGTTTGCATGTAATTTCATGCCAAAGATAGAGCTAACTATTTCATGCACCCACACATGCATATTTAGCTCTTTTTCATCCTTAGTTATCAATTCATGCATTCTTATACATTCCTCTTTCTTCACTTTTTCTTGAGTGATAAGTTATAATTAGATAGATCACTTCAATTTTATCCTAAATCACTCTTATGTCTTCTAAGTTAACTCTCCAATCAAATTGAATTAACTCTTCTTCTTCACCTCTCATCCCTTCTTCTAACCTATAAATACCCCCTCCCTCAAGCACAAAGGGAGGCAATTTCATTTGTGCACACAGTTCTTGCAGGTTATTGCTCTCCAAATCAAGCATTCTCATGCTTATACAGGACATTAGAGCCTTTTGCTTTAATTTGTCATTTCATTTAACAATTTCTAAAAGCTCATTTTGCATCCATACACTGCTCACATCACAAACCACAGTGCTCATCAAGCTCTCATCGATCTCGTTTCAAAGCTTCAAAGCTTCTTTTGCTTCTATTTTCTTATTATTACCAAGAGGATCACCCTACTTCTACAAGAGGATTAGAGGTTGCTAATACAAGGATATTTGAGGGTATTGGAGGCTCATGTGTCTCCAGGTTTCTTCATGCTTTTTTTTCATTTCATAGTAATTAGACAATCAAAACTTTGCTCTTGGGATAAGTAAATACATGTTGCTTTTTCCTTGATAGGCTAAGTAGATTTGTATTGTTAAATTAGTTTCCCTTTCCAGAGTTCATAGTTTAAAAGCAATTTTTTGTTTCTTTGTTTATATTGTTCCACCTATTTAGAAAACACCAAAAACATAGATTACATTGCATTAGATAATCTCATACTAGTTTGCATTCATTTTCTAATTCCTAGGTTAAGAAAAAACACTTTGATTTCCAAAAACATAAAAAACACAAAAAAACATTTTACACTCATATAGGCTTGCATGCATATAAAAACATAAAGAATAAAAACATTAGTAGTGTAGAAGATTTACAAACCCTTGGTCCCAACATAGGGTCAAGTTTAGTCAACGTTAAGGTGAAAAGTCTTGGTTTCATCACAAGGTTAAACAATGTCAAACTTTAGGTCACACAAACCCTAAGTCAAAACCCTAGGTCAGGTCAAGGTTAGCTTAAACCATCTCTCTTGTTTAGGCTCATGAATGTGCCTTGGACTTAGAGGTGAGTGGGTGAAGCCAATCTTTGGTGAGATAGAAGAGATCCACCCTAGACAACAACAACAGGAAAGATTCATAGAACTTCATCTACAAGCAATCATCCAACAACACAATCGACAATGCCAACCTGAACAAAGCATCAACGAGAATAACAATCAACCCACACAATGTTGGAACATCAGAAACCCAAATAGGAGAATGGTGACTAGTGACCCTTCGAGTCATAGTTATCTTTACAACTACAGTCACAGAACACTACATTCAAAAGAACACACAACACATGCCCCATAACTAGCTAACCCCTCTCTATGAAATCTAGCTCTCCAACGAGCCAGACCACTCTCGTGTCTTACCTCCTCTTGATTGGCTACTTCTATGAGAGTGAAAGTGATGTGGAGGTTCAACCCGTGGCAAGGAGAGAGGGTCCGTGTGCGCACCAAAGCTGACTTGACCGCCCTAGGCCACTGAGTCATGATTTTGAGCGTACATATTTTGGTGAACTTGACATGAAGAGCAAAATTTTTTGCTTATGCTTATTGCATTCTAAATGCTCAGATTCCATTCAAATATCAAACATTTGGCACTTCAAATTCAAAGGTTTCAAACATTATGACTTTCTTCTTTGTAACTGCCTTCATCGCTTCCACTTGTGTTGTCTTCACCTTCCCTCATTTCATTTATTCTGTGGTGTCTATGGCACCCCCAAATATGATAGAACTTGACTTAAACTTAGGGAATGTTCCCTGCATGGAACAAGAAACTCCTTCTTTTGATAGGTATGTGCCACCTAACCCAAATGCACCAATCTCAAACTATTATGACTACAAAGACTCTGACTATGAACAAGATTGAAGAGAACCCAACCATTCTTTATCTTTTAATAATCCTACATGGGAGCATAACCCTGCCATACCAAACACACATCACAAAGCGAGAAGAATATAGATGAGATCAGAAATCCACCGCCCTGATCAACCATCCACAAGCACCTCAAGTACTCATCTTGATGATGAGGTAAGAAGGTTGGAACAAAACTTATAAGAAGCTAGAGATGCTCAAGAAGCCATAAGAGTTGTTCTATGAGAAGAGCAACGAGAAAATGTTGGGTGAGAAGAATCACATAGTCATGACAACACTCATAGGTTAAGCCCTAGAAATGAGGAAATGCCTAGAGGTCCCACTCCTGCAAACCTAATTGCGATGTTAGTGCAAGGAATTAGAACTCTGGAGAAGAACAACCTGCTCCAGAAAGAAGACAAAAATCATATGAAAATATTAGAATTGAACAGGACTAGGGGGCATCCTAGAACCCCCTTACCTCAACTACTACTCTAGAAATGGGAGTAATGACACATTTGCGAATGGGAACCCTCTTGTTCAAAATAATCAAGCAATGCTAGGAAGCCAAGCCAAGCCAATCAATGGCATTGGGTTACCAAAAACCTCCTATGGGATTAATGCTATCAACTCCTCAATCGCAGAGTGCCTTCTTAAGCACATACTTCGAATACTTAAAAGAGCCACTTGACCTAATCATAAGAAACATTTTGTTACCTTGACCATTACTTGATCTCCCAAAGTTCAAAGGAGAGGGTGATCCCAATTCACACATTAAAGCTCACACAACTGCGATAAGAGAACTCTTCCCTTGGGATGGGGTTGTTGCCAAAATCTTCCCAAAGCCATTAGAAGGAATAGCTCTAATTGGTATTATGACCTACCTGAGGCCTCAATACATTTATTCAAAAAACTAATCAAGGAGTTTATCATGGCTTTCAACATGAACAAACTCGTGAAAATAGGGATCATATAATTATTAACCATGAAACATGAACCGAACGAATCCGTAGCCCACTTTGTCACGCGATAGAGACAAGTTCTCTATTCTTTGACAAGTGCTCCAAACATGGACCATCGTGAATTATGCAATATTTTCTTACATGTATTAAAAAAGGATATGAGAGAATACATTCAAAAGTTACCTTATAAGTCCTACGAAGAAGCCCTAGAAAGCGATTTATGGATTGACCAAGAAGGCATTGATAGTGGCTGAAGAACTTATGACACTAATGGAAAACTTAAAGTCTCGAAAGGAGATGAACAAAATGCCTCAAATTTCTCCACAGACAAAGATATCAACATTGTAAAGAGTACTCCCATTAACAATAAATGGTGTCAAAAAGGAAATCAAGGACTAGGTTGTTTCTCCTATGATCTCGAGACATATTGTTGGTTCCATGGAACAAAAGGACATGACACGAAAACCTACTACGAGTACAAAAAAGATATCTCAAAGCTTACCCTAGAACAACAACGAAATTTCCTCACTCTCCTACAATCTCAAAGAAAGGAGAAGGAACCTTAGAATAGGAAAGGAAACATTGATCAAAGAAACTCCAATCATGTGGAACTAAACTAGGAAGTGTTTGTGATCCAAGAAGAGGAACAAGTGGACCAAATGGAAAATGTCTTGTCACAAGTAATAAACCTATTGAGGGCCTCCCCTTCACATTGAAAAACATTCTTGAAAGTAATAGAAGTGGTATGCTCAACACAAGAGGAACCAACCCCTCTCACATTCGACATTACAAGACTGCCAAAGGAAGTAGGGACCAAGAATAAGGATTCACTATTATACATATAAGCTCAAGTTGAGGAGGTCATCATAACAAGAATGGTAGTAGATGAAGGATCAATAGTTAACCTCTTTCCAATTTCCTTCCTGCAAAGGATGGGATACAATAAAACTAGCATAAAACAACAAGTTGCCACTATAAGAATATATGACAGTCATGACATTCAAACAATAGGGAAGATCAGTCTACTGCTCACTCTGATGTCTAAAATAATTCTCACAAACTTCTATGCTATCAACAAAGAGACCAATTACAATATGATCCTCGGAAGATCTTGGATTCACATAATGAAGGTTGTGGCCTCTACATTATTTCAAGAAGTTCATTTCCATCACTCAGGAAAAATCCACATCGTCAAGGTAGATCATGATCCTTTTAGTGTTTACAGGAAGCAACATGAAGAAAAGGATAAAAAGTTAAATGCACAAGAGAAAACAAAGGAAGAAACTTAGAATCTTCAGCCAAACACAAGTACTCTGAATATATCATATCAAAACATGGACAACCTTAGAGAATTTCCCTTTGATCCCCACACCACCAAGTCTCATGCTCTGTTTGGTTTAGCTACCATCCCTTGCATGGACGAATATGACATCAAGAATCTCTCAATTGGATCAATAGAAATCATTGAAGAAGGGGAAGAAAAAGAGGAAAAGTAAAAATCAACTTATGAATTTGGTGAAACATCCCAATCACAAAACATTCAAGACTTATGGACTCTCCATTTTGATAGAGCTTGTTATAAAATAGGGTTAGGAATGGGAATAATCCTCACTTCCCCCCAAGGGAAAGTTTTTTGTTTCACATTTAGGTTAGACTTTTTCTACACAAATAACATTGCTGAGTATGAGGCTCTATCCCTAGGAGTCATGTTAGCCATGAGGATGGGAATCAAGAAGGTCTCCACTTTTGGAGACTCCCAGCTAGTGATCAACCAAGTTACGGAAAATTATGAAACAAAATCAGAATGACTACAGCCATACAAAGAAACTGTTAGCACTCATTTTGACCTAGGGTTGATTTTCATGATCAGGGGGTTTCTTCATTTGAACCCTTTATCTTCTTGCCCATTGTTCTAAGTGTTGGACCTCCTCAGTATTTTTTAGCTGCAGCATCATATTTTCTTTGATGGTGGTCAGCATCATCATGTTCTCCGTCGACCGGTTTCTCATCGTCATCATCATATTTCAATATCGGGTGATGTTTGGTTATTATCCTGATCCTGCTGATGAGCTACAGTGCGCCCTGATTTGCTTGCGGGGGTGATTTCTCAAGTATCCGGTGATCTTCCAATTATCACCTTGCCCAAACATGATGATGATGTTGCCCCGATATTCTGAAGGGGTTATTCTTTGAGTTGTTCGACCTGACTTGTTCTTTCTTAAGGGTCGTCATCATCATCATCATATTTCTAGTTATCACCGTGTTGCTCGCGGGGGTCATCATATTTTTTGCCTTCATGATATTTCGCCGGGGTGATATTTTTATCATCGGGTGATCTTGGTTATGATCATCCTGATGATGTTGTTGAAGAGTTCTAAGTGTGACCCGATATTCACTGGGGTCATCATATTTTGAACGTCAGGATGATCTTAGTCAATATCATCCTGATGATGATGTATCACTTCTTGTTCGTTGTTTTTTCATCCTGATGATGCTGACGTCATTCGTATGTCAGGGTGATATCTTTTTCTCTGCCTATCTGCATCATGATATTTCCGAAGGAGGGGGTGATATTTTCATATCACCCGGGTGTATGTTTGTTCCAGCGTCATGATGATGCTGATATCAGGGAGATATCCGCCTGCCGGCTTCGTGCATTATCTAGTGGGGGTGATCTTTTCAAGCATCATCATATTCATCTATCGCCCCGATCTTATAGTGGAGCTACAGTGCAACCTGATATTTGTGCATCAGGATGATATTTCCAAATATCCGGTTGTCTTCCGAATATCATCCTGATGTTGATATGATGATGACATCATCAAGGTCCGGGGGGGTCATATTTCTAACACAGATCATCTTGTGGAGATCTCCCGATATTTGCAAATATGATGATGACGTCATCCGGATATGAGGAGGTGCGCAGTAGGCAGATATGATGATGACGTCATCAGGATGTTCATCGGCCAGACTTTTGGTATAAGCTCAGCAGGAGGATGTTCCTCCGATGGATCAGGTCATGCCGATGAAGGCAATTATCATGCAGATTGTATTGCGATATGATGCTGACGTCAGGGTGATATTTTAAGCAACAGGATATCATGCTGCTGGAGGATGATGATGATGAAGTCTTATACTAGTGTCGTCAGGAGCAAAAGCACCGACATCATATATGCTCATGACCTAGTATATAAAGTGTTAATGAGGTTGCTGCGGGGTGCATGTGGGATAATTGATATCCTGCATGTTCGAAATATCATGATGATGAATCTCGGCGGGAAATGGTTGCGATCGACTGTTAGATGTTTTTCCCAAGGCCGCGGGTTGGTGCGCCATTAATGGCGAAGGTTGCAGAGGTATGGGCGGATCTGGTACCCGATTGAAGGTGTACATCAGTGGCGCAGGGCTCGAGATATCTTCCTGTCTCCTCCCCTACCTGCTGCATTCATGTTTGGGTGCCAATCTGGTAATGTGTTTGAGCGCCATTTTTATGATACTGTGTATCTGGCGGGATTTTTGGTCAACCTGGTAGTTAATGCTGAATATACCCTCCTACTATATAATGCAGACGGTGTTATTCATTCAAGGTTGTTGAAAGTTGTGGATTTTTGGCTCTGTAATCCATAACCAGCTGATCTGGTTGCTCTGTACAGTCTAACTTGTGAGTTTATGTATCTCCTGTTGTGCGATTTGGCATGAATCCACTGATTTCATGGTTGATCTTATATGAGTAATGCTATCTTAGCATGTGTTGTGTTAATTCTGTCTCCAGTATTGCATGTATTCTTCTTCTGAATCTGGATATTTGGGTAATGTTTAGATTCTAGAGCATAGAATTCCTATGTTGAATGTCTGATCTTTTAACTTCTGCTCAAGGGGTAGATTAAACTGTTTTCAGGTTGAACATTGGGAAGGGTATACTGCAGTAGGGATGCCATAAGTAGAGATAACTTAACACTTTTCATTGGGAGATATCTGTAAGGCAGATATCATGTGTATCCCCCTGAAATCCAGTTTTAGCTATTCATGCTGATCATTCACAGGTACATCTACCGACTCCAAGCCCTGGATAGGCACCAATCATGCTGTGTTCTTGTGTTATACACCATGTCCAGCTTTGCATCCAAAATTCAAACTAAAACATTTCATACTTCCACCTGTTAGTTGTAGGAGTAGGATTAGGAACCCCCTGCATGCTCTCATACCCAACCAGACATCATGTCCAAGAATGTTGCCAGCCTTGTGATCTATCATGCAGATCTTGGTCCATACATGAGAGTATTTTGCCTGTTGTTGTCAAGTTAGATCCTTCTATCTTTGAGCTAGTCAAGGTTACATCTTGAGTTATAGGGATACCCCCCTTGGTGCGGCAGAACCAGAAGTGAAGGGGAGGCAGCTCACGCAACCTCCTGTATTTAGTTGGCTGAATCTACCTGTGCATTAGAAGTGGCAAACCCTAATGCTGATTCAGAAGAAAAACCAACAGAAACTATCATAAAATTGGTTCAATTCTTTGACTTCTTTTCCATAAGAGCCATACCTAGAGAAGAGAACCAAGTAGTAGACTTGATGGCCATGTCAACTGCCCTATTTTCACCTCATGCTCAACTCCAAAATTTAGAGTTCATTATGTCAGTTCGTAGAGAACCACTATTGGAAAGTGAAGAGTTACCAAGCATTTTAAACTACGTTGCAAATCAAATGGAAAAACCAACTCAAGACTATACTGAGAATGATGAAGCCATCTTAGAGTATCTACATGCTTATGATGGGCTTCCAAGAGTGTACCACAAGAAAGGATACATGCTCCTTCCTCATCCCGATGACTACTTTGGAAGCAAAAAATAAATCCTCTAGATTGAAGCAAATTTAGATTTATTTCCTGCACCTGAGAAATTTGAAGAGGGGCATTCATCGCTAACCAGAGATACTATTGATGTTAATGTAGAGACCCCTGAGAAACTAAGAATGTTGAAGTTAGGAGGAGAGTTAAAAGAGGAGGAATTGGAAGAATACACTGAGTTCATTATCGACTATTCTGATGTCTTTGCCTGGACATATTAGTCATGCCTAGGCTAGACCCAAAAATCATGGTACACTATTTAGTAACAAAGTTGGATGCAAAACCCATAAAGCAAAAATTGAGACCCATAAAGCCTTAAGTACTAGAAATGGTAAAAGAAGAATTAAAGAAGTTGTTGAATATAGCCTTTATTAGACTAGTAGAATATTCGAGTTGGGTGTCAAACATCGTCCCAGTTTTAAAGAAGAATGGGAAAATTTGGATATGCCTTAATTTTAGGAATATCAATCAAGCTTGTCCAAAAGATGACTTTCCCTTACCATCCATTGATCAAATTGTTGATTCAACCATAGGGTATGAAGTGCTCTCCCTTATGGATGGGTTCTTGGGATACAACCAAATCAAAATCTCAAAGGTAGACCAAAACAAAACGACATTCATAACCCCTTGGGGAAACATCTATTACATTGTCATGCCATTCAGATTGAAAAATGTAGGGGCTACCTATTAAAGGGCAATGACACACATCTTCCATGACTACATTTACAAAATAGTGGAAACATATTTCAATATTCTTTTGGCTAAATCCAAGCAAAGATCAAAACATGTGGAAGATCTTCGCAAGATCTTCATCCCTCCTATGTTTAGCTCCTGGGTCCTTTAGAAAGAATTTTAATCATCTTACATATTCATGTTAACTCCCGATGAGAAAACCCCAAAGTTTTATGACAAATAGGACCTAGGGGGTGCTATTAAGATGAGTCCTTCAGGACTTAAATAGGGAGGAAGGACTTGGGATCCCGTGCCCTAGTTCTATCCTATTTTAGGCAAGACCTATATTCAAGTGTTAGTTATGTGACCGTTAATTAGGTCCTATGCCGACACCTTAAGTTTGAATTACAAAATTCTTAGCGGGAATGTGTTTAGTTGCATATATAAGCATGTTTAGGGATTCATTTGTAAACTAGAAGATGATTATGAACTTTTGGCATACTTGTGATTTTAGAGCATTCAAGATATTCATTGTTGCAAAGTAGACTTGTCTTGTTATTGTGTTTGTTATAAAGATTTGGCTTCATCTTCTCATGATGTGAAATATTTTCATCTATATGCGAGCTACACCTCTAAGGTGATATTTATTTGTCCTTTCAATCATTTATCAATTGGTTTTTGCCTCTATCTCATAGGGATATGCACTCTTTATCTGACAACAATGTTTGAAAGAATTGAATGTCTCTTCAGGGCTTGACCAAGGCAAGCCTCTAAACACCACAACCCCAACCCCCTTTTTTCTATGATTGTAGGTTACAGGTTGCAGAAGCAAAAGGAGTGGAGTTGCAGGAAAGCATAACAGAATCTCATAATTACAGATCAAAGCAGAAAAGTAAGACTTGGAATTGGGCGCCTGCTCATTTGTCCTCCGAATCCTGAAACACAAAAGTCCCTAGAACAGAAGAAATAAGTTGCAGACAATCTTTAGAGATCCCAATAGAAACTAGTACCTTGGACTAAATCACTCACTCATTAGTCCCTAACTTTTTTGGATATAGAATCTCTAAATCTAGTATGTATCTAATTGTCATTTGATATCTCTGTGTGCGAGCATTTGTCGTAATTCATCTGTTTGTTTATGATTTTATGAATTAGGGTTTTAAGCATAATTGGACTTCATTTAATCAATTAATTGGCAAATTCCAAGTTTCCTCTTCATTCTAAGGGACACTAAATTTGTAGTAGAGCCCTCTTGCAAGAGATTGTGGCTTCACTCAATTTATGTCCTTGCATGTAAGGTGTGAAAGGAAGATTTAACCTTGAAATTAGAACCCCTCTTTTTCCACTAAACATTTTGGTGAACCCATGTTTATTTGAATTTTTCACCTTATTGAGTGTTGTACTTTAGATTTACATTCATTATAACTGTTGTCGATGAGGATTGCACCCTTATGCAAAGCTGTGACACTCTGCAATCCTTCGAAACATGGGGACAAACTCAGGCTATGGGTGACCTATAATGAGTTTGAATCTCCAAATTATGGGTTGGTTCCCTTAAAATATTCTATTTGAATCTATGATTTTCTGCTTTGGAAAAGGGGAAGAAGGAAACTATAAGGAAATAAAACTATAAAATTTGGTGATGCACCCAATAAGGATTAAAAAAAATGCAAATCTAGCTCACAATAGATTTCAGAAATCTGACTCACACAATCCAATCTTGGCATTAATATCACAAAAATGTTTCTAAGGAAGGCTGGAAAAACTATTCTTTATGAAGGAAAAGATTCTTCACAACATGAAAGAAAGTATTTCAGTAACACAACCTAAGACCTATGGTTTCAATATGCTTAACACTTACAACTAAGAATGAGACAATAATTTTAAAAGGTTTTGATATTAAAACACATTTAAAATTTCATCAAACCATTCCATACAAGTAGCATCAATGGAAAGGAAAACACTTGATTTCAATGAAAAATAAAGGAAAATATTACATGAAGAACAAAGAAATTGAACCTGTAATTTGCTGTAATCTCTATAAAATCTGTAATCAATGAGTTACAAAACCTCCTTCTCTCTCAAAGTGTAAAAGAGAAAAAAGACAAGAACTCAAAAATGAGTTAGAAAACCTCTTGTCTTTCAATGTGTAAAAGAGAAAAGAATGCAAGAACTAACAAAACCTAAGTTTTCCTTTACAATATATAGCTTGCTCTTTCCAAGAGGCATGAAAAATAGAACTATAGCTAACTGCCTCTCTAAAAATAATCTCTCATAAGTGATCCATGAGAAAACCAAGAAAGCCCTAAAATAAGGGTCCAAACTACCACAAATTGAGCAAAAATAGCTCCAAGTTGACCCTCTCCATGTGTTTGACAAAGAAATTGACCAAAACTCTCCAATTTGTCCTCCAAATCATGCAAAAGTCTCCAAATAGCCTTAGTTAACTCAACTCATCTATTTTGCATGATTTTGCATTGCAAAATAGATGTAGGCAAAGAATAAAATAATTAGGTGCTAATTACTTTAGTATTAGTTACACTTTGTATCAACTCTACAATTTTACAACTTGTGACAAAATAATAAAGTAATTTATAAATTATTACTTTATTATTTGTTTACATTGATAATAAGTTGTAAAATCATGCAAAATAGATGAAAAGAAAACAAACACCTTATCTCTCCATTACATTTGCATAATCATGCATCTATATGCATTTAAGGAAAAAAATATCCCCTTGTAGCTCCATGCAATGCTTCACACTTCATGCATACACACACAATATTTTTGCAAATTAATGTCATCCTTATGTCTCCCTATGCATACATATCTTCATACATAAAACAATATACATCAATATCCTTATGACTCCCTTTTATGCCTTAGTGCATACATATATCTTTATATTTTGAAGTCACCTTATACCTCCATGTGCAATTTGCATGAACATGTACTACATATGCATACTCCTTATATCTCCATTACAAAATAAATGCCATCCTTATGTCTCCCTTTACATAATATGCATCACACACCATGCATTCATTGAGTACATTATACATTATGCCCTTTTATTATGTGAAACTCCTTATTCCTCTATGCAAAAAGCCAACATATCAAGAAACCCTTATAGCTCCATGCATCAAACATTACATTATTACATATGCTCACCTTAGAATTGCCCTTTGTTGTCTTCTCACCCTCATGCAGCTTAAGGCATTAAGCCTTGTCTTCACATCATTGTTTAGGTTTTAACTTTTGCAAAAATAAAAGAAAGGATAAAATTGACCCTCACGAGCCCCTTGTGGCATTAAGACTTGAAAGTCTTGGCCACGGTGGGAAAAAGGATAACAATGATTTAATTTTTAAGTCACAAAAAATGACAAAAAACACTCGAACACTCTAGCAAAAGAAGCCATCAAACCCTAAACAACATCATTTGTCTTTATCTTTCCTTTGGCTTTGCAGAGCCCGCCGCCATGCTTGGTGAGGGTTTGGAAGATATCTTTGGCCTCTTAGCCATTTTGATATCCATTCTTGAGTCTTTGCTTGGTATTTTTGGTATAGGGTGAAGGTGAGTATGATTTTGAGTTTTTATCTACATCTTTTTGTTCTTTTGCTACTCCATTTGATATCTTCGGGCCACAATTCTTGGTTGTGTGTCACTGTGTTCTTGGCCTTGATATTTACACCTTTCTCTACTATCTTTTTGTCTCCTCTCTGGTATATGAGCATTATCTTGCCATTCTTGAAAAAGAACGACAGAAAGCTACAGTTTCTTTGATGGCCATGAGAGGTAAGCTCACTAGTTATTCCTGCAAATTTATTTTCTGGTTCAGTTCGACTAAAAAATCAAGAACATTTTGCTTCACTTTTTGTTTTGATATATATATATATATAAAGGCCTTGACAGCCACAACCTGTATACTCTTCATCTGGGTTTTTATCTGCAATAACTTCTTGTCTTTGCTATTCTAAAAAGTATGAAGAAAACCCTAGGGTTTCAAACATTGTTTTACTATCCTCTTATCTTTGATGAATACTACCATGTATTTCTTTTGGGTATTTAGCAACAACAAGGTGTATTTGTGTGTTTCTATTTCTTTCAACTGGGTTTTGCAATAAAGATTGATATTGCATTGTATGAAGAAATCCTGAGGTCTGTCTGAGTCTCTTTGTCATGTCCCTATAATGATTTATAATTGAATCATTTATTTAAATAATAAGTTAGCCTTATATAAGCTAAATATATAATATATTTGTTTAAAATATATTATTAATATGTATTAGTTAATAAATAATATTATTAATTCAATATAATTTAAATATTATAAAATATATGAAATATATATATTTAATTAACTAGATATATTATAAATATAAATATTTTAATATAATATTTATGTGAATAATTAATAAGATATATTATTATATAGAAAAATAAATATTATGAAGAGTCTTACCCATTAAAGTTAGAAAGTAAAGTAAAATGGAAAGTAAAGTAATTTGGAATAAGGCAAAGTGGTTAAACAAAAGGTCAAATTCAAAATAAAATCATATAAAGATAAAAGTCTAATACGACAAAAATATTATTTATACTTAATAACAAATGTATTTATTTATACTATATATATTATATAAATAATGTATTTTAAAAAGATTAAGGGGAGGCCGAAGGAGGATATTTATAAGTGCAGCGATTAAGTTGGTTGACACTAGCGATCACATAAATAAATAATATATTATAAATATATCTAATAATATAAATACAAATATTATTAATATTATCTTATATTGTAATATAAATATAAATAATATAATATAAATCATATATCATTTATTATGATATAAATGATATAATATAAATAATATAAAATAAATAATATATCATTTATTATAATGATATAATATAAATACAAATAATATAAATAAAATCTTTTAACCTATCCTCTTATGATAAGGGAGTTACGTATGGTTAGAACTAGTTTTACCACGAAAGGGAATTAATATAAAGTAATAAAAATTATAAGAGGGTACATATGTCTTTTACCACCAAGCATAATAAGAGACGTGCCTCTTTGAACATATCCCTTGAAAGGGAAATAAATAAAGGTTGTGAGATAGAAGTAAAAGATCATCGGGAGAAAATATAAAAAAGAGTATATATTTCTAAGTCATAAGTAGGAAAAATATCATAAATTAATATATAGAGATATGTATATTAAAAGGGGTGTGAAAATATATATTATAAAATATATAAACGGCAACAACAATACAATAAAAATTATATTACGGCAGCATAGGTAAGGAATCCCAGGTAAAGCTACAACAGGTAAGTAAGTATTTATATTTATTTATTCAATTTATGATTTGTAAGAATTTATATTTACTTGTTCAATTTATAACTTGTAAGCTATAAATGATAAGGTTATTAAGTAGGAACTGATATAATACCACAGGTATGACAGTACATTGTTTCCCTTACTTGTATTAATGTTCAGTATAACACTGCATTTATTTACAGCCAGTTCTGAGCAATATAATTCATGGATAGTCATATGTAATATTCACTAAATGTGTAATCTATATACCATTCATTAACCACATATGGGATCAATGAAGGGTGACATGTCTAGTATATCATTCATAGTCGATGTATTGGTCTTAGCTACCTAGAGTACCAAGAATCCTCACGGATGCCTTAGCCTCAAGAATACACCAAGTAGTTCTTGAATAAGGATGGGAGACAAACATAGCCTACAATGAACAACAGCATGCTACACCCTATCTACCCATATGGTGTTAAGGAATAGTATATAAGTTATAGAGAAGAAGTATATGCTGATAAGGTCATAAAGAATAGCATGTGAAATATGAAAGAT
This sequence comes from Cunninghamia lanceolata, assembly GCA_027924645.1. NCBI lineage: Eukaryota > Viridiplantae > Streptophyta > Pinopsida > Cupressales > Cupressaceae > Cunninghamia > Cunninghamia lanceolata. The sequence goes on from BSBN01000320.1 coordinate 12,327,192, forward strand.
AGATAAGGGCAATAGTGTTAATCCACTCACCACTATGAGGAGTAAGGAAGATTAGGGGTGGGCAATCAACCAAGGATAGGTACGGGTTCATTGGTCTAGAGCACCCCTTCGAGCCCTTGTCTCAAGATGGTACCTTAGGGAGCAAGAGGTAGTCTTTTGACTTGAGTGGTCTAGAGAACCCCAAGTCAAAGGAAGGTCCTAGAGTGGCCTGGGTCTAGAGCACCCCTCGAAGGAAGAATGACCTATACCATTGGCATTGCACTCTAATGGATTCACTCTCATAAGATGGAAGATCTGATTAACAATAGGCCCAAGTATATCTCTTCCATGGTAACATGAGACTTACATAATAGATCTATGATAATAAGAGAGCATATAGTTTATGTTTTATTGACATAGAAAAGAGGAATTGAATACTAATGTACTCTTTTACAAGTTGAAATTATTTGCAAGGTAGCGGAAATTTTGGCTTGCTAGAAGGGGACATTACACTCTTGAAGCCATTCTTTTCCTTCTTGATATTGTAGTATATGACAAACATATAAGACAAAAACACAAACTCTTCTGTATGCATGAACATTGAACAATCTTTTTGTAGACATAAAAATTGCATGGCTTACTGTATTTCTTCCAAAAATATATGGCTATAACCATAAAGAAAGGAATGATTATACTGGCCCAGCTAGGGTTTATATTAGTTATATCTCTTTTACCCACTGTCAAATGTTGACATTCTTGACATATATGCTCCCTTTTTATCCTTTTACATCATAAAGCTAGACTATTGTTCCATTTAGTAATGATACACCATTACATATGCTCTTATGCTTGTATAATGAGGGAATGATGAGCTTCTTCTCTCTGTCACGTATCAATGAACATGTCATTATTATATGCATTGAAACTTGAAGGCATCTTGCATATTGATCTTGTGCATGTAACACATTAAGGTTAATGGAAAATATGAGACATATTGTCTATTCTAGCTGGTGTTTCTGTATCTCATTACTCATGTGCTCTTCACCTCTATATCAGTCAGAAACCATAATGCATGAACAATGAATACTTAACTTGTATCAGTTAGAAGTATTACTTGTAACATGTATCTCTTTCTTATCTTTATCATGGTACTGTAGCTTGTCATTTGATCTTTTTTTTCTATCACCTATAAGATGCTTTTATCATTTGCCATGGATAGTTATACACTTGTACTTGATATAATCTAAACCTATAGCAGGGTAAGTGCAAGAAGATGGGGGGCCAAAAAGGGGTCTTAAGTGGCCACTTTTTTTCTGAAATTAGGAAATACTGGCCTTGGATGAGAAATTGAGCATAGTTACACTCAAAATTTGGAGATGTAACCAAAACAATGTTCATAGTGCTCCGAGTCTACTTTCTAAACTACTATTTTGTTTTGAAAATGGCATAGATTAAGGGGTTCAAAAGAGGGAGCCACAGAAATTGGTGTTGTTTCTGTCAAAAAAATATAACATAGCATGTTTTGTGGCTCCCTCAAAAGGTCAACTTTTTTTTGGTATTTTTAAAATTGCTTCAGTCAGAAATTAGCTAATAGCATGTAGTTTATGACCGATTTTTCTAATAATTTTTTGATGAATATTTGATTTTTTACTAATTTTTAAAGTGGACACATCCTAAAAAATAGAATTTTGGCCGTGCTACCCCTATAAATTTTGAAAACTAATTGAAAATCATTTTTTTATTTTTTTAATATTTGTAGAATGGAGTCTAGTTTCTAAATATGTAATTTTTTTGAAATTTGAATGAATAGTTATTTTACAATGAAAAAAAGACCAAAGAGTGATTTTTGCCTAAAAACAGACACACAAACAAAAGAAATTAAAGATGAAAGGCTTAACATTGTTAAAATGTGAAAAAAATCACATCGTCAAATAGCTAAGAGAAAGCCTAACATTACCCATGTGTTCAATTTGTTCAACCTTGAAACACCTGCAAATCTGAGGGTTAGCATGAACGAAATTATGTGAAATTTTGAAGAATATAGAAAAACACGTCTGTGACTGTTCATAAGGCACTCCAAGCCTTTGGATTGGAAATCCAAAGCAAATCCCAAGCCCAAGGCTTGGGATTCCCAAAGCAAGAAATAACGCGAGCGCGTTATAATGCGCTCGTGTTATGTTTTGCCTTGCATTTTTCTTTCCCGCAAGTCTGTCTTTTGCCATGTTTGACATAACGCGAGCGCGTTATAACGTGCTCGCGTTATGTCCCACTCAAATTTTTTTACGTTCAAGGCTATTAATCATGAGGGTTAAGGCATAAGGGATAGAGTTGGAGGGTTTACGGATAAGGGATTAGCGTTTAAGGTATAGTATCGAGCTCATTGAGGGTCTAGGAATAGGGATAGTGTTTAAGGTTTAGGGATGAGGGATGAAAGATTATGGTTGAGGGTCGAGGGATCAAAGTTAAGGGTTGAGGGATTAGGGTTTGACATTAAGGGTTGAGGGTTGAGGTTCAAGGGTCAAGGGTTTAGGGATAGGGTTTAGGGTCGAGGGATTAGGGTTAAAGTAGAGTGTGGAGGGTGTAAGGATTAGGGATAGGGTTGGAGGGTTTAGGGATAAGGGATTAGGGTTTAAGGTATAGTATCAAGTCTGTTGAGAGTTTAGGAATAGGGATAGCATTTAGGGATTAGGGATGAGGGATTATAGTTGAGGGATGATGGATTAGGGTTGAGGGTTGAGGGATTAGGGTTTAGGGATAAGGTTTAGGGTTGAGGGTTGAGGGATTAGGGTTTAAGGTATAGTGTTGAGGGTTGAGGGTTGAGGGTTTAGGATTAGGGTTTAGGGTTGACGGATTAGCATTTAATGTCGAGGTTAGGGTTAGAGTGTCGAGGGTAGAGGGATTAGGGATAGGGTTTAGGGTTGAAGGTTTATGGATTGAGGGTTTAAGGCTTAAGATATAGTGTCAAGTGTTGAGGGTGTAGGGATAGGGTTTAAGTTTTAAGGGTTAAGGGTTGAGGGATATGGATTAGGGTTTAAGGTATAGTGTTGAGGGTCGAGGGATCAGAGTTAAGGGTTGAGGGATTAGGGTTTGACGTTGAGGGTTGAGGGTTGAGGTTCGAGGGTCAAGGGTTTAGGGATAGGGTTGAGGGTCGAGGAATTAGGGTTAAAGTAGAGTGTGGAGGGTATAAGGATTAGGGATAGGGTTGGAGGGTTTAGGGATAAGGGATTAGGGTTTAAGGTATAGTATCAATTCTGTTGAGGGTGTAGGAATAGGGATAGCATTTAGGGTTTAGGGATGAAGGATTAGAGTTGGGGGATGACAGATTAGGGTTGAGGGTTGAGGGATTAGGGTTTAGGGATAAGATTTAGGGTTGAGGGCTGAGGGATTAGGGTTTAAGGTATAGTGTTGAGGGTTTAGGGATAGGGTTTAGGGTTGAGGGATTAGGATTTGACGTTGAGGGTTGAGGGTTTAGGGTTTAGGGTTAGGGTTGAGAGATGAGGGATCAAAGTTAAGGGTTGAGGGAATAGGGTTTGACGTCGAGGGTTGAGAGTTGAGGTTCGAGGGTCAAGGGTTTAGGGATAGGGTTGAGGTTGAAGGGATTAGGGTTAAAGTAGAGTGTGGAGGGTGTAAGGATTAGGGATAGGGTTGGAGGGTTTAGGGATAAGGGATTAGAGTTTAAGGTATAGTATTAAGTCTGTTGAGGGTTTAGGAATAGGGATAGCATTTAGGGTTTAGGGATGAGGGATTAGAGTTGAGGGATGAGGGATTAGGGTTGAAGGTTGAGGGATTAGGGTTTAGGGATAAGGTTTAGGGTTGAGGGTTGAGGGATTAGGGTTTAAGGTATAGTGTTGAGGGTTGATGGTTTAGGGATAGGGTTTAGGTTTGAGGGATTAGGGTTTAGGGTTGATGAATTAGGGTTTAATGTTGAGAGTCAAGGGTTGAGGGTTGAGGGATAGGGTTAATGGTCAAGGGATTAGGGTTAAATAAGAGTGTCGATGGTAGAGGGATTAGGGTTTAAGGTATAGTATCGAACCTGTTGAGGGTCTAGGAATAGGGATAGCGTTTAGGGTTTAGGAATGAGGGATTAGAGTTGAGGGATGACGGATGACAGATTAGGGTTGAGGGTTGAGGGATTAGGGTTTAGGGACAAGGTTTAGGGTTAGGGTTTAGGGATAGGGTTTAGGGTTGAGGGATTAGAGTGAAGGGTTGAGGGATTAGAATTTGGCGTTGAGGGTTTAGGGTTTAGGATCAGGGTTGAAGGTCGAGGGATCAGAGTTAAGGGTTGAGGGATTAGGGTTTGATGTTGAGGGTTGAGGTTCGAGGGTCAAGGGTTTAGGGATAGGGTTGAGGGTCGAGGAATTAGGGTTACAGTAGAGTGTGGAGGGTATAAGGATTAGGGATAGGGTTGGAGGGTTTAGGGATAAGGGATTAGAGTTTAAGGTATAGTATCCAGTCTGTTGAGGGTTTAGGAATAGGGATAGCATTTAGGGTTTAGGGATGAGGTATTAGAGTTGAGGGATGAGGGATTAGGGTTGAGGGTTGAGGGATTAGGGTTTAGGGATAAGGTTTAGGGTTGAGGGTTGAGGGATTAGGGTTTAAGGTATAGTGTTGAGGGTTGATGGTTTAGGGATAGGGTTTAGGTTTGAGGGATTAGGGTTTAGGGTTGATGAATTAGGGTTTAATGTTGAGAGTTGAGGGTTGAGGGTTGAGGGTTGAGGTTGAGGGATAGGGTTAATGGTCAAGGGATTAGGGTTAAATAAGAGTGTCAATGGTAGAGGGATTAGGGTTTAAGGTATAGTATCGAGCCTGTTGAGGGTCTAGGAATAGGGATAGCGTTTAGGGTTTAGGAATGAGGGATTAGAGTTGAGGGATGACGGATGACAGATTAGGGTTGAGGGTTGAGGGATTAGGGTTTAGGGACAAGGTTTAGGGTTAGGGTTGAGGGATTAGGGTTTAAGGTATAGTGTTGAGGGTTTAGGGATAGGGTTTAGGGTTGAGGGATTAGAGTGAAGGGTTGAGGGATTAGAATTTGGCGTTGAGGGTTTAGGATCAGGGTTGAAGGTCAAGGGATCAGAGTTAAGGGTTGAGGGATTAGGGTTTGATGTTGAGGGTTGAGGGTTGAGGTTCGAGGGTCAAGGGTTTAGGGATAGGGTTGAGGGTCGAGGAATTAGGGTTAAAGTAGAGTGTGGAGGGTATAAGGATTAGGGATAGAGTTGGAGGGTTTAGGGATAAGGGATTAGAGTTTAAGGTATAGTATCGAGTCTGTTGAGGGTTTAGGAATAGGGATAGCATTTAGGGTTTAGGGATGAGGGATTAGAGTTGAGGGATGAGGGATTAGGGTTGAGGGTTGAGGGATTAGGGTTTAGGGATAAGGTTTAGGGTTGAGGGTTGAGGGATTAGGGTTTAAGGTATAGTGTTGAGGGTTAATGGTTTAGGGATAGGGTTTAGGTTTGAGGGATTAGGGTTTAGGGTTGATGAATTAGGGTTTAATGTTGAGAGTTGAGGGTTGAGGGTTGAGGGTTGAGGTTGAGGGATAGGGTTAATGGTCAAGGGATTAGGGTTAAATAAGAGTGTCGATGGTAGAGGGATTAGGGTTTAAGGTATAGTATCGAGCCTGTTGAGGTTCTAGGAATAGGGATAGCATTTAGGGTTTAGGAATGAGGGATTAGAGTTGAGGGATGACGGATGACAGATTAGGGTTGAGGGTTGAGGGATTAGGGTTTAGGGACAAGGTTTAGGGTTAGGGTTGAGGGATTAGGGTTTAAGGTATAGTGTTGAGGGTTTAGGGATAGGGTTTAGGGTTGAGGGATTAGAGTGAAGGGTTGAGGGATTAGAATTTGGCGTTGAGGGTTTAGGGTTTAGGATCAGGGTTGAAGGTCGAGGGATCAGAGTTAAGGGTTGAGGGATTAGGGTTTGATGTTGAGGGTTGAGGGTTGAGGTTCGAGGGTCAAGGGTTTAGGGATAGGGTTGAGGGTCGAGGAATCAGGGTTAAAGTAGAGTGTGGAGGGTATAAGGATTAGGGATAGGGTTGGAGGGTTTAGGGATAAGGGATTAGAGTTTAAGGTATAGTATTGAGTCTGTTGAGGGTTTAGGAATAGGGATAGCATTTAGGGTTTAGGGATGAGGGATTAGAGTTGAGGGATGAGGGATTAGGGTTGAGGGTTGAGGGATTAGGGTTTAGGGATAAGGTTTAGGGTTGAGGGTTGAGGGATTAGGGTTTAAGGTATAGTGTTGAGGGTTGATGGTTTAGGGATAGGGTTTAGGTTTGAGGGATTAGGGTTTAGGGTTGATGAATTAGGGTTTAATGTTGAGAGTTGAGGGTTGAGGGTTGAGGGTTGAGGTTGAGGGATAGGGTTAATGGTCAAGGGATTAGGGTTAAATAAGAGTGTCGATGGTAGAGGGATTAGGGTTTAAGGTATAGTATTGAGCCTGTTGAGGTTCTAGGAATAGGGATAGCGTTTAGGGTTTAGGAATGAGGGATTAGAGTTGAGGGATGACGGATGACAGATTAGGGTTGAGGGTTGAGGGATTAGGGTTTAGGGACAAGGTTTAGGGTTAGGGTTGAGGGATTAGGGTTTAAGGTATAGTGTTGAGGGTTTAGGGATAGGGTTTAGGGTTGAGGGATTAGAGTGAAGGGTTGAGGGATTAGAATTTGGCGTTGAGGGTTTAGGGTTTAGGATCAGGGTTGAAGGTCGAGGGATCAGAGTTAAGGGTTGAGGGATTAGGGTTTGATGTTGAGGGTTGAGGGCTGAGGTTTGAGGGTCAAGGGTTTAGGGATAGGGTTGAGGGTCGAGGAATTAGGGTTAAAGTAGAGTGTGGAGGGTATAAGGATTAGGGATAGGGTGGAGGGTTTAGGGATAAGGGATTAGAGTTTAAGGTATAGTATCGAGTCTGTTGAGGGTTTAGGAATAGGGATAGCATTTAGGGTTTAGGGATGAGGGATTAGAGTTGAGGGATGACGGATTAGGGTTGAGGGTTGAGGGATTAGGGTTTAGGGATAAGGTTTAGGGTTGAGGGTTGAGGGATTAGGGTTTAAGGTATAGTGTTGAGGGTTGATGGTTTAGGGATATGGTTTAGGTTTGAGGGATTATGGTTTAGGGTTGATGAATTAGGGTTTAATGTTGAGGGTTGAGGGTTGAGGTTGAGGGATAGGGTTAATGGTCAAGGGATTAGGGTTAAATAAGAGTGTCGATGGTAGAGGGATTAGGGTTTAAGGTATAGTATCGAGCCTATTGAAGGTCTAGGAATAGGGATAGCGTTTAGGGTTTAGGAATGAGGGATTAGAGTTGAGGGATGACAGATGACAGATTAGGGTTGAGGGTTGAGGGATTAGGGTTTGATTTTGAGGGTTGAGGGTTGAGGGTTAGGTTGAGAGATGAGGGATCAGAGTTAAGGGTTAAGGGATTAGGGTTTGACGTCGAGGGCTGAGGTTCAAGGGTCAAGGGTTTAGGGATAGGGTTGAGGTTGAAGGGATTAGAGTTTAAGGTATAGTGTTGAGGTTTGATGGATCAGAGTTAAGGGTTGAGGGATTAGGGTTGAGGGTTGTAAGGATTAGGGATAGGGTTGGAGGGTTGACGGATTAGGGTTGAGGGATTAGGATTTAATGTTGAGGGTTGAGGGATTAGGATTTGACGTTGAGGGTTGAGGGTTTAGGGATAGGGTTGAGGGTTGAGGGATTAGGATTTAACATTGAGGGTTGAGGGTCAAGGGATCAGAGTTGAGGGTTTAGGGATTAGGGATCTATAGCAGGACAAAACGTGAGTGCGTTATAGCGTGAGTGCATTATAACGCACTCGCGTTTTGTATTTCTACTGAAACGGTAAAAAAGTGGTTACCCCCGTGATCCAGGCCCACATGCTCTATTTTCTTACTGATTCTGCGCGTGCTTCGACAAAAAAGAAGTGCTTTCATGCTATTGGGAAGTTCACATGCACATTTGACACATTGTACCACCTTTGCATGATCTTTCCACCACCTTTTCTGCTTTGCCAACTTGAGAAGGAGGAAATAACATAGTTTTCAAACCAAGTTTGATATATATCTATTCAAGTTTCAATTTTTGTAGTATTGCAATGTTAATTGTGATTCAATTTTAAGAATTTAACATTGAAAAGGAAGCAAGTGGTGAAAAACTCAAATTGTTGAGGAGTTTGATGCAAGAAGATAAAAACACTACATAATTGGGTACTCTCTCCATTCAAATCTTCATTTTTTAGGTATGTCAAGTCTTTACATGCATGTTCTTTACATTTTCCTTATTTCGGATTGAATTACTTTATCATGCTTTATCATACATGTTTAAAATAGACACATTCCCAATCAAGAAAGCAACCTACAATCTCACATGATGCCATGTATATTTTCTACACTTGGGCTCTTTAATAATTATGTGTAATAAACAAACCTTAGTTCATACCATGATGTCAAACTATACAAGAATAAATCCTTACAACATAAAAAGAATACAATCCCACTATTATCATGTATTCATTTTTTAGGAACTAATATTGGTCTCTTTATCATGCTACAGACAAATTCTCCGTCATGCCGAGGAAACGATCAAGAATTAAACCAACACAGGAAGAGATAGAAGCTAAGAATGCAAAGAAAGCAATGGCTATGAGGGAACTTCGTGAGAAGAGGAAATTGGACATGATAAATGAAGACATACCAATTAAAGAGGAACCACAACCATCACAAAGAGATATGGTATTGGCGGCACAAAGAGAACGAATGCAAAAACTTCATGGTACGAGAGATTTGAATACCATAGTTGGAGACACATCCTTTACCGCAAGTCAACATGTAGGGACACCATCTACCACATCTCAAGTTGAGAGTACATCATCACTCACATGTGATGAAGGAGGTACGCCATCGTTCCCACCTCAACCTCAAGGTATGTCATCTATTCCATCTTCAATCGAAGGTATGCCATCTAACCCATCTCATTTAAATATTGATGAAATTCCTAATGTTGAGATGAATTTACCTAACTTGACACCACCTAGAATTTTGCATAGAAAGCCAAAGTATTGATTGATATTGATGAGAATATTTTGCAGCCAATGGAAGGTAAGATTCAAAAACGCACTTGTAGAAGATATGCTAATAAGATTTGGAGATTGTTCTTTGAAAAGTTAAATGAGACTGCAAGATGTCAACTATTCTTTGAAATGATGCGAAGTATAAAGTATAGGTCTATCATGAAGATTCTTGGGTTGAGAACATCAGAGGCTTAAAGTGAAAAATCTATTGTCAAGAATCTAATGAGTGCGTATGAGAGTGTGGGTAACACCTCACGCACAAAAGATAGTAATGCAACACGGCGTGTGATTACATCGACTATAGTAAGTAGTCAAACGAGGAAAGATCGTCTCATTAGAAAGACAAGTCACGAATTGAGAATTAATAGGAAAACTTTATCAAGAGCCATTGGAAGACGCCAAAGAATTGAGGACACTAATGCCAATGAATTATGGGCGTTCTCGGGGAGACTACCACGAAAAGATAAACCAATTGTTGAAGCATTGAGATCACTAATTGAAGACTTTTGGAAAAATTACACAAGGGTATCTCTGAATCAAAGGGATGTGGTAAGAAGGAGAATTGGTAGTCAGAACCGCGAGCCACATCCAAAGCATTTTTTGGATGAGACTCAAACACAATTTTATGGTAAATTTCTAGAGAAGTATCCTCAAATTAAAATTTGTCAAAGATATTTTGAAATGCTAAAACCTTTCTATGTTAAGATAAATCACACACGCACTACTTGTTGTTGTAGATTACATATTGAATTTTCTAACCATTTTGATGCTTATAGGTCTATATGTTTAGATATGCATACTAACAATGATTTGCAGGGTTGTGCCATATGTGCCCCACCAACATCTTCAAGAGACTTCATATCAAGAATTTTATGTGAAAGAGAGGAAGGTCAAATATTCTACAAGAAATTATGCTTGGATGGCACATGTCATCGTTGCGGTGGCTTGCAACATTTGCCAATATGTGAACATATGGAAATAACACATGCGGTTGGAAATGAACTAGTAGAGTTTGGCAAGTATAAAACAGTGGCATACAATACAAAAGATGGTAAAGAAGCAAAGAGGTGTGAATTAGTTATTGAAAAGATTCCAGTGTATCAGTTTATGCCTATATTTCGTGACAGCATAGTGTATGAGTATGCAAGACATGCCCATAGAGCTCGATGGTTGGACTTGCAATTCAAGTTATGCAAGGACACATTTCCAGTTGGTAGCATTGTTTCAGTCATCGACTTTGTAGAGAACTACAGTCTACAACCACAGCGTGAGGTGCAATCACAATATTACAACTCCACACAGGTTTCTATATTTGTGCACATCGCATTCATTCATGCGAATGATAGTACAGAGGATGACAGAAAGATCATAAGGGAGTATAATTTCTATATTAGTGATGATCACACGCATTCTACGGAGTTCGTGCAAGGTTGCTTTCAGGTGTTCTACAATGATTTGGCTAGAAGGGGCATATCGTTCAGTCAGTATATCATATGGTCAGATAATTGTGCATCACAATTCAAGAACTCGCAGAATTTCTATTGGCTGAGTAGGAGGCATAATTTTACAGGTATTCAACATATGTGGAACTTTTGTGAGGCCGGGCATGGAAAGGGGGAGCATGATGGTGCAGGAGCATGTATCAAAAGAGCCATAGCACGAGAAGAGTTAAAGTATAAAGACAATGCAAAGTTGACAGATGCAAAATTGATTGTCGAGTGGTGTAATGCTTCCATGGGTCCAGGTAATGAAGGTAAGTCTTTAGTTCGTAGATTTTTTTGGTTGATAGATGATACTAACATTGCACCATATGAGGATTGTTGTACACTGATAGGATCAAATGAGATGCACTCTTTTAGAAGCTCAATTGCAGGTTCATGGAGTATCCATACACGAAAGATGTCATGCTTTTGTTCTTCCTGTACAATTCAAGTCTGGGATGAGTGCGAGTCAAAGGAGTGGGTTGACGAATGGCAGTTAAGTTATCTTAGCCCGCTTGACACGTATCGACCCCTGACGGCACTGGAACTAACACAGATGGAATCGTCAGTTGACTTTGACCACATATCAGATTTAGTTCAACCAGGTAATATAGGGCACGTATATGCATCTAATTTCATCTAGTTCAACCAGGTAATGTCATCTTACTTTGTAGTGTTTTTGTAATGTTGACTAATTTCATCTAATTTGCTACACATATCAATATAGGACACGTATATGCATTTATTGTAGATGAAGATAATGAAGAGGGAACAAATTATTACTTATGTCATTGTGTTGAGGCCAAAAATAAATTGGAGGCCCCTATTACAGATGGAGAAAACATCGAATACCCTACAAGATCAGTGGTTATTACTGGAACATGGCTTAGAAGGTACCCACATAAGAGTGTTAATATTTGGCTATTTCAGGACTTTGACATGCATCAAAAGATTCTTCATTACTCGAACCTTGTCGTGGCATCCAATGTTCATTTGATAAAGTATTGGGGTAGACCTTTGAACAAAATATTGTGGAATGTGCGTGAGTCTGACCATGAAGCAATACTTGACACAATAAAGAGTAGAGCAGACCCAGATGGTTCATTGGATTAATTTGTAAGTATTCACATTGATTTTGTAAAGTTATGTTACATTGAGTTGTAAGTATGCACATTAATTTGTAAGGTTTGTTTTTTTTTATTTCCTCCAGCATTTTTACACATATGTACATATTTTTACATCATCATGTTATGCATTTTTGGTGTCCTGCTCCTGATGTGACCAAACTCATAACTCACCCTACTAGACACCATTTGATGATCTCTCCAACACTCTGGATCTAGGGCGCCCAATCATGATGATGACCTATATACCATTCTCCCAAGGTGCTCATAATGAATGAAAAGAAGACCAAGGGCGCCCAAGCTTAATAGACTTATTTCTTTCAATTTTGATGATCCAAACTCTTGCAATATGACATCCACTTTCATGCCTTTAGATCTTCCTTCACATATAGGGTGCCAGATCAATGCATTAAAGTCTCTTGATATTAGGTGCTCATGATGATGAAACTTAGAGCTTTTTCCTTTCCTATGCGCTCATCTAAGATGTTTGAATGATAAGGAGTGCCTCGACCTCTATAATGTACATTGGGCACCAAATCAAGGTGATTATAAGTCACTTTGAGTCATTTGGGGTTAGTTTGAGTCTTTGAGTCATGTTGCAAAAAAGTGTCAATGTTGTCAAGTTGCACAAGCAACTTTTGCATTTTTGGTGTCCTGCTCGTGATGTGACCAAACTGACTGTTCCAATGCATTCGGATGGGTACATTTACGCTAGGCATGGTCCTGTTTTTCACCCAAACATGTCGAAACAGTCTGAGTTACATTGTACCAACGATATCCCTGAAGAGTCCAAAGTGCAAAAAGGATGCAATCTTTGACGAGATGTTACTCAAAAACCGTGTCACTTAGAAACATTCCGTCTGAGGCAACCCTATCATGTGGAGTGCCTCTATAATAACCTCTCTTAGTTTTTTATAGCTCTGAGGTATTTACCTGTGGTGAAAGGTTTTCTGCTGCCCCAAAAATCATCAGAAGGAGGCAGTGTAAAGTTGCAAAGGGGTGTAACTTTTGTCCTGCTCCTGATGCGACCAAACTGACTGTTCCAACGCGTCTGAATGGGTACATTTATGCTAGGCATGGTCCTATTTTTCACCCAAACATGTCGAAACAGTCGGAGCTACATTGTACCGACGATATCCCTGAAGAGTCCAAAGTGCAAAAAGGCAGCAATCTTTGATGAGATGTTACTCAAAAACTGTGTCACTTAAAAACATTCCATCTAAGGCAACGGGATCACATAGAGTGTCTCTACAATAACCTCTCTCAATTTTTTATAGCTCTGAGGCATTTGCCCGTGGTGAAAGGTTTTCTCCTGCCCCAAAAATCGTCAGAAGGAGGCAGTGTAAAGTTGCAAAGGGGTGTAACTTTCATCCTGCTCTTAATGCGACCAAACTGACTATTCCAATGCGTCCGAATGGGTACATTTATGCTAGGCATGGTCCTATTTCTCACCCAAACATGTCGAAACAGTCGGGGCTACATTGTACCGACGATATCCCTGAAGAGTCCAAAGTGCAAAAAGGCAGCAATCTTTGACGAGATGTTACTCAAAAATTGTGTCACTAAGAAACATTCTGTTTGAGGCAACGTATCATGTAGAGTGCCTCTACAATAACCTCTCTCGGTTTTTTATAGCTCTGAGGCATTTACCCGTGGTGAAAGGTTTTCTGCTGCCCCAAAAATCGTCAGAAGGAGGCAGTGTAAAGTTGCAAAGGGGTGTAACTTTCGTCCTGCTCCTAATGTGACCAAACTGACTGTTCCAACACATCTGAATGGGTACATTTATGCTAGGCATGGTCCTATTTCTCACCCAAACATGTCGAAACAGTCGGAGCTACATTGTACCGACGATATCCCTGAAGAATCCAAAGTGCAAAAAGGCAGCAATCTTTGACGAGATGTTACTTGAAAACCATGTCACTTAGAAACATTCTGTCTAAGGTAACGTGATCACGTAGAGTGCCTCTACAATAACCTCTCTCAGTTTTTTATAGCTCTGAGGCATTTGCCCGTGGTGAAAGGTTTTCTGCTGCCCCAAAAATCGTCAGAAGGAGGCAGTGTAAAGTTGCAAAGGGGTGTAACTTTCATCCTGCTCCTAATGCGACCAAACTAATTGTTCCAACGCGTCCGAATGGGTACATTTATGCTAGGCATGGTCCTATTTCTCACCCAAACATGTCGAAACAGTCGGAGCTACATTATACCGACGATATCCCTGAAGAGTCCAAAGTGCAAAAAGGCAGCAATCTTTGACGAGATGTTACTCGAAAACTGTGTCACTTAGAAACATTTCGTCTAAGGCAACGGGATCACGTAGAGTGCCTCTACAATAACCTCTCTCAAATTTTTATAGCTCTGAGGCATTTGCCCGTGGTGAAAGGTTTTCTGCTGCCCCAAAAATCATCAGAAGGAGGCAGTGTAAAGTTGCAAAGGGGTGTAACTTTCGTCCTGCTCCTGATGAGACCAAACTGACTGTTCCAACGTCCGAATGGGTACATTTATGCTAGGCATGGTTCTATTTTTCACCTAAACATGTCGAAATAGTCGGAGCTACATTGTACCGATGATATCCCTGAAGAGTCCAAAGTGCAAAAAGGTAGCAATCTTTGACGAGATGTTACTCGAAAACCGTGTCACTTAGAAACATTCTGTCTGAGGCAACGTGATCATGTAGAGTGCCTCTACAATAACCTCTCTTGATTTTTTATAGCTCTGAGGCATTTGCCCGTGGTGAAAGTTTTTCTGCTGCCCCAAAAATCGTTAAAAGGAGGCAGTGTAAAGTTGCAAAGGGGTGTAACTTTCATCCTGCTCCTAATGCGACCAAATTGACTATTCCAACGCGTCCAAATAGGTACATTTATGCTAGGCATGGTCCTATTTTTCACCCAAACATGTCGAAACAGTCGGAGCTACATTGTACCGACGATATCCCTGAAGAGTCCAAAGTGCAAAAAGGCAGCAATCTTTGACGAGATGTTACTCAAAAACCGTGTCACTTAAAAACATTCCATCTAAGGCAACGGGATCACGTAGAGTGCCTCTACAATAACCTCTCTCGATTTTTTATAGCTCTGAGGTATTTGCCCGTGGTGAAAGGTTTTCTGCTGCCCCAAAAATCGTTAGAAGGAGGCAGTGTATTAAGTCAGGATGAAAGCTTATTCACTCTAGGCGCCTGTTTTTGACCAAATCACACATGCACCTTGAACAACTCTGTCTTCAAGGTGCTTTTCTCTAATCTCTGTAACTCTCCAAATCCACTAAGGCACAAATTTTACCTCTTGGGCTCAAGATATAGGTTCTTCATCGAAGGCGCCAGAATGGTCCAAAGGCGCATTTCACCTCTAACCTCACCTCTGACCTTACTTGGAGGCGCTAAACCTTTTGACATTTCAAGTAACTTCAAGAGAACTATTTTTCCTTAAGGTGGTTCACTCCTTGCAATTGGATGTATGGTACTTGTAACTCATTTGATTGACTTTGTAATGTTTCTTCTTCTCTTAGAGTAGATAAGGATGATATAAGCTTACTTCATGAATCGGAGTAGAAATCTCTCTTGGACTTGCTAGGTGAAAGGACTTGAACTTGAAGGACTTGAAGTTGATGAAGTGATCCTTCATGATGGCCTTTGACATTACCTTCTCGGAGTGTAGATGATAACACCTTCCTTGGATAAAGTGGATAACCTCTGACCTAAATTGTGAAGCTTGATGAATCTTGAAGATTGGGTTTCTTCCTACTCCCCTTCTAGGCTCCACTCCATCAAAGGCGTATTTAGTTGTCCAAGGCACCAACATTCACTCAAGGGCGCCCAAAGAGAAAGTTTACAACTCTAAGGCGCTAAACTCTTATGCAAAAATGGTCATCATCAAAGGCGCAAAAATGGGTCTCTGTAGGAATACACACAACACTGAGAGGGGGGGTGAATCAGTGTTGTTAACAATTTTAACACTTTTTAAAACTTTTGATTAATCTAATTTCACAATTTAGAATTCTTCAGAAGGAATAAAGTAAATATGCAGAGTATCAACACACAGATTTGACACAAGAAATTTCCCGAGTGGAAAACCCTCCTGGGGTATAAAAACCACTCAACTGCCTCACTGGCTTAACACAAAATTTAGATTACAAATGTCTCACTGACATTATAATTCTGCCTCACTGGCAAATTTTATCTCTCTGCATGTCTCACTGACATCATCAACATTCAATGAAAAATTATAACTCAGGGGATTTCCCTGTTTCAATAAAAACCAAAACCTTATTTCTCCCTTTTAAGATAAACAAAATAAATTTCTCAATCAACCTTTAACTGTCTTCAACTCCTACAGTCAATCAATTTTGATCTTCAATATATTTCATACCTCTGCAACACCATTTCAAACTAATTCACCATTTTGAGCTTTCTCTCTCTGCAAACTAAACAATTTATCTTCTCTGAAAAATTATAGTCTTTAATCACCTTCACTTTCTCTGACACCTTCACTTTCTCTGAACAAACATTACTCCATCATGATCATTGAAGAATCTCAACATAAATCCCTGAAGAATGATTCTCCATTCCTGCAAAAATTACATAACAATTCCATTCTCCAAAAGAACTTCTTCAAAAATTCTCATTAATTATCTCTCATCTGCAACTCCTCTTATATCTGCCATTCAAAACAAAATCACTATATACAAAAAGAATTTCAATCAAAAAACCAAAAGCTTCAAAAACCGGTTCAACTTCAACATTACATTTCTTCATCTTCTCTCTTACCAAAAACAAAAAACATAAAACAAAAAAATGAAATCTCTTCGTAGAATTCTGCCTTTTCATCTTCTTATCATTTAGAAACCTTCTAAAAAAACTTACTCTTTCCTTTACACAACTTTCTAAATTCACACTCTCTTGAAATTCGGTGAGGAAAGACTAAAATGGCATGTTTTAGCTTTAAAGCAATAAAACAACCGTCAAATTAACACCCAAAGGCCGACCGTTGGAAGCAACTAATAGTTTAAACCTTATCCCTCCGATTCGCGCGGCCCGCCATCCATCGTTCAAACCTTAGCCGTTGATCGGCTTTTTCCCGCCCGCTATTGAGTCTTCCACCGGCGCTCACCCGAGGCCTAGCACAAGGGGCCGGTAACATCAATGACGTTGATACCCTTTCTTTATAACTTAAAGCCCCGATGACTTCTTTAACCGGTCAACTTAAGTTTATAACATAAAGTGCATGACGGGCAATAAGGTAATGTTGAACACAAAGTTTATGACTTGTTAAGTGTTAACCTCAACACACCTCCAACACATATTTAAACCGCAACACACCTCAACACATATTTAAACCTCAACACACCTCAACACAAATTTAAACCTCAACCTTGTAAACCAAGCTTCAACTGAACTGCCACTGTCATCAAGTTAATATGATGCAAGTTAACTTTTATTAAATGACATAAGCCCTCCTCCTCCTGATTCAATATTGATGCAATGAGTGTCATCTTCTGAAATGACTAAGTCAGAACAAACTCACATAGAATCAACACTGATGTGTCACTGATGTCATTATCATGAAGGACCACTGAAAGATCAAAACTGAGAGATCTAACAACCATTGTCACTGATGCAGACCATATCACTGAACTGAAAAACCATTGCCATTGATGAAGACCATGTCATATCTCTGATTGCAACTTTACAACACTGATTGCATACTTCTCAACACTGATTTCATAACCTGTCAACTGCATGTTGTGAAAACTGTGAAATGCAACATCCTAATATCCTGATATTTTGACATCAATGAAAAGACAACATCCTGAACTGTGAAATGTGCTACAGTCTCTAGGCGCCAATCTCTACAAGACATTCCATCTCATTGCTCTCCTCCATTACAAGTGCTCACTTACCTCAATCTTGGGCGCATACCAACATCCCAACATCCAAATCACCTAGGCGCTCAAAACCTTCAAGACTCAAGGAGCATTTTATGATCAAACAAGGTATCTCCTGAACAAGGCGCTCATAGTCTCATCAGGGCGTTAATCATCATCATGAGCGCTCATATTGTTCTAGGTGCACAGTTATCTCTGGAATGCTCAAGGCGCTCAAGGCGCACATACCCTTCTCTAGGCTAGTTTACACTTATTCAAGGTGCTCATTCCAAACTTACATGAACTCCTCATTACAAGACGCACAAACTAGATGATCCTAGGGCATAAGGGTGCTCAAACTAGATCTTTGTAAAAACTCCCCAAGCATTCAAACTTTTAAGGCGCCAAAAGTGGTCTTTTCTACAACTTCTCTAGCCATATGCCTTGGGTGCTCAAACCTTCCTTGAACTCCAATTATTCAATCTAGGGCACTCAACTACCTCCTCAAGGTGCTCTATCTCAAGTATCATTACTCTTCTTAAAGACCTAGGCGCACATTGTGGGGTATTCTACTCAACAAGACCTAGGCGCTCATTATGAAGACTCCAATTATCAAGGTTCACTTCAACTTTCAAAGGTGCATTTTGGACTCCAAAGGCGTTAGGTTAAAGCCACTAGGGCGCTAGATACCAAAGGGGGCAAGGTGTCAGAACCTCCTTTAAGATGTAAGAAAATCTCCTCAAGGCACAGCTAAAGGCGCTCCAAACCATACGAAGGCGCTAATATCCACTCTAGGCAGTGTATTAAGTCAGGATGAAAGCCTATTCACTCTAGGTGCCTATTTTTGACCAAATCACACATGTGCCCAAATCACACATCACCCCATCAAATTGGGGACCCCCTCTTTTCTTGCTCAGGTGCTTTGCACAGGAGTTGTTATGTGTCATTTTGGCCAAGGTTTTCCAGAGCAGTGAAGATATTAGGAAGGGGATGATCGTTTGGATAGTTTTGAATGCTTTATTTCTCCTTGTTTAAACTAGGCACTCACTGAGGATTGGAGTAGCCTTTGCACCCTCACATCACGTTAATCAGCGTTTCAGAGGCAATCATAGTATAGGAAGATTTGCGCCTTGAAGAAGAGAGTTATCTGGTGAGCGCTTAGGAGTTCTGGCGCCTAGGGGAAAGGTCTAGGTAGAGCTCCTTCAGACTTTGACAGTGAAGTGCCTTAAGGAGTTGGATGATGTTTTTGCCTAGAGTGGAGATGATGTTTTTAGCGCCTTAAGGATGATGATGGAGTGCCTTGGAGTCAGGTTAGTCTGGAGCACCTTAAGAAGGTAAAGCACTTTAAATGTAAACACAAGTGTTTTGAGCGCCCTAATGAGAAGTTGTCTTGGCACCATAAGTTGTTCAAACCAAGATATGTGCCTTGGATAGTTGCAAAGACCTAATTTAGCACCCAAGGTTGGAAGACTCTTTGTGAGCGCCCAGTGTTTGAAAGCTCTTTGTGTTTGGTGCATTAAAATGAATTTGGCAACTAAGTAGTATTGAAACACTCAACTGAGTGCCTAAAGCCCATGAGAGAAGTGATATGCGCCTTGATAGGAATATCATGGAAGATGAGTTTACTGAATGGCGACTTGAATGACTTGGTTGATTAAGTGTTTTAGCGCCTAGATATGGGATGAATCATTGAGCGCCTTTGGTTGAGATGATGTCAGCACCTTTGAGATTATAACACCTTGGAGTCAAGTTTGAAGGAGCACCTTGAGAAGGTAAAACACTTCAAATGTTTTCAAGGAATTGGAGAAGTCACTTAGTGCCTAGAAGGAATTCCAGAGCAAGAGGGTTGGAGTGCCTTGAGTTTCAAGTCAGATATGCGCCTAGACCTCTACCCTTTAGCAAGTTGAAGCCCTCTGAGCCTTGACAAAGTGAGAATGCCTTATAGTGAATATGCGCCTTGGGCAAGGTTGAATACAAAGTTGAGGAGTATATCATAATGAGTAAGTGCACTGTAGGGTTAGATGATAAAGACTAGCACCTTGAGTGTCTTGGTCAAAATTTTGACGTGAGAAGTCTTGCAAGATCAAACCCTGGAGTGCGCCTTGGAGAGAACCTATTGATCCTTTTCTTTGACAAGATTTGGGCGCCAGAATGATCCTTAATAAATGGAATGTATCTACACCAATTTTGCACCTTTAGGGAAGTGATGGTGTCCAGATGAGTTTTGAGTCCCTTTGAGTGTTGAGATTGTTAGAGATAGGTGCCTTGATGAATGAAATGTGCCTTGAAGACCATGTGCGCCTAGAGAAGATAAGTACCTAGTTGAGATAAAGAGGTGTTTCTGGCACCTAGGGAAGAAGAGAGGTAAGTTCAGGGAGATAAGTGCACCTAAGAGTTTTAGCACCCTCAATCAAATTGCACCTTTTTGCCTTGGAGAATATAAGGTGAGGATTTGAGTTGAAAGTTTGAGAAAGTAGATTGAGCGCCCTGTGTTGGAGGAATCAAGTTGGATAAGCACTTGAAGAACTTGCATTAAGTGTTTTAGCACCTTGGTATGGTTTGGAGCGCCTTGTTGAGGAGATACCCTGATTTAATCCAAGATAGAGCACCCTAGAATTGAATATACGCCTTGTTGGAGGAATATATGTGCCTTGTTGGAGAAAGATATGCGCCTTGAATGAGAGTTTGTGTGCCTTAACCTAGAATGATGATTGAAGTCACAATCTCATGTTTGTGCGCCTAGGTCTAGAAGCAAGATTTGAGCACCTTAGGATAGGGTTTTTTGCACCTTGTCTTGGAGAGTGAATTTGCGCCTTGGATGATGTTGAATCACCTTAGGATGAAATGCGCCTAAACTTATAGAGGGCCTTCAGTGAGGGAGTTGAAGAGAGTGCTTAGAGGAAGGATAGCCTTAAGATCAAACTAAGTACTTAGAAACCTAAGATTAGCGCCTTATTTGAAGTTATACACCTATTCTGGCACCAGAGAGTGAGTTTGAGTGTGAAGAAGTGAATGTCTGCGCCTTGAAGGGGATACAAAGGGAAGATGATGCACCTTGATGGGTTGATGATGGAAATTTGTGCTTTGGAGCTAAATGTGCGCCTTGAATCTAAATGATATTTGAGTGATTAGAGGTAAATAGGGGTGCCTTTGAGAATTCTTTGTGCTTTAAGGAATGGATTGTGGCACTTTGGACTAAGGTAAGTCCTGAGCACTTCCAATGATTTTAAGGAGTGCCTTGAAGGAGATAGTACCTAGAGAAGAAAAGATGTCGAGTTTTAACACCTTGGAAGAAATTCCAGATAGTGGCGCCTTCACAGGGTTTTCCAAGTTGGTGCCTTGGTTTGGGATGATCATGCTAAGAAAGAAAATGCGCCTTCAACAAGGTCACATCAAGTCCAACATGTCAATACTCTTCATCACTAACGTCATGTTGAAATTTCAAGGCATCTATCCATTCAAGTTCTCTGAGGAATATCTTGCAAGTGTACTTCATCAATGATAGACATTCATCCATTCGAGTTTCAAGATCTCTCAATCTTCAAAGTTTCAAAGTCCACAACTCCAAGAGGGTCACTCCAAGGGTCGTCATGAAGGATCACTTCATCTTCATCTTATCATCAAGCAAGGCTTCATCCAGTCCTAGAGAGATCTCTACTTCATGTCATCATCATCTACTCTTACATGAAGATAACAACATCACATCTCTCTTATTATTCAAAGTAGATTAGAAGGTGGAACATCATGGAGTTAGGTGCTTATAGGTACCCAAACCCTTCTTTTGGGCACCCTTAATATGAAGGACAATCCATTTTGGTGCCCTCTTTGGAGAAGTCCATACACTTTGGCGTGGAAATAATTTCAAATCTGGCATCCAATTCTGGCATCCAGAAATCAAATCTAAGTAAGGCGCTCTTTCCATTTGCAACTATGATGTTCATCCATGCAACAAGCAAGGTGATGCTCCCTTGTGATATTGTGAGGTGTTGACATTTAGTTGACATCATTGAATTTGATTGAGTTGATCAAGTGTAGACGCCATTGTAAACATCAAGGCTTCAAGGCCTTTCTTTTGTATCTCCATTGAATAAGTTGTAACTTCATGCTATTGAAAGCATTATCCATGTAATAAGACATTGCAAGTTGATTGAGTCAAATAACTAGACAAGTACCCAACTCTAAGGTTGATTCATTCAAATAGTTATCTTTGATGTATATCTTTGTGTTGTATAGCAAGTAAAATTGTTTAAGTAAGGAAAAATTTTCATAGAACTAGTTGGGTATCTTACACCATGCCTATCCATCAAACATCACAATGCAATCAAAATCCTAACAACATGCCCATGATCCAAGATCAAGTGCAATCATGCAAAGATATTATCAATCACAAGCCTATTAAGAATGAACTAGAGTCTTCTAGTACCATACTTTTCCATCAAACACCATCATGTAATCCATGGCCTATCAAGCCTATCAAAGAAAATACAAACATCCTATGTAATACAATCGGACTTTAAATATTTGAAGTAGCCATCTACAAATATCCATTCAAAAGTGGATTTATAATGCAAGTATGGATGCCATCAATAAAGAAGATTTGTATTAACCAAATATCAATATAGGCATACATCAATATCTGTCGATATAAGTATAACATATATACAAAATAGCCATATAGGCTTACAAGAATGCCATATAGGCATACAATGTCAACTATGTACAATACAAAATATATGTCCACAAATGCCATATAGGCATACAACAGAGGAACACAATAAAAAGTCATTCCCCTCTGGCTGGTGAAGAGAATAAATCACGAGCAGCCTTTGATCTTCTAGGGGATGGAGACATGCATGTGGGTGGTCTACTACGAACCCGAGGGCTACTCCTCCTATTTAGTTCTTCCTGTACCTTTACCTGTTACAAAAAAAAGTATAGACATTAATATATAGAAATTACATGTTATAAAAAAATGAAACATTTAACAAAATAATCACTTACCGCTAACATATAATCTGTCTCCTCGCTTGCCTTAGTAGCAGGAATAGGCCCTGGTGATGTCATGTCTTATAGAAACCATCCAGATAGAAATTAAACTTCAAATCAATAATCTTTGATTTTTCAAAAATAGACAACTATAACAATGAATGTAAATTGAAATTTACTAATCTGCCTCATACCCCTGTCAATGCCATAGAGCTATGAATCGCAGAGGCCACACCCTGCTCCATTGCCCTATGAACATGGGGAGGTGTATCCGCAGCCTGCATCATCTGGAAATAAAACAACACTATTTAATTACAAAAACTATAATAGTGATGCAAATCATGGCTCCTAACATACACACACGTTCATCTAAACATGGAAGTACACACAATAAAACACACAAATCACATACAAAAATTTAGTAAGTACAATTCATTCATTAAACTATTTATTTTATTACCTCCGTAAAGCTTTGAAGTCCACCACCGCTGGCAGGTGTTGCCATGAAATCTACAGTGTTAACCTATTCAACATCCAAAATCAGAAATTAGAATACCATTCATATAATGATGCTATTCACATGTAATATTTATAATTGTTTACTAGTTACATATCTCGACAGTAGATGATCTAGTGAAAAATGTAGGTGGAGAACCACTGAAAACTGCATCAATGCTATGACCCTGAAATTTTATTAAAATCATCAATTTAAATTAGTTAATCTTGTATTTCAAAAATGAAATTTAATAAATTAAATTCAATAAACTTGCTAATATTTACCTGAGTATCAAGGCTGAAAGTCTCACTCAGGAGGGTATCTGTCATCACCATCTGCTCAGCTGCAGATGTAGCCTGTGCACCTGCGTCCTGACTGTCCATGGGGTCATAACCACAGGTTGACCCGCAAGCCTGACAAGTATGCAGTGGGACCCTACTCCTCGCACTATCTCCCAACCCACTCTGTGTTGCAAGATTGGCATGCTCTATGATGCTCTGGGTCAAGGCACTAATCGACCTCAGTGTATCGACCTCAACACTCTCCTTCACAATGGAAGGGATAGAAACATGCTCGTGGGCTGGTCTGCTGATTACTCGTCTCACTACTTGCTGTGGGTCAAGACGTGCCCCTGGTCTATCCTGTGCTGAGCCCCCACCTCTACCCTGGAAGTCCCACATATCAAAATAGTTTGGCACTTTATTGAGGACAAACTCGCAGTAGAGTTTCCTCAAAAAGTATTGCGGGACCTCATTATTATTGCATGGAGGATGGTCAAAAACCATCCACCACCTCTGCCCGAAATTGTCCCTTATCGCTTGGTTGTTGCACCAATGGATAGGGAACCTCTTGCATGTAAGGGGTGGAGGTTGATTTGTTTGTGGGTTTGTGAAAATTGAACACAAGTCTAATTTTGTAATTTGTAATTTTTTGACATCTTGGTATGACAATTTATCTGCATAGTAATCTCTAAACTCTCTCTTTTTATCGGTCCAACTAGTTATTTGCTTGCTAATTGAATTTACATTTGATAACATAGACTCAAGAGATTCGGCAAGCGTGGACCTATGCAAGGTTGAAGTGGAAGGATCTTTCAACCTTGCAATTATATCTTTAATTTATTTTTTGTTGTTTTCAATTTCCCCCATTATATTATCTTGTGTTCTAGGGGCATGTCGAGGAATGAATGGAGGAGGTTGTTGTTCTGTAGGTATTTCCTCCTTAGGATTTTGTGGATTTTGAGGAGGAGGAGGAGGAGGAGGAGGTGCATTAACATTTCCTACAATTAACGAAATATACATCAAAAATCAACAAAAACCTACCTATTTAAGAAGAAATTCAAACAAAAAAACAAAGATAACTCACCCCTTTGGCGTGCTCGACATCGCGGTGGCATTTTGGTGATGAATCGACAAGTTTTTTGTGTTGATTGGCGTTTTGTAGAACGCGAGTGCGTTTTTGGGGGTTTTGAAGCCGCGGGTAGAGGAGAAAATAAGAAAAAATGAAATGAAATGGCATTTTTTTTTAATTTATGGTAGGTTATAATGCGAGCGCGTTATAACGCGCTCGCGTTATCACTCAGTAATAACGAGCCTGAGGCTTGTCATTACCAAGCCATAACGCGAGCGCGTTATAACGCGCTCACGTTATGACTTAAATTTTTTTGAAAATTTTTTGGCCACTTTTTGGCCCCCCATCTTCTTGCACTTACCTAGCATTCATTTCTCTTTTACTTGATGTATTATCATCTCCTAAGTATTGACTATCAGAGTCAATAATGCATATATCATCTATCTTTTACTGTAACACCATGTGCTATGACATCTTGAAGGTATGATCTGTTTCTTTGAACCTCACTTGGTTGATTACTTTGAACACATGTAACATGTTATTTGTCTTCTTGTAACTATACTTGTCAGTTGTTCATAGTATTTAATCATGTGAGATGAAAGTAGATACATGCATTCAAAAAGATTTATGTACTTCAGATGGCTCTTGTAGCCTGTATACTCTTATTGACATGTACATGAGACTTATCTGATTTGTTTTAATCAACTATAATCAATGTGAACAGAGTTTAAAGGAGCAACTACTCCTTTTCATGATTACGATGACACATTTTCTTGCAAGTTGATCTAATGATGCATGATATAACTTTGAATGATGCATCCTATTTGTATTTTGATAACCTTTTCAAAATAAAATAGAAAAGGGAACATGCTGGGCTCAACCCTTGTGGGAGCCACATTTTCTCCACATGTTTTAATGTCTTCAAACAAGAAACATTACTTTTCCTATACTTGCACAATGAACAAACAAGTTAGCATAAAAACATACTTGATGGTATTAATTGAACCTCTTCATGATATTCTGATTTATGGCACATGTCTGATTTGATCTTTCATATGATATGCATGATGTGACAAGTTGATATGTCTGCTTGATAAAAGCATATGATAACATTAAATATTCAAAGCTCTAATAGGTTTTGTCCCAAATGTTTGCAGGTACACTTGATACAACTAGAGCTGAAGATGAAGATATGAGATCAACCATCAACAAGTACATTAGCCAACAGAAGATATCAGCTTTGCTCAGGCAAAGATGGATATTTAATTTTATCATGTGTTCTTCCTCATTTCTTTTATCATCAGATGTATAGCTTGCATATGTCTGCATTGCTCAGTTTAGTTATTCCCACGGCTTGTGTGGGACACATTTGAACACTTCCTCTAAACATGATCAGTTCAAATATGACATGAAATAACAATTCAAATAAATATATTTCTTTCTTTCTTTCAAATATGATCAATTGAATAATCAATTTGTCTTATAACTCCTGAAAGATAAAACTATTTTAGATCAACTGTATTTCTTGAATCTTTAATTTCTTGACATTCTGATTCACTTGTTATGATGATTCATTAGTCCTGATTAGACTGATGGGTTATTCTAACAACTGATATCTATCCCTGCTTTATCAAGACATCAACTATTCAATGAATGCAATTACTTAAAGTTTTCTTTTATTCTTCCTGAAACAACTACACTTAGGTCTAACTAAATTTAGTGTGAACAAAATTTAGTAACAATATCTTTATTGCATTTGAAAATTTACAAAAAAAAAAGGAAAATTTGAAAAATTAAAAAAAAAAGGCATTTTAGGATTGCATTTGCAAATAATTTGAATTAATTTCATTTAATTTCTATCATTTTCAATGGATCTGATTTAAATTACAAAAAATCATCATTTATCATTCATTTGCATTGCATTTTCATGTTTAATTTGTTAAAAATTGCTTGAAATTGTGCATTTTTCATATAACCTAGTTTTTGCATTAGCTAGGGTTTGTGGTTAAAATCTTGTTTCAGATTTTACTACTATTTTAAACACTCATGTAAGACTAATTTATAACTTTAGTGTTTCATCATAGTGCATTTTTGTATTTAGATTTCATGTCTAGGGTTTAAAATATTGCATTTTCACTAGATTTTGGTTTATTTTGCATATAGAATTGCATTAAAGGTGTGTTGTGAAGGATATTTCTACATTATTGGATTGATATTGAGATTATTATTTTCTTCCCCTCTTTTATTTCTTTACAACACCTTTTCTTTTAGTGGGTTGCATTGAAAAAAGTTAAAAAATCGAGCAGTTTAGGTCATAAACTTCCATAATTTTGCACTTGCTCGTTGCATAAGTTTTGAAAAGATTTTGAAATCTAATTTTACATTGATTTAAACACATATAAACATGGCCTCTAATCACAACAATAACACTAGGTTCCCTCCTAGTCCTTATATGAAAAGAAAGGTCCTTGAACCCAAAATTGTGTTTACACTGCATGATAGAACAATTAGAGAAACTGAAGGACCTCTTTATATCATTGTGAAGATAATGGAAAATCTGGTGGATGGAACACTTATAGATCCTAATTGTATGACTAATGTGGCAATAGAGGAATTCCTTTATTCACATGGTTCGGTGCAATATTTCTATGATCCTTCTGACATGATGATTAAGACACATACGTGGACCTTTATAAACACTTTTGGGAAGATATCTTTATTGGTCACGGTATTTGACAAATCTATAGAACAATTATTTGATGTGGTCCCCCTATCTGACCTTTTTCACATAAAATTAAGACACCCATGGTTAAAAGCTATGAAATTGGTCCCCTCAATGATTCATAACTATGTAAAATTCCCTTTGAACGGACAAGTGTATACTATTCCTCGCAATAGATATAAACCTTTGGTTATGAAACAACACTTCAACCTTGACTACTTTTGGCCATGATCTGATGAGGAACCGTAGCCACAAATGGATTTTAACTTCTTGGGATATAGAAAATATAAATAAAAACTATTACATCGAGTGGTCAGTCCTTCTATGCAAGAAACAATAAGAGATAAACAACCCACATTAGAAGAAATTCCTAGAGAAAAAGGAAAAGGACTCTATGCTGAGGTTCCTCCCCCGCCATCCTTACAAGGATCAAAAGTGAGTTGTTGAGAACAAAACACTTCATCAAGACAAATAAGATTTGAACACGGTGCTTCTTTCTCTAAGATACAAAAACCTATGGAAAAACATGACAAAAATTTTGAAGATATAAGTAACAGGATAAGAAGAAATAGACAAGCAAGAGAAAGAAGGAGAAAAAGACAAGCTTTTGCCCAATGAAATGCACATCAACAAGAAAAAATTCCACCTAACATTGAATCAAACCAAAAAGAGCTTAAGAATGAACAACCTAAAGACAAGAACAAAACTCGGGCTATGGTACCTTATGTACCTCTTTCCTCTAATATTCAAGATTGGGAAGATGATGATGATCGCTAGTCTGGTTGTCCCTATAGGTAAGTATTTCTATCCCTTTACCTCTATGTTGTGTTTCCCCCATGATATGTTATGTGTTGTTTAGGCCTCCTTGGATGACCCTTGATACTCTTGTAAGGTCAAGGGTACTGGGATAACGACTATGTTGTGGCCTTTCTTCTATTTGTATCATCATTCTTTAATATTGCTTCTCCTTTATTTTCATTGTTGTGTGTTGTGTT
Organism: Cunninghamia lanceolata; assembly: GCA_027924645.1. NCBI lineage: Eukaryota > Viridiplantae > Streptophyta > Pinopsida > Cupressales > Cupressaceae > Cunninghamia > Cunninghamia lanceolata. Next base: position 12,355,228 of record BSBN01000320.1, read on the forward strand.
CTAGGCGCATAGCATTGCGGTTAGTGACCTAGGGGCACCCTCCTATGTGACAACCCTAAGACACTTGTTCTCCTCTCTTGATGTATTGTTTACCTTCTTCTAGTGTCTCTACCTAGTTGGCGGATGACAAAAAACAAACATATACTAATACAGATCGCATGTCCCTTTAGCAAGTAAGAAAAAATGGACCTAGTCCATACATGATGATGGGGTTGATATATATTATCTGACACTTGGCTAGTAGAATCACTTCATGTGATATTTTAATGTTGTCTTATTGTACTAACAAACGATAACAATACATCTGCTCTGTGCACTTTGTTTATCTTTGAATCTCGCCTTGGTTACACTTGGTTTTGACATTTCTACAGTATAGCCCCATGACTATACTCGGATCTTGGACCCATAGTATAGCCTCAGCTCTTTATGTGAATGATTTCTATGGATTTCTTTTGATAATGTGATGTGGTTATTATCTTATCGAAAGATTTCTAACCTCTTTTCTTGCAGGAAATTGTGTGTTTGTGGGAACATTCGGCGATCGTAAAGTACATGTCACCTCTGGGGGCATGGGCTTTGTGAAAGCTCTTGTTCCCTTGTGTTTTTTGTTCCTACCTTAACACACTTGATATCGGTACACGATATCAGCCACCTTAAGGTGGGGGCATATATAAGGTAAGTTGTCTGATGATATTGATATTGATAAAGCATGTTTGTATACATTGATCTATTGTGTATATACCTTCTTTGCATTGTAAGGCATCTCTATGATGCAGGTGGGGTTGTATACTTTTGATCACATGATTCTTTTTCACTATAAGGCATCTCCATGATGCGAGTGAGGTTGCATTTTGAAATCCTTCTGTAGAGGTGGGGATGGTGTATCTATTGAGCTAGTGCACATTCTTTTTATTCTAAAAGTCCTTTGAGTAGGGGTTGGATATGAGACTATCCTCCCTCAAGCGTGTCTTTGGTAGTTGTTGTGGCATAAGTCCAACTGTCAAGTGTGCCTATAATGTGCCTGAGATGGTGGTGAACCTAGCAATATGCTCCTTCCATCGCTTGTTTGTCATGTTTTAGACATATAGTATGTCTTTGGCATACTATACGACACTTGTGTCTTCCATGTGTTTTCCCTCTTGTATGGTGTGTTTATTCTCAAGCATAGTCTAAAGGCATGTGGCGATGAGTCCCTCCTATGCTTTGGGATTTGTATGGTGTGTTTGTTCTCAAGTGTAGTCTAAAGACATGTGGCGATAAGTCCTTCCTACACTTTGAGATTTGTATTGCATGTTTGTTGCCCCATATGCAGTCTAAAGACGTGTGGTGATGAGTCCCTCCTGCATTTTGGGTTGTGTGTTTACTTTCCATGTACTTGCATCTGCATTCATTTATATATGAGAAAATAAAAAAGAAAAATCATTGCATTTACTTTATTCACTATGTTTTGCATGTCTTCAATGTTGTCTTCTCTTTGTTTTGCATGTTTGTTACTGTCTTCTCTATGTCTTGCGTCCCTGTTACTATCTTCATTATGTTTGGTGTGTCTATAGCATGTTTTCTCTAATGTCTACCTGAGATTGGGGGCTAGGAATAGTTCTTAATCTTTGTGTATGCATTAGCTCTAAGTGCCTGGTGTGTTTGTTGACCGTACTTTAATGCATGTATGGGCCTTGCGTTCATGCATACATTAAAGTGGGGGCTAAATGTCAAGTCAAAAAATGTCTCCCTAGGACTTTTTCCCTCCTATGTTTATCTCCTAGGTCCTTTAGAAAGCATTTTAATCATCTTTCATATTCATGTTAACTCCCGGTGAGAAAACCCTAAAGTTTTATGACAAATAGGACCTTGGGGGTGCTATTAAGATGGGTCCTGACTTAAATAGGGAGGGAGGACTTGGGTGCCTGCGGCCTAGTCCTACCCTATTTTGGGCAGGACCTAAATTCAAGTGTCGATTATGTGACCATTAATTAGGTCCTATGTCGACACCTTAAGTTTGAATTATGAAATTCTTAGTGAGAATGTGTTTAGTTGCATATATAAGCATGTTTAGGGATTCATTTGTAAACTAGAAGATGATTATGAACTTTTGGAACACTTGTGATTTTAGAGCATTCAAGATATTCATTGTTGCAGAGCAAACTTGTCTTGTTATTGTATTTGTTATGTAGATATGGCTTCATCCTCTCATGATGTGAAAGATTTTCATCTATATGCGAGATACACCTCTGAGGTGACATTTATTTGTGTTTTCAATCATTTATCAATTGGTTTTTGCCTCTATCCTATAGCGATACACACTCTTTATCTGAAAATAGTTTTTGGAAGACTTCAATGTCTCTCTGGGGATTGACCAAGGCAAGCCTCTAAACACCACAACCCCCAACCCCCTTTTTTCTATGATTGTAGGTTACAGGTTGCAGAAGTGGAAGGAGTGGAGTTGTAGGGAATAATAACAGAGTGTCAAAATTGCAAATCAAAGAAGAAAAGTAGAACTTGGACTTGGGTGCCCATTCATTAGTCCTCTAGATCCTGAAACACAAAAGTCCCTAGAACAACAGAAATAAGTTACACACAATCTTCAAAGATCTTGACAGAAATTGGTACCTTGGACTAAATCACCTACTCATTAGTCCCTAACTTTTCTAGATACGAAAACTCAAAATTTGGTATGTATCTAATTGTCATTTGATATCTTTGTGTGTGAGAATTTGCCATAATTCATTCATTTGTTTACACTTTTATGAAATTAGGGATTTAAGCATAATTGGACTTCAATTGATCAATTAATTAACAAATTCCAATTTTCCTCTTCATTCTAAGGGACACTAAATCTGTAGCAGAGCCCTCTTGAAAGAGATTGTGGCTTCACTCAATTTATGTCCTTGAATGTAAGGTGTTAAAGGAGTATTTATTCTTGAAATTGAAACCCCTCTTTTTCCACTAAAGAAATAATACAAAGTAAGACTAAACCCTGAGAAGTGTGTTTTCAGAGTCATAGTAGGAAAATTGTTGGGTTTCATAGTTTCACAAAGAGGAATTGATGTGGATCTAGCAAAAGTTAAAGCATTCTTAAATACAACTCCACCAATGAGTGAGATGGTAGTAAGGACTTTCTTGGAACAACTAGGTGCAATTAGGCATTTTATACTAGATATGACTTTCAAAATTGACTCGATTAATCAATTGTTGAAGAAGCAAGTCAGCATAACTTGGATAGTGGATTGTCAAAATGATTTTGAACAAGTAAATAAATTCTTGTTGACTCCACCCATGCTAATTCTGCCAAGACATGACAAACATTTCATCTTATACTTCAGAGAAACTGATATTTCTATAGCTTGTGTGTTTTCTCAGGAAGATGAAGGTGGAAGGGAAAGAGCCATATACTTCATAAGTCAAACCTTGATAGACTATGAGAAGAACTACACTCAGGCAAAGAAGGAGTGTTTGGCCATAGTTTTGCAACCTAGAGATTATGAAATTACATGCTGAACCAAGAAACCAAAGTCATGATATGGTCTAAACAGTTGAGAACATTCTTAAACCAACCAATGTTGTCGAGAAGGGTTGTCTGGTTCGTAACATTGCTAAGTGAGTTTGAATTAACTTACGTCAATCAAAAATTAATCTAAGGGCAAATAATAACATATTGGCTAGCAGATAATCCAGCTCCTCAAGAGGTGCCCATAAATGAAGACTTCCCTAACGAAGAAATTTGTAATGCAATCAATCTCAAAAAATATGTCACTTCATATTGGTAAAAAGATAATGTTAGAAAATCTAAGCTAAGGTAACAACCAAATCATCTCATGAAACTCATATATAAATCATATATCACTTAAACAAACCAAGGCTATACTTACAGGTTCAAAATTGAGTATAGCCGTGAGGTTATACATCAGGTATCTCAAAATTGAGTGTAGCTACAAGGTGAGATACAAAACATTCTAAAGTGTCTAGAAGTAGATTTAGAGTATTGCAAAGATCTCTTATCAAATTTTCACAACATGACACACTATCATAACACAAAGTGATTCTACTAGTCAAGCGTCAAGAACATATTAACCCCATCTTTATATATGGACTAGGTCCTTTTTATTTTCTTGTTGTAGGGATGCATGGTCCTTATCAATATTTATTTGTTATCGTCATTCGCTGACTAGTAGAGCCACAGAAGAATGAAGTCATGAAAAATGAGAGAGGAGACAAAAGTGACTCAGGTTTATAATGTGGGAAGATGCCTCAAAGACAACTTCCACAACATTATGCCCCCAAGTCACCACACACAACAATTGCAACAAGAGAGAGGCGAATATAATAATAGAGAAACAAATATAATAAGTATCATAACAAATGCAGTCTCCTTGTATCTTTAACCTTACAAGAGTATTAAGGGTCATCCAAGGAAACCTAAACAACATTTAACATTGTACGAGGGAACACAACACATCAGCATATGTACCTAGGAGGAGGCCACCCTTGAGAGCAATAGGAATAGGTGCTACATCGAGTGTGGCAAAATGGGGGAGAAATACTTACCTGATTCAATGGGATATTTCTTGGCAGACAATACATGTCTATCACCTCATGCTATATAATATTTAATTAGGACTTGTTGATATTGTATTAGCATTAAGAGTAGGATGATGGTAAGCTTTGGTGGGCTTCAAAGAACGGTACCCATTACCAGTTGAGTAGTTAATTGTATCAAGTTGTAAAGGTACTTTGATTCCTTGTTGGTTTATACCACAACCATTGCCTATGTAGTCACAATTTTTGTAAAGGATTTGAAATCCATGAACATAGAGAGACTCCATCTTTTTAGAAGGTGGGGCCTCATAAGTCTCATATTCTGTAGTATAAGTAAGAGTATTGTCCTTTTTTTCTACTAAAGAAACCTTAGGTTTCTTAGGTATTTCTAAAGATTACTTGGATGAGATCGAGACAACTTTTGATGCTTCAGGATTAGGGTTATTAAGTTTATATTCTCTATAAAGGAAGGAGTAAAACATAATGAACTACAATCATCACCAAGAAGAGCATTTGATGGTGATGTTGAATCTTACACAACATTATCTACGGTAAGATGTATTAATGAATCAAATTTTAATTTATTGAGAATCTTGTGATTGACAACTTGTTTGTCCACCTCAACTTGTAAAAAACTTTCTGGATTCAGGTCAACTTCAATGGTGTAAAGTTTATTTTTGCAAATAAACTTTATTGATCAATGAAGGGTAGACAGAATTGCCCCCATGGCATGAATCCATGGTCTACCCAAAATAATGTTATTTGAAAGTGCACTAGGCATGACATGGATAAGGGTAGATAATGTCACAGGTCCAACCTTTACGGGTAAAGTTATGGTACCCAAGGATTGTCTACCAATATTATCAAAGCCACAAATGTGAAGTTTATCCGGTTTGATTAAAGATGTATCAACCTTGATTTTATGTAGCAAATCAATGCCACAAACATGAAGAGCCAATCCATTGTCAATCATAACTCACTTTACCAACTTTTTTGTATATTGTGACCAAGATTACAAGAGGATCATGTTGATTTTGAACTTCAATTGATGGTAACTCATGTTGTTGAATATAATACATGTTTTAGTTGCATTCATACAATCTAATAGAGCTGCTACATCCTTAGGCTTAACAATGGGTGGTACGATCACCTTTTGTAAATCTTCCTGGAGCATTCCATGGTATATAGGTGATGTTTGTATGAGTTCCTAGAGAGAGATATTAGTGAGAGTAGCATGAAGATGCTCAACAATATCATAATATTGACCAAATTTATGAGTGAGATGAGGTGGTTGAGGAAGCATAGGTGGAGAAGTTGGTAAAGTGATTAGAATGTTTGATTGTTGTTTACTTTGTTTATTATTTCATGTATTGTATGCATGAGAAACCACATTGTGATAGGATTGTTGTGACACATTTTGATACACTTGATTTACTTGAGTAATTTGTTTTGTAAAATTGACAATGTAACCTAGGGGTTGAGGTGGTGTTGGAGCACCTTGAATTGTAATCACCGGTTTGAAGTGAGGAGGTGCATTAGATGCCCCATGCACCATGATTTTAGGAACATTAGTACATTTAATTATTATCCCCTTAGTAGGTTGAATAAGTCTATTAATGATGATTGAATCAACATTTTTTTTACTTTGATTAAGCTCAGCATCCATCCCCAAAGGATTCAATGTGAGAGGACTTTCTTCATCCACTAATTCTTTGTCTTTTGAAGGGAGAGCATTGGAATGAAGGGAAGGTAAAGTGTTGTTAAGAGAATTGTTGATGATTGTATCTTTAGCAATGTCCAAGGGCTTTGAATATGTAACCAAAGGAGAACTATTCGCATCCTCAGTGATATCCAAAGTACTTGAACATTCGGTCAAAGGATGAAGATCAAGGGTCTTCACTTCCTTAGTGATATCCAAGGTGTTTAAACATTCAACTAAAGGAGGAATAGGATGACTCATGGAAGCCTCATGTAGTCACTTATTAATAGAAGATTTTAGTTTATTATATGGATGCCCATTAACTCTCCATGGAGGTTCCTTTTTAAGAGGAGGTTCTTCATCCACTAATGCTTCATCTTTCAAAGAGAAAGCATTGGAATGAAGAAAGGGTAGGGTGATGTTAAGGATTGTATCAATGATTTCATCCTCTTGCCCCAAAATGTCCTCACGAGTGGGAACAACTTTGGGAGAGATATCCAAATCATAAGGTGAAATAGGCAAAGTTATATCACCATCACATGTAGTAGAGAGTAAATTCATAGGAATAGACATAGAATCCTTATGATTTGTAGTAGAAGTAACAAGAGAATTATCACCATCATCATTCTCATGACAATTTAGGGAGGTGAAATTAGTAAATTCATTTCATATTGAAGGATATTCATTTGTGAGAGTTATGAAGTTATTAAAATCAGATACAGAATCATGGATGTCAAATGAAGAACATTTAAAGATATCCCTATCATACATGGATGCTATATCAGTTGATGAGCTATAAATAACATCATCTTAGTATCAACCTAATTACCCCTTTTCTACCATTAAGCTAACCCAAGCCTATGCTAATTTATTAGTCTTATTAGCAATAATTTTCTATTTTGAAAGAGTAATGTACAAATCTTTATTCTTAAATTGACTAGATTTTATCACTAATGTTGACATAATTCTATGGAAAGATCTATGTGTTTTCCACAGGCTTTTGAACATAATGAAGTGGAAGGAATGGACATAAATGTAGACTGGAGTCAATAGCACTGGAAGTCTAGGGCACCAGAATTTTAGGGGACTCAGAATTGAAGACTTCAAGTTATTTACTATTGTCCAACCATTCAACAATCATTTATCTTTCTGTTATTTTAGAAAACAATTAAGGCATTCAAAGCTCCACTTAGAGCCCCTATTTTATTACATTAAAAAGATAGGTTGTTTAGTTAGTTTTCTTTTTTCTTATTTTTAAGACTCTTTTGGTGGCATTGATGGGTCACCCCTAGAATCTAGGATTTTGGAAGTGATATAGACTATCTTTGTTTTTCAAACTATTATGCTATGAATGAATTGAATCAAAATTGCTCTGCATCAATATAGTTTACTGAATGATGTTTGGTGTGAAATGCAATTAAAATCTGTTAATGGTAAAAGTGAGTTGAGTTGATAAAAGACTTTCGGAGAGCTAGCCACTAGAAGGAAATAGATAAATATTTTGATGTTCTGTGGATGTGTTTGTTATAATTGTTTATGTTCCATTTTTATGTTATTTTGTTCTGAGATGTTATGATCTTCTATTACAAAATGTTATGATAGAATGGTGTTGATGTTAACCTACATGGTGTTGTGTCTAGTAGCTTTCAGTCAAGCATAACTTACAATTGTAATTTCTAGACTTCTATGTGTTATCTTGTAATTTCTAGAGTTGTTTTCTATGAAAAGAAATTTTGGAGCTCTTGCCTAGTTCAGGAGTTCGGTAGAAGTTGATAGTTTGAATCCAAATTTGAAGTATATCATGCTTTCTTAGATTAAAATGTTTCTGTTAAAGTTCATATGCTTTGTAGTTTAAAGTTCACATGCTTTGTAGTTTTGATTTATATTATAAAGGCTTTCCTAAAAATTTAGATTTAATCATTGCTAAGCTAAGATGTTTGAACCCACCTCCTATTGCATACATCCTTGGACACAACTCGGTTGATAAAAATGATATATTTTCAGCTAAAGCGTTAGGTATAAATGACAACCTGTCATGAGTCATTTAACATAAGGATACATATTGATGAATTTGTGAAAACATTCAAAATCTTTGATATATGCATGCAAAGTGTCTACAATCAAGATGAGATTCCTAATTCAGGGCTAACTATCTTAATTAGCTCCCAATCCCAAGTCCAAGTGACCTAAAGATTGGACCTAATTGATAATGCACTAATCTATCTAATTTGTAGCCTATCTAAGCACATTAACAATGATATGTCTTAAGAGATGATATTTCTAACTATTCTAGAATAAAATTAGGCTAATTTTATTTGATGTTGAGTACTCAAACTAGCAGAATTTCTTTGCATATGATGGCTTATGAAAAATGGAGGTGAGGGCCTCAACTTATAGATTTTTGAGGATGGGAATGGAGGGCTAGGATCAAATTGGAAGATCAAGGGTGGAGATTGTTTGAGGATACTCAAGCAAGGAGAATTGGACAAATGGCATGATGAGAATGGTTGAGAAAATTATTCCAAGATTCAAGGGATGATCAATGGACTAGATTGAAAGTTTGAATAGATGAATAGCCAAGATTGGTTAGGTGTATGATATGTAAGGCCTCATTTATGAAAAGGCGTGGTTTAGATTTTGTGAGGAATTAAAAATTGCATGGAGATGACAAGTGGAATTAAAAATTGGATGAATAGTGCATGAATAGTGTCACATGGAATTTTAAATTTGCATGAATAGTGACACGTGGAGTGGGATGGAAGAAATAGGACAAGTGTACACCTTTTGGAAGATTTGGCCATGCTTCCAAAGTACCACATGTCATGTACATGGAATGACAAGTGGACTTCTAAAAACATGGGGCTTTGTAATTGAGAATTAATTAAAATTAATTCTTGTGCACATGTTTTAGAAGAAAATAATGATGATTACTAAAAGTAATCAAAAGTAGACAAAAATAAATATGAATATTTATTTAATTTTTGGTGGATAGAATATGAACTATAATTGTAAAATATTTAATTTTTGAGCTATAGTAGAGGAATTTTGATTTTTGGTGAAGGGGGAAGGCGAAGAATAAATTAATTAAATAAATAAAAATTATTTAATTAATGTTTGGATCGAATAGAATGATGTGAGTGAATAGGCTTGGATTATGGAAATGGGTGAAAGTGCTTGTGACCATTTCAGGCATGTACATTTTCCCCCTCTTTGATATGGCATTATTGTTGTTGAGGTTGACGGGATATCAAAGAATATAATTTTTTTGATAAATTTGCCAAGTTGGTAAATGGGAGAGGAATGGATGACCAGGTGATTCCCCCTCAATAGATCAGAGAAAAAATAATTTTTTCGGTGATGTCTTGAAAGAGGAGAAAGATGGAGGAAAAAGAAAAGAGAGGGGGAATAGGAAATCCCAAGACTGAAGAAGGAGTAAATACAGAGGTAATAGGTGAAAAATAGGATCTAGAATGGAAGATTAGGGTTTGGGGGGTACATATAGGTTGGGAGGGGCCCATAAGGCTCATTTGTCCTCATTTGCTTATCCACTTGTGATTGGAGGAGAGAATAACTAGAGAGGAATGATGGCCTACATTCCATGATAGGAGCATTGTATAGAGCACATGAGGGAGTACCTTCAACCTACGATGTCTGGTGATCCGCTAGGTTTCTGAACCTCCTTTGTGATTTCAGAATCAAGTATTTTAGGTGTGCAAAACGTGGGGTGGGAATTTGTAGAAGGTAAGCACTAGGGGTATTTTAGTGCCTAGGTTGCAAATTAGCATCTAGTTTGGGATTGTGGTGCCTATTTTGGTGATTATTGCCTAACAAGTTGAATTAGCACCTGGGGGGTTAGCAATTTTAGCGCCTAGGGGAAATTATGGCACCTATTTTGGTGATTAGCGCCTAACAAGCCGAATTAGTGTCTGGGGGGTTAGCAATTTTAGCACCTAGGGGAAATTGTGGTACCCATTATGAAAATTTTAGTTCCTAGATTTCGGTGCTTAGTCTGGCGATTAGCGCCTAGTGGTAGGGGTATTTCAACACCCAAAATGAAAAATTTAGTACCTAGTCTAGATTGTAGCACTTGCTCTGGTGATCAATGCCTAGGCCAGAAAAGTGGTGCCTAAAATGAATAAAGTGGCGCCTAGGGTTTTAGTGCCAAAAAGGCCTGAAGTAGCGCCAAGTTTTCTGGACTGAGGCTGACGAGGTGTTTTTGTGCCTGTGTAGGATGATGAGGATGTTATTTAGTCTTGGGAGCATCAGCCACTGACATTCACACTATGGGATCAGCTTGATGCCACTGATAGATTCTTTTAGAGGATGCTGGGACTTTGATTCATCATGGAGATGCCATGGATTGGAGCAAACAGGGTGATGATGACTTAACTGGTGGAGTGGTGGCAGATAAAGCAATGTGCCTTCATGTTTCCCATAGGGGAGGCAACCATCACACTAGAGGACGTGTGGAGGATACTGAGGATCCCCATTCATGGTACCAGGGTGGTATATGATCATGGTCGAGGGGCGGCCTATGTGGATCAAGTTTTTGCCCTGGGATGACTTCCCTATGGAGATCATCGCTTAAAGATGCGATATAAGCTGGCTATGGGGAGAGGGTTGTACCAATTGCCACTTTTCTTGGTGGGGATAATAGCAGGGACCTTGGTCCCTGAGAGGATTCTCAATTGTTGGGGGTTAGTACTGCTGTGGATGATTAGAGATGGTGTGGTTTTTGCATGGGGATTGCACATGTTGGCACACCTATAACATGATATGGACATCATGGTATACAAGAGATTGTGAGTTTGGGCTGCAAGTTGACACTACTCCATATCTGGGCTTGGGATCATATAGCGGACACTTGGCCAGTGACAGTACAGGATAGGTCGAGCCATTGGCCTTTGGTGTATGCATATAGAGGGCAGTTGATACACCACCATGTTGGGGATCTTAGACACTAGAAGTGGGTCATTGATGACATTCAGGTGTTCATGTGGAGACCATAGAGGGAGGTAGAGACATGGTTAGAGGACTAGGAGTAGCTGAGTTATGTATTACAACCTCGATAACTGATGGGGAGGACTTAAATGATTATTGATCGGTACTTGCCAAATCGAGTGCAAAGGCAGTTTAGGTTGGTGCAAGATGTACCACAGGGGGAGGCAGTATTTTCTAGGCTTCACATGGAGGTAGCACAATGGGGAGTACCACTAGATCTATAGGTGATGATAGCTAAGTTTGATGGATTATAGGGGCAAGCTTGGCAAGCGAGACTATAGGTAGAGCATGCTGGGACTATGGCAAGATATGACCAGTGGTGGGCCTAGCAGAGGCTAGTGAGACTTACTATTTCAATGGGATATGTAGTACCTGGGGATGTAGAGGAGGAGGATAATGATGATGATGATGAGGATGATGATGATGATGATGAGGTAGAGTATGTAGTAGAGGAGATGGAGGCAGATGAGGAGGATGATGACAAAGAAGGGGGTGGCGATGGAGGCAGCGGCAGCGATGGCAGAGATGGGATGGAGATGGCAAGATTACACTCATTAGTGTAGCAGCAGCAGGCCTAGATGTAGGGACAATTGGGGCATACATAGGGACAGTTGGGACAAACACAAGGATTAGCATAACATTATAAGCATGAGTGGGACAAAGCCAGGAAGGCATTGGGTCCAAGGATAGGGGATATGATGTGGATGATGTAGCATCAGGTGGCTAAGAGTGCTAGGGAGGCCCAACACTATAGGACACTATATGAGAGACTAGTCCCAGCTAGCTAGAGAGAGCTACCAGATAAAATCAGTGGCATCTGGATCAAGGCTGTCAAGGTGGTCAAAGAGGTCAATGCAATAGCCACCTCCAGGATAGGTAGGGCAGCTGCCATCCCCACAGGTGCAAGGACAAGTAGATCAACAAGGTATGGGGCCACCTCCTCGGAGGGGCTAAGGACCAGCCCAGTCAGGGGATTCATGCAAGGACAGCACTGCCTAGGGACATCATGTATATATGTATGATATTTTGACAGGTCTATGGACCTTATTTTGTATTATGATCATTTTTTGTTTACATATATATGAGACAGACATTTGGATGGATGGACTATGTGCTGTGTTTTTATTGGTGTATGGATTGTATGATGGTTTTATGCATATGTTTATGTTATGATGATGTGGATATCTATATATGATTATATGCTTATGGTAAACTGACTCATGTGTGATGCAGGGTGTGATATGTCATGGGTTTTATGTTTATGTATGTTGTCTAATAAGTGTATAATGCAAGATGTGATATAGAGATATGCATGATGATAGATGAATGGTTACTTGATGGTGTATGGATATGGATAGATTATTGGTGGATGACATATTTTGTGGGACTAACATGCTATACGGTGCAAGATGGCATTCAATACAGAAGTTATTTATAGTAATCCTTTGGCTTATGTGACCCTAGGACATAGGAGATTGTGTGATATGTGAGGATATGATGGATTGTGATGGATTTATGTGTATGGATTATTATGATGTGGTTTATGATATGTTGATTTGGATATGCATATGATGACTATGATGTTATGCAATATGATGGACTAAATTATGTGATGTAGGATGGTATGCGGATATGGATTATATTTCATGGCAGTGAGGTTATGTACAGAAGTTATTTCAGCCACTTTAAATCAATTCCATTTTTAGTGTATGGTCCTAGGATTTAGATTGTTGTATGGATTTTATGCATATGTGATGTAATGTTGTATAATGATTTGATGTATATGTGATGAAATGGATGTGAATAGTGCATGCTTGTATATCATGAATGGGAAAATGTAATGGATAGTAAATGCCTAGATTAATAAACATGTATTATATGTAAATGGATGGAGTGACGAATAAACACATATTATGGATGGACTAATGCAAATGGATGAGGTGATGAAATAATATTTGTTCAGATTAATAAACACATATTATTAATGGACTAATGAAAATGGATGAAATGATGAAATAATTTATATGTTTAGATTAATAAACACATATTATTAATGGACTAATGAAAATAGATGAAATGATGAAATAATATATGTTTAGATTAATAAACACATATTATTAATGGACTAATGAAAATACAAATGGATGGAATGATGAAATAATATATGTTCAGATTAATAAACACATATTATTAATGGACTAATGAAAATGGATGAAATGATGAAATAATATATGTTTAGATTAATAAACACATATTATTAATGGAATAATGCAAATGAATAATATATACTTAGATTAATAAACATATATTATTAATGAACTAATGGAGATGCAACATGAAGAATGTGTAATATGATTAATGCAATGGGATGATGATGAGGTGGTATGATTGATTTGGTTGATCATGATACAAAATTCCTTGAAAATGGTCACGGGATGATAGGGAAGAAATAGATGGCATAATGGGTAGAAGAAATTAGATGGGAAAGGGATGTGTCTTGATGAAAATTGGAGAAATACCAATGGGATATGGTGATGAGGGTTGGGATGTATATGTAGGATAAAGGGATGATATCATGTATTAAGAAATTCTACAAATAAGTATTGAGTACTACTGTTGATATAGCATAGGATGTTATGCACCAAGGTATGTGGAACCAAGGTGACAAGGCATCCATGCGTAAGACATGACACTTCAAACAATAGGATGAACCCATGTGTGCCCATAATAGTATAACCTTGTCTAGACAAATGAGGGGGATCCAAAGCATAAGCCCTTAGTATACAAAAGGTATATGAAACCTTAGATGTAAAAGGGGGATGATGTGCTAGAACCGACCTTACAATTCACAAGATATGAATACTAAGATGGAGTAATGAAAACCTCCCACAAGCACAACATATGAAAGAAAAGACTATGCCCCCATTCTAGATTGTTCACCACATGCCGTGATATAATGAGATCAAGGCAACTTTGAAGTAATTCAAGAATGAGCAACAAGATAAAAATCAATAACCAAAAGATTGACTAACCCAAAACATACAACCATTGTATCTCTTGCCAAAAGTGGATGGAAGATTGGTGATTTTACCCATTGTAGGAAGGATGCATCCTAGGGTAAGAATTGATGGATGATTAAGATAGACTAAAGGATATGTGGGGGGATAGAAGCCGTTAGTTGTGAAAAATCCAATCTAGTAGTTGAGGATTTTTTTCATGAAAGTGTTATGATTTGATAAGATGCTTTAGGAAGTGTATTGTCTATAGATCAAGCATGATCAACAAGCTCAGGAAAGTGGGACTATCCAAGTGGGGTTGGATGGGTGCATCATATGTACTTGTGTACTGGATACTTCCTTCGTATTCCAGACTACCTACATACCCTGTATTGATGGGATCAAGGTACATTACGATGCACATGGTGATGACATGTTGTTCTGGGGGACTTGATGAAATGTGATGGGGATAGGGTCATATGAGTGGATGGGATTGAGTTTAGAAGATGGTGAATGTTAGTTTTCAGACTGTAACATGGTATAAAAACCATGATAGGAATGGGTGAGAGTGGTCAAAAGGGGGTAAGTGTCACTTTTAAGACTGCACCATGTAATAAAACCACATGGTAGGGAAGAAGGGGATAGATAGAATGATAAGTCGGTGATGTAGAGTGACAGGGATAGGTAGCGGTTGGATGAGTGGTGTGTGACAATTGGTGGAGTCAAGTGGCAGTGCAAAGATGTAATGCTTATGAAAAGACCACTTAAAGGGTCGGACGACCTAGATGGGTGAGGTAACCAGTTGAGTGACATGGAGGTACAAAGATATGATGTCTATGTAAAAACCATGAGGAAGGGCCATTGTTGGTATGTGAGGTGAAGTAATTAGATAGGTAACTTGGTGGTGGAAAGATGTCACATCTATGCAAAAACCATGAGGAAGGACCAGGGTCGGTAAGTGAGGTGAAGTGGCAGTACATAGACGTGATGTTTATGAAAAAACCATGAAGGGATTAGGAGATGAAGGAGTGATTGGGATGATATTGAGTGTTAGGGTAGGTAGGAGTTCTACTTTTATGTTACTAGTTTCTATCAAAAGATGGGAAAAGCAAGAAATGAAAGGGCAGTTAGAGGGATAAATGGATGGGGGGAGCATGTGACTTATGGGAGGATGGAGGAGAGTGGTAGGCTGGTGATTTGGAATGTTATTTTTCTGTTATTCACTTTTAAAACCATATATGGAAGGATGGGGGATATTTTGGGAATGATGGATAATGGAATCTCAGATGGTGTGATTGTTTTTGTTACATCCCCTTTTTGGATTCAATTTTACTAACTTTTATTGAATTCATAGTTAGAATAGACATGTGAATATGTTTATGATTATGGGAAAACAATGTTACGGTTAGAAGAATTAACTTTATGAAATCATGGTTTTATAATTAGAGTATGATCAAGTTGATCGTGAATTAAAAATGTCTTTTCAATACAAAAAAGAAATGAAGTGCTATAAATATGTTTTGACCATAATACTGGTACTCTAACCACAAATTGTATGTGAGAATGTTTTGACAGGAACAGGTGGAATAGGCTCTAAGTGAAACAAAGAGGAGAAAAGGTATCTTTAGGGAAGGGGAGTATAGACTTTGGATTACCAAGGGTATTTTCCATTAAGTATGGATATCAGACAGTGAAGTCTAATTGTCTTGAGGTAAGCTTTAATTTTGGTCAATTCAAGTTGTCTCATCAGGGTCGTCGATGACTTTAGGGATAGGTTACTTCTTCATGTCATTGTGAAGGAACGACATCATTTTTCTGAATGTCGTTGTCGCAACGAATGTCTCCATTCGATGCCTACATTGTAATCTTTTGAGTCGACATCGTCAAACGTGGATGATAGTTAGAAATTATGCATGGCACATCCTGTTAAGAGTTTTCAACATAAAAATGTTGAAATTATTTTGTAGGGGGGAAGATAACAACTCAACCCTGATACATTAATTGTAAACTTCATTGTAATAGTCTAAAACCTTCGTGTGTTGCAAACTATGAATCTACACATTGATGTGGTTGCGTTGGTTAACCATTGTGTTGTTAAACTCTTTTGCTTCAACGTCAATAAGTTAATGGATAAATATCGTCACCGTGACACTTTAGACATGCATGATATATATTTATATATATAGGATAATGACAAACGTTGAGTCGTTCCTATTAATGTTATTATTATTCAAAAACTTTAAATAGTAAATTATGTTGATGTGAATATTTATGCCCATGCCATTGACTATAGTTGACTCTTCTAACATATAAATAAATATATCTTTATAGCGAGGGCAAGTTATAAAGTTATCATGTGTTATTATAACATGAATTTCGGTCTTAATAAGCCTTGTATCATGCTAACATTGTAATGATATCAATCATAATAATCGAATGGGCCACCTTAATGCCTTGTCAATACGGCACAACTAACTAGTACCTTGAGCATTATCTAGGGAGAATCACCACATCAACTAGTCATGAAACTGAATTATGAAAAATATGAGATAAGATCAAGAATTGGTTAGGGATTCAAATTAGTTATCTTTCACCAACCTTTAACTAATGAAAAGTCTTTTCCAATCGGGCATTCGCAGCTGAGGTAGGAAGAAAAATGGCAGATTGTGTGAAGAGACAAAATAGTGAACGAGCTGATGTAAGTCAGTGAGAGTCTTGGATCAGCAGGCATTGAAATCGAGAGGAGCCTTTGAGACAATCGTATTCACAGCTAAAAGGAGTGAATATCCCTGGATTGTGGCTGAAAAAGAAATAGAGATTGAGCTCAAATGAGTGCAGGAGATTAGAAAGAACATGGAGCATGCAACAACAGGTTAATACACTCTTTCTTCTACGTATTTTAACTACTTTTTCTATATCTGAGATTCACAAGCCACCCCAAACCTGTGTTCCCTTCTAATGATTTTTCTTGGAGTTAATATAATTTGTATGAAATCATTTTTCAAACATAGCCTTTATCTTTCATAGAGCATGCCTGAATACTTACAATGACACATATTCATCTGCCCAGGTCAAACCTGTTAACAACCACTTTTGTCCTAGACTGTAGCATGGAAAAGATTAGTTAAAATCTTTCAACTCATATTTATTTTCTTGATTGAGTTCTCATGTTAGAAACATAATAGCATTTCAATGTATTGAGAGCCAACATATTATGTTTAAGCTTGGATACCACCTTGGTTAAACATACTTCCGCTAAACCAAAACACATGGAAAACAATTTAGTTCTTCAAACTTAAAGATGGGTGGCACCATTTAAGCCTTAAAAGATGATTATCACTCGCTAGTTGTAATTCTCCACTCCCTCCTTTTGGGATATTAATCTAATACTAATACCTAGAACTAATAAATGACATTATTTTATAGCTACTGTTACTGATGCCATGAGATGATAATCTCTATTCATTATGCAATAGATAGTTGAGTCGTTATTATCGTAGAAATTATATTATCAAGGGGTCGACTCATGAATAATGGATTATAGGTGTTCAAGATTCCAAGTCTATCGACAGTACAAGGCTTAGCATAGTGTATTAATATTTAAATTAAAGTTTGAAATTGTCCTCGACACTATGAGATAAGTGTATATTATAAAATAATATATCAACCTGAGAATAAACTAGGAATCTTTGTAAGTATGATAAAATAGGAATTAGGTGAAGATTATATTGTGTATAACTAAATATCTTACCTAGGCTGCCAGTCTATTAAATATAACACTATATTGTTACGTGAAAAACCAAATCTTATAAATAATAAATGAGGTTTGTTAGCTTGAATAGATGGACTAGAGAGCATTTGAATTTGGGACAACCTTGTAGGGATTCTCTTAACCCAAGATGTCTATGTTAACTCATAGGAAATAGTCCCATTAGTCTCATGACAAAGATTATACTAAGCCTCGGAATCGAGAATAGAAGATGTCAATAGACAACCAAGTTCGATGGTACAAGGTTTTCTCTATGAAAAGAATACTCAAATAAGGATCAAGCCTTAATGGTCCACATAAGAAATAGTATTATATTTTAAATAAATTAGAAAAATAGGATTCATATCTTGACCTTATTGATGCAATGAAGACCATGAGAATCTATTTAGTCTCATATACCCTAATGTTTACGATGAATCAAGAAGCTATGCTTAAATGTTGTCAAATTAGGAAGGCTAAGAAATCTATCTTGACCAATCAATTGTAGGATTTAGACTATATTCAAGTCAAGTTGGGTGGGTGAACATAATGACTGTGTTGTTCGCAATGCTAAATCTCATTAAAAACCTTTGGCCAAGGTAATGCACATGCCTCTAGTGCATTGTTAGTTCACCGTGACTAGATGGAGTAACTTGTTGATGGTCATGCTTGACTAGAGGGTATCTAGGGGTGTGTGATAACAAGTTGCGAAAGTCACAACACTGGTACTCAGATGGCAAATGCCATTGGTCATCCTAATTCTATCCTCCTCGAGCAGGGTAGGGCCACTTCTAGCTAGGAAGGTGTGCGGGAAACCGACGGTCTATGGATGGAGGTAAAGCTCTCCGAAGATACTTTCTCTTCCATCATTCAGAGGCTTGTCGAGGCTTGAATCGTGAAGGTCAACAATCGAGATGCAGTGATCTTGGTAGGTTTTTAATTTGTAATTTTCTTTATGAATAACATATATATATCATTTTATAAATCTTTGAAAATGGATAAACTCATTGTGTATCATAGTATTAACATGATTTTATTTAGTCAATGATTAAACTTCAATGTTTGTAAAAGAATTTTTTTTTATCCATCTTTTACCTTTTCAAATTTTACTTCATGGTAAAAACTGGATTTGAGAGGGAAATTAATTTTGGATATTACATATGGTATCAAAGCTAAACTGGGTTCAGTACTAGGGCTTATGAGTCCACTAAGCTGGCTAAGGAAAGATTGGGCAAATTGGAAAAGAAAGTGAATGAAACTGGAAATACCGAGGGTGAAAATGAATATTCCTATAATGCAAGTAAAAGTAGGCAATGAGAACATGGTACGACAAATGAAAACTAGGATGATAGTGAATCCCATAAAGAGATTAAAGATAAACTTGCACTTGAATTATCAAAGGATATGAAAAAGAATATTCCTTCTAAATTCAATGGAACGAAAACTGGAGATGCAGCAGAAGCCTAGCTAATTGAGATGGAGAGGTACTTTGAAATTAGGAATTATTCTAAGGTCACAAAAGTAGTTGGGGAGCATATCAACTATTTGGAGAAGCATCCACCTCATGGGTGAACAAAAATATGGAGTTGAATTTAAGCCCCTTGCAAGTGACATGGAATGAATTTGTTGAAATTTTTCGAAAAAGGTGGTTGCCACAGCTATATTTTGATCAAAAGCTAACAAACTTCCAAAATCTCTGATAGGGAGATCTATCTGTGGTCAAATATGCAGAGAAATTCACTCGATTGTTGAAGTATGTTCCTTAGTACCAAAATGACGAAAGATTTAGGATAAGGAAATTTATTATGGGTCTAAATCCTCATATTGGGGGGGAGGTAGAGGTACATGGTCTAACCACAATTGACCAAGTATATGAGAAAGCAATTAAGCAGGAACAAAAGATCAAATCCATTTCTTCTTATCGAGAAAAGAAACGAAAGAGATTTAATAAGAATTCAAATGAATAGACGTATAAGAAGAAGAATGATAAAGGATATGGAAGCAAAAGGAACGACAAAGGAAATCAGACAAATAAAGGGGGATTTGGTAATGAGCAACGAAATGAAGACTTTAAAGAATGAAAATTATGAGGAATGATGATGCTATGGGTAGACCATTTGAGAAGAGGGGACCACTTGGAGGTTGCTTTACATGTGGTGGAGATCATTATGCCAACTACTGTCCTAATAAAAAGAAGAATGGGCAACATAGGAACATGACACTCCCTTCACAGTAGGAGGCTTTTCAGCAAAGGATTCATGCCACCCTTGACAATCGACAAGCTAAGTACCAGATTACTCCCATTGAGATGATAGGTACTTTATTTGGGGTCCCCATTTCTATTCGGTTTGATATTGGTGCAACATAAAATTTTGTGTCACCTAGAGTCTTAAGTAAATTTCCTAGAAGAACTGGTTATATGTCAAAACCATGGACTATTGAATATTTAAATCACTCAAAGGCTTACGTAGAGAAATGCTTGTTCGAAGCCAGGATTGATTTTCCAAAATTTTCAACCAAGGTAAACTTGTGTGTAGCACCTTTAGGGTCTTATGACGTCATTATAGGAATGAATTGGTTGTGGAGACATAGGGCCAAGGTGGATTATTTTTCTAAATCAATTGAATGTTTAGACGATAAAGGGAAATAAGTCAACTTTCAGGGTATTCAAAGGGAAATAAATATCAGGTCTATTTCATCCAAATAGTTAAAAAGGGCTAGGCATAAGGGATGTCATCTTTTTGTGGTCAAAATGGATCAAGTTGAGGAAGTTTTCAAGAAACAAATAGAAACTTTTGAGGAAAAATACCCCTACCTCCGTAATTTTCAAGATGTGTTTCCAGAGGAACTACCTGGTTTGCCTCCAAAAAGAATTTTTGACTTTACAATAGACATTAAACTAGGATCTGAGCCAGTTTCTAAAGCTCCATACTGAATGACCACTACCGAGCTTATGGAATTAAAGACTCAACTATAGGAGCTATTGGCTAAAGGTCTAATAAAGCCAAGTGTATCGTCGTGAGGAGCTTCAATTATTTTTGTCAAGAAGAAAAATGGAACCCTTATGCTATGTATAGATTATTGGATGCTTAATAAAGCAACAATAAAGAAAAAGTATCCACTGCCATGTATTGATGATTTGTTTGATCAAATGTGTGATGCTGCAGTATTTTCTAAGATAGATTTGAGATCAAGATATCACCAGTTGAGATTAAAAGATAAGGATATTCACAAGACCGCATTTAGAACAAGATATGGCCATTATGAGTTTACAATGTTACCTTTTGGGTTGACAAATGTTGCAGCTGCCTTCATGAATCTCATGAATAGTGTTTTTAGAGATTGCCTAGACAAGTTTGTCTTAGTTTTTCTGGATGATATTTTGATATATTCCAAAAATGAGGAAGAGCATAAACAACATCTTGAAATTGTTTTGCAACAATTAAGAGAGCACAAGTTGTATGAGAAACTCTCTAAATGTTCTTTCTTTCAAAGAGAAATTTAGTATTTAGGGCACATCATATCTATAGAAGGAATATCAGTAGACCCAGCTAAAATAAAGGCTATTTTGGAATGGCATGTACCTTCCAATGTTCAGGAAGTGCAAAGTTTTATGGGTTTGGCCGGTTATTACAGGAGATGTGCTCTGAATTTCTCAAGTATTGCTAATCCGGTCACATCATTGCAAAGAAACAGAAAGTAGTTTGTATGGTCAAGTGAATGTCAGAAGGCATTTGACTTATTAAAAGAAAAGTTAATGACAACCCCAATCTTGAAAGTCCCTGATCCTGAAGGACAATTCAAAGTTATTACTGATGCCTCTGGAGAAGGATTAGGAGGCGTGCTCATGCAAGATGGGTGTGTAACAGCCTATGAATCAAGAAAGTTGAAACCTTATAAGTAGAATTATGCTCCTCATGATTTAGAACTGGTAGCAGTGATTCATGCCCTTCAGATGTGGCAACACTATTTATTGGGAAAGACTTTCATATTGAAGTCAGATCATCAAAGTCTTTGTTTCATATTCTCACAACCCCATCTCAATGCAAGACAATCGAGGTGGTTAGAGTTAATATCAGATTATGATTTTGAAATAAGTTACATTAAAGGTAAGGAAAACTGAGTGGCTGATGCTTTGAGCAGAAGAAGGTACACAGCTTCTATAGTCTCCATTCATGCTAATTTTAAAGATCTAGTATTGCAAAGGTTACCTGGAGATGAATACTATGAACAGGTTAAGCAAGCTCTATAAATCAATCCCAAGGACTCAAGATATGATGGATTCCATATTGAGTTAGATGGGTTAATGACATTTAAAGGAAGAGTCTATGGTCCTAATTCTGAGGAACTAAGAAACCTAGTATGGAAGGAAGTCCATTGTGCACCTTTTCCCAGACATCCAGGAGTAACAAAACTTTTAGTAGATGTGAAACCGCTATACTTCTGGAAAGGGATGAAAAGTGATGTTGTAAGGTTTGTGGCAAGTTGTTTAGAATGTCAAAGAGTAAAGGTGGAACATCAACATCCTACTAGATTGTTGTACCCTCATGATATTCCCGAATGGAAATGGCAGTCATTAGTATGGATTTTGTTCAAGGATTGCCAATGTCAAGGAATATACATGATGCGATTTTGGTCGTAGTGGATAAACTAACCAAATTTACACACTTTATCCCTAGAAATTTGATTGATGGAGCTCCTGTGTTGGCCCGTAAGTTTGTTCGGGAAGTGTTTGGATTACACAGAGTACCTGAAAAGATTATATCAGATAGAGATGCTCGAATAACCTCCAGGTTATGGCAAACTTTATTTTCAACACTAGGGACTAAGCTCAATGTGAGCAGTACTTATCATCCTGAAACTGATGGACAAATAGAAAGGGTTAACCAAATCCTAGAGGATCTACTAAGAATGTATTACATGGATCAGCAATATAGATGGGAGGAATATTTACCTCTAGTAAAATTTGTCTACAATAATTCTTATCATTCTACCATTAGGATGGCACCATTCGAAGCATTGTATGGAAGGAAATGCAAAACTTCTATAAGCTAGGACAAACTAGAAGATAGGGTAAGAATTGGTCTAGAAATGCTAGCGGATATGGAAGAAAAAGTGAAAATGATTAGGGAAAGGTTGGCAGAAGCCAATGATAGGCAAAAGAGTTATGCAGATCACAAACGGGTGCCTAGGCAATTTTCTATTGGAGAGAAAGTTCTCTTATGAGTAAAACCCCATAAAAGCTCAATCAAGTTTGGTAAATCTTCAAAGTTGGCTCCTTGATATGTGGGTCCTTTTGAAGTCCTCGAGATCATCAATCCGGTGGCATACAAAATTGCTCTACCTCCAGCCTTATCTAAGATGCATAATGTTTTTCATGTTTCATACCTAAAGAAATATTTTGCAAGAAATGACCACATGCTTAACTAGAATTCTTTATAGATTCAGGAGCTAGGAGTGGTTGTGATCGAGCCACTCAAGGTACTCAAAATGTGTAAACTCTGTTTGCGTAATTGAGAGGTCTTGCAATGCAAAATTTAGTGGGACCAATATGGCGAGGATAGCGCCACTTGGGAAGACTATAATGAAATCTACCAAAAATTTCTATATCTTTTTAAAAAACATTAATGTTAGAGTATGAAAGTTTGTTTCTTGTTAAAAACTATGTTTGATAAACTCAATCATTGGGGATGATGATTCTTTAGGGGAAGGATATGTTACATTCCCATTTTGGATTTAGTTTTACTACTTACTTTTACTGAATTCGTAGTTAGAATAGACATGTGAATATGTTTATGATTATGGGAAAACAATGTTATGGTTAGAAGAATTAACTTTACTAAATCATGGTTTTATCAATAGAGTATGATCAATTTGATATTGTGAATTAAAAATGTCTTTTCAATATGAAAAAGAAATGAAGCGATGTAAATATGTTTTGACCGGAATACCAGTACTCTAACCACAAATTGTATGTGAGAATGTTTTGATAGGAACAGGTGGAACAGGCTCTTCGTGAAACAAAGAGGAGAGAAGGTATCTTTGGGGAAGGGGAGTATAGACTCTGGATTACCAAGGGTATTTTCCATTAAGTATGGGTATCAAACAGTGAACTTTAATTGTCTTGAGGTAAGCTTTAATTTTGGTCAATTCAAGTTGTCTCGTCAGGGTCATTGATGACTTTAAGGGATAGGTTACTTCTTCTTCATGTCATTGTGAAGGAACAACGTCATTTGTCTAAATGCCGTTGTCGCAACGAATGTCATCATTCGATGCCTATATTGTAATCTTTTAAGTCCATGTCGTCAAACGTGGATGACAGTTAGAAATTAGGCATGGCACATCCTGTTAAGAGTTTTTGACATAAAAATGTTGAAATTATTTTGTAGGGGGGGATATAAAAACTCAACCCCAATACATTAATCGTAAAATTCATTGTAATAGTCTAAAACCTTTGTGTGTTGCAAACTATGAATCTACACATTGATGCGGTTGCATTGGTCAACCATTCTGTTGTTAAACTCTTTTGCTTCAATGTCAATAAGTTGACGGATAAATATCGTAACTGTGACACTTTAGACAAGCACGATATATATTTATATATATACAGGATAATGACAAACATTGATTCATTCCTATTAATGTTATTATTGTTCAAAAAGTTTAAATAGTGAATTATGTCAATGTGAATATTTATGCCAATGCCATTGACTATAGTTGACTCTTCTAACATGTAAAAAAAATATCTTTATAGCGAGGGCAAGTTATAAATTTATCATGTGTTATTATAACATGAATTTCAATCTTAATAAGCCTTGTATCATGCTAACATTGTAATGATATCAATCATAATAATCGAATGGGCCACCTTGATGTCCTACCAATACAACACAACTAACTAGTACCTCGAGCATTATCTAGGGAGAATCACCACATCAGCCAGTCATGAAACTAAATAATGAAAAGGATGGGATAAGATCAAGAGTTGGTTAGGGATTCAAATTAGTTATCTTTTGCCAACCTTTAACCGATGAAAAGTCTTTTCCAATCAGGCATTCGCAGCTGAGGTAGGATGAAAAATGGTGGATTGTGTGAAGAGACAAAATAATGAACGAGTTGATGTAGGTCAGTGAGAGTCTTGGATCAGCGAGCATTGAAGTCAAGAAGAGCCTTTCAGACAACTATATTCGTAGCTAAAAGGAGTGAAGAGCCGTGGACTATGGCTGAAAAAGAAATAGAGATTAAGCTCGAATGAGTGCAGGAGATTAGAAAGAATGTGGAGAGTGCAGCAACAGGTTAATACACTCTTTCTTCTACATATTTTAACTACTTTTTCTATATCTGAGATTCGCAAGCCACCTCAAACACAGTGTTCCCTTGTAATGATGTTTCTTGGGGTTAATATAATTTTTATGAAATCATTTTTTAAACGTAGCCTTTGTCTTTCGTAGAGCATACCTGAATACTTACAATGGCACATAGTGATGCTCGGGTCAAACCTGTTAACAACCACTTTTGTCCTAGACTATAGCATGGAAAAGATTAGTTACAATCTTTCAACTCATATTTATTTTCTTGACTGAGTTCTCATGTTAGAAACAAAATAGCATTGCAGTGTATTGAGAGCCAACATATTATGTTTAATCTCGGATACCACCTTGGTTAAACATACTTCCACAGAACCAAAACACATGGAAAACAATTTAGTTCTTAAAACTTAAAGATGGGTGACACCATTTAAGCCTTAAAATATGATTATCACTCATTGGTTGTAATTCTTCGCTCCCTCTTTTTGGGATATTAATCTAATACTAATACCTGGAACTAATAAATGACCTTATTTTATAGCTATTGTTACTGATGCCATGAGATGATAATCTCTATTCATTATGCAATAGACAGCTAAGTCATTATTATCATAGAAATCATATTATCAAGGGGTTGACTCATGAATAATGGATGATAGGTTTTCAAGATTCCAAGTCTATCAACAGTATGAGGCTTAGCATAGTATATCAATATTTAAATTAAAGTTTGAAATTGTCCTTGACACTATGAGATAAGAGTATATTATAAAATAATATATCAACCCAAAAATAAATTAGGAATCTTTGTATGTATGATAAAATAGGAATCAGTTAAAGATTATATCGTGTATAACTAAATATCTTACATAGGCTGCTAGTCTATTAAATATAACACTATATTGTTACGTGAAAAACCAAATCTTATAAATAATAAATGAGGTTCGTTAGCTTGAATAGATGGACTAGAGAGCATTTGAATTTGGGACAACCTTGTAGGGATTCTCTTAACCCAAGATGTCTATGTTAACTCATAGGAAATAGTCCCATTAGTCTCATGACAAAGATTATACTAAACCTCAGAATCGAGAATAGAAGATGTCAATAGATGACCAAGTTTGATGGTACAAGGTTTTCTCTATGAAAAGAATACTCGAATAAGGATCAAGCCTTAATGGTCCACAAAAGAAATAGTATTAAATTTTAAATAAATTAGAAAAATAGGATTCATATCTTTACCTTATTGATGCCATGAAGACCTTAAGAACCTATTTAGTCTCATATACCCTAATGTTTACGATGAATCAAGCAGTTATGCTTAAATGTTGTCAAGGCAGGAAGGCTAAGAAATCTATCTGACCAATCAACTATAGGATTTTGACTATATTCAAGTCAAGTTGGGTGGGTGAACGTAATGACTGTGTTGTTTGCAACACTAAATCTCATTAAAAACTTTTGTCCAAGGTAATGCACATGCCTTTAGTGCATTGTCAGTTCACCGTGATTGGATGGCATAACTTGTGGATGGTCATGCTTGACTAGAGGGTATCTAGGGGTGTATGATAAGAAGTTACAAAAGTCACAACACCAATACTCAGATGGAAAATGGCATTGGTCATCCTAAGTCTATCCTCCTTGAGTAGGGTAGGGCCACTTCTGGCTAGGAAGGTGCGCAGGAGATCGATGGTCTGTGGATGGAGATAAAGCTCTCCGAAGATACTTTCTCTTCCATCATTCAAAGGTTTGCCGAGGCTTGAATTGAGAAGGTTGACAATCGAGATGCAGTAATCTTGGTAAGTTTTTAATTTGTAATTTTCTTTATGAATAACATATATATATATATCATTTTGATAAATCTTTGAAAATGGATAAACTCATTGTGTATCATAGTATTAACTGTTGGCAAGAGACACTACATAGCATTGATAGGATTTGTCATTGATGGAAACTAAGACTGTCCCACACCTCCGCAGTGTAGTATCTGATCATACCGGAAGTCAGAATAATAATCTAAGTCCGAGAGCCTGAAACAGAGTATATAGCAGAGTTTGGTATTTTGTTCCGGCTCTCTCCGGTGGAAAGGCATGGTATGTTGTGGATCCAAGTTTGTTGACAACATTAAAAATACACTCTAAATCCTGAATTTTGTCATCTGGTGATGAAGGAATCAAATGTTATTAGCATCTATGTATCGGGTTCCAGTTTGATAGAGTAGACAAAAGAAGAACAAGTAAACCTTGTAGAAGATCTTGTTTCTGGATCAATGGAAGTTGGTTGTTGGACAAATGGTGGCATTCAATAACTATGGCTAACATGAGTAATAATTTGTAAGAGTAAGTTTTGGTCCGCACTCCAAGTTATGTATAGATCTAGCCGACAAGGCTGAGCACTCTTAGGTGTTCTAAGTACTATTGAAGCTAACTAGTGGAATGATTATAGATCTTGTTGCGGATATATATAGTTGATGAATTTAATTGTTTAGAGTGTGGCGTGTGTGCGAAGAAAGTGGATGTGGATAGAGCATGAATTTAAGGTGCGAATAAGAGTAGAACCGTGAGAAGAACAAAGCTAAGATGAAGTGTGTAAGATTAGTTTTTGCACTCAACCAGAACTAAAATTTCTGCATAAGTAGATGCTATCATCAATTCATATATCTATTTTTCATTTGTAATATTTTCTTAGGCAGTGAGCCTTTATTTGAGCAGTGAGCTCGAATGCATGTACATTCCCATTTTGTATCAATACTTTTAACAGGCTATTAAATTCTTGTGGGTTAACCCCCACCATGACTTTTCCCTTAGTCGAGTTTCCACATCAAGATCTTAGTGTCAAATGTGTCATTCATGTTTTCTGCTCATATGTTATTGTCTAATACTGGAATGTTTTTATCATTGATTTAATCTTAAGTTGCAAAAGGAATAACAGTAGTTAAAGAAAACTAAAAGATCAACAACTGATTCAGTCCCCCCCCTCTCAGTTGTCTGGACCTATTCCAACAATTAGTATCAGAGCTTGGATCCTTAGAGAAGCCTAATAGCTTAAGGATAAGCTCTTGGAAGAAGGTTCAATGGGTTCACTAAGAGATCTTCAATCAGCCCTAGAAGAACTTGCTCAATCTAGAATAGAAATTAGTAATCTGAGAGGTGAACTTAAAGAAGATGATGACACCATTGAAATGTTAAAAGATAAATTAAAGAAATACTTGCAAAGAAAAAAGGAGCTACTTTTGCAGCTATCCAATTTACCTGAAGAAAACAATTTGAATAAAGCTTTGGAAGAAAAAACAAAAGAATGTGAAAAGCTCTCAAAAGAAGTCACTATTCTAAAAATTGAAATGGAATTTGGGGTGATGAGGCAAACCAAAGAAAGTGAAGATAGAAAGAAGATTGAAGAAGATTCGAAACACAACCTAAAAGAAAGATTTGAAGAATGTTGTAGATTGGATGGAATAGACAGCCATCTAGAGTCTGATCTGCAAGAAAGTAGAGACAATGAGAGAGAACTTGAAAGGCAAATAATCATTCTCAGATATGACCTAGATATTGCAAATGAATACAAGGAGAAGTTCAAGATAAGTTCAGCTAAACTTGAAGCACTACTTGAAGGATAGAAAAGGGATGATGAAAAGCATGGTCTTGGATATGAAAAAGGTGAAAGCTCCAGATCTGGACAGAAAAATCCTCAACCTAAGAATGGAAGAATCAAACCTAGAAAACCTCTGGTAAGATAGCCAAATGCTCAAAAATATCCATCATTCAATGGAAATTGATTCAACTACAACAAATTTGGTCATAGACCTACTCAGTGCAGAAACAGAGTAAATCAAAATGGTCCATCCTTCTCTGGTCAATGGTTCAAGTGTAACAGGTATGGTCATAGATCAAATGAATGTAGAAGTATGACAATGAATAATTTCAATAATAGAAGAATTAGCAATTCTTTCAATGGTTACTACTTTGCTTGCAATGGGTTTGGACATATGGCTAATTAGTGTAGATCAAGAGAAAATCAGAAAAGAAATGTTGTATGCTTCAACTGCAATCAATCTAGTCATATTGCAAGATTTTGCAGAAGTAAAGACTATGGAAGAAGAGGTCTGGTAAACAAAAAATAGGATGAAGAAAGATAAGACAAAGGCAAAGAAAAAATTGGTGCAAATGAGACTCAGGATGAATCAAACAAGATATGGGTTAGGAAAACCATTATGAATGGCAGCAATGGATCTGCACCGCAATCCGGTGCTAATAATTCCTCTGAGAATTAAGTTGGAAGTCTGGCTCAGGGGGAGCAACTTTACAAATCAAATTTCCCCAGCTAGTAAATTAGTGCCCAGATCTGGCATAGTAAGAAAAAGAGATCTTAAATTATCTTCAGATCATATGGAAGAAATTCTAGAAGATAAGAGATGGATATGGCAATATACAGAATGACACATCAAGGGTTAATCAAAATAGGGCAACCAGATGCACTAGGGCAGAGCATTTATTACAAAGGCAAATTAGGTGATGCGAATCTTAAAAGGGTCATTCACTCCTCATTTTAAACACTTTGCATCAAAAAGAAAGAAGTGGACAAGCCCAGACTGAGAATTCTCAAAAGTCGGAAGTGAGAAGGATTTCCAAGCAAAAACCCCAATCTGCATGGCAAGGTATTTTTTGTTTTCTACAAAATCTTTTAAGTTTTCATTTTTTGCAAATGGATACTCCTCTAGTGGTAGATGTTACTGAAAGGCCTCGCCCCAAATTCAAGAAGCATCCATTCAAATCTATAAAGGTTGAGCTGTTAGGTGCATTTTTTGGAGTTCTGTATGGGGTTTTACATGTTGAAGATATTAGGGCTTACATTCACTGCAATATAGAGGAATTTGGAAATATGAGATTACTGGATTTATTTGAAAACCAATTGAAGTCAGAATATAAAACCCTAGAAAACAAACACTTCATACAAGTGATTGATTTTCCATCCTTTGATGAAAGCGAATGGGTTAGGTATGTATTGAGTTGGATACATGATGAGTTTATGTGGTTGTTGAAGCCATTTAAGATTACAAAAGATATAATCAGAATTGTGATTGGATTGAATGCAACTGGTGGGAAACCCATGCTTAAGGCTATGAAAAATCAAATAGTAACTGATGCAACTGGAGCAAAATTCAACAGAAGAGCTATGACTATCAATGACATCATGGATTTGGATGTCAAGTTTGCTTTGATGGTAGTTGGGTATAAGATCTACCACTCAAGCAGGGAGAACTAGTCTCTGGAACAACTATTTATGATGCATATCAAATGATAAAAGAAAATGTGGATTATGGCTTATGTGAGCTTCTACAAAGACAACTACTAGAAAACCTGAACAAAATAAAAAAGGAAAAGAAAAATTCCTTCAAGTATGGTTCCCTAGTGATATGTATCTTTTTATACTTCATGAATGAGGTTCCGGGAGTTCCAAGTATACAATGGACATCTAATACACTAGTGGCATGGCAAATTAGGGATCTTCTTCGCAGTCTTAGTGATTCCCAGACACAAAAGACCACTATTTGGGGTTACTTCAAGAAATTCCAGAATTTGATGCATGCAAGGGAAAGAACTCCTAGTTCAGTTGTTGAAAAGTATGAAAATGAAATATGTTTCATGGTAGACACAGATAAATGTTTGATGGAAGATGTAGAACCAAGGATGGTGTGGATAATTCCCATGGGCTATGAAGTGGATGAGGAAATTCTGGACATGTATGCTCAACATCTCCTGAGCAAACCTAAAGACACCTCTGTTGAAAAGTTTGGAATGTATAAGGAACTGAGCCTAAAGTTGCATGTGGAACTTAGATAGCTGGAAATAAAAAGAAAGGCACAAATACAAGTAGAGATGTATGTAGAAAGCATTGGGATTACAAAAGAAGCAGTGAAAGAAAATGGACAAAGGATTGAAAAGTTAAAGAAGAACACCGAGCAGGAAAAAGGTTAACCTAAAATTCCCTCGGAAGCCCCAAGAAAGACAAGGAGCTCTACAACTCCTGGTGAGCCTCTCCAAACCACTCACACTAAGAAGTCAGAAGCCATTCCATCTAGTGAAGGAGGGAAAAGGAAGAAAACCAAGGAAACAAGAATCCTCAAGAGCACACAAGATGATGAGGAGACTGAAATAGATGAAGTGAAAGAGATAAGATCCAAAAAGGTCAAAACTTCAAAAATTTCTAAAGATCAACCATCTGAAAGCATGAGGGCTAGTAAAAAGCTAGTATCCGGTAAGGTTTCCATGACTATTGATGAAATTGTAAAAACAATCACTATTCATGGAAACTTAAAACCTATTAGAATTTACTATGATAATCTTGATCAAGCTAATAAGAAAACTTTAGAAGATGCCATTATCATATATTTAAATAAGTTCAATAGAGCCTTGTTGGAAATCTTGCAAGAACTTAAAAGTTTGAGGAAAGTAATGGAAATGAGGAAAGATGCAGCCAAAGAAAAAGATATAGAACTCAGAGAGTATGTTCTCTCCTCTTTGTGCCTCGTAATAACTAGAAAAGTAGATAAAATTCTTAGTGAAGATAAAGACAAATTCAGAAGCAAAGTCTAGATTAACAAGCTTATGCTTGGTGAAACTGAAGAAATTGCAATGAAAATAGAGGAAATTATGAGAAAGGCTGTAGACAAAAATAAGTAGTACATTATCTTAGAAAAACAAGATGAAGAAGACAATCCTGCTACTCCAGAAGAAAAAACTGACAAGAGAATCAATGATCAAAGTATCACTCTAGATCCTCTAGAACTTGATATTGGAGAAGTTCAAAAAGAGGAACAAGTCAATGAGGAAGACATAGAGATGATAAAAAGAATAACTGATGAAGTGATATCTCCTCCACTTGATCACTCTGAGAAGAGAGAGAATATTGCTACCACTCAGAACCGGATCAAGCAGCAAGTGGTGAGCAAACAGAAATGAGTCTCTTAGAAGAGAACATAGAGAAGATTAATACAAAGAAAGTGAAGGAAAAAGGAAAGGAAGACAAAGTAGAAGAAGATGGTGCAAATGTTGAAGCACCTAAAGCAAACAAAGTAGAAGAAGATGGTGTAAATGTTGAAACACCCAAAGCACCTAAATCAGATGATCAAAAAGATGATTCAATAAATGCAGCAAGAGACATTGCAGATGCAGTGAAAGATTCTCTTGAAAAGGAAGTGATTGAGCTTGATGAGCCTTAACTACTCCAAGGACTAACCAATCCAGATGCACTCTCTCCATTTCAATTGATGAAAATAGCATCCTTCACTCAAGTAAAATCTAGAGAAAAGATGATGAAATCTCTCTTAGAGGACAATGAGCTATTGGGGTTAACAATTAGAGTGTTAGAGAAATTAATGCCAACTTATCAGAAAAATCAAAATGATTCCCCCTTCGGCCATTTGAAAAATCTTGTAAGTTCAGTTGACTCACATTTTGAGTCTTTTGAAAAGTCTGCGAAGGCAAAGGTTCAGAAAGAGTTTTTGAATAAGAAATTTAATCAAGTTTAGAATCTGATAAGGAGTGATAGAGTGGTACTAGGCATTAGCATAAAGAGCATTCAAAATGCTCTAAGTGATGGAAGAGATATATATAATTTTTTTCTATCATGGACTAAAGTCAAAAAGGATGTTGAGAAGAAGATAAAGGAACAAGAACATAAAATATTAGTTCTATCCCAAAATTTTGATCCTCTAAATGTCTCTCCCATAAGTCAGGGCTGTCAGATCATTAGCCTGACAGATCAAATAAAGAGACTTGAAAAAGAGAAAATTAATACTATGAAGAGGATGTGTGAACTCCGGGGATTGATTGCCCCCAAGTTGGAAACCATGCATAATGCCTTATCCAAAGCCCAGAATGCACTCCAAACAAGTGATCCTCTAGATCTGGCTAAGGCAGAAGCATATGCATTTTTACTGAGTGGACACATTTCACTCTTGATGGAATGAAGAACACTTGGGCCTCTGAACTTGTACAATTAAAAACTAAATTTGTAGACATTCTCAAATTCATGTGAACAAGACTTGATGAATTGTTGTACATATGCGATAGTATAAACAGACTCTTTTTTTGGGAATTTTGACTTGTGGACCCCACCCTTTGCCATTGATGTCAAAGGGGGAGTAAAGGGTAGTGAAAAATGAGGAGTTAAAAAAAAAGAAGGGAAAATCAAAATAAGTGAAGAGCACGAATGCACAGACAAAGGGGGAGTTGTTCCAAGACACTTAGTCATTTTTCACTAAGTGTTGCCATCAATACCAAAGGGGGAGATTGTTGGAAAGAGACACTACATAGCATTGATATGAGTTGTCATTGATGGCAACTAAGACTGTCCCACACCTCTGCAGTGCAGTATCTGATCATACTAGAAGTCAGAACAATAATCTATATAAGTCCGGGAGCTTGAAACAGAGTATATAGCAAAGTCTGGTATTTTGGTCCAGATCTCTCCAGTGGAAAGGCATGGTATACTGTGGATCCAAGGTTGTTGACAGCATTGCAAATACACTCTAAATTCAGAATTTTATCATCCGGTGATGAAGGAATCAAATGTTATTAGCATCTATGTATCGGGTTCCAGTCTGATAGAGCAGACAAAAGAAGAACAGGTAAACCTTGCAAAAGATCTTGTTTCTGGATGAATGGAAGTTGATTGTTAGACAAATGGTGGCATTCAGTAACTATGGCCGACATGAGTAATGATTTGCAAGAGTAAGTTTTGGTCCGCACTCCAAGTTATGTATAGATCTAGCTGACAAGGCTGAGCACTCTTAGGTGTTCTAAGTACTGTTGAAGCTGACTGGTAGAATGATTATAGATCTTGTTGTAGATATATATAGTCAATGAATTTGGTTGTTTAGAGTGTCGTGTGTGTGCAAATAAAGTGGATATGAATAGAGCAGGAATCCAAGTTAAGATGAAGTGTGTAAGATCAGTTTTTGCACTCAACTGGAACTAAAATTTCTACATAAGTAGATGCTATCATCAATTCATATCTTTATTTTTCATTTGTAATATTGTCTTAGGTAGTGATCCTTCATTTGAGCAGTGAGCTCTAGGCAGTGAGCCTGAATGCATGTGCATTCCCATTTTGTATCAATACTTTTAATAGGGTATTGAATTCTTGTGGGTTAACCCCCACCATGGTTTTTCCCTTAGCCGGGTTTCCACGTCAAAATCCTGGTGTCAAATGTGTCATTCACGTTTTTTGCTCATATGTTATTGTCTAATACTGGAATGTTTTTATCATTGATTTAATCTTGAGTTGCAAAAGGAATAACATTAGTTAAAGAATACTAAAAGAGCAACAACTGATTCACCCCCCCTCTCAGTTGTCCAGACCTATTCCAACATTAACATGATTTTATCTAGTCAATGATTAAACTTCAATGTTTGTAAAAGAAAAAAAATTATCCATATTTTACCTTTTCAAATTTTACTTCATGGTAAAAACTAGATTTGAGAGGGAAATTAATTTTGGATATTACAGTTTTGAAGCTCAGATGATGGGATTATTGGATGTGATGGAGCGTGTGGATGAGGATGAGAAGGTGATTTGAACAATGGATCTAGGTTGAACCTACACATGATGCCTACAAGTAGGTTTTCATCATGGTACTTAGCTAAGGTGCCACCAGAAGTGATTTTCACCATAGGATAGGTTATTTCTCTTTACTTTTTGAATTTTTTGATTTTTTGATTTTTTTGATATTTTTAATTTTTTTTGTATTTTTGACTTGGGGTATTCAGTGGGCTAACTCTGGAACCACTTCAGGTGGATGATTTTCATAAGCTCATCAATCTCTTCTCCTTCAAGGGTGGAGAGGCAATATGCTCTGGAACCATACTTAGTAGTAACAATATAGGGGCCTAGCCAATTAGAATCAAATTTCCCTTTCTTTTCCTGCTCTGACAGATTCATTTGATTTTCTTTTAGGACCAAGTCTCCTACTGTAAACTCTCTAGCATGGATTTTCTTGTTGTATGATCTACAAAGCCAATTTTGGTATTCTTGGAGGTAATTGAGGGCGTATTGGCACAGTTCATCCAATAGCTCTAGCTCTTGGAGGTGTGCAACATGGTATTCTTCATCAGTTATAACATTACACAAAGATATGGACAATGAGGGAAACTTGATCTCTATTGGCAAAATAGTTTCATCTCTGAACACTAGGGAATATGGAGTGACTCTTGTAGGAGTGTGGATGCTAGTACGATAGGCCCAGAGGGCAAGATGAATATGGAGGTGTCAATCACGACTAGTTTTGTTCACAACTTTCTCGAGGATTTTAAGCAATATTTTGTTAGTTACCTTAGCCTGGCCATTACCTTGGGTGTAATATGGGGTGGACCACTGATGTTTTATGTGGAATTGTTCACAAAGGTCATGAATGTCATGGTTTTTGAAATGTTTGCCATTGTCTATAATAATGGTAGATGGGATACCATAACGATAGATGATATGGTAAAGGATGAACTTGGCAATTTGGTTTCCAGTGGTGAAAGTGAGTGGAATGGCCTCAACCCACTTAGTGAAGTATTCACTGGCAGTGATAATGAATTTATGTTCGTCGGAGGAGGGTGGATGAATTTTTCCAATGAAATCTAAACCCCACTAAGAGAAAGTCCATGGTATGATGATGGGTTGCAATGCCTAAGAGGGAGCATGAATGAGATCTCCATGTTGCTGACAGGGCTTGCACTTCTTCACATACTCACATGTACAATGTTCTATGGTAGGCCAATAATATTTGGTATGCATGAGCTTCTTGGCTAGGACAATACCACTTGTGTACAGTCTATAGATATCTACGTGGACTTCATGTAGGATGAGGGAAGCCTCTTTTGTATTTAAAAATCTAGAAGAAGAGTGCCATCATAGGTTTGGTGATAGAGGGTGTCGACGAGGATGGTGTAGTGAGTGACTTTGCGAATGCAGGATTCTAGTAGGAAAGTGTGATGTTGGAGGTAGGTGTAGATGTCATGATACCAAGGATTTTCAGGACCAACAATCTCACATATGAATTCTAACTCGATGACACGATATGCTGGCATAAGGAGTTGTTCCACAAGAAATACACACTAATGGTTGTCATGAGGCATATCTAGGAGGGAACCAATAGTGGCCATGACATCAATTGCTTTATTGTGAAGATGGGGTTGTTGCAAATATGTGCCTATGATGTGTTTTTATTGATGTCAACATATCCCTGTTGTCATTGATGTCAACCGCATCCTATTTTGTTGCCTGATTAAGGAGACTGGAATGTTGAGAATATTGACAAAATTAATGAAGGCCAATGTATGCAGACCATATGGATGTATAGAAGATTGTCTAAAGAAGCTCTAGTTAAGTTTTGAGAGGTCCACATGAAGATTTGAAAAAGGTATGGCCATTTGAATAGAAACAGTTTTGTAGTATTCAGAAGAAACAAAGTGATGGAAAGTGGTATGGATTATTCTAGAAATGTAAAATGATGATCTGTGGATTTAAAGACATGTTTTGTAAGTCAGTGTGTATCTTCAACTCAAGTGGTTCATGGTTTGGAGGTCCGCAAGCAATCTTTCTAGTGTGACAGTCATAACAGACAATATTCTTTAGGTACCGGATGAAGATGCAAGTGATTTTGATGATTTGGAGTAGTGTGGATGCTATTAGTGAATTTAATGTGCTTGTGGAAGTCTCTAGATTGTGTGCCTACTGTGTTGGAGGTCTGCATTGAAGATCAAGCTCGTTGTTAAAGAATTCCTCCTTGATGTTGTTCTTCCCAGTCCTGGATGACTGGATGATTCAAAGCGTGTTGCGGATGATCTAAGAACAATTCTATGGAGCATGGCATGTTGATCGAGGAAGATTTGAGTCCCAGTCATGTTTGGCCAACATCTTTGTGATTCACATTAAGATAGATGTTTGGAGTGCCGACCTTGATGTTTATTCCAAGGTTGATGAAGCATATAAAGGAGTATAGTTGAGTCATGGAAAATCATCCTTGTGTGAAAATAATAAAATCCAAAGAAAGGATCAGAAGCAGGGCAGAGAAGAGGAGGAGCAGAAGAACAAGAGCAGTATAGAATGAAGAGTTAGTAAAGAAAAGAGTAGGGGTAGAGTAGAAATTTTGTGAGCTTTCAATGAGACTGAACCAGGCATGAAGAAGATGTTATTTATTAGTTAAATTCCTTTTGTGTTAAACATAAATTCTATAGGCAGTGAGCCTCTTTGAGTAGTGAGCTCTGGGTAGTGAGCCCGAAGGTAAGTTCCTTCCTATTTTTATTTATAGTACTTTTAATAGGGTACGAATCTTGTGGGTTAACCCCCACCGTGATTTTCCCTTAACCAGGTTTCCACGTAAAAATTTTGGTGTTATGTGTGTTCAATTCATTTCTGCTCATGTTTTGTTGATTCATGCTTTAATGTATATATCATTAATCTGATTATGAGTTGTGAAGGAAGATTAAAGGAAGAAAAGTTTGAATTTGTGTGACATATAATTCACCCCCCCTCTCAGTTGTTTGGACTAATTCCAACAATTGGTATCAAAGCTAGTTCCTCTAAAATAAGCTTGACCGCTTGAGGAGATCCAAGATGTCAACTTACAAGAAGGAAAGTCTGAGGTTTGATGGAACAAATTACTCCCTTTGGAAGGTGTGCATGTAGTGTCATTTAGAATGCATGGGTGATGTCTTTTGGTCGATAACTAAGAATGTGTATAAGATTCCAAACAATGGCCCTACAACTTTAGACGAAATCAGAGATGCTGAACACAATATTCGAGCATGTTGGGACTAAAATTCCCAGGTTACTTTTTGGCAAATACTAGGTGATGCAGAGCACACAATGGAAGTTAAACAATTGATACCATACTTCGCAACAATAGGCTTCTATCCCACATCTCAGACAGATTAATCCTTAAAGTGGAAAACAGAGGAATTAAGATCCTTAAAAACAAAGTGCATATTGATCAGAATGCATATATACCAGATACCAAGGTGAACGGTCAAAGGTGTTGTATACTTATTTGTATGTATGCAAGATACAAATAGTGAGAAAATACAAGCGCATAAAGCTTGCAGATACAAAACTGACAGATGCATGCATGGGCCCCACCACAAACGGGTATACAAATGCATTTGTATAAAACATACAAGAAAGGATACAAAAAAATGATATGCATAGCTGAACTCAAAAAATTTGTGAAATAAGGAAAATTCGTTGTATGTTTGTGCTTTGTATGTATCTGACATACATTGCTGATATACAATGCATTACATGCAAGTGGAGGAATTGAAAGATTATTTAAAAGAGTTAAATGCTTGTATATTCTGCGCTTTGTATGCATGTTTTGAACATACATTGCATTTGATACATATAAGCCAGAATTCAAAGAAATTTAAATCTAGTGTATACAATGTACATCTTCGAATATACAAGCCACTGTACAAGCAAAGATACACATTAGAGATACATTCTCGATATGCAAAAGGAAATGAGTATCGGAGTGAGACTGACGATTGGTGAGAAGATATTAAGAATCATCAATGAGTAAATTCACACTGATGACCTTTCATCAGAAAGAGATTGCGAGGTCATATTGATTAAATCAAAAATAATGATTATCAGCGTAAGGAAAGTATATCAGAGAACACTCCAAAGATCACCCCGACGGTATAAGCTATATTGATGGATGAACTCGTTAAAGAGTTTCACCAAGCCAACAAATAACCATCGGCGAGATATAATGAATCAGAGTAAAGCTGGCAAGTTCAACCGAAATAGAGCTCACAATGATGTCAGGGACATGTTGTGAAAGTCATTCTGATGAAAAATGAGATGGATGATTGGGGAAACAATTACTATTGGGTCACTTGAAAAATGTTATCCCGATGCTATATCTTATCCCAACGATAACAAAGGTTATGTTCATCGACGAGACCTATGCCGATAGTCATATTGGGGACACCAAACAGATCGAGGAAGAATGTTATTTTTACAACGATGTAGGAGGTCTTACCGATGCAAGATACACAAACCCTAAAAATGACATTTAAATCTGAATGGTTAATATACTCTTCTAACATTTGAAATATGGGTTTTTGTAGGATATACACAGTGGGGATCAAACTATAAAACACCCACGAAAGGATCTTGAGGAACTGAATAAAATATCGATAAGGGAAGTAATTACTTGAGTAAATACATTTATTTAAATAAATTTGTTTGGATTGTTTGATTAGACATTAATCTATGTTTTATCTAGATTTTTTAGGAATGACAAAGAAACTCTCGAAGGATATTAAGCAGAACTACAGTTAAAGATCTTTGTTTAATCCTGAAATGGTTAACCATTTGATGATTAAAAATGAGTATTAAACTCCCTGAATATATTTTATTCGAACAAATATTGTGTTTGGTTATCAACCGTCATAACTATTGTAACTAGTCTGAAGCTTGTATGCCTCTCTTTATAAGAGATGACCAAGACTAGAAAAAGGATATAGGAATAGAGAGGAAAATAGATAGATAGAATAGGAGGAGATTACAAAATAGAACAGGGGATACTATAGATTAGATTTGAACAACAATGCTAGTTCATTTTTAATATATTTTATTTCTGGTAGACCATGTGCAAGCATTCTCTAATGAAGTCAAGTCTGTAAGCATGAAGCAGTGACTGCAAATTTCGGTATCAACTATCTGTTAAATTTATTCAATTATATGACTGTCTCCT
This sequence comes from Cunninghamia lanceolata, assembly GCA_027924645.1. NCBI lineage: Eukaryota > Viridiplantae > Streptophyta > Pinopsida > Cupressales > Cupressaceae > Cunninghamia > Cunninghamia lanceolata. The sequence continues at coordinate 12,395,249 of BSBN01000320.1, forward strand.
TTCAAAAAAAATTTTGTTATTCAATTTGAGTTATCAAGTATATCTTCAAGTTATCTATGCACATTTTCTGTTATAGTGTGATAAGATTAATTGGTTTCTGCTTTCAAAATTAAATCCTTTAAATCTGTCATAGTAACTATTAAGACATTGTCATGGATCTGTAAGAAGTGTCATATAGTTAGGGTTTATATTCTGTCTCTAGTTTTTGATAAATCTGTTACAATTGCAGTATTATTCTGATAGGTTCCTTCAAAGAGGGATTAAATCCTTTTATATGAATGTAGGTAATTTGATTTTGTCAATTGGATATATATAAGTATGGAATATTAACTACTTCCTTGCAGGGTTGTACAAGTTACATACCTATTCTTTCATGCCAGATAGTTTGAGTTTTTACCAAACAAATAGTCATTTATTTCATGATCATACTGACTCTATATTCAATAAGGCACTGGTCTAGTATTTTCATTTTCACTTATACAATTTCACTTCAAATTTACTTAGTTAGATTGCATTATTGTTTTAGCATTACAATTTAGATCACTTAGGATTAACTTGCTATCTTTTCATCCATTTATAATTTGTGCCATTATCAATAGTTAGAGTAATTCTAATCAAAATAGTAATCATCTCTTTATCTACTTTATTAATTAGAGGTTTACCGGCCTAGGTCTGGAAGAGCCTGAAGTGAAGGGGGTTTAGCCCTATCTACCCCGTGTCAGTTAGCCAAAAACGTCAAGAGAGCCTGGCAACCTCTTGGGGTTAACGACCTGTGTTTTTGAGACCTAACAAAATTGGTGACTCTACTGGTGACAAAACATAGAGAAACATGGTGGTAGACCATGTTATTAGAGTCAGAGAATTAAAAGGCATAACTCTGCTGGTGGAAGGAAAAACCCCCGCAGATTGATTAGTCCTCTAAATAGAGGTGGTGACTCTACACAAAACTCAAATTGGTTTTCTGATAAAAGTGTCATAATGGATGGTAGGAGATCTAAAGTTGATGGTAAAAAACTGCAATCATCCCCACCTTTAAGGGCTCCTACTAAGAAGACTGGGATATCAAGTCAGTCTCATAGTACTAATAACCAAATCTCTCTAGAGAATATGGTTCCTTCTGGCCAAAAGTATACAATATATACTTCCCCACTCCACGCTGAAGGTGAGAATCCCATAACACCAACAGATAATCATAATGATATTTTCAATCAGGAAGGACAGCCACAAAGGACCGATGAGATAGAAAATTAGGATGAAGAAAATCATGAACATACAAGTGATCAAGCTATCATAGACTATGACTGTATGACTGATCAAGAACTTGCTATACATTTAGAATATCAAGAACAAAGACTCAAAAATAGACAACAAATGATACAAAGAACTAAAGAAATCAATAGACAAATGGCCCTTTTAGATCTTCAGGCATGAAATTCAACTAAGTATGTGCCCCGACACAGAAACAATAACAATATCAATCCACATGGAATGCCTCAGAATACCACCGTTGTTGGAAACACTAGGATACCCCATAATACATGCAATAATCTTCCTCAGCAAAATAGGCAAACACATAGACCTCTACCTGTAAATACTGGGAATGTTCACCAACAACATCCACCACCAAGGCATAGACTTAACAATCAACAACCGCGACCTCCCCCACAACAAAATGTGTATCATCAGCATCATGTCCAACCTAATATGTATCCACAACCTCCATATGGATACCCGTATTATCCACCATACCCTAACATGCCACCTCCAAATCCTATGAGTATGGCTAGACAATTTGGCTTGACTGGATATCAACTATATCCTTACCCCATGGATAATAGTTGGAGGAACAATGTGCCTAAGTTTACAGGAAGCAGTGAATTGACTATTGAAGAACATATCAAATGATTCCATGCTTTTATACAGGACATTGGTAACGAATATGAAGATATAAAAATGAAACTGTTTATGATATCTCTTATTAATGAAGCAAGAGACTGGGTAAATAGCTTACTAGACGCTTCAATATATTCCTTGACAGACTTCCACAATCAATTTTTAGAACAATTCAAAAATCAATGTGCTCCAAAATTTGCTCTTTATGAACTAATAACTATTCAAAAGTATCAAAATGAACAGGTGTATGATTTTAATTTGAGATTCACTAAACTATATAACAAGGTCCCACAAGAATCCAAATTGAACAACCAAGCACCCCTTAGCATATACTTGAAAGCATTTGACCCGAAGACAGGTTATGAACTTAGGGGCAAAAGTCCTAGAACCTTGGCAGAAGCACAAAAAATGGCTCTCACTATTGAAAACAATAAAAAGGCTACTGGGATGATCGGAAAAAGAGATAATATAAGAGTTCCTCAAAATCCTAATCCTCCTGCAAACAAGCAAGAATATTCACATAAGAGTGAAAGACCAAGACTCCATGATATGCCATATCATACGAACTGGAAAGATGGAAAGCACGTGGATACCAACAGGAGACATAACTATGGAAAAGATACTCCTGAACCTTTGAAGAAAAGTGGAGTCCATGTGATAGAAAATGGTCCATGGTGTATGCCCTGTAATTTACCACACTCTCCTGATTATTGTGTGGTAGCACAATCAATACAAAAAGATGAGGCATCTTATAACCCTGAGATGGATCATCACACTATAAATATGTTGGGTATCACACCTTTCACTGTTGAAGAAGATTATTCATCCGGTGAGGAAGCAGGGTATGAATATGATGTAGGAGCACAAAAATATAGTGTGAACATAGGAGAACAAAAAGTATTTTCTGACCATGAAGAAGACTTAGGAAATTGTGGATATGACCTCAACGCAACACAAAGTTACAATTGGAGAAAACCTTCTGAGGAAGAGAGAAAAGCATTAACAATGGCTACGGTAGCACAAGACGAGTAATTACAACCTGAGAAACAGAACAATTAATGCTGAACAAGGAACTCCCAGAAGTATATTCATAAAAAATCAGACTTTCAGTAAAAATGATAAAAGTAAAGCTGAGAAAACACCTCATGATATACCTCTTGTTGACACATCAAACAAAAAGAAGGACAACACAAAAACTGAGGAAAAGGGGCAAACAAAAGTTGAGAGGTTAGAACTAAACATGAACCCCTCATTTGATATTGCTCAAGCTATTTCTCAAATGAAAGTATCTATGCCACTTCTAGAAATGATGAAGGTGGGAAAGTATAAAAATATAGTGGTAAAGATGATATCAAATGTATCAGACAAAAGACCCGAACAATATAGTCCTAAAATAAGTACGCAACAAGAATCTATCAAAATACCTGAGGTATGCCTGGGTGAAAAATTAATGAAAAACCCATCTCAAATAGATCCATTCTATATTACCTTGCTGATAAACAATAAATGAGTCAGGAATTGTATGCTTGATTCAGGAGTGACAGTAAACATAATGCCCATGGTTGTTAGAAAGAGTTAGGAATGTGGGTGGATACTACATTTGGTAAATGTTATGCAATGGATAATAGATCTGTCCCTGTTGTTGGAATCATGAAAGATGTTGAGATAAAATTAGCATCTCATCCTGAAGCCTCTTATAAAATTGACATCACTTTGGTAGATATCCCACCTAACTATGGAATGTTGTTATCTAGACAATGGACTGCCATGGTAGGGGGAAGTGTGCAATTAGATTTATCTTATGCTACTATCTCATTGGGAACATAGGCAGTTAAACTCTATAGGGAGCCAAGGTATGAAGACATTATAGAGAAAATTAATCCAAATCAAATGATTTGTTTCTATGACATAGACTTTAGTATATTTAGGGTGGAAGAACAGTCTAAATTGTATAATACAGACCCAATTCACCATGAAGCCCAACTTGATGAAAATGGTGTATGGACCATGTATTTTGATGTTGCATGCAACAAGGCAGGAAATGGAGTTGGGGTGTTGTTTATATCACCATCAGGAAAAACATTCAAATATTCTTTTTCTCTAAATTTTGAGTGCACAAATAACATAACTGAATATGAAGCACTTTTAATTGGGCTAAACATTGCTAGAAAACACAAAATCAAATTGTTAGTAGTATATGGAGATTCTGAATTGATTATTTCACAAGTCAAAGGTAAATATTCCTCAAAAAACAAAAGACTGAAACAATACAGAAATGCAGTTCTGGATGATATAGAATTGTTTGATGCTTTTTCAATAAGTTGGATAGGTCAAAAAATATGATGGCTAACTTCCTTGCAAACATAGTTGTGAAAAGGGGTGACATTACCTTGACAGGTATTTCAGAAGTTGAGCTCAAAACTAGACCAACTATCCCAGACAACATATATAACCGGTAAGTTTTTGATAGTGATGCTAATTTACTCAAATTTTTGCACTGTATAGATTAGTATGAGAATCAAGAGATTGATCTTAATGCTTTTGTTGAGAAGAATGATGGTAAAGAGACTTTATTTGGGAAAGAAATTGTCCAACTTAAAACAAATAAAATTCCAAATGGCTTAGTAGCATTAGAGAGAGTTTTTGGTGTGAATGATCGATCCATTACCAAAAAAGTAACAGTAAAAGAGGATGATGTGGAAGAAATAAATTTGGGAACTGAATTGTCCCCTAAAAAGGTTTACATTGGAAAGAAGATAACCCCTGCAATTAGAAGCATGTTAATTGCATTATTGAGAAAATATAAACATGTATTTGCCTGATCCTATGATGATCTTAAAGCTTATAGGGAAGATTTGTTCCAGCACAAAATCCCACTTAAATCTGATGCTAAGCCCTATAGACAAAAACAGAGACCCATCAACCCAGTGTTAGAACCAAAGATGTACGAGGAACTTCTAAAACTTAGGGAAGCTAGCATAATTAAACCTATTAGGCATTCATCCTGGGTCTCAAATTTAGTTCCTGTTAGGAAGACGAATGGAGATATTAGATTGTGCGTCGATTTTAGAAATTTAAATATTGCTTCCTTAAAAGATAATTATCTATTATCTAATATGGAAACTTTACTGTAGAGAGTTACCGGTTGTGAGTTATTATCCATGATGGATGGGTTCTTCGGATACAACCAAGTAAAGGTTAAAGAATCTGAACAATACAAAACAACCTTTATAACCCCATGGGGAACTTATGTATACGTGAGAATGCCATTTGGCTTTACAAATGCTAGAGCCACATTCCAGAGGGCAATGAACATTGCTTTTGCAGGTCTAATAAATGATATCATGGTTGTATATCAGGATGACCTTACTGCATACTTGAAAAAGGCTGAGGATCATGTGAATCACCTTGAGAAGATATTTATTAGAGCATTAGAATATGGTGTTTCCTTGAACCCCCAAAAATGCAAATTTGCAGTTTTAGAGGGGAAATTACTTAAGCACATAGTATCCAAAGATGGAGTTAGAATTGATCCTGAGATAATAGAGGCAATAGACAAAGTTCCTATCCCAAAGACAGTCAAGGATATACAATCATTCTTTGGACAAATAAACTTTGTGAGAAGGTTTATACCGAACTTTGGAGAAATAATTAACCCCATATCTAGAATGTTGAAGAAAAATGCAAAGGTCAATTGGACAAATGAATGCATAGAAACTTTTGCATCCATAAAAAGAGAAATTAAAGAAGCTCTAGTCCTAAAGTCTCCCAATTTTAGTAAACCTTTCCAGATCTTTTCCTTTGCATCTTTTCATACAGTAGCAACAGTTATGTTACAAAAGAACAATGAAGGTTATGAGCAGCCTGTTTCTTTTTTCAGTAAATCACTCCAACATGCAAAACTTAACTATGATATCACAGAAAAATAAGCTTATACATTGGTGAAAGCTGTCAAGGCATTTAGACCTTACTTGGTTGGGGCTAAGGTGATAGCTTATGTACCAAATGCAGCAATCAAAGAGGTGTTCATGCAGAGTGAAGTAATTGGGAAGAGATGTAGGTGGATAAATCAACTTCAGGAATTTGATATAGAAATTCAACTCACAAAACTAGTAAGGGGACAAGGGTTAGCAAAACTAATGACCGAAACAAACCTTGAGGCTGCTCAAGTATGTAATATTGAAAATGAAGAAGACATGGTAACAAGTATTGAAAAAACTCCTTGGTATACTAAAATAGTGTACTACCTCAAACACATGAAATGCCCTAAAGGATTTGACGATAATAAGAAAAGGACTCTAAAATTACATGATTCAAAACATGTGCTTATAGAGGGAGATCTTTATTGGAAAAATAAGGATGGTATCTTATTATTTTGTTTAGATGAAGAACAAGCAAAATCTGCCTTAAAAGAGATGCATTAGGGAGTCTGTGGTGGCCATTTCTCAGCTAAAACCACAACACACAAGATATTAAGGGCTAGATACTATTGGTCCAAGGTTTTCAATGATGCCTATAGTTTTACTAGGAAGTGTGAGGCCTGTCAAAGATTCTCAGGAAAGCTAAAATATCAAGGGGCATTACCCTTGAGACCTATGCAAGTTGATGCTCCGTTTCACCAATGGGGAATTGACTTTGTAGGAGAAATTATGGAGAAATCAAGTAGTGGACATAAATGGATATTAGTAGCCACCAACTATTTCACAAAATGGGTAGAAGCAGTGCCCACTAAACAAGCAACCAGCAAGGTTGTGATCAACTTCCTATTGGAAAACATTTTAACTAGATTTGGGGTACCTTTGAGGCTTATATTTGACAATGTAATGTGTTTTAGATCAGATGAGTTTAAATTTTTTTGTAAATCTTATGACATTACGATCTCATATTCTTCTCCCTACCACCCACAAGGTAATGGGCAGGATGAATCTAGCAATAAGAGTATTTTGAAGATTGTAAAAAGAATGTTGGATAACAACAAGAAAACCTGGGATTCTAAGTTGAGATTAGCACTATGGGCTGATAGAATCACGGTAAAGAAAGAAATTGGTAAATCACCATTTGAACTAGTATATGGAACTCATGCCAGACTCCTGATACACAACCTGCTGCCAATATGTAAGTTTATCCTCTAAGAAGATTGGGATGTCCCAGAACCGATGGAGGAAAGGCTAGAACAGCTAATGGAATTAAACAAAATGAGAGAACAGGCAGTACATCAGAATAAAAAGATACAAATGCAGATGAAGTACCTATATGACAAAAAAGCAACATTTAGAAAATTTGAGATAGGTGACATAGTGCTTATTTGGAATGCCAGAAATCAAGAAAAAGGGAAGCATGGAAAATTTGGTGCCCTATGGATTGGGCCTTTTGTCATCAATAGTAAAGAAGGTGAGGATTCATATTATGTACAGAACATGTCTGGTGAAGAGCAAGAACTGCTAGTACATGGGCAGTTTTTGAAACATTTTTTCTCTTAAAAAGAACCTAAGAGAAAAGAATTGCCAGTGCATGGACAATTATGGTTAAACTCTCTAAATGGTCTTTTCCATGCACGGTAGTTTAGAGGAGTCAAATAACTTGCTTAAAGAGCTCTCTTATCAAGAAATAAAAGTTTTTCATAAAGCAATAACTCAGGATCTTCACCCTTCATAGTTCACCCGTCATCAAATGAAGAAGGCATTGGTCTGCTCCTCTAGAAATCTGGGATCTTGCTATGCCCACAAGGGGCATACATCCCCAGAAAGAGCCACTATTGGGACTGAAATTCCCAAGTTACTTTTTGGCAAATATTAGGTGATGCAGAGCACACAGTGGAAGTCAAACAATTGATACCATACTTCGCAACAATAGGCTTCTATCCCACAGCTCAGACAGATTAATCCTTGAAGTGGAAAATAGAGGAATTAAGATCATTAAAAATAAAGTGCATGTTGATTAGAATGCATATATACCAGATACAAAGGTGAACGGTCAAAGGTGTTGTATATTTATTTGTATGTATGCAAGATACAAATAGTGAGAAAATACAAGCGCATAAAGCTTGCAGATACAAAATCGACAGATGCATGCATGGGCCCCACCACAAACGGGTATACAAATGCATTTGTATAAAACATACAAGAAGGATACAAAAAAATGATATGCATAGCCGGAGTTGAAAAATTTGTGAAATAAGGAAAATTCATTGTATGTTTGTGCTTTGTATGTATCTGACATACATTGCCGATATACAATGCATTACATGCAAGTGGTGAAACTGAAAGATTATTTAAAAGAGTTAAATTCTTGTATATTCTGTGCTTTGTATGCATGTTTCAAACATACATTGCATTTGATACATACAAGCCAGAATTCAAAGAAATTTTAATCTAGTGTATACAATGTACATCTTCAAATATACAAGCCACTGTACAAGCAAAGATACACATTAGAGATACATTCTTGATATGCAAAAGGAAATGAGTATCGAAGTGAAATTGATGATCGGTGAGAAGATATTAAGAATCACCGATGAGTAAATTCACACCGATGACCTTTCATTGGAAAGAGATTGCGAGGTCATATCGATTAAATCAAAAACAATGATTATCAGCGTAAGGAAAGTATATCGGAGAACACTCTGAAGATCACCCCAACAGTATAAGCTATACCAATGGACGAACTCGTTAAAGAGTTTCACCAAGCCAACAAAGAACCATCGACAAGATACAATGAATCAGAGTAAAGCTGGCAAGTTTGGCCAAAATAGAGCACACAACGATGTTGGGGACATGTTGTGAAAGTCATTTCGATGAAAAATGAGATGGATGATTGGGGAAATAATTACTATCGGGTCACTTGAAAAATGTTATCCCAACACTATATCTTATCCTGACGATAACAAAGGTTATATTCATCGATGAGACCTATGCCGATAGTCATATCAGGGACACCAAACATATCAGGGAAGAATGTTATTTTTACAGTGATGTAGGAGGTCTTGTTGACACAAGATACACAAACCCTAAAAATGACATTTAAATCTGAATGGTTAATATACTCTTCTGACATTTGAAATATGGGTTTTTGTAGGATATACACAGCAGGGATCAAACTATAAAACACCCACGAAAGGATCTTGAGGAACTAAATAAAATATCGATAAGGGAAGTAATTACTTGAGTAAATACATTTGTTTAAATAAATTTGTTTAGATTGTTTGATCAGACATTAATCTGTGTTTTATATAGATTTTTTAGGAATGACAAAGAAACTCTCGAAGGATATTAAGAAGAACTACAGTTAAAGATCTTTGTTTAATCCTGAAAGGGTTAACCTTTTGATGATTAAAAATGAGTATTAAACTTCCTGAATATATTTTATTCGAACAAATATTGTCCGGTTATCAACCATCATAACTATTGTAACTGGTTTGAAGCTTGTATGCCTCTCTTTATAAGAGATGACCAAGACCAGAAAAAGGATATAGGAATAGAGAGGAAAATAGATAGATAGAATAGGAGGAGATTACAAAACAGAACAGGGGATACTATAGATTAGATTTGAACAACAATGCTAGTTCATTTTTAATGTATTTTATTTCTAGTAGACCATGTGCAAGCATTCTCTGATGAAGTCAAGTTTGTAAGCATGAAGTAGTGACTGCAAATTTTGGTATCAACTATCTGTTAAATTTATTCAATTATATGACTGTCTCCTTTCAAAGTTTTCTCTGTTATTCAATTTGAGTTATCAATTATATCTTCAAGTTGTCTATGAACATTTGTTGTTATAGTGTGATAAGATTAATTGGTTTCTGCTTTCAGAATTAAATCCTTTGAATTTGTTACAGTAATTGTGAAGACATTGTCATGGATTTGTAAGAAGAGTCATATAGTTAGGGTTTATATTCTGTCTCCAATTTTTGATAAATCTATTACAATTGCAGTATTATTCTAATAGGTTCCTTCAAAGAGGGATTAAATCCTTTTAGATGAATGCAGGTAATTTGATTTTGTAAATTGGATATATATAAGTATGGAATATTAACTACTTCTTTGCAGGGTTGTACAAGTTACATACCTATTCTTTCATGCCAGACAGTTCGAGTTTTTACCAAACAAACAATCATTTATTTCATGATCATAATGACTCTATATTCAATAAGGCACTGGTCTAGTATTTTCCTTTTCACTTATACAAATTCACTTTAGATTTACTTAGATTGCATTATTGTTTTAGCATTACAGTTTAGATCATTTAGGATTAACTTGTCTTTTCATCCATTTATAATTTGTGCCATTATCAATAGTTAGATTAATTCTGATCAAAATAGTAATCATCTCTTTATCTGCTTTATTAATTAGAGGTTTACCTGCCTAGGTCTGGCAGAGCCTGAAGTGAAGGGGGTTTAGCCATATCTACCCTGTGTCAGTTAGCCAAAAATGTCAAGAGAGCCTGGCAACCTCTTAGGGTTAACGACCTGCATTTTTGAGACCTAATAGAGCCAAATAAGCTTTGTTGAGTGCCCTGACTGATACATAATTGGTAAACATCCTAGATTTGAAAACTACCCATGAAATTTGGAAGGAGTTGGAAAATCTATATGAAGATGACAAATATGTCAAATGTTCCAAGATACAAAGTCTGAAGGGTTAATATGAAAGGTTGGTAATGAGTGAAGATGAAAACATTACCTCCTACATGTAGAAAGTAAATGAACTTGTGACCGATATCAGGAATGTTGGTGGAGTATTGGAAGAATCAAAGATTGTTACCAAAGTACTCAAACCTACAGTGTACAAGCATAAAGATGTTGCCATTGAAGAAATTAGGGTTGTGACAACTATTACTAGGGATTAGTTAGTTGGTAAGCTTTCAGCATTCGAAATGAGTGAGTTTGGTGATTCTCTTCCTAAGTTTGAATCTGCATTTAATGCCAATATATATGGAAAACAAAGATATGATCCGGGTGAAAGTTCTTCAGGAAGATCAAACAAGTTTACAAAGGCAAGGAAGGATCTTGAAGATGATGAAATTGAAAATACAAAACTTGAAGCTCTTATTGCCAAAAGGATGCCAAGAGGATCCAGTAAGTATGAAGGAAAGTTTCCATTCAAATGTTTTTCTTGTAATAATATTGGTCATTTTTCCTCAAGATGTCTGGAGAGGTTTTCAAAACTAAACTCTAATAGATATAAAGGTTAGAAGAAATATTACTATGTCCAAGAAGCTGGAGAAGAAGGAGTCGCAGATGATGAATCTGATCATGGAGATTCCACTAGAGGTGATTGGGTGTTCATTGCTATCAAAGAAGAAGATCCTATGTCTACTGAATTTGCTAGCTGTGAAAATGTGGAATGTGCCTTGGCTGCTCAAGTTGTTGAAAAAAATGAATGGCTGATTGATAGTGGATGCTCTCATCATATGACTGGTAATAAAAGTAAGTTTGTAAGATTTAAAAAATATGAAGGTGGAATTGTGAAATTTGGAGACAACTCAACTTGTAGAATCCACGGTAAAGGATCCATCCCATTTGATGGTAAGAATAACATAAATGATGTTCTATATGTGGAAGGTTTGAAGCATAATCTTCTCAATGTTGGACAGTTGGTTGACAAGGGCTATGATCTCCGATTCAAGGATGGAAAATGTAGAATCTTCGAAAGCTCTGGAACTAAAGTTGCATCTAGTACTCAGACTAGAGGTAACATCTTTCATTTAAGTAGTTCTGGTAAGAGTTGTTTGATTGTTTAGATTGATCAGAGTTGGTTATGGCATAGGAGAATGTGTTGTGTGAATTTTGATAAGATTGTCAAGATATGTTCCACTCAAGCTATAAGAGATCTTCCAAAACTTGTGAAACCTTATAGCATGTGTAGAGAATGTCAATTGGGTAAACAGAGTACAACTTCATTCAAGAGTAAATAACAATCTTCAAGTGGACGATTGGAACTTGTGCATACTGATCTTTGTGGTCCTACCAGAATTAGGAGTGTATAAGGAGACATATATTTTATGTTACTAATTGATTATTACTCTCGGATGATGTGGGTAACCTTCTTGAAGGAAAAATCAGAAGCTCTCAACAAATTCAAAGTGTTCAAGGTCATGGTGGAGAATGAGATTGGTGTGAAGATAAAGTGTTTGAGATAAGATAGAGGTGGAGAGTTTACCTTTGGTGAGTTTGATACATTTTGTGAAAAGTAAGGAATAAAAAGACAATTATCTACTCCTAGGACTCCTCAGCAGAATGGAGTTGTGGAAAGAAAGAACCAAACCATTCAAGAAGCTACTAGGACCATGATGATGGAAGCAAATGTTCCACAAGTATATTGGAGAGAAGCTATGAGTACTGTTGTCTACACTCTTAATCGGGTGTAGATCAAAGGCAATTCTGGTAAGACACCTTATGAACTATGGTTTGATCATCCTCCTACCATGAGATATTTTAGAGTTTTTGGTAGTAAATACTATATAAAAGAGATGAGTATCTAGGCAAGTTTGATACAAGAAGTGATGAAGGAATATTTTTGGGTTACTCTACTCAAAGGAAGGCATATCGGTGCTTTAACAAGAGGTTGAAAAAGATTGTTGAAAGTGCTAATGTCAGAGTTGATGAGAGCAAAGAAAGACAATCCAAGTCTTGTGGATATGATTCAGATGATCAAAATGAAAGTCAAAGTCAAGGAAGGCAAGTTCAAACCCTGACTTAGATACAGACTAATCCAGAAACTCAAGAAGTTAATGCAGATGTAGAGGAACAAACTCAAGAAACAAAAGTTCAAGCAATTCCCAAAACTCCTAGGTATGTAAGGATGATTCATCCTGAAGATTAGATTATAGGAGATAGAAACAAAGGTGTTTGAACTAGGAGAAGAATTGCTGAAGAACAAGAGGAGATCTATCTAATTTCTAAGATTGAACCAAAATCAATAAGTGAATCTTGCAATGATGAAAATTGGGTAAAAGCAATGGAAGAAGAATTAATGTAAATTGAAAAGAATCATACTTGGGATCTTGTTCCTAGACCTGAGGACAAAAATGTGATTGGAACTAAATGGTTCTTCCAGAATAAGCTAAATGAAGATGATGAAGTTGAAAGAAATAAAGCAAGGTTGGTATGCAGAGGATATTCTCAAGTGGAAGGAATTGATTTTGAAGAAACTTTTGCTCCCATGGAAAGAATAGAAGCAGTCAGACTATTTCTTGCATTTGTTGCTTTCAAAGATTTCAAAGTTTACCAGATGGATGTCAAGTCAGCATTCTTGAATGGAGAGTTAGAGGAAGAAGTCTACATTGAGCAACCAGAAGGATTTCAGTTGTCCAATCAAGGAGATATGGTTTGCAGATTGAGAAAAGCATTGTATGGACTCAAACAAGCCCCAAGAGTGTAGGAGTTTGGACAACACTGAGAGGGGGGGTGAATCGGGGGGGTGAATCAGTGTTGTGTAGATTTTTTGCAACTTATTATAACTTTTGATTTACAAGACTCAGAAAGAGAAAGTCATCAATAAACTATTACACATATATGTACAAGTTTGATAGTGAAAATTATGAGCAAGACCACATAGAGATAAATCTTAACATAGAAGCAAAAACACACATAGAAGCATATCATTAACACAAGAATTACTGGAGTGGAAAACCCTCTCTGGGTAGAAAAACCACTCATGAAGTGCCTCACTGGCTTAACTTTGAAAACATCTTACAAAGCCTCACTGGCTGAATATTATGTCTCACTGACTATTGAGGTCTCACTGACCTACAAGCCTCACTGGCATACTATTTAGAAGCACCAACTTCAAGGAGCACCAACCCCTATTACAGAACAAACTGAAAACACAAATTCAGAGGGTTTCTCTATTTCAATACATAACATTTATTCTCTCTCATGTATCTGTCAAATGACCATTCCCAAATCATATACAAACTCAGATATTTCAATCCTGTATCATGATCCACTCTACAACACCAACACTGCTTGATTCTCAACAACACTTCACAACACTGTATGTTTCATCTCTATCCTTCTTAATTCCCACATCAATGCACCTGAAAAAAAACTTTATACAAGTTGAATATCTTTTCACCTTTCCTCTTCTGTTTGAACATTTTCATCTTCTCTCAATGAAGAACCTACAAACAAAACTTTTCACCTTCTCTCTGCAATTTTTCTTATTTCAAAAATCAATCTCTTGTAACAAAAAAAATATTATTTCTCTGTCCATTTTAGAACCCTTTCATTTATTTGACATCTCAAATTATCCCTTGCAAAAATATGTAAATCTTCTTCAAAAATTTTGAAACCTTTCACTTACTCTGCACAGACAAATAATCTAAAACAATAATTAAGAAAAATCTTTAATTGAAATAAGATTTTTCAATTTGCTCTTGAAAGAGAAAATAAAATCTCTTTCTGATCTCCATGTGCAAGAAGTCAAACCCCTTCATTGAAACCATTTAATCCTGCAAAGAAAATATATTCTCTATATAAACAAAATCTCTTTATATTCCTTCCAAGATGACTCTTCAATCTCTTCAATCTGCATAAATAGCTCTAATTTCTTTGCAACATTATTGACAAGATCATTTCATATTCTCTAACATTTCAATCAGGACCTGTAGGAGAAAAAATAAAATCTCTTTGAATATTTAGTCTTTTCATTTTTATCTCCTTCTCTGCAAATCCTACATTCAAATTCTTTATCCAATCTGCCTTTCAAAAGAAAATCACCTCAAATTCTTTCTCAAAAAAAATATAACAAATATATCCCCTCTCTTTGCTTTTTTTCTCCATGAGATAATTCAAGAAAGAAAGAAAATCTTTCTAAAAAAAAAAAAACTCCTTAAAATTCTTACTTACCTACCCACCTTTTCTCAATCCATAATTAGAAATTACTTATTTTTAAAGTCATAAAAATTACACAAAAGTGGGGTTGACCACTTAGTTGTTTAAACAAAGCTTCTAAAAATGAAAGAAAGCCATAAAAGGCTTAGTAGTCGGGTTCCAATTTATAAATATTTGAAATCTTTTTGTGCATAAAGCATTCCCCACTCAATGTCGCATAAAGCATGCTTTTCTTAACACATATATGCCTTATTCGGTGCACCTTTTATTGTGGTTTCTTTAAGACATATAAATCGGGCTGCAAAAAGCAATCTCCTTCGAATTTTTAAACAAACTTTCCCTTGTTTGAAATTTATGCTCACACATACTTGTTTCACCGGTGGAAAAGAAAGAAGGGGCCAGTTGAAAGATGAACTTAAATCCTTCTGCAGGTAACCAGTTACCTTTTGTAAAGGTCAACACACTTTTAGAACAAAAAATGCATTAGTATTTGCATTTTGAATTATATATATCTTTTTAAAGATCTTGAGACCAAATTACCTTGTAATGTAAATGATATCAATCATCAATAGAATTCACTGTCATTTCAATCTTAATCAACACTGTAATCTGCATTAGTACACACTGTCATGATCAATCAACCACTAAATGAAACTGATGCCACTATTCATATTGCAAACAACTGTCACGAGATGATCAACACATCCAAAAATATTCTTTGCAAGTACTACTGATCAAACAAGTCCTTCATTGACACAAAGAAGATCCATTGAAGACATAATGAACATGATCCAAGATGATCCAACAACACTGACAATTGAACATTATCGCTTTAACCATGAAGAACATTATGAACACCTGAAACTTCCTGCCAGTTATGACTTAATTAGCTAAGCTCCTTCAAACCAAAACATACTAGAATCAAACCAACTCTTCTTTGTGAACTGACCAAACAATAAACAATTATCTCCTCTTGATGTCATGCAACCACTATGATAACTTTGCAATATCACTGACAACTGAACACACTTTTGACATCAATGACAACTTGTCACCATCAAAGAGCCTGGTATGCAAGATTAGATAAGTATTTGCTAAAACTAGGATTTAGCAAAGGCACTACTGACAACAATCTTTACTTCAAGATTGATCATGAGCACATCCTAATTGTTGAGGTATTTGTTGATGATATCATTTTTGGTGGAAATGGAAACATGTGTAAGAAATTTGTTGATCAGATGCAAAGTGAATTTGTGATGTCAATGTTTGGTGAGATGAATTTCTTGTTAGGTCTACAAATCACTCAATTAGATAAAGGTATCTTTATATCTCAGTCTAAATATATGAGAGAATTGATGAAATTTTTTGCAATGGAGGATTCAAAACTAGTTAGTACTCCTATGGTAACTAGTTGCAAGTTGAGTAAAGATGATGACACCCCTATGGAAAATCAGAAAAGGTATAGATCAATGATTGGAGGACTGCTCTATCTAACTCAGACCAGACCTAACATCATGAATGCAGTTGGACTTGTTGCTAGATTTCAAGCTAATCCTAGAGAATCCCATGTTGTAGTAGTCAAAAGAATTTTTAGATATCTCAAAGGAACACTTGATTATGGGTTGTGGTATCTAAAGGATAATGACTTCACTCTTCAATCATATACAGATGCTAATTGGGTAGGAGATGTCAATGACAGGAAAAGTACTAGTGGTGGTGCTTTTTTCTTGGGAAGGAGATTGATTTCTTGGTTGAGCAAAAAGCAAGAGGCAATATCTCTGTCTACTACAGAGGCATAATATATAGTAGCAACAGGTAATTTCACTCAAGTCTTGTGGATGAAGCAAATGTTGAAGGACATCAGAATTATGTTTGAGGAGCCTGTTACAATCTTCTATGATAATTCAAGTGCAATTAACATCTCCAAGAATCTGGTGTTGCATTCAAAGACAAAGCATATATCCATCAAGTTCCACTTTTTGAGAGAAAAGGTTAATGAGAATGAAGTCAGATTGGAGTTTGTTTCTTCAAAGGATCAGATTGTAGACATATTTACCAAGCCTTTGCCTAAAGATAGTTTTGAGTATCTCAGATAGAAGCTAGGGGTTATTACCCCTCCTAATCAGAACTAAGATGCACTAGAGTACATTAGTCCGGTAGAATTCATAGTCACATCTTGTGATCTGGATTGATGTTAAGGAGATACTACTGAGGGGGAGTAGTCAGTATGCAAATTATTGAAGATCAGACTGGAACAAAGGGGGAGAAATGATTGCAAATATGTGCCCTTTGCCATTGATGTCAAAGGAGGGGAGAAGTCATGTGAAAAAATAGTTGTTGATGAAAGGAGGAGTAGTGAAGAAAGTTGTTGTAGAAGTAAAAAGTGAAAGGGGGACTTGATGGTTGAATCAGTTTTTCACATCACATGTTTCCATCAATGACAAAGGGGGAGATTATTGCAAATATGTGCCTATGATGTGTTGTCATTGATGTCAACATATCCTTGTTGTCATTGATGTCAACCGTATCCTATTTTGTTGCCTAATTAAGGAGACTGGAATGTTGAGAATATTGAGAAAATTAATGAAGGCTAATGTATGCGGACCATATGGATGTATAGAGGATTGTCTCAAGAAGCACTAGTTAAGTTTTGAGAGGTCTGCATGAAGATTTGAAAAGGGTATGGCCATCTGAGTAGAACCAATTTTGTAGTATTCAGAAGAGACAGAGTGACAGAAAGTGGTCCACACTACTCCAGAAATGTAAAATGATGATATGTGGATTTAGAGGCATGTTTTGTAAGTCAGTGTGTATCTTCAACTCAATTGGTTCGTGGTTTAGAGGTCCGCAAGTAATCTTCCTAGTGTGACAGTCATGACAGACAATATTCTTGAGGTACCAGATGAAGATGCAAGTGATTCTGATGATTTGGAGTAGTGTGGATGTTATTATTGAATTCAATGTGCTTGTGGAAGTCTTTGGATAGTGTGCCTATTGTGTTGGAAGTCCATATTAAAGATCAAACTCATCGTTAAAGAATTCCTCCTTGATGTTGCTATTCTTCCCAGTCCTAGCTGACCAGATGATTCAAAGTGTGTTGTGGATGATCTAAGAACAATTCTATGGAGTGTGGCGTTTTGATCGAGAAAGATTTGAGTTCCAATCATTTTTGGCTGACAACTTTGTGATTCACATTAAGACAGATGTTTGGAGTGTTGAACTTGATGTTTATTCCAAGGTTGATGAAGCATATAAAGGAGTATAGTTGAGTCATGGAAAATTAGGCTTGTGCAAAAACAATAAAATCCAAAGAAAGGATCAGAAGTAGAGTAGAGAAGAGGAGGAGCAGAAGAACAAGAGCAGTATAAAATGAAGAGTTAGTAAAGAAGAGTTTGTGGGCAGAGAAAAAGTTTTGTGAGCTTTCAATGAGACTAAACCAGACATGAAGAAGATGCTATTTATCAGTTAAATTCCTTTTGTGTTAAACATAAATTCTATAGGCAGTGAGCCTCTTTGAGCAGTGAGCTCTGGAAAGTGAGCCCAAAGGCAAGTACCTTTCCATTTTTCTTTTAAGTACTTTTAACATGATATGAATCTTGTGGGTTAACCCCCACCGTGGTTTTCCCTTAACTAGGTTTCCACATAAAACTTCTAGTGTTATGTGTGTTCAATTCATTTCTGCTCATGTTTGGTTGATTCATTCTTTAATGTATATATCATTAATCTGATTATAAGTTGTGAAGGAAGATTAAAGGCAGAAAAGTTTGAATTTGTGTGACAACTGATTCACCCCCCTCCCTCTTACTTGTCTAGACTAATTCCAACAGGGGTACTTGTTCAAACTAGATGTAGGTGAAGAATAGTTTGTATTCGTCAACCATTTGCTTGTAGGATACTAGTTTATCATCTTTAGTGAGATATTCATCATTGACCTATTTGATAATCAATTAAGAGTCACCATAGACTTGTAGCTATTGGATGTTCCACTGAACTACTATTTTTAGGCTAATAATCGAATCTTTATATTTGCCCACATCGTTTGTGCATGGAAAGTAAGCCTATATGCTTTGGGGATATAGTTGCCTTGTAGGGTTACCAATAGTAATCCTACCCCTGAACCGTGATTGGTGAAGGATCCATCAAAATATAGTTTCTAATTTACCGATTCTATCATGGTTAGGATGGACTTATCTAGAAATTCAATGGAGAGCAGTTGATAATCTGTGAGGGGTTCTTCAACCAACTGATCTGTGACAACTTGCCCTTTGATTGCTCTTTGCTCAACATATTCAATGTCAAATTCTCTCAGTAACATTATCCATTTTTCCATTCTTCCCATGAGTGAGGTCCTGGAAAGCAGGTATTTGAGAGGGTTGACTTTAGAGATGACCTTGATATAATGACTTAGCATGTAGTGTTGTAACTTTTGGGAATAGAAAATGACAACCAAACATGCACGTTCCATGGATGTGTAGTTGAGCTCATAGCCAACTAGGGTCTTGTTGATATAGTATATAGCCCTTTCACGGCCTATATCATCATGTTGTGCTAGAAGTGGCCCTAGTGCTACTGAAGTTGCTGATATATACAATAATAGGGGCTTTCTAGGAATAGGTGCCATTAGGACCGGTGATGAAGCTAGATATTCCTTAATGTGGTCATATGCCTATTGACAATTTTGGTCCCATTTGAAGTGCACACCTTTATGAAGCAAATGGGAAAAGGGTTGACACTTGTCTACATGTTGAGTAATGAATCTGCAGATAGCTTGGAGCTTTCCTTGGAGAATTCAAAGTTGTTTGACTGTCTTAGGGGGAGGCATTTCTATTATAGCAGTGACTTTAGCAGGATCAACCTCAATGTCTCTATGAGAAACAATGAATCACAAGAGCTTTCCTAATGTAACACTGAAGACACATTTCTTTGCATTGATGTGAAGCTTGTTTTCTCTGAGATGTGCAAATATCTATTGTAGGACCTTAGGGTGTTCCTCTCTTGTTCTAGACTTCCCTAGGAGATCATCTACATAGTCCTCCATGATTTTGTGCAGAATGTCATGGAAGATAGTAGTCATTGCACGTTGATAGGTTGCCCCAATGTTCTTTAGACCAAAGGGCATAACTTGTCAGCAATACATACCCCAAGGACATGTGAAAGAAGTTTTATGTTGATCTTTGAGAGTGATTCTGCTTTGTTTGTACCCTAAAAAGCCATCTATGAGGGAGAGCATTTCATGTCCTGCTGTGAGATCAATGATGATTTTAATGTTGGGGAGTGGAGAATCATCTTTCAGACATGCTTTGTTAAGGTCTCAGAAATATGTGCATACTCAGCAGGTTTCTTAACAACTAGGACAATGTTGGAAACCCATCCTGGATAGTCAATAGGGTGAATAAAGCCAACCTCTAATAGCTTCTGTAATTCTTATTTGACAAGCAAGGCAACTTGAGGATGCATCTTGTGGAGTTTTTGTTTGATAGGCCTTGCTTCTAGATGAACCACAAGATGATGGACAACCAAGGATGGATCCAATCCTGGCATGTCTGCATAGCACCAAGTGAACACATCAGGTGCTTCATAGAGTACGATTGAAAGGTTTGATTTCTCATTGGTATCAAGGCTTTTCGTGAGGTGTGTAAGCTTATACAGTTCTTGTGTTCCAAGATTGATTTCCTAGGTGCCTTCAATCAGGATGTTGAAATGTTCTTGCCAGTAGGATGGTATGGGGGAAATATGAAGATCCTCATCTCCTAGCACCTCAGAGAGGTTTTCACCAAAAATATGTCTTTATTTTTCTCTTTTGTGTTTGAAAGTGCCTCAAAGAGGTTTCCACCAGGGGACAATTTTCTATTTTTTTATTTTTGCTTTTTTGGACTAAGGATCTCCTTTTCCCCAAAGTAGGTATGAGCATGGAGGTATATATCATATTGTGAGGTGTCATGGAGTTCAAGGAATGCTGAGAGAGCCTCATCATTTTGAAACATGTCAATAGGTGATGGTCCTTGATAATCCCAGGTAATGAGTTTGGGATGGACAAAAGGAAGTTTAATGATAAAGATGGTGTTATCGGGGAATATGCATGATATATCAAGATCTTTGCATGAATCTATGATGATATTGTTGAAGCACAAGACAACTGAGAGGGGGTGAATCAGTTGTAGCTTAAAATTATGAAACCCTCACACACATCTAAACCCACATTAATCTAATTATCCTTTAAGCTGTTATGATGATTAAGCATGAAAAGAAAATGACAGAAATTGAATCACAACAACACCATACACAAGAGAACACTAGATTTTACGTGGAAAACCTAAGGAAAAAACCATGGTGAGGATTAGCTCGCAATATAAAGTAGTATCAACACCGAATTACAAAAGGATCACTGCTAAAGGGCTCACTTCCTAGAGGGCTCACTGCCTAGAAGAAAGGATCGTTGCCAAAGGGCTCACTATCTAGGATGAAAGAGATAGAAGAGGTGGCTCACTGCCAGAGTTGAACTATTATAATTGCATCTAACATATGCATGGAGTACAGTTCCAATGAAGCTCAATATTCACCATAACATCAGTGAGGAATAGTAGACACCTTTTGCTCACTGCATCCAGTAGTCTAACACCTGAAAGATTGTACTACACCACACATTCAACCAATCCATTATTCACATCATATCCATCACACACACCCACCTGATGATGATCCCTTAACACTTATTTATACTGTCTTCAAGCTTGAGAGCATTCTCCAAGGTCAGAAAATCACATCAATCTAGAAGATTCAAATTAGGTCTGGACCTAAACATTCCCACAGTGAAAATGAATGAAGGTAGACCTTAACATGTCTTACCTCAGACCCAAAAATCATCCAAGCACACCACTTCACGCTTTTACAATCACCGAAGCACCTCCACAATTAGTGTAAATACCTAAGGTTGGCCAAATCTCTATTAATAGAATGAACTTTTAAATACATGCTTCCTCACACCCAAGGACGACTCGTGGACCACATGCAAGGCTTCAAGATAGTCTAGAGTATTCTACAAACATCCTGAAATCCAACAAGTTCCTCCGCAACAACTTTCACCTGTCACACATCCTTATCAGTATACTTAATTGTCTCTGTCATGCATAGTATCTCTAGAAATCAACTTTTGGATCACCAAACCATGAACAACTTCAACAAAAAAAAGATATGAAACTTATAAGTACAATTCCAAAATTGCAAGACCTGAATCCACTTTGCAGAGAAATGTAGAGCAAAGACATTTCTCCTAGACACCTCTACAACACTCAGAAACACAGTCCACACATTGATGAACACAACTTCCCTTGCACAACGAATTAGATCACCAAATTTGGAAGATAACATCTTTGAACAACTTTGAACAACATATCAAACCGCAAAGATAGATTTTCAACATAGAATAAATGTGGAACAAAACCAGAACACTACTTTATTAATCAATTTTTTTGAAAATCACTTAGAAACTAACCATCAGAAACATATTCGTAACATCTTCAACACTTCTTCAAAGCAACCAAATCATCTTCACCAAAGAAACTAAATAAAAAAACAACCTCATTAGTAGACATAATTGACACCAATGACAACACAAGCTTGTTGACATTAATGACATCACCAACTGCATATACTTGCAACAGATACTCGAAGTAATGTTTTTAACAATAGAAGAGGATTCAGTCACCTCTATCAAAGCTTTAACAAGCCTGCAAATTATCATAGTTGGTGGGGCATATCCTAAACTGAAGTACTAGGCATATTTCTTAGGAGATGTAAGGTCAACTGAGATAGGTTCTATAACACCTTCTTCATCGACTCTAAGACTTATTCCATGGTAAGCCATCTTAGTACAAATTTGAAATGGTACAAGATATTTTTCTTTGAAGTATTCCATGTCTACTGATTCTAGGGTGGTTTTATCATGGTATAACTAATCGCTCAAAGTTGTTTCTTCAGCTTCTTCTTCTCTAGAGACCTGTGTTGGGATGAAGGGGATTTTTCCATTGATCATGCATTGTTCTTGTTCTTTCTTCTGGAGATGACAACCATGAGAGCAGGGGGACATGCAATTGTCCCACATGGAAGGCATTGTGAAGCTCATATTCACCACACCCTTTGTCTATGATCTTGACCTGGGATATGTGAGACATAGGAGTGGAAGATGAGGTGGAAGTGTGTGATGGGTCAATGGAGACTTGTGGGGTGGATGATGATGTGGATGGAAGGGATGAGGGGTCTTTAACATGTTCCCCATAGGTTCTTGGGAAATGAAACTGTCTATCATAAACAACCTCTAAGGCTTTGCAATTTTGATCGGTGGGAATAGTGACTTCCACACCATTATGAGGGAACTTGAGACATTGGTGATAGATGGACGGAACGGCTTGCATGGCATGTAACCATGGTCAGTCTAGAAGGAGATTGTATGGAAGGTCAAGATTGATCACATGACATAGAGTGGGTAGCGTGAGGAGGCCCACCTTGATAGGGAGGCATATGGTGCCTTCAAACTCTCTTTCTATGTTGTCATATGCTTTGATGGAGATGACCAAAGACTCTAAGTTAGCTGCCAAATACCCCAAGTGTTTTATGAATTTTAATGTACATATATTCAAACCAAATCTATTATCCAAGAGGACCCTCTTGATTTTATGGTTGGTGATTTTGACTTCAATGTGGAGTGCTTTATTATGAGTGGGCTCGATGGGTAGCATATCAGATTGGTTGAAAGTGAGATGGTAGGATGAGGACAATTAAGCCACTAAATTTTGGAATTGAGTGGGAGGAATGTCGATGGGAACATGAGACTCTTGGAAATCCTTATCAAGGATTTCACTATGGATGGTAGATGTCTTAAGGAGTTCTAAGATGGAGATTTGCGTGGGGGTCTTCCCAAGATGGTCATTGAAGTTATATTCGGAAGTGGTAGTGGTGGACGATGGAGATGGTCCTTTTATGGTTACACATCCATGTTGGGTAGTAACGACACATTCAGGGGTGGTGTTTTTGAGTTTGATGGTGGCAATACGAGTAGAGTCGAAAACAATCTATCCTACTGCATTGTCATAAGGAGGTGGAACATTGTTATAGTTGATGTTGTTGGCTTGGTTGTTGGGATTGGTGTTGGAGGATGATGGTTTGGACATGGTTTGGTTATTGTTATGGTAGGGAAGAGGGTCTTGGTAGACTCCTAGGCCATCATTTGGTGAGGCATTGTTTCCTTCTATTTGGGTGTCATTGTGATCGATGAGGCCTTGGATGTAGTTTTTCAATTTCATACATGTCCCCGTGGCATGACCTTTGATACGATGGTAGTCACAATATTTATTTTCCTTATGCCATGTAGGTTTAGGTTGGTTTTAATCAAATGGTTTTGTCGTGGGGAACTCAATCATGTTTTCTTGGACTAGCTTTTGGAACACAACCTCGAGTGGTTCACCCAAGGGAGTATACTTGCATTTTGAATTGTTAGGAGGATTCCACTTTGGAGGAGCGGATGGGACCGAGACATTGTTTGAAACATTTTGGACTACATTTGTCTCTTTAGGTTTAGGAGTAGTGATTTGGATATACTTGGAATCAGTAGAACCATCTCCTATGATGTTCTTGTTCTTAGCCCAAAACTTGAGTTTGTCATTGGATGGTTTTTCATTGTCATTCTTGTTATAGATCTTGACCAAACCTTTTGCAATAAGGGCCTTTTCAATGGTGACCCATTTTTCTATGATTTCATTGAAGGTAGATGCACAATGAACTTGTAAGTGGAAGGCCAATTCTTGGTTTATGTTTTGGATGAATATATGAACGAGTTATTTTTTTGGGGTTGTCCAAGGTAGCTTACTAGCAAGGGCTCTCCATATTTGTAGGTATGCAGAAAAACTTTCACCACTTTATTGTTTAGTGTTACAAAGGTCATGCATAGTGATTTCATGCTCTACATTGTATGAGAAGTGGGTGACAAATTTCTCCAAAAGGTTGGTAAAAGTTGAGATGGAGCCATAAGGTAAGTGCATGAATCATTCTAGGGATTGTCCTCCTAAGATTCATGGAAAAATATGAAGGAGGAATTGATCATCATAGGCCACTTCTTGGCACACCATGAAGAATTCCAGGATGTGATCATGGGGACCTCCTTTTCCTTTGTACTTGTCAAATTTAGGCATTTCAAAGTGTTGAGGAAAAGGTGCGATTACCATGTTTCTATCAAATGGGTAGGGATATAAGTATTCGAACCTATAGTGCTTATTTTATGTCCCTAGTTGGATGTTTTTGAGCATGCTCTTCATCTCTTTCCATTATTGATCAAAAGGATTAGCAAGAGGTTGTTGTGTCATGTGTTGGAGCGAGGGTTGTTATGATGACGATTGTTGTTGTTGGGTGTTGATGTATTGTTGTTGTTGGACGTATGGAGGTAGGCCTATAGTTTGTGTATAAACATGAGACCCATATGTTTGTTGTTGTGGTATGGTTTGTGTGGATGCATGTTGTGCTTGGAAGGGTGGTCATTGATAGTGCATGGTTTATTGATGTTGTATGGAAGTACCATGAGGAGGTTGTTGATGGGTGGATGATTGGTACATTTGTGTAGGATTTGTATAGCTCATTAGAGGATTTTGTTGTAATTGGGATGTGAATGGATTTTGGTATGGAAGATAGGCATGTGTAGGTATGGTAGGGGGCAACGTGGTTTGTGGGATGATCATCCTTTAAGAAATATTCAAAGGGGGAATGGATTGTGGAATAGAAATGATGTTGGATGTATTTTGGGGGATGTTGGAGACATTGGGGATGTTTTGAGGAATATTGGAAGTATTTTGTGGAATGTTGAATGCGGTTTGAAGTATGATAATTTGGGGATTAGTGGGCATGTTGGGACTAGGCATCAAATGTGATGGCATGCCATAAGGTTGTTTTGAAACTTGAGATTGTGATGGAATGCTACCCCCTACAAGTTGATCAAGGGTATGGATGGTGGCGGAATTCAAAGTGTAATTGGCCCATGGATTGTCATAGGTGGGGTTGTTGGGATTAGGGACATGGCCCCATAGTTGATCAATAAGCTTGTCTTGTTCATATGAATGGGGGAGGCATGCTCCATGTTCAATGAGGTGTTCAAGGAATTAATCAAAATTTTCATGTAATCCCCTCTCATTAAGAAAATCAATGAAGGCGGGAGAATATATGTGATGATGTGTGGATGCTTCAGCCATTTTGGGGTGGTTGACATATCCCTCCATATTACTCGTGGTAAAGTCATGGGGGGAGAGAGGTAGGTAACGAGCATCTATTCTTCTCTTAGCTTGTGATTGCATGATTGGAGGCATAAAAGGTGAACTTTGATTGGATTTAGATGATGAGGTCCAATTGATTATGGATGGGGATTATTCTAAGTTCAAAATCTAGATCAAGATGATTAAAGATCAAGGATTATCTCTATGTACTTAGGGTGGACAAAGAGCCTAAGCAAAAAGGAAAATAGGATTATCTTACTTGGGGTAAACAAGATGCACTAAGCAAGACAAGATTTCTTGGAGTCCACTAAATTAAGAGTTGTCTAAGTTCTCGAGCCAATTTATCCAAGAGGGTTTGATGATTTTGAGTTTACACTAAACTTAAGATAGACAAGTTCATAAGCCTAATGTAAACAAGAGGATGATTGATCTAGACACTAACCTTAGAAACTTGGATATGATTTGATTGATTTTAGGATGGAGATTGATTTGGATTTGGATGATGAGGATTTGGTTGGACAAGGATTTTATTGATTATGGATAATAAGGATAATGATTGATGATGGTTAACAAGGATAATAATTAATTATGGATGATAAGGATAATGATTGGTTATGGATGATAAGGATAATGCTGGATTATTAAGGTTGGATCACAAGCTAAAGGGGATAAATGGACATGAATGATGTTGATGTGGCTATAATATTAGGGGATGATGTGGTAAAGGTGATTTTGACATCTATGAGGATGAAAAGTTGACTTTTACAAGCTTCTAAAAACTGGGCACTAAAATAGGAAATTGGAACTGAAATACCAAAACTAGGCACAGTTTTGTAGAAACTAGGCGTTGATTTGGGCTAGTGTGATTTTCATGGTATTTTATTGGAAATTTTAGCAAGATATAGAAAACATCAAACACAATGGTTGTTGGACTGACTTTGTAATTGATTGTGAGAGGTGGTTAGCCTTCATGGTTTACAAAGGGCTTTCATAGGTATATCCCAATTGAAAACATGCCAAACACTTGTATACAACCTAGAAACTATTCAAGTGGGAGTGACATATCTTGTGGATCTCATGAAGTGGCCATGGGTCAATCTCAACTCAAATTGAAATGAGATTCCCACCCCCACTAATACCTTTGATGCTATAGCTTGGATAGACAGGGAAAGCAAGGTCCTTGACCACCTTACCCCCCTCACCTTGGAGACTTTCATCTTGCCCAAAGCATATCCTAAGTATAATGGTACGATGGGCATCTTCCCCTCCTCTGCAGCGGTGCACCACAAGATATGATAGCCAAAGGTCTTATCTAGGCTTTACAAGGCTTCTAGGGGAGTCCTCTAGCATACTCAAGGTACTAAAGGCCTGAGTCTATAAATGGGGGTGTCCCAATCAACTGACACTCAACTACACAAGCCTTGGTGGACCAAGTATCCTAGAGGTTTTTTCTTGGAGTTGGGAGGGTCCTTCCTTTAAATTGAGTCTTTTAATTCTCACAATATTTAATTCTTGTGCCAGAACACACAGTTGAGGTCATCCCTAAGGGGATGAAATCCCCTAGCAGGCCCCTAAGAAGAAATTATCCTTTGATTTTGATCACCCAAGATCGCACTAGGCACAAGGGGAGAGCATACGGAAGGTGGATAACCCCTTCAGGTTGAAAAGAAAGTAAAAGGGGTTTGAAAGTGGAATTTTGATCCCCAAGATCACCCTAAGGTGCAAGGGGATAGCATACATCCACTTACCAAACCTAAAACATGACACAAGTAAATTAACCCTACTTTAACCTTAATGTGCAACTAATCTAGTAGAGAAAAATGATTCTTTGATTGTCGGGCTACACAAAACAAGTTAGTAGTTGCAAAATAGGTCTTGGATAGTTGTAAGGAGCTGCAAACACAATGTTAAACCAAACAAAATGATAAAAAGATAAAGTTTTAACACCTACAGAAATTGGGCACTTATACAGACAGCACAGGTGCTAATTCAGAAGTACGCACTACTTTGTAGAAAATAGGCGCTACAATATAAATAAGCACTAATTCAAAGAAAATAGGTGCTAAAACATAAAACTGGTATGCCTGCTAGCTAGGTACTGATATGCTCTAACTGGGCACTAAAGCGGATGGGGCAGATTTTTGACTTGCTAAATGATGAAATCCTACAAAATAGAGAGCTAATCTTGTAGTTCTAAAACAATGACTAGAGTATAAAACACATCCCGCAAGACATCAAAACATTAGTGCTATTAGTCAAAATTCATATTTCATGATAATCAAGAGCGGGCACTAAACTAGAAATTGGTCGCTAATATGAAGAACCATGAATTCATATGGAAAAGCCAGGCATTGAACCGTTGTGGCTAGCACATCCCCTTGTTCTTGTGCTTTTTCCTATAAAATATAGAGCTAAAAAGACCAAATAGTTAGTGGGAAACACTTTAGAAACCAATGCATGAAAGTGGATAGTAAAATGATGAAAAATACATAGGCAAACACAAATTATACCTTCCGAAAAATTAGGTGTTGATATAGGAGTGGGTGCTGATATGCCAAAAACAAGTTCTGATTTGTAGGAACTAGGCACTGATCTGACCTGTCAACATAGAAACACATAAAATACCATGAAGATGTTAGAAAAAAAAGGGGTGGGGGTCCCACCGGGCATGTCAAAAATGTCTACAATGAAGATGAGATTCCTAATTGAGGGCTAACTATCCTAATTAGCTCCCAATCCCAAGTCCAAGGGACCTCAAGAGTGGACCTAATTGATAATGCACTAATCTATCTAATTTGCACCCTGTCTAAGTACATTAACAATGATATGTCCTAAGAGATGATAATTCTAACTATTCTAGACTAGAATTAGGCTAATTTTATTTGATGTTGAGTACTTAAACTAGTAGAATTTCTTTGCATATGATGGCTAATGAAAAATGGAGGTGAGGGTCTCAATTTATAGATTTTTGAGGATGGGAATGGAGGGGTAGTATCAATTTAGAAGATCAAGGGTGGAGATTGCTTGAGGATCCTGAAGCAAGGAGAATTTAACAAATTTCATGATGAAAATGGTTGAGAAAATTGCTCAAAGATTCAAGGGATGATCAATGGATGAGATTAAAAATTTGAATGGGTGAATGGACAAGATTGGTTAGGTGTATGACATGTAAGGCCTCATTTATGAAAAGACATGGTTTGGATTTTGTGAGGAATTAAAAATTGCATGGAGAGGAAAAGTGGAATTAAAAATTGGACGAATAGTGCCACATAAGATTTTAAATTTGCATGAATAGTGACACTTGGAGTGGGATGGAAGAAATAGGAAAAGTGTACACCTTTTGAAAGATTTGACCATGCTTCCAAAGTACCACTTGTCATGTACATGGAATGACAAGTGGACTTCTAGAAACATAGGGGTTTGTAATTGAGAATTAATTAAAATTAATTCTTGTGCACATGTTTTAGAAGAAAATAATTTTGATTATTAAAAGTAATCAAAAGTGGACAAAAATAGCCGATAATGGCATGGTTCGGCGGTTAAGTAACTCGGTTGTAGTGGCAGCCACAAGAGATCAAACCCCCACTGGGCCAACGAGCTCACGGGTTTGAAGTGTTCTTGCTAGGGGATGAGGTCCCCTGTGTTGTGGCCTCACCGGTTCATTGCTCTAAGCAAAAGCATTCGTGTGGAGCAAGAGGGCGTGTCACACCAGCCTCACCAGTCACGTTAAAAAGTTTACCAGGCGCATTTAAAAAAAAAAGTGGACAAAAATAGGAATTAAATAAATACGAATATTTATTTAAGTTTTGGTGGATAGAATATGACCTATAGTTGTAAAATATTTAATTTTTGAACTATATGAATTTTTATTTTTGGTGAAGGGGAAGACAAAGAATAAATTAATTAAATAATTAAAAATTATTTAGTTAATGTTTGGATCGAATAGAACGGTGTGAGTGAATAGGTTTGGATTACAGAAATGGGTGAAAGTAGTTGTGACCATTTTTAGGCATTTATACAAAAATACCAAAGAGGAACAATTAGAAGATGCCGTAATGAAATGTCTTGGAAGAGTAATATATACTCAAACTTATTCATTTATCAAGTACCACCAATATGAGAGACTTTTGTACACCACAACACTAGTTTGAGGGAACTGAGTTTTTTGTAGCTTTTTTCAAAGATAAAAAACACACTAGTGTCACTACAAATGAAGTGATTAATATGTTAAAAGTGCTGCACAAAATGTAATATAGGCAATTTTAAGATTTCTTGCAAAGAAATGTTAAAGATATGTCAAAATTCTTATGTTGAAATACACAATGTGTAATTACAAACATATGAATTTTCAAACCAAGATATGAAATGATGCAAAATTTTAAAATGAACAATGAAAATATGCTATAAATTAATGCTAGATCTGAATTGAAAATGTTTATGACAGCAACAAGTTCTGAAACAAGATTTTTACTACAAACCCTACATTTTGAATTTGTCTAGGTTTTAAAAAAAAACAACTTTTGGACAACTAAACCCCAGCAAATGAAAGCTTAAAATTTCAGATGCAACACCATGAAATGATTATTTGCTATAATATAAATCAGATCTGATATAAAAATCAGAGATTTAAATCTTTCTATGATGATTTATGACCTATGCAATGAAACAATGCAAAACTATGCCTTTTTGCAAGCCTAAAATGCAAACATGCAAAAGATGTCCTAAAATAGTGAGGATGATAAGGTACAACAACCTAAAACCCTTTAATCAATCCAATAATGTAACAAGATTTACCACAACATGCCAATCTTGTAACCCAAGGTTGAAGAAATTAGTTATATTTCCTAAGAATGCAAGGATTTTTGAAACACTAATAATAAAATTAAGATATGTAACTATGCAAAATGATAAATGAATGGAATTTAATTAGATCCAGGGTAGAAAATAGCTCAGATTTGATGCAAGAAGGATGCCAAAGTGTTAGATACTAGGGGTTCACCAAAATGTTAAGTGTGAAAAAGGTGAATGATGAGACTAGCATGCATAGTAGATCAAACCCTCTTTCACAATAATATTCAAGGACAAGACTGATTCAAATCACTACCAAATGGAGGTGGACTTAGCTATATATCTTATACTCATGAGTGCTATGGAAATATCAGATTTAACCAAATTTTTTTATCACACCCTAGGTCAATCAATATGTGAAGCCTTAGTTCTATGATAATCTGATTATAATAGAGAATATAGAATATATATCCAGAAACCAATTGTAGAAGAATGATCATGAAAATATCAGAACCTATGTCCCATAAGCAGAGGTATTAGAGGACTATTTTGGGGGTGCCCAAGTCTAGATTGATTGATTCTTCCAGAACTGTGAACTAGAAAATTGCTGCAGAGACTGCCCTTGTAAGGTATATCTGAAATCCATTTAGTAATTATGATATTTTATTGAAGAATAATTAATTAGTTATATTGTTTCTAAATAATTATTTAGATAATTTAATATTGTTTTCAAAAGTAAATCATGCACTTATGTGTTGTCATATTCTTCATTTCATTAATATATTTTGGTGGGAGATATTTAGAAGTGGGAATCTGGAATCATTACTTCTTTTCAGTTTCAAATCAAGAAAGATTAATGGAAAATTATTATTTTCTTGATTCTCTTGAATGTGAAGAAGGGAGGAGTAGGTTATTTTAAAAAAAATCCATGGGAGGAGTGAAGGAGGACGGTTCATCTTGCTCTAGAAATACAGAAAATAGTTTGCAGTGAATTTAGATTGGTAATTGACAGGTTGAAGAAATGTTGATTGGGGATTGCAAAAAAATTAATGATCTCTGTGAAGTGTTATCAGGTAATTTATTTGTAATGAGTTCTTTTAACTATATAGTATTAATTAATTTAGAGTCTCGATGTGATCTTTATTGGATAATTTTTTATGCATGCCCTGTGTTTGCATTTATATTTCTTTGAGGCTATTGGGAGTTGATGTTGCTCTGATTGAGCTATTGGGAGTTAACGTTGCTTTGTGTGAGCTATTGGGAGTTGTTGTTGCTCTATGTGAGCTATTGGGAGTTGATGTTTCTTTGTGTGAGCTATCGAGAGTTGATGTTGCTTTGTGTGAGCTATTGGGAGTTGTTGTTGCTCTGTGTGAGCTATTATTGGAGTTGTTGCTCTATGTGAGCTATTATTTTATTTAAGGGAGCTATGTGTGATTGGGAGCTACTATTGTGTTAAGAGAGCTACATTTGTGAAAAATGGAGTTTTTTAAACCTTGATTATTCATAACTGATGAATGCTCATAATTGCATAAGTTTCATGATCAACTCTATTTGTGGTATATGTTGGAGTTCCATGTGGTTTGAGACCACAACATTCCCCTCCTCCCCTTAATTGACTCATTTTAAGTCACGTAGTGATTACGATGTTCAACTTTGTGAGAATATTTGAAATTTTTATTTTCTCTTTGTTTTAGTGAGCCAGCTATTTGAAGATTTCTTTAAGATATTTGGTTGTTTATTGTCCTTTTGCCTCAAGGACTATTTTATTGAGGTTTTTGGTTTTGATTTGAATTGTTACTTTTCTGCTATTTAATTTGTTTTATTTTATTTATTGATTTTATTTGAAGTCTTTACTCATTAGAAACTTCTATATTTTGAGGCTTATTTAGTTTTTATTGATGTTGGCTTGTGTGGAGTAATATGAAGTGTGTAGTTATCATACCCTAGAGAGGTCCTGTAACATCCCATCCTCTCAATAATCGAGTAAACTCAAGGATTTACAAGAAAGTAAATAAACTTAGTAAACGTGATAGAGATTTTTTTAAATTTTAATTAAATATCATTTGCATAAACACAAGAAATAAAGTTCAACTTTCCAAATAATTTCAACTTGAATTCACAACATAATCGAAGCTAGATACACAGTGAAATCCTTTCACTTATCATTTACAAAAACATAAACTGCACTTGGCATAAAGAATAGTTTTACCTCATAATTTGACTATCATAAGTCAGAACATGGAGTACACTGATTCTGGAAATTTGATAACTGTCTTCACAAGCCTTGGTGAGTCTTCTGCTTCAGAGAGAGAGCATCATCCGAGCACTTTTCCTCCAACAATAGACCGGCGGTCCCCCGCACACCTTCCTTTCTGGAAGTGGCCCTACTCTTCACAAAGGGTATAGAAATAAGCAGACAACAATTTTCTTCCATCTGAGTCCTAGTGTTGTGTCCTACATAACTTCAATTGACCATACAACTCTAGATCCCTTCTAGCTAAGTATGATCATACTGATTGGTCATGTCATCTCGACACACACCTCTGACTCAACTTGGAACTGTCTCATCCTTCAATCTGACTTTCTTCATTTAGTAACTCTAGACACAAACTTGTCTGTACTGTAAATTCATTCTAGTCAATCTGACTTAGAACTAATCGTTCACCTAGGATTTACATGTAATATATATATATATATATATATATATATATATATATGTGTTTAGGTAATTCAAACCTTTCAGAGATTCCCTCTTTGCATACTTACAACTTGTAGGGTCTATGACCTTCTATCACTCTTCTCTCTATCTCAAATATCAAACATCTTTGATGTATTAAAACAAGTTTTGAATCTATCATGGAATCACTTAAATTTATAAAGTACTACTAAGACTCTTCCTATTTTTCTCTATGGTTTTCTTGACCATTTACTATCGACCCAATAAGGTTTTCTCAACCTTTCATTGTTGACCTATATATATATACACACACACACACACACAATGTAATATCCGACATGAGAGTTATAGGTTTCCTATATCCTCCTTGATTTAATACTAGGGTTTAGCTTCTCTAACCCAATACATGGAAATATCCACATCCTTGTTTTCCAAAGGTAATAGCATAAGTATACCAAACATGAGAACAAATATTTCTAGTCTTCCTAGACCACTTAGCATTGCTCAAATTCACATTTTATGTAACATGAATAAGCATAAAATTTGAG
The DNA here is from genome assembly GCA_027924645.1 of Cunninghamia lanceolata. NCBI lineage: Eukaryota > Viridiplantae > Streptophyta > Pinopsida > Cupressales > Cupressaceae > Cunninghamia > Cunninghamia lanceolata. The sequence continues at coordinate 12,429,239 of BSBN01000320.1, forward strand.
GTATATCCCCATTGACATATATATCTTAATGAGTACGATCATTTCTCATAAGTAGTCCTTTGACTGAGTTCAATTCTTCAACATTAATAGGTTAGATTTGTAAAGGATAATAAACTACTTTCAACTTCCTAGTCTGCTCAAGTTTACTAACATTTGATTAAGGATAGGTTATAAACTCATATGTATATCATCCTTTATATACGTATGTCACATATACTTATAATAACAATCTCAAGTACCATAATCATGTGGGATGATTTTCGGTCTCCCAAAATCCACTTCTCGAAGTTGGTTACAACATTGATGCCGAGTATTGGAATAACGAAATTCCTTTGTGCACATAGCACTAAAATAAGTTTGATCATTCATATATAATAAGGTCTATACTTCCCATCTCATAGTATGTCTATACCCTTGAGTTGGTTGAAAGTCTTAATCTTGAAACAAAGGAGAATTTGAATATATCTCCTAGTATATCCATTCTAGAGAGGGTGTTACACAAGAAGAAAGATGCTTACCATAAGGTTAACTAGGTTTCTTTTATTTGAAAACACCTAATGCTATAGGTTTGGATTTGGATCATTCACATAATAACCTTATCTCTCCAATGAGAGTCTATTCTTTCCCATAATATAAACAATCCCTCAATGTGCTCATAATATAATTAGAACAATAACTTTATCTCAAATTAAATTGTCTTGAAGAAGCCAATAAATAAGATACCCTGGTATCCTAAATAGTCTTATGGATCCTTAGAAGTAAAATATGTAACTTCTAAAGTTTCTTAACACATGATCCTGCCTTATAGGGGTTGACTACGTTTGTTGCATAAATTTCCAACCTTAATTTTATTAGAAGCTTAACAATACTTTCGAAAAGAGAGATTCAATTCCTAGTCTAATACATGTTTTTAGATCATAGACCAAGGTTACATAAGAAACCTTTAATCAAGAATTAGGTCCATTGCATTGTCTTTGCCTCGATTCTTGCCTATTTCTTGCAATGTAGGGTATCTATCTGATCGCTACCTTGATGTTATTTAGAAGGATTTACTATAAATAAAAATTGTGTGGATCTACTACTTGGACCATTGTTCTCACCGACATACATGCACAACCCATTTCTCTCATAGACATACATGCAAAACCCATTTTCTATAGCAAGAGACAATGAATCTTAATTGGGACCCCTCCTCACTATCCCGCGGACTTATCACTAAATCTGTTTGTGTTTTTAAACATAGTTCTAAGTTTTCTCGTTAGTCAAAGTTACTCTCTAACTATTTTATCTCTCCTTCCACTATTCCAATGATGATTTAGCCTTTTAAAAGGCTTTCCTCTCCACATCCCATGGATTTTTTGTACATGACAATGAAGGCTTGCAACCTTATCATTGCCTGTCATCTAGGATATTATACGCATAACCCACTTGGTTTTTGGGCGGTTTGAAAATATTGGTATCCAAACAGATATAAACCATGTGCTATCTTTACAATTTTTAGAGGATAACTTACATGCAAAAGAGATGTCCATTCTTCTTATTAACTATAACAAAGAACAATTCAAAGACTCTAGTAATGTATTTCTAAAAATAATAAGGAAAGATAAAAGTTACTTAACTTATAATATCTAGTGAACTCACGCCTAAATTGAAGATGTGATCTCCATTTGAGTCTCTCATAAAATCTTCTCCTCTTGATCATAACTTACGTAGTATAGTTGTATTGAAGGATTCCTCTTCCTGTCATGCCTACCCGAGCCTCCTATGACATGATCTTACCCAAAATCTCTTTTACATATTAGATATTGTCCACTACTTGTGCTCTTTTTCTTTTTCCTCAAGAGTGTGGCATGCTCTCTTCCCCATAAGAAGTTTAAGGAAACTCTATCAAAAGAAGCAACCGACGAGTTTAAAGACTCTTCTCTATTCTACTGAGGTTTTTAGCTGATTTCTTGCCTATACTCGTGTTTTTACTCCCCATGATAATTGTGTTCTCTCTCGTGATATCTTTTCTATCCTCCTCCTTGATAACAAGAAATTGTTCTCTGCATAATAACAAAGCTATTGTTTTACAAAAACAATGCTCTACTTCTCACGTTTCCATAGCCCCCATGCATAGCATCCAAATCCTCACATAATCTCTTATGTGATATAATCTACAAATTTTTTAGCATGAAATATGCCATAATACAATGATAAAACTCTTGCCAATCCATATGCCAGTATTTCTGAGTTTACCCTGCTATCACAGATTTAATGGTATTCCTTTTGAAGGCACGAACGTTTTCTTTAATAAACTCTATTTTAGACATTTTATATTCTAAACAAAATGCTAGCTTAAGTCCTTTGTAGACATTTTCTATTCTAAACAAAATGCTAGCTTAAGTCCTTTGTAAGGCATTCATATCTACCTGATGGAATTTAGAGGAATACCTTATTTGTTGCTATGTTTGAAAAGCCATAAACTGCTTCTTATTCTATTTACTTTTGTTCTAAAAATGTTTTTTAGGAATGCTTGGTGATAAAAATTATATTAAATTTCTATTCCATAAATGGAAATAAAGATCATGGAATAGGGAACATAGGCATAGCAATATGCTTAATTAGAATTATACATGTGGCAAGCTAAATGCTATGTATAGTTTAATATGAATTTCTCTTTCTTTTTTTCTTTAGATTAAGTTAGAATAAATACTAATTTCCTGTTAGAAAGATCTTTTATCATAATTTAATAATTGTTTATTCATATTCTATTTGTTCAAGGATGAGTTTCTAACTTGAATGTAGAAATAATCTAAATTTGCATTAGTTTCTAAGTTTTTTTTATGAGATTAATGGAATAGCTATAACCCAGGTTAGAATGTTAGAATAATGTCTTTAATGTAAAATAGGAATTTGAACTTGGGTTTGGGAATATTTTGCATTTATTGTAAACTCTCTTCATATAAGAAATTGTTTTTATGACTAAACTAATTAGGGATTAAGATTATTATTAATGTATATTTCTTCTAGAGCATAGTAAATTGTAGAACATTCTTGGAAATGTATAAATAGTTGACTTTGACTTAGTGAATTAGAGAAATTAAAATCCAAATTCTATTTATAAAAATTGCATTTATGATTTTAGTTAATTGTTTATTTTGGCAAGTTAGCATGATTAATGGTAAGTAGACAATGTTCAGATGATTTACTATCCTAATTAGCTCCCAATCCCAAGTCCAAGGGACCTCAAGATTGGACCTAATTGATAATGCACTAATCTATCTAATTTGCACCCTGTCTAAGCACATTAACAATGATATGTCCTAAGAGATGATAATTCTAACTATTCTAGACTAGAATTAGGATAATTCTATTTGATGTTGTGTACTTAAACTAGCAGAATTTCTTTGAATATGATGGCTAATGAAAAATGGAGGTGAGGGTCGCAATTTATAGATTTTTGAGGATGGGAATGGAGGGCTAGGATCAATTTAGAAGATCAAGGGTGGAGGTTGCTTGAGGACCCTGAAGCAAGGAGAATTTGACAAATTTCATGATGAAAATGGTTGAGAAATTTGCTCAAAGATTCAAGGGATGATCAATGGATGAGATTAAAAATTTGAATGGGTGAATGGCCAAGATTGGTTAGGTGTATAACATGTAGGGCCTCATTTATGAAAAGACATGGTTTGGATTTTGTGAGGAATTAAAAATTGCATGGAGAGGAAAAGTGGAATTAAAAATTGGATGAATAGTGCCACATAAAATTTTAAATTTGCATGAATAGTGACACTTGGAGTGGGATGGAAGAAATAGGAAAAGTGTACACCTTTTGAAATATTTGACCATGCTTCCAAAGTGCCACTTGTCATGTACATGGAATGACAAGTGGACTTCTAGAAACATAGGGGTTTGTAATTGAGAATTAATTAAAATTAATTTTTGTGCACATGTTTTAGAAGAAAATAATTTTGATTATTAAAAGTAATCAAAAGTGGACAAACATAGCCGATAAGGGCATGGTTCGACGGTTAAGTCACTTAGTTGTAGTGGCGACCACCAGAGATCAAACCCCTGCTGGGCCAACGAGCTCGCGGGTTTGAAGTGTTCTTGCTAGGGGATGAGGTCCCCTATGTTGTGGCCTCACCAGTTCATTGCTCCAGGCAAAAGCATTTGTGTGGAACCAGAGGGCGTGTCGCACCAGCGTCGCCGGTCACGTTAAAAAGTTTACCAGGCGCATTTTAAAAAAAAAGTGGACAAAAATAAGAATTAAATAAATACGAATATTTATTTAAGTTTTGGTGGATAGAATATGACCTATAGTTGTAAAATATTTAATTTTTGAACTATATGAATTTTGATTTTTGGTGAAGGGGAAGGCAAAGAATAAATTAATTAAATAATTTAAAATTATTTAGTTAATGTTTGGATCAAATAGAACGATGTGAGTGAATAGGTTTGGATTACAGAAATGGGTGAAAGTAGTTGTGACCATTTTCAGGCGTTTATACAAAAATACCAAAGAGGAACAATTAGAAGATGCCGTAATGAAATGTCTTGGAAGAGTAATATATACTCAAATTTATTCATTTATCAAGTACCACCAATATGAGAGACTTTTGTACACCACAACACTAGTTTGAGGGAACTGAGTTTTTTGTAGCTTTTCTCAAAGATAAAAATTGCACTAGTGTCACTACAAATGAAGTGATTAAGATGTTAAAAGTGCTGCACAAAATGTAATATAGGCAATTTTAAGATTTCTTGCAAAGAAATGTTAAAGATATGTCAAAATTCTTATGTTGAAATACACAATGTGTAATTACAAACATATGAATTTTCAAACCAAGATATGAAATGATGCAAAATTTTAAAATGAACAATGAAAATATGCTATAAATTAATGCTATATCTGAAATGGAAATGTTTATGACAGCAACAAGTTCTGAAACATGATTTTTACTACAAACCCTACATTTTGAATTTGTCTAGGTTTTAAAAAAACAACTTTTGGACAACAAAACCCAAGCAAATGAAAGCTTAAAATTCTAGATGCAACACCACGAAATGATTATTTGCTATAATATAAATCAGATCTGATATATAAATCAGAGATTTAAATCTTTCTATGATGATTTATGACCTATGCAATGAAACAATGCAAAACTACGCCTTTTTGCAAGCCTAAAATGCAAACATGCAAAAGATGTCCTAAAATAGTGAGGATGATAAGGTACAACAACCTAAAACCCTTTAATCAATCTAATAATGCAACAAGATTTACCACAACATGTCAATCTTGTAACCCAAGGTTGAAGAAATTAGTTATATTTCCTAAGAATGCAAGGATTTTTGAAACACTAATAATAAAATTAAGATATGTAACTATGCAAAATGATAAATGAATGGAATTTAATTAGATCCAGGGTAGAAAATAGCTCAGATTTGATGCAAGAAGGATGCCAAAGTGTTAGATACTACAGGTCCACCAAAATGTTAAGTGTGAAAAAGGTGAATGATGAGACTAGCATGCACACTAGGTAAAACCCTCTTTCACAATAATATTCAAGGACAAGACTGATTCAAATCACTACCAAATGGAGGTGGACTTAGATATATATCTTATACTAATGAGTGCTATGGAAATATCAAATTAAACCAATTTTTTTTTATCACACCCTAGGTCAATCAATATGTGAAGCCTTAGTTCTATGATAATCTGATTATAATAGAGAATATAGAATATATATCCAGAAACCAATTGTACAAGAATGATCATGAAAATATCAGAACCTATGTCCCAGAAGTGGAGGTGTTAGAGGACTATTTTGGGGGTGCCCAAGTCTAGATTGATTGATTCTTCCAGAATTGTGAACTAGAAAATTGCTGCAGAGACTGCCCTTGTAAGGTATATCTGAAATCCATTTAGTAATTATGATATTTTATTGAAGAATAATTAATTAGTTATATTGTTTCTAAATAATTATTTAGATAATTTAATATTGTTTTCAAAAGTAAATCATGCACTTATGTGTTGTCATATTCTTCATTTCATTAATATATTTTGGTGGGAGATATTTAGAAGTGGGAATCTGGAATCATTACTTCTTTTCAGTTTCAAATCAAGAAAGATTAATGGAAAATTATTATTTTCTTGATTCTCTTGAATGTGAAGAAGGGAGGAGTAGGTTATTTTAAAAAAAATCCATGGGAGGAGTGAAGGAGGACGGTTCATCTTGCTCTAGAAATATAGAAAATAGTTTGTAGTGAATTTAGATTGGTAATTGACAGGTTGAAGAAATGTTGATTGGGGATTGCAAAAAAATTAATGATCTCTGTGAAGTGTTATCAGGTAATTTATCTGTAATGAGTTCTTTTAACTATATAGTATTAATTAATTTAGAGTCTCGATGTGATCTTTATTGGATAATTTTTTATGCATGCCCTGTGTTTGCATTTATATTTCTTTGAGGCTATTGGGAGTTGATGTTGCTCTGTGTGATCTATTGGGAGTTAATGTTTCTTTGTGTGAGCTATTGGGAGTTGTTGTTGCTCTATGTGAGCTATTGGGAGTTGATGTTTCTTTGTGTGAGCTATCGAGAGTTGATGTTGCTTTGTGTGAGCTATTGGGAGTTGTTGTTGCTCTGTGTGAGCTATTATTGGAGTTGTTGCTCTATGTGAGCTATTATTTTATTTAAGGGAGCTATGTGTGATTGGGAGCTACTATTGTGTTAAGAGAGCTACATTTGTGAAAAATGGAGTTTTTTAAACCTTGTCTATTCATAACTGATGAATGCTCATAATTGCATAAGTTTCATGATCAACTCTATTTGTGGTATATGTTGGAGTTCCATGTGATTTGAGACCACCACATTCCCCTCCTCCCCTTAATTGACTCATTTGAAGTCACGTAGTGATTACGATGTTCAACTTTGTGAGAATATTTGAAATTTTTATTTTCTCTTTGTTTTAGTGAGCTAGCTATTTGAAGATTTCTTTAAGATATTTGGTTGTTTATTGTCCTTTTGCCTCAAGGACTATTTTATTGAGGTTTTTGGTTTTGATTTGAATTATTACTTTTCTGCTATTTAATTTGTTTTATTTTATTTATTGATTTTATTTGAAGTCTTTACTCATTGGAAACTTCTATATTTTGAGGCTTATTTAGTTTTTATTGATGTTGGCTTGTGTGGAGTAATATGAAGTGTGTAGTTATCATACCCTAGAGAGGTCCTGTAACATCCCATCCTCTCAATAATCGAGTAAACTCAAGAATTTACAAGAAAGTAAATAAACTTAGTAAATGTGAGAGATTTTTTTAAATTTTAATTAAATATCATTTGCATAAACACAAGAAATAAAGTACAACTTTCCAAATAATTTCAACTTGAATTCACAACATAATCGAAGCTAGATACACAGTGAAATCCTTTCACTTATCATTTACAAAAACATAAACTGCACTTGGCATAAAGAATAGTTTTACTTCATAATTTGACTATCATAAGTCATAACATGGAGTACACTAATTCTGGAAATTTGATAACTGTCTTCACAAGCCTTGGTGAGTCTTCTGCTTCAGAGGGAGAGCATCATCCGAGCACTTTTCCTCCAACAACAGACCGGTGGTCCCCCGCACACCTTCCTTTCTGGATGTGGCCCTACTCTTCACAAAGGGTATAGATATAAGGAGACAACAAGTTTTTTCCATCTGAGTCCTAGTGTTGTGTCCTACATAACTTCAATTGACCATACAACTCTAGATCCCTTCTAGCTAAGTATGATCATACTGATTGGTCATGCCATCTAGACACACACCTCTGACTCAACTTGGAACTATCTCATCCTTCAATTTGACTTTCTTCATTTAGTAACTCTAGACACAAACTTGTCTGTACTGTAAATTCATTCTAGTCAATCTAACTTAGAACTAATCCTTCACCTATGATTTACATGTAATATATATATATATATATATATATATATATATATATATGTTTAGGTAATTCAAACCTTTCAGAGATTCCCTCTTTGCATACTTACAGCCTGTAGGTTCTATGACCTTCTATCACTCTTCTCTCTATCTCAAATATCAAACATCTTTGATGTATTAAAACAAGTTTTGACTCTATCATGGAATCACTTAAATTTACTAAAGTACTACTAAGACTCTTCCTATTTTTCTCTATGGTTTTCTTGACCATTTACTACCGACCCAATAAGGTGTTCTCAACCTTTCATTGTTGACCTATGTATATATATACAATGTCATATCTGACATGAGAGTTATAGGTTTCCTATCCTCCTTGATTTAATACTAGGGTTTAGCTTCTCTAACCTAATACATGGAAATATCCACATCCTTGTTTTCCAAAGGTAATAGCATAAGTATACCAAACATGAGAACAAATATTTCTAGTCTTCCTAGACCACTTAGCATTGCTCAAATTCACATTTTATATAACATGAATAAGCATAAAATTTGAGGTATATCCCCATTGACATATATATCCTCCTTGATTTAATACTATGGTTTAGCTTCTCTAACCCAATACATGGAAATATCCACATCCTTGTTTTCCAAAGGTAATAGCATAAGTATACCAAACATGAGAACAAATATTTCTAGTCTTCCTAGACCACTTAGCATTGCTCAAATTCACATTTTATGTAACATGAATAAGCATAAAATTTGAGGTATATCCCCATTGACATATATATCTTAATGAGTACCATCATTTCTCACAAGTAGTCCTTTGACTGAGTTCAATCCTTCAACCTTAATAGGTTAGATTTGTAAAGGATAATAAACTACTTTCAACTTCCTAGTCTACTCAAGTTTACTAACATTTGATTAAGGATAGGTTATAAACTCATATGTATATCATCCTTTATATACGTATGTCACATATACTTATAATAACAATCTCAAGTACCATAATCATGTGGGATGATTTTCGGTCTCCCAAAATCCCCTTCTCAAAGTTGGTTACAACATTGATGCCGAGTATTGGAATAACAAAATTCCTTTGTGCACATAGCACTAAAATAAGTTCAATCATTCATATATAATAAGGTCTATACTTCCCATCTCATAGTATGTCTATACCGTTGAGTTGGTTAAAAGTCTCAATCTTGAAACAAAGGAGAATTTGAATATATCTCCTAGCATATCCATTCTAGAGAGGGTGTTACACAAGAAGAAAGATGCTTACCATAAGGTTAACTAGGTTTCTTTTATTTGAAAACACCTAATACTATAGGTTTGGCTTTGAATCATTCACGTAATAACCTTATCTCTCCAATGAGAGTTTATTCTTTCCCATAATATAGACAATCCCTCAATGTGCTCATAATATAATTAGAGCAATAAGTTTATCTCAAATTAAATTGTCTTGAAGAAGCCAATAAATAAGATACCCTGGTATCCTAAATAGTCTTATGGATCCTTAGAAGTAAAATATGTAACTTCTAAAGTTTCTTAACACATGATCCTCCCTCATAGGGGTTGACTACATTCGTTGCATAAATTTCCACCCTTAAATTTATTAGAAGCTTAACAATACTTTCGGAAAGAGAGATTTAATTCCTAGTCTAATACATGTTTTTAGATCATCGACCAAGGTTACTTAGGAAACCTTTAATTAAGAATTAGGTCCATTGCATTTAATTTGTCTTTGCCTTGATTCTTGCCTATTTCTTGCAATGTAGGGTATCTATCTGATCGCTACCTTGATGTTATTTAGAAGGATTTACTATAAATAAAAATTGTGTGGATCTACTACTTGGTCCATTGTTCTCACCGACATACATGCACAACCCATTTCTCTCATAGACATACATGCAAAACCCATTTTCTATAGCAAGAGACAATGAATCTTAATTGGGACCCCTCCTCACTATCCTGCAGACTTATCACTAAATCTGTTTATGTTTTTAAACACAGTTCTAAGTTTTCTCATTAGTCAAAGTTACTCTCTAACTATTTTATCTCTCCTGGCACTATTCCAATGATGATTTAGCCTTTTAAAAGTCTTCCCTCTCCACATCCCATGGATTTTTTCTACATGACAATGAAGGCTTGCAACCTTATCATTGCCTATCATCTGGGATATTATATGCATAACCCATTTGGTTTTTGGGTGGTTTGAAAATATTGGTATCCATATAGATATAAACCATGTGCTATCTTTACAATTTTTAGAGTATAACTTAAATACAAAAGAGATGTCCATTCTTCTTATTAACTGTTACAAAGAACAATTCAAAGACTCTAGTAATGTATTTCTAAAAAAAATAAGGAAAGATAAAAGTTACTTAACTTATAATATCTAGTGAACTCACGCCTAACTTGAAGATGTGATCTCCATTTGAGTCTCTCATAAAATCTTCTCCTCTTGATCATAACTTACGTAGTATAGTTGTATTGAAGGATTCCTCTTCCCGTCATGCTTACCCGAGCCTCCTATGACATGATCTTACCCAAAATCTCTTTTACATACCAGATATTGTCCACTACTCGTGCTCTTTTTCTTTTTCCTCAAGAGTGTGGCATGCTCTCTTCCCCATAAGAAGTTTAGGGAAACTCTATCGAAATAAGCAACTGACGAGTTTAAAGACTCTTCTCTATTCTACTGAGGTTTTTAGCCGATTTCTTGCCTATACTCGTGTTTTTACTCCCCATGATAACTGTGTTCTCTGTCATGATATCTTTTCTATCCTCCTCCTTGATAACAAGAAGTTGTTCTCTGCATAATAACAAAGCTGTTGTTTTACAAAAACAATGCTCTGCTTCTCACTTTTCCATAGCCCCCATGCGTAGCATCCAAATCCTCACATAATCTCTTATGTGATATAATCTACAAATTTTTTAGCATGAAATATGCCATAATACAATGATAAAACTCTTGCCAATCCATATGCCAGTATTTCTGAGTTTACCCTGCTATCACAGATTTAATGGTATTCCTTTTGAAGGCACGAACGTTTTCTTTAATAAACTCTATTTTAGACATTTTATATTCTAAACAAAATGCTAGCTTAAGTCTTTTGTAGACATTTTCTATTCTAAACAAAATGCTAGCTTAAGTCCTTTGCAAGGCATTCATATCTACCTGATTGAATTTAGAGGAATACATTATTTGTTGCTATGTTTGAAAAGCCATAAACTGCTTCTTATTCTATTTACTTTTGTTCTAAAAATGTTTTTTAGGAATGCTTGGTGATAAAAATTATATTAAGTTTCTATTCCATAAATGGAAATAAAGATCATGGAATAGGGAACATAGGCATAGCAATATGCTTAATTAGAATTATACATGTGGCAAGCTAAATGCTATGTATAGTTTAATATGAATTTCTCTTTCTTTTTTTCTTTAGATTAAGTTAAGTTAGAATAAATACTGATTTCTGTTAGAAAGATCTTTTATCATAATTTAATAATTGTTTATTCATATTCTATTTGTTCAAGGATGAGTTTCTAACTTGAATGTAGAAATAATCTAAATTTGTATTAGTTTCTAAGTTTTTTTATGAGATTAATGGAATAACTATAACCTAGGTTAGAATGTTAGAATAATGTCTTTAATGTAAAATAGGAATTTGAACTTGGGTTTGGGAATATTTTGCATTTATTGTAAACTCTCCTCATATAAGAAATTGTTTTTATGACTAAACTAACTAGGAATTAAGATTATTATTAATCTATATTTCTTCTAGAGCATAGTAAATTGTAGAACATTCTTGGAAATGTATAAATAGTTGACTTTGACTTAGTGAATTAGAGAAATTAAAATCTAAATTCTTTTTATAAAAATTGCATTTATGATTTTAGTTAATTGTTTATTTTGGCAAGTTAGCATGATTAATGGTAAGTAGACAATGTTCAGATGATTTACTTTCTTATACATTAATTACTTGGTTTTTGAATACTTAGTTGTAAAATTCTATATAGTCGATAGATTGTTTTGTTAATCTACAAATGGTTTATATGCTTCTTTCCCGATCATATTACATAAGCTAAGTTATTTGAGTCTACCTTTGTTGAATTTAGACTAGTTCCAGGGGTTTTACTTCTTGAGATTTTGCGAATCCTTGATAGAAAGAATACTTTTACTGGAATATTTTTACTTGATCCCATTTAAGGTTCTTTTCAATTGAATTCAGCTGTGTATTAGAAATTCAAGAATAGAATGTAGAGATACCTAAAAGATTATTTTGTCGTAGAATAAGACTTGCTAAATTGATTACAGTTGGTTAATATCATTGATAGTTTTATTTTGTTGTAAGCCTTAAATTGAGATAGTGTCAAAAAGATCATGAAGGGTATTGTAAGTATCTACTTGTTAAGAAGATAGTTGATGGGTATATTTATTTTATCGACATAGCATGGTAATGATTGAGGTGGAAGATCTTATTTCTTTTAAATATGAATATGAATATTTAATGTTAAGTGATTTTTCTTATGAACCGGTATGCATCGGTGGATGTTTTGAAATCTTATGAGAAATGTTGTGAGTTAGGTTTAAACCTTAATCTTCTACCATATGTAAGTATCGAATGTAAAGCGAATGAGGTTCTAAGATTGGAAAGAGGTTGATATTATGTGAATAGTATCTCAGAAGTTTTGAATTGTATAATACCATTTGTAGTTGCAAGTTTAAGTTTTTGAACTATGAAGTCTCTGCACTATGCATACATAGGCAAGGCCATTATGAGCCCCTGAGTCATTAGGTCGGCCCCTTAGGGACTTTAGGCTTGTATATTGATATCTGATAAGTTTAATGTTTGATTTTATGGATCTAATGTTTATATTGAGTGTGCAGATCCAAGTCTGTTAATTGTGCAGGTTACTGGAGCTAAGAAAACATCTTCTCACTGTGTGAACGGAGGAATTATTTGGCAGTGTGTATAAATGTGTATAACTGTATATGAAATGGTTGTATTTTTAAAACTTCATTTACAATGAATATAACCATACTTATGTTGTAAATTAAAGTTTATATTCTCTTATTAAATTTTTATTAATTTTTGTAGTTAATTTATTTTATTTATTGATATTTACTGATATTTCTGTGATTGGGCATTACAACCCTGATGCTAGATCTAAAGTCTGTTGAGGTGGAAAGACTAGGGTGCTAATGCCAAGTCTTGCACAGAGGAATATTCTAGAACTGATGTCAGCTCTAGAAACCCTAATTTTTTCTTAGACTTCCTATATCTTCACTTTTCTTGGATCTCACACCTGTAACCTGCACACAAGAAGAGAAGGGGTTTGGGGGTTATGGTGTTTAGGGACTTCCCTTAGTTAAATCTTGGGATAGCATTCAAGCTTCCTAACACTGTTGATAGATAAAGAGAGTGTGCCCTTATAGGGTAGAGGCTAAACACAAATCAATATGATGAAATCAAATGATGATAAATCACAATGATATCACCTATGTGATGAAACTCTTAGGAGGATGAATGCTCTTCAACTCATAAGGATAGATAGATGATAACTTCAAATCTATAACACACACAATGACAATACAACTCTACTCTAGAATCACAATAAATTCTTTGAATACTCTTTACTTGAATGCATCAAGTTGGCTATCTCTATCTAGGTTCATAATGAATTCAAAAACACACTTACATATGCTTTCTAGCTAACATTCATCAAATTAACCAAAAGAGTTGACAAGGAGAAACCTTTTTAAAGGTCTTATGTTGACATGCAATTAAATCTATCCCAACTAATTAGGGAAGACTTGGGCACAGGTACCCAAGTCTCGAGGCTCCTTTTTGGTCTAGGGTAAGATAAAATATGGACCCCTTGTTCCCAATTTACATTGGTTTTGGGGGATTTTGTATCGGGATGAATATTTAGAATGTATAATGTGATCACAAGGACTTAGGAGATAAACAAGGAGGTAAAAAGATATGTGTCCACTTTTTACTCCATAACAATCCTCCTCCCCAAGAAAAGTGAGGAAGGAATCATCAAAAAAATGACCATTGACTAGCTGTTAAGAGGAATTAGGAAGAGAAATCCCCTTGACATGGGATTGAGAAACAACTTGAGCTAACAAGTAGCTAAAACCTTCAATGGCAAAAATATAGAGAGTTGGAGCGAGAGGGCAACCTTGTCAGATGCAACAAAAGAGCCCAAAGGAAGTAGATTGCTAGCTAGAAATGGTAATGCAAGTAGAAGCATCTGTGAATAGCATTTGAATAAGTTAGGAGTCAAAACCAAGAGCCTATAACATAGCCAAAATAAAGGGCCACTTAATGCGGTCATATGATTTAGCAAAATCAATCTTGATAAAGACAATAGGTTGCTGAGAGTGGTGAGCCCATTCCATTCCTTCCCAAAAAACAATGATATTATCCAAAATAAATCTAGATTTAATAAAGGCAGTATGCTCAAACTAGACAATAAGAGGCAACACAGAACGAAGTTTGAGAGCTAGTGCCTTAGCAATAATCATGTATGACACATTCAATAGCATGATAGGCCACCAATTATTAATATATTTAGGATCTCCTACCTTTAGTATGAATTTAATATTTCCTTTATTTATGAGATTGCCTAACAAACCAGTTTGCATGGCTTAAAGATAAACATTGTGCAAGTCACCACCTACAGTATCCCAAAACATTTTTTAGAACTCGCAAGGGAGCCATCTAAACTAGGGGCTTTGTCATTGGCCATAGAAAAGACCACTTCCTTGAGATCACCTTGAGTGAGAAGTTGGTCACACATAATTCATTGAGTATTTGAAAGACGATAAAGAATTTAGTCATGTCACACCCTGTTTTTAAACTAATGTCTTTATTTTTATTATTTTTCAAGGAGAGAGATAGTTAGTCAAAGAAAATATTATGATTATGATGGGAAATACATTTATTTTATATTAATTTATATGCAAGAAATATTTTTTTTTCACTTCATTATTGAACATGTGATTAAAATGATGTAATGGACTAACTACCATCATGAAACTTAGGTGGATGTAGGAACAATATTGTCTTTCCCTCTGATATGAGGAGAGAGAGTATCTCCATGGAGAGGATGCTAGATTGCGTGAATGCAATAATTCTTATGCCATCTAAAAAATCACACATATATATTTAGTAGAGATTGTGTTTTCTCTTGCCAAGCTATGTCGTCATTAGAATGGAGGTTAAAACATTTTCACCGTTTGATAGAAAATTGGTGTATGCCTTTGGGATGACAAGTTGACATGTGTAATCAACTATACATGTTTAAATTTGTTGTCAAAATCTTAGTCGATATGTGATAATTCTCTGTCGATAATTATGCTTCAAAGGAACACATTTAGTGTTCAAAAGTCTGCAATATCAACATCTATTAGATAAGCATGTTATGTCTATCTACAAAGTTATTATTATTATTATTGTATAGTCAGTAATTATGTTAGGTTTGGTAAAAGTCTCTTTTTCTTCTAGCAAACTCCCTAGATGCTTGGGAGTGGGAGAAGGAGCATTAGCTCCATACTCTCCACACTCCACTATTTTTTGCATGAAGAGTGAAAGCCATGGGATATGAAGAGATGTGTAGTGGTGCATAGTGGTGCTTTAATGATGTGCCCATAATATGGAGAGCCCATCTTTCAAAAATGGAGTGGAGTACTTTGGAGAAGAGATGAGACTACTTAGAAAAAGCCTCGAATGAAAGAGAGCAAGAAGAGAAGCATATGAGTAAAACTTTCATAGCGTACTTCCTGTAGCATATCATAGGTAAGTTCATCATTATACCACTGAAAGTGATGCTATGTATAATTGATATTGCTTTATGTTTGTTGAAAACTTTATTGTTGTTCGTCCTCAACTAAGAATTACATCTGTAGGAGTAAGTTTTGTATCTCGTTGGAGATAGAATTGAATAACTTAGAAGATATGTTTTCCTTTGTATTGATATATGTATCTTAAGGGAATGTTTATGAGCACGATATCTCAGGATAAGAGAGAGTTGTTTATCTATGTTATATCATAGAATATTCTTTATTGATTATCAAAATGTATTAGAAATAATAGTTGTAGGATTGTCTGATCAAACCAATTATTTTATGGCCAAGTGCTATGTTTAATGGCCGACTGAGTATATCATATGGCCAATTGCTATATTCAATGGTTGATTGAGTATGTTATGTGGCCAAGTGTTATGAGATATAATAGGCCGACTGATTAAGTTTGATGGTTGAATACTCAGATAATGGTTGACTGTATAAGTCTATCCATTTGTTCTTATATTAAGGCCAATTGTATTGCTATAATGAGACTGACTGTAATGCTATAATAAGACCGACTATAATGGTGAAATGAGGCCAATTGTAATGGTACATTCAAGTTGACTATCATAACATAAAGAGGTTGACTCTGCTATTACTTTGAGGTTGACTGAGTTAATATATATCCAAGTCAACTATGTTTTATACTTAGGCCAAATGTATTACAACATAGAGGCCAATGGTGAAAAGTATAAGTCATGTCTTAAAGAGACCAATAGTTTACTGAAAACCAAGTTTAGGTATAGTAACCTAAAAAGGGTTAGCAACAAATTATTGAAGAACCTAAGAGAAGATCAATTGTAAAGTATACTTCTCTTACCAGTAGTGGATTAAAAGGATTGAGAGTGTGTTTTTGAAAGCTTATAAAGATAGTATAAAGATAGAGTCATAGTGTAGGAGCACTTGACAATAGATCTATTATTTTACCTATTTTAGGCCAAGTATAGCAACAAGAATGTCTAGAGAAACACTCTTTATGCCAACGATAAGTCAATATTTAGACTATCGTGACATTTGGAATTCTCTCTTTGATATACATAAAGAGAAGTATTTAATTTGTATGATTACTCATTTATAGCTTATTATCGATAGATTATGAGTCAAATATGTACTAAGACATATAGATTCCTTATTTGATAATCTATATGGCTTAAGTGTCAACCTTGTATGTGTAGATGACTATGGATGAGCATGGGATTAGGTGAACAAGCCATTGAGAAGATGACATGATGTCACAGACCCATGATTGCAAGGATGCATAGAGGGACTCAATATGTTTACACTAGTCATCTAAGTTGTCACTCTAGACTTGTCAAGGATGACTAGTAGATAAGAGTATAAGTCTTTATGACTAATGTGGTATAAGCAATACCAAGAGAGTTGTTATGTATAAAGAAAGAAATGATTAATAAGAATGTTGTCTCCAAGTCGATAAAAGAGTGAGTGAACATACAACTATTTATATATATGAAACTTTGGCCAAAGTAATGCAAAAGTCACTACTTGCATTGTTGGTTCACGGTGTACCAAATAGCTGAACAATCAGAATGGGTCATACATAGCTAGAGCTAGACTAGAGTTGTAAACTTGATTGTCATTGGCTAGGACACGTCACTAGTTCTCAGATGGCATATGGAATTAGTTGATTCTCATTATCTATTACCCTTGTGAAGGGAAGGTCCACTTCTAGAAAGGAAGGTGAGTGGGGACCACTGGTCTGTGGTTGGAGGAAAAGCACCATAGTGATGCTTTCTCTCTCTCTCCTGTAGTTGACTACTGAAGACTTGTGAACAAGATTACATTGCTTATTTTGTAAACGATATTGATAAAATTGTAAGTTGTAAGAAAAATGACCAATTGTTATATGTGCAATTTGTTAGTCGCATGTGAAGCGACCTTCTTTTGAAATATGTATATTGTACTTGGATATTGCAAATGTAATATATTGATTATGGATAGTTCTCTTTATTTTTATTAAAAAAAGAGTGTGAATATTTTCCTAATTATGTTTAAGTTTATTTAATATTCCAATTGGGATGTTACAAGCCATAAGACATTGTTGCACGACAAGTTGTCTAGAAGGAGTGGATTCTTGAGTCATAAAAACCTACTCATAGTGCCAGACAAAGGCTTGGAGATTATCAGGAAGCTCCATGAGGAGCTGATTCCCTTCCCTAATTTTCTTAATAGATTGGGAGGTTTGATGGGACTGAAGGGCTTAAAAAAATTCGTTGGAAACCTTATCCCTAATCTTGAGCCAATGCAACCGAGTTTTAATTTAAGCTTCGTGAGTTGAATGAGCATCAACAAATTTTTTTTTTCTTTCATATCTAAGCTAGTTGAAGATGGGTGACAATGTCAAATGGTAGAGCTTCCAAGGTGGCAGTGGCAAGGTTGAGCTCACGAGTGGTGGCTTCATACAAGCAATGATAGAAATAGGCAAGTTTCTAGCCATAGATGTGGAGAAACCATGAAGTATGGGTTATGATATCATTCCACCAAGAAGTCTACCTCACGCCATGCAAAGGATGTGGCTCCAAATTCTAGACACATTGAATGTGCATTGATGTGACTTTGTGATTGAGAAGAGATGTGTTGAGGAAAAATGGACTCTTTATGACTTTAGGCTTAGAAATATGCCACTCAATGCAGATCTGAGTCAGGAAATAGTCTGATAAGATAATGTTAGCTAACAATTCAACTAGCAAGGAATAATAGTTATGGAAAACATAAAGAAGGATTGGGTAGAAATCATAGCTTAATCTAGTCACTTTAAGACCCTATCAGGTTTGGCTATGAAATTGCTCCATGTGTACCATGTCATATTATCATGACGATAGTTGGAGTTAGCTCAAAAAGACCTAATTTATTACAAATAAAGAACCAAGCCTCTCTTTTGCTAGCTATCTAGTGCATAGGAAAGGCTCCACATTTATCATAGGCCATCTCAATCATATTGAAGTCCCCACACAACACACAAGTGGCAACAGGCATTGAATTGGAAATCCATCACCGAAGAGAAGATCTTTCAATGGCATCATTGGGAGCATAAACATTAATAATCCAAAAGGAATGATTATTGACATTAAAAAGAGCCCACAAGACATGGTTTGTGGGATCACATCCATGATCAACCAAAATTTGATGCCATGTAGGTGAGAGAAAGGTGATAACTCATCCCCAACTAGCTTCATGGTTTCTATAGAGAAAAAACTAGGAGGCCAAATAATGTGGCATGTTGTAGAAAGAAAAAATAGACACTTTAACCTCCTAGAGGTAAAGAATATCAAGACCTGAAAAATGAGAACGAACATCACAAGCGAAGTATTTCCAGAGGAGGTCTGTGAGACCCCTCACATTCTAGGAAATATAATTCATTTAACAATCATTGAGGGGAATTTCCTCATTATCTAGCCCCTCAAGGATTGCATAACTATTATGAAACAGAGAGTCAGGTGCTGCAAAGGTCCTAGTTTAGAATTTGAGCTGCACAATATGCCTTTTCCATGGCACAAACTTGTCATCCTTTACACTCCTAGATGGGCTTCATGACCTCCTCTACCCCATGATAGGAGGGGAAGCATGTTGGGCATTGGCCATTAGCAATTGCGAAACAGTAGCTACCACAAGTGGAGCTTTGGATGTTGTCGCCGTGCTCGATGCACTTGCATTGGCATGATTTCAAACATTCTACGCCAGACCCTTGACTTGCAGGTTTGGAATTGCTAGTATTCTTGGCTTTGCAATTAACCACTGTAGAACAACCTTTTTCTTTTACAAGAGGTGGCAGCCTGGAGGAGGGATAAGCTAAGAACTTTGGTCATTGGGAGGCCAAAGGACAATTTTAAATTTTGTGATCAGAGGACTAGCATTGATAGAAGGTGTTAGAAAGATTGATATACTAGACATGATGAGAATAACGAGTTTGACCAATCTGAATATCCATTGACTCTTTGAGGTCCTTATAAAGGTTGACCTTGACATAGACCTGGTGTTGAGGACGAGCCAAATAGAACTTCTCAAGTTTTAAGCAAACAAAAGAACCTAAGGAAAAAGCTATCTCGTTGAGAAATTTCCAACATGGGAAGGGTAAACTAGGGAATTCCACCCAAACGGGGACCTGAATGGACTTTTTGTTAGAGACAGAAAAGTCTTGAGTCCACAGTTTGAACACAAGGAGGGAAGATCGAACAAGCCATGGGCCCTAGTTAAGGGCAACCTCAACATGGTTGTCATTGGCAAAATGGAAAAGAAAAAACCATTAGTAAGGTTTTGAATGACATCAAGGTGGATCCCATGTAGGGACCAAGCCCTAGAAATCTAGTCACAAAGCATGCTTTCAAGGGAAACCCTTCCCACAAAATACCTAATTAAATTAAAAATTTCAAGCCATTTGTAGGCATTATCAAACTCTAGAATGGGAAAAACAACATTTGGAGGTGGGTCAGAAGATTTACCTCATGAAACACTTTCAGAACAAAATTCTGGGGTTGTTTGAGTGGGGGTGCCATTGATGTTCTCTGTCAAACCTTCAACTCTAGAAACAATAGCTGTGGAGGAATGAAAGGTTGAGGCCATAGAAAGGTGTGAAGAAATGCCCTTAGGTTTAGTGGATGGCAATATTTTGAAATAAATGCAGGCAAGCACTAAAGGTATCCTATAGACTACTATAGTATGACATGCACACAAAAAAGCCCATAAAACATAATTTGAAAAAGATATATATCCCATGGTGATGGTGAGGGTGAGGGTGAGGGTGAGGGTGAGTTGAAGGTGGATAGAGGATAAATACTCAATGCTACAACACTCAAGAGAACTTGTATTGCTTAATGATGAAAAACATTACAAGATATTTCAATATGTAGAGGACTTTACAATACATTACTAGTACAATGCATTTAAAATTTTCCCCTCTTCTAGAAACTTCCTAAATTATCTTACCCCATCTAGAAACTTACATTTACTAGTTTGCCTCCTTTATTTAATCATGAAAAACAACAATTAATTATGGTGGGAGAAATTACATTATTCCAACACTCCCTTTTAATTTCTACCACTAACTTTTTCAGCATCTATAATGCCCAAATTCCACCTTAGATATTCAAAATTCTCCTTTGTTAATGCCTTTGTTAATATATCTGTTAGTTGGTCTTCAGATCTAGAAAACTTTAAATTGATTTCTTCAGTGCTCACTAGCTCTCTGATGAAATGGTACTTGGTATCAATGTGCTTTCTCCTCTTGTGAAAAAAAATATTATTTGATAATGCAATTGTTGATTTGTTATCACAAAATATTGGTGTTGGATCCTCTTGAACATGCATTAAATATGACAATACTTGACGCATCCAAATTGCTTGACATGCTATAGATGTTTCTACCACATACTCTACTTTATTTGATGAAATGATCAATGATAGGTTTATTTTTTTATGCCCATGAGACTACACCTAATCCAAAGTGAAAAACTTATCTAGAAGTACTCTTCCTATCATCTATGCTACCTGCAAAACCACTGTCAGTATAGTCAATCAAAACAAAACCATTAGTTGTGGAACATGATATTCCATATCTTGTTGTTTCTGCTACATGTCTCAATATTCTCTTCCCAACTTGTCAATGTGAGTCTTTTGGTGACTCCATAAATCTTGAAATGAGACTAACACCATACATTATATTTGTCCTTGTAGATGTGAGGTGCATCAAAATTCCAATGAGTCTTTTAAACATTGTTAGAGTAACATTGGATCTCGTGACTTCTTTGTTGAGTTTAATTCCTATTGCAAATAGAGTTGGTGCTAAATTACAATTCAACATCTTGAATCTCCTTAACACATCCTTGGCATACTTAGATTGACAAATAAAAATGACACTATCTAATTGAATAACCTCAATTCCTAGAAAATATCTCAGCAATCCTATATCTATCATTTCAAATTATTTCTTCATGGTTGTTTTGAACATGTCTATAGAAAAATTTGTAATAAAGATTAAATCATCATATAAACATACAATCAAAATTTGACTTTGCTTATTGATCTTGGTATACAATGTAGGCTCACTCCTGCTTTTGTTGAATCTATTATTGATTTTGTATGAATCAATTTGACTATACCACACTCTTGGTGCGTGTTTGAGACCATAAAGACCCTTCTTCAGTCTACATACTTTGTCTTCATACCCACACACTTCATATCCTAGTGGTTGTTGTACATAGACTTCTTCCTCTAAAAACCTATTCAAAAAAGTTGATTTGACATCCATTTGATAAACTTTCCAATTATTTTGTGTTGCTATGGCTAATACAACTCTGGCAATACCAAGCCTTGCTATTGGTACAAATGTCTCATTATAATCAATTTCATATTTTTGTGCAAAACCTTTTTCTACTAAACCTACTTAATATTTTTCAACTTTATCTTCTACATTGAACTTGGTCTTATAGACCCATTTGACTCCTATGCATTCTTTATCTTCAAGTAGATATACTAGCTCCCCAGTTTCATTCCTTTCAATGGAATTCATATCTTCATACATAGCCTTGATCCAATGTTCTTCCTTTATTTTTTTCTCAAAATATATAAGATCATAGAGAATAAAGCAAACTTTGAACACAAATCTAGATTTGTTTCTCCTTGATCATAAATCTCTTTCAAACTTCTTATTTTCTTACCTCTATACCTTGATCTTAATGAGGCAAGTGTAGGGTTAGATTCATCACTTAATTGTGAGTTGGGAGTAGGATGGCTCAAATGGTTCACTTTGTACGAAATTTCTTGGTGTTTTCAAGTCTCTTAAATTGTTTCCTTGAAGATTTCCTATTGGAATATCTATAATTGCTTGTGGACTTGGTTGACCATCTTGCACACTTTGTTATTCTATTTCTTATTCATTTTTTGTTGATGAGTATAATTTAAATTGTAACCAAATAAAATTTTAGACAAAGGATCATGGCCCTTGTTGGTGATACCTTACCCCTTGAAGGGATCATTATAAATAAGATAATTTTTTTGAAATAGGACAAAGCATTGTGGAGATAGATCCAAGCAACAAGATTTAGGGCTCTTTATAGTTAAATCAAAATGTTTCCCATGGGCATATGAGATTGTAATAAGCCTACTTTTTCCTAAACATGTTAAGGCGTTTTGGTCAAGGAATCTATTGCTAGAATGTGTATTATATGTTGATATTTTTATAAAAACCTATCTAGTGATAACTTTAAGGAACCCCCCTAAAAAACTTATAAAATCTTGGCAATTCTTGGCTAAGTGCTATAATTTTCCTAGCGAATATTTCCTTTTTTTTGAAAAAAAATATTAATTTTCCTAGCTAATCTTGGCAAATCTTAATGAATAATTGGTAAAACTAATAATTACAATGGTGAATCCTAGCGAATAATCACTAAAAAAGTTAATTACAATGGTGAATCTCTCCTATAAAAATTTTCATAGTTGGTCGGTGTGGTCCCCCCATATTTTTTTTGTTTTTTGTAATATTGAATTAGGGGCCCGGGGGCGGTAGCCACCGGTTGGATCAAGGGGTAGGGCTCCTTGTGGGGGTCAAGGAGGCAGAGCCGTCTTATGGGGGTTGAGGGGGCAATGCCCCCTCGCGGGGTCTGGAGACAACACAAATTCACTATCCAAAATGCATTGGAGCACACACGGATTAAGTATTTTTTAAAAATCTCACTTTAAAAATAAGATAGAAATGAAAAGTGAAATTGTTACCATTTATTAGCTTTTTAATCGAATGGTTGCAGGTCAATTATGTGACCTATATGTGCATACCTTTTAAAAGGCTTGTTGAGGCTCAGAATTTGTTTTGGGCTACGTGATTATAATCTAATCATGTGGCCCAAAACAAATTGTAGGCCTCAACAAGCCTTTTAAAAGGCACACACATATAGGTCACGGAATTGATCTGCAACCATCCAATTAAAAAGCTAATCGATGGCAACAAATAAAAGCCCTATTCAAAGCTAAAATGTCCCTAAAATTAAATGGTAATTAATTATTATTGGCGATATTGCCCCAAAATTAACAACATGAATATAATATTACTAGTGAATATAATTAATATTTGTTATTACATTATAAACTACTGGTGAATCAGTTCCAATGACGCATCATTTACATGGTGAATCAATTTGATTTATTAGTTTAAAAAAATAATGCATAGGCAAATTAACAATTAATTTTTTGTAAAAAATGGTGATTCAGTCTCCTTTTTAGCTTGTACTATTCACCATTTCTAGAGGTCCCGATTTCAACTATTCGTCAATTGGCAAAGATTTGCCACTAAAATAATCCCTAGACCTATCATGTCAAAGCATTTAATTTTTGATGCCACATATACCTTCAATCTTTGTTTATGTTGTATGTTTGTTGATATTTTTCTTATCTAGGTTGGGTTTACATGAATATATGATCTTTAATTGGGTTATCTATCCATGACTACATCAAATGGTATCAAAGCCTAGTTGTAGCTATGTTGGTAGAAGGGTTGGAGATAACACCACAATAGAAATGTTTGTATTAGTTGCACTACAAGTTAGCCATAGGAGAAGATGGTTAAAAAAAGGGGAGGTGGTGGTAAAAATTGGAGAGCACATCACGATGATGAAGAGGAGAGAAGGGAGAAATAAGATGGCATCCTCAAATCCATTGAAGCAAGGTTAGGAGCACTAGAGACTACACAAAGACAAAAAATGGTCTTAAGAGAAGATTCTGATGGCAGTGGGAGACCATTCTAGGAACCATGTGATGAAGAAACTTCTAGTTTAGGAGGATAAGAATTGAGTGCCAAATAATTTTTCCAGGGCATTATTGAGAGTAGGAAGCAAACCTATGTTTGACCTTACCTATTATTTAGGTAGGTTAGATCCTGAAGAGTTGTAGGATTGGATCCTTGATTTGGAAAAGTATTTTGATTTTGATTCCATAGAAGACCCTAAAAGAGTTGAGCATGCAAACACCTAGTTGAAGGGGCATGTGGCCTTGTGGTGGGATATGTGCAAAAACATAGGGTAGGAAAGAATAAACCAAAGATCACTAGATAGGATTAGATGGTGGAGCAATTGAAGGGTAAATCTTTACCAACAAATTACAATTTGGGTCTGTTCAAGAGACTCCATAATTTGTGGTAGAAGGGAATGATTGCAAATGAGTACACCAAGGAGTTTTACAAACTTAGTATCCAAGTAGGTCATATGGAGGATGATGTAAAGAAGTTTTCTCAATATTTGAATGGGTTGTGGAGTGAGATTTAAGATGAGATACGTTTATTTCCTATCCATATCATGGAGAGCACCTACCAACTCATGATAAGGACAAAGGAGAAGTTGTCTACGAAGAAATAAAGAGTGCAAGGTAAGGGAAATGGTGGAAGGAATGATCAAGGAAATGCATAGAAATAAATTGCAACATCGAACAATGGCATGTAAGTCTCCAAAGAAGAGAAGAATCCCAAGAAAAGGGAATGTAGAGGTAGAGGAGGTTGTGCAAGGATATTAAATGGTACTTGTTTTGAATGTACTGAAGTAGACCACTAGGCATTTGAATGTCCAAAAGTAGAGAAATAACATGGGTATGTTAATAAGAGAGTGCACATTGCTTAAGGGAGTGATGAATTAGGAAATGAGATGGAGACTGTGAAACTAGAAGGTGGAAAGAGAATTTGATGTTGCACAAGGTCTTGTTGAATCCTACTACAGATGATGGAGAATCATGGTTGAGGAAGAGCATCTTCCATGTAAGATGTAAGTTATGTGGGAAATTCAAAATGACCATAAATGGAGGGCACACAAACAACCTAGTCTCCACCAAGATGGTAGAGAAATTGGGCCTAATCTTATCATGTTTCATGGCTATATAAGGGTCAACAGTGACTGTAAGAGAAATATTTAGTTTTTTTCCATGTTGGAGGATATGCAAATGAAATGTGGTGTGATGTGATTCCTATAGAAGCCTTTCATGTGTTGTTGGGTAGGCCTTGGTAGTATGATGTTTGTGCCATCTATATTGGAAGAAAGAACATATTCACCATCACCAAGAGTGGTAAGAATTTTAAGATGAAGTTACTGAAGGAAGAGGAAGATACCATAGATGGTTGTATAATAGTCTTTTTGGCCAAGCGATTTTTGAAGGAGGCTAAAGAGTATCATGAATGCTACATAGTGGTTGTGTAACCTATTATAGTTGAAGAAAGTAAGCTGTGCCACTTAGAAGAGACAGAAGTAGAAGTGATACTAAAGGAATTTGAGGATGTTATGGATAGTGGGATACTAGAGCATTGATGCAGAGCATTTCACACTACATGAATTTATTTAGAAGGTCTAGCTTTCCTAATATGATGTCACATGGGATGAGACTTCACATTAGTGTGGAGTTGAATAGGCAAGTAGAGGAGCTAATGAAGGTTTGATTTAGGAAAGTATGAGCCCTATTGCGATACCTACAATACTTATACTGAAGAAGAGATGAGAATGGATGATTTGTACAAACCCCCATTGCATAAACAATATAACCATCAAGTATAGGTGTCCACTATTGTACATGGATGACCTAATGGATTATTTGAGTGGGGAACACTATTTTTCCAAGTTTGATCTCAAAAGTAGCTATCATCAGATCAAGGTCTATGAAAGGGATTAGTTGAAGATAGCTTTTAGACTAAAGAATAGACTATATGAGTAGTTGGTCATACCCTTCGCATTGACCAATTTATCTAGTGCCTTTATGAGACTGATGAATGAAGATTATAAACCTTTCTTAGGTATGCTCATTGTGGTTTATTTTGATGACATTTTGGTTTTTAGAAAGACTAGGGTGGAGCATCTTGAAACCTATAGAAAATTTTAACATAGTTGAGGAAAAGAAACCTATGTATAAACCTAAAGAAGTATAGTTTTATGCAAAAAGAGCTAGTGTACTTAGTATTTGTGATATCTTAAGATGGATTAAGAATATATCAAGAGAAAGTAAGGGAAATTATTGAGTGACAAATAGATCATAAAACATCATAGAGGTCAAAAGTTTCAATGGGTTGGAAAGATTCTACCAAAAGTTCATCAATAACTTTAGCAAAATCTATGTACCACTACCACATTGCATGTAGAAGGGTGGATTTGAATGGACAGTTTCCATAGGCAAGAGTTTTGAAATACTATAGAAGAAGGAGATAGAGGCACTAGTTTTTGTGCTCCCAAATTTTTAGAAGCTTTTCCAAGTGGATTATGACTCTAGGATTAAAACTATTGGTGCTATCTTGAGCCAAGTAGGAAAACCCATTATGTATTACAATGAGAAGTTGAATGTGCTAAACAAAACTATCCAATTTTTTATCATGGATTTTATGCTATTGTTCATGCCTTGTAAAAATGGAGGCACTACTTGTTACCAAGGGAGTTTGTTATATATACTAATCATCAAGTGTTGAAATTTATTAAGTTAAACAAATGAATTAGAGACACATGGAGTGGGTAGAGTACTTGCAAGAGTTTTGTTTTATTTTCAAGCACAAAGCTAGTGTAACCAATAAGGTGGCAAATTCCTTAAGTAGGAAATAGGTAGTGTTGACTACTATGGTAGTAGAGTTGGCAGGCCATAGATCTAGATTTTTTAAATGCGTGGAAGAATTGAATGGTAAGAGTTCATTTGAGGATTTATTTGTGCAGGAAGGGTATTTATTTAGAATGTAATTATATATACTATATATTTCCATGAGGTAGAATCTCATTAAGGAATTTCATGATGGAGGATTAGGAGGACACTTAGGTGTAGACAAGATATTAGCCATGCTAGAGGAAAGACACTATTGGCCATGTTTGCACCACAATGTTAGAAGATTTGTGGAGAGATGCAAAATTTGTCAAATTGTAAAGGGCATTTCTCAAAGTATCAAGTTATATAAACCATTGCCTATTCCAAAGAAACCTTGGGAAGAATTTTCCATGGAATCTATCCTTGGACTACCATAGACTCAGGGGAGTAATGATTGTATATTTGTACTTGTTGAAAAGCTTTCCAAAATGAGGCATTTCATTTCTTACCAAAAGATGAATGATGCTTCTTGGATCACCAATTTGTTGTTTAAAGTAGTAAAGTTGCATGGGTTGTCATAGAGTGTCACCTCTAATAGGGATACTAAGTTTTTGAGCCACTTTTGGTGCACATTATGGAAGAAGTTGGGGACACATGTGAACTATAGATGAACCTACCATCCATAGACAAATGATCAAACAAAGGTTGCTAATAGGAGTCTAGTACATATCCTAAGAAGTTTGGTGGGAGACAAACCAATGCAGTGGGATACTTTGTTAGCACAAGTTGAATTTATGTTCAACAACTTAGTGAATTGGTCTATCAACAAGACACCCTTCACATTGTGTATGAAACATCCCCAAAGGGCATCACAAATTTTTTGAAGGTAACTAATGGAGAATGTACATTAGCATAGATATAAAAGATTTTGCATAACACATGAAGGAGATGCACACACACGTGAAGTAGTGGTTGGAAAGGAGTAATAGTAAATATAAGGTAGGTGTGGATGAGGACAAGAGAGAGATGAATTACTTTGAAGGTGAGTTGGTCAGGTGGCACATCTAAGGAAGGAAAGGTTCCCTAGATGAACATTTAATAAGTTGAAGCCAAATAAGATTGACCCTTACAGAGTGTTGCACATAATTTTAGAGAATGTGTTGGTGTAATTATTTAATTGCACCTTATTATATTAAGTCTACTTAGGTAATTTATTTTTATGACTTAGGTAGAATAGGATAAATCATCTCCTTCTTGCATGGGATTTTTCTTTTTTCCTTATCCTCTTAGATTTGGAAACTATAAGTCTATATATTGTATGCATCCTATCATCTCTTAATGAATCAATTAATTGATCTCTTTTGCATATTGCATCCTTGAATAGAATAGTATTATTCGTTCATATTGATCTTCTCTTTGTACTTTATTTTAGCTCTCTTGATTTGGGTTGCTATTTCCATAGCCAAATCTAACATAATACTTACAAGATTAAATTCCCTGAAGGTTTGGACATCTCACTAGTGTTCAACATGGCAGGTTTGTGTGAGTACCATGGAGCTAAATATAAATAGTAAGATATATCATCATTGTAAGAACCAAGTTAGAGGCACTAGGTCCCAAAGAGGCCTAGAGATGAGATAGAGCCAATTTTGAATGAGCAGCTGAGTAAGAGGATAAGAAGGAATATACAAAATATTAATGGAAGGGAAGAGGGCCTGCGGATGACTCATGGATTTTTAAAGATGAAGTGGGCTAGTTGCAGTGGCCACCACAATCCCTCTCACTTCCTTAATTTTGAACACCATTCTCAAAATTTTGTTACTTGAGATATCTGATGCAAGAGCATCTCAAGGGTCAAGCAATCTTACATCACCCAAAAATATTTTATTTCACACACGTGTTTTATTTTGTAGGTTTAACAATTTTCTAATTATTTTCTAATCCTCACTGCAAGAGACAGTTCTCACCACATGGGATTTTCTTGTTCAATCACCATTTCAATTCATCTCATGTCTACAATCTAGATCTCATAATGTTGTGGAAGCTCCAATTTTGCAATAGTTGTTGAAGGTATTTTCAAGTTTACTGATCTTAGGGATGTTCATGGATTGAACTACATCAAGTTTCACAACATAAATCTCACCACATATAGTATTCACCCTACAAGTCCCTTGTCAATAATTGTAACATGTTAACAACCCTTTTGGGGTTTGCACCAAATTTTAAATATTGCATTGACTGGCATAATTTGAATTGGTCCCAAAAAGAGTTTGGATAAAGGATCATAACTCATTGGTTGGCAGTACCTTACCCTTTGAAGGAATCCTTATAAATAAGATATAAAAAAATGGAATAGGGTAGAGAATTATGGAGAGAGATTTGAGTAGCACCTGATTTAAGACTCTTTGTAATAAGCCTACTTCTTGAATTTGTTAAGACTCTTAGGTTAAGCATGTATTGGTGGAATGTGTATTTTGCATTGAGATTTTATAATGACAAATCACATCAAAGGATTTGAGTTGTGTATTTTACCTTTGTTTCCTATTGTGTGTTCATTGATATTCTACTTATTTGGATTAGGCCTACATGACTAAACAATCCTTCATTGGATTCTCTATCCATGATTGCATCAAGATATGAATTAGGGACTCTAAGTCTTATTATCACTATGGCTTCTTGATCTTTTGGTGTGGTTCCCCTCATGACATCCCATACATTTTTTCACTCAAGATTAATTGAAATTTAACTTGCCAAGTATGGAAGTCTTGGCCTCCAAACTTCTCAATGCCTACTAGTTTTTTCTATGATAGTAAAAAATGTACCCTCCTAATCAAAAGAGGTTATAAGAGTGTTGAATAACATCCACAATACACCCAAAATAGTTTTTTCTTAGACAACATAATTTAACCAAAAACTACCTTATAATTTTAAGATTACTAGGGGAGAGGACCCAGTAGTGGTGCACCCTAACTTCACACCTCTCAAAATCATACGTGGCTATTTCGAATCACTCCAAAAATTTTACAGTAGCTTACTTGGCAACGTCCCTGCTTATAACTAAGGTTTCAGGGCCACACCATCAAATATGATGCCACATCAGCATGCTTTTTGTTGAGGTGTCAAATAGTTTCCCAAAAAAAAGGTTGGACCAATAGGTGTGCATTAAGTCATGTTTTGTTGGTGGGCTGATGTGGCATCACATGATTGGTTGCTTTTAAAATTTAAAGGGCACATTTCATTCAATTTTTAGTACTTATAGTAACACTAACAACCTTAAAACCACAACTACTAGTATTAAACTTTAAAAATATTGGGCCTTAAATGCACATATACTAGTACTAAACTTAAAAAATATTAGGCCTTAAATGCACATATATTGTCTCAACGATTGGAATTATCTCACCTATTGGGTCTTTTCCCCTAATTGATGAACAATAACACTTTTCACAACATAACTAAATACTCTTAAACTACTCATAATGCCCCTATGAACTTATAGACATTTTAAAACAATATGGCTTGAGATGATTTTATCTCGTGACTAGACATTTTTTTTCTTTTCTTTTAAATGGAAAACAACATAACTAAATACTCTTAAACTACTCATAATGCCCCTATGAACTTTAGACATTTTAAAACAATTTGGCTTGAGATGGTTTTATCTCATGACTAGACATTTTTTTTATTTTCTTTTAAATGGAAAACCACCACACCGACTCAAAAACATACATATAACTACGAACTTACACCTTTGCATTAAGGCGATGAAACCCATCAAAGTGTAAATGTATAAAATAAAAACACTGGTTTAATCTTGGCTGTAAGAGCTAAAGGCCTTGGCCGTTTGGTCAAACGCTCAACCTTGTGAAAAGTAAGCTACTGTAAAGTAAAACTGCCAAAAGCCGCATTTTTCTGTGAGAGACGGCGCAGATCCAGTAGATCTGAAGACGGGAGTACGTAAATTATAGATGAAGCGCTCTATTTTTGCCAATGGAGGAACTTCAAACTCTCAATCAGTAACTCTTTCATGGTTGTGCCAGTGGAAACAGGTGTTGAGTAAATGAAGCAGATTGAAGGTTTAATTTTACACCAAACAGCAATTAGAAAAACAGAGATAATACACAGACACAGAATTATGTGGTTCATTAATTTGGCTACAGCTATTAACAGGAACAAGTACAAAGTTTTAATATATTTTGAACTCTTCAGAGCAGATGAAGAGTCTGAAAGACCAGGGAAGCCAATGGACTATGTAACGGTTGGACTTCACACAACCGAACAACAGTTTGTCAGAGAATTTATTTGGCCCAAATGGGTATTCAGATCAGATCTCAAATTTAAAAATAATTGAGACAATATCTCTTTCGATTTTTGCTTACTCCAACCTACAACTCTTTCTTTAGAATGGCATGCAATCACCGAAACGGGATGAAGAACACCAACACAAGTGTGCTGATCACACATATCTTGAAACTGAAGTCACAAAATAAAGAGCTCGTGGCTCTGATATTATATTAGAAACACTAATACTTTAGTGATTTACTTAGTATTTATTTAAATAAAGAAATCCAACATGTATTGGTATTTTAAGTATAGAGATAAACAAACAATATAACCAAACACTAAACTCTCTAACACGCTCAACAAATCTAACTACCAAACAAATACATAATAAATTTGATATTCTATTTCACTTGAAGGAGATTGAGCTAATGTCAGACTACAACAATCGTCAACATTATTACTATGATAGTAGTATCATCTTTACTTGAAGGAGATTGAGCTAATGTTGGCTTTACAGAAACAGGAATCAAGAGTGTAGTATTAGAATATAAATCTGAAGGCATACCATTCTGTGACTTCAAATCCTCCAGATTTGCATCAAATTTTTCACCAATGGATTCCAGAGTATCTGCTTTCTGTACAACATATGTTATCAGCATATTGATCGCTTTACTAATTTGGGCTTTGGATGGACACTGACACCTAATTGGAAAGATACCTGGAGTACCAATACTGAGATTTTCTGGTACTAAAGTAGGATTTGCAATTTCTACTGCCTGATATGTGGTCAAATACTCAAAGACCCCTGTTGAAATCTGATAAAAGGTAGTCCCGGGCAGTATCATGAAGGTTATGTTGGCCTGAGGATAATTCCCCATGCATCCACAACTAATGGGAATAAGCAAAGTTTGCCCTTCAACTAGAGAAGAGGTATTATCAGGTAAACCACTGGCTGTTGCTATTTCTGACGGGGTAACAAGAAATAAATCAAAGATGCTCACCAAATCAAGGTACTTAGGAGCCTGGGCTTTAGAAAAAGCATAGGTATTACATGTTGTTGGGCCATCAGAGCAGCTGTAGCCTAACTTCTTGTCCTTGGATTTTAGCAGCAATACAGAAGAGGCAGAAAGATAGGAGAACCAGTTTCCAAGCGGTTTGAAACATGGTGGTAGAGGAATGAAAACACTGTCAAATCATCCAAACTGATAAAGTGGGTGCATATGCATATGCCTTTAAAAGCAAATTTAGGAAATGGGTCGAGGATTATGCTCTACCAGGAGACTGCAAACCTTTTTTGTTTTCTTTCTGCTGAGAAGCTTTCGTGAGCAGATCGAACACGCCAATTTGAATGAATGTTGATGAGTGAAATGAAATAATAGTCCAGGAAACAAAAACTTCACTTTAGCCCACAGCTGTTATTTCTGACTGTCTATTATTTTTATGTTCTTTGGATCTTCTATTATGGAATGTGATTGAGTTTGTTGAAAGCAGGGATTTGTTTAAACTGGGGACAGGATTTCCCAAATTTTACAATCACTTTCCTCAAATCAATGGAAGCCTATCCTTTTTTTGAAAACCCAAGGCCTAGCTGGAAAGAAAGAAAAAAATATTTAAAGAGTTTCAGTAGTGGTGTACTACTTAAACATCATTTCATCAATGGTCAAACAGTTAATAGCAATTTTACACTCTATCTATGATCCAACAACCAAAAAATGGTAAATATATGTTCTATTTTTATTGGTCAAAATGGACTTTTGACTGGTCTTTAAAAATAGTTTTCGTAATTTTCTAGTTTTTTCTCTTCCACGGTCTTTTTTTTTCAATTTTTTTTTTTTTTTTTCCAAATTTGTTTTAAAATTTTTCCAATTTATTTTTTTTCCATAGGTTTTTAATTTCTTTAATGAGTGCTCTCATCTCCACCCCCCCTGTAATTTCTTTAAAAGGTTTTAGTAGTCGCATAGTTGAAACCATAAACTTTAGTCATAACAATGGGGGCATTTCTTATGTCATGATACGTGTGCAATTCTCTAGGGGAGAGGATCCAATAGTTGAGCACCTTGACTTCACGCCTCTCAAAATCATATGTGGCAATTTTGAATTAGTCCAAAATTTTTATAGCAGCTTACTTGGTAAGGCCTCTATTTATAACTAAGGTTTTGGGTCCACATCATCAAATATGATGTCACATCAACATGTTTTTGTAGAGGTGTCCAAAAAGACCCAAAAAAAGGCTAGACCTATAGTTGTGCATTAAATTATAATAGTTAAGTATTAAGTCACGTTTTATTGGTGTGCTAATGTGGATCACATGATTTGAAACCATGTAATCATGATAAAAATGCATTTTTATATAGAGAATTATTTAATATCCCATTAATGAGAAGAGACTCCTCGGTTTTATGTCCTTTAGATTTCCACTTTGACTACCTAGTGATTTATTGTAATACTTGACATTCATGTGCCCCAAAGTCTATCTTTTTCAAAATCCATGTGCCTTGGCTTGAATTCAAATAATATCTTTACGAATTTTCTTTGATTTTCATAAATCTTATACAATGCGGTATTTAATTTTAATAACATTTCTCCTATGTCATTAGTGTGATTCTTATATTGTGGGTAAAAGCACGAAGTTGAGTCCACTTCTCGTGGAAGTTTCGGACTTAGGCAAAAATCCGAAATTGGGCAAACTGAAACAGGATCCCATTATGTAGAAAACGGGACCCCATTATGGATCGGGATCCCAAGCCTAAAATCTAGAACGAGATCCCATTATGTAGCGGGATCACGAACCTAGGACCAAGAAACGGGATCCCGTTTCGCAAAAGTATTAATTTTTTTTTAAAATGCCTAAGAGCTCATTTCTCAGCGACAGCCATAGGCTCCAAAACGGGATCCCAAGTATCAAAGGAGCATTTCCGACCATCTCAAACTTCAGGTGATTGGATTATTCCACTTTTTTTTCATTTTTTGTATTTTGTAATTTCTATTTCAAGTTTATTTTCTGTATTAATCTACATGAGGTTTTAAATTTGGTTTCAATCTTCTCAAACTATATAAACCCTCATATCAACAAAAAAACAATTACCCTACACACAAAAAAACCCTAAACTGAATTGAAACCTAAAAATAATTACCCTACACACAAAAAGAAAACCCTAAACTGAATTGAAATAAAACCCTAAAGTCTCAATGGTTCAAATGAATTCATAAAATGGTATTTCATTTATAGTAATAGGATAAATGTGAAATTTTATATTTTAATGGCAATCAACCCCTTAATGATGGTCAATTGCTTAAGGAGGTAGATGAAGGAATGTTTTAGATATGGGAATGATTCTAGAGATGAATAAGTAGATTATGGGGGGAATAGAAATAAAGGATAAAATGATCAATAGCATTGAAGGACCTCTATGTGGCAAGGTATGCTAGAGTATAGAGAAAGAACTGAGAAACTTGAGTAGGAATTTAAAATGTGGCCCTACAAAACTAGATTTCACATCACATTAACAATTATTTGTTTTTTAAAGGTAGACAAACCACATGTCATTGTCAAGGGATGATCATAAAATCCCCTTAAGCCACTAATAATAGCACTAATCCCCTTGAAATCTACTCACTTTCAAGGGATGATCTAGGAGGATATATCTATGACCTACAACTTGAAATCTGCTCATTAATCCCCTTAAGCCACTAATAATAGTTGAAAATTGATCATTCACATTTGATCAATTTGTATAATGTTAGATGCTTGAAGTTTTTACAAACTTGTTTAAAAATATAAATATATTAAACTTGGTCAACTTAAGACAAAATCAATCCATTAGCATGGTTTATGGACCTAGAAAAGATGACATGGATTAAGGGGATTTATAAAAATTGCTTAAGACTCGTCCTAAGAGGATGTATATAGTTAAGGATTTAGGGTTTATGGTTTAGGGTTTATGGACCTAGGAAAGATGACATGTGGATTAAGAGGATTTAAGTAAAATTGCTTAAGACATGTCCTAAGAGGATACATAGATGGTACAGCTTGAAATCTACTCATTTATATCAAGCCACAAGGTTTTATATGCCTTAGACATAAATGAATAGAAATCAATAATATCTTATCAAAATGGTAAGTTTATAGTTATTAATTAACAATAGGAGGCCATCATATGTTATTAATTACATCCTAAATGTATTTTAAAAAATAGGATATGTAAAATGAAAAGTGTACTATCAATAAATTATAGGTAGGGGTTGAAACAACCAATAATTAACCTACAACAATAGTTCATCAAAATGTGGCCCTACAGAACTAGATTTCACATCATATTAACAATTATTTGCTTTTCAAAGGTAGACAAACCACATATCATTGTTAAGGGATGATCATAAAATCCCCTTAAGCCACTAATAATAGCACTAATCCCCTTGAAATCTACTCATTATCAAGGGATGATCTAAGAGGATGTAGATGACCTACAACTTGAAATCTACTCATTAATCCCCTTAAGCCACTAATAATAGTTGAAAATTCATCATTCACATTTGATCAATTTGTATACTATTAGATGCTTGAAGTTTTTACAAACTTGTTTAAAAAGATAAATATATTAAACTTGGTCAACTTAAGACAAAATCATTCCATTAGCATGGTTTATGGACCTAGGAAAGATGACATGGATTAAGGGGATTAAGGAAAATTGCTTAAGGCATGTCCTAAGAGGATGTAGATGGTTAAGGATTTAGGGTTTAGGGAACTTAGGGTTAAGGGTTGAGGGTTAAGGGTTTAGGGTTTAGGGTTAAGGGTTAAGGGTTTAGGGTTTAGGGTTTAGGGTTTAGGGTTAAGGGTTTAGGGTTAGGGTTTAGGGTTGAATGTTAAGGGTTAAGGGTTTAGGGTTAAGGATTTAGTGTTTAGGGTTTAGGGTTTAGGGTTAAGGGTTTAGAGTTTAGGGTTTAGGGTTTAATTATGTCCTAAACACATTTTAAAAAATAGGATATGTATAATGAAAAGTGTACTATCAATTAATTATAGGTAGGGGTTGAAACAACCAATAATTAAGCTACAAAAATAGTTCATCAAAATGTGGCCCTACAAAATTAGATTTCACATCACATTAACAATTATTTGTTTTTCAAAGGTAGACAAACCACATGCCATTGTCAAGGGATGATCATAAAATCCCCCTTAAGTCATTAATAATAGCACTAATGGACCCTTGAAATCTACTCATTAATCCCCTTAAGCCACTAATAATAGTTGAAAATTAATTATTCACATTTTATCAATTTGTATAATGTTAGACGCTCAAGAAGTTTTTACAAATTTGTTTTAAAAAATAAATATATTAAACTTTGTCAACTTAAGACAAAATCATTCCATTAGCATGGTTTATTGACCTAGGAAAGATGACATGGATTAAGGGGATTTAATAAATTAGGATTTAAGGGGAAACTTCACTATTCCTTGTAAATACTTTAAAGTATGTATTGAAAGCCACAAAATTTACCTTTCTTTATGTACATGTTTTCAGTTTATTTTTTAGTACATGTACATGTATTAAAATTACATAGAACTAGAATCTCTTAAATTTTGAAATTTGTATGTATGTGTTTGTAGATCCTGATTTTTATTTTAAATGTAGTCATGTACATTTAATTTAAATATTTTTTGTAATTTCTCAACATGTATAATATCTAACTTATGATATATGTTTATTTATAATTTATATATATATAGATTCTTGAAAGTTAATTTTGTACTTGTTTGTATATTTATGTATATGTGTAGGTTCATCTAGTTTTTATATCATGGATCATATTCACTTTGATGTTGAGGATTTCCTCAATGCGCCACCTCTATGGTCCCCATCACCTGAACACCATGATCCACCTCCATCTCCACCTCAAAATCCCCCACCTCCACCCTGACCTGGATCAGATGAGGCTCGCTTGCGAGCCAGAATGAATGAAAATATCACTTCCATTAAAGAAAAAATCAATGCCATTTGAAGTGAACAATTCATGCCACCTCACTTCATGCCTTTTATGCAAAACATTGTAGATTTTGTTAGGTCCATTGATGTCAACTTGGACACTTTTCAACTATGGAGAGAGGAGAGGTGCTAGTTTTATGTTGATGGCCTCTCTTATAGGGAGATCTTGGATTTAAAAATCACAAAAGCTGATTTAGCTTAATATTTTAGGCACCCCATCACTAATGAACCAATTCTACCAAACAAGAAAAGAATATCAATTAGGTGGTGTAGACATGCAGAGATGTCTGCCAATTTTTGGGATAGGTGGTGGATGGTATTTGATTATCCACCTCATGCTAATTGTGAGGTTCCTCTATATTTTTTGAGAAAATTATATGCAGAGTTTGTTTTGAATAGGAAACCTAATTATTTTGATTTCAAATCATTCCAGGGTATTGGTGGCGGCATGCCACAACAGAGGTTAGGGGCACGGGTTGATCCCCAACAACCCATGCCTACTCAACCTCTTGTTGACCCTCCTTCTACTACCATTCCTACACCCATCTAGCATCGTTTGGTGGTATCCATACTAGGAGCATTGAGTGTGCTCTCGGCTAGCCTCGATGAGTAGACTTCTGCAATGGTAGCTGAGGTTCAAGACCGTGGAGGAGCAGATGGTGGAGCCGGTCCTAGTACCACTCTACATGTGTCAATGGATCATATGTGTATGAGTTGCAATCAATTATGTTATGGACCTGATCAGGCAGTACCCGCTTCAACTACACATGTAGCATCTGATGATATGGGTTCATTTGTTGATTTTCTAATTGCTGAGGATCACCCCACTGATCATTCGACATGGGTATATATAGGTACACATGTTGAATTTATAACAATTTTAAGCACGCATTTTTAATGAACATATAGATCAATTAAATTGTAATATTTTAACAATCAAATTGTTTGGTGTGAGTCAGTGCAAGAAGTTGGGTCCACTTTTTGGCCAAAAAGTGGAAGTGTTTTCCCTAATTTTTAGAATTTGTCACATTTGACCTTAAAATTTGAAGCACTTAGAGATGGAATCTTTAAAAAGGTCGCTAAATATAAAATGTAGTACTCGGAGTCTAGTTTCTAAATATGTAATTTTTTTCAATACCCAGATGATACAAATTGATTTTCAATAGGCATTTCTAAAAACCACTATTTAAAAGTCACTTTTTTTTAACCATACCATGCATGTGTATGGCCAACACAATTTGACCTAAATAAAATTATTTTTTAAAATCCTTTTGGGAAAAGATGTGTAGTACAGTGAAGTTTGATAAGGATTTTTTTTATAATTTTTTTCCAAATAATTTTTTTTCTTAATTTTTTATTAGGCCTAATTGCTACTTTTGAAAACCCCTCATGTACAGCCAACATAATTTGAGCAAAAAAAATCCTAATTTTTTTTTTTCATTGTGTAAAGAATGATGTGTAGATTAATGTCATATATATATATATGACATTTAAAAATTAAAAGTTATTAAAAAAATACAAACACCTCTCATTTCAAGTTTTTGGATTAGTTTGCTCATAAATTAAGTAATAAATAGAAGAACATGTCCAACAACAAAAAAAATTACATATTTGAAAACTAGACAATGTCATCTATAATGGGTTTTCATTTCAGAAAAAAAGGTCCTCAGCCATATAGGTAAAGTCAGTGTTTCTTCTTGTTCTGTACTTAGAAAAAAATTTGCAGGTCCAAGGCTCAAGGTCGGCCAACCATGCCTATCCCGAGCCTAAAACCCAAGCAAAGGGAAGGGAAAAGGTGGTCGGTGATTTCAAATTTCAAAGAATGGGTACCTGTTATAAAATGGGTACGCGTTACATAACGGGTACCTGTTATGTTTTTAAGAACGGGTACCCATTTCTATTATACTCGTTATTTCCCATATTAGGGGAAAATGTACTATTACTGTATCCCTGCAACTTGCAAGTCTGATCAGTACGGCGTGTAATGTCCCTCGCATTTTGGTTTGTGATAGATGTTATTTTCATTTTGCTCTCTGTCAGTTCTGGAACAATTGATAGTCTTATTTTGCATATTCTTAGTTTCGAGACATTTGGACTAGTATGTTATGGTTTATGTTCCCTTCGATCTTGATGGACTATGTTCGATGGATATTCTAGACATGTGGTTTGAGTTATGATGACATTATGATTATTTCAGTTATGATGTATTGGACATATTTTGGATTATTAGTTACATGTCTTTTGATATCTAATTTTTAAATGATGTGATTATAATAGTGTTCAAGAGCAGGGATGGGGCAGCATTACTCGCTTCGAGTACCCTGCTGTGCCGCGATTCTCTGACTCTCCAGGTGGGTAAGTGCAAGAAGATGGGGGGCCAAAAAGGGGTCTTAAGTGGCCACTTTTTTTCTGAAATCAGGAAATACTGGCCTTGGATGAGAAATTGAGCATAGTTACACTCAAAATTTAGAGATGCAACCAAAACAATGTTCGTAGTGCTCCGAGTCTACTTTCTAAACTACTATTTTGTTTTGAAAATGGCATAGATTAAGGGGTTCAAAAGAGGGAGCCACAGAAATTGGTGTTGTTTCTGTCAAAAAAACATAACATAGCATGTTTTGTGGCTCCCTCAAAAGGTCAACTTTTTTTTGGTATTTTTAAAATCGCTTCAGTGAGAAATTAGCTAATAGCATGTAGTTTATGCCCGATTTTTCTGATAATTTTTTGATGAATATTTGATTTTTTACTAATTTTTAAAGTGGACACATCCTAAAAAACAGAATTTTGGCCGTGCTACCCCTATAAATTTTGAAAACTAATTGAAAATCATTTTTTTATTTTTTTAATATTTGTAGAATGGAGTCTAGTTTCTAAATATGTAATTTTTTTGAAATTTGAATGAATAGTTATTTTACAATGAAAAAAAGACCAAACAGTGGTTTTTGCATAAAAACGGACACACAAACAAAAGAAATTAAAGATGAAAGGCTTAACATTGTTAAAATGTGAAAAAAATCACATCGTCAAATAGCTAAGAGAAAGCCTAACATTACCCATGTGTTCGATTTGTTCAACCTTGAAACACGTGCAAATCTGAGGGTTAGCACGAACGAAATTATGTGAAATTTTGAAGAATACAGAAAAACACGTCTGTGACTGTTCATAAGGCACTCCAAGCCTTTGGGTTGGAAATCCAAAGCAAATCCCAAGCCCAAGGCTTGGGATTCCCAAAGCAAGAAATAACGCGAGCGCGTTATAACGCGCTCGCGTTATAACGCGCTCGCGTTATTTATTGCCTTACATTTTTCCCGCAAGCCTGTCTTTTCCCATGTTCGACATAACGCGAGCGCGTTATAACGCGCTCGCGTTATGTCCCACTCAAATTTTTTTACACTCAAGGCTATTCATCATAGGGTTAAGGCATAAAGGATAGAGTTGAAAGGTTTACGGATAAGGGATTAGCGTTTAAGGTATAGTATCGAGCCCGTTGAGGGTCTAGGAATAAGGATAGCGTTTAAGGTTTAGGGATGAGGGATGACAGATTACGGTTGAGGGTCGAGGGATCAAAGTTAAGGGTTGAGGGAATAGGGTTTGACATTAAGGGTTGAGGGTTGAGGTTCAAGGGTCAAGGGTTTAGGGATAGGGTTTAGGGTCGAGGGATTAGGGTTAAAGTAGAGTGTGGAGGGTGTAAGGATTAGGGATAGGGTTGGAGGGTTTAGGGATAAGGGATTAGGGTTTAAGGTATAGTATCAAGTCTGTTGAGAGTTTAGGAATAGGGATAGCATTTAGGGATTAGGGATGAGGGATTATAGTTGAGGGATGATGGATTAGGGTTGAGGGTTGAGGGATTAGGGTTTAGGGATAAGGTTTAGGGTTGAGGGTTTAGGATTAGGGTTTAGGGTTGACGGATTAGCATTTAATGTCGAGGTTAGGGTTAGAGTGTTGAGGGTAGAGGGATTAGGGATAGGGTTTAGGGTTTAAGGTTTAAGGATTGAGGGTTGAGGCTTTAGGGATGAGGGTTTAAGGCTTAAGATATAGTGTCAAGTGTTGAGGGTGTAGGGATAGGGTTTAAGTTTTAAGGGTTAAGGGTTGAGGGATATGGATTAGGGTTTAAGGTATAGTGTTGAGGGTCGAGGGATCAGAGTTAAGGGTTGAGGGATTAGGGTTTGACGTTGAGGGTTGAGGGTTGAGGTTCGAGGGTCAAGGGTTTAGGGATAGGGTTGAGGGTCGAGGAATTAGGGTTAAAGTAGAGTGTGGATGGTATAAGGATTAGGGATAGGGTTGGAGGGTTTATGGATAAGGGATTAGGGTTTAAGGTATAGTATCGATTCTGTTGAGGGTGTAGGAATAGGGATAGCATTTAGGGTTTAGGGATGAAGGATTAGAGTTGGGGGATGACAGATTAGGGTTGAGGGTTGAGGGATTAGGGTTTAGGGATAAGGTTTAGGGTTGAGGGATGAGGGATTAGGGTTTAAGGTATAGTGTTGAGGGTTTAGGGATAGGGTTTAGGGTTGAGGGATTAGGATTTGACGTTGAGGGTTGAGGGTTGAGGTTCGAGGGTCAAGGGTTTAGGGATAGGGTTGAGGGTCAAGGAATTAGGGTTAAAGTAGAGTGTGGAGGGATGACAGATGATAGATTAGGGTTGAGGGTTGAGGGATTAGGGTTTGACGTCGAGGGCTGAGGGTTTAGGGTTAGGGTTGAGAGATGAGGGATCAGAGTTAAGGGTTGAGGGATTAGGGTTTGACGTCGAGGGCTGAGGTTCGAGGGTCAAGGGTTTAGGGATAGGGTTGAGGTTGAAGGGATTAGGGTTTAGGGACAAGGTTTAGGGTTAGGGTTGAGGGATTAGGGTTTAAGGTATAGTGTTGAGGGTTTAGGGATAGGGTTTAGGGTTGAGGGATTAGAGTGAAGGGTTGAGAGATTAGAATTTGGCGTTGAGGGTTTAGGGTTTAAGGTATAGTGTTGAGGGTTTAGGGATAGGGTTTAGGGTTGAGGGATTAGGGTTTGACGTTGAGGGTTGAGGGTTGAGGTTCGAGGGTCAAGGGTTTAGGGATAGGGTTGAGGGTCAAGGAATTAGGGTTAAAGTAGAGTGTGGAGGGATGACGGATGATAGATTAGGGTTGAGGGTTGAGGGATTAGGGTTTGATGTTGAGGGTTGAGGGTTTAGGGTTAGGGTTGAGAGATGAGGGATCAGAGTTAAGGGTTGAGGGATTAGGGTTTGACGTCGAGGGCTGAGGTTCGAGGGTCAAGGGTTTAGGGATAGGGTTGAGGTTGAAGGGATTAGGGTTTAGGGACAAGGTTTAGGGTTAGGGTTGAGGGATTAGGGTTTAAGGTATAGTGTTGAGGGTTTAGGGATAGGGTTTAGGGTTGAGGGATTAGAGTGAAGGGTTGAGGGATTAGAATTTGGCGTTGAGGGTTTAGGGTTTAAGGTATAGTGTTGAGGGTTTAGGGATAGGGTTTAGGGTTGAGGGATTAGGGTTTGACATTGAGGGTTGAGGGTTGAGGTTCGAGGGTCAAGGGTTTAGGGATAGGGTTGAGGGTCGAGGAATTAGGGTTAAAGTAGAGTGTGGAGGGATGACGGATGATAGATTAGGGTTGAGGGTTGAGGGATTAGGGTTTGATGTTGAGGGTTGAGGGTTTAGGGTTAGGGTTGAGAGATGAGGGATCAGAGTTAAGGGTTGAGGGATTAGGGTTTGACGTCGAGGGCTGAGGTTCGAGGGTCAAGGGTTTAGGGATAGGGTTGAGGTTGAAGGGATTAGGGTATAGGGATAAGGTTTAGGGTTAGGGTTGAGGGATTAGGGTTTAAGGTATAGTGTTGAGGGTTTAGGGATAGGGTTTAGGGTTGAGGGATTAGAGTGAAGGGTTGAGGGATTAGAATTTGGCGTTGAGGGTTTAGGGTTTAAGGTATAGTGTTGAGGGTTTAGGGATAGGGTTTAGGGTTGAGGGATTAGGGTTTGACGTTGAGGGTTGAGGGTTGAGGTTCGAGGGTCAAGGGTTTAGGGATAGGGTTGAGGGTCGAGGAATTAGGGTTAAAGTAGAGTGTGGAGGGATGACGGATGATAGATTAGGGTTGAGGGTTGAGGGATTAGGGTTTGATGTTGAGGGTTGAGGGTTTAGGGTTAGGGTTGAGAGATGAGGGATCAGAGTTAAGGGTTGAGGGATTAGGGTTTGACGTCGAGGGCTGAGGTTCGAGGGTCAAGGGTTTAGGGATAGGGTTGAGGTTGAAGGGATTAGGGTTTAGGGACAAGGTTTAGGGTTAGGGTTGAGGGATTAGGGTTTAAGGTATAGTGTTGAGGGTTTAGGGATAGGGTTTAGGGTTGAGGGATTAGAGTGAAGGGTTGAGGGATTAGAATTTGGCATTGAGGGTTTAGGAATAGGGTTTAGGGTTGAGGGATTAGGGTTTGACGTTGAGGGTTGAGGGTTGAGGTTCGAGGGTCAAGGGTTTAGGGATAGGGTTGAGGGTCGAGGAATTAGGGTTAAAGTAGAGTGTGGAGGGATGACGGATGATAGATTAGGGTTGAGGGTTGAGGGATTAGGGTTTGATGTTGAGGGTTGAGGGTTTAGGGTTAGGGTTGAGAGATGAGGGATCAGAGTTAAGGGTTGAGGGATTAGGGTTTGACGTCGAGGGCTGAGGTTCGAGGGTCAAGGGTTTAGGGATAGGGTTGAGGTTGAAGGGATTAGGGTTTAGGGACAAGGTTTAGGGTTAGGGTTGAGGGATTAGGGTTTAAGGTATAGTGTTGAGGGTTTAGGGATAGGGTTTAGGGTTGAGGGATTAGAGTGAAGGGTTGAGGGATTAGAATTTGGCGTTGAGGGTTTAGGGATAGGGTTTAGGGTTGAGGGATTAGGGTTTGACGTTAAGGGTTGAGGGTTGAGGTTCGAGGGTCAAGGGTTTAGGGATAGGGTTGAGGGTCGAGGAATTAGGGTTAAAGTAGAGTGTGGAGGGATGACGGATGATAGATTAGGGTTGAGGGTTGAGGGATTAGGGTTTGATGTTGAGGGTTGAGGGTTTAGGGTTAGGGTTGAGAGATGAGGGATCAGAGTTAAGGGTTGAGGGATTAGGGTTTGACGTCGAGGGCTGAGGTTCGAGGGTCAAGGGTTTAGGGATAGGGTTGAGGTTGAAGGGATTAGGGTTTAGGGACAAGGTTTAGGGTTAGGGTTGAGGGATTAG
This sequence comes from Cunninghamia lanceolata, assembly GCA_027924645.1. Lineage (NCBI taxonomy): Eukaryota > Viridiplantae > Streptophyta > Pinopsida > Cupressales > Cupressaceae > Cunninghamia > Cunninghamia lanceolata. The sequence continues at coordinate 12,473,983 of BSBN01000320.1, forward strand.
GGTTTAAGGTATAGTGTTGAGGGTTTAGGGATAGGGTTTAGGGTTGAGGGATTAGAGTGAAGGGTTGAGGGATTAGAATTTGGCGTTGAGGGTTTAGGGTTTAAGGTATAGTGTTGAGGGTTTAGGGATAGGGTTTAGGGTTGAGGGATTAGGGTTTGACATTGAGGGTTGAGGGTTGAGGTTCGAGGGTCAAGGGTTTAGGGATAGGGTTGAGGGTCGAGGAATTAGGGTTAAAGTAGAGTGTGGAGGGATGACGGATGATAGATTAGGGTTGAGGGTTGAGGGATTAGGGTTTGATGTTAAGGGTTGAGGGTTTAGGGTTAGGGTTGAGAGATGAGGGATCAGAGTTAAGGGTTGAGGGATTAGGGTTTGACGTCGAGGGCTGAGGTTCGAGGGTCAAGGGTTTAGGGATAGGGTTGAGGTTGAAGGGATTAGGGTTTAGGGACAAGGTTTAGGGTTAGGGTTGAGGGATTAGGGTTTAAGGTATAGTGTTGAGGGTTTAGGGATAGGGTTTAGGGTTGAGGGATTAGAGTGAAGGGTTGAGGGATTAGAATTTGGCGTTGAGGGTTTAGGGATAGGGTTTAGGGTTGAGGGATTAGGGTTTGACGTTGAGGGTTGAGGGTTGAGGTTCGAGGGTCAAGGGTTTAGGGATAGGGTTGAGGGTCGAGGAATTAGGGTTAAAGTAGAGTGTGGAGGGATGACGGATGATAGATTAGGGTTGAGGGTTGAGGGATTAGGGTTTGATGTTGAGGGTTGAGGGTTTAGGGTTAGGGTTGAGAGATGAGGGATCAGAGTTAAGGGTTGAGGGATTAGGGTTTGACGTTGAGGGCTGAGGTTCGAGGGTCAAGGGTTTAGGGATAGGGTTGAGGTTGAAGGGATTAGGGTTTAGGGACAAGGTTTAGGGTTAGGGTTGAGGGATTAGGGTTTAAGGTATAGTGTTGAGGGTTTAGGGATAGGGTTTAGGGTTGAGGGATTAGAGTGAAGGGTTGAGGGATTAGAATTTGGCGTTGAGGGTTTAGGGTTTAGGATTAGGGTTGAAGGTCGAGGGATTAGAGTTAAGGGTTGAGGGATTAGGGTTTGATGTTAAGGGTTAAGGTTCGAGGGTTTGATGTTGAGGGTTGAGGGTTGAGGTACATTTCGGTGTGACATTTAAATTGTCTTGCCGATATACACTGTAAAGGTTATTTTGTGGACTTTCAAGGATTTTTTCACCTGTGTTAATGTTCAACTTGTTTCGCTCTGCATCAAGGGATTACGGTTTGACATTGAGGGCTGAGGTTCGAGGGTCAAGGGTTTAGGGATAGGGTTGAGGTTGAAGGGATTAGGGTTTAGGGACAAGGTTGAGGTTGAGGGATTAGGATTTGACATTGAGGGTTGAGGGTTTAGGGATAGGGTTGAGGGATTAGGATTTGACATTGAGGGTTGAGGGTCAAGGGATCAGAGTTGAGGGTTTAGGGTTTAGAGATCTATAGGAGGACAAAACGCGAGCGCGTTATAGCGCGAGCGCGTTATAGCGCGAGCGCGTTATAACGCGAGCGCGTTATAACGCGCTTGCGTTTTGTAATTCTACTAAAACGGTAAAAAAGTGGTTACCCCCGTGATCCAGGCCCACATGCTCTGTTTTCTTACTGATTCTGCGCGTGCTCCGACAAAAAAGAAGTGCTTTCATGCTATTGGGAAGTTCACATGCACATTTGACACATTGTACCACCTTTGCATGATCTTTCCACCACCTTTTCTGCTTTGCCAACTTGAGAAGGAGGAAATAATATAGTTTTCAAACCAAATTTGATATATATCTATACAAGTTTCAATTTTTGTAGTATTGCAATGTTAATTTTGATTCAATTTTAAGAATTTAACATTGAAAAGGAAGCAAGTGGTGAAAAACTCAAATTGTTGAGGAGTTTGATGCAAGAAGATAAAAACACTACATAATTGGGTACTCTCTCCATTCAAATCTTCGTTTTTTAGGTATGTCAAGTCTTTACATGCATGTTCTTTACATTTTCCTTATTTCGGATTGAATTACTTTATCATGCATTATCATACATGTTTAAAATAGACACATTTCCAATCAAGAAAGCAACCTACAATCTCACATGATGCCATGTATATTTTCTACACTTGGGCTCTTTAATAATTATGTGTAATAAACAAACCTTAGTTCATACCATGATGTCAAACTATACAAGAATAAATCCTTACAACATAAAAAAAATACAATCCCACTATTATCATGTATTCATTTCTTAAGAACTAATATTGGTCTCTTTATCATGCTACAGACAAATTCTCCGTCATGCCGAGGAAACGATCAAGAATTAAACCAACACAGGAAGAGATAGAAGCTAAGAATGCAAAGAAAGCAATGGCTATGAGGGAACTTCGTGAGAAGAGGAAATTGGACACGATAAATGAAGACATACCAATTGAAGAGGAACCACAACCATCACAAAGAGATATGGTATTGGCGGCACAAAGAGAACGAATGCAAAAACTTCGTGGTACGAGAGATTTAAATACCATAGTTGGAGACACATCCTTTATCGCAAGACAACATGTAGGGACACCATCTACCACATCTCAAGTTGAGAGTACATCATCACTCACATGTGATGAAGGAGGTACGCCATCGTTCCCACCTCAACCTCAAGGTATGTCATCTATTCCATCTTCGATCGAAGGTATGCCATCTAACCCATCTCATTTAAATATTGATGAAATTCCTAATGTTGAGATGAATTTACCTAACTTGACACCACCTAGAATTTTGCATAGAAAGCCAAAGTATTTGATTGATATTGATGAGAATATTTTGCAGCCAATGGAAGGTAAGATTCCAAAACGCACTTGTAGAAGATATGCTAATAAGATTTGGAGATTGTTCTTTGAAAAGTTAAATGAGACTGCAAGATGTCAACTATTCGTTGAAATGATGCGAAGTATAAAGTATAGGTCTATCATGAAGATTCTTGGGTTGAGAACATCAGAGGCTTCAAGTGAAAAATCTATTGTCAAGAATCTAATGAGTGCGTATGAGAGTGTGGGTAACACCTCACGCACAAAAGATAGTAATGCAACACGGCGTGTGATTACATCGACTATAGTAAGTAGTCAAACGAGGAAAGCTCGTCTTATTAGAAAGACAAGTCAAAAATTGAGAATTAATAGGAAAACTTTATCAAGAGCCGTTGGAAGACGCCAAAGAATTGAGGACACTAATGCCAATGAATTATGGGCGTTCTCAGGGAGACTACCACGAAAAGATAAACCAATTGTTGAAGCATTGAGGTCACTAATTGAAGACTTTTGGAAGAATTACACAAGGGTATCTCCGAATCAAAGGGATGTGGTAAGAAGGAGAATTGGTAGTCAGAACCGCGAGCCACATCCAAAGCATTTTTTGGATGAGACTCAAACACAGTTTTATGGTAAATTTCTAGAGAAGTATCCTCAAATTAAAATTTGTCAAATATATTTTGAAATGCTAAAACCTTTCTATGTTAAGATAAATCACACACGCACTACTTGTTGTTGTAGATTACATATTGAATTTTCTAACCATTTTGATGCTTATAGGTCTATATGTTTAGATATGCATACTAACAATGATTTGCAGGGTTGTGCCATATGTGCCCCACCAACATCTTCAAGAGATTTCATATCAAGAATTTTATGTGAAAGAGAGGAAGGTCAAATATTCTACAAGAAATTATGCTTGGATGGCACATGTCATCGTTGCGGTGGCTTGCAACATTTGCCAATATGTGAACATATGGAAATAACACATGCGGTTGGAAATGAACTAGTAGAATTTGGCAAGTATAAAACAGTGGCATACAATACAAAAGATGGTAAAGAAGCAAAGAGGTGTGAATTAGTTATTGAAAAGATTCCAGTGTATCAGTTTATGCCTATATTTCGTGACAGCATAGTGTATGAGTATGCAAGACATGCCCATAGAGCTCGATGGTTGGACTTGCAATTCAAGTTATGCAAGGACACATTTCCAGTTGGTAGCATTGTTTCAGTCGTCGACTTTGCAGAGAACTACAGTCTACAGCCACAGCGTGAGGTGCAATCATAATATTACAACTCCACACAGGTTTCTATATTTGTGCACATCGCATTCATTCATGCGAATGATAGTACAGAGGATGACAGAAAGATCATAAGGGAGTATCATTTCTATATTAGTGATGATCGCACGCATTCTACGGAGTTCGTGCAAGGTTGCTTTCAGGTGTTCTATAATGATTTGGCTAGAAGGGGCATATCGTTCAGTCAGCATATCATATGGTCGGATAATTGTGCATCACAATTCAAGAACTCGCAGAATTTCTATTGGCTGAGTAGGAGGCATAATTTTACAGGTATTCAACATATGTGGAACTTTTGTGAGGCCGGGCATGGAAAGGGGGAGCATGATGGTGCAGGAGCATGTATCAAAAGAGCCATAGCACGAGAAGAGTTAAAGTATAAAGACAATGCAAAGTTGACAGATGCAAAATCAATTGTCGAGTGGTGTAATGCTTCCATGGGTCCAGGTAATGAAGGTAAGTCTTTAGTTCGTAGATTTTTTTGGTTGATAGATGATACTAACATTGCACCATATGAGGATTGTTGTACACTGACAGGATCAAATGAGATGCACTCTTTCAGAAGTTCAATTGCAGGTTCATGGAGTATCCATACACGAAAGATGTCATGCTTTTGTTCTTCCTGTACAATTCAAGTCTGGGATGAGTGCGAGTCAAAGGAGTGGGTTGACGAATGGCAGTTAAGTTATCTTAGCCCACTTGACACGTATCGACCCCCGACGGCACTGGAACTAACACAGATGGAATCGTCAGTTGACTTTGACCACATATCAGATTTAGTTCAACCAGGTAATATAGGGCACATATATGCATCTAATTTCATCTAGTTCAACCAGGTAATGTCATCTTACTTTGTAGTGTTTTTGTAATGTTGACTAATTTCATCTAATTTGCTACACATATCAATGTAGGACACGTATATGCAGTTATTGCAGATGAAGATAATGAAGAGGGAACAGATTATTACTTATGCCGTTGTGTTGAGGCCAAAAAGAAATTGGAGGCCCCTGTTACAGATGGAGAAAACATCGAATACCCTACAGGATCAGTGGTTATTACTGGAACATGGCTTAGAAGGTACCCACATAAGAGTGTTAATATTTGGCTATTTCAGGACTTTGACATGCATCGAAAGATTCTTCATTACTCGAACCTTGTCGTGGCATCCAATGTTCATTTGATAAAGTATCGGGGTAGACCTTTGAACAAAATATTGTGGAAGGTGCGTGAGTCTGACCATGAAGCAATACTTGACACAATAAAGAGTAGAGCAGATCCAGATGGTTCATTGGATTAATTTGTAAGTATTCACATTGATTTTGTAAAGTTATGTTACATTGAGTTGTAAGTATGCACATTAATTTGTAAGGTTTGTCTTTTTTTATTTCCTCCTGCATTTTTACACATATGTACACATTTTTCCATCATCATGTTATGCATTTTTGGTGTCCTGCTCCTGATGCGACCAAACTCATAACTCACCCTACTAGACACCATTTGATGATCTCTCCAACACTCTGGATCCAGGGCGCCCAATCTTGATGATGACCTATATACCATTCTCCCAAGGCGCTCATAATGAATGAATGATAAGGAGCGCCTTGACCTCTATAATCAAGGTGATTTTAAGTCACTTTGAGTCATTTGGGGTCAGTTTGAGTCTTTGAGTCATGTTGCAAAAAAGTGTCAATGTTGTCAAGTTGCACAAAGCAACCTTTGCATTTTTGGTGTCTTGCTCGTGATGCGACCAAACTGACTGTTCCAACGCGTCTGAATGGGTACATTTATGCTAGGCATGGTCCTATTTCTCACCCAAACATGTCGAAACAGTCGGAGCTACATTGTACCGACGATATCCCTGAAGAGTCCAAAGTGCAAAAAGGCAGCAATCTTTGACGAGATGTTACTCGAAAATTATGTCACTTAGAAACATTCCGTCTAAGGCAACGGGATCACGTAGAGTGCCTCTACAATAACCTCTCTCGGTTTTTTATAGCTCTGAGGCATTTGCCCGTGGTGAAAGGTTTTCTGCTGCCCCAAAAATCGTCAGAAGGAGGCAGTGTAAAGTTGCAAAGGGGTGTAACTTTCGTCCTGCTCCTGATGCGACCAAACTGACTGTTCCAACGCGTCCGAATGGGTACATTTATGCTAGGCATGGTCCTATTTCTCACCCAAACATGTCGAAACAGTCGGAGCTACATTGTATCGACGATATCCCTGAAGAGTCCAAAGTGCAAAAAGGCAGCAATCTTTGACGAGATGTTACTCGAAAATCGTGTCACTTAGAAACATTCCGTCTGAGGCAACGGGATCACGTAGAGTGCCTCTACAATAACCTCTCTCGGTTTTTTATAGCTCTGAGGCATTTGCCCGTGGTGAAAGGTTTTCTGTTGCCCTAAAAATCATCAGAAGGAGGCAGTGTAAAGTTGCAAAGGGGTGTAACTTTCGTCCTGCTCCTGATGCGACCAAACTGACTATTCCAACGCGTCCGAATGGGTACATTTATGCTAGGCATGGTCCTATTTCTCACCCAAACATGTCGAAACAGTCGGAGTTACATTGTACCGACGATATCCCTGAAGAGTCCAAAGTGCAAAAAGGCAGCAATCTTTGACGAGATGTTACTCAAAAATCGTGTCACTTAGAAACATTCCGTCTGAGGCAACGGGATCACGTAGAGTGCCTCTACAATAACCTCTCTTGGTTTTTTATAGCTCTAAGGCATTTGCCTGTGGTGAAAGGTTTTCTGCTGCCCCAAAAATCGTCAGAAGGAGGCAGTGTAAAGTTGCAAAGGGGTGTAACTTTCGTCCTGCTCCTGATGCGACCAAACTGACTGTTCCAACGCGTCCGAATGGGTACATTTATGCTAGGCATGGTCCTATTTCTCACCCAAACATGTCGAAACAGTCGGAGCTACATTGTACCGACGATATCCCTGAAGAGTCCAAAGTGCAAAAAGGCAGAAATCTTTGACGAGATGTTACTCGAAAATCGTGTCACTTAGAAACATTCCGTCTGAGGCAACGGGATCACGTAGAGTGCCTCTACAATAACCTCTCTCGGTTTTTTATAGCTCTGAGGCATTTGCCCGTGGTGAAAGGTTTTCTGTTGCCCTAAAAATCGTCAGAAGGAGGCAGTGTAAAGTTGCAAAGGGGTGTAACTTTCGTCCTGCTCCTGATGCGACCAAACTGACTATTCCAACGCGTCCGAATGGGTACATTTATGCTAGGCATGGTCCTATTTCTCACCCAAACATGTCGAAACAGTCGGAGCTACATTGTACCGACGATATCCCTGAAGAGTCCAAAGTGCAAAAAGGCAGCAATCTTTGACGAGATGTTACTCAAAAACCGTGTCACTTAGAAACATTCCGTCTGAGGCAACGGGATCACGTAGAGTGCCTCTACAATAACCTCTCTCGGTTTTTTATAGCTCTGAGGCATTTGCCCGTGGTGAAAGGTTTTCTGCTGCCCCAAAAATCGTCAGAAGGAGGCAGTGTAAAGTTGCAAAGGGGTGTAACTTTCGTCCTGCTCCTGATGCGACCAAACTGACTGTTCCAACGCGTCCGAATGGGTACATTTATGCTAGGCATGGTCCTATTTCTCACCCAAACATGTCGAAACAGTCGGAGCTACATTGTACCGACGATATCCCTGAAGAGTCCAAAGTGCAAAAAGGCAGCAATCTTTGACGAGATGTTACTCACAAACCGTGTCACTTAGAAACATTCCGTCTGAGGCAACGGGATCACGTAGAGTGCCTCTACAATAACCTCTCTCGGTTTTTTATAGCTCTGAGGCATTTGCCCGTGGTGAAAGGTTTTCTGCTGCCCCAAAAATCGTCAGAAGGAGGCAGTGTAAAGTTGCAAAGGGGTGTAACTTTCGTCCTGCTCCTGATGCGACCAAACTGACTGTTCCAACGCGTCCGAATGGGTACATTTATGCTAGGCATGGTCCTATTTCTCACCCAAACATGTCGAAATAGTCGGAGCTACATTGTACCGACGATATCCTTGAAGAGTCCAAAGTGCAAAAAGGCAGCAATCTTTGACGAGATGTTACTCAAAAATCGTGTCACTTAGAAACATTCCGTCTGAGGCAACGGGATCACGTAGAGTGCCTCTACAATAACCTCTCTCGGTTTTTTATAGCTCTGAGGCATTTGCCCGTGGTGAAAGGTTTTCTGCTGCCCCAAAAATCGTCAGAAGGAGGCAGTGTAAAGTTGCAAAGGGGTGTAACTTTCGTCCTGCTCCTGATGTGACCAAACTGACTGTTCCAACGCGTCCGAATGGGTACATTTATGCTAGGCATGGTCCTATTTCTCACCCAAACATGTCGAAACAGTCGGAGCTACATTGTACCGACGATATCCCTGAAGAGTCCAAAGTGCAAAAAGGCAGCAATCTTTGACGAGATGTTACTCGAAAATCGTGTCACTTAGAAACATTCCGTCTAAGGCAACGGGATCACGTAGAGTGCCTCTACAATAACCTCTCTCGGTTTTTTATAGCTCTGAGGCATTTGCCCGTGGTGAAAGGTTTTCTGTTGCCCTAAAAATCGTCAGAAGGAGGCAGTGTAAAGTTGCAAAGGGGTGTAACTTTCGTCCTGCTTCTGATGCGACCAAACTGACTGTTCCAACGCGTCCGAATGGGTACATTTATGCTAGGCATGGTCCTATTTCTCACCCAAACATGTCGAAACAGTCGGAGCTACATTGTACCGACGATATCCCTGAAGAGTCCAAAGTGCAAAAAGGCAGCAATCTTTGACGAGATGTTACTCAAAAACCGTGTCACTTAGAAACATTCCGTCTGAGGCAACGGGATCACGTAGAGTGCCTCTACAATAACCTCTCTCAGTTTTTTATAGCTCTGAGGCATTTGCCCGTGGTGAAAGGTTTTCTGCTGCCCCAAAAATCGTCAGAAGGAGGCAGTGTAAAGTTGCAAAGGGGTGTAACTTTCGTCCTGCTCCTGATGCGACCAAACTGACTGTTCCAATGCGTCCGAATGGGTACATTTATGCTAGGCATGGTCCTATTTCTCACCCAAACATGTCGAAACAGTCGGAGCTACATTGTACCGACGATATCCCTGAAGAGTCCAAAGTGCAAAAAGGCAGCAATCTTTGACGAGATGTTACTCAAAAATCGTGTCACTTAGAAACATTCCGTCTGAGGCAACGGGATCACGTAGAGTGCCTCTACAATAACCTCTCTCGGTTTTTTATAGCTCTGAGGCATTTGCCCGTGGTGAAAGGTTTTCTGTTGCCCTAAAAATCGTCAGAAGGAGGCAGTGTAAAGTTGCAAAGGGGTGTAACTTTCGTCCTGCTCCTGATGCGACCAAACTGACTGTTCCAACGCGTCCGAATGGGTACATTTATGCTAGGCATGGTCCTATTTCTCACCCAAACATGTCGAAACAGTCAGAGCTACATTGTACCGACGATATCCCTGAAGAGTCCAAAGTGCAAAAAGGCAGCAATCTTTGACGAGATGTTACTCAAAAACCGTGTCACTTAGAAACATTCCGTCTGAGGCAACGGGATCACGTAGAGTGCCTCTACAATAACCTCTCTCGGTTTTTTATAGCTCTGAGGCATTTGCCCGTGGTGAAAGGTTTTCTGCTGCCCCAAAAATCGTCAGAAGGAGGCAGTGTATTAAGTCAGGATGAAAGCCTATTCACTCTAGGCGCCTGTTTTTGACCAAATCACACATGCGCCTTGAACAACTCTGTCTTCAAGGCGCTTTTCTCTAATCTCTGTAACTCTCCAAATCCACTAAGGCGCAAATTTTACCTCTTGGGCTCAAGATATAGGTTCTTCATCCAAGGCGCCAGAATGGTCCAAAGGCGCATTTCACCTCTAACCTCACCTCTGACCTTACTTGGAGGCGCTAAACCTCATCTCATTGCTCTCCTCCATTACAAGCGCTCACTTACCTCAATCTTGGGCGCATACCAACATCCCAACATCCAAATCACCTAGGCGCTCAAAACCTTCAAGACTCAAGGTGCATTTTATGATCAAACAAGGTATCTCCTGAACAAGGCGCTCATAGTCTCATCAGGGCGTTAATCATCATCATGAGCACTCATATTGTTCTAGGCGCACAGTTATCTCTGGAATGCTCAAGGCGCACATACCCTTCTCTAGGCTAGTTTACACTTATTCAAGGCGCTCATTCCAAACTTACATGAACTACTCATTACAAGACGCACAAACTAGATGATCCTAGGGCATAAGGGCGCTCATAGGAGTTGTTATGTGTCATTTTGGCCAAGGTTTTCTGGAGCAGTGAAGACATTAGGAAGGGGATGATCATTTGGATAGTTTTGAATGCTTTATTTCTCCTTGTTTAAACTAGGCGCTCACTGAGGATTGGAGTAGCCTTTGCACCCTCACATCACGTTAATCGGTGTTTCAGAGGCAATCATAGTATAGGAAGATTTGCGCCTTGAAGAAGAGAGTTATCTGGTGAGTGCTTAGGAGTTCTGGCGCCTAGGGGAAAGGTCTAGGTAGAGCGCCTTCAGACTTTCACAGTGAAGTGCCTTAAGGAGTTGGATGATGTTTTTAGCACCTTAAGGATGATGATGGAGCGCTTTGGAGTCAGGTTAGTCTGGAGCACCTTAAGAAGGTAAAGCACTTCAAATGTAAACACAAGTGTTTTGAGCGCCCTAATGAGAAGTTGTCTTGGCACCATAAGTTGTTCAAACGAAGATATGCGCCTTGGATAGTTGCAAAGACCTAATTTAGCGCCCAAGGTTGGAAGACTCTTTGTGAGCGCCCAGTGTTTGAAAGCTCTTTGTGTTTGGTGCATTAAAATGAATTTGGCACCTAAATAGTATTGAAACACTCAACTGAGCGCCTAAAGCCCATGAGAGAAGTGATATGCGCCTTGATAGGAATATCATGGAAGATGAGTTTACTGAATGGCGCCTTGAATGACTTGGTTGATTAAGTGTTTTAGCACCTAGATATGGGATGAATCATTGAGCGCCTTTGGTTGAGATGATGTCAGCACCTTTGAGATTATAACACCTTGGAGTCAAGTTCGAAGGAGCACCTTGAGAAGGTAAAACACTTCAAATGTTTTCAAGGAATTGGAGAAGTCACTTAGTGCCTAGAAGGAATTCCAGAGCAAGAGGGTTGGAGCGCCTTGAGCTTCAAGTCAGATATGCGCCTAGACCTCTACCCTTTAGCAAGTTGAAGCCCTCTGAGCCTTGACAACGTGAGAATGCCTTATAGTGAATATGCGCCTTGGGCAAGGTTGAATACAAAGTTGAGGAGTATATCATAATGAGTAAGTGCACTGTAGGGTTAGATGATAAAGACTAGTGCCTTGAGTGTCTTGGTCAAAATTTTGACGTGAGAAGTCTTGCAAGATCAAACCCTGGAGTGCGCCTTAGAGAGAACCTATTGATCCTTTGCTTTGACAAGATTTGGGCGCCAGAATGATCCTTAATAAATGGAATGTATCTACACCAATTTTGCGCCTTTAGGGAAGTGATGGTGGCCAGAATGATCCTTAATCTCATGTTTGTGCGCCTAGGTCTAGAAGCAAGATTTGAGCGCCTTAGGATAGGGTTTTTTGCACCTTGTCTTGGAGAGTGAATTTGCGCCTTGGATGATGTTGAAGCGCCTTGGGATGAAATGCGCCCAAACTTATAGAGGGCCTTCAGTGAGGGAGTTGAAGAGAGTGCTTAGAGGAAGGATAGCCTTAAGATCAAACTAAGTACTTAGAAACCTAAGATTAGCGCCTTATTTGAAGTTATACACCTATTCTGGCGCCAGAGAGTGAGTTTGAGTGTGAAGAAGTGAATGTCTGCGCCTTGAAGGGGATACAAAGGGAAGATGATGCACCTTGATGGGTTGATGATGGAAATTTGTGTTTTGGAGTTAAATGTGCGCCTTGAAGGAGATAGTGCATAGAGGTACAATGAATCTTCCGGAGAACATGGATAGACAACTAAGTCTCCAACTTGAGTCTTCTAAGTGAATTGGATAATGAAGAGAGTCTAGTCATTTTGGGCGCTAGTATCAGGATGAATCATCCAAAATGGGTGCCTAGAACTAGAAGGCGCCAATGCATGAGTTCAAGGATCCTCCATTGGAGCGCCTAGCCCAGATGGCTATAGATTGAAAGTTTTAAAGCTAAGTGATGTCTCTTACGTGAATTCCTAGCCCAGGTGCATGTGTTGGGAAAAACTCTTTGGCTCTGGCGCCTAGAATTGGGAGCTTTGTAAGATGCACCAATTGATGAAACATTTCCATTTTGCGCCTAGAATAGAACTCTCTCACATAGTTGAAATTGACTTGATAGAAGGAGATAAGTCTTAAGGACTAGTTTGGCGCCTCACTTGCCTATCTCACCTTTGAAATGTGCTTTGGTTGATGATCATCATTGATGGAACCTAGTGAAATGTAAAGCTATTTGCATCTCCAGAGGATCAAAATTGGATTAGGAGATCATCCTTGCAGTTGAGATTGACAGAGAAGTGTTAAAGGAATCACTTCAAATGGGCGCCTAAGCTAGTTGAGGCGCATATCAATTCCACTGTAACTCCAGATTGACGCTTAGGATCCAGTCATCTCCTAAGGCGCAGTTCCATTCACCCATGACCTCGCTTGGCGTCTAAAACTTGGAAACTCCTTTGGAAAGCTCCTGTTGCGCCTAGAAGATGAGTTTGGGATATCAACTTGCAAAAGGCTTAGAAACTCTTCAAAGATGTTAGGCACAATCCCATGGCACTGGAGCTCAGTTTTGGCGCCTTCAAGGAATAGCACATGAAGGAACTTGGGAGGTCAGGTGCTTGTAAAAGGGAACACCTTGGAACATCTTCCAGGGGTTGAAGTAGTAAGAAAACATCAAGTGAGTCTAGGCGCACTCCCTTGTGTGAACAGTTTAGCTCTGGCGCCTAGCCACAGAGTGAGCCAGAAGAAGTAGTTTGGACATTAGAAGATAGGCGCTCATTCTACAATGAAGCATTCCACCTTCCTAATCAACAAAGACTTGCAAGAATTGACAAAGGAAGCTAAGGCGCACCTTCTACTTGTTTCCACCTCCAGAATGCGCCTAACCTTGAAAGGGGGTTCAAAGATGTTTGTTAGACCTTTTCACTCAAGGCACTCACCTTAGGCGCACTTTCTAAGTCCTTGTCACCTCAAGGAAACACCTAGTTTGGAAGGCGCTTGCCCTGTTCTCCACTCCTTTCAATTGGCGCCTAGAACACAGAATGCATGAAAGGAGCGCCTAGACTCCAGAGGGCTGATTTGGGCGCCTAGCATTTAAAACACTTTCATAATGATGATGTTTTGGCGCCTACTCTTGGAAACAATCCAGAGCATCCATAAACTCTAATTGGCACCTAATGTTGACAAGGCGCAACTTCAGGAGGAGGTCACCTCAACTTGGCGCCCAAGTCAGAAAAACCTGTAAATCCTTCAAATATGCGCCTACCTTGTGAGGTGATGAGTTGAACATTCCAAATCTTCAAATGTTGCTCAAATAAGGAAGACATTGTAACATCAAGGCTTCAAGGCCTGTCCTTGTATTTCCATTGAATGAGTTGTACTTCATTCTATTGAAAGCATTTTCCATGTAATAAGACATTGCAAGTTGATTGAATCAAGTAACAAGACAAGTACCCAACTCTAATGTTGTTTCATTCAAATAGTTATCTTGATGTATATCTTTATGTTATTGAAGTAGTTGATGAATTGTTAGCAAGTAAAAGTGTTTAAGTAAGGAAAATTTTTCGTAGAACTAGTTGGGTATCTTACACTTACACCATGCCTATCCATCAAACATCACAATGCAATCAAAATCCTAACAACATGCCCATGATCCAAGATCAAGTGCAATCATGCAAAGATATTATCAATCACAAGCCTATTAAGAATGAACTAGAGTCTTCTAGTACCATACTTTTCCATCAAACACCATCATGTAATCCATGGCCTATCAAGCCTATCAAAGAAAATACAAACATCCTATGTAATACAATCAGACTTTAAATATTTGAAGTAGCCATCTACAAATATCCATTCAAAAGTGGATTTATAATGCAAGTATGGACGCCATCAATAAAAAAGATTTGTATTAACCAAATATCCATATACGCATACATCAATATCTGTCGATATAAGTATAACATATATACAAAATAGCCATATAGGCTTACAAGAATGCCATATAGGCATACAATGTCAACTATGTACAATACAAAATATATGTCCACAAATGCCATATAGGCATACAACAGAGGAACACAATAAAAAGTCATTCCCCTCTAGCTGGTGAAGAGAATAAATCACGAGCAGCCTTTGATCTTCTAGGGGATGGAGACATGCATGTGGGTGGTCTACTACGAACCCGAGGGCTACTTCTCCTATTTAGTTCTTCCTGCACCTTTACCTGTTACAAAAAAAAGTATAGATATTAATATATAGAAATTACATGTTATAAAAAAATGAAACATTTAACAAAATAATCACTTACCGCTAACATATAATCTGTCTGCTCGCTTGCCTCAGTAGAAGGAAAAGGCCCTGGTGATGTCATGTCCTATAGAAACCATCCAGATAGAAATTAAACTTCAAATCAATAATCTTTTGATTTTTCAAAAATAGACAACTATAACAATGAATGTAAATTGAAATTTACTAATCTGCCTCATACCCCTGTCAATGCCATAGAGCTATGAATTGCAGAGGCCACACCCTGCTCCATTGCCCTATGAACATGGGGAGGTGTATCCGCAGCCTGCATCATCTGGAAATAAAACAACATTATTCAATTACGAAAACTATAATAGTGATGCAAATCATGGCTCCTAACATACACACACGCTCATCTAAACATGGAAGTACACACAATAAAACACACAAATCACATACAAAAATTTAGTAAGTACAATTCATTCATTAAACTATTTATTTTATTACCTCCGTAAAGCTTTGAAGTCCACCACCGCTGGCAGGTGTTGCCATGAAATCTACAGTGTTAACCTATTCAACATCCAAAATCAGAAATTAGAATACCATTCATATAACGATGCTATTCACATGTAATATTTATAATTGTTTATTAGTTACATACCTCGACAGTAGATGATCTAGTGAAAAATGTAGGTGGAGAACCACTGAAAACTGCATCGACGCTATGACCCTGAAATTTCATTAAAATCATCAATTTAAATTAGTTAATCTTGTATTTCAAAAATAAAATTTAATAAATTAAATTCAATAAACTTGCTAATATTTACCTGAGTATCAAGGCCGAAAGTCTCACTCAGGAGGGTATCTGTCATCGCCATCTGCTCAGCTGCAGATGTAGCCTGTGCACCTGCGTCCTGACTGTCCATGGGGTCATAACCACAGGCTGACCCGCAAGCCTGGCAAGTATGCGGTGGGACCCTACTCCTCGCACTATCTCCCAACCCACTCTGTGTTGCAGGATCGGCATGCTCTATGATGCTCTGGGTCAAGGCACTAATCGACCTCAGTGTATCGACCTCAACACTCTCCTTCACAATGGAAGGAATAGAAACATGCTCGTGGGCTGGTCTGCTGATTACTCGTCTCACTACCCGCTGTGGGTCAAGACGTGCCCCTGGTCTATCCTGTGCTGAGCCCCCACCTCTACCCTGGAAGTCCCGCATATCAAAATAGTTTGGCACTTTATTGAGGACAAACTCGGAGTAGAGTTTCCTCAAAAAGTATTGCGGGACCTCATTGTTATTGCATGGAGGATGGTCAAAAACCATCCACCACCTCTGCCTGAAATTGTCCCTTATCGCTTGGTTGTTGCACCAATGGATAGGGAACCTCTTGCATGTAATGGGTGGAGGTTGATTTGTTTGTGGGTTTGTGAAAATTGAACACAAGTCTACTTTTGTAATTTGTAATTTTTTGACATCTTGATATGACAATTTATCTGCATAGTAATCTCTAAACTCTCTCTTTTTATCGGTCCAACTAGTTATTTGCTTGCTAATTGAATTTACATTTGATAACATAGACTCAAGAGATTCGGCAAGCGTGGACCTATGCAAGGTTGAAGTGGAAGGATCTTTCAACCTTGCAATTATATCTTCAATTTGTTTTTTGTTGTTTTCAATTTCCCCCATTATATTATCTTGTGTTCCAGGGGCATGTCGAGGAATGAATGGAGGAGGTTGTTGTTCTGCAGGTATTTCTTCCTCAAGATTTTGTGGATTTTGAGGATTTTGAGGAGGAGGAGGAGGTGCATTAACATTTCCTACAATTAATAAAATATGCATCAAAAATCAACACAAAACCTACCTATTTAGGAAGAAATTCAAACAAAAAAACAAAGATAACTCACCCCTTTGGCGTGCTCGACGTCGCGGCGGCATTTCGGCGATGAATCGACAAATCTTTTGTGTTGAACGGTGTTTTGTAGAACGCGAGCGCGTTTTTGAAGGGTTTTAAGCCGCGGGCGGAGGAAAAACTCACAATGAAATGAACTAAAATGAAATGACAGCATTTTTTTTATATATGAAGCGCTTTATAACGCGAGCGCGTTATAACGCGCTCGCGTTATGGCTCGGCAATGACGAGCCTTAGGCTTGTCATTGCCAAGCCATAACGCGAGCGCGTTATAACGCGCTCGCGTTATGCCTAAATTTTTTTTCAAAATTTTTTGGCCACTTTTTGGCCCCCCATCTTTTTGCACTTACCCAGGTGTAGACATATATGTATTTGATCATATACAACAAGTTGTTTGGATGTAGGCTGCAGGTACCAAACCTCGACTCCACCTGATATAGCAGGTTCGAGCGGGTTCTTTCACCAATGGATATTAATGATGGGAGATAGCACAAGACCTTATCCACTAGGTCAGTCCTTGTTTTCTGTTGTGATCTCGTGTCGTGTTGTGTCACTTGGTCTTTATCCTGTTATGATTGGTTATTTTGTGTCGAGATGTTTAGCCCTGTCGTTTGTTTTATAATGTTAAATTATTCTCTTGTGTGGGTGGAAGACTCTTTAATGAGTAATTGGTTATTTATAATGCTCCTACTTTGTTTGTTAGATACTTATTAAATTAGCTTTAAACTTTGGATGTCACCTTGGTTAATTTTTTTTATATAGTTGGGAATTATATTATCTTCCAAGATAAAATATTTTGTCCATTATTGGAGTTACGGCTATCTCGTACAAAATATTTTTGGTTATGCGAAATTAATGCCTAGGTTGTTAATTTCAAGTGGGAAGATTTGGGAATCTCTTGATATAGCAAATTCTTGAAAACTTATGGGGAGAGGGTTGTTAGGAATGGATGCATGTCTTCTGCATTTAAATCATAGGTTGAGATTCCTTAAAGGGGGGAAATTGAAAGAGGAATAGGGAGATTGGAAGAAGAATGGAGAATTGACAGGAGGAGAGAGAATTGGTTGCTGGTTGGAAAGAATTTCAAAGGGGGTTGTAACCCGAGTATGTTAGTTATCTCTATCTATGAAAATTGCAGTTAATTGCAGCTTGAAAGTTATATTGAATTTCTGTATGCACTATATGTGATCTAGTTGCCCTGTTTGTGATACATGCATGTATCTTGAAATTTAATTACCTTGTGTGAGCCCTATATGGCAAAATAGCGTTTCAAACCTTGTATGTTCTCTCTAATGATTCTTCTGGTTGAACCTTGTTTATATCCTCTGATTTCTTGTACCATACTCGGTAAAATTGCATTGTGATCTCCATCCTATAAACAGATGATTCAAGATTAAATTTAATCAAACTCTTGATCCTGTAGGTTTCATTTTGGCATTTTGTTTTACCCCACCCTTCTTTCTCTTGAATAAAGGTGACCTACCCAGTAAGAAGGGCTTTTGTAATTACATATTTTTCCTTGCAACCTATCAAACTTGTCAATCATGCTTTTGACTCGGGCTTATACTCCACATTCCTGCTTACCTAGGATTTTGTGCTTCAACTTGTGTACCCTGATGGAGATCTTGTAACCCCTGCACTGCCTTCACAAGTATAGATCCTGCATGCATGTCTATTGTTTTTCAATCAAACCATGTGTAGATTTCTCCATAGCCTTCTTCTTTTCTGCTTTAAAACTTTCCTTGAAGATTGTGGACATCTGTGTCTCTCATCTTTTATTATAGTAGTGTAAACTAGCTTGAAGTTCTTTTTTCTCTTCGAATGAATTTTATAGATTGTCCTCTTAATAATAGGTGTTATTGTAGACTTCGTTAAGAGAACGTCCTTTCAGTAATTTCCTTCTATCTCCTGTAGTTAACTCGCAAACTTCTATTCATTCTGTTGTCACCTTTCTTCTAGTTAGCTTTGTGTGGACCTTTGTCTTGTCAAAAACTGCGAGTTAAAGAAGGAAGTTTGTCTCATAGTCAGGTCGAGAATGTAGTGATTCTATAGTGTTAATTGGACAGTTGGCATTCTAGCCTGGTCAGGTGCCATCGAGTGGTGCTGATCAGCAGAGTTCTAGACTGTCGCTGTCTCCTTGCGCTGCTGCTGCTATGGTATGGTGAAGTCAAGCCTTTTTATAGCTCTTTTTACATTCCAACGAACTCCTATGCAATCGTTTCTTTTTCCTTGGTCATTTGGTAAATCACGCAATATCTTTGTATCCTCGTCCTTCTGCAGATGTCCGGTCGGATTCTTCATCCTTAGCGCTTTGTTTGGAAGTCAAGTAAGCTCTATAAGGAGTGTTAGATGGGCATTCGATGGGAATACCCTTTTGGCTCTGGTCGTTCGAATCCGCGGCGTATATGCTATTTTGGGTGTTGTCCATCATAACTGTCGGCCCTTGCTTTTGTCGCCGTAGCCTTTTAGGTGAGTAGAGGTGGTCGGTGTTAGTAGCGTTGTAAATTGAGTCGGTTGGTCAAGTTGGGAGTTTGATAGAACTTGTAGTGGCTTGTATTTAGAAGTTAAGAGTAACTCACGGCTTAGATCTTGCCTTATGAAGTTCTTAGGATTGGAATTTTTGGGTCGTGTATTATGGCAGGATAAGCCTTTGTATTGTTGGGTATTAAGTCTATAATGGGGAACCATAGTAGTCGACATAGATGTTTTGCTAGGAAGATGTGTTGTTTAGAAGCAACTTTTCGAATTGATTGGTGAACTTTGTTGTTATCATTCTTATCTAGAAATTTATGCACTTTGTATGTAAGTCCTTTTAGAGGATTTCCTTGTAACATAGTTAAGCTATTTAGGGATTCTTAAACAATTTTATGAAACTCTCTCTCTCCTTGACTTTTGGTTGGATAACCTTGTCTTAGTGGATAATTAGATTCTTATGGGAATAGATTTAAATTTTGTTCTATGTGCGAAGGTTTTAGTTGTGGTCGAAAATTGTTTAGGGTAGTGTTATTACCCTAGTTGGTAGCTTGCTTGTTGTAATAGTAAGAGTTGTGTATTAGATGTAAGGTTGTTACAGGATTGAGATATCAATGTGTTTTAGGACAATAATATGATATGAGCCTAGGATTATGTGTTGTTTAAATGTTTGGATTAGTTTGTAAATTAGTTATGTTGTTAGTGAGATAAATACTTTGGTCATTTATTGGTAAGCATTAAATATTGGTTGGTAAGGAAACTAATTAGGTCCCTAATGGTGGAAAAGTAATATGCTATTAGTAGAATTGATAATAATAAGTAAATGTATTATGTTTTCTCTTGAGGAGCTTGAAGTGGGTTAGATATGTATGTGTTTAGGTAACTATTTATATGAGCTAGTCGTTCTGTTAATTGTGATGTGGGATTCTTGTGGGAAATGCCATGTTTCATATTTTAGTTGTTTGGGAAAATTTGGAGTAAATTGTATTAATGGTTCCTTGTGTCCACTTTGGGTGGAGTTTATGTCCTTGACTTTTTGATGAAATTGTGATGTGGGAAATCTCAAGCGATGTCTTATGTTATTGATGTTAAGATGTAGAAACCTTATTTCTGTCAGATAATGGTTGTTTCTTCTTCTATGGATTTGGTGTTTCCTCCAGAGGTGTGTTGACATGGGTTTTTTGTTCATATCAAGTCTTGTCAAGGCAATGGGATTTATTTGTTTGGGCAAGCGAATGGCATGGGTAATGATTATGTAACATCTTGTCTTTGCCGTAGTGGTGTGTTGTTGTTTGGAGTCTGCTAAGGGAGTGGCTTTTGTGGTGGGGCCAGTGCCTAGGGAGAGGCTGCCAGGGTAACCCCATGGAAGTTTTGAGCTAGTGGAAAACTTTTAACCTTAGGAGGGATGGGTAGTTCACATTAAACAAGTTACGTAAGAAGCCTCACCCATGCCTTGAGTGCTCTCGCAGGCTAAGGATGGGATGAGAAGGCCTGGTTGGCAAGGCCGACCTCCTCTTTCCCATGAGAGGACTCGTCGGTTCCGCATGTGTCACCCTATGGGGCCGGTGCCTAGAGAGGGGCTACAAGGGTAACCATAGATGGGGGCCGGCTTCTGGTGAGAGATAGCCTTGGTAACCCATGCCAGGACCATGTGATGACACTTCCCTTATGCAGCTCAGCAATTTCCTCCGTTTATGGATTATTACCTCTAGAGAAAAAACTTGGGCTTATGTTTGACTTTGTTTGATTGTGGGTATGTTTGGTGGTGTACTGTTGTTCTGTGTAGTCTTGCCATCTTGTATGCCTGTGAGGAGTCTGTTTCTTCTGTTGTCTCTTTGGTTGACCTCAACCTTGTGGATCCTCGTTGTTATCTCCTAGCTCGGTGGGGTGGACCCAAGGGTTCCACATGGTTGGGAGGCAGAGCTATCCATTGGTTTTCTTGGAGATTCAGATTGAGCCTTGTGCGGAGATGTTCTAGTTCTAGGCTGCTTTCATTCTTCAGCGGTGTTGTATACTTTCATATGTACTCTTTTGTAAATCAACGAGATCGATCTGGCAATCTTGTATTATTGCAATCTTGTATTCTTACAACCTTGTATTCTTGTAATCGTGTAATTTGGAATTGAGACCATGTAATCAAATTATTTTGTTGTTGTAAAAGTTATTGGATTAGTTAACTCAGCAGATTAATGTTTATCACTCTTATGGTTTTACTTATTTACCTAATGCAGTTATGTTTCCCTAGAGTGGTTAGAAGTGTACTTTTCCTTTTGATATGTGTTATAATATCTTTGGAACCTATTTTTGTACTCTATTGCTTTTTAAAAAAATTAATTATTTTTGTAATTCCGCTCTGGTTAGTCTAGCACTCTAGGGTTGCATGACGGGGCATTACATTTGGTATCAGAGCCAGGTTAAAACACTGGGTACCTTGGTTATATTTGGGCCCATTATGTAACCTTGTGCTTGAACTCTGTAGAATAATTTTATCCCTATTGAGATTCTTTTTAATGTAATAATGCCTTTAGTGCTGTGGGTAGATGCCTAGAGGTTGGGGCTAAGGTCGGGGCAGAGGTAGGGGTTGTGGGAGAGGTGGTGGCGTTACACCTCCTCCCAGTTCTCCTCAGTCGAGCACCCATGAAGGCGGGGGTCAGAACATGGGGGGTCAGGATCAGCTTGATGGAGCTCAGTTGAGACAGATTCTTGAGTAGGCCCTTGCCCGTTTAGCCCCTAGACAGGACGGCAGGCAGACTCGAGGAGAGCAGGAGGTAGACCAGCGGGGTCTTAGAGAGAGAGAGGTCTCCTAGACGTAGAGAGTTGACAGATGAGCAGGAGGCCACACTAGCCAGCCATATGAGGGATCTACTGAGAGCACGCCCTCCCATCTTTGATGGAGCTAGTACGGGGCTTGAGGTAGAAACTTGGTTATTGGACTTAGGTAGGTGTTTCATCATGCATCCGTATGGCAGCAACACCAAAGCCAGATGTGCTATTCTGCATCTTCGAGGGTTTGCTTCGAGTTGGTGGCGGCTAGAGGAGCAGAAGCTACATTTGGACATTAGCACTGTGTCCTAGGAGTTGTTTTTAAAGAGATTCAGAGCCTATTTTCTTTCTGACCATTGGAGGCAGCGTCGAGCAGATGAGTTCCACGAGCTGAGGCAGTTGGCCATGACAGTTGAGCAGTATGAGCGCAGATTTTATGAGCTCAAATAGTATGCAGGCATCGGGGATGACGAGTCTATGTTGGTGCAGCATTTTATCAGGGGCTTGAATGCCCGGATTAGTGGACGGGTTTGTGTATTCGAACCTAAGACTATGGAGGTTACCATGGAGAAAGCCTGGTTAGTGGAGGAGAATCTGGCTATGGCACTTGGTGGGCATACGGGAGTGCACATTGGCAGTGCACCATCTTCAGGATATGGTTCTCGAGGTGGTCACACTCAGGCATTAGGTTCTCATGCACCCTCAAAGGGTGGTTGGTAGCAGCAGTATTCGCAGTCTAAGCTGAAGAATTCACAGCATCAGCAGCAAGGTAATAGATTTCAAAATAAGAAAGACCGGTCTTGGCAGCACAATAAGCACAACCGTTTTGATCAGCCAGCGTAGAGTATGCAGTCTGCAGTGAGCAGAGGCAGCTTCCAGTAGTCTAGTGCCTTCCGGGGTGATGGAGGTTTTGGTAGAGGCACCGGGTGTTTCTCTTGTGGCCAGCAGGGCCATTATGCTAGGCAGTGCCTGTAGAAGGGTGCATTAGGATTTGGACATCAACCGGTGGCATCTAAGCTGATGGTTGGTGATGCAGGTAGGTCACACCAAGTCTTTGCAGCGGTAGATGACCAACAGGCAGAGCATTAGGGCACCGTGGTGGAGACTTCTGGTCGCATGCGAGGTATTGATTTTTCTGTTTTATTTGATTCTGGTGCATCTGATTCGTTTATATCTCCTCCTCTTGTGGAGCGTTGTGGCTTAGTGGCAACAAAGCAAGATGATAGGTGGTAGGTTGAGTTAGCTTTCGGGGCTAAGATAGCAGTTGAGTCTCTCGTGTCAGGGTGTGATTTGATGATTGGCTCTCTATCTACTTCTGTGGACCTTCGCATTCTGCCCCTGGGTGCATATGACATAGTTTTGGGGATGGATTGGTTGGAGGCCCATTAGGTAGTGATAGATTGTCGGCATAAGTCTGTTAGGTGTGTGGATGATTTTGGTGCTGAGGTGGAGGTTGTAGGAGTTCAGAGACCTATTTCCCTACGTATGATCTTTGCTATGCAACTCAAGAGATGCATGCATTAGGGATGTCAGCTTTTTGCAGTAACTGTTAGTGATTTGGAGATGGAGGAGAGTCGAGAGGCATCTCTTGACGATCACCCACTTTTGAGAGAGTATGCAGATGTTTTTCCTTCTGATATTCCAGGGATGCCACCTAAGCGTGACATCGATTTCAGGATTGATCTAGTTCCCAGTGCGGAGCCTATCTCACGAGCTCCATACAAGATGACTACTCAGGAGCTCAAGGAGCTTCGACTGCAGTTGGAGGAGCTATTAGCCAAAGGGTTCATTCAACCTAGTGTTTCTCCTTGGGGAGCACTGGTGATCTTTGTGAAGAAGAAGGATGGGTCTCTGTGGCTATGTATTGATTATCGACAGCTCAATAAGGTAATAGTGAGAAATAGGTATCCCTTGCCTCGAATCGATGATTTGTTTGATCAGATTAAAGGTGCAAAGGTATTCTCTAAAATTGACCTTAAGTCAGGATATCACTAGTTGCAGATATTTGAGGCAGATATTCACAAAATAGCATTTCGTACCTGTTATGGACATTATGAGTTCATTGTGGTACCATTCGGGTTGACGAATGCACCTTCAGTTTTCATGAGCTTGATGAATGGTGTTTTCCATACTTATCTTGACCAATTTGTCCTTGAGTTTCTTGATGATATACTGATCTATTCAAGGACTATGGAGGAGCATGAGGAATAGTTGCCGCAGGTGTTGCAATGTCTGAGAGAAAATCAGCTTTACGCTAATTTGCCAAAATGTGATTTCTTTCAGACAGAGGTTAAGTATTTGGGTCATGTCATCTATGGGGAGGGTATTGCGGTGGATCCCTCGAAGATCCAAGCTATTATGGACTAGCCTACACCCACTAATGTTTCTGAGGTCTGTAGTTTTATGGGACTGGCAGGCTACTATCATCATTTTGTTATGGGGTTTTCGAGGATTGCTTATCCTATTACTTCTCTTCAGAGAAAAGGGAAGAAGTTTGTTTGGTCAGAGCAGTGTCAGGTAGCTTTTCAGACTCTTAAGGAGCAGCTGACCAGTGCACCAATTTTAGCAGTTCCTGATCCTGATAGAGACTTTGTTGTTTGTATCGATGCTTCCTTGGAGGGTTTGGGAGCAGTTCTGATGCAGGATGGTCGCGTGATTGCCTATGAGTCTCGCAAACTCAAGGATCACGAGTTGAACAATCCCACTCATGACCTGGAGTTAGTAGCAGTTGTGCATGCCTTGGTGAGATGGAGGCATTTTCTGTTAGGGCATTGTTTTTAGCTGCACAGTGATCACCGTAGTTTGTAGTATATTTTCATGTAACCAAACTTGAATGCGAGGCAAAGGCATTGGATGGAGTTCCTGTGTGAGTATGACTTCAAGGTTAGATATATTCAGGGCAAGGAGAATGTGGTAGCAGATGCTCTTAGTTGTCGGAGACATGAGATCTCAGCAGTCTCTCTTACAGTTGATTTGAGAGGTCAGATTCTCGTTGCTCTTCTTGCAGACAGTTGGTGTCAGGAGGTGAGATCTGAGATTGAGTCTGGTAGACCTTTAGAGGGTAGATTCTCTGGTTACTCATTTGAGTCAGATGGTCTTTTACGACATTTGGGTCGTATGTATGTTCCTTGTTCTGAGGGTCTTCGTACCCTAGTTTTGTCTGAGGCGCATCGGGCACCCTACTCTGCTCATCTGGGTGTCAAGAAGATGTATGCAGATCTGAGTCAGCTGTACTTTTGGAGTGGCATGAAGTGGGATATTGTTGATTTTGTGTCGAGATGTCTTGAGTGTCAGAGGGTGAAGGTGGAGCACCAGCACCCTGCAGGTCTTTTGTAGCCTCATTTGATTCCAGAGTGGAAGTGGGATATCATTTCGATAGACTTCATTGTCGGTTTGCCGATGTTCGCTCGACGAAACGATGTTATTATGGTCACTATGGATAGGTTGACGAAGGTAGCTCACTTCTCTCCTGTTCGTGCTTCGTACAATGATTCTACGGTGGCCAGAGTGTTCATGGAGGACATTGTCAGACTTCATGGGATTCCTCGTAGGATCATCTCTGACAAGGATCTAGTGTTCACTTTTGCCCTTTGGACTTCCTTGCAGCATGCCTTGGGGACACAGCTAAACTTTAGTTCAGCGTATCATCCTAAGACTGATGGTCAGACCGAGAGGGTTAATCAGGTTCTCGAGGATATGTTGAGGATGTATGTGATGGATCGGTAGAGCCATTGGGAGGAATACCTTCACCTAGTGGAGTTTGCCTATAATAATGGATATCACAGTTCTATCGGCATGTCTCCATTTCAGGCCTTGTATGGTCATCCTTGTAGGACCCCTTTGAGTTGGGATCATCTAGAGGATAGAGTTCTTTTGGGTCCTGATATGCTTAGAGATATAGAGCAACAGGTTGAGAGGATTAGAGGGCATTTGGTGGCAGCTCAAGATAGACAGAAAAAGTATGCAGATGCTCATAGGATCGATCGTCAGTTTTCTTTTGGGGATTGGGTATTCTTACATGTGTGACCGTGAAAGAGTCCAATCCGTTATGGAAAGGGCTCTAAGCTAGCGCCACGCTTTGTAGGACCTTTTGAGGTGTTGGAGAGGATCGGTCTTGTTGCTTATCGCCTTGCTTTGCCGCCTAGCCTTTCATGCATCCATGATGTGTTTCATGTTTCAATTCTTAGACCTTACTATCTAGATATTGCTCATGTTCTTGATTGGACTACTCTACAGGTAGAGGACGGGCAGCTGGCTTTGGAGCCCATAGGCATTCTTCAGCATAGGAGACTCGCTCTCAGGGGCAGAGACATGGAGCAGGTCAGGGTCCAGTGGGATCCTAATGATGAGACCTCTGCTACTTGGGAGGATGCTTCCAGGATGAGGGAGTTGTATCCCTACTTATTTGCAGGCTTCCCAGAGTAAGCCTGATTCTAGGGGGGGAGGATGTAATGTCCCTCGCATTTTGGTTTATGATAGATGTTATTTTCATTTTGCTCTCTATCAGTTTTGGAACAATTGATAGTCTTATTTTGCATATTCTTAGTTTCAAGACATTTGGACTAGTATGTTATGGTTTATGTTCCCTTCGATCTTGATGGACTATGTTCGATGGATATTCTAGACATGTGGTTTGAGTTATGATGACATTATGATTATTTTAGTTATGATGTATTGGACATATTTTGGATTATTAGTTACATGTCTTTTGATATCTAATTTTTAAATGATGTGATTATAATAGTGTTTAAGAGCAGGGACGGGGCAGCAATACTCGCTTCGAGTACCCTGCTGCGCCGTGATTCTCTGACTCTCTAGGTGTAGACATATATGTATTTGATCATATACAACAAGTTGTTTGGATGCAGGCTGCAGGTACCGAACCTTGACTCCACCTGATATAGCAGGTTCGAGCAGGTTCTTTCACCAATGGATATTAATGATGGGAGATAGCACGAGACCTTATCCACTAGGTCAGTCCTTGTTTTCTGTTGTGATCTCGTGTCGTGTTGTGTCACTTGGTTTTTATCCTGTTATGATTGGTTATTTTGTGTTGGGATGTTTAGCCCTGTCGTTTGTTTTATAATGTTAAATTATTCTCTTGTGTGGGTGGAAGACTCTTTAATGAGTAAGTGGTTATTTATGATGCTCCTACTTTATTTGTTAGATACCTATTAAATTAGCTTTAAACTTTGGATGTCACCTTGGTTAATTTTTTTTATATAGTTGGGAATTATATTATCTTCCAAGATAAAATATTTTGTCCATTATTGGAGTTACGGCTATCTCGTACAGGATATTTTTGGTTATGCAAAATTAATGCCTAGGTTGTTAATTTCAAGTGGGAAGATTTGGGAATCTCTTGATATAGCAAATTCTTGAAAACTCACGAGGAGTGGGTTGCTGGGAATGGATGCATGTCTTCTGCATTTAAATCATAGGTTGAGATTCCTTAAAGGGGGGAAATTGAAAGAGGAATAGGGAGATTGGAAGAAGAACGGAGAATTGACAGGAGGAGAGAGAATTGGTTGCTGGTTGGAAGGAATTTCAAAGGGGGTTGTAACCCGGGTATGTTAGTTATCTCTATCTGTGAAAATTGCAGTTAATTGTAGCTTGAAAGTTATATTGAATTTCTGTATGCACTATATGTGATCTAGTTGCTCTGTTCGTGATACTTGCATGTATCTTGAAATTTAATTACCTTGTGTGAGCCCTGTATGGAAAAATACCGTTTCAAACCTTGTATGTTCTCTCTAATGATTCTTCTGGTTGAACCTTGTTTATATCCTCTAATTTCTTGTACCATACTTGGTAAAATTGCATTGTGATCTCCATCCTATAAACAGATGATTCAGGGTTAAATTTAATCAAACTCTTGATCCTGTAGGTTTCATTTTGGCATTTTGTTTTACCCCACCTTTCTTTCTCTTGAATAAAGGTGACCTACCTAGTAAGAAGGGCTTTTGTAATTACATATTTTTCCTTGCAACCTATCAGAACTGTCAACCGTGCTTTTGACTCCCTTATACTCCACATTCTTGCTTACCTAGGATTCTGTGCTTCCACCTATGTACCCTGATGGAGATCTTGTAACCCTTGCACTGCCTTCACAAGTATAGATCCTGCATGCATGTCTATTGTTTTTCAATCAAACCGTGTGTAGATTTCTCCATAGCCTTCTTCTTTTCTACTTTAAAACTTTCCTTGAAGATTGTGGACATCTGTGTCTCTCATCTTTTATTATAGTTGTGTAAACTAGCTTGAAGTTCTTTTTTCTCTTCGAATGAATTTTATAGATCGTCCTCTTAGTAATAGGTGTTATTGTAGACTTTGTTAAGAGAACGTCCTTTCAGTAATTTCCTTCTATCTCCTGTAGTTAACTCGTAGACTTCTATTCGTTCTGTTGTCACCTTTCTTCCAGTTAGCTTTGTGTGGACCTTTGTCTTGTTAGAAACCGCGAGTTAAAGAAGGAAGTTTGTCTCATAGTTGGGTCGGGAATGTAGTGATTCTATAGTGTTAATTAGACAGTTGGCATTCTAGCCTGCTCGGGTGCCATTGAGCGGTGCTGATCGGCAGAGTTCTGGACTGTCGCTGTCTCCTTGCACTGCTACCACTATGGTATGGTGAATTCAAGCCTTTTTATAGCTCTTTTTACGTTCCAACGAACTCCTATTCAATCATTTCTTTTTCCCTGGTCATGGTAAATCAAGCAATATCTTTGTATCCTCACCCTTCCGCAGATGTCTGGCCAGATTCTTCGTCCTTAGCGCTTTGTTTGGAAGTCGAGTAAGCTCCGTAAGGAGTGTTAGATGGGCATTCAACGGGAATACCCTTTTGTCTCTGGTCGTTAGAATCCGCGGCGTATATGCTATTTTGGGTGTTGTCCGTCATAATTGTCGGCCTTTGCTTTTGTCACCGTAGCATTTTAGGTGAGTAGAGGTGATCGGTGTTAGTAGCTTTGTAAATTGAGTCGGTTGGTCAAGTTGGGAGTCCGATAGAACTTGTAGTGGCTTGTATTTAGAAGTTAAGAGTAACTCATGGCTTAGATCTTGCCTTATGAAGTTCTTAGGATTGGAATTTTTCGGTCATGTAATATGGCAGGATAAGCCTTTGTATTGTTGGGTATTAAGTCCATAATGGGGAACCATAGTAGTCGACATAGATGTTTTGTTAGGAAGATGTGTTGTTTAGAAGCAACTTTTCGAATTGATTGGTGAACTTTGTTGTTATCATTCTTATCTAGAAATTTATGCACTTTGTATGTAAGTCCTTTTAGAGGATTTCCTTGTAACGTAGTTAAGCTATTTAGGGATTCTTAAACAATTTTATGAAACTCTCTCTCTCCTTGACTTTTGGTTGGATAACCTTGTCTTAGTGGATAATTAGATTCTTATGGGAATAGATTTAAATTTTGTTCTATGTGCGAAGGTTTTAGTTGTGGTCAAAAATTGTTTAGGGTAGTGTTATTATCGTAGTTGGTAGCTTGCTTGTTGTAATAGTAAGAGTTGTGTATTAGATGTAAGGTTGTTACGGGATTGAGATATCAATGTGTTTTAGGACAATAATATGATATGAGCCTAGGATTATGTGTTGTTTAAATGTTTGGATTAGTTTGTAAATTAGTTATGTTTTTAGTGAGATAAATACTTTGGTCATTTATTGGTAAGCGTTAAATATTGGTTGGTAAGGAAACTAATTAGGTCCCTAATGGTGGAAAAGTAATATGATATTAGTAGAATTGATAATAATAAGTAAATGTATTATGTTTTTGCTTGAGGAGCTTGAAGTGGGTTAGATATGTATGTGTTTAGGTAACTATTTATATGAGCTAGTTGTTCTGTTAATTGTGATGTGGGATTCTTGTGGGAAATGCCATGTTTCATATTTTAGTTGTTTGGGAAAATTTGGAGTAAATTGTATTAATGGTTCCTTGTGTCCACTTTGGGTGGAGTTTATGTCCTTGACTTTTTGATGAAATTGTGATGTGGGAAATCTCAAGGGATGTCTTGTGTTATTGATGTCAAGATGCAGAAACCTTATTTCTGTCAGATAATGGTTGTTTCTTCTTCTATGGATTTGGTGTTTCCTCCAGAGGTGTGTTGACATGGGTTTTTTGTTCATATCAAGTCTTGTCAAGGCAATGGGATTTATTTGTTTGGGCAAGCGAATGGCATGGGTAATGATTACGTAACGTCTTGTCTTTGCCGTAGTGGTGTGTTGTTGTTTGGAGTCTGCTAAGGGAGTGGCTTCTGTGGTGGGTCCGGTTCCTAGGGAGAGGCTGCTAGGGTAACCCCATGGAAGTTTTGAGTTGGTGGAAAACTTTTAACCTTAGGAGGGATGGGTAGTTCACATTAAACAAGTTAAGTAAGAAGCCTCACCCATGCCTTGAGTGCTCTCGCAGGCTAAGGATGGGATGAGAAGGCCTGGTTGGCAAGGCCGACCTCCTCGTTCCCATGAGAGGACTCGTCGGTTCCGCATGTGTCACCCCATGGGGCCGGTGCCTAGAGAGGGGCTGCCAGGGTAACCATAGATGGGGGCCAGCTTCTGGCGAGAGATAGCCTGGGTAACCCATGCCAGGACCATGCGATGACACTTCCCTTATGCAGCTCAATGATTTCCTCCGTTTATGGATTGTTACCTCTAGAGAAAAAACTTGGGCTTATGTTTGACTTTGTTTGATTGTGGGTATGTTTGGTGGTGTACTATTGTTCTGTGTAGTCTTGCTATCTTGTATGCCTGTGAGGAGTCTGTTTCTTCTATTGTCTCTTTGGTTGACCTCGACCTTGTGGATCCTCGTTATCTCCTAGCTCGGTGGGGTGGACCCAAGGGTTCCACATGGTTGGGAGGTAGAGCTATCCATTGGTTTTCTTGGAGATTCAGATTGAGCCTTGTGCAGAGATGTTCCAGTTCTAGGTTGCTTTCATTCTTCAGCAGTGTTGTATACTTTTATATGTACTCTTTTGTAAATCAACGAGATCGATCTGGCAATCTTGTATTATTGCAATCTTGTATTATTGCAATCTTGTATTCTTGCAACCTTGTATTCTTGTAATCATGTAATTTGGAACTGAGACCATGTAATCAAATTATTTTGTTGTTGTAAAAGTTATTGGATTAGTTAACTCAGCAGATTAATGTTTATCACTCTTATGGTTTTACTTATTTACCTAATGCAGTTATGTTGCCCTAGAGTGGTTAGAAGTGTACTTTTCCTTTTGATGTATGTTATAATATCTTTGGAACCTATTTTTGTACTCTATTGCTTTTAAAAAAATTAATTATTTCTGTAATTCCGCTCTGGTTAGTCTAACACTCTAAGGTTGCATGACGGGGCATTACACGGCGCGACATGGACAATTTCTTTATTTTTTTACTTACAAGTGTTTTGTGGAATCTCTTGATAGGTCATATTCTATTCAGATTTTGAAAGGAGTCAATCATATGAACAATTCTAAAGTGAAATCAAGTGCATGAGCTATTTTCAAGAGGAATAAAGAAAGAAGGTTTTTGTTTTTACATCTACCTTTTACTTCAAAATCTATGGAACAAAGGATCTACATCTAATTCTACTTCAAAATTTTAAATAAGTACATCAATTATGAAATTGGATTAAGTATCAATTATTATTTTATCAAGAGGGTTTGGTTATCATGGGATCAAATCAATGTCAAAGAAAAAAATAGAGGGTAATGACACCTCAAGAAATTGAAGCAAATAGAGAGAAGGAAGCAAAAAGGCAAAGAGATAGAAGAGCAAGGATTCAAGAAATGAAGAATATTGAAGCATCTAGTTCCATGAGTATTGAAGAGAAAGACATTCAAGAGACTATAGATGATGGGATGAATATAGATGATGCAATGTGGAAATGGTGAATTTGGAAGAAAATGTGTCTATAGAAACAAATGCATGTATGTCTTCAAACCCAACTTTTGAAGATATGGAAAATGTGACTATACAAACAAATCTAGGTATGTCTTCAGAGCCAGCTTTCAATGATATGGAAAACACAACTATAGAAACAAATCCAAGTGTATCTTTGGAGCCAACTTTCAATGATATATAAAACACGACTATAGAAACAAATCCAAGTGTGTCTTCAAAGCCAACTTTCAATGATATGGAAAACATGACTATAGAAACAAATCCAGGTATGTCTTCAAACCCACCTATTGATGATATGAATGAGAATGATATCCTTTTAGGAGTGAAAATGAAAATATTTTATTTGAGATTGAAAGAAATGTCTTAGATAATCTTCTTGGTAAGATTTCTTGGAGGCAAATGAGAACTCATGCAAATAGATTATATAAAAAAAAATTATAGAAAAAGTCTTGGATTTCAATGTCAACTTATGATGCAATTGATGAAGATGTGGAAATTGCGAAAAGTAATGAAAAAGCTAGGCATCTTTGTAAAACCTAAAAAAAAGATGAATCAATCAAACAAGTTTTATCTAGTGTTGCTAATGCAATTGATTCTATTGGTAAAAAGAGTCAATCTAAAGATAGCAATGTAGCATGAAGAGCTATAACAACTGCTTTAGTCAATAAATCATCTTCTAATAAAAGAATGATAAGTAAGACAAGTGAAAGTCTAAAGATAAATCCTAAAACTTTGAGAAGAGCAGCAAAGAGAAGAGAATCTATTGAAAAAGATCCAATTAACCAATGTTGGAGTTTTAGTGGTAGACTCCCAAGGTATGACATGAAATTAAATAGTGAAATCAAATCTTTAATTGAAAAATATTGGCATGATAATCCAAGGGTATCATCTAATGTTAGAGATGTTTTAAAATTACAAGTGGGGTCTAAAATTCGTGATCCTCATCCAAAACATCTATTAGACATGACTCAAACTAAATTATATAAAAAATTCTTAGATGATTTAGTCTTAGAACCATTTAATATTACCATAAGCGAAAGATCTTTCGAGAAATGTAAACCTTGGTATGTGAAAATTAATAAACAATGAATCTCTTGTTGTAAAACTCATGTGCAATTTCATTATTATTATGATATTTTTTGATATATACGTTCTACTTTGCATACCAACGAAATTATGCAGGAATGTGGTATTAGTATGCCACCTCAAACAATTAAGGAGTTTGTAGCAGGTTTGTTTTGTGAAACATCTACTGGATACTTATTTTATTCAAAAGCATGTATTTCTAGACAATGCAATAGATGTCGCAACTTTTCATTGTTAGAAGAATGTATGCATGAAAATATTTCACATGAATTTGGACAACAATTGGTGGATGTGAAAAGATTCAAGAATGTTGAATATTCTTTGAAGGATGGAAAAATTGGAAAGCGTTGTGAGTTAGTCACTGAAAAAATTTGTGTGCATGCATTCATCAAAGATTTTAAGGATAATATTGTATCCAAATATGTCGAACACTCCTAATATGCTTGGTGGCTTGATGGACAATTTTGTTCATGTAAAAGCACATTTCCAATTGGAACTATCCTATCAATGGTTGACTTTGCAGAAAACTATACTCTTGCTCCATAAGAGGAAATTCAATCTTAGTATTATAATTCAGTGCAAGTGGCCATATTTGTTCATATTGTATACATACATGCAGATGATAGTACAGAAGATAATAGAAAATTTTTGAGGGAGTATCATTTCTATTTGAGTGATAACCGGTTACACTCTTCAGAGTTTGTGCAATATTGTTTCACAAAATTTTATGAAAGTTTAAAAGAAAGAGGAATCCAGATGGCACAACATTTCATATGGTCAGATAATTGTACAGGGCAATTCAAAAATGCAAAAATATTTTATTGGCTATGTAGGGCTCACAAAGAAATTAATATCCAACATATGTGGAGTTTTTTTGAAGCTGGACATCATAAAGGAGAACATGATGGAGCTGGAGCATGTGTGAAAAGAGCTCTTGCTAGAGAGCAACTAAAATTTGAGGATGCAACCAAATTTAGAGATGCATTTGCAATTGTGGATTGGTGTAATGAAAAATTATCTATGGGATCAAGTGAGAACTCTACAATTCAACAATTCTTTTGGTTAGTTGAAGAAGAGAATATTCCTACTCGACTTGATTGTGAGACAATAACTGGATCAACAGAATGGCATTCATTTAAGAGTTCAAATGCAAGTACATGGACTATATGGACTAGGGAGCTTGCATGTTTTTGTCAATTTTGTATTGCAGGTGATTGGGGAGCATGTGAAAATACAGAATGGGTTGAAGAATGGAAACAAAGATCCTTGACACCTATAGAAACACAAGATCAACTTGAAACAACAATTGAATATGATAATCAAATGTTTGCATCAGATGACTATGATTGTGTTTCAGACCTTATACAAGAAGGTACTTTGATTTTCAATATTTTTTATTGTCATTTTTTTGTACATCTATATATAATTAATTATATATGTATGCATGCACAAATTTATGTGATTTAGATACATGTCACACTTTATTGAATTACATAATTTTTTTGTAGGACATGTGTATGCTGTTGTTGCACCTAAGGGCAATGAAGACGAAACTGAGTATTGGTTGGCTCGATGTGTTGAGATAAAACAAAAGTTGTTACATCCTAGAGTAGATGATGATAACATGGAGTATCCAACAGGTTCTATGGTTGTTGTTGGCACTTGGCTACGAAAATATCTAATAAGAAAGAATGGTTTGCCTGCATTTGAAGATTATGAAACACATAAGAAGATCATACACTACTCACATTTGGTTGTGGCAACAAATATAAAACTAGTTAGATATCAAGGCAAACCTCCTAATAAACAGTTATAGACACTTTCGATGGAAGAACATGAGTCAATTATAGATGCATTACAAAAAAATGAGGATGCAGATGGTATAATGGAATAAATTTCCAGGTATGTAAATCATACTCTTACATCCCCTAAATCCATCCTCTTAAATGTATCCTATAATGTTATCTAGTTACATGTAATGCATCAATGTTTTGTCTTTTTGGTATATAAATTCTTTCATTCTCATTTCAGCTTCTATATTATTCCCCTTGTCTTAAATTTTTGTATTGACTCATGTAAATAAATAGTTAATTTACTTGTACATTTGAACATTACTTTTTGTAGGTGTACCCAGAACAAGTAGTCAAATTTGCATGATTGTCAATAGAATTTTTCACCATACAAGTATGTGAGGTCAATTTTGTAGTCTTCAACTAAAAGTGAACACAAATTAGGTAATTACATATATATATATACTCATATATTTTTCATCCATCCTCTTAAGTCACCGACTTGTACATCCCCTTAATTCATCCTCTTAGCTCCCCTTAAGCCATCCTCTTACATCCCCTTAAGCCATCAAGTTTTATCTTATACTTTGTAAATTGACTTGTGTACATCTCTCCAAGTAAGCTATTCTCTTTTGTATCCCCTTAAGACATCCTCTTCTAGCTCCCCTTTTAATTAATCCTCTTATACATCCCCTAAAGCCATCCTCTTATGTATCTCCTTAAGACATCCTCTTAGCTCCCCTTAAGCCATCGTCTTACATCCTCTTTTGTGTTATTTAGTTACATATTGCATTAATATTTTGTGTTTTTGTTACATATTTTTTCATTCTCATTTACATTCATTATTTCTTGCAGGTGTATCCTACAAGTAGATTTTTCCACAATTGCCACTACAAGATTTCATCATAATGTAAATGGTAGATCAATTTTGTAGTCATGTCAAACTAATAACATGGACCTATAAGCTAATTGTATAGATATACTCATATGTTTAATAATGGACCTATTTTTTGTTTTGAGACTCTTTTTATGGTCTATGTATTTAATTTTTACGGATTGAATATTATTTTATGATTTCCACAAATGATATTAGTGTAGAGGTTCAATAAGTATGTAGTTTGTATTTTTCCTATCATTTTTGTACCCACTTTAGCTATACATTTTGAGATGTGTTGATTTAGCATTTATTTTATATTATTTAAATGCACAAAAGTTGAAAAGTAGTGTCATGATAGTTAAAGGGAAATAGTCCTAGGACACTTCGCATATTTGAAACATGGTTTAATATCACCTCTATGAATGCCATGGTCCTCCTCTATATCCTTCAATCATTGTCTTGAATAGTCTAATGCTATCACTAATAAATATGGGATTGTGCTATCATATTACCTAGGTGTAGTCATAAGTATCATGGTATGGATTGAGTCATTGGTGTTGTAGAGTTATTTATGACTGCTAAGTTAATAATTAGGGTTATCATGCATAGGTAAGGTAGTAAATAGTCATTATTTCAAACTAAATGACTACCATAAAGGTTACTCATTGTCATAGCAAAAAGAAGATTATTGTCATGCATGAAGATTATTGCCATATCTAACCTTGACTATCATAAATCATTGAGATGTTCTCATAAGAGCAATTCAAATCTAAAAATCAGTCATAATGAGTTTATATCATCTAAAGTCCATTGCAAAAATCCATATGACAATAATAAAACAAATAGGATAGTCATGAAACAAATAGGACACTCATGAAACAATAAAGTAATCATGTTAGTCAAGAGGTTTTCAAAGTGATTGATGATCTTATATCATTCTAAATGGTCATATGCTAGTTAGATAGACATGTATTTATGGCAACAAGTGGCCTTCATGAAATTCATAAGAGGCTACCAAACCAATTATAGAATGGTCCTAATGAAACAAGAGAGGACTGTAAAATGCATAAGTGGTCATCCAAACACCTATATGATTGTCATAACAATCCCTAATAGCCACTTGCCTTCATGACCAATCAAAGATGTTATTAAGAACTTGAAGATAATCCCTAATACCCACTCAATAGCACTACTAAGAGAGTGGCCAATCAAACCAAGACAAGAATCTACATAGCAAAAGGAATCTCAAAAATGAAACAATTCCCTAACACTAGAAACATTATGAGTAATCATTATAAGCTCGATTAATGCACCAACGTTGTCAACCAATAAGGTATAAAAGAGAAGATCTCAAGAGAATGTATAAATACAAGAAGAGATCACTTGGAGAAGGCTACTAAAGCTAAACACATGAAATTGAAAGTTCTAGAAAGAGAAAAAAATGGATTGTCAAAAATAGGAAAAATGAAGGGGCCTTGATAAGATATATACTATCTATTCAAAAATTGGAAAAAATTATCTACACATTAGATATTCAGATGTACATATGAGAATCCATCAAAGCATAATTGAAAGTGGATTTTTGTAAGATGTATTAGTTGCAAGTGCTACTTCTAATCACCACAAACTTCACAAGAAATTATGCACAAAATCTCTCTTGAATAATTTCAAATTGTGATAATTTTTTTTGTAGCTTATATTGTGTGGATAAGATTTGAATTTCCTTCTAGTTTCTTCTAAAGAGTTAGTTTCTCTACAAGAATTGAATGCTTCATTTGAATCATGTTTTGAATGTTTTTTAAGGAAGATTTTGTTTGGACACTATCAAAGTGAGTCTAACATCCTTATCATTTTATCATATTTTGCAATTCACTTTACCATATGTAGCAAATTGGACTAGGTATGTTACCTTATGAAGAAGATTAGTCCAAATTTTGTATTGAATTGCTCACATAGTGGGTTGAGCCTTACACTGTTGTATTTTGTAGGTTGTTTCAACTTTTGAAGAAAATTGTAATACAGGTGCACTTATCTTTTGAAGAAAATCACTCTAGCTATTACATTGGATTGCACACATCTCGTTTTATTACCAAATTAATTATTGTATTATATAGTATGTATGCTTGTGTACACTAGACTATTAGAGTGAATGACCTTACTTTTT
Organism: Cunninghamia lanceolata; assembly: GCA_027924645.1. Lineage (NCBI taxonomy): Eukaryota > Viridiplantae > Streptophyta > Pinopsida > Cupressales > Cupressaceae > Cunninghamia > Cunninghamia lanceolata. The sequence goes on from BSBN01000320.1 coordinate 12,511,467, forward strand.
GATTATGCATGCATCTACATGAACCCCGTCTTTAGTTCCAACATTGTTGCTACTATAACTACGAAGTCTACTTTAACACATACATGAAGGGAAATGCAAGGTTTATCCTAGGTAAATTACCTTGTTATAAAGTGCCCTAAATTTATCTATTAGATAATTGTAACACCAAACTTATCTATTAGATAATTGTAACACCAAACCTATCTATTCCACTATGTAAATTAACTTAATTTAGGTTTGTGAGGTGATGTAATAGAATTTTGAATTTTGAATATAAATATAAATGAAAACATTTAATTAATTTTGGCAATTAATAGATTGTTCACTATTTCAAGAAGAACTATTGAACCATAATGCATAATCACTTCTTAAATTAAAAAATGTAGTAGAGAGAAATCTTCTAACATGTCTCAATTAAATAATTTATAATCTAGAAGTGAATAATGAAGCATATTTAACATATTATCTTTAACATATTATCTAACATACTAAAATGTTCAAGCATATATTCAATAATATATACATGTAGATCTATCTAGATAAGTCCATGAAATACTATAAAATATAGGTAGGACCCATGAAATGTGTACTAAAACATCTACTCATCGTCAGTATATAAATAAATACAAATCATAGTTCATGAAGTACTGAAATATATCTAGAAGTACATGTAATAGCAAGTTCAACATATATAGTCAAAGTCCTGACACGACATATATAAAAAATAATGCACAATATACAGTTCAGTCTATGAAATAAAAATCTATGTCAGGTATGATCATCACTCAAGTTCAAATCTAAAAGAGGCCTCTTTCTTCCTCATGAAATAGATGGATCTACCTCATGCTGTACATAAGAGAAAGAAACTTGCAATTAGATTTAAAATTTTTTAAAATGACACATACAGGTGCTTCTGAATTGTAAATTTCATTTGATTGAAGATTTAATTTAATTTATAAAACACTCATATTAAATATTTAAATCTAGACTTTAATGTATGATTAAATTACCATATGATGTTGGTCATCTCCTCCCACATTCTGTTGCCCAAGTGATCATAAAGCATCAGGTGCTAATTCCTGGATATTCAAATTTAAAACACTCAAGAATTAGGTTACCATCCAAATTTAATTTAATTTATAAAAAATATGAAATTAAATATTTAAATGCAGGCTTTAAAGTGTGCATTTAAATTGTCGTGCAATCATACTCATCTACTCGCACATTTTGTTGTGCAGGTGGTATAGTTGTTTCATGTTCTTGACCAAAAGTTTGACCTGCTAATTGCTAGAATTTCAAATAAAGCAAGTTTGAAATAAGTTAGAATTTATTTAGCATATAAAGATCTAGAAATTGCACATAGAAAATTTAGTAAAGTTTAGGACCTCAAAATGTGTGGATGGCTCATGAAATTGTCCCTGACTAGCAACTTGACCAATAGTCGCACTCCTATCATCCTGCACTTACATATATATGGGTGCATATATAAATTTATATAAACTCAAAAAAGAAACTTAGTACAGTTTTTTAAAACACACACCAAGGAATACTCAGGCATAACAGCTGACGATGGAGGATCGGTGGAAGAAACACCTGAGGCACGTGGTCGGTTAGACATGGGAACTGCCACATGACCTGAGCCTTGCTGTAATAGTAGTGTTTCACATACATGTACATATAGTTATTTATTTATTTATACACTTTTTAATTTAAAATATAATGTTGATATGTTTCAAGAAGAAAATTTAAACTAGAATTAGATACATATGGTTTTAGGGTTAAGATATATTGGTTTACCCCGTAAGGTGTGCCAATCTCTACAGCTGTCGATGCAAAACTTAATGTATCAAATCGTGATGTGGCCCTAGAGCGAATTGAGATCTGTATAAGAAATAGTTCACAATTATATATTAATTCATTCAATTAGTTATATAAATTTTGATACGTTCAAATTATGCACTTGAAATATTTAATAAAATGTGGTCAATGTTCCTGTGTAGGATTATCATCCAAATATAGTAGATCCAAGTATGACTCCACTTCTACTGTAGTTGCATTTGATGTGGATGTAGGAGCAGGACCATAACACGGTTGATTGCAATTTGTACACAAATGTGCCCCTGACATGCCTGAGTCTCTATGATGAGATGCATCAACTCCTCCATGATGTTCTCCACCACTAAATTCATCTACCATGTGGACAGCTTGTTCAGTGAGATTGCCTGAGAGTCTACTCAATGCTCCTAATGTCGACAACACTACCTTGTGTTGAATAGGTGTAGGAATCGTGGGAAAAATAAGAGCAACCATAGGAGTAGGAGGAACGGGTCGATTGGGGTCAACTCGTGCCCTTGGTCTGTGTTGTGGCATGCCACGACCAACACCCTAAAATTCTCTCATATCAAAATAATTAGGTTTTTGACCTAATTGAAACTCCACCCATAATTTTCTCAAAAAATATAGCTGTACCTCATAATTAGCATGTGGTGGGTGATCAAACACCATCCACCACTGATCCCAAAAATGTCTCAAAATTGCCTCATGCATACACCACTTAATTGATATTCTTTTTTTGTTATAGCTATAGGTTGATTAGTTTTTGGGTGACAAAAAAATGGGACTAATGTTTGTTTTGTTATGTGGGGATCATGGATGTCTTTATATGAAAGACCATCTGCATAGAATTGCCTCCTCTCCTCCCATCAAAGGTGAAATCTATTTAGGTATGCATCGATAGACCTAACAGAATCAATAATTGTTTGCATTGAAGATGCAAACTGAACCACATGAGGAGGCATCAAGTGAGGTTGATTATTAATTAAATTAATGTTCTCCTCAATTGCATTAATATTTTCATTAATGCTTTGCCACAATTGGGCCTCATCAAGTGGAGGGGGTGGGGGGTTTTCATAAAGAATGTCATCTATTAAAAATTCATCTAGACTCTGGGCATCCATTAGATGTCTCCTGCAAATTTCCAAATATGTATCCATATAAAAAACTTACAAATGTATAATTTCACAAATATATACATATTGAAAACTTACAAACAAATATCTATAAATTTAAACTTAATCTAATAGATTTGTAAATGAAAGTTTAAAATATCCATGAATTTAGAGAGCAAGTAATACTTGAAAATTAAACATGCACAAGTTTATCATATAATATGATCAAATGATGCTGCCTTAACCCTAAATATATCTTGTATACCCTTATTTAAACCATTTGAGTCCATTTGTAGTGGTAACCATCTCCTACAAGTGCAACTAAACCCTTGTATTTATAGTTTACTATTTCCTAATCCGGTGCAGGAATTTCTATTTCCATTGTCTTGTTTGTTTAACTATCATTGATTATTTCCTTTGATCATTTATCACATTATTTATCAAATTAAATATAACCCTTTGATCATTTATCACATTATTTCCTTCTACTTTTGTATGAAAATATATAAAATAGGCCTCCCTCTCCCCATTTGAACATAGGAAAATTGTGAAGTTTCCACTTGATTGCTATTTTGGAGCCATCTTTCTTGAATAAGTGTAGGAATGTTAGTGTTTACGGGTAAGTGCAAGAAGATGGGGGGCCAAAAAGGGGTCTTAAGTGGCCACTTTTTTTCTGAAATCAAGAAATACTAGACTTGGATGAGAAATTGAGCATAGTTACACTCAAAATTTGGAGATGCAACCAAAACAATGTTCATAGTGCTCTGAATCTACTTTCTAAACTACTATTTTTTTTTAAAAATGGCATAGATTAAGGGGTTCAAAAGAGGTAGCCACAGAAATTGGTGTTGTTTCTATCAAAAAAACATAACATAGCATGTTTTGTGGCTCCCTCAAAAGGTCAACTTTTTTTGGTATTTTTAAAATCGCTTCGGTGAGAAATTAGCTAATAGCATGTAGTTTATGCCCAATTTTTTTGATAATTTTTTGATGAATATTTGATTTTTTACTAATTTTCAAAGTGGACACATCGTAAAAAATAGAATTTTGGCCGTGCTACCCCTATAAATTTTGAAAACTAATTGAAAATCATTTTTTTCTTTTTTTAATATTTGTAGAATGGAGTCTAGTTTCTAAATATGTATTTTTTTTTAAATTTCAATGAATAATTAATTTACAATGAAAAAAAGACCAAACAATGGTTTTTGCCCAAAAATGGACACACAAACAAAAGAAATTAAAGATGAAAGGCTTAACATTGTTAAAATGTGAAAAAAATCACATCATCAAATAGCTAAGAGAAAGCCTAACATTACCCAGGTGTTCGATTTGTTCGACCTTGAAACACGTACAAATCTGAGGGTTAGCACAAATGAAATTATGTGAAATCTTGAAGAATATGGAAAAACATGTATGTGACTGTTTAGAAGGCACTCCAAGCCTTTGGGTTGGAAATCCAAAGCAAATCCCAAGCCCAAGGCTTGGGATTCCCAAAGAAAAACATAATGCGAGTGCATTATAACGCGCTCACGTTATGTTTTGCTTTGCTTTTTTCCTTTTCTGCAAAACTCTGTGTTGTTTGTCATGTTTGACATAACGCGAGCGCATTATAATGTGCTTGTGTTATGTTCCCCTTAATTTTTTTTATGTTCAAGTCTATTAATCATGTATGTATGTATGTATGTATGCCTATATGTATGTATGTATAGTGTCGAGGGTAGAGATGGGAGTGAGCCAGATAGGGGAGGAGAGGGGTGGATAAAGATTGAGTGATTAAGGTTTAAAGTTGAGGTTCGAGTGTTTAGGGATAGGATTTAGAGTTTAGGGATAAGGGATTAGAGTTTAGGACCTTGAGGGATTAGGGTTTAGGGTTGAGGCTTTAGGGATAGCATTTAGGGTTAAGGGTCGAGGGATTAGGTTTAAGGTAGAGTGTTGAGGGTAGAGGGATTAGGGATAGGGTTTAGGGTTGAAAGTTTAGGGTTGAGGGATTAGGGTTTAAGGTATAGTTTAGTAGTTCTTGTGGATAGAGCCAGTAAACAATGGGAGATTATTTGCCCAATTCATAACAATATACCTTCCCTATGTGCGGGGTGGACAGCAAGAAACATAGATGTACCCCAATGCAAATCTTTTCTCATAATGATCATCCTTCCAATTTCAACTATTAATTACTCACTGTGGATGTACCATACGCAAAGCTTTTCTCATAGGGTTTAAGGTATAGTGTCGAGGGTTGAGGGTTTATTGATAGTGTTTAGGGTTGAGGGTTGAGGGATTAGGTTTCAGGGTTGATGGATTAGGGTTTAAGGTATAGTGTTGAGGGTTGAGGGTTTAGGGATAGGGTTTAGGGTTGACGGATTAGGGTTTAGGGTTAACATATTAGCATTTAATGTCAACGTTAGGGTTAGAGTGTCGAGGGTAGAGGGAGGGATTAGGATTTGACGTTGAGGGTTGAGGGTTTAGGGTTTAGGGTTTAGGGATAGGATTGAGGGTCAAGGGATCAGAGTTAAGGGTTGAGGGATTAGGGTTTGATGTTGAGGGTTGAGGGTTGAGGTTCAAGGGTCAAGGGTTTAGGGATAGGGTTGAGGGTCGAGGGATTAGGGTTAAAGTAGAGTGTGGAGGGTATAAGGATTAGGGATAGAGTTGGAGGGTTTAGGGATAAGGGATTAGGGTATAAGGTATAGTATCGAGTCTATTGAGGGTTTAGGAATAGGGATAGCATTTAGAGTTTAGGGATGAGGGATTAGAGTTGAGGGATGACAGATTAGGGTTGAGGGATTAGGGATTAGGGTTTAAAGATAAGGTTTAGGGTTGAGGGTTGAGGGATTAGGGTTTAAGGTATAGTGTTGAGGGTTTAGGGATAGGGTTTAGGGTTGAGGGATTAGAGTGAAGGGTTGAGGGATTAGGATTTGACGTTGAGGGTTGAGGCTTTAGGGTTTAGTGTTTAGGGATAGGGTTGAGGGTCGAGGGATCAGAGTTAAGGGTTGAGAGATTAGGGTTTGATGTTGAGGGTTGAGGGTTGAGGTTCGAGGGTCAAGGGTTTAGGGATAGGGTTGAGGGTCAAGGGATTAGGGTTAAAGTAGAGTGTGGAGGGTATAAGGATTAGGGATAGGGTTAGAGGGTTTAGGGATAAGGGATTAGGGTTTAAGGTATAGTATTAAGTCTGTTGAGGGTTTAGGAATAGGGATAGCATTTAGGGTTTAGGGTTGAGGGATTAGAGTGAAGGGTTGAGGGATTAGGATTTGACGTTGAGTGTTGAGGCTTTAGGGTTTAGGGTTTAGGGATAGGGTTGAGGGTCGAGGGATCAGAGTTAAAGGTTGAGGGATTAGGGTTTGACGTTGAGGGTTGAGGTTCAAGGGTCAAGGGTTTAGGGATAGGGTTGAGGGTCAAGGGATTAGGGTTAAAGTAGAGTGTGGAGGGTATAAGGATTAGGGACAGGGTTGGAGGGTTTAGGGATAAGGGATTAGGGTTTAAGGTATAGTATCGAGTTTGTTGAGGGTTTAGGAATAGGGATAACATTTAGGGTTTAGGGATGAGGGATTAGAGTTGAGGGATGACAGAATAGGGTTGAGGGTTGAGGGATTAGGATTTAAGGTATAGTGTTGAGGGTTTAGGGATAAGGTTTAGGGTTGAGGGATTAGAGTGAAGGATCGAGGGATTAGATTTAACGTTGAGGGTTGAGGGTTGATGCTTTAGGGTTTAGGGTTTATGGATAGGGTTGAGGGTTGAGGGATCTTAGTTAAGGGTTGAGGGATTAGGGTTTGACGTTGAGGGTTGAGGATTGAGGTTCGAGGGTCAAGGGTTTAGGAATAGGGTTGAGGGTTGAGGGATTAGGGTTAAAGTGGAGTGTGGAGGGTATAAGGATTAGGGATTGGGTTGGAGGGTTTAGGGATAAGGGATTAGGCTTTAAGGTATAGTATCGAGTCTGTTAAGGGTTTGGGAATAGGGATAGCATTTAGGATTTAGGGACGAGGGATTATAATTAAGGGATGACGGATTAGGGTTGAGGGTTGAGGGATTAGGGTTTAGGGATAAGGTTTAGGGTTGAGGGTTGAGGGATTAGGATTTAATATATAGTGTTGAGGGTTTAGGGATAGGGTTTAGGGTTGAGGGATAAGAGTGAAGGGTCGAGGGATTAGGATTTGACATTAAGGGTTGAGGGTTGAGGCTTTAGGGTTTAGGGTTTAGGGATTGGGTTGAGGGTCGAGAGATCATAGTTAAGGCTTGAGGGATTAGGGTTTGACATTGAGGGTTGAGGGTTGAGGTTCGAGGGTCAAGGGTGTAGGGATAGGGTTAAGGGTCAAGGGATTAGGGTTAAAGTAGAGTGTGGAGGGTATAAGGATTAGGGATAGGGTTGGAGGGTTTAGGGATAAGGGATTAGGGTTTAAGGTATAGTATCATGTCTGTTGAGGGTTTAGGAATAGGGATAGCATTTAGGGTTTAGGGACGAGGGATTAGAGTTGAGGGATGATGGATTAGGGTTGAGGGTTGAGGGATTAGGATTTAAGGTATAGTTTTGAGGGTTTAGGGATAGGGTTTAGGGTTGATGGATTAGAGTGAAGGGTCAAGGGATTAGGATTTGACATTAAGGATTAAGGGTTGAGGCTTTAGGGTTTAGGCTTTAGGGATAGGGTTGAGGGTCGAGGGATCATAGTTAAGGGTTGAGGGATTAGGGTTTGATGTTGAGGGTTGAGGGTTGAGGTTTGAGGGTTAAGGGTTTAGGGATAGGGTTGAGGGTCGAGGGATTAGGGTTAAAGTAGAGTGTGGAGGGTATAAGGATTAGGGATAGGGTTGGAGGGTTTAGGGATAAGGGATTAGGGTTCAAGGTATAGTATTGAGTCTATTGAGGGTTTAGGAATAGGGATAGCATTTAGGGTTTAGGGATGAGGGATTAGAGTTGAGGGATGATAGATTAGGGTTGAGGGTTGAGGGATTAGGGTTTAGGGATAAGGTTTAGGGTTGAGGGTTGAGGGATTAGGGTTTAAGGTATAGTGTTGAGGGTTTCTGTTGTCAAATGTAGATTTATGGGTTCGATTATATTGATTGCCTCTAGTTTTGGGGTGTGGATGTTTTAGAATCAATTAGGAAGTCTTCAAGAGACTTTGTGGGAATTTTCTATCAAGAACTTGATTATGAGGGCTTGCCCCTTCATTGTTATGCCTATCATATGGTGGAGCATCTAGGAAGCTCTTGCAGGAAACAGGAAAAGTTCTCCCTCAAAAACCTTGTGGTCATTCAAGTCTGAAGGGGAAGGTTTGGAAAGAGAAATGCACAAGATGTGATCAATCTATAGCAGGACAAAACGCGAGTGCGTTATAACGAGAGTGCATTATAACGCGCTCGCATTTTGTCTTGCTATAGAAACGGTAAAAACTATTGACCCCCGTGATCCAGGCCCACATGCTCTATTTTCATACTGATTCTGCGCATGCTCTAACAAAAAAGAAGTGCTTTCATGCTGTTGGGAAGTTCATATGCACATTTGACACATTGTACCACCTTTGCATGATCTTTCCACCACCTTTTCTACTTTGCCAACTTGAGAAGGAGGAAATAACATAGTTTTCACACCAAGTTTGATATAAATCTATTCAAGTTTCAATTTTTGTAGTGTTGCAATGTTAATTGTGATTCAATTTTAGGAATTTAACATTATAGATTGGTTAATAGTATTGTTGTTAGTAATTATATTTGAGTGTTATTCAATTTAACATTGAAAAGGAAGCAAGTGGTGAAAAACTCAAATTGTTGAGGAGTTTGATGCAAGAAGAAAAAAACACTACATAATTAGCTACTCTCTCCATTCAAATTTTTATTTTTTAGGTATGTCAAGTCTTTACATGCATTTTATTTACATTTTCCTTAATTTGGATTGAATTACTTTATCATGCTTTATCATACATGTTTAAAATAGACACATTCCCAATCAAGAAAGCAACCTACAATCTCACATGTATATTTTCTACACTTGGGCTCTTTAATAATTATGTGTAATAAATAGACCTTAACATACCATGATGTCAAACTATACAAGAATAAATCCTTACAACATAATAAAAATACAATCCCATTATTATCTTGTATTCATTTCTTAGGAAGTAATATTGGTCTCTTTATCATGCTACAGACAAATTCTCTATCATGCCGAGGAAACGATCAAGAATTAACCAACACAGGAAGAGCTAGAAGCTAAGAATGCAAAGAAAGCAGTGGCTATGAGGGAACTTCGTGAGAAGAGGAAATTAGACATGATAAATGAAGACATACCAAGTAAAGAGGAACCACAACCATCACAAAGAGATATGGTATTGGCGGCACAAAGAGAACGAATGCAAAAAATTTGTGCTACGAGAGATTTGAATACCATAGTTGGAGACACGTCCTCTACCACAAGTCAATATGTAGGGACACCATCTACCACATCTCAAGTTGAGAGTACATCATCACTCACATGTGATGAAGGAGGTACGCCATCATTCCCACCTCAACCTCAAGGTATGTCATCTATTTCAACTTCAATTGAAGGTATGCCATCTAGCCCATCTCATTTAAATATTGATGAAATTCCTAATGTTGAGATGAATTTACCTAACTTAACACCACCTAGAATTTTGCATAGAAAGCCAAAGTATTTGATTGAAATTGATGAGAATATTTTGCAGCCAATGGAAGGTAAGATTCCAAAATGCACTTGTAGAAGATATGCTCATAAGATTTGGAGATTGCTCTTTGAAAAGTTAAATGAGACTGCAAGATGTCAACTATTCATTGAAATGATGCGAAGTATAAAGTATAGGTCCATCATGAAGATTCTTGGGTTGAGAACATCAAAGGCTTCAAGTTATAAATCTATTGTCAAGAATCTAATGAGTGCATATGAGAGTGTAGGTAACACCTCATGCACAAAAGATAGTAATGCAACACGGCGTGTGATTACATCGACTATAGTAAGTAGTCAAATGAGGAAAGCTTGTCTCATTAGAAAGATGAGTCAAGAATTGAGAATTAATAGGAAAACTTTATCAAGAGCCATTGGAAGACGCCAAATAATTAAGGACACTAATGCCAATGAATTATGGGCGTTCTCGGGGAGACTACCACGAAAAGATAAACCAATTGTTGAAGCATTGAGATCACTAATTGAAGACTTTTGGAAGAATTACACAAGGGTATCTTTGAATCAAAGGGATGTGGTAAGAAGGAGAATCGGTAGTCAGAACCGTGAGCCACATCCAAGGCATTTTTTAGATGAGACTCAAACACAATTTTATGGTAAATTTCTAGAGAAGTATCCTCAAATTAAAAATTGTCAAAGATATTTTGAAATGCTAAAACATTTCTATGTCAAGATAAATCACACACGCACTACTTGTTGTTGTAGATTACATATTGAATTTTCTAACCATTTTGATGCTTATAGGTCTATATGTTTAGATATGCATACTAACAATGTTTTGCAGGGTTGTGCCATATGTGCCCCACCAACATCTTCAAGAGACTTCATATCAAGAATTTTATGTGAAAGAGAGGAAGGTCAAATATTTTACAAGAAATTATGCTTGGATGACACATGTCATCGTTGCGGTGGCTTGCAACATTTGCCAATATGTGAACACATGGAAAGAACACATGCGGTTGGAAACGAACTAGTAGAGTTTGGCAAGTATAAAACAGTGGCATACAATACAAAAGATGGTAAAGAAGCAAAGAGGTATGAATTGGTTATTGAAAAGATTCCAGTGTATTAGTTTATGCTTATATTTCATGACAGCATAGTGTATGAGTATGCAAGACATGCCCATAGAGCTTGATGGTTGGACTTGCAATTCAAGTTATGCAAGGACACATTTCCAGTTGGTAGCATTGTTTCAGTCATCGACTTTGTAGAAAACTACAGTCTACAACCACAACATGAGGTGCAATCACAATATTACAACTCCACACAGGTTTCTATATTTGTGCACATCACATTCATTCATGCTAATGATAGTACAGAGGATGATAGAAAGATCATAAGGGAGTATAATTTCTATATTAGTGATGATCGCACACATTCTACAGAGTTCGTGCAAGGTTGCTTTCAGTTGTTCTACAATGATTTGGCTAGAAGGGGCATATCATTCAGTCAACATATCATATGGTCAGATAACTGTGCGTCACAATTCAAGAACTCGTAGAATTTCTATTGGCTGAGTAGGAGGCATAATTTTACAGGTATTAAGCATACGTGGAACTTTTGTGAGGTCGGGCATGGAAAGGGGGAGCATGATGGTGTAGGAGCATGTATCAAAAAAGCCATAGCACGAGAAGAGTTAAAGTATAAAGACAATGCAAAGTTGACATATACAAAATCAATTGTCGAGTGGTGTAATGCTTCCATGGGTCAAGGTAATGAAGGTAAGTCTTCAGTTCGTAGATTTTTTTTTTGCTGATAGATGATACTAACATTGCACCATATGAGGACTATTGTACACTGACAAGATCAAATGAGATGCACTCTTTCAGGAGATCAATTGCAGGTTCATGGAGTATCCATACGCGAAAGATGTCATGCTTTTTTTCTTCCTATACAATTCAAGTCTGGGATGAGTGCGAGTTAAAGGAGTGGGTTGACAAATGACAGTTAAGTTATCTTAGCCCACTTGACACGTATCAACCCTTGACGGCACTGGAACTAACACAGATGGAATCATCAGTTAACTTTGACCACATATCATATTTAGTTCAACTAGGTAATATAGGGCACGTATATGCATCTAATTTCATCTAGTTCAACCAGGTAATGTCATCTTACTTTGTAGTGTTTTTGTAATGTTGACTAATTTCATCTAATTTGCTACACATATCAATGTAGGGCACGTATATGCAATTATTGTAGATGAAGATAATGAAGAGGGAACAGATTATTACTTATGTCATTGTGTTGAGGCCAAAAAGAAATTGGAGGCCCCTATTACAGATGGAAAAAACATCGAATACCCTATAGACTCAGTGGTTATTACTAGAACATGGCTTAGAAGGTACCCACATAAGAGTGTTAATGTTTGGCTGTTTCAGGACTTTGACACACATTAGAAGATTCTTCATTACTTGAACCTTGTTGTGGCATCCAATGTTCATTTGATAAAGTATCAGGGTAGACCTTTGAATAAAATCTTGTGGAAGGTGCGTGAGTCTGACCATGAAGCAATACTTGACACAATAAAGAGTAGAGCAGACCCGGATGGTTCATTGGATTAATTTGTAAGTATTCACATTGATTTTGTAAAGTCATGTTACATTGAGTTGTAAGTATGCACATTAATTTGTAAGGTTTGTCTTTTTTTTAATTTCCTGTTGCATTTTTACGCATATACACATTTTTACATCATCATGTTATGCATTTTTGGTGTCCTGCTCCTGATGCGACCAAACTGACTATTCTAATGCATCTGGATGGGTACATTTACTCTAGGCATGGTCCTATTTTTCACCCAAACATGTCGAAACAGTCCGAGCTACATTGTACCGACGATATCCCTGAAGAGTCCAAAGTGCAAAAAGGTAGCAATCTTTGACAAGATGTTACTCAAAAACTGTGTCACTTATAAACATTCTGTTTGAGGCAACACGATCATATAGAGTGCCTCTACAATAACCTCTCTCGGTTTTTTATATCTCTAAGGCATTTGCCCGTGGTGAAAGGTTTTCTACTGCCCCAAAAATTGTCAGAAGGAGGCAGTGTAAAGTTGCAAAGGGGTGTAACTTTCGTCCTACTCTTGATGTGACAAAACTGACTGTTCTAATGCATCCAAATGAGTACATTTATGCTAGGCATGGTCCTATTTTTAACCCAAACATTTCACAATAGTCCTAGCTACATTGTACTGACGATATCCTTGAAGAGTCCAAAGTGCAAAAAGGCAGCAATCTTTGAGGAGATGTTACTCAAAAACTGTGTCACTTAGAAACATTCTGTCTAAGGAAACGTGATCATGTAGAGTGCCTCTACAATAACGTCTCTCAGTTTTTTATATCTCTAAGGCATTTGCCCGTGGTGAAAGGTTTTCTGATGCTCCAAAAATCATCAGAAGGAAGCAGTGTAAAGTTGCAAAGGGGTGTAACTTTCATCCTGCTCCTAATGTGACCAAACTGACTATTCCAATGCATCCAGATGGGTACATTTATTCTAGGCATGGTCCTATTTTTCACCCAAACATGTCGAAACAATCCAAGCTACATTGTACCGACGATATCCCTGAAGAGTCCAAAGTGCAAAAAGGCAGCAATCTTTGACGAGATGTTACTTGAAAACCATGTCACTTAGAAACATTCTATCTGAGGCAACATGATCATGTAGAGTGCCTCTACAATAACCTCTCTCAGTTTTTATATCTCTGAGGCATTTTCTTGTGGTGAAAGGTTTTCTGCTGCCCAAAAAATTGTCAGAAGGAGGCAGTGTAAAGTTGCAAAGGGGTGTAATTTTTGTCCTGCTCCTGATGCGACCAAACTGACTATTCCAACGTATCCGTATGGGTACATTTATGCTAGGCATGGTCCTATTTTTCACCCAAACATGTCGAAACAGTCTGAGCTACATTGTATCGACGATATCCCTGAAGAGTCCAAAGTACAAAAAGGCAGCAATCTTTGACGAGATGTTACTCAAAAACTATGTCACTTAGAAACATTCTGTCTAAGGCAACGCAATCATGTAGAGTGCCTCTACAATAACCTCTCTCAGTTTTTTATATCTCTGAGACATTTTCTCGTGGTGAAAGGTTTTCTGCTGCTCCAAAAATCGTTAGTAGGAGGCAGTGTAAAGTTGCAAAGCATTGCTAAGAAATCCTCAATACTCAAACACTCCAATGAACTGAAGCAACTTCTTCTTAGGCACAAATGTAAGGGTACACAAGGGGAAAATGGTGCCTAGATGACTTAGTGCATTTCTATGACTTCATTCACATGTTTAAATGTTTGAGAAACTCTCCTTTACTAAGCACTTGTCCTCATGTCAACATTAAGCTTTATAGGCACTCAATTAGGTGATGTCATTAGATACAACTTACCCTTAGGCGCCAATGTAGCTTCTTCAATCCATCACATTTCTAGGTGCTCAAATTTGAGGTCTTGGACTTGTATCTTATTCCTAGGCACAATTGGATGATCTTCCTAGATCTAGGCGCTCATGATGGTGGGAAATTACATGAAGGGGCACCTAAGTCCAATTTGACTTTGTATTTGATATTTTATGACTCCAATTGACTAGGAATGGCTCAATTTCTAAAGTGATGACTCAATAATGTAAGTTTAAGGTCTTTTCCTCCTAGGTGCCAATTAATGAGTTCACTAGATATAATTTCTCTTGGACTTGAAGATTGTGAAAGAACTTGAAGCTTGGATGGATGTCTTCAAATATTCATTGAAGAAGTGTTCCAACTTGAAAGGTCCTTTGAAGTGTAGATATTGATGATAACACTTTCCCTTATATGTGAAGTAGATGACTTCTCAAGGAGGCTTGAATGTATCAGAGGGACTTGAAATTGAATGAATGTCTTTGGAATGCTTGATGATGATGAGAAGTTCTTTTGGAGCGGCTACATGCTGATCTTGAAGTGATGATTGATGAAGAATCTAGTTGATACTTGAAGATGAATGTTATGGAACTTGAAGTGATAGATGGAAGTCTTCAAACATGATGCAACTAGTGATGTCATTGATGAAGAATACTCTAGGCGACTCCAAGCTATTGCTCCTACCTTTTCCTTCAATCTTCCTACAATACAAACCAAGAAACACATCAATCCTCATGATAAACATTTTATAACACAAAGGAATCCGCTTTAAACATGGAATAATCTTACTACAAATCTAGGCGCATATATAGGTAAAAAGAAGAGCAAAGGGAGCCTAACACAAGTTGGTCCATATTTATCACTTTAAATGATTTCAAACAATTGTAATGGCTTAAAGAGGTCAATTGCCCTTAAGAGATTCATTCAAAAGGTGTCTTTCAATGCAATTTCTCCCTTAGGTGCCAGAATGGGTTTGTACTAATGGAGAGTGCGCCTAGATTTAAATGTCTTTATACTTGCAATTTTGTAATTCTAAATGATGAGACATGTCTTAGAATGAATTATATCTTTCAAGCACTCACTCCAAAAGGTCATCTCATGCAATTTCACCCAAGGCGCTCATTGAGGTGTCCTTAGAGGCTAAAGTGTGCCTAACTCAATTGCCTTTATCTTTATCATTTTTGTGCTTTCAATAATTGAAAATGACCTAGAGTGATCCTTTCTCTCAAGGCACTCACCTATTGATATGAAATCAAGTTATTTCCCTTAGGCGCAATTTTAGGCTTGTATGGGTGAAAAGTGCGCCTTACATCCTTAGGTGGTTCTTTCTAATTCTCAATGATTTCAATCAAATGCCAAGTGTCTAAGGAAGCTTTTGTCTTGAGATGATTAAATTTTGAGGTTCAAATCCATTCCTCAATCAAGGCACAATTTGAGGGTTGTATAGATGAAAGTTGACTTCAACTTGGGCGCTCATTTGAGTTGGGAGGAGCTAGAATTTGCGCCTAGATTGGAGATAGATATTTTGGCTTATTTGATGATGGTCTCAAGTCTCTCTACCAAGGTGCATTTTGATGATGTTCTTATTTAAACTCTTATGAAGACTATCTCATCCCTAAGCGCTCATCCTCATGATTTTCATGCACTTAGACTTCAAGGCACCAAAACTAGTAGGAAAATTCACAATGAGTGCCTTTGCTTTGGAAGAATTTCTTATTGATCATTAGGCACACTTTGGAGTTGATATGTACTTCCTTTACTTCCATGTACTCAATTCATCATAATTATTGTCAAAGATTTCTCCAAGTTGATTGATAACATGCTTCTTGATGTTAAGATCCTTCATTCACTCCTTCTTAGATCTAGGCACTCATGATGGTGGGAAATTACATGAAGGGCACCTAAGGTTCAAGATAGATTCTTTCCACTCATCTTAACTTTCAATCGTTGTAGTTAATCTCAAAAGACATCATCCAAAATGAGAAACCTCCAAGACTTGTCATTGTAAGTTGATTTCCTCCAAGGCGCCAATACAAGGTTCTTTTGAAGGGAAAGGGCGCCTAGGCTTATGGGGCTCAATTTGATGTATTTATTGAAAGCTCAAGGTGAATTGATGTTTATTGAAAATGCCACTTAGTCCTTCATTTGCATTCTAGGTGCCATTTTCTATTGACTTATATACTCCTCATGCTAGGGTGCCATAATGAAGTGGTTTAGATAATAGGTGCGCTTCACTTACTAGAGGCTTTTTCTCCTTCCACCTTAGGTGCACTTTTATGGTGGAACAGGTGTCAATGGGCACCTTGTCTTAAATGAATGCTCTCTCTAAGTTGGGCGCCTTTTTGAGGCTTTATGAGTTGCAAATTGCACCTTAACCCTTCATGCTTGTTGCTCAATGTTTGAATGTTTAAGAAAGTCTCCTTTAGGTGCTCATCTTAATGACTTTTTCTGAAGGCGCAATCATCCTAATGACTTGGATATTCGTCCTAGTGTTTCAAGATATTAGGCTACTAGACTTAGTCATTTTCAGGATCTCAAACATAAAGAATAACATGATGATTCATTTTTTTGTATTGCATATAGTTGACATTTTATGCTACTCATAAAGAATATTAATATTTTCTATTCAACATGATGATTCATTTTTTTTTTAAATACGACTTTTATCTTTTAGTTACAAAATAAGGTTTGGTGATACTTGAATAACAATAGCTAGCTTATTGGATCAACAAACATCCTATGTAATACAATTGGACTTTAAATATTTGAAGTAGCCATCTACAAATATCCATTCAAACGTGGATTTATAATGCAAGTATAGACGCCATCAATAAAAAATATTTGTATTAACCAAATATCCATATAGGCATACATCAATATATGTTGATGTAAGTATAACATATATACAAAATAGCCATATAGGCTTACAAGAATGCCATATAGGCATACAATGTCAACTATATACAATACAAAATATATGTCCACAAATGCCATATAGGCGTACAACAAAAGAACACAATAAAGTCATTCCCCTCATGGGCAGCCTTTGATCTTCTAGGGGATGGAGATGCACATGTGGGTGGTCTACTACGAACCCGAGGGCTACTCCTCCTATTTAGTTCTTCCTACATCTTTAGTTGTTACAATAAAAAGTGTAGACATTAATATATAGAAATTACATGTTATAAAAAATGAAACATTTAACAACATAATCACTTACCACTAACATATAATCTGTCTCCTCACTTGCCTTAGTAATAGGAATAGGCCTTGGTGATGTCATGTCCTATAGAAACCATCCAGATAGAAATTAAACTTCAAATCAATAATCTTTTGATTTTTCAAAAATAGACAACTATAACAATGAATGTAAATTGAAATTTACTAATCTGCCTCATACCCCTATCAATGCCATGGAGCTATGAATTGCAGAGGCCACACCATGCTCCATTGCCCTCTGAACATGGGGAGGTGTCTCTGCAACCTGCATCATCTGGAAATAAAACAACATTATTCAATTACGAAAACTATAATAGTGATGCAAATCATGGCTCCTAACATACACACATGCTCATCTAAACATGGAAGTACACACAATAAAGCACACAAGTCACATACAAAAATCTAGTAAGTAAAATTCATTCATTAAACTATTTATTTTATTACCTCCATAAAGCTTTGAAGCCCACCACCACTGGCAGGTGTTGCCATGAAATCTACAGTATTAACCTATTCAACATCCAAAATCAGATATTAGAATACCATTCATATAACGATGCTATTCACATGTAATATTTATAATTGTTTACTAGTTACATACCCCAATAGTAGATGATCTAGTGTAAAATGCAGGTGGAGAACCACTGAAAACTGCATCGATGCTATCACCCTGAAATTTCATTAAAATCGTCAGTTTAAATTAGTTAAGCTTACATTTCAAAAATAAAATTTAATAAATTAAATTCAATAAACTTGCTAATATTTACCTGAGTATCAAGGCCGAAAGTCTAACTTAGGAGGGTATCTATCATCACCATCTGCTCAGCTACAGATGTAGCCTGTGAACTTGCGTCCTGACTATCCATGGGGTCATAACCACAGGATGACCTGCAAGTCTGACAAGTATGGGGTGGGACCCTGCTCCTCGCACTATCTCCCAACCCACTCTGTGTTGCAAGACTGGCATGCGCTATGATGCTCTGGGTTAAGGCACTAATGGACTGAAGTGTATCAACCTCAACACTCTCCTTCATAATGGAAGGGATAGAAACATGCTTGTGGGTTGGTCTGCTGATTACTCGTCTCACTACCCGCTGTGGGTTAACATGTGCCCCTGGTCTATCTTGTGCTGACCCCCCACCTCTACCTTGGAAGTCCCGCATATCAAAATAGTTTGGCACTTTATTAAGGACAAACTCGTAGTAGAGTTTCCTCAAAAAGTATTGCGGGACCTCATTATTATTGCATGGAGGATGGTTAAAAACCATCCACCACCTCTGCCTAAAATTGTCCCTTATCACTTGGTTGTTACACCAATGGATAGGGAACCTCTTGCATGTAATGGGTGGAGGTTGATTTGTTTGTGGGTTTGTGAAAATCGAACACAAGTCTAATTTTGTAATTTGTAATTTTTTCATATCTTGGTATTACAACTTGTCTGCATAATAGTCTCTAAACTCTCTCCTCTTATCCGTCCAACTAGTTATTTTCTTGCTAATTGAATCTACACTTGATAACATAGATTCAAGAGATTCAACAAGCGTGGACCTATGCAAGGTTGAAGTGGAAGGATCTTTCAACCTTGCAATTATATCTTCAATTTCTTTTTTGTTGTTTTTAATTTGCCCCATTATATTTTCTTGTGTTCTAGGGGCATGTTGAGGAATGGATGGAGAAGGTTGTTGTTCTGTAGGTATTTCCTCCTCAGGATTTTGTAGATTTTGAGGAGGAGGTGCATTAACATTTTCTGACAATTAACGAAATATACATAAAAAATCATCTCAAACCTACCTATTTAGAAATAAATTCAAACCAAAAAAAAATATAACTCACTCCTTTGGTGTGCTCAACGTCATGGCGGCATTTTGGTGATGAATCGATAAGGTTTTTGTGTTCAATTGAGTTTTGCAAAATGCGAGCACGCTTCCTAGGGTTTGTAGGCCGCGGGCATAGAGGAGAAGAAAGAAATGAAATGAGATAGAAACTTTTTTTTATAGCAAGTCAAAACGCGCTCGCGTTATAACATGAGCGCATTATGATTTGGTTTTGACGAGCCTTAGGCTCGTCATTATCAAGCCATAACGCGAGCGCGTTATAACGCGCTCGCCTTTTGTATTATTATTTTTTTTAAAATAATTTGGCCACTTTTTTGCCCCCCATCTTTTTGCACTTACCCTTGGTATATTTGTTGGTTTTAACTCCATTCTTCCTCTATTATACATTTTATCTTCCCTTTTCAAACCCACATTCCTTCTCCTTACCTCTTTCTAAACCATTTTCTTTCTTCAATTTCATTTTCTTCTCATTTCTACTTTATTTTTCATCAAGTATCAAGTCCATATTATTTCTTTTCTTCTCCCATATTAGTCCTCTCTATATCCATATTATTCCCCTTTACTGTTTTTCATTGAGTCTTCCTTTTCCATCTCCTATTCCCTCTTTCTCCTTCAAACCTTGGTTTACCTAGCTTTAGTTTTTCATACCAATGTCTCCTTAAATTAATCCAACATTTCCCTAAAATATTATATTCTCCTTCCTACTTCATTCCTCTTTAACCATTTTTTAGAGGATTTCTTCTATAGAATTGGTATTTATAGATAAAATATGGAATAATTAGAAAAAATCTCACAAATTACCAAGAGGAAGTTATGCAAAAAATCACAAGATGAAGCTATGTCTAAATTTTTAGATCATTTTAACATAGTGGACAAGGTTGCCTTCTAGGACCTAGTCATACACCAAGGTACTAGGAGAGGGCCATGTGACACCCAAGGTGTCACTCTGCCTAACAACCTTGTCCTATCATCATTTTTCTCAAAATTATAATGGAAACATTTTGACACCTTATGTAGTCCAAATTTAAAAGTACATGATAGCCCATGCCAAGTGTATTCTTCCCATTTCTCTATTATCCTACTTCTAGCTTAGTTAAGCTCAATTGTGACATATTTTACTATTTTCGCCATCTTCTACTTTTTGTCTTGACTGGTTTCTAGATAGAGAAGTTATTAGTAAACTATTATAAACACACCCAAAAATTTATTAGTTAATGTTTATTTTGAGTCCATTTGTAGTGGTAACCATCTCCTACAAGTGCATCTAAACCCTTGTATTTATAGTTTACTATTTCCTAATCCAGTGTGAATTTCTATTTCCATTCTCTTGTTTGTTTAACTATCATTGATTATTTCCTTTGATCATTTATCACATTAAATCAAATTAAACATGCACAAGTTTATCATATAATATGATCAAATGATGATGCCTCAACCCTAAATATATCTTGTATACCCTTATTTAATCTATCTTCTCAAACACATGTCTCCCATGCATAGTTTATCATTGTCATTGAAAATCAAAGGACTTCAAAAAGAAGCCAACAACTTATTAAAAGGTCATGCACCTACTGCTTGAATAAAACTACTCTACTATTAAAATAATGAGATTGATATTTTATGAGATGTAATAGTTCTAATGCTTGGTTTAACCCTCTATCTCTTCCATTCAATCACACCACCATTTTCCTAAGTGATTGCTTTACCTTCACAATTTGAACAACCATGATAATCTTGTGAAGGAAAGATTTAGGAAGGACAAAGGTGGTTTTTTCACATAAGATGGGGTATGCATGCTTGTGTACATCTTATTGTGAGGTCTTGTAGGTTTATTCATGGTTTCTAAGAACTTATTCATATTTATTCATTTCTTTTTAATTATCCTATTAGAGAGACCTCAAGGATCACCCTCCAAGGTTTTGCAAATCTTGAAAAAGAAGAGAGGATACCATACCCTATGACTTGGCTCAAAGTTGTTCTCTCCTTGTCAATGTTTCATGTTCTCTACCTGAGATATTTTATTCCCCTTTTCTTAGTTTGAGTAATATTTCTAGAAGAGAGGGATTATATTTTTAGTAGCAAACAAAATCTAAAGATACATCAAATTTACATGCTTTCGTGGGAGAAATACATACACAAGACAACTTGCATCTCATTAAGACAAATGTCTAGACTAAAAGCCTAATCAAACAAACATGAAACCCCAGTGTATAATATTTCCAATCACTTGTCAATGTAGGGTTTACCAAAGCAATAAGGCACATAAGAAACATAAAAAATTGCACTTTGGGGCATGGGCCAACAACCTCCTAGGTCTAACCACATGCAACTAGAGTAATATGCAAGGGATCATCACTAAATACTAGACTAGGCTAGTAATGACATGATAGATGGGTATGAATGCAGATGAGTTAATAACTTTTGAAGAATGTATTTCTTTTCAATGTGGCTCATGGTAATCTAACTCTTTGGAACTCAACACTTGATGAATGAAAACATGAAAGATCCACCTACAAGCCTATAGGAATCAAAAGTGGGATTTGATATTAGGAAAGTGGGATGAGAAATACAAGCATGGACAAATCATGGAATTTTACATAGCATAAGGTAATAAATAAAAATAATGTTAGTAAGAATAATGATAATAGAAATGTGGATAATGGAAGTTACAAAATACAAGAATAATGTGACTAGGTCTATGAAATTGCTATAGGCAAGAAGGTGAGGGTAGACAAGAGAAAAATATACTATGAAAAATATGAGAAGATATGAGTAGGACATATGATGGAATATAAAACATGGAAATACAAGTAGGATATATATATTACCAAAAGGGATTTATCAATATCAACAAAATCTATTCCTTCTAGAATGCATAAATGAAGGGTACAACACTAGGTACATCTATGGCCATGTGATAGAGTCTTAGCGAGGAGATGAGAATTGCTAATGTAATAGAAGATGGTCATAATATACATATATCATGTGGAAATCTATGATAGTAAGATACATGTATGAGTCATAGGGGGATCAATAACACTATATAAAGAGAATTATGATAGCAATCATAACAATAAGATATAATGATAGAGATAAATAGGAGAGGAATAAATGACTTATTGTGGCATAGATGATATAAATAATAAATGTATAATATGTATAAGAAAGATGTATATAGACAATAAGAGATGATTGAGATAGGAGATGGGGGTAAAAAAAAGAGGCAAATAGAGAGGTGCAATGATCTACTATAGGATATATGGGAAATGAAAACAAAGGGTTCTAGTGCCCGATGGAGTCAATCCTAATAATACATAAAATGGTACTATGAATATAGACTCATCATTGTCTAGAACAACACAACCATGGGGAAGAAAACTGTAGGATAAAAACATAATATGACAAGGGCTAAAGTGGATAAATGTGTTATATTTAGGTCGGTCCCTAATGCTTTGCATCCTCCTTAAACATGGTCAAGGAAGGATAGGGATAATAGGTACAAAGAAGAATCAGGGTAAGAAACAAATAGAGGAAAGAAAAGGAGTACCAAAAAACACATCATACGCTGTCCCCCAAGTGTTGGCATGTATAATAGCTCATCCACATAACAAGGGAAAATAAACACAAACATAAGAATAAGGATAAGAGAAGATATGTACAAAAGTAGGGTAGAGAAAGAGGCATCTAAGGATCACAACCAAGTGGGACTTTATTAGCTATAAGATCATCATGCTCTAAATCAACATTTAAAGATGTTGTCAAACTAGCTATCTATGTCAACACAAGCAGTAAAGATGGATGAAAATGGTGGATTATGGGCAAGACTATCAAGCATACTATCAGGTGGTGGTGGAACAATGTGTAGTGTGGATGATGTCTCAACAATGGTGGTTGCAATGGAATTAATAGGAGGAAAAGAATGCTTAAAGCGGAGAGAATCTAAGAGATGGAGAACTGTGTAGTCAATAGGCATGGCATGAAATTCAAATGAAACTATGGGATCCTCAAAAGCAATAACAGTTGTAGAGGTCATAAATGGAATACTAGTAAATGATGATGAAGATATATGTAGTAAAGTAATTATAAGATATTTTTATTAGTAGTTTGCATTTTTAGGAGGATGGAAGAGTGGCTTGTTTGGAATTTCAAGTCAATTTAATATAGAATTTTGTTTGACAACAACAATTCAATTCATAAAGCTTCTTTTGAATGCTATTATGTTCCCGTTAGAAGTCATTGAAAAGTCAAATGCATTTGAATCATACTCACATAAAATTAAATCTTTATAATTTGGTTTTTTAGGGTTTATAGTTTAGGTTTTTAGGGTTTGTAGTACAACATGGTTTTAGGGTTTATAATTTGGTTTTTTAGGGTTTATAGTTTAGGTTTTTAGGGTTTGTAGTACAACATGGTTTTAGGGTTTATAATTTGGTTTTTTAGGGTTTATAGTTGAGGTTTTTTAGAGTTTACAGTAACATGGTTTTAGGGTTTGCAGTAACATAGTTTTAGGGTTTGCAGTAACATATAATCACAAAAAATCATAAAACTCTAATAACAAGTGAAACCCTAATTTTCATTTTAATCCTACAATCACAAAAAAACATAAAAAATAAGCTAAAAACTAGCAAAGAACCAACCTGGAGGAGTTCAGTAGTGACGAGGTGGCGGGAGGAGGTGACAGGGCAAAAAAAACTCTGGTGTTGTGCTCGTTTGGCCTTCAACAATGTGTACCTATTTTGTGCTTGTCATTATCGCTGCAATTGTCGGTTGCAGGTGGAAGAAAATGAGCCTGTAGGGCCATTTTTAAAAATATATACTTTTTAAAAAATGGGTACCCGTTTAGTAACGGGTACCCGTTTAGTAACGCGCACCCGAAGCTAAACGGGTACCCATTTAGGCTCGGGTACCCGTTACTAAACGGGTACCTATTTAGGTTCGGGTGCCCGTTCCTTTGAAAACGGGTACCCATTCTTTTCAAGAATTTTTTCCCCTAGGCGACTTCCCCTACATGTGGACCGAGTTTCTTGCTTTTACCCATGTAGATGATGGCAACAGACACAATGAGTTCTTTTGATCGATTTTGTTTTTCATTGACACATGTTCATCTCAGCCACCCATTTGGGGTATTTTAATTAATTTTTTAAATATATATTAAATAATTTTAATAAGTTAATTTTAATTTATAATTCAGTCCTGAACATGTACATTAAATATTTTAATTTTACTCTTAAATTCTGATATGAATGCATGTACACTAATTTTTTATATGATTAAATCAAAACACTTTCCTAATTTTCCATCCTTTAAAGAATACTCAACATTCTTAAATTGTTTAACATCCACTAATTACATTGTCTAAAATTATTTTCAACACTTTCATGCATACAAACTTCTAAGAATGAAAGATTACCACAACTAGTGCATTTTCCAGAAATACATGAAATTAAATAAAATAAATACCCATTAAATCTTTCAGAAAATAAACCTGCTATGAACTCCTTGATTTTTTTAGATGACATATTAATACCACAATCCTGCATAATCATGTTAGTATGTAAAGTACAACATATATATCAAAAAACTTCATAATAATAATGAAATTGCACATGTGTTTTACAACAAGAGATTTGTTGCTTATTAATTTTGGCATACCAAGGTTTACATTTTTCAAATGATCTTTGACTTATGGTAATGTTTCCAGGTAACACTGAATCATCTAAAAATTTTCTATAAAATTTAGTTTGAGTTGTGTCTAATAGTTGTTTTGGATGAGGATCGTAAATTTTGGACCCCACTCTTAATTTTAAAACATATCTAGCATTAGATAATACCCTAGTATTATCATGCCAATATTTTTCAACCAAAGATTTGATTTCAATATTCAATTTCACGTCAGACCTTGGGAGTTGACCACTAAAACTCAAATATTGGTTGATTGGATTGTTTTCTATACTTTCTCTTCTCTTTACTCTTACCAATGTTTTAGGATGTATGTTTAGAATTCCACTAATGTTTCTTAACATTCTTTTATCCAAAGTTGTTTTATTAACTATAGTAGTCTCTATAACTCATCGTGCTGCATTCTTATCTTTAGATCGACTCTTCTTTCCAATAGACTCAATGACACTAGCAATAATACATATAGCATATTTAAGTGATTCATCTTTTCTTTTTGGTTTCACAAAAATGCCTAACTTTTTCATTACTTTTCTCATTTTCCCACATTCTCATCAATTGCATCATGAGTTAACATTGAAATAATAGTCTTTTTCGATAAAAAAAATTATGTGTATAATCTATTGGCATGCATTCTTATTTGTCTCCAAGAAATCTTACTAGGAAGATTATCTAAAATAGTACTTTCAATTTTAAAAAAATATTTTCATTTTCAACAACACAAGGATTATCATTTTCAACAACAAAAGGATTTTTATTTTCACCTTGAACACAAGGATTTTCATTTTCAATAACAAAAGGATTTTAATTTTGACCAACACAAGGGATCTCTTTTTTCAATATTTGTTTCTACAACTTGTCTATGAATTAAATCAATCTCAACATTGTTATATCTAGCTTCTTTTAAATGATCAATATGAATATCATCTATAATCACATTTTCCATATCATTCAAAGGTGGATTTGAAGACATACTTGGATTCCTGCCTATTGTCACATTCTCCATAGCATTGAAAGGTGGATTTGAAGACATACCAGATTAGTTTCTATAATCAAATTATCTTCCACATTCACCTCTTGCTAATTTGCATCATCTACATCCATGGTCTCTTCAATGTTTTTATCTTCAATAGTCATGGAATCAGATGCTTCAACATTATTTATTGCTCAAATCCTCGTTCTTCTATCTCTTTGTCTTTTTATTTTTAAAGATAATGCACCTGGTAAACTTTTTAATGTGATCGGCGACGTTGGTGCGACACGCCCTCCGGCTCCACGCAAATGCTTTTTCCTAGAGCAATGAACCAGTGAGGCCACAACACAAGGGACCTCATCCCCTAGCAAGAACACTTCAAACCCGCAAGCTCGTTGGCCTAGCGAAGGCGTAATGCCTGCGAGCTCGTTGGCCCAGCGGGGGTTTGAACTTTGGTGGCCACCACTACAACCAAGCGACTTAACCACCGAAGCACGCCCTTATCGGCATTCTTCTCTCTTTATCATTTTACCTCCTCCTCTTTATTTGTTTGAATTTCTTTAGGGGTCAATATCTGCTTATCTTTCCTCTTTTGACGTTGTTGTGATCCCATGATTACAAAATTTTGAAGTACAAATGAATTTCAATACTAAAAGTCCCTTATTTATTCCTCCATAAAATGAACACAATTCCACTTCAAAAATTGTCCCAATGTTGCCTCCTTCAAAAATTCAAATAAACCTGCAAGTTCAAGAGCATGCACAATACAAGATTTGATAAAAAATTACATAAAAAAAGTCGTTGTTGGCCGTACAAAGTCGTGTAAGATGCAAGTTGCAGACTTACACTACTTTTTTATCAGTAAATAAAAAAAAGGTCAAAACCTAAATGGGATCCCATTTTGCTATGGGATCCCGTATCATAAATGAGATCTCATTTTGTTTTGCATCATTGGAATTAATTAAAAAAAGCAAACGAGATCCCGTTTCGTTGAAATTTCAAATTTAGGTGTGGTTTTTGCTATGGGTTTTAGGTCAGGAAAAGGCTTGGGAACCTGATCCTTGGCTTTGGACCTGTTTTGACCTACAACTTGAAGTTCATGTCAGTGTCATTGGAATTTAGAGTGACTTTGGACATATGTCTGAAGACATTTTTTACAGAATGTTTTGATGAAATTAAAACCCATTATAGATGAGATTATGTAGATTCCAAATATGTAATTTTTTTTACAATTTGATTATTTTTTCTATTTTCAAATTTTTTTGATGAAACTAGTCAATAAACTTGAAATATTAGATTTTCTTATTATTTTAATAACTTTATATTAAAATAATTTTTTGAAAAAAAATTATACCTCATCAATATTCAGATAATTCTTTTCAGTTTGAAGAAAAAAAAAAAGGATAAGTTTAGGTCATCTTATGCGTGACGTAAATGAGGGATTTTCAAAACAACAATTATGGCCAATAAAAAATTAATTAAAAAAAAATTTAAAAAAAATTTCCCTCATCAATCTTCAGTGTGTTACAGATCTTTTTCCAAAAGGATTCAGAAAAATACAATTATTTAGGTCAAAATATGGTTGACTTACACGTGCATGGTATGGTAAAAAAAAGTGACTTTTAAACAGTGGTTTTTAGACATGCCTATTGAAAATCAATTTGTATCATCTCGGTATTAAAAAAAATGACATATTTGGAAACTAGACTTTGAGTACTACATTTCAAATTAAAGAATTTTTTAAGATTCAATCTTTAAGTGCTTCAAATTTTTAGGTCAAATGTAACAAATTCTGATAATTACGGAAAACACTTCCACTTTTTGGCCAAAAATTGGATTCAACTTCTTGCACACACCCTTGTAGCTAATGTTCATTGATTTCATGACTAGCCCTAGTTGTTAAGGCTGCTCACGGGGACCTCATCCTCACATTTTGGATATGGTATCTAGTGTTTAAACTTACAATAACTTTATTGTTACATTATGCATCTTAATTGTTTACATTTTGAATTGTGATAATAAAGTTGGTTTTAGACATGTTATTATTAATACTATTGTAATCAAAATTACTTTATTATTAATTCTACTTATGCACCAATAAAATATTTAGGTTTTTTCACCTATAGTTTATGTTTTTTTTTATAAACTAGACATGTTTTTTTTTAAGTAACAATGTTTGCAAAAATATTTATCTCTAATTTTTTTGGGTAATTTTGATTGGTTTAAAATTTGAGGTGTTATTGGCAGAAAAATGTGGAGGATGAAATGTCTTGATTTTATTTCTATTTAAAAGTAGCTTTTTATTTTATAATATCTTTATATATTTCTTTTAAAATATAACTTTTATATTTTAGAATACCTTTTTTATTTAATAACATCTTTTTAATTTTTTATTTCTAAAATATAGACTAGTATTTAATTAGCTTCTATGTTGCTCTGGTCACTTATATGGCTACTTCAGGTCAGAGGATTAATGAATACAAGTCCTCCATCTTCTTCTTTAATACTCCTCGTCTTATTTAGCTATAGTTTATCTGGTTATTCTTAGATTCCAGATTGAGGCCCTTCCTCTTGTTTATCTGGGTATCCGCATCAATGTTAGCTCCTTGTCTACGAGATTTTGGTAGGATGTTTTAGACAAGTTTGGGAAGCGGGTTACTCATTGGACTTGCAGATGGTTGTCCTCAGTTGGGAGAGTGACTTTATTAAAATCGATGATTCAAGCTTCTTCCCATTTATTGGTGCTTTGTCTAGGGGGCTCCCTCTAGCTTTATTAATGAATTTGAAGCTCTTTCCAGAGAATTCTTATGGGCCTGTAATTTGGAGTCTTCTAAGTGGAGTCTTGTCAAGTGGGATTTTGTTTGTAGGCTGAAACAAGAAGAGGATCTTGGTCTTTGGTAGGATAACTTATTGGTCAGGTCTTGGCTGCTAAGTTGTATTGGAGGTGGTGTACATATCAGGATCAGGATTGGGCCAGGATTCTTAATTATAAATATTTGAGGGGGTGGAACATGCTAACGTTCCAATAATCTGTCTCTCTGGTAAGGGATCTATGATATGGAGTACTCTTAAAAGGGAGCTAATTTAATTAAGCAGAGGCTCTTTTGGATTTGTACCAGGGGGTATGAGGCCCTATTTTGGTATGATTCTTGGGATGGGCATTCACCTATCTTGTCTATGTACTCACACTTACAATCCTTGTGTGACATCTTTCTTGATGTGGAGTGGTGTCGTATGGAGCATTTCAAATTAGTTCAGCGTGTGGGTCACGTGGAGGTTTACAGATGGAAAGCTTTGTTTGAGTGGCCAGCAAGGGGTTACTGGTGGATCGGGAGGAGTTAGCTAAGATTCTTGATGGTAGAGTTTGCAGTTCTTTGGGGGAGAGAGATTCCCTTGCCTAGAGTCCTAATCCAAAAGGTGTGTATTCAGTTGCCTCGAGATATTATGTATTGGACAGGTAGAAGTTTGGGGAGAAGGACTATCCTTGGTGGAAGTTTGTGTGGAATAAATTTGGATGGCCATAATGTAATTACTTCCTTTGGTTGCTTTCTCAGAATTGTTGTCTCACATGGGATAACCTACAGAAAAGGGGTTTTCAGGGGCCTTCTATTTGCTTCCTTTGCAATGGGGGGAGGAGAGTCAAGCTCATTTGTTCTTTCAGTGCCCTCATGCTCGCGAGATTTGGCATTTTTGGTGGGGTGCTTGGAAGAAGGAATGTGTTCAGGGCCAGGATTCTTAACCAAAAAAAATAAGAACACAAGGGATGGATAGAGATAGGAAGAGATAGAGAGAGGAAAGATAAGGAGAGGGAGATGAAGATATATACTTTTGTTGTGTGATATACTTAGGGCTATGGTCAAGCATTCTAGTGGAAAACCCTACATTAAATACTAGGCTATGGTACTAATTTATAATGTAAAAATGGAGCTTGGTGTGGGTTGGTCCAGATCATCTAGCGATTGATATAGAGATGGGTATTGAGATAAAGAGGGGGAGAGAGGTATAGAGATAGAGAGGGATAGAGAGAGATGGTGAGAGAGAAAGAGGGAGGAAAAAAAAACTTGATAAACTATCACAGAAAGTTTGCTTCACATGCAAGGTCAACTTTCAAATTTAGGCCCTAAAAATTTGAATCCCTTTAGTGAATTTTTAACATTAAATGGCCATCACAAAGAGAGATAGAGTAGGAAAGAAAGACATATAGAGAAAATGAGAGAGAGAGAGAGAGAGAGAGAGAGAGAGAGAGAGAGAGAGAGAGAGAGAGAGAGAGAGAGAGAGAGAGAGAGAGAGAGAGAGAGAGAGAGAGAGAGAGAGAGAGAGAGAGAGAGAGAGAGAGAGAGAGAGAGAGGGAAAAAACCTAGAGAAGAGAGATAGTGTGATAGAGGAAGAGAGAATAATAGAAAGGGAGATTGATATCTAGAGGAGAAGAGAGAAAGATAGATAGATAAGAGAAAGAGAGATAGAGACAGAGAGCTCAGATGGTGATAAGGAGAAATATGATAAGGGCACTGAAGGATACAATGCTGAAATTGAAAGAGTATTGGAATGGTTGATCGTAACCTCAAGTCTATCACACAATGGAATACCTTTTCTCACTATGTTTTATAGCCTTGTTTATATATATAAGAATAAATATATTTAAAAAAACAATATAGAATATATTAGATTTTAATAATTTTAGTATAATATTTGTCACTATGTTTATGTAGTTAATCTTAGTTTTGTAAATCCATGTTGGGTAATGATTTTGTGTTTTAGAAAATGTCTCTTCAATTGTTATGGGTGGTAAAGGTAAAATTTAGAAATAATTATTCATAGGAAGGTTATGCATGTAGCCATGTTCTCTACTTGAAATTGAAAGGTACTCTCTCTCTCTCTCTCCCTGTTTATCTCTCTAGGTGTATATTATCCTACTCTCCCTCTCGCTCTATCTCACTTCTCCCTCCCTCATTATCTCTCTATTTCTTTATCTCCATCTCTCTCCTCATCTTTGTTCCTCTCTCTCTCTCTCCACATAACATCTTAAGGGTGAATTGATTAAGGTGGAAGATGTACAAAACTTGACAAAAGAAAGATGAAATAATTAATTCAATTGGAGGTTTTGATCTAATAATAGGTGGAAACCCTAAATAATTTAATAGGAAACAACAATATCTCTCTACATATGTTTCTCTCTCTTCTCTCTATCTCTTCACCTTTCTCCTTTTCTATTTCTCTTTATCTCTCTTTGTCTCCATCTCCCTCCCCCTTCTCTCTCACATCACTTCCTCTCTATGAGATCTCTCTCTCCCTATGTTTTTTTCTCATGTTTTTTCTTTCTGCCTCATTGGGGATTCATCTCCCACAATCCCATTAATGGGAATCCTTTGTCTTCTTATTTTAATATTAAGATTTAATACATTAAAATTTAATATTTTAAAATTTTAAAATATATAATTTAGATTTTTTAATTATTGAAATTTAATATATTTATAATATTTAAATTAATTTGTTTTATTTATTTGTATTAAATTAATATTAGTCAAAATTTAATCATGAATTTTTTTCGATAAATTTAATCTTGCTTCAAAACATTGCTATGAGTTTATGAAAAAAAATTATTGCATTATATCAAACTAAGTGTCTTGTAAATAATTTATTTTTAAGAAGAAAATTTGTACTCTTTAAAGATTCATGAAGGATCTACTTTGTAACCAAACATTTAAAAAACCACCTTCCATAGATGTAAAATTGTTCATTATAGGATACCATCTTTTTGTTTCAAAGCTTATATATGTAGGATCAATATCCTTTCTTTATTGTCTAGAACTGGGGGTGCAATCTCTCTCTCTCTCTCTCTCTCTCTCTCTCTATATATATATATATATATATATATATATATATATATATATATATATTTATATATATAATATCTTTGTCTCACTTTCTATCTCTTTATTTCTCTTTATATGTCTCCCCTCTTTCTATGCATGCCTCTATCGCTCTACCTCTCTCTCCATACCCCTTTATCTCTATATCTCTTTATCTTCTCTTCTCTCTAGCTCTCTATCTATCTCTTTCTCTCTGTTGCCCCTCTCTATATCTCATATCTCTATCTCTCTATATCTCTTTCCCTTTATATCTCTCTACTCTCCCCCTTTCTCTAGATCTCTATCTCTCCTTTCTCTCTATCACCCCTCTCTCTCTATCTCCCCTTCTCTTTAGCTCTTTATCTATCTCTCTTTCTCTATGTCCCCCTTCTCTCTGTCTCCCCTCTCTCTATCTCATATCTTTATCCTCTCTCCTACTCTATTCTCTCTCTCTCTCTGAGCCCTCTCTTTATATAGAGTGACATAGAGATAGACAAAGATATATCCCTCTCTATTTCTCTGTCTCTCTCTACCTATGTCTCTCTTCTTTATCTTTCTCTCTTTCTCTCCCTCTCTCTAACTATCTCTGTGTGTGTATATATAGTTCTCTATTTCTCCTCCTCCTCTCTCCCCCTCTATCTTTCTTCCTTTCTCTAATTCTCTTTCTCTCTCTCTCTCTCTCTCTATATATATATGTTTCTTTATCTTCTGCTTTGTCTCTTCAGTGTGCAATGTGTATCTTGGAGAGGTCTTAAAGGTGAATTATCAGGTCCTCAAGCAAATGATGTCACTTTGAGCAGAGCTCCCCATGGAAAATAATTTCTTGAAACTCACTCTCTTTTCTCTATTTTTCACTCTATATCTATTATCTTTATCTCTCTCTTTCGCTATTCCTCTTTCTATCAATCTTCCAATCTCTCTATCTCTCCTTCCCTATCTCTATCCCTCTATCCTTCTCTCTCTACCTCTATTTATCTCTCTCTCCCTCCTTTGTTTATCTCTCTACCCTTCTCTATATCTCTTTGGTTTCCCCTCTCTATTTCTCTATTTCTCTATTCTCTATTTCTATTTATGTCTCTACCACTCTATCCCTCTCTCCATCCCTTTGTCTCTATCTCTCTCCCTTCTTTGTCTCTCCCTCTCGCCCTCTTTCTCTCTAACTCTCTCCCCCTCCCTCTCTTCCTCTCTCTCCCTCTCTCTAACTCCCTCCTCCCACTCCCTCTCTTCCTCTCTCTCCCTCTCTCCTTATAACTCGCTCTTTCTCTATCTTTCTCTTCCTCTATAAATCCCCCCTCTATATATATATCTTTCTTTCTTTCTTTCCCTACTTTCCTTATCTCTCTTTGTCATTTCTCTCTATCCCCCTTTTTCTCTCTCCTCTTCTTTGTTCCCCCTACCTCCCCATCTCTCTATTTGTCTCTAACTCTTTCTCCCCCCCCTCTCTCTATACCAACACTATTTAAACTTCCCTTTCCTTCTTTGCCACTTATTTTATTTCCACACCACCAAAATTCCTTTTCAAATATTCTCTATTTTATGCTTCTAAAAACCACACACCTTATATAATTTAAAAACTAAAATAAATATTAGATATTGCTTCATTTAACTATTTTATTAGCATAATATGCATAACAAATGTGAATATTAAACTCACGACTTTGCTTGATTTACATGCCAAATCAAATTAATAATACAACAACTCTACTTTCTTCGTTGGCATTATCCTCCTTTGGTTTTACCAAAATCAATTATTCAATTTTGACTTGAATCATATAATCTATAAATATAGTATTATTAATAATATATATCTTTCTATCTTTCTCCTCCTCCTCTCTCACCCTCTATCTTTCTCCCTTTCTCTAAATATCCTTCCCTCTCTCTATATGTTTCTTTGTCTTCCTCTTTCTCTTTTCCTCTCTTGTCAATATCCCTCCATTTCTATATCTTTATCTCTCCCTCTCTATTTCCCTCTCCTTCCCTCCATGTGTGTCTCACTTTATCTCTTCATCTGTCTTTTTCTATCTTTCCCTCTATATTACTTATCTATTTCTCTCTCCTGCCCTACCTGTGTCTCTCACTCTCACTCTATCTATTTCTCTCTTTTCTGCATCTCTCCCTTTCTGTATCCACTTCTCTCTTACTTTAACTCTTTCTCCCTCCCTCTCTATCTCTCTTTGTCACTATATCTCTCTTCCCGGTACATTTAAACAAGACGAGACATTTTCTCACACGATTTTCCCCCGCCGTGAGGACAAGCGACGAGTTTAGAAACGGACATTATATGCCGCTGACAGAAACACAAAACGTAAACTCTGTCGGCAGAGTCATGACGTCGCCGTCGTTCCTTGCACAGTCCAAAACTCAATCAATCAATCATTTGTGAGTATTTGGCAGTAAAAACTGATGGGGGATGTGTCTTCTCGGTAACCACTTAATTGACGCGGCAGATCCAGTAGTTCTGAAGATGGGCGTCAATGGAGGAGCTTCAAACTCTCAATCCTAAACCTCTTTCATGGTTGTGGCAGTGGAAACAGGTGTTACGTAAATGAAGCAGATTGAAGGTTTAATTTAACACCAAACAGCAATTAGAAAATCAGAGATAATAAGAATTATGTGGGTCACTAATTTGACTACAGCCACAGGAAAAGCAAGGTATTCATCTCTGGTTATTAAGAGGAGCAAGTACAAAGTTTCATCATTTTTTACAAATGTTTTAATTCCAAATGTATATTGAACTCTTCTCAGGGAATCCAAAAAGTTTTATAAACCATAAACGTTGGACTTCACACAACAGAACAATAAGTTTGTCAGAGAATTTATTTGGCCCAAATGGGTATTCAGATCAGATCTCAAACTTAAAAATAATTGCGACAATAATGGCATGCAATCACCGAAACGGGATGAACAACACCAACACAAGTGTGCTGATCACACAAATCTTGAAACTGAAGTCACAAAATAAAGAGCTCGTGGTTCTGATTGGTATTTTAAGTATAGAGATAAATTAAATTAACAAACAATAAACTCTCTAACACGCTCACCAAATCTAACTACCAAACAAATACATAATAAATTTGATATTCTATTTCTAACACCCCCAAATATCAGACTACAACAATCGTCAACATTACTACTATTATAGTAGTATCATCTTTACTTGAAGGAGATTGAGCTAATGTTGGCTTTACAGAAACAGGAATCAAAAGTGTAGTATTAGAATAAATCTGAAGGCATACCATTCTGTGACTTCAAATCCTCCAGATGTGCATCAAATTTTTCACTAATGGATTCCAGAGTATCTGCTTCCTGTACAACATATGTTATCAGCATGTTGATCCCTTTACTAATTTGGGCTTTGGATGGACACTGACACCTGATTGGAAAGATATCTGGAGTACCAATACTGAGATTTTCTGGTACTAAAGTAGGATTTGCAATTTCTACTGCCTGATATGTGGTCAAATACTCAAAGAGCCCTGTTGAAATTTGATAAAAGGTACTCCCGGGCAGTATCACGAAGGTTATGTTGGCCTGAGAATAATTCCCCATACATCCACATCTAATGGGAATAAGCAAAGTTTGCCCTTCAACTAGAGAAAAGGTATTATCAGGTAAGCCACTGGCTGTTGCTAGTTCTAAAGGGGTGACAAGAAATAAATCAGCGATGCTCAGCAGATCAAGGTACTTAGGAGCCTGGGCTTTATAAACAGCATATGTATCACACGATGTTGGGCCATCAGAGCAGCTGTAGCCTGTGACATTGGGTATAACATCTTGTGCTTGGATTTTAGCTGCAATACAGAAGATGCAGAAAGATAGGAAAACCAGTTTCCAAGCGGTTTGAAACATGGTGGTAGAGGAATGAAAACACTGTCAAATCATCCAAACTGATAAAGTGGGTGCATATGCATATGCCTTTAAAAGCAAATTTAGGAAATGGGTCGACCATTATGCTCTACCAGGAGACTGGAAACCTTTTTTGTTTTCTTTCTGCTGAGAAGCTTTCATGAGCAGATCGAACATGCCAATTTGAATGAATGGTGATGAGTGAAATAAAATAATAGCTAGAAACAAAAACTTTACTTTACACCTCACAGCTGTTATTTCTGACGGTCTATTATTTTGACAATCTTTGGATCTTCTATTATGGAACGTGATTGAGTTTGTTCAAAGCAGAGATTTGTTTAAACTGGGCACAGGATTTCCCAAAATTTTCAATCACTTTCGTCAAGTCAATGGAGGCCTATCATTTTTTTGAAAAACTCAAAGGTGTAGCTGGAAAGATGGAATAAAATATTTAAAGAGTTTCAGCAGGGTGTACTACTTAAACATCATCCAATGGTCAAACAGTCAATAGCAATTTTACACTCCATCTACCCACTCTACTTAAACATCATCCATTTTAATGGTCAAACAATCAATAACAATTTTACACCTCATCCACAACAAACTGTGGTAAATATGTCTTATTTTTATTGGTCAAAATTGACATTTGATTGTTGAAATGGTAATGTTTAAAAACAGCTCCATCCACCTACCAAAAAATGGTAAATATTTGTTCTATTTTTATTGGCCAAAAAATTGATGTTTGACTAGTATTTAAAAATAGTCTTTCTTATGTCATGTAAAGTGTGCAATTCTCCTCCTTCCTAAGGATATATGGAGTTAGAAAAAAATTACCCTACTCCAAATATAAGAATCTAATTAGCAATAACATTAGGAACACCCAAGCCCAAAGCTGTGCAAAGATAGCAAGCTTTATTCAGAGGTCTTTCTAAGAATTCACTACTTGTTTGTGCAGCTTCAGAGGGTTGCAAAGAAGGATGCGATAATAGGCAGCAATTTCAAAAGGACAAGACGCCAAAAAAGTTAAAGCAGTGTAGCTGAGTGCTTTCTCTCCTTTTCCAGGTGTAATGGGTGGAAAGAGGGTTAACGAGATTGATTGATAGTTTGATTAGGTCCTCCTTTCATTCAATACATTCAAGGACATTTAACAAAGTTGAATCTCAACTTTTGCAAGAGGACTCAACTATCAGGTTGGATGTCACTTGGAATGATAAAGAAATTTAGAATTTGTTAATTGATTTGTTAAGTTTAGCTCGATTAAGCCTAAAACCCTAATTATGCAAAATTGTAAGCAAACAGATGAAACACGACAAATCCTTCTACAGAAAGACACTAAATATAGATTAGATACATACTAGATTTCGAGTTTTAGAATGTAGAAAAGTCGGGGTCAAAGGGGCAGGCACCCAAGCCCAGGGTACTACTTTTTCCAGAGGGCTTCAAGATAAAACCTGCTACAAACTGCAACCACTTTAGAGATTTCTTGTATTGTGAAACTGAGGGTCAAAAGAGCGGGCGCCCTTGACCTTTTAGGGTTATTTCCTACCTTTTTTTAGATTAGGGATCCTTATGCTCTGCAATGTCCCTCTACAACTCCTCTCCACAAGATCCGTTACCTATCACCTATAATCACAAGACAGGAGTTGGGGGTTGTGGTGTTTAGGAGCTTGCCTCGGTCAAACCCCGAAATGGCATTCAAGCCTTCCAACACCGTTGTTAGATAGAGAGTGTGTGTCCTTGTAGGATAGAGGCAAAAGCAATGATAAAAATGATAGATTGAATCACAAATAGATATCACCTCGGAGGTGTAGCTCTCACAGAGATGAAGCTCTTTCATGCCATGAGAAGATGAAGACAAATCTGCAATAACAAACACAACAACACAATTCTGCTCTGCAACACAATGAATGCCTTGAATGCTCTAAAATCACAAGTTTGCCAAAATCTCAAAATCATCTTCTAGTTTTCAAATGAAGTCCTAAACATGATTATATATGCAAATTTCGTAATTCAAACTCAAGATGCCAACAACAGTCTCCAATCGACATTCAAATTTGGGATCCCGACAAAATAAGGTAGGACAAGGGCATGGGTGCCCAAGCCCTGGGACCTATTTTGGGGCTGGGTTAAGCTCAGAGATGTCCCTTGAGTCCCATTTGACATGGGTTTCAGGGGAACTTGTCTCGGGATTCATTTCTAAGATGCATGATTAAAACTAAGGGACTTGGGAGCTAAACTTAGGAGGTAAAAGTCCAAGGGAGAGATTTTACGACATAACATTTAGCCCCCACTTTAATATATGTATTATCTTACGACCCATACATGCATTAAAGTACGGTCGAAAACACAACAAACATGCTAGGAACTTGAAGCTAAGGCATACACAAAGATTGAGGAACTATTTCGAGCCCCCAGTCTCAAGTAAGCATTAGAAAACACATCGTAGACATGCAAAACACAATGAAGACGGTAACAGGCACACAAGACATGGAGAAGGCAATATTGAATACACATAAAACATGATGAAGACACGAGAGCAGTCACATAAAACACAATGAATACATTGATATAATTTTTTCATTTTCATATATATAGATGTATGAAAATAAAAATTGCAACACACAAAACCCAAGAATGTAGGGGGGACTCATCACCGCACCCTTTACACTACACGAGGGGGAAACACACCATACAAAACCCAAGTGTTGGGGGGACTCATTGCCACACCCTTTACACTACATGAGGGGGAAAACATGCCATACAAAACCCAAGCATAGGGGGAACTCATCGCCACACCCTTTACACTACATGAGGGGGAAAATACACAGAAGACACATGGAAAACATGAGCACTGTATAGCATGCCATACACATACTATATGTCTTAAACACATAAAACAAGGCGATGAAAGGAACTTATTGATAAGTCCCACCATCTCAAACACGCTGCAGACACACTTGACAGTTGGGCTTATGCCACAACAACTACCAAAGACATGCTTAAGGGAGGATAGTCTCAAGATCCAACCTCGCCTTTGCAGAGGACTTTTGAAATAAAAGGATGTGCACTAGCTCAAGAGATACACCATCCCGCCTCCGCAGAGGGCTTTTGAATAAAAGGATATGCACTATCTCAAGAGATATGTTATCCCACCTCTGCAGAGGGCTTCATTGATTACAGTATAAATAAAGATGTGCACTCGCGCTGGAGATACAACATCCCACCTCCATAGAGAGCTTACAAACACGCTTCGTTAGTACTAAAATCATCAGATAGATTACCTTATATATTCCCCCACCTTAAGGTGGTTGATGTCGTGTACTGATATCAAGCACATTAAGGTAGAGAGAAAACACACAAGGAAACAAGAGCTCCTGCAAAACCCATGCCTCCAAGGCGACATGTGCTCACGATCACCGAATGTTCCCATAAACACAATGATAAGATATACTAAGATAAGATAACAAGAGAGGTTACAAATCTTACTCTAAGATAATAACCAAAGAAAAACATGAAAGCTATGCATGAAAATAGTCACATCAAAGAAACCAAGGCTACACATACAGGTTTGAATCTGAGTATAACCGTTGGGCTTATACTACAGGCATCTCAGAACTGAGTGTAACAAGGTGAGATACAAAAAAATCAAAGTGCATGGAGTAGATGTATTGTTATGATTTGTTAGAAAAGATAAGACAACATCAAATATCACACGGAGTGATTCTACTAGCCAAGTGTTGGATATATAAATCAACTCCGTCTTCATGTATGGACTAGGTCCATTTTTACTTGCTTGTTGAAGGGACGCACAGTCTGTATTAGTTAGTTGTTTGTTTTTCATCATCCGCTGACTAGATATAATCACTAGAAGAAGGTAAACAATAAAATAAGAGAGGAGAACAAGTGCCTTAGGAATCACCACATAGGAGGATGCCCCCAGGTCATCAATCGCAATGCTATGACCCTAAGGCACAACACACAACAATAAAATAGAGGAGAAACAAGATAGAAGAATGATGAAACAAATAGAAGAATGGTCACAATAGAGGCAGTCTCCTAGTATCCTTGACCTTACAAGAGTATCTTTAGCCCATCATCCTAGGAGGCCTAAACAACACATAACACATCATGAGGGAACACAACACAAGAGGGGAGGCCACATAAACAAGAAAACTATGCTATGACAAAGGTGACCACTAGGGTTAGAAATACTTACCTTTTGCACAACTGAACTAGTGGTTGTCATAGAGAAAATCGTTGTCTTCCCAATCTCAAATGTCAGAGGAGAGAGGTACATAAGGTATGATTGCCCAACTTTTGTCATTGTCCTTAAACTCTTTTTCTTTAATCTCATATTTGTTTGGTTCAATGTTAGGTGGTGGAATGTTTTCTTGTTGAGGTGCATTTTGTTGAGCAAAAACTTGTCTTCTCTTCCTCCTTTCTCTTGCTTGTCTATGTCTTCATTGTCTATTGGTGATGTTTTCAAAAGGTTTCTCGTGATTTCCCATAGTTTTCAACATTTCAGAGGAGGAAGTTGGTACAAACTTAATTTATTTTAATGAAGTGCTTTGTTCTCCACAAGTACCTCCTGATCCTTGCAAGGATGACGGAGGAGGAACCTCAGCATAGAGTCCCTTACCTTTCGATCTAGGAAGTTCTTCTAATGCAGGTTGTTTTTTGTTTGTCTCTTGTTGAATAGAAGGTCCGTCCACTCTAGATAGTACTTTTTCTTTATATCATCTATATCCCAATAAAAATTGATCTCTTCATGGCTCAGGTTCTATGGTAGGTCATGGCCAAAAGTAATCAAGAGTAAAGTTCTTATGAGTAACCATGGGTTGCCATGTATTATGATGAATAGTGTGCACTTGTCCATGTAAAGGAAATTTTATACATTTGTGAATTGTTGAGGGGATAGCCTTCATAGCTTTTAGCCATGGATGTCCTAATTTTATACGGAAGAGGTCGGATGTAGGGATGACATCAAATAAATGTTCCACGGCTTTCTCAAATACTGTAACCAATAAAGATATCTTCCCATAGGTAGGAATAAAGGCTCCAGTATGTGTCTTAATCATTATGTCCGTAGGTTCATAAGAGTCTTGTATCAAATCACGTGAATAAAGGAACTCTTCCATTGCCACATTAGTCATACAATTAGGATCTATAAGTGTTCCATGCACAGGAGTCTCCATTACCTTCACTATGATGTAAAGAGGTCCTTCAATCTCTCCAAGTGTTCTATAATGAGGTGTGAATACTATTTCAGGTTCATGAGTCTTTCTTTTTGTTAGTGCCTGAATTGACTGGTAGTTTTCTGAGCATTTTTCATTCAGGCACTCTCCCTAAGTATCCAAAAAAATATTCTAAGTAATGGACCTCCTCAGTATTTTTCAGCTGCATCACGATATTTCCGAAGGAGGAGGTCATCATCATCATGTTTGTTTCGATGAAGGTCGGCATCATCATGTTCTCCGTCGGCCGGTTTCTCATCGTCATCACATATTGAAGCATCGGGTGATGTTTGGTTATTATCCTGATGATGCTGATGTGCTACAGTGCGCCTCAGTTGCTTGCGGGGGTGATTTTTCAAAGTCTCCGGTGATCTTCCAATTATCACCTTGCGCGGGCATGATGATGATGTTGCTTATTCTTTAAGTGTTCGACCTAACTTGTTTTTTCTTAAGGGTCGTCATCATCATGATATTTCCAGTTATCATCCTGCTGCTTGCGGAGGTCATCATATTTCATGCCTTCATGATATTTCGCCGAGGTGATATTCTTATCATCGGGTGATCTTGGTTAATATCATCCTGATGATGTTGTTGAAGAGTTCTAATTGCGACCCGATATTCACTAGGGTCATCATATTTT
The DNA here is from genome assembly GCA_027924645.1 of Cunninghamia lanceolata. Classification (NCBI taxonomy): domain Eukaryota; kingdom Viridiplantae; phylum Streptophyta; class Pinopsida; order Cupressales; family Cupressaceae; genus Cunninghamia; species Cunninghamia lanceolata. The sequence goes on from BSBN01000320.1 coordinate 12,552,741, forward strand.
GAACGTCAGGATGATCTTAGTCAATATCATCCTGATGATGTTGTATCACTTCTTATTCTTTGTTTCTCATCCTGATGATGCTGACGTCATCCGTATATCAGGGTGATATTTTTCTTTCCGCCTATCTGCATCATGATATTCCGAAGGAAGGGGTGATATTTTCATATCACCCGGATATATGTTTTGCTCGAGCATCATGATGATGCTGATATCAAGGAGATATCCGCCTGCTGGCTTCGCGCATTATCTCCGAGGGGTGACCTTTTCAAGCATCATCATCATATTCAGTTATCGCCCCGATCTTATAGTGGAGCTACAGTGCAACTTGATGTTTGAACGTCAGGAGGATATTTCCAAATATCCGGTTGTCTTCCGAATATCATGATGATGTTAATATGATGATGACGTCATCAAGGTCCGCGGGGGTCATATTTCTAACTACTGATCATCTTGAAGAGACCTCCTAATATTTGCAAACATGATGATGACGTCATCCGGATATGAGGAGGTGCGCAGTAGGCAGATATGATGATGACGTCAGCAGTATATGATGATGACGTCATCAGGATGTTCATCGGCCAAACTTTTTGTTTAAGCTCAGCAGGAGGATGTTCCTCCGAAGGATCAGGTTGTGCCGATTATCATGAAGGTTATATTTCAAATATCATGATGACGTCAGGGTGATATTTCGAACAACAAGATATCATGCTGCTGGAGGATGATGATGATGAGGTCTATACTAGTGTCGTCAGGAGCAAAAGCACCGACATGATATATGCTCATGACCTAGTATATAAGGTGTTATTGAGGTCATCGCGGGGTGCATGTGGGATATTGTTATCCTGCATTTTCAAATATCATGATGATGAATCTCAGCGGGAAATGGTTGCAATTGCAGATTTGATGATCTTCCCAAGGCCGCGGGTTGGTGCGCCATTAATGGCGATTGTTGCAGAGGTATGGGCGATGGCGTGGGTCGATCTTGTACCTGACTGAAGATGTACATCAGCGGACAGGGGCGCAGGGCTCGAGAAATCTTCCTGTCTCCTCCCTTACCTGCTGCATTCAAGTTTGGGCGCCAATCCGGTTGTGTTTGAGCGCCATTTTCATGATACTGTGTATCTGGCAAAATTTTGGTCAACATTGTAATTAATTGCTGAGCACCTACCTGGCTGTTATAAGCAGGTGGTCTTGCTCATTTGAAAGGTTGTTGAAAGTTGATGATTTTTGGCTCTGTAATCCAAAACCAGCTGATCTGGTTGCTCTGTACAGTTTTCTTGTGAGTTTATGTATCTCCTGTTGTAGGACTTGGCATGAATCCACTGGTTTCATGGTTGATCTTATATGAGTAATGCTATCTTAGCATGTGTTGTGTTAATTCTGTCTCCAGTATTGCATGTATTCTTCTTCTGGATCTGGATATTTGTGTGATGTTTAGATTCTAGAGCATAGAATTCCTATGTTGAATGTCTGATCTTTTAACCTCTGCTCAAGGGGCAGATTAAACTGTTTTCAGGTTGAACATTGGGAAGGGTATACTGCAGTAGGGATGCCATAAGTAGAGATAGCTCAACACTCTATATTGGGAGATATCTGTAAGGCAGATATCATGTGTATCCCCCTGAAATCCAGTTTTAGCTATTTATGCTGATCATTCACAGGTGTATGTCTACCGACTCCAAGCCCTGGATAGGCACCAATCATGCTGTGTTCTTGTGTTATACACCATGTCCAGCTTTGCATCCAAATTCATATCAAAACACTTCATACTTCCACCTGTTAGTTGTAGAAGTAGGATTAGGAACCCCCTGCATGCTCTCATACCCAACCAGACATCATGTCCAAGAATGTTGCCAGCCTTGTGATCTATCATGCAGATCTTGGTCCATACATGAGAGTATTCTGCCTGTTGTTGTCAAGTTAGATCTTTCTATCTTTGAGCCAGTCAAGGTTATATCTTGAGTTATAGGGATACCCCCCTTGGTGCGGCAGAACCAGAAGTGAAGGGGAGGAGCTCACGCAACCTCCTGTATTCAGTTGGCCTGAATCTGCCTGTGCATTAGAAGTGGCAAACCCTAATGCTGATTCAGAAGAAATGCCAACAAAATGGCGACTCTGCTGGGGAACGTTGATGTAAAGTAATATCCTGCAGTCTCTGGTGAAATGATACTCTGCTGGTGGAATGAACCTGGAAAAGTAGCTTTCAGCTAGTGAAAATTTTGTCCTCTCTGGAGAGGTGGCGACTCTGCAAAAAAGATCCAAATGCACATGAAAGATGGATGTATGTGATGTGACAGAAATGTGTTGTTCATATTTCTGCATCTGTATGAGAAAAGGTACCTTGTTCCTTCCCCTTTATTTACTGTTTTACTGCATAGGTTAGATGCCAGGGGAAGCCTTAGGTCTTAGACAGACAAAGGATGTCTAAGAGTAGGATTTTTATGAATCCAAGTATGAGTTATCCCACACTCAGTGGTAAGATGTTGGATAAAGGAATAGAAGAGATAAGAAATAGGTTGATATTCTTAGAGGCTGAGCAGGCCCAGTTAAGAAGCAGTAACCCTGTTGTGTCTGCCTGTCAGAAAGCTAAACCTCCTGTCAGCCCTTTTGATCCTTTGTATGACCAACTGGATTTGTCATGGGTGGATTATAAAGTAGAAACTATGCCTGCTAGGATATACTGTCAGATGCCTAGATTTAGTGGTCACAATGTATGTGATGGGAATGCACATATCCAAAATTTTCAAAGTTTTATGGGAAAACATTCATTCAGAGATGAGGATATGTGGATGAGGTTTCTTGTTAGGTCCTTTGATGCAAAAGCAAAAGACTGGTATTTGAGCTTTCCAAAGAAATTTTTTGCCTGTTGGGATGAGCTTGCTGACTGTTTCAAGGAAGAATTTGCAAAAGAACCGGCTGATCTTGTTGCAGAATTGATGAGAATCAGAAAACAAGATGAAGAGCCATGTGTTGATTTCAGTCATAGGTTTGCAGTAGCCCTTTCACATGTCCCTGAAAGTTTCAGACCTGATATTTCAGCCTGTGTTGGCATATTCTTTGAAGCTTTTGAGGAGGGCTCTAGTGCATTACTGAGGGATTTCAAGGTGACAAGTATGCAGATGGCATACAAATTTTTAGAAAATGTAGAAGAAATGAGAAATGTGCACCTGCTGAAACCCCTGTCCCCAGGCCTTGGTGTGAATAATTGTTGTGAAGCTGCAAATGACCAAATGATTATGGCATCATGTGCAATTGAAAATGAAAATAAAAGCATAGAGGTTGAGACTGCTGTATTTGAACATAATGCTAACAATACTACTCAACTGGATTGTTCACCAGTTGAGGATGCCAGTGAAAGGACTAATGAGGATTCCCATTGCAATGATGAGTCAGCTGACCATGAAGACAATAACGAGGTTGTGGACAGCAATGAGCAATTTTTAGAATGGACCTGTGGAGAAAATTGTGAGTATTGTACTCAAGACAGAGAAGATATAAGCAAACAGAGAAGCAGTCCTATGTGTGACCCATTGCCTATCTTTCAAACACATGGAGATCATGAAGAGCAGTCAGAAATTGAAATAAGTGCTAGTTCAGAGCATGATTATTTTTCATCTGATGGCTGTTTTGCTTATGACACACAGGCTGATACTCCTCCACAGACTGAATCCATTGGTGATGAAGAGGTGTGCTCTGCTGCCCATGAACAAATGGCATACTATGATGAAACTGATGCACCTGGGCCACCCATTTATGACACATGTGGTGATGAGGATCTGTCTGAGTATGGTGAAGATCTAGACATTATTTTTGACTTGGATTCTGTTTCTCATCTTGATGAAAGAGGAAACAACATACATCAGGTAAGTGACTGTGAAAATGTGCCTGACTTAAAACAGATGCCAGAGCCTGATCTTTTCCAGCCTGGTGTACCAGATGGTTGTGTACATGATGTACACAATTGTGATTTTGAAAGCTTTTCTTTTGATGAGCTAGCATATAATACAATGAGCCCTGATCTTCCTAGTTTTGTGATGGACTCTGAGTGTTTTCTATTTGCAGTCCAGCTAGGAGATCATGTTGCAATGCATGATGATGATATAGGTGATGAGTGCTATATGCCATATGAACATGCATTGTTTGGTATATTCTGCACCCACATGTCACATGATGCTGAGGGTTATCTGCACAAGGGTGATAATGACAAACCAAATCAGAGGGTTGAATATGCAGATGACAAGATTTGTTTGTGGGTGGATCTTTGTAGTATCTCCAAGCTTGACCCAGTGCATGCAGATGAAAACAAGATATTTGACAAAGGGAGATACATGTTTTTCTTTTCTTGGTGGCCTTAGGCCATCAAGTGTGTTTGGTGATGCAGGTATTTGACTCTGTGCCCAATGGATAAGGGACTGGTCTGCATCCCAGAGATCTGGTGTTCTCGCTGCAGGTTTTCACCTGCACGTCCCCAGACAGAGCCACTGTTAGTGCCTGAATTGACTGGTAGTTTTCTGAGCATTTTTCATTCAGGCACTCTCCCTAAGTATCCAAAAAAATGTTCTAAGTAATGGACCTCCTCAGTATTTTTCAGCTGCATCACGATATTTCCGAAGGAGGAGGTCATCATCATCATGTTTGTTTCGATGAAGGTCGGCATCATCATGTTCTCCGTCGGCCGGTTTCTCATCGTCATCATCATATTGAAGCATCGGGTGATGTTTGGTTATTATCCTGATGATGCTGATGTGCTACAGTGCGCCTCAGTTGCTTGCGGGGGTGATTTTTCAAAGTCTCCGGTGATCTTCCAATTATCACCTTGCGCGGGCATGATGATGATGTTGCTTATTCTTTAAGTGTTCGACCTAACTTGTTTTTTCTTAAGGGTCGTCATCATCATGATATTTCCAGTTATCATCCTGCTGCTTGCGGAGGTCATCATATTTCATGCCTTCATGATATTTCGCCGGGGTGATATTCTTATCATCGGGTGATCTTGGTTAATATCATCCTGATGATGTTGTTGAAGAGTTCTAATTGCGACCCGATATTCACTAGGGTCATCATATTTTGAACGTCAGGATGATCTTAGTCAATATCATCCTGATGATGTTGTATCACTTCTTATTCTTTGTTTCTCATCCTGATGATGCTGACGTCATCCGTATATCAGGGTGATATTTTTCTTTCCGCCTATCTGCATCATGATATTCCGAAGGAAGGGGTGATATTTTCATATCACCCAGATATATGTTTTGCTCGAGCATCATGATGATGCTGATATCAAGGAGATATCCGCCTGCTGGCTTCGCGCATTATCTCTGGGGGGTGACCTTTTCAAGCATCATCATCATATTCAGTTATCGCCCCGATCTTATAGTGGAGCTACAGTGCAACCTGATGTTTGAACGTCAGGAGGATATTTCCAAATATCCGGTTGTCTTCCGAATATCATGATGATGTTAATATGATGATGACGTCATCAAGGTCCGCGGGGGTCATATTTCTAACTACTGATCATCTTGAAGAGACCTCCTAATATTTGCAAACATGATGATGACGTCATCCGGATATGAGGAGGTGCGCAGTAGGCAGATATGATGATGACGTCAGCAGTATATGATGATGACGTCATCAGGATGTTCATCGGCCAAACTTTTTGTTTAAGCTCAGCAGGAGGATGTTCCTCCGAAGGATCAGGTTGTGCCGATTATCATGAAGGTTATATTTCAAATATCATGATGACGTCAGGGTGATATTTCGAACAACAGGATATCATGCTGCTGGAGGATGATGATGATGAGGTCTATACTAGTGTCGTCAGGAGCAAAAGCACCGACATGATATATGCTCATGACCTAGTATATAAGGTGTTATTGAGGTCATCGCGGGGTGCATGTGGGATATTGTTATCCTGCATTTTCAAATATCATGATGATGAATCTCGGCGGGAAATGGTTGCGATTGCAGATTTGATGATCTTCCCAAGGCCGCGGGTTGGTGCGCCATTAATGGCGATTGTTGCAGAGGTATGGGCGATGGCGTGGGTCGATCTTGTACCCGACTGAAGATGTACATCAGCAGACAGGGGCGCAGGGCTCGAGAAATCTTCCTGTCTCCTCCCTTACCTGCTGCATTCAAGTTTGGGCGCCAATCCGGTTGTGTTTGAGCGCCATTTTCATGATACTGTGTATCTGGCGAAATTTTGGTCAACATTGTAATTAATTGCTGAGCACCTACCTGGCTGTTATAAGCAGGTGGTCTTGCTCATTTGAAAGGTTGTTGAAAGTTGATGATTTTTGGCTCTGTAATCCAAAACCAGCTGATCTGGTTGCTCTGTACAGTTTTCTTGTGAGTTTATGTATCTCCTGTTGTAGGACTTGGCATGAATCCACTGGTTTCATGGTTGATCTTATATGAGTAATGCTATCTTAGCATGTGTTGTGTTAATTCTGTCTCCAGTATTGCATGTATTCTTCTTCTGGATCTGGATATTTGTGTGATGTTTAGATTCTAGAGCATAGAATTCCTATGTTGAATGTCTGATCTTTTAACCTCTGCTCAAGGGGCAGATTAAACTGTTTTCAGGTTGAACATTGGGAAGGGTATACTGCAGTAGGGATGCCATAAGTAGAGATAGCTCAACACTCTATATTGGGAGATATCTGTAAGGCAGATATCATGTGTATCCCCCTGAAATCCAGTTTTAGCTATTTATGCTGATCATTCACAGGTGTATGTCTACCGACTCCAAGCCCTGGATAGGCACCAATCATGCTGTGTTCTTGTGTTATACACCATGTCCAGCTTTGCATCCAAATTCATATCAAAACACTTCATACTTCCACCTGTTAGTTGTAGAAGTAGGATTAGGAACCCCCTGCATGCTCTCATACCCAACCAGACATCATGTCCAAGAATGTTGCCAGCCTTGTGATCTATCATGCAGATCTTGGTCCATACATGAGAGTATTCTGCCTGTTGTTGTCAAGTTAGATCTTTCTATCTTTGAGCCAGTCAAGGTTATATCTTGAGTTATAGGGATACCCCCCTTGGTGCGGCAGAACCAGAAGTGAAGGGGAGGAGCTCACGCAACCTCCTGTATTCAGTTGGCCTGAATCTGCCTGTGCATTAGAAGTGGCAAACCCTAATGCTGATTCAGAAGAAATGCCAACACTTTTGATATAAGGTCTAGGAGGGTACCTAGCATTATTGTTGCAATTAGAAGCCATGTATGCGAGACTATTTCACCCTTTAAGCACTTTTTGAGGGAAATGGGTACTAAAAGACACACAGGGTCCACAACAAACAAAGTGGGTAGAATGAAATAATGCAACACAACAAGGCAAGTTAGATTAAAGAAAGTTTGAAAATGAATGCAAGATCTGAAATGAATGATACTAATGATAAATGCAATGAAACAAAGCAAAACTATGTTTGTTTATGCACCTAAAATGCTCAATTTTTTCACTTTTTCGAATGCCAATGTTCTGAAGATGCAAATGTAAATGCAAAAATATGCAATGCAACAATACTACAGTCCAAAATCATATTTGAATGAGTGTTAAACGGAGTAGTAAAATCTGAAACAAGATTTTAACCACAAAAGAGTATGGAAATGCAAGGTAAATGATTATGTAATGATGTAATGCTGAAATTTATATCAGATCTGATGTAAATATCAAAGATTAAATGATTTAGATGAAATGCAATGAAAATAGTGTAAACTATGTCTAAATGCAAGCCTAGGATGATTGATTTTCTCAGAATTTTTGATTTTTTTGTAAGATTTTCAAATGTAAATTGATGAAAATGAAATGTATGAATGCAAATCTGATGTAAAACACTTAGCAAGGTGCAAATTTAATAGAAACATGGGTTCACCAAAATGTAATGAGTGGAAAGAGGGTTAACGAGATTGATTGATAGTTTGATTAGGTCCTCCTTTCACTCAATACATTCAAGGACATTTAACCAGGTTGAATCTCAAATTTTGCAAGAGGACTCAACTATCAAGTTGGATATCACTTGGAATGATAAGGAGATTTTGAATTTGTTAATTGATTTGTTAACTTTAGCCCGATTAAGCCTAAAACCCTAATTATGCAAAATCATAAGCAAATAGATGAAACATGATAAATCCTTCTACAACACTAAATACATATCAGATACATACCAGATTTTGAGTTTTAGAATGCAAAAAAGTTAGGGTTGAAGGGGCGGGTGCCCAAGCCTAGGGTACTACATTTTCACAGGGCTTTGGGATAAAACCTGCTACAGACTGCAACAACTTTAGATATTTCCTGCACTACGAAACTGAGGGTCAAAAGAGCAGGTGCCCTTGATCTTTTAGGGTTATTTCCTACCTTTTTCTTCAGATCCGGGATCCTTATGCTCTGTAATGTCCCTCTACAACTCCTCTCCACAAGATCTGATACTTGTCACCTGCAATCACAAGAGAGGGGTTAGGGGTTGTGGTGTTTAGGAGCTTGCCTCGGTCAAGCCCCGGAATGGCATTCAAGCCTTCCAACACCGTTGTTAGATAGAGAGTGCGTGTCCTTGTGGGACAGAGACAAAAAGCAATGATAAAAATGATAGATTGATTCACAAATAGATATCACCTCAGAGGTGTAGCTCTCATGGAGATGAAGCTCTTTCACACCATGAGAAGATGAAGACAAATCTGGAATAACAAACACAACAACAACACAATTCTACCCTGCAACACAATCAATGCCTTGAATGCTCTAAAATCACAAGTTTGCAAAAATCTCAAAATCATCTTCTAGTTTTCAAATGAAGTCCTAAACATGATTATATATGCATTCCTGCTACAAATTTCATAATTCAAACTCAAGATGCCGACAACAGAAACTTTTTAATGGTCTCCAATCGACATTCAAATTTGGGACCCTAACAAAATAGGGCAGGGCAAAGGTGTGGGCACCCAAGTCCTGGGACCTATTTTGGGCCTGGGTTAAACTCAGAGATGTCCCCTAAGTCCCATTTGACATGGGTCTCAGGGGAATTTGTCTCGGGATTCATTTCTAAGATGCATGATTAAAACTAAGGGACCTGGGAGTTAAACTTAGGAGTTAAAAGTCTAAGGGAAACATTTTATGACATAACACCAGGGGTTGTTAGCTACTCTATATTGGATGTGAAGTTTGACTGTTCATTTCATATTCCTTGCTTTGTATCTTCATCTTCTCTTGAAGACTATTGTATATATATGAGGGAAAATCCTTATGTATGCTGCTACTAATAATAAGAATAATTATTTGCTACTTTCCCATGGATGTAGCCATATTGGTGAACCACTTTAAATTTGTGTCTATGTGCATTTTTGTATGCTCTTTGTTTATCTTATTTTCTAATAATTGGTATCAAAGTTGGTTAGATCTAGGGAGAGCAGGTTGAATAGAAGGGTATGAGCGTGGAGTGAGGAAGTTAGTTTGATAGCTAAAGGTAGTGGAGGCCCTTCTCAGAGAGCACTCAATATTCCTCCATTTTCATTTGAGTTGCCTCCAGACCACATCACTGCAAGGAGGAGGAAGCATGGGTACAGAGAGTATTATAGTGAACAACTTTCTCAGATAAAGGAGGGCACTGACAAAGCCAGTGCTCAACCAAGGAGAAAATAAAAAAATAAAAATTAAAAATTAAAAAAAATAGTGGATACCTGAGAATACAAAACAAGAAGTGCTAAGATACAGAAGCTTAGAACATGAAGAGAAAGAATGGTTAATTGGAGAGAATGTAAGGCATCTAATGACCAAATATTGTGTCATACTTGGAAGGCTGGAGCAATGGGAGGAGGTTATTTTGGTATGGTTGTAATCTGCAATTTTTTGCTAAAAAATGTATCTAGAACCTTCTTCTGTTTAGGGTTTGTTCATGACAATAATAGCTAAGGGGGTGCAAGAATCTTATAAACCAGAGGGATAAAGATCGTGAGCACGCTCAGGCCCTGAATGAAAAGAAGGGCCCGAAATCTGGCTATAATGATACTCTCACACCCGAACAAATATGTTAGGGCCAAATTCTAGTCGCAAGCAATGCTGAATATGTAGGGCATGTGCAGGCCTCCTCAGGCTGGGATTGACTATATTGGAGAGGAAGAAACAAAGCGAGGGGTTTCGCTGGCCAACAACATTGTGGTATCTGGTGGTTATGAAGACAATATCAACAATGAATATGTGCTTATATACACTGGGCATGGTGGAAATGATTATGAGAAGAGAAAGAAACAAATTAGAGATCATGAGCTCACTAAGGGGAATAAGGCCCTGGTCAATAGCTACCAACAGAGGCAACATATGAGGCTTTTTAGAAATTGCATGTTTAATGAAAGGGAAGATCATAGATTTAGATATGATGGACTGTACATGATTTAGGACTAGTGCCCCTACTTTAAGACATGTCAGACGGTATGGAATATTGGTGTTTCGTTTGAGGATTGTCATGTTTCAAAGGCCGTAGATTTGTGAAGGCACAGAGAGGGCACTCAAACTTTTTGACAAAATGTCAATTATCAAACTAGAGCAGAATGGACAGAGGAAGGAATAGCAAGGATAAGTTATGACTGGGTTGGAATTTCTAGTTTGATGCTTGAAATGAAGCGCCGACTAGGTAGTGCCACGAAGGAGGTTGACGCCCATCCAATTAGAGCAATGAAGTTCTTTGTCTCACCTATTATACGTGTTGTAGTGCAGTGCAAGGTAGCATGTGACCTTCCAAAGCTTGTTGAAGGGTTGAAGCAACTTGCTAAGTCAGATCCTATGGTTGTGTGCACAATTGAGGAACCTGGCGAACATATTATTGTTGGGGTAGGAGAAGCAATCTATTTTAGTGTAGAAATAGAGGCCAGTGAGTTGTTTGACATAATACATCAATAGGAAAACCATAAAGGGTTATGGAATTGAAGCATGTGAGAGATCCACCTTTGTCATTAGATTTGTGCTATGGTAGGTCTGTGAGGTGGTCCTCACTTTCATTTCCAGGGAGTTGTCATTTCTCCTGTTCATTTTTATTAAATTGTGTATACACCTAAAAATGACACGACTCTGTCTAAATAAATATTTTAAATATTTATTTCATCTTAATATTCTTCTATCAATAAATAAATAAATCAATTTATTTATTTGGTTCATATTCCTCCCAAAAATTAAATAAAATCACTTATTTAATTAGTTTCATCAAATCATTCCAAATCCTCTTATCTACAATTAAATAATTCTACATTATTTAATTAAATCAAATTATTCCTCCAAATTTAAATAAATCATTCAAATTTATTTAAATTATCTCAATCTCTAAAAATAAAATAGAATCAAATATTTTATTTATTCTTCTAATCGTGCACAAACAATTAAATAAATTTATTTAATTTGCTTTATTATCTTCCAAAATCCTCTAAAAATAAATCTTGTTCATCATGCACACAAAATTAAATAATTTATTATTTAATTTATCTCAAATCATGCAAAAGGCAAATTACAAGTTGAGTTAATTGACTTAATCAATCTTGTTTTTATCAACAACTCTTAAATTAGAAAAAAACCATTCTAATTTATGGAATCAAATCTTATCTTTATAAAAGAAAGCAATTAACTCAAACAAAACAACTTTTTGTGTGACACTTGTCAGGTGCACATTCATCATGAATTCTAGATTTATCTCCTCCGTTGATCTTCTTATGCATTCTATACAATTGATCTTCTTTGTCACAAGTCTATAAGTACAACCCCTATTCCTCCATTTCAATCATCCAAGCTTTCAGTAAACTTACTCTGCAGGAATCACAGCATGCCTTTGGCACCAATCCCCATAGCTTGCGATCAACTATCACCATTATCACCATTTTTACCGTATTGAAGGTCCTCTTCATTACAAGAACTATCATATCCATTCTCTATTGTCATCTTGAAGAAAAAAGCAAGGAAGTGTGCTTTCTAAGTGCTTCATTCACACGAAAGATCAATTTGAGATTAGGCAACCAATGGAAGCGATGAAGTAATAAGGTTTGCAAGGTATCGTTCTTTGTGTTGGAATCTTTATTACTGTAATTTCTATTGAGTTATTGGGTTATTATTGATTATTGATAGTATCTCCACATTTTCTCGTAACAGATTGTAATTGGAGGAGGTTGTAGGCAAGATTCAGGCTGCAAGGTAGTTGATACAGAAGGAGTCATGAAAGTAACAAGGATTGTTATGAAGCATAACGTAAGAGTAAATTTTTTAGAGGACACTTGGAATGGTTTATTATATGGATTGTTTGCATTTGAGAAGATTGATGCTATTTTTTGGGATCTTTAAAGGAATCCCTATGGAAGAAGGGTATATTTTTCACGTTCAAGATGGTTAATTTTGATGTGTTATCTATGTCCTTAGAGTACTATGAAATTGAGTCTGATATAGATGATGAAACTATTGAATGCACAAGACAACTGAGAGGGGGGGTGAATCAGTTGTAACAAAAACTTCAATCCCTTACAAACATTTAGATCCACATTAACCTTTAAACATGTTATGATGTTTAAGCATGAAAAGCAAATAATTGAAACTAAATCATAACAACACTATACACAATAGAACACTAGATTTTGCATGGAAAACCCTAAAAGGGAAAAACCATGGTGAGAATTAGCTCACAATATAATGTAGTATCAATATCAAATTACAAAGGCTCACTACCCAAAAGAGAGAATGCTCACTATAGGTGGACTCACTGGCCACTAAGAAAGAAAGAAAGAAGAGAAGAATGGCTCATTGCCAAGATTTGAATTGATATAGTTGCATCTAACCTATGCATGGAGTTAAGTTCCAATGAGGCTCAATATCCATTACAACATAACCAACATCTTCGCAGCATCACTAAAAATAGTAGACACCTTCTGCTCACTGTATCCAGTAGCCTAACACATGAAAGCTCTCACTTCCCTAATCAAATTCACATCACCAACATCATATGCCTCATGCACACACACATCCATGACTCCTTGACACTTATTTATACAATCACCAATCATGAAAACATTCTCCAAGGTCGGCAAAACAACTTAACCCATAAAATTCAAATTAGATATGGACCTAAACATTCTTACGGAGGAAGGGAATGAATGTAGACCACATCACACTTTAGCATGGACCTAAATCCACTCTTACACACTTCATCACACTTTCACTTTCACCAAAGCACAACCACAAATAGTGTAAACAACCAAGTCAACCATCCTTGTGTTAACACCATGAACTTTTAAATGCACACTTCCTTAAAATCACACGATGACATGTAGACCATGCACCAAGATTGAACATGATCTAGAAACATCCACAAGCACCTAAAAACAAACAAATTCCTTTACAACATCTTTCACTTGAAGAAACTTCACACCAGAGTACTTAAGCAGCTATATCATACTCTGTCATCATCTGCAACTTAAGAAATGTACTTGTAGAGAACCAAACCATGAACCACTTGAGATAAAAGAAAATATAGACTTTATAAGCACACATCCAGAACTGCAACATCTAAAACCATTCTGCAGAGAAATGCGAAGCAAAATACTTTCTCCTAGACACACTAAAAACACTGTCAAACATTGTTCTCAAACTGGTGAACACAACTTCCACTTCACAATGATTCGAAGCACCAAATTCTGGATTTAGCATCTTCAAACACTTCTAAACAACATATCCAACCACATACTCAGATCTCCAACACAAAAGAAATATGGAGAAAAAACTCAAATAGCACTCTATAAGCTAAAAGACTTCTTCAACACATTGTTTCCATAATTAATCAAATGTTCTCAAAAGCACTTGGAAACCCAACAGCAGAAGCATATTCTCAACATCTTTAGTACCTCCTCAAAGAAATCAAATCACTTTAACACAACAACTCAATCAAACAACAACAACCTCATTAGAAGACACAATTGATACCAATGACAACATAAGCTTGTTGAAATCAATGACAACACCGATTAGCACATACTTGCAACTGAAACAATACTAGACTATTTTTAAGGGTAGTGCACTGTCCCAGTGGAGTAGGGAGTTACAACTCTAGAGTGGGTTATTGATTTTGTAGATTTTCCATTTAAAATCTATGTTTTGCATGTATGCTTTGTGCATGGTTTGACGAGGCATTTTGCAGCCTTCTCAGTGTGGAGTTGTTGGTATCCTTCTATAGCATTTGCTTATGGTATCATTTTACAGATTTTGTTTATGAGGTCCATGCAATACTTGTTGTAGATTGGTAAATCAGATTTGAGGGGCATTTGGTGTTTGAGTCTTTAAGTCTAAAAATTATCCTCTTTGATATCCCAGTTTGCATGCTTCTTTGGATCTTTGAGTTATGTAGTTAATGGGTATGCACAACCCATTGATTGCAGTGGGATGACTCAGATGTGGACTATCTATATCCATGAGATCGTTCACTTTTGATATAGTTTTTTGGTTTGCTTCCTTGAGATGAGAGGATGGATGATTAGAGTGACTGGCTAGACTTGTAGCATGCTTATCATGATACCATGGATAGATTGGTATTAAGTTTCAGTGGGAGCTCTTGGTAGTGAGAGTTCTTTTGTTGTTAGGAGATGGTTATCTTCATGTGATTGGAGATGATGGTCCTTGTTTATAGGATATTTGTTATTGTGCCATGATAGACTAGAGTGTTGGCATGATATTGGTTCTCTTGATACAGGGTATTCTTTTTGGAGCATGTGGTCTTCCTTTGTGGAGATGTTAGATCACGGTGTCATGTTGTGTTCACAGGTTATGTAGATGTGTAGTGGGAGTTTTTTGACAGTGATCTTGTTGGTGCTCTTGGGTAAGTACAAAAAGATGGGGGGCCAAAAAGTGGCCAAATTGTTTTTAAAAAAATAATGCATTATAACACGAGCATGTTATGACTTATTATAAATAAAAAAAATCTTGTGATTTTATTTCATTTCTTTTTTCTCCTCTATACCTGTGGCCTGCAAACCCTAGGAAGCGCTCTCACGTTTTGAAAAACTCAATTCAACACAAAAATCTTATCGATTCATCACCAAAATGCTGCCACGATGTCAAGCACACCAAAGGGATGAGTTCTATTTGATTTTTTTTTTGGATTTGTTTCTAAATAGGTAGGTTTGAGTTGATTTTTGATGTATATTTCGTTAATTGTCAGGAAATGTTAATGCACCTCTGCCTCCTCCTCCTCCTCAAAATCCACAAAATCCTGAGGAGGAAATACTTGCAGACATCAACCTCCTCCATCCATTCCTTGACATGCCCTTGGAACACAAAAAAATATAATGGGGCAAATTGAAAAAAATAAAAAAGAAATTGAAGATATAATTGCAAGGTTGAAAGATCCTTCCACTTCAACCTTGCATAGGTCCATGCTTGCTGAATGTCTTGAATCTATGTTATCAAATGTAGATTCAATTAGCAAGTAAATTTCTAGTTGAATGGATAAGAGGAGAGAGTTTAGAGACTATTATGGAGACAAGCTATCATACCAAGATGTGAAAAAATTATAAATTACAAAATTAGACTTGTGTTTGATTTTAACAAACCCACAAACAAATCAACCTCCACCCATTACATGCAAGAGGTTCCCTATCCATTGGTGCAACAACCAAGTGATAAGGGACAATTTTGGGAAGAGGTGGTGGATGTCTTTTGACCATCCTCCATGCAATAATAATGAGGTCCCATAATACTTTTTGAGGAAACTCTATTGTGAGTTTGTCCTCAATAAAGTGCCAAACTATTTTGATATGCAGGACTTCCAGCGTAGAGGTGGGGGGTCAGCACAAGATAGACCAGGGGCACATGTTGACCCACAGCAGGCAGTGAGACGAGTAATTAGTAGACCAACCCATGAGCATGTTTCTATCCCTTCCATTGTGAAGGAGAGTGTTGAGGTCGATACACTTCAGTCCATTAGTGCCTTGACCCAGAGCATCATAGAGCATGCCAGTCTTGTAGCATAGAGTGGGTTGGGAGAGAGTGCGAGGAGTAGGGTCCCACCCCATGCTTTTCAGACTTGCGGGTCAGCCTATGGTTATGACCCCATGGATAGTCAGGACACAGGTGCACAGGCTACATCTGCAGCTGAGCAGATGGTGATGATAGATACCCTCCTGAGTGAGACTTTCAACCTTGATACTCAGGTAAATATTAGCAAGTTTATTGAATTTAATTTATTAAATTTTATTTTTGAAATGTAAGATTAACTAATTTAGTTTGATAATTTTAATGAAATTTCAGGGGATGCAGTTTTCAGTGGTCTCCACCTACATATTACACTAGATCATCTACTGTCAGGGTATGTAACTAGTAAATAATTATAAATATTACATGTGAATAGCATTGTTATATGAATGGTATTCTAATATCTGATTTTGGATGTTGAATAGGTTAATATTGGAGATTTCATGGCAACACCTGCTAGCGGTGGTGGACTTCAAAGCTTCAAGGATGTAATAAAATAAATAGTTTAATGAATGAATTGTACGTATTAGATTTTTGTATGTGACTTGTGTGCTTTATTATGTGTACTTCCATGTTTAGATGAACGTGTGTGTATATTAGGAGCCATGATTTGCATCACTATTATAGTTTTCGTAATTGAATAATGTTGTTTTATTTCCAGATGATGCAGGCTGCAGAGACACCTCTTGATGTTCAGAGGGCAATGGAGCATGGTGTGACCTCTGTGATTCATAGCTCCATGGCATTGATAGGGGTATGAGGCAGATTAGTAAATTTCAATTTACATTCATTGTTATAGTTGTTTATTTTTGAAAAATCAAAAGATTATTGATTTAAAGTTTAATTTCTATCTAGATGGTTTCTATAGGACATGACATCACCACGGCTTATTCCTACTATTGAGTCAAGTGAGGAGATAGATTATATGGTAGCGGTAAGTGATTATTTTGTTAAATGTTTCATTTTTGATAACATGTAATTTCTATATATTAATGTCTATACTTTTATTGTAACAGCTAAAGATGTAGGAAGAACTAAATAGGAGGAGTAGCACTTGGGTTCGTAGTAGACCACCCACATACACGTCTCCATCCCCTAGAAGATCAAAGGCTTCCCATGATATATTCTCTTCACTAGCCAAAGGGGAACACAAATATGGCATTTGTGGACATATATTTTGTATTGCATATAGTTGACATTATATGCCTATATGGCATTCTTGTAAGCCTATATGGTTATTTTGTATATATGTTATACTTATATCAATAGATATTGATGTATGCCTATATGGATACTTGGTTAATACAAATCTTTTTTATTGATGGCGTCCATACTTGCATTATAAATCCACGTTTGAATGGATATTTGTAGATGGCTACTTCAAATATTTAAAGTCCAATTGTATTACATAGGATGTTTGTTGATCCAATAAGCTAGCTATTGTTATTCAAGTATCACCTAAACCTCATTTTGGAACTAAAAGATAAAAGTTGTATTTAAAAAAAAATGAATCATCATGTTGAATAGAAAATATTAATATTCTTTATGAGTTGCTCAATTAAAAATATTCAAATGAGTATATTGATCCATATTCTTTATGAGTTGGTCAATTAAAAATATTTCTTAATTTCTTGTTATTATACCATATTGGGATGCAAAGAGTATGTTTGTTGTTTTGAATAAGATAGTCAAAATCATATGCTTATGAGCACCTGATGACCATTGTGGTTATTAAATGTAATTCCTCTTGCATATAAGGCGAGGTTATGAGATTACATTGAGTATTACCTAATTTTAGTATGCAACATAACATTGGGGCTATAGGCTTCCATAAGTCATACCTCAGAGATTTTTAGTTTTAGGCACAAATTTGCTTTAAGACCTTAGGTGCATTTCTCTACTTGCACAACCTCAAAACTCTGCCTAAAACTCAAGGCACCTTTCATCATCCAAACAACCTCAAAATTGTGCCTTGATATTGAAAGGATGTTTCAAAGTATAAAGGAGGACGCCTTAAGGGAGGCAATTCATCTTGATTATCAAAGTTGATCAAACACATCAAACTGAGCATCATACCTCTAGGCACATTTTTGCCTCTCTCTAAACTATCCATTTTGGTGCCTTGATGTAAAGTGAAGCCTAAACTTAATGAAGATTGCGCCTAGAAAGATATCACCTTGGATATGTGCCTAGAGTCATCCTAGATTATCCATTTGTGCCTAAGGGTCAATATAACATAATATAACTTAGGAAGACTTTGCAAATCGTCAAAAGAAGCCTAGGCACCTTTTCTTGTCTCCACCATCCATTTTGGGCGCTTAGAGGAAAATCAACTTCAAATCACTTCCAACTGTAGCGTCTAGTGTTAGAACCTTCAAAATGACTAAATCTTACCAAAGGAAGTCTAGGTGCCTATTGTCACTTGGATCATCATGAATGGGCACCTAAGTAGAAGGAGAAGATGCATCTTGTATGGAGGCACACTTTTGTGTCTAAATAACCTCATTTTGGCACCTTGAAGGAAGATGTTCTAAATCCTAAGATCTAGCGCCTAAGTGTAAAATGGTCTCCTATAGGTTTGAACAAGTGATTGAAGCCATCAAATTACCAAGAAATGAGATAAGTATACTAAGGCACCTTTCCTTATCTAAACTATCCATTTTGGCACTTAGGAGGAAGGAGATTCAACATCATGAATCAAGGCACCCTTTGCCATCAAAACAACCTCACATTGGCACCTTGGAGGAAATCAACTTAAAACTTGCACTGTGGAGCAGGACAATAGTTACACCCCTTTGCAACTTTACATTACCTCCTTCTGACGATTTTTGGGGTAGCAGATAACCTTTCACCACAGGCAAATGCCTCAAAGATATAAAAAACTGAGAGAGGTTATTGTAGAGGCACTCTACATGATCATGTTGCCTTAGACAAAATGTTTCTAAGTGACACAATTTTTGAGTAACATCTCGTCAAATATTGCTTCCTTTTTGCACTTTGGACTCTTCAGGGATATCATCGATACAATGTAGCTCGGACTGTTTCGACATGTTTGGGTGAAAAATAGGACCATGCCTAGCATAAATGTACCCATATGGACGTGTTGGAATAGTTAGTTTGGTTGCATCAAGAGCAGGACTAAAGTTACACCCCTTTGCAACTTTACATTGCCTTCTTCTGATGATTTTTGGGGCAGCAAAAAACTTTTCACCACAGGCAAATGCCTTAGAGATATAAAAAAATGAGAGAAGTTATTGTATAGGCAATTTACATGATCATGTTGCCTCAAGAGGAATGTTTCTAAGTGACATGGTTTTCGAGTAACATCTCATCAAAGATTGCTACCTTTTTGCACTTTGGACTCTTCAGGGATATCGTCAGTACAATGTAGCTTGGACTGTTTCAACATGTTTGGGTGAAAAAAAGGACCATGCCTAGCGTAAATGTACCCATCTAGATGCATTGGAACAATTAGTTTGGTTGCATCAGGAGCAGGATGAAAGTTACACCCCTTTGCAACTTTACACTGCCTCCTTTTGACGATTTTTGGGGTAGCAAAAAACCTTTCACCAGGGGCAAATGCCTCAGAGATATAAAAAAATGAGAGAGGTTATTGTAGAGGTACTCTACATGATTGTGTTTCCTTAGATAGAATGTTTCTAAGTGACACGGTTTTTGAGTAACATCTCGTCAAAGATTGCTACCTTTTTGCACTTTTGACTCTTCAGGGATATCGTCGGTACAATGTAGCTCGAACTGTTTTGACATGTTTGGGTAAAAAATATGACCATGCCTAATGTAAATGTACCCATATAGACATGTTGGAACTGTCATTTTGGTCTCATCAGGAGCAGGATGAAAGTTACACCCCTTTGCAACTTTACACTGCCTCCTTCTGACGATTTTTGGGGCAGTAGAAAACTTTTCACCACTAGCAAATGCCTCAGAGATATAAAAAAATGAGAGAGGTTATTGTAGAGGTACTCTATGTGATCGTGTTGCCTTAGACAGAATGTTTCTAAGTGACACAGTTTTTGAGTAACATCTCGTCAAAATTGCTACCTTTTTACACTTTGGAGTCTTTAGGGATATCGTCAGTACAATGTAGCTCAGACTATTTTGACATGTTTGGGTGAAAAACAGAACCATGCCTAGCCTAAACGTACCCATCCAGATGCATTAGAACTATTAGTTTGATTGCATCAGGAGTAGGACACCAAAAATGCAAAAGTTGATTTGTGCAACTTGACAACATTGACACTTTTTT
Organism: Cunninghamia lanceolata; assembly: GCA_027924645.1. Taxonomy (NCBI): domain Eukaryota; kingdom Viridiplantae; phylum Streptophyta; class Pinopsida; order Cupressales; family Cupressaceae; genus Cunninghamia; species Cunninghamia lanceolata. The sequence continues at coordinate 12,572,997 of BSBN01000320.1, forward strand.
GCAACATGATTCAAAGACTCAAACTGAACCCAAATGACTCAAAGTGACTTAAAAAGAAATGAAATGGTCTTAGAAGACCTTATTACATACAATTGACTCAATCAAAATAAAATTTCATTTTTTGACCCCTCTTGGAGGCATGACAACCTAGGTACCCCTGCACCATTAGTGCAATTGAAGGACTATGGTGGTGGCATGAAACTAGAGTGAGTTGACATTCATTTGCATCATTTCAAGGAATAGTTGACATCTTGCAGTCTCATTTAACTTTTCAAAGAACAATCTCCAAATCTTATGAGCATATCTTCTACAAGTGTATTTTTGAATCTTACCTTCCATTGGCTACAAAATATTCTCATCAATATCAATCAAATACTTTGGCTTTCTATGCAAAATTCTAGGTGGTGTTAAGTTAGATAAATTCATCTTAACATTATGAATTTCATCAATATTTAAATGAGATGGGCTATATGGCATTCCTTCGATCAAAGATGGAATAGATGACTTACCTTGAGGTTGAGGTGGGAACGATGGCGTACCTCCTTCATCACATGTGAGTGATGATGTACTCTCAACTTGAGATGTGATAGATGGTGTCCCTACATGTTGACTTGCGGTAGAGGATGTGCCTCCAACTATGGTATTCAAATCTCTCGTAGCACGAAGTTTTTATATTTGTTCTCTTTGTGCCGCCAATACCATATCTCTTTGTGATGGTTGTGGTTCCTCTTCAATTGGCATGTCTTCATTTATTGTGTCCAATTTTCTCTTCTCACGAAATTCCCTCATAGCCACTGCTTTCTTTACATTCTTAGCTTCTATCTCTTCCTGTGTTGGTTTAATTCTTGATCGTTTCCTCGGCATGACGGAGAATTTGTCTATAGCATGATAAAGAGACCAATATTAGTTTCTAAGAAATGAATCCATACAAATAACTAAAATATATGTCATTCAACCCTTCACAGTAAATGTACATACAATCATCATGTAAAAGAGTAAATGTAACTCAACCAAAATAGGTACAAAGGATACAAAGAAAATTATTGCAGCCATGAAAATAGTACATGGGACTTCATGCTTGAAAAGGTTGAGGCAGACCCAATTTGACATGTTTGTTGTTACTAGGGCTACTAGGATTTGGAATTGAGAAGGTGTTTTGTTGGTATTAGGGATACTAGGATTTGGGTGGCTTGTGAAGGAATAGACAATAGTTGTTGTGTCATATGCATGTACAAATCATCATGAATAGGTGCATAAGGAATGTCCTAGCCCAAGATATGTGCATACAAATCATCATGTCATGTGCATACTTGTATGATCTTGGCACCTATTCATTTGTATTTTAACTTGTTAATATGACAAGATAATAGTGGGATTGTATTTTTATTATGTTGTAAGGATTAATTCTTGTATAGTTTGACATCATGGTATGTTAAGGTCTGTTATTTATACATAATTATTAAAGAGCCCAAGTGTAGAAAATATACATGGCATCATGTGAGATTGTAGGTTGCTTTCTTGATTGGGAATGTGTCTATTTTAAACATGTATGATAAAGCATGATAAAGTAATTCAAATAGAATTAAGGAAAATGTAAAGAACATGCATGTAAAGAATTGACATACCTAAAAAATGAAGATTCGAATGGAGAGAGTACCCAATTATGTAGTGTTTTTTTCTTCTTGCATCAAACTCCTCAACAATTTGAGTTTTTCACCACTTGCTTCCTTTTCAATGTTAAATTGAATAACACTCAAATATAATTACTAACAAAAATACTATTAACCAACCTATAATGTTGAATTCCTAAAATTGAATCACAATTAACATTGCAACACTACAAAAATTGAAACTTGAATAGATATATATCAAACTTGGTGTGAAAACTATGTTATTTCCTCCTTCTCAAGTTGGCAAAGCAGAAAAGGTGGTGGAAAGATCATGCAAAGGTGGTAGAATGTGTAAAATGTGCATGTGAACTTCCCAACAGCATGAAAGCACTTCTTTTTTGTCAAAGCATGCGCATAATTAGCATGAAAACAAAGCATGTGGGCCTGTAACATGGGAGTCAACACTTTTATACTGTTTCTATAATAGGACAAAATGCAAGCGCATTATAATGTGCTCACATTTTGTCTTGCTATAGATTGATCCATAAATATTTGTACCTATCTCACCTTCGATAGCACCTTTACAATATCTCACCTCTAGTTTGATTAGCTCATGTTCTATATCTCACTTATCTCTCCCCCTCACCTCTCTACCTCTCCCCTCTCTATGTCTCTCAGTCACTCGTTGTCTACCTCAACCCTAAACCTTATCCCTAAACCCTAATCCCTCAACCCTCAACTCTAATCCCTCATCCCTAAACCCTAAACACTATCCCTATTCCTAAACCCTCAATGGGCTTGACACTATACCTTAAACCCTAATCCCTTATCCCTAAACCCTCCAAACGTATCCCTAATCCTTATACCCTTGACACTCTACTTTAACCCTAATCCCTCAACCCTCGAACCTCAATGTAATTAACCCTCAACGTCAAACCCTAATCCCTCAACCCTTAATTTTGATCCCTCGACCCTCAACCCTATCCCTAAACCCTAAACCCTAATGCCTTGACCCTCAACCCTCAACGTCAAACCATAATCTCTCAACCCTTAATTCTGATCCCTCGACCCTCAACCCTATCCCTAAACTCTAAAGTCTAAAGCCTCAACCCTTAACCCTCAACGTCAAATTCTAATCCCTCAACCCCAAACTCTAATCCCTCAACCCTAAAGCCTATCCCTAAACCCTAAACACTATCCCTATTCCTAAACCCTCAATGGGCTCAATACTATACCTTAAACCCTAATCCTTATCCCTAAACCCTCCAACCCTATCCCTATACCTTACACCCTCGACACTCTACTTTAACCCTAATTCCTCGACCCTCAACCCTTTCCCTAAACCCTCGACCCTTGAACCTCAACCCTCAATCCTCAATGTCAAACCCTAATCCCTCAACCCTTAACTCTAATCCCTCGACCCTCAACCCTATCCCTCAATCCTAAACCCTAAAGCCTCAACCCTCAACCCTTCACTCTAATCCCTCAACCCTAAACCCTATCCCTAAACCCTCAAACCTAGACCCTATCCCTAAGCCCTCAACCCTTAATTATAATCCCTTGACCCTTAACCCTTAAAACTTGAACCCTAAAACCTATCCCTACATGCTTGACACTCGACACTATATCTTAAACCCTAATCCCTTAACCCTCATCCCTAAAGCCTCAACCCTAAATCCTTAAACCTTCAACCCTAAACACTATCCCTAATCCCTCTACCCTCGACACTCTTCTTTAACCCTAATCCCTTGACCATCAACCCTATCCCTAAACTCTCAACCCTCAACCCTCAACCCTCAACTCTCAACATTAAACCCTAATTCATCAACCCTAAACCCTAATCCCTCAAACCTAAACCCTATCCCTAAACCATCAACCCTCAACACTATACCTTAAACCCTAATCCCTATCCCTCAACCCTCAACCCTTAAAACTTAAACCCTATCCCACACCCTCAACACTTGACATTATATCTTAAGCCTTAAATCCTCATCCCTAAAGCCTCAACCCTCAATCCTTAAACCTTCAACCCTAAACCCTATCCCTAATTCCTCTATCCTCGACACTCTAACCCTGACCTCGAGATTAAACACTAATCCGTCAACCCTAAACCTGAATCTGTCAACCCTAAACCCTATCCCTAAACCCTCAACCCTCAACACTATACCTTAAACCCTAATCCATCAACCCTAAAACCTAATCCCTCAACCCTCAACACTCTACCTTAAACCCTAATCCCTCGACCCTCAACCCTAATCCCTCAACCCTTGACCCTTGACCCTATCCCTAAACCCTAAACCTTAAAGCCTCAACCCTCAACCCTCAACGTCAAATCCTAATCCCTCAACCCTTCATTCTAATCCCTCAGCCCTAAACCCTATCCCTAAACCATCAACCCTAAACCCTATCCCTAATCCCTCGACCCTTAACTCTAATCCCTCAACCCTTAACCCTTAAAACTTGAACCCTACAACCTATCCCTACATGCTTGACACTCGACACTATATCTTAAACCCTAATCCCTTAACCCTCATCCCTAAATCCTCAATGCTAAATGCTTAAACCTTCAACTCTAAACCCTATCCCTAATCCCTCTACCCTTGACACTCTTCTTTAACCCTAATCCCTTGACTGTCAACCCTATCCCTAAACCCTCAACCCTCAACCCTCAACTCTCAACATTAAACCCTAATTCATCAACCCTAAACCCTAATCCCTCAAACCTAAACCCTATCCCTAAACCATCAACCCTCAACACTATACCTTAAACCCTAATCCCTATCCCTCAACCCTTAACCCTTAAAACTTAAACCCTATCCCTGCACCCTCAACACTTGACACTATATCTTAAGCCTTAAATCCTCATCCCTAAAGCCTCAACCCTCAATCCTTAAACCTTCAACCCTAAACCCTATCCTTAATCCCTCTACCCTCCACACTCTAACCCTAACCTCGACATTAAACACTAATTTGTCAACCCTAAACCCTAATCCGTCAACCATAAACCCTATCCCTAAACCCTCAACTCTCAACACTATACCTTAAACCCTAATCCATCAACCCTAAAACCTAATCCCTCAACCCTCAACCCTAAACACTATCAATAAACCCTCGACACTCTACCTTAAACCCTAATCCCTCGACCCTCAACCCTAATCCCTCAACCCTCGAACCTCAACCCTCAACTCTCAACGTCAAACCCTAATCCCTCGACCCTTAACTCTAATCCCTCGACCCTCAACCCTATCCCTAAACCCTAAACCCTAAAGCCTCAAGCCTCAACCCTCAACATCAAATCCTAATCCCTTAACCCTTCACTCTAATCCCTCAACCCTAAACCCTATCCCTAAACCCTCAACCCTAAACCCTATCCCTAATCCCTCAACCCTTAACTCTAATCCCTCAACCCTTAACCCTTAAAACTTGAACCCTAAAACCTATCCCTACACGCTCGACACTCGACACTATATCTTAAACCCTAATCCCTTAACCCTCATCCCTAAAGCCTCAACCCTAAATCCTTAAACCTTCAACCCTAAACCCTATCCCTAATCCCTCTACCCTCGACACTCTTCTTTAACTCTAATCCCTTGACCATCAACCCTATCCCTAAACCCTCAACCCTCAACCCTCAACCCTCAACTCTCAACATTAAACCCTAATTCATCAACCCTAAACCCTAATCCCTCAAATCTAAACCCTATCCCTAAACCATCAACCCTCAACACTATACCTTAAACCCTAATCCCTATCCCTCAACCCTTAACCCTTAAAACTTAAACCCTATCCCTGCACCCTCAATACTTGACACTATATCTTAAGCCTTAAATCCTCATCCCTAAAGCCTCAACCCTCAATCCTTAAACCTTCAACCCTAAACCCTATCCCTAATCCCTCTACCCTCAACACTCTAACCCTAACCTCGACATTAAACACTAATCCATCAACCCTAAACCCTAATCCGTCAACCCTAAACCTTATCCCTAAACCCTCAACCCTCAACACTATACCTTAAACCCTAATCCATCAACCCTAAAACCTAATCCCTCAACCCTCAACCCTAAACACTATCAATAAACCCTCAACCCTCGACACTCTACCTTAAACCCTAATCCCTTGACCCACAACCCTAATCCATCAACCCTCGACCCTCGAACCTCAACCCTCAACCCTTAACGTCAAACCCTAATCCCTCAACCCTTAACTCTAATCCCTCGACGCTCAACCCTATTACTAAACCCTAAACCCTAAAGCCTCAACCCTCAACCCTCAACGTCAAATCCTAATCCCTCAACCCTTCACTCTAATCCCTCAACCCTAAACCCTCAACACCATACCTTAAACCCTAATCCCTCAACCCTAATCCGTCATCCCTCAACTCTAATCTCTTATCCCTAAACCCTAAACACTATCCCTATTCCTAAACCCTCAACGGACTTGATACTATACATTAAACCCTAATCCCTTATCCCTAAACCCTCCAACCCTATCCCTAATCCTTATACCCTCAACGTCAAACCCTAATCCCTCAACCCTTCACTGATGCAAAGCCAAAATGTTGTCATACAAACTGTTCGGTGAGAGGATGGTCCATGTCTTGGCGATCTTCTCATTATTGGCTAGACATTCCCCATCGGCCACCTTACTTTTTATCTCCCTGACGTTCAACTCTCCCTGATGTATGTCTTCGACTTTTCTCCTATCGACGGGACCTTTACTATCGGCCACCCAAAGACTTCCTTCGCCGATACACCGATGGAATAGCTTGTATATACTTTCACCGACTTACGATCACTGGTTTCCTTCACCGCTGCTACCGGTCAACCTCTTTCATCTAACACAATGTATATTCTCAATATACATTCAGAAGATACATTCAAAACATGCATTTAGAATATGCATTCGGTGAGATTGACCGTTGACTTTCCTTGTATCATATGAAATGCACATTCACCACATACAACTACAATATTCACTTGCGAGCTACACACGAACATACAACTGTGAGATACACATGAAATGACCTCTGACATACATTAGTGATATACATACAGAATGTATACCCAGCGAAACAACACGAATCTTCATTGATCTGAACCTCTGCAAACCCTGTAGCTTCACAGACCCATTTTTCCAACAATCTAGCACATGACAAATGCTAGGATCTATCAATGCATCTTGTATGTGATCCTGCAAACACAAACGAACAAAATGAAAAACACAAAAATGAACTATATAGCCATTCCACTGATTTCAAAGAAATCTAACTGGTGGAATGGATTAAGAATCCATCTCGACCACAAAATAGTAAATCGATTGCACAGAGAAAACCTAATGAAATTTAATGATAGAAAGATACACAGAACATGACTCGTTTATTATGCCTTTCAGAAATGTACACACAGATGCTCTATTTGTCAATTACAAGTCACACTGATCTCTGATCTCTATTACCTCTGAACTACAACTACTGATTACATTCAATGATCTTGGGCATTTATCTGCTCACCCTCAGTAGTACTAAATTGACTCCAAGCGGCTAGGAGATCTAACAACCTCCAACTGCCTAACAACCTTTGTGATTACAGATCGACAAGTGTCCTTGGGACTTACAAAATAAATCTAGATACAAACTAAAATGACATGCATTGGTCAAATAGACCTTATTACATGAATGGTTTTATAGGACCTTATTGGAAACAACAAAATGTACATCAAACAGTTGAATGCCTCATGGAGGCCACTGTGGATTAGGTGCTCCTACACCATACACCCCACCGAGAAAATAACTCATACCCCATGAATTAAGTCTTTTTTTTGCTCTACCTTTATCCTCTGTTGTTTCATGTCTTCCCCATGATCTCTGGATTGCAACCTACTTCCATGGAATCAAAGACTCATGTCTAGCATTGTAGGTTCTACTTACCCCTTGCCATGAGTGAGTGCTTGCAACCAGACCTATCCCTTGCTTGCCATTCTATCTTACCATCATCTCTGCCTGAACACCGGCATTGGAAACCTTGGTTGATGCTTCTTGTACTGCTGCTATGGCAGAATATGTTTGCCTTTCAACTCTTGTTGGTTCTAGAGGACAAACAAGGGTCCCTACTATAATAGCATCCATGTCTTTCCAATCAACTTGTGACTGCTTACAGACCTGCTCTTGGACCTTCTGCTGATTCATCTAATCTTGATCATCCAAAACTAATATACCTTCAAACTTTGATCCTTAGCAACCCCACTCCTTGAGGTATCCTCAGCTTTCTTTGGGTCTTCTTCATTGAGCTTCACAAACTCTTTCTTACCCACCAAAATGACCTTGGCTACCTTCTTTGCTTCAGCATCCTCTTGCAATGGTGTCATCACAGAATTTCTCCCATCCTTCTTGATGGTGTGGGTGTTAGCATGTACATCATACAATGCTCGCCTATCAAATTGCCATGGTCTACCTAAAAGTAGGTGACAACATTCCATGGGCAAAATGTCACATAAAACCCTATCCTGATATTCCCCAATCTAAAAATCAACACATGCTTGTTCATATACCAAAAGTGAGTGACTATCACTTACCCAAGATGCTTTGTAAGGGGTTTGATGAGGAATCCTTTCTATGTTCAATTTATCCACCATTTCCTGAGATACTATATTATCCATTGAACCAGAATCTATTACTACCTTGCATATTTTACCTTTGCTTTTACAATTGGTCCTAAAAAGTGCTCTCCTTTGTATCACGTCCTTAGATGTTTTCAAGAGTGTTCTCCTTAGCATCAATGCTTCTCCATCTTGAACTAGGGCTGCACTCCCAATTGGAAAGTTAACACTTTCATCTACCTCCTCTTCTTGCACATATTGAACCCTCTTTTCATTCTTCCTATCACCTCCTGCTGGTGAACCTTGCCTTTCTGGACATTTGAATGCTGTGTGACCAATTTCATTACAATGATAACATCTCCCAGTGAAAACATTAGAACCTCTACCACCTCCAAATCTACCTCTTGTGCCTCTCCATCCACCCTTGAAATCAGACTGCTCTTGTCCTTTACTAGTCTCTCCTCGATTCTCATTGGCTTGTCTTGTTGTAGGGGTTGATCCTCCCCCTCTTATCATTAGGGGAAATTTGCATATAAAATGGGCCTCCTAAGAAACTCTTAAAAAGCAAAACATATCTCAAATAATATAAATTACTTAATTATAAATAAATAAAAATTAGTTAACTACACGAGTTAAGGGAGTCACATATTTCTATTATAAATGCTTTAAGAACTCAAGTTCACTTTTCTTTTTATATTATTTCTTTTTTTGTTTTAGTTTTTCTTTAAAAAATCTTTTATCTTAAACTTATAATTCTAAAAGCAAAACTTTCTAAATTAAAAAAAAAAACACTTCATTCTTTAATTACAATGGATTTTTTATTTTTCTTTTTAGTATTTCTTACTTTTTTTTTTGTTTTTTTACATAATAACTTTTAAATATTTTTCTCTTTAGTATTTCTTAGTTTTTTTTTTTTTTTTTCACAAAATAATTTTTTTATGAGTATTTGTTAGTTTTTGATTTTTTTCACAAACTAATTTTTAAATATTTTTCTCTTTCTTATTTCTTAGATTTTTATTTTTCTTTCACAAAATAACTTTTTTAATGAGTATTTGTTAATTTTTAATTTTTTTTTCCACAAAATAACTTTTAAATATTTCTCTTTAGTATTTTTTAGCTTTTTATTTTTCTTTCACAAAATAACTTTTTTTAATGAGTACTTGTTTTTAATTTTTCTTTCTCAAAATAATATTTTTTCTTTTTGTTATTTTAAGAATAATTTTGGAGGGAAAAGAAAAAATTAAAATATTTATCTAGTAATTAGATCTATCATTTTACAGATTTAATTATTAATTTATATATATTTAAAACACTATATATATATATATATATATATATATATATAAGATTCTAAATAAAAAATGTTGTAGCATTTGTCTTTCAAGTATCATTTTTTTAATAAACTCATTAATAAATTGAGATTTATTATTTTTAATTTTTTTTAAGCTTTACAGGTTTGTTTTATTTTAATCTTTCTTTTATCTCATCTTTATCCTTTCTTTTTTAGTTTCTATTTTAGTGTTTTTATAATAGTTTCTTTTTTTTTATTTTTTTGGAAAACATCAAAATTTCTATAATAGAACTTAAGAATATAAATCTAAAAAAAAAAAAAACTTTTATATTTAGAAAGATAAATGAGATAGAATAGGATGTGTAGAGTTAAATTAACCATCATGAGTTAATTCATAGGAATTTAGAAAGTTTAATTTTATAAAATAAATAATTTTATTTTTATTTTGGATGATGTCACCATAACAGTTGATGTCATCTTTTAGTTGTTTTTTGATAACTCAAAAAGTTGATGATGTCATCCTTAGGAGGCCCATTTTTTATGTAAATTTCCCTTAATGATTGCTGCCATTTCCCCTCATGGACTTATCTTGTCTCCTTTTCATTTTCTCCTCAATCCTGATTGCCATTTTCTTCTACACTCCTAGGGTTAGCCAAAACTAACTCATCTTGTATATTCAATCTCAAACCAAGCACATATCTAGCAACCTTTTCAATCTCATTCTCATGATGACCAGACCTCATACTTAATTTATAAAATTCCTCAGTATATGCCTTCACATCCATTTCCTTTTGTCTTAAAAATTGAAGCTTTTTAAACATTTGAACTTCATAATCCTTGGGTAAGAATTTACCTTTGATCCTTGCTACCATCTTGTCCCATGAAGAAATCTTTGACTTACCCTGCTTTCTCCTCTCTGATTGTATGTAATCCCACCATACCAAGGCATGACCTCCCAATTTGGTCTTTGTAATCTTTACTTTCTGCTCCTAAGGAACCTCCTCACATTCAAAATGATTATCTAATGTAGCAATCCAATCAAGTAACTCTTCCTCATTTAAACTTCCATTATACTTTGGAACATCAATCTCTACCTTAGGTTTGTCATTCTCGACTGCCCTTAACAGTTTTGCAAATCTCTAATCTTCAAGATCTAGATCTTCATCTAAATCTTCAAATTCTTCACCATTCTCTTCTTTTTCTAATTCACTTTCTTCCACTTCCCTTCTTTTGTTTGTCTCCAAGGCTACAAGCCTGGCTTGAAGGGCTTTTGCAAGCTCTTTCATCTCCCTCATCTCTCTAGCATGCTTTTCCTTCATCTCTTGCAACTCTCTAGTAGTACCAGCATTTTTCGGAGGCATCTTGCTAACTTGTTTCTGCAACTTCTCAGTTCTTCCTCAACTCTACTTCTGCCTTCTCAATGATAGAACCGAACACACAACTGCCCAGACCTTTTGCTGAGCTCTGATACCAATTTGATGCAGAGCCAAAACCCTATCATACAAACTGTTCGGTGAGAGGATGGTCCATGTCTTGGCGATCTTCTTGTTATCAGCTAAACATTCTACGTCGGCCACCTTGGTTTTTATCTCCCTGACGTTCAACTCTCCTCGATGTATGTCTTTGACTTTTTGCCTATCGACGGGACCTTCACTATCGGCCACCCAAAGACTTCCTTCATCGATACATCGATGGAACAACTTGTATATACTTTTGTCAACTTGCGATCACTGGTTTCCTTCACCGCTGCTACCGGTCAACCTCTTCCATCTAACACAATGTATATGCGCAATGTATATTCTCAATATACATTCGGAAGATACATTTGAAACATGCATTCAGAATATGCATTCGGTGAGATTGACCATTGACTTTCCTTATATCATACGAAATGCACATTCACCACATACAACCGCAATATTCACTTGTGAGATACACATGAACATACAACTGCGAGATACACATGAAATGACCCCCGACATACATTAGCGATATACACACAGAGTGTATACCTAGTGAAACAACATGAATCTTCACTATCTGAACCTCTGCAAACCCTGTAGCTTCACAGACCCGTTTCTCCAACAATCTAGCACATGACAAATGCTAGGATCTATCAATGCATCTTGTACATGATCCTACAAACACAAACAAACAAAATGAAAAAAAAACAAAAATGAACTGTATAGCCATTCCACCAATTTCAAAGAAATCTAACTGGTGGAATGGATTAAGAATCCATCTCGACCACAAAATAGTAAATCGATTGCACAGAGAAAACCTAACGAAATCGAATGATAGAAAGATACATAGAATAGGACTTGTTTATTATGCCTCTTATAAATGTACACACAGATGCTTTGCTTCTCAATTACAAATCACACTAATCTCTAATCTCTATTACCTCTCAACTACAACTACTGATTACATTCGATGATCTTGCGCATTTATCTACTCGCCCTCAGTAGTACTGAATTGACTCCAAGTGGCTGGAAGATCTAACAACCTCCAACTACCTAACAACCTTTGCTATTACAGATCGACAAGTGTCCTTGGGACTTACAACATAAACCTAGATACAAACTAAAATGACATGCATTGGTCAAACAGACCTTATTACATGAATGGTCTTATAGGACCTTATTGGAAACAACAAAATGTACATCAAACAGTTGAATGCCTCATGGAGGCCACTATGGATTAGGTGCTCCTGCACCATGAACTCTAATCCCTCGACCCTTAACCCTTAAAACTTAAACCCTAAAACCTATCCCTACATGCTCGACACTCGACACAATATCTTAAACCCTAATCCCTTAACCCTCATCCCTAAAGCCTCAACCCTAAATCCTTAAACCTTCAACCCAAAACTGTATCTCTAATCCCTCTACCCTTGACACTCTTCTATAACCCTAATCCCTTAACCATCAACCCTATCCATAAACCCTCAACCCTTAACTCTCAACATTAAACCCTAATTCATCAACCCTAAACCCTAATCCCTCAAATCTAAACCCTATCCCTAAACCATCAACCCTCAACACTATACCTTAAACCCTAATCCCTATCCCTCAACCCTTAACCCTTAAAACTTAAACCCTATCCCACACCGTCAACACTTGACACTATATCTTACGCCTTAAATTCTCATCCCTAAAGCCTCAACCCTCAATCCTTAACCTTCAACCCTAAATCCTATCCCTAATCCCTCTACCCTTGACACTCTAACCCTAACCTTGACATTAAACATTAATCCGTCAACCCTAAACCCTAATCCATCAACCCTAAACCCTATTCCTAATCCCTCAACCCTCAACACTAATCCATCAACCCTAAAACCTAATCCCTTAACCCTCAACACTATACCTTAAACCCTAATCCATCAACCCTAAAACCTAATCCCTCAACCCTCAACCCTAAACACTATCAATAAACCCTCAACCCTCGACACTATACCTTAAACCCTAATCCCTCAACCCTCAACCCTAATCCCTCAACCCTTAACTCTAATCCCTCAACCCTCAACCCTATCCCTAAACCCTAAACCCTAAAGCCTCAACCCTTAACCCTCAATGTCAAATCCTAATCCCTCAACCCTTCACTCTAATCCCTCAACCCTAAACCCTATCCCTAAACCCTCAACAATATACCTTAAACCCTAATCCCTCAATCCTCAACCCTAAACCTTATCCCTAAACCCTAATCCCTCAACCCTCAACCCTCAACTCTAATCTCTTATCCCTAACCCTAAATGCTATCCCTATTCCTAAACCCTCAATAGGCTCGATACTATACCTGAAACCCTAATCCCTTATCCGTAAACCCTCCAACCCTATCCCTAATCCCTTATCCGTAAACCCTCCAACCCTATCCCTAATCCTTATACCCTCGATGTCAAACCCTAATCCCTCAACCCTTAACTTTGATCCCTCAACCTGTAACCCTTAAAACTTGAACCCTAAAACCTATCCCTACATGCTTGACACTCGACACTATATCTTAAACCCTAATCCCTTAACCCTCATTCATAAAGCCTTAACCCTAAATCCTTAAACCTTCAACCCTAAACCCTATCGCTAATCCCTCTACCCTCGAAACTCTTCTTTAACCCTAATCCCTTGACCATCAACCCTATCCCTAAACCCTCAACCCTCAACTCTCAACATTAAACCCTAATTCATCAACCCTAAACCCTAATCCCTCAAACCTAAACCCTATCCCTAAACCATCAACCCTCAGCACTATACCTTAAATCCTCAACCCTCAACACTTAAACCTTAAATCCTAAACCCTATCTCTAAACCCTCAACCCTCAAAACTATACCTTAAACACTAATCCCTCAACCCTAAACTTTCAACCCTAAACCCTATCCCTAATCCCTCTACCCTCAACACTCTACCTTAACCCTAATCTCTCGACCCTTAACCCTAAACACTATCCCTAAAGCCTCAACCCTAAACCCTAATCCCTCAAGGTCCTAAACTCTAATCCCTTATCCCTAAACTCTAAAGCCTATCCCTAAACCCTCAACCCTCAACCTTAAACCTTAATCACTCAATCCTTATCCACCCCTCTCCTCCCCTATTTGGCTCACTCTCATCTCTACCGTCCTCTACCCTCGACACTATACATACATACATATAGGCATACATACATACATGATTAATAACCTTGAACATAAAAAAATTCAAGGGGAACATAACGCGAGCACGTTATATCGTGCTCACATTATTTAAAACATGACAAACAACACAAACTTTTGCGGAGAAGGGAAAATGCAAAGCAAACAATAACGTGAGCATGTTATAACGCGCTCGCGTTATGTTTTGCTTTGGGAATCCCAAGCCTTGGGCTTGGGATTTGCTTTGGATTTCCAACCCAAAGGCTTGGAGTGCCTTTTCAACATCCACAGACGTGTTTTTCCATATTCTTCAAGATTTCACATAATTTCATTCGTGCTAACCCTCAGATTTGCACGTGTTTCAAGGTCAAACAAATCGAACACCTGGGTAATGTTAGGATTTCTCTTAGCTATTTGACGTTGTATTTTTTTCACATTTTAACAATGTTAAGCCTTTCATCTTTAATTTTTTTGTTTGTGTGTCCGTTTTTGGGTAAAAACCACTGTTTGGTCTTTTTTTCATTGTAAATTAACTATTCATTGAAATTTCAAAAAAATTGCATATTTAGAAACTAGAATCCATTCTACACATATTAAAAAAAGAAAAAAATGATTTTCAATTAGTTTTGAAAATTTATAGGGGTAGCACGGCCAAAATTCTATTTTTTAGGATGTGTCCACTTTGAAAATTAGTAAAAAATCAAATATTCATAAAAAAATTATCAGAAAAATTGGGCATAAACTACATGCTATTAGCTAATTTCTCATTGAAGTGATTTTAAAAATACCAAAAAAAAGTTGACCTTTTGAGGGAGCCACAAAGCATGGTATGTTATGTTTTTTTGACAGAAACAAAACCAATTTCTGTGGCTCCCTCTTTTGAACCCCTTAATCTATGCCATTTTCAAAAAAAATAGTAGTTTAGAAAGTAGACTCAGAGAACTACGAACATTGTTTTGGTTGCATCTCCAAATTTTGAGTGTCACTATGCTCAATTTCTCATCCAAGGCCATCATTTCCTGATTTAGAAAAAAGTGGCCACTTAAGACCCCTTTTTGGCCCCCCATCTTGCACTTACCCTCTTGGTGTTGAGGACTTTGGTTATTTGCATGGAGAGATTCATGATGGTGTAGTGCTATTTTTTGGAGCTTAGCATGGACTGATCATGGAGGTACTTTTGGATACTTGCAGACCTTGGGTGAGGTTGGAGTTCTCTTGGGATTAGAGAACATTTGCTGAGATGGTTACTCTTTGGAGGTTTCAACAAGAAGACCAAGGAGCCTACCCCTAGTTATGGATGTGAGTTCATTATGGACCTAGAAGAGATTTTTCTTAGAGAGAGTCATTGTGACTTGGTGTATCTTGGAGGAACATTTTCATTCCCCACTCTTGGTCTACTTGGTGGATTATCTTCAAATAGGTATTGTCCATCCTATTTTTAGATGCATTTCTCTGTATGCTTTACCTTCTCATGGTTACGGACCTTGGGCTATGGTTATTGGTTTTGGAGGGTTCATTTAAAGGATGTTGTTATGGTTATCTCCTTGTGCATATGAGTTTAGGAGATGTTGATTGGGCTGGTTCCTAGTTTTGGAATGATTTACATGTTTGATCTTCCTTGGTTAGAGAGGCTTACATCGATGTTGGTTGGGTGTTGTTAATGCCTTTTATTTGGGTTGGTAAAGGAGATCATACTTGGCACAACTTAGTACTTGGTGGTGTTGGTAGAAGGATGTGATATGGTTTGCAACTTCTGTTATGGCATTATGTTTCTTCCTAGAGTCTCTTATTCATCTAGTATGATCACTAGTTTGTGGTCATCTACTATTGTTGTACTTTATTATTTTTTAACAGTAGTATGTGATCTTTTAATGTATATCATTTGAGATGTGGAGGACTTGGGAGAAGTGAGATCAAAGGAGAGAGAAGTGAGTAGAAGATTATTTGTGGAAGTATGCTCTATTTTGCAGTGTTGGTTGCAATTTGCAGATCATTATGGTTGTTCTTGGTATTACATGATTTGATTATTTGCCACACTTTTTTATGCAAGTGCTAATTGGTAGACTTGAGTTGTTTTGGTTGACATTGCTCATGCAACATAAGTTCTAGGATGTATGCGTGTTTTTCATTGAATTGTGTATCAAGGGTCTTCAGAGTTTTTGCACATCAATGGCTTTGGTGTGTTTGTTATCCTGGAAGATGGTAATGTTTTGAGTAGGATAGTGGATTACACATGGATAAGGGCTGCAATATGGGTTGGATATGTTGTTGACATGAGTTTACCGATGTTGTATGGTTAGTTAGATATGATTAGCAACTAGCTGTGGTTGCTATTCATTCTATGGTGATTGATTCTTGTCCACTACAGAGGCCTATTTATTACTAATGGATTTGGTGATTGTGTTTGGATATTGGTTGATGCAGGGTTCTTTCTCTTATGAGACAATAGACCATGGAAAGAAGATTTCATGTGGAAGAATATTTATGTGAAGTCATAGCATGGATTGGACTTCAAGTGGGATATTGTTGGATGTGAAGTCTGACTGTTCATTTCATATTACCTGCTTTCTTTATTCATCTTCTCTTGAAGACTATTGTATATATATGAAGGAAAAACCTTATGTATGTTGCTGCTAATAATAAGAATAATTAGTCCCTGATTTCCTGTGGATGTAGCCATATTGGCGAATCATGTTAAATCTATGTCTGTGTGCATTTTTGTATGATGTTTGTTTATCTTATTTTCTAACACTCTGTAGATGCATCAGATGGGTGAGACTTCATATGATTCAATGTTTGGTTATGTTTCTTCTTCAAGCATCACATGGTTTAGGGATCTTCATTTGTTGTTATGCCTTTGTATTAGCAGTCTTATATTTTCCTATTTTGTATTTTATAACTATTGGCTATAGTCTGTAGATCTTATTGGTTATTTTCTGCACTCTTTGGGCTGCCTATAGGTAGTTGGTTATAGTTGTTTCTGTTTTGCATGGCTGTCAGCTCTGTGACTGTTGTTCTTCTTAGCAGTCTTTGACTGCAATTTTTCCTTTGTATCACGCTTTTCTTCAATTAAAAAAAAGTGTACAATTCTCTATATAATTAAAATGAAATAAAAAATTTAAAAGGTTTTAGCAATGGCATTGTTGAAATGGTAAACTTTAGTCATAACAATGTTGGTATTTCCTATATCATGATAAGTGTGCAATTCTCTAGGGAGAGACCCAATAGTTGAGTACCTTGACTTCACGCCTCTCAAAATCATATGTGGTAGTTTTGAAGTAGTTCAAAAAT
Organism: Cunninghamia lanceolata; assembly: GCA_027924645.1. Taxonomy (NCBI): domain Eukaryota; kingdom Viridiplantae; phylum Streptophyta; class Pinopsida; order Cupressales; family Cupressaceae; genus Cunninghamia; species Cunninghamia lanceolata. The sequence goes on from BSBN01000320.1 coordinate 12,590,405, forward strand.
TTTATAGCAGATTACTTGGCAAGGCCTTCACTTATAACTAAGGTTTTGGGTCCACATCATCAAATATGATGCCACATCAACATGATTTTTGTTGAGGTGTCAAAAAAGACCAAAAAAAAGGCTAGACCCATAGTTGTGCATTAAATTATAATAGTTATGCATTAAGTCATGTTTTATTGGTGTGCTGATGTGGCCTCACATGATTTGAAACCATAAACTTTAGTCATAACAATGTAATCATGATAAAAGTGCAATTTTGTATAGAGAATTATTTAATACCCCATTAATGAGAAGAGACTCCTCGTAATGAGTTTTATGTTCTTTATATTTCCACTTTGACTACCTAGTGATTTATTGTAATACTTGACATTCATGTGCCCCAAAGTCTATCTTTTCAAAATCCATGTGCCTTCACTTGAATTCTAAGAATATCTTTACGAATTTTCTTTGATTTTCATAAATCTTGTACATTGTGGTATTTAATTAAGTTGAAGGCATTCCCTATGTTAGATTCAATTGCTTTCATTCCTACAGAGGTGAGCAAGACAATTAAAAGGTTGGTAGTCGTTCGATCTTATCAGGTTTTTTTCATTGTTTTCCGTTCGCCATTTTGTTTTCATTCACTATTTTTTATTTTCGTGTATTGAATGTCTAAACAAATGTTTTGTTGTTGAGTATGTAGAATTTTTGTGGCCACTACCTATAATTTCTAATACAATACTTCATTTTATCACCAATCTTCATTTTATCACGAGTCTTCATTTTAATATACCATCCTGTGAGCTTTACTTTACAAAATGTTTTGATGTCACCCTTTTAATAGATAACTTGACTTAATAAGATTTCACTTATATATCAATTTAATATCACTTTTAACCTTATAAATCATGGACCCACCTGGAATTATTTATTTCCTTTATAAAAGGAGTCACGGTTTTGGAAAAAAAAATTAACGCAGATTGTTGGGTGTGATGAGCATTTAAAGCATGCGTAGGGTCCACATAAACTAGTTTCTTCCCTTTGCTACATTGCATATTCTCACTTTCCTTCAACAAATAAAATATACTTATTTTATGTATAAAATCAAAACTATAAATATAATTTTATATATAAAATCTATACTATAATTATATTGATTAATATATTATATTTTAAATAATATAAATTATTAAATATAAATATCATATAATAATATAAAATAAGATGCATTTTATTATTATATTATATTTTATATAATAATATAAAATTATTGATCAATATAGTATCCAATGCCTTTCCCATGCCTTCACTTCAAGAATCTAGCAAAGGAATAGAGATATAGATAGATAAAGGAGAGAGGAAGGGAGATAGATGGTAAGAGAGAGATATAGAGAGATAAAGGAGAGAGAAAGAAAGAGAGATGGTAAGAGAGAGATAGAGAAGGAAGATTGCAATAACTTATAATCTATGTAGATCATGTATATCTTGAATAGACAATTTACTTCTCCAAATATAAATCTATCAAAAGTGCAAGACGATTGAAAAGGATTAAGTCTGTCTTTTGTTCCATAGTCAATTTTTCCTATCATGTTTTCATTCTAGTTTTTTCCCAATGATGCAGAGGCTTCTCCTAGCTATCATGACGCATTAGGCTGCAAATTCGTATTGCAATTTATCAAATTAACAAACCAAAATACAAATTAAAAATATATTAAATTAACAAATCAAAATATTCTCTTTCTTAACGATAAACATTTTTAAAAATGAATAAACCTTTAAATTTAAATCTTTTTATAAATTAATTAAGATTCTTGAACTTATAAAATTTTAGATTACTTGAACTATAAATTATTTCTAACACTAGTACTTAAAATTAAAAAATTACACAGCCTTTCCTTTTATACAAAATAATATTTGCTTTTCTAACATTTTTGTTAGTTTTATTTTGTGACTTTCTTGTTACATTTTGAAAAGAAGAATGATAATTATTCAAAGCTCACTATTGATGACAACATATGTTTATTTTTACATGCTACTTATTTTAGATTTATAATATACTTATTATTATTACACTTTGAAATAAGAATAATAATTATTGAAAGATCTCTACAACATATCTTTGTTTTAGATTTATAATATGCTTATTATTAAATATTAATATTTTGACATGTAAATGGCTGTCAAATTTAAAGTAAAAGGTAACAGTTTTTTTAACACACTCACGCCATTACACTCTACCCCTTGCTGCCATTGTAGAATGCCTCTCGGCATTAATTATAATATATTGATAAGAATTATAAGTATTGTTATATTTGTAAAGATTTTATTATAATTTAATTAATTTAGATATTAAATATATTATATTAGAAGTATTGGTAGTTTTTTTTTTAGTACATTTATTACTAGTTATATGTAAATAATATATTATACTATCTAGTATTCATACTAATATGAATTGTTATTCATTATATATGTATATTAATTATAATATTGATACTTAAATATCATTGAAATAATACAATTAATAATATAGTAATAATAGGGGAGACCCTTTGGTGAACTGGTGGGGCTTCTTGTCTATAGTGCCAACAACCAAGGTTCAAATCTAGTGGGGTTGCCCTCTACCATGTCAACAATTGAGGGACCTTAAAAAGGGGAGATCCTATGGTGAAATCGCAGGGCTTCTTGCATATAGTGCCAACAACCAAGGGTCAAACCTCACTGGGTCACCCTCTACCATGTCAATAATTAAGGTTGTTACCTCCAATTTTTTTGTCGATAAGGGCATGGTTCGGTGGTCAAGTCACACGGTTGTTGTGGAAGCCATCAAGGTTCAAACCCTCATGGGCTAAAGAGCTCATAGGCCTTGTGCCTTCATTGGACTGACATGCTCACAGGATATATGCCTTTGTTGGGCTATCATGCTCGCAGGTTGTGGGCCTTCACTGGGCCAACGAACTCATGGGTTTGAACTTGATGATAATGCCTTGGAGATTGGGACCCCCTAGAAGTGTTCTCTGGCAATAAAGTTGTGGGAAGAGACCCCCTAGAAGGGTTTCCTTGGCCTTGATCTAGGCTAAAAACTAAGTTCTCCCATCAAAAAATAATATATTAATAATAAAATTTATATTAAATTATTGACTATACATATTAATAGAAATATTAATTAGGTTGTATGAACTACTCACTTTATGTCATATTACTCGCACCTCTAACCAATTTGGAGGTCATCTAGGATCCCTTGGCTCAGACAAACTTGATCTAATGGTCTTCATACATGCCCTAGCATTAAGCCTTACAACATTACAATAATGATTTAGACTAACCATCTAACCTTCACATGAAAACCATTACCAGAAACTAAAAACTACAGATCTGGTAGAAGAAGAAATGGTACTAGAAGTCCCCCTCATATAACATGAAAATTCTCTATTTAAATGCATAAGAGAAGGCCACCACACATCCTCACATGAAGGGACATGTGTCATCCTCTTACTGGCTCTCTAGATTGGCTATACAGGTGGTTAAAAACCATTTTTGTCACTTGTAGCAAAAACCATGACCCATCAGGATATTGTAGGATTTCAGGGGTCATCGACATATTGCGAGATTTCAGGGGTCATCGGCATATTGTAAGATTTCAGGCATCATCAATATATTGCAATATTTCAAGGGTTATCGGCATATTATAGGATTTCATGGGTCATCGGCATATATCCTATTGGCAGGGAAAGTTTTGCATATCCTATTGCAGACCAAAGTTTCACCCAAGCATAACTTATTCCAATTTTATCAGAACTTCCCCAAATTTGAACTATAGACACCCATTTGGCTCCTCTTCAAGGTGAAGTCATCGCTTGGCCTTGAACCAACTGGAATTCTCAGAAATTTGATCACCAACTCCTGCAACACAAATAACAAAGAAGAAAATAAAAATCAAGGAAATATTTTTGGTTGATGAGGATTGCTCATGGACGTGGATGCTCATGCATCAGACACACCAGGTAGCTGAAATGTTCCATGAGTTGGAAGCTCATGAATATTTTGGCAAGTCTGGAACCAGAATTCCATGGGTAAATGGAAGGAGATGGGGGACCAAAAAGCCGCTACCATCTCCAAAATTAAAGCAAAAAAAACCATTTTCTGTTCATTCACTGCGTAGCTTTTCTCTTGATAGCAGCAAAGAATGTGATGCCCCGTCATGCAAGCCTTAGAGTGTTAGACTAATAAGTGCAAAATAATAGAAATAATTTTTTTTGAAGCAAGTAAATGCATTAGTCATCTACACTATTAACAACATTACATAAAATGAACAGCTAACACCTCGAGGGAACATAACTGCATCAGAAAAACATAAAATTATAACAATACAAGTGATATATATTATAATACAATAGCAGAGGATTTACATCATTCATTTGCAGAGATGAATAATTACAAAGGTTCAAATACAAGATTACATGACCAATCACATTGATTTACAATATACAACAAAATAAAACAATTATGAAGGTATACTACAACTCTAAAGATGTAGAACAAATATGGAACTGGAAACACTTATACAATGTCCTTGAACCAGTACATCCAAGAAAATCAATGGATTAAGCTCTTCCACCCAACCATGTGGAACCCTGAGGTCCACCCCCAAGCTAGGAGATAACAATGAGGTTCCTCGACACAAGAAAGGATAGAAGGACTAACATAAGATAAAAAATACCTTAGGTTTCACATGCGGACAACACTGAAACACAACAATCAACATCCAGAGGCAACAAAACAGGGCAAGCTAGAGTGTAATAGGAAAAATGTGTCATAGCATGGCTTTACATGGGTTACCCTGACTGCCTCTCTCTAGACGTCGCCCCCCATCTATGGTTACCCTGACAACCTCTCTCTAGGCACCAACCCCATAGGTCACACATGCGGCTACCTTATCTTGATTAATTTGAAGTCTACCCTTTTCCCTTAGTCAATTATTAGGTTTTCACTTGTTAAACACTTCCAATGGGTTACCCAGATAGCCACTTTAGGCGCTAGCTCCGCATTGGAAGCCACTCCCCTACCTACACTCAGTTGACCCAACCCATACAAGGACAAAACACAAGGACACACATGTAATACCTCCAACTCTCATGACAATCCAACACAAAAACATGAGGTGTGCAAGGTCCAAATCTTAATAAACATTAATCAATTTCCTCTCTCTCTAGAGAGTCAAAATCATAAACAAGTTCATAGAATTTTTTGCCCATAACAAGAATCATAAGACATAGCCTCTGGATAGATAACACGACCCAATAGAATCCATGAAAGAGCAAGACCAAAATCTCTTATCCTAACTCTTCATTGAAAACTGACATTCATAACATACAAGTAAAGATAAATCAAATTTTCAAAGCAATCAACACGGATTAAGTAAAAGCATTGAACCAGAGGAGTCAACTTACTCACCAACATAACATTAACTAACTAGAAGGTATTTGATGATCAATTGCTCCAATGCAATACTCAACACCTAATTTTATACTGAACGAATAAATTTATTAACAAGGTAACTAAATAGTAATATAAAAATATTCCATAATAACAATATATCTATAGATTTGCTATCTTTAGAAAAATTAAAGTTTAACTAAATTAGTTATAATAGACATAAGGTTCTTTACTATATAACAATCTCTAACTTACAAGGAACTAAAAAAGTGTACTTAATTTCAAATTTACATCACTATTACAATGAGAAACATATCATTTAATACCTATAAAAAAATTATTGAAGGAAATTAGATAATAAAACTAATTCTAAAATAGAACTACCTAATTGTATTGATGAGAAAAATAGGAAACTTTCTAATCAAATCTAATGCTAGTTATTAATAAATTTATAATTAACATTCTAGATAAGCTAATGTTCCAATCACTAATTATACTAAAACCTATCATCCTTAACTATCCAGTGACTTAGCTGATTATAAATAAAAGAATATGAAGTTCTATATTATTAACCAAAGGGATAAACAACACAATGATTTATTATTATTTTTATAGAAAAAATATCTAAATTTATAATATGACAAAATACATTTAGAAACCTGCATTATCCCTAATCCTACATTTCCACAAGTAACTACTAAACTACTACATAATTGAAAAATTTAATTTAGATTAGATTTGATAGATATTCAAGTACAAATACTAATAGATACTTATAACCAAATCAATAAAATAGAAATAATGTTTAAATTAACTAAATACCCAATAGCACCAAGACCATAAATGATTATATCCTATGAGAGTAAAATTTTGCAATTTTAAACTTTCTAGTGAAAGAACCCACCCCGAATGAGTTTCCTAAAACACTTAACTATAACTACCACTCGATCAGAACATAATGATGGAAGTTTCTAATAACCGATTCAGCAAGAATCTTTTGGTTTGCAAAAATAAAATTAAACGGAGCCATAAGAACATGTTGGCTGCTCAGACCATAGCTACATAGAGAATTCATTCAATGGAATGCAATGATTATTGAGTCTGTACAACTAAATTTTGTTGTCAAGGGTTAAGAACTTCAAATCTCAAATAGAGGATGCCTAAGCGTACTAGCAACATAATGACGTGGAGTCAAGGGTATGCATAGGCGCACGACGGTTAGCAGATTTTTTTGTAGGTCGTCACAGGATGAACATGGATGGGTTCACTCCCAAGGTTTTGGATTCTTGAAAGAAAGGCCAGCGAGCTGATTGCTAGCTCGCTCCACAGGGAGTTTTCTCTAGGGTGAAAATGGATCGCAGGCTACAGACTCAATGGATTTAACTATTAAGAATTGCTATGAAATTTGGCTATGTTGACCTCAAACAGGGCTGTCTAAAGGAATGCAGAAGTACGAAGTAAATTGAATTTGATGACAGGTGTTAAGAAAAGATCCACTTGATTTTATCAGGTATCCAAATGATGATAGCAAAGGTGGTCTAGAACGCGCTAAAAAGGATCGGCAAGACACCCAAAATGATAATGACTGACTGCAACACTTGTTAACTGGAATACATGTGGTGTCTAAGCAAGACTCAAATACTAAATCAAGATACAAGAAGAGTTCTATTATGCATACAAGGAAGAATACGGTCCATTACAGATGAACTCAATATGGAGAGACCTTTGGAAATAAGCAAAAAAGTCCGCTGAGTGGAAAAAGAAACACACAGGCGAAATTGAGAAAGGTGACCAAGAAATAACAAAAATAGACACAAAACAATGGATCCAAAAGCAATAGAAGAGAGAGAGAGTAAAACATTTTCAAGAACACAATAATCATTCAAACCTTCAGAAAACATACCTGAAAAATTTGGTCCGGAGCTTCAAAATTCTTCAATTCCCCCCCAAAAAAATCCTTTCGCTTCTCCTTTCCCCAAAATTTTCAAAAACTTTCTGCCTCCCAATTTCTATCTCCCCTCTTCATAGAATTCCCCCTCCCACAAATAACTCCCCATCAACCAAAAATAGGCAAAAACCATAATTCCCATACCCTCGAATCCGTTACAGAATCCCACTAACTCCCTAAAATTGCAAATGCAATAAATTTTTTTCTTTGCAAAAAGATTCTCCAAGTCAGAATTCTCACACGACAACTCACTAAGCAATAAATTTATTATCTAATAATATTTTTTCAACCTACCATATAATATTCAATAATGATGACTTATGACAATATCTTATTAAAATCATTAAAACTATTAATTTAATTTTTTATCAACACTTAAACAATATTCCTAATTTCGCATTGCTCAAAAAAATGACTAATAAATATTATTACATCTAACTTATTAATAACATTATTATTATAATAATAATTCATTTCCAACTATTTCATAAAGATAGAACCCATCAAATTCAAGCAAAGACAATTATATACCAGTGATGACCATAAACTTGAGGCAAGAACCAAAGAGTGACATCCAGACTCACGACCACAAACTGAAGACAGAAACTAACCTAGGGAAACCCCATGTTATCTCCCATCCATATTTCCATTGGTGTAAGGGCACGCTCAGACCTGCTTAACCGGGTGGAGTTGATGCCCGGTACCTGTAACTGCGTCAAAATGATAGGTTGTATACGAACATATGCATATGTATCAAACACATGGATTCAAGGAATCACAACATAGTAGGGTGCTCGAAATGAGTAATACTACACTGTTCCTACTCCAAAGCATGACAATAATATAAACCTTTCTATTTAACAATTAGATAGCATTCAACCACATAAAGCATAGTAACATTATTCTGCATAATCACTTAACTATCAACTTAATCATATCAAAACATAACATAAACTGTAATATCAATAATGTCATCATAAAACTCATAACACATGTCAAAACCACATCAATCAAACATAGTCCATCATGATCATAATAAGCATAAACCATAAGCCTATCAACCAAAAGTCTTAAGACAGTCTAAGTGCAATAGAAAAACTATCAACTGTCCCAAGCCAAAAATGAGGGGCATTACAAAGAAACCAAGCAAAATGTGATCACATTGAAAAAGAGGAGATCCAATCAAGTGCACATGAGAAAACAAGAAATTCACAATGCCACCTCTCCGCCAAAGACATTGTTGTGCAAATTTGGAGGCTCCAGCATAGGAAGAAGGTAGGGTTTGTCTGATTTTGTTAGTTTTAGAACAATTTTTTAGTTTTACAATGTTTGATTTATGTTCATATTGCATTTATAGTTATTGGAGAAGTAGAAAATCTAAATCCAATTGAGAAGGGTGAAAACGACCCCCAAAACCCTCCAAACCCTCAAAACCCACCTTCACCTCCTTTTCATGTAAGGGATAATCAAGAACACTACTTAGGGATAATAGAAGAAAACAAGAAACTATTATTCAAACCTAAACAATCCAAGTGGAACCACTGAGCATAGGAGGGCACTTGCAAAATCACTATAGGAGATTGTTTCCCACATGGATTTGGTGATGAAACAAATCACTGAATTCCAAGACTATAGGGAGAGGAGTCGGCAATATTATGCCGATAAGTTGTCATATGAACAAGTGAAGAAGGAAAAAATTCCAAAATCTCAATTATGTGCACAATTTATTAATCCCAAAACCGGTCAAACATTAGAGGAAAGTTGCAAACGGTTTCCTATACATTGGTGTAGAAATGAAGACATATCCCAAAACTTTTGGGATAGATGGTACATGGTCTTCGATGAGTGGCCATGCAACAATGATGAAGTACCACAATATTTTTTGAGGAAACTCTATTGTGAGTTCATCCTCAACAAGATTCTAAATTATTTTGACATTCATGACTTCCAGGGTAGAGGTGGTGGCTCTGCCCAAGATAGACTCGGGGCTCAGTGAGATGAACAACATGTGCCTATACCTTGAGTGAGGCTAGAACGTAGGTCACTCCCTTTAGCTTTGAAGGAGAGTGTTGATCTAGAGACTTTACATTCACTGACTACTCTCACCCAAACTCTATCACAGCATGTGGATAATTTTACCCAGGACGATGAGGGTGAGAGTAGTAGGTGTCATGTGTCCCCACATTTGTGCAATACATGTGGGAAACTATGTGATTATGGGATGCAGGTGGCATGACAAGACTCTGCGACACAGGGGCAGTATGCTGCAACATAGGGGAAGCATGATGCGACACAGGGGCATGATATATTGGATGATCTTGTTCTCAGTGACGATCTCTTACAGCATACATTTGGTATTGACTCCTAGGTAAATTGTTACAAGTTTCATCTTGATTTAGTAAATTGTTATTTGAAATTTGTAATCAATTTTATATGATTATCTATATTATAAGTCAAAAAAAATGTATGTAATTGTTTGTGCAATGAAATTCCAAGGTCAGATTCTTCATCCTGCCTCTATTAGCCATCCATTAGCGGCTTATGAGTGGAGGTCAAGTTAGTAGGTATGTAATTTATCACATATTTGTAATTATTGTAGATATGTCAATGGTAATATTATTTTGTGACTTGATTTGATGATTTCAACAATTACTAGCACCTCCATGGTTTCCTTGGTCCCCTGGATGCCAAGCCACCACTTTTACTGAGGTAAATTTAACCATTTCTAATCATTATGCATTTTAAAAATAATGTTATGTATTTATTTTGTTAATAATCTTGAACTTGATTTTTAGATGCTGAATACAATGGAGACTCCTCCTCATCTTCATGAGTCAGCGCAGATAGGAATTGATGCAGCCATGATGTCTACAAATCCTTTGACTGAGGTATGAGCCAATAACATGAAAATATCATAATTTTGTATTTCTTTTTTATCTCATGTCATTTGATGTACATAAATTATATTTATGTTTAGTCAATTTTGCTTCTTGATGCTTCTCACAAGAGGTCACAACTCTAGTCCATCCAACTACAGATGAAGAGAGAGTCAAGATGATGGAGAGCGATCATCAGTTGGCAGTAAGTGATCAATTACATATGTGATGTTATATATTTCATACATTTTCTATACTAATGCGCATATTGTTTGTTTGTATTAAAAGGTGTAGCTAGATGAACTTTATTCGAAGAGGTCTACTTGACAACAGAGAGGGGATGTGTCACTGACTGGCTCTCCATCTTCACAGTCAAAGAAGGGCCGCCGATTATTTCCTAAAAGTCCATAGGAAACTAGTTTTTGGAAACTTTTTTGTATGCCTAGATGGCTTTGTATACATACTTTTGTATGTTAATCCGATGTATATTTTTGTATATTTTCCTATATGGATTTGTTTGGACACACCTATATGGCTTTTTATATAAACTAGATGTTATGTTCATGACATTATGTATATGACAGTTTATATTAAATATTTAATATGATAATCAATTATTGTTACAAGAATTTGGTTTTACAAGTGCTAATTGCATTTGCTTGAAAGTTTATTAATTGTTTTCAAATAATCCATTTTGTGCATATCTTGCAATCATTGAATTCTGTCAGACTGTGTATTTCTTTGAGACATCATTTTAAATAGTTCACGTGCCTTGTCTATGCTTCCATACTTTCCATACATGTCTATAAGGGCAACTTTTCAAATACAATACATGTGAGAAAATTTCTATATCATTTATGCTTTGATGGTTGTCCACACCATGTTCTCTAGATCCCATTATAGCATAGGCAAGGAGGAAGTTGGTTAAGGTTGTGCAATTTGGTTTTAGATGTGCCAAAATTTATGTAAATGGTTGAAATTTATTTTTGTGCATTTGCTTGAGAGTTTTTAAAGCCTTATAAAAAATCCATTTCGTGCATATCTTGCAATCATTGCATTCCATGAGACAACATTTCTTTGAGGCATCACATCTAATAGTTCATGTTTGTTATATATGCTTCCACACAAGTTGCATACATGTCTTGCAGGGTACTTACAACTACAACATTTGACAAAATTCCTATATCCTTTATGCTTTGATGGATGTCTATACCGTGCTCCAAACATACCATTTCTAAGGTTTTAGAATTTGGCTTTACACTTGTCAATTGCATTTTCTTGGAACTTTCTAAAGGCTTATCAGTAAATCCATTTTGTTCATATCTTGCAATCATTGTATTCCATGAGGCGACATTTCTTTGAGGCATCATACCAAACAGTTCATGTGCCTTGTCTATGCTTCCACACTTTGCATACATGTCTCTGAGGGTAGTTGCAACTACAACATCTAACAAAATTCCCATATGTTTTATCCTTTTGATGGATGTCCATTTTGGCATAGGCAAGGAGGCTACTAGCTAAGTTTGTGGAATTTTGCTTTACACCCGCCAATCTCATTTGCTTGAAAGTTGCTAATGCCTTATCAAAAATCCATTTTGTTCATATCTTGCAATCGTTGCATTCAATGAGATGACATTTCTTTGGGGCATCATGCCAAACAGTTCACGTGCCTTGTCTATGCTTCCACACTTTGCATACATGTCTACAAGGGTGATGTAGTAGGTAAGGAGGATTACTCAACACCATCAAAACATATTTCATGGTGCAGGAGCACCTTAGCCATAGCCAATCTTGGCTAGGAGCAAGTCATAACAAGGTCCTAGGACATCATAGGACAAGTTGATGGTCTTATGTCATCATTTTGCATGTAATAAGGTCAAATGACCAATGTCATTTGTGTTTGGAGTCATGTTTTATGTTGTTGTCAAACAAAAAGTCTAATAATGCAAGTAGTGGTAAGAAGTTGCTTTGTCAACTTAACAAATCATGTAATAAGGAGGTTACCTAATGATCAAACAGGTTGAAAGTCAGTTATGATCAACTAAAACTATTGTAAACATGTATAAAAACCTTCACACACACCGAGGAGGGGTTGGTGAAGAAGGTTTTGAAGGGCAAAGTTGAATAAAATTGAGTTTTCTGCTACTTTTCCTGAAATTGGACTGTTCTAGGACGTACTGCTCATCCATATAGTATTGTCATGGTATGAAACCACCTGCATTGTGAAGGGGATTGAATGACCTTTCATTTTCATCTTTTTTTATCTTTTTTGAGGCATTTTCAATGAATTTAGAGGGAGAAAATCACATTTTTCTAGAAACTATCATAAAACCCTGAACTAGGGTTTTGAGGCAAAAAACTATGTATTTCTTTGCCATTCCACCAAGTTAATCACTCTATATTGGTGGAATGGGATGGAATAAGGTATGATCACTATTTGCAATAAGCCGTAGGTTAGGAAACAAGAATATAGTAGAGTATGAGGATGCAATGGCCTAATATGACCATGTATTAGGCAAAAAGAGGGTGCAGTCCATACAATAGTGCCTTAACAAGTGTTTCAAAGGCTAAAACTAGTGAATTTGGTTCCTTTTACATGCATGCTAGGGTTACCAAGTGGTTTGGTGTGGTGGGTTTTCATTGGCATAGTAGTTGCCTTGTAAAGGAGGCCCAATTAGGCCTAGTCTCAAACTGAATTGTCATGGATTTGGAGCCTCCTATCCAAAACAATCCATTTCGTGCATATCTTGCAATCATTTCATTCCATGAGACAACATTTCTTTGAGGCATCATGTTAAACAGTTCATGTTCATCAAGTATATGCTTCCACACTTTGCATACTTTGCATATATGTTTAGTGGAATGGTTTGGTTTGGATGTGTTTTAGATGCCCATGAAGTCAGGGAAGCAAGAGATGGAGTTTGACAAAATTGTATTTTTGAGAGTTTGGACACATGGGAGATTTTGCCCCATCAAGTCTAGGGGGTTGTTGGATGTTTGGAGGTATGTTTCTTCACAAACTAGGCCTAATTAGCCTATTTTAGATAGCGAAAAATGCCATTTTTGAGGTACATGGTCCAAAGGAGTCACTATTGGTTTTGAGATATGTTATGTAACTTGGAAATGAGTATCTAAATCTATATTTATTTTGGGAGGTCTTTTGGAAAGTTTAAGAGAAAAACCCCAAAAATAGGGTCTGTTGTCCTATTAGATTAGGCCTGATTGATACATGAAAAGTATGAAGATTGAGACTAGGCACTTTGAATTTTGTTTGATTCACATGTAATTAAGTTTGTTTTGGTCTAATAAGGTCATAATAGACCATGTGCAAGATCAATAGAGTCGTTTTGAGTTCATTTTACAAAAGTTGCAAACATGTATACAATAGAAAGGTGCTAGGAGTGACATTTTGCATTCCATAGCTCGTGGAGCTGAACAAACTTCACCTACGCATTAGGGTGGGTGGATAAATACTAGGGGAGGTCTCATTTTGTGTGCCAAGCATCGTAGTCATTTGGGACAACTGGCTACTGGCAAAGTCCCTTAAGATCCCTAAGACAAAAAAATTGCCAAACTTTGATGGAGCAGTTCTCAAAATTCGTGGTAGCTGGGAACATTCCGTTTGGACCTACAAGTGCATGTGGGGTCCATCTACAATAACCTCTCTCAATTTTGTTCAAATCCTATCCATTTGACCATGCCAAAATCAAACACATTCTTGCAAAATGCTTCAGTTTCATGCAGTGGAAAGGTGCTAGGAGTGACATTTTGCATTCCATAGCTCATGGGGCCAAATGGAATTTGCCAATGCATCAGGGTGGGTGGGTAAATGCTAGGGGAGGTCTTGTTTCATGTGCCAAGTGTTGCAATTGTTTGGGGCAACAGGCTACTGGCAAAGTCCCTTAAGATCCCTAAGACAAAAAAATTACCAAACTTTGATGAGACAGTTCTCAGAATTCATGGCAACTGGGAACATTCCATTTGAACTATAGGTTCATGTCAAGTCCATTGATAATAACCTCTCTCAATTTCATTCAACTCCTATTTGTTTGACTGTGCCAGAATCAAACACATTCTTACAAAATGCTTCAGTTCATGCAATGGAAAGGTTGCCAAGTGCCATATTTTTTGTTCTTCTCATCGTGGGGCCGAATGGACTGCACTAACACGTCGAGGTGGGTGGGTAAATGCTAGGGGAGGTCTTGTTTCATGTGCCAAGTGTCTCAATCGTTCCAGGATGCAAGCTATCGTAAACTCAAAAAGTGTTAGGTCTTGGTAGCTTGCAGGCTAGAATGACTGGGACACTTGGCACATGAAACGAGACCTCCTCTAGCATTTACCCACCCACTTCAACATGTTGGCACAGTCTATTCAGCCCCATGATGAGTAGAACAAAAAATATGGGACATGTTACCCTTTCCACTGCATGAAACTTAAGCATTTTGCAAGAATGTGTTTGATTTTGGCACGGTCAAACGGACTAGATTTGACCAAAATTGAGAGAGGTTATTGTAGACAGACTCCACATGCACTAGTAGATCTAAACAAAACATTCCCAGCTATGACGAATTCCAAGAACTATCCCGTCAAAGTTTGGTAATTTTTTCGTCTTAGGAATCTTAAGGGACTTTTCCGGTAGCTTGCTGCCCCGAACGACTATGACTCTTGGTATATGAAACGAGACCTCCCCTAGCATTTACCCGTTGACCCCAATGTGTTGGTGAAGTCTGTTCAGCCCCATTAGCTAGGGAATGCAAAATGTCACTCCTAGCACCTTTCCACTACATGAAACTGAAGCATTTTGCAAGAATGCGTTTGATTTCGGCACAGTCAAACAAACTAGAGTTGACCAAAACTGAGAGAGGTTATTGTAGACAGACTCCACATGCACCTGTAGGTCCAAACAGAACATTCCCAGCTATCATGAATTCCAAGAAATGTCTCATCAAAGTTTGGTAATTTTTTCATCTTAGGGATCTTAAGGGACTTTACCGATAACCTGCTGCCTCGAACGACTGTGATGCTTGGCACATGAAATGAGACCTCCCCTAGCATTTACCCACCCACCCTAATGCATTGGTGAAGTCCGTTCAACCCCATGAGCTATGAAATGCAAAATGTCACTCCTAGCACCTTTCCACTGCATGAAACTGAAGCATTTTGCAAGAATATGTTTGATTTCAGCACAGTAAAATGGACTAGAGTTGAAGGAAACTGAGAGAGGTTATTGTGGATGGAATCCATGTGCACCTTTAGGTCGAAATGGAACATTCCCAGCTACCACTAATTCTGAGAACTGTCCCGTCAAAGTTTGGCAAT
Organism: Cunninghamia lanceolata; assembly: GCA_027924645.1. NCBI lineage: Eukaryota > Viridiplantae > Streptophyta > Pinopsida > Cupressales > Cupressaceae > Cunninghamia > Cunninghamia lanceolata. The sequence goes on from BSBN01000320.1 coordinate 12,605,963, forward strand.
TTTTTCATCTTAGGGAGCTTAAGGGACTTTGCCGATAGCCTACTGCCCTGAATGAATGTAATGCTTGGCACACGAAATGAGACCTCTCTTGGCATTTATTGGCCCACCCCAATGCATTGGCAAAGTCCATTTGGCCCCATGAGATATGGAATGCAAAATGTCACTCCTAGCACCTTTCTAAACATGAGGAAGACCCACAACCCAATCTAACTCTTGAAAGCATGAAGACACTGAGAACACTGAAGATATGGAGGACAAAGAAGCATGAAGACATGAACAAACTCCTATCATGAGGAAGAACCACAACCCAATCTAACTCCTGAAAGCATGACATGTTATGATGAAGAAGCACAACCAAAATCCAATGATCCAATGGCATGAACCAATGACATAAGCAACTATGTCCTACTATTGTAACATGATAAACATGAATGTTATGAACTAACATCCAAACCCTTTGACATGAATCTTGATATGGCATGAGTGAAACACGAGTGAATAGGATTAAGACCAATTAGGATCAACTTCATCCATTACTTAGATCTAACCTCATGAAGCATAACATGATGATGATGCAAACATCAAATGTATACCATAGAAAACAAATCAAATGAAACATGAGGCCTTCACTACCCATAGTTCATACCACTGCTCAAGGATAATTTATCATCATATTAAATATTTAATATAAACTGTCGTATACATAATGTCACGAACATAACATCTAGTTTACATACAAAGCCATATAGGCATGTCCAAACAAAGCCATACAGGCATATATACAAAAATATCCATGACTCATCTTCTCTCTGTCATTGAGTAGACCTCTTCAATAGTTCAAGCTCATGTAACTCCACCTATTAATACAATCAAACAATATGTACATTACTATAACAAAATGTACATGAAATATATAACATCACTTATGTAATCAATCACTTACTGCCATCTAATGATCACTCTCCATCATCTTTTCTCAAGCTTCTTTGTCCATAGTTAGACAGATTGGAGTTGTGACTTCTTGTGAGAAACATCAAAAAGCAAAATTGACTAAACATAAATATACTAGAGGGAAGCAATTCATACTACTATTTATATACAAAACAAAGTACAAGTAGCCATCTAGGAAAGTTTTACACATACTTACAAATTAATCCAATGAACCATCTGGGTCTTCTCTACTCTTTATTGTGTCAAGTATGGCCTCATGGTCAGAGTCATTCACCTTCCACAAGGTTTTGTTCAAAGGTCTACCTCGATATTGTATCAAATGAACATCAGTTGCCATGACAAGGTTGGAGTAATGAAGAATCTTCCGATGCATGTCAAAGTCCTCAAACAACCAAACATTAACACTCTTATATGGGTACCTTCTAAGTTATGTTCTAGTAACAACCACTGGGCCTGTAGGGTATTCAATGTTTTCTCTATCTGTAACTGGGGCCTCTAATTTATTTTTGGCCTTAACACAACGACACAAGTAATAATATATTCCCTCTTTGTTATCGTCATCTGCAATAACTACATAAACATGCCCTACAATGATATGTGCAACAAATTAGATTAAATTAGTCAACATTATAAAAATACTAAAAAGTTTAAGATAACATTAAGAATTTCAAATTTAACTATGCAAGTAGATATATTAACTGGTTGAACTAGATCTTATATGTGGTCAAAGTCAACTGACAATTCCATCTCTGTCAATTCTAGTGTCGTCGGGGGTCGATACGTGTCAAGTGGGCTAAGATAACTAAACTACCATTAGTCAACCCACTCCCTTGACTCGTACTCATTCCAGGATTAAATTGTACATGGAGAACAAAGGCACGCCATCTTTTGTGTATGTATACTCCATGAACCTGCAATTGAGCTTCTGATAGAGTGTAGCTCACTTGATCTTGTCAGTGTACAATAGTCCTCATATGGTGCAATGTTAGTATCATCTATCAACCAAAAAAAATCTACAAACTGAAGACTTACCTTCATTACCTGGACCCATCGAAGCATTACACTTGACGATTGATTTTGCATCTGTCAACTTTGCATTGTCTTTATACTTTAACTCTTCTCGTGCTATGGCTCTTTTGATACATGCTCCTACACCATCATGCTCCCCCTTTCCATGCCTGGCCTCACAAAAGTTCCACATATGTTGAACACTTGTAATATTATGCCTCCTACTCAACCAATAGAAATTCTGCAAGTTCTTGAATTGTGATGCACAATTATTTGACCATATGATATGTTGACTGAATGATATGCCCCTTCTAGCTAGATATTATAGAACACCTAAAAACAACCTTGTACGAACTCTACAGAATACATACGATCATTGCTTATATAAAAATGATACTCCCTTATGATCTTTCTGTCATCCTCTGTACTATCATTTGCATGAATGAATGCGATGTGCACAAATGTAGAAACCTGTGTCAAGTTACAATATTGGGATTGCACCTCAGAATGTGGTTGTAGACTGTAGTTCTCTGCAAAGTCGACGACTAAAACAATGCTACCAACTGGAAATGTCTCCTTGCATAACTTGAATTGCAAGTCCAACCATTGAGCTCTATGGGCATATCTTACATACTCATACACTATGTTGTCACGAAATATAGGCATAAACTGATACACTCGAATCTTCTGAATAACATATTCACACCTCTTTGCTTCTTTACCATCTCTTGTATTGTATGCCACTATTTTATACTTGCCAAACTCCACTAGTTCATTTCCAACTGCATGTGTTCTTTCCATATGTTCACATATTGGCATATGTTGCAAGCCACCACAATGCTGACATGTGCAATCCAAGCATAATTTCCTATAGAATATTTGACCTTCCTCTCTATCACATAAAATTATTGATATGAAGTCTCTTGAGGTAGTTGGTGGGGCACATATGCCACAATCTTGTAAAAACATTATTAGTATGCAAATCTAAACATATAGACCGATAAACATCAAAGTGGTTAGAAAATTTAATATGTAATCTACAACAACAAGTAGTGCATGTGTGATTTTTTTTGACAAAGAAAGGTTTTAGCATTTCAAAATATCTTTAAGAAATTTTAATTTGAGGACACTTCTCTAGAAATTTACAAAAAAACTGTGTTTGAGTCATATCCAAAAAATGCTTTGGATGTGGCTCATGGTTTCGACTACTGATTCTCCTTCTTACCACATCCCTTTGATTCAGAGATACCCTTGTGTAATTCTTCCAAAAGTCTTCAATTAGTGATCTCAAAGCTTCGACAACAACTTTGTCTTTTCGTGGGAGTCTCCCAGAGAATGCCCACAATTCATTAGTGTTTGGATTCTCAACTCTTTGACATCTTCCAACAGCTCTCATTAGAGTTTTTCTATTTATTTTCAATGCTTGACTTGTCTTTCTAATGAAGCGAGCATTTTTAGTTTGTTGGCTTACAATTGTCGATGTAATGACACATCGTGTGACATTACTATCCTTGGTGCGTGAGGTGGAACCCACACTCTCATATGCACTCATTAGATTCTTGACAATTGATTTTTCACTTTGAGGCATTCGATGTTCTTAGGCCAAGAATCTTCATAGTGGGCCTAAATTTTAGATTTGTCATCAGTTCAACAAAGAGTTGACATCTTCCGGTTTCATTTAAATTCTCAAAGAATAATTTCTATATCTTATTTGCATATCTTTGACAAGTATGCATGGTTATCTTATCTTGCATGGGCTCCAATACATTCTCATCAATATGAATTAGAAACTTAGGTCTCCTATGCAAAATTCTAGGAGGCATTTTATTTGGTAAAGTAGACTAAACATTAGGAATTTCTTCAATATTTACTTGAGATGGGATAGATGACGTACCTTCAATTGGAGGTGTGAATGATGGCGTGTGACCAACTTGAGAAGAAAATGTAGATGTGCCTTCTATTGGAAACAAGGTGGATAACTGAGAGGGGGGGGGTGAATCAGTTATCTTAAATATTTTAACTTTCTGTTCTTCTTCAACAATTAGTGCAGCATCAAAATATATAAGCATACATAACCATGAGAGCAGAAATAAAATTAACACACATAACACAATGATTTTGACGTGGAAAACCTTGTTAAGGGAAAAACCATGGGGTGACTAAACCAAGATTGTATTTTCTGTTAAAAGAATAAGAAGTACAAAATGGCACTTGCGAATTAGGGCTCACTGCCCGAGCACACTATTCACAAGAGGCACACTGCCTACAAGAGACTCATTGTCTACAAGGTACATAGAAAGTAACCAGGTGTTTGAACTGATGAGAGGCATCCACATATGCTGAGATTCAGTTCCAGTTAGGCTCAACATACTGATCTAATGCACTTCATTCTTCCTCTGCTCTAATGTTGTTGTTCTGTCACATACCGGATTTGTATTCTTGCTTCCACACTTCTCTCTACCTTTCTTCATACACTTATACAAAACACACACCTTCATATCAAAATCAATCTGGTATATATATCTACATCAAGGAATTCAATATCTTTCTAGTCGACAACTAAGATATTAAAGATATTTACAAGACACTGATCTGTTGGCTGAATCCATGCTTAATATGTGATGCATATCCAAGACATAGAGTTAGAAGTCATCAATCAAGTCAGCCAACCATGTATGATCTCTCAATTAGCTTGACCACAATCAATTTCTCATCCGGATTAAAGTCTGATGCTCTGTAGGTCAATTCTTCCTCAGTCTGCTCTGCCTGTCAGGAACCCAACACTTAGATGCTCATATCTTTTCACTCTTTCATCAATGAAGGCTCAATCTTTGGAATGTAGTAGTCATTGTACTCCTCTTGACTTCCCCAAGTCTATACTTTTCTGAGATACATCCTCTGAGAGATCCAGACCTGATTATTGGACCTTGGTGCATGCTCTGTTCTTGTTCACCGGACCAAAACACTCTTCAATCTGACTTCTGATAAAGACATACTATGTGCTTCGGATGTGTGGAGTAAACTTTGTTGCCATCAATGACAACAATAATGAAGCTACACAGTGTCTCTTGCCAACAATCTCCCCCTTTGGCATTGATGGCAACACTTAGTGAAAAATGACTAAGTGTCGAAACAAACTCCCCCTTGGTTGATGCTCTGTCTTATGTACGTTTTTACCAGAGCTCCCCCTTTGCTAGATTCCACATTTTTCACTACTCCTTACTCCCCCTTTGAGATCAATGGCAAAGGGTGGAATCCACACACCAAAATTTGTAAAAACCAACCTATACATAGCCGCATAAGTATATATACATGTTATACTTACATATACTTAAGTATATCTGCAAAAGATGTTTTCAACTGGACAAATTCTGTTGCCCAACTATGCTTCATTCTGTCCAAAATTGAGATATGACCACTCAACATAAATGCAAAAGCTTCTACCCTTCTTAAGTCTACCGGATCATTGGTCCGGGCTGTAGTCTGAGCATCAGTTAGGGCCTCATGCATTGCCTCTAACTTGGGGATAATTATTCCTCTCAGTTCACTTATCCTACTTATTCTATTATTATTCTCCTTTGCAAGCCTCTTTATTTAATTTATCATGGCAATAGCCTGACACTCTTGATTCATTATGGATGAGGTGAGAGGATCAAAATTCTAAGATAAACTTGACAGTTTACTCTCTTGTTCTTCCACCTTCTTGGCAATGTCTTCTGACACTGTGGACCAAGATAGACAAAATTTGTATAATTCTCTGCCATCTTTAAGAGCATTTTCTAGGATCTTTATCCCAATATCCAGATTTCTCCTATCATTTGCTATGAGTCCCTGTACTTCAGAGAATATCTTTCCCAAAAACTCTTTTTGGACTTTCTCTTCTGCCGATTTCTCCAAAGAATCAAAATGTGTGCTAACAGAATTAATAACAGATTTCAGATTACTGGATGAAGAGGCCGAAAGATCCTTTTGAAAGGATGACATTATTTTCTCTAGCACACCAGATGCAATCTCTATCAGCTCACAGTCTTCCATGTGAGACTTTAGAAGCTTTTCTTTTTCTTTAGCTTGAGCAAAAGATGCTACCTTCATTATTTGGACCGGAGAGAGGGAGTCAAAAGTGAGTGGTTCTTGAAATAATTCCAGTTCATCTATCTCTAACATTTCTTTGTTCAAGAAGCTCTTTACTACCTCAGTAGTGTCTCTTGCCGAAGACAGAGTCTTCTTTCCTTTTCCCACCTCAGAACTGTCATCTGGGATCTTCTCTGATTGATCTTCTTCTCTTCCCTTTACCTCTTCTCCTTGACTAATTTTCTCTTCTTTTCTTTCTTCTCCTTTAGTTTCAGAGTCTACTTGGGGATCCAGAAGAGAGATGTTTACTTCTTCATGGACTTCCTCTTCTGGAACAAAGGAATCCAAGTCCTTAGTCCTCTCCTCACCTATCTCCTTTGGCTCTTCTACATTTTTCTCAGCATATTCTTCTTTTGATGTACTTAGTCCTTCGTCATCCATGGCAGAAGGTTCATCATCTATGTCCTCTATAATAGGAAGATTGAATCTTTTAAATGTTTTCCAGAGGATGTCCTCTGTTTCTTTGGCAACTTGATCTATCTCTCCAAGCATAAGTTTGTTCATTCTTGCTTTTCTCCAGAACTCATCCTTACAGTCCTTAAAGAACATGTTCATTTGTTTTGGAGTAATGGAAGGATAGAGCTGAATAGTAATCCGCTCTCGGATCTCTAAGTCCTTAGCTTTAGCATTTTCCTTTCTTAGTTCAAGCTCCTTCTCTAGACTTTTGGGGATTAGAGAGATGATTTCAATGAATGTTTTATTATAGATGTTTAGATACCTAACTGTAGCATCTTACAAAATCTTCTGGTCAGCTTCACTATATTCATCATAAAATTTAGTCATTAGTTGCAGATTCCCATCCACAGTGATTGATTTGATGACATCATCAATGGAGAGAGCAGGCCTTTCAACAAACTCTTCTTCCTCTTCTTCCTTGTTTTGACTAGTAGAGGATTCCCCTGATGTTTTCTTCTTCTTCCTCATTTTCTTAACTTCTTCATCAGATTCTATTTCTTCATCATCCTTTTGAATTATGTATGACCTTGTGGCCTTTGTCTTTGTTCTCTTCTCTCCCTTTCTGGATGTCTTGGCTTCTAGTTTTGAGGATTTTGAGCTCTTAGAGGTGGTAGGTGCAGATCTCTTGGAGGATCTAGTCTGGGAGGAGGCTTATACCAGAACACTTCCTTTTTCTACTTCTTGTTTCTCTTTCTCAACTCTTTCTAATTTTTCTTTGTTTGCATCAACTGCCTCTTTTGAAATGCCATATCTTTTGGCAACTTCCTCTACTTCCCTTCTCACTTTTCTTTTCATCTCTGGTTGTCTTAGCTCAACATGAATTTTCACACTCAATTCTTGAAAGGGTCCAAACCTTTCTACCTCAGGGTCCTTAGGCTGACTCAGCAGGTGTTGGACATGTAGCTTCAAGATTTTCTCATCTACCTCATAGCCCATTGGCATAATCCAAACTGTTCTGGGCTCCACTGCCTCCATTAGGCATTGATCAGTGTCTAACATGAAACACACTGTATCCTTGTATTTTTCAACTATAGATTGGGGAATTCTTTCTCTGGACTGCATCATACTTTGGAAGTTCTTGAAGTATCCCTAGAGTGCTGTACTTTGAGCCTTGGCATCACCAATCCCATACATATAATCTCTGATTTGTATGGCAACCGGTCTATCATTTTGCCATACCCAGCCACTTGATCCGGGTAGCTCATTCATATAGTAAAAGAATAAACACAGTATTAGCCCACCATACTTGAATGAGTTCTTCTTGTCCTTCTTGATCTTTTGCAAGTTTTCTAGCAGTTGGCTCAGGAGAAGCTTGCATAGATCATAGTCTGCATTTTCCCTTAGCATCTAATATGCAGTGTATATTGTAGTTTCAGACACTAAATTCTCCCTACTAGAGTGATAGATTTTATAACCAATTATCATAGAGGAAAATTTGATATCTGGATCTGTGATGTCTTCTATTGTCATTGCTCTCTTGTCAAACTTTGATCCGGTAGCCTCACTTACTGTTTGGTTCTTGACTGATTTGAGAGCAGGCAACCCACCAGATGAGTACAAACTAGTTACTTCCCTAATAGCCTCTTTTGTTATCTTGATTGGCCTCATCAACCACATGAAGTTGTCATGTATTCTGCTAAGAACATACTGGACCCATTCATCTTCAACAAAATAGGAAAAGTGTATGTAATGTCTGAAATGCTTATCTCGGATGGCCTTGTATTGAGGTTTGAGTTCAAAGGTTTCATTTATTAGTTTTTTATGGTAGATATCCATCAGTTTTGATTCTCTAAATTTCTCAATATTTGCATGGATGTATACCCTAACATCTTCTACGTGTAGAACCCCATGCGGAATGTTAGAGATTGCGCCTAAGGGATCAACTTCTAGGGATTTGTAAGGATGTTTCTTAAACTTTAGGTGTGGCCTATCAGTGATCTTAACGACATTTGGAGTAGCCATCTTGCAAAAGATTTAGAGAGAGATGTTCAAGAATGGAAATACCTTTTTACACTTGTAGGGTTCACGATATGAGCCAGAAAAGCTTGTTGGTTGAATTAGATTCTGCGGTTGATCTTTGAGAGGGTTGAAGCAATCTTGTTTGTAGAGCACTTTCTTTCTTCTTATCAAATTCAAATGTGCAAATGATGAATAAAAGAACCCTCTTATCTCTATGCAAACCCTAATTTCATATTACAATAAATGCACAACCTAAGTCATTCTGGTTGCCTTGTTCTGAGACAGATCTTTCTAGATCACTGAGATGCACTTAGAATTATTTTTAGTGATAATTGACAATGTATCTCCTTTCCTTGAATCATCCCATTTATCCGCAGATCAAGATATTTCATTTTAGAATCACACTGGATCTAACTGTGAAAATCTTGCTTTTGCCGGATGGCTGTCAAACCAAATCAATCTTGGATGATTAAACTCTTCAAATCTCCTTGCGAATCTTTCATATTTTTACCGAGGGTTATTTAGATATATCTCTCAAAACCCTTTAATCTGCAACATTCCATGTGCCAAATTTAGGCACCAATTGACTGGCTAGGGGAATTTATTTTCCTTTGTGACTCCCCCTGAGCCAGAGCTCATCTAATTTAGTTTCCAGAAGGAATATCAGCACCAAATTCTGGTGCGGATCCATCCCCAAAATTTTCTATATTTCTCTTCACCCAAATCTTTTTCATCTCCCTTTGAACTTCATCTGCATTCACTTTTTCTTTTCCTTTGTCTTGATTTTAATTATGATGCACCGGACCCTTTTTACCCTGATTCTTACTTCTGCAGAATTTGGCAATATGATCGGATCTATTGTAATTGTAGCAAACAACATGTCTTTGCATATTTGACTGATATCCTCTTGATCTGCATTGATTAGCCATATGTCCCATTCTATTGCATGCAAAGCATCTACCATTGAATGAATTGTTTATTTCCATATTTCTACATTCATGAGATTTGTGACCATACCTTTTGCAGTTAAAACATTGTTTGGAGAAGGATGAATTAGTCTGATTCATTCTTCTTCTGCACTAATTTTCTTTATGACCAAAGTTATTGCAATTGTAGCAGTATCCATTGAAGGATGGATATCTTTGAGCACTTGGTTGCCTTACCAGAGGTCTTCTAGGCCTGTTCCTTGGATTTCTTGATCCAGATTTCTTTTGACTAGATCCAGAGCTTTCACCTTTCTCATACCCCAAGCCATGCTTGTCATCTACCCTCTTTTGGCTTTCAAGAAGAACTTCAATTTGAGCAGAGCTTATCTTGAATTTCTCTTTGTATTCATTTGTTGTTTGAAGATCCCTTTTAAGAGTGTCTATCTGATTCTCAAGTTGTTCTTCATTATCTCTAGCTTATTCAAGATCAGATCTAGATGCATGATTATTCTATCCATTTTGTGGTAGTCTTCTGACTTCTCCTTGAGAGATTGTTTTAGATTATCTTCAATTTTTCTTTTCTCTTCAATTTCTTGTGTGAATTTCATAACCCCTGATTCCATTTCATGTCTTACCATAATGACCTCTTTTGATAGCTTCTCACATAACTTGTTTTTCTCATTCAGATCTTCATTAGTGTCATTAGCTTCACTTTGACTTGCTAATTGTTGAAGTAGTTCCTTTCTCTTTTTCACAGAGATACTCAGTTTTTCTTTGAGTTCATTTATGAAATTATTAGCTTGTTTGAGTCTTTCCCTTAGGTTATTGACTTTAGAGTGAGATTGCTCAAGATCATCTAGAGCAGATTGAAGTTGTTCCCTCATACCATACATATCCATTGAGATTCCCAGATCTTCCTCAAGCTATTAGGCTCTATTTAGAGGAACTTGGCTCTGATACCAATTGTTGGAAACAAGGTGGATAACTGAGAGGGGGGGTGAATTAGTTATCTTAATTATTTTAACTTTCTGCTCTTCTTTAACAATTAGTGCAGCATCAAAATATATAAGCATACATAACCATGAGAGCAGAAATAAAATCAACACACATAACACAATGATTTTGATGTGGAAAACCCTGTTAAGGGAAAAACCATGGGGTGACTAACCCAAGATTATATTCTCTGTTAAAAGAATAAGAAGTACAAAATGGCACTTGCCAATTAGAGCTCACTGCCTGAGCACACTGCTCACAAGAGGCACACTGCCTACAAGAGACTCACTATCTACAAGGTACATAGAAAGTAACCAGGTGTTTGAACTGATGAGAGGCATCCACATATGCTGAGATTCGGTTCCGGTTAGGCTCAATATACTGATCTAATGCACTTCATTCTTCCTCTGCTCTAATACTGTTATTTTGTCACATATCGGATTTGTATTCTTGCTTCCACACTTCTCTCTACCTTTCTTCGCACACTTATACAAAACACACACCTTCATACCGAAATCAATCTAGTATATTATCCGCATCAAGGAATTCAACATCTTTATAGTCAGCAACCGGGATATTAAAGATATTTACAAGGCACTGATCTGTCAGCTGAATCCATACTTAATATGTGATGCGTATCCAAGACATAGAGTTAGAAGTCATCAATCAAGTCAGCCAACCATGTATGATCTCTCAATTAGCTTGACCACCATCAATTTCTCATCCGGATTAAAGTCTGATGCTCTGTCGGTTAGTTCTTCCTCAGTCTGCTCTACCTGTCAGGAACCCAACACTTAGATGCTCATATATTTTCACTCTTTCATCACCGGAGGCTCAATCTCTGGAATGTAGCAGTCATGGTACTCCTCTTGACTTCCCCAAGTTTGCACTTTTCTGAGATACATCTTCTGAGAGATCCAAAACTAATTGTCGAACCTTGCTGCATGCTCTGTTCTTGTTCACCAGACCAAAACACTCTTCAATCTGACTTTCGATAAAGACATACTATGTGTTGCAGATGTGTGGAGTAAACTTTGTTGCCATCAATGACAACAATAATGAAGCCACACAATGTCTCTTGCCAACACCTTCTACTTCACTTGTGAAAGATGGAGTGTCTCCAATTCAAGAAGATAATGATGGTGTTCCTTCAACTTGATCTGTGGATGATGGAGTGCCTCGAACTTGGAGATTCACTTTCCTCATTGAATGGAGATTTTACACTCGTTTCCTTTGTGCCACCAATTACATCTCTCTCTTAGCTTCGTTAGATGTATCACATTCCTCTTCAATTGGTAATGGTGGAATATCTTCTTGTATGGTTGACAATTTCCTACTTTCCCGAATTTGCCTCATTCTTTCTCTTTTCCTCTCATTCTCAACTTCGCGATCTTCTAGTGTTAGAGTCTTTGCTCATTTCCTTAGCATGATGATGATTTCTACAAGCATGAAGAATAAGACAATGATCATTAGAAATTTTATAATGACAATGAATAGCACAGTCAGAATGAATAAAAAGGTTTTACAAACTTTTGAATAAGACACCTCATATCAAGATAACTTGAACATACATAAGTCATGGAGTATGTATTTGAACACACATATACACTTGAATCTAGTTTTAATAGAAGAGAGGAGGATGAACTTGGAGGAAGAAATAAGAAGTTATACCCTGCTTTTCTGCTGTAACTCATTTTTTTCTACAAATTCACTATTTCAGACCGTACCTAGGCCCTGTACGGTACTGTCAAGTCTTAAAATTCATTGGTTGAGTTAGGTGTATGTGTTAACTTTCATTTGCACCTATTTTGAGTGTTTTTCATTGGGTTTCTAGAGGGATTTCTAATTGAATTTCTAAAACTACCCAGTGGACTGTTAGAATAAGGGTTTTGAGAGAAAAAAATGGCTAATTTACCTATCCACCTACTGTATAAACTTGTGGCTTGGTGGATAGGCTAAGTTTGATGTCTCTAACATGAATGTGGAAGGTTTTGTACAGGGAAGGAGTCTAAGAAGGTTTTGTGTAATGCCCTAAGGGCATTTTCATACATTTTCCAAGTGGAAAGGGTGGCTAAATAGTGGTTCTTTGTGAATTTGAATACACCTTGGCTAAGTAAGTGTTCCTATAGCATATGCAAGCCTATTTAAAGGTGAATCAAGTGTTAGTTTGTTCTGGGTTGGAGTGGATATGAGATTTTCATTAAAACCCCATTATTTGTGAAGAAATGAAGGGTTTTCTAGTTTGCACCCTAGATGAGCATGGCTATACTAACCAATGGTAGAATTTAAAGTTTTGTAACATATAGATCTGATATTTTTGGGTTTGGAGTGGTTATTGAATGATCCTAGGGTACTTGCTTTGTTAATTGGACCAAATTAGGCCTATTTCTAGAGATGGCCAGTCATAGAACTCACATTTTTCTTGAAACAAGGGCATGAAATCTTTTGATATGTTGTTCTAATCCATAATGGGTGTCTAAATACTTTTTGGTTTGTGGGTTGGCTCAGTTTACACAAAGTTATGCACATTTTTCAAGTTTGGAAGGCTACTAGGCCTTAAGGAGTGATTTGTGGATCAGACATTGGTTGATGTTTCTAGGCACTAAAAGTGACAAAATTAGTTTGAATACATTATATTGACATGGTGCATGCTTGTGTTAGGGTTGGAGAATAACTTGGAGCCCTTATGCCTTATGATGCCCTTAAGCACCTAGTTGGGCCATTGCAAGATTTTGGTTTATGGTTGAGTTGATTTGTGAAATATGGTATCAATGCTTTGAATTCCTTCTTGTGTCTGCATCATAAATGATCATGCCACTTGAATGTGATTTTGGATTTGGGAGTTTGGCAACTTAAATAAGGATTGTTTACTGAGTTTAGGGGTCTGTGGAAAGTTTGAAGGTAAGTTCCTTTGTAATATAGGCCTAATTAACCCTTTTAGGACAGTGAATAAGGTCATTTTTGAGGCATATTGTCCAAAGGAGTCTATACTGAGTTCAAGATATGTTATGCAACTTGGTAATGGGTATTCTAAACATTCATTAAAGTTTGGGTTTGAAACATTATGGCAAAAATAAATCAGAAAAACCCCTTAAGTAGGGCTACTAGGATTTGCGAGCTTGGGCGATTGGTTGCTAAGAGAGGATCCTTGTGACTTGAAGAGTAGTTTAGTTGGTTCTAGTTGGTGAACATAATCTTGTTAGATGCCTCATCTAGTTCATATGAAGGTCTGAACCCTAGTTGTGTGTTGGAGACTTAATGTATTGAAGGGTCATTGAGAGAGGTTGTGAGTCAAATCAAGAACACAAGTTTATGAAACTTTGTAAAACCAAGTTGTTGTCACCTTGTAGTGCATCATTTGGGAGCCTATTTCAAATGTTCTAAAGGGGAAAATTGAATGGTTGTATCTCTAAGAAGTAAAAATTTGAAGTAGTAAATTGTAGAATGATGCACAAAGCAAACACCACTAAGGAGCATATTTTCCATAGCAAGGATGGAAAAAGAAGTAACTCTCCAAAACTAAGGGAAGAGAAAGGCCAAAACAAACTCAAAGAAGATAAAAAACAAGTTGATTTGAGTATGTACAAAGCTAACAACTATTGGTCTTATTTCAAGGTTGGAGGATATTGTTATGACAAGTGTTGGAAGCTTCATCTAGAGATTCACCCAAATGACAAATGCAAGAGTAAGCAACCACAAAGAAAAAAAAAACACACTAAAACATCAAATTAAAAGAGAGAACATCTCTCACATGAGTCTACATCAACATTGAATCATGTTAGTATGTAATGATACTTGGATAGAGTATTTACTTGATTTGCAAAGGAGATAAGTGTGAGTTGCTTTCATTTGTAGGGGCATTTGATTAGCACTCCAAGTTTTTCCTATGGATTGAGTTGTGTTCAAGTTTTTTAATTGTAGAGCAAGCAAGTAGTACGTTTCACTCACTATGGGTGAGTATGAGAAGTATGGCCACTTGGAGGTCAAGAAATGACAAGGAAAATAGAGAATGTAAGAGCTAGTGATGACATGTTTTGGGTGTTGTAAGAATGCACATTTGTGTTCCATAGTAACATAAATGTTGTAGCATGCAACATAGATGATTTGTAGCATAACAGTCATGGTTTTCATTATTGTAATGTGCACAAACTCTTATCTCAGTTGTAGCATGTGCATAGTTGTAGGAAGAGAACTCTTTACACATTCATTGTAAATAGTGTATAAATGTATGAATTTCATTGTACATAGATGCAATAAGAAGGACCACTTTGTAATAAATTATAAGTTTCATAGCATTGTAAAATGACCTTCAAATGCAAGGAGGATCATACATGGCAGCAGGGTTATATAGACTATGATAGTGGACTATTATATAGACTTACATGACTATCCTACACTCATGAAAACCTCCTTTTTAGTGTTTTATCTCCTTGTAACTCCCTTTCTATCATCTTATGTCATGATGCTTGTATGTCCATATATTTACATATATAACTCTCTCCTCTAAAATTTTGTTATGTTGATGAAGTAAATACATAATCTCCATCATATTTTTTATGGATTGAGTGGTATCAAAGTGAGTTGTAACAATTTGTCAAATAGTTTGTGATGCTCATTTCCTCCATTTTTGTAATAAAATTATCATTTCATGCACGGTTCTATTAAATGAATTGAATTATACGTGTATTAAGGAATAAATCCTTCTATATCATCCTAGGGAAAAAATTAAGAGTCTTCCAAAATTAATTTTGGCTCCATGTATACACTCGAATATGAGTATGACAAACAATTGTTCACTAAAATTATTTTATGAAGTATTTGATAATGTTTTTCTCTTGTATAGCTGAAAATAGGTGAAATAAAGGCATGAAGAGTTGAAACAAGGTGGAAACATGAGGAATTTGGAGTCTCTTTGACTGAACTAACTGATATACCTAGACACATATATGTCTTAGAACATAAAGAACATAAAAAACATAAAAAACATAAAGACATAAAGACATTTAAAGACATAAAGAACATAAGAACATATATATGTGAATTAAAATTGAACATACCTTAGAATTCAATATTGCACTTGACCAATTCTCCAAAAGATGGCTTCAAAATCCTCAAATTCTTGTTTTTCTCAAGTTTGATTAGGAATTCTATATAATTCTAGAATAGGATTAGTAAAATTTATGTAAAAAAAAACATATATCATCAAATTCAATCTATATATCAATGGTAATTAGCTTTGAAACAAAATCACACATGAAACATGAAACTTTCAGTTTAAATAATCAAATTTTCTCAAAAAACATGAAAAATCACTTCTTCTACATTGAAAAAATAAAAAAGGTGGTGGATTCATATAAAAATGATTCTCAATTAGTCAACCAAGATGAAAAGCATTTTTTTTACTATATACTCGTGAAAAGCAGGAATAACAGGCTTGTGGGGTCTGAAACACAGATCCCACATGCTTTTTTACTATTTTCCATGCTTCCAAGAATGTGATTGCATTATGGGAAGCATGATAACATAAAGGTAACCTTGTATCTACATGAAAGAGTCTCTCTCTCTCTCTCTTCATTTATCTATCCTATATATAAAGAGGGATCGGGAGACATGGAGAGATAGAGAGGGACATGGAGATAGAGAGGATAGGTTGAGATAGAGATGAGGAAAGGGAGAGATGGGGATCAAGATAGAGAAAGGGGTCTATAGAGGGAGAAAGATATACATATATTTAGAGAGGGGAGATATAGGGAGATAGATCTAGCAAGGGAGAGATAGATAGGGGAATACAGAGAGAGAGGTAGAGATGGGTATATTAAGAGATGGGGTTATGAGGATAGATAGATCAATAGGGAAAGAGATCAAGAGATGTCTAGAGACATAGGGAGAGAGATTTCAAGAGGTAGAAGGATGGGGAGAGAGATAAAGAGGAGGAGAGAGAGGTAACGAGGGATAGATTAAGAGATAGGGATCCATATGTCTAGAGAGATAGAGATAGGGATCCTTATTCTCCCCTCTACCTAAACCATAAACTTAAACCTCTAAACCATAAACCCTAAACCCTAAATAATGCCCCTAACCCTGAACCCTAAACCCTAAAATCCAACAACCCTAAACCCCTAAGGTCCATAAACCATAAAACCTAGAAGCAAAGGTAGGTATAGTTAGAGAGAGGGATAGAGGAGACAGAGATATCTCTCCCAAGCTCGGTCTCCTCTATATCTCTCTATTCACCTCTACCCAAACCATAAACCTAAACCTCTAAACCTTAACCCCTAACCCCTAACCCCTAAACCCTAAAAATGAGCAACCCTAAACCCCTAAGCCCCTAAGGTCCCTAAACCATAAAACCTAGAAGTAACCCTAAACCTCTATCTCCCTATCTCTCCCAATCTCTATTGGTCCCCTCGCTCTATCTCTCTCTAAACCCTAAACCCTAACTCGTAAACTCAAGCAACCTTAAACCCCTAACCCGTAAACCCTAAACCCTAACCCCTAGACCCTAAACCCTAAACTCAAGCATCCCTAAATGCCTAAAGCCTAAATAATTCCCCTAAACCCTTACCCTAAAACCTAAACCATATTTACTTAAGAAACCCTAAACTCATGTAAACCTCAAATAGTGAGGGAGAGAGAGATAGAAAGGTAGAGTTAGAGAGAGGGGAACGAAAGAGATCTAGCAAGATAGAGAGACATGGAGAGAGAGAGATAGAGAGGTAGGTATAGTTAGAGAGAGGGATAGAGGAGACATAGATATCTCTCCCAAGCTCGGTCTCCTCTGTATCTCCCTATTCACCTCTCTACCTAAACCATAAACCTAAACCTCTAAACCTTAACCCCTAACCCCTAAACCATAAGCCCTAAACCATAAATAATGCCCCTAAACCCTAACGCCTAACCTGTAAACCCTAAAAATGAGAAACCCTAATCCCTTAAACCCCTAACCCCTAAACCATAAAACCTGGAAGCAACCCTAAACCTCTATCTCCCTATCTCTCCCAATCTCTATAATGTGAAAACATGAAAACATTAAGCTTTCATTCCAACCAAATTCATTCCTAATCAATCCTAAATCATCCCTAATCCATTCAATTTCATCTCTAATCATCCCTAAACCACTTCTAATCATCCCTAAACCACTTCACACCATCCCACATCACATCCAAATCAATTTAACTTCATCTCTAATCATTTTTCAATTAACCTAGATTTCATCTCAAATACCATCTCTAAACTATTCCTAAATCATTCTAATCATTCCCTAATCAGCACTAAACCACTTCAGACCATCCCTAAAACCATTCTAATCATTCCCAAATCATTCCTAATCTAGTCCTTTTCACCTCTCATCATCCCTAAACCAATCCATTTCATCCCAACTCCATCCCAAATCAATCTAAGCTCCATCTCAAACTATCCCAAAAATAATCAAAATCAAACAAATATCTCACCAGGAGCCATTAGAAGATCATAGTGCCAATCTGTTAGTCATTTGCACCATTTTGTATATCGTATGTGCCAATATACTCCTTAGTAGCACTTGCCTATCAATCACAAACATCATTCTACACCTAGCCAGTCACAAGTGTCATTCTACCCTCTGCCAACCATGGGAGCCATCAGAACATCATAAGCGCCAATATGTTAGTCATTTACACCATTTTATACATCATATATGCCAACCATAAACCCTAAACCTGATCAACTCTAAACCTAATCAACCCTAAACCCTTATCTCCTTGTCTTTATCATCCCTCTACCTCTTAATCTCTCTGCCTATGTCTTTGGTCATGTCCATCATCCTCTATCTCCCTATCTCTCCCTCTCTAAACTCCTAACCCCTAAACTCTAAACCCGATCAACCCTATCTCCTTGTCTCTATCATCTCTCTACCTCTCAATCTCTCTGGCTATGTCTCTAGCCATGTCCCTCATCCTCTATCTCCATATTTCTCCCTCTCTAAACTCCTAAACCCTAAACCCTAAAGCCAATCAACCTTAAATCTGATCAACCCTAAACCCTATCTCCTTATCTCTATCATCCCTCTACCTCTTAATCTCTCTACCTATATCTCTAGCCATGTCCCTCACCCTCTATCTCCCTTTGTCTCCCCTCGGTCTCCTCTATATCTTCCTATCAGTCCTATCTCTCTAAACCCTAAACTAAATCTCTAAACCTTAACCTGTAACCCCTAAAACATAAACCTTAAGTTACCCTAAATAATGCCCCTAAACCCTAAAACTGAGCAACCCTAAACCCCAAACCTCTAAACCATAAACCCTGGAAGCAACTCTAAACCTCTATCTCCCTAGATCTCTCCCAATATCTATCGATCCCCCCTCTCTCTCTAAACCCTAACCCCTAAACCCTAAACCTAAGCAACCCTAAATCCTTAACACCTAAACCCTAACCCCTAAACCCTAAACCATAAACCTAAGCAACCATAAACCCCTAAACACTAAATAATGCCCCTAAACCCTAACCGAAAACCCTAAACCCTAAACTTGAGCAGCCCTAAACCCTAAACTTAAGCAACCCTAAACTCATAAACCCGACCCACCCTCTCTCTCTCTCTCTCCAAAACAAGAAAACTAGGACTCTCTATCTCTCTCTCCCTATCACCAGGTATCTCTCCCCTCCATCTCCATCCTCTCTCCCTTTTCCTCCCTCTCACTCTCCCTTGTCGACAAAGAACATGGAAATGTAAGAAAAATAGGATGTGTAAAGATGGATGAGGATATAAATTGGGATTCAATGAAATGGAAACAAGATAATTTATGAAAATTCGTTGGATGGGAAGAATGAGGAGGAGAGGTAAAGAGGGGAGGGAAGTAGAGAGTGAGAGAGAGGATAGGAGGTAGAGACAGGATGGAAGTAGAGAGTGGGAGAGGACCGTATGAGGTAGACAATTCAAGAAAGAAGAGAGAGAGGGTAGGAGGTAGACAAGGGAGGGAAGCAAAGACTGAGAGAGAGGGTAGGAGGTAGACGGGGGAGGGAAGTAGAAAGTGAGAGAGAGGGTAAGAGGTAGAAAGGGAGGGGGAGAAGAGAGTGAGAGAGAAGGTAGGAGGTAGAGAGACAAGGGAAGCAAAGACTCAGAAAGAGGGTAGGATGTAGATAGGAGAGGGAAGTAGAGAGTGAGAGAGATAGTAGAAGGTAGATAGGGGAGGGAAGAAGAGAGTGAGAGAGAAGGTGGGAGGTAGAGAGGGGAGAGAAGCAGAGACTCAGAGAAAGGGTAGGACATAGAGAGGGGAGAGAAATAGAGAGAGAGATGATAGGAAGTGCAGCTGGCCTTGTAGACATGTATGTAAAGTGTGGAAGCATAGACAAGGCATGTCAATTGTAAGATGTAACACCTCAAAGAGATGTTCTATAATGGAATGCAATGATTGCAAGATATGCAAAAAATGGATTTGTTGAAAAGGCTTTAGAAACTTTCAAGCAAATGCAATTGGCATGTGTATTGCCAGTTATGCTCATCATAATGTGATCACGTTAGAACGCACTTGCGTTATGCTCAACTTTGTTTGACATGTTTTTATTAGTTTTTAGCAAAATCTAGAGATAATCTGGAGCGTGCTCCCCATTAGGACGGCATTTTTTTCAATGAAAACTCAAAAAAAATACCATCATAATCTTAAGCTCTTTATTATCTATCTAACCATATAATTTTTTTCACATTTTGAGTATGTTCAGTTTTTCATTTTGAATTTATTTTGTTAGTGTGTCTAGTTTTTGTCAAAAACCAGTGTCTAGTATTTTTGACTTTTTTTTAAACCGTTCATTGAAAATTGAAATAAGTTATATTTTTAGAAACTAGACTCCATTCTACACGAATTCAAAAAAAAATCAATTTTTGATTAGTTTTCAAACATTTTAGGGGGGAGCATGTTTAAATTTTTGTTTTTTAGGATGTGTCCACTTTAAAAATTACTAAAAAATCAATTATCCATTAAAAAATTATCAAAAAAATCAGGGATAAACTACATGGTGTTACCTAATTTATCATTGGAGTGATTATTGAAATACTAAAAAAAAGTTAACATTTGAGGGGGAGCACACCAGACGCTATGTTATGTTTTTTTAGAAAAACAAGACCAATTTGTGTGCTCCCCCTTTTTGAACCCCTTAATCTCAACCATTTTTGGAAAAAATTAGTAGTTTAGAAACTAGATTCGGAGCACTACAACTCTTGTTTTTGTTCCATCTTCAAATTTTGAGTGTAGCTATCTTCAATTTCTCATCCAACATCAATGTTTCCTGATTTTAGAAAAAAGAGTGGCAACTTAAGACCCCATTTTGGTCCCTCATCTTTGTGCACTTACCCCCATACTTGGCTAGCTCTATAGCACTCAGCCAAGAAGCTTCATCTATAGCTCTATTCTTCCATCAAACTAAGTCTTCCATGTAGTCATTTCCTCTGGTCTTCTTAGCCACTTGGGAGTTAATCACTCTGTCTACTTCCTCCATCTTCTTTTTAGGAAACTGATCTAACAATCATTGTGCATCAAACAAACACGAGTGTGTACTTCCTTTTAAACTTTTCTCTCCTTCATGGAACTTATACAGATCAGCAACATTGAAAATAAGAGATATGTCTATCCTTGTTGGCAGCTCAATCTCATAAGAATTGGATGAGAACTTCCTAAACACTTTACATGGACCTATTTTCTTAAATTTCAACTTATTGTATGTTCCCTGTGGGTACCTTTGTTTCCTCAAATGTGCCAAAACTAAGTCACCTACCTGGAACTCTTATTCCCTCCTATGCACATCAGCATGTTCTTTGTATTTGCTATCACTTTTCTTCAACTTTTCCTTTACCTCCTTGTGAACCTCATAAATGTATTTTGCAAAATCTTCTCCTACGTCACTCTTCCTATTCAAATCTGCACTATCTCTCATCTCATCAACACCTCTTGGGTTGTACCCATAAACTATTTGAAATAGGCTCTTTCCTGCACTTCTGTTCACTGAATTATTGTAAGAAATTTTTTATTGTGCCAAAATAAGATCCCATTGATGTGGTTTGTCTCCCACCAAACATCTCAACAAGTTTCCCAAACTTCTATTCACAACCTTAGTCTACTCATCAGTTTGGGGATGATAGGATGAACTTAATTCTAATTCAGTGCCCATCTTCTTCCACAATGTACGCCAAAAATGACCAACAAACTTTGTGTCCCTATCTAAGACTATTCTCTTAGGTAGCCCACAAAGCCTAACTACCTCTTTGAAAAACAATGTAGCTATGTGGGATGCATCACTAGTTTTCTAACATGGTATGAAATGAACCATCTTTGAAAACCTATCCACACAGCAAAAATTAAGTCATTACATCATTATTTTCTAGGTAAACCCAAAACAAAATCCATACTTAGGGGCTCCTATGGTCTCTCTGGTATAGGAAATGGTTGATATAGTCCTATGTTTTGTCTTGCTCCTTTAGCATGTTGGTAAAGTTTGCAATCTTGTACCATTCTCTTCACATTTGTACTCATTCGAGGCCAAAAATAACCTTCACTCATTTGTGTCAATGTCTTATCTATTCCAAAATGTCCACTCAAGCCTCCACTATGCTTTTCTCTTATTAGATTCTCTCTCATTGAATTTCTTGGTGTACATAATTTATGTCCTTTGAACAACAAGCCATCTTGGATGAAATATTCCAACCATGGAGTCTTATCTCCCTCCACTAGAATTCTACTAGTTTCCCATGCTTCCTTAAAATCAGGATCATTAGGATACAACTCCTTCATTGCATCAAAGCCAACAACATTGACCCTTAACTCACTCATCAATAAACACCTTCTACTAAGTACATCTGCCACTCTGTTTGACTTACCACTCCTATGCTTCAAGACAAAAGAATTTGTAGAAACTCTACCCATTTAATATGCCTCTAATTTAACTTACCTTGATTGTTGATATACTACAATGCATGGTGGTTTGTGTAGAGTACAAACTCATTTGACAACAAGTAATGCCTCCACTTCTTCAAGGCCTACACTATAGCATAGAATTCCTGGTCATAAACTAAGTATTTCCTCCTTGCTTCATTTAGTTTCTCATTGAAGTAGGAAATGGGTCTACCTTCTGGTGGAACTTGTGACAAATCATGTGGTCTAGGGTGTGATTCCCCTTCTTGAGGCCTTTGTTTGATCTTCATGGGTAGAAATTATTGTGAAGCAGTGTTTAGGGTTTATCAAGACTGGTGAACCAACAAAAAACCTTGGTCTTTGGTCATTGGGTCTAAGTGTTCTTTTCCTTTGTTGACTAGATGTGCATATTTCTGAGTTGGTCTAGTTGTGACTTATGCCTTTATATTCATGTCTTGATCGACCCTTTTTGCCTGGTGACATCGCTTTTGGCCCGTGCTTGGAAAATTTATCAAATGACTAGCCCTGTGAAATAAATTAAGCTATATCCTAAGTCTGATATAGAGTGATGTTTAAAAGTCTTATCCCCTTGTCGTGGTGCCTAGCGCACCCCCCCTTTTTAAGAACATCTTTCAAGAATGTGCACATATGTTGTAACTTAAGTTCCCTATTGTGTGAGTCCTTTGCATCATGTTTGTGATTCCAGCACTTCATAATAAAAATGTGATGTGCGATGTGCTTTCCCTACAGGGGTCTGCTTTATGTTGCATCACATGAGTTGCTCACATCGCAGTTTGATATGCTCGAGGGTGGAAGCAAAAGGTGATGTGCACTGATGATTCAGATCTTTACCATGTCTCCTCATCCTAGTTCATCACATGAAGTCCTTGTGTCACAAGTTGCTTGAAGGAGTACTATTAAGGAAATGTGATATGCAATGGCTTTGGTGTTAGGTTGGCAGTAGAAGGTATTATGAAGTGGGATATACATGGCGCTCCTCTTTCTCATCGCTAGGTCCTTTCATATCTCAGTTAGTGCAGTGGAGTTTCAAAGAAAAGAGGTGATGTGTGTACGTGTTGCAATAGCCGTCTGTTGTGTCCTAAGGCATTTTTCATCTATGGCTCTGCTTTGAACTTGAAACAGCTATCTACCAACCTCTCCCATCTCACTTGCATGAGCCATCACTCTACCATTAATGGCATTCTAATGTATTCAAAGAAATTCATTTCAGTGCAAGCTAGACCCCTCTTCTACAGTTGCCATTCATTTCAGTCCTTAAAGCAAGAGTATGACAAGAACAAACATCCATACAAGACTCACAAGCTCCCCAGGCATAGAAGAAGAGATTTGGGCAAGAAAGGGGCATAAATTTGCTACAGAGGAGTCAAAGCCTTTTAGCTGCGAGGAGTTTGAGAATTATTTCAAGAATACATATTATGCATTGTGTCATGTTTTGGGCAGGAAGTTTGATTTGAATATGCCCATTCCTTTGATGGTTATGGCTGTTGACATACATGATAGATAATTACACAAGGGTTTTAACTTTGCCTCATATATTGTTGATAGAATTCATGATGAATTGACTAAGTTGAAAGATCCTAAGGCTCCTCTAGTTTTCAAGCATTATTCTTTATATATGCATATGTTGCTATGGAGTGGAATGAGATCTTGGTCCAAATTTTTAGACCTCACTACAAAGGATAGTGACGGTAGTGATTTACCAGTACAATCATGGACACACATTTGGGACCAACACTAACCTAAGCCAAATTATCTTTCTTTTAGGAACAATTTAGTATTTGATGTCTTTGAAAACTTGGGAGTGAGACCTATGGAGAGGATTTCTAAGACTCTGATGGGAATCCTAAGGCCCAGGGACTTCAGGCTTGATACTGTAATTGAGCACAATAGGGGAGACTGGTACTTCTTCAATACATGCACTGTCTTCAAAGTGTATGGTGCCATGGTTCCACCTCATTGCCTTCCTATCTATGTGTCTGATAGACTGGCCTTTATGGAGATCATGTGCCAATTGGATTCTATGGACAAGGAGCATTTTAGAAATACTAAGAAAGGATCATTCATCCCAGGACAACTTGCATTCTCTCACTTCAGGATTACCTCTAAGGAAGGCATTGATAATTTTGTAGGAATGCTAAGAGCCTATAAGATGGACATGGAGAAGGTAAGAAGGTGTGATTCTAAATGATTCATTAATGATGCAAGGAGACGTGTGGGCAGGTCTGGTTTCTCCCATTAATTTCTTTATTTAGAAGATGTAATTAGAAATATGATATGATGTGAAGAAATTGAGAATAGAAAAAATTCTTCGCGCTATGTGAATGAAATTGAAAATGAATATAATCAAGAGAAATCCAAGGTATATCAGTCCCTATGCCCATATTCCTAGTCTTTTTCAGAGGGCTATGAAGATGTTGGAGGACCATGAACATGGCCTATTCATGGATGAAGTCAATAAGGCTACAGGGCTGGTAGGGATAAAGAGGAGTGAGCATTCAGTTGCAACTAGAACCATGCCTACTAGGTCTTCTTCCCATGACCCTTCCAGTCACCAAATGGATGTTGGAGAAGAGGAAGTTGCTCAGCCTCTTGTAGATTACTCTGCTGATACTGAGGTTGGAGTTACTATGGAGGAACGGTCTGCTAAGCACATTCTAGATGATGAGGACATGCAAAAAAAATTTCCTTCTCCTCATATAAATGATGCTATTGATTCTTTTATTCCCCCTAACAGGGTTGTTGATACCACTTATGATGAGGAAGCCATTGAAGCTGATGATGATGTTAGGATAAGGGCTTGTAGAGAGTTCATAAGTGATGAATCCTTTATGCAAATAAAGGAGTTCAGGGAGTTTGTTGTCCAGATCAAATGCAAGGAAATATATGACAGACTTGAAAAGGTGAAGGAGGGAGTGGACCCCTCAATGCATGATGAGATCATGAGGCAAGAAGAGGAAAATATTCAGAATGAAATTGCATTGATTTCACCTATAAAGGGCAGACAATTACTTAAGCAGAGTGATATTCTTTTGTTACCCGGTTGGGATCTTTCATCTACCATTGCTTTTGATGTAGTGAAACATGATAAGGAAGCTTTTGTTTCTGAGGAATAGATTGATAACAGAGTGTTTGGCTCAGCTTACAACGCAGGTTTGCGTGCAATGGCTATTTGGTCAATGGCTCCTAACATGGGAAAGCCAAGGGTGGTCAGGTCAGTGGGGGACATCACCAGAGAGGTTATTATAAGAAGAGCATCAGAGGTCACCCCTACACATGCTGCAAAGCTCACTATGCATGCAACGATGCTCAGTACTAATACTGCATAAGTAATGTAGGAGAAATATGAACAATTGTTGGACAAATTCAACTTGTTGCAGAGTGAAAATCTTAAATTAAGGTCTTATATCTCTTAGGAGAAAACTGTGTTACTTGCAATAGAAGCCCTTCCATCCACTCCTTCCACACATGACTTGTCTGCTCAAGATAGAGACACTTTGTCTCTAACGATTAAGGGACTAAAGGAAGAGTTGAAATTAGCCAGAAGTAATGAAGAAAGAGCATGGGTGAGGTGAAAAAGGTGGCAACCAATACTAATGATGATATCCTAGGCCATAGGATATCTTGTAGTCTTCACAAGTTGGACAATGTCTGGAAGCTCTATAGGGACATCCACGAGGCATATAAAAAACATCTCACCATTGAGGACAATTTTCAGAATGTATGGAGTAAATGGAGTGTGAGAGTTGGAGCTCTCACAGAAACATAAAAGAGCATGGAGAGTGATTATGAGGAATTGAGTAATCTATCTCTAATTATTAAGGCTATTAGCTTTCTAGGTGATATTTTTGCTTTCCAGAGTAAGTTAGATTTGCAATTCAATAGCAAGATGAAAATGTTTAGAGACATGGAAAAGGATGGAGTGCCTAGCATTTTAGATAAGGTACATGGAATTAAAGATTTCAATAGTTAGAAAACTAAGTTTGGAAGTATTGTCCCCAGGATGTCTGCTTTTATCTTTAAAGATGGTGACCCAGAGTTGGCAGAGTTGAATAACTCTATTGATAAACTATTCAAGATGGAGGTAACTATGGACTTGTTTGTAAAAGAGGCCAGGGCTATTATGGATGCCCATTTCAACCTACATAATTCAAAAGTGTAGAAATTGTTTGAAGTTAGGTGGCCTTTTGAAGAGGAATATAATGCTTGGCTGGTGAAATATATTGATTAAAACTTGTGTGCATTATGGTCTACGATAGTCTTCTCCACTTTGAAGGTTACTCGTGCCTCTTGACATAGTGGGATGTGTTTGTCCTTTCCTTGTTTATGCTTCTGGGCAAGTTATTGGAGCATAGGTGTTCTGTCAGATGAAATATTTGTTCATTAGGAAGCATTTCCTTCTAACAACATGCTTTTTTTTAAAGGTAGGAGCTTTTCCCATCATTTGGTAGTTGTTTTGTCTCACATGGCGTGCCTAGTCTGAGAGTTGGTGTGCTCCTTTCCAATGTAATAGTTTTTTGAATATCATTATGGAATAGGACATGTGTGAGTGGCCTAAAGCTTGTTGCTCCTTTGTGATATAAAAAGGAATTCAGGGCCACTTACTAGTGTTGTTGATCTCTTGGAGAATTTTGTAGAAAGACATAGAGAATAGAAGTTTTTTTCTTTTTCTTAGGTTTTCTAATTTTGAATTGCATGTTTTCTATAAGGTTGTGTGACAGTATTAGCGTCTATTAAATACAATATGGCAAATTTCTAAAGCTTATTGTCACCTAATGTATGATTTATACAAGTATAAAAGGAATAAATCAAAGATTATTCACTTTTGTCTCCATGAAATTTCTTATGGATGTATCTTTCTAATTTAGGCTCTTGTTCAAAGAATAAGTTAAATTGCCTTGATGAGAGGATAAACTTGTGTGAATGTATACGAGGTTATTGTAAGTACAATTGGTTAAGAATTATGAGTATAATGTTGTAAGGCAACGTTATAGAGCTCTTTGATGTTCAAGTTAAATGTCGTTAATAACTTTTCAGTTACATTTGGTTTTGACTCCGTAGCCCTAGGTTAATGCACCTATCTATTGCTCCTGTGTGTTGTCTTTAGGTCCATGCATTAGACTAACCCAAATACTTTTGAATCTTCAAATTAATTGCAAGTGTTAAATTAATGATTTACCTTGTTCTATGGTTTGAGAAATGTTAAATGTTTGATTGATTTAAGCCAGGTCTTCATATTTTCATAATCCTCAAGCAAATCTGCATAGAACACATATGATTTTCATAGTATTTGTAATAAATTGGCACAGGAGATTATTAAATATTGTAAAGGGATCACCCTCCCAAGTTTTGTAGAGCCTAAAGTGTAGAGGGAAAGTTTTTCTAAACTTTCGCCTATGTGTTGGCCAACCCCTCATAGTAGCTAAACATTGACAGTGGCTAAGTCATAGGCTATTTTGTGAGATGAGGTAGGGATTTAAAAACAACCAACACCTTCTTGGCTTAAAAATCCCCAATTGCACTACCACTAGCATCACAATCCACTTGAAACACTTTGCCAAAATCTGGCAATGCAAACATTAACTTTTTTGTCACCTTCTTCTTCAACAACTAAAAGCTCTTTTCTGATGTAGCTGTCCATTAGAACTCTTTCCTAACATCCTTCATTGTCTCAGTGATTGGTACACATATTCGACTGAAATTTGTGGTGAACTTCCTATAGAAGCTCACCAAGCCATGAAAACGTATAGCCTCAAACATGTTTCTGGGTGAAGGCCAATCTATTATTGCTTTAACCTTCTCGGGATCCATCTTCAATCCTTTCTAGACACTACAAAACCTAGATATACTAGTTCTCTCTGCATAAAGCTATACTTATCCAAGCTTACCAACAACTTTTCTTCTTTTAGCCTTTGCACAACTGTCTTAAGCTACAGTAGGTGTTCCTCTTTTGATTTACTAAAAATTAGAATGTCATCCAAATAATCAATGACAAATTTACCAAGGAAAGACTTCATTACCTCATTCATCAATCTCATAAAGGTGTTGGGTGTATTTTTCAACCCAAACAACATCACTAGCCACTTATACAATCCATCCTTGGTCTTGAATGGGTAAGTGCATGGAAATGTAATACAAAAAAGGGGGTCAAAAGTGGCCACTTTTTTCTGAAATTAGCTTAACCTGAACTTGGATGAGTAATTCGAGATGCATGCACTCAAAATTTATTGATATGACAAGAACAAGAATTGTAGTACTCTGAATCTAGTCTCTAAGCTACTAAAGTTTTTTTAAAAATAGTTGAGATTAAGAGTGTGAAATGTTTCATGCACATAAAAGTGTTCCTATTTTTCTCACTAAAATATAACATAGTGTTTGATGTGTGTCCCCCTATTTTTTTGTTGCATTTAGTATTTTTAAAAATTGTTTGGCAGAAATATAGTTAAGAGTGAGTACTAGAAATTGTGTAACTTTTTGTAATTTTTTTATTAAATATATATTTTTTGTGATTTTTGAAAGTGGATGCATCTTGAAAACTACATCACTGAGCTTGCGTGTCACATAACTTGAACAAAAATAATCCAAAATATAATTTTTTTTGAATGTGTAAAGAATAAAGCATATAACGATCCTATATTTTTTCAAATTTTTATAAGCGAGTGAGTGCAGAATCATCGTGGGCCAAACAATGGCAATAGAAAAAAATTGCATCTTAGCCAAAATCACGAATTGGGCAAGTTTGACTTTCTTAGGCATGTAAAGAATATCCATTTTGGCTTGGAATACCAAACCAAAATAGATATATGTTTATAACAGATATCCATTTTGTGGGTCCCAAAATGGATATCCATTTTGGAGACCATAAAAAGTCTAAAAAGAGGTGTTTTGCAAACCTGGGGCTTGCAAAATGCAAACCTCTTCAAAATGGATATTAGAGTCTACTAGAACAGATATTCGATCCCAGCAGGTATGATTCTTGTATTTTTTGTTTGTTTTGTATATTCAGTTAATTTTTTTGTTTTTAATCCTAAATGGGTATGTTTTATATTTTAAATAGGTAAAATGGATGAACAACATGAAAACCCAAACCCTCCCTCACCAAACCTGCCCCCTCCAACAATCAAAGTCAAAAAAACATTGATCAAATAAGTAGGATTGTAGAAATGTATCACCACCACCATTGATTGTCTTCAATGGCATCGAATTTAGAGGGGATTAGTACTCATGTTTGAACCCTCACAAGCCAACATGAATAATTTAGGCAATGGCGAGAAACCAAGAAGGCGGGATATGTTGATGGTTTATCATATGATCAAGTGAAAGAGTAGACATTACCAAAGCTATGTTAGCCCAGTGTTTTCTCAATCCTAAAACCAGATTGCATGTTGATGTTCGTAAGTCTAAGTATTCAATCAAATGGTGTACACATGAGGGTATTAGTCAAAAGTTTTGGGATCGTTGGTGGATGGTTTTTTATAAACAACCCAACAACAATTTAGATGTACCTTTGTATTTCCTTCATAAACTATATGCAGAGTTTGTAATGGGTCACCATGTGAGTTATTTTGATTTTAGAGAGTTTTAGGGAGTAGGTAAGGGAATGCCTCAAAATAGACTTGGGGCAATGAGACAAGTGCAAGGTCCTTTTATTCCCCCTCCTGCTATCCCTTCTTCACCCCCAATTCAGCACCCAAACGTTGTTGTAAATGCAACACAATAGGGCCTCATTTCCATACACTCTTTGACCGAGCACTTGATTAAACAAACTTCTCAGTTTGCATAACCACATGATGTTGGCGGTGATATTGGATCACTTGATATTACTAGACCCTCCTCGTCCACACATGTTTGTCTGCCTCATCATTGCATTTTTGCAATCATTTGTGCTTAGGTCCTATTATGGAGAGTAGTGAGCCACCCTTGAACACTTCAGAGTATGATGTCCCTTCACGAGATGAGGCATCGGGGTCCAGAACTCAAGCTGAGGCATCAGGGACAAGAGTAGAAGCACAAGCATCAGTGGACCGTAGAGAAGGAGAAGAGAATGGCCAATCTTTTATAGAGGTAAAATTTAAAGTTAAATTTCATGGTGTATTCCTTTTGAATAATATAAAAAATATTAGTACTAATGTATCTAAGGGGGATAACAGTTGATGATAGAGGAGGAGTTGATAGAAGTTCATCATGGAAGTCTTTCTGCCATCCAATTTGGCTTCGACTTGCTAGTATAATTTTTTAGACACATCAACTTTTTTTATTGTATGCATTTAATTATTTGTGAGTAATTATATATTAATTTATATCTTGATGTTAATTTACTTTTATAGTCAATCCAAAATGTGAATGATGTGGCATATTTGCCAATAGTCTTTAGTCGAACTCCTGATTGACCCAAGGGGCCATCATTCGTGGAATGACTTTTTGAATGCCAAAAAACGGTGGAGGTAATTCAATTGAACTGTACTTTAATTGATAATTTAGAAAACTTAAATATTTGATTATAGTCATTTAGATAAATAATAAAATAAAGAATAGATAAATTGATCTATTAATTTAAAAGTTATTATGATTATTTGTATACATAGAGTCTTTCATTCTTGTCATTTTTCATACAGGAGATATTAGTTAGTTCATCCATGATGAGTCTTTCTCAATTGATGCAGGAGGCCTCGATGGTGGTATGTGCTTGTTTTCTAGTAGATAAGCTTTTGTGTAGTGCAATCTAGACTGTTTATATGTAACACATCTAACCTTTTTTAATGTAGGCATTTCCTTTTTGTTTAATAATTATATATTAATTTATTTCAATGTTACTTTACTTTTATAGTCTCTTGAGAAATTAAGTTATGTGCCACCTTTTACGTCATGCTTCAGTAGGACACTTGATTGTCTTAAGAGAAAATCATTTGCAGAATGACTATATGAATGACAAGAAAGAGTTGAGGTAATTGAATTGAATTTTTCTAAATAATTGATAGTTTATAGAGGTCTTATAAATGATTGTAGTGATTTAGATGTATGTTAATAAATGAAAGTTCTAAATTGTAGTAGATAAGATTCTATATACTAACTCTAACTTATTTATATTTACCATTGAAGAGATTAATCAAATTTGTGGTTTGACTTGTTAATGCAGTCAACTTTGCCTCCATCAACTACTAGACATCATGGCATGATGAGGACACTTTTTGAGGATCCATCACAGATTGAGGATTCACCAAAGACATAGGGTCAAGTTAACCTTTAGCATTTGATGTAGCTCTTCAGCATGCAGATTGTATATAGATTTTGAGACATGGCATATGCCACATTTTGTAAAAAATGTTTTGCGTTGGCATTGTTAGGTCTCAAAAATGCAGGTCGTTAACCCTAAGAGGGTGCCAGGCTCACTTGACGTTTTGGCTAACTGACACAAGGTAGATATGGCTAAACCCCCTTCGCTTTAGGCTCTGCCAGACCTAGGCGGGTAAACCTCTAATTAGTAAAGCAGATAAAGAGATGATCACTACTTTAATCAAAATTAATCTAACTATTAATAATGGCACAAATTATAAAACAGATAAAAAGATAGCAAATTAATTCAAAAAATAATCTAAATTGTAATGCTAAAACAATAATGCAATCTAACTAAGTGAATCTAAATGAAGTTGAATAAGTGATAATGAAAATACTAGACCAGTGCCTTATTTAATATAGAGTCAGTATGGTTATGAAATAAATGACTGTTTATTTGGTAAAAACTTGAATTATCTGGCATGAAAGAATAGGTATGTAACTTGTATAACCCTGCAAGGAAATAGTTAGTATTCCATACTTACATATATCCAATTGACAAAATATTACCTGCATTCATCTAAAAGGATTTAATCCTTGCTTGAAGGAACCTATCAGAATGATACCGCAACTGTAACAGATTTATCAAAAAACTGGAGATAGAATACAAACCCTAACTATATGACTCTTCTTATAGATCCATGACAAGGTCTTTTGAGTTACTCTGATAAATTTAAAGGATTTAATTCTGGAAGTAGAAACCAATTAATCTTATCACACTATAACAACAAATGTGCATAGACAATTTGAAGATATACTTGATAACTCAAATTGAATAACAGAGAAAACTTTGAAAGGAGACAACCATATAATTGAATAAATTTAACAGATAATTGATACCGAGATTTTGCAGTCACTGCTTCATGCTTATAGACTTGACTTCATCAGAGAATGCTTGCATATGATCTACCAGAAATAAAACATATTTAAAATGAACTAGCATTGCTGTTCAAATCTAATGTATATTATATCCTCTTCTATTCTATAGTCTCTCCCTATGATCCCCTTTCTCTGGTCTTGGTCATCTCTTATAAAGAGAGGCATACAAGCTTCAGACCAGTTACAATGATTGTGACAGTTGATAACTGAACAACAATATTAGTTCTAATAAAATAGATTTATGAAATTTAAAACTAGCCACTAATCATCAAATGGATAACCATTTCAGGGTCAAAAAGTCTTTAACTACAGTTCTACCCAATATCCATCGAGGGTTTCTTCACTATTCCTAAAAAAATCCAGATAAAACACAAATTAATATCTGATCAAACAATCCAAACAAATTTATTTAAACAAATGTATTTATTTAAGTAATTACTTCCCTTATCGATATTTTATTTAGTTCCTTGAGATCCTTTTGTGGGTGTTTTATAGTTTAATCCCAGTGTGTATATCCTACAAAAATACATATTTCAAATGTCAAAAGAATATATTAAACATTTAGATTAAATGTCATTTTTACGGTTTCCTTCGTCGGCATGACCTCGCAGTCGGGTTAAAAAAAAACTTCCCGGCTTTTCGCTTTATTTTTCTTTGTATATTTGACATGTGTATTGCAACATACAATCGCTAAAACATACAAAGAATTTTTAACATTTAACTTTTCCTTCGCGTCCGGTCCTTGTACATCCTTTTGTATCTGTAGCTTGTATCCTGAAGAATGTATGTTCGCTACATACAAAGCATTGAATATACAAGCACTTAATTCTTTTGAATAACCCTTTTGGTTCCGCCACTTGTATGTTACATTGTATATGGGCAATGTATGTCTAATAGGTACAAATCACAAACATACAATAGATGTTTCATTTTTTAATAACTTTTGGGGTCCGCATTATGTGTATCAGTGTGTATCTCTCGCAAAAATACATACAAAGTTCCTTGAATATCCCCTTTGCACTCCAACCATTTTATAAACCGCAGCTTACTATCTTTTGATTCTGACATGTATAAAGCAATGTATATCGGATATACATTAAGTGGAGATACATGGCATTAACTGTATTTTAATCTTCTTCGAATTCCGGTGCTTGTATGTATCGGGCAATGTATATTAGATACATACAAACCGGAAACATACAACGGTTTTACTGTATTCTATAAACATTTTACATCTGGCTTGCATAAAATGCAATGTATATTTCTGATATACATTTAATCTGGATACATTGGTTTATATAAACTTTGATCTTTTTGGATTCCGCGTTGTATGTAGCTGTGCTTTGTATGTTTTAAACAATCATAAGGTGCATTCAACGGATTTGAAATAACTGTTTACTTAAACTTTGAACTTTTTCGGGCCCGACTTGTATGTGCAACCTCCAATGTACATAAAGTCTCGATGCATCCCTTTAGCCTGATTTAATTTTCTCCTGAGTTCCGCCTTGTATGTGTGCAATGATGTATAACCCAAAACATACAAATGCGAATCATACAAAGACTTATCGTTATTTCACAATTATTTCAGTTCCGGCTTGTATGTGGGCATAGTATTTCGGCGATGTATGTATATTTAAATTGTATGTTTCTGAAAGCATACACATACAAGGAGTGATACATACAACAAGTTAACTTTAATTTATAAACATTTCAATTCCATGGTATCTATATTAGCCTTGTATAACCCGAAACATACAAGATGCAAAACATACAACGATTTCACCATATTTAATAATATTTAAGTTCCGCACTATATATATTGAGTTGTATGTATTGCATTGTATGTTGTACTTTGTCGAACATACAAACATAATATACAAGCAATGGGCCCGACAGAATATATACTTCAACTTTTAATCTCATCAGGTCCACTTTATATGGAGCAGTAAAACGTTAGCCAAATGCATATAATTAAATGATGTATCAACTTGATGACTCCTTTATGCCACCATACCGTGATCCGATATACGAGGGACTTAGCACATGCATCATACAATGACAAAACATACAAACCATTTTGTATATGAGAGATTTTGTATATACAAACGACTTTGTATATACAAACATACAAACCCATACCATAATGTATTTTATCAAAACATACATAACTTGCAAAATACAGGGAATTTTAAGATGGTTCAAAAAGCAACCCTTATTCATTTTCAACAAGGAATTCACCCATATTTAGTTCTGGTACTTAATGCTATTTTTCATTAACTTTCAACATAGTTTGATCAGGATAGATCAAATCCAAATATTTCTATCAGCTCAATTGTTAATTTCTGCTTGAAAACAACTATGGATATTTCTATATATGCTCTCATACTGAAATCTTTGGATGATTAAAACTTAATATTTGCCAAAAAGTATCTTGGGAATTTCAGTCCCAACAGTGGCTCTTTCTGGGGATGCATGTTCCTTGAAGGCATAGCAAGATTCTAGATTTTTGGAGGAGCAGACCAATGCCTTTTACGATGGGTGAACTATGATGAGTGCTGGAGATCCTGGGTTATCACTTTATGAAAAACTTTTATTTTCTGATAAGAGATATCTTTAAGAAATTCATTTGATTCTTCTAAACTACTGTGCATGGAAAAGACCATTTAGAGAGTTTAATTAGAATTGTCCATGCACTGGTAATTCTTTTTCTCTCGGGTTCTTTTAAGAGAAAAAATGTTTCAAAAACTGTCCATGTACTGGCAGCTCCTGCTCCTCACCCAACATGTTCTGTACATAATATGAATCCTCCCCTACCTTACCATTTATGACAAAAGGTCCAATCCACAGGGCATCGAATTTTCCATGCTTCCCCTTTTCTTGATTTCTGGCCTTCCAGATAAGTACTATGTCACCTAGCTCAAATTTTTTGAATGTTGCCTTTTTGTCATACAGGTACTTCATCTGCATTTGCATTTTTTTATTTTGCTGTATTGCTTGTTCCCTCATTTCGTTCAACTCCATTAGCTGTTCTAGCCTTTCCTGCATTGGTTCTGGGACATTCCAATCCTCTTGGAGAATAAACTTACACACTAGCAGTAGGTTGTGTTAGGTCTCAAAAATGCAAGTTACTAATCCTAAGAGGATGCCAAGCTCTATATTTGGATTTGCAACGTTTTTGAACTAACTTGACGAAATCAACCTTCAAGGTTTGATGATTTCCTACACTTTAGGTCCTGCTACACCTAGGTGGGTGAACCTTGAAATATTAAAGCAGTCTGAGTGTGGATGAATGGACTAACTAGGTCTATCTACAATGGCATAGGATGTAGGATAGATGACAAAGCTGACTAATTAATTCTATGTGTAATGTTTAATAAGTGATTGGTAGAAATTGTATAAGCAATATCAAAAAAGGTTTTAATTAATGAGTTGAATGAGACCAGTGCCTTGTTGGGTAACAGAGTCAATTTGAAGGACTAAGAACAGTAGTTTCTAAATGGTAATAATTCTAGATATTTGGCACAGTTCTGGTTTATAGCTTGTATAAACGTGCAAGTAAATGACTGACAGACTCTTCTTGATAATCCAACCAAATAAAATCAGATATCTTATAATTCACCAGAAGGTACTTTAATCCTTACTTGAAGGAACCAAATGAAATGAAAAGACAAGATTAACAGATAATATTTTACTGGAGACAGTGTGTCAATCCTAATTATATGGCTCTACTTAGTAATCCCAACTTACTACTTCCAGGCTACTGTGAATAAATCAGAAGGGTTTAATTCCTTAGGATGGACACCAACCGAATTAATCACACAGATACAGCGAATGTGTATTGACAGATTAAATATATACTTGATATCTTTAATCTGAATAACAGGGAAATGCAAAAATGGAGACAGCCACACGATTGAATAATTTCAACAAATAACTGATACCAAAGTAGAAATACTGAATCAGAGAACTTCAAATTTCTTCCTCAAAATAAAATATGCAACACGGTCATTTTGGAATATTATGTATATGTATATATGAATACTTCTACTGCTGATGATTTTTCAGCATAGATTGTTTGAACTTATATAGATGTTTTCATGAAGAGATACAACTCTTCAATAAGTCTCTTGGGATTTTAACCAATACAAACAATAATTACATAATCTTAATTAGGCTCTGTTTAGCCATAAATAGACTTTTGTTAGATGATCTAAGTACTCCTGCGCACGGTGAGAATCAGTAAGCTCGACTGCACTCCTGGTGATTATATCAAGGGTGACCATTTCCTCCAGTTGTTTGCAAACTTCTGTAGATACAGAGGCTTTATCTTTTAGAGCTCCTGTGGCTTTGTGCAATATAACTTGACAATCAACAGTCCACTCTTCTTTGCTCTTTACCTCTCCATTATCTTTGAATATCCTGGGCACCCCTGCGTCTGATGCATCAGTCCCTTCCTTAGCATCGGCTTTGAGTTTATCATAATAATTCTGGTGCCGTTTGAGCAATGCTCTTGCATCAGAGATATCTGTGCTATCAGTGGCACCTCTGTTTTGCAACTCGATCACCTTTTCTTGTATCCTCTGATCAAGCCTTTCATGTTCTTTGACTGCTTTATGATTTTCCGAGTAGTTATCCCAAAACTGGTTTAACCACCGTACCATGTTTGCATACCTGCTCTGCAGTATTGTAACAAATGCATCTATTTGAATTTGTTTGGATTGATCATGGGATATCTCTTGACTACTTTGTGAGCTCTCACCTTGAGTTATTCTCTTCGTAGATTGGCCGAAGGTGCTCTTAACAGCGTCCTTCAAGTAGTCATTCTCCTTTGTTAATCTTTCACAATTCAGCTTATAAGCATCTCTTTCCTTGATTAACATCTGAGCTTGTGCTTTATTCAACTTTGCAACATTGATACCAATGTCTGCAGTAATTATGGGGTCAGTTTCACCTGCTCTGAAAGTCATAACATGGCCAAAAGTTTTTTCAGTGTCTATGATGGCCGTCTTCTTATGGGGAGGATACAATGCCCATATCATTAAAGAATTTTCATCATTATTGTATCTCGTTCCCATATAGACTTCATTAACTCCTTCTGGAGTAAGCTTATACTTATCATCAGCATTATTCAAAAAACTATCAAAAACCAGAGCAGAATTTAAATCCAAACCAGGAAAAATCATAACCCCTGCATCTTTAAGCAGCTGTCTGCCTCTGCTTGGTGTCATGTCCTGCATTTCCTTGTCCACTGTCTCCTTTAACATCTCTAATAACTGTTTTTCATTGTCAGCAGAAACATTATCTACTGACTCTCTAATTTCCTTTCCCTTCTATTTATACAGGAATGATTTAAATTCCTTCGAATGAATGAATGTATCATCTGACACAAAAGAATCATAAGCCTTTTGGCGTGGATCTTCATCAGCAGACCCCTCCTCATCATGTATCACAACTGGAGGCTGATATTGTTGCATTTTTCTTTTAGACATTTCTATTGTCTTATCTTGTGGCTGTTCAGTCAATTCTTCCTCTTTAGAGGATACCACTTCAACTTCTGCCAACTGCTTTTTCTTTTCATTCAAATCTCTGTTATATTTCTCCACCACCAAGTCGACTTCAGCCTCTTCCAAATTTCTAATGACATCATCATGTGGATAATGTATGTGCATGTATCCACTGAGATTTTGTTTTCTTCTTGCATAGTCAATGAAACCCTCAGGATCAAACCCCTTCCTCACCTCAGCAGTCACCATGTTATAATGCATTAGTTTATCCAAAATGAGATTGTATCCTTCTTTTGAAACCACAGTAAAATCTCCAAAACACAAAGTACTAGGCATGAATGATTGTTTATCATGCGAACTTAGATGCATGACATTGGAACAATGCATTTGCCTAATTATTTCCAAATATGCAATTCTGTCAGGGACAGTTTTAGGCAATATAAATGGAGCATCCTCAAAACCATACACTCTGATCATAGTAGCATCCTCAAAACAATACCAATCTCCCCAATTATGAGTGACAGTAGGGGGGCCACCAAAATCTTTTGGTCTGAGGAATCTTTTTATTTCATTTGAAATTGAATATTCACAGGGGTGGTTGAAATACCTATATAGCACTTTAACACAATGCTCTTCAAATTGAGCATAGCTGGAGTTAGCATACCTGCTATCCCAGATTCGGGTCCACATTTGTACAGGTATCTTCTCCCCTTTCTTATCCGCAGCAACAACTTGAAACTCATTTGGCCACAATCCTACTTCCTGGCCATAGTATAAGACCATATGCATGAGCATCGAGTAATGCTCAAAAGAGCATGCTGGAGCATTGTTTCTTATTGCAGATAGACCAGAGTCTATTCTAGTAGCAACATAGGAGGCATAATCAAATTGTCTGGCATTGTGACATTGAATATCAGAGGTTATGACCATTAGAGGAATAGTCATGAACTCAGGGACCTCTGAGCCAAGGACTTGGCCTACAGAATAGTAAGTATATTGAATGTATGGTTCAAAAATGGATACATGAAAGGGAGGGCCATCATTCTCAGTCAAGGGTATCACTTCTCCTTCAATCCTGGGTCTATGAATGGGTAACCTCCATCCATTGTAGGTTGTATCCATTCTCCAGTATTCTTTATCCAAATCTTCATAAACAACAGGGACAGTGCACAAATCATCCAAATCATACACCTCACAAATAGCATTTTTTGATAGGTGTACAATTGGTTCTCCTTGAGGGTTGCAGATAGCTTTCAGGCCTGAATTGTAATGCCTGGCTAACAGTTGCAGGAGTTCTACATTCAAGAATACATTAGGTACAACCAGTTTGCCTAAATTCATGTGCCATGGGTTTGACACAGGGGCATTTCTAAATCTTCTGTTGTAGTGGAATCTGAAGAGTTCATATCCCCTAATTGGGGTCCAAATATCTCCCAGGCGCTTATGTTTATCTTCCAATTTCTCTACTTCTGCCCTGAGTTGGGCAGACCTCCTGGCCTTGGGAGTTGACCCAGGCAACTGATCAATCAAGTCTTGATTTAGTTTTCTGTCTTTGACTTTTTCTTCAGGGGTTTGATCAGTTTTTTGCTTCTTTGGTTTACTGGTTTCCCCTTGTGATTTTCTTCCTTTTCCTTTCCCCGGAGTTTCCATTTTTGAAAAATTTGGCAGGAAATTCAAATACAGGCAATATAGTGGTTTGTGTATGTGTACCTGTCGTTCGACGGCTGGAATTGGAAGCCTTTGCTTTTGCCCTGAGAATTCTCCTGTATTCTGCTCTCGGACGGTTTTTTGCAATTATAATGATCGTATGAACTTCGTAGCCGTTTTGTATTAATTATTTGATCAATTCAATGTTCATCGCTGTGAAGTGTCACATCGCCATAACTCTTCTTATCGGCGTGATTTTTGAAATGTCTGGGCGACCTCAATGTTTTTTTTTTTATGGCGCGGACAGTCAATCGGCGTGACCCCTCAACTGTATCCCCGACGCCATGTGGTATCATATTTCAAGTGGGTGCGACCATCGTCATGACTTCCTTCATCGCCAAGGGTTTTAGATCTCTCCGCGATATGGCAAGTCCCACCGATATGCTTTGCTTATCAGGAAGATTGAGACCATCGGGATACTAGAATTATGTTTCCCCGATCTTTATTGTCTTACCGATAGTCTCTTCATGTATGAACTTTTATCTTTATCGGAATGACATTCACTATCGGGATAACTTTCTTAATATATCCCGATCCATATCATCTCCCCGATGTCCTTTGTTATATCCTTCATCGGGCAAAGTTTAGTAAAGTGTCACCGACACCTTTTGATCGCCGTGACTTATGAATCGGCAAGACTTGTTTCTTTTGTTCCGATATGTCAAGTTATACCGATAGAGGTGCATCGCTGTGAGTTTTGCCGATGGCTTTCTTATCGCCAGGACTCTTGATCGTCGGAGACTTACTTGTTTTCTATTCCGATGGTTCATTTCTCACCGATGACTATTGCTTTGTTACCCTCGCATGCTGTTCGGTGAAACTCTTGCCGAAAGTGCTTCATCGGTATGATATATACCGTCGGGGCAACTTCTAAAAGATCATCCGATAGATATTTGTCATACCGATCGGCATGACCACTTGCCTTTCTTGCCGATGTAAAGTCATCGGTGTTGCTTACTCCATCGGTGAGCTCCATAATTCTTCTTCCGATCTTTATTCTCACGCCGATGGTTGTTTTCAAACAATTCCTTGTGTATTGGTGTAAGCCACACGACCTCTTGCCGATGGATTGATTTTGATGAAATTTGACACTGTTCATCCCTAGACATTTTATGAGATACAAAAAAAATTTTATATTGTGGTCCTTTTGGGATATTCCTTAGGGTTTATTCAAATATGATGGAGTAAGGCAATAGTAAAATTTTGAAAATTTTACTGTGCTAACAGTGGCTCTGTCTGGGATGTATACTCCCTGTGAGTATACAAGAATCCAGATCTCCTGGGGAAGTAGACCACATCTTTTATTATTTTGGGGTGAGATTTTATGAAACTGGAAAAAGGAAAGGAACAAATGATGGGGAGCGGGAATGATTCCTAGACTACTGTGCATGGAATAAGATATTTTTGAGAATTATTTGAATGTTGTCCATGCACTGGCAACACTCAATTCTCTTTGTACATGTTTATGAAAACAACTGCTTCAAGTATTGCCCATGTACTGGCAATTCCTGCTCCTCTCCTGACATATTCTGTACATAGTAAGAATCATCACCTCCCTTGCCAGTGATAACAAAAGGACCCAACCACAGGGCTTCAAATTTTCCATGTTTTCCTTTGTCTTGACATCTTGCATTCCACATTAGTACCAGATCATTTATTTCAAACTTTCTTTCTTTGGCCTTTTTGTCAAAGAGATATTTTACCTGTGATTGTAATTTAATATTCTGTTTCTGAGCCATTCTTCTTGTTTCATCAAGCTCTGCTAAGTGTTCCAACCTTTCCTCCATTGGTTCAGGGATATTCAGGTCTTCCTGGAGAATGAATTTGTATACTGGTATAAGATTTTCTAATGGTAATCTTGCTTGGGTTCCATATACCAATTCATAAGGGGATCTCCCAATTGCCCTTTTTATAGTAATCCTGTCAGCCCACACTGCCATTCTTAATTTTGAATCCCAAGCCTTCTTATTTCTATCCAACATTCTTTTTATGATTTTCAACAGACTCTTATTACTTGATTCAGCTTGTCCATTGGCCTGTGGATGGTAAGGCGCAGCATAAGAAACAGTGATACCATATGTGTTGCAGAAACCTTTGAATTCATCAGATCTAAAGCACATCCCATTATCAGTAATCAGTCTTACAGGAGTACCAAATCTGCATATAATGTTATCCATTAGAAAATTTATCACAACTTTACTAGTAGCCTGTCTGGTTGGGATTGCTTCCACCCACTTTGTAAAGTAATC
Organism: Cunninghamia lanceolata; assembly: GCA_027924645.1. Classification (NCBI taxonomy): domain Eukaryota; kingdom Viridiplantae; phylum Streptophyta; class Pinopsida; order Cupressales; family Cupressaceae; genus Cunninghamia; species Cunninghamia lanceolata. The sequence goes on from BSBN01000320.1 coordinate 12,647,953, forward strand.
AGTAGCTACTAAAATCCATCGGTGCCCCCCACTTGATTTCTCTGAAATTTCACATATAAAATCAATACCCCACTGATAAAATGGAGCCTCAACTTGCATAGGTTTTAAAGGTAGTGCTCCATGATACTTTAACTTCCCTGAGAACTTTTGGCATGCTTCACATTTTCTAGTGTACTGGTATGAATCGTTAAAGACTTTAGGCCAATAGTACCCTGCCCTCAAAATTTTGTGGGCTGTGGTTTTTGCTGAGAAATGTCCTCCGCACATGCCTTCATGCAACTCCTTCATAATACTTTTTGATTGATATTCATCCAAACATAATAGTAGAACCCCATCTCTATTTTTCCAATAGAGATCCCCACCAATGAGTACATATTTTGAAGCTTGTAGTTTGAGTGTCCTTCTTTTGTTATCATCATATCCTTCAGGACTCTTCATATGTGTTAGATAATATACTATATCAGTATACCATGGAGTGCGTTCAATACTGGTACTTGCATCCACATTACATATATGGGAAGCTTCTAGATTACTTTCAGCCATCAATTTGGCAAGACCCTGTCCTCTTACTAATTTAGTGATTTGGATTTCAATGTTGAATTCCTGAATCCTATTGATCCACCTACATCTCCTACCGGTGACCTCAGTTTGGATCAGTACATCCTTCACTGCAACATTAGGAACATATGCTATGATTTTACCCCCTACCAAATATGGTCTAAAGTTTTTTACTGCTTTTACTAGTGCATATGCCTGTTTTTCAATAATGTCATACTTCAATTCTGCATTCTGAAGGGACTTGCTAAAGAAAGAGATTGGCTGTTCATATCCATCATTGTTTTTCTGCAACAACACTGCTGCCACTGTATGATAGGAAGCAAATGAAAAAAGTTGGAAAGGTTTGCCAAAGTCAGGGGATATTAAGACTGGAGCTTGTTTGATGGCCTCCTTAATGTTACCAAATGCTTCCATTGCTTCTGTTGTCCATTTCATATCTGATTTCTTCTTCAGCATTCTTGATATAGGACAAACAATCTCTGTGAAATTTGGTATAAATCTTCTGACAAAATTTATCTGACCAAAAAATGATTGTATAGCTTTTACATTTTTTGGAATAGGGACCTGATCAATTGCTTTCACCCTTTCAGGATCTATTTTAACTCCTTCCTTTGAGACTATATGGCCAAGCAATTTTCCTTCTGTTACTGCAAATTGGCATTTTTTAGGATTCAATGATATTCCATATTCTAGGGCTTTGACAAATATCTGTTCTAGATGTGTGCAATGATCTTCGGCCTTTTTTGAATATGCTGTTAAGTCGTCTTGATAGACTATCATAATCTTATTGATCAATTCAGCAAAAGCTACATCCATCGCTCTTTGAAATGTTGCCCCAGCATTAGTTAATCCAAATGGCATTCTCAAGTATACATATGTTCCCCACGGAGTGGTGAATGCGGTCTTGAATTGTTCAGACTCCTTAACCTTTACCTGATTGTAGCCGGAGAAACCATCCATCATGGATAGTAATTCACATCTAGTAACTTTCTGTAATATCGCCTCCATATTGGGAAGAGGATAATTATCTTTGAGAGAAGATTTATTTAGGTTTCTGAAATCCACACACAGTCTAATGTCACCATTTTTTTTCCTGACAGGTACTAAGTTTGAGACCCAGGAAGAATGTCTAATAGGCTTGATTATAGCTCCATCCCTTAACTTTGTAAGTTCCTCCAGCATTTTCGGAGCCAATGTAGGATTAATCGGCCTTTGTTTCTGTCTGAATGGTTTTACATCTGGTTTGAGTGGTATCTCATGTTGAAATAGATCCTCTCTATATGCCTTTAAGTCATCATATGACCAAGCAAACACATGCCTATACTTCCTAAGTAGATTGATAATTCTACTTCTGATTTTCTGGTCAAGATTCCTCCCAATATATACATTTTTTGGGGTTGTCTGAGTCCCCAAGTTCACTTCCTCAAGATTCTCAGGTATCACTGGTGTTTCTTTCTTCTTGTATCTATCATGCCCATCAAATGCTTTTTCTAATGCAATAAGCCCTTTGGGTATCTTATTTGTCTTCAGTTGAACCACTTCTTGGCCAAATAGGGTTTCTTTCCCATCGTGTTTCTCCACAAATGCACTGAAATCAATTTCTTGATTTTCATAATAATCAGCACAATGTAAGAAATTGATTATATCAGCATCGCTGTCAAACACCTGCCAGTTCTGTATATTATCAGGGATGGTAGGTCTAGTCTTAAATTCTACTTCTGTGATCCCTCCTAATGTTAGATCCTCTCTCTTTAATGCAATGTTTGCTAAAAAGTCTGCCATGATGTTTTTAGACCTATCAACCCAGCTGATTGAAAAAGCATCAAATAATTCAACACTATCCCAAACTGCATTCCTGTACTGTCTTAATCTTTTATTCTTAGATAAATATTTTTCTCTTACTTGGGAGATGACCAATTCAGAATCACCATAGACAGCCAACTTTTTTATTTTGTATTTGGTGGCTATGTCTAGGCCAATGAGTAGGGCTTCATACTCAGCTACATTATTGGTGCATTCAAATGTCAGTAAGAAAGAGTATTTGAATGTTTTACCTCCTGGTGAGATAAAAACTACTCCGGCCCCATTTCCTATCTTGCTGCATGCACCATCGAAATACATTTTCCACAAATCATTTTCTCTTTTCATAGATTCAGTGTGTATTGGGTCAGTGTTATGGAATTCTGGGGTATTTTCTCCAACTTTGAAAACCCCTAAATCTGTGTCACAAAAGAAATTCACCTGATGCCGGTCCATTCTTTCTATAATATTGTCATACCTTGGTTCTCTGCACAACTTGATTTCCTTGTCACCTACTGGTATGGTGGCATATGATAGATCTAATTGAACATTGCCTCCTGCCATTGCAGCCCACTGCCTTGATAACAGCATTCCATAATACGGTGGGATATCAACCACAGTGATGTCAATGTTATATGTTGCCTCAGGATACGAAGCAAGTTTTATTTCTACATCTTTCATAATACCAACTACTGGAATAGATCTGTTATCCATTGCATAACATTGGCCATACGTAGTATCAACCCACATCCCTAATTCTTTCATCACTGCTATAGGCATGATATTCATAGCAGCACCTGAATCAATCATACAATTCCTGACTATTCTGTTCTTGATTACTAGTGTAGTATAGAATGGATCTACCTGTGAGGGATTTTTTGTAAGTGTGTCACCAAGGTATACCTCAGGCATCTTAAAATTTTCCTGATGTACATTATTTGTTGTTTTTTCAAATCCTTTATGTTTTGGATTAGGTGTATCAGAAATCATCTTGACAACTGTACTCCTATATTTATCTATTTTCATCATCTCTAGGAGTGGGACTGATATTTTCACCTGAGACACTGCCTGTGCAATGTCAAAAGAAGGGGTTATGATATGGTCATTCTTTTCTGTTTTTGTATTCTCTTTTTCTATATTTTCTTTCATTTTATTTTTATCCCCCTTTTCTGGTTCTTTAGGTGATGATTTTGTATTATTCCCTTTGTTATTCTGGTCTTTTATGAATACACTCCCAGGAGTTCCTTGCCCAGTATTTGTTGTTCTATTCCTTAAGTTATAAGTGTTTCGAGCTTGAGCCACTGCAGCTACTGTGAGAGCTTCTTTTTCATCCTCAGTAGGTTTTCTCCATTGACCATATGGTTTATTGTCATAAATATCTTCCTGGTCTGAGAATACTTGCTGTTCTCCCATGTTAACATGATATTTTTGGTTCCCTACATCATACTCATACCCTTCTTCCTCTGAAGAAGAATAATCTTCTGTTACCACACATGGTGTATCCTGCATCATATTGATGGTGTGATTATCCCTATTATAGTTATATAGCATTTCCTCTTGCTGTATTGATTTAGCTACCTCACAGTATTCAGGTGAATGTGGCAAGTTACATACAGAACACCAAGGTTTATTTTCTGCCATATGTGCCATGTTTCTCTTCAATGGATCAGGAGTATCCTTTCCATATGGCTGCTTTCTGTTGTTGTCAATAGGTCTTCCATCCTTCCAATTTGTATTGTAAGGCATATCATGTAACCTAGGTCTATCCTGCCTATGCTGACCCTCTGGTTTAATCTGTTGAGCATTTGGATTCTGAAGATTTCTATGATTTTCCCTTTTACTGACCATTCCTGCAGCTTTTCTATTATTTTCAATAGTTATGGCTATTTTCTGTGCTTCAGCCAACGTTGCAGGACACCGGTTTCTGAGTTCATATCCTGTTTTGGGGTCAAATGCCTTCATATAGATACTCAGTGCTGCCTGGTCAGATAACTTGGCTCCATGTGGTACCTTATTATGTAACTTGGAAAACTTCAGGTTGAAATCAAATACTGATTCATTTTGATACTTCTGTATACTTATTAGTTCATGTAAGGCAAACTCAGGAGCGTATTGGTTACCATACTGATCCTTAAACTGGTTATGGAAATCAGTCATTGAATTGATTGATGCATCGGGCAAGCTATTAAACCAATCTCTAGCATCTTCAGTGAGGGACATCATAAATAACCTCATTCTAATGTCTTCCCAGTCCATACCTATATCCTGTACAAAAGCATTAAAACTTCTGATATGATCTTCTGCAGATACTGCATTGTTTCCAGTAAACTTGGGAACCATGTTTCTCCAAGTACTATCCATAGGATATGGATATAACTGATATCCAGTCAAATCAAATTGACTGCATATATTAGCAAGGTTTTGGGGAGGAAAATTGAGATGTGGTGGATTGGGATAGTAATTATATCCACCTGATGGCTGATGATATGCATATTGTTGATGTTGGTTCATATGGGGATTTATGTGTTGATTTTGTGGCCTATAATATTGTTGACCAGGGGGTGGGTAATTATTTGCCATATGTAGGGATGCATTACTTATGGGAGGTGGTCTGGGGATTTGGGGAATAGTGTTCTGATGACTTCCAGAAGCATGTGAGTTTTGAGCACTATTTGTATTTTGTTGTGTATTTCTTGAAATATTCCCTCTATGCGGGGGTACATATTTAGGGGGAGCTGTTTTGGCTTTATTCCTCCTCTGTTGAATTTCTTGCTGCAATAACTCCTTCTCCTCTTGTATCTTGTACCTTTCGAGTTCTTTCCTGAGCATGAGTATTTCCTGTTTCTCATCACTCATGTCTTGATTATTTATTTCCTGATATTCTGGATTGTCATTCATTCCCTGATTTGACAATTCATATCCTATCTCTTCTCCCTGGTTAAACGAGACCTTGAAATCATGTTCAGCTTGGTTCCTATCAATATCCCTCATGACCTTTGCATCATGATCCCGCTGTTCTTGAGGAGTGGGTCTGTACCTTGCCAAAATATCATCAGTTGCTCCACTGAGGTTCTCGTTTGAATCATGCAGAGGTGTGAATTTATTGTGAATTGCAATATTTTGTTCTGAATCATTCTCCTGGATATCTAGATTATTATCTTGGTGGGAATATTTTGGATTCACATTTCTTTTGGAAATGTTTCTAAGTGGTGGAGATGACTGCAAGTTTCTGCCTTCCATCTTGGATCTCCTACCGTCCATTTGAAATTTTTGTTATGATTGTAACTAGAGTCGCCACCTATTGAATAGGAAAAGTTTATATTTTTATCTGTAAGGTTCTTTGTCACCAGCAGAGTTACCAAAAAGAAATTTTAAATGACTCTATGAAAGAAAGGATTAAATTCTAAGGTCTTTTTTACTAATTCCCCAGTAGAGTCGCCAATTTGTTAGGTCTCAAAAATGCAAGTTACTAATCCTAAGAGGATGCCAGGCTCTATATTTGGATTTGCAACGTTTTTGAACTAACTTGACGAAATCAACCTTCAAGGTTTGATGATTTCCTACACTTTAGCTCCTGCTACACCTAGGTGGGTGAACCTTGAAATATTAAAGCAGTCTGAGTGTGGATGAATGGACTAACTAGGTCTATCTACAATGGCATAGGATGTAGGATAGATGACAAAGCTGACTAATTAATTCTATGTGTAATGTTTAATAAGTGATTGGCAGAAATTGTATAAGCAATATCAAAAAAGGTTTTAATTAATGAGTTGAATGAGACCAGTGCCTTGTTGGGTAACAGAGTCAATTTGAAGGACTAAGAACAGTAGTTTCTAAATGGTAATAATTCTAGATATTTGGCACAGTTCTGGTTTATAGCTTGTATAAACGTGCAAGTAAATGACTGACAGACTCTTCTTGATAATCCAACCAAATAAAATCAGATATCTTATAATTCACCAGAAGGTACTTTAATCCTTACTTGAAGGAACCAAATGAAATGAAAAGACAAGATTAACAGATAATATTTTACTGGAGACAGTGTGTCAATCCTAATTATATGGCTCTACTTAGTAATCCCAACTTACTACTTCCAGGCTACTGTGAATAAATCAGAAGGGTTTAATTCCTTAGGATGGACACCAACCGAATTAATCACACAGATACAGCGAATGTGTATTGACAGATTAAATATATACTTGATATCTTTAATCTGAATAACAGGGAAATGTAAAAATGGAGACAGCCACACGATTGAATAATTTCAACAAATAACTGATACCAAAGTAGAAATACTGAATCAGAGAACTTCAAATTTCTTCCTCAAAATAAAATATGCAACACGGTCATTTTGGAATATTATGTATATGTATATATGAATACTTCTACTGCTGATGATTTTTCAGCATAGATTGTTTGAACTTATATAGATATTTTCATGAAGAGATACAACTCTTCAATAAGTCTCTTGGGATTTTAACCAATACAAACAATAATTACATAATCTTAATTAGGCTCTGTTTAGCCATAAATAGACTTTTGTTAGATGATCTAAGTACTCCTGCGCACGGTGAGAATCAGTAAGCTCGACTGCACTCCTGGTGATTATATCAAGGGTGACCATTTCCTCCAGTTGTTTGCAAACTTCTGTAGATACAGAGGCTTTATCTTTTAGAGCTCCTGTGGCTTTGTGCAATATAACTTGACAATCAACAGTCCACTCTTCTTTGCTCTTTACCTCTCCATTATCTTTGAATATCCTGGGCACCCCTGCGTCTGATGCATCAGTCCCTTCCTTAGCATCGGCTTTGAGTTTATCATAATAATTCTGGTGCCGTTTGAGCAATGCTCTTGCATCAGAGATATATGTGCTATCAGTGGCACCTCTGTTTTGCAACTCGATCACCTTTTCTTGTATCCTCTGATCAAGCCTTTCATGTTCTTTGACTGCTTTATGATTTTTCGAGTAGTTATCCCAAAACTGGTTTAACCACCGTACCATGTTTGCATACCTGCTCTGCAGTATTGTAACAAATGCATCTATTTGAATTTGTTTGGCTTGATCATGGGATATCTCTTGACTACTTTGTGAGCTCTCACCTTGAGTTATTCTCTTCGTAGATTGGCCGAAGGTGCTCTTAACAGCGTCCTTCAAGTAGTCATTCTCCTTTGTTAATCTTTCACAATTCAGCTTATAAGCATCTCTTTCCTTGATTAACATCTGAGCTTGTGCTTTATTCAACTTTGCAACATTGATACCAATGTCTGCAGTAATTATGGGGTCAGTTTCACCTGCTCTGAAAGTCATAACATGGCCAAAAGTTTTTTCAGTGTCTATGATGGCCGTCTTCTTATGGGGAGGATACAATGCCCATATCATTAAAGAATTTTCATCATTATTGTATCTCGTTCCCATATAGACTTCATTAACTCCTTCTGGAGTAAGCTTATACTTATCATCAGCATTATTCAAAAAACTATCAAAAACCAGAGCAGAATTTAAATCCAAACTGGGAAAAATCATAACCCCTGCATCTTTAAGCAGCTGTCTGCCTCTGCTTGGTGTCATGTCCTGCATTTCCTTGTCCACTATCTCCTTTAACATCTCTAATAACTGTTTTTCATTGTCAGCAGAAACATTATCTACTGACTCTCTAATTTCCTTTCCCTTGTATTTATACAGGAATGATTTAAATTCCTTCGAATGAATGAATGTATCATCTGACACAAAAGAATCATAAGCCTTTTGGCGTGGATCTTCATCAGCAGACCCCTCCTCATCATGTATCACAACTGGAGGCTGATATTGTTGCATTTTTCTTTTAGACATTTCTATTGTCTTATCTTGTGGCTGTTCAGTCAATTCTTCCTCTTCAGAGGATACCACTTCAACTTCTGCCAACTGCTTTTTCTTTTCATTCAAATCTCTGTTATATTTCTCCACCACCAAGTCGACTTCAGCCTCTTCCAAATTTCTAATGACATCATCATGTGGATAATGTATGTGCATGTATCCACTGAGATTTTGTTTTCTTCTTGCATAGTCAATGAAACCCTCAGGATAAAACCCCTTCCTCACCTCAGCAGTCACCATGTTATAATGCATTAGTTTATCCAAAATGAGATTGTATCCTTCTTTTGAAACCACAGTAAAATCTCCAAAACACAAAGTACTAGGCATGAATGATTGTTTATCATGCGAACTTAGATGCATGACATTGGAACAATGCATTTGCCTAATTATTTCCAAATATGCAATTCTGTCAGGGACAGTTTTAGGCAATATAAATGGAGCATCCTCAAAACCATACACTCTGATCATAGTAGCATCCTCAAAACAATACCAATCTCCCCAATTATGAGTGACAGTAGGGGGGCCACCAAAATCTTTTGGTCTGAGGAATCTTTTTATTTCATTTGAAATTGAATATTCACAGGGGTGGTTGAAATACCTATATAGCACTTTAACACAATGCTCTTCAAATTGAGCATAGCTGGAGTTAGCATACCTGCTATCCCAGATTCGGGTCCACATTTGTACAGGTATCTTCTCCCCTTTCTTATCCGCAGCAACAACTTGAAACTCATTTGGCCACAATCCTACTTCCTGGCCATAGTATAAGACCATATGCATGAGCATCGAGTAATGCTCAAAAGAGCATGCTGGAGCATTGTTTCTTATTGCAGATAGACCAGAGTCTATTCTAGTAGCAACATAGGAGGCATAATCAAATTGTCTGGCATTGTGACATTGAATATCAGAGGTTATGACCATTAGAGGAATAGTCATGAACTCAGGGACCTCTGAGCCAAGGACTTGGCCTACAGAATAGTAAGTATATTGAATGTATGGTTCAAAAATGGATACATGAAAGGGAGGGCCATCATTCTCAGTCAAGGGTATCACTTCTCCTTCAATCCTGGGTCTATGAATGGGTAACCTCCATCCATTGTAGGTTGTATCCATTCTCCAGTATTCTTTATCCAAATCTTCATAAACAACAGGGACAGTGCACAAATCATCCAAATCATACACCTCACAAATAGCATTTTTTGATAGGTGTACAATTGGTTCTCCTTGAGGGTTGCAGATAGCTTTCAGGCCTGAATTGTAATGCCTGGCTAACAGTTGCAGGAGTTCTACATTCAAGAATACATTAGGTACAACCAGTTTGCCTAAATTCATGTGCCATGGGTTTGACACAGGGGCATTTCTAAATCTTCTGTTGTAGTGGAATCTGAAGAGTTCATATCCCCTAATTGGGGTCCAAATATCTCCCAGGCGCTTATGTTTATCTTCCAATTTCTCTACTTCTGCCCTGAGTTGGGCAGACCTCCTGGCCTTGGGAGTTGACCCAGGCAACTGATCAATCAAGTCTTGATTTAGTTTTCTGTCTTTGACTTTTTCTTCAGGGGTTTGATCAGTTTTTTGCTTCTTTGGTTTACTGGTTTCCCCTTGTGATTTTCTTCCTTTTCCTTTCCCCGGAGTTTCCATTTTTGAAAAATTTGGCAGGAAATTCAAATACAGGCAATATAGTGGTTTGTGTATGTGTACCTGTCGTTCGACGGCTGGAATTGGAAGCCTTTGCTTTTGCCCTGAGAATTCTCCTGTATTCTGCTCTCGGACGGTTTTTTGCAATTATAATGATCGTATGAACTTCGTAGCCGTTTTGTATTAATTATTTGATCAATTCAATGTTCATCGCTGTGAAGTGTCACATCGCCATAACTCTTCTTATCGGCGTGATTTTTGAAATGTCTGGGCGACCTCAATGTTTTTTTTTTTATGGCGCGGACAGTCAATCGGCGTGACCCCTCAACTGTATCCCCGACGCCATGTGGTATCATATTTCAAGTGGGTGCGACCATCGGCATGACTTCCTTCATCGCCAAGGGTTTTAGATCTCTCCGCGATATGGCAAGTCCCACCGATATGCTTTGCTTATCAGGAAGATTGAGACCATCGGGATACTAGAATTATGTTTCCCCGATCTTTATTGTCTTACCGATAGTCTCTTCATGTATGAACTTTTATCTTTATCGGAATGACATTCACTATCGGGATAACTTTCTTAATATATCCCGATCCATATCATCTCCCCGATGTCCTTTGTTATATCCTTCATCGGGCAAAGTTTAGTAAAGTGTCACCGACACCTTTTGATCGCCGTGACTTATGAATCGGCAAGACTTGTTTCTTTTGTTCCGATATGTCAAGTTATACCGATAGAGGTGCATCGCTGTGAGTTTTGCCGATGGCTTTCTTATCGCCAGGACTCTTGATCGTCGGAGACTTACTTGTTTTCTATTCCGATGGTTCATTTCTCACCGATGACTATTGCTTTGTTACCCTCGCATGCTGTTCGGTGAAACTCTTGCCGAAAGTGCTTCATCGGTATGATATATACCGTCGGGGCAACTTCTAAAAGATCATCCGATAGATATTTGTCATACCGATCGGCATGACCACTTGCCTTTCTTGCCGATGTAAAGTCATCGGTGTTGCTTACTCCATCGGTGAGCTCCATAATTCTTCTTCCGATCTTTATTCTCACGCCGATGGTTGTTTTCAAACAATTCCTTGTGTATCGGTGTAAGCCACACGACCTCTTGCCGATGGATTGATTTTGATGAAATTTGACACTGTTCATCCCTAGACATTTTATGAGATACAAAAAAAATTTTATATTGTGGTCCTTTTGGGATATTCCTTAGGGTTTATTCAAATATGATGGAGTAAGGCAATAGTAAAATTTTGAAAATTTTACTGTGCTAACAGGTTGTGTATCGGGAGTCTGGCATGAGTTCCATATACTAATTCAAATGGTGATTTGCCAATTGCTTTCTTCACTATGATCCTATCAGCCCACAGTACTAATCTCAACTTAGAATCCCAAATTTTCTTATTGTTATCCAACATTCTCTTTATAATTTTTAGGATACTTTTATTGCTGGACTCGGCTTGCCCATTACCTTGTGGGTGGTAAGGAGAAGAATATGAAATTGTAATACCATAAGATTTACAAAAAATTTTAAACTCATCCGATCTAAAACACATTCCATTGTCAGTTATAAGCCTCAAGGGTACCCCAAATCTAGTTATAATATTTTCCAATAGAAAACTCATCACAACCTTGCTGGTTGCTTGTTTAGTGGGTACTGCTTCCACCCATTTCGTAAAGTAGTTAGTGGCTACTAATATCCATTTGTGGCCGTCACTTGATTTCTCCATAATTTCTCCTATAAAGTCAATTCCCCATTGGTGAAATGGGGCATTAACTTGCATAGGTCTCAAGGGTAATGCCCCTTGATATTTTAACTTCCCTGAGAATCTCTGACAAGCCTCACACTTCCTGGTAAAGCTATAGGCATCATTGAAGACCTTGGGCCAATAGTAGCCAGCCCTTAATATCTTGTGTGCTGTGATTTTAGCTGAGAAATGGCCACCACACACACCCTGATGCATCTCTTTTAAGGCAGATTTAGCCTGTTCTTCATCTAAACAAAACAATAAGATACCATCCTTGTTTTTCCAATAAAGATCTCCCTCTATAAGAACATATTTTGAAGCATGCAATTTTAGAGTTCTTTTCTTATTATCATCAAATCTGTCAGGGCATTTCATGTGTTTGAGGTAGTACACTATGTCAGTATACCAAGGAGTTTTCTTGATACTTGTTACCATGTCCTCTTCGTTTTCAATATTACATACTTGGGAAGCCTCAAGGTTTGTTTCAGTCATTAATTTTGCTAGCCCTTGTCCCCTTACCAGTTTTGTGATTTGAATTTCTATATCAAATTCTTGGAGTTGGTTTATCCACCTACATCTCTTCCCAGTTACTTCATTCTGCATAAACACATCTTTGACTGCTGCATTTGGGACATAAGCTATCACCTTAGCCCCGACTAGGTAAGGTCTAAATGCCTTAACTGCTTTCACTAATGCATAGGCTTGTTTTTTAGTGATATCATAGTTAAGTTCTGCATGTTGGAGTGATTTACCAAAAAAGGAAATAGGCTGCTCATAACCCTCACTATTCTTTTGTAGCATTACTGCTGCTACTGTATGAAAAGATGAAAAGGAGAAGATCTGAAAAGCTTTACTAAAATTGGGAGACTTTAGCACTGGAGCTTCTTTAATTGCTCTTTTTATGGATGCAAAAGCTTCTATACATTCATCTGTCCAATTAACCTTTGCATTTTTCTTCAACATTCTAGATATAGGGTTAATTATTTCTGCAAAGTTTGGTATGAACCTTCTCACAAAGTTTATTTGTCCAAAGAATGATTGTATGGCCTTGACTGTCTTTGGGATAGGAACTTTATCTATTGCATCTACTCTTTCGAGATCAATCCTAACTCCATCTTTGGATACTATATGCCCAAGCAATTTCCCTTCTGTAACTGCAAATTTGTGCTTTTGGTGGTTCAAGGAAACACCATATTCTAATGCTCTAATAAATATCTTCTCAAGGTGATTCACATGATCCTCAGCCCTTTTTGAGTATGCAGTAAGGTCATCCTGGTATACAACCATGATATCATTTATTAGACCTGCAAAAGCAACGTCCATTGCCCTCTAGAATGTGGCTCCAGTATTTGTAAGGCCAAATGGCATTCTTACATATACATAAGTTCCCCATGGGGTTGTAAAGGTTGTTTTGTATTGTTTAGATTCTTTAACCTTTACTTGATTGTATCTGGAGAACCCATCCATCATGGATAATAACTCACAGCTAGTAACTCTCTGCAACAAATTTTCCATGTTAGGCAATGGATAATTATCTTTGAGGGAGGATATGTTTATGTTTCTAAAGTCAACACAAAGTCTAATATCCCCATTCTTCTTCCTAACAAGAACTAAATTTGAGACCCATGATGAATGCCTAATAGGTTTAATTATGCCAGCTTCCCTAAGTTTTATAAGTTCCTCATACATCTTAGGTTCTAACACAGGGTTGATGGGTCTTTGTTTTTGTCTATAGGGATTACCATCAAATTTAAGTGGAATTTCGTGTTGGAACAAATTTTCCCTATATGCTTTAAGATCATCATATGACTAGGAAAACACATGTTTGTATTTTCTTAATAATGTAATTAACATGCTTCTGATTACAGGGGTTATTTTCTTTCCAATGTAGACCCTTTTAGGTGACAATTCAATTCCCACATTTATTTCTTCCACATCATCCTCCCTTACTGTTACTTCTTTGGAAATGGATCGATCATTTACATCAAAAACTCTTTCTAATGCTACTAAACCCTTTGGAATTTTATTAGTTTTAAGTTGGACAATTTCTTTGCCAAATAAAGTCTCTTTACCATCATTCTTTTCAACAAAAGCATTAAGATCAATCTCTTGATTCTCATACTGATCTATGTAGTGCAAAAATTTGAGCAAATTAGCATCATTATCAAAAACCTGCCAGTTATATATGTTGTCTAGGATAGTTGGTCTTGTTTTGAGCTCAACTTCTGAAATACCTATCAAGGTAATGTCGTCCCTTTTCAAAGCTATATTTGCAAGGAAGCCAGCCATCATATTTTTTGACCTATCTATCCAACTTATTGAAAAAGCATCAAACAATTCTATATCATCCAGGACTACATTTCTATATTGTTTCAGTCTTTTATTTTTTGAGGAATATTTGCCTTTGACTTGTGAAATAATCAATTCAGAATCTCCATACACTGATAACAATTTGATTTTGTGTTTTCTAGCGATGTTTAGCCCAATTAAATGTGCTTCATATTCGGCTATATTATTTGTGCATTCAAAATTTAGAGAAAAAGAATATTTGACTATTTTTCCTGATGGTGATAAAAACAACACCTCGGCTCCATTTCCTACCTTACTACACGTGCCATTGAAATACATGGTCCATACTTCATTTTCATCCATTTTGGCTTTGTAGTAAATTGGGTCTGTATTATGCAATTTAGAGTGTTCTTCCACCCTGAATGTACTGAAGTATGTGTCACAGAAACAAGTCATTTGATTTGGATTAATTTTCTCTATAATGTCTTCATACCTTGGCTCCCTATATAGTTTAACTGCCTATGTTCCCAATGGGATAGTAGCATAAGATAAATCTAATTGTACACTTCCCCCTACCATGGCAGTCCATTGTCTAGATAACAACATTCCATAGTTAGGTGGGATATCTACCACAGTGATGTCAATTTTATAAGAGGCTTCAAGATGAGATGCTAATTTTATCTCAACATCTTTTATGATTCCAACAATAGGGACAGATCTGTTATCCATTGCATAACATTTACCAAATGTAGTATCCACCCACATTCCTAACTCTTTCATAATAGCCATGGGCATTATGTTTACTGCTGCTCCTGAATCAAGCATACAATTCCTGACTAATTTGTTATTTATCAGCAAGGTAATATAGAATGGATCTACTTGAGATGGATTTTTCATTAATGTTTCACCCAGATACACCTCAGGTATTTTGATAGATTCCTGTTGCGTGTTTATTTTAGAACTATGTTGTTCAGGTCTTTTGTCTGATACATTTGATATCATCTTCACCACTATATTTTTATATTTTTCCATCTTCATCATTTCTAGAAGTGGCACAGATACTTTCATTTGAGAAACAACTTGAGCAATATCAAATGAGGGATTTATGTTTAGTTCCAACCTCTCAACTTTTGTTTGCCCCTTTTCTTCAGTTCTTGTGCCATCCTTTTTGTTTGGTGTGTCAACAAAAGGTGTATCATGAGGTGTTTTCTCAGCTTTACTTTTATCATTTTTACTAGAGACTTGATTTTTGATAAGCATACTTCTGGGAGTTCCTTGTTCAGCATTTACTGTTCTGTTTCTTAGGTTGTAACTACTCTTGGCCTGTGCTACCGCAGCCATTGTCAAGCTTTTCTCTCTTCCTTAGAAGGTTTTCACTGATTGTAGCTTTGTGTTGTACTAAGGTTGTATCCACAATTTCCTAAGTCTTCTTCATGGTCAGAAAATACCTCTTGTCCTTCTAAGTTTACATTATATTTTTGCGCTCCTACATCATATTCATACCCAGATTCCTTGCCGGACAAGTAATCTTCTTCAACAGTGAAAGGTATGATACCCAACATATTTATAGTATGATGATCCATCTCAGGGTTATAAGATACTTGATCCTTTTGTATTGATTGTTCTACTATACAATAATCAGGAGAGTGTGGCAAATTACAGGGCATACACCATGGATTATTTTATGTCATATGGACACCACCCTTTTTTAAATGGTCAGGAGTGTCTTTTCCATAGTTATGTCTCCTGTTAGTATCCACAGGCTTTCCATCCTTCCAGTTGGTATGATATGGCATATCATGGAGTCTCAGTCTTTCATTCTTATGTGAGTATTCTTACTTGTTTGCAGGAGGATCAGAATTTTGAGGAACTCTTATATTGTCTCTTTTTCCGATCATCCTAGCAGCCTTTTTATTGTTTTCAATAGTGAGAGCCATTTTGTGTGCTTTTGCCAAGGTTCTAGGACTTTTGGCCCTGAGTTCATAACTTGTTTTGGGGTCAAATCCTTTCAAGTATATGCTAAGGGCTGCTTGGTTGTTCAATTTGGATTCTTGTGGAACCTTGTTATACAGTTTAGTGAATCTCAAATTAAAATCATACACCTGTTCATTCTGATACTTTTGAATAGTGTTTAATTCATGAAGAGCAAATTCTAGAGCACATTGATTTCTGAATTGTTCTAAAAATTGATTGTGGAAGTCTCTTAGGGAATATATTGAAGCATCTGGTAAGCTATTTACCTAGTCTCTTTCTTCATTAATAACAGATATCATAAACATTTTCATTTTTATATCTTCATATTCATTACCAATGTTTTGTATAAAAGCATTGAATCATTTGCTATGTTCTTCAGTAGTCGATCCACTGCTTCCTATAAACTTAGGTACATTGTTCCTCCAACTTTTACCCATGGGATAAGGATATAGCTGATATCCAGTCAAATCAAATTGTCTGGCCATACTTGTAGGATTAGGAGGTGGTATATTTGGGTATGGCGAATAATACTGGTATCCAAATGGAGGTTGTGGATACACATTGGGTTGGACATATTGCTAATACATATTTTGAGGTGGAGGGGGTCACGGCTACTAATTGTTGAGTCTGTGCCTTGGTGGTGGATGTTGTTGGTGAATATTCCCAGTATTTATAGGTGGAGGTCTATGTATTTGCCTATTTTGCTAAGGAAGATTATTGCATGTATTATGGGGTACCCTAGTGTTTCCAACAACATTCTGAGGCATTCCATGTTGATTAATATTGTTATTGTTTCTGTGTGGGGGCACATACTTAGTTGAATTTCATGCCTGAAGATCTAAACAGGCCATTTGTCTATTGATTTCTTCAGCTCTTTGTATCATTTGTTGTCTATTTTTGAGTCTTTGCTCTTGATATTCTAAATGTATAGCAAGTTCCTGATCAGTCATACAATCATAATCTATGATAGCTTGATCACCTGTATGTTCATGATTTTCCTCACTCTGATTTTCTATCTCATCTATCCTTTGTGGTTGTGCTTCCTGATTGAAAACATCATTATGACTATCTGTTGGTGTCTTGGGATTATCACCTTCAGCATGGAATGGGGAAGTATATATTGTATAATTTTGGCCAAGAGGACTTGTATTCTCTAGAGGGATTTGGTTATTATTACTATGAGACTGACTTGATATCCCAGTCTTCTTAGTAGGAGCCCTTAAAGGTAGGGATGATTGCAGTTTTTTACCCTCAGCTTTAGATCTCCTACCATCCATTATGACACTTTTATCAGAAAAGCAATTTAGGTTTTAGTGTAGAGTAGCCACCTCTATTTAGAGGACTAATCAATCTTCTGGGTTTTTCCTTCCACTAGCAGAGTTATGCCTTCTAATTCTCTGACTCTGATAACATGATCTTTAACCAAAATTTGGGATTAAAGTCCCCAATAGAGTCACCAATTCTGTTAGGTCTCAAAAATGCAGGTCATTAACCCTAAGAGGGTGCCAGGCTCTCTTGACGTTTTGGCTAACTGACACGGGGTAGATATGGCTAAACCCCCTTTCGCTTCAGGCTCTGCCAAACCTTGGCGGGTAAACCTCTAATTAGTAAAGCAGATAAAGAGATGATCACTACTTTAATCAAAATTAATCTAACTATTAATAATGGCACAAATTATAAAACAGATAAAAAGACAACAAATTAATTCAAAAAATAATCTAAATTGTAATGCTAAAACAATAATGCAATCTAACAAAGTGAATCTAAAATGAAGTTGAATAAGTGATAATGAAAATACTAGACCAGTGCCTTATTTAATATAGAGTCAGTATGGTTATGAAATAAATGACTATTTATTTGGTAAAAACTCGAATTATCTGGCATGAAAGAATAGGTATGTAACTTGTACAACCCTGCAAGGAAATAGTTAGTATTCCATACTTACATATATCCAATTGACAAAATATTACCTGCATTCATCTAAAAGGATTTAATCCTTGCTTGAAGGAACCTATCAGAATGATACTGCAACTATAACAAATTTATCAAAAAATTGGAGACAGAAAACAAACCCTAACTATATGACTCTTCTTACAGATCCATGACAAGGTCTTCTGAGTTATTGTGATAAATTTAAAGGATTTAATTTTGGAAGCATAAACCAATTAATCTTATCACACTATAATAGCAAATGTGCATAGATAATTTGAAGATATACTTGATAACTCAAATTGAATAACAGAGAAAACTTTGAAAGGAGACAACCATATAATTGAATAAATTTAACAGATAATTGATACCGAGATTTTGCAGTCACTGCTTCATGCTTACAGACTTGACTTCATCAGAGAATGCTTGCACATGATCTACCAGAAATAAAATATATTAAAAATGAACTAGCATTGCTGTTCAAATCCAATCTATATTATATCCTCTTCTATTCTGTAGTCTCTCCCTATGATCCCCTTTCTCTGGTCTTGGTCATCTCTTATAAAGAGAGGTATACAAACTTTAGACCAGTTACAATGGTTGTGATGGTTGATAACCGAACAATAATAGTAGTTCTAATAAAATAGATTTATGAAATTTAAAACTGGCCACTAATCATCAAATGGATAACCATTTCAGGGTCGAAAAGTCTTTAACTACAGTTTTGCCCAATATCCGTCGAGGGTTTCTTCACTATTCCTAAAAAAATCCAGATAAAACACAAATTAATGTCTGATCAAACAATCCAAACAAATTTATTTAAACAAATGTATTTATTTAAGTAATTACTTCCCTTATCAATATTTTATTTAGTTCCTCAAAATCCTTTCGTGGGTGTTTTATAGTTTAATCCCGCTGTGTATATCCTACAAAAATCCATA
Source organism: Cunninghamia lanceolata (assembly GCA_027924645.1). Lineage (NCBI taxonomy): Eukaryota > Viridiplantae > Streptophyta > Pinopsida > Cupressales > Cupressaceae > Cunninghamia > Cunninghamia lanceolata. Next base: position 12,666,694 of record BSBN01000320.1, read on the forward strand.
TTTCAAATGTTGGAAGAATATATTAAACATTTAGATTAAATGTCATTTTTAGGGTTTCCTTCATCGACGTGACCTCGCAGTCGGGTTAAAAAAAAATTCTCGCTTTTTCACTTTCTTTTTCTTTGTATATTTGACATGTTTATTGCAACATACAATCGCTAAAACATATAAAGAATTTTTAACATTTAACTTTTCCTTCGTGTCCGGTCCTTGTACATCCTTTTGTATCTGTAGCTTGTATCTCAAAGAATGTATGTTCACTACATACAAAACATTGAATATACAAGCACTTAACTCTTTTGAATAACCCTTTCAGTTCCGCCACTTGTATGTTACATTGTATATGGGCAATGTATGTCTAATAGGTACAAATCACAAACATACAATGGATGTTTCATTTTTTAATAACTTTTGGGGTCCACGTTATGTGTATCGGCATGTATCTCTCGCAAAAATACATACAAAGTTCCTTGAATATCCCCTTCGGACTCCAACCGTTTTATACACCGCAGCTTACTCTCTTTTGATTCTGACATGTATAAAGCAATGTGTATCAGATATACATTAAGTGGAGATACATGGCATTAACCGTATTTTAATCTTCTTCAAATTCTGATGCTTATATGTATCGGGCAATGTATATTAGATACATACAAACTGGAAACATACAATGGTTTTACCATATTCTATAAACATTTTACATCTAGCTTGCATAAAATGCAATGTATATTTCTGATATACATTTAGTCTAGATACATTGGTTTATATAAACTTTAATCTTTTTAGATTCCGTGTTGTATGTAGTCATGCTTTGTATGTTTTAAACAATCATAAGGTGCATTCAACGGATTTGAAATAACTATTCACTTAAACTTTGAACTTTTCGGGCCTGACTTGTATGTGCAACCTCCAATGTACATAAAGTCTCGATGCATCCCTTTAGCCTGATTTAATTTTCTCCTGAGTTATGCCTTGTATGTGTGCAGCGATGTATAACCCAAAACATACAAATGCAAATCATACAAAGACTTATCGTTATTTCACAATTATTTCAGTTCCAACTTGTATGTGGGCATAGTATTTCAGCGATGTATGTATATTTAAATTTTATGTTTCCGAAAGCATACACATACAAGGCATGATACATACAACAAGTTAACTTTAATTTATAAACATTTCAATTCCACGATATGTATATTAGCCTTGTATAACCCGAAACATACAAGACGCAAAACATACAACGATTTCACCATATTTAAGTTCTGCACTATATATATTGAGTTGTATGTATTGCGTTGTATGTTGTACTTTGTCGAACATACAAACATAATATACAAGCAATGGGCCTGATAGAATATATACTTCAACTTTTAATCTTGTCAGGTCCACTTTATATGGAGCAGTAAAACGTTAGCCAAATGCATATAATTAAATGATGTATCAACCTGATGACTCTTTTATGCGACGATACCGTGATCTGATATACGAGGGACTTAGCACATGTATCATACAATGATAAAACATACAAACTACTTTGTATATGAGAGATTTTGTATATACAAATGACTTTGTATATACAAACATACAAACCCATACCATAATGTATTTTATCAAAACATACATAGCTTACAAAATACAGGGAATTTTAAGATGATTCAAAAAGCAACCCTTATTCATTTTTGACAAGGAATTCACCTATATTCAATTCTGGTACTTAACGCTATTTTTTGTTAACTTTCAACACGGTTTGATCAGGATAGATCAAATCCAAATATTTCTATCAGCTCAATTGTTAATTTCTGCTTGAAAACAACTGTGGGTATTTCTATATATGCTCTCATACTGAAATCTTTGGATGATTAAAACTTAATATTTGCCAAAAAGTATCTTGGGAATTTCAGTCCCAACAGGCATATTTGCCAAATTTTTGTATATGTATACCATTATGGATTAGATTTTAATATATATATATATACACCTTGATATACAATATAATTTCAATTCCTTATGTGCATGTATTCCTACTTTGAAACTTAAAAGTTTAATGTATAATCAGTTTACAATGGTTGAGTTATGATCAATAACATGTTATAGATTGATTTCTTGTTATATATGATTATTTTTCTTGGTAGAAAGATGATATATGTAGTTTCATACCTCAATACATAACTTGATCTTAATTGCCACATGATTGTAGTTTTAGTTAGATATAGAATTTTCATGAAATGACAAATTTGAATGGTTGATAGATGTGCAGCTATAGAAAACTTTTATCTCCTCTATATGTAGTTGTAGCTCTTCATTTTTCAAGTACAAACATCAAAAAGTAGTTGTAGATGACTAATTTCACCATCAAAACTTCATTTCTAGCCTCCTTTCTTCATGTTTTCTCCATTTTCAGTCTTAATCATGACATCTACAATCTAGAAAAATAATTTGGTACCTATTGGAAGGCTGCAACAATCATATCTAAGGCTGCAAGTTAGGTATAAGATTATAAACTTCATTTTCATTCAGCTCCAAGATCTTGATTTCTTCATCTTTGACCATTTCTAGCTATGATTGTGTAGGTACAATAGTGATATAGGTCTAAAAATCAAGTTGTTTCATGGATGGTATAGCAAATTAGGAGTTTGAAATGTTGTCATAACAACACTTTGCAAAAAGGTTTTCAAAATTAGGTAAATGGGAAAATCTTGTTTCATTTCATCTCCTAGAGTTTGTCTTCAAACTCATTGACATCTTCTAGCTTTCATTTTGTAGGTACAAAAGAAGATATTTCCATTTCATGAAGTTTCCACCATGTTTCTACCTTGTTTTTGGATGTTTCCATAATGTTTTCAACCTCGCAAACCATGTCAAATTTCTTGTTGTGGGAAACTTCACAAACTTATCATTTTTCATTGGCCTCCTAGATCTTCACTACCCTTGACTATAAATGATTTCTCTTGACCTATTTATGAGGTATTATGGTAGCCTTTATTGTTTTGATAGTCTATAAATGCATACTCATGGACTGTTGTGACAGTCCTAGGAGTCTTTTGATAGCTCAACTCAATCAATTCTAATTTAGAACAATTAATCAAATAGATTCAATGTTTTATGTTAAATTCCACTAAGGTTCACAAAAAATCATTTCATCTCTCCCTTTAATAACCCTTACCAAAGTGCAACAACCCTCCACAATCATGGATGTCCATCATTTATGACAACTCTTCATTGATAGGACAATCATTCCTTCAACCTTTTGACTATGTTAGGACCTCATACATTCACCTTCAAACCTTATGATAGTGTCTTGTTATTAAATGACCAACTTTATGAGGCATAAGATGGGGATCCTTATACTAAATGGAAATTCCAAGGGTGTAGGTGAATTTCTCAAAGGATTCCAAGTAGCTTTATGGATTGTGGTAGTAGGATGAAACTCTTTATGACTATCCTATAAGGACACAAAAGCATTCACAATATTCAAACCCTTTCAAAGTGTTGCATACAGTCTAAGGATTTGTTATTCTATGATATGAGACAACAAAAGACTATGTTTGATGAGTCTATTGTGATGAGATATTAGGATAGTCAAAGACCATTTAGAGATCATATGATTATAAGAGTTTTATTTTTTAAATGAATTCTTTCTCTCTCAAGACCTTGACAAAATAATTAATTCTTATAAAAACTATCCCAAGACCCTATTGATTGCCAAATTCCATAACTAGGTGTGATAGTAGTAGAGAAACATGGTGATAGTCCAATTTATCTCATTTACGATATTGCTCTTGCATAGAATAGTAGTGTATTAGACTCTTTTGTTGATCCTTGATGATAAGATATGATGGTAGTCTTATATTGTCCAAACAATCCCCCCCATGAATTATGTGGTAGTCCAAAGGTGATAAGGATCATGATAGTCTAGTTAAGTTGGAGTGTTGATTGACTAGATGACAGTCCCTTGTCCCATCCACATGCATTTTGTATTTTTTAAATGATCTCCTCTAGTTGCATTACAAAGTCAAGAACAACATGCATGACTGAATTCCTAGAGACATGACAGTCCTAACATCCCTTCTACAACTTTTATGTTTCCTTTGACAAATATAATCTCCTATTGACTATCCTTCATTGAATCTAAACCCACTCTCCTCACTCCACCAAGACCTAAGGTTTATGACACTATGAATATACAATCCCTTTTGACTATAACAATCTTTTTCAAACAATGTTTAAATGGTTTCTAAAGCACATAATGGAAATCTCCTTACATATTTAGTGTATTCATCCCAATGTAGAAACTTATGATGTATATGATACCCCCAATGATCTTAACTAAAGATGAATGTCATGACAACCTCATGTCTCCATGGTTGCACTATTTGAGATATCAATTATATAATCATTGACAACATAATGATATGGATAGATTTTCAACTTACATAGTGTCTAATTATGTAAAGATTGATTCAAGGAGATCCATGACTATTCTAGGGTTTAGGGAAATATGATATGGTCATAGATCAAAGCATGACTATTCAAAACTAACCAAGACAACTTCCAAATTTCCTCATAGTTATAAAATGGAAGTTAATAGTTTTGTCGTAATTTTAGGGCTCTTGAACAATCTAGTAACAATTTTGTACTAGAATCTATGATTGAATGATAGTTAATTAACAAAGGAATCATTACACTCAATGCCTTGATCATCCTAGGATTTCATGATAGTCTTCTAAGTGTATGATCTGGTAGTCCCTTGTGGTAGTCCCTATGGCTATTTAGACAATCTTTTGGTATGATAGTCCTTTTACTATTTTTGTGTTTTAATAGTGACGATTAAGGGTTTAGAAACATGCAACTTGGTCATTAATTGTTGATGACAACTCCATGGTGTTTTCATAGTGATCTCCTACATAATAGGATAACTTGGTAGGTAAGATCCATCATGGTGTCATAATGTAATGACAAGCTTGATAGTTGGTCAGGAATGAAGAACCTTGGCAAACATGATTAGAAACATAATGAAATACCCCTACAAAATCAACAACACACTCATTAAGATTAGAACATTTGACATGTGGGTTTTGTTTCATTCAAGAACACTAGCTTTGACATGTTAGATTTTCTTAGAACACTACATTTGATATTAGAAACTACTAGATTTGATATGATAATCATTGATAATTTCTCATCTTACATGTTAAACATGCAAGATACATGTTAAAAATGACAAAAATTGTGATGTTTTTCATTCAATCCAAGATAGTTATTTTTGTATTAATGAGCAAATACATGTTTGTGTGTTTACCCATTTCGTTATCTAGTTTATGCAAAGAAATAACTACATAGGGAGAGAGATACATTTGGCATGACTCACATTTGGACCTAATTGAGGGTGCTGATAGGTCAGGGTGGGTGGGTTTATGCTAGTGGAGGCCCTGTTTCATTCCCTAGGTGTCCCAATCAAATCAGGCTACATTATATCGGCAAAGTCTCTTAAGAGACCTAAGAGCGAAAAACTACCAAAATTTGATAGAGTAGTTATCGCACTTCATGGAACCTACGAATGATTCATTTAGACCTACAACTAGATGTCAGGCCCCTTCACAATAACCTCTCTCAGTTTTGACCAACTCAACGTCATTTGACCGTGCCAACGGTGGATGCATTCTTGAAAAATGCCTCAATGACATGTAGTGGAAAGGTGCCAAGAGCCATTTTTTGCATTCTTCACCCCATGGGACCTAATTGACAACACTAACAGGTCAGAGTGGGTGGGTTTATGCTATTGGAAGACTGGTTTCATTCCCCAGGTGTGCCAATCGAATTAGGCTACAGTGTACCAGCAAAGTCTCTTAAGAGACCTAAGAGCCAAAAATTACCAGACTTTGATAGAGTATTTTTTGCACTTCGTGGCACCTAAGAATGATCCATTTGGACCTACAACTATATATTAGGCTCCTCCACAATAACCTCTCTCAGTTTTGACCAACTCAACATTGTTTGACCATGTCAATAGTAGATGCATTCTTGAAAAATGCCTCAGTGACATGTAGTGTAAAGGTGCCAAGAGCCATATTTTGCATTCTTCACCCCGTGAGACCTCACCAATGGTGATCATACATAGGGGTGGGTGGTTTTATGCTAGTGGAGGCCCTATTTTGTTCCCCAGGTGTCCCAATCAAATCGGGCTACAGTGTACCAGCAAAGTCTCTTAAGAGACCTAATAGCCAAAAATTGCCAAACTTTGACAGAGTAGTTATTGCACTAAGTGGAACCTAAGAATGATTTGTTTAGACCTACAGCTGGATGTTAGGCCCCTCCATAATAACCTCTCTCGGTTCTGACCAACTCAACATCATTTGACCGTGCCAACGACGGATGTATTCTTGAAAAATGCCTTAGTGACATGTAGTGTAAACGTGCCAAGAGCCATATTTTGCATTCTTCACCCCTTGGGACCTAACTGACAGTGTTGATAGGTCAGGGTGGGTGGGTTTATGCTAGTGGAGGCCTTGTTTTGCTCCCCAATTGTCTGAATTGAATCGGGCTACAGTGTACCGGCAAAGTCTCTTAAGAGACCTAAGAGCCAAAAAGTGCTAGACTTTGATGGAGTAGTTTTCACACTTTGTGGCATCTAAGAATGATCTATTTAGACCTACAGTTAGATATCAGGCCCCTCAACAATAACCTCTCTTGGTTTTGACCAATTCAACATCGTTTGACCATCCCAACGACGGATGTATTCTTACAAAATGCCTCAGTGACATGTAGTGTAAAGGTGCCAAGAGCCATATTTTGCATTCTTCACCCCGTGGTACCAACCAACGGTGCCGACAGGTTGGGGTGGGTGGGTTTATGCTAGTGGAGGCCCTATTTCATTTCCCAGGTGTCCCAATCAAATCAGACTATGATGTACTAACAAAGTCTCTTAAGAGACTTAAGAGCCACAAATTACCAGATTTTGATGGAGCAGTTCTCGCACTTCATGACACCTAAGAATGATTAGTTTGGAGCTACAACTAGATATCAGACCCCTCCATTATAACCTATCTCAGTTTTGACCAACTCAACATTGTTTGACTGTGTCAACGATGGATGCATTCTTGAAAAATGCCTCAGTGACATATAGTGTAAAGGTGCCAAGAGCCATATTTTATGTTCTTCACCCCATGGGACCTAATCGACAATGCTAACAAGTCAGGGTGGGTTGGTTTATGCTAGTGGAGGCCCTGTTTCATTCCCCAGGTGTCCCAATTGAATTAGGCTATAGTGTATCAGCAAAGTCTCTTAAGAGACCTAAGAACCAAAAATTGCAAGACTTTGACGGAGTAGTTCTCACACTTTGTGGCACCTAAGAATGATGTGTTTGGACCTACAACTTGATATCAGGCCCCTCCACAACAACCTCTCTCTTTTTTGAGCAACTCAACATTGTTTGACCATGCCAATGGAGGATGCATTCTTGCAAAATGCCTCAATGACATGTAGTGTAAAGGTGCCAAGAGCCATATTTTGCATCCTTCACCCCATGGGACCTAACCGATGGTGCCGACAGGTTAGGGTGGATGGGTTTATGCTAGTGGAGGCCCTATTTCATTCCCCAGGTGTCCCAATCGAATCAGACTACAGTGTACCGGCAAAGTCTCTTAAGAGACCTAAGAGCTGAAAATTGCCAAACTTTGATGGAGTAGTTATCACACTTCATGGAAACTAAGAATGATCCATTTAGACCTACCACTAGATGTTAGGCCCCTCCATAATAGTCTCTCTTGGTTTTAACAAACTCAACATTGTTTGACTGTGCCAACAACGGATGCATTCTTGAAAAATGCCTTAGTGACATGTAGTGTAAAGGTGCCAAGAACCATATTTTGTGTTCTTCACACTATGGGACCTAACCAACAGGTTGGGGTGGGTGGGTTTATGCTAGTGGAGGCCCTGTTTCATTCTCTAGGTGTCCCAATTGAATTGGGCTACAGTGTATCGACAAAGTCTCTTAAGAGACATAAGAGCTAAAAATTGCTAGACTTTGATGGAGTAGTTTTCACACTTCATGGAACCTAAGAATGATCTGTTTGGACCTACAGCTAGATATCAGGCCCCTCCACAATAACCTCTCTCAGTTTTGACCAACTCAACATCATTTTACCGTGCCAATGGCGGATGCATTCTTGAAAAATGCCTCAGTGACATGTAGTGTAAAGGTGCCAAGAGCTATATTTTGTGTTCTTCACCCCGTGGGACCTAACCGATGGTACCGATAGGTCAGGGTGGGTGGGTTTATACTAGTGGAGGCCCTGTTTCATTCCCTAGGTGTCCCAATCTAATCGGACTATAGTGTACCGGTAAAGTCTCTTAAGAGACCTAAGAGCCAACAATTGCCAGACTTTGACGGAGTAGTTCTTGCATATCGTGTCACCTAAGAATGATCTATTTGGACCTACAGTTGGATGTCAGGCCCCTCCACAATAACCTCTCTCAATTTTGACCAAATCAACATCGTTTGACCGTGCCAATGACAGATGCATTCTTGCAAAATGCCTTAGTGACATGTAGTGTAAAGGTGGCAAGAGCCATATTTTGCATTCTTCACCCCATGGGACCTAATCGATGGTGCCGAAAGGTCAGGGAGGGTGGTTTTATGCTAGTGGATGCCTTGTTTCATTCCCTAGGTGTCCCAATCAAATTGGGATACAGTGTACCGACAAAGTCTCTTAAGAGACCTAAGAGCCAAAAATTGCTAGACTTTGATGGAGTAGTTCTTGCACTTCGTGGCACCTAAGAATGATTTGTTTGGACCTATAGCTGGATCTCAGGCCCCTCCACAATAATCTCTCTCAATTTTGACCAAATCAACATCATTTGACCATGCCAACGGTAGATGTATTCTTGCAAAATGCCTCGGTAACATATAGTGTAAAGGTGCCAAGAGACATATTTTGTGTTCTTCACCCTATGGGACCTAGCTGATGGCGTCGACAAGTTAGGGTGGATGGGTTTATGCTAGTGGAGGCCTTGTTTGATTCCCTAGGTGTCCTAATCAAATTGGGCTACAATGTACCGGCAAAGTCTCTTAAGAGACCTAAGAGCCAAAAATTGCCAAATTTTGACGGAGTAGTTATCGCACTTCATGGCACCTAAGAATGATCCATTCAAACCTACAGTTAGATGTCAGGCCCTTGTACAATAACCTCTCTTGGTTTTGACCAACTCAACATTATTTGACCGTGTCAACGTCAGATGCATTCTTGTAAAATGCCTCAGTGACATGTAGTGTAAAGGTGCCAAGAGACATATTTTGTGTTCTTCACCCTGTGGGACCTAACTGACTGCGCTGACAAGTTGGGATGGGTGAGTTTATGCTAGTGAGGCCTTGTTTCATTCCCTAGGTATCCTAATCGAATTAGGCTATAGTGTACCAACAAAGACCCTCATAGGGGAGACATGTGATTTTAAGAGGTTTTGGGACTATTTTTATGAGGTTTTTGGGTCTGATTTGAAGAGATATACTAGTTTATTGTTAGAATATTCACGACATCAAATCATTACATATATAACCATCAAATTTAGCATTAAACATAATGAAAAAACACACCTTAAAGAGTGTACTACTAAAATCACATGAAATGGTTATCAATTATTAGCACTAGATGTGAAGAAACACTAGGGGGATTTGTAAGATGGAAACATTATTGTATTTCATAGGATATACAAAATATACAAATATACAAATCCAAAATATAAAAAATGTCTCCATGATGGAAGCTAAATGCTTTAACCAGTGATCTCAATCCCTTGAATACAATAGCTTTATAGTTGAAAACACCTGCATTTATAAGTTATTAAATTTTTAAGAAAAGTAAACACCATCAACTACAACTAACTTAAAAAAATTTATAAGAAGTTTGATGAAATATATCTTATATGTCACCTTAGGAATTATATCGAATGTCTCCAAAATGAAAGCTAAATGCTTTAACCAATAATCTCAGTCCCTTGAATGTACAATAGCTCTATTCTCCAAAACACCTGCATTTATATATTAAAATATGTTAAGCAAAAAAAAGTTTAACCTACTATTAACTCAACAATGATGTATGTATTTCCATCGTAACCACGATTCACACTCAAAACATAGTCATGGTCTAGGTAGAATACACAAAATGTTGTTTCCAACCGCATAAGTAGATCCAAGTACTCCAATCCTGTGTGAAATACACATGCATTTATAATGTGTTAAAAAAATGTTAAGGAAAGTAAACACTATCAACTGCAACTGACATAAAATAATTTGTAATAAGAAGTTTGATGGAAGATTAAGAAACACTAAGTTTAGAATTCTATCTTATACGCCACCTTACAAAGTATATCGAATGTCTCCAAAATGAAAGCTAAATGCTTTGGCCACTAATCTCAGTCCCTTGAATGTACAATAGCTCTATTCTCCAAAACACAGGTCTGCATTTATATATTAAAATTTGTCAAGCAAAAAAAACTTTAACCTAGTATTGACTAAGCAATACATGACCAAATCTCAAATACATAAGCAATATGATTTTAGTTGTCAAGCCACCTGAGGAAATATACATAAGAAATAAGTGACATCTGAGGAAATATGAGGTAGGGTTGTTTTGTACGGAATGGGTACAAATTGGGTTGTTACAGTCAAATTAGGCCTCTTTTTTAGGATTGTTTTGTAATAGCAGAGGGTAAATGGATTGATCAGGTCATAAGATTTATATGGAAGGTGTAAATACGAATATCTAAAATGTCTCAACACTTATCTTGTAATTATCACTCAAAAAACACAAGAAAACTCAAAAAATATGTAGTCATATTGTTTACTATGCAAGTTGCAATACTAATCTATCTATACCTTTTGGATACTCGTGACAAAAGATCAAAGGCATCTTAAGTAATGCACTGAAAACAACTTCATGATGGTCATGACTATGATAGAGGACTGTTATATAGACTTGTGACTATCCTAAACTCATGAAAACCTCTTTTTTAGTGCGTTATCTCCTTATAACTCCCTTTGTATCATCTTGTATATACCCTAAGAAAACCCCTAAACCTTTTTTTCATGGAGATTTATTAGATAATGGGCATGATACAAATCATATATGACTATCACAATGCAAAATAGTCTTGAATCCTTTTATGTAAATTGTCTTCTTCTCCTTTACATGGATTGTCCTCTCTATCTCTAGTTGATGATATCTTCAAATTATCTTAAATGAATGATACAATGGAACTAGTACCCATGAGTTTTATAACAAATGGATGAGTTCTTCTTCTTCGAATAATGGTCCTATGACATGACATGAAATAGAAGTAGGACTATTGTATGGACTGTGATGGTCCCTCTTTCTTCAAATTCAAAATGATCATCATGTGAATGTTGACAATGTCCCCTTAGAAGATGTTAGTCATGAATGATGCTAATTTGATACCCTACTAAGACCACAACCTAAATTTATAGCATAAAAAAATGAATTCCTAAATGGATTATGGTAGCCTCTTAATATGACAACATAGTCATGAAGGGTTGGGACAGTCACGGTAAGCTCTTAATATCCCAAAATAGGAAAGCAGGGAAAATTTCATAATGGGATGTTTGGAACTACCTCAGTAGATAGTGAATGGGATGTTTGGAACTACCTCGATAGATAGTGAATGGGATGTTTGGAACATGATATGGACATCCACCAAAGACTACAGGATATGGGAATTTTTTTAGATGTTCTAGTTGCAACTACCTTGGTAGACATGTATACAAAGTGTGGAAGCATAAACAAGCCATGTGAACTATTTGACAAAACAACTCAAAGAGATGTTGTCTAATGGAATGTAATGATTGCAAGATATGCACAAAATAGATTTGTTTCTTTAGAAAATTTTAAGAAAACTAGTTCTAAGACTATTATAAACTCACTTTTCTCCCCCTGTCCTTTTGGGATCAGTCCATGTTGAAATCCTAGAATATTGACATCCTGTCCATGGGTGGCAAGAAATATTATCATCTCTATGCAGGCACTATTTTATGAGAGCATGGTGGGGAATAGGACAAAATGAAATGTCTTCCTTTGAACTCTATGGTGGACCTTTCAAGACAACAGTGTGTCATAGGCCTGCCTGAGAATATGTGGACTTTTTTTCATTTTAGGGTAATAGTAATGAGTTCCTTTGTGATGAGCTTGGTGGATTGAACTTGAATAGTCTTGGTCTCGTTGTGATCAAAGTATGAATGAATTCATTCTACATCACTCCCACATCAACGATGGGTCAATAGGAGGCCGCCATCTAGGGACAATCATAACTTCACTATTATACTAGTCCATATGAACATGGTCATGATGTCCCTAAAGATTTTTTATCCTAAGCTCTGGAGAAGGTTGAAGAGGCTATCTTAGAGCATGCAAAGATCAAACACAGGGATCATGAAGAGACCTAAGACCACAAAGAAAATCATCTTAAGACCTTTGTGGCTATTCACTTTCAGCTAGGATAGTCATGAAGATCTTACAGTCTAGATTGATCGTTTCATGGAAATGCATGGATGAAGATCTATTTGTGGATGAAATGATGAGAAAATGGAAAACAAGAAGTTGCACACAAAGGTCATGATGCCAAAACTACACATAGTATAGCTGCACATATTAATATATATGCTTGAAACATGAGAACCTAATGCTATAAGGGAAATCTTAATAACAAAATTAGCTATCTTGTTATTTATGCTTGACATATGGTAAGTAGGAATGGCATATGGGGTTTGAAGAAATTTCTAGATCAACACATGCCTTACTAACCAAGTCATCACCTTGAAAATTGCATTCTTAAGGAACCTATGTTGTTAGAGGAGTTGTTATTTGATGTAATGCAATGATTGCAAGATATGCACAAAATAGATTTATTGCTTTAGAAAATTTCAAGCAAATGCAATTTGCGGGTGTAAAGAAAAGTGTGGAAGCATAGACAAGCCACATGAACTATTTGACAAAACAACTCAAATTGTCTGATGGAATGCAATAATTGCAAGATGTGCACAAAATAGATTTGTTTCTTTAAGGATATGAGAATTTTGTCAGATGTTGTAGTTGCAATTACCTTGTGACACATGTATGCAAAATGTGGAAGCATAGACAAGGCACATGAACTTTTTGGAAGAACACATCAAATACATGTCATCTTATGGAATGCCTTGATTGTAGGATATGCACAAAATGAATTTAAAAATTAGTATGTAGAAAAAGCTAGAAAGCAAAATATTAAGAAATACAAATGAACACTAAAAATCGTACCTCGCGTCTATGATGCCATGCAAAATACCATCATTCACAATCATGTATAGTCAAAAACATGCATTATAGTTAAAGAAATAAGATTTTTAATAAAACAATTCTAAAAATAGAAAAAAACAAGAACAAGTTAAGATAAAAATTGTCATACTTGTCCATCTGGAAGTTTAAATGCTAATCAAGTGTACCTAAGGGGTCATCTCTTACCTTCAGAGTATCCAATATTGCTTCATGATCAACATTACTAATTGCTCATAGTTGTTTTCCTTTTGGTTTTGCATGATGCTTTAGTAACTTAACATTTGTTGCTACAACTAGGTGTGAATCTACATCAATATGGTTTTATGCTTCTCAAAGTCTTCAAATGCAAGGATGTCATTCTTTCTAATCATATATGTTTGCAACCAAGTCCCAGCAATAACAACTGATCCTATAGGATATGTGAATCCATTATCATCTGTCATAGGTCATGTTAGCTTTTGGTTTCCCTATACACATTGTGCCAACCAATAGTTTGATCTGTCTTCATTTCCATGCGGTGCAACAACTGCATAAATATGACCTAGTTGTACAAGGTCTGAAAGATGTTCATAGTCAAATGAGATCTCCATTTCATTGACTAAAGATGATTGACCTTGAGATAAAGGGATTAAATATTGTGGAGTCCATGCATCTACCCACTCACTTGACTCACAATTATCCCAATCACATTTAATACAACTTTGACAAAAACAAGCTAATTCTCGTGTCCAAATAGTCCATGCACTTGCATCTGAGCTTCAAAATGAATGCATCTTTGATGATTCATTGATTCTCTAACAATCCAATTTCACTCTAGCTATCCCCTCATCAATCAACCAAAAGAACCTGTGCACTTCTGAATCAAGACCCACTCCTTATGACAATGCATAGTTACACCACTTAACAATAGAATCTGCATCACTGAATGTAGCACCACCTCTAATCTTTAGTTGTTCTTTAAAAAGAGCTCTCTTCATGCATGCACCCACTTCATCATATTCCCTTGTTCTGTGCCTAGCTTCAAAAAAAATTCAAATATGAGGTATATCCTACTCTACATGCATTCTACTCAACCAATAGAACATATGAGCATTCTTGAATTGACCGGTGCAATTATCTCACCAAATGAGATGTTGATCCATTCTAATATATTTTTCTTGCAAGAACCCATAAAATTGTTGAAAATAATATTGCACATACTCTGATGAATGAGATTGATCATTACTCATGTAAAAATGGTATTCTCTGACAATCTTCCTATTCTTTGCTATACTCTCGGGGGCATGTTTGTATGTGATGTGAACAAAAATAGCAACCTAAATAAATTGTAGTACTAGGATTGTACTTCATTTTGGGGTTGCAACATGTAGTTTTTTGAAAAATCAACTACAGATACAATAGTTCCAATCAGGAAAAAGTCTTTACGCATCCTAAACTGTTGATCTAACCATCGAAACATGTGGATGTGTCTGGCATACTTGTAGAAAATATTTTTTTTACAATTGTCAATAAAATCAGCAATACTTACCTCTCTTACAATCAACTCACATCTAGAACCTTCACCTTCACTTTTCAAATTGTATTTCACTATCTCATATCTCTTTTTCTCAACCATTCTCTTTCCAAAATCATGCTCACTGCCCTCATAAAAACATGATATAAACTTTGATATCCAACTACATTGTAAACACTTTTCATTTAAACGGTCATTCTTGTAGAAAATGCAACCATCATCTCTAATACATAGAAATAAATCTAATAAGTATCTAGATGATTTTGATAGTTCAATTGCACCACACTCCTATAACATTTCATTAGTGTGCAAAGTAGAACGAATATTGTATAATAATTCATCATACATAGAAAACTCTACACGGTATTTGCAACAACATGTATTACAAATTTTAAGAGGAACACAATAAAATGGCTTAAGAGATTCAAATGCTCTTTGTAAGATTGTCATACCTGGGTGTGTTTCACAATATTGTTTGGCTACAATCCAAATAATGTTTATAATGAATGAGTAAACACCAGGACTTCCTGGGAGGTCACCCATCCCAGTACTACTCCGGCCCAAGTGTGCTTAACTACGGAGTTCTGATGGGATCCAGTGCACTAACGCTGGTATGATCGCAGCCAAATAATGTTTAGGATGTGGTGTGTAGTCTTTATCACCAATTCTTAACTTTAAAACATCTTTTGCATTCGGTGATACCCTAGAGTTAGTGTACCAAAATCATTCAATTTCTTCCTTTGTGCTATTTATTAGCTTCTTATCAACACGTGGAAGCCTACCACTGAAAGCCCAAGTATTATTTCCAAGAGGACTATCTAGTCTTGATCTTAATGCTAGTACTTGTGACAATGTTTTGTGATTCAATCTTAAGTCAACATAAGTTTGCCTCATTAATTGAGCCTTTCTTAATTGTTTGCTCACTATTGAGGTTGTTATTACTCTACAAGCAATTCTTTTATCTTTCTCCTTGCTAGTATTTCCAATAGAATTGAGTGCATTGAGAAGACTTCTAATAATAATTTTATATCGATCGGACACTTTGTTTAACCAAATCTTTAATTTCTTTAGTAAAGGTCTCATTTTGTACATCTTTAGTAATTACACAAAAAGTTGGCATTTTTCAGTTAATGTTTTATTCTCAAAGTATTCATTGAAGAGTTTTTAAGTCCACAACTGTACTGTTCATGATGACCTCTTGCCTTCAAGTTTTTCCATTATGTTCTCATCAATTTCAAGTGACCATTTTGGGGTTCTTGGATGTTTTACAATTTTATCATGCTCATTTTCTTCTTAACAAATGTCCTCTCTTCTTATGTAATTTGGAAATACATTGATTTTCATTGTTTCATCCATGTTATCAACCTCATCAATTTTATCAACAAATAGATTATGGAGTGCAAATTCAACATCATGAGATTCATATCCACTTTCTTCAAGCAAACGTCTACGTTGTTCTTCTTCTTTGTCCATGATATTGATCTTATCAATAGGTTTTTCATAACATTTTGAAACATTTTCATTTGCAATATCATGGTCAATTTCATTATTATCTAACATTTCATTATATTCAACATTAACACCTTCAATTTTCATATCATTAGTGTTGATAACTAAGAGGGGCAGTGAATCAGTTATCTTAATTACTTTTACTTTCTATTCTTCTTTAACAACTAGTGTAATGTGCTGTACCTGTTTGTATATTTTATGAATCTTTTATGTGTGATATTTTATTATTATTTTGTGTGGTCTTTCAGATAGATAGAAGATGCAGAAGGGGTTTTATGTTTTCCTACAGATGTGTGATGTCGGAGCATACAATATAGAGCATAATATAGAAACCCAGAAAAACTACAACAGATATAGAGAAACTATCAACTACCCAGATAGTAGGAAGGCCAATAAATAATTATCAAAACATATCCATTTGCATATTTGAAACTTTAGTTTTTGACTATTGTCGGACCAGCAATGGATATGGCTGGAAACACTCCAAACTCCTAAATATTTTGATAGACTTTGATATGCAAGGGTTTACAATGAGCAAAGGGCCTTAAATGCCACAAATGAGAAGTATCCAAACTGCCCAGAACAAGAAGATGAGTCCACAAGGAGACCCACAACCATCCAGGTGAGTTTGTATAGCCTAGCCAAGCATGAATAGCAAAAATCAATCACAAAACAGTCCACACCATCCACTGTTGCTGCACCAACAAGAAATACCCTCACGCCAAGTATAGAGCAGGAGTAAAGTTTAACTGAAAAAAACACCTCCCAAGATGGTATGACCTAGCTAGAATGTACGGCCAGGAAGGGGAAAGTACACAGCAGCAAGATAACCACCTCAAACACAATAAAATCTACCTTCTCAGTCCTCTCTTATCAGTGAATAACAAGAATATAAAATAGCCTCTCAATCAACTCAAGCAAACACTTCGAATGACTCCATTGCCAGCACATATGTGAATGCTAAATACATCCACCTATCAGCAAATAACAAGAATATAAAATAGCCTCTCAATCAGCTCAAGCAAACACTTCGAATGACTCCATTGCCAGCACATATGTGAATGCTGAATACATCCACCTTCAATGGCACCGTTGGGTGATCTTTCACACCTGTGGGATACCATTACTAATGGAGGTTTACATCTCCAAGAGCCTCTGGTTTGAATCCTCAAACTCTAGAGCCAAAGCTCCAAAACCCTAGCAAGGGAAATCTCAAAAAAAGAAGAAAATAATAATCCCAGTATGTCCAAATGAGAGCACCTTTCCTCCTTTTATACTTTTCCAACTGGGAGTCTCTAAAATCCTCTTGCATAAGGGATAAAACATGAGAGGGAAAATACATTATAATTCTTTTTAATTCTTTTCTCAACATCACCCTTAAAGTCCCCTCTTTTAAAACAACATTAAGTTGTTGAGCCTAGGCACCAAGGTCCAATATTAAATAATAATATTTAATTTACGGACTTTAAAACGGAGGCCAAGATGATGTCGGAAACCAATGAACTATAGCTCGTTTGAAAGGTCTTGACAAGATGAATCCAACCCCACTCTTAAAATCCCGTTCCGATGCCAATCCTGAACTTACTAAAAATAGTAAGTAACGACCATAAGCAAACTAAGCCAGCTCAGAGGGTGCCAACTGGATCCACAAACCATATGATAACTCTGAGCTCAATGCAATGTCTATGAGAGCCAACAGCCGACTGCCAAGTCGCCCAAACAGCACCAAACTGCCACTTACTGAAAATAGCAGTGAACACCGGGGACCAAAGAGAACAAACCCAGAAAAACCTAGAAAGATTAATGACATGCAAGCACTTACTATAAATAGTAAGTACGGACAAGTTGTCTGAAATCCCTCTAGAAAGTGTCAACCATCTCCATTGGATCACCTAAACACCCTGGTGACATCAAAATATTCCTCTGATTATGCTATCACCAACCCAGAAAGTCAACTCTGATTGATCTGCAAGAGAAACTGAAAATGGGGACATTACAACTAGTGCAGCATCAAATCACATAAGCATGCATAACCATGAAAGCAGAAATAAAATCAATACACATAACACAATCATTTTGACATGGAAAACCTTGTTAAGGGAAAAACCACAGGGTGACTAACCCAAGATTGTATTCTCTATTAAAAGAATAGAAGTACAAAATGGCACTTGCCAATTAGGGCTCACTGCCTGAGCACACTGCTCACAAGAGGCTCACTGCCTATAAGAGACTCACTGTCTACAAGGTATAAAGAAAGTAACTAGGTGATTGAAATGATGAGAAGCATCCACATATGTTGAGGTTCAATTCTGATTAGGCTCAATATACTGATCTACTACACTTCATTCTTCCTCTTCTTTGGTGCTGCTGCCCTATCACATACTGAACCTGTATACCTGCTTCCACGCTACTCTCTACTTTTCTTCACACAACACAACACACCACATACACCTTCACATCAAAATCCATCTGGTACATATATCCGCACCAAGGATTTCAACATCTTTCTAGTCAGCATTCAGAATACTTAATATGTTCCCAAAATCTGGTCTGTCGGCTGAATCCTTACTTACTAAGTGATGCGTATCAAAGAGATGCTTATAAAAGTCATCAATCATGTCGGCCAACCATGAATGATCCCTCGAGAAACTTGATCACTATCAATTTCTTATCTAGATTAAGGTCTGATGCTCTACTGGTCAGTTCTTCCTTAGTCTACTCTGTCAAACAGGAACCCACCACTCAGGTGCTCATATCTTTTTACTCTTTCATCATCAGAGGCTCAATCTCTGGAACGTATCATTCATGATACTCCTCTTGACTTCCCTAAGTCTGTACTTTGCTGAGATACTTCCTCTGAGAGATTCAGACCTGATTGTTAGACCTTGTTACATGCTCTGTTCTTGCTTACTGGACCAAAATACTCTTCAATCTGACTTCCAGTATAGACATACTATGTCTTGCAGATGGGTGGGATGAACTTTGTTGCCATCAATGACAACACTCACGAAGCCACACAGTGTCTCTTGCCAACAATCTCTCCCTTTGGCATTGATGGCAACACTTAGTGAAAAATGACTAAGTGTCACACTGCACTCCCCCATGGTTGATGCTTTGTTCTAATGTACACTTTTCTGGAGCTCCCCCTTAGCTAGATTCCACATTTTTCACTGCTCCTCACTCCCCCTTTGACATCAATGGCAAAGGGTAGAATCCGCACACCAAAATTTCCAAAAATCAACCTATACTTAGCCGCATAAGTATATATACATGTTATACTTACATATACTAAAGTATATTTGCAAAGGTGGTCTTCAACTGTACCACTTCTATCGCCCAACTCTTCTTCATCCTGTCCAAAATTGAAATGTGACTACTTAGCAAAAATGCAAAGGCTTCTGCCCTCTTTAGGTCTATTGGATCAGTGGTTTGGGCATTAGTTAGGGCCTCATGCATCGCCTCTAACTTGGGGATAATTATCCCTCTTAGTTCACTTAGCCTACTTATTCTATTTTTCTTCTCCTTCTCAAGCTTCTTTATTTCATTTATAGCTGCAATAGTCTAACATTCTTGATTCATTATGGAAGAGGTGAGAGGATCAAAATTTTGAGATAAACTTGATAGTTTGCTCTCTTGTTCTTCCACCTTCTTGGTGATATCTGTTGTCACGGTGGACCAAGATAGACAAAATTTGTATAGATCACCGCCATCTTTAAGAGCATTTTCTAAGCTCTTTATCCCAATATTCAAATTTCTCCTATAATTTGTTATAAGTCCTTGTATCCCAGAGAATCTCTTACCCAAAAACTCTTTCCAGACTTTCTCTTCTGCCACTTTCTCTAAAGAATCAAAATGTGTGCTAACAGAATTAACAAGAGATTTCAGATTACCGGATGAAGAGGCCGAAAGATCCTTCTGGAAGGATGGCATGATCTTCTCCAACACACTGGATGCAATCTTTATCATCTCACAGTCTTCCATGTGAGACTTCAAAAGTTTTTCTTTTTCCTTTCCTTGGGCAAAGGATGCTATCTTCATTGTATGAACCGGGGAGAGGGAATCAAAGTTGAATGGTCCTTGAAGTAGGTCCGGTTCATCTAATTCCATCATTTCTTTTGTCAGGAAGTCTTTGACTACTTCTGCAGTGTCTCTTGCTGGAGATAGAGTTTTCTTCCCTTCTGTGGCCTCAGAGCTATCCTCTAGGGTTTTCTCTGTTTGATCTTTTTCTCTTTCCTTAACTTCTTGTTGATAAATTTTCTCATCTTTTCTTTCTTCTCCTTCAGTTCCGGAGTCAGCAAGGGGATCCGAAAGAGAGATGTTTACTTCTTTAGGGACTTCCTCTTCTGGAGCAGAGGAATCCAAGTCCTGATTCCTTTCCTCACCTATGTCCTTTGGCTCTTCTGCATTTTTCATAGTAGATTCTCCTTCGTCATCCATGGCAGAGGGTTCATCACCTAAGTCCTCTATAACAGAAAGATTAAATCTTTTAAAAGCATTCTGGAGGATATCTTTTGTTTCTTTTGCTACTTTGTCAGTTTCTCCAAGCATAAGCTAGTTCATTCTTGCTTTGCTTCGGAACTCATCCTTGTAGTCCTTGAAGATCATGTTCTTTTGTTGAGGGGTGATGGAAGAATAGAGTTGGATAGTAATCTGCTCCCAAATTTCTACCTCTTTTGCCTTGGCATTGTTCTTGCTCATTTCAAGTTCCTTCTCTAAGCTTTTGGGAATCAGAGATATAATTTCAATGAATGCTTTGTTATAGATGTTTAGATACCTGACTGTGGCATCTTGTAAGATCTTCTGATCAGCTTCATTATATTCATCATAAAATTTAGTCATTGGTTGCAGGTTCCCATCCATAGTAATTGATTTGATGATATCATCAATGCAAAGAGTAGGCCTTTCAATGAATTCTTCTGCCTCTTCTTCCTTGTTATGACCGGTAGAGGGTTCACTAGATGTTTTCTTCTTCTTCTTCATTTTCTTGATCTCCTCATCAGATTCTGTCTCTTCATCATCCTTCTGGCTGGTGAAAGACCTTGTAGCCTTTGTCTTAGTTCTCTTCTCTCCTGTTCCGAATGTCTTGGCTTCTGGTTTTGAGACTTTTTGACTCTTAGAAGTGGTTGATGCAAAGATTTTGGAGGATCTGGTCCAGGAGGGGGCTTGCACCGGAGCACTTTCATTTTCTATTTCTTGCTTTTCTTTCTCTGCCCTTTCCACCTTCTCTCTGTTGGCATCAACTACCTCCTTTGAAATTCCACATCTCTTGGCAAATTCTTCTACTTCCCTTCTCACTTTTCTCTTGATCTCAGGCTGTCTCAGTTCAACATGAACTTTAACACTCAACTCTTGGAAGGTTCCAAACCTTTCTGCCTTAGGGTCCTTAGGCTGACTTAGTAGGTGTTGGATATGCAGTTCTAGAATTTTCTCATCCACCTCATACCCCATTAGCATAATCCAGACTATCCTTGGCTCCACTGCCTCTATTAGGCATTGATCAATATCTACCATAAAGCACACTGTATCCTTGTATTTCTCAACCAATGATTGGGGGATTCTTTCTCTGGCCTGCATCATACTTTGAAAATTCTTGAAGTAGCCCTAGAGTGTTGTAGTCGATGCCTTGGTCTCACCAATCCCATGCATATAATCTCTGATTTGTATGGATATTGGTCTGTCGTTTTGCTATATCCAACCACTAGATTCAGGTAGGTCATTCACAAAGTAAAAGAATAAACATAGAATCAAGCCACCATACTTAAATGAATTCTTCTTATCCTTCTTTATTTTCTGTAAGTTCTCTAACAGTTGGTCCACGAGAAGCTCACAAAGATCATAGTGAGCATTTTTCCTTAGCATTTCATATGCAGTATAAATTGCAGTTTCGGATACAGAATTCTCCCTGCTGGAGTGATATATCTTATAACCAATTATCATAGAGGCAAACTTGATATCCAGATCAGTGATATCTTCTATAGTCATTGCTCTCTTGTCAAATTTTGATCCGGTAGCCTCACTTAGAGTTTGGTTTTTGACCGATTTGAGAGTAGGTAACCCACTAAATGAGTGCAATCCAGTTACCGCCCTAATGGCATCTTTTGTGATCTTAAACGGCCTCATCAACCACATGAAGTTGTCATGCATTCTGCTCAGAACATACCGGACCCATTCATCTTCAGCAAAATAGGGGAAATGGATGCAATGTCCAAAATGCTTATCCCAGATGGCCTTGTACTGAGGTTTGAGTTCAAATGATTCATCTATTAACTGCTTGTGATAGACATCCACAGCTTGGATTCCCCAAATTTTTCAATATTCGCATGAATGTATGCCCTAACATCTTCTGTATGCAAAATCCCATGCAGAATGCTAGAAAAGGCACCTAAAGGATCAACTTCTAGAGATTTGTAAGGGTGTTTCTTGAACTTAGGGCACGGCCTATCAGTGATTTTGACAACATTTGGAGTAGCCATCTTTCAAAAGATTCAGAGAGAGATAATCAAGAGCGAAAATACCTTTTTACACCTCTAGGGTTCATGATATGAGTCAGATAGGATTGCTGGATGAATTGACTTATGTGGTTGATCTTTGTGAGGTTTGAGGAAATTTTGTTGCAATGCTCCTTCTCTCTTCTTCTTGAATGCAAATGTGGAAATGATGAGCAAAAGAACCCTTTTATTTCTACGCAAATCCTAATTCCATTTTGCAATAAATGCACAACTTAAGTCATTTTGGTTACCTTGTTCTCCTTGTTCTGAGAGAGATCTTTCCGAATCACTAAGATACACTTAGAATTACAATGTATCTCTCTTTCTCCAATCATTCCATCTAATCGCAAATCCAAATATTTTAATTTTGAATTATACCGGATCTAACTGTGAAAGTCCTACTTTTGCCAGATGACTGTCAAACCAGTTTAATCTTGAATGATTAACCTTTTCAAACTCCTTGTAGATCCTTCATATCTTCACCAAGGGTTATTTGGATGCTTCTCTGAGAGCCCTTTTAATCTGCAACCTTCCATGTGCCAATTTCAGGCACTAATTGACTGGATAGGGGAAATTGTTTTTCTTTTGTGACTCCCCCTGAGCCAGAGCTCATCTATTTAGTTTCCAGAAGGAATATCAGCATCAAATTCTGATGTAGATCCATCCCCAACATTTTATGTACTTCTCTTCACCCAAATCTTGTTCATCTCCCTTTGAATTTCATTTGCATTCATTTTTCTTTTTCCTTTCTCTTGATTTTGACTATGATGCACCGGACCATTTTTGTCCTGATTTTTACTTCTGCAAAATTTGGCAATATGACAGGATCTATTGCAATTGTAGCAAACAATATTTCTTTGCATATTTGACTGATAACCTCTAGATCTGCATTGATTACCCATATGTCCCATTCTATTGCATGCAAAGCATCTACCATTGAATGAATTGTTCATTTGCATATTTCTACACTCATGAGATTTGTGACCATATCTTTTGCAGTTAAAACACTGTCCAAAGAAGGATGAATTAGTCTGATTCATTTCTCTTCTACATTGATTTGCTTTATGATCAAAGTTATTACAATTGTGGTAGTATCCATTGAAGGATGGATATCTTTGAGCATTTGGTTGCCTTACCGGAGGTCTTCTAGGCCTGTTCCTTAGATTTCCTAATCCAGAGTTCTTCTGACTGGATCCGGAGCTTTCACCTTTCTCATACCCCAAGCCCTGCTTGTCATCTACCCTCTTTTGGCTTTCAAGAAGAACTTCAAGTTGAGCAGAGCTTATCTTGAATTTCTCTTTGTATTCATTTGTTGTTTGAAGATCCCTTTTAAGAGTGTCAATCTGATTCTCAAGTTGTTATTCATTATCTCTAGCTTCTTCAAGATCAGATTCCAGATGCCTGATTATTCTATCCATTTTGTGGCAATCTTCTGACTTCTCCTTGAGAGATTGTTTTAGATTATCTTCAATTTTTCTTTTCTCTTCAATTTCTTGGGTGAATTTCATAACCCCTGATTCCATTTCATGTCTTACCATAATGGCCTCTTTTGATAGCTTCTCACATAACTTGTTCTTCTCATTCATATCTTCATCAGTATTATTGGCTTCACTTTGACTTGCTAATTGTTGAAGTAGTTCCTTTCTCTATTTCATAGAAATACTTAGTTTCTCTTTTAGTTCATTTATGAAATCATCAGCTTGTTTGAGTCTTTCCTTCAAGTTATTGACTTCAGAGTGAGATTGCTCAAGATCATCTAGGGCAGACTGAAATTGTTCCCTCATACCATACATATCCATTGAGATTTCTAGATCTTCCTCAAGCTATTAGGCTCTGTTAGGAGGAACTTATCTCTGATACCAATTGTTGATAACTGAGAGGGGGGTGAATCAGTTATCTAAATTACTTTAACTTTCTGTTCTTCTTTAACAACTAGTGCAACATCAAATCACATAAGCATGCATAACCATGAAAGAAGAAATAAAATCAATACACATAACCTAATGATTTTGACATGGAAAACCCTATTAAGGGAAAAACCATGAGGTGACTAACCCAAGATTGTATTCTTTGTTAAAAGAATAGAAGTACAAAATGGCACTTGCCAATTAGGGCTCACTACCTGAGCACACTGCTCACAAGAGGCTCACTGCCTACAAGAGACTCACTGTCTACAAGGTATAAAGAAAGTAACCAAGTGATTGAACTAATGAGAAGCATCCACATATGCTAAGGTTCAGTTCCAGTTAGGCTCAATACACTGATCTACTGCACTTCATTCTTCCTCTTCTTTGGTGCTGTTGTCCTGTCACATACCGAACCTGTATAGCTGGTTCCATGCTACT
Organism: Cunninghamia lanceolata; assembly: GCA_027924645.1. NCBI lineage: Eukaryota > Viridiplantae > Streptophyta > Pinopsida > Cupressales > Cupressaceae > Cunninghamia > Cunninghamia lanceolata. Next base: position 12,691,868 of record BSBN01000320.1, read on the forward strand.
CTCTACTTTTCTTCACACAACACAACACACCACACACACCTTCACATCAAAATCCATCTGGTATATATATCCGCACCAAGGATTTCAACATCTTTCTATTTGGCATCTGGAATACTCAATATTTTCCCAAACTCTAGTCTATCAGCTGAATCCTTGCTTACTAAGTGATGAGTATCAAAGAGATGCTTATAGAAGTCATCAATCATGTCGGCCAACCATGAATGATCCCTCAAGAAACTTGATCACCATCAATTTCTTATCCAGATTAAGGTCTGATGCTCTACCGGTCAGTTCTTCCTTAGTCTACTCTACCAAACAGGAACCCAACACTCAAATGCTCATATCTTTTCACTCTTTCATCACCGGAGGCTCAATCTTTGGAATGTATCATTCATGATACTCCTCTTGACTTCCCCAAGTCCGCACTTTGTTGAGATACTTCATCTGAGAGATTCGGACCTGATTGTTAGACCTTGTTGCATGCTTTGTTCTTGCTTACCGGACCAATATACTCTTCAATCTGACTTCCGGTATAGACATACCATGTCCTGCAGATGGGTGGGATGAACTTTGTTGCCATCAATGACAACACTCATGAAGCCACATAGTGTCTCTTGCCAACAATTAGATGGTAAAGAATAAGCTTCACCTTGATGAACACCCACCAAACCCGGTCTTCCAATCCTCTTCCTTGCTCTATCATTTTCCCTAATTGCTTCAATTTCCTCCAATGTAACTTTCCTCCTCCTTTTTGCTTTATGACGACTGTTGCTCCCCATTAGGGGAACAAAAATATCACCCTTATGATTTAACAAGCAAATTATGTGTCCAAACGTGCATAAAAGTATTTTTTTACTGTAATAGGCAGAGATCATGAGTTTTTCAATAGTAGAGGTTCTGTGGGCACGGTCGTCGGGCCCAACAACATTCATTTTGTCTTTTTTTGGCTTTTACATAATGGATATCTCTTACCTAAAGCCCAATTCTTTGGGCAATGGATATCTAGTAACAAATATCCCTTCTAAAAAATAGATATCTATTATATAAAATAGATATCCATTCTGTAAAACGGATATTTGTTATGTTTTCCTATGGTTATATGTCATGATCTTATCAATTGCATTATAATGATTGATTAGGGGATCATGAGTCTTATGCATCCACTGATCTATTAAATGCACAGTGTAGTCTATGGAAATCAAAATGAAAGAAAAACATAAAACAAGTGTTATACCTTCAAATATGACCCACAAACTCAAGATAGGGTGGAGAGTGTTGTACCCAAGCACTCTAGCTTTACCCAAGAGGATAGTAGAAAATGTGAAATGCTCAAAACCTATGCAAAATCACTAAATATAACTAGCTCAAGAGGAGAGATTTTGGCATGATAACTTTGCTCAATTTGTGGATGATAAAATGGCTTGAAGGATGGTTTATTTATAGGCTTTTTGGGAGAGGATTTGATCTAAGGGTGGAGATTGATTTGGGAGATCAAGGGTTGTAAATGCATGTGATGTGGAGGGCCTATATTTAATCTCCAAAAATGGAGGGTTGTGAATAAAGATGAATTTTAAATTCATCTTGGGAAGGGGGTGAATTAAATGAGGTTGGGTGAGATGGATTAGATGTGAATTAAAAATTCACATGGGGAAGAGAAAATGAATTAAAAATTCATATAGGGAAGAGTGGAAATAAATGGGTTATGGCATGTGTAAGGGGTGTAAGATGTATTAAATGAGATGTATGACATGTGTGTATAAAAAATTGATTTATGAGGCATAAATATCAATTTTTTATTGGGAGGATGTGGGAAGGGTGTTAAGCTAGGTTTGACCATTTTAATTAGGGTAATTAGCCTAATTAATATGGCTGGAAAAAATTAGGGAATGGGTTAGTGAGGTGTTAAGATTAATTAAATAATGTTTTAGTTAATTAATCCTAGGTCTAGGGTCATGTAGGTTAGGCTAGGTAATTAAATAATTGCTATTTAATTAACTAGGGTAGGGATAGGGTAATTAGTAGGTTAAATTAATTAAATAAACATGATTTATTTAATTAATTGGGTTTAGGAGAAACGGGAAATTAATAAAATAAATATTTACATATTTATTTAATTAATTGGTTAAGTTAGACCATTGAATTAATTAAATTAATTCAATTTTAAAGGATGAAATGATGGGAAATCAGGTGTTGAAAGGATAACTAATTAAATAAAAATTTAATTAATTGTTTGGAAGGGTAATTGATGTGTTTAGTGATGTCAGAGATCGATTAGATGGTGAAGACATTTTTAGGTGTCTACATTTGCCCCTCTTTGACGTGGCATCATGACCTAGCAGGGAAGTGGCATCAAGTCAAAGAAAAATATGCCCTAGCTGCCAGGAAGGACTGAAATGAGTGAGGGATGTCCCCTCGAGAGGTCAGGTGAAAAAATAATTTTTTTTCAAGTGAGCTCTCGAAAGGAGGAAACGGAGGTGAAAAATGGATAGAGGATAGAAAACAGGTTAACAAGAAGAAGAACAGGCAAAAAAGTTTATGATCTACACCCTGGGGAGGAAAAAGTGTGTTGGAGCCTGACATGGTTTACTGTAAATAAAAAAGTTGGCCCAAAAGTGCCACATTTGCACACATAGAGCCACTTGGACAAAGGAAAGAGAATGGTGAACCCTAACCCCATGTTCCCATGCTTCAAGCACATTTTTGAGCGATTCTAGTCGTATGGGAGATCACTAGAGGCTGGTGAGTAGGTAGGCTGAAACCCTAGCTTTGTCATCTTTTCTATTTACTGCATTTATTATTTCAGGAAAATGGGTTTTTAGGGTTCTGGTGCCATCAGAAAACTGATTGGCACTAAAATAACATAGACACTGCAGGATGAGAGATGGCCAGGGGCTATATCCCCATAGGTGGCGATAGGAGACTTCGCAGCTTTACAACCACTGATGTGAGATTGGGGGAGTATGGTGAGAGATGCAAGTACTACACCTGCATATGACACATGGTGGTAGATGTGGTGACTGACCCATATGACAGATCCAACTGAGGATCCAAACATGACTATGGAGGCAGGGGCAGAGGAGGATGTAGTTGAGGAGGAGATAGTGGTAGAGGAGATGGAGGTGGATGATGATGATCTGATTGGGGTATTGGCAGTGACAGCATATGAGCAGGCGGAGGCTGTGAGAGGATGGGTAGAGGGAGAGTTAGACAACCGGTGATACCACCGTTACAGGTGTCACTGTAAGTATAGGATTAGGCAGGGCCCCAGGCATCAGTGGTTGTACAACAAGAGTAGGGGGGATAGCAGGTGTGAGGACTAGGCAGTGGTCCTCACAGAAGTAGCACCCACAACAGGGACAATAGTAGATACTTGCGTAGCAGGTAGAGGTAGGGCAAGCGTCAGGGCAATGAGTGCCTCGACAGCAGAGCTCCAGGTAGAGAGCATCTGGGAAGAGAGTAGTAGGAGGGGATAGGGGATTGATGCCACCTCCCTAGACACCACCACAATAGCAGGGACAGGTATCTCTCACAACTCAATAGACAATTGGGTTGGAGGTGAGGGAGAGGACAGTACAGTAGCATATTCTAGAGGTTGCCATGGGATTCACAGGGGTTGGACAAATGGAGGCAGGCAGCTTAGGGGCAGGGGTAAGAGTAGCTCTGAGAGAGCGTTTATCTTATTGGCACACCCAAGGAGAGGAGGTACAAACTCTACGGGCATAGGTGGCCAGTCTAGAGGAGACTGTGGAGAGACAACAGTAGGAGTCAGTGCAACGGTGAGGAGCGGCTGTGTTATTGGATGGAGTAGATGGGCGAGTGAGTGCGCTACAGGCACAATTGGCCCAAGTTTAGGCTCAAGTGGTCACATTGACAAGAGAGCAGGATGCTGCAGTGGTCCAAGCTCAGCAGGCGAAGGGGTAGCGAGTTGCAGCTGGTAGTGGCATGGGTCCAGTTTTAGCATTGATGTAGACTTAGATCACACAGCTGCAGGGACAGGTTCTGGAGCAGGGTCAGTGAGCTGAGTACTATCATGCAGCCTATTGTTTGGTCATTCCTAAGTGCCAGTAGATCCCTAGCTACAGTTAACAGAGTAGGTCACGGATGTCTGGGTCTTGGAGATCCAAATCTATTCAGTCAATATAGCAGCCTATGGGACCCCTTCCACCACCACCACAATAGCCACAACAACAGCCACAACCAGGATCGCCCACTGAGTCAAGCAGGGAATCATCATCCCAGGGGTGATGGTTGTACATATTGATGTATTTTGAGCCCTTGGAGGCATTTTGTATCATGACTTGTATATTTATTATGATGATGTACACTATTTTATGATGATGCATGATGATTTATGATGATGATACCTATATGGATGGTTATGCATATTATGATGTTATGGATTTATTATGTGATGTGATGTATTATGGATCATGATGATGTTTATATGATTTCTGATATTATGGATGCATTTATGATGTATGTGATGATTTATGACATGTGATCGATCTACTGATGATGCAAATGCGGATATGATGTTATGGTTTATGTATGATGATGATATGATGGATGTTTTGTTTATGTTGCATTATGTGATGATATGAGCAATGATTACACTGATGGTAATTGGCGAGCTTGCTTAGTAGGCCCTTATTAATGGTAATATAATTTAGATATTAATTGTTGTAAGGATTCTTTGATGTTGTTAATATCTATTGTGATTTTGTTGGCTTATGGATGGATATTTTATTATGATATCATGATCGATGCAAGTGGTACTTGGCAGGCTGTTTCCCTCATGTCTTCATTGCTCTGCGATGGTTTTATTGTGGATATATGGTATGATTTGATGATGTCATGGTCTCATAGATGGATGATGTGATATGTATTGTAATGTAATGATGTTAATGGATCATGTATATAATGTGATGATTGTTATGTTTTTCTTATGCTAATGTGATAATGATGTTTGCTCAGATTTGCATGGTATGGATATGGTGGATAAGGAACGAACTCCTTAGCCCATGGATTCAAACTGTCAGCTATTTTATGGTGCCACCAACACTTAACAGGTTGGGTTGTCATAGCTTTGCTACCGGCTAGAATGATTTTTGCTGTAATCCTACTAATATAGAAGACATCCTATGTGAGATGTGAGATTACATCTCTCTACGATGGCAAGTTTGTTTCGAGGAAATGAAAGTAGGGAACCCTAATTGTGAAAAGTATTGTTAGAAATAGAGGGTTTTGGGTGACCTACTCCGTCAAATAGAAAATCTACAGAGGAAATGATGCTCAATTGGGCAAAAAAAGAACGAGGTAAGTGAGCGGAACCAGGTGGATGAGGTGAAGAACAATTAAATGGAAGGACGTACATCTTCTTGACCTATTCTTGATGGACATGAAATGATTAAGGCCATGGTTTGAATGATGTGATGATTTGTAAATGATTATGCAGATGACCATGTATTAGTGCAATGGGTGGTGAAATAAACAAGTCATGACACATGTTATGTTCTTTTAAAACCCTCAGTGGTGGGGCCAAGTGGTGGGGGATAGGCTGGAAAGGGGAGTGGTTAGGGGGATTGGAGAGAAAAGTGGGGGTTGTGAGGGTAGATTAGGGAGTGCTAGGTCATGGAACACTACGTCATTAGAGGGGGGGTTTTGATTTAGATGTGTTAGATTGGGTGAATGGGTTGAGGGGTAGGTGAGAGGGGGGGTTAGTTAGAAGGTTGGGGGGGTTAAAGTGGGTGGTTGAGGGAATTATAAATCTAGGCCCAAATAATATGGTTGGATGGGTGGTAGAAGATGATTTGAGATAGCTATAGTATTTGCATTGGACTATTGAGAGCATTTCTAGATTTGTTATAGCAATGCAGGATACATTTCATGAAGGTATGAGATGACCTAGGTGATGATACTTATCCCACAATTGCATGGACTAGACTCACAAACAATAGGTTGATTTCATGCATGCCCAAGGTAGTATAACCTTGCCTAGTTGAGGAAGGGACTCATAGCCATGAGTGCTCATAGTACATAGAAGGTATGAATGCTTGCAAATGAGACACACTGTGCTAGAACCAACCCAATCTTCACGATATGAATACTATTCTTGGAGTAATGAAATCTACCCACAAGCACAGCATATATAAACAAACAAGAGAGATAAATGATTGATTGTACTTAGTAATTATTTTTCCCATACAAACAAAAGTGAATTGCATATTATTTGACAATCACTATCATGATGATGCAAGCTATCTAGTCAATGTGTGTATCATCATACTAGTTGAAAGAAAGTTGCTTTTCTATATTCAGAAGATAAAAATCAATAATCAAAAGACTAACAAAAAGAAACAAACAGCCATTGTGTTCTCTTGCCAAGATAAGTGTTGATAGGATGATGGATTTTGTCCATTGTAGGAATGATATATCCTAGGACGTGAATCAGTTGGATATTGTTGGATAATTTTTGAAAGGTGTGCAAAAGGACAATCGGGCCATGTGTGAGGATTATAGTTGGTATGTTGATTGATGATTTTTTGCATGAGGTGCGATGTTTTGGGTGTATGCTTAACGTGTGTATCACTTGTTGAATCTAGCAAGCTCAGTGAATAGGGACCATCCAGATGGGTTGGATAGGTGCATCTTATGTACCTGAGTACTAGATACTTCCTTCGTATTCTAGACTACCTACATACCCTGTGTCCATGGGATCAAGGTACTTTCAAGATGCGGGTGAGATGAATATGTAGTTCTGGCAAGACTTGATGATGTGGGAATCATTTGGGATGGATGAACTGATGATGTTTTTGATGATTTTGGCTGATTGTGAGGATGATGTGGGATTCTTTTTGGGATTTTTGTAATTTTTCAATTTTTTTTGGTGTTTTTGGATTTTGTATTGTTTTTGAGATTTTTTGAATTTTCTGATGTTTTTGGGATTTTCTGATTTTCTAATGTTTTGGGATTTTTGTAAATTTTTTGTTTTTTTTATGTTTTTGGATTTTCTAATATTTTTGGGATTTTTTTATTTTAGTTGTACAAAAGAAGCTTACAAGGATCCTTGTTCCACAGATTAGCCTTGGGTGGGATGATGTGGGGTGGGCAATTGATGTTTCATAATTCCAAGCCATGGGAGGTGTTTGGTGTGTGTTGTCGTGATGGGGAGAGATCTTGTAAGATGGTGGAATTGGCCACTACTCATGGCGGCTATAACAAATTTTCACCATGGTACTTATCCAAGGTGTCACCAAAGTGATTTTCACCATTGGACGACTTTATTACACTCGGGTTTTTCTTGATTTTTTTGATTTTTTTGATTTTTCTATTTTTTGATTTTTTTTGTATTTTTGCTTTGGGATACTCAATGGGCTATGCATAAAACATCTTCAAATGCAGAATATTCATGGGCTCATCCAGAGGCTGCCCCTTAGGTGTTGTAAGTTAATATGCCACTGATCCATAGCTAGTTGTGATAGCATAAGGTCCCAACCAATTGGGCTCAAATTTTCCTTTCTTAGTGCGTTCCTGCAGATTCTTCTAGTTTTCCATGAGGACAAGGTTGCCTACTTCAAATTTGTGATTCTTGATTTTCTTGTTGTAGCTTCTTCGTAGGCGATATTGGTATGCCTGCAAGTGGTTGAGTGCATCCAGACATTTCTCATCCAATAGTTCTAGCTCGTACAGCCTTGTAACTCGGTACTCTTCATCAGTGATTATGTTCTGTAGGGATACTCTGAATGATGGGAGCTTGACCTCAATAGGTAAGATGGATTTAGATCTGAATGCTAGGGAGTATGGGGTGGCTCCTATAGGTGTGCAGATACTCGTACAATAGGCTCATAGGGCAGGATTGAGTTGGAGGTGCCAATCACAGCTAGCTTCATTAACCATCTTCTTCAAAATGCGTAGGATGGTTTTGTTTGAAGCTTCAGCCTGACTATTACCTTGGGGGTAGTATGGAGTGGAGAAGTGGTGTTGGATTTGGAATTTCTCACACAAGGTGCAGACTTCCTAGTTTTTTAATGGTTTCCCATTATCTGTGATGATGAAATGAGGGATGTCATACCGTCATATTATGTAGTGAACAATGAACTTGGCTATTTGGATTCTGGTGGTGACAGTGAGTGGAATTGCTTCAACCCACTTGGTGAAGTATTCGGTGGCGGTGATGATGAACTCATGACCGTTAGATGATGGTGGGTGAATCTTTCCTATGAGGTCAAGTCCCCATTGTGAAAAGGGCCACAGAGTTGTTATCGGATGCAGTTCTTGTGATGGTACATGGATGAGGTCCCCATGCTGTTGACATGGCATGCACTTTTTCATGAACCGGTATGCATCTTGCTCCATGGTCGGCTAGTAGTATCCTATCCTCAAGATCTTTTTAGCTAGGGCAGGTCCACTCGAGTGTGCCCCGTAAATGCCTTCATGTACCTCTTGTAAGGCCACTTCGGCTTCCCTAGAGTCTAAACATCATAAAAGCATACCATTAAGACTCCTTTTGTAGAGCGTATCTCCTATAAGAGTGAAGCGGGAGACTCAGCGGATGAAGTTTTTTCGTTGTGAGGATGAAAGGTTGGGGGGTATGATGTTGTCATGGAGGTACAAGTATACATCTCTTCATACCAGGGGGATAGGGGCCCAACAATTTCACACTCCAGTTCTGATTGGGGAACGTCATAAGCCGATATAGGAAGTTCTTCGATTAGGAACTCACACTTCTTGTTTTCTTTCTTCATGTCCACCAGGGATCTTGTCATGGCCATGGCATCTGTTGCTTTATTATTTAACCTTGGAATCTGTTGAAAGTGGATGTCATCAAAATAATCTTTAAAATCATCCACCATTTTCTTATAGGGCAAGAGCTTATCATCCTTAGTCTTATATTCATTGTTCACCTGTCGGATGACCAGTTGAGAATCTCCATAGACCATGATTTTCTCAATCCTCCACTGGATCGCCATGCAGAGTCCTGTGATAAGAGCCTCGTACTCTGCTACATTGTTCGTGCATGGAAATGTAATCTTGTATGACTTGGGGATGGTATCTCCTTGAGGGGTAACAAACAAAATACCTACCCCCGAGCCTCGATGCTTATAAGATCCATCAAAATATATCTTCCATGGTTCTGCTATTAGTGCTACAGTCAATATAGACTCATCAAGAAACTCTACAAGTGTGGGTTGCTCTGTTGGGATGGGTACCTCAACTAATTGATCAATGATGATATGTCCTTTAATGGCTTTTCTTTCTGTGTACTCAATATCAAACTCGCTTAAGATCATCACCCACTTAGCCATTCATCCTATAAGGGCAGCCCTATTTAATAGATATTTCAGCAGATTGATCTTGGCAATGAGCTTAGTCCTATGATTAAGCATGTAGTGTCTCAACTTCTGTGAAGTGAAGACGACAGCTAAGTATGCTCACTCAATGGGGGTATAGTTTAGCTCATAGGTCACCAAGGTGCTATTGATATAGTATATTGCTCTTTCTTTCCCTTGTTCATCATGCTACGCCAACAAGGCCCCTATAGCTATTTTTGTTGTTGAAATATATAAGAGGAGGGGTTCTCCTTGTTTTGGTGGCGTAAGGACTGGTGGGTTGGAAAGGTACTTCTTCCACTATTCAAAAGCTCCCTAACACTGATTGTCCCACACAAAGGCCATATTCTTGTAGAGGAGATGTTGAAAAGGCTGGCACTTATCTGCAAGTTGTGCTATGAACCATTGGATAGATTGGAGCTTCCCCTGTAGACTTCACAATTGCTTCAGTGTCTTTGGAGGGGGCATATCTATTATAGATTTGACTTTGGTGGGATCCACTTCTATTCCTCTCCTCAATACTATGTATCCTAGGAGTTTCCCAAAAGTGACCCCAAAGACACACTTCTTCAAATTTAGCCTAACATTGTACTATTCCAATCAGTCAAAGATCTTAGCTAACACATCTAGGTGTTCCTCTCTGGTCTTGGATTTTCCTAGCAAGTCATCTACATAGTCTTCCATGATGTGGTGGAAGAGGTCATGGAAGATGATTGTCATTGCCCGTTGATAAGTTGCTCCTACATTCTTCAGGCCAAAAGGCATTACGACCCAGTAGCATATCCCCCATGGGCATATGAAGGATGTTTTGTGTTGATCCTCTTTTGTGATTCTGATTTGGTTGTATCTTGAGAAACCATCCATTAGAAACAACATCTCATGCCCTGTCGTGAGATCTACTATGATATCGATGTTGGGTAGTAGGAAGCCATCTTTATAGCATGCCTTGTTAAGGTCTCTAAAGTTTGTACAACACCGGATGCCCCTACTGACTTTAGCGATAGGTACAATATTAGACAGCCACTTGGGGTAATCTATCGACTGAATAAACCCCACATCTAGGAGTGTCTTAATTTTTTCTTTTTCCAGGAGTGCAATCTAGGGATTCATCTCCCTTAACTTTTGTTTGACCAGTTTCGCATCAGGGCAAACCACAAGGTGATGAACAACTAATGCGGGATCTAGTCCCAGCATGTCAGCATAGGTCCATGCGAAGTTGCAGCTTCTTTGCTTGAAGAAGGTTAGGAAGTTTTCCTGTTCAACTATTGCAAGAGATTCTACTCTAAAGGTTATTTTTGGTGCTTCCTCTGTTCCAAGGTTCATTTCTTGTGATGGTTCCACTAGGAATGGTGATCAGTCTGGATATACTTGATCTATCTTAGGAAGGCCCATTCTCTCATTGCCTAATGCCTCATGGAGGTTTTCACTAGGTGATACGTCCTTTATTTTGACTTTTTCTTCACCTGAAATTGCCACAGAGTGGTTTTCACTATGGGGTGTTGTTTTTATTGGGGTGGTTTCACCGAAATAAGCAGATGTGTTGAGTTTCATGATATACCCGGCTCTGTGGTCTCCAAGGGGGAAGTGTTCTCTGACCCCCATCATTTTTGCTATCGCTTCATCATTCTATGCCACATCAAGGACATGAGGTCCTTGTTGGTCCCAATCTATAAGGTCAGAGTATACAAGAGGTAGGTCATTAGAGGTGGAGGCTAAGGTGGTTACAATATAAATGGTGCATATGGAAGACTCAAAGAATTCAGTGAAATCACTTAAGGAATCTTGATGGTCCACTTCATTAACGTTATCAACCACAGGGGAGACCTTAGCAACCTCACCTAAGATACATTCGCCATTAGTGAGGATATATTCTTGTTTTCATATCCTAACCCTTGATAACAAGGATTCATTGTTGCTTGTATCAAATCTACAATCCCTTGCTCATGGAGGCCAATACCGACTTGCCCCTTATAGCCCTTATACTTGATAATCTCTAGGCCTTTGCCTTAGATTTCAGCCAGGATGGTAGGGGTTTCTTGTTCTGCTTCTTCATCTTTGTATAGCGAAGATGATATGTCCTCAAGCACATCCTGATCAAGAAGGTACTTCCTATCGAAGGTGGGAGATGGCTTGCATTTGATAACTACCATAGAGACCTCTTCTTCCTTTGGAGCACCAAATGTCTTAAGAGTGGGTAGTGTTCCTACACAAAAAAGTACTATCTAGGTTGTATTCACCACACCCCATGTCACTCAACTTGATCTTGACCTCAGGCAGTGGGGATGTTTGTGATGAAGTAGTGGTGATGTTAGAAGGGTCAACATACGAGGTAGATGATGTATGGTTGACTTGGGAGGTGGGCTTCTTGATGGCATTGTTGTAAGGACAAAAAGTACGGTCATACCCTTCCAAGAAACTGCAGTATTGGAAGGGGCGGGGATCAGCATAGATAGTTACTTCTATGCCGTTGTGGGGGAATTTTAAGCATTGATGAAATGTGGATGGTACAGCTTGCATGGAATAGATCCATGGTCAGCAGAGGAGAATGTTGTAAGGGAGCTCAAGATCATGTACCTGACACTTGGTCTCTAAGATTTTCTGCCCCACTTGGATGGGGAGTTTGATGGTGCCCTCAGAGAGTCTCTATGTATCATCATACCCTTTAATGGTTATACATTCACTGGTGTCCATAACCACATCAGAGTATCCCAAGTGTTTTAATAATTTAAGAGTGCATAGGTTTAGGCTGGAGCCACCATCTATTAAGACTCTTTTTATGATATATTGCTTGTGAATGTGGACTTCGATGTGTAAGGCATCATTGTGTAAGTTGTCAGAGGTGGGAAGGTCCTTCTCAAAGAACGTGAGGTGATGAGGTGAAGTAATATGGCCCACCATGGCTTGGAATTGATCAACATTCAAGTTGGTAGGGACTTGGGTTTCCATTAAGGCTTTGTCGAGCACTTCTTTGTGAGAGGTGACATTTGAAGCAACTGAAGGATGGAGATTTGTGTAGGGGTTTTAGCTAGATGTTCTAGGAGGTTGTATTTGTGTGCAGATGGGTGGTTGGTAGGTGCAGATGTGAATGGTTGATCATTGGTGGGTGCCCCACAGATGGAGACATAGCCACAGTGGGTAGTGATAGCATAATCAGGTGTTTGTGCTTGAATGATAATGGTGTTGACATGGTTGGAAGATTCTTCTATTCGACCCATAATGGAGTCAAATTAAGTGGGAGGTGGAATGATATTGTAAGCTTGGTTAGATGACGATGCTTTTCCTTTATTATGGTTGGGTAGAGGATCCTTATAAGCTCCAAGGTTTGCATTTGGTGATAGTTGTGGTGTTTCCTTGAAGCCAATTTTACCCTTTTCTATGAGATCTTGTATACAATGTTTTAATTTCATGCAGTCAGATGTTTTATGCCCCTTGACATGATGGTATTCACAGTAAGCATTCTCATCAAACCATGCGGATTTGAATTGATTCTTGTCATAATGCCTAATGGGGGGAAGGGTTATCAAATTCCCCTTTACAATCTTGTCTAAAACATCTTCTATCGGCTCCCCTAGGGGTGTGAATTTCTTCCTAGGAGTGTTATTCTGTTTGGGTGTTCCCTTGGGGATATTTGCATTGTTGGTAGTGGGTGTGCTTGGTGGTGCTTGATTTTGTACATTTTGAATGGCCTTCACATCAGTGACGTCATCATTAAGGGTGTTCTTGTTCTTTCACCAAAAGCAAGGTTTCTCATTTGATTGTGCATTGTTATTTGTGTTTGGGGTGTTGATGTTGACTTTGTTGTTGTTGTTGTTGTTGTTGTTGTTGTTGTTGTAGGTTTTGTTATCATAGGGATTGATCAACCCTTGGAAATAAGGGCTCTCTCAATGGTTGTACCCTTGTCAATGACCTCTTCAAAGATGGATGCGCATAGGATTTGCAAATGAAAACCCATTTCTTGATTAAGGTTACCACAAACATGGTGACTTAATGTTTTTCGGGAATCAACCAAGGGACTTTGCTTGCCAAGCCTCTCCATCTTTGCAAGAAGGCAACAAAGGATTCTCCATTCTTCTGTTTGGTATTGTAAAGATCCATCATGGATACTTCATGTTCAAAGTTATAGGAGAAATGATATACAAACTTCTCTGCTAGTTCAAGGAAAATCCTAATACCGGGAGGAAAGTGTGCAAACCATTCGGTGGCTTGACCACTGAGGCTTCAAGGGAAAAGTCTCATCAAATATGTATCATCATATGAGACTTTTAAACAAGTGATGTAGAACTCCCTAAGGTGTTCCCTAGGGTCTGCCTTTCCTTTATATTTGTCAAATTTTGGTGTTTAAAAATTTTTAGGAAAGGGGGGCATGTATAGTGTTCTGTCGAATGGGTATGGGTAAATATCCCCGAAATAATATTGCTTGCGCTTGTTTCCTTGTTGCATACTATCCACCTTTTGGATTAGGGTTTGCACAACACTCGTTAAATCCTATGTTGGGGGTGGTTGTGGGATGTACGTTTGTTGGTTTTGGAGGAGTTGTTGGAGATGAGGCGAGAGTTGGTTTTGTTTGACGATGTTTTGATTTTGTGGTAGGAGGTTTTGATTTTGGTTGAGTTGGGTGAGGTATTGTTGATATGCATGGAGTTTTTGTAGGATGTGTGGTGGTATTTGTTTTTGATTTAGGTTTTGTTGTGATGTTTGGATGGATGACATGACGGGTGCTTGGGAGATTGATGGGTTTAGATATGTGAAGTTGGACGATGGGTTGGTGAGAACATTAGAGGTGATAGGGGGTTGTTGAGAATATAATTGGTTCATGAAGGCGATGGTGTTGGGATTAAGTGGAGGCACACTTATGGAAGTACTTGAATGCATGGGGTTGTTGGGGATAGTGAGGGTAATTTGTGGGATAGATGCAATTACGTTTGATGTACCAGCGGGGTTGGTGGGGTTTGTTATGGTTACAATGTTGGTGGGATTTATGGGATTAGTGGGATTGGTGGGATTGGTGGGATTTGTGGGATTGGTGGGATTTGTTTGATACGTGTTAGGGTTGGTATGTGACATGGAAGGTTGTGAAGATGTGGTGGGGTTGTTTGAGATGGATGGGTTTTGAGGTATATTATTACTATTTTTAAGGAGAAACTCAAGATACCTATTGGGATCTGACTTTAGGACTCTATCAAGTATATCCATGTTATCAAGATCTTGCGTGAAATTTAGGACATCTTGCTCTACTTGGTTGGTGGTGAGTTGGGTGGATTGTAAAAAGGTGAAAGGATTCAACATTGTGTTGGTATCATATGTGGGTAGTTGTTGGATCATGAGTAGGTTTGATACTTGTTGGATGGTAGGCATGTTGTTTTGATCAGTTTGAGGCATTCCTACACCAAGGTCATTCCCATGGTTGGTCATTTCTTGATTTTTCTTGAATTGGGATCTTGTTATGGGCATGCAATGATGTGGATTTGATTGTGGGGTGGATGAAAGTTGAGACCTTAGAGAATTGGTTTGATTTATTGGACCCAAAGGGTATATGGTGATGAAGTTGGATAAAGATTTAGGTTTAAGAGAGTATGCTCCCTACAATCTAAATCTAAGGGTGAAAAAAGGTTATGGTTTGATTTTTTTTTATTATAGGCTTTAACCTTTGGGAGATAAGTCTCAGAAAGGCATCAACCTAAGGATAGTAAATGTCAATTGATTTTCAAATAGTTTTGGACCAAAAGGATGGAGGATGAAGAGATGATTTGGGGGATTGGTGGGATGATGTCTCAACTAAGGAAACCTTAGGTCATTTAGATATTTGATAGGATAGATTTTGATGATGTTTAAAAAGGATGTTCAAGTCAAAAAATGAGTTCAAATAGGTCTAGATTTTGGATGTAGTAAAATGGATGTTTTTTTCTTACTCAAGGTAGACTTATGACCTTAAGCAAAAAGGGCTGATTATTCTACTTGAAGGTAGACTAATGACCAACAAGCAAAATAGGATGTAAATGGATAAAATCTAGATTTAACTTTTGCTCAAAGGTTGATTTTGGATATGATTGATTGAGTTTTTTGATTGATGTTTTGGTTATGAGATTTTGGATGTGTATGAAGTAGAAGAGATGGATAGATTTGGGATAGAATTGTAGGATGATGTACTAGGTCCAAAAGCAAGTAGAAAATCAAAGGGGATGAAAAGCTATGGAAGTGGATGGATTATGGTTGGGATCAATAGTATGATAAAGGGCCCACTAGTGGAAATGATTATTCTCTAAGGTCAAAAATGAAAATATTTGGATCAAAATGATTGTGGTTTTGATGGACTTTGGAAAGGTGAGTATGGATTATGGATATGCAGGTCTCAAAGGTCCCAAAAAATATTTCTAGGGCCGTGTGCAAGTTGATCTATAAATAGCACCAAGACTCAAGTATATGATGCCAAAACAAATAGGAATGGCACTAGGGATTTGTGAAATGGTGCCAAAACAGGTCTATGGTTGACAATGCTATGGTAAAGGTAGATTTTGATGTCAAATTTGGATCTTGTGAAGGTCAGATGTTTGTCAAATGTTGTGATGGTTGTTCAATGATGTTGTTTCTTAGCAAGTATTGAAACGCTTCAAATAAAGAGAACACAATAGCCAAAGGTTCTGTTTGTGAAAAATGTGAAAGATTTATCAAGCATGCACAACCTAAGGCGAAGCAAGGACAATACTTGTTGAACTCCTACTTGGATTTCTCCAGCTGCACTTACTTAAAGCGGATAACTTAGAAGCTTGGTGACACTAGCTCCCTCTTACATGGCACTCACTTCTCGGGTACACCAAGATCTAAATCCCAAAAGACACGTAGATCTCAAGGGATTTTGCTATCTCTACTTTAAGTTACGAGAATGTGGGATGACTTTAGAGGTCCGACCTCCTGTGCAAACAAGTAGAAGGATTTTGGCCTCTAAAACAAAGGTTCATAGTGGGGGAACATTCAAGGGATTGGTACGTTACGAGCATTCGGTAAACCACTTAAGGTTTTGACTAGCTCTACTAGAGTTTCATATACACTAGGTATGACTTCCTTTTGAGCTAGCACTGTATGGTAAGTGCTTACATCAATTCAGACTTGGATTTCACCTTATCCTAATTTATATAGCAGACCGAATGAAAGTACCGCTTGGGGTTGCCAAGAAGTTCTCCTTGCAGATGTGTCTCAAGAGCAGGCCCACTTCCTAAAAAGAAAAAGAGAGTAGAACCATTTCTCTTCACCCAAGATCCTTTTGAAGGCGAGGGGAGATGATACTTTGATTCTATCCCTTGGGTGCCAAAGATGTGCAAGTGTACCAAACACAACAAGCAATTACTAAAGTTCTTTTTAAGCCCAAATGAAATGTTCCTAATGATTGTTTGCAAACACTTGTTAATTTAAATGCACTAATCTCAAATGTTGTCTATGCTAAGCAAACAAAGGTTCTTTTTAGGTGCACCATTCTCAAAAATGTTAAGCCAATCAGGGTTAGTAGCTATTTGTGACTCCAAAGACACCCAAAACACCAATGAAAATGATATAAACAAAGCACTATGCAAGCCAATCAAGCAAGGGTTAGATGATAAAGATATTTGATGGATTTTTATTTTTTTTGGCCATAGTAACCCTTTATCACTGTGTGTTCCCTACAAAACTAGAGAGCAAACAACACTAAAAATACCAGAAAACCAAAAAAAAGGACAAAGTTTCAAATCAATGATGAGTGTGTGAATCGTGCAAATATGGCGCCAAAACAGTCTGAAATGGCACTGTTACGCGAAGAAAAGGCACCAAAACGAGGGTGTATAGCATTGATACCTGCAAAACACTCCTTCAAACACAAAACTCACACAAAAACATTAGATTTGGACCTTGTGGGTCCCATCGGGCGTGCCAATATAGTCTATGGAAATCAAAATGAAAGCAAAACATAAAACAAATACAATAAAACAAGTGTTATGCCTTCAAATATGACCCACAAACTCAAGATAGGGTGGAGAGTGTTGCACCCAAGCACTCTAGCTTTACCCAAGAGGATAGTAAACAATGTGAAATGCTCAAAACCTATGCAAAATCATTAAATATAACTAGCTCAAGAGGAGAGATTTTGGCATGATAACTTTGCTTAATTTGTGGATGAACAAATGGCTTGAAGGATGGTGTATTTATAGGCTTTTTGGGAGAGGATTTGATCCAAGGGTGGAGATTGATTTGGGAGATCAAGGGTTGTGAATGCATGTGATGTGGAGGGCCTAGATTTAATCTCCAAAAATGGAGAGTTGTGAATAAAGATGAATTTCAAATTCATCTCGGGAAGGGGGTGAATTAAATGAGGTTGGGTGAGATGGATTAAATGTGAATTAAAAATTCACATGGGGAACAAAAAATAAATTAAATTCATTTGGGAAGAGTAGAAATAAATGGGTTATGGCATGTGTAAGGGGTGTAAGAGGTATTAAATGAGATGTATGACATGTGTGTATAAAAAATTGATTTATGAGGCATAAATATCAATTTTTTATTTGGAGGATGTGGGGGAAGGGTGTTAAGCTAGGTTTGACCACTTTAATTAGGGTAATTAGCTTGATTAATATGGCTAGAAAAAATTGGGGAATGGGTTAGTGAGGTGTTAAGATTAATTAAATAATATTTTATTTAATTAATCCTAGGTCTAGGGTCATGTAGGTTAGGCTAGGTAATTAAATAATTGCTATTTAATTAACTAGGGTAGGGATAGGGTAATTAGTAGGTTAAATTAATTAAATAAACACGATTTATTTAATTAATTGGGTTTAGGAGAAAGGGGAAATTAATCAAATAAATATTTGCATATTTATTTAATTAATTGGTTAAGTTAAACCATTGAATTAATTAAATTTATTTCAATTTTAAAGGATGAAATGATGGGAAATCAGGTGTTGAAAGGATAATTAATTAAATAAAAATTTAATTAATTGTTTGGAAGGGGAATTGATGTGTTTAGTGATGTCAGAGGTCAATTAGATGGTGAAGACATTTTTAGGTGTCTACATATAGATCTTGAAGGCAAAATGGTCACAACCATTGATCGTAGGTTCTCAATAGTGGTCAAAACCAAAGTATGTCAGTTAAAATATTAACATATGGTATTTTTACAAGGGTTTTTCTTTGTGAGAACAAATTGAATAATGCTACATAAGATCAACTACCGAGTGATGGTGGGCCCTTTGTATCTACTAAACCATATTTCTTTGCAAGTTTTTTAATACTCTAGAATCATATGGATTATGGATTAGATGGTTATATGTCACAATCCTATCAATTGTATTATATTGATTGATTAGGGGATCATGCATCTTATGCATCCACTAATCTATCAAATGCATAGATCTTGAGGGTAAAATGGTCAAAACCATTGATCATAGGTTCTCATTAGTGGCCAAAATCAAAGTATGTCAGTTAAAGTATGAACATATGGTATTTTTACAAGGCTCATTCTCTGTGAGAACAAATTGAATAATGCTACATGAGATCAACTGCCAAGTGATGGTGGGCCCTTTGTATCTACTCAACCATGTTTCTTTCCAAGTTTTTTTATATTCTAGAATCATATGGATTGTGGATTAGATGGGTATATGTCACAATCTTATCAATTGCATTATATCAATTGATTAGGGGACCATGCATCTTATGCATCCACTGATCTATCAAATGCATAGATCTTGAAGCCAAAATGGTCACAACCATTGATCGTAGGTTCTCATTAGTGGCCAAAACCAAAGTATGTCAGTTAAAGTATGAACATATGGTATTTTTACAAGGGTCTTTCTCTATGAGAACAAATTGAATAATGCTACATGGGATCAACTACCAAATGATGGTGGGCCCTTTGTATATACTCAACCATATTTCTTTGCAAGTTTTTTTATATTCTAGAATCATATGGATTGTGGATTAGATGGTTATATGTCACGATCTTATCAATTGCATTATATTGATTGATTAGGGGATCATGCACCTTATGCATCCACTGATCTATCAAATGCATAGATATTGAAGGCAAAATGGCCACAACCATTGATTGTAGGTTCTCATTAGTGGCCAAAACCAAAGTATGTCAGTTAAAATATGAACATATGGTATTTTTACAAGGGTCTTTCTCTATGAGAACAAATTGAATCATGGTACATGGGATCAACTACCAAGTGATGGTGGGCCCTTTGTATCTACTCAACCATATTTTTTTGCAAGTTTTTTTATATTCTAGATTCATATGGATTGTGGATTAGATGGTTATATGTCACAATCTTATCAATTGCATTATATCGATTGATTAGGGGATCATGCATCTTATGCATCCATTGATCTATCAAATGCATAGATCTTGAAGGAAAAATGGTCACAACCAAATTGATCGTAGGTTCTCATTAGTGGCCAAAGTAAAGTGTAAGTGAAATGATAAGAGGAATGGGAGATGAACACATGACATGTTCTAATTGTTTGTGGTGGATAGGTCGATCAAGCAGTAAGATTTTTGAAGGCCCATTGATTGCTTGTAGCCATTGATCTAAAAAGTGATACATCTAAGTTGTTGGTCAAGATTAAATTTCAAACTAGTTAGCCAATAGGGTAGAATGGAAAAAATGAGAGTATGGGACTATCCAAGGGAATAATTTAGATCCAAATTTGATCAAGAACTTAGGAATTGGTATTAATGGCTTAGTTGAATAAATTTGGTGGTGGTGGTTGACAGAATTATTATAATTACATGACAAATAATTGTAGAGGTAGATGTGATTTGGCTACTAACTTTTTGATAAGATATGGTACAGTTAAGGAATTTAATGGGAATCAAGGCATGCCTAGTACTATTCATGGAAAATGATGAAGGAAGTTGACTAATTGGTTTCGGGTTATCTTCCATCCATTTAATTGACATCAAAAAATAATTAAGTCAAGTTTCAAAAGGCATGCTACCTATAAATCTATGGAATTTTTGATTCGTATGAAAAGCATGATATAAAGGAATGTACTTCAATACATGAGTCAAGATTCAGTTTGCTATGTTCTTTATAATTTCTTAATGCCTAGATTCAATAGTGTAGAATGGAGTTAATTTTTAGGAAAGTTTTTTACTTGATAAATTTAATGAAATGATTATATACTTGAGATGCGATGGTCCAAATTGAAATAGTTATAATTAGCTACGCGGCAGATCTTGGTAGGATTGTTGGTTATAAATGCAAGCTCTCTCTATGGAAATCTTCTTGATCCTTTGCCATTTTTGTGTATAGAGTAGAATGTAGTGTATTCTATGGTGATCAAATGGGGTACATCAAAATTGAGAAAGGTTGTGGGAGAGATTTGTGTGAAGTTTGGTGAAGGAGTTGTTAGTAGATACCAATCATTAGGGGTAGATTTTCCATAGTTAGACTGGTATTTTTGACAATACATGTAATCTATCATACTTATGGCCTGTCACATTTGTTGACTTCTAGTAGGTTTGAGGTTGGCCTTTAGCATCAAGTTTAATAGGAAGATTGTATGCTATTTGTAAATGTACTTTTTCAAACCCACATGTAAGGGATATTGAGGATCATATGTGGTCTTTATAAACCATACTTTAGTTGATGTATTTTCATTTCATTGAATTTCATTTTGGATGAATCTAAAACTAGACAAATTGGATTCCATAGTAAAGTTTTTATTGACTTGATAGGCTTTGCATAAATGTTTTTTACCCTTTAGCATTATCCTCTTTCTCATATAGTTCTAAATTATCAACAAGGGGATAAACAAATTCTCCTAGGAACAGATATTTATTTCCCATGAACGAATATCCATTTCTAGATGCCCAGAATGGATATCCGTTTTGTTTTAGCTTTTCCTTGTATTTAGGCTTGGGACTGTCATAGTTGACTTTCCCTAAATTCTAATGTGTTTACAGGTTTCACTCTCTTCTTCAAACTTCACCCTTCATGCTGAAGACTTTTTTAATTCAAAATTGATAAAACGAAAAGGGTTTATTGAAGAAATTGTTAGCTTTCTAAAAATATAAGATTTTCTTGGTTATCATATTATTAAATAATTATTAATAATTTTCTATATAGTTTGTGTCTGAAATCTTGATGAACACACTAATTGAAAAACATTCATAACTTTTAAACCGTTTCACCTTTTTCAGATCTGAAAGATGCATCACACTCTATGCTTTTCTAGCTATAGGTTAAAAAAAAATTGAATTCCAAATTTTTTTGATTGAGTTAGGTTGGCTAGAAAATTACTTTTTAATTTTTAAAAAAAGTCACAGTAAAAATATCATAACTAATTATTTTATTGGAAAAAAATTTCAAAAAAATATGTGTCACATCCGGGCATGAGTCCTTTACTTATTTTGAAAGATTCAATTTTTTTGTTCATAGTTAGGTTGGCTAGAATGACACCCACTTTTTATTTTTTCTGAAAAATTTAATAGTTGTTCATTGAAATATTCACTTTTCACTAAGTAAATTTAGTTTTTTTTTTTAAATAGTAGTCCATAAACTAAATTCAATTCTCTACAAATTTTGTTTTTACATATTTTTCAAATTGTGTAGATAATCTATTCAAATTTTCACATGAACTTGATTAAGTCTGATTTTTAATATTTTCATTGCCACTTAGAGGTATTGTTTGGCCCATCATGATCCTACACATACCCAAGAAGATCAAAAGTTATAAATAAAAATGAATACATATGTATCTAAGGAATTATAGAGAAACATTAGTAAAAGAAATTGAAAATAAATACGTTAATGCATTTCAAATTAAAAAAAAAACTATATAGTCAAAAAGATAAGAAGACGTACAACATTTTGATGGCAATTTTATGAAATATCGTCATCCAATGTGCAAACTTGATGACATGGAAGTTGAAAAACTCTACTGAAGGTAAAAACATGCCAAAATGAGGGAAAATAAGGCTCCAAGCCTTTAAGTTTGTTGCCCAAGCCTATTCCAAGGAAAATTGGGTGGGAAAAATATTGACTAAAAAACACGAGCGTGCTTTGTAACATGCTTGTGTTATAAAATACGAGTTACAAAATGAGCTTATTTTTGTAATGCAAATGTGTTACAAAGCATGCTCCCATTATGCAATGCAAACACATTTCTGGAGGGCTAAAGGCTTGCAAATGGGTAGAAAATCACATGCAACCTATGATCTTGATGCCCCATTGCTACTGTACATAATTTTTGCATGCTTTTCTGCAACATTTGAGGAGAATCTTTTGTTTTATATGAGTTGAAATGATTCAAATGCATTGGAAAGCAACAAATCTCTTATTATTGCATGTTTTTTGTTTAACACTTTTGGCTGTCAATTTTGATGTCTATTAAGATATTTTTGATAATTTTTTAATTGGTGTAAGTAATAATCATGTGCAAAGTATTTTAATAGTGTATTTGTGATGAATATGTTATCTTTTGTGATAATTTTGTTCCTTTATTTTATAATTGAAATCTTAATTAACAAATATTGATAATTACCATGGGAAGGAATAAACGAGGAACACTCGAGCAAATTGAAGTAGAGAAACAAAACCAAAGGGAACATGAAAAGACTTTGTCAAATGAGAAAAGTTGGAGGAGAAGGTACGTCATCAATACCAATTGATATGAATGTAGAAACAATTCCCAAAACACCTATTGAAATAAGAAATGATGAGCCAAATTTACTTAATGCAAACCAAGAACACATGCCAATAAAAACACCTCCTAAAATTATTCATAAAATACCAAAGTATCAATTGAAATTGATGAAAATATTTTGGAACCAATTCCCAATAAAATTTTTGAATGTACTTGTAGAAGAATTACCAATAAAGTATGGAAAAGGTTTTTTGAAAGCTTAAGTGAAACATGAAGGTGCCAATTATTTGTTGAAATGATAAAAAATATTAATTTTAGAGATACTATGAAGATCCTCAGTTTAATATCATCCAATACTAATGGTGAAAGAACTATTATAAGAAATCTAATTAGTGCATACCAAACAACAGGTTCAACCTCACACACTAAAGAGAGTAATGTGACCCGACATGTTCTTACATCAACTATAGTAAGAAATGAAATGAAAAGATCTCGTTTGATTAGCAAAACAAGTAGATCACTAAAGATAAGTAGATCAACACTATTCAAAGTCACTGGGAGATGTGAAATGTTTGAGGATCCCAATAATAATGCACTATGGGCATTCTCAAGTAGACTCCCACACAAAGACAAGGTTGTTGTTGATGCCTTAAGAGCATTAATTGAATAATTTTGGAAAGATAACACAAGAGTTTCACCCAATCAAAGAGATGTTGTAAGAAGAAGAATTGGATCTCAAAATCGTGAACTGCATCCTAAACATTTTTTGGATATGACGCAAACACAATTCTACCAAAAGTTTATTGAAAGTGATACTCAAATAAGAATTAGTCAAAGGTATTTTGAGATGGTCAAACCTTTTTATGTTAAAATAAATCATGCACACACTACTTGTTGTTGTACTTGATGCATACTGAATTTTCTAAGCATTATGATATTTATCATGTATGTGTTACTTTTCACACTAATGATGTTTTGCAAGAATGTATGATACAAATCTCACTTAAATCATCAAGAGATTTCATTTCAAGTGTCTTATGTGAAAGGGTGGATGGAATTTTTTTTCTATTAGAAGTCATGTTTGAAAGGATCATGTGTTAGTTGTGGTGGTTTGCAATGTTCATAAAAATGTATACATATGGAGAGCACAAATGAAATTGGAAAACAACTAGTTAGTTTTGGAAAATACAAGTCACTAACATATGGAGTAAAAGATGGCAAAGAGTTAAAGAGATGTGAGTTAGTGAATATGTAGATATATCTATAACTGAATTTATGAGAATATTTCAAGAGAAAATAGAGTATGGATATGCAATGCATACACACAAATCTTAATGATTGGATGAGCAATGAAAGTTATGTAAGGATACATTTCCTCTTGGTACCATTGTCTCTATTATACATTTTTTTTAGAATTATACATCACAACCACAAAATGAAGTGTAATTTCAGTACTACAAATCTATTTAGGTTATTATTTTTGTACATATAGCATTCATGCATGCATCTAATAACACAGAGGAAGATAGAAAGATATTAAGAGAGTATCACTTCTACATTAGTGATGATCATACTCATTCCACTAAGTTTGTACAAGGTTTCTTTCAAATGTTCTATGGTAATTTAAGTGACAAAAATATCACATTTAGTCAACACATCATATGTAGTGCAAGGCACCCAAGTCAATTCATGCCTCCAAGAGGCCAAAGTTAGCATTTTGTTTTGTTTTATGATGTTTGCATGTAATAAGGTCTAAGAAGACCATTTCATATGTGTTAGAGTCGGTTTTGGGTCATTAGGTGCGAGTTGGTGCCTAGTTGCAAAATATTGTCAAGTTGCATAAATGTTGTCAAAGCAACTTTGCCTTTTTGTTGTCAATTGGAAGATGAATGTAATTGTAAGTTGAAAATTAGTTTGTAACCACTGGGGGATGGTTGGAAATGCCTTAAAAGACCTTGTATCATTTACCATGAGGGGGGATTTTTGGAGATTTGAAGTTTTGAGCAATAAAAACTTTGTTTTCTACAATTTTCTAAACATTTTTTTGTTGTTCCCAGGCATGGTATGGACTTGTACGGCCTGTGTACGACCTACACATGGTATGGTTGGAAAGATAATTGAATATCACCTTCCAAATACAATTGGTTTGGTAGATTTTTATCCACGTTTGAATAAGTTACAAGCATGTTTGTAAAAAATTGCTTGAAATCCTATTTTTTTATGTTCTTTTGCATAGTATGGATTTGTACAGACATTTTAGAGTCTAAAACCAGTTGGAGATGAAAGAAAACTAAATCTACAAGTTTCTTTTTATAGCATTTTTTGTAACAATAGGTCTGAATCTGCCCTAGGGTTTCCAGCAGATGTAATTAATTGATATCTTAAGGCTTACAGATTTGTTATAAAGGTTAATGGAGAATGATCCTTGTGGTAGGAATAGTTGTTTGAGATCATATGTGATATGTTTGGTGTGTTAGAATAGGAGTAAAGAAACATTGGAGTCAGAAACCCAATTGTATCATGCTTAAATGCCTAATTAGGTTTAGTCAAGGAGTAGGACAGTAAAAGATAGAGCCATTCCGTACAAAGAAGTCATACCCCATTTCAAGATATGTTGTATAAAGCCCAAATGGGTATCTAGAACTGTGTTTACATTTTTTATATCATGTCTGCACTGAAAGTTATGACTAAAAAACCCAATTTGTTGCCCCCATGTTTTAGGCTTTAAGGAAGAACAAGGCTTGTGAGGAAAAACCCATGAAATGATGCTTTAGGGTTTCAAAGATTGGTTGATTGAGGTTGTTTTAGAGTTTTCCACCCCTGCTCTATATCAATATGGTCGGATAATTGCACATCACAATTCAAGAATTTTACATTGCATGGATTTATTTAGAAGGTCTAGCTTTATTACTAAGATGTCACATAGGATGAGCCTTCACATGAGTCTATAATTGAATAGACAAGTGGAGGAGCTAATGAAGGAAGGTTTGATTTAGGAAAGTATGAGCCCTTTTGTGATACCTACAATGTACTTATACTGAAGAAGAGAGGAGAATGGAGGATTTGTACAGACCCCTATGCCATCAACAAGATGACCATCAAGTATATGTGTCAACTATTGAACATGGATGATCTAATCAATTATTTGAGTGGGGAACACTATTTTTCCAAGTTTGATCTCAAAAGTAGCTATCATCAGATCAAGGTCTATGAAAGAGATTAGTGGAAGACAACTTTTAGAATAACGAATAGACTATATGAGTGGTTGGTCATGCCCTTTGGATTGACCAATGTATCTAGTGCCTTTATAAGATTGCTAAATGAAGTTTTAAAACTTTTCTTAGGTAGTTTATTATGGTTTATTTTGATGACATTTTGGTTTTTAGAAACACTAGGGAGGAGCATCTTGAACACCTATAGAAAATTTTAACATAGTTAAGGAAAGGAAAACTATGTATAAACCTAAAGTACATTTTTATGCTAAAAGAGCTAGTGTACTTAGTATTTGTGTTATCTTAAGATGGATTAATAATAGATCAAGAGAAAGTAAGGGAAATTGTTGAGTGGCAAATATCACTGAACATCATAGAGGTCAAAAGTTTCAATGGGTTGGAAAGCTTCTACCAAAAGTTCATCAATAATTTTAGCAAAACCTATGTGCCACTAACACATTGCATGTAGAAGGGTGGATTTGAGAGGATTGTTTCCATAGGCAAGAGTTTTGACCTGCTAACTTGAAGAAGGTGACAGAGGCACTAATTTTTGTGCTCCCAAATTTTTAGAAGGTTTTCCAAGTGGATTGTGACACTAGGAATAAAACTATTGGTGATATCTTGAGCCAAGTAGGAAAACCCATTATGTATTACAATGAGAAGTTGAATGTGCTAAACAAAAGTATTCAATCTATTATCATGGGTTTTATGCTATTGTTCATGCCTTGGAAAAATGGAGGCACTACCTGTTACCAAGGGAGTTTGTTTTATATACTAATCATCAAGTGTTGAAATTTATTAAGTCAAACAAATGAATTAGAGACACATGGAGTGGGTCTAGAGTACTTGCAAGAGTTTTGTTTTATTCTCAAGCACAAAGCTAGTGTAACCAATAAGGTGGCAACTTTCTTAAGTAGGAAATAAGTAGTGTTGACTACTATGGTAGTAGAGTTGGTAGGCCATAGATCTAGATTTTTTAAACACATGGAAGAATTGAATGGAGCCCTAGATCAATGATAAGAGTTCATTTGAGGATTTATTTGTGTAGGAAGGGTATTTATTTAGAAGAAGGCATTTATGTAGACTATATAGTTCCATGAGGTATAATCTCATTAGGGAATTGCATGATGGAGGATTAGGAGGACACTTAGGTGTAGACAAGACATTAGCCAGGCTGGAGGAATGATACTTTTAGTCATGTCTGCACCACAATGTTAGAAGATTTGTGGAGAGATGCAAAATTTGTCAAATTGTAAAGGGCATTTCTTAGAATATTAGGTTATATAAACATTGCCTATTCCAAAGAAACCATGGGAAGAATTTTCCATGGAATATATCCTTGGACTATCATAGACTCATAGGAGTAATGATTGTATATTTGTACTTGTTGACAAGATTTCCAAAATGAGGCATTTTATTCCTTACCAAAAGATGAATGATGCTTCTCAAATTACCAATTTGTTGTTTAAAGAAGTACTAAGGTTGCATGGGTTGTCTGGAGTGTCAAATCAAATAGAGATACTAAGTTTTTGAGACACTTTTGTTGCACATTATGGAAGAAGTTGGGGACACAGGTGAATTATAGTTCAACCTACCATCCATAGAGAAATGGTCAAACAAAGGTTGCTAATAGGAGTCTAGTACATCTCCTAAGAAGTTTGGTGGAGACAAACCAATGCAATGGGATACTTTGTTAGCACAAGCTAAATTTATGTTCAACAACTTAGTGAATTGGTCTACCAACAAGACACCCTTCACATTGTGTATGGAACATCCCCAAAGCGCATCACAAACTTCTTGAAGGTAACTGATGGAGAACATATTAGCATAGATATAGAGGATTTTGCACAACACATGAAGGAGATGCACACACAAGTGAAGTAGTGGTTGGAAAGGAGTAATAGTAAATATAAGGTAGGTGTGGATGAGCACAAGAGAGAAGAATTACTTTGACAGTGAGTTGGTCATGTGGCACATATAAGGAAGGAAAGGTTCCCTAGAGGAACATTTAATAAGTTGAAGCCAAATAAGATCGACCCTCACAGAGTGTTGCACATAATTTTAGAGAATGTGTTGGTGTAATTATTTAATTGCACCTTATTATATTAAGTCTACTTAGGTAATTTATTTTTATGACTTAGGTAGAATAGGATAAATCATCTCCTTCTTGCATGGGATTTTTCTTTTTTCCTTATCCTCTTAGATTTGGAAACTATAAGGCTATATATTGTATGCATCATATCATCTCTTAATGAATCAATTAATTGATCTCTTTTGCATATTGCATCATTGAGTAGAATAGTAATATTCATTCATATTGATCTTCTCTTTGTACTTGCTTTTAACTTTCTTGATTTTGGGTTGCTATTTCTGTAGCCAAATCTAACATGGTATAAAAGTGAGTGAATTCCTAAGGCTAGTCATTCATAAGACCTAGGATTTGAGATCATGGTTTCTCTTGAAAGGTTGAGTATGCTCTTCTCTTGCATCACATGATGATCTAGATAATTAGGAAAACTTGAAAGAAATACCAGATTCAGGGGGCATATATTTGTGGCTTTGTTTTGTATGTAGCTTTGGGTGATTCTTGGAGAAAATTTGAGCTCACCATTGACTTAGCATCCAAGAAAGTCAATTTTGTCTTTTGATGTGTCTAAATTGGACACTAGATGCTAGATATGTAAGGGTATAAAGTTGGGAGGTGCATGCTAGATTTGTGTGTGTACCTAATCTTTTAGAGCATTCTAGGTCAATTCCAACCCTACCATTATGTTTAGTAGGCCCAAGAACCTATAGATCAATTTTCAAATCATCAAAATTAGAGCACTTTTACCTTTTGTGAAGTTTCTTCCTCCTTTACCATACGAATCATATAGTCATAAAAAAATTAAAAAATTATGCACTAGTACTATGTAGGCATATACTTTCATAGTACCCATAGGGTACTATAGTGGTAGTAGTGTAGTATAGTGCCACTAGTGCTAGTGCCTACCACTAGTTGCGACCCACCACATGTAGCAACACCACCACCAACATCAAAACCACCGGTGATGCCTCCTCCCTAATCCACCTAGAGGTAAGAAACCACCATCCATCTAATAAGTGCTTTCTTGCCAATTCTAGGCAATTTTGAATTTGAATTGGCCAATATCAACATATGATGACAATTTTCTAAGGATATAATGTCAATTTTGACATATTTTAAGAATATTCTATTGGAGGGAATATTTTGTTACCTCACATCTATTGATGTCAATACTGTGATAGGTGACATCATCATTTTTCCTTCCCAATCCTATCTCATCTCCATTTGAGTTTTGGATTTGGAACTTGAAGTTTAGAGGCCTCATTCAAGGTAATAATGGCTATGTTTCTCAAGCAATTTTTTGATTTGGGCTAATTTTTTAAGAGCTTCATTGTGGTGTAGATGGATTTTAATTTTGGTGTCTATATTTTCAATAAATTGTAGATTCTCATAGGTGATGTTGAGCAGTTCTCATTTTGAGAATTTCTAGGGCTCATAGGGTGACATTTTTGGGTATATTTTTTAAAGTGCATAATTTTTTGTGTACTTTGCATTGGTTTAGTCTAATCTATTCTATTCTATATCAAAAATTATAATTTTAAATCTATGGCCTAATTTGGCATTTGTAATACATTGAGATCAAGACCACTTCACTGATTTGGCAAGTGGCAGTTGTAATCAAACTAAGTATAAAGTGTCATCATCATAATTTATTGCGGGCCTCATGATTATATGATTTTGAGGGGGCAATCTTATAATTCTATATTTTCTTTTGCTAGTTTTGTGATTGAGCAATATTGGGAGAGCTAATCATGTTTCTAACTCTCTCCTTTCCATTTGAGTATTCTATGAAGTCCTCCTAAATCATAGAAGGTTAAATATGGTTATTGTGCGAAGAAAAATCATGATGAGAATGGATGCTTTCTAAAGAAAAATGAGGAACTAAAGAAACTTCTTTAGGATGATCACATTAGTTTGCCAGATTCTTGTAATCTAGCATTAGCAGATATATCAGTTGTTCATACTCATTTTGTGTGGACACATCATTTAGGTATGAGCAGTGTAGTCAATTAACATGCACTAGGATCGCATCTCCATCATCTCTTGCTTCTTTAGAGTTTAGTTTTTCATTGGATAGGGCTTCCAATGATTCAATGCAACAGGATCATATTCATTGTCTTTGAGAGATAGATCATTAGGATGAGTACTCAAGACAGATATTTCCAGTTTGTTTTGTGAATCCCATCTTACAAATTTGGAGGATGTCATTGAGGACATTCATCTCCTCTTTGATAATAGTTCCATCATAGTTTATGTCTCTTCATCTTCATCTTTGGATCTTGTTCTACATTTGTTTCCACTAGGTTTTGGATTGTCACATTCTTTAGTTAGGCTTGGGACTCTTGATTTGATTATGGCACCTATTAGCACCAACATGGAAACACCTAAGCAACTTCTAAAGATTTCATTCATCTTGAGCTTTCATCACTTGTATTTCTTTTATGAATGGGAAGACATCCTGTACATATCTTTGGGGTCATTTCTTCCCAACGGGAGGAATGCAGTTTGGAAATCATGGACCATCTTCTACATCTAGTGTCAATCATATATCATTGGCATAGGATGCTACTTGAGGGGGGTTTCATGGTCTCTCCTCTTCTCTCTATTTTTGGAGGGAGTTTTTCCTCACATGGGGTTTTATCCTTTTCACTTTTTTTGGGTAGTCACCTAAACCTTCTCTCTTCATCCTCTCTTGGGGGAAGTTTTATCTTATAGGTTTTCTCCTTCTCATATTCTAAGGAGCAAAACCATTGTACATGGGTACCTGATCAAGCCTAGTTGCCAAGACCCATTTCATATTTCACATTTGTCTTAAGTTGCACTTAAGGCCAGTGTGTTGGTGTAATTATTTAATTGCACTTTATTATATTAAGTTTACTTTGGTAATTTATTTTATTACTTCTAGGTAGGATAGGATAAATGATCTACTTCTTTCATGGGATTATGTTTTGCCTTATCCTCTTGGATGTGGAAAATTAGATGACAATCCTTTGTTTTTTTGGTTTTCTGTCTTTTCGTCATCCTCATCGGATTCAAAAACTATAAGGCTATTTATTGTACATGGATCCTATCATCTCTTAATGAATCAATTAATTGATCTCTTTTGCATATTTCATCCTTAAATACATTAGTATTATTCATTCAAATTGATCTTCTCTTTGTATTTTCTTTTAGCTCTCTTGATTTGGGTTGCTATTTCCATAGCCAAATCTAACATAATGCTTACAAGATTAAATTCCCTAAAGGTTTGGACATCTCACCAGTGTTCAACATGGAAAATTTGTGTGAGTACCATGGAGCTAAATATAAAGAGCAAAATATATCATCACTGCAAGAACGAAGTTAGAGGCACTAGGTCCCAAAGAGGCCTAGAGATGAGATAAAGCCAATTTTGAATGAGCAGTTGAATAAGAGAATAAGAAGGAATATACAAAATATTGATGGAAGAGAGGAGGTCCTGAGGATGACTCATGGATTTTAAAGATCAAGTGGGCTAGTTGGGGTGGCCACCGCAATCCCTCTCACTTCCATAATTTTGAACACCATTCTCAAAATTCTGTTACTTGAGATATCTGATGCAAGAGCATCTCAAGGGTCAAACAATCTTACATCACCCAAAAATATTGTATTTCACACTTGTGTTTTATTTTGTAGGTTTAATGATTTTCTAATTATTTTCCAATTATCAAATCCTCACCGCAAGAGACAGCTCTCACCACATGGGCTTTTCTTGTCCAGTCACCATTTCAATTCATCTCATGTCTACAATCTAGATCTCACAATGTTGTGGAAGAACTCCAATTTTGTAGTAGTTGTTGAAGGTATTTTCAAGATTACTGATCTTAGGTATGTTTATGGATTGAACTACATCAAATTTCACAACATAAATCTCACCACATATGGCAATCACCCTACAAGTCCCCTATCAACAATCGTAACATGTTAACGACCCTTTTGGGTTTCACACCAAATTTTGAATATTGCATTGACTAGCATAACTTGAACTGGTCCCAGAAAGAGTTTGGATAAAGGATCATGACTTGTTGGTTGGTAGTACCTTACCCTTTGAAGGGTTCCCTATAAATAAGATATAAACAAAATGGAACAGGGTATAGCATTATGGAGATAGATTTGAGTAGCAGGATTTAAGGGTCTTTGTAATAGGCCTACTTCTTGAATTTGTTAAGACTTTTAGGTCAAGCATGTGTTGGTGGAATGTGTATTTTGCATTGAGATTTTTATAATGACCTATCATATCAAAGGATTTGATTTGTAACATCCCATATACCTTTTATCTTTGTTTCCTATTGTGTGTTCATTAATATTCTACTTATTTGGATTAGTCCTACATGACTAGACAATCCTTCATTGGATTCTCTATCCATGATTGCAGATATGAAGTAGGGATTCTAAGTCCTATTATCGCTATGGCTTCTTGATCTTTTGGTGTGGTTCCCCTCATGACATCTCATACATCTTTTTGTTCAAGATCAATTAAAATTTAACTTGCCAAGTATGGAAGTCTTGACCTTCAAACTTCTCAATGCCAACTATTTTCTCTATGATATTAAAAAATCTACCCTCCTAATCAAAACAAGTTATAAGGAAGTTGAATAACATCCACAATACACCCCAAATAATTTTTTTCTTAGACAACATAATTTAACCAAAAACAAATTTGTAATTTTAAGATTATGAACAATAACACTTTTCACAACCTAACTAAATACTCTTAAAATATGAGAATGCCCCCTATGAACTTCTAGAAATTTTAAAAGAATTTGGCTTGGTTTTATCTCATGGCTGACATTTTTTTCTTTTCTTTTAAATGGAAAAAACGACCACACGACTCAAAAACATACATATAACTACGCACTTACACCTTTGCATTAAGGCGATGAAACCCATGAAAGTGTTATGTATAAAATAAAAACACACTGGTTTAATCTTGGTTGTAAGAGCTAAAGGCCTTGGCCGTTTGGTCAAACGCTCAACCTTGTGAAAAGTAAGCTACTGTAAAGTAAAGCTGCCAAAAACTGTATTTTTCTGTGAGAGACGCGGCAGATCCAGTAGATCTGAAGACGGGTGTACGTAAATTATTGATGAAGCGCTCTATTTTTGCCATTGGAGGAGCTTCAAACTCTCAATCCTGAACTCTTTCTCGGTTGTGGCAGTGGAAACAGGTTTGTCAGAGAATTTATTAATGGGTATTCAGATCAGATCTCAAAATTATAAATGATTGCGACAATATCTCTTTCAAATTTTGCTTACAAACTTTCTCTCCAACCTGCAACTCTTTCTTTCTAATGGCATGCAATCACCGAAACGGGATGAACAACACCAACACAAGTGTGCTGACCACACAAATCTTGAAACTGAAGTCACAAAATAAAGAGTTCGTGGCTCTGATATTATATTAGAAATTGTAATACTTTAGTGATTTACTTATATACTTAGAATTTATTTAAATAAAGAAATCTAATATGTATTGGTATGTTTTAGGTTTGTCATTACACCAAAATTTGCAAATGTTAGTAAACTTTTCAAATCACTACCTTCATCTAAATTCAGAAACTTTTCAAACCACTACCTTCACCTAAATTCAGAATGAGAGTTAATCTACAAGATCAATTCCCAGAGGTGTGACAGTTAATCCAACAATTTTAAGTATAAAGATAAAATAAATTAACAAACCATATAACCCAAGTTCCAACAATAAACACTCTAACACCTCTCAACAAAACTTACTACCAAACAAATGACATAATAAATTAGATATTCTATTTCTAACACCCCCAAATATCAAACAACAACAAGCGTCAACATTATTACTATGATAGTAATATCAACTGTAGGGAAAGGAGATTGAGCTAATGTTGGCTTTACAGAAACAGGAATCAAGAGTGTAGTATTAGAATATAAATCTGAAGGCATACCATTCTGTGACTTCAAATCCTCGAGATTTGCATCAAATTTTTCACTAATGGATTCCAGAGTATCTGCTTTCTGTACAACATATGTTATCAGCATATTGATCCCTTCACTAATTTGGGCTTTAGATGGACACTGGCACCTGATTGGAAAGATACCTGGAGTACCAATAGTGAGATTTTCTGGTACTAAAGTAGGATTTACAATTTGTACAGCTTGATATGTGGTCAAATACTCAAAGACCTCTGTTGAAACCTTCCAAAAGGTACTCCCAGGCAGTATGACGAAGGTTATGTTGGCCTGAGAATAATTCCCCATGCATCCACATCTAATGGGAATAAGCAAAGTTTGCCCTTCAACTAGAGAAGAGGTATTATCAGGTAAGCCACTGGCTGTTGCTATTTCTGACGGG
This sequence comes from Cunninghamia lanceolata, assembly GCA_027924645.1. Taxonomy (NCBI): domain Eukaryota; kingdom Viridiplantae; phylum Streptophyta; class Pinopsida; order Cupressales; family Cupressaceae; genus Cunninghamia; species Cunninghamia lanceolata. The sequence continues at coordinate 12,726,452 of BSBN01000320.1, forward strand.
GTGACAAGAAATAAATCAGCGATGCTCAGCAGATCAAGGTACTTAGGAGCCTGGGCTTTATAAAAAGCATATGTATCACACGATGTTGGGCCATCAGAGCAGCTGTAGCCTGTGACATTGGGTATAACATCTTGTCCTTGGATTTTAGCAGCAATACAGAAGAGGCAGAAAGATAGGAATACCAATTTCCAAGCGGTTTGAAACATGTTGCTAGAGGAATGAGAACACTGTAAAATCATCCAAACTGAAGTAGGTGCATATGCCTTTTAAAGCAAAATAAGGAAAGGGTCAAGAGGATTATGCCTTTAAAATATCGTTTTTGTTTTTCTTTCCGGTAAAAAGCTTCCGTGAGTAGATCAAACACGCTAATTTAAATGTACGTTGATAGAGATTAAAGTCTGTTCGAAGCCGGGAGTCGTCTGAACTGGGCACGGGATTCCCGAAATTTTTTCAATCACTCTCATCAAGTCAATGGAGTCGCTGTCAAGGCGTGGCGGAAAGTCACGGAGCTCTAGAAGTTACTCTTTCTTTAATTTCCACTTTGACTAGTGATTGATTTGTAATACTTGACGTTTCAAAGTTTATACTTCTCAAAATCCATGGCCTTCGCTTGAATTCTAAAAATATCTTTACGAATTTTCTTTGATTTTCATGAATCTTGTGCAATGTGGTATTTAATTTTAATAACATTTCTCCTATGTCATAACCGGCCCCAGCGGTTAAGGCCTCTCTTATATCATAAATGTGATTTTTATATTGTAGATAATGTTCTGTGATTTTCATGACTGACATCATCCTCACGTTTCGATATAGTATCTAGTGTTTAAACTTACAATGCAACTTAATTGTTATTAGTTTCTGCGGCAGGGGTTGGATAACTAATGCGGATGTGACAGATGTGCAGTTTCTATTTTGGAATTTCTATTTTCTTAGTTAGTTTCAGTTAGATGATTTTAAAAATTTACCAACTTTTGTAATGCATGATAATGCATGTAAAACATGCTATATTTTATAGTTTCCTTTGGAGCAAATACATTGTAATAAGTGTTGTAGTTCTCTGGATTTTTCAACAGCAATAAAAAGTTTATTCTTTGTGCTACTGCATATATGGTTGTTTGTTTTTTCTTTGTTAATCTGCTGTCATATTTGTTTGTTTAAAAATCTTCATTTGGTATCAGAGCAGGGGTTTTTGTGAAAGAACTCTTTGCCAATCCCAGAATTTAATGGATGTGATTATGATTATTGGTGCATCAAGATGATGACTTTTTTGATAGGAAAATATTTATGAGAAATTGTAGAAACAAGATATGAAGAGCTAGCTGATTGGAATGCTCTTGCAGCGAATGATAGAACAACTAAGAAGGATGCTAAAAAGAAGAATGCACAAGCTTTATTTCACATTCAAATAGCTCTTGATAAGAGCCTATTTCCAAGAATTGCAGGTGCACAGACAACTAAAGATGCCTGAAAGACTCTAAAAGAAGCTTACCAAGGTAGTGATCAAGTCAAAGTTGTAAAGTTGCAGACATTAAAAAGAGAATTTGAGAATTTGAAGATACAAGAAAGTGAAAATATGAGTGATTATTGTGTAAGAGTAAAAGATGTGGTTAATAAGATGGGTACTCTTGGAGAAACTATGGACAATGAAGTTGTGATCAAAAAGGTGTTGAGGTCTCTAACACCAAGGTGGAACAATGTTGCCATCATCATTGAAGAAAGCAAGGATTTGACTACTCTTCAGTTTGATCACCTTGTTAGATCTCTCATGTCTCATGAAAAAAGATTGAGAGATTCATTTGGAGAAAGTAATGAGAAGGCTTTTTCTTCCAAAGTACAAATTACAAAGAATGAAAATGCTAGCACAAGTACCAAAAATAACCAAGGCCAAGGTAGAGGTCAAAATCAGAATTCTTCAAGAGGAAACCGAGGACGAAGAGGAGGTCCAATAGGAAGAGTCAGTAAAAGAAATGTTCAATGTTATCACTGCAATAGGTATGGTCACTTTGAAAGGGAATGCAGATTAAAAGAAGGTAATAACAATAGAAGTGCTAATTATGCTAATGAGAATGATGAGGCTTCTCCTAGTAATTTATTCTTATCATATGACAAAGCTGAAAATAGTTCTAAAGAAATTTGGTATTTAGATTCAAGTTGTTCTAACCAGATGTCAGGAAATAATGAGATTTTTTCTACAATGAATAAGAGTTTCAAATCTAAAATTAAGCTTGTTGATGACAAGTCCTTGGAGGTTGCAGCTAAAGGAGCTATGGAGGTGAATACAAAAGAAGGTAGGAAATGTGTGACTGATATTTACTACACTCCACAATTAAAACATAATTTATTGGTGGTATTTGAAAATCAACAATGTACAATTTATGATAAAAATTAAGGCAATAGGGTGGTTACAGTAGTGGCTATGTCAAAGAATAGGATGTTCCCATTGAAGTTTGGTGAACATAGCAGCCATCTTGCCAATATGGCATATGTGGATAAGAGTTGGCTATGGCATCTCAGATATGGACATAGCAGCCATCTTGAATTTCATAGTTTGATGTTTCTCACTTCAAAAGCTTTGTTTTATGGTTTGCCTAAGGTTCAAAAACACAAGGAAGTTTGTGAAGGTTGTGCTAAAGGAAAACATGCAAGAGAGTCATTTCCAAAAGGCAATACATGGAGGGCCTATTACCCACTTCAATTGGTTCACTCAGATATTTGTGGTCCTATGCAGACAAAGTTTCATTACTTTTATTGATGATTACTCATGAAAGTGTTGGGTTTATTTTTTGAAGACCAATGATGAAGCCTTTGATACATTCAAAAGGTTTAAAGCTGTATACGCCAATTCATTCTAAATAAATATTCTTAATATTTATTCCCTTCTTATTTCTTCTATCAATTAAATAAATATTCTAAGTTTATTTGATTGGTTCATTATCCCATAATTAAATAAAATTAATTAATTTAATTAAATTCCCTAAATTCTTCTAGTGTTTCACATAATTAAATAATCCTACATTATTTAATTAATCATAAATTCCTCTATCCTAAGTCCTAATTTCATAAATTCACCTCATCTTTCCACGTCACCTTTTCCACCTCACCATGTTGCACATGTAATTAAATATTTTACATATTTAATTAGCTAATATTCTCTCACCCACATGTCCTATTTACCCTCCAGTCAAAATTAGTTAACTCATCAATCAAATCTGTTAACTAATTAGTCATTTGAGTTCACTAGTCAATCTATTTTGTTGACTCCTCAATCAACCCAGTTAACTGATCAATCTATTCTATTGACTCCTCAGTCAACCCAGTTAACTGATCAATCAATTCAGTTAACTCCCCAATCAATTCACTTAACTGATTGGTCTATTCTGTTAACTCTTCAATCAATTTTGTTAACTCCCCTGTTACATGATGGAGGTGGGACACTTGTCCTCTTTCTATTCGTTGCACATTCCTCAACCATTCTCAACCATTGATCTGCTCATTTCGTCTCAACCGTTGATCTTCATTCTTCCAACTCTATAAATGGAACCTCATTCTTCCATTCTATTCATCCAGACTATTCATATTGCTACTCTTAGAAATTTACCAGCGCGCCTTTGGCACCCCAATACAATTTGCTTGAGATCACCCAAAGCTTTGAAGCTCCTCTTCATTGCACATCTATCACCACAACCATTCACTATCGACATTCTTGAAAACAGCAAAGGAGTGCACTCTCTGAGGGCCTACTTCATACAAGCAAGGACGATTTTGATAGGCAACAATAGAAATTTCAATTCAAGGAAGGTTTGCATTGTTTTATTCATTGCTTCATTTTATTTGATCTTCTTAGTTTCACTATTCTATTGAGTTATGGGTATTTGATTGTTGTTCATTGCATATTCATTATTGATCCTATTTTACCTTAACAAAAGCCTTTGTGGAAAATGAAAAAGGTTGTAAGATCAAATGCTTAAGGACAGATCGTGGAGGAGAATTTTGGTCAAGAGATTTTAGGAATTATTGTGATATGCATGGCATCAAAAGGCAACTCACCACTGCTTACACACCTCAACAAAACAGGGTAGCTGAAAGGAAAAATTGTACAGTGGTGGAAATGGCAAGGAGTATGCTACATACCAAAGGATTAGACAATTCTTTTTGGGGTGATGCAGTTGCTACAACAGTGTACATTCTCAATCGGAGTCCTACTAGAGCACTTGACATGATGACTCCTTATAGATATGAAAAAAAGCCTAATGTTAACCATTTTAGAGTTTTTGGTTGTTTAGCCTATGTTCATGTGACTGATCAAAGGAGACAAAAAATAGATCCCAAAAGTGAGTCATGTATTTTTGTTGGATATAGTGAGCAATGTAAGGCTTACAGATTGTATAACCCTCACACTAATAGCATTCTTGTTTCAAAAGATGTGATTTTTGATGAAGGGGGAGTTTATGGTCATCAAAAAGACCATGTTGAGAAGTCTAAATCTATTTTGAATGGTGGTATTATTGCTGATATTGATCATGAGCAGCCAGTAATACTTCAATTTCAAGTGCTACACATCCACCAAATAGCCCCTCATCTAGTTCTCCAGTTTCAAGTACAAGTCTAGATTCAAGTCCAAGTCCTACAAGGAAGGTAAGAAGCTTAAGTGATAACTATCAATGAAGTACAATTCAAGCACATGAAGAGAATCCTATAGGTGAAACAATAAATATTTCTTTACTCTCACAATCTCTTTTTGAACCATCATGTTATGAAGATGCATGTGTTAATGAAGTTTGCGTGCAAGCAATGCAAGAAGAGATGGATGCTATTCATAGGAATGGTACTTGGGAGCTTACAGAGCTTCCTCATGACAAGAAAAAGATTGGCACTAAATGGGTCTACAAGACTAAGTACCATAGTGATAGGAGTGTTGAAAGACACAAAGCAAGATTAGTTTCTAAAGGATTCACACAGAGGTATGGCATTGATTATGAAAAAACATTTGCACCAGTAGCATGACAAGAGACTATTAGAATGTTGATTTCCCTTGTAGCCCAAAAGAAATGGAGTATCCATCACATGGATGTGAAAAGTGCCTTTTTGAATGGGTACTTAGATGAAGAAATTTATGTGGAACAACCACAAGGTTTTGAGGTGCAAGGAAAAGAACATCTAGTCTACAAGCTGAAGAACTTGTATGGCCTCAAGAAAGCACCAAGAGCTTGGTATGCTAGGATTGATGGGTATTTTCAGTAGAATGGCTTCAAAAGAAGTAAGAGTGAGCCTACCCTCTACTACAAACAACAAGGTAATGATATTCTTATTGTGAGTTTGTATGTTGATGATTTGTTGTATATGGGTAGTAGTTCTAAGATGAAGGATGAATTCAAGCATGCTATGATGAATGAGTTTGAAATGAAAGATTTAGGCCTTATGCAATATTTTCTAGGCATGGAGGTTTATCAAAGTAAGGATGGAATTTTCCTTTGTCAAACAAAATATGCCAAGGATATGTTGAAGAAGTTTGATATGGTTGATTGTAAACCAGCCTCCACTCCAATTTCTCATGGAGTTGTGTTGTGTAGAGAGGATGGTTCTAAAAGAGTTGATGGGACAGCTTATAGAAGTGTTGTTGGCAGCCTAATGTTTCTAACCCACACAAGGCCTGATATTGCTTATGCAGTTTCTCTTATTTCAAGGTACATGACATAACCTTTTGAATTACATATGAAGGCTGCTAAAAGAATTTTGAGGTATGTGAAAGGAACTCTTGCTTTTGGCATTCATTACTACAGTTCTAAAGGATTTAATCTAGTTGGTTTCAGTGATTCTGATTGGGGAGGTAGTGTGGATGACCGAAAGTATACCTCTAGTAATTATTTTACTTTTGATTTTGGTTTGGTTTCTTAGAATTCAAAGAAACAAAGCATAGTTTCTCTTTCTTCCATAGAGGTAGAATATGTTGCAGTCACCTCTGCAGGTACTCAAGCATTATGGCTCAGAAAAGTTCTTGAAGAGATTGGAGAAAAACAAGTTCAGCCTACAGTACTCTTTTGTGATAATATGAGCACAATCAAATTGCCCAAAAATCCTGTGCATCATAGTAGAACTAAACACTTTGATCTGAAATATTATTTTATCAGAGATTTGGTGCAAAAGAAAGAAGTAGAACTCAGGTATATCAAGACTACAAAACAACTTGCAGACATTTTCACCAAGGCAGTTGCGAAGGTTCAGTTTTTGATGCTTCGAGATTGTATTGTGACTCCTCTCCGCATCAAGGGGGGCTATGTTGGATAACTGATGCGGATGTGCCAGATGTGTAGTTTCTATTTTGGAATTTCTATTTTCTTAGTTAGTTTCAGTTAGATGTTTTTAGGAATTTGCCAACTTTTGTATTACATGATAATGCATGTAAAACATGCTATATTTTAGTTTGTTTTTTCTATTTTTTCCTTATAGTTTTCTTTGCAGCGAATACATTGTAATAAGAGCTGTAGCTCTCTGGTTTTTTCAACAGCAATAAAAATTTTATTCTATGTGCTACTGCATATATGGTTGTTTGTTTGTTCTTTGTTAATTTGCTATCATATTTGTTTGTTGAAAAATCTTCAGCAGGTAGGGATACTATTGTTTCACCTGCAGGAATTAATCCTCCCTCTGACCTATGCAAAAGTAAAAAATTTCATCTTATGCTAGTGTTTTTTTTTTAGGAATTTTGATATGTTAAAATTTATTTTTTTTCATTGGTTAATTCCAATTAAACCCATTGACATCCATTTTTCCAATTCTTAAAATCTTATCCCTAAACCCTAATCCATCATCCATCATCCCTCAACTCTAATCCCTCATCCCTAAACCCTAAATGCTATCCCTATTCCTAGACCCTCAACGGGCTTGATACTATACCTTAAACCCTAATCCCTTATCCCTAAACCCTCCAACCTTATCCCTTAACCCTAATGCCTTGACCCTCAACCCTATCCTGAAACCCTTAACCCTAGAACCTCAATGTACTCAACCCTCAACGTCAAACCCTAATCCCTCAACCCTTAACTCTGATCCCTCGACCCTTGACCCTTAAAACTTGAACCCTAAAACCTATCCCTACACGCTCGACACTCGACACTATATCTTAAACCCTAATCCCTTAACCCTCATCCCTAAAGCCTCAACCCTAAATCATTAAACCTTCAACCCTAAACCCTATCCCTAATACCTCAACCCTCGACACTCTTATTTAACCCTAATCCCTTGACCATTAACCCTATCCCTCAACTATCAACATTAAACCCTAATTCATCAACCCTAAACCCTAATCCCTCAAACCTAAACCCTATCCCTAAACCATCAACCCTCAACACTATACCTTAAACCCTAATCCCTATCCCTCAACCCTTAACCCTTAAAACTTAAACCCTATCCCTACACCCTCAACACTTGACACTATATCTTAAGCCTTAAACCCTCATCCCTAAAGCCTCAACCCTCAATCCTTAAACCTTCAACCCTAAACCCTATCCCTAATCCCTCTACCCTCAACACTCTAACCCTAACCTTGACATTAAATGCTAATCCGTCAACCCTAAACCCTATCCCTAAACCCTCAACCCTCGACACTATACCTTAAACCCTAATCCATCAACCCTAAAACCTAATCCCTCAACTCTTAACCCTACACACTATCAATAAACCCTCAACCTTGGACACTATACCTTAAACCCTATGAGAAAAGCTTTGCGTATGGTACATCCACAGTGAGTAAACTACTAAACTATACCTTAAACCCTAATCCCTCAACCCTAAACTTTCAACCCTAAACCCTATCCCTAATCCCTCTACCCTCAACACTCTACCTTAAACCTAATCCCTCGACCCTTAACCCTAAATGCTATCCCTAAAGCCTCAACCCTAAACCCTAATCCCTCAAGGTCCTAAACTCTAATCCCTTATCCCTAAACTCTAAATCCTATCCCTAAATGCTCAACCCTCAACCTTAAACCTTAATCACTCAATCCTTATTCACCCCTCTCCTCCCCTATCTGGCTCACTCCCATCTCTACCCTCCTCTACCCTCAACACTATACATACATACATATATGCATACATAGATACATACATATAGTTATACATAGATACATACATACATACATACATATAGGCATACATAGATACATACATACATACATACATATAGGCATACATACATACATACATGATTAATAGCCTTAAATATAAAAAAATTTAAGGGGAACATAGTGCGAGCGTGTTATAACGCACTCGCATTATGTCAAACATGATAAACAACAGACTTGCAAGAAAGGAAAATGCAAAGCAAAACATAATGCGAGCGCGTTATAACGCGCTCGTGTTATCTCTTGATTTGGGAATCCCAAGCCTTGGGCTTCAGATTTTCTTTGGATTTCCAACCCAAAGGCTTGGAGTGCCTTTTGAACAGTCACAGACGTGTTTTTCCATATTCTTCAAGATTTCACATAATTTCGTTCGTGCTAACCCTCAAATTTGCACGTGTTTCAAGGTCGAACAAATCAAACACTTGGGTAATGTTAGGCTTTCTCTTAGCTATTTGACGATGTGATTTTTTTCACAATTTAACAATGTTAAGCCTTTCATATTTAATTTCTTTTGTTTGTGTGTCCATTTTTGGGCAAAAACCACTGTTTGGTCTTTTTTTCATTGTAAATTAACTATTCATTAAAATTTCAAAAAAATTACATATTTAGAAACTAGACTCCATTCTACAAATATTAAAAAAAGAAAAAAATTATTTTCAATTAGTTTTCAAAATTTATGGGGGCAGCACAGCCAAAATTCTATTTTTTAGGATGTGTCCACTTTGAAAATTAGTAAAAAATCAAATATTTATCAAAAAATTATCAAAAAAATCGGGCATAAACTACATGCTATTAGCTAATTTCTCACTAAAGCAATTTTAAAAATACCAAAAAAAAGTTGACCTTTTGAGGGAGCCACAAAACATGCTATGCTATGTTTTTTTGACAGAAACAACACCAATTTCTGTGGCTCCCTCTTTTGAACCCCTTAATCTATGCCATTTAAAAAAAAAATAGTAGTTTAGAAAGTAGACTCAGAGCACTACGAACATTGTTTTGGTTGCATCTCCAAATTTTGAGTGTAACTATGCTCAATTTCTCATCCAAGGCCAGTATTTCCTAATTTTAGAAAAAAACTGGCCACTTAAGACCCCTTTTTGGCCCCCCATCTTCTTGCACTTACCCAATATGTAAGGGTTTTCAAAGAGCTTGAATGACCATTTATGACATTTTTACTAGAATTTGGAGCCACATCCTCCTCATTAGACTAGCTAGATTGAATGGTGAAATAATACTATCAAGCATACATGCCACTTTAATCACATTTATGGGTGCTAGTTGGTGCATGTTCACTATTGTTCATACAAGGTCACCACCATAAAGCTCTATCATGTCACTTCTGAGTTGAAATAGCAACAAATGAAATAATGCTTTCTTGATAAGTTGAAAGAGCTTGACCCTTAAGAGGGCTAATGTATTTTACTAGTGTGTGAAGTGCTACATGAATGGTTGATGCATTGATGTTGAAAGCAACCCAATTTATTGGGGTGAGAAATAAAAATGATGATAATGCATGGAGAACATTTGTAGAAAGTGTTGTCTTGATGTTCTCATAAATATTGATGACATTTTAAAGGTGAAAAGTTGTGACCCTTGGAATAGGAAAGACTATGACCCTTTTATAATGAAGGGTAGTGACCATGCATAGTATGTATGTCCCCAACTGGACATGTTGGCGCTAACTATTTCGACATGTTTGAGTGTGAAACAAGACCATGCCTAGCCTAAACGCACCCATCTAGATGCATTGGAACTGTCAGTTTGGCCGCATGAGGAGTAGACCGAAAGTTACAGCCCTTTGCAACTTTACACTGCATGCATCTGACCATTTTTGGAGTAGCAGAAAAACTTTCACCATGGGCAAAGGCCTCAGAGATAAAAAAAATGAAAGAGGTTATTGTAGAGGGACCCTACGTGATCCCGTAGCCTCAGAAAGAATGGTTCTAAGTGACATAGATTCTGAGTAACAGCTCGTCAAAGATTGCTGCCTTTTTGCACTTTGGTCTCTTGAGGGATATCACCGGTACAATGTAGCTCAGATTGTTTTGACATGTTTGCGTGCGAAATAGGACCATACCTAGCCTAAACATACCCATCTGGATGCATTGGAACTATCGGTTTGGCTGCATGAGGAGTAGAACAAAAGTTACACCCCTTTGCAACTTTACACTGCATGCATCTGACCATTTTTGGAGTAGCAGAAAAACTTTCACCATGAGAAACCGCCTCAGAGATGTAAAAACCTGAGAGAGGTTATTGTAGAGGAACCCTACGGGATGTCATAGCCTCATATGGAATGTTTCTAAGTCACACGGTTTCTGAGTAACAGCTCGTCAAAGATTGCTGCCTTTTTGCACTTCGGTCTCTTAAGGGATATCACCGGTACACTGTAGCTCAAACTATTTTGGCATGTTTGTGTTGGAGTACAGGACCACTAAGAGGGGGGTGAATCAGTGGTCTATAAACTTTAAAATCTTTTGCACTTTTTAACCCATAAGATAGAGAATGAGAAAGATTTCAATGATTTATCAAAACACATATGCACAAGATGATGAATAGTATGAATCAGGACCTTAAGAACAAAGCATTAGGACACACATATAAAGACAAATAATATGAACCATAACACAGTGATTTTCATGAGTGGAAAACCCTCGTAGGGATGAAAAACCACTCTAAAAAATGCCTCACTAGCTTAATCAAAAACATGCCTCATTGGCAAGAGAACCTCACTGGTTACAGCCTCACTGGCAAATACAATTGCCTCACTGGAAAAATCAAAATCCACTAATTACAGAGCCTCACTTGCTATTTTATGCCTCACTGGCTTTTTCAAGTTCACAACTACCTCACTGGCATTTCTCATTCACAGTTGCCTCACTGGCATTACACATCAACAATGAAAGAACAAGTACAACTTCAGGGGGTTACCTTGTTACACTGAATTTCACTCTACACAACTTAATCCTACATCTGTTTTCTATACAAAACATTGATCATCTTATATCTTCCAAACAAAACTATTCATTATCAATACAAACACTGATCTGCATTTAAGTATAAGTGAATCAAAACATGGAATAACCTCTATGCCTTCTAAACAACAATTTATCACACTTCATGTGTCCAACTTTTATATAAAACATCAATATAACAACCCTACCAATTGCTAACTCAACATTTTGGTGAACAAACTGAACAATCTAATATAGAGATAGTCTTTCTCTATAAAGATCAATCACATCAATTGTTTCAACTCACTGTAACTTGTCTCTTATGCACATAAAAATAACTTTCAAACCTGTAAACACTACAAACAGTGGAGGATCACCATGATGCATTCACTGGAATCATTTCTTCAGCACCCATATAACCTGTGAAGGAGTACTTTATACCATTGTCAGAGATTCCCTTCAGTGGTAGTTAAGTAACTACTAAAAACACAGTTAGGGCACACTCTATATTGGATGCTCGTGTAGGTATACCTCTTCTCAACACAAATCACAAACCGTAAGAAAATTCTATTTTCCTTCACTATACTTTCCAATCTCCATACTAGTATATAGATCTGTCTTTGTCTATCACATATTTTCAACTCTCATATATTCATCTTTCAAATAGAGAGAGCAATCAATTTTTCTAGCCCTTTGATTTGTTAAAGAAGCTATAGGGATAGTTAGGTCTTTTAGACTTCCAACTTCCCATCAAACTTTACATCGAAGAGGATCCATTATGATTTTAAATTTCTTTAAAACATAGCTTTCAATTTCAAATTTGTGCCTTGGATAGCATTAAACCTCAGCCTTTGATTATAATTTGAGAGCCCTTATAACCTGACAAACCTGTGACTTCAAAAAGGGGCCGGTCAACTTAATGGCTTAAAGACCCTTTAAGGAAGTTACTTTAAGTGAGGTAACCCATGATACTAAGTCACTTTTAAAAATAAAACATAAAGTCACAACTTGGAGTGACGTTTAAAATAGGGTTTAAATACTATTAGAGATCTAAAGAAGTTCATAATCAAAAACCCTAATTCTCTAACCACCTCATGAATTCCTCTGAATACAATGTATCAACCAAGTTCTTTTGCACACCTTGTTGAATTAAGATATTCTCAACATCTTAAAAGTATCCTGATGAGAAATGAGGATCAAACTTTGAGATCTAAAAATAAAGTATCAATGTATCAACACCTATCAAGTCATCACCATCTTTAAGGCATAATGAACACTATCAAGACATCATTAACTAAGAACAAACAGAGACAAGAGTATATCATCACAACATAGACACCTCCTGATCAAAACTCCTTATGAAGAGTAAACTTTTGATGAAAAACCCTAAGCAAACATTGTCTACTTTGTCTTACATCATGAAGTCCTTTAAGCCATGAACAACATGAACCATTCTCTACAAGTAATACTATTCCACATCATCATGAGCACTATTCCACTTCAACATGTAAAACACAACAACATGTAACATCACACAATTATGTAGCAAAGCATCAACATGAACATTTGACAAAATAGTATGAAGTCCTGAAGCACATCAATCAATCACACCATGCTCTTTGAACATGACTACTCAATTGTCAACACCACCACCATGAGAGACCTTTTGATACTCCTTGAACATGCTCCTACATAATAAGGAAACATAATGATTCAACATCACCATGAAGATATCAAAGCATCTTGATGTCTTGCATCACATATCATGTCCTGCATTACATATCATCACAAGACCTTTACTATTTTGACATCAATGACAAGACAACCAACAACCAACATGCCAAATTCAATAGTTTGGGTGAGAAACATGACCATGCCTAGCCTAAATGTACCCATATGGATGCATTGGAACTATCAGTTTTGCCACACGAGGAGCAGAACGAAAGTTACACCCCTTTGCAACTTTACACTGCATGCATTTGACCATTTTTGGAGCAAAAGAAAAACTTTCACCACGGGCAAACACCTCAGAGATATAAAAAACTAAGAGAGGTAATTGTAGAGAGACTTTATGTGATCCCATTGCCTTAGACAGAATGTTTCTAAGTGACATGGTTTCTGAGTAACAGCTCGTCAAAGATTGCTGCCTTTTTGCACTTTGGTCGCTTAAGGAATATCACCGGTACAATGTAGCTCAGACTATTTCAGCATGTTTGGGTGTGAAACAAAACCATGCCTAGCCTAAACATACTCATCTAGATGCATTGGAACTATTGGTTTGGCCTCACGAGGAGCAAAACAAAAGTTACACCCCTTCGCAACTTTACACTGCATGCATATGATCATTTTTGGAGCAGCAGGAAAACTTTCACCATGGGCAAACCCCTTAGAGATATAAAAAATCAAGAGAGGTAATTGTAGAGGGAATCTATGTTATCCAGTAGCCTTAGACAAATTTTTTCTAGGTGACATAGTTTTCGAGTAGCAGCTCGTCAAAGATTGCTACCTTTTTGCACTTTGGTCTCTAAAGGGATATCGCCAATACGATGTTGCTCGGACTGTTTTGACATGTTTGGGTGTGAAACAAGACCATGCCTAGCCTAAACGTACCCATCCAGATGCATTGGAATTGTTAGTTTGGCCGCACGAGGAACAGAACGAAAGTTACACCCCTTTACAACTTTACACTATATGCATCTTATCATTTTTGGAGCAACAGAAAAACTTTCACCATGGGCAAAGGCCTCAGAGATATAAAAAATTGAGAGAGGTTATTGTAGAGGGACCCTACATGATCTCGTAGCCTCAGACAAAATGTTTCTAAGTGACATGAATTCCAAGTAATAGCTCGTCAAAGATTGTTGCCTTTTTACACTTTAGTCTCTTAAGAGATATCACCGGTACAATGTGTTGAAAGTTGTTTGTCATTGATGTCAAAAGGTCAGGAGGTGTTGATCATATCCCTATTGGTGTTGTTGTCAAAGGATCAGGATGTTCAGTTATGGTGTTCATGTTTCATGGTATGGTCTTCAAAAGATGCCTTCATTCACAGAGCTCACATGACTTTCATGCTTCAGGATTATGTGTTCATGTTTCACAAGAACCCTGCAAGACATGTCTGCAAAGTGTGGAAGCATATACAACGAACGTGAACTATTTGACACGATGCCTCAAAGAAATTTTATCTCATTGAATGCAATGATTACAAGATATGCATGAAATAGATTTTTTATAAGGCTTTAAGATCTCTCAAGCAAATGAACAAAAGTAAATTTCAACTAAATGCAAATTTTGGCACGTCTAAAACCAAATTACACAACCTTATCCAACTTCCTCCTTGCCTATGCCAGAATGGGATCTGGGGAACATGGTGTGGACAACCATCAAAGCATAAATGATATACGAATTTTGTCACATGTATTATATTTGTAGCTGCCCTTGTAGTCATGTATGGAAAGTGTGGAAGCATAGACAAGGCGCATGAACTGTTTGAAATGATGCCTCAAAGAAATGCACAGTCCCACAGAATGCTTTGATTGCAAGATATGCACAAAATGGATTATCTAAAAATGATTTATAAACTTTCAATAAAATGCAATTGGCACGTGTAAAACTAAATTCCTATAATGATAATTGATCATCATATTGAATATTTAATATAAACTGTCATATACATAATGCCATGAACATAACATCTAGTTTATATACAAAGCCATATAGACATGTTCAAACAAAACCATACGTGCATATATACAAAAATATAGTTTGGTAACATACATAAGTATGTATACAAAGCCATCTAGCATACAAAAAATGTCCCAAAAACTAGTTTCCTATGGACTTTTATGAAATAATCAGTGGCCCTTACTTGACCATGAAGATGGAGAGCCAATCTGTGACTCATCCTCTCTCTGTCGTCGACTAGACCTCTTCAATAGAAGTTCATCCAACTCCACCTGTTAATACAATCAAACAATATGCACACTAATATAGAAAATATATGAAATATATAACATCACATATGAAATCGATCACTTACTGCCACCTGATGATCACTCTCCATCATCTTGTCTCTCTCTTCATCTGTAGATGGAAGGGTTGGAGACGTGACCTCATGTGAGAAGCATCAAGAAGCAAAATTGACCAAACATAAATATCATTTATGTACATCAAATGACATGAGATAAAACAAGAAATACAAAATTATGACATTTTCATGTTATTAGCTCATACCTTGGTCAAAGGATAGGAATCCTCAGCAGAATGGAGTGGTTGAAAGAAATACTATGATTGTTTAAGAAGATGTAAGGACAATGGTAAGACAAGCAAACATACCAGATGTATACTAGAAGGAAGCAATTCATACTACTGTTTATACACAAAACAAAGTACAAGTAACCATCTAGGAAAGTTTTATGCATACTTACAAATTAATCCAATGAACCATTCAGGTCTGCTCTACTCTTTATTGTGTCAAGTATTGCCTCATGGTCAGATTCATGCACCTTCCACAAGGTCTTGTTCAAAGGTCTACCCCCAAATTGTATCAAACGAACATTGGATGCCACAACAAGGTTTGAGTAATGAAGAATCTTTCGATGCGTGTCAAAGTCCTGAAATAGCCAAACATTAACACTCTTATGTGGGTACCTTCTAAGCCATGTTCTAGTAACAACCATTGAGTCTGTAGGGTATTCGATATTTTCTCCATCTATAACTGGGGCCTCCAATTTCTTTTTGGCTTCAACACAACAACACAAGTAATAATCCATTCCCTCTTCATTGTCTTCATCTGCAATAACTGCATAAACATGCCCTACATTGATATGTGTAGCAAATTAGATGAAATTAGTCAACATTACAAAAACACTACAAAGTAAGATAACATTAGGAATTTCAAAAACTATGCAAGTAGATATATTACATAGTTGAACTAGATCTAATATGTGGTCAAAGTCAACTAATGATTCCATCTGTGTAAGATCCAGTGCCGTCAGGGGTCGATATGTTTCAAGTGGGCTAATATAACTTAACTGCCATTCGTTAACCCACTCCTTTGACTCGCACTCATTCTAGGCTTGAATTGTACATGAAGAACAAAAGCATGCCATCTTCCGCGTATGGATATTTCATGAACCTACAATTGAGCTTCTGAAAGAGTGTAGCTCACTTGATCTTATTAGTCTACAACAGTCCTCATATGGTGCAATGTCAGTATCATCTATCAACCAAAAAAATCTACGAACTGAAGACTTACCTTCATCACCTAGACCCATCTAAGCATTACACCACTCGATGATTGATTTTACATATGTCAACTTTGCATTATCTTTATACTTTAACTCTTCTCGTGCTATTGCTCTTTTGATACATGCTCCTACAGCATCATGCTCCCCATTTCCATGCCTGGCCTCACAAAAGTTCCACATATGCTAAACTCCTATAATATTATGCCTCCTGCTCAGCCAATAGAAATTCCATGAGTTCTTGAATTGTGATGTACAGTTATCCGACCATATGATATGTTGAATGAATGATATGCCCCTTGTAGCCAAATCAATGTAGAACACCTGAAAGAAACATTGCACGAACTTCATAGAATGCGTGCAATCATCACTAATATAAAAATGATACTCCCTTATGATCTTTCTGTCATCCTCTAAACTATCATTCACATGAATGAATGAGATGTGCACAAATATAGAAACCTATGTGGAGTTGTAATATTTTGATTGCACCTCATGCTATGGCTCTAGACTGTAGTTCTCTGCAAAGTTGACGACTAAAACAATGCTACCAAGTGGAAATGTGTCCTTGCATAACTTGAATTGCAAGTCCAACCATCAAACTCTATGGGTATGCCTTGCATACTCATACACTATACTGTCACAAAATATAGACATAAATTGATACACTGGAATCTTTTGAATAACCAAATCACACCTATTTGCTTCTTTACCATCTTTTGTATTGTAGGCCACTGTTTTATACTTGCCGAACTCTACTAGTTCATTTCCAACTACACGTGTGCTTTCCATATGTTCACATATTGGCATACGTTGCAAGCCATCGTAATGCTGACATGTGCCATCTAGCACAATTTCCTGTAGAATATTTGACCTTCCTCTCTTTCACATAAAATTGTTGATATGAAATCTCTTGAAGATGTTGGTGGGGCATGTACGTCACAATCCTGCAAAACATTATTAGTATGCAAATCTAAACATATAGACTGATAAACATCAAAATGGTTAGAAAATTCAATATGTAATCTACAACAAGTAGTGCGTGTGTGATTTATTTTGACATAGAAATTTTATCATTTCAATTTTTTTTTGAGAAATTTTAATTTGAGGATACATCTCTAGAAATTTACCAAAAAATTGTGTTTGATTCATATCCAAAAAATGCTTTGGATGTGGCTCATAGTTTCGACTACCAATTCTCCTTCTTACCACATCCCTTTGATTCAGAGATACCCTTGTGTAATTCTTCCAAAAGTATTCAATTAGTGATCTCAATGCTTCAAGAATTGGTTTATCTTTTCATGGTAGTCTCCCCGAGAATGCCCATAATTCATTGGCATCGGTGTCCTCGATTCTTTGGCACCTTCCAACGACTCTTGATAAAGTTTTTCTATTAATTCTCAATGCTTGACTCATCTTTCTAATGAGACGAGATTTCCTCATTTGATTACTTACTATTGTTGATGTAATGACATGTTGTGTGACATTACTATCTTTTGTGCGTGAGGTGTTACCCACACTCTCATATGCACTCATTAGATTCTTGACAATAGATTTTTCACTTGAAGCCTTTGATGTTCTCAACCCAAGAATCTTCATGATGGACCTATACTTTATGCTTCGCATCATTTCAACGAATAGTTGACATCTTGCGGTCTCATTTAACTTTTCAAAGAACACTCTCCAAATATTATGAGCATATCTTCTACAAGTTCATTTAGGAATCTTACCTTCCATTGGTTGCAAAATATTCTCATCAATATCAATCAAATACTTTGGCTTTCTATGCAAAATTCTAGGTGGTGTTAAGAAAGGTAAATTCATCTCAACATTAGGAATTTCATCAATATTTAAATGAGATGGACTAGATGGCATACCTTCGATTGGAGATGGAATAGATGACATACCTTGAGGTTGAGGTGGGAACGATGGTGTACCTCCTTCCTCACATGTGAGTGATGATGTACTCTCAACTTGAGATGTGGTATATGGTGTCCCTCCATCTTGACTTGTAGTAGAGGATGTGTGTCCAATTGCAATATTCAAATCTCTCATCGCACGAAGATTTTGCATTCATTCCCTTTGTGCCACCAATACCATATCTCTTGTTGATGGTTGAGGTTCCTCTTCAATTGGCATGTCTTTGACAATCGTGTCCAATTTCCTCTTCTCACAAAGTTCCCTCATAGTCACTACTTTCTTTACATTCTTAGCTTCTTTCTCTTCCTGTGTTGGTTTAATCCTTGATCGTTTCCTCGACATGACGGAGAATTTATATGTAGCATGATAAAGAGACAAATATTAGTTCCTAATAAATGAATATGGTTCCAAATTTTAGGTCTACTACCCTCAAAATATTTATAGGTCTGCTGTCGTATAAATTGGTGCTAATTTTATGTCTATAAGATATCGACATTGCATGTGCATACTCAACTAAGTAGTAGATTTTATGGTAAAATTTTGGGTGGACAAAGAGCCCCATATAGCACCCTACAACCATCAAACAAATTCTTGGGTTGGAATATAGATATTCATTTAAGATATATGCCTCATTAATTTTATGCATATTTGAAGGCCCTTATAAATTCCCCTTCCAAATTCATGGTCAAATTGTGACCATTTTTTATATTTGAATCCCTATAAATCAATTCCATTATTATGTTTTTGTGGCTCTTAGAGTTGATCATTATGAGGGTACTAATCTTCCCTATGCAAACTTAATTTCTCATTTCAGATTTAAGTTAGGGTGTGTAATGCAAGTATTGACATTAATTGTAAAGTGTGATATTTTCTAAAAATTAAGGCACTAAATTTTTTTATAGTGGTTTCAAATTGGTTAGTTGAGTAGTGGTTGTTGGGGGTGGTTCTTGTGGCTTATTATTAGGTGGATAGGTGTAATGTCTCTTAATTCTAATGAAGGTAGACCTCACGACTCTTTTAGGAAATGTGTAATGTCAAACAATAAACTATCTTTAATTTTTAATTTCTCCTCTCTTAAAGTTTGTCAAAGCTATCTAAGGAAGGGGTGTGGATGATGAGTGCATCAAGACCTAAAGCATATATTAGAAGTGATTTTGTGGAAAATCTAGCTACTTTCATCCCTTTTAATGAAATGGTGGTTAAGGCTTCTCAAGTTTGTACTCCCAAGCCACTTTGAAGGTATGTGTTCAGTACCACTAGAAAATATCTTCACAAGTAAGAACTTGGTTTTGGTTGTATGGATTTTTTTTAGGTTTTTCTATTTCTTTGGTTGGTAGCTATGTTTGTTTAATAGTTCTCAGATCCTTATTAGATGTTCTATGGTTGTCTTGACTAGCTTATGTTGGAGAGGAGTGTATTGTAATCCCATTTTTTTACTTTTTGAATTTGAATAATGGAACTCAGTTTTGCAGCTAGGATACTATGTTCCTATTGATCATTTTGATAAATTCATGTTTTCAATTGATGATATCTTTCATGAGTAGCTATAGGTCTGTAGGTATAAAGAAGAAATTCAAAGCAATAGAAATTTACAGCTGTTTGGGAAGAAATTTAGAGCTCAGGCTGCAAATTCCCTATTAGACATGTATGCAAAATGTGGAAGCATAGACAAGGCACATGAACTATAAACACAAAATATAAACACAACTAATATAAACACAAAATATATAAACCATACATGTGATATAAACATGTATTCAATGAGGCATGATAAAGTAATTCGAATATAATTAAGGAAAATGTAACATAGAACATGTGTAAAGACTTGACATACCTAAAAAATGGAGATTCAAATGGAGAGAGTACCCAATTATGTAGTCTTTTTTTCTTCTTACATCAAACTCCTCAACAATTTGAGTTTTTCACCACTTGCTTCCTTTTCAACGTTCAATTGAATAACACTCAAATAGAATTACTAACAACAATACAATTAACCAATGTATAATGTTAAATTCCTACAATTCAATCATAATTAACATTGCAACACTACAAAAATTGAAATTTGAATTTATATATATCAAATTCAATGTGAAAACTATGTTATTTCCTCAAGTTGGCAAACATGAAAAAGGTGGTGGAAAGTTCATGCAAAGGTGGTAGAATGTGAAAAATGTGCATGTGCACTTCCAAACAACATGAAAAAGCATTTTTTTGTCGAAACACATGCATAACTAGAAGAAAATAGAGCATTTGGGCTTGGATCACGGGTATCCTGGCTTTTTTACCATTTTAATAGAAAGAAAAAATGCACTCATATTATGGCTTGCTATACCAAACTCTATATTATTCACTCTCTCATGTATTTCTTCTATCTCTCCCTTAACCCTAAACCCTAATCCCTTATCCCTTATCCCTAAACCCTAAACCCTATCCCTCAACCCTAAACCCTAATCCCTCAAACCTAAATCCTAATCCCTCAACCCTAAACCCTAAACCCTATCCCTAAAGCCTCAACCATCAACCCTTAAACCTTAAATCCTAAACCCTATCCCTAAACCCTCAACCCTCAACACTATACCTCAAACCCTAATCCCTCAACCCTAAACCCTATCCCTAAATCCTCAACCCTCAACACTATACATCAAACCCTAATCCCTCAACCCTAAACCCCAATCCCTCAACCCTAAACCCTAATCCCTTATCCATAAACCCTAAACCCTATCCTTAAAGGCTCAACCCTCAACCCTTAAACCTTAAATCCTAAACCCTCAACCCTCAACACTATACCTCAAACTCTAATCCCTCAACCCTAAACCCTAATCCCTCAACCCTAAACCCTAAACCCTCAACCCTTAACACTATACCTCAAACCCTAATCCCTCAACCCTAAATCCTAATCCCTCAACCCTAAAACCTAATCCCTTATCCCTAAACCTTAAACCCTATCCCTAAAGCCTCAACCTTCAACCCTTAAACCTTAAATCCTAAACCCTCAACAGTATACCTCAAACACTAATCCCTCAACCCTAAACCCTAATCCCTTATCCCTAAACCCTAAACCCTATCCCTAAAGCCTCAACCCTCAACCCTTAAACCTTAAATCCTAAACCCTATCCTTAAACCCTCAACACTATACCTCAAACCCTAATCCCTCAACCCTAAACCCTAATCCCTTATTCCTAAATCCTAAACCCTATCCCTAAACCTTCAACCTTCAACACTATAACTCAAACCCTAATCCCTCAACTATAAACCCTAATCCCACAACCCTCAACCCTAATCCCTAATCCCTAAACCTTAAACCCTATCCCTAAAACCTCAACCCTCAAACCTTAAACCTTAAATCCTAAACCCTATCCCTAAACCCTCAACCCTGAACACTATACCTCAAACCCTAATCCCTCAACCTTAAACCCTATCCCTAAATCTTTAACCCTCAACACTATACCTCAAACTCTAATCCCTCAACCCTAAACCCTAACACCTCGACTCTAAACCCTAATCCCTTATCCCTAAACCATAAACCCTATCCCTAAAGCCTCAACCCTCAACCATTAAACCTTAAATCCTAAACCGTATCCCTAAACCCTAAATCCTCAACACTATACCTCAAAACCTAATCCCTCAACCCTAAATCCTCAACCCTCAACACTATACCTCAAACCCTAATCCCTTGACCCTTAACCCTAATCCCTTATCCCTAAACCCTAAACCCTATCCCTAAAGTCTCAACCCTCAACCCTTAAACCTTAAATCCTAAACCCTATCCCTAAACCCTCAACCCTCAACACTATACCTCCAATGCTAATCCCTCAACCCTAAACCCTATCCCTAAATCCTCAACCCTCAACACTATACCTCAAACCCTAATCCCTCAACCCTAAACCCTAAACCCTTAACTCTAAACCCTAATCCCTTATCCCTAAATCCTAAACCCTATCCCTAAAGCCTCAACCCTCAACCCTTAAACCTTAAATCCTAAACCCTATCCCTAAACCCTCAACCCTCAACACTATACCTCAAACCCTAATCCCTCAACTCTAAACCCTATCCTTAAACCCTTAACCCTCAACACTATATCTCAAACCCTAATCCCTCAACCCTAAATCCTATCCCTAAATCCTCAACCCTCAACACTATACCTCAAACCCTAATCCCTCAACCCTAAACCCTAAACCCTAATCCCTCAACTCTAAACCCTAAATCCCTTATCCCTAAATCCTAAACCCTATCCCTAAAGCCTCAACCCTTAAACCTTAAACCTTAAATCCTAAACCCTATCCCTAAACCCTCAGCCCTCAACACTATACCTCAAAACCTAAACCCCATCCCTAAACCCTCAACCCTCAACACTATACCTCAAACCCTAAACCCTATCCCTAAACCCTCAACTCTCAACACTATACCTCAAACCCTAATCACTCAACCCTAAACCCTAATCCCTTAACCCTAAACCCCAATCCCTAATCCCTAAACCATAAACCCTATCCCTAAAGCCTCAACCCTCAACCCTTAAACTTTAAATCCTAAACCCTATCCCTAAACCCTATCCCTAAACCCTCAACCTTCCAGATTATACCTTAGACCCTAATCCCTCAAATTGAAACCCCAATCCCTCAACCCTAAACCCTAAACCCTATCCCTAAAGCCTCAACCCTCAACCCTTAAACCTTAAATCATAAACCCTATGCCTAAACCCTCAACCCTCGACACTACACCTTAAACCCTAATCCATTATCCCTAAACCCTTTAAACCCTATCCCTAAAGCCTCAACCCTCAAGGTCCTTAAACCTTAAATCCTAAACCCTATCCCTAAACCCTTAACCCTCAACACTATAACTCAAACCCTAATCCCCCAACCCTAAACCCTAATCTCTTATCCCTAAACCCTAAACCCTATCCCTAAAGCCTCAACCCTCAACCCTTAAACCTTAAATCCTAAACCCTATCCCTAAACCCTCAACCGTCAATACTACACCCTAAACCCTAATCCCTCAACCCTAAACCCTAATACCTTATCCCTAAACCCTAAACACTATCCCTAAAGCCTCAACCCTCAACCCTTAAACCTTCAATCATAAACCCTATCATGCCTAAACCCTCGACACTATACCTTAAACCCTAATCCCTTATTCCTAAACCCTAAATCATATCCTTAAAGCCTCAACCCTCGACCCTTAGACCTCAAATCCTAAACCCTATTCCTAAAGCCTCAACCCTTGACACTATACATTATACTCTAATCCCTTATCCCTAAACCCTAAACCCTTATCCCTAAAGCCTCAAGACTCAACCCTTAAACCTTAAATCCTAAACCCTCAACCCTCGACACTATAGCTTAAACCATAATCCCTTATCCCTAAACCCTAAACCCTATCCCTAAAACCTCAACCCTCAACCCTTAGACCTTAAATCCTAAACCCTATTCCTAAACCCTCAACCCTATACACTATACCTTAAATCCTAATCCCTTATACCTAAACACTAAACCCTATCCCTAAAGCCTCAACCCTTAACCCTTAAACCTTAAATCCTAAACCCTATCCCTAAACCCTCAACCCTCAACACTATACCTTAAATCCCAAACCCTAATCCCTCAACCCTAAACCCTAATCCCTCAACCCTCAAGTTTTAAACCATCAACCCTTATCCACCCCTCTCCTCCCCTATCTGCCTCACCCCATCTCTCCCCTATCTCTCAACCATTAGCCATCTAGGTCTCTCACTTATCCATAAAGCCTCAACCCTCAACCCTTAAACCTTAAATCATAAACCCTATCCCTAAACCCTCAACCCTTAACACTATACCTTAAACCCTATTCCCTTCACCCTTAACCCTAAATCCTATCCCTAAAGCCTCAACCCTCAACCCTTAAACCTTAAACCCTAAAACCTATCCCTAAACCCTCTACCCTTGACACTATACCTTAAACCCTAATCCCTTAATCCTCAGCCTTAAAGCCTCAACCCTCAATCCTTAAATCTTTAACCCTAAACCCTATCCCTAATCCCTCAACCCTTAAACCCTTAATCCCTTAAACCTTAAACCCTTAAACCCTAAACTCTCAACCCCTAGATACCCTTAAACCCCTAAACCTTAAGCCCTTAAACCCTATACCCTATACACTTAACCTTGGACACTCAACCTTGAACATTATCCCTCAACCTTCAAACTGTTGGATCTAGGGCATACAACTGAGAGGTGGGGTGAATCAGTTGTATAAAAACTTGTTCTTTCTTCAAACACTTGATTCTTCTTTGTTAGTTAATAGCATATCAATTAACCATCCATGAAAGCATAATACATAAACACAAGAGCAGATAAACATCAACACATTGAACACCAAGATTTTGACGTGGAAAACCCGGTTAAGGGAAAAACCATGGGGTGATTAACCCAAGGATTATTCTTTGTTAGAAGAATAAGAAAAATGAATGGCACATGCCAATTAGGGCTCACTGCCTGAGCACACTGCTCACAAAGAGGCACACTGCCTACAAGGAGACACACTGTCTACAAAGTGATAAGAATCACAATCTTGAACTAGAGAATGACATCTCTACCATGTCTGGATCAGTTCCATTTAAGCCCAAAAATCCTTGCTCTGCCTTCCGCACTTCTCTTCGCTATGCCACACTCATCCACACAATCCACACATCAAAATGAATTCTCAAACACTTATTTATACAAGACATCAACTTAGGAACAATCATCTAAGTCGGCAAACATCACAATAACATTCGCAAGGCGTGTAGAACATCCAGTCGGCCTGTTACAGGAAGAACACCAACAACTGGTAGCCATAACATCAAATCCAACTCTAACTTCAATGCGGACTGCCAACACGAACTAGATATGATCCAATGATCATCATAACCTTCCCTGAATCATCAAAAACATCCGCACTTCATCAGCTTACCGGAATTCTTCTCTTCACCATCCGGTACTTCAAGAACACAGTCTGTCGCCACTGTCACAATGCAAAAGGTACTTCTAGACCTCAAAATCATACACAACTTGAGATGACACATCACAAGGACATCCCAAACACTCCTTCCAATCCGCAGATTAGGATAATACAATTCCAGACCTCACCAGACCTTTCTGTGATCCTCTGTCACCTCTGAACACTTACTGGAACCAGTTCCACACAGACAGCCACAACTTCTTCAGATCTTATGCGGACCTCTGAAATCTTAGCTGAAGTATCTCAAGACTCATATCTACAAACCCTTTAATCCGCATCCTCTGGTTCTTAACCTATACAGTACATTTTCCTTCTTCTCATCACTGTTCTTCACTTTTTCAGATGGAGACTGATTTCCTCAATAACAACAGCACACAACTCATCCAAACCTTCTTACTAATGCAATATGAGTAAGTTGACATCAATGAAAACACTGGTTCACCTCATACTTGCAACAATCTCCCCCTTTGTCATTGATGGCAACATATGATGTGAAAAACCATCAAGACAAGAGCTTCTCCTTTCTGTCACAGCTCCCCCTATCAACAACAACTTTTCACATGTCTTCTCTTCCTTTACTACCCCCCCTTTGATCATAAACCACTTGTTTTTCACATGTCTTCTCTCCCCCTTTGACATCAATGGCAAAGGGCTCATACTTGCTGTTGGTTTTTCTTCTGAATTAGCATCGGGGTTTGCCAGTTCCTATGCACATGCAGATTCAACCAACTAATACAGGAGGTTGCGTGAGCTGCCTCCCCTTCACTTCTAGTTCTGCCGCACCAAGGGGGGTATCCCTATAACTCAAGATGTAACCTTGACTAGCTCAAAGATAGAAAGATCTAACTTGACAACAACAGGCAGAATACTCTCATGTATGGACCAAGATCTGCATGATAGATCACAAGGTGGGCAACATTCTTGGACAGATATGTCTGGTTGGGTATGAAAGCATGCAGGGGGTTCCTAATCCTACTCCTACAACTAATAGGTGGAAGTGGTGAAATGGGTGGACATAATGTCCTGGATGCAAGACGAGGGGTTTTGGCTCATAACTACTGATCCAGGAGCAGACTGGTGCCTATCCATTGGGCAAGGAGTCAACTAGACGTATACAACAGATGGTTTGCAACTTTCACTCAAGTTTCAGGGGGTTGGACTGATGCTTGCCTTACAAACATCACCCAAGAATGGGTATCTAACTGCCTCTACTTACAGATATCCCTGCTGACATGCAACCAGATTCAAAAGAAGGAGAATAACATGCAACAAATGGAGACAAGCAGATAGACACATGCAATAAGCATTTTTCATATAACATTAACACTAAAACTGAAAATATGTGCAAAATACATTCATGTTGCAACTCATAAACTCCAAAATGGGATAAAACAGCCAAGATCATGCCCTGTTCTTCATTATTTACACAAAAATGCCTCAGGCCTTCAACCCTAAAAATGGTAACATAGTCTGCCTATATCGGCCAGAAAGTGTACCACAAGCAATTAATTACATGGTTGACCAAAAATCCTACCAAATACAAATCTCAGAAGGAATGGCGCTCAGAAGTTATTGCTGCAGCAGACAAGGGAGGCCTCGAGCCTTGCGCCGCCAACTGGGGTCTTCATTCATAATCGGGCAGCTTCACCGTTTGTACCATCGCCCATTGATGGCTCAACCACCCGTGTTTTACCTGGAAACCGTCACTGCGTTCAAAAAGAACTTCCTGCCAAAACGTGCTTCTTTGCAGGTTTCAAATATGTAGGGAAATTAATCCCACATGCAAGGTGCGAAAACCCCCCTAGCACTTTAAAAACATGGCCGCATGTATAATAGGTGTCGAGCGCTTTTGCCACGCTTGACACATGCTCCTTCTCCAAAAGCCCATCGCTAAGACTTAGGCCATCGGCCAACCCCACAAATCTCTCATCGATCTCAATTGTCTCGCCGATGCCTACCTTACAATTTGCTCCATCGGCCAGAGATAGACCATCGGGCCAGCACAAAAGTCTTTTGCCAATGCCCATGGTCTCGCCGATGCCTTCAAAAATCCTGATGACATCATCATCATGTCCTGATGATGTCACCATCACCCATCTGCATACCGCACAACTCTCATATCCGGATGACGTCATCGCCATATAGGCGCCAGGGTGATATTA
This sequence comes from Cunninghamia lanceolata, assembly GCA_027924645.1. Taxonomy (NCBI): domain Eukaryota; kingdom Viridiplantae; phylum Streptophyta; class Pinopsida; order Cupressales; family Cupressaceae; genus Cunninghamia; species Cunninghamia lanceolata. The sequence goes on from BSBN01000320.1 coordinate 12,753,823, forward strand.
GTAAGATAACCTGATATTTCAGAATATCACCCCCCAAACAAAATATCATGATGCACTGTAAACCGAATGATGATGATGACCCCTTTAACTCAAAGAACATCAGGGTGCACTGTAGCTCTACTGCAGGATCGGGATGATATCCAAACATCACCCGATATTGAAACAAGATGATCCTGATGACAAATCTGGTCGACAGAAAATCATGATGATGCTGACCACCTCGGAGAAAATATGATGCTGTTGTTGAAAAATGCTGAGGAGGGCCAACACTTAGGAAATTTTTTGGATTTTTTGGGAAGGTGCCTGCATGAAAATTGCTAAATTAACTGACAGTCAATTCAGGCACCAACAGTAGCTCTGTCTGGGGACGTGCAGGTGCAAGACTGCAGCGAGAACCCCAGATCTCTGGGATGCAGACCAGTCCCCTATCCATTGGGCACAGAGTCATGATGTTATATTGATCTGCATCACCAAACACATTATTTTTAAACATTGTTTTGGCAGCCCCGAGCAGCTAAAAAGGAAGAACCATAATTTTTTCTTGTCAAATGCCTGATTCCAAACTGGAAGATCCCAATCCCAACTGAAAAGATTGGCATAATCTGCCCATAATGTCATCTGCTTAAATAGATATTCCACCAGTTTTGAAAGCTTGCCACCATCATTTTTAGCTCTGTCATTTTAGATTTCAAAATTAGACATATAACCATACACATAATATTCTTCAACATTAGGCAACACATGTATGTTATATCCCTCAGACAGTACATCATACTGCTCTTGCCATTCTTCATCATTTATCTGGCTGCTGCACATTGTTAGGCACTCATCTAGCTGATCCAAAAACTCAAAATACTCAGAAAACATGAGACCCCTAATATCTACTGATATTGAAAACAAATCCTGATCCACACACCCAATGTTGCACATGTCTGAATCAAGTGATGATGAACATTCATTATTCATAGTTTGCAAATCAGTATCATCATCTTCAAACAAAGGGTTAATCCTGCACCAATGAAGGTCACGACTCACAACATCATATGCATCTACAGGCTCATCATAAAAGAGATTAACACTCAATGCAAAGGCCTCTGCTTCTTCTTCATGACACTCCAATTCTTCTTCACTACTATCAGATCCAGAGTCATAAAAAGAACAAACCTGATCCATGAATTGATCATCGATATCATTTTCATCATCTGATTTCCCCATATACAAGATTTCTGTTGTTTCAATGTACTCTGAAGTTGAACTATCTGCATCACTTTCTAGCCCTCCAATGCTTCCTGATGAAACTGATACTGACTATTGATCCACATGATCACAACTTTGCATAACTGGATCATTTAAACATGAAGGCTGTTTGTTTAGGACTGGTATGCAAATATTACTTGAAAAATTATTATTTTCAACTTCACTTGCTGGGCAAAAAAGGACATCCTCCTCTATAATAGAAACATCATCCACTTGGAATGATGCAAAAACTGGGACAACAGGGGTGTGAGTGCTTTGACATTCATTGTCAACACCTGAATTAAATCTTTCATTAACATTGGGGGCTGCAGGACAACAATTTTTTTTAGAAAAATAACCCTTTTGAATTCCATACCTCCAATTGTTTTCAATATCTATTGCAAACTGATGTGCCTGATGCTATGTGGTGGGCTCCTTATCTCTCAATCTATAACTCATTTTCTTATCAAAGGCTCCCAAATAGACAACTAAGCACAGTGCATCATTAGGTCTCATACATTCTGGTATTCTGTTTAATGCCCTCATAAATCTAAGGTTAAAGGCTAGGATCAACTCATCTTCTTCAATATGGATGTACATGAAGTCACTAATAATTGCATATTCAGAAATTCTTTCACCATATTGTACTAGAAATGCAGATTTAAAATCATGCCAAGAGCTAACAGAGTGAGCTAGAAGGTAGGAGAACCAATCCCTTGCATCTTCATCTAGAGATTGAACAAATAATCTCATAACTACATCTTCATGGTCAATCTCGAAATTATCTATAACATTTATAAACTGCTACAAGTGTCTCTCAGCTGATTCATCCTTTGCGCCACTAAATTTGGGCAAATATCTTCTGATTTTAGGTGGAAGAGCATTTGGGTAGCCACAAATGCCACTAAAATTTATGGGCTTATATCTATCTATGATGAAACTTCTTTTATTACATGGTTGGGACTGACTACTATACATTATTGCATTTGACACCTCACAAGGGTGCATAAGCTGACAATACATCTTTTTACGCTTTCGCAACCCTCTTCTCTACTCAGATTTTCAATCACAATATGACCTTAGGCCCTTAAAATACAAACTGCTATTTCAACCTGCCTAAAGTCCTCTATATGAGTCTTTTGAAAAACATTGCATGCCCTTTTGAAATATAGAGTAGGTTCTAACAAAAGCATGGAAGCTTTGCTTTCACCAATGTTTCCCTTTTAACCAGTGCTATTTCACCAGATAGGGAACTTTTCAAAAACTTGTACAAATACCTGGATATGTTGTAGCTGCTGATATGTTCATTCAACAGAGTCGCCACCTCCTTGGCAGAGGAATGAGCTTCAAACAGGCTGAAGCTAAAAATTGATTTCTTTCTTTCTGGGTCATCCACCAGCAGAGCCATAGATAAAACTTTTTCTTTTGCTGCAACAAGGCACCTCCAGGTCTGATTCTTCAATTTCTTAGACTCAAGCTTCACGGATATGACATTGTTTTCCCTAGCAGAGTTGCCATTTTGTTGGTGACTCGGATGGGTCACAAATATATCATTTCTTTTATCAGTCCATCCCCAGTGGAGTTGCCATTTTGTTAGTGACTTAGATGGGCCACAAGATATAACACTTTTTCATCAATTTTCTCCCCAGCAGAGTCGCCATTTTGTTGGTTTTCTTCTGAATCAGCATCAAGGTTTTCCAGTTCCTATGCACATGCAGATTCAGCCAACTAATACAGGAGGTTGCGTGAGCTGCCTCCCCTTCACTTCTGGTTCTGCCGCACCAAGGGGGGTATCCCTATAACTCAAGATGTAACCTTGACTAGCTCAAAGATAGAAAGATCTAACTTGACAACAACAGGCAGAATACTCTCATGTATGGACCAAGATCTGCATGATAGATCACAAGGTGGGCAACATTCTTGGACATATATGTCTGGTTGGGTATGAGAGCATGCAGGGGGTTCCTAATCCTACTCTTACAACTAATAGGTGGAAGTGGTGAAATGGGTGGACATAATGTCCTGGATGCAAGACGAGGGGTTTTGGCTCATAACTATTGATCCAGGAGCAGACTGGTGCCTATCCATTGGGTAAGGAGTCAACTAGACATATACAACAGATGGTTTGCAACTTTCACTTAAGTTTCAGGGGGTTGGACTAATGCTTGCCTTACAAACATCACCCAAGAATGGGTATCTAACTACCTCTACTTACAGATATCCCTGCTAACATGCAACCAGATTCAAAAGAAGGAGAATAACATGCAGCAAATGGAGACAAGCAGATAGACACATGCAATAAGCATTTTTCATATAACATTAACACTGAAACTAAAAATATGTGCAAAATACATTCATGTTGCAACTCATAAACTCCAAAATGGGATAAAACAACCAAGATCATGCCATGTTCTTCATTATTTACACAGAAATGCCTCAGGCCTTCAACCCTAAAAATGGTAACACAGTTTGCCTATATCGGCCAAAAAGTGTACCACAAGCAATTAATTACATGGTTGACCAAAAATCCCGCCAAATACAGATCTCAGAAGGAATGGCGCTCAGAAGTTATTGATGCAGTAGACAAGGGAGGCCTTGAGCCTTGCGCCGTCAACTGGGGTCTTCATTCATAATCGGGCAGCTTCATCATTTGTACCATCACCCATTGATGGCTCAACCACCCGCATTTTACCTGGAAACCGTCGCTACGTTCAAAAAGAACTTCCCGCCAAAACGTGCTTCTTTGCAGGTTTCAAATATGCAAGGAAATTAATCCCACATGCAAGGTGCGAAAACCCCCCTAGCACTTTAAAAACATGGCCGCATGTATAATAGGTGTCGAGCGCTTTTTCCACACTCGACACATGCTCCTCCAAAAGCCCATCGCTAAGACTTAGGCCATCGGCCAACCCCACAAATCTCTCATCGATCTCAATTGTCTCACTGATGCCTACCTTACAATCCGCTCCATTGGCCAAAGATAGACCATTGGGCTAGCACAAAACTCCTTTGCCGATGCCCATGGTCTCGCCGATGCCTTCAAAAATCCTAATGATGTCACCATCACCCGTCTGCATACCGCACAACTCTCATATCCGGATGATGTCATCGCCATATAGGCGCCGGGGTGATATTAGTAAGATAACCTGATATTTCAGAATATCACCCCCCAAACAAAATATTATGATGCACTGTAAACCGGATGATGATGATGACCCCTTTAACTCAAAGAACATCAGGGTGCACTATAGCTCTACTGCAGGATCGGGATGATATCCAAACATCACCTGATATTGAAACAAGATGATCCTGATGACAAATCTGGTCGACAGAAAATCATGATGATGCTGACCACCTCGGAGAAAATATGATGCTGCTGTTGAAAAATGCTGAGGAGGGCCAACACTTAAGAAATTTTTTGGATTTTTTGGGAAGGTGCCTGCATGAAAATTGCTAAATTAACTGACAGTCAAATCAGGCACCAACACTTGCAATTCTAATACATCAGAATCATACCAGCTACTCCCCCTTAGTAGCAGCTCCCCATCATCAATCTGGATCACAAGATATGACTGTGATATCCACTGGACTGATGCACATCAGTGCATCCTAGTTCATCACCGGATGGGCCATGACCCCTAACTTCTCCCGGAGATATTCGAAAGAGTCCTTGGGAAAAGGTTTAGTAAAGATATCTGCAATCTGATCCTTGGAGGGAACATACTCCAATCTGACTTCTTCCTTGTTCACTTGCTCTCTCAAAAAGTGAAACTTGATAGATATGTGCTTAGTCTTAGAATGCAATACCGGATTCTTAGAAATATTAATTGCACTTGAATTATCACAGAAAATTGTGATAGGCTCCTTATATTCAACTTTAATGTCTCTTAGCATCTGCTTCATCCATAAGATTTGAGTGCAACTACCTGCTGCTGCAATGTATTCTGCTTCAGCTATAGACAGAGATATTACATCTTGTTTCTTGCTTAGCCAAGAAACCAATCTCTTCCCCAAAAAGAATGCTCCACCACTAGTGCTCTTCCGGTCGTCCATATCTCCTGCCCAATCTGCATCTGTATATGCATGAATAGAGAAATCCGGATCTCTAGGGTACCATAGACCATATTCAACTGTTCCTTTCAAGTACCTAAAAATTCTTTTGATTGCCATAACATGAGATTCTCTAGGATCAGCCTGGAATCTTGCCACAAGACCAACAACTTGCATTATATCTGGTCTAGTTTGAGTGAGATACAACAATCCACCAATCATTGATATATACTTTGTCTGATATGCCTTTGGAGAGTCATCATCTTTGCTCAACTTACATCCAGTTGCCATAGGAGTGTTCATTGGCTTAGAATCTTCCATACCAAATTTCCTCAACAATTCTTTCACATATTTGGTCTGAGAAATGAAGATCCCTTTCTTTGTTTGAGTAATTTGCAGACCCAAGAAGAAATTCATTTCACCAAGCATAGACATTTCAAACTCACTTTTCATCTGATTTGCAAAAGTTTTGCACATGCTATCTCTTCCTCCAAAAATGATATCATCCACAAACACTTCAACAATCAAAATGTTTTCATGATCAATTTTGAAATATAAGTTACTGTCAGCAGTGCCTTTGTTGAATCCAATCTGCATAAGATGCTTATCCAACCTTTCATACCATGCTCTTGGGGCTTGCTTCAATCCATACAATGCTTTCTTCAACTTGGAGACCATATCATCATTATCAGACAATTGAAATCCATCCGGTTGTTCAATGTAAACTTCTTCTTCCAGATCACCATTTAGGAAGGTAGACTTGACATCCATCTGATATACCTTGAAGTCTTTGAAGGCAGCAAATGCAAGAAATAATCTGACTGCTTCAATTCTTGCCATAGGAGCAAAGGTCTCTTCAAAATCAATTCCTTCTATTTGAGAGTAGCCTTTGCAGACCAATCTAGCTTTGTTTCTGATTACTTCACCAGCTTCATTTAGTTTGTTTCGGAAGACCCATTTGGTTCCAATCACATTCCTGTCTCTAGGTCTGGGAACAAGATCCCAAGTACGATTTTTCTCAATTTGCATCAATTCTTCCTCCATTGCTTTGGTCCAGTTTTCATCATTGCAAGCTTCATTTACTGTCTTAGGTTCAATCTTTGAAATCAGACAGTATTCATTTGAATCTTGAGCAATTCTTCTTCTTGTTTGTACCCCTTTACTTTTGTCACCTATGATCTGATCTTCAGAGTGATTTAGAGTTACATACCTTGGAACTTTGGGAGTTTCTTGCACTACTAATTCTTGATCAGGCTCATTCAGACAAACTTCTTCTTCCTGATTTACTGGATCAGTCTGGATCTAAATTTCAGAGGAGGAAGGAGCTTCTTGCACTAGAGGATCATTCTGATCATCTTCATCACATTCATAGAACCTTGAGGGCTTCTCAATTCCTTCATCAACTTTCACATTAGTAATTTCTGTCATCTTCCTCAGTCTCTTATTGTAACACCGGTATGCTTTGCTTTGAGTGGAGTAACCCAAGAAAATTCCTTCATCACTTCTGGCATCAAACTTTCCTAGATCTTCATCTCTTTTAATATAACACTTGCTACCAAATACTTTGAAATATCTCACAGTAGGAGTGATGCCAAACCAAAGTTCATAGGGGGTCTTACCGGTATTGTTTCTGATTTGAACTTGATTGAGAGTGTAGACTGCAGTGCTGATAGCTTCTTTCCAAAACATCTGAGGAACATTTGCTTCCAACATCATTGTCCTGGCAGCTTCCTGAATGGTCCGGTTCTTTCTCTCAACTACTCCATTTTGTTGTGGAGTCCTAGGAGCAGACAACTATCTCTTTATACCCTACTTCTCACAAAAGTCAATGAACTCACCAGATGTAAATTCACCACCTCTATCAGACCTTAGACATTTCAGTTTCAATCTGGTTTGATTCTCTACCATGGCTTTGAAGATTTTGAACTTCTCAAGGGCTTCTGATTTCTCTTTTAGGAAGGTAACCCACATCATCCGGGAATGGTCATCAATTAGCAACATGAAATATCTATCACCTTGCAGACTCTTGATTCTTGTCGGACCACAGAGATCAGTATGTACTAATTTCAACAATCCGGTAGAGGACTGATCTTTGCTTTTGAAAGAGGCTCTGCTCTGTTTACCTACCTGACATTCTTTGCACAAACTATTTGTAGGTTTCACCAATTTTGGAAGATCTCTTACAACCTGAATATTGCTTATCTTGATGATGTTATCAAAATTTACATGACACATTCTTCTATGCCATAACCAACTCTGATCAACTTGAACAAACAGACAACTTTTATTTGAACCAACCAGATGAAAGATATTACCTTTTGTTTGGGCACCGGATGCAATTTCAGTTCTAGAGCTTGTAAAGATTTTGTATTTTCCATTCTTGAACCGGAGATCATAGCCTTTGTCCACTAACTGACCAACACTGAGAAGATTGTGCTTCAATCCTTCAACATATAGTACATTACCTGTTTTGATCTTTCCATCAAAGGAAATAGTCCCCCTACCTTTGATTCTGCCAGCAGAATTGTCACCAAACTTTACCATTCCTCCTTCATACCTTTCCAAATCTAAGAACTTATTCTTGTCACCAGTCATATGATGAGAGCATCCACTGTCAATAACCCAATCATTCTTTTCATTCACTTGTGTAGCCAAAGCTCTTTCCACAACCTTGTGATTGACAGATTCAGAGGATATTGAATCTTCTTCCTTGATAGCAATAAACACCCATTCATTTCCAGATTTGCTTCCTAGTTTTGATTCATCATCTGTTACTCCTTCATTGTCATCTTCTTCATGAACATAATAGCAGTTCTTTTGAAACCTTTGTCTGTTAGTATTAGACCTTGCAGATCTTTCCGGACATCTTGAAGCAAAATGACCAATCTTATTGCAGTTGAAACACTTAAAGGGTAGTTTTCTTTCATACTTACCGGATCCTCTTGGCAGTCTCTTTGCAATGTGGGCTTCAAGTTGAGATGTTTCTGCTTCCTCTTCTTCCATGTCTCTTCTTGCTTGATCATACCATGACATCTTCCTTGAAGAGTTTTCTCCCTGATCAAATCTCTGTTTGCCTTTCACATAGGCACTGGCTTTGAAAGCAGATTCAGTCTTGGGAGGATCATCTCCAAACTCGGTCATTTCAAATGCAGCTAGTTTGCCAGCCAATTGTTCTCTTGTGACAGTTGTGTGGGCTCTGAATTCATCAATGGCAGTAACCTTGATTTTGTAGGCAGCAAGAAGGGATCTAAGAATTTTGCAAACAATCTCATTTTCATCCAGAGTTCCACCAGCATTTCTAATTCCACATACCAGCTCATTCACTCTTGGCATAAAGGTAGTGATGTTTTCATCTTCTCTCATCTTCAATCTTTCAAATTTCCCTTTCAGACTTTGCAACCTTGCACCCTTGACAAACTCATCTCCTTCATACAGAAGTTTCAGTTTAGTCAAGATCTCATATGCAGTTGGTAGGTCGATAACATTTGAGAGATCTGAGTCATTCAATGCGCTTAGAAGAGCTTCCTTGGTCCACAGATTGTTTTCAGCATCTGTGATTTCATTCAAAGTTGTTGGACCACCCTGTGGAGGTACATATGGTTTTGAGACCATGGCCAAGTATGCTTTTCCCATACACTCCAAGTGACATTTCATGCGACCTTTCCAGAGAGTGAAGTTGGTTCCATCAAACTTTAGACTATCCTTCTTGTATGATGACATCCTGGATCTCCTCAAGCGGTTAAGCTCCTTTCAGAGGAACTTGGCTATGATACCAACTGTTGGATCTAGGGCATACAACTGAGAGGGGGGTGAATCAGTTGTATAAAAACTTGTTCTCTCTTCAAACACTTGATTCTTCTTTGTTAGTTAACAGCATATCAATTAACCATCCATGAAAGCATAATACATAAACACAAGAGAAGATAAACATCAACACATTGAACACCAAGATTTTGACGTGGAAAACCCAGTTAAGGGAAAAACCACGGGGTGATTAACCCAAGGATTATTCTCTGTTAGAAGAATAAGAAAAATGAATGGCACATGCCAATTAGGGCTCACTACCCGAGCACACTGCTCACAAAGAGGCACACTACCTACAAGGAGACACACTGTCTACAAAGTGATAAGAATCACAATCTTGAACTAGAGAATGACATCTCTACCATGTCCGGATCAGTTCCATTTAAGCCCAAAAATCCTTGCTCTGCCTTTCGCACTTCTCTTCGCTATGCCACACTCATCCACATAATCCACACATCAAAATAAATTCTCAAACACTTATTTATACAAGACATCAACTTAGGAACAATCATCTAAGTCGGCAAACATCACAATAACATTCGCAAGGCGTGTAGAACATCCGGTCGGCCTGTTACAGGAAGAACACCAACAACTGGTAGCCATAACATCAAATCCAACTCTAACTTCAATGCGGACCACCAACACGAACTAGATATGATCCAATGATCATCATAACCTTCCCTGAATCATCAAAAACATCCGCACTTCATCAGCTTACCAGAATTCTTCTCTTCACCATCCGGTACTCCAAGAACACAGTCTGTCGCCACTGTCACAATGCAAAAGGTACTTCCAGACCTCAAAATCATACACAACTCAAGATGACACATCACAAGGACATCCCAAACACTCCTTCCAATCCGCAGATTAGGATAATACAATTCCAGACCTCACCAGACCTTTCTGTGATCCTCTGTCACCTCTGAACACTTACCTGAACCGGTTCCACACAGACAGCCACAACTTCTTCAGATCTTCATGCGGACCTTTGAAATCTTAGCTGAAGCATCTCAAGACTCATATCTACAAACCCTTTAATCCGCATCCTCTGGTTCTTAACCTATATAGTACATTTGCCTTCTTCTCATCACTGTTCTTCACTGTTCCGGATGGAGACTGATTTCCTCAATAACAACAGCACACAACTCATCCAAACCTTCTTACTAATGCAATATGAGTAAGTTGACATCAATGACAACACTGGTTCACCTCATACTTACAACACAAACCTCTACCCTCAACCCTATACTTATGCCCTAAACTCTCAACCCTCATCCATATGCCTTATACCCTCAACCTTAAACCCTAAACCCTATATCTTAGACACTCAACCTTGAACATTATCCCTCAACTATAAACTCTCAACCCTCTACCCTATACCATCAACCATATACTTAAGCCCTAATCCCTCAATCCTCAACCCTATACCTTAAACCATGAAGCCTACACCCACAAACCCTCATCCCTATACCCTATAACCTCACCCTTATACCCTAAACCCTGAATATTGTGCCTCAACCCTATACTTAAACCCTAAACCATACACTCGCAACCCAAGTCACCCTATGCCTTATATACCCTCAAACCATATTGTAAACCCTAAACCCAATATCATAAACCCTAATTACCATGCCTTACACACTTAATCTTATACACTCAACAAGCTAAATATTATCCCTCAGCTATAACCCTGAACCCTCACTCGACCCTCTACCTATTTCTTAAGCCATAATCCCTCAACTCTCAACCCTATACCCAGAAAGCTCAACCCTCAACCCTAAAAACTATACGGGCTCAGGGCCTTATACACCCTAAACCCAAAACCCTTACATACATACATACATATAGGCATACATACATACACGTACATACATACATACAAACATGCACGTACATATATACATACATACAAGTATGCATACATGTACATATGTACATACAACCATACATACATATACACAAGCATACATATATACATACATCAAACATACTTAAGAAACTTCAAGAACAAAATCATTCAAAGGGAGACATAATGCGAGTGCGTTATAACGTGCTCGCGTTATGTCGAACTGAGCAAACATCAAGCAAACTTGCAAAAAAGAAAAAAATACAAAACATAATGCGAGCACATTATAACGCACTCGCATTATATTTTTCTTTGGGAATCCCAAGCCTTAGGCTTGGGATTTGCTTTGGATTTCCAACCCAAAGGCTTGGAGTGCCTTCCCAACATCCAAAGACGTGTTTTTGCATTTTCTATAGGATTTCACATAACTTCATTCGTGCTAACCCTCAGATTTGCATGTGTTTCAAGGTCGAACAAATTAAACACCTGGGTAATGTTAGGCTTTCTCTTAGCTATTTAATGATGTAATTTTTTTCATATTTTGACAATGTTAAACCTTTCATCTTTAATTTCTTTTGTTTGTGTGTCTATTTTTGGGCAAAAACTAGTGTTTGGTCTTTTTTTCATTATAAATTAACTGTTTATTGAAATTTCAAATAAATTACATTTTTATAAACTAGACTCCATTCTACACATATTTAAAAAAAAAAAATCAATTAGCTTTCAAAATTTCCAGGGGTAGCATGGTTAAAATTCTATTTTTTAGGATGTGTCCACTTTGAAAATTAGTAAAAAATCAAATATTCGTTAAAAAGTTATCAGAAAAATTGGGCATAAACATGTTGTTAGCTAATTTCTCACCGAAGTGATTTTAAAAATATCAAAAAAAAGTTAACCTTTTGAGTTTGAGGGAGCCACAAAACACGCTATGTTATGTTTTTTTTACAAAAACAACACGAATTTATGTGGCTTCCTTTTTTGAACGCCTTAATCTATACCATTTTAAAAAAAAAAAGTAGTTTAGAAAGTAGACTCGGAGCACTACGAACATTGTTTTTGTTGCATCTTAAAATTTTGAGTGTAAGTATGCTCAATTTCTCATCCAAGGTCAGTATTTCCTGATTTCAAAAAAAAAGTGGCCAGTTAAGACCCCTTTTTGGCCCCCCATCTTCTTGCACTTACCCCATAGATAAAGAGTTGAGTTAAGACAAGTGTTACATCTAACATGTATATAATAATTACCAAAATTGATAAAAGAGGATGCTAGTGCTTAGTTATATGTATGATAAGGATGTTATGTTGTAGCACACATTATGTGATCAAATTTAGACTTTTGCTTTCAAATCTTCAATTGTTAGTTTTTCATAAACTAAGAAATTAACTTATACTTTTTTTAGGTACCAAACAACACATGTAACCCTAATCTAGAAACTTTTGGCCTTGAATTGTGTCCTTTAGATCTTCAAATTCTTGTTTGCCTCTATGTATCTAAAGAATGATGCTTAAAAGCATCATTGGGACTTGCTACACTAAGGAAGGGATGTCAACTAGCTTCTCACCATGCTCCTTAATCAATCCCTTTAATCAATTCAATGATGTTTGTAATGATCAAAGCCACACCAAGTAGAATATAAATGCCTATATATGTCCTTATCATTGTAGATGTTGATGTAATGCTCTCTATGATGACAATGTGATAATTGAATAAAAGATGGATGAATGTCTATTTATGACCTAGGGCATTATCCTTTTATACAACACCCTAGCATTCAAAATTGAATATCTCACACTTGATTCAGTGTGCAATGCTTAGTTAGAGGCAAGTTGGCTTTGGCCCATGATTTAATTTGAATTTTAAAAATTAGGGTTTGAGTTTGCATGTGTGGCCCTAAACAAAGTTCAAAACAAAAGAATTAGGAATGGGATCCAAATCCTCTAGAATCGTGTTCATATCAAGTTCAAGCTAATGCTAAGTCTTGCATAGAAATATTCTATTTGAACACTAAACTATTACACTAGGGAAAAAGGGTCAAAGAGAGTCCAAAACAAGTGGGGAAAAGAGTGAGTGATGCACTCTTCACCTCTACATTTGGGCCCCACTTTGAATTGCATGTGAACTACCATGAATCATGCATGTCAAAGTAAATAAGTAGCCAACAAATTTTAAGTAAATAACAACATATAAAAAGAACATGGATATTAAAAGTGCCCTATTTTTGCTCCATATAATGATAACTCCATCTTCAAACATGTATGCACAAAATTCAAAATTAGCATTTAATAAAAATATGAAATAATCATGAACAACAACTTATCAATGTCAACAATCATCGTGTAAGAGTAAAAAGAGAGGTGTGAGATTGAAGAGAGGGTCATTATAACTCAAAGAAAGATGAAGTGAGAGATAATGGTGTAGGTTGGTGGAATAGGTCACTGTAACCAACGAAGTAGGTAATGTAGGATCCTTGAGATGACCACTACAACTATGCTCCCAAATGACCAAAAGGAATGGTGTAGGATCATGGAATAGATAACTGTAACCATGATCTTGAAAGAACATTAGTGATATAATATGCTCCCTCAAATTGGTAACATGCAAAGGATGCAAGGAATTTGAGGAGAGGAGAATGAGGAATATGTGAAAAGGTATGATTAGGTAAGCTCAATAATTATGTAATAATGTCATAGATTGTATTATGCCTCCAATGTTGAGCCCACTTGTGTGAGGACAAAGAAAACTTGTGATAATAGCCAATGTACTAGATGTAAACATGTAATCATAGATAAATGTTACATAAAATGTAATCATGTAAGAATAGCCATGTGTCATGTAATACAAGATAGATACACAAAAAGAGAGATGAAGTGAGAGAAATAATGGTGTAAGATCAAGATAAACAATAAGGGAGGTAATATAGGATCATTGAACTGACCACTGCAACTATGCTCCCAATGTTAGAACACAGATATACTGAGAGGGGGGTGAATCAATATAATACCAAATTTTATTTCAATTCTACTACAACAACATGATCTTTACCACATCAATCAAATTAAGTAAGAGCTATGCAAACATAAACATATCCACACATCCACACAAGAGTACATAACACCATATTTTACATGGAAACCCAAGAAGGGAAAAAACACTGTGAGCAAGTTGCTTGAATCTACTGTCCAAATCTAGCCTCACAAAGAAAATTATTTATTAGAATATTCTTTAAAGGCACCAACCCTCAAGGGACATGGTTTATGGGCACCAACCCAAAGGAGACTACAATCCCCTAAACTGAGCACCAACCCAAATAAAGAGAGGCACCAACCTCACAAGGATCAAGAGGCACCAACATTTGGAATCTTTGAAATGATTATAAGAGAAATGATATACATACACTTTTACATAATACAATCATCACATCTGCTATGAATGATAAATCATGATTTGCAGCAACAGAATCACAATCCAACTTTAGAACTTTGCTGTTACACTTCTCAACCCTTCTGTATTGCAATTTAGGATAAAACAATATGCTCTTGCAAACATGGATACTTATTGTGCGACTTACAAATTATCTTCTATTCATCTCCTTCACACTTCATTCATATTCACATATATATCCACACTTCTTTACTTAAATGCTTACATATACATCACACAAATGAACAAAATGATTTCCTTTAAATATCAATCTGAACAATATCATCCTCATGTCGGCTATAATGCATCGAATTAAAACATTCTCCAAAGTCGGCCTCTATATTTTGAATTTTAACATATACTTAGGTTGACCCAACCTGAAATCCTGCATTATGAATTTGGGCCCAATTTAAACAAACTGAGTCGGCCACTTAAATATTTATTTTAACCTTCTTTAGAAAGTTGATCAACTTCAAATATTTCAAATAATTGTTTTCACTTTAATTCCAGGGGAGTCAGCCCAAATGAATAAACAATGTATTTTATTAATGTCCTTATAAAGAAGTCTGTTGGCAACTTTATATCTCCACAAACTTGGGACATTCTATCCATTATTGGCAAAAGTTCATTTCCACGAACCACAACTTACACGCCTTTATTGGAAAAAGTTCATTTCCACAAACTAAGACTTCAACGCCTTTATCAGAAAAAGTTCATTTCCACAAACTTAGACTTTGCTCAACCATCTATCGGCAAGTCAGAGATTTCTGAAACTTACAAACTTGTCAACAAAAGTGGCACTTCACAAAATCGGTATTTCACTGATATAGGCTTTATCAGCGAAGTTGTATCTTCACAAACTTGTTGGTAGACCAAGCAAACCATGAGCCATGGATCTTCTTCTATCAATAAAATCATTTGTCGGTGAACCTTGAAATCGGCAAACTAAGGAGTTCACGAAATAAAGACTTTTCTGATACCTGACCAACTTTCCCTTGTTGGCAAAATAGTCAATCGATGAACTGGCTATCGGTGAACTTTTGTGTTCACGAACTAAAGATTTTGTCGATACCTTGTCCATCTTTAGAATTTAACCTTTCTTCTTCAAAACTTTATTGGTAAACTCTCCTATCGGCGAACTGTTTGTCAGAGAACTCTAGCTGAGTGATTTGCTGACTGAAGGCTGAAACCATTCATGCCTTAGAAACTTTCTTTGTCATCTTTTCATCAACAAACTAGATGTCAGGAAAACTATCCATTGATGAATTTGAGAGTTCGTGAACCAAGCAATTCACTGATTAAAGGCAGAAATCATGCCTGAGAAACTTTTGGATCATCCATAATTCTTCTTCTGTGACATCCATTTCCCTTTGACATATTCTTCTTCTGTGATATCAACTTCCCTTTGACATCATGACAATAATTCCAACAATCTCCCCCTTTGTCATTGATGGCAACCAAAAAGAAATAAACTCCGAATGTTGACTTTTTGTATCTCTACTTGAACTATTGCATGTAACTTTTAAAATACTTTCTAAAACTTTTCCCCTTATGACATCAATGGAAAAGGGATGTAACAAACCTCTTTCCTTCATGATGTAATTCTTTCTATTTTCTGTGAAGCTCCCAGGTCTCTGTTGAGCTCCCCCTTTTTTTTGTTATACTTCCTCTTTTGCTATATCTCTCCCCTTGTCTACATCAAACTTGATAATCTATAATGTCTTCTATAGGGGGGAGTGTCCGGTAGTGGGTCGGGCTCCTATACGTGGTATAGGAGTTGACCAAACTGGGCCCACTACTTGGTTGTCAGGGATCTATTAAATATTTAATTTTTTTCTAAAAATAGAACAATGGGGACAATCAATGTACACATCACATTTGTTTACTTATTAGTATTTTTTTAATTCATAGTAGGTGGCAGAGACAAATGATTTACAAGGATTTTAAAACATAAATGCAACTGACATGATTTGCACTTGTACACAAGTGGATCCAGCACAACCCAAAATGTCACATTAAAGACTTTATATTAAAAACTAAACATCCATATCTTGCAAGTACATGACCATCGATCAACCTAACTTCAGTTCCAAGTTGCATTATAATAAACAGGTTCAAACATTTAGTCAATAGAAAGTGTCCCATCCAACGTGGACTTCCATCCCAAAAAAAGTGGTGCATATATATATATATATATATATATATATAAGTTGAAGTCCCACGTAAAATGGAGTAATGCCCAAGTGCACTCAAAAGACTAATAAATGCCCATCTACTGACCCCTTTTCCTTAATACTTGCAAACAAGGCCACAATTGAAGGTGTAAGGCTCACCAAACAAGCCGTCAAAATAAGAGGACATTAATTTATTAAAATCCAACACAAACAACCCAAACAAGCATTCAACCAAATCAATCAACTCACTATTAATTTCACACCATCAAAGGTTTAAGGCTCACCAATCAAGCAGTCAAAAAACATTAAAGGAAATCAACCAATTTAGAGCAAATAAGCATTCGACCAAATCAATCACCTCCCATATTTAATACCAAATTCAAATTTATAGACATCCATCAAATCATTCAAAGGAAGTGCAATAAAAACTATTTGAACCAATCAAATGAGAGTGCATAGATCACAAACAACAAATTCCAAGTTTTCCTACATAAACCCCATATTTCCTAGTTCAAGTTTCCAACATCCCATACACAAGACTCCTAGAGGCTTGTAATTACAAAGTTCTATCAACATTCAGGTAAGTTAAATATTCCAACATCACTGCAATGTCTGTTTTGATTTCAAATGTTTGTTGTTTAAGTTTAAACTGTATTATTGTTTTGAATTTATGATGTTTAGCTTCAATTCTATAAACTATATTGTTGTTTTCATTTTAATTGTTTTAGCTTATATTGTTTAGACTGTATTGTTGTTTTGTATTGCTCTTTTTGTTTATTGTGTTTTATTTTAAATTATTTAAACTGTATTGTTAGTTAGATTAAAGTGTCAGAAAATAGAAACAATACAGTTTAAACACTTTAAGCTAAACAACAATACATTTACACCAAAACAACATAGATTTTAAACCAAACAACAATACAGTTTAAGCACAAATATCTTTTAATGAGAGAGTGTGTGAAAAAAAAGGTGGTGAGTTGCTTAGAAAATTTTTTGTTTTGGATTATTTGTTTAAAATGTATTTGAACAACCATTGAAAGGTTAATATTGTGTTTTAAATTGTACTAATTGCAGTATGAATATAACCAAACCAGAACATAGAAATGCTATGACCCCCTAGTTCTAAATTATTAACGATTGACAGCTTATTTTGGCCAGTGCTAAATAAATTGGGCTCTTAACAGGTTGTGCATGTCAAGCAAACTATGTATTATACATAAACATTATTACTCACTCTAAATCCAATAAATGTGTACTCAGCCTAATTGCCAAACTACACCTTAAATGAACTGAAATTGTCTTGAATGATATTATGTCTAGGAGACAAAAGGGACCCATCTATAGTTAAACAAGACTTGGAAAAGTAAAACATTATGAATCAGAGAAATCTTTAAACCAAGAACTGACCGTAAATGAGACCTAATCTAAATGTAGAATGTTGAATAACTTCTTGATATGTGTTACCTTTGCCTTCATGTGAAATTGTATCTGAATGAATGAAGTGGATGATTGTTCTTGATTGCTCAATTGTATGTTTAGAATTCTTATGCATGTGTTTATTGTAAGCTGACTTAAGTGGGATAAACACATTAATTTCCAAAATTGTAAACAAACTCCCAAAACTTATAGGACCATGTGCATAAGTTAATGAATCAACCTAATAGCAATTTGATCATATCAACTAGTCTAGGGTGTGTGAATCCTTTAGGAGATGTGTTCAGAACCATTAATGTGTGCCTTTTGAACACAACTGAATGCCAAAACCAACGTCATCAAATCAACTAGTCTAGGGTGTCTGAATCCTTTAGGACATGTGTTGAGAACCATTGATGTGTACCTTCTGAACACTACTAAATGCCAAATCCAAGATAGATACTAAATGCCAAATGCATTGACAAAAATCACCTATGCAATTATACAATATTGAATATTGAACTAGGTTAACAAGATTATACAATTGATATGGAATTACCTAACTATAAAATGTCAAACTGTTCTCCTCAAAAACTGTCAAATGTCAAACCATAAAAAACAAACATACAACATAGGAAATCACAAGAACCAAACTATAAATTCAAACATACAACATAGAATAGTTCTCTGTCAAACTGTAAAATCAAATATAGATCACCATAAATCAAAATATGAAACTATCAAATCAAACATAGAACATCATAAATCAGAATGTGAAACAATCAAATCAAACATATAACATCACAGATCTTCCATTTAGAGCATCATTGTGAACTCTCCAACTGAACTTACAAATTGAAGTTATAAACTGCAATTACAGAGATGAAGAAAATGGAATGCCAATTGTTGTAATGTTTGTGATTAATATTAGTAAAGATGATTGTTGGTGTATGTTGTTATCTTAGTGTAGAGAGCTTACACTATCAACCTCACTGCACGCATGCCTGAGTAATCATATTTTTTGTACCAGTCACGTACAATCCCAAGTAGATCTTGATAGTTAGGCTGCACCACCTTGCAGGCCTCTCTACTAATCAACACAGGCAAGTGGGATGTTTAGTTCAATGCTTTAGGCTCTTTATTTCTTTAACTTTGTACTGAAAAGATTCAAAAGATTCAAAATTTCAAAACTGATGTCCAAAGGTGTTTGTTGCAATGTACAGATGAAGAACAAAGCTCAAATGCAGACCTGTCGTGGCACCAAGAGACTAAAGACAACCATGCCTCCAGAAAAAAGAGGAGTTAGATTCCTATTGGATGAAGACACTCAAGTTGCTAACGAGAGGAGTCCTTAACTAGCTGAGCCAGTTATTCCAGTCAATGCAGATGCTAGAAGCAAGAAGGTTTCAGTTCAATGGGAGTGGAAGAAAGAGGATATGGATTCAGCATTGAAAGATGTGGAGAATAAT
This sequence comes from Cunninghamia lanceolata, assembly GCA_027924645.1. Classification (NCBI taxonomy): domain Eukaryota; kingdom Viridiplantae; phylum Streptophyta; class Pinopsida; order Cupressales; family Cupressaceae; genus Cunninghamia; species Cunninghamia lanceolata. Next base: position 12,773,233 of record BSBN01000320.1, read on the forward strand.
GGAATGTCGACAAGGAGTGTAGCCAAAAAGTGGGGAATCCCTACGACAACGCTCAGCAACTAGTTATGTGGCTTAACAACTACATCAAGAAAAGGTCCTCCCACAGTATTGACAACAGCTAAAGAGGGTTTGATAGTGGAATGGTGTAAAGAAATGGCAGCAGTGGACCATGGGCTGGAGATTATTAATCTCAAAGCAAAATTCGTGCAAATTTGCCAAACACGACCAAACCCTTTTAAGGATGGGCTACCTGGCAAGTCCTGGTCGACTGGGTTTAAAAGGCATCATCCTGAATTGACATTGAGGATAGCAGAAGGACTGGATAGAGATAGAACTCTAAACCTTAGGCCTGTTGTTGTTGATGCATTCTATGACACGTTGTCCAAAGCGTATCAAGCCAACCCATACGAACCAAATAGAATTTGGAATTATGATGAAACTAGAATTTAAGCTGGAAGAAATGGAGTCATGCAGGTTTTGGCCAAAAGAGGTAGCAGAAGTGTCTCATACATAATTCCAAAGAGGAGGGAAGGGATAATAATTTTATGTTGTGTTAATGCTGCCAGACATAGCATATCGGGCTTCTATATTTTCAAAGGTAAAAAGCAACTAAAAAACTACATTGCTAGCTGCAAAACAGGTGCATACATTGCTGCCCTACCCCACACTTGGATGACGAAAGAGTTGTTTATGAACTGGTTGCATCATTTTGCACGATCAGTTTCGGGTGGAGTGTCACTGACAAATAGGCACTTGCTTATATTTGATGGCCATGGCAACCACATAGCTGTGGCAACCATCCAAGAAGCTAGATCTTTAGGTATTGATTTGCTGACACTACCAGTGCACACCTCACACAAATTACAACCATTGGATGTGAGTGTATTTTTAGCATTCAAGTCATACTTCAAATCAAAAAGAACAGCTTGGTTGGCCAGATTTCTGAACATAGAAATAAAAAGAGTAGAATTGGCAGAATTGGATAGCAAGTTGTTTCAGAAAGCACTGACAGTTTCAAACATCACTGTTGGTTTTAAAAGAATAGGTATATGGCCCCTCAATCCAGATGCTCTAATGTCGGACATGCACCCCAACGAAATTTTTCAGTTCAACATGCACGATGATGCTTCTACAGTGTAGAACATCCTTAGTCTTTTCAAGGTCGATGTGTCAGATGTGAAAGTTGCCAACACATTGTTGTCAGGCTTTGCCGATGGTCATTTAAATCCTACAACAATAGACATAGTGGGAGAGGAAACAACTTTTCATGATTCACCTGAACCTACAGTGGGGGGTCAACTATTTGATGACATGGCTGAAAGTCAACAAGAGACTAGAATGGATGGACTTAGCCTTCCATCTCCCCCAAGCCATCCATCATGGTTGGTGGAGGGAGCCATGAATTTAGGATATGATTTGCATCCCCAGCAAAAAGGCAACACGTTTTCTTTCTCCTCTCCACTGCCCACATTGAATGTACTTGAAATGGTACATTACTATGCCGAGTGTGGAGAAGGTGATGGTGGAGATATTATAGATTTGAGCTAGGATATTGAGGCATTTTGCAATGAGCCTAAACATAGAATTCATGGATATTCCATCCAATCCTTGGGTTCCCAAGTAGATTCATGCATCAGCAAATTTCTGAAACTGCCAGTTCACATTATGAAGGAAAAACCTGGGACTGCAGAGGATAGTGGAATTTGGTTGAGCTAATAGTCCCAATTATTAACAACTGACAATTACATGAACCTATTAATGCAACAAGAGCAAAGGAAGAAAGAAATTTAGGAGATAAAATAGTGAAAGAGGTAGCAAATTGAGAACAGAAAGGCAATACATGCTATTGCAAAGGAATTGAAGGATCAAGCCAAACTAGATAGAGAGATTGAATGACAAGCAAAGGAACAATAAAATGTTTAACAAAGGTAGGAAAAAGAGTAGAAAAAGGAGCAAGAAAGGATTCAAAAGGAGCAAGATAAAAGGGAAAAAGCGCTTGAAATGGCAAGGAAGGATCTAGAGAAAGAAAGGCGTTTAAGCAACCCCTTAAACCCTTTGCCAGAAAATCATGCCTTGTTTAGGGAGATGGTGAACATTCATATCCCTAACTATCCTACAACTGTAACCCCATCCCATTTGATAAGCACTCAACTTCCAAGTCTAACCCCATCCCATTTGACCAGCACTCAATTTCCAAGTCTAACCCCATCCCATGTGACCAACACTCAATTTCCAAGTCTAACCCCATCCCATGTGACCAAAACTAAATTTCCAAGTGTAACTCCATCCATTGTGAGCAGTACTCAATTTCTATCCCTAAGCCCATCCCATTTGAGTGGCACTTTAAGTCCACCAGCAAGGGAGGAGAACACGACTGGGAGTAATTTCTCAAGCAACCAAGAAACATCAACCTCTACCACTTCGAGTGCACTAGTTTTTCTAGCATAGTTTGAATGAGATTGGTAGCAACCAATCATTGTACACAAACAAGTTTGAAATTGCAGCCTAGGGAAGCATTTTTTTGCATTTTGTAATAGCACAATTTGTATTTTGAATCAAATTAATGAAAGGGGAATTCAGATCTATGTTTGGCATGTCAATGATTTACATTTAGTAAACATCTAATGGTCAACATAAAACTTGTCTGAGTACAATGATATGTTGAGGGCATGTTAGTGGTGCAACCTAACTATCAAGGGCAACATGGGCTTCACATTCTTCACTGTTATAGATGACATGTCTTCATTTTAGTCATATGCATTTATACTCAAACATGTGTGCAATGAGGTGGACTCCCTAAATATTTCATTTTGCATCGTGGAAATTTGATTTGCCACGTGGACCACACTTGTGTGTGGTGGGCTCGATTTTCTAGGTATTTTTTTACCATCGACCGATGACCGGACACAACATACTCTAGTGGTGAGAAGTGACATCGTGAGTTGTGCTCACGATGCCATGTGGCATCCAAGTAACTCACCACCTTTTCATCACACACTCACATTTATGAAGGACAACAAATGCATTTACTTCTATGAAACACATTTACTCCACCTCCCTCTAGAAGGTGCTGCCACAATAATGGGTTACACTTTCTAGTACATCCTAATTTTTGCTGAAATCACATAATTTTAGAAAATATAATGATTTAAGCCTTGAAAGGTTCCATTTAAAGGATTTTAATTAAAGAGGGTTTGATCAAACCCTCTTAGATTCAAACCCTCTTGGATAGAACCCCGCTAGTTTTAAACCATACCTATAATGGAGTCTCCTCTAGACCTATCAAAATGCTAATAAAAAACCACTTTTGATTTACCTTTTTGGGGATCAAATGGATCCATTTAAAATTTATGTTTTCTAAGTATGTAGTCCTTATTATAAGCTTCCCAAAAAGTATAATTTTAAATATATTTAATTTGATTTTTAAATTTATTTTTTATTTCTTGTGAATGTAGGTTTTTTCATCAAACATCAAGTTCTCTATTCTACACACATGGAAAATTAGTAAATTAGTGAAAAAAATTCTAAAAAATATCTATGCCCTAGGTATTGATGTCCTTGTTTCAACAAAAAAAATTGAATTTTGATACATAGAGAAAAAAATTATGTTTTACGGAATACGCCTATGTCTAAATTATAATTGGTTTGACTTCAAAACTTAATTAAAAAGAAAATATTCAACAAAACATTATGAAACCAAATGCATGCCCTATATATCGGTGTTACCAATCTAAATTCAAAAGAATCAAAATTTTATCCTTTGTAGAAAAAAAATTATGTGCTATAGAATACACATCACTTTAAAAAAATGTTATTTACTATTAAAAACTAGTTATCAAAGGAGATGCAAAAAAATTTACAATTTAACTCCAAATTTTTTTAAAAAGATATATTTTGAATCTATAAATAAAATCTCACAAATCACTAGTTTACATCGTCTTCAAATTCCTAATGGTTTAGCGGCTATAGGTGTCAGAAAGTGAAGATTTAGTTCAAAATGTTGATTTCAATGTCAAATTTGGCCAAAAAGTGTGACCCATTATTGTGGGATGACCCAACGCATTTCACCAGTTATCGTGCCTTACATTTTCACAGCTATGGAATGTTCAATGCTCCTATCCTTCATACTCAACAAACTCTTTGACACCATTACTGACTCTGCTCTCTGTGTTTGGTAGTTGCAGATGGCACCGAAACTGGGTCACTTAGGCTTTGGAGATGGCTCTACTTTGAGGAGTCTTGATAATGCTAAAGCAGTTTTAGTGTTTGGTTTGTTCATGTAGAATAGTTCTCTACTAAAAGGTAGTCCTAGTTGATAGGATTTTCATGCATTTAGATCATGACTATAGGAGTTCACCATAGTGGGGCCAGCTATTATTTGTAATTGATTCAATTAATAGTCAAATGATTTACTTCATTAGTATTTTATTATTCATATTAGGTGGCATACACAAATGATTTACAAGGATTTGCAAAACATAAATGCAACTGACATGGTTTATACACACAAAGTTCAATACATCATGGTTTTGTAGGAAATAATGGAGAGGCTGATTGACTTGGTTGAATACTTGTGTGGTCTGAAATGTTAACTTTCTATCCTCTTTTTTTGACTGCTTGATTGGAGTGTGTTACACCTCTGAATGTGGATGCATATATGTATAAACATGTTCTTACAAACATACATACACACAATCACATGTATATATATATACATTCATAATGTAATATATACATACACATGCATATATAAACATACATATGCAGATGCATATATATACATTTGTAATGTAATATATACATACAGATGAATATATATACATTTGTAATGTAATATATACATATATATACATTCATAATGTAATATATATGTGTGTGTGTGTGTGAGAGAGAGAGAGAGAGAGTGTGTCTAATATGCTCATAAATGGAAGGTTCTTTTTGTTTTCTATCTGGTTGTAATCATGAGGCTTCGGTATTCAAATGGGGTTATTGTTTATCCATATACAATCATAATGTAATATATACATACATGTGCATATGCATATGTATAAGCATACTTATGCACATGCATATGCATCATATATATATATATATATATATATATATATATATATATATATATATATATATATATATATATTTGTTCATAACATATGCTCTAGGTATTAAAATGAGGTTATTGTTTATCCATGGGTATTCAATTATTTTATTTTGTTTTGTTTGCAATGGGATTTTTTCCATCTATTGTTGTCTCTAATCATAAATGGAAGCTTCTTATGGTTTTCTCACTGTTTGTAATCATGAGAGTTTGGTATTAAAATGGGTTTACTGTTTATCCATGGGTATTAAAATATTTTGTGTTTTTATTGTTTGCAATGGCTTCACTCGTTTATCCTTCGACCCTGGTAAGGATATCCTATCCTGTTAAGACAATGATCTTTCTAACTTAAAAAAAAGAGGATTTATTTGGTTTTTTCTATTTTTTTGTCATATGGTTTATGCATGCAATATTTAGGTTTGGTAATTGATATAGATTCTTTACTCTATCTAGAATCTAGTCCAACATCTTAATTGAATCAATGACTATAGACTTGTCCTCTAAGTTCAAACTATAGTTTTGATTGCACTTCATTTGAATGATTTGATGGATGTCTATAAATTTGAATTTGGTATTAAATAGGGGAGGTGATTGATTTGGTCAAATGCTTATTTTCTCTGAATTGGTTGATTTCCTTTAATATTTTTTGACAACTTGATTCAAATGAAGGATGGGAATCAATTATTTGATGTGTGTGGATGATAGATTAAAGAATATCTTTGACTACTAGGACATACTGTCAATTTTTGCAAAATGTGTAGTTAGCTCAAAGTAGGAATATCAAGGGGTAGAACAAATATCTTGGTTTGGTTTTTGTTGTTTGCAATGGGAATATTTTTCTGTATTTTTGTCCTATGGTTTATGCATGCAATATCTCGGTTTAGTAATTGATATAGAATCTTGACTCTATCTAGAATCCAGTCCAACATCTTAGTTGATTCAATGACTATCTCCTCTAAGTTCTTACTTGACCCTATCCAAGTGTTTTTCTATTGCTTATTCCTTTGATGCTCTAGGATGAGAATCAATTATTTGATATGTGTGGATGACAAATTAAATAATATCTTTCAATACTAGGACATAGTGTCAAATATTGCAAAATATCTTTCAGTACTAGGACATAGTGTGAAATAAGTTGGTTTGATTCTTGTTGTTTGCAATGAGATTTTTTCCATCTATTGTTGTATGTGGTCATAAATGGAAGGTTCTTTTGGTTTTATGTGCACATATACACACATATATATGTTGTCTATGTATAGATAAAAGAGATAAGACTCATGAACAACATAACAAAATATTTAGGGTGTCCACATCATCGAATATAAAATAATTGAATACCCATGGATAAACAATAACCCCAAGAAGCAGATGCAATTTTTTTAAATTTTGGATAACGTGGTGCACCAGGTGGAGGGGTCAAGTTAGGGTGGCCCACTATAAAAAGAGGACCTATTGCAAATTGAATTTTGAAGTAAACATGCTTTAAAAGGTATTCAATATGATATTAATTATAAACTAAAAATGCACTGAACTAAAAAAAAATTGTAGTAGATTAAAACATTTGTCATTCAATTTTCTACTATTAGAAACTGTAAACTAAAATTAAAGAGTCACAGTGATACTCGAACAAAATTTTACAACTTCCAAAAGCAATAAATATGTTACAAAACACAGAAAATGGCCATTAAGTTGTGTTGATAAACACTACTCGTAAAGTATATAAAGTGTTACGACAAACACCATTGAACACAAGTTTTGACATTTGGAATCTTTGGAATCTTTGCAATACAAAGTTAAAGAAACAAAGAGCCTTAAGCATTGAACTAGACATTCCACCACAAAGTTAAAGAAATATAGAACCATCATGATTACAATGAGACACAAAACAAAACAACCTTCCATTAATGACCACAGACAGCAAAGATGGAAGAAAACCATTGCAAACCAAAAAAACAGTCAGTAGACATAGATAAAGAATAACCCCATTTGAATATAGAACCCTCATGAACAACTTGAAAACCAAAAGAACCTTCCATTTACGACTTCAGACAACAATAGATGGAAAAAATTCCATTGCAAACAAAAATAAAATAAAATAATTGAATACCCAAGAATAAATAATAACCCCATTGTAATACCGAACCCTCATGATTACAAACAGTGAGAAAACCATAATAACCTTCCATTTATGATTACAGACAGCAATACATGAAAAAAATCCCATTGCAAACCAAAAAATATAAAACAATTCAATATAGATGGATAAACAATAACCCCATTTTAATACTGAACCCTCATGATTTCAAACAATGAGAAAACCATAAGAAGCTTCCATTTATGATTACAGACAGCAATAGATAAAGAAAATCTGATTGCAAAAAAATATATAAAATAATTGAATACCCATGGATAAATAATAACCTCATTTTAATACCGAACCCTCATGATTACAAACAATGAGAAAACCATAAGAAACTTCCATTTATGTTTACAGACAACAATAGATGGAAAAAATCTCATTGCAAGTTACAAAAAAATATAAAATAATTGAATACCCATGGATAAATAATAACCCCATTTTAATACCAAACCCTCATGATTACAAATAGTGAGAAAATCATAAGAAGCTTCCATTTATCATTACAGAAAGCAATAGATGGAAAAAATTACATTGCAAAGAAAAAATAAATAAATTAATTGAATACCCACATGGATAAATAATAATCACATTTTAATACCAAACCCTCATGATTACAAACAGTGAGAAAACCATAAGAAGCTTTCATTTATAATTATAGACAACAATAAATGGAAAAAATCACATTGCAAACAAAAAATATAAAATAATTACACCGATAGGCATTTTACACTCACAACAAGGGCTAAAAGATTCAGATTCCCATAAACAATTAAGATTCAGATTCCATGTAAACAAAATTCATAAATTGTGTAAATAAATAAATTCGTGCAAGCCAAATGGATAGAAAAATAGAAAAACTTGGGCAGTTATGGAGTGAAATATTTATCACGTTAAACAAAAAAGAAATAAATTCATGAAAGCCAAATAGATAGAAAAATAGAAAAACTTGGGCAGTTATGGAATGAAATATTTATTACGTTTGAAGAATATGAAAAGTCTTGCAGCATAGTCTCTTTAAATTAACTCATGTGAGCATATCAAATATTCTAACTGCAAATAATTTATAAATGCCAACAAATTGGAAGATATCTCTCGACGTACTGTAGATATATTTTTTTAAATATAAATATACTAGTTGAATACCTATGGATAAATAATAACCCCATTTTAATACCTAACCCTCATGATTACAAACAATGTGAAAATCAAAAGAAGCTTCCATTTATGATTACATAAAGCAATAGATGGAAAAAATCCCATTGCAAACCAAAAAAAATTAATTAATTGAATACCCATGGATAAATAATAACCCCATTTTAATACTGAACCCTCATGATTACAAACAGTGAGAAAACCATAAGAAGCTTCTATTTATGATTATAGATAGCAATAGATGGAAAAAATCTCATTGCAAACAAAAATAAATAAATTAATTGAATACCCATGTATAAAAAATCACCCCATTTTCATATGGAACCCTTATGATTACAACCAGATACAAAATGAAAAGAACCTTCATTAAAACTCAATACCCATGCATAAACAATAAACCCGTTTGAATATCGAAGCCTACTGATTCCAAGTAGACTGAAAATGAAAAGAGCCTTCCATTTACGACCACTGACACCAATATATGGGAGAAATCCCATTGCAAACAGAAAAAAACAAACCGAGATATTGCATACATATACCATAGGACCAAAAAATAGAAAAAAAACTAAATAAATCCTCTTATTTTTCAAGCTAGAAAGATCATTGCCTTAGCAGGATAAGATATCCTTAGGAGGGTCGAAGGATAAACGAGCGAAGCCACAAGTGGAAGGAGAAACCAATGGAGTCGTCATGACTACAACCAGACAAACAATAACCCCTTTTTCATGACTACAACCAGACAGAAAATAAAAATAACCAGACAAACAACAATGAATGGAAAAAACCCATTTCGAAAACCTGCATTAACAGTAAACCCATTTGAATATCGAAGCCAAATCATTACAAGCAGATGGAAAATGAAAAGAACATTCCATTTACTTTCACAAAAAGCAAAAGATGGAAGAAAACAAGCAAATAAATCCTCTTTTTTCGAGCTAGAAAGATCATGTTGCCTTAGCAGGATAAAATATCCTTACCACGGTGGAAGGAAAAACAAGCGAAGCCACGAATGGAAGGAGAAACCAGCGGAGCCGTCGCCAAAGCCGAGTTCTTTGGAGCGCCAAGGTGACCCAGTTTCGGTGCCATCTGCAATGACCAAACGCAGAGAGTAGAGTCGGTAATGGTGTGAAAGGGTTTGTTGAGTGTGAAGGATGGGAGCATTGAACGCTCCATAGCTACAAAAAGGCAAGGCACGATAACCAGTGAAATGCGGAGGGAAGTGGAGTAAATGCGTCTGCTTTCCTTCGTAAATGCAAGAGTGTGTGATGAAAAGGTGGCGAGTTGCTCGGATGCCACACGGCATCACGAGCACAATTGACAATGCCACTTCCCACCACCAAGGTATGTTGTGTCCGGTTGGCGGTTGACAGTAAAAAAACAACCAAAAAATCAACCCTGCCAAAGACACGTGTCATCCATGTGGCAAATCGAATTTCCACATTGCAAAACGAAATATTTAGATAGTCCACGTCATCATCTACATGGAAAAGGCAATTTTTTTTTAAATTCGGATGACGTGGCATGCCAGGTGGAAGGGTGAAGTTAGAGTTACCCACTATGGGTCCCTCTCCCCTATTTCGCTGTAAGAACTAAAGGACTTTGGCCGTTTGGTCAAACGCTCAACCTTGTGAAAAGTAAGCTACTGTAAAGTAAAACTGCCAAAAGCTGCCTTTTTCTGTGAGAGATCGTAGATCCAGTAGATCTGAGTACGTAAATTCTTGATAAAGCGCTCTATTTTTGCCATTGGAGGAGCTTCAAACTCTCAATCTTGAACTCTTTCATGATTGTGGCAATGGAAACAGGTTTGTCAGAGAATTTATTTGGCCCAAATGGGTGTTCAGATCAAATCTCAAACTTATAAATGATTGCGACAATATCTCTTTCAAATTTTGCTTTCGAACTTTCTTCCCAACCTGCAACTCTTTCTTTAGAATGGCATGCAATCACCGAACACCAACACAAGTGTGCATATCACACAAATCTTGAAACTGAAGTCACAAAATAAAGAGTTTGTGGCTCTAATATTATATTTGAAATTGTAATACTTTAGTGATTTATTTATATATTGAGAATTTATTATTAAATAAGGAAATCTAACACATTTTTTTTAGGTTTGCAGCTATACTAAAACTTGCAAGTGTTAGTAAACTTTCCAAATCATCACCTTCACCTATACTCAGAGTGACAGTTAATCCACAAGATGGATTCCTAAAAGATCAGAGGTATGAAGGTTAGTCCAACAATTTTTAAGTATAAAGATAAAATAAATTAACAAGCAATAAACTCTTGAGACGCTCTAAACAAATCTGCCTACCAAATAAATGACATAATAAATTTGATATTGTATTTCTAATACCCCAATATCAAACAACAACAATCGTCAACATTATTACTATGATAGTAATATCATCTGTACTTGAAGATGGTGAAGGGAAAGGAGATTGAGCTAATGTTGGCTTTACAGAAACAGGAATCAAGAGTGTAGTATTAGAATATAAATCTGAAGGCATACCATTCTGTGACTTCAAATCCTCCAGATTTGCATCAAATTTTTCACTAATAGATTCCAGAGTATCTGTTTCCTGTACAACATATGTTATCAGCATATTGATCCCTTTACTAATTTGGGCTTTGGATGGACATTGACACCTGATTGGAAAGATACCTGGAGTATCAATAGTGAGATTTTCTGGTACTAAAGTAGGATTTACAATTTGTACAGCTTGATATGGGGTCAAATACTCAAAGACCTCTGTTGAACCTTCCAAAAGGTACTCCCGGGGAGTATCACGAAGGTTATGTTGGCCTGAGAATAATTCCCCATGCATCCACATCTAATGGGAATAAGCAAAGTTTGCCCTTCAACTAGAGAAGATGTATTATCAGGTAAACCACTGGCTGTTGCTATTGCTGACGGGGTAACAAGAAATAAATCAGCGATGTTCACCAGATAAAGGAACTTAGGAGCCTGGGCTTTATAAAAAGCATATGTATCACACGGTGTTGGGCCATCAGAGCAGCTGTAGCCTGTGACATTGGGTATAACATCTTGTCCTTGGATTTTAGCAGCAATACAGAAGAGGCAGAAAGATAGGAATACCAGTTTCCAAGCGGTTTGAAACATGGTATCATCCAAATTGATAAAGTGGGTGCATATGCATATGCCTTCAAAAGCAAATTTAGGAAATGGATCGAGGATTATGCTCTACCAGGAGACTGTAAACCTTTTTTGTTTTCTTCTGGTGATTGAGTCTGATTAAAGCAGAGATTTATCTAAACTGGGGATGGGGTTTCCGAAAATTTTCAATTCCTCTCGTCAAATCAATGGAGGCCTATCCTTATTTTAAAAACTCAAGGCCTAACCGGAAAAAATGGAATAAAAAATTTAAAGACTTTAGCAGTGGCGTAGTTGGAACCGTAAATTTTCATCATAACAATGTTCGTCTCCTTAAACATCATCTGTTCAATATTGTTTATTTAAACATTAGCTGTTCTGGATAATTTTATATTTAGGCCTTTAAAAAAATGATAAATATGTATTTTATTTTAAAAAATGATAAATGTATATTTTATTTTTATTGGTCAAAATTAACCTTTGATTAATGTTTAGGAATAGTCTTTCTTAGACCATAAATTCTCTATATGATTAAAATATATGTATAGTACCCAAGAAATATCTCTTCAAGGAGCCTATTTTAATCAATTTACTAGGTTTCTCCCTTTCAAGAGAGGAACTAAATTTGAAGTATATTATTTAAGTAACATCATATCTAGTCCTAGTTCTATGTGTGTTCCTAGAACTATCAAGTTGAATATCTAGCACCATGTCAATGTCAAGATATTGTCAATAATTTTGTATATCTATTAAATCTTATAAATAATTTTTAATATAATTTTTTTAAGAATTATAGATAAAATAAAAAACAATGGCTTGCCCCAACGACAATGTCACACCAAAACACAAATTTTGTAATAATAAAATGTGAGAATAACATTATAGCTACAAGAAACGAAGCAACAATTACAAATCAATGTCACCACTAAAAACACTACGGTTCTAACTCTAAGATTTTAATTCTAACAAAACTACAGTAGCTAGTGTTTTTCCCACAGTAGCAGGAGCAAATGGGAGGTTGAGGGAGGTTGTTCTTCCCCAAATCGTAATCAATCATGTAATTCTGCTACTGAAAATTCCCGAATATGGACAATGAACCTGCAAGCCCTGCATTCATAAACATCAAGCAAAGCAACTCACGTTCTTGATTATCTTGAAGCAACATAAAGGAATTTTGTGAGGCACGACAAATGTTGCATCTATTGCAAAATGCAAGGCAATATTTGGAATGTTTGCCATTGGAAGGATTTGGTCATATCACAGCTTTTTGCATTTTTCATAGTTTTTATGATCTTTTCCACCTTTTTTTCTAATTGTATTTATTCTAAAAAATATTTGAACGCATTTCTAATTTTTTTTATTGGTATTTTTTTTTTACTATTTATTTACATGGAAAATGAGTTCTCTCATGTCCACTCTCCTATAGAACGCCTCTAGGTAATTAAAATGAAACAAAAAGTTTAATTTTTTTTAATAATGACCTAGTTGAACCATAAATTTTTGTCATAACAATGTGAAATTTCTTAAGTCATAATAAATGTACAATATTCTATCATTAAAATGGAATAAAAAACTTAAAAAGTTTTAATAATGACATAATTGAAACCATAAACTTTAGTCATAAGAATATCGTCAGGATAAATGATAAACATGTAATTTTCTATCTTATTATTTAATACCCCCATTAACTAAGAATCTAGACTCCTCATAATGGGGTTTATGTCCTTTAGATTTCTACTTTGACTAGTGATTTATTATAATATTTGACGTTTCATATGCCTCAAAGTCTATCTTCTTAAAAATCCATGTGCCTTCGCTTGAATTTTAAGAATTTTTTTACGGATTTTCTTTGATTTTCATAAATCTTGTACAATTTAGTATTTAGTTTTAATAACATTGTTCCTATGTCATAAGTGTGATTCTTAGACTTGTAACTAAAGTTCTTTGATTTTTTTTATATTGAATGAAGCAAACCAAATACAAGAAACAATTACACAGTAGCAAAAAAGAATAGCAATTGAAGAGACAAACACAGTTGTAGAGAGCAACAGAGAAGAGGCAACAAACACAGAACTGACTAAACTGAAAGTTCTTTGATTTTCATGACTAACCTAGTTGTTAAGGCTACCAATAGGTATCTCACCCTCATGTTTCGACTTTATCACTAGTGTTTAAACTTACAATAACTTTATCACTACACTATGCATCTTAATTATTTACATCTTGAATTGTGATAATAAAGTTGGTTAGGTAAAAATAAATCTATATGTAATATCTAAGTTAATTAATTGAATAAAATAATCAATATGACAACCAACATAGATAAAGAATTGAGTTAAGATAGTACATATTGAAATAATTATTAAAATTGGCAAAGGAGGATGGAAGTGCTTAGTTCTATTTATGACAATGATGTTATGTTTTAGTATATATTATGCGATCTAATTTAGACTTTTGCTTTCAGATCTTTAATTGTTAGGTTCTAACAAACAAAGAAATTAGAATATTTAGTAGGTACAGAACAACACATGTGACCCTAATCTAAAAATTTGTGGCCTTGAAATGTGTACTTTAGGTCTTTGAATTCTTGTTTTCCTCTATGTATCTAAATAGTGATGCTTACAAGCATCAATGGAATTTGCTATACTAAGGAAGGGATGTCAACTAGCTTCTCACCATGCTCCTTAGTCAATCTCTTAAATCAATTCAATAATTTTTCTATTGATCAAAGACATCAAGCAAAATGTAAATGCCTATATATGTGTCCTTACCATTGTATATGTTGATGTAATGCTCTCTATGATGATAATGTGATTGATAATTGAATAAAATATGGATGGATGTCTAAATGACTTAGGGCTTTATCTTTTTATACAACACCCTAGCATTCAAAATTGAATATTTTACACTTGATTCAGTGGGCAATGGCTAGTTGGAGGCAAGTTGGCTTTGGTCCATGATTTAATTTGAATTTTAAAAAATAGGGTTCGAGTTTGCATGTGTGGTCCTAAACCAAGTTCAAAACAAAAGAATTAGGAATGGGATCCAAATCCTCTAGAATTGTGTTCATATCAAGTTTAGGTTAAATGTCAAGTCTTGCATATAGAGATATTTCATTTGAACACTAACTTATTACACTAGGGGGAAAGGGTCAAAGAGAGTCTAAAACAAGTGGGGAAAAGAGTGAGTGATGCACTCTTCATGTCTACATTTTGGCCCCACTTTAACTTGCATGTAAACTATCATGCATCATGCATGTCAAAGTAAACAAGAATCCAACATGTTTTTAGTAAATAAAAAGCACATGTAAAAAGAATATGGATATGGAAAGTGCCCTATTTCTACTCCATATAACGATTTAACTCCATCATCAAACATGTATGCACAAAATTTCAAATTAGCATCTAATAAAAATATGAAATATGCATCAACAACAACTTATCAATGCCAACAACCATTGCGTAAGAGTAAAAAGAGAGGTGTGAGATTGAAGAACGAGTCATTATAACTCAAAAAAAGATGAAGTGAGAGATAAGGGTGTAGGATTATGGAATAGGTCATTGTCAATGAAGGAGGTAATGTAGGAACCTTGAGCTGACCACTGCAACTATGCTCCCAAATGACCAAAAGGAATGGTGTACGATCATGGAATAGATAACTATAACCATGATCATGAAAGAACATTAGTGATATAATATGCTCCTTGAAATTGGTAGAATGCAAAGTATGCAAGAAATTTGAGATGTCACTATACACTCAAAAGCATGACTCAGTAGCCTAAGGCAGTTGAGTTAGCTTTGGCAAGCACATGGACCCCTCTCCTTGCCATGGGATGAACCTCTACATCACTATTGCTCTCGTGGAAGTAGCCAGTCAAGAGGAGGTGAGACACAGGGGCAGTCCTACTTGCTTGAGAATTGGACTTCGCAAAGAGTGGTTGGTCAATCTTGGGGCCTTTCTTGTGTATTGATTCTGATCTAGTGCACTGTGATCGTTGTGGTTGAAATAATTATATGACCCAAAGGGTCACTAGTCACTGTTCTCCTATTTGGATTCCAAAGATTCCAACATTGCATGGGTTGATGATTGCTCTCATTTATGCTTATATTAAGTTGGAGTTGTTCTTCAAATTGTTGGATGATGACTTGCGTTTGGAGTAACCTCAACTTATGTTGTTTTTCCTAAACCGTTAGTTGATGGTGTTGTGATCTAGGGTGAATTTCCTCAATCTCTTTGAGGATTGCCCTTGCCCACTCTTCTCTAAGCCCAGAGCACATTTGTGAGCCCAAAGCAAAAGAGAGTTGGTTGGAGTCAACCTTGATTTGACTTAGGGTTTAAGACTTAAGGATTAACTTGCTTTGTCTTGCGTTGGATGACTAGTGTTGACTAGTGTTGACCTTGTGTTGGAATTAAGGGTTTGACTAAAGTTGACCTCATGATAGAATCAAGGGTTTGCAATCTTCTTGTGATGCTAATGTTTTTGTGCTTTTTTGGTTTTTGAATGTATGCAAGCCTATACAAATGCAAAACAACATTTTTGTGATTTTTTGGATCTTTATGAAATGAAAGTGCTTTTTTAATCTAAGAATTGAAATATGTATGCAATCTACAATGTATTTAACTAATGCAATATGATCTATGCTTTTATTTGGTTTTCTAGATATTTGGATTAATTACTCTAAGAAATAAAATTGCTTTGAAATAAACTAAGCTAAAGAACTTTGAAAGAAAACTAATCTAACAATGCAAATCCTATTTAACCTATCAAGGAAATTACAACATTCAATTATGATTCCCAAGAGAAATTTTAAGATTTAGCTAATTACTATTAAAAAAAAAGCACTAAAGAACCTAGAACATGAGACATGTGAGCCTCCACTACCCTCTGGAATCCTTGTGTCAGCAACCTCTTTTTCCTCTTGCAGTAGCAAAGGTATCCTCTTGGCAACAACAAGAAAGGGATGCAAAAAAGCTTTAGAATCTTGAAACGTGAGCTCCATGTGAGCTAATCAGCACTATGGATTGCAAATAAGCAATGTATCAATGCAATATGAAGTTTTTTAGCAAATCTTGGATGAAACAACAATGAAATAAAAGGCTTGAATGTCTTGTATGAGCATATGGATGCTATGTGGAGAGCAAAAAACTTGCAAAGACTGGATGCACAAATGAAATTGCATCCCCTTGTGCTTGAGGAAGGGGGGTATTTATAGGTTGAAATAGGTTATGAGAGGTGGGAGAGAATGGAGAGTTAACACCCTTAATTGGAGAGTTAACTCAGATGACCAAGGAGTGAATTGGGCTAATTAGGGAGTGAACAAGCTAATATAGCTTATCACTGAAGTAAAAATGGAGTTAGCATGAATGCATGAGTTGACAAGTAGAGATAAAAATGAGCTAATTATGCATGCTTGGGCAATTGGAATAGTTAAATCCATGTTTAGACCAAAAACTCATGCAAATAGGAAGAAAAATGAGTCAAAACAGAGATTTTTCACGTCCAAAACTTAAGTTTTTTCATGGCTAGAAATGATGATAGGGTCACCCCTTTACCAGTCCAGGTCACCTGAGGGTGACCCCTGGGCGAGCCTCAGAGGGGAGGTCTTGGGTTGGAAAGCAGGTTTGAAGATGGTTAGTCAAATAAAAAGGAGGTGAATTGCCTCCAGAAACTGGTCAAAGGGTGGTCAAAATCCAAATCTACCAAGGGAGATCTTGAAAAAATAAGGGGGGATTTGCACTGGTTGACCAGAACTCAAAATTGAAAGTTGGAGATCGCTTGGGAGGTCCTCTAGAGGGCTCCTATGGGTGGGATTGGATGAAAAACACTAAGGAAAGGTCAAATCACAATAAATAGATGAATACAAGGCTTAGGGACAAAGTCACAAGCACAGGAAACGAGAATCAACAAGTGTCAAAAAGCATTGAAAGTGAAGAAAAGGTTAGTACGACAAAAGGGAAATAATAAGAGGAGGGAGGACCCACATGCTACCAAGAGAATCACTACTGAGAGGATGTTATTTCATGCTTACATGTATGTGACAAGGATTATGAGTCATCATGGTGTCCTCGTGGAGGTTGTACGTGATTTTGGTACTTACATATTTACCCCCTTGGGGACGTAGTCTACATGAAGGGTAGGTACCATTCCTAAAATAGTCCTTACCTATTGTTTATCTTCCGCAATAGTGCCTACAACAACTAGCATTAGTTTGACATTTAGATCTATCAAAACAAGTAATGAAAACTAAAATGATGAACATACCATAGATCCGTGAGTTCGCCTAGTTGTTTGGCTTTGTTGAGGAGACCTGTAGGGATGAAAGAATGTAAAATGAGAGCATGAAAGATACATAAAAGTAACAGCTATTCTAAAAATGCATAAAATAAACTAAGCTAAGAGAAGAAAATAGTGGAGAAATTAGAGTGAATGAAGTGAAACGCTGATAAAATTCGTTGTGAAAGCATTTGTTGGAAAGATATCATTGAGGAGATCACAAAGATGGCTGCTTCTTCTTTTGCCATTGAGAATTAGGTGCACAATCAATCAAAAACCCTTCTCTAAACCCTAGTTATCATTTTGTGAAAATCTTGTGAATGTGTCTGTTTTTGTCAATTTTTCTTGTTGCATTGTGTTTGTCTTGTCATTTAGAGTAGGATTGGTCTTTCATTTGTTGAAATTAGTCAAACTTCGCAGTATTTAGAGCATTTTTATCATGAGGGGAGTTAAAACAGAGTCACCCCTTTTGCCAGTCCAAATCACCTAGGGAAGATTTGGCTAAGCAACAGGGTCGCCCGGGGGAGATCATGTTGTAAATCTAGGTCACTCGGGGGAGATTTGACCTAATGAAAGCGGTGACCTAGCTAGTTAAATTCTGACTAAAATTTGAAGTTTTCTGACATTTACAACACTCCTTTTTGGTCTAATTTGAACACTGAATTCATTAATTTATTGCAATTTTGTAGGTTTTGTATGCTTTTTTTGTGAAATTTTTGCAAGTTATATGATTTTTTTGGATTTTCTAAGTTTGCTGGGATCTAACAAAAGTTATTTTCTGATGATAGGATATGCACATTTGTTGGAATGAAAACCATGAGAAGTTGTGGTTATATGAGATGTATGATTCCTTGTCTCTTGGTGATCTTGTTGTCCTAGAGAGGGCAAGCTTAGAGAGGATTTGTCAGGTTCCTCTTGTACATCATACCTCTCACATCTGCTGTGATATCCTAACCTATTGGGATGCCAATAGGAACACCTTCAGGTTCCCCAGGTTTCAATGGAGTGGACCATTACATTGTATGATGTTTACTACATCATAGGAGTCCCTGTGAGAGGACACCCACTTGTCCTTCCTACTAGCGAGTCCATTGAGGACAAGGCATCTTGGGCTCTGATCATGGGAGTGAGTTGTGTCGAGGGGAAGACAGGAGTTTAACTCACTACAGTACCTCAGCTTCACATTCCTCTTTTGAAGAAGTTCCTTATTGGCTTGATTGCATCGATGTTATCTGGAGACAAGGCCTTGGCTCGTCTCAGATGGTGTTGGGCACCCATCATTCAGTGTATTGAGCAAGGTACAATTTTTGCATGGGGTGCCGACATTCTTGCTATGGTTTAGCGTGATTTTTACCACATTTCTCACCATGGGGCTCTTGCATTCAGTCACTCCACTTTGATCATGACTTAGATTTATGAGCACATTAGGCAATATCAGAAGGAGGTTCCACTTCTTGATCCTAGACTTTTGAGAGCTACTAGATGGGCTTATGTCAGCTACTTTGATACTTCATTACGTGTTGTGGCTACTCTCACTAATATAGACATGATTTTTGACCCTTATGTGGATATGGAAGGCACTTGGTCTCATGACAGACAAATTCGAGACTACTATCGCATTGTTTCTGAGATTTCTGATTGTAATGGCTTTGTCATGGCTCATCGTGTTGAGTGAGTTCTTTAGCAGCTAGGAGATGACTTTCCTGAGGATTTGCCCCCAATTCCTACTTGCTACCGATCTATCTAGGAGATGGGTGAGGTTGGCCAAAGACCTATTGTTTAGACTCCTTTGACTCCTAGGGTTTTGATTACCAAAACTTCTAGGACCCTAAGAGGTGGATAGGGGGGGAGAGAGGAGCTCCTTCCCAAGGACTCGGTGTCTTTGAGGACATTGACTCTACTGACAAGGACTACAATCCTGAGGGAGATGATCAATCAAATGGTGGGTCAGGTGGAGACAACCAGGAGGTTAACTCAGATGAGGACGAGATACCAAATCCTACTTCTTCAGGTTCTAGACCTCCTCTTTTCGATGATGAGATGCAACACATTGATCCCACCTAGCAGTCTGGTGATCTTCATAAGTTTACATTTATTTTTGTGTTTTGCATTGTTCCTCTTCATTAAAATCATGAATCATCATGAACCTTCTTTCTTTATTTTTTAGGTAATGTTGAGGAATGGAGGACCTTCTTTTGTGACACTTCCATTGATTTGGTTGGTCCTTTTACTAGTCTATCACAAGAGCAACTTCTTGTTGATCTTGGAGTACCTACTGGAGTTGGTCGACACACTAATATCTTCACTTCTACCTACCACAGGTGCAAGGAGAAGGCCTCTTTGAGAGCAGAGAATCTCACTCTTAGGGGTGAGAATGCCATTCTTTGAGAGATGGCTTGTCTTGGGATTTGACGTTCTAATTCGAGCGTAGCAGGTCCTCCACATTCTTGGGCTCACAACAAAGTTCCTCATTCTCATAGATCTCATGGAGATTCTAGTTCTATTTAGAGACAAAGGAGTAGGAGCCCTGATCATTCAGCTAGAGAGAGCCATCCTTGAAACTTTTGCCTATTTGTTTCATTATTATGCCCCCTTGTATGGGGAGCCTTACTTCTCTTGAAAGCATTTTGCCTAAGCTCTTGTACTTTTGTAGAATTTTGAACCTTTGATATGTCTATGAAAACCGTCTCTTCATGATTACCATTATCGTATGAATGCTTTTCTCTTGTGTACTTTGGAAGTTTTTATAACTTTTTGATTGTGTAGACCCTTAACTCTAAGAATGCATACGATGATAATATGTTTTTAGTTCTATTTAAGGATATATATATGAATGTAGGAGACAATATATAATGCAAGAACAAAAATGATGTTGGAATAAATTTCTACTTCTATGGAATGCCATGAGTTATGACACTATTTTTTTATTGCTTTGGATCTCTTTTTCTGATGAATGCATTATGGAACAAACAGGTTATGACTACTCTTTAGTACAATTTTCAATCCATGGGATTGCAGGTTATCCTAGTGTAGGAGACCTATTCAACTTTGTGAGATTAGGGATTTGGAACTCAAGTGGAGACGAGGAGGAGATGGAGTGTTTCTAAATTTTGGGCATTGTTAAAGGCTAAACATTGATCCTTATCTAGATGAGACATTTTTTATAAGCTTTCAACTTAAACAAGCAACAAATTTTATTGGCATTCATTAGACTTAGATCATAGATGGAAAGCAAGATAGACCTGGGGTAAATGAAAAATAGTGAAGAACCAGGGTCCCTAAGTAGAAAATGGCCCTAAAGACTACTAGATTGTTGGCTTTGTGCAGCTAGTGTGTCTGTCTGCTTTGTACCTTTCTCTTTTGTTTCCTCTAATAGAATGTCACCCTTGAAGCTTCGAGCTTAGATTTATCTCCACCCAAGGGTACGCATACTAAACAATCTTCTATCTATCACATTTTTTTTAACTCTTTTTTTTATATTTTTCTCTTTTTTGTATTTTATGGAATTCCTCACTTGATTTTCTGATTTTTTTGAATTTTTGACTTTTATGACATTGAATACTTTTGATCTTTGGATATTCAATCATTATGGTCTCTCTATTCTCACTTTTCTCATCACTCTTATTTTTTTGACCACCCATTTTTTTATTCACTCATATTTTAGATTGCTTCCTTCAGAGTTTTCATCCCCCTAACATTTTTGGCCAGGAAAGATACGGGGCTGAGCACCACCAAAAGCTTTTGTAATCCAGTCAGACTTCCTTTTTACTAGGGATGAATTAAGAAGGTCTACTTGCAAGCTTCCTTAGAACATTGTGGGTTTGAATACTGATTTTACTTAGACTCAACAACATGAATCATTAAGATTGAGATCAATGTAAATCTAAGAGTTAGGTTTTGATTAGAATCATTGGGAATGAAGGGGGAGAATGGCGATTGTGAACATAGGGGAATCTCAAAACCTAAAAGGATCACTCTACACCTAGGCACCCTTAGACTCCTTACTAAAATGAAAATAATACAAGAGCGAGTCATTCACTAAACTACAAGATGGATAGAATGATGCTGAAATGCAATAAACAAATTTTTATTTTTTTTGGAGATTTTTCCAATATTTTTTTAATTTTCAGAATATTTGATTTTTTTATTTTTAATGTTTTATGATTTTTATGCTTTCTAGACATAGTACTTCTTGAGGTGAAAGGCATTGACTATTTCACCAAATTCCTCACCTTCCATTGTGCACAAGAGATAGGCACCATTATCAATATCTTCTCTAACCATGTAGGGACCTATCCAGTTGGGTCTGAACTTGCATCCTTCACCAGCTCTTTTTTCAATTAAATTGTCAATCCTGAGTACTAAGTCTCCCACCTGAAATAGCCTTGGGATAATTTTTTTATTATATTGCTTCTTCACCCTTGCGAGGTAAGAGTCATGTCTTTGCATAGCTCTTAATCTTCTCTCATCCATCATTTCTAATTTGACCAATCTTACAGTGCGGTATTCTTCATTGTCCAACAATCCTTGTAAGGACAACCTTAGGATAGGTAATTATACCTCCAAAGGTAGGACCTCTTCTGACCCAAAAGTGAGGATGTAAGGGGTAGTCTCAATCAAAGTTCGTATGCTAGTTCTATAAGCCCAGAGAGCGGGATATAACTACAAATGTTTTTCCCTTTTAGAGTCTTTCACAATCTTGACCAAAATTGATTTTAATGTTTTGTTTTTCTCTTCTGCTTGTCCATTCCGTTGAGGGTAATATACCAATGTTGAGTTGTGGTTAGTGTGGAATCTTTTCAACAATTCTTGTACTTACATATTTTGGAATGATGACGCATTGTCTATCACTATTACCTAGGGAATACCAAATCTACATATGATCTGATTCAATATCAATTTTGCAATCATTGTCCCTAAAATTATGGTGAGAGGCATTCCCTCCACCCATTTGGTAAAATATTCTATTTCTATGATGATATATAGATGTCCATCAGTTGACGGTGGGGAGATTTTTTCCATTAGATCCAAACCCCAAGTAGAGAATGGCCAAGGGGTGACTATGGGTTGCAAATCTCTTGTTGTTGTGTGATGAACATGTGCATAAGCCTAACACTTCAGGTGCATCTTTTTATGAATTTGATTGCATCTCCCTCTAACCATGGCCTGAAATATCCTAACCAATGTATCTTTCTATCTGTAGCATGACCACCAAAATGTCCACAACAAATTCCACTATCGCATTCTTCCATAATCTTATGTGCTTACGCACCAAAGCAACATGCAATCCAATGCTCTCTGATATAACATGTCATTGATCAATACATATCTCGCGGCAAGGACACATAAATGCCTTTTTCCCAAAGGAGTCATGTTTTATGGGTAAGTTTTGTTTTCTAGATAGCTCACACTATCTCTATACCAATACGAAGCGCAATACTTCTCAAGATCAATCACGTAAATCTCTTCATCAGAGAAATCTTCGCTTGCGGGCTCCTCTTGAGGAGTTGGATTGTCATCCAACCAATCTTCTATTACTTTTCCTTGATTAATTTTTGATTGACATATGTTAGTTCAAACTCACTTAATAATGTCAGAAATTGCCCTGCCCTTCTTGAGAACATTGGTTGGTTTAGGAATGTTCTCAACTATTCAGATCGTATAACGACTCTCTTTTCTTGGTTCAGCATGTAATGTCGTAGTCTTCGGGTTGCGAAAACTATGGCCAAACACTCTTTTTTGGCCTGGGTATAATTATTCTCATATTCCAACAAGGTTCGACTAATGTTCAAAGTATATCACTCTTTCCCTTCCATCATCATCTTATTGGGTTAACATGCAAGCTATGGAGATGTTGGTGGCCCTAAAGTATAAAATTAAAGGCTTGTCATGCCTTGGTGGCATTAACGTGGGTGGAGTCAACAAAAATTTCTTTACTTGTTGAAACATGTTTTGACAATCTACTATCCAAGTTATGCCAACTTGTTTCTTCAATAGCTAATTAATTGGGTCAATTTTGAAAGTCATATTCAATATGAAATGCCTAATCACGCCTAATTGTCCCAAGAAAGTCCTTATCATCGTCTCACTAGTCGGTGGAGTTGCATTTAGAATTGCTTTAACTTTAGTTGGGTCCACATATATTTCTCTTTGTAAAAAATGAAACCCAACGACTTGTCTACTATTACCCTAAAAACACACCTCAGGATTTAATCTTACTTTGTATTCTCGTAGTCTAGTGAATTTTTTTTTAAGGTCCTCTACATGCATTGATCATTGTCTAGACTTAGCCAAGAGATAATCGACATATGTTTCCACCATTTTGTGAATAAGATCATGGAAAATGTGTGTCATGGCTCTTTGATAGGTATCCCCTGCATTTTTTAATCTAAATGGCATAACCACATAGAAAAAGGTTCCCCAAGGAGTTGTAAATGTCATTTTGTTTTGATCAACCTCTGAGATTTTGATTTGGTTGTATCTTGAGAACCCATCCATAAGGGAAAGACTTCATATCCTGCGGTTGAATCAACAATTTGATATATCAATGGATGTTAAGGGGAAGTCATCTTTTGGACAAGCTTGATTTATGTCTCTAAAATTGAGACATATTCAAATTTTCCCATTCTTTTTAAGACCGTGACAATGTTTGATACCCAATTTGAATAGTCCACTAGTTTGATAAAACCCACTTTCAATAATTTATTCAATTCTTCCTTCACCATCTCATCCACCTGAGGTTTTATGGGTCTCAATTTTTTCCTTATGGGTTTTGTGTCAGGCTTTGTTACTAAATTGTGCCCTATGATTTTTGGGTCTAGCCCAGGCATGTCCAAATATGTCCAAGCGAAGAAATTAGAGTATTCAATAAGAAACCTAATGTACTCTTCTAATTCTTCATCATCTAACTCTCCTCCCTATTTTAGAACTCTTGGCTTTTCAGGGGTTCCTACATTCACATCAATGGTGTCACTTGTTAGTGATGGATGTTGTTCTTCAAATTTTAGAGGTGCGGGTGGTAAGTCTAAATTTCCCTCAATTTGGAGGATTTCTTTCTCCTTTCTGAAATAATCATCTGGATGAGGAAGGAGCATATATCATTTTTATGGCACACTTTTGGGAGCCCATCATAAGAATGTAAGTATTCTAAGATGGCTTCATCATTTTTAGTGTAATCTCTAGTTGGTTTTTCCATTTGATCTACTATGTATTCTAAAATGCTTGGTAATTCTTCGCTTTCTAGCAATGGTTCTCCTCGGATTGACACAATGAACTCTAAATTTTGGAGTTGAGCGTGGGGTGAAAATAGGGTGGCTGAGGTGGCCATTAAATTGCTACTTGGTTTTGTTCCCTAGGTATGGATTTTATGGAAAAGAAGTCAAAGAATTGAACCCACTTTCTAATGGTTTCTTTGTATGGCCATAGCCATTTTGATTGTGTTTCATAGTTTTCTGTGACTTGGTTGATTACAAGCTAGGATTCCCCAAAGGTAGAGATCTTCTTCATTCCCATTCTCATGGCTAGCATAATCCCTAAGGATAGAGCTTCATATTCAACGGCGTTATTCCTGCAGAAGAAGTCGAGTCTAAACACAAAAGGGAGAACTCTCCCCACTTGTGAGGTGAGGATTATTCCTGCTCCTACCCCTATTTTACAACATGCTCTGTCAAAATGGAGAGTTCATAAATCTTGAATGTCTTGCGATTTTGATGTTTCTCCAAACTCATAAGTTGATTTTTGCTTTTCTTCCTTTTCTTCCCCTTCTTCAATGATTTATATTGTTCTGATCGAGATATTTTTGACATCAAAATTGTTCATACAAGGGATGATTGATAAGCCAAATGGGGCATGAGAACCCGTGGTGTGGGGATCAAAGGGAAATTCTTTGAGTTGGTCCTGATTTTGATATGATATGTCGAGAGTATTTGCAATTAGCCAAGGAATTTGCATTTCTTCCATTGTTTTCTCTTGCATGCTTGACTTTTTATCCCTTTATTCATGTTCCTTCCTATTGATACTGAAATGATTAGGATCCACCTTTATAATATACATTTTTCCCAAGTGATAAAAGTGGATTTCTTGAAATAATGTGGAAGCAATGGCCTTCATCTCACAAACCCTAGGACCAGGGCACCTTGGTGCAGGAGCACCTATTTGCTCACATGCCTCCATGAAGAAATATTGGGTCTTGTGTTAAATTTTGATATTTTATGGTTGTAATAAGGCCCAAGAGGCCAAACTTATGATTTAATAGGTCTTAAGATGTTTATTTCTCTAATAATATAAGAGGGTGTCATTTTAAAAGTTATAAAAAGTGCAAAATTGCAAATATGTGGGCCTCAAAAGATGGTTGGGTTGGTTGAAGAGTTAGTTTTAGATGGGAAGTAGTTTAAAAATGCTCTTATGACCTATTTTGTATGGACAAAAGGAGATGTATGAAGTTTGAACAAGGAATCAATGAAGAAAACTCTGTTTTTATTGCATTTTTCCTATTCTGATGAGTTGTACGGCCCAGTACGGCCGGATCATGGCTTCTAGTCATATGCTGTTGAAAGATCTCTATAGCTAGTTTATTTTGGCTTTGGTTTCATTCATTTTCATGATGTTTTGAAAATTTTATTGTAGTTTTTCTAAAAACCATCAGAAACCCTCCATTAGGGTAACAGTGGACCTTCTAAATTGTGTTTCTCCAAATGTATTTGATGGAAAAAGTTAAAAACTTGTGAAAAGGTATTTCTATAGGTGTTTTCTCAAATTCTATAGGTGTATGGTCTTGTCATGTCACATACATCATCTCAAAGGTATTCTATGTGTTTGTTAGAAAGATATTGAGGGGTTGAATCAAATGTTGGGTTTGTAGTCCTTGAAGATCTCATGTCAAGTTGAAGAAAGAGATAGAAATCACAGCCCATTTTTGTGAAATATGTTTCCATGGTTTTGAGTCCTCCTTGTATTGCATCAAGTGGTATCAGAGCTCAGAAAGGTCTGGGATAGTGAGTTTGTGGTTGTGTGCAAGTTGAGAGAAAGAACCTGATTGTTGGTTGCCAAGAGACTAGGTTGAGGATAAGTGAAAAGGACCTAAGTGAGGCTAGAGAAATTGAGAAGCAAGGAGAAGCTTGTTTGAGTAAAGAGAAAATGGATTGGTTTAGGAGAGTAGTGAATGGTAGTTTGCAAGATAAGGAGGTACCAAATATGAGGCAAGAGATGAAAAAGAGAAAAGGTGAGAAGGCAGTTAAAGAAATAAGAAAAAAGGAAAAAGAGAAGGCAAGGAAAGAGGAATTTGACCAAAGATTAGAGAATTGACACAAACCATAGAAAGAATGGAAAGGGAACTACATTAGTGGAGCAATTGGCATTTGCCATTAAGTAGAACAGTGCAATGACCCATTAGAAAGATTATGCAAAGAAGAAGACAATCAAGGAAAGCAGCCATAGAGGAAGAGGCAAAGTATGAATCCAATGCTCAAAATGTACAAGGTGAGAAACATGATGTTGATCAAATTGTCGGCAAGGCTATTAATGTTAAGACTAATGATATGGTTGATGATAATGTTGTTGATGAACAAATAGATAAGGTTGTTGGTCTTGATACTCAAGTTGCTACTGATAAGGTTAATGCTAATATTCATGATCAAGCTATTGTTGGTAATGAAGTTGCTAATGAGGTATGTGTAGGTTTACAAAAGTGTAATGCATGTGAATATGCTGCTATGCTATATGATGAAGACATCCATGAAGCTGCTGAGATATATCCTCAAGAATTGGAGCTTTGAACCCTAGAAGTTGAAAGAATATTGGAAAGAAGAAGGCACAAGAAGAAGAATAGGAAGAAGGGCCAAAGATGTTTGCAAAGATGAAGGATGAGGTGCAGAATAACTGGAAGACCAAGAAGAAGACAATAATTCAATGGGACTTTAATTTTTTTTCCCCCGGGAGTTTGGTGCAGGAGCACCTATTTGATCACATGCCTCCATGAGGCAATGTTGAGTCTTGTGTTAAATTTTGATATTTTATTGTTGTAAAAAGGCCCAAGAGGCCACATTTATGATGTTATAGGTCTTAGGATGTTCATTTCTCTAATAATGTAAGAGGGTGTCATTTTAAAAGTTATAAAAAGTGCAAAATTGCAAATATGTGGGCCTCAAAAGATGGTTGGGTTGGTTGAAGAGTTAGTTTTAGGTGGGAAGTAGTTTAAAAATGCTCTTATGACCTATTTTGTATGGACAAAAGGAGATGTATGAAGTTTGAACAAGGAATCAATGAAGAAAACTCTATTTTTATTACATTTTTCCTATTCTAATGAGTTGTACGGCCCAGTATGGCCGGATCATGGCTTCTACTCATATGTTGTTGAAAGATCTCTGTAGCTAGTTTATTTTGGCTTTGGTTTCATTCATTTTCATGATGTTTTGAAAATGTTATTGTAGTTTTTCTAAAAACCATCAGAAACCCTCCCTTAGGGTAACAGTGGACCTTCTAAATTGTGTTTCTCCAAATGTATTTGATGCAAAAAGTTAAAAACTTGTGAAATGGTATTTCTATAGGTGTTTTCTCAAATTCTATAGGTGTATGGTCTTGTCATGTCACATACATCATCTCAAAGGTATTCTATGTGTTTGTTAGAAAGATATTGAGGGGTTGAATCAAATGTTGGGTTTGTAGTCCTTGAAGATCTCATGTCAAGTTGAAGAAAGAGATAGAAATCATAGCCCATTTTTGTGAAATATGTTTCCATGGTTTTGAGTCCTCCTTGTATTGCATCAAGTGGTATCAGAGCTCAGAAAGGTCTGGGATAGTGAGTTTGTGGTTGTGTGCAAGTTGAGAGAAAGAACCTGATTGTTGGTTGCCAAGGGACTAGGTTGAGGATAAGTGAAAAGGACCTAGGTGAGGCTAGAGAAATTGAGAAGCAAGGAGAAGCTTGTTTGAGTAAAGAGAAAATGGATTGGTTTAGGAGAGTAGTGAATGGTAGTTTGCAAGATAAGGAGGTACCAAATATGAGGCAAGAGATGAAAAAGAGAAAAGGTGAGAAGGCAGTTAAAGAAATAAGAAAGAAGGAAAAAGAGAAGGCAAGGAAAGAGGAATTTGACCAAAAGATTAGAGAATTGACACGAACCATAGAAAGAATGGAAAGGGAACTACATTAGTGGAGCAATTGGCATTTGCCATTAAGTAGAACAGTGCAATGACCCATTAGAAAGATTATGCAAAGAAGAAGACAATCAAGGAAAGCAGCCATAGAGGAAGAGGCAAAGTATGAATCCAATGCTCAAAATGTACAAGGTGAGAAACATGATGTTGATCAAATTGTTGGCAAGGTTATTAATGTTGAGACTAATGATATGGTTGATGATAATGTTGTTGATGAACAAATAGATAAAGTTGTTTGTCTTGATACTCAAGTTGTTGCTGATAAGGTTAATGCTAATATTCATGATCAAGCTATTGTTGGTAATGAAGTTGCTAATGAGGTATGTGTAGGTTTACAAAAGTGTAATGCATGTGAATATGCTGCTATGCTATATGATGAAGACGTCCATGAAGCTACTGAGATATATCCTCAAGAATTGGAGCTTTGGACCCTAGAAGTTGAAAGAATATTGGATAGAAGAAGGCACAAGAAGAAGAATAGGAAGAAGGGGCCAAAGATGTTTGCAAAGATGAAGGATGAGGTGCAGAATAACTAGAAGACCAAGAAGAAGACAATAATTCAATGGGACTTTAATTCTTTTTCCCCCGGGAGTTTGGTGCAGGAGCACCTATTTGATCACATGCCTCCATGAGGCAATGTTGAGTCTTGTGTTAAATTTTGATATTTTATTGTTGTAAAAAGGCCCAAGAGGCCACATTTATGATGTTATAGGTCTTAGGATGTTCATTTCTCCAATAATGTAAGAGGGTGTCATTTTAAAAGTTATAAAAAGTGCAAAATTGCAAATATTTGGGCCTCAAAAGATGGTTGGGTCAGTTGAAGAGTTAGTTTTAGGTGGGAAGTAGTTTAAAAATACTCTTATGAACCATTTTGTATGGGCAGAAGGAGATGTATAAAGTTAGAACAAGGAATCAATGAAGAAAACTCTATTTTTTAATGCATTTTTCCTATTCTGACGAGTTGTACAACCTAGTACGGCCAGATCATGGCTTCTAGTTATATGTTGTTGAAATATCTCTATATCTATTTTATTTTGGCTTTGGTTTCATTCATTTTCTTGATGTTTTGAAAAAGTTATTGTAGTTTTTCTAAAAATTGTCAGAAACTCTCCGTTAGGGTAACAATGGACCTTCTAAATTGTGTTTCTCCAAATGTATCTAATGGAAAAAGATAAAAACTTGTGAAATGGTATTTATATAGGTGTTTTCTTAGATTCCAAAGGTGCAAAGGTTATTAATGACGTTTAGTCATATTTCTATGATGCCCTAGTGTTGTTCTGCCCTTGTCACAGACTGGTAAAGGGCGGAATTGATGTGATTTTGGTGTTTTGTTGTGGATTGAACATCCTCCATGATTGAATTAGTTTGGGAAGGGTAGAAATTTAAGTATTTCATATCCCACAAGTTATAAGTGACAAAAGAATGACTATTTATACCACCAAGTAACTCTATCCTATCAAGACTAGATATGACAGTCATAGTCATGACTAACTATGAGACATTTTTATGCTCTAACAGTACTTGTAAACCCTAGAAGAGTGTGGAAAAATATGTTTCAAATGTTTTTAATCCATAAGTAAGTCTTGCAAGATCATTGTACTGGAGAATACCAAGAAGATACCAAGTTGACAGTTTAGATGCCTAAATCAGGCTTAAGGGCAGATTACGGTCATTATTTGAGGTTTTTGTTACAAAACAATACATGCTAGTTTTCAAGTATGTTGTCAATGGTCCAAAAAGGTCTCATATCATGTATTTAATTTATAGCTTCAGTGCTTAGATTCAAGGGTATGGACTGACTGGCCTGAGTAAAGGGCTACTAGTTAGTGAAGGTGAATTGTGAAGGCACTAAACCAGCTAAGTCTAAGTTCTTGATCCATGTATGGTCTTGTCATGTCACATACATCATCTCAAAGGTATTCCATGTTTTTTTTAGCAAGAGATTGAGGGGTTGAAGCAAATGTTGGGTTTATAGTCCTTGAAGAGCTCAGGTTAAGCTGAAGAAAGAAATCATAGCCTATTTTTGTGAAATATGTTTCCATGGGTTTGAGTCCTCCTTGTATTGCATCACACATAGCACCCTAGTCCTCTCAGATCTGCTCTTATCTCTAGATATAGGCTCTGACATCTCTACTCCTTCCCAATCTACCCTCTATTCTTGCACACTCGATTTCTAACACATGTAAGTCATTCATTTTGTCAATTAGGTCACTTAAAACCCTAGATATTGCTATTCTCAAGTCAATCTCCACTATTACAACAAAAGAACAAATCCCTAGATAGCTTGGCTCTCCCTTGAGGACTATAGCTAAGTGTACAAGTCTTTGTTGGCCCGTGTTCTAATGTTTGATAGAAAAGATTGATCTAGTTAGTTCATAATTGACTAGGCCTTTCTCTTCTATCTTACATTTTGGTGAACCTTTCATACCTAGGTATGCTTTGAGTATACTTGTGATCCATGCTATTATAATGGAATAAAAAGTGGGAACTTGCATTTTTACCTCCTTGTTTAGCTCCTAGGTCCCCGTGATTACATTATGCATTATAATTGATCATTCCGAAGAAGATTGCCCAACACCCATGTGAATTTGGGACCTTAGGCCCTTCTTTAATCTCTTCTCAGACTAAAAAGGGACTCCTAGACTTGGGCATCAACCACCCAAGTCCTCCCTGATTGATTGGAGCCAATTAATGTTATGTCAGCATATGACCTTTAAAAAGGTTCCTCTTTGTTGGCTCTTGTGATTTAATTTTACGAATGTTAGTGGGAAAGCATATATAAGTGTGTTTTTGAATTCAATATGAACCTATATGGATATAGCAAACTTATGATCTTGGAGCAAAGAGCATTCAAAGCATTTATTATGTTTTTAGAGTAGATTTGTTTCTATTGTGTGTGTTGTCACAGGTTTGGAATCATCATCCATCTCCTTATGAGTTGAATGATCTTCATTCTCCTAAGGGATTCACCTCCAAGGTGATATCATTATTATTTAAATCATTCTATCATCATTTTGTTTAGCGTCTACCCTACTAGGGCATGCTCTCTTATCTATCAATGATGTTGGAAGGCTTGAATCCCATTCTGGGGTTTGACTGAGGCAAATCCCTAAACACCATAACTCCCCAAACCCTCTCTTGTTGTCTTTGTGTAGGTTACAAGAGTGAGATCCAGAAGATGTGAAGCTATAGGAAGACTGTGTAGAAATCAAGGTTTCAGGATCTAAAAGAAGTTCCAAAATATTCCCTCAAAATGACTTGGGCGGTTGGTGCCCTAGTCTTTTGGGCCTTTTGACATCAGGTCTGGGATTAAGGCATCATCAGGAGCAACTCTCTAGTTTGTACCTTCGATTGATTCCTTCATCTAGACTCCAATGGTTTCAAAGGACTATTTCGATACCGATATACTCCTTTGACATCTCTACTTTCAGGAGATAGGTTTTATCATCCCTCTGATCATTATTGTGTAATTGGTTGCTAGATATCTACTGTACATCTTCTATTATAATCAGATCTTGCAAATCTAGGGTTTAGTGTATTAATTGACCTAGGGTTTGACAAAAGGGTTGGTTGAATATGATCTTTCCATAGCAAAAAAGAATACAAGATGTGTAGTCGAGTCCTCCTCCATTTGGTAGTGATTTGGCCTGGTCTTGTCCTTGAATGTTATTGTGGAAGAAGGTTTGATCTAGTGTGCATGCTAGTCTTCATCATTCATCTTTTTCATATTTAACATTTTGGTGAACCTATAGTATCGAGCATCTGCATCTTACTGAGCATTAAAATCAAATCTTACATTCATTCATAGCATACTTTTCATTATTCATTTGAAAATCTTGCATAAATTTGAAACAAGTGAAAAAAAAAAGCATTCTAGGCTTGCATAAGGGCATAGTTTTGCATTATTTTCATTACATATCATTGAAAGATTTAATTTTCTAATTTTTACATCAGATCTAATCCATATTACAGTAATTAATCACTTCATTATATTACATCTTGCATTTGAAGATCTCATTTTCTAGGGTTTTTGAAAACTTACATTTTTCCTATAACCTAGTCATTTGCAAAGCTAGGGTTTGTAGTCAAAATATTATTTCAGATTTTGTTGCTATCAATTCATTCAAATATTATTTTTCACTATAGTGTTGCATCATTTCACATCCTTGCTTCTAAAATTTCAATATTTGCAATTACACATTGTGTATTTCAACATTAAAGGCTTTAACACACTTCATACTTCTTTAAGCAAACTTTTAAAATCATCTACAATCCCCTTTTGGTGCAGAATTTTTGACATCATACTCACTTTGTTTGTAGTGAAATTAGTGTGTTTTCTATTTTCAAAAACCTGATTCCCTCCAACTAGTGATTTGGTGTGCCAAAGCTCTATTATAATTTCATTATGGATGCTTCTTGTTATTCATCTTTGGAAGCTTTGTTTGCATACATCATAGACTTTGACAAATTCTCTAAATTCACCACTAGGCATCCTCAAGTCTTAAATCAAATAGCATACATATATGACATTGACATTCTATGTGTTCCACATATGAAATTCTTTGCTATATATATGATTTTGATAGCTTCATAATTCTCATGGGAATATATCCTTTGATATTAGAAGTGTAGACACATAAATTTGTCCATGTCCTTACCATGATCTAGTCGACGCTTTACTAGGGACATCATAAGCCATTTTGTCCTAATCTAACTCCTAATTCCAACTTAATCACATTCCTAATTAATTAAATAAATCCATTTATTTAATTAATTCACAAGTCTCACATAATTCAAATTAAAAATTTGAATTATTCCCTCACCTCTCACCACATTGTAACATGCTACATCTTCCACTTAACCCCTTCACATGTCAAACTAATTTAAATAATATTTTATTTAAATTAGATTCCTTTTATCACAATCAAATACTTGTCCACTTTCCTTTTGTCTCATATGGGGTAGTACATCTTGCATTTAATACAAGTCACATGTGCAAGATAATTCAAATAAAATATTTGAATTAGATTCCTTTCATTCTCCTTCACACACTTGTCACATGACTACAATCCCTCTTTGAGTGGGAAACCCTAATCAACCCTAATCGATCTCAACCATCCATATCATTCAAAATAACTTTCAACCTCATCCATCCATTCAATTTTGCCTTTTCTATAAAGGTAGCCTCTCTTGAGCCATTTGTAACGCATCTTCTTCTAGTATCCACATGCTGTCAAAATTTCTTCTCAATCTCTCATCCATCCCTCTTGCATCATTCAATATTCCATCTATCAAGCATCTATCTTACTATTATACTGCAGAATCAAGCAATCAACATTCATCTCTTTGGGCAAAGCTAGAGTGCTTTGGGTGCAACACTCTCCACCTTATCGACAGATTATGGATCAATGTGAAGGTATTGCATTGTTTTATTTACACTTTCTTATGTTTTCCTTCATGTTTGATTTCCATGATTTCAATAATATCTCACTAAATTCATAGATAGTAATGAAGAAAGTGATGATGATGATCCTTCTTTTCCTTCTACTACAAATAATGATAATACCATAGATCTACTCTCTAATACATGCGATAGTGACCTACCTTTGTCTATTTCACCCTATGATTTGGATCCCTCTCCCAAAGTTGTTCCCACTTATGAGGACACTTTGGCATAGGAGGATGAAATCATTGACACATCCCTTAACATCTCCCTACCCTCTCTTCATTCCAATGGTCTCCCTTTGAAAGATGAAGCATTAGTGAATGAAGAACTCCCTTTAATGAAGAATTCTCCATGGATAGATAATGGGCATTCATCTAAAAATATTAAAAATTATATCCCTACCACAGTGCATGAAGTTTTTATGGATCATCCTATCAATTTTCCTCCTTTAGTTGAATATTCAAGTACCTTGGATATTACTAAGGAAATGAAGACCCTCGATTTTCCTCCTTTAGTTAAATGTTCAAGTACCTTGGATATCACTAAGGATGCAAAACCCTTGGATACCTCTCTTTTGGTTGCATGTTCTTTAGACATCACTAAAGATACAATCATCGACAATTCCCTTAACAACACCTTACCTTCCCTTCATTCCAACACTCTTCCTTCAAAAGATGAAACATTGGTGGATGAAGAAAGGTCTCTCACATTAAATCATTTAGGGATGGATGTTGAGCTCAATCAAAGTGAAAACAATGTTAATTTAATCATCACTAATAGACTTATTCCACCCACTAAGGGGATAGTGGATAAGTGTACTAATGTTCCTAAAATCATTGTGCACGAGGCACCTAATGCACCTCCTCACTTCAAACTGGTGATCACTAGTCAAGGTATTCCAACATCACCTCGATCAAAAGGAAAGGGAAATTTTACCGAGGTTCCTCCTATGTCATCCTTGCATGGATTGGGAGAAAACCTTCGAGAGCGAAGTTATCTACCGCAAAATCATAAAATCAATTTTGTACTAGCTTCCTCTTCACAAATGTCAAAGAATGTGGAAAATCATGAACCTTTAATAGTAGACAAGGATAAAGTTCAAAATTGGAAAGAAGATGATTTTATTAAGGACAACAGCTAGCAGGTAAGTATTTCTCCCCTATTTAGCCAAAATTGATGTAGCACCTCTTCCATTTGCTCTCAAGGGTGGCCTCCTTTTAGGAATAAGTGTTTTGTTGTGTTCTCCCGTGATGTGTTAAATGTTGTTTAGATCTCCTTGGATGACCCTTGATACTCTTGTAAGGTCAAGGATACAAGGAGACCACCTCCGTTGTAACATTCTTCTATTTGTTTCTTAATTATTCTATACTTCTCCTCTCCTATTTTCAAATTGTTGTGTGGTGCGTTGGTGGCATAACGTTGTGGAGTTTGTCTTGGGGGCATCTTCCCATGTTGTGATCCTAAATCACTTTTGTCTCCTCTCTCATTTTTCATGATTTCTTCTATGGCTTTACTAGTTGGCAGATGATGAAAACAAATAAATACTGATAAGGATTGTGTGTCCCTAAAACAAGAAAGAAGAAATGGACCTAGTCCATATATGAAGATGAGGTTGGTATATTATTGATGCTTGACTAGTAGAATCACCTCATGTGATCATGTGTTGTGTTGTGAAGATTCTTGTAACAAACCTTTGCAATTCTCTAAAATCTACTTCTAAGCACTTTGATATGTTTTGTATCTCACCTTGTAGTTACACTTGGTTTTGAGATACCTGCAGTATAACCTAACAACTATACTTAGTTTTGAACCCGTAAGTGTAGCCTTTTTGGTCTGTTCATGTGGTATGTTACATTATTCTTGTGCATGAATTTTGTTGATGATTAGAATTTGATACTAATGTGTGTGTTTTTTAGGAACATTCAGCGATTGTTAAGCACATGTCACTTTGGGGCATGGGATTTGTGAAAGCTCTTGTCCCTCACATGTTTTCAACTTTACCTTAAATGTGATTGATGCCGAAAAGTGGGATCAACCACTTTAAGGTGGGGGCATATATTGTGGTTTATTATTTTAGATAATATTGATAAAGCATGTTTACATATGCTTCCTTTTCACCGTAAGGCATTTGTGGATGCAGGTGGGGTTGTGTACTTTGTTTTGTTTTGTGTCTACCTCCTTTTCACTATAAAGCATCCGCGAATGCATGTGGGGTTGTATACTTTGTGCATGCTTCCTTTTCACCATAAGGCATCTACAGATGTAGGTGGGGTTGCATTTTGAAAGCCCTTCTAGAAAAGGCAAGATTGTGTCTTCCCTTGAGTAGTTGCACATCCTTTTAAAAGTCCTCTATGGTGGTGGGGCTAGATCTTGAGTTATTCACCCTTAAGTGTGTCTTTGGCAATTGTGGTAGCATATCTCAACCATCAAGTGTGTTTGGCATGCCTTAGATAGTGGAGCGTAGCGATGAGCTCCTCCCTATTGCTTGTGTTTTCTATGTATAAGATGTATCTAGTATGTTGATGACATACTCTATGTCGCCCGTGTATTCTGTGTGTTTTCCATGTGTCTTCCTTATGTGTTTTGTGTGTTTTAGTGGTGGCACGTAGCGATGAGCTCCCCCCACGCCATGTGTTTTGTGTGTTTTAGTAGTTTAAAGGCATGTAGCGATGAGCTCCCCCCACGCTGTGTGTTTTGTGTGCCTTTGATGGTGGAACATAGAAATGAGCTCCCCCATCGCCTAGTTAGGGTTATATATATAATTGTTTAATCATGTCTTCTCTGTGTATTGTGTGACTGTATTCATGTCTTTATCATGTATTGCATGCTTTACTATCTTCCTTGTGTATTACATGCTTCCTTACTATATTCACCATGTTTTGCATGATTGTCAAGTGTTTTATTATGTTTGCCTAAGCTCGGGGACTAGAAATGGTTCTCCAAACTTAGGGTGTATCTTCGCTCTAGTGTCTGATGTATTTGATGTGCTTTGACCATACTTTAATGCATGTACTAATCATAAGATCATACACACATTAAAGTGGGGGCTAAATGTTATGGATTAAAAAGTGGACACTTGCCTTTTTACCTGCTTGTTTAGCTCCTAGGTCCCCTGATTACATTATGCATTATAATTGATCATTCTGAAGAAGATTTCCTAACACCCATGTGAATTTAGGACCTTGGGCCCTTCCTTAATCTCATCCTAGACCAAAAAGGGACTCTTAGACTTGGGCGCCAACTGCCCAAGTCCTCCTTGATTGGTCAGGGCCAATTAATGTTATGTCGGCATATGACCTTTAAAAAGGTTCCTCTTTGTCGGCTCTTGTGATTTAATTTTATGAATGTTAGTGAGAAAGCATATATAAACTTGTGTTTTTGAATTCATTATGAACCTAGATGGATATAGCAAACTTATGATCTTGGAGCAAAGAGCATTTAAAGCATTCATTGTGTTTTTAGAGTAGATTTGTGTTTGTATTGTGTGTGCATTGTTACAGGTTTGGAAATCATCATCCATCTCCTTATGAGTTGAAGGATCTTCATTCTCCTAAGGGCTTCACCTCCAAGGTGATATCATTGTTATTTGAATCATCCTATCATAATTTTGTTTAGCCTTTGCCCTGGTAGGGCACGCTCTCTTATCTATCAATGGTGTTGGAAGGCTTGAATGCCATTTCAGGGTTTGACTGAGGAAAATCCCTAAACACCATAATCCCCCACACCCTCTCTTGTCATCTTGTGTTCAGGTTACAGGAGTGAGATTTGAAAGATGTGAAGATACAGGAAGACTATGCAAAAATTAGGGTTTCAAGATCTTAAAGAAGTTCTAAAATATTCCCCTAAAAAACTTGGGTAGTTGGTGTCCTAGTCTTATGGGTCTTTTAACATTAGATATGGCATCAGGGAATCATCTGGAGAAACTTTCCAGTTTGCACCTTCAATCAATTCCTTCATCTAGACTCTAGCAGTTTTAGAGGACTATTTTGGTACCAAAATAGTTATCTGACATCTCTGCTTTTAGGAGACAAGTTTTATCATCCCTCTGGCCATTCTTGTGTAATTGGTTTCTATATATCTACTATACATCTTTTGTTATAAATAAGATCTTTGCAAATCTAGGGTTTAGTGCATTGATTGACCTAGGGTTTGACAAAAGGCTTGGTTGAATTTGATCTTTCCATAGCAAACAAGAGTACAAGATCTATAGTTGAGTCCTCCTCCATTTGGTAGTGGTTTGGCTCAGTCTTGTCCTTGAATGTTATTGTGGAAGAGGGTTTGATCTAGTGTGCATGCTAGTCTTCATCATTCATCTTTTCATATATAACAACTATGTGTCTTGTGTATGTATAACCTCTTTGTCTAAGCATTGTAAACTCATAGAATCCTAAGCTTGGGGGCTAGCACAACTCTCAACTTAGCGACATTCTACAGATTCAACATTTTGGTGAAGAGATTTGGTTTCTCCATACTTTAGCGAGTTTATGAGCTTAAGTTCATACACTCACTAAAGTGGGGGCTAAATGTAGTGTTGAAAATTATACACACTTACAATTTCACACTAGGTTTGGCACCCATTTTAGCTTGTATGTCCATCTCTACTTAAGATATGCATTTTTCAATACTTTTTCTAAGAAACAAGGCTATATCCTTTGACATCCTATATTTGAAGAACCCAAATCACCAAGACTAGGATGCCTAGCACTTGGGTCCTGCTAGTTTGGCCCCAAAAAGTTATATTTGAATGTCAACCTCTTGACTTATGTGATGCAACTTGTTGGCCTCAACTTAATTAGGCCCTCAAAAATTAATTGGGATTTATATATAAATGAGTCTTGAACACACATGACTCTCCTAATGAATGATGCTCTCTATGATGATTTTCTCTAACAAGGTATCTCTTTCTTTATCTGTCTACAAGCTCTCTATTTATGTAGATTACTATTGTATGCACTAACCCTTGCATGTCTTCAAGGAAGCTTCTTCCTCCTTCAATTCCTTGTGGATGATTCATGCCACAACATACATACACCTAGGGTTTTATGCTCATGGTAACTTTGTTCTATTTCATTTGATTACAACAATCTTTATCATATGTTTTACATCTTCTCATTGTGAGAACACACTCTCGATAACATATATCATTGTTGTTGTGGAGGTGGGAACACCAACACGAGGTTTGACTAAGGCAATCCCCTATACAACACAACCAATTTTCCGTGTGTGCAGATCCTAATCAAAGGTTTTAGACACTTGACAAATGATAGGAGGATAGGAACAACAGATATCGTCTCATATAGATTTTTTCATCCTTGAAACCATAGGACTAGGGTGCCCACCATCCTAGTCCTCCCAAATCTCCTATTTCTAGTTGTAGGATCTGATAGCTCTGCTCCTTGATCTACCCTTTGTTCATGTACAGTCAGTCTATAACACCTATGAGTTATTTATTTTGTCAATTTGATCACTTGTAACCCTAGATCTTGCTATTCTCAAATCAATCTCCATTGTTACAACAAAAAGAACCAAGCCTCAAATAGCTTGGCTCTCCCTTGAGGACTATAGCCAAGTGTACAAGTCTTGGTCAGCTTGTGTGTTCTAGTGTTTCATAGAAAAGATTTGATCTAATTAGGTCATAAGTGATTAGGCTCTCTTTTCTATCTTAAAAGAACAAAAATATGATTATCGACACCCTTACACTAAACATAAGAATGTATTCACTGTTGTCATGGTCAAATGGTTTAAATTTGTCAGAAATTGAGATACGTTAATAATCCCATGATAGTCCAATTGATTTTAATGACTTCCTTTGAAGTGATTTTGATAATATTTTGACTTTTGAATCTATCTAAAAGATAATAATACTATCTTAATGCTACAATATGACCACTTTCTTGCAAGGTAACATCCTTGTT
This sequence comes from Cunninghamia lanceolata, assembly GCA_027924645.1. Taxonomy (NCBI): domain Eukaryota; kingdom Viridiplantae; phylum Streptophyta; class Pinopsida; order Cupressales; family Cupressaceae; genus Cunninghamia; species Cunninghamia lanceolata. Next base: position 12,813,521 of record BSBN01000320.1, read on the forward strand.
CGCATGGTATGACTAACAGACCTTTTAATGATTACAATATTTAGTGATGTGTTTCTTGGTTTAGTTGATATGTTGCCCCTTTAACTAGTTTTCTTTCATTCCACTTCTCTTCTTGTTTTTATAGTTCAAATGACTTGTTGACAACCCTTTACTTGGATATAATAGTCTTCTTTTCTTAAATGCAACCCTATACAACATTGGGACAATCTTTCATAATCATGATAGTCATTTTTATTTCATCTTAAGACTAATATGACAACACTTTTGGTGGGTGAGGCACTCTCAAGATTATGAGTGATGTATATGCCTATCTATAGCTTATTAGGATAGTCCTTACAACCATTTAACCATCCTATTTTATCAAGACTATTTTATGAGATCAAGGCTATTTTATCAGTCTAAGCAACATGACAATCCTCTTGAGTGTTGGGTGATTGTACTCCTACATACTATTGAAACTTAAGGATGAAATCAAGAGTTTAGTAAAATAGGTCACCAATCTAATGCCTATCCCTCAACTTCTTTGTCAGTCTAAAGTTACAATGAAGGTCTTTACGCATCTTTGAATGAATGGATTTTCAATCAACTAAGAGAATAAATTCCTTTGAATTTGTCATCCTTTTTAGTACCACTTAAGATCAGATATTATATCAATTGATTTATTGTAATTTTAAACTAATTATCGAAAAAAATGCTAATCAATATAATTTTTGATCTATAACATTATTGTTCATAACTAAAATCTATTCACTTAAAAATCTGACTCAAAGAGGTAAGATACATAATACTCTCAAATTGAACCATATTCTCTTTAGGAAAAAATTATCTACTACAAAACAAACATTTACCACTAATGAGGCCTCTAGCATTGATTGAGAAGGAATCATCATGAGTGGACCAACTAAGAGTTCCTGTATGAAAAATGACCAGTTCATGTATGATTGTATGTACATAATCATAATAACTTCAATTAACCTCTAAATCAATATAATCAACTATAAACTCTAAACTATCAACTAAAGAGAAATTCATTCCAATTACTTTGACTCATTGCTAAAATTCAAAGAGCCATTCAATGAATGATGTTCTTATTGGATGACTAGGAGTCCTACTAAAACACACTAGGAAAGGTGGCACATCACTCACATTTGGAATAGACTGTAAAAGTAAAATAACATTGATATAAATTAATGCATAATTACTGACAAAAAAAGGAAATGTACACAATAAAAAACATTAGATGTCTAGAAAAATTTATTAACATCTAAATCACTGTATAATTAGTGAAATCCAAAATGAAGTAGAAACATAAACAAATGCATGAAAAACACAAACTTATACCTCACAAATGGATTCACATATCCAAGATAGAGTGGAGAAGCTTGCACCCAAAAGCTCCTAGCTATACCCAAGATGATGGATTATATGTGAAATGATCTCACAAATGCAACTCACAAATTAACTAGCTCAAGAGATATTTTAGCATGGTAACACTACTTAGAAATTGGATGATAAAATGGCTTGGAGGATGTTCTATATATAGGCATTTTGGAGAGATTTTGATCCAATGGTTGAGATTGATTTGGGATATCAATGGTGGAGGATGAAGATGATGTGGAGGGCCTAGATTTCATCTTGGAAAATGGAGGGCTAGGAATAAAGATGAATTTTAAATTCATCTTGGGAAAAGGGTGAATTAAATGAGGTTGGGTGAGATGGATTATTTGTGAATTAAAAATTCACATGGGGAAGAGTAAAATGAATTAAAAATTCATTTGGGGAAGAGTGGATATTAATGAGTTATGACATGTGTAAGGGGTGTAAGAGCTATTAAATAGGATTATGACACGTGTATAAAAAAATGATTTATATGAAATATTATTATAATATAGGAAATGGAGCAAAAAAAGGAGTGAAATCCGACAGAGCAGATAGAGGAAGTTTAGGAAAGTGAAAATAGCGAAAACCCTAGCGAATGCAGGAATGAGATCCATAGGGAAACACTGACAATTAATCTTTTGAATGAAGTGACGGAGGACCAGGAAATGCTAAAAGACTTAGCAATAATCTGCAAGATCATAGGACCGAAATATGACAGGAACACCATCACAGAATGGACAGAGAAAAACTGGACGGAGCTAGTCATAATTAAGTTTCTGCCAAGAGGCTTTTTTGCGGCAATTTTCACATCCGCAGAGCACAGGGAATAAGTCTTACAAGGGAAAACCTGGACAATCAAAGGATCACCGATTTACATGCAACTCTGGAGCCCTAATTTTGATCCGCTAAAAACAGATCCATATGCGAAGCCAATTTGGATAAGACTTTACAATCTCCTATTAGAGTATTGGATTGGTGATAGCCTAGTCAAAATTGGAAGAACCCTAGGAAGTCTGCTAGAGGTAGATGAGGAAATTATTGATAGTGATTCATATCTTTATGCAAGAGTCCAAATCGCAGCTATATATAAGGTCCCGAAGGAAATTCAACTTTGCACTAACGGGCTGCACCAAAAAATCCAAGTGGAGGTAGAGGAGGAAAAATTCTATTGCTCTAGATGTGGCAGCAGAACCCACAATGGGATTTGTGTCATAAACCCCAGAAAATGAAGAAAGTGTGGAAACCAAGGGACAAAACTGATAGAAGGCAGGAAGGAAAACCCGCGACCACCAGCAAAGCTAAAGAGGAGGAGCAGAAAAAGGAGGTGCCTCGAGCAATGATGAATTTGGAAAAGCTAGAGGTAGACAACCAACCCACGGGAGCAGAATAGCCAGAGGTTAACAAAGTTCATAAGAATACACCAAGCCCACAGAGGTCCTCGAATCTGGAACAAAAGGTGGCAGAAATTGTAATGGAGGTCAAATCGGAGAATGAAGAAAAGGATCAAGAAGAGCAAGATGAGGTAGAAAGTGAAGGTGATGAGTTGGGAACCTTGGAGCCAAGGCAAATTAGTCAAACAATGGCAAAAATCATCAGGAGAATGAACAAAGGAAAAGGAAGGAAGACCAACAGACAAAGGAGGGAAGAAGAAGCAACAGAAAAAGGCCTTCTGAGCGTGAAAGAGTTCTGGTTATCCAAGGGAGTTAAAGGCTCCCTTGGAGGACAATGAAGATCCTCGCTTGGAATGTCAGGGGCCTAAACACCCCTGACAAGCGACGCTTGGTAAAGCTTCATTTGGATAAGGTGGGTCTTGAAATATCATGTTACAGGAAACAAAAATCTCGAAGGAGGAAGGGGAAAAATTCCTAAAATTCTACAAGATCTGGAAAGGCCATTTCACGAGTGCGGCAGGTGCAGCTGGAGGGCTAGCTTTTCTTTGGAAAGATAGCAAAATGCAGGTTGAGATAGAAGGTGAAGGGACAAATTGGATACTGGCAGAGATCAAGGTTAAAAACTTTAACCTAAATTTCCAAATCTTTAATATCTATGGGCCCATGAAAATAGAGGACAAGGTGGCGGTTTGGAATGAAATCAAGGAAAGAATTGGTCAAGGCAAAAATATCAAATCCATACTAGGAGGAGACTTCAATGCTATTCTGGATCTAGGGGAAAAGTCTGGGGGGTTGAGGAAAGAGAACAAGGTAATGTTGGACTTTAGAGAATTTGTCAGATCCATCCAAGCAATAGACTGGATCCCAAGGAATGGAACCTTCACATGGACAAATAGGAGACTGGGATTCACAAATATAGCAGAACAACTGGATAGGTTCCTGTTAGGGGAAGAGTGGCTCAAGGAGGACTTTCAAATCGAGTCCAACATTTTGCCAGTAGCAGTTTCAGATCACTTTCCGGTTTCCCTAGAGATACTCCCGAGCGAGAAACCCAGGAAGAACTACTTCAAGTTCCAATCCATGTGGTGGAGGGATCAAAAGCTGAATGACCATCTCAAACAATGGTGGGAGGAAGCTCCAAGCATGGAAGGATCGGTAAGTTTCAACTTTGTTAAGAAAATGGCCTTTGTGAAAAATAAACTCAAAGTTTGGAATAAAGAATCCTTTGGAAACAATTTCAAGGATAAAGAAGGGGTTGAAAAAGAGCTGGAAGAACTAAATAGCCATGTCATCCAGCATGGCATGACATTATCAGAATATAACCGTGAAATTTTTTTGAAAGCCAAACATATAGAACTTTTGGCCAGGGAGGAACTGTATTAGAGGGCTAAAGCCAGAGAAACCTGGCTGAAAGAAGGGGACATGAATACCAAATTTTTTCACAATATAGGAAGAGCCCGAAGAAGTGTAAACCAGATCAGTCAGATAAAAGATTGTAATGGCTCAAAAGTTAGCGACCAAGAGAAAATAAAAGAAGAAGTAGTTTTATATTTTGAAAAGCTATTGGCTGGTCAACCAAATCAGATATCGCCCTCCAAGATAGAAGACTTCATCTCGTGCATCCTAGAAAGCGTCAGCAAGGATGACAATGAAATGTTGTGTGCTCCCTTTACACTGGAAGAAATAAGAATAGCAACCTTTGGCCTTAACCCAGATAAGGCGCCTGGCCCGGATGGGCTCATAGTAAAATTCTTCCAGAATGGTTGGGATTATTTAGGACCAGAGATTTAGGCAGTTGTAGAAGATTTTCGTAGGAAGAAAGGATTTGTGAAAGAGATTAACAATACAGTAATCTCACTTATACCAAAAAAGAACGACTGTAATACCTTTGCAGATTTTAGGCCTATATCAATGTGCAATACTTAATACAAAATAATCTCTAAAGCAATGGCAAATAGGCTAAAACGAGTCCTGGGGAAACTAATTTCGGAGGAACAGAATGGGTTCACTCCTGGAAGGGAGATTTTTGATAGTATAATTACAGCAACAGAAACATTGCATACTATTTCGAAGGAAAGACTGAGGAGCATGATAATTAAGCTAGACGTCAGCAAGGCATATGACAGGGTGAGTTGGAGTTTTCTCATGGTTGTTCTAAAGTAATTTGGCTTTTCTGCAGAGTGGAGACAAATGATAGAATTTTGTATCTCTACCCCAAGGTTCTCGATCCTAGTTAATGGCAACCTTTGCGGCTTCTTTCAAGAAAAGAATGGGTTCAGACAAGGAGACCCCTCTCTCCTTTCCTCTATGTACTGATGGCAGAAGCCATGGGAAGGCACTTTGGAGAAATGAAGAGACAAGGACGTTGGAAGGGAGTTAAGGTGGTGGAGGGTGTGGACCCAATGACTCATTCCCAGTTTGCGGATGATGCTATCTTATATGGAGAAGCCTCGGTGGAAGAAGCAATGACAATTAAGAAGGCCCTAGAAGCTTCTGTTAAGGTGTCAAGGCAAGCTTTCAATAAAGAGAAATCAGAGATTTATTTCTGTCATACCAAGAGCAAAACAAGCAAAAAGATAGTGGGAATCCTTCAGTTCAAGCAAGCGGAGCTCCCATCAAAATACCTAGGATTACCATTATTCCAAGGTATAGGCAAAACTAAGTATTGGGAAGACACTATCGAGAGGTGCAGGTCAAAGGCTGAAGCTTGGAAATCAAAGTGGCTAACACTAGCTGGAAGAATTCTCATGATAAAATCTGTCCTCCTTGCGGTCCCGATATATATGATGTCATGCGTACAGTTAACCAACAAAGCAGAGAAGGAAATGGAGAGTTTTTTTCAAGAAATTCCTATGGGAAGGGGCTCGAGAAGAAAAGAGAACTCCCCTCATAAACTAGAAAATGGTATGCCAAAGGAAACAAGAAGGGGGTGAGGGAATCAGAAGCCTGGAAATGCAAAACCGAGCTCTGGGGGCTAAACTTTCTTGGGTTATTTTCAAGAACCCAAACAGATTATGGTGCAAAATAGTCAGAAAGAAATATTTGGATGACGAGGACCCGACTAGAATTCTAACCCAAGCCAATTCCATAGGCAGATCAGCAGTCTAGAAATTCATTTGGAACAGTAGGGATGTAATAACGGATCATCTGTCGTGGAAAATTGGGAATGGCCAAAGTGCAGATTTCTAGAACGACTCCTGGAATGGCCACGATTCGTTAATCAAAGAGTTTGGTGGAAAAGAATGGGTTGAGGGAGTTAGAGGGAGAGTTGGAGCGAAGGTGGTGAACTATTTAGATAGGACCAAAGTTGACGGAGTGGGTAAATTAGAGTGGTGTCAGTGGGATACCCTTGGTATTCCTAGATCAGATACAGAGGCCCTATCAGAAACCATGAAAAGCAGGAAAGTTCTATTGTCAGATTGCAAGGATGAAGTCATTTGGGTGGGTGCCAAATCCGGTGAATATTCAGTAAGATTGGGATAAAAAATTCAAGAAGCGACAGGGATTCGGCAGGATTGGCCGGCCAAGCTTTGCTGGAAGGAAGGCATTCTACCCAAGGCGGGCGCCTTCCTCTGGACAGCCCTACATAAGAGGATATTAATAGGAGACAGGTTGCACATGATAGGTATTCATGGTCCCAGCATGTGCCCACTCTACAAGAAGGAAGAAGAAACAGTGAATCACATCTTACTAAACTGCACCTTTGCATCGAAATGTTGGGATTACACCCAACAGGCCTTAGGATGGCAATCCCCGAGGCAAAACAATCTTCTGGAATTTGTAAAGAGTTGGCTAGAGAAGAAGATTGGAACAACTTGGTCCAATGTATGGCTGGTGACGCCATCTATGGTTGTGTGGCAGATATGGAAAGAGCGTAACAGAAGAATATTCCAAGAAAGCAACCTCCTGGTGGATGAAGTGGTGAAAAGGATCGAAGATGGAATTTGCGAGGTAGTTAATGCACATAGTGAGAAACAATCAAGAACCAAGTTTACTTGCTGGGACAGTAAGCTGCTGAAGAAATGGTGCAAGCTTAAGCTCCCAAGCCTTGTGCCCCCTATGAATAGAGATAAGCGAGCACAAGATAAGTGGACTCCTCCGTCGGATGGCAAATACAAATTAAATGTGGACAGAGCCTCGAAAGGCAACCCTGGTAGGGCAGGTGCAGGGTGTGTGATAAGGGACAGCAAAGGCTTCTATTTCCATGCCTCGGCCAAGAACATAGGTAAGGCTACTAACAATGAAGCAGAGATGGCGGCGCTAACTTTTGGGATTGGACAATGCTTAAAGCTAGGATTCTGGAGGTAGAGATCGAGGGGGATTCTTTGATCTGTATCAACACAGTCAGGAACTTAGCGATCCATAACTGGAAGTTGTGAGGGTGGCTGGAGAGGATCAGGGAGAAGTTAGAGGAAATGGACAGATTTTCCATACACATATTTACCATGAGGCAAATACGGTTGTGGATCACATGGCAAACATAGGCGCAGCATTGGCAGATGGAGGCGAGGTGGAGTACGGAGTCAGTAATTTTCCCTCAGAACTTGCAGACCACCTAAAAAGAGACTCGGGTGGCGTAGGGGAATCGAGAGAACAAGCAGTAAATCCTACGGCTGCCCCAAGCAATATTCGCTCACAGATTTGGCAAGACGCTTGACTATCTCAGAGTCAATAAGGGTCATCCTCCGTGTGAAGCTGGTAAAATCCTAAGCTCGCTGTCCCATCTAGGGATGAGAATCGTACATTTCCATAAGGTGGGAGTGGCGATATATTCTCAGCGGTAGAGGGGTGCACTACAACAATAAGACTGCGGTAGTAGAGGTAGAAGGAAAATGCCAGAGAACTTTGGAGTGGAATGTAGGTGTACCCAGGAGGAATATGGAGAAAGGCAGCTGGAATACCTATTCCATAAAGCATCTAAAGCAGAGTTGGAGGCTATCCTGAAGGTGATAGGCATAGAGTTTATGGCCGGTGGCCACACACACGACGGCCAAATTCTGGAACGATTCTTCCTTAACATGGTGCAGGTGATAGGCTCAAGGATCTGGGGTCTGCGGGTAGCAATGAAGTGGGTAAGGGAGGACCTCTTAGAAAAGATTAGGCTGGCACTGGAAGTCATAGATGTGGCACCAAAGGATGAGCTGGCCCTGGCCATGTTGAGCCTCAATGAGGAGAAGAAAAAGATCAAGCTTCACAAAGCTTGGGCCCTCTATAAGAAAGGGGTCAAAGAGAAGAACGATATAACGAAATTTCTGAACTTTACTCAAGCCTCCCCAAGCTTAATTGATCAAAATGTCATTGTAAGAATGATTGAAATTGTTGAAGGCATCAGGTACTCACTAATGTGATGCCTCAGCTAGATCGCTTATGTTTTCTCAACTTTAATATAAGGAGCTACCCCCATAAAGGTAGTGCTTACCCAAAAAAAAAAATGATTTATATGGGATATATTTCAATTTTTTATTTGTGGGAGGTGGGGAGGAATGTTAATCAAGGTTTGACCATTTTAATTAGGGTGATTAGTCTAATTAATATGGCTGAAAAAAATTAGGGAATGGGTTAATAGGAGGTTAAGATTAATTAAATAAGGTTTTATTTAATTAATCCTAAGTCTAGGGCCATGTAAGTTAGGCTAGGTAATTAAATAATAGATATTTAATTAACTAGGGTAGGAATAGGTTGATTAATAGGCCGAATTAATTAGATAAACATGATTTACCTGATTATTTGGATTTAGTTGAAATGGAGAATTAACCAAATAAACATTGCATATTTATTTAATTAATTAGGTAATGTTGGACTATTGAATTAATTAAATTAATCCAATTGTAGGGGGTAAAATGATGAAAAGTTAGGTGATGAAGGGATAATTAATTCAATAAAAATTTAATTAATTGATTATAAGGGAAATTGGTATGTTTAGGGATGTCGGGAGTCAGTTTGACGATGAAGACATTTTAGGTGTCTACATTTGCCCCTCTTTGACGTGGCATCAGGACCTAGCAGGGAAGTGGCGTCAGGTCAAAGAAAAATATGCCCCAACTGCCGGAAAGGAATAAAATGAGTGAGGGATACCCCCTCGAGAGGTTGGCAAAAAATTAAAAAAAATTTGGGTGAGCTCTCGAAAGGACGCAATGGGAGTGGGAGTCGGATAGGGGAGAGAAACGCAGGTTTATAGGAAGAAGAATAGGCAAAAATAGTTGTGATCTACACCCTGGGAAGAAAAATTGTGTGGAGGGATGACATGGCTTACTATAACTAGAAGAGTGGGCCCTAAGAGTGCCACATTTGCACACCTAGAGCCACTTGGAAGGAGAGAAGGAGAGAATGGCTAACCGCAACCCCATGTTCCCGCGATACTCCCACATTTCTAAGTGCTTACGACTGTACAAGAAGTCACTAGAGGTTGGACCACAGGTAGTCCCTAACCCTAGCTTTGTCGATTTTGTTTTTGTTGCAATTTTTTATGTCAGGGAATGGGATTTTGGGTTTTGGCGCTATCAGGCAATCGTCTAGTGCAAAAAGGGGCATGGATTCGTGCCATCCTCTGGATTGGCGCTATCCGTTTGGGATAGACAAGGTGCGAATCGGTGCCAAAACATCGTGTTTTGGCACCATCCTCTATTTTAGTGCAATACAGCGCAGGGGCTAGGGTTTGGTGAATTAGCGCTAAACGGGGTTGGGGTAGCACAATCTTCTAGATCAGTGCAATGGTCTAGAGTGGCACTATCTTGTAGATTAGCACCATATTAGAAAGTAGTGCCTTCCTATGGATTGGTGCTATCTGGAAAAGTGGTGCCATCCCTTAGATTGGTGCCAAAATGTGAAGTAGCACAATGTTATGAAATGGTGCAAAAACTCTGCACAGTGGCGCTATACTCTGTTCTAGCACCATATGGGAATTGGATAGTGCCATTTGTGAAGTTGGCGCAAAAGAGATGTATTGTGGTGCCAAAATTGATTTGGCTTCCAATAGCAGAAATGTGATGTGAAAGGTTTGGTTTTGGAAGAATGGGTAGGTTTCTAACAAGCATTTGTGGATGCAAGAGATGAGGTATTTTATTGTGTACTCGCAGGAGCAACATGTGCCCTCAGTGATGGAGCTATTTGATGCTTTTGATGATGCTACATGAGGTTGACTAGTGAGGCTAGGGCTTTTGACACCTGCATAGAGGTCAGTGCTACGAGCTCATAGAGCTCTGATGATGGCTCTCCTAGAGTGTTATCACCCTGAGACATGTTCCTCTCTGCTTCCTATAGGCAAGATCACAATTACACTTGAGGATGTTTATCGCATCCTCAAGATACCCATTCACGGATAGTGAGTGGTATATGATACGAGGAGGGGACGGAGGGCCGTACTCAGAGTATTTACCTGTGGTCGAATAGTGTTGGTAGGGGAGAGTCAGGAGATGAGTTATGAGGCGACACTGGTTGTGGTTGCAGATCATTTCACATTATTTCTGTGTGCATTGATTGGCAGTGTAGTGATGCCAGATCAGCGTGGCAGAGGCTTTCCGGTCAGATGGGGGGAGATGATTGAGGGGATGGTTCAACATGGGACGATGTATGCCTGGGGCCCTGTATGCTAATGCAGCTATACCATGAGATGCATACAGTTGTTTATCATTGTGATTCAGCATTGTCAACCAGAGTTACTTTGCTACATGTATGGGCTTGGGAGCATATTGTGATTACCAAGCTGAGATGTGGATATTTTCACCATATTTTTGAGGCTTTTGTCTTTTTATATCGATATGTTTAGTACACTTACACAGGGTAGGTACAATACTAGCGGTGAGTGCTGGATGATTTGATTTGGGTTACCTGGTGACCATATATCAAGGTGGAGCCATGGCTAGATGATGACATTCACATGCCCTACACATTTTAGCTGTGATACTTGATGGGTCAAGGTGACCATACTATTAACATGTATCTGCTGCCATGGGTCATGTGACAGTTTGGATTATGGCAGGATGTTCTGCAGCAAATGGTGATATTTGCACGGACTCTTCGATATGCACATGTGTGGCCCCCAGCCATATAGTTACAAGTTATGATAGCAGACTTTGCGGCCTTGAAGCTAGTGGTATGGGATTGGGGGAGTGAGACCAGAGATGCAGGTACCACACCTGCATATGACACATGGTGGCAGATGTGGTAGCCTATGAGGTTTACAAATCCAACAAAGGAGATAGTCATGGCAGATGAGGCTAGAGTAGAGGGGGATAAAGAGGTTGGATTGGAGGGGGATGAGGTTATTGAGGATTATATTATGGTGGAGGAGGTGGAGGTTAGGGATGATGATGATCTAATTGATGTTATGGTAGCAGCAATAGCTAGGCAAGCAGGGGCAGGAGGATGTTTTTTGAGATTGTGTGTGGGATAGGTAGGGGTACCACCAATACAGGTACTAGGACAGGGATAGGTAGGGTGTTGGAATTAGTCCAGACAACTGAGAGGGGGGGTGAATCAATTGTCACACAATTTAAACTTTTCTACCTTTAATCTTCTTTTACAACTTACAATCAAATAAACATTAAAGCATGAATCAATAACACATGAGCAGAAGCATAAATAACACACTTGACACCAAGATTTTTAGCATGGAAACCCGATTAAGGGAAAATCCACGGTGGGGGTTAACCCACAAAAATTAATACCCTGTTAAAAGTATTTTTACAAATGAGAATGCACATGCATTCGAGCTCACTGCTCAAAAGAGACTCACTGCCTACAAATGATTACAAGAGAATAACAGAGATTTTGAACTGATCATAAGCATCTACTAATGCATGAATTCGGTTCTGATTAAGCACAAAATACTGATCTTAAACATTTCATCTTCACTCTGCCCTGTTTACTGCTCTACCTTCATCCAAATCTTAGATCTTTGCTCTTTTCGCCTTTACTCTATATTCGTAATACATACACACCAAAATCATTCAAATCCATCTACTATATATATCCACATCCTGATCTTCAACCACTCTTTAGTCGGCTTCAAGAACACTTAGAACTTTATTGAAAATTCTACTCTGTCAGCTAAATTCATGTATACTTGTAACGCGGACCAAAACTTGCACTCACAAATCATTAATCAAGTCGGCTACTATCACTGATCATCACAACTTGTCCAACCAACAACTTCCATACATCCAAAACCAAGATCAATTACAACCTCAACATGTTCTTCTTCTGTCTGCTCTGTCTAATTGTTAGCCCGATACTCAGATTCTAATAACTAGTGAATGCTTCATCACCGGAGGCCAAAACTCAGGATTTAGATTATCTTGACAATGCTTATGACTCCCTTAGATCTACAGAAAACTATGATCTACCATCAGAGAGATCCGGACCAAGATGCCGAACCCTATCGTCTGCTATGTTCCTGACTACCCATACTTAGATAAATCTTCAATCTGATTTCCAGTATGGGCAAATTATGAAATATGGATGTGTAGTAGAGACTTAGTTGCCATCAATGACAACACTTATCATGCCTAGCAGTGTCTCTTTCCAACAATCTCCCCCTTTGGCATTGATGGCAACACTTAGTGAAAAAATGACTAAGTGTCAGAATAACTCCTCCTTTGCTTGCGCTCCATTCTATTGTTCACACTACTTTCTGGTGCTCCCCCTTTGCTGGATTCCTTATTTTTCATTGATCTTCACTCTCCCTTTGACATCAATGAAAAAGGGTGGCGTCTATTGGAACCTAAAATTGCATACCATTTTTTGCAAAAAAGTTTAGGTTTCCATGTGAAAAAATCAACTATAAGTCTCAAAAATACACTTGTGCAATCTACTCGAGGAGCCTACTTTGGAGAACCATAATTTTAAGCATGCTTAATTTTATGCAAAATCAATTTGCAATAATACTTTCCTATCATATGTGAGTGTACATGTCTGATTTCAGCTTATCATAACGAGATTTGACTAAGTTTTGGGAAGTCAAGTTGAAGGGTTTTGGAAAAGTTTTGCTATTTGCACAGTGTAAAATCAGTCTGGGAGGCCAACTTGGGAGGTTAATATCTTGCAGATGGATAATGTTCATAATGAACCAATTGGTGTTCCTGATTCACCTTATCAAAACCTACTTCTATGGCCGATTTCAAGGCTCCAGCTCATCGCTTGCTATTTTTTCAAAATGAAAAGCAAATGCACTTAGCCCTGATTTCACAAGTTTCACACCTAACTTTGGCCCTAAATATTTTGTGATTAGAATAAAAACTATTGCACATGTGCTCATCAAGCCTAAATGAACTAAACCCTCCAGTTACAACTTCCCTGGAAGACATTTAATGGTTTTTCAAAAGTACAAGTTGGTGAGCTCTAATTAGGTTGTGATAGGTGCACTTTTCAAGAAGGTTACTTTGGAGGCTAATATCTAACAGTTGGGTGATGTTCATAACAAATCAATTGATGTCCTGGATTCTTCCCATATTAGTGTGCTTTCATGCTAATTCTTAAAATCCCAGCACTTCAGTTGATATTTTTTCAAAATCAAAACCAATTGGATTTTACACAGTTTTGTAAATGCATTCCCAGGCAGCTTCAAAAAGGTCAACTTTGACACCTGATATCTTATGAAGGAAGAGGACTGATGAAAAATCCTTTTGCACACATGTTCATTTGACCTAAATGAACTAATCTCCAAGATGGCAGCTCCTCAAAAATAGCTTTGATATTTTTCCAAAGAGGCAAGATGAGAGGTTTCAGTTGAGTTTAAATAGGTGAAAAACATGTTGACTGAGCTAATTTGATTGCGAGCATCTTTTAATCCTAATAACTTCATGCCAATCTGTCTAACAACCATACTCCCCTATCATAACTCAACATGTTGGTGCATTTTCGTGGCTCCGGGAGAAGTTTTGATCAGTTTTCCAAGGCAATTTTGGAGGCCATTTAACCTATTTTGCTCACAATACAAAATGCCAAAAAGTAAATTTTGATGACAACCCATTTCAAATTTTTACTTCAAAAGCAGATTAGAATGGTCCCAAATAAATTCATGACAGAAAACTTGTTTCAAAACAAAAAAAATTTAGCCGGGCCCACAAGGGGACCCAGCATGCTTCACACAATTATGGAATCATAAGGTTTTCAGTACAACATAAGATGTTGAAAGTCTAATGATGTTGTTAACAATTCTAACATAGGAACAGGAATAATCACTAGTGTGCTTAGTCACTTACATGATGATTGCATAATCCTATCAAATTTGAAGTTGAAAGCAGCTCTCGGAGTTAAGTTTGGAGTGAAGGATGAATGAGTTTTACCATTTGATGTGATTCCCATCAAAAAATATGATTTGCAATAATTTGCCAATGTCTTGGTTGTAGGAGCTGGGGGCTTGGATGTGAGTTGCTAAAAGATCTTGCCTTGTCTGGATTTAAGAACATTGAAGTGATAGATATGGATACTATTGAAGTATCCAATCTCAATCGACAGTTCCTCTTCAAGATTCAAGATGTGGGGAAGTCAAAAGTAGAAGTAGCTGTAAAATGAGTCATTGAGTGAGTTAGTGGGGCAAACATTATACCCCATTTTTGTCAAATTAAGGAGAAAGATATTGACTTCTACAGTGAGTTTAATATAATTGCACTTGGTCATGATTCAATTAAGGCTCGAAGTTATATTAATACAGTGGCTTGTAGCTTTCTTGAATATGATTCTGATGATGAACCGCATCTGGAAACAATTAAACCTATGTTTGGTGGGGGTACTAAAGGATTCAAAGGCAATGCGAGAGTGATCTTACCAAGAGTCGCACCTTGCTTCGAAGTGTACCATTTATCTTTTCCCACCTTAGATTAAATTTCCTTTATGTACTCTTGCAAAGACTCCTCAGTCAGCTATTCACTGCACTGAGTATGCTCATCTAATCCATTTGGACTAGGCACATCATGGAAAACCTTTTGATGTAAACAATCCAGAGTACATGCAATGGGTTTATTCACAAACACTTGAAAGAGCGAAAGCATTTGGTATAATTGAAGTCATCTACTCAGGGTGTTGTTAAAAATATCATACTAGCCATCACATCAACAAATGCCATCATATCATCTGCATATGCACTGAAGGCACTGAAAATTGTAACAGAATGCAGCAAATCATTGTCAAATTATTTAACATATAATGAGGTTGGAGGTCTTCACACAAATGTAACCGAATTTACGAAAGATGATGATTGTTTGGTCTGCGGCCCTAGAGTGTTGATGGAACTAGATTCCTCTTTGAATTTGCAAAAGTTCATTGATCTTGTTCGAGAACAACCAAGGCTTCAGTTGGAAATCCATGAAGAGAAACACTGTTGGAGAAACACTAAAAAAAAAACCACGCAAAAAAAAATTCACTAATCAAAAACTCATCAGTAAGAGTAACCTGGTCAGGGTAAGATTTTCAAATCATACCGAGCTCTTGTGTTATGCCGATGGATATCCTTTTAGCAAGAGACAAACATACTTTCACCAATAAGTTAAATACAATTGCATCGAGAAGAAATATATGATCAGGAAAGACCGCAGAAATCTCTCTGATAGCATAGTTCACTCCAATGAGGAAGAAAAAAACATCAGAGTAAAACGTATAAAGTGCCAATAGAAAGATTAATAAAATATGACTATGATAAAATTGAAGATTTCACATTTTTGAAGGTCATAAAATAGGGACATTACTAAAGGGAAAATAAAATCTCAGCAAGAGAGTAAATAAAAAGCTGATGAAATGAGTTCTGCATTTTTATTGAAGGAATTATGAAGTTAAGATTATTTTTTCAAAAGTGAAATATTTTTCCAGAAGAGTCAATAAGATTTTGTGAAAATGTGTATGATGGCCCGTGAAAATATTTTCACCCAAAGAAATATGAAGTGGAACATTTTATGAGTAAAATCACATACAAGATTACTTGAAGAGATTAATATTTTGGTAAAGTTATTTCCTGTGGAGAAATTATTACAAGGCAAGGATTTATTTAATTAATGTGAGGGTGGGGAAAATATTACCCATTGAAAAATATTTTGAGCGTAGAAGAATTTTAATTTATTTGAAAGAAGACATTTCGAAGGGAAAAATATTATTTGAGAAGGAAAACAAGTTTTCATTAATGGAAAGTAAAATATTTTCATGAAAGGAGTTATTAAATTATTTTACCTAATAAGGATATACTTCATCGGGGAGAGAAGAGCACATTGGTGAAACAAAAGAATTAGCCCCCCGCGAAATCTCGAGAAGCATGAAATGATGAAAACAAATTTTGTATTAAAATAGGTTGAACACTTTTAACTCTATGGAATAAAGTATTTAAAGGTAAGTGATTATTTTTAATCAACCAGCTGAGTGAAACATAATAATTATATTCAAGTATTTTCACTTGGGGGTAAAATGTCTCAGGAAGAATTAACCAAGGTAGTTCCCAGTGAAATGCTTCTATGAGAAGTAAATATGAAAATGAAAGTTGCCATCAAAAGGAAAATAATTATTATTATCACCATCACCGAGATATAAAAATGAAGGATAAAATTAATATTTTACTCATGCCAAAGAGAATTAATTAAACAGAAGGTTACATTGAACGAATGTGAAGAGTCATAACCCTAGGACATATCATGTATATATGCCAAATGAAATCAAAGGGAATGATCATGAGGAGTAGGTTAGGAAATCATTAGTGATGGAAAAGGTTGACCAGTTGCCTCAACAGAACCTCATGATATGTATTGCAAAATCTTGTAAAATTATGTAATGGAGAAGAATGCATAAATTAATGATCCAACACTGGTGTCAATTTCTTGTTGTTTATATCTGATTATTTGAATGTCTCTAGATTGATGCTTTCATATTATTTAAATTGAAGTGTTGAAACTCAATTTATCAAAACACATTTGATGTTCTTGTGTGGTTTCATTAATTGGTTTCTTTCAAAGAATTAAATATCCTTTGAATAGATCACAGTAATTTGGAGGTATCACTTGGATAGTTAAAGAAGAGCCCTATCATCGATAAAATTATCATACTGTCTCTAGTTTGATTCCATTTTGTTGTTCAAATCAAAAGTATATTTGATTTGTCAGGGCACACTTGCTACTTCTGTGTGATTCAGTTAACTGGTTCCTTCAAAGAGGGATTAAACTTTCCTATTAATTAATTATAGCAACCTAGTGAGGATCATTTGGATCAATAAGAAGAGTTTGATAGTTACATTCTTGCACGTTTGTACAAGGTGCAAACAGTCACAAGTGCCAAGCAATTTGAATTGTAGCCCGTAAGTAAATCATATATCTCTCACCCCTTGACTCTATTAGCCCAACAGAAGTAGGCACTAGTCATACCCATTGCATTTTAGAATTTTATAAAGTCTTATCCATGCATTCACATTTCAAACTACAGTAGGAGTAGTTAGTAAGCCTTCATCTACTTCACTTCATGCCACTATGGATAGATCCATAAATTCAACCAAGTCATACAACTCTTAATCTTCTTTAGCTATTAAGGTCCACCTGCCTAGGTTTAGTAGAACCTGAAGTGCAAGGAGTCATCAACCATATAGGTTAACTCCATTCGTTAGCTCAAAAATATTGCAAGTCTAATTATAGAGACTGGCATCCTCTTTGGACTTGTAACCTACATTTTTGAGACCTTACAAGGTCCACAAGCCAAAATTCTCCAAAAAAATTATGTCTATAGTGCCACATATGTACAACTAATCACTAATTTCTATTCACATGAACTTGAGAATGTCTGCAAAACTATTTTTCAATTGCCCAAGTTTAGAGGCCCAAGTTCCCTTCATTCCATCCAAAATTGAGATGTGTCCACTCAGAAAAAAAGCATATGCTTCTTCCTTTGTCAGATCCGAAGGATTACTTGTCTAAAGTGTAGTATGAGCTTCTGATAAGGCATTAAACATGGTTTCTAACTTGGGGGCAATCAATTCCCAGAGCTCACACATTCTCTTCATAATGTTACCTTTTTCTTTAACAAGACTCTTTATCTCATCTGTCAAGCTAATTACTTGACATTCTTGACTTATAGGCGAAACTGTTAGAGGATAAAAAATTTGAGAAAGATTTGACAATTTATGTTCTTGCTCCTTTATCTTCTTCTCAATATTTTCACTAACTTTGGGCCATGATAAACAGAATTTGTACATATCACTTCCATCATTTAGAGCATTCTAAATACTCCTTATGCTAATACCGAGTATCATCCTATCATTTCCTATTAGATTATGTACTTCACTAAATTTCTTATCCAAAAATTCCTTCTGAACTTTCGCCTCCACAAATTTTTCAAAAAACTCAAAATGTGTACTTACAACATTTACAAGATTCTTTAGGTGACCGGAGGGGGAATCTGATGGACTCTTTTGATGGGTTGGCAATAACTTCTCCAAGACTCCAGTTGCAAGCCCTGGTAGTTCACTATCCTCCATCTGAGATTTTAACAGCTTCTCTCTGGCCTTGGCTTGAGTGAAGGATACAATCTTCATCACTTGTACCGAAGAGAGAGCATCTAGATTAAATGGTCCTTGGAGTAATTCAAGTTCATCTAGAAGACTTTTCACTGCATCTGTACTGTCTCTTGCAACAATTTCTGGACCACCCTTTTGTTCCTGAGATTTCTCAGCATCTGTAGATGCATCAACATTTGCACCATCTTCTTCTACTTTGTCTTCATTGCACTTTTCTTTCTCCTTTTCTGCTTTACCTTTTTTTTGTATTATCTGCAGAAGGAATCTTCTCCTTGTCTTCACCACTTGTAGTCTGATCAGGAGGGATTTGTGTAGTAGCAACATCATCTTCTTTTCCGGATTGATCAGGTGGAGTAGGAATATCTCCTACATCATCTACTTTATTTATCATCTCTATGTCTTTCTAATTTATTTGTTCCTCTTCCAGAATAGAGGAGTCATCAACTTTGGTTTGTTTCTCACTGATGTTTACTCTTTCAACATCTAGAATCGATGAATCAATTCCATCATTTGTCTCCTCATAGGTTTGCTCTGGAGGATCTAAATTAACACCTTGGTCATCAATTCCCTTGTTAATCTCTTCTTCTAGAGCTTCTTGTTCCGGAACTAGAGGATTGTCTTCTTCAACTTGTTTCTCTAAAATAATACAATATTTATCTTTGTCTAAGGCCTTTCTCAAAATTTCCTTTGTTTCTTTTGCAATTTCCTAAGTTTCAGAAAGCATTAGCTTGTTCATCTAGACCTTACTTCTGAATTTTTCCTTAACTTCTCTGAGGATTTTATCTGCTTCTCTTCTAGTCATTACAGGACACAAAGTGGAGAGGACATACTCTCTGAGTTCTAGATCTTTAGCCTTGGCTACTTCTTTTCTCATTTCCAGTATTTTCCTTAAACTTTTAGGAAGTTCTTGTAAAATTTCCAATAGAGCTCTATTGAATTTATTCAAATACATGATGGTGGCATCTTCCAAAATTTTCTTATTTGCTTGATCAAAATTGTCATAGTAAACACTGATAGGCTTTAAATTTCCATGAACAGTGATTGTTTTTACAACTTCATCAACTATCATAGCAACCTTTCCAGTTTCTTCCTTTTTCTTGCCTTTTTGCTTCCAGAAGGCTGGTCCTTAGAAGCCTTTGAAGTCTTGGCTTTCTTGGATCTCATCTTCTTAACTTCTTCATATGTCTCTATTTCTTCATCATCTTTTGTGCTGACATACGTTCTTGTAACCTTCATCTTCTTTCTCTTACTTCCTTCACCGGATGGTCTATCTTCTAGTTTTACAATCTTAGGAGGAACAGGGGCAGTAGAAGAACTCCTAGTTGTTCTTGTTTTGGTAGAGGTCTCTACCGGAGCACCTCCTTGTTTCTTTTCTTTCTTTTCTTTCTCAATCTTCTCTAACCTCTCCCTATTTGCCCTTATTGTTTCTTTTGTTATACCTATGCTCTCCGCATATGCTTTAACTTGCTTATTCACTTTTCTTTCTATTTATGGTTGCCAGAGTTCAACATGGATCTTTATGTTCAATTATTCAAAAGTTCCAAACCTTTCTACTTCAATGTCCTTAGGTTGGTTCAACAAATGTTGAGCATATATCTCTAATACATCTTCCTCAACCTCATATCCCATGGGTATAACCCACACAGTCCTTGGTTCCACTGCCTCCATCAAACACTGATCTGTGTCTACCATGAAACAGATTGTATCCTTATATTTTTCAACTATTGTTTTGGGAATCCTTTCCCTAGAGTGTGTCATGTTCTAAAAGTTCTTAAAATAGCCCCAGAGTGCAGTTCTTTGGGCTTTTACATCACCAAGGTTATACAAATAGTCTCTAATTTGTAGTGCTATAGGTTTATCATTTGTCTAGACTATGCCTCTTGATTCTAGTAATTCATTCATAAAATAGAAGAACAAGCATATGACCAGCGTACCATATTTGAAGGAGTTCTTATTTTCTTTCTTGATCTTTTGTAGATTCTCCATTAGTTGGTTCAACAAAAGCTCACATAAATCATAATCCACATTCTTCTTTAGCATCTAATATGCAACGTAGATGGTTATTTAGGAGACTGAATTCTCCCTATTGGAGTGGTAAATCTTATAACCAATTACCATTGAGGCAAACTTGACATCCAGATCAGTGATGTCATTGATGGTCATAGCTCTCTTGTCAAACTTCGATCCAGTGACTTCATAAATAGTTTGATTCTTCACTGACTTTAATAAAGGTAGTCCACCAGTTGAGTGCAATCCAGTCACAACCCTAATGGCATCCTTGGTGATCTTAAAAGGTTTCATCAGCCATATGAAGTTATCATACATTCTACTCAGTATATACCAGACCCATTCATCCTCTTCAAAGGTCAGAAAATGAATGACTTGTGCAATATGTTTATCTTCCAATGTTTTGAACTCAAGTTTGATGTCGTAATTCTCATTCCTCAAATGATTGTCAAATATATCCAATAGTTTTAAGTTCCCAAATTCCTCAATGTTTGCGTACATGTAAACCCTAATATCTTCCACATGTAGAACTCTTTACGGAACACCTAAAAAGGCACCTAAAGGATCAAATTCTACAGACTTGTATGGATGTTTCTTGAATTTTGGACGTGGCCTCTTAGTAAAATTTACAACCAATGGAGTAGCCATCTTCAATAATGAAATTCGGAGAGCTTTACAGAAAAATACATCTTTCACGGTTTGGGGTTTCGCCTTGAGTTGTCGGATGGGGTTCTTACTTGAATTTGATCTTCATTTTTGGTTCTCTGCAAGTTCTTTCTCATAGTTCACTCTTTTTCTTCATTCTTGAATGCAAAGTGTTTCAAATGATGAATGAAAAACCTTTTATGCCCCCGTAAAACCTAATTCGTTATTGTAATAAATGTGTTGCCCTAACTCCATCTGATTACACTATTTCTTAACAGTTCTTCATGAATTGCTCCACAAATTTCCATATCAACATTTTTCCTTCTAGAAATTCTTCCAAAACTTCTCAAACACTTCAAAATATCTTCTCTCATTGTGCCATATCTAGCCACCCACTTACTGACTGGGGAAATTTGATATTCAATGCAGCTCCCCCTTAGTCAGAGCTCATGATTTAATTCCTGGAGGAATCATCAGCACCGGATTATGGTGTGGACCCATTACTATGGTTCACAATTATTTTCTTGACCCATGTCTCGCTCTTTTCATTCTAGATCTCATTCTCATCAATTTTTCTTTTGTTTTTGTCTTGTCTCTGCTCATCCAGTTTTCTATTTACCGGACCCCTTCTTTCATTAATCCTACTTCTACAAAGTCTTGCAAAATGATTGGATCGGTTACAATTGAAGCACACAACATTTCTTTGCCCATTTGATTGATTTCCTCTTGATCTGCCCTGAATAACCATATGTCCAAATCTATTGCATGCAAAGCATTTTCCATTTAAAGAATTCCCATTTCCTCTATTTGATGAGTTATTCATTATCATACTTTTGCATTCATTGGATTTATGACCATACCTCTTGTAATTGAAGCATTGTCTGAAGAAGGATGGATTATTTTGATTTACTCTACTTCTGCATTGAGTGGCTCTATGACTAAATTTATTACACTTGAAACAATTTCCATTGAAAGATGTATACCTTTGAGCATTAGGCTGTCTTACCAGAGATCTTCTAGGCTTGTTTCTCTCATTCCTTGGTTGAGAGTTTCTTTGTCCAAATCCAGAGCTTTCACCTTTCTCATATCCAAGACCATGCTTGTCATCATCCTTTTTCTAACCCTCAAATATTTATTCAAGTTTAGCTAAACTTATCTTGAACTTCTCCTTGTATTCATTTGCAACTTCTAGGTCATGTCTGAGAATGACAATTTGTTTTCCAAGATCTCTTTCATTGTCTCTTCTTTCTTGTAGATCAGACGTTAGATGGCTAGCTATACTGTCTAATCTATAGCATTCATCAGTTCTTTCTTTTAGAGTTTGATTCAAGTCTTCTTCAGTCTTCTTCCTTTGCTCAATTTCTTTGGTTAGCCTTATTGCCCCAAATTCCATCTCAATTTTTAGAACATCAGCTTTTTTTGACAGCTTCTCACATTCCCTTTTCTTTTCTTCCAAAGCTTCATTTAGGTCATTTTATTCAGTTAAACTGGATAACTATAGAAGTACCTCTTTTTTCCTTTACATAGATTTCTTTAATTTATCTTTTAACATTTCAATGGTATCATCAACATCTTTAAGTTCACCTCTTAGATTACTAATTTCTTCTTTAGATTGAACAAGATCTTCTAGGGCCAACTAAAGTTGATCTTTGAGTGAACCCATTAAAACTCCTTCCAAGATATTTCCTTAAGTTGTTAGGCTTCTCAAAGGAACCTCGCTCTGATACCATTTGTTGGAATTAGTCCGAACAACTGAGAGGGGGGGTGATTCAGTTATCACACAATTTAAACTTTTTTGCCTTTAATCTTCTTTTACAACTTACAATCAAATAAACATTAAAGCATGAATCAATAACACATGAGCAGAAGCATAAATAACGCACTTGACACCAAGATTTTTAGCATGGAAACATGGTTAAGGGAAAAACCACGGTGGGGGTTAACCCACAAAAATTAATACCCTGTTAAAAGTATTTTTATAAATGAGAATGCACATGCATTCGTGCTCACTGCCCAGAGCTCACTACTCAAATAGAGGCTTAGTGCCTACAAATGATTACAAGAGAATAATAGAGATTTTGAACTAATGAGAAGCATCTACTAATGCATGAATTCAATTCCAGTTAAGCACAAAACACTGATCTTACACATTTCATCTTCACTCTACCATGTTTACTGCTCTACCTTCATCCAAATCTTAGATCTCTGCTCTTTTTGCCTTTACTCCATATTCAAAATACATACACACCAAAATCATTCAAATCCATCTGCTATATATATCCGCATCCTGATCTTCAACCACTCTTTAATCAGCTTCAAGAACACTTAGAAATTTATTGAAAATTCTACTTTGTCGGCTAAATTCATGTATACTTGTAACACGGACCAAAACTTGCACTCACAAATCATTAATTAGGTCGGCTACTATCAATGATCATCACAACTTGTCCAACCAACAACTTTCATACATCTGGAACCAAGATCAATTACAAGGTCAACCTATTCTTCTTCTATCTGCTCTATCTAACTATTAGCCCAATACTCAGATGCTAATAACTAGTGAATCTTTCATCACCGAAGGCCAAAACCCAGGATTTAGATTATCCTAACAATGCATATGACTCCCTCAGATCTGCAGCAAACTATGATATACCATCGGAGAGATTTGGACCAAGATACTAAACCCTGTTGTCTGGTCTGTTCTTGACTACCCAGACTTAGATAAATCTTCAATCTAATTTTTGGTATGGGCAAAATATGAAATGTGGATGTGTAGTAGAGACTTAGTTGCCATCAATGACAACACTTATCATGCTTAGCAGTGTCTCTTGCCAACACGGGGGGGGCTCAACAGTTGCACCAGCAGCAGGCTCAGGTGGGAGAGGGGCCGAGGCAGAGGGCACCCTGACAGCAAGGCTCACTAGTTGCCCTAGCAGCAGGCTCAGGTGGGAGAGGGGCCGAGGCAGAGGGCACCCTGGCAGTGGAGCTTAGGGCAGCAAAGGCAGAGGATAAATAGGGAGCTTATGCCCCCACCATAGGTACCACTACAGCAGAGACAAGCAGCTGTTGCAGCGCAGCCGGCACCCAAGATAGAGGTGAGGCATAGGAATGTGCAGCAACACATTCCTGAGAGTGCAATGGGTTTTAAAGGATTGAGGCGGGTAGAGGCAGGGGGTTCGGGGCTGAGAGAGTATTCATCCTGTCGGTGGCCTCGGAGTGAGGATGAGGAGGAGATAGAGACCCTACGGGGATAGTTCGCCAGCCTACAAGAGACCTTACAGAGCCAAGATGCTGAGTTAGTGCAGTTGCGGGGCATGGCTGCATTACTAGATGGGTCAGATGGGCAGATGAGTGCACTGTAGGCACAGTTAGGATAGGTACAGGGTGAGATAGTTACCTTGATAGGTGAGAGGAATGGAGAGAGGGCGCAGTAGCAGGTGGCAAAGGCTAGAGCTCAACAGGCGGAGGTGAGGGCCCAGTAGGTAGAGACAAGGGCTGAGTAGGCAGAGGGGCTGGTGGATAGCCTACAAGGGGGTTGTGGTAGGGATAGGCATGGGCCTTGTATTGACACTGATGTAGACACAGATTTCTTAGTTACAAACACATGTTGGGAAGTTGCAGCCTATTGTTCAGCTATTCCAAAGGGTCAGAGGATCCCTAGCTATAGTCAACAGAGTGGCTCATGGAGGTCTGGGTCTCGTAGATCCAGATCTATTCAATCAGTGCAGCACTCGATGGGCCCTCCATTACAAGTACCACAGCAGCAGTAGGTATAGCCACAACCACAACCACAGCCAGGATCCCCTACTGAGTTAGGTAGAGGTTCATCAGTCCAGGGTTGATGTATAGTGTTGTATATATTTTTGAGCCTTTGAGGCCTTTTGTATCATGACTTGTATTATTTTGAGTGATGTACAAATTATGTTTATTTATGATGTATTATTCAAGACTTGATGATCTATGATGATGATCATTTATGCATTTATGATGTGTTATGGATGGATGTATGCATTTATGTTTCCTAATGATGCTTATGTTTATGGATGTATTATGATGATGTAATGCTTTTATGAGATGCTATGGATGTACTAATGTTGTATGTGATGGATATAATGTTATGATTTGCCTATGGTGATGTCATGATGGATGTTTAGTCAGATTGAATGGATGCAGAATGTGAATTATAGCTATACAGTTTGTGTGATCAATCATATCATATCAGGTACTAAATCAAGAAATATGTATTGTTAGTTAGATTTCCACATGCATGTAATAACAGCAGGATTTATGATAATGATAGATCATGGATGTTATATGATGATATTATTTTTTCCTATGTGATTTATGCATGTTTTGATTATAGATTATGATGTGGATGTGGAATGTAAATAAATGCTCAAATTAATAAACATTTATTATGGATGAAAAATGTAGTGGAATGGAAATATATGCTTATCTTAATAAACATGTATTATGTATGTAAATAGAAAAAAGAAAATGCAATGGTTTAAATGGTTATGATAATGCAACTAATGGCCTAATGTAAATTATGTATGTAGTGATCCAGTCATGATATACGTGATGTTTTTGTACAACCCTGGGTGATGGGGCTTGGTGGTAGGGGGATAGGTAGGGAGGGGGAATGGTTTATGGACTGGGTAAGGGTAGGATTGGTTATGGTTAGATTGGGGAAGGGAGGGGGATGGGGAATGAGGGAGTTGCTAGGTCATGATACACCACATCATTGAGGGGGGATTTGTTTTAGTTTGGGATGGGTTAGGAATCAATGAGAAGGGGGGTTAGTTAGAAGAATGGGTAAGGGGGGGAATAAACAAGAGGTTGAAAAATCTAGGCCCAGATAGTATGGTTGGATGGGTGATAGAAAGATGATTTGAGCTAGCAATAGTAGTTGCATAAGATTAATTGAGAACATTTCTTTACTTATTGTAGCAATGTAGGATACACTTCACAAAGGTATGAGATGACCTAAGTGATGATATATATCCCACAATTGCATGGACTAGACCCACAAACAATAGGTTGATTTCATACATGCCCAAGGTAGTATAACCTTGCCTAGCCGAGGAAGGGGACTCATAGCCATGATTGCTCATAGTACATATAAGGTATTAATGCTTGTATATGCAAATGAGGCACACCATGCGAGAACCGAACCAGGCTTCAAGATATGAATACTATTCTTAGAGAAATGAAATCAACCCATAAGCACATCATACAGCAACAATGACCATGTCTATTCTAGGTGTTGTCTGCCACTTACCATGATATAATGAGATCAAGGTAGCTTTGGAAATGACCTAGAGCGAGACAAGAAGATAAAAATTAATAATCAAAAAGACCAACAAAAAGATACAAATAGCCATTGTGTGCTCTTGCCAAGATAAGTGTTTATAGGATGACAGATTCTTGTCCATTGTAGGAACGATATATCCTAGGATGCGAATCAGTTGGATTTTGTTGGATAATTTTTGAAAGGTGGGAAAAAAGGATAGTCAGGCCATGTGTTGGATTATAGTTGGTATGTTGATTGATGAGTTTTGCATTAGGTGCGATGTTTCAGGCGTATGCTTAGCGTGTATATCATTTGTTGGATCTAGCAAGCTCAGTAGATAGGGACCATCCAAACGGGTTGGATGGGTGCATCTTATGTACCTAAGTAGTGGATACTTCCTTCGTATTCCAGACTGCCTACATACCCTGTGTCCATGGGATCAAGGTACTTTCAAGATGCAGGTGAGATGAATATGGAGTTCTAGCAAGACTTGATGATGTGGGAATGGTTTAGGATGGATGTTGAGGATGAAGTGATGATGATTTTGGGTGATTGTGAGGATGTTGGAAATCGTGCTAACGTCATGGGAGTGGATTTGGAATTTTTTTGATTTTCTAATGTTTTTGGATTTTTTGATTTTCTGATTTTTTGGATTTTTTGATTTTCTAATGTTTTTGGATTTTTTGATTTTCTAATTTTTTGGATTTTTTTATTTTCTAATATTTTTAGATTTTTTTTTTTTTCAATTTTCTAATTTTTTGGATTTTTCAATTTTAGCTATACAGAAGGAAGCCTACAAGGATCTTTGTACCACGGATTAGCCTTGGGTGGGATGATGCGGGGTGGGTGATTGATGTTTTTGAATTCCAAGCCATGGAAGGTGTTTTTGGTATGGAGTGTCGTGACGAAAAGAGGACTTATCAGATGGTAGAACTAGCCACTACACATGGTGCCTAAAATAAGTTTTCACCATGGTACAGATCCAAGGCATCACCGAAGTGATTTTCACCATTAGACGTCTTTATTGCACTCGAGTTTTTCTTGATTTTTTTTTTTTTAATTTTTTCTATGTTTTGATTTTTTCTATTTTTTTTATTTTTTCTATTTTTGCTTGGGATACTCGATGTGTTATGCATAGAACTTTTTCAGATGCAGAATATTCATAGGCTCATCCAGAGGCTGCTCCTCAATTTTTGCCAGTTGATATGCTCCTGATCCATAGCTAGCAATGATGACATAGGGTCCTAACCAATTGGGTTCAAATTTTCCTTTCTTAGGGCATTCCTGCAGATTCTTCTGGTTTTCCATGAGGACAAGGTCACCCACTTCAAACTTGCGGTTCTTGATTTTCTTGCTGTAGCTTCTTCTCAGACGATTTTGGTAGGCCTGTAGATGGTTAAGTGCATCTAGGCATTTCTCATTTAATAGTTCTAGCTTGCGTAGCCTTGCAACTCGATATTCCTCATCAGTGATTATGTTCTGTAGGGATACTCTTAGGGATGGGAGCTCGACCTCAATAGGTAGGATGGCTTCAGATATGAATACTAGGGAGTATGGAGTGGATCCTGTGGGTGTGTGGATGCTTGTGTGATAGGCCCAAAGGGAAGGATTGAGTTGAAGGTGCTAGTTACGACCTGCTTCATTAACTATTTTCTTCAGAATATGTAGGATGGTTTTGTTTGAAACTCCATTACCTTGGCGGTAGTATGGAGTGGAAAAATGATGCTGGATTTGAAATTTTTCACACAGGGTGCAGACTTCCTAGTTTTTGAATGGTTTCCCATTATCTGTGATAATGGAATGGGGTATGCCATAACGACATATGATGTAATGAAGGATGAATTTGGATATTTGGGTTCCGGTGGTAAAAGTGAGTGGAATTGCTTCTACCCACATGGTGAAGTATTCAGTAGTAGTGATGATGAATTTATGACCATTAGAGGATGGTGGGTGGATCTTTCCTATGAGGTCAAGCCCCCACTATGAAAAGGGCCAAGAAGTTGTGATTGGCTGTAGTTCTTGTGATGGCGCATGGATGAGGTCCCCATGCATTTGACACAACAAGCACTTTTTATGAAATCGGTAGGCATCTTGCTCCATGGTTGGCCAATAGTACCTTGTTCTCAAGATCTTTTTAGCTAAGGTAGGTCCACTCGAGTGTGCCCCACAAATGTCTTCATGTACCTCTTGTAAGGCCACTTCAGCTTCCCTAGAGTCTAAACATCGTAGAAGTGTACCATCAAGACTCCTTTTGTATAGGGTGTCTCCTACGAGGGTGAAGCGAGAGGCTCAGTGAATGAAGCTTTTTTGTCGTGAAGCGGAAAGGTTGGGGGGATAATGTTATCATGGAGGTACATGTATGTTTCTTGATACCAAGGGGATAAGGGACCAACAATTTCACACACTAGTTCTGATTGGGGAACATTATAGGCCGGTATAGGGAGCTCTTCTATCAGGAACTCACATTTCTTGTTATCCTTCTTCATATCTACCAGCGATCCTATTGTTGCCATGGCATCTGCAACTTTGTTGTTTAGCCTTGGGATTTGTTCAAAGTGAATATCATCGAAATAATCTTTGAATTCATCCACCATCTTTTTGTAAGGCAAGAATTTATCATCCTTAGTTTTATACTCATTGTTCATTTGTCGGATGACTAGTTGGGAGTCGCCATATACTGTCAGCTTCTTGATTTTCCACTTGATTGTCATGCGAAGTCTTGTGATAAGAGCCTCGTACTCTACCACATTGTTGGTGCATGGAAATGTAATTTTGAATGACTTGGGGATGGTGTCACCTTGAGGGGTAACAAAAAATACGCATGCCCCCAAGCCTCTGTGTGTATACGACCAATCGAAGTACATTTTCCATGGTTCTATTGCTAGTGCTACAGTCAATATGGACTCATCAGGAAATTATGCAAGTGTAGGATGCTCCATGGGGATAGGTACCTCAGCCAATTGATTAGCAATGACTTGTCCTTTGATAGCTTTTCTTTCAGTGTACTCAATTTCAAAGTTGCTTAAGATCATTACCCATTTGGCCATTCTTCCAATGAGGGCAGCTCTGTTTAGCAAATACTTCAACAGATCAATCTTGGCAATGAGCTTAGTTTTATGATTGAGAATGTAGTGCCTTAACTTTGTGAAGTAAAGACCATGGCTAAGCATGCTCACTCAATGGGAATATAGTTAAGCTCATAGGTCACCAAGGTGCAGTTGATGTAGTATATTGCTCTTTCCTTTCCTTGTTTGTCGTGTTGTGCCAACAAGGCCCCTATAGTAGTTTTAGTTGCCAAGATATATAAGAGGAGGGATTCTCCTTGCTTTGGTGGAGTGAGAATAGAAGGATTAGCTAAGTAGTTCTTCAACTAATCAAAGGTTTCTTGACATTGATTGTCCCAGATAAAGGCTGTATTTTTTCTAAGCAGGTGCTAAAATGGCTAACATGTATCGGCAAGCTGAGCAATAAACTGACCTAGATAGACTGGAGCTTCCCTTGTAAACTTCATAGTTGCTTTCATATCTTCGAAGGAGGCATCTCTGTGATGGCTTTGACTTTAGCAAGATCTACCTCAATTCCTCTTCATGAGACTATGTATCCAAAATGTTTTCCTAAAGTGACCCTAAAGACACATTTCTCTAGTTTGTAAAAGATCTTTACCAGCACATATAAATGCTCTTCTCGAGTCTTCAATTTTCCTAACATGTCATCCACATAGTCCTCCATGATGTGATGAAAGAGGTCATGGACGATAATAGTCATGGCACATTGATATGTTTCTCCTACATTTTTCAAGCTAAAAGGCATCACCACCCAACAGTATATTCCCCATGGGCATATGAAGGAAGTCTTGTGCTGATCTTCTTCCACAATTATGATCTGATTATATCCTAAAAATCCATCCATTGGGGATAGCATTTCATGCCCTACAGTGAGGTCCACTATAATGTCAATGTTAGGTAAGGGGAAGTCATCTTTAGGGCATGCTTTGTTGAGGTCCCTAAAATATGTGCAACATTGGATGCCCCTAGTGACTTTTGCTATAGCCACAATGTTGGACACCCACTCGGGTAGTCAATGGGTTGAAGAAGCTTTTTCAATTCTTCCTTGACAAGGAGCACGATCTGTGGGTTCATCTTTCTTAGCTTTTGTTTGACAGGCTTTGCATCAGGCTGCATTGTGAGATGGTGAACAACTAAGGCAGGATCCAACCCTGGCATATCTGCATAGGTCCATGCAAAGTTACGGCTTCTTTGTTTGAAGAAAGCTAAGAAGTTTTCCTGCTCTATTGTGGTAAGAGACTCTGCCCTGAAGGTGATTTTCGGTGCTTCCTCTGTCCCAAGGTTCATTTCTTGTGATGGATCCACAAGGCTCAGTGATCTATTAGGATATACCTTTTCTATTTCAAGAAGGCCAATGCTCCCATCTTTGGGCGCCTTGTCAAGGTTTTCACCAGAAGATACATCCTTTTTTTTTACTTTTTCTTCACCTGAAAGTGCTACAGAGTGGTTTTCACTAGGGGTGTTGTCTTTATTTTTATGTTTTTGTAGCTAGAAGAATGGGTGGTCCCACTGAAATAGGGAGACGTGTCAAGTTCCATGATGTACCTGGCTATACGATCTCCTAGGGGGAAGTGATCTCTAACCCCCATCATTTCTGCTATGGCTTCATCATTTTTGTGCTATATCAAGAACAAGAGGTCCCTATTGGTCCCAATCTATAAGGTCCAGGTATACAAGAGGTAGGTCATTAGGTGAGGATGCTAGGGTGGTTACAGTGTAGATGGTGCATATGGAGGATTCAAAGAATTTAGTGAAGTCACTAAAGGAATCTCGATGGTTTGCTTCCTTAATGTTGTCAATTGTAGGGGAAACCTTAGCGACCTCACCTAAGAGACACTTGCAACTAGTGAGGATGTACTATTGCTTTCGTATCCTAATCCTTGAGTGTAGGGATTCCTGGTTGCTTGAATTAGTTCTATGATCCCTTGTTCATGAAGGCCAATACTGCCTTGTCCTTTATAGCCCATGTTCTTGACGATTTCTGACCCTTTACCATAGATTTCAGCTGGTATGGTAGGGGCTTCTTGCTCTATCTCTTCATCTTTGTATAGCCATGATGATACATCTTCAAGCACATCCTAATCAAGAAGGTATCTCTTTTTAGACATCGGGGACGGATTGCATTTGATAACCACTGTGGAGACTTCTCCCTCCTTCAGGGCACCGAATGTCTTAGGATTGGGTAATGTCCCTACACAAAAGGTACCGTGTAGGTCATATTCCCCACATCCCATGTCGCTTATCTTGATCTTGACCTCAGGTGGCAAAGTTGCTTGGGATGAAGTGGTAGCAATGTTGGCGGGGTCAAGATATGAGGTGGATGTTGTAGGGTCAGTTTGGGAGGTGGTTTTCATGATAGCTTTGTTGTATGGGTAGAAAGTATGGTCGTGTCCTTCCAAGAAACTACAGTATTGGAAAGGGTGGGGATCAGCATAGATAGTTACTTTTGTGCCGTTATGGGAACTTTACACATTGATGCAATGTGGAGGGAACGACTTGCATGGCATGGATCCATGGTCAGCCGAGAAGAATGTTGTAGGGGAGGTCGAGATCAAGAACTTGATGGTCCGAGCATCTGACAAGGAATTGTTTTCTATCCAGAAGGAGTTTTGGACAGCTAATTGGAAGAGTTGGACAGCTAACCAGGGGTGTGGGCTAGGATGTCCTTCTAAACTCTTTAGCTCCTAACTTCGTTATCAGGTTCTATAATGCCATACATTTTGTTTCCAATATCTTTTACCCTACTTGGATGGGGAGTTTGATAGCACCCTTAGATAGTCTTTCAGTGTCATCATACCCCTTATTGTTTATACATTCACTAGTGTCCACAACCACATCCGAGAATCCCAAATGTTTTAACAATTTTAGAGTGCACAAGTTTAGGCTGAAGCCACCATCTATTAAGACTCTTTTGATGATATGCTTATGGATGCAAACTTCAATATGCAGGGCATCGTTATGCAGGTTATCGGAGGCAGGGAAATCCTTTTCTGAGAAAGTGATGAGGTGAAGCGATATGGCCCACCATGGCTTGGAATTGATCCACATTCAAGTTGGTGGGAACTTGGGTTTCTATTAGAGCTTTGTCGAGGACTTCTTTATGGAGAGATGACGTATAGAGCAGATCAAGGATGGAGATCTATGCAGGGGTCTTTTCTAGATGTTCTAGGAGGTTGTATTTATTGGTTGATGATGGGAGAATGGATGAATGATTTGGTTGAAGAGTTGATGTGGATGTAGGTGTTTGGTCAGTGGTAGGGGCTACGCGGATGGACACATAGCCTCAACAGGTAGTGACAGCACAATGGGGTTCTTGGGCCCGAATGGTGATTGTGTTGATATAGTTGGATGATGCTTCTATCTGACCTATAACAGAATCATAAGAAGCGGGAGGTGGAGTGATGTTGTAGGATTGATTAGAGGATGAGGCTTTTCCTTTGTTGTGTTTGGGCAAAGGATCCTTGTAAGCTCCTAGGTTGGCATTGGGTGATGGTTGTGGGGCTTGCTCAAGTTGGACTTTGTTTTGATCTATGAGATCTTGTATACAATGTTTTAATTTCATGTAATCGGATGTCTTATGGCCCACAACGCGGTGGTAGTCACAATAGTCATTTTCATTATACCATGTGGCTTTGACTTGATTTTCTGGGTGGGGCTTAACAGGTGGGAGAGTTATTAAACCATCTTTAAGACATCTATCAAGTATATCTTCGAATGGTTCCCCTAAAGGTGTAAATTGTCTCTGAGGTTTATTTTTCTTAGGTTGACCTTTGGGAATATTCAGATTGGTGGTGTATGCACTTGGGGGCACTTAGTTTTGTACATTTTGGATGGCTGTCACATCGGTGATGCCATCGTTGAGGGTGTTCTTGTTCTTACCCCAAAAGCATGGTTTCTCATTTTATTGCGTATTGTTATTGCTTGTATTTGGGGTGTTGATGTTGATTTTATTGTTGTTGTTGTTGCTAGTGTTGTAGGGCTTGTTACATCATATAGTTTAATCGAACCCTTGGCAATAAGGGCTCTTTCAATGGTGGTACCCTTTTCAATGACTTCCTCAAATGTGGATGCACACAGGATTTGTAAATGGAAGCCCATTTCTTGGTTAATATTAGCCACAAACATGGTGACTAATTATTTCTCAGGGATCAGCCAAGGGAGTTTACTTGCTAAGCCTCTCCACCTTTGCAAGAATGAAGCGAAGGATTCTCCACTTTTTTGTTTGGTGTTGCAAAGGTCCGCCATGGCTATCTCATATTCAAATTTGTAGGAGAAGTGGTTAACAAATTTCTCCGCGAGCTCAGGGAAAGATTTAATGCCTAGAGGAAGGTGTGCAAACCATTTAGCGGCTTGACCGCTAAGGCTTCTAGGGAAGAGTCTCATTAGATATGTGTCATTGTTTGAGACCTCTAGGCAAGTGATGTAGAACTCCCTAAGGTGATCCCTAGGGTCTCCCTTTCCCTTATATTTATCAAATTTGGGTGTTTCAAAGTTTTTAGGAAAGGGAGGCATGTATAGTGTCTAATCAAATGGGTAGGGACAAATATCTACAAAGGAATATTGTTTACATTTTCCACCTTGTTGCATATCGTCTACCTTTTGGATTAAGATTTGCACAACGCTTATTAGGTCCAGTGTTGGTGGTGGTTGTGGTATGTAGGTTTGTTGGTTGATGAGATGTTGGAGGTTTGGCAGAATTTGGTATTGGTTTGTTTGGGTTTGGTGTATGAGGTTTTGATTTTGGGGTATGATGTTTTGATTTTGGGGTATGATGTTTTGGTTAAGTTGTGCAAGATATTGTTGGTAAGAATGGATTGGTTGGAAAACGTGAGGTGGCAATTGGGGATTGGGATTATGTTGCATTTATGATACTACGGGATTTTGTACATAAGTGAAATTGGATGGGTTGACATTGGATGGATTGATCGTGTTGTGAGGTGGTTGTGAAAAAAATTGGCTCATGTAAGCTATGGTGTGGGGTTTGAGTGGAGGCACACTTGTAAAGGCACTTGTGTGCGTGGGGTTTCTATGGATGCCCAAGGTGATTTGGGGAATGGAAGGGGTTATGTTTGTTATGGTGGTGGATGTGACAATAAGGTTGGAGATGGTAGGATTGGAGACATTAGATGCAGTTGATACATTAGTGGGAGTTGTAGATGTGGCAACATTAGAAGTTGTGGGAGTGGTAGATACGACAAGGTTTGAGGTTTGAGATATGGTAGGGTTGGTGTTTTATGTAGATGGTTGGGAGGACATCATAGGATTGGTGTTGGACATGGATGGTTGGGATGATATAGCGTTGTTGGATGGTTGGGCACCAATTTTGAGGAGGAAATCAAGATATCTATTTGGATCTGCTCTTAGAACTTTGTCAAGTATATCCATGTTTTCGAGATCTTGTGTAAAGTTTAGGACATCTTGATCTATTTGGTTAATGGTGGCGGTGTTTTGGATGGGTGGTTGTGGTTGTGGTGGTTGCAAGAAGGTGAAGGGGTTTTCATTGGGATCATATGATGGCCTCTGGAAGACCGAGGGTATGTTGAAGAGTTGTTGGCCGATTGGTATATTGTCTTCATTGGTTTGAGGCATCCCTATGCCCATATTGTGTCCAAAGTTGGCCATCTCTTGGTTTTTCTTGTGTTGGGATCTTGTTATGGGCATGCAAAGATATGGGTTTTGATTGTGCGGTGGATGAAGATGGAGACCTTAGAGAATTTAGTTCGATTTGTTAGACCTAAGAAGGATATGATAATGGAATAGAATAAATATTTAGGTGCAAGAGAGCACACTCTCTACAATCTAAATCTAAAGGTGAAAGGAAATTATGGTGTGATTATAGGTTTTGACTCTTCAGAGATAAATCTCAAGAGGGGGTAACCTAAAGATGATAGATGTCAAGAAGGTTGATTTTCACAAAAATTTGGACCAAAAGGATGAAGGATAGGTTTGGATTGTTTGATTTGATAGTGATTTTGGAGGATGCTTCAACTAAGGAAAACCTTAGGTGACCTAGATGTTTGATATGAGAGATTTGGATGATGTTTTTGAAAAGAGATTTTGAGGTCAGCAAATGAGCTCAAGTAGGATCTAAATTTTAGGTGTTGCACAATGGATGTTCTTCTCTTTTCTTGGGGTAGACTTATGACCTCAAAAAAAAAGGGATGATTATTCTACTTGAAGGTAGCCTAATGACCAATCAAGCAAAATAGGGTGTGAAGGATGAAACCTAGATTCAAATTTAGCTCAAAGATTGTTTTTTTTGGATGTTGGTTGATGTTTTTAATTGATGTTTAGATTATGAGATTTTGGATGTGTTTTTGATGGAAGGAGCAAATGGATTTGGGAATGGATTTGTAGAAGGATGTTGTTTGGTCCAAAAGTATGCAAAAATCAAGGGGGATGAGGAGCTATGGAAATGAATGGATTATGATTTGGCTCAAAGGTATGATAAAGGGTCCAATGGTAATAATGATTAATTCTCTAAGGTCAAAATGGGGGTATGATGGGAAATTTTTTGGATCAAAATGGATGTGGGTTTTTGATAGATTTTGGAAATGTGGTTGTGGATTATGGATAGGCAGGCCCTAAAGATCCCAAAAAAAATTCCTAAAGCCTTGGACAAATTGGTTTGTACATAGCGCCAAAACTCAAGTAAATGGTGCCAGAACAGACAAAAATGGCGCCAAGAATTTGTGAAATGGCGCTAAAATAGGTCAGTGTTGGTTGATGCTTTGGAAAGAGGTAGATTTTGATGGCAAATTTGGATTTTATGGATATGAAGGTTGATCAAATGTTGAAATGATGTCTCAAATGTTGTTGTTTCTTGGCAAGGTTTTTGAAAACACTTCAAGCACAATAGAACACAATAGCCAAAGACTTGTTTGCGAAAAATGTGAAGATTATAACAAGCACTTTGCACAATCTAAGGTGAGGATAGGACATACTTGTTGAGTTCCCACTTGGTTACCCAACCACACCTACTTATAGTGTATAGCTCCAAGAACTTGGGGCACGGGCTCCCCCTTACAGTGCACTCACTTCTTGGGCACACCAAGTTCCAAGTCCCTAAGACGCGCAGATCTTAGGATAATTTTCTATCTCTACCATAAGCCATGAAAATGTGGGACAGCTATCAGAGTTTGATCTTCCAACCTCTTGTATCAACAAGTAGAGGGTTTTTGGTCTCTAAAACAATGGCTCATAGTGGGGGTACATCCGTGGGATCGACACCTTATGAGCATCCGATAAACCACTTAAGGTTTTGACTAGATCTACTAGGAGTTTCATATACACAAAGGTACTACTTCCTTTCGAGCTAGCACTGTACCAAATGGTAAGTGCTCATATCGATTTGGACTTGGCTTTCACCTTATCCTATTTTACATATAGCAGACCGGATGAAAGTATCGCTTGGGGTTGCCAATGAGTTCTCCGTATGGATGTGTCTCAAGAGTAGGCCCACTTTCTAGAAAAAAGAGGATAGAACTATTTCTCTTCACCCAAGATCCTTTTGAAGGCGAGGGGAGAAGATATTTTGATTCTAAATCTTGGGTGACAAAATGTGTAAGTGCACCAAGCACGACAAACACTCACTAATATTATTTTTAAACCCAAATCGAAATGTGCCTAAAGTTGTTTGCAAACACTTGTTAATTTTATTGCACCAAAATCAAATGTTGTCTATGATAGGCACACAAAGAGTTCTTTTTAGGTACACCAAATGAAATGTGTGTTTGTAGTTTATTTGTCAAGCAATTGATTGATTTTAGTGCACCAATTGAAATATTTTCTAAACTAACATGTAAGGGTTCTTTTTATGAGCACTAAAGTGAAATGTTGTCTAATCTAATAAAACCCTACAAAAATTGTTAGTGGTCTTAAGATTATGGTCTTGGAAAAATGAGTACAACCTACAGAACAGAGACAACACCTTGCACAGAACCCAATGTTAGCACAGAAAATAGTGCTAGAACAAAGAATGATGGCGTCACAGAAACCTGAAATCGTGCCACAAGAACTGAAAATGGCGCTACTGACAAAGTGCAGGACCAAACCTAACTATCCTAAAAATAGCACTACAATTGTTACAGATGGCATTAGAATTACAGATGGTGCTACAATAGTTACAGATTGTGTTACAATGTAAAATAGCATTGATACAGACAACAATAGAGTTACAATTTAAGATAGCATCGAAATACAGACAAAAGGTGCCACTGTGCAAAAAAGTTTGGTTTGTCTGGCTACTATGGATGAAGGCACTACTCTAGGTGTCGATAGTGCTGATACAGAGTAGAGTTGGTCAGCGGGTCTTCAAGACACAAGTCGTTAACCAAAAGGATTTCTTTAAGTGATATTAGATCAATTTATTAGCCTTATATTATCAAAAGACACAAGATATTGCCTTGCATACAATGTTTTAACAACCCATTAATCAAAACATTAACTACAATGCAAAATGAGATTTTCAAAATTTTGACATAGTGGCCCCTTGTTCATGTGCAAAAACTTGCAAACCTGAGAGTAAAAAGTTGCCAAAACGCCAAAAAACTTGGAAAAGACAAGTGTGAGAGTGCAAGGTGAGTGTGTGGGTGTCATGAGAAAATAGCGTCACTGTAGCCTAGAATAGCGCCACTGCGCGTTGGAATGGAGCTGAAACATGAGAAAATAGCGCCACTGCATAGGAAGATAGCGCTGAAACCTGTAAACTTCTCAAAAACACATACAAAAACTCATACAAGTTGTTAGATTGGACCTTGTGGGTCCCACCGGGCATGCCAATGTTATTAGTGAAATCTAAAATGAAGTAGAAACATAAACAAATGCATGAAAAACACAAGCTTATACCTCACAAATGGATTCACAAATCCAAGATAGGGTGGAGAAGCTTTCACCCAAAAGCTCCTAGCTATACCCAAGGTGATGGATTATATGTGAAATGCTCTCACAAATGCAACTCACAAATTAACTAGCTCAAGAGATATTTTAGCATGGTAACACTACTTAGAAATTGGATGATAAAATGGCTTGGAGGATGTTCTATTTATAGGCATTTTGAAGAGATTTTGATCCAATGGTTGAGATTAATTTGGGAGATCAATGGTGGAGGATGAAGATGATGTGGAGGGCCTAGATTTTATCTTAGAAAATGGAGGGCTAGGAATAAAGATGAATTTTAAATTCATCTTGGGAAAAGGGTGAATTAAATGAGGTTGGGTGAGATGGATTATTTGTGAATTAAAAATTCACATGGGGAAGAGTAAAATGAATTAAAAATTCATTTGGGGAAGAGTGGATATTAATGAGTTATGACATGTGTAAGGGGTGTAAGAGGTATTAAAAGAGGATTATGACACATGTGTATAAAAAAAGATTTATATGGGATATATTTTATTTTTTTATTTGTGGGATGTCGGGAGGAGTGTTAATCAAGGTTTGACCATTTTAATTAGGGTGATTAGCCTAAGTAATATGGCTGGAAAAAATTAGGGAATGGGTTAATGGGAGGTTAAGATTAATTAAATAAGGTTTTATTTAATTAATCCTAAGACTTGGGTCATGTAGGTTAGGCTAAGTAATTAAATAATAGATATTTAATTAACTAGGGTAGGAATAGGTTGATTAATAGGCTGAATTAATTAGATAAACATGATTTACCTAATTAATTGGATTTATTGAAAATAGAGAATTAACCAAATAAGCATTGCATATTTATTTAATTAATTGGGTAAGGTTGGACTATTGAATTAGTTAAATTAATCCAATTGTAGGGGGTAAAATGATGACAAGTTAGGGGCGGGGGCCCTGGCTCGATTGGCTAAGTAATTCCATTGTGGTAAAGATGGTCATGAGGTCCAGTCTCACCCTGTCCCTGTGGTATTGGAGGGCATGTCGTGTCAGCGTCACCGGTCACGTGAAAAAAGTTTACCAGGCACAAAAAAAGAAAAAAAATGATGAAAAGTTAGGTGATGAAGGGATAATTAATTAAATAAAAATTTAATTAATTGATTAGAAGGGAAATTGGTATGTTTAGGGATGTTGGGAGTTGGTTTGATGATGAAGACATTTTTAGGTGTCTATACACTATATTCAACTATAAAATCTAAACTATCAACTAAAGCAAAATTCAATTCAATTACTTTGACTTGTTGCTAACGTTCAAGAGTCATTTGGTGAATGATGGTCTTATTGAATGATCAGAAGTCCTACTAAAGCATGCTAGGAAAGGTGGCACATCAGTCAAATTTGGAATAGGTTGAAAAAGTAAAATAACATTGATATAAATTAATATATAATTATTGGAAAAAAAAAAAAGGAAATGCATACAATAAGAAACTGTTAGATGTGTAGAAAAATTTATACCATCAAGTCTCAACCAAATTGAATGGTAGAAAGAGTATGCCAATGAACTTCTATAACCTCCTCATCTTTCATCAATTATTATCCCACTTAGATACATTAGTACTAAAATCTTTTTATATTAAATCCAAATAGGAATATCATGAAATAATTCTAAATTTTACCTCAAAGAAAGATTGACCTTGCTCCTCTTGTGCTCTAATCCCTTAAATGCCTTATCTTATGTTCTAGTCCCCAATGCCTTGGATTGTGTAGTTGAAATATGAGGCACAACATATTCTAATGTGTTCAAGGGTGGCTCACTCATCACTCCAAGAGGACCTATGCACAAATTATTGTATATAATGCAATGATGATGCACACAAACATGTTTGGGTGAGGAGGTCCCATTAATATCAAATGATCCACTACGACCATCTATTTCATGTGGTTGTACTAGTTGAGAAGTTTGTGTAATCAAATGCTCTGTCAAAGCCATTATTCAACTACGATACATAGAACTAGAAGTAGAGATCAAGATTTGTAATCCCCCTTTCTAGACATGAGATGAAATTCTCCACCATCTTGGTACTCTCCACCCTCTCCTTTTACCTCCTACCCTTCTATTTTGATGCTTCCACCCTGTAATCCTAGCATTTCCTCTTCCCTAAGGTACTTCTAAAGGCCATTACACCAAGACCAAAGCACTCACCAATAATGAAGAGGGAACAAATTCACCATTCTAGATAGAGCATATCCACAAAATAAAAATGGTGAGCCCTAGTGAGAAGATATTATAGTGTCCTAAAATCTGCCGCTAAGAGCTTACTTCAGCCTATCAAGAAAGGCTCTTAGTCAATATGCTTCATGTCATCATGAAAAAACAATTATTTTTGTCCCTTGTGGTGTAAGATCCAATCTATGGGATCATTTTATATCACATGATTTAAAGAACCACTACCATATTGCCCACTTCTATAATGTAATCTATGGGAATTATTCTATAATTATTCCTATTTTTAATGACAATGGAGTTGCTTCCATTCAAATGTTGCCTACTATTATAATGCATACACAAAAAGATTCATTTATAATTTTAGATGTCCCATGGGACCTCAAGTGTGATACTATTAGTGATAGTTACAAAGTGATTTAGATTTTATAAGAATATAAGGTGCTTCATAACAAATTCACTTCTTCTATTGTAAACATTAAAAATAAACTTATTATAAAGACTTATAATAACTTATAAATGCATGTTTTCTTATAATCATAAAGTTGTCAAATGCATTTGCATGAGAGGAAGAATTAAAGTTCATCATGACCATTTGTTCCCTATAATTGACACAATTTGAAAATACTAAAAATGTTGATTTTGAGCATCCCACTTTGGCCAAAAAGTGGGACACACTATTGTTATGTCACCTGTCTTTGACTCTAAACAAGTATGTATGCTCATAAATTGATTTATACATCACAATAGGGATGACATACTTAAAAATTTTGTCGAATCAGGATCCAAATTGCCTATTTGTCATAACTTAGATAACCTTAATACATAAACCAAGATTCCTCCAACCTATATCCCAATACCACCATTGTTGATCAAACTCATGTGGACCCCAACAATGTTATTCCAAAAGTGTCTAGCCTCAACATAAAATATAAATCACAAGGTGATCCCTAACATCAAGGAAAAACCAAATCCTTGTCTCTCAAATTACCATGGCAACCCAATTGATTATACCAATCTAAACCCAACAATCAAAATCCTCAACAAAATTAAAACATTCAAAATAACTAATCAATCAATCAAAATATTTAACACAACCCAACCAATCAAAACAACTTGCATGATCAATTGTCCAATCTCAACAAAGAAACATACCTATAGTATGTGCACAATCATAATAAGAAACACATCCAACCACCACCCCCTAATATGCCATTTGACCAAGAATGAAAAGCCATGAAGGACATCATAAGAGGATTACAAGCAGGAAACCAAACTCAATGCAAGGGATACACATTTGAAGAATTATGATTATCCACTAGATAGATCCATAACACAAATTCTCTTTCTTCAACATTTCAAGATTCTAAAGTTTGATAACTATAAGGGGAAGGGGATCCTTGAGGGCATGTTAAGGATTTTTTTATGCCTAGCCAAGAGGTTTATTTTGATGACATATACTTTCTTAGACTATTTCCACTTAGATTGGGTGGACAAGCACTTGAATAGTTTTTACATTTACCAAAAAATACCATCACAACATTGAAAGATTTAGCTGAAATATTTGTTACACATCTCATACAATGTAGAACATGAACTCACCATGATGGACCTCTATAATACCAAACAACATAATGGGGAAAGTTTATCTTCCTTCTTACCATGATGGAGAGGTTTAGCAATACGATTGCTTTAGCCAATACCTAAAAACAATTGGCCAATATATTTATTGCAAACCTAAACCAAAAATTGACATTTCACATACAATTCCATTGTGTTTCTACTTTTAATGAAATTATCAAAACATGTGTGCAAATAAAAAAGCCTTCGTAGATAAAGGACTTGTTAAAATATTTTCCAAAGATCAAGGTCAATTTGAAAAACCCAAATTCTTTAGCAAAAACAAAAATGTAGTAGGTGATGGTGTTATTGACTCAAAACATGTTCAAGCTATGCAAAACAACCCAAACATAACAATTCCCACTAGACAATCAAAACAAGACATGAAACATAGACAATTTACACCTCTTAGTGAGCCATTAGATGTAGTCTTTCATAAATTGGTCAAAGAAAACATGATGGTCTTTCCATATACCAAACTATTTGATGAAAATAAGCCTAAGCCAATTTGGTATAAGGAAATAGAATATTGTGTGTACCACAAGATCAAAGGACATTCTACTAACTGATGCATCAAATTGAAACACTATTTCCAAGACATCATTGACAATGGGGATATTGAGATAGAAGGGACCACATCATTACCACTAAATAAACAATTAGGGATATATCAAGACCCCTTTCTAAAGCATGACCAAATGCATCAATCATCAAACCAAAGCCAAAATGGTCATACTAATAATATTTGTTATAATAAATTTCCATATACATATGATTATTTAGTAGGTCATATCCATCATTCTAAAAACTAAATAGCCACAATCAAGATCAAACCTCCTAATTGCAATGTTACCACATGATGTAGCAAAGTCACTATCCAAGGGCCTTCCTTATCTACTCCTAAGAGTCAATACAATCTCATTGAGCAATTGGATAAGACTCTAACACAAATATCAATCATGGAGCTTCTAAAAAAAATTCATTGTTTATAAGGATGTATTGCACAAACTCCTCCAAGATTCAAGAGTCCTAAATGATATTTACCCTTCACAATTACAAGTTCTTGTAGGACATCCAACCTCAAATCACAATCTCACCTTTAGCCAAAGCAACATGCCTTAATTAGATCCATCCCCTAACCTTCCTTTATACATTAAAATAATTGTCGCCAAACATAACATCAAAAGGTGCTTGTGGATAATGGGGCCAGTTTGAATATTTGTACTTTGAAGCTGATTCAACAACTTGGGTATTCAAAAGAAGCTTTGAATGTCGATAAATAACCATCAAAGATTATGACAATGAAAAATAAGAGTTAGTTGGAACAATGCAACTACCTCTTGAGCTAGGGTCTAGCATATAACAAACCTTATTATGTATCATCTATCTTGATCTCCTCTATAATATTGTTTTGGGTCACCATGAATCCATGCAATGCAAGACATACCATCCATCTTCCATCAATGCATCAATTTTCCACAATTAGGCATTGAAGAAAGAGTCTTTGTTGATCCTCAACCTTTTAAGTATTGTAAAATGTTATAAAGTTGCTATGAAAAATTTAATCACTATCCCCTTATTGATGTTGCCTTGGATCCTAAGCCTGCACAATCATCTTCATACATCAATCCATCCAACCTTACATCTACATCTACTGCATCACATCCTAAATCCCATATCAAGATCATTGACAAAGGTTATGGAGAGTATGAAATCCATGATGCCCTTCATATAGGTAAACTTCCACTCTCTCCCTAATCTTTAGGCAGGCCTAGTAGTAATTTGAAGAAAGAAAAGACCTTAGTTTAGTATGGCTCAACTACCTTCATAAAGCATGGGCTCATAACATATGAAGATGAAAAGGATGTAAAAGGCTCTTGGATAGGTGAGGAATATAGATTTGCATCGTATTTAAAAAAAATATACCAAATAGAATATGCAAAAATATGAATTACAAAGGAATGGGCCTTGGACTTTATTAACAAAGTATTCTAGAACCTATGAGTATACATAAGACTATAGTAAATTGAGGGTTAGGATATGTCCCTTATTGTGAGTAATCTAATGAGGTTAGTGATACTATTGAGGTTGTTAGAAATGAATCTTGAGATATCAAACACATTGAAATGAAGTCCATTCATGACCCTGAATCAGTCCCTCCACTCCCATCAGCTAGGTCATATAGCTTCATGATAAGGTAGGGAGAGAGAGGCAGTAATGACATCTCATCCCTCTATTTGGAGTG
This sequence comes from Cunninghamia lanceolata, assembly GCA_027924645.1. NCBI lineage: Eukaryota > Viridiplantae > Streptophyta > Pinopsida > Cupressales > Cupressaceae > Cunninghamia > Cunninghamia lanceolata. The sequence continues at coordinate 12,857,716 of BSBN01000320.1, forward strand.
ACCATATGCTCTAGCAATTGGGCTATAGTGAGAATGGTGATTCAAGGTTATTATCAATCCTCAATCCTGGTCAATCGACTATAGTTCCTGAAGCCCCGAATGAACTCGCATGAATGATACTATCCCTCATAAACCAATGTTGGATCTACATAAGTAGGAGCTAACAAAGATGGAGGATAAGCAACCAAATACCTTTCCACAAATAATTTCTTTGATGATGCTACCATTCTTACCATCCACTTGAATCTTAAATACCCCATCCTTATCAATTTGGACCAACAAGAACCCATATCATTAGATACATTTGAAAATGAGGAAGCACTTGTAGAATTCATCAGAATTTGAGATATCATGCCATCATGGGAACATAAGAAAGGTTTTGAGATTATTTTATACACATGTGCATACTTTGGGAATAGGAGTATCTCCTTAGTCAAAAAAATCAAAAGAAAACAAAAATGAAAAATGAAGAAAAAAGTTAAAATCAAGAAAATGAAGATGTGTCCATTGGTGAAAACCCCTTTGAGGCACTAATGGACGAGGAGCTCAACCTTCCCTTTGCACCTAGGAACCTACATGGTGGGCTTGCATCATTGGTTGAAGAAGTCATGAAAATTGATCTTGGCATAGGAGAAGACAAAAAGATCACTCACATGGCTACAACTTTAGATCCTACAAAAAAGGAAAACATCAGTACTAAACTCAAGAGATTCATAGATATATTTTCTTGGTTATATACTGACATGCCTAGGTTAGACCCATCCTTACTGGTACATCATCTTTTTGTACATCTAGATGCTTATCCTATGAAGCAAAAATTAAGAGAGATGCATCCCAAAATTGCCCTCCTTGTCAAGGAGGAACTGCAAAATTTGTTAGAGGTGGATTTCATTCAACCCATTGACTATTATGACTAGATCTCAAACATTTCCAAATAAGAAAAAATCCCAAAGGAATCTATGTGTGCACATATTTTAGAGACCTTAACAAAGCATGTTCGAAGGATGATTGAAGCATGTATGAAGGATGATTTACCCTTGCCAAATATTGACATGATAGTTGATCTCATAGAAGGATATGAAATGTTGTCACTCATGAATGGATTTTTAGCTATAATCAAATGCAAATCACATCTAAGGACCAATACAAAACAACTTTCATTACTCCTTGGGGGATATTTTGTTATCAAGTCATGCCTTTTGGTTTGAAGAACATTGGAAAAACATATTAGAGAGCTATGCCATTATTCTTTCATGGCATGCTTCATTGTATTGTGGAAGACAATGTAGATGATTTATTGGGAAAGTCCAAAACTCAAACAGAGCATCTTGAAGTTCTAGAATACATTTTTTAGAGACTAAGGGAATATAAATTATGCCTCAATCCTAAGAAGTATGTATTTGGCATCACATCAGGAAAGCTATTAGGTTTCATCATTTCTAAAAGAGGTATATAAGTGGATCCTACAAAGGTCAAAGAAATTACAAAAATGCCTCCACCACAAAATCTCAAAGAACTCTATAGTCTACAAGGAAAGATTCAAGCTTTACATAGATTCATTGCATAACTTGCTGATAAATGTTAACCATTCTCCTATCTACTAAAGAAAAATATAGATTATCACTAGGATGTCATGTCAACATGCTTGCGATTAGCTAAAATAATATCTTGCTAATCCATCAGTTCTTATGGCACCAATCCAAAATAATTCATTGTTTCTTTACATTTTAACTACACAATTCGCTTTAGGAGCTATTTTAGCACAATGAGATGATCGAGGAAGAGAAAGGGATATTTATTATAGTAGTAGAACCTTGCTTGGATATGGATCTAACTATACACCTATGGAGAAGGCATGTTTTGTTGTGGTCTTTGCTTCATGGAAATTATGACATTACATGCTCAATCACCAAACTAAACTTATTACCAAAATTGACCCGCTTAAGTATTTTTATCAAAACCATCTCTAACAGGGTAAATGGCTAAATGGATTATGCTACTTAGAGAGTCTGATATTGAGTATGTTTTTTAGAAAGTAATTAAGGGACAAGTAGTAGCAGATCAATTGGTAGAAGCACCATTGGAGATACCCGACCATTGAATCTTGACTTTCCAAATGAATCAATTCTAGCTCTTCAAGATTCACCTGAGTGGAAGCTCTATTTTGATGGTTCCTTCACAAACCATTGTTTGGGGGTAGAAATTTGGGTAAGTGCATTGAAATGGGATACAAAAAAGAGACCAAATGGCCAATTTTTCAATAACGTGATTGCATTATTTTTAAATTTGCATAACACAATCGCGTTATGGCTTGGTAAATATCAAGCCATAACGCGATCATGTTTTGTGTTTCAAAAAAAAATGCAATCACATTTTATAAAAAATGATCACGCTTTATAAAGTGCGGTCACGTTTTATAAAACACGAATAAAAAATGATCACATTTTATAATGTGATCGCATTATAAAGTGTGATCATGTTTAATATTTTTTGAAAAATTTAAGCCCACCTTTTTAGGCTTGGATGACCAAGCCTAAGGCTTGGGCCTCTATGATACCTCCAAAGACATGTTTTTATAATTAATAATATTTTTGAACTTCAACGTCGTCAAATGTATTTGTTTTATAACAAAATTTAATGAAAAAACCACCAAAACGATGAGCTAATTCTTAGCCTTCTAACCATTTTTTTAATGGTTTGAATAAGTTAAGGTATTTATTTTTATTTTGTTTGAACAGTGTCTTTATATTTCTCAATCACATATGTATTGATTTTTCTTTACAACTTTTGATCCACTTATTAAAATTTTAAAAAAAATTATAAGATTGTTCTATGCTCCATTCTTTACACATTCAAAAAATTTACATTTTTTATTATTTTTGTGCAAGTTATGTGATGTGCTTGCTCAGTGATGCAATTTTTAGGATGCGTCTACTTTGAAAAATCACAAAAATATATATTCAATAAAAAATTACAAAAAAATACACAACTTCTAGTACCCACCCTTAGCTATATTTATGCCAACCAATTTTTAAAAATACTAAATGTGACAAAAAATAGGGGGTGCACACCAGACACTATGTTATATTTCAATGATAAAAACATGAACACTTTTGTGTGTGCTTAGCATTTCACCCTCTTAAACTTAACTAGTTTTAAAAATCTTTAGTAGTCTAGAAACTAGATTCAAAGTACTACAATTGTTGTTCTTACCATGTCTTCAAATTTTGAGTGTAAACATCTTGAATTACTCATCCAAGTTCAGATTTACCTAATTTTAGGAAAAACGTGGCCACTTTTGACCCCCTTTTTGTATCCCATTTTCATGCACTTACCCATATTGTTCCTCACACCATAAGGTGTCCTTATACCAAAAGCATTCAAAATTGGATTTCCCTACAACAATAATATTGTTGAATATGAAGCATTAATTTTAGGTCTCAAGCTTGCAATCCAATGGAACATCCAACACTTGTAATTTTATGGTGATTCTCAGCTAGGACCATTAAACAAGTCAATGATGAATATCAAACCAAGGATGATAAACTCATCCCTTACAAGAGAAGGATTGAAAGCTTCATGCAATATTTTACTCACATTCAATTTGAACATATATCTCATCTAAATAATAAGGCAACTAATGTAATGGAAACTATATTGGTTCTCTCCTTAGCATGCATAAATACATTCCAAAATGTCAATCCTTGGTTGAGCAACTCATGATCCTAGCATATGACGTCCTTGAATCAGAAATGATATGCAAAATTATTGGTCCCACCACAATATTTGCACCTACCTCCAAACTCAAACCCTCCCATCCAACCTTTCATCCACTCAATTTAAATCCTTTATCCAACAAACATCTTGTTTCACTCTCCTTAGTGACACCCTTTACTCTATGGGTTATGATGGCACCTTGTTATGATGTTTAGGGTCGTAGGAAGAAAACTTAGCTATCAAAGAAGTTTCATGATGGCATCTATGGAGCACACACTAGTGGCATGGTCCTAGTGAAAATTTGTTAAGAATAGGATATTATTGGCCTACCATGGAACATGATGCATGTTAGTAAATCAAAACATGTATATCTTGTCAAAAACATGGAGATCTAATTCATGCACCTTCTCAAGCACTTCAACCCATCATGACTCTGGCATTTTTCCACATGGGGGCTCAATCTCATTGGTTAAATCAATCCCTCTTCCTCTAATGGCCACAAACATATCATCACTGCAACTGAATACTTCACTAAGTGGGTTGAAGCAATTCCTCTTACTTACGTGACTAGCCAACAAATTTCCAATTTCAACCTCAACTATATCATCTATTGTTATGGTATCCCTACTACCATTATCATAGATAATGTAAATCCTTTAAAAATCATGAAGTCCATGCCCTTTGTGAAAGATATCACATTAAAAAAAAATGGTCTACACCTTATTACACACAAATGGTCTTTGGTTTTGAAGACATTTTGCCAATTGAGATTGAGCTACCATCCTTGTCCATCTCTTTGCATGACCTCATTATTGATGAAGACTATAGAGTGTCATGACTACATGAACTAGAGCTTCTTGATTAACATAGACTCAATGCACTACATCACCTTAAGGCATATCAAAATTGACTATGTCATAGCTACAACAAGTGCATAAAAACTAGAGAATTTGAAATTAGAGATCTCATGCTCAAAGAAAATTAGAAGAATACAAATCAAAACTGTGAGAAGAAAGAAAATTTTGAGCCAAATTAGATGGGTCCTTATGTCATCATCTCCAAATACAACTTGGGAGCATACAAGCTAGCAACCCTTAAAGGTCAAGAGCTAGAGGAACCTATGACCATTGTACATCTCAAGTGGTTCCATACATAATCTACCAATAGTGGTTTCATAACATCACAAAAGTCTAAAATTTTAAAAAGAAAAAAAATCAAAATTAAAAAAATAATACAAAAAGAAGAAAAATAAAGAGAAATACCACCCTCTAGTGAAAACCATAATTATGGTGCTTGGGGAAAGTACCATAATGAAAACCTACTCATGGGAATCATGTGTAAGCACCTATGTTCCATTATCCACAAGCATATTTTCACTTGGGGGTAAATATCAGTATAGTCCACTTTTTTTATTCCATATAGTTTCACTCATGTCCATTGTCCTAATCTCTTCTACATTCATCCACTCAAATCACCTTTTTGCCTTTGACTAGACCTTGCATTGCATTTTGACTCAAGCTTTAGCTAAGACACATTGATAATTGTAATTAGAAAATTTGACATTATGACATATGCTCTATTATCACTTTATCCTTAATAGTCTCAAACACATAGACGTGTACACCCTAAAAATGAGCACCATGCATTCACTCTTAGGAAAACAACCACTTCCTACACACACTCACATGATCTCACATAGACAAATGTATTTCCCTCTTGACAAAATCCTTGTTCAAAGTTCCATTATATCATTTAGTGGGATATATTGCCCCCAAATCTAACATTGTTACTCACTATCACAATATTCTCTAACTTCATTTTGTATTTGATGAGAGGCAAACTCTTTGTCTATATTTTTATCTACTTTTTTGGTTTCTTGCTTATCTATTTCTTTTTTATGTTTCTTTTTGTCTCACAAAATATTCTACCAAGGTCATCATTGTCCATCATATCATGATGTGTCTTGTTGATATGTTTATTGGGGCATCTTTTTATTCTTTTTTGGCTTGCCTACATGAGTCAATCCTTGCGGCACATGGTAAATCGCCATCAAGGTTTCTTATACCTTTGGTGCATACCATCATGTATGCTATAGAAAAACTTAAGTTTCTCAATTTATGGTTGAAAGCTCTTTGAAATAAGAAACATGTTTATTCAACCCTTCCCCAAATCCACCCTCACAATCCTTTTTATTCACTTCCTTAGTTATCACATTAATTCATCTATATGAACTTCTATTACTTTTCATCCATCACCTAACATTAATCCAATTCTCTGGACTTTCTTCTTTATAAATTTCCTTTCAAGAGCACAATTGTGTTATTCTAGCTTGCCTGTCCTCTTGAGGGGGCATCCCATCATCCAATGTCAAATTTACCCAAGTGTTAAATCATCCTTTAAAACTAATCAATCAATTAATTAGTTAGCCCAAAATTAGTGGATCCTTAATTTTTGATGCTTGGGGAATCATTTATCAATTCATATCCTACCACTAAGTGCTTATATATATCTTTTTTGAAATATAATTGCTTCTTCTAATTACAACACTACTTCAAAGAGGGGCAAATGTAGACACCTAAATTTCACCTTACCTTTTCAACACTAAAATTCACCATTTCTAACGCCTACTACACTAACATTTCTCCATTCATCATTTAATTAAAAATAATTATGTTATTAATCATCTATTATCCATCATCAATTAATTAAATAATCATATTTAATTAATATATTTTCATTCTTCAATTAATTAAATAATCCACTTATTTAATTAATTCATTTACCTCTCATGCACAATTAAATAGTTTTATCATTTAATTCTTTAAGTATCCTCCATGTAAATAATTATATTATTTAACTATCCAATTTATTCTTGTACCACTAATTAAATGCCATCTCACTAATTACCCACTCATCATGCATTTAAAAACTACTAAATTTAATTAGTTTAATAAAGTAATTAGGAGTTAACTACCCCATTTAGTAGTTAACTTATTCATTACATCTAACTGTGAACCTTCTCCAACTCAATGACACATCCAAAGAACATTTAAAATCCCATTAATATTTGCAACCAAAAATATTAATGAAACTTTAATAAATTAACCATTTCCCCTCTTATTCAATCACAATCGTTGATCTAATCTTTGAATCCGGACTATTCATTTCAAAAAAAAAAAAACTATAAATAAATCTTATTTTCTTCAACAATTCATCTGTGAACGTGAAATAAACTTATGTTGTAGAAATTTCATAGAGCTTTATTTTGAGCAACTATATTTCTTTTGACAGTCAAGAGCAAATCTGCTACTACAAAATGGAGTTTATAGTAATAAATTTTATTGTTTATTCACTAGTTAATTTTTCATTACTGCTTTATCTTGAGGTTTACATATGAAATTTTAGAATAGGCTTTTAGTTTTTATTGATTTCATTTGTTAATGGTCTTCTAAATTTTGTATGGTTTACACTTATCTGGACAGAGCCATGATGTCTTGAGGACAAGACATGGTTTCAAATGGGGGGATGATGTTGGCATGATAGAGCTGACTGTAAAGAATAGAACGAGCCAAACCTTCCACAAATGAAATGCAGCACATAGAGCTGACTTGCAAGAAATCCAAAAGAGATCACAAAGACAAAGGACATGTTTCCCTACAATTGTATACAAATAGAAGGAGGAGATATGATAGAAAAGTAGACAAGAAGAAGGAAAAGATAAAAAGATAAGCTATTATGATAAGAGAAAGATAGTAATTGGATATTGTATCATAGATTTATATATATATTAAATAAAGAACTGTTATATATACTACATAGTGAGATATTGAGTATTTGATGAAGTGTGAATAATGAACTATATATGTAAATGTGTCTACTCATTTAATTTTTCTTGTCTTACCTTATCACATCCTTCTTAATCTACTCCAGGAGCCTTAATTCTTCTCTTACTATTCTTATTTCAGTATAAATACAACTTTTAAGAGACTAAACCTCAAATCTTGAGTTTACACCCTAATTTTTCCAACACCAAGTATGGAAGTCTTGGCCTTCAAACTTCTCCATGCCAACAATTTTTTCCTATGATATTAAAAAATGTACCCTCCTAATCAAAACAAGTTATAAAGATGTTAAATACCATTGATAATACACTTCAAATAATTTTTACAAGTTAATATAACATAATTTAACTAAAAACAACTTTATAATTTTAGTTTTACCAAAAATATTTTGATGAACAGTAACACTTTTCACAACATAACTAAATACTCTTAAACTACCATGAATGCACCCTAAGAACTTCTAGATGTTTTAACAAATAAACAATTTGGCTTGAGATAGTTTTATGGAATGACTCTAGACATTATTTTTCTTTTTCTTTTATATAGAAAAAACCACCACATGGTTCAAAAACATGTATATAATTACTCACTTAACACCTTTTCATCACTCTATTTAAATATCATCCACTTCAATGGTCAAACAGTCAATAACAATTTTACACCTCATTCACAACAAAAAGTGGTAAATATTTGTCCTATTTTTATTGGTTAAAATTGAAGTTTAACTGTTGAAGTGAATGATATTTAAGAATAGCCCCTTTTCATTAAGACTTGAAAACCATCAGTGTTAAATGTATTAAAACACACTGGTTTAATCTTCACTTTAGAGCTAAAGGCCAACCTTGTGAAGAGTAAAAATTGCCAAAAACTTTCATTTTTCTGTGAGAGACGCGGCAAATCCAGTAGATCTGAAGACGGGTGAATATAAACTATTGAGGAAACGGTCTATTTTTGCCATTGGAGGAGCTTCAAACTCTTAATCCAGAGTTCTTTCATGGTTGAGGGAGTGGAAACAGATTTGTCAGAGATTCATTTGGCCCAAATGGGTATTCAGATCAGATCTCAAACTTAAAAATTAGTGTGGCAATATCTATTTCAATTTTGCTTATGAACATTCTCCTCAACTTGCTACTCTTTCTTTAGAATGGCATGCAATCACCAAAATGGGATGAACAACAACAACACAATATACATGACAAAGTGTGCTGATCACACAAATCTTGAATTGAAGCCCATAACAAAGAGTCTATGGCTCTGGGAAATTGTAATATTTTAATAATTTATTCATGTCTTTAGTAAAGAAATTTAATATGTATTAGTTTTTTTCTTTTCTAATTTTAATTATGTAGATCATTCCTAAGATCGTTTTTGTTATTCTATATGGGAGCAGGAATCTTAGGCTGAACCTCTTCTATTGAAGGTCAAGGACTTAGGGCTATCCATTAGATCATCCTACAGCTCTCTACATCCTGATGATGGATCATGGAGTGTGATCCGAAACGTTGATGGTAACTAATTATACACAGTTAAATCCAAAAATACACGACTGAACAATATTATGGACTCTAGAAATCAATCTGATGTATTTAATTTTGATAGAATTATGAAAAATAAAAAGCAGAAGAAATACAAGAAATATTATTCAAGAGAAGACTGTTGTATATTAATTTAACTGATTTATTTGTTGATAGTTAACCATTGAACTTGGACAACCCTAAGTCTCTTACTCTAACAAACTTCCACAACTAAAATTAACACTTCCAGCGCTCTAAATTAATGACAACAGTGAACACAGAAATACATGTAAATGTTGGATATACAGTTATCTCCAACAATTTTAAATAATAAAAATTACTAACTAATATAATCAAACAACTAATCTATAATAGACCCTCTTTTCCAACTGATCTAATAAAAAACTAATCTGTAATAGATTTAACAATCTCTAATGAATCTAACTACTAAACAAATGAGATCCTAAATTTGATAATCTATTTCTAACACCCCTGAATATCAAACTACAGTAATCCTTAACATTATTACTATTGTTCTTGAAGATGGAGATGGTGCAGGGGAAGGAGATTGAGCTAATGTTGGCTTTACAGAAACAGGAACCAGGAGTGTAGTATTAGAATATAAAATTGAAGGCATACCATTCTCAGACTTCAAATCCTCCAGATTTGCACCAAATTTTTCTCTAATGGATTCCAGAGTATCTGCTTTCTGTACAACATATGTTATCAGCATATTGATCCCTTTACTAATTTGGGCTTTGGATGGACACTGACACCTAATTGGGATGGTAATTATTTCACCAATAAGGAGATTTGTTGGTTCTATAGTAGGATTTGCAACTTGTAATGCCTGATATGTGGTCAAATACTCAAAGTGCTCTGTTGAAACCTTCCAAAAGGTATCGCCGCCCTGCAACCCGGAGTCATAGCGTATGTTGGCCTGCGAATAATTTCCCATGCATCCACATGTGATGGGAATAAGCAAAGATTGTCCTTCAGCTAGAGAAGAGGTATCATCAGGCAAACCACTGGCTTTTGTTATTGCTAAATTGCTGACACCAAATAAAGTACCGATTGCCGTCAGATTAAGGAACATAGAAGCCTGGGCTTTATAAAAAGCATATGTACTACATGATGTTGGGCCATCAGAGCAGCTGTAGCCTGTCACATTGGATATAACATCTTGTCCTTGGATTTCAGCAGCAATACAGAGGAGGAAGAAAGATAGGAATACCAGTTTCCAAGCGGTTTGAAACATGGTGCCACAGGAATCAAAACACTGTAAAATCGTCCAAACGATCAAGTGGGTGCATATGCCAATGGAGACTGTTGGTGTGATTGAAGTCTGTTCAAAACAGGGATTTGTCCACGGGATTCCTGAAAATTTTTAATCACTCTCGTCAATTCAATGGCGTCGCCCGCCTTTTTGGAAAGATAAGTCCGCCTTTTTTTAAAGAAAAGTCAGCATCATTGTTGTTGTAGAAAACATGCTTGCCTCTTCTAGCTTAGACCATTTATTTTAAAATAAACAATAAAAAATGAAAAATTTAAAGAGTTTTATTAATGGGTAGTTGAAACAATAAACTTTACTCACAACTATGTGGCCATTTCTTGTCATGGTAATCGTGCAGTTGTTGTGGTATGGCAATTGGGTCGCAACACTCAAGATACTCCAATTGGACTAGTGATTTATTGTACCTAACACTACACGTTTCATGTGCATTAAAGTCTTTCTTTAATGTTCAAAACATTTTTAAGTGATTTATTGATCCGCATAAGAGGTTGCAAACTGTTTAATGTGTTTGTTTCCCTGTTTTTCTATTCGAGTTGTGTGTGGTTTTAGGTCACATAGGTTGTTGTGGCCTCATGGACATTATTAAAATCTTTCAATTCATTTCATTTCAAATCTATGGGCCTCCACTTAATTCTAAGAATATCTTTGTGAATACATATGTCTGTAATGAATATATGCCCTTATCATTGCAAATATTGATGTAATGTTCTCTATAATGATAATGTGATAATTGGATAATTATGAATGTCTAAATGATCTAGGGGTTTATCTTTTTATAGAACACCATAACATTCAAAATTGAATATTTCATATTTAAGTCGACAAGAAATGGCTAGTTAGAGGTAAGTTGGCTTTGACCCATGATTAAATTTGAATTTTAGAAATTAGGTGTTTAAGTTTGCATGTGTGGTCCTAAACCAAGTTTTAAACAAGAAAATTAGGGATGGGATCTAAATCCTCTATAGTCGTGTTCATATCAAGTTCAGGTTGGATGCCAACTCTTGCATTTAAATATTCCATTTGAACACTTACCTATTACACTAGGGAAAAAGGGTCAACGCAAGTCCAAAACAAGTGGGAAAAAGAGTGAGTGATGTACTTTTCACCTCTACATTTTCCCCCCACTTTGACTTGCATGAGAACTACCATGAATCATGCATGTCAAAGTAAACATGAAACCAACAGGGGTTTTAAGTAAATAACAAGCATATGTAAAAAGAATATGGATATGGAAAGTGCTCTATTTTTGCTCCATATAATGATAACTCTATCTTTAGACATGTACACACAAAATTCTAGATTACCATCTAATAAAATATGAAATAAGCATGAACACCAACTTATCAATGTCAACAATCATTGTGTAAAAGTAAAAAGAGAGATGTGAGATTGAATAGTGGGTCATTATAACTCAAAGAAAGATGAAGTGAGAGAGTGGTGTAGGATCATGAAAGAAGTCACTATAACCAAAGAAGGAGGTAGTGTAGGATCATTGAGTAAGCAACTACAAACATGCTCCCAAATGACCAAAAGGAATGGTGTAGGATCATGGAATAGATCACTATAACCATGATCATGAAAAAGCATAAATGATACAATATGCCCCCTCAAATCGGTTGCATGCAAAGAATGCAAGCAATTTGAGGAGAGAAGAATGAGTAATATGTAAAAGGGTATGATCATGTGAGCTCAATAATCATGTAATAATGTCATAGATGACATCATGTGAGAAGCATGAGATAACATAGTAAGATGTGATCATGAAAGAGCATGTGATGAAAGGCCATAAGGAGCCCCCAATGTTGAGCCCCAGTGTGAGGACAAAGAACACTTATGATAATAGTCAAAGTGCTAGATATAAACATGTAAGCATAACCATGTGTTACGCAATACAAGATAGAAAGTTGAAACTCAAAAAGAGATATGAAGTGAGAGAAATAATCATGTAAGATCATGATAATAAATAAAGGAGGCAATATAGGATCATTCAGCTGATACTACAACCATGCTCCCAAATCACAAAATGAAATGGTGTAGGATCATGAAATGGATCACTATAACCATACTCATGAAAGAACATTAGTGATATAATATACCACCCTCAAATTGGTTTCATGAAAAGGATGCAATGAATTTAGGGAGAGGAGAATGAGGAATATGTGAAAAGATGTGATCATATAAGCTAAATAATTGTGTAATAATGTCATAGATGGCATCATGTGATAATCCTGATAAGATAATAAGATGTAATATAGAGCATGTGATGAGAGGCCATAAGGTGCCCCCAAGTGTGAGCAAATAACAAATGATAATATCCAATGTACTAGATGTAAACATGTAAGCATAGATAAATGTTATGTAAAATGTAATTTTACAAGCATAAGTATTGTCATGTAAGACAAGAGAAGCATGATAGCATATGATTGATCATGTAATTGTAGTGGTATATCAAAATGAATATCATTCACAAAGAAAAATAAGTAACATAAGAGAGGATTCCCCCTAAATGGGGAAAGATAACAAGTGTCATCGATAAAATGACATTTGAGAGACATACAAGTAGACAAGTAATAACACATATGACTTGGTAAAGGATAAACATATAGAAGGTGAAATAAGAATAAACAAATCAACAAATAAAGCACAATAGAAGACATAAGATATGAGGAATACAACAAACATGACTTTATAAAAAAGGCTAAAAACATGAAACCACAAAGAAAACAAGTTATGATTTTGGTTGAGGTGATGAGAACGGTTGCTAATCACTCCATGACTTTGTGTCATCCCAAAACAATAGGAAAAAACACAAAATAGTAAACATGGATTACAAAAGTCAGAAGTAGTGGCATGAACTAAACAACACTTACTCATAGTCATTTGTGTCAATATGCACCACTAAAGGTGTTTTTGCATCATCCAAATGCTAACTAGGAACATTGTAGTGCCTCTCATGTTTATGCCAACAACTATCCAAATAAATTTAGACAATTTAATTAATTATTAGATTTAAAGTTATTTAACTAAGATCAATATATGTGTAGTTCAAGTGATATATCTAATTTGTGAAATTCATGCTATAGAAAATGTTTTTTTTGGTTATGCAACTTATCACACCTATGTTATTTATGTTGTGGTTTAATACAAAAATGGGGAATAATTAAACCTTAATTTTTCATTGTAAGTGTGATCATTTATATAAATGAAAATGTGTGTGTGTGTCTACATATATAATTGAAATGGATAAAATAATCAATGCATAATAAATTGCACTCACATATTGAACATAGAATGAACAACAACTATGTATATTGTATGAACAAGAAATTACATTTACATTGGCTTATAAAGACATATTTTGTAAGTCATGTAAATAACCACCTAACAATTAGGTCATGTAACCAACAGACACTAATATATTTTGTAAGCCATGTAAATAACCACCTAACAATTACCATGTAACCAACAGAAACTAATATAACATTGTAATGGTCAATTTTGCATACCCATGCCATTTCCCATATAATTTTGTACCCATTTTGAGAAAATATCTTGATATGTCTAGATAGTGAAAAAAGAAATGATCTTTTGCAAAGTCAAGCTCATTCCCATAGCCTTAATCCATCTCTATACACACATATATCCCCATGAATTTATCCCCTACTCTATCCTTATATAATACTCCTATTAATTCACCTTATCCACCCATTTATCACACTTATTTACACAACTACCTCCATGTAGCAATTATCCACCTCAATCTAGATATTTGTCCACCCTAGGACATTCTTACACTTGTGAGGGTGACCCCACAATCATAGATTTGTCCTTGGACTTTTTAAATTTCAAAATTTGGCCTATTAACCCCATTCACCTTCCAGCCTTGAGCTAACTAAACACACATTTGGTGCAATTTGATGTTATGTGCTACTATTCACATACATTCAACATATTCAATTTAATCATCAAGTATAAACAATGAATCATTTGGAATCATCCCATGGACTAGAGCACTGGAAAGTAATTAATAGTGACACATTTTGATTTGGAGTACTAAAAGGAGTAACAAATTTGTATACTAGAGCCCTTGTTGTTTTCTAACTAAATCCTACACATTTCCAAGGGGTTGACTTAAGAGAAATTATCTCCTCATGACATAACACTAATCCTTCAAAATTATTTATAAAATAACTAGCCTCACAAGTATTAGCAAAGACAAAGGACATAGAGGCACATCAAAAAGTAGAAGTGAAAAATTCTATTGTGTGTAAAGATGATTCCAGCCTCAAAGGACAAGTCCATGACCACAAACTTGTCCTAGACCTACAAGATTATCCTCTAACAAAGCACAAATCTAGCAAAAATTGTGACACATTTCACTAATTAAAATCATGATATCCAAGGTAAGCACTTGACAAGCTCCTAAATATTTAGCAAAGGCACACAGTCTTTGGTCAATGAGCTATGTACATTTATGGGCATGTGCAAAAGGATGGGGGACCAAAAGTGGCCAAACCACTTTTTGGTCCAAACAAAAAATAACGTGAGCGTGTTATAACACACTTGCATTTTGAGCTCCTAAATATATATAAAAAAAACATAGCCTGCAACCCCTCATTTTCACTCACAAATTTGTTGAGAGCTCCAAGACGTGACCAAGGTTTTACTGCGAGCATGTTTTGAAGAAATTAGAGGAGAAGCCACTCTAACACTATGTCGTCACACCATTCCCACACTTGAGGATGTCGTGCACGAGCTCCACAGAGTCAGCAAGTTGAACAAGGTAAGGTTTCCATGTTTTTTATAAATTTGAAAATGAATCATTTGTTTTTCAATGTTTTGATTGAATTTTTATTTTGAATTTTTAGCCAATGAACCCCATGAAACACCCGCAAACCCTAATCCACCAAATAGACTGGATGATGAGATTCAAGGTGAAGAGGAGGCTCAAAACAACCCTCCTCAAACGCCTCCTTCAATTCCTTGGAATCTTCATGGGACACAAGAAAACTTTTTAGGGCAAATTGAGGAGAATAAAAGACAACTTGAAAGCCTAATTGAAACATTAAAAATCCAAATGCAAGCAATCCTTACTGGAGATATCTTGCTGCATCCATAGATTCAATTGTTTCTCACATTGATTCCATGACAAGCCAAATCAACAAATAGGTCGATGATAGGGAGAGTTGTCGGCAATACTATACAAATAAATTATCATACAAATAAGTGAAGGACAAGAAAAATTTGAAATATGATCTATGTGCCCTATTTATTTTTGATTATGGGGTAAAATAGGTTTTGAAGGGACCAGAAGCCCTATTTGTTGATTCTAGAAGTAATGAGCCATTGCATGGGAATTGCAAAATATTGCCCATTCACTGGTGTGTACACGAAGGAATATATAAATTTTTTTAGGATAGGTGGTGGATGGTTTTTGACGGTCTATAATGTAACAATAATGAGGTCCCACAATATTTTTTGAGGAAACTCTATTGCAAGTTTATCCTCAATGACATTGTAACATGCCACTTGTTCTACCAACTAAGATTTACTATGTTTTACTCCAAAAGTAAAATGATCAAGATACTGATAGCGAACATAATAAAATTTTTCCTTAATTTCTTCAATAAGATGCACATTTGAAACACATTTCAAACTTCCATTGCATAATCAATTTACATTTTCTCAATAAAAAGATTGACCATTCATCCTTACAATTTTTCATAATATACATACAAGCTTCAAGAGCTTAACTAAAAAATAGAGACACATGATTGTATACTTTTCTGTCTTCAATATTCCTGGTCGCCAACTGCATGCTAACTGCATGAGGGGAAGCATCACTCAAGCGCTTTTCCTCCAACCATGGACTCACTGTGGTCTCTCGCACATTTACCAAACTGGTAAACGGCCCTACCCTTCGACGAAGGGATTGGTGTGGTAACCCCAAATAAATTAGGCCTAATTTGAGCAAGGTGTTGTGTCCTACATTAACTAGTACTATCATACTATGGCTACAACCATCAAAATATGAAATCCCTACTAGAAATGCAAACTTGGATCACAGTGAACCTAGACAGTGTAAACGTTGGCTATTTACACCACTTTGGCCAAAGTTTTTTGTCTCATATTCACCCACCCTTCTATCTCGATTGGGAAAGACAACAATCTCTATACAAAAGTTATTCCCTTACCCATGGATCAACAAATCCAAGGAATATCCCCCCTTAACAATTACATCAAACTCTATTTTAGATTATCTCCCTCTTCTATGGAACACTTATCCCAAGGTTAACCTATTCCAAGTTTTTACTATGACGCATATGTCAATGTAACACTACTTGCAAATTATAGTTAACTGTCCTTCCTCTTATACAATTAACTAATCATACTCAAACTAATAATTATACATAAAGTCCCATATAGGTAAAAATCTCTATTACTAAGATTAACTTCACATTCACAATACAAATCTTTTACTAGATATATGTAAATATATATACTATTATATAATCAATCAAACAATGCATCCCACAATAACAACACAAAATGCCTTGAAAATAGAAAAACATAATGGAAGAGAAATCCCCATGCTTGTGATATAAGCTCCAAATGAATCTACGAGATTCCCTCGCTTAAGCTCTTTCCAATGAACTAAAACCTCCTCCAAAGTAAAACAAATCTCCTTCTAAACTTCCAAAACCTCTCCTCACAACTTCAAGCAAAAATGGCAAAAACTCTCAATGCTAACTCAAAATGAAAATGGCAGAATAAGAATGCTCTTGGCAAAACTTGTGTGTATAGAATGAGAAAGAGCTCCTCATTTTATACTAAATGTAACATCCACATTCTAAAAATATAGTAAAACTAGAAATTTACCATAAAGTAATTCAACAAGGTAAAAATGAGATAGAGAAAATTTTTCTTTTATTCAACATATAATCAAGTAATTACAATTACAAGATTTCTTTTTACAAAATACAATAAACCATATTGCCTTTCTCATTTACAATGTTTACAAATGCAAAATCATTACATATACATTTTTGGAATAAATACTGCTTCTGAATATCTGACATCTTTATCACAAGTCCTTGCATGTTTCCTGCTTGGAGAGAAAGCATCTTTCCAGTGATTTACCTCCAACCACAGACCCGCGGTCTCCCACACATCTTCCACATAGGTAGTGGCCCTACCCTTCACGAGGAATATAGACCTTAGGTGACCAATGGTAATTTGCCTTTCCCGAGTACATAGTGTTGTATTCTACTCAACTCTATCAACCATACAACCCTAGATACCCTCTAGCTAAGTATGATTTCCGATAGGATGAGCAATCTGAATACAGTGAACCGACAATGCATGCAGAAAACAAATGCATTACTTTGGCCAAAGTTTTTAATATCAATATCGTTCATAATGAATGTAGTTGTGTTCACCCACCCCTACTCGACTTGGATACTGTCGTATTCTTGCAGTTTAAAACTCTTACCCATCCTAATCATGTAATAGTTTAGTCTATAAGTCATAATAATAATACTTTTAGACTTAAATAAGTCTATATAACATAACTATTCATTTGGTTTGTAAATGACTTTAGGGTTTACCTATTATCCTTTGTTAACATGATACTACAATATAACCATATTTCTTTATCTAGGAGTCCTAGATTCACTAATAACCCTTGATTAACTCATCTAAGGTTAAGAATACTATAATTCTTAAATAGATAAAATTACCCATACAAGGAACATAGAATAACTTTGATAATGTGTTAAAACAAAATATATATCCTGAGTACATAACCCTACAAGGTCATTCTCTAATAGACTTAGCCTACTTCAATGTTTTAGATCCTTCCAAGAATGATAATATCAAAAAGATAAATACATAAGGGTTCTTCCACAAACCTTATTTCCATCTACCACAATATCTCTAAGTTACTTCATTCGAGGAGTACTATATTTGTTTAAGAATACGTATGATTCTAAGTTCTCACGGATAGAAATCATTTCCGTTGTTCTTTAAAAAGAATCTAAATGAGAGAAATACTTTAAATTAGTATTACCCCAACTCAAGGTCTTAATTATTCTACTCAAATCTAAGAGTACTCTACCAAAGTTCAAACAACTCTAATAAAATTCGAGTCTATTGTTTGGTTTTTATCATAATCATTTCATTGGTTTGCTTCTTCCAAGCTTATGACAACTATGTCAATCTCTTGCTATGATAGTCATTTTATCCTCATACTAAGATTTGATATGATTATCGGATTAACAATCAATAAAGAAATGGTCGATTCAGAATACTTTAACAAAGTACTCATTTGTATTACCAAGCATCGGTTGTATTACTTTGCATTTGTAGCCTTATCAGTTTTTGAAAAAGAACATAATGGTTTACTCGAAATGTTATTTGCATTTCCCTAAACCAACACTTAATAATTTACGACTACATACTGAAGCATACAGGAGGTTATACCTCTTTGGCATACTCACATAGTCTCCCAAGACACAAGTATGAACAGTCTAGATGATTTCCTCATTGATAATATACATAGAAAACTAAGGAATACCTAGTAATCGATGGGCTTGAATTGACAGTATGTGCAAAAAGACACAAAGTCAACTCTTCTATTGCGTATTCCTTGTCTCCTTAGCCACGGCTCCTCTTTCCTGTTCTTGTTCGATGCCTAACTCTCTCAAGTTTTTAACCTTTTTAACCTCTACCCTTGGCTCAAACTGAGTCATCCTCTTAAAATATCAAGCATGACTTCCTTTTTAGTCGCCCTACTTTGCATCTTCCATAAAGATACAGTTCCTGACTTAATAAATACATAACAGTCCATAACGTTTTGGTTTCAACAGTCACCACATTTTAGGTAAAGTTTCCACTTGTCAATGGAAGACAATTGTTTTCTTGGCTCGTCGGTTGTGGTGATTATTATCACAGTCCTCCTCTTTGAATGAGGCCGACACATCGCTTAAACTTTGCTGATGATTTAAGGATCATTAACAAGTGGTTCGATCCACTACTAATATTTTTGAAGACTCTTCTTTAATGAAAGCCTTCGACTACTCAAGCATAACATCATTAACTCACTCTGAGGTATTATCCTCACTCGATGCTTATATTCGAGTATATCAAATATACATAACATCGCCTCTATATTAGATAGTTATGGTTTAATCAAAATAATAATAATATTTAAACAAAGGATTATGGATATCGTGATTGGGTTGAGCTTGTCTCCCCATCACAATCTATCAACAATATACACGTCTTCTTAACTTGACGAAAATGTCTTAATGTTAAGAATCGTTGATAACACCTCAAGGTACCTAATAATGATAAGACAACCATTTTATGACAATAGCGTCGTAATATTTACGACTAAGACGACTTATTACAACTTAGAAAGATTTGAAAACAATATCAACTAACTGTCGATTAGGTTCAGAAGTAAACTGACAAGACAAGGTTTACCTCTTACGACACATTGGTTCACTTTTTCATTAAACACTTATACTCGGTTTGGCAAATAAACCACTCATAACCCAAGGTCTATATCTCTCTCCTGGAAAGATACTCTCTCTCTTTTCTCCAAGAGTCATCTAATAACCTGTAAACCTGTATCAAACTTGTTACCAAAGAAATTATGATCAGTGCATCATTATTCAAATAATAAATCAAATCTCATAATATGAATATTAAATCGTTAATAACATAATCATTCCCATAATTTCATAAATGACATTCAAAATAATCCATGTTTTCCTTGTCATTAATCTAAACATCATAATAAATTTACTTATGTCTAAGTAAAAAGTAAAAGTATAGCAAGACAAAAATTAGGGATGTAACACTAAAAATTCAAGAGAGAACAAGCTACAATTTTGCTTGCCAAATTGACACAACTTCCCTCAAAAATTAGAGGTGGCAAAGAAATAATAAAATATTGACACATATAAGGACACTTGCAAAAACAATAACAAAATAGACTTCTAAAAGACTAAACACTCTTCAAAATATTGCCACCTAAAATCACATTCCCAAATATGTAGAGAAATTGGTTTAAAAAGAAAAAGTCAAAAAGCACATTGAAATAAAGAAACTTCTCTCAAAACTGATTTTTACCCGCATAAGACAAAGTCAAAGATGATAAAGAGTTTGTTTCCAAACTCACAAGGCACGTTATAAAGTTTGAGCGCTTCATAAGCGCTTTTTAAAAGGCTCTTTTAAGAAGCTTAAAGATTCTAACTACCTTCCACCAGCCTATACACATGGCCTCCATGTTGAGCGCTCATAAGCCTTCTTTCTTTTTAAGACTTTATAACCTTTAATAAACTTCTTCCCCTTTTTGAGGGATACGTGCCTTTTTAGATTATATATATATATATATATATATATATATATATATAAAATGTATAATATTTAGCAAAACAATATCATTTATCTAAAAGCATTATAATTACATATATTACAAACATAAGAATATATATATCGTAAATAAAATCGCTTCTAACATATTGACCACAGATTCTCGTATTACAGTAAAATCGACATAGACAAAATATCATAAAATGCATAAGCACCAAAGAGATGATAATTCTCGCACGGTCCAATTGATATCCCCATACCGGTGAGCAATACGGTCATGAGTGTACATAGGTATGTCTACCTACGTATACTCATGCTCGTATCGACTCATGTGTATGAACGTATCGTGGACTTGCATGAGTTATATCTAAACCACAATAAACCTTACCTATGCAACCATAAACTTATCAACATGCAGATTAAATCACAATTCTCAGACGATCATCCAAACATGCAATCAAGATTCACAACAATGATCACTTACCGCTACCCAACTGACTTGACATAACTTAGGTCAAAATAGGGTTGTGTGTGTGTGTGATTTCTCAATATAGGTTTTACTAAGGTTACCAGACCAAGTCCTTCTCCTGAGTGATACTTCCCCTCCTTTTCAGAGCAGCAAATCTGTCCCTGCATCCACTTAGATCACCATCACAGTAGTTAGCTGAACAAAATATAACTATTTGCTTCATACATTTTCTATCAATAATCAAATATAATACAAAACATTGCATTATTCCATTTTTTGACATATTTCAAATCAAGATTCATAAACACATAAATGCAAATATTTCACAATCATTCATTAATCAAACAAATTAACTAATCTAGGTAAATAGTAAATAGATAGAAATATACAGGGTGTAACATACTTCCCCCCTTGTGAATCATCATCCTCGATGATTTTTAAGTATCAAGTATTATCACAACATAAATAAGTCATACAAAACATATTGATATCAAGAACTTTCATAATTCATAATAAGTTGTGGATACTCTTGCTTCATCTCAGCATGATCTTCCCAAGTGGCAGAATTCTTCTGCATACTAATCCTATTGGATCCTATATTACATAACCTTTCTATTATGCAAGCAGAGCTTTAAGTATTTAAGAAGCTTGATTAAAACCATTCCTAGGTTCTGTACTTGTAAAACATTCTATGAATATAATAATCATCAGTTAAATATACATGAATATATCAAATTTGAATCATTAAGAGCATTGTGCCTCTTGGTAATAGCTATTATCAAAATGATTCTGCAATCAATTGATTTGTTAACTTCAAGAACTTCGAAGAGTTCTTTATATCTAGGAGTTGGTTTGAATACATTCCAAATATAATGAAACTTTTTCTGGGGTTGGACCCTCAATAGAACTTTTATTCTCTACTCGAGAATTGTCTCAGTATACACTTAGCATTAGCATAACTTTTCTATTCCTTAATAGTTTTCCGCCAATCTTTTCTAATTAGCATGATATGTTCTTCCATTTCTAACATTTCTGGACTAATGCTAATCCTATCTTCTAGCTTACTCAGCGTATAGGAGTTTGACATCTTCTTATGTCCAATGTTTCAAGCAGAAAGATAGGAATTTTTATAATCAAAACCCACCAGTGGTAGATATTCTTCCCACTTATAATGTTGATCCATACAATATATTCAAACAATTCTTCCAAACTTGGTTAACTCTCACAGTTTAACCATCTGTTCCCAGGATGATAAGTTATACTTACATTAAGTTTAATTTCCAGTGCTGAAAATAAGACTTACCCAAACCTTGTTGTCACGTGCACATCTCTATCTGAGAGAATCTCCTCAAGAACTCTGTGTAATCTAAACATTTCTCGCACAATTTTGTGAGCTAACACTGATGCTCCACCAAATAAATTCTCCAATATAAAAGGTGTTACCTTTATTCTTTAACATTCTAAACAACTTGCCACAAATCTTGCGGCATCCTTTTTCATTCCCTTACAGAAATATAACGGTTTTACATCTACTAATATCTTAGTGACACTTGGATGTCCTAAATATGGTGCATTATGTACTTCCTCCCATACCAGATTCCTTAATTCACTAGAATCAGGTACATAAATTCTTTTATTCCTCAATAACCCATTGGGTTCAAAACAAAAACCTTCATACCTTATACATTATTCACGAGTGCTTGCTTGACTTGATTATAGAAATCATCACCCTTGAATCCTTGCAATACTTAACTTTTAAAGTTAGTTTGGATAGTTACCAATGAAGATATATTCTTTCCTCAACTTAAAGCATTAACAACTCTATTCTCGTTTCCCTTGACATAGTTAATGTTGAAATCTTAGTCCAATACCAGCTGTAACCACCTCCTTTGTCTTGCATTCATATTGGGTTTTGAAAATAGATACTTTAATCCATGATGGTCTGATTTCAATTCAAAGATTTTTCCAAC
Source organism: Cunninghamia lanceolata (assembly GCA_027924645.1). Classification (NCBI taxonomy): domain Eukaryota; kingdom Viridiplantae; phylum Streptophyta; class Pinopsida; order Cupressales; family Cupressaceae; genus Cunninghamia; species Cunninghamia lanceolata. The sequence continues at coordinate 12,880,902 of BSBN01000320.1, forward strand.
AGATAGGGTCTCCATTGTTGAAATTAGGGCAGACAACTGAGAGGGGGGTGAATCAGTTGTCACAAAACTTTAACTTTTCTACATTTAATCTTCTTTACCACTTATTAATAGATTAATGATATAACCATGAAAGAATGAAACAACAAAACATGAGCAAAAAACACACATAACACCAAGATTTTTATGTGGAAACCTAGTTAAGGGAAAAACCATGATGGGGGTTAACCCACAAGATTTATTCTCTATTAAAAGAATATAAAAAATGGGAAGGCACTTGCCTTCGGGTGCACTACCCAGAGCTCACTGCTCAAAGGAAGCTCACTACCTACAGAAACATTTACTTGGTTAACACCAAAAGGTTGAACTGAGAAACATCTTCTCCATGCCAAAGTTCAGTTCCATTGAAGCTCACAACACCTCTGCTCTGCCCCCGAACTCTTCCTTGCTACCTCTACATCTTCACTCACATCCACACATTTCCACGACTTCATAACACTTATTTATATATGACATCGACATTGGAATGAACATCAAAGTTGGCCTTACAATCATCTATCTAGAACATTCTCCAAGATAGGCATCACAAGTAATTACAATTACAAGACTTAAAATACTACATGCGAACCATTACACTGTCGGCTAAACAAAGCTGGGACTGAAATCTTCCTTGAACAGCACGCCACGCTCCATAGAACTCTTCTTAGATCATCCGCAACACGCACCAAGCATCCGATCGACCAAGATTGGAAAGAACAACAGCACCTAAGGAGAAATCTCCAACCACGAGCTCAATCCTCAATGTGGACCACCAACACAATAGGCACATGATCCAGAGACCACCACAAGCTCAACGAAATCAACAAGAACAACCGCACCACCTCAAATCACTAGAAACACTTGCATCTTCATCCGGGAACTTAAGAACACTAACTATCATGACTGTCACACTAGAAAGATTGCTTGAGGACCCCCAAACCACGAACCACTTGAGTTGAGGATACACACCAACATCCCAAACATACCTCTAGATCTGCAAAGCATAATATTCCAATGCAGAGCAATCTGGACCAAGTTCCTGTCACTCTGTTACCTCTGAACAACTACAAAACTCGGTTCAACTCAGATGAACTTCACCAATCCTCTATACAGACCTCTCAAATTTTAACTAGAGCAACTTCAAACAATCATCTACACAACCCTTTGGTCCACAGACTCTAATCTTTGTCTCACTGGAAATGTGGAGCAATCTACTTTGCTAAACTGCACCGTCTTCACTATCTCTGACAAAGAGATATGTTGACATCAATGACAACACATCATATTCACATATTTGCAACAATCTCCCCCTTTATCATTGATGGCAACATATGATGTGAAAAACTAATTCAACCATCAAGACAAGGACTTCTCCCCCTTTCTCTTATCACACCTGCAACCACTTTCTTCACTGCTCCCCCTTTCACCAGCAACTACTTACTTCCAAATTTTTCACATGACTTCTCTCCCCCCTTGACATCAATGGCAAAGGGCACATATTTGCAATAATCTCTCACCCTTTTTGTTTCTCAAACAAAACCAACTAAACTCCAGAATTAACATACTGACTACTCGCCCTGAGTAGCATCCCCTTAACACCAATCCGAATCACAAGATATGACTGTGAGTTCCACTGGACTGATGCACACTAGTGCACCTTAGTTCTGAATATGAGGGGTAATAACCCCTAGCTTCCCTCTGAGATACTCAAAAGTGTCCTTAGGTAGAGGCTTGGTGAAGATATCCACAATCTGATCCTTTGAAGAAACAAACTCCAATCTGAATTCATTCTCATTTACTGTCTCTCACAAAAAGTGAATATTGATGGATATGTGCTTTGTCTTTGAATGCAACACCGGATTCTTTGAGATGTTTATTGCACTTGAATTATCACAAAAGATTGTAATAGGCTCTTCAAACATAATTCTGACATCCTTCAACATTTGCTTCACCCACAAAACTTGAGTACAATTACTTGTTGCTATATACTCTACCTCTGCAGTAGACAGAGATATTGCCTCCTACTTTTTGCTCAACCAAGAAACCAATCTCTTTCCCAATAAAAATGCACCACCACTGGTACTCTTCCTGTCAACCATATCTCCTTCCCAATCAGCAACTGTATATGCATGAAGAGTGAAATCATCATCCTTAGAATACCATAAGCCATGATCAGATGTCCCCTTCAAATATCTGAAAATTCTTTTGACTGCTACAACATGAGATTCTCTAGGATCAGCTTGAAATCTAGCAACAGGCCAACTACATTCATAATATCAGGTCTGGTATGAGTTAGATAAAGCAGTCCTCCAATCATTAATCTATACCTTTTTGATCTGCCTTAGGGAAATCATCATCTTTGCTCAACTTACATCTGGTTATCATAGGTGTACTTACTGGTTTTGAATCCTCCATTCCAAACTTTTTCAACAACTCTTTCACATACTTAGACTGAGATATGAAGATGCCCTTATCTGACTAAATGATTTGTAGACCCAAGAAGAAATTCATTTCACCAAGCATATACATCTCAAATTCACTTTGCATCTGATCAGCAAAATTTTTACACATGCTCACATTTCCACCAAAGATGATATCATCAACAAATACTTCAACAATCAAGATGTGTTCATGATCAATTTTGAAATATAGATTACTGTCAGTTATGCCTTTGCTAAAACCTAACTTTAGTAGATACTTATCTAATCTTGCATACTAGACTCTTGGGGCTTGTTTAAGTCAATACAATGCTTTCCTCAATCTGCAGACCATATCTCCTTGATCAGACAACTGGAATCCTTCTGGTTGCTTAATGTAGACTTTTTCTTCCAACTATCCATCCAAGAATGCTGACTTGACATCCATTTGGTAAACTTTGAAATCTTTGTAAGCAGCAAAGGCAAGAAATAATTTGACTGCTTCGATTCTTGCCATCAGAGCAAAAGTTTCTTCAAAATCAATTCCCTCTATCTGAGAATATTCTTTGCACACCAATCTTGCTTTGTTTCTCACAACTTCACCACCTTCAGTCAATTTATTCCAGAAGACCCATTTAGTTCTAATTGCATTTTTGTTTTCAGGTCTAGGAACAAGATCCCAAGTATGGTTCTTTTCAATTTGCATTAATTCTTCTTCCATTGCTTTTACCCAACTTTCATCATTACAAGCTTCATTCACTGATTTTGGTTCAATCTTTGAAATCAAACAATATTCCACTTGTTCTTCAACAATTCTTCTTCTAGTTTGAACACCTTTATTTTTATCTCCTATGATCTGATCTTTAGAATGATTCAACCTTACATACCTGGGAGTTTTGAGATTTTCTTGAGCTTCTGATTCTTGAACTTGTTCCTCAACATTTGCACTAGCTTCTTGAGTCACTGGATTCTCTGGAGCAATCAAAATCTTTTCTTCTTTTGGACTTTCATTTTGATCATCTGATTCATATCCACAAAACTTGGAAGGCCTCTCCTTGCTTTCATCAACCTTGACATTAGCACTTTCAACAATCCTTTTCAATCTCTTGTTAAAGCACTGGTATGCCTTGCTTTGGTTAGAGTAACCCAGAAATATTCCTTCATCACATCTTGCATCAAACTTGCCTAGATCTTCATCTCTCTTGATATAGCATTTACTTTTAAAAATTCTGAAGTATTTCACAGTAGGAGTATGACCAAACCACAGTTCATAAGGAGTTTTACCAGAATTGCCTTTAATCTGCACCTGGTTAAGAGTGTAGAGTAGCATCTTGGACATAGTAGCATTTCTTCTTAACTCTAGGTCTATTAGGGTTTGGCTTTGAAACCCTCTCCAGACATCTTGAAGCAAAATGACCAATCTTATTGCAAGCAAAACATTTGAAAGGCAACTTTCCTTCATACTTACCAGATCCTCTTAGTAATCTTTTGGCAAAAAGGGCTTCAAGTTCTTCAAGCTCAAATTCATCTTCTTCAAGTTTCTTCCTTGCCTTCTCATATCTGGTTAGTCTTCTTGAAGAGCTTTCACCTGGATCAAATCTTTGCTTCCTAAAAACACTGGCCTTAAATACAGATTCTGATTTACGAAGAGAATCACCAAACTCACTCATTTCAAATGCTAAAAGCTTGCCAACCAACTGTTCCCTTGTAACAGTTGTCACAGTCCTGATCTCCTCAATAGCAGCGACTCTATGCTTGTATGAAGCAGGTAAGGATTTGAGCACCTTGCCAACAATCTTTGATTCTTCCAGTTTTCCACTAGCACACCTGATACTGCACACAAGTTCATTCACCTTCTGCATGTAAGAAGTGATGTTTTCATCTTCACTCATCCTCAAACTTTTGTATCTACCCTTCAGGCTCTGTAACTTAGCACATTTGACATATGCATCACCTTCATATAGAGTTTCCAAGTTTTTCTAGATTTCATGAGCAGTTTTCAATTCCAAGACATTTGTCATTTCTGTATCAGTCAAAGTTTGATTTCATCTGGAGTTGTAGGACCATTCTGTGGAGGAGTATACTCATTCTTAATTATCAACCAATATGGATCACCCATGCATTGTAAATGACACTCCATGTGATTCTTCCAAAGAGAGTAATTTGTTACATCAAATCTCAGACTGTCCTTCTTGTATGTCGACATCCTGGATCTCCTCAAGCGGTCAAGTTTCTTTTAGAGGAACCTAGCTCTGATACCAATTGTTGAAATTAGGGCAGACAACTGAGAGGAGGGGTGAATCAGTTGTTACAAAACTTTAACTTTTCTGCATTTAATCTTCTTTACCACTTATTAACAGATTGATGATATAACCATGAAAGCATGAAACAACAACACATGAGCAGAAAACACACATAACACCAGGATTTTTACGTAGAAATCTGATTAAGGGAAAAACCACAGTGGGGGTTAACCCACAAGATTTATTCTCTGTTAAAAGAATATAAAAATGGGAAGGCACTTGCCTTCGAGCGCACTACCTAGAGCTCACTGCTCAAAGGAGGCTCACTGCCTACAGAAACATTTACTTGGTTAACACCAAAAGGTTGAACTGAGAAACAACATCTTCTCCATGCCAAAGTTTAGTTCCATTGAAGCTCACAACACCTCTGCTCTGCCCCTGAACTCCTCCTTGCTACCTCTGCATCTTCACTCACATCCACACATTTCCATGACTTCATAACACTTATTTATACATGATATCGACTTTGGAATGAACATAAGTCAGCCTTACAATCATCTATCTGGAACATTCTCCAAGATAGGTATCACAAGTAATTACAATTACAAGACTTAAAATACTACATGCGAACCATTACACTGTCGTCCAAACAAAGCTGGGACTCAAATCTTCCTCGAATAGCACACCATGCTCCATAGAACTCTTCTTAGATCATCCGCAACACGCACCAAGCATCCGATCGACCAAGATTGGAAAGAACAACATCACCCAAGGAGAAATCTTCAACCATGAGCTCAATCCTCAATGTGGACCACCAACACAATAGGCACATGATCCAGAGACCACCACAAGCACAATGAAATCAACAAGAACAACCGTACCACCTCAAATCACTAGAAACACTTGCATCTTCATCTGGGAACTTAAGAACACTAACTATCATGATTGTCACACTAGAAAGATTGCTTGCAAACCTCCAAACCACAAACCACTTGAGTTGAGGATACACACCAACATCCCAAACATACCTTTAGATCTGCAGACCATAATATTCCAATGCGGAGCAATCTGGACCAAGTTCCTGTCACTCTGTTACCTCTGAACAATTGCAAAATCTAGTTCAACTCAGATGGCCATAACTTCACCAATCCTCTATGTGGACCTCTCAAATCTTAACTGGAGCAACGTCAGACAATCCTCTACACAACCCTTTGGTCCGCAGACTCTAATCTTCATCTCACTGGAAATGCAGAGCAATCTACTTTGCTAAACTGCACTGTCTTCAATGTCTCTGACAAAGAGATATGTTGACATCAATGACAACACATCATATGCACATATTTGCAACATCCATATCTGTAATACATGGGCAACTGCTTCTAACTCCAAATCATACGAAGCATAATTTTGTTCATAAGGTTTTTGCTTCTTGATTTATAGGCTATGACTCACCCTTTCTATTTTTAACACTCCACCCAAACCTTCATCTAAGGCATCTTGTACTTCCTTCAAATTTCAGAGGTAAAATTTTCCTCATGTCCTGGAATAACTATTTTGCCATTCTCGTCTTCTTAATCCTTTCCTTGTAACAATATTCTGACTCTCTCTTGTTTCGATCAACATCGCTAGGATTTGATCAACTTAGTATCCATATTCTCAACTCCTTGTCCTACTTCTTTGCTTCCCCCCAAAGTTATTCCTTGTTCTAACCATCTTAACAAGATAGTTCACCCTGTGGGTTTCCATAAAGATTTAAATTTTAAGAATGTTCCCCAATGTTCTAAAAACATTTAACATTTCTAAATAGAAACATTCATTCATGTGCAAAACTTTTTCCCAAGAAGAATTCATATACATAAGACTTTGATAAAACACTTTTCTTTCCTTTATATCAAAAAGGATTTGATTAACTTCTCAGCTACATGACTAAGTGGAGTATATCCCTCAGATTCTAGTTCATGATTATCCTCGAATGAGTAATAACCCTCAGCTTTATCCTTAGATACATAATTTCGAGGAAACATATTCCTCCAATTTATCACTTAACGAAATTATAATTTCTTCTGCCAAAGGAGGAACATAAAGATTCCTAAACAACATGGCAGAGTTCACTTTACTCTGAGGACATATCCTTAGAAAAGTGGTAAGGCTTCTGATTTGGTTGGAGAGACCAAAAGCATATAGTTAAAGTTGATAGCCTTACTCAGAGTGATAAGCCGAGTTATAAAAAGCTAAGCTTCTAGCACTAAAGACTTTACAAAGTTCAGGCTAATGATCTACCACTTCCACTCTTGGAATATCATATAGATACCAGTTCCCTATAGGGTGCTTTTAATCATCATTGCTCTCTCACATTCTAGACAACTTGCTATCACTCTTCTGTCTTTTTCAGAAATAAAGAGATTTCACATTGACTAGGAATTTAGTTACTCCTAGATGACCCGGTTATGATTAAGAAAGAATTTCCTACCTCACAAGGTTTCATAAATCTAAAAGTTAGGAATATACCAAGTGCATTTCTTACAATTTATTCCCTTACACAATCCATCAGAGACCCATCCAAGACATGATAGAGGTGGACATTGCACAAAACATAGTGAACAACCAAAAATGCTATAGTATAGCCACCCCAATAATTTAAATCAATATCAAAGTATAAGAAATTTCTTTTTGAACAATAAGTCAAAAGATTGAGCTCAAATAAATAAAAGTTTGACGAACTGGTCATAAAATAAATAATCTTCAAAATTTGGTGGCTAGACTATAAAGGAATAAAACAATGTAAAAATTCTTGCAAGCATTTAAAAAGGAATTTTACCAAAAATTCAAGAAGTGTCAAAATCAAAAGATACACTGACTGTGCACTACATGACTGACTGAGCCACTCACAAGGGAGTAGATTGCTGCATTGCACTCGAGTTTTCCAAAAACTTATAGTGGTTTATAGACCATGCTACTAGAACAATAATAAATAAGTCCCATAAGACTTTTGCTATACTCAAAATCAAAAGATTAAAACACATCCATCCTTACATCGTGGAATATCTATCATTTGTCACTTAGATGATATTCTTAGATGGTGATACAACAACACACACGAACTTCAGTTGGAACAGACACACCCTTTTTCCTTTGTTTACTAAACTCTATTCCATACCTCCCGAAATATTTTAGTTACTCAACTTGTCTAAAAATCTTGGTAACGATCACATTCATCATTGCAATTATACTTTCTATCCCCACCCAGAGACAAAACTCTCAACTTTTGTCCAAAAATGCTATGAAAATTAACTAATAACTTCTCCTTGCAACTGGTATGAATTTTCTTGCAAACTTCATGCAGACTTTTTAACAAAAGAATGATACTAATCTCAATCCTTTTCATCAAAATATTACCCAAGATCCTATCCTCTTGATTTACATCCTCAACTACACATTGACACCTTTTTCCAATAGGTTTCATGAGTTATTAAAGGACTCTTATTCTCCTCTAATTATGCATGATTCTTTGTATATGGCAAAATTGGTTTTCTCATGAATCTTGGAATTCAAAAAGTATTTCCAAGTCCTGTACTATTTTTTTTTTCCAAGCATTTTTATGCCAAGACATCACTACTTGTCCTCTATTGATCCTTCTATCCCTCTTGAATTATTCCAATCCATCTAGGGTTAGACAAGAACCCAATTTATCTATGTATCGTTGATAAAATTTCTAGAATCTTCTAAACTCAGTTGCTTCTGCACCTGGTTGATTACTTCAGGATTTTCCCATCCTTAAGTTCTTGCGATATAATAGTGATCTTGAATTCATATAGACACTGCTCTTCCTAAGCTCTTAGTCTAATAAGCAACTGACCAAGGTTTTACCTTTCTAATCCAAATCTCAGAATCATTCCGTTATACATCCTCAATAGAGTTAAATTGACTCATGGATTCCTCAATTGGTTTACTCTTAACCACTGACTTGATAAGTGTTGGATAATAGTCCTTCTGATAATTTTTTTTGGTTAGTCTACTATGCCATTCTTGTATAAAACGAATTTCAATTTTGGACTCTCATAGCATAGTGAGCACATAGGTTCCAGAGCTGAACCTGGTTAGCTCTGATACCACGTGTAACCTGCCACTTTTTCTACCAAGATTTACTATGTTTTACTCCAAAAGTAAAATGATCAAGATACTGATAGCGAACATAATAAAATTTTTCCTTAATTTCTTTGATAAGATGCACATTTGAAACATATTTCAAACTTCCATTGCATAATCAATTTACATTTTCTCAATAAAAGGATTAAACATTCATCCTTACATTTTTTTATAATATACATACAAGCTTCAAGAGCTTAACTGAAAAATAGAAACACGTGATTGTATACTTGTCTATCTTCAATATTCCCAGCCGCTAACTGCATGCTAATTGCATGAGGGGAAGCATCACTCAAGTGCTTTTCCTCCAACCACGGACTCACTGCGGTCCCCCGCACATTTACCAAACTGGTAAATGGCCCTACCCTTCGACAAAGGGATTGGTATGGTAACCCCAAATAAATTAGGCCTAATTTGAGCAAGGTGTTGTGTCCTACATTAACTAGTACTATCATACTATGGCTACAACCATCAAAATATGAAATCCCTACTAGAAATGCAAACCTAGATCACAGTGAACCTAGATAGTGTAAACGTTGGCTATTTACACCACTTTGGCCAAAGTTTTCTGTTTCATATTCACCCACCCTTCTATCTCGATTGAGAAAGACAACAATCTCTATACAAAAGTTATTCCCTTACCCATGGATCAATAAATCCAAGGAATATCCCCACTTAACAATTACATCAAACTCTATTTTCGGTTATCTCCCTCTTCTATGGAACACTTATCCCAAGGTTAACCTATTCCAAGTTTTTACTATGACACATATGTCAATGTAACACTACTTGCAAATTATAGTTTACTGTCCTTCCCCTTATATAATTAACTAATCATACTCAAACTAATAATTATACATAAAGTCCCATATAGGTACAAATCTCTATTACTGAGATTAACTTCACATTCACATTACAAATCTTTTACTAGATATATGTAAATATATATACTATTATATAATCAATCAAACAATGCATCCCACAATAACAACACAAAATGCCTTGAAAATAGAAAAACATAATGGAAGAGAAATCCCCATGCCTGTGATATAAGCTCCAAATGAATCTACGAGATTCCCTCACTTAAGCTCCTTCCAATGAACTAAAACCTCCTCCAAAGTAAAACAACTCTCCTTCTAAACTTCCAAAACCTCTCCTCACAACTTCAAACAAAAATGGCAAAAACTCACAATGCTAACTCAAAATGAAAATGGCAGAATAAGAATGCTCTCGGCAAAACTTGTGTGTATAGAATGAGAAAGAGCTCCTCAATTTATACTAAAAATCCAAGAGAGAACAAGCTCCAATTTTGCTTGCCAAATTGACACAACTTCCCTTAAAAATTAGAGGTGGCAAAGAAATAATAAAATATTGACACATATAAGGACACTTGCAAAAGCAATAACAAAATAGACTTCTAAAAGACTAAACAATCTTCAAAATATTGCCACCTAAAATCACATTCCCAAATATGTAGAGAAATTGGTTTAAAAAGACAAAGTCAAAAAAACACGTTGAAATAAAGAAACTTCTCTCAAAATTGATTTTTACCCGCATAAGACAAAGTCAAAGATGATAAATAGTTTGTTTCCAAACTCACAAGGCACGTTATAAAGTTTGAGTGCTTCATAAGTGCTTTTAAAAAGGCTCTTTTAAGAAGCTTAAAGCTTCTAACTACCTTCCATCGGCCTATACACATGGCCTCCATGTTGAGTGCTCATAAGCCTTCTTTCTTTTTAAGACTTTATAACCTTTAATAAACTTCTTCCCCTTTTTAAGGGATATGTGCCTTTTTAGATTTTATAATATATAAGCATTATAATTATATATATTACAAACATAAGAATATATATATATATATATATATATATATATCGTACATAAAATCACTTCTAACATATTGATCACACATTCTCGTATTACAATAAAATCGACATAGACAAAATATCATAAAATGCATAAGCACCAAAGAGATAATAATTCTCGCACGGTCCAATCGATATCCCCATACCGGTGAGTAATACGCTCATGAATGTATGTAGGTATGTCTACCTACATATACTCATGCTCGTATCGACTCATATGTATGAACATATCGTGGACTTGCACGAGTTATATCTAAACCACAATAAACCTTACCTATGCAACCATAAACTTATCAACATGTATATTAAATCACAGTTCTCACACGAGCATCCAAACATGCAATCAAGATTCACAACAAAGATCACTTACCGCTACCCAACTGACTTGACATAACTTAGGTTAAAATAGGGTTGTATGTGTGTGACTGCTCAATATAGGTTTTACTAAGGTTACCAGACCAAGTCCTTCTCCTGAGTGATACTTCCCCTCCCTTTCAGAGGAGCAAATATGTCCCTGCATCCACTTCGATCACCATCACAGTAGTTAGCTGAACAAAATATAACTATTTGCTTCATACGTTTTCTATCAATAATCAAATATAATACAAAACATTGCATTATTCCATTTTTTGACATATTTCAAATTAAGATTCATAAACACATTAATGTAAATATTTCACAATCATTCATTAATCAAACAAATTAACCAATCTAGGTAAATAGTAAATAGATAGAAATAGACGGGGTCTAACAGACATTCCAAACTATTTTGACATGCAAGATTTCCAGGGCAAATACGGTGGCTCTGCATAGGATAGAGAGGGGAAACATCATGCCCAAGATCGTCCAGCTAGACCCTTAATGAGGCCATCCTTTCATCATATCACACTCCCTTTTACTTTGAAGGAGAGTGTTGAGGTAGAGATGCTACATTCTATTAGTTCCCTCACTCAATCTTTACTACAACATGGTTGCCATCTTTCACAGGTGGTGAGGGTGATACTAGTAGGCATCATCGATCCCTGCATCTTTGTCATTCATGTGGAGCTTTATGTGATTACAGGTCCAAGGATGCTCCCGATACAAAAATTGGAGAGGATGATCCACACTTTCATGACTATGCCACATAGGGGCAGGAGCATGTGTAGGACACGTCCATATTGTATAATATTGTAATAACAGATAGGTTGCTAGATAGGACCTTTGGTATTGATACATAGGTAATTTTTTATAAGGTTATGCAAGTTATTATATTTGTATTTGAAATCTCTAATTAATTATATTAATAGATATTATAAGTCAAAATTAATGTAGGTAATTGTATGCATTATGAAATTTTAGGGTCAAAGTACTCATCCTGCATTTGTTAGCCATCCACTGCAAGCTTATGAGATAATGTTGATTCAACATGTATGTATTTTGTAACAAGATAGTAAATATAGTACATGTAAACTTTTTTTCATATATCAATGGTAATCTTATTTAGTGACAATTTGATGATTTACAGGTGGATGTTGGACCTTCAACATTAGGAGTTAGTGGGGCCGTTCATAGATCCAGTTTCACTGAGGTAAATTTTACTATTTCTAATCATTATGCATTTAAATAATGTTATGTAGGTTTTGGTCAAATAACCTTGTTCTATTTTAAGTTGATGACATCTTTTCCGATGACTCATGATATTCGTGAGAAAATGAAGGTGGGCATTGTTGTAGCTATTTTGTTTTCAATGCCTTTGACCAAGGTATAAGCCAGTAACATGTAAATGTCATTATGTATTTCTTGTTTTATCTCAAGTCATTTAATGTGTTGGGATTCCTATTTTCAAGCCAAGTATTTACAAAATATTGCTAAGTTTCCCAAACATGCTAATCTTGCCAAATCCATCAAAAATTCCTACCTTGTTCTTTTTGAAATGCAAGGAAGAAACCCACAAATGGCTAAGTCCAAAACTTCTAAGTGTTTTCCTTGTGTTTTTTCCTTTTTTGGAGTTCTGAGGTTCAGGTCCCTGTCTTCCATTGTGCCATTCCTATCAGCTCCGAAACTCCCCTGGTTTCTTGCAAAATCGCCTAAGTATTTCAGGCATCGGAGTGGTGGTCTTTCGTCTTCTTCGGAGCATGCATCAACGGGAGGGCCTGGTGGCTGAAGTCCAATGAGAATTTAATCTTTCTAAGTGTTGCGGGCACCGGCAAGCGGGAGGTGTCTTCTCTTTCTTCTTTTTTGCAAGCAAAAGGCAGAAGGTCCGATTGCCAAAGTTTGCCAAGGTTCCAAAAAGTTTCTAAGTGCTACAGGCATCGGTGATCGAGGGGTTTTCTCTTCCTCTTTCCTTTTAAAGATGAAAGGCGAAAGGCCTGACGACCGAAGTCCAGCAAGCTCTTTTTCTTAAAGTGTTGCGGAAGGTAGAAGGCAGAGTTCTCTCTTCTTCCTCCTTTCTTCTTGAAGGCGGAACAATGAAGGTTCAAGGCCCGACCCATGGTGATCTTCATTTCTTTATGTATTTCGAGGTCAAATGGTTCATTTCTTCTCCAAAATATATGACGCATAGCGAAGGCCCGACTGCGAAGCCCGATTTGTCGGGGCATGACTGTTTTGCCTTCCATACTCCTCCCACTGCCTCGGAACGCGCCAACAACCCCTAGGATCGCCATTAATGCGAAGTGGGTAGTTGAAATTAATGTTTTTATTGCAGTTGGTGGGGTTGTTGAGGGTTTTCCCACCCATTTCATTCTCAAGTCCACATTGAGAAAGCTATAAAGGCAGGATCAAAACCCCTTTGTAGTAGATGGGTTGGTTGACAAGCATAAGGTTCACTTGGTCACTAAATGATTCTCCCCAGTTCCTGGGATTGAGTACTTTGAGACTTTTGCATCGGTTGCCAAAATGAATTCCATCTGACTTGTCCTTGCTATAACTATAGCCCATCATTGGGAAGTTCATCAGATGGATGTGAAGAGTGCTTTTGTTTGTGGTGACCTTTAGGAGGAAATTTGCATGGAGCAGCCATAAGGGTTCATTCAGGATTCTTCATTAGTTTACCAACTTCAAAAGTCTCTCTAGGCCTCAAATAGTTTGCTTAGGCCTGGTATGCCAAGATGGTCTCCTTCCTTCTATCAATTGGGTTCACTCAATACCATTCTAATCTGAATGTCTAGATTTTCTAGTAGGATGACACTCTCACATTTCTATTCTCTATGTTGATGACTTATTGATCACAAGGAGACTCATCCACCATCAAGGTAGTGAAAACTGCCCTTCATGATCAATTTCTAATGTTAGACTTGGGTCTTCTCCACTACTTCTTGGGGATTGAGATCACTTATTCACCTTTAGGTATCTTCATTAAACAACCAAAGTACGCACTTGATATGCTATCCAAATTTCACATGACTAACTATAAGCCCGCACCAATTCCATTTCTATTAGAGGTTAAACTTGAGGCTAAGTGTTCTTTGCCCTTGGTTGATGGCATGTTATACCGATAACTTGTTGGGAGTCTCATCTATCTAACTCACATGAGGCCTAACATTTCATATGTTGTGGGTATGGTCTCTCGGTTCATGTAGGAGCCCCATGAGTTGCATTGGAAAAAAACCAAGCATATACTCCACTATGTATAGGGCACTCACAGTTATGGGATTCATTATGCAGTACGCATGGATATTAACTTCTGGGGACACACAGATTCAGATTAGGTATGTGATTCTCAGGTTCACATATTGCTTCTCACTTGGTTTTGGTCTAGTTTGATGGTCGAGCAATGTAAATGTTCTTTTATCTACAGAGGTTGAGTATCAAGGGGTAGTTAGTGCCACCGCTAAGGCCATAGATCTAGATTTTGCAAATGCATGGAAGGGTTGCATGGAGCCCTAGATCCAAGGTAAGAGTTCCTTTGAGGATTTATTTGTGTAGGAAGGGTATTTGTTTAGAAGGCAATTATGTATACTGTAGAGTCTCATGAGGGAGAATCTCATTAGGGAACTGCATGTTGGAGGATTAGGACACTTATGTGTAGAGAAGACACTAGCCACGCTAGATGAAAGATACTATTGACCATGTTTGCACCACAATGTTAGAAGATTTGTAGATGGATGCATAATTTATCAAATTGCAAAGAGAATTGCTTAGAATATTAGGTTGTATAAACCATTGCCTATTCCAAGGAAACCTTGGGAAGAATTTTCTATGGACTCTATCCTTGGACTACCATAGACTCAAAGGAGTAATGATTATATATTTATACTTGTTAACAAGATTTCTAAAATGACACATTTTTTTCCTTGCCAAAAGATGAATGATGCTTCTAGGATTACCAATCTATTCTTTAAAGTAGTAAGGTCACATGGGTTGTCACAGAGTATCACCTCGAATAGGGATACTAAGTTTTTGGTCCACTTACGATGCACATTATGGAAGAAGTTTGGGACATTGTTGAACTATATTTTATCCTACCATCCATAGACAAATGGTCAAACAAAGGTTGTTAATAGGAGTCTGGGACATCTCCTAAGAAATTTGGTGGGATACAAACCAATGCAATGGGATACTTTGTTGGCACAAGCTGAATTTGTGTTCAACAACTTAGTGAATCAATCTACCAGCAAGACCCCCTTCACCTTGTGTATGGAACATCCCCAAAGGGTGTCACAAACTTGTTGAAGGTAACTGATGGAGAACATATTAGCATATATACAGAAGATTTTGCACAAAACATGAAGGAGGTGAACACACAAGCGAAGTAATGGATGGAAATGAGTAACAATAAATATAAGGCAGGTATGGATGAGCTCAAGAAAGAGAAGACTTACTCTAAGGATGAGTTGGTAATGGAACATCTAAGGAAGGAAAGGTTCCATAGAGGAATATCTAATAAGTTGAAGCTAAAGAAGATTGGCCCTTATAGAGTGTTGCACAAAATTATACAAAATGCTTACAAGATTGAATTACCTAAGGGTTTGGGCATCCCATTGGTGTTCAACATGGCAAATTTGTGTAAGTACCATAAAGCTAAAGATAAATAGCAAGATGCATCATCATTGCAAGAACCAAGTTAGAGGCACTAGGTACTAAAGAGGCCTAGAGATGAGATAGAGTAACTTCTGAATGAACAACTAAAAACACAATAAGAGAGAAGGAATATATAGATTATTTGGTTCGATGGAAGGGAAGAGGATATGAGGATGACTCATGGATTTCTAAAGATGAAGTGGGCTAGTTGAGGTGGCCACCGCAATTCCTGTCACTTCTTAATTTTGAACACCATGCTAAAAATTTTGTTACCCAGATATTTCATGCAAGATCATCTCAAAGATCAAACAATCTTACATCACCTAAAGATATTTTATTTCACACTTTTATTTTATTTTGTAGGTTTTAATGCTTTTCTAATATTTTCCAGTTATCAAATCTAACAAGAGATAGTTCTCACCATAGGGCTTTTTCATGAACATACATATAACTACGCATTTCCAGCAAAGGCGATGAAAACCATCGAAGTGTTAATGTATAAAAACTCACTGGTTTAATCTTGGCTGTAAGAGCTAAAGGACTTGGCCGTTTGGTCAAACGCTCAACCTTGTGAAAAGTAAGCTACTGTAAAGTAAAAACTGCCAAAAAAACTTAAGTTTTATGGGAGAGACGCTGCAGATCCACTAGATCCGAGGACGGTTATTGATGAAGCGGTCTATATTTGCCATTGGAGGAGCTTCAAACTCTCAATCCTGAATTATTTCATGGTTGCAGCAGTGGAAACAAATTTGTCAGAGATTTGTTTGGCCCAAATGGGTATTCAGATCAGATCTCAAACTTAAAAATAATTGTGGCAATATCTCTTTCAAGTTTTTGCTTACGAACTTTCTCTCCAACCTGCTACTCTTTCGTATGGTACGCTAATTGTGCAAATCTACGTTGTTTTCTCTATGTTTATTTAATACTCCATTCAGAGTTAAGAAACTTCTCATAGTGGGGTTTAATGTCTTTTTAGATTGATTGTTACATTCACCTTCCATGTGCACCAAAGTCTTTGTATAAGTTCAAAATCCACGTGCCCCCCCCCACTTGAATTCCAAGAATATGTCTAAGAATTTTCTTTGATTCTCATACATCTCGTACAATTTGGTATTTAATTTTTTAACAGCATTTATCCTCTCATAATGGGCCCGAGCGGTTTAGGCCTCTTTTGTATCATAACTAGCGTTCTTTGATTTTTATTACGCTGAAAGCTTTCTTTATGTGAACATCACATGATGAATTACATAGATGAAGGGCCTAGATTAGAAGAACTACCATGAAATCAATCTTGTTCATTGATTGTTTATCAAAATGTCATAAATGATTAAAAACAAAAAAAAATCACTTTACCTAAATCACTTTGATAATTGATAAATTATTAATTTTTTATTTTATTTTGGTTTCCTTTCGTCCTGGTTGTTTGTTTTCCTCAGTGGTTGGCAAGGAGAGTGGCAAGGAGAAGAGGGAATATCCACGAGTTGTTATTTTTTCTAACATTTTTTTAATAATAGATAGGTAAATTACATTACGAAAATTCTTATGTAAAATGGGGACTACAAGGCAAGATAAAATTAAAATATTTACTAAACAAAAGAAATATTTTTTTAATGCTTTCTTTGAGAAAACGTGAAAAAATACGATTTAATTGGCAGAGTGGCAACTAATTTGCACTTCTAACAATTTTATTAATTTTCAATTTTTTGGAAGCATAAAAACTTGTTCCCAACATTTTATTAATTTTTTGGAAGCACAGTCCATTAAATAAATCCATTTGGAGTGCCTAAAGTTTATTTTAGGTTTCATTTTATATTAATATTTTCTTTATTATATAATTATTAATTTATAATAAATTTGTTATTTATTAAGTTTGATATCATTTAATAATAATTGTATTTTTACTGTGACAAAACTCTTTGGCTAGAAAGAATTTCACATGGAATTTTGTCACCCTAACCCTATTTTTGGAACTCAAAAGCTAAAAAAAAAAAAAAAAGTGAAAATGCGAAAAAAAAGTAGAGTTCCAACAACAAAGCTACATTAACAATTTTGCCCGGAATGAAACTAGGGTAGAATACCCTCGATGCGAATCGCACTGGAAAGAGAAGGCTTCTCAGGGGGGTTGGGCTCCCCCTTCGCAACAATATGAGGAACAGGGTTGGCAGATTATTAGGAGTAGGAAATTGCAGAGGGGAGTTAGGGCAAATGTTGGTGGAGAAAATGCCCAAGCTAGGGCTTCCAAAATCTGGGCTATCCCAATTACCTCAGCAACCCCACCATTCGCAACTGGAGCTAACAACACTTCGTTGGGCAGGGAAAGAAGCCACATTGCTCAACTACCCCCTGTGGTCTCCCACCCTTCCCTTCCAAGGCAAAGAGTTGTGGAGGGTTTTTCAAAACCGGCCCCCAGGATCATTCATTCGCAGGAAAAGCCCTTGATAAGCAATATGGTAAATCCCAGAGCACCCCACCATTGGCCAGTCTCTCAAAACCCCAAACTCAGATACACAACGTCTAACACTTGTGGGAGGGGCAACAATCAGGTAGTAATTCAAGGACAAGCAAATCCCAGACCCCCATGGTCGAACCAACAAGCGAGATCAAGACATTATCAAAAAATGGAGGCCGTGGGGAAGAAAGCGCCAATAAACTTTAGCAACATTTACTCAGATGGTCTCGGGAATCATTGCAGAACCCAGGGTTTTTTAATCTGATGGTGTGGGATAGGCAACCTGCAAAGGTAATCGTGGATTGGGTTCAAGTTCTCCTAAAAAATCAGGTAAGTATTACTATCACCTCTGAAGATTTCATATATGTTGATTGCAAAAGTTCAGATCTCAAAAAATAAATTTTAAATAGTAGAAGTTTGGTCTACAAAGGGCATAATTTTGAATATATAGACTGGCAACCAAATTTCGACCGCAGTAAAATAAAACTCAAATCAGCCAGATGGATCAAATTGCCAAACCTCCCAGTTGAGCTCATCCATAGCGAAATCTTAAGGGAGATAGGTAATCACCTGGGAGAATTCATAGTAATAGAAAAGGATTTCTTATCCAACTCTAATGTTCTCTTGTTAGTAAAATTGGATATAAGTATGGTAACCCTTGAACCTCTTGAAATTAAAACAAATTGGGCCAATTACTATATTAAGCCAGTATTTCATAAGGGCCCTCCCCACAGTAATTTTATCAACAATACACCAAAAACACATACTAATAAGGATCCCAAACCCCAGTCAGTGGAGGTAAACATCAGATTCAATGATAACAAAGGTAGATTTATAGTGGATTACCAAAGGACTAGCCTTCCTTCCCTTAAACAGCACCATTGTGGTAGAAGAGAGTTAACTGGACAAGATCAGAACCCAAGTATGGTAACAGCTCAGCCCAGAAAATGCCCTAAACCATCTCAGAATTCCAAAAGGAATACACAGAGGCAGAGTCATGAACTTACTATACAGAATATGAACCCCACACAGGAAATATCAGATAAAGGAACACCAGTAGCGGCTGAGACTACAAAGAAGAGTTATGAACTTCAGATAGGCAAGGTTAGGATGGAGCTTGAGGAGGGGGAAGTTCCTGTAGAAGAAACTAGTAATATTAACCCCCAAGCAGGGGGAGGAAGCTCAGATCCAGAGGTTTCAGAAACACCAGAATGGGTCCCAAACACTTATGAAACAGAGGAAAAACATAATGAGAATGGGAATCATAAGAAACCCACAAATAAGGTCATCCATAGGGATTTAGAGGAGATCTGTAATGAGATCCTCGACAAGGCAATAGAGGAAGTAGTAATCGAAGAAGCAAACAAAGAGAAGGAAAAACTTATCACCAAGATCTTGGAATTGGAAGAACTGGAGAAAAGGTAGGAGAATGGTAAAGAGGACCTAAAAGAGTAGGGAGATAGAGAGCTAGAGGAAGCAGAGCCATGGTTGGAAATCGCCATAACCGATTTTAGTAAAGAAACCCCAGATTGTGCCAAAAGTAATAAAAAAGGGGCAGGAAATCACTATTGGTAGTAAGAGAGAAAGTAGGTGAGGCAATAGATCAGACTAAGATTACCACACTATTTAATGCAGGGAAGGGGAAGGACCTTCCCACGGCGCCATGAGAGTATACACTTGGAATGTTAGGGGTCTCAACGCCCCTAACAAACAACAAATCATAAAATGATGTATAACCAACACAAAACCAGACATACTAATGCTCCAAGAAACCAAACTAAATAAAGATGAGATAGACACTCTAAATAAGAAGCTAGGAATATGGGAACTAGTAGGAGTGCCAGCAGAGGGGGCCTTGGGGTAATCTGGGATCCTAGAATGGTTTCATTTTCAGTAACAAGTTGTAAAAAGAACTGGATGGTGGGGAACGTCAGAAGCAATCTACACTACTTTCTTATTAACATCTATGGTCCTTCCCAGAACCAGGACAAGAGATTAGTTTGGATAGAAATAGAACAATTCTTGGGAACCTTACAAGATCAGGTATGTATTCTGGGAAGAGATTTCAATGCGATCTTAGACCCTAAAGAAAAGCTGGGAGGATCTGGCAGGTTATCCACATCAGCAATTAACTTTAAGGACTGGGTTCATAAGAACAATTTAATGGAAATCAAAACTGCACAAGAAGGTTTTACATGGAACAATAGAAGGAAGGGCTTTAGCAATATTGCAGAAAAATTGGATAGATTCCTGGTCAGGGGCAAGTGGGCACAACTCTCTTCTATTCTGAAGGCTGAGATCCTACCATACTTGGGCTCTGATCACTACCCAGTCCAGCTAAGTATATCAGAAGACTGCCAACCCAAATGGTGTCCCTTCAAATTTGAACAAATGTGGGTCAAAGATAATAACCTTTTAATCTTAATTGAGAAATGGTGGAAAGAAACTAGAGTTTCTAGATCTAAGCTTTTATGTTTAGTATCCAAATTAAAAACTATCAAATGTAAGCTTCTTAGTTGGAATAAGACTAACTTTGGTAATATCTTTGAAATCAAAACTAAGTTAGAAGATGAACTTGAAAACCTCAATAGAAGTGTGATAACTAAAGGCATGGACACAGAATCATATGCAAAAGAAAAACAGCTGAAAACGGAATATGAAGATATCCTAGCCAAAGAGGAAATCTTTTGGCGACAAAAGTCCAGAGAAACATGGCTGGAAGCCGGTGATAAGAACACTAAGTTCTTCCACAACAGCATGAGAGCACGTAGAAATGTAAACAGGATCTTTAAAATTAAAGATGCGAATAATGTCTGGATCGAAGATCCTCAACAAATTGCATATGAAACGGTTAGGTACTTTAAGGATATTCTTAACAATCAGGAAGGATCTAATTGGTTGCACCAACAAGCCATACTGAAAGATATTCCAAGGATTATCTTAGAGGATCAAAACAAAGACCTCAATGGTAAATTTACTAAAACTAAGGTTGAACTAGCGATCTCTCTAATGCAGCCAGACAAAGCTTCGGGACCAAATGGCTTCCCAGCATTTTTCTTTCAGAAATGCTAGCACTTCATAGGAGATGAAATAGTCGATGCTTTAGAAGGGGTAAGAAATTCAGGTAGCCTTCTAAAAGAAGTAAATAATACTTTTCCCTCTCTCATACCAAAAAAAGAGAAGCCAGAAAATCTGGGGGATCTGCGGCCTATTTCTCTTTGTAATACTATATATAAGATCCTCACTAAAACCTTAGCGTACAGAATTCAGACAATTCTACCAGACATCATAAGTGATGAACAAATAGCGTTTGTCCTAGGAAGATCCATATTTGACGGAATTATTATAGTCCCAAGAAGCCATTCACTCCATACAGCAAAATAAAAAGCCTAGTATGTTAATTAAATTAGATATCAGTAAAGCCTACGACAAGGTTGACTGGCATTTCCTTTGCAAAACTTTAGAAGCCTTTGGATTTTCTAAATAATGGATAAACCTCATTTATGCATGCATTTCTAACCCCAAGTTTTCAGTTTTAGTCAATGGGACCCTTGAAGGTTTTTTTAGTATATCAAGAGGATTGAGACAAGGGGACCGTATCTCCCCTTTTCTCTTTATTATAATGGTAGAAGTTCTAGGGAGAATGATCACCAAGGCAAGGGTAGAAGGAAAGGTTCAAGGAATCAAAATCACTCCGGGTGTAGATCCTACAACTCATCAATAGTTTGTTGATGATACTATGCTCTTTGGTATGGGATGCATCGAAGAAGCTAAGGCATTCAAAGAAATCTTGGACTCATACTGTAGGGCCTCTGGACAAGAGGTTAATGCTGATAAATCAATAATTTATTTTTTCAATACAGAGCCGAAAACTGAAAGGGAAATCTACAGAATTTTATCCTTTAAAAGAGAAGAGATGCCTTGTAAATATTTAGGTATACCTTTGGGTAAAAGAAACAAGGCTAATGCTCTCTGGGACCATATCACCTCTGAGATTAGGAAAAAAGTGGAATCATGGAAAGGCAAGTGGCTATCATCAGCAGACAAAGTTACAATGCTAAATTCGGTTCTCTCAGCTATCCCAGTATACCAATTATCCTATATGAATTTGCCAGTAGAAAAACATGAAGAAATCAACAAAACTCTAAGAACTTTCCTATGGCAGGGCTTGGAGGATAAAAAGAAAATGGCACTTGTTGCCTGGGATAAAATCTGTAGACCAAAAGAGGAAGGTGGCTTGGGTTTGAAAAACTTCAAGGAGAAAAGCAAGGCATTAGGTGCTAAACTCGTATGGAAAATGTATCAGCAGCCTAATTTAAAGTGGGTTAAAATCCTTAGATACAAATATCTTAGAGGTGAGGAACCGGCCTTCCTATTCAGAATGGCCAATCCCCCTAAAGGCTCTCGCCTTTGGAATTTCATGATGGATTGCAGAAATCTCATTATGGACAAACTGACTTGGGGTCTTGGTGATGGAAATCAAGCACTTTTTTGGGATGATTTTTGGGGGGTTCAAGACGTTAAGTAGCTTGGGTAACTTAGAAAATGCCAAAAGAATCCTAGAATCCCAATGGGGAAAGCAAGTAAAAGATTACATAGATTTCCCCAATAATGGGGAGAGTCAAGGTTGGAATTGGAAATCCCTGTAAAATATGAACCTCTCGAATAATGAAAAAAAGAAATTGATTGACATCCTTAATAATAGGAACGTATCCCTCAAAGGAGGCTCAGATAGATTAGTTTGGGATGGGGCCAAATCAGGAAACTATAAAACTAAGGATGGTTATAAAATTTTAATCAAACAACAACTCAGACCAAAATCAGAGATCCCACTGAGACTTTGTTGGGATAAGAACTATCTTCCAAAAGCTGGGATGTTTGCATGGATGGCCCTACAGAAGAAAATATTAACAACGGATAGGTTCACGAAGATGGGTTATGAAGGGCCTAGCAGATGCCCCCTATGTGAAAATGAGCAAGAAACAGCAGATTATATTCTTCTCGATTGTCAATTTTCTAATAAATGCTGGAACTGGCTAAGCAATAAGATGGGATGGATTACATCCCTTCCTAATAACATACTAAACCTATTCCAGTGTTGGCCTGATACGCACAAACAAAGCATTTACCATATGTTATGGACAATTACCCCTTCGATTATGATATGGGAAATTTGGAAAGAAAGGAATAGAAGAATATTTAAAGACATAAAATTGACTTTTGAACAGCTAATTAGTAAGATTGAAGCCGTTATCATAGAAATTGTCAATAGCAAGGTGCTTAGTAACCCTAAAAAAGATACCTCAATGTCTCACTGGGATGATAAGATGCGCGGGAAATGGGTAGGATTAAAATTGCCCTCCTTTGTGGGACCAGGCAGCCATAACACCACCAATAAGAGATAGGAATGTAAGTGGCAACCTCCTAAAGAAGGTTGGTTCAAGCTTAATTTCGATGGGGCGTCTAGGGGCAACCTGGGAGCAGCAGGTATAGGCTGTATAATTCATGATTCTGAAGAGAGAGTAATCACAACCTTAGCCAAACCACTAGGAGAAGCAACAAACAATATAGCAAAACTGACTGCTCTGATTGAAGGTCTGAAAATCTACAAAGACTTGAAAATTGAAAAAGTTAAGGTCGAAGGAGACTCTGCAATCATCATTAACGCCTTGCATAAAGGGAGTTGCCTAATTGGAGACTAAATTCCCTTCTGACTATTGCCCTAGACGTCACTGCTTCTTTTAGAAGGTGCACATTTAACCATATTTATAGGGAAGGTAATAGTAAAGCTGACTCCTTGGCTAATAAAGGGGCTGATGACATATGCCTTTCTACTAAAGGTCAACCCTAAAGAAGGAATTTTAAGCTCCTGAAAATCTGAAGGAGGGATGCTCACTTTTCTAGTTAGAACTGCTTATAGTCTCATAAGATGCGTATACCTTTATGTAGCCAATAAGATCTCCACTAGTTCAATCACATATTCGAACTAATACTGAGTCTCCATAGAGTCCTAGTTTTAGGACAGCATTGGAGAAGGTAAGAACAACTGAGATGAAATCAGATTCTTATTTATCAGGTGTAGATCACTTCAAATTAAAGATTTGAAGTTTGGTAATGATTTGTAGTCCTTCATACAAAATTAACTAAAAATTATAATCAGAAGTCATGATGCATCATTTTAATCAAATTTCAACCTTTCTTGAGTTCCGCATTGTATGTACCTGAAACATACATACAATGCATGAAACATACAACAATAAAACCTCATTTCATAATCTTTTCGGTTCCGCGACATGCATATAGCTTTGTATATCATCTTGAATGTTTCCATTTGCCAAACATACAAACTCAAAATACACACAAAGCATCTTATACAAACCCTCTCTTTATACATGTACATCAGCTTGTATATTGAAATATACAAAGCATCTTGTATATCGGCTTGTATATTGAAATATACAAAGCATCTTGTATATCAAAGATATACATTGTTATTTATACAAGCATCTTATGTTATTTCATCTTGTATATCGAAGATATACATTGATTATTTATACAAGCATCTTATGTCATATCGGCTTGTATATCGAAGATATACATTTTTATTTATACAAGCATCTTGTATATCGGCATGTATATCGAAGATATACATTGTTATGTTATACATTTCAATATACAAAGCATCTTGTATACCGGCTTGTATATCGAAGATATACATTGTTATTTATACAATCCCGATATGCAAACAGTGGAGCCCACATTGTGATTTATACAAGCCCGATATATCGGCTTGTATATTGAAATATACAAAGCATCTTGTATATCGGCTTGTATATCGAAGATATACATTGTTATTTATACAAGCATCTTATGTTATATCAGCTTGTATATCGAAGATATACATTGTTTTTTATACAAGCATCTTGTATATCGGCATGTATATTGAAGATATACATTGTTATGTTATACATTTCAATATACAAAGCATCTTGTATATCGGCTTGTATATCAAAGATATACATTGTTATTTATACAAGCCCGATATGCATTGTATGTATATTGAAATGTACAACCTAAAACATACATACAATGCACGAAACATACAACAAAAAAACCTCATTTCATAATCTTTTCGGTTCTGTGACATACATATAGCTTTGTAGATCGTCTTGTATGTTTCCCTTGGCCAAACATACAAACTCAAAATACATACAAAGCATCTTATACAAACCCTCTCTTTATACATGTATATCGGCTTGTATATTAAAATATACAAAGCATCTTGTATATCAGCTTGTATATCGAAGATATACATTGTTATTTATACATGCATCTTATGTTATATGTATATCGGCTTGTATATCGAAGATATACATTGTTTTTATACAAGCTTCTTGTATATCGGCTGGTATATTGAAGATGTACATTGTTATGTTATACATTTCAATATACAAAGCATCTTGTATATCGGCTTGTATATCAAAGATGTACATTGTTATGTTATACATTTCAATATACATTGTTACGTTATACATTTCAATATACAAAGCATCTTGGTATATCCACGATGTATATAAAGTGCAATGCATCTTCCGATATACTTTAAGTCATGATGCATCATTTTAACCAAATTTCAACCTTTCTTGAGTTCCGCATTGTATGTTTATTAAAATGTATAAAAAATACATACAATGCACAAAACATACAACAATAAAACCTCATTTGATAATCTTTTCGGTTCCACTGGATGCTCGGTGAGAGTTCTACTGACTTCACCATCGGCATGACTCTCTTCATCACTGTGATTAATATTCTTCCCCAATCTCTCAAGTGTCACTGATATGGCTATCGGTGAGAGTCTCGTCGATGAATGTGACTATCATTGTCAGCGGGGTAATCTATGTCATCAGGATAACATATTTAGGGTTACCCGATTGTAGTCGTCTCCCCGATAGCCTTTTATATCCTGGATCGGAAAGACTTTCATAACATGTCACGGATATCGTCATGAGAATTGCTTTGGTCAGACTTGTAAGCCTTGTTCTGATTCACTTGTTCTCGCCGATGGTTCTTATTCTTCACACTTATCGGTGTAAGTTACACCAAAGCACTTTTCTTCAATCGGTGAGACATTAGAGTATCGGAGAGTCTTTAATCTTTCTTTCTGATGCTTGTCTCCTGCCGATGACTGCTTGTCTCCTCCGTTCTACTGGATGATCGGTGAGAGTCTTACCAAAATTTCTTATCGGTATAATCTACATCATCGGGAGGTCTTGTAGAGTATTCACCGATAGTCTTTAGTTATACCGATCAACGTGACTGGTAGCTTTCTTTCCGACGAAAGGTCATCGGTATCATTTTCTCCATCGATGACTTTTGAAATCTTCTCCCTGACCCTTATTCTCATGCCGATAGCCTTTTTAACAAGTTTCCCATGGATCAGTATAACTAACATGAGGTCTTGTCGATGTAAGAAATTGAGGCCCTTTACATTATTCGTGATAAAAGTCATAGGATTTTATGGGATATATCAGTTGTTTTATTCTAATTTTGGGTGAAATATTTTTGGTTTGGTCAGGTATGGATGAGCAAGAATACAAGAAAATTTTAAATTTTCCTGTCCCAACACTTTGATTGAAACTTGAATCACTACTAGCATGTGAGAAGGCAGGAAATTAGACTGGCAATAATGAGGTTTCGAGTCGAGCTTTGGCTGCCATTCTAGCTCATTTGAGAGATATTACAGATTTGACAGGTAATAATATTTTTCTTTGATGGGTTAAAGTTTAGATGGTTCACCAACATTATCAGTGACTTGATCGATCACTTATGCCCACACTTAGGTATATATATTTGCATTTTTACAAGTATATATATTTAGATGTTGGCATATATAGGGGATCAGTCAACTAGTATGGGATTTAAGTTAACTTCGAAGCAAGTGTGTTTGAATAGATAAGATTGGCAAGAGCAAGTATTTTAATTTTTCCTCTCATGCAAAGGATTTAAAGAAGAGGTGTTTACAGGAAGAGAAGTCTATGTATATCCTTGTTTTGTTTAGCTAACATGTGAAAAGAGTTGGAAGTTTTCCCTGTGGTTTCAAGTAAGACAGGTAATCTGACAGGAGCTAGACAGAAGAAGCCCCTCACTTGATAATAGATAGCTGATCTATTACTATATGTCATCGAGGACATCCCAGAAGCCGGAGAACCAATAAGCCATACAGCAAGAGAATATCAGAAGAAAGGCCCTAGTATAGGGCAATGTTTGTACTTGTACCCCAGAAATTATATAAGAAAGGATGAGTCCTTGTTGGGCTTGACCCCGTATAAGATCTATAAATAAACAGTATGTACTGGACTGCAAAAGTCCCGGGCTAGACTAGAGGTTTTCTTTGCTTTGTTCTTTCCTACCGGTCCCTGCACTGGACAGAGCTGTATTTTATTGTATTTTATTACTGACTTTATATATTAATGGCCTCGGCCTTTTACCAATAAAAATAAAAATAAAAAAACAAATTATATTTTTACTAGAATTGAAATTTAACAAATTTAATATTTTTTTATTTATAAAATTATAATATCAAGTATAAATTAATAAATTATATATAATATATTTTTAATATGCATTTACTCTATTTTAATGTTTTTAAATTTATATTTATTTTATTATATTAATATTATTACAGGAAATCAATGAAGTGGAGGACCTCCCTATGGTGATAGGGTTGAGAGTTTTTATTTTGTAAAAAAAATTTACTGAAAGAATGCAAATGTAAGGAATTGACATGATAATAATTTTACCCAACTATGTTTGTTCATCTTAATATGTAATGTAAAAAGAAATTTACTAATATAAGTGAAAGAAGACAATAGTTAATATGATGAAATTTTAATAAGAATTGATAAAATAATTTAGTGGATTAAATAATTTATATAAAAAATATCTAACAAATTCTATAATTTCTTCATAAAGTTTTCAGCCTACCCATTGAACCTATGGGTCCAATTGCTAGTAATAGGCTTCAGTTGTTAAGGCCACTAATGGGGAGCTCATCCTTTGTTTTTAACCGTGTATTTTAATTGTCCATATCTTGAATTGTGATAATAAATTTGGCTTTGGACATGTTATTAATTGAAGAACTAAAAAAAATCTCTATTAGATATCTAGGTTAATTAATTGAATAAAGCAATCAATATTACAATAATTTTAGATACAGAATTAAATGAAGATAAGTGTTACAACATGTATTGAAATAATTATTAAAATCAAATAATTGTAGCATGTATTTTTTCAGATCTAATTCAAACTTCTACCATCAAGTCTTCAATTGTTGGGCTCTAACAAACTAGGAAATGACCTTATGCTCTAATTAGATACAAAGTCACATGTGTGGCCTTGATCTAGAAATGTATGGCCTTGAACTACGCACTTTAGGTCTTCAAATTCACGTTCGTCTCTTTGTACATTTAAAGAGTGGTGCTTAAAAGTACAAGTGGAACTTGCTATTGCGAGGGAAGGGAACATAGACTTTTTAGTGGATAATATTCGTCAATTGCTGAATAGTTCAAATTGGTGCCTCAACTTTTGGTAAATAAGACAACAAAATACCAAAATTTAGTTTAGCTCTAGTTAAATCACCTTACCATGATTTTATTAAGCTTTTAAACTAAATTGTTTCACCACAATAAGTGATGCATTATTGGAGCCTAATCACCTAAATAATATAATACACATTACAAATGGGTGATCCCACAATAGTATATCCTAGTTGTGGGACAAGGCAAAAAAATGAGCCTAAGGTGCCAATAATTACAAAACACCTTTGAATAAAAATATACCTTTGAATGAGGGACTTTCATTTGATGGTGATATCATCATGACCTTCAAATGAAGGTCTTTTTTTTAATTATTTAAATTTTAATGTTCAAAATGTTTTATGAAAGGGACCTTCAAATTAAAGTACTTTTGATTGAAGGTTGGGACCTTCGAATGAAGGGAAGGTCCTTCATTTGAAGGTTGGATCCATGTCTAGAGAGAAAGGCTTAATATAGGAGTACAAAGAGAAGAATAAGGAGAAACATCAATATCATAATGTAACTCATCTAATATAGCATCTAGAAAGCATGCAACCTAATCATCATGTGTAATACATGTTCCTCAAGACATCCTTAGAATGAAGAGAGGTCTTATAAACAAAAGAAAGTGGTACAACATGGTAGGAAGTAGGAGAGATGAGGCTCAAAGGGAGAGTAAATATCATAAGGAACATGGAATGATCATGCTAGGAAAATATAGAAGCTAAGATGAGGATATACTAGTTTATTGTTAATTTTTAAATCTTCTATTTGCTTCAAGAATATAAAATTCTCTACTAACAGTACCAACCACGAGAAGGTGGAAGCTCATTTGGCACTACTAAGTTATATTTCACAAAATATAAGAATTGTACATAACATACCTTTGTGTCATTCTACTAATTCAATCCAATGAACCATGTGAATTTGCTCTACTCTTTATGGTGTCAATTATTGCTTCATGGTTAGACTCACAAACTTTCCATAAGTTTATATTCAATGGTCCACCCCATATTTTATCAATTGAACATTTTATGCCACAACTTGAGGTTAGAATAATGAAGAATTTTCCTATGTGTGTCAAAGTCCTCGAACAACCACACATCAAACTTCTTCATTGGATAACTTCTATGCCATGTTCTAGTAACAACCACCAATCCTATAGGATACTGAATGTTTTCTCTATCTATGATAGGGGTTGTTAATTTCTTTTTTGCCTCAACACAATGACATAAATAATAATTCATTCCTTTATTATTATCTTCATCCACAATAACTATATAAACATGCCCTACATTAAATTGCACAAAAAGATTAATTCAATAAATGATACAAAAATACATCACAATATAAAATATATTAATTTTCACATCTATAATACCTAGTTCAACTAGATCTGAAATATGGTCAAAGTCAATTGATGATTCTATCTTCATGAGTCATAGTGCTCTTGGAAGTTGATACATCTAAAGTGGGCTTAAAGTTCTAGCACACCATTCATTGACCCATTCTTTTGACTCACACTCATTCCAAGAAAAATCTATACATGATGAACAAAAACACACCATCTGGCTCAAATGAATAGTCCATTAAGCTGCTTTTGAGCTTCTAAAAGAGTGGAACTCACTCGATCCTGTCACTGTACAAAAATATTCATATTTTTTAATGTTAACTTCTTTTATCAACCAAAAAATCTATGAACTGTAGACTTACCTTCATTACCTAGACCCACTCTAGAGTTACACCATTCGACAATGGATGATGCATATGTCAAATTTACATTGTCTTTGTACTTCGACTCTTCTCATTCTAAGGCTCTTTTAATACTTGCTCCAGCACCATCATGCTCCCCCTTTCCATGCCAAGCCTCAAACAAATTCCATATATGTTGAAAACCACTTATTATATACATCCTTCTCAACCAATAGAACATCTGTGAATTCTTAAATTGTGATGCACAATTATCTAACCATATGATACATTGACCAAATATGATGTTCCTTCTACTCAAATTACCAGAGAACATCTAAAAGAAACCTTGTACAAACTCTATAGAATGTGTGCGATCATCACGAATATAAAAATGATACTCCCTCAAGATCTTTCTATCTTCCTCTATACCGTTGGGTGCATGAATGATTGTTATATTCACAAATATAGCAAGGGTGTATGCACGAAGATGGGGGACCAAAGAGTCACCATCATGGGACTTTTTGGTCCAAAACAAGAAAAAATGCGAGTGCATTATACTTTGGTTTAAAAGTGCCAAAAACACTCTTTTGTGCCATTACCCACATCCAAAGGAGTTTTTATGTGTTTAATATGAAAAAGAGGGGATGGGGTCGATTGTGAAATGTGGTTGATTTGGTTTAGATCCTTCCTTCTCATCAAATATTCAAGGATATATCAACCAAGTTGAATCTCTACTAAGCAAGAGCATTCACCTAACAGGTTGGGTTGTCACTTGGAATGATGTGGAAGCTCAGATGTTATCAAACAATATCTCAATTTAATGCTTAAGTGCTCTTAAAACCCTATAAGCAAAACAATAAGCAAATTAATGAATTACAACAAATCCTTTCAGAATAAGGTGAAGGACATAGATTGTTAACTCACTATTTTTTGAAGTTTAGAATACGGAACAGTCGAGGACACCTCCACTAGCGCCCCTGTCCAAGGTACTATTTTCTGCATGGAATTTGGATCTCTTTCCGATATTGATATTCACTATATCTTTTGTTTCTGCCATGGAAAAGGTGGAGGACACTGCCACTAGCGCCCAAGTCCAATGTCAGATGATCTTCGGGGTGTCAGAAGCTCTTTGGATGCTAATTACCACTGTTCCATTTGTTTTTGCATCTGCAATTCTGGAGGACATTGCCACTAGCGCCTGTGTCCTGAAATGTTGAACTCTGTCTTCTTTCTTTCAGATCCTGAATCCTTGTTGTTTGTAACCTCCTTTTGTAACTCCACTCCACAAAACTCAGTACCTGTAACCTACAATCACAAAGGAGTGTGGTTGGGGGTTGTGGTGTTTAGAGGCTTGCCTTGGTCAAGCCCCAGAGAGACATTCAAGTCTTTCAAACACCATTGTTAGATGAGAGTGTGTATCCCTGCAGGATAGAGGCAAAATCCAAATGATAAATGATCAAAAACATAATAGATGTCACCTTGAAGTGTAAATCTCACATAAATGAAGGCTCTTCAATCACATGAGAAGATGAAGTCAAATCTGCAATCATAGACACAATAACAATGCTCTGCTCTATAACAATGAATATCTTGAAATCACAAGTATGCCTAAAGTTCGCAATCATCTTCTAGTTTACAATTGAAAACCTAAACATTCTGATATATGCAACTACAAACATTCCTACTAAGAATTTTGTAGTTCAAATTTCAGATGTCGGCATAGGACCTAAATAATGGTCATAAAACTGACATTAAAATTTAGGGCAGACCCAAAATAGGGCAAGACTAGGGCACTAGCACCCAAGTCCACCCTCCCATTTTTGTTCAGGGATCATAAAAATAGCACCCACTAGGTCCTATTTGCCATAAGACTCCAGGGATGTCTCATTGAGATTCATAATTATCATGCAAGATGCTCTAAATGCATTCTAATGACCCAAGAGCTAAACCTTAAGAGGGAAAAGCCCCCAAGGGGACATTTTCTGACATAACATTTAGCCCCCACATTAATGTATGTATAAACGCAAGGTCAATACATGCATTAAAGTACGGTCAACAAACACAACAAACACGCCAAGCACAGTGAAGACACGACATAAACATTGAAGATAGTTACAAGCATGCAAAACATGGAGAAGAGAGTTATAGTCATGCAAAACATAGAGAAGACAACATTGAAGACACGTAAAACACAGTGAAAACAATGAATGTAGTGATTATTTATTTTTCATTTTCTCATATATGAATGCAAATGCAAGTACAAGGCAAGTAAACACATAACCCATAATGTAGGAGGGACTCATCACCACACATCTTTAGACTGCATATGGGGCAACATACACACAATACAAATCTCAGAGTGTAGGAGGGACTCGTCACCACACATCTTTAGACTACACTTGAGAACAAACATGCCATACAAATCCCAAAGCATAGGAGGTACTCATCGCAACCAGTCTTTAGACTATGCTTGGGAACAAACATGCCATACACATACACATGGAAGACATGGAGAAAACACATCAAACAAGTGATGGAAGAAACCTATTGCTACGTTTGCAGCCATCTCAGGCACATTACAAGCACACACCGACGATTGGGCTTCGCCACAACAATCGTCGAAGACATGCTTAAGGGTTAGGATAGTCTTAGATCCGCTCCATGCCTACTCAGAGGACTTTTTATAAAATGATAGGATGTGCAATCTCCTTGAGAAATACACCATCCCCACCTCCATAGAGGGCTTAAATGATTACAATATAGAAAAGAAAGATGTGCACTCGTTCAAAGATACAACATCCCACCTCCTTAGAGGGCTTACAAACAAACTTCGTTAGTACCAAAATCATCAGACAACTTACCTTCTATATGCCCCCACCTTAAGGTGGTTGATATCGTGTACCGATATCAAACACATTAAGGTAGGAAGAAAACACACAAGGGAACACGAGCTCTTGCAAAGCCCATGCCCCCCGAAGGTGACATGTTCTTTACAATTGCCAAATGTTCCCACAAACACACAATTTCATACAAGAAAAGGTGTTAGCATCCATATAATCATGATAAACAACAATGCATATAATCATTCACATAAAGAGTCGATGAAGGAAAGATCCAAGATAAACAAAGTGCACGAAGCAACAATATTGTTATGTTTTGTAAGTGCGATAAGACAACATCAAGATATCACACAGAGTGATTCTACTAGCCAAGCATCGGATATTATATATCAACCCCATCGTCATGTATGGACTGGGTCCATTTTTTGATTTCTCACTGAAGGGACACTAGGTCCATATCAGTATTATATGTTTTTCGTCATCCACCAACTAGATAGAACCACTAGAGGAAGGTAAACAAAAATCAAGAGAGGAGAACAAGTGCCTTAGGGACATTCACATAGGAGGGTGCCCCCAGATCACCAACCACAATGCTATGTCCGTCAAACACAACACACAACAATGAAAATAGAGGAGAAGCAATATAGAAGAATGATGATACAAATAGAAGAAGGGTCACAATAGAGGTGGTCTCCCAGTATCCTTGACCTTACAAGAGAATTAAGGGTCATCCTAGGAGGCCTAAACAACACATAACACATCACGGGGGAAACACGACATGGAGGTAAAGGGTTATAAATACTTACCTGTCAGTACAACCGTACTAAAATTTGTAACTTGCAAGCCTCTTGGATCTAGATGCTCTATCAAGTTTTGTGCGAAGCTTGAGTTGTCCATATGAGAGTCTTGTTTGTTATCAGGAAGTCCATGTGATGCTTGTTTCTCAAATCCTTATTTATGTGAAATCTTTTGTTTCTTATGAGGAGGAGAACCACTATTATTGCCAACTGACGATAATCTTTGTACTCCTTTTTTATCCTTAGCTCTCTTTCTTTGTTGAGTTTTTCTATCATAGTGACAAGGACTATCTTGTACTATCTCAATCTTTTCTTTTGTCATGATTTCTTGCTTTGTTTGTTCTAGTTGTTTTTCTTGTGCATTTTGGTTATCTCCCAATCCTTGAAGGGATAACAGAGGAGGAATCTAGGCATAAATACCATTCCTTCATGGGCGAGGTAATACTTCAGTATTTTCCTTGTCCACCTCTATTATAGAAATTATCTCATTGTAGTTCAGATAGTCATCTTCTACTTCGAGTGTATTTTGTTCCATCATGTTATTATCAGTATGCTTAGGAAACAGATTAGTCAAGATTTGTAAATTCTGATTCGGCAGAGCAACTGACTTATTTCCATTATCATTCACATCAGATACCTGTATAACATTCGAGTCGATGAGGTCTTGTATTTCGTGTTTAAGATGCATACATAGTTCAGTATCATGTCCTTGTTGTCGATGGTAATGATAAAAAGCATTAACATCGAAATAAGGTCCTTGCATTCTACTAGGATCCAATGGTTTAATCAGAGGAAGCTTCATGAGGTCATTCCTCATAGATTGATTCATGATAGAGTAATAGGTTTCAGATATCAGAGTAAACTTTCTTTGTTGAAATGTTGTCTTCTTCGGATTAGTAATAGTAGACACTTGTGAGAAACTATTTGAATTTTGTCCATTAACCTTTATGAAATTCTTATTATTCCTCTTAAAGTTGTTTTGTGACAGTCCACCCATGGATTGAGCAACTTGAGATGATGAGTTTTGGTTTTCATACTGACTAGACGAAAGTTGATAATCACGAAGTGCAGTACATAAATGTTGAAAGGAGTTATACTTCATCAAGAGAATCTTATCCTGGATGTTAGGTTGTAGATTTGTAAAAACACCTTTTGAACATCCTCATCTTTCATCTTTCATCTGATATTGAATTTGTGAATAGAGAGATTGATACTGACTAATAAACTCAATTAACTTCTCTTTCAGACCTTGCTTGCAATGAACTAGATCAATCAAAGAGACTTGAGGTCCAATGTTTGCTTGAAAATGTTGTAAGAATTGATCAACTAGCTGTGAAAAAGAGTGTATTGAATTCGGAGGTAGAGAGAAAAACCATTCTAAAGTAGTATTTTTGAGAGATTGCGGGAAATGTTTTGCTAACAAGTCTTCTTCAAAGTAAAAATCACTACACATAGCCGTGAATGCTACCACATGAGTATTAGGATGACCTTTTCCACCATATTTTTCAAAGCGAGGGGTCTCAAACCTCTTAGGCATAGGAGTTCTCAAGATTGCATAAGATAGGGGATTACGGGCATGATAGGTTGGCATATTAGGTTGTGAAGAATTCGTCAAGTTTGTCACCTTTTGTTGTAAAGAAGTCATCCCTTGCAAGATTTGGTTTAAGATGACATCATTAGGAGATGTGGTTTGTTGTGATGAATTAGAACCAAAGTGTGGAGGTGATTGAGCCTAAGTAGTGACAAGCGAAGGTTGTGAATAGGTAAGTGGTGGTTGAACATAGTGATAAGTGGAAGGTGATTGCAAGTAGTTGTATGTAGGAGGTGGTTGAAAGTAATTATTCATAACAAAGGTCACATTAGGTGCCAAGTTCTGATAGTTAAATCCCACAACTTTGTAATTTTGTGAATTAGTACCATTAGATACTCCAATACCATTGGTAGCATTACTACAAGCATTTGCATTAGTGGTTAAAATTGTTGATGTAAATGTAGATATTCCCGTAGTCAGTATAGGTGT
This sequence comes from Cunninghamia lanceolata, assembly GCA_027924645.1. NCBI lineage: Eukaryota > Viridiplantae > Streptophyta > Pinopsida > Cupressales > Cupressaceae > Cunninghamia > Cunninghamia lanceolata. Next base: position 12,916,988 of record BSBN01000320.1, read on the forward strand.
CGATACTTGCATATGAGTCAGTGACGACATGTTATTAATACCATTCGTACACTCAGTCACTAGCATAACATTATTGTGTACTATATGCATTAAACCTTGAATAACATTAATACCATCTTGTCCTTCTTTTATCAACTCTCTTATGTTGTGAATCATAGGTATAGCTTCTTTTGCTATCATTTTATTTTCAACAAATGCTTAAAAGTTCGCTAACTCTTTATCAAGTTTGTTTATTTGCATAATAGGTACAGGTGTGTCCACCTCAATAGTGTCCTCTAAATCATGAAATATTTGATCTTCCATAGTGGTTGTATGAGGGATAGTGTCTTGCAAAATTTGTGTCTCTCCTTTTGTAAAGAAGGTGTTCAATAGATTTTCAAAGGTAGGAATATCGTTTTCTTCAAGGGCACTAGATCCCATGAGTCTCCTACTTCTTCTTAAAGGGATATTTATATTATGGAAGTGAGTTATAAGAATCATACAATAACATGCAACACTCAATGCACAAACTAATAGAACAAACCCTAGGAGAAAGACATGTTTAAGATCCACAATGCTTGATTTTTCAACTTTTTTCAATGCAAATGAGTGAAAGAAGAGGTGTTGTAAGGAATTTCAAGAGGGATAGAAAATTATATGCCTAAGAACATCCCAATGATGCAACAATATCCTTCACAACACGCATTTGATGCAATTCTAGAGTGATGATAAGTCAAATCCTAGTGAAAATTCACCTAAAATATGCAAATTTTCACCATTTTTCAATGTAAAAGCCTAATAGTAAGGGTGTTGTAAAGAATTTGAGGAGGGGCAGTAGATAATAACCCTAATATCAGTCAAATTATGTAGCAAAATCCCTCACAACATGCTTGTAATGCAATTCTAGAGAGACAATAAGGCCAAATCTAGTGAAAATGCAAGGTTTTCAAACCCTAGACATGAAATTTTGCAAGAAAGCCACTATGATGCAACACTACAATTATAAATCAGTCCTAATGAGTATTTTAAAAAGGGTAGTAAAATATGAAACAAGATTTTGACTACAAATCCTAACTAATGCAAAACTAGGTTTTTATGAAAAATACACAATTTCAAGCAATTTTTGACAATTTAAGCACAAAAGTGCAATGCAAATGAATATTAAATGACGAATTTATGTAATTTAAATCAGATCTAATAAAAATATCAGAAATTATATGAAATTAAATGCCAATGAATTCAAATTATGCTAAAATGCAAGCCTAAGATGCCAATTTTTTCAAAATTTTCATTTTTTTTGTAATTTTTCAAATGCAATAAGATGAATGAATGCAAATCTATCACACAAGACTTAGAAATGTGTGAAAATTAAAAAACATGGGTTCACCAAAATATTTCATATGAAAAAGGGTGGATGGGGTCGATTGTGAAATGTGGTTGATTTGGTTTAGATCCTCCCTTCTCATCAAACATTCAAGGACATATCAACTGAGTTGAATTTCTACTAAGTGAGGGCATTCATCTAACAGGTTGGGCTGTCACTTGGAACAATGTGGAAGCTCAGATGTTATCAAACAATATCTTAATTTAATGCTTAAGTGCTCTTAAAACCCTAAATAAGCAAAATAGTAAGCAAATTGATGAATTACGACAATTCCTTTCAGAATAAGGTGAAAGTGTCATGCCCACATATCCCATGCGGTCACGACATGCAACACATGTGTCATGTGGTCATGACATGAAATATCAAAAAAAATTCTACGTGTCCCTAGAAACCCCCTCGCACACGTCTGCGTGTTCGGTGGCAATACGCAAGGGGTGTAAACATGTCAATCGATACTTGGGGAAGTGCGTCTACCTACGTAATCCCCTACGTGATGATAGCCAACTAGGGGGTTATGCGATGCAATGAGCATCGCTACTAGGGTTAGAATTGATTTAATTCAAAACCCTAAGTTTCCTAGGTGAGTGAAATGATTTCGACTAAATCGAAATCAAACCCTAATTCTCCTGTATAAATAAAATCAAATAATATAATGCATCCAATGGTATGATGGTCGCATGTTGAAGTGGAGTGATTAAATGAAAGTCACAAAGATGCCATAAAAAATAAAACCCTAAATTCTAGGAAAATTTCGACAGCATAACGCATTTTCAATAATTGAAATAAATATTTTAAAAGAATTCTTTGTGAAAATAATTAAGGCAAAAATTAAATAAACAAAGTATAAAAATAAATTAAATCATCCCAAGGTCAAAGCAAATTTAACCACTCAACAAAATATAATTTTCGAAATTGAATCAATGACCAAATTAAAACTCAATAATTAAGTCCTTTAATAAATATAATTTCAACAATTATATTTATTAATTAACTCAAGTTAAAATAATTTAGGAATGTGAAAGATTAAAACATTTCTCCCCCCAAAAAATAATAAAATCGATTAATTAAAATAATTAAATTAATAAGGTCTCCCCAAGGTAATTTAATTAAAACGCACTAGGCAAAAATTAAAGGTGCCAAAATAAATAACTTGTAAAAGGGGTTTAAGAGTCCCATTTAAATCCAAAATCCCATTCCCACTAGAATAAATTTCACAAGGAATTAAACAATCCAATCACCAAAAGAATTACTTAATCCAACTTAAATAAAAACACAAGGAAGGGCAAAAATAATTCAAATAGGCTTAAAAGCAAAAGAGAGGGAAACTTAGTTTCCCGTGCACATGGTAAAATAGAATTAAATAAAACTCCAAAAATCCTACACATCCTCCAACTAAGCCCTATCTAAATATTATATTAATTTCCAAAAGGGAAGCCCTAATCTTATTTTATTATTTGCCTTATGGCAAACCCTATCTTCTTCTTTTCCTCATTCTTCTCTTCTTTTCTTTTCCATCTTTTTTCTGTCTCCATTTTGTCTCTCCATTTTTGTTGCAGGTTGAAGGTTTCTTCTACCATGGCAGCCAAAATACTTTCTCATACAAAGGTATTCCCGGATGTATACATAGGTTATATATATTTTGTGGGTATATATATATATATATTTATATATATATACCTTTGTGTGTGTATATATATATACACCATTATTATAAATCTGAAATGTGTATTTTTTTGTGATCCCCCTTGTTTTTTTTTTATAAGGAAGGGGATATATATATATATATATATAGTGTCAACAGTTAAAAGGAATAACATGGATGGATCACAGGTTGCAGGGGGCGAGTGTTAGAATCTGAAAATATTAATAACCCAGAAAACTAGTGCAAACGAATAGATATCTAAACTATGAATGTAAATGATATGAAATCAAAATAGCAACATAGAGTTAGTCTCCAAGAGAGTAATGCAAATGCTAGAAGCAAAATAGCATTAAGAGGATGCAAAAGCAAAAGTTACAAAATACAAGCCAAGTAGCATGCTTATATAGACTAGGAAGAGGAAGGAGGTGGCATCACCGACCAATCAGGAGCAACCATCTATCAGACTAAAGATAGCAAAGTATCTTTCCAAGATAGCTAATGGATGCTCACTTGTAGGAAGGTGACACCTCATAATCCTCTCACCTAATAAGACATGCTTTATTAACCTAAGCGAGATTAATAAAAGAGTAGAAAAAACCTAGGAATATAGGGAAAAATAAATAACCCAACTAGGAAATAAAAACCTACACTAATACCCCCCCATAAGGGAAGCTTAGGTGGATGTAGAAATGGGTCCCGACAAATCAAGCCTGATGAGGTACCCATGTATATAAAATTCCCCTAAAGTAGAGAGAGTCAGGACTCCAAGTGAGAAGAAGAAGCCCCCCAGAAGATGAAGCATCCCGCACCCCCAGCAAAGCTCGCAAATGAAGGAACTTGCTCTCAGTGAAGGGTTTGGTGAAGATATCGGCAACCTACTCGGAAGTCAGACAGTAGCAAAGGTCGATGATGTGGCCATGGATGAGCTCTCAGATGTAGTGCATGTGGACCTCTATGTGTTTGGTCCGCTGATGATGGACCGGATTCTGTGAGATCTGAATGGCACTTTGGTTGTCACAAAATATGACTGATGGCTGTCTGATCTGGATACCAAACTCAGTGAGAAGATTTTGAAGCCAAATGGCCTCAGTGGCGGCATTCACAGCCCCCTGATACTCAGCCTCAGTAGAAGATAGACCAATAGCAGACTGCTTCTTGCTCGACCAACAAACAGGACCCGAACCAAGTGAGAAACTATAACCTGAAGTAGACTTGCGATCCTGAGAATCACCTACCCAATCTGAATATGTGTAGCCCACAAAGTCAAGATCAATGCCCCCTGCGTAGTGAATCCCAAAACTGTGAGTACCCTGGATGTAGTGAAGGATCCACTTGGTTGCTTTCCAGTGCAACTCATGAGGCTCCTGCATGAATTGAGAGACCATGCCTACAGCATATGAAATGCCGGGTCTAGTATGAGTCAGATAAATGAGACTCCCAACAAGCTATCAGTATAAAGTGCCATCAACAAGTGGAGAAGAACACTGAGCCTCAATTTTGACTCCAAAAAGAAAGGGAGTCAGAGAAGGCTTGCAGTTAGCCATATGAAACCTCGAGAGCAAATCTAGAGCATACTTGGACTGTGTGATGGTGATCCCAGAAGAAGACTGAAAGATCTCAATCCTGAAAAAGTAATGCAACAAGCCCAAGTCAGTATGGTGGATGAAGAACTCCCTGTGATTAGCAAGTCATCAACATACAGAACTAAAAATAGGAGTGAATCATCCTACTGCAGAATGTAGACATTGGGATCAGAATGACACTGAGTGAACCCAGCTGATAGAAGGAAAGAGTCCATCTTGGCATACTAGGCCCGAGGAGCCTATTTGAGGACATAGAGAGACTTTTGAATATGACACACAAGTGAGGAATCCTGAATGAACCCCTGTGGCTGCTCCATGTAAATCTCCTCTTGAAGGCCCTTGTTGCAATTGCTTTTTCACCATCCACTTGAGTTCTTGATTCGGGTGCTTCGCACCACATGGCTTCATCTAAGGAAGAACTTGCATCTTTGGAGCCGTGTACTATGCCTTCTATTTTGATGGGTGATGACACTCTTGTTGAGGTGTGTGGGAGAGGGTCTGTTGATGTGGGGGATGGCACATTCCATGATGTTCTTTGTGTGCCCTCATTATCAACTAATCTCCTATTGGTATACCAGATCACTCACATAGGTTCAGGCAAGCTCATTGAGTTCACTCCTGATTCAGTGGAGATTCATGAGTTACACAGTGGTTCTACAGTTGCGGTTGGGAGAGCAGATCATCAGTCACATCTCTATCTATTTTCTCACTTTGTTCCTGATCCTCCTTTGACTGTTTTGCTCACTCATTCTAATGATGTGAGTAGATTATGGCATGAGCGGTTTGGCCATCTTAACTTCCGCTACTTGCAGCAGCTCAATCAGCAGAGTATGGTCAAAGGGTTACCTTTAGTTCAATTTTTAGGTGGTGTTTGCCAAGGTTGCATTCTTGGTAAGCATCCTAAGGAGAAGTTTGACAAAGGTCAGGCATGGAGAGCTTCACAGATACTAGAGTTAGTTCATAGTGATTTGGCAAGTCTATTTCAACATCCTTCTTTCAACAAGGCTAGATATGTCCTCACATTCATTGATGACTTTTCTCGATATACTTGGGTGTACTTTCTCAAATAGAAGTCAGAGGTATTTGATCATTTTCAGGACTTCCAAACTTTTGCAGAGAAGCAATCCAGGAAAGCCATCAAAGTTTTGCGCACTGGTAATGGTGGCAAGTATGTCAACCATTGGTTTGAGAGGTTTTGCACTTTAGAGGGGATTGATTTGCAACATTTAGTTCCATACAATCCTTAGTAGAATAGTGTTGTAGAATGGAAGAATAGGTCCTTGAAAGAAATGGTGAACTGCATGATTCACTCCAGATCTCTTGCACCACAGTATTGGGCAGAGGCCATTAACTGTGCTTGTTATATCCAGAACCGTGTTCCTCATCGAGCCTTGAAGGGAGTCACTCCTTTTGAAGCTAGGAGCAGTCAGAAACCATTAGTTAAGCACTTTCAAGTTTTTGGTTCTCCTGCATGGGCCCACATTCCTGCAGAGAAACACAAGGCCTTGGATTCGTAGAGCAGACCTTACATATTTGTAGGTTATCTTGATGGTGTGAGGGGTTATCGGTTGCTCCACCCTACTACACATGAGTTGTTCATTGAGAGGAGTGTTCAGTTTGAGGAGGGCTCTTCAAGCTCAATTTCTATCACGTTTCCAACTCCTACTTTGACATTAGAGTCACTTGGGATACATGACAAATCTTCTGATGAGTCAGATTCACTTGAGCAGTCTTCTACCTCCACTTCCGATGTAGAGAGCGATTAAGAGGACTCACCTCCTTCCTCTCCTAGTCATCATTCAGAGGTTGATGATTCTCCATCTTCCGGCCCACTTTGGGATAGACAGACCTTGCAGTCTGCAGGTGATTGGGTTGGGGATCCATGAGACACTAGGCGGACTTGTTCACAGTTCCAGGATGCTCTAGGTGATTGGGTTGGGGATCCATCAGACATGGAATAGCTAGGACTCGAACCTAGGACCTTCCATACGCTACTGGAGTGCTCTACCACTGAGCTACTAGCCCCTCTTGGACCAATCCATCGTCGGTCCAGGTGTGGCTTATTTCCAACACTAACACCCCTCCTTAAGCTACACCTCTCGTGTGCTTGGGGCTCCTAGCCTGGGCCAAGCTCTAATACTATGTTAGAATCTAAAAAGATTAATAACCTAGAAAACTAGTGCAAATGAATAGATATCTAAACTATGAATGCAAATGATATGAAATCAAAATAACAACACAGAGTTAGTCTCCAAGAGAGTAATGCAAATTCTAGAAGCAAAATAACATTAAGAGGATGCAAAAACAAAAGATACAAAATACAAGCCAGGTAGCATGCTTATATAGACTAGGAAGAGGAATGAGGTGGCAACATGGACCAATCAGGAGCAACCATCTATCGGACTAAAGATAGCAAAGTATCTTCCCAAGATAGCTAATGGATGCTCACATGTAGGAAGGTGACACCTCATAATCCTCTCACCTAATAAGACATGCTTTATTAACCTAAGCTAGATTAATAAAAGTGTAGGAAAAACCTAGGAATATAGGGAAAATTAAATAACCCAACTAGGAAATAAAAACCTACACTAACAGCGAGAAATGGTAGAGCGAGAGTCTTAGGGCCGATAGTTTGTTTGTGTTTTACCGCCGATGTCAACGTTTTTATGTTTATTAAGGGGAGGGGGGTGTGGGGAGGAGGCTATGCCTCCACCCACACCCTTGGGTGTGGGTGGGGGCATGGCCTCCTCCCCACACCCCACATTGCAATGTAAGGAGCAGTGGGTGGTGGCCATGGGTGCCATCCACTGCATAAAACTTTTTTTTATATAACCTAAAACTTATGCAGTAAAACCCTCGCAGGTTCGTCATTTGGGGTTTTCATTTCACAGTTCCATTTCTCAATATAATTTAAATGTAGTTTGATTTACATGCGGTTTCAACCAGTTTTAATATATATAATGTTTATTACAGTTTCACAGTGAGGCTAATATGCATCAAAAACCCAGAATATATGTATATATATTATATTATATGTATATAACCCTATTAACATAACAGAAGCATATAACCAGACTTGAAAACTTGTAAGCACCCATAATATAACATTTTACTTGAATTGAAAAGACCAGATTCACTAATATTTTTTTTACAAAAATAAACAAAAGAAACTAACTATTTCTTCCTTGCCTTTTGACAACATATGAAATGGAGCCTAATACTATTTTTTTTGTTATAACAGTAAATATACAATCCTATTTTCATTTTTTGTGAGCATAAAAATATAGTTTGCACAGCAAATTCTTTTATTTCTAAAGCCCATTTCAAAGGGACTACATCAACATTTTAACTTCTTTTCTTTTTAAATATAGAATGACAATAAATGTAAAATCTCTTCTGTCAAACTTTTAACAAACACATAGGCACAAACAACCACATATTAAACACCATTGAAGTCACAATAAGGAGTATTTCACATTTAAATTTCTTTTTTTCATCACAATAACAAAGGGGAGTATAATAATCATTACAACCAAAACAATAAGGCCTCCAAGACCATGGCTTCCAAAAACCAGCCAACACAAATAATGTAGAAAGTCCTAAAAAAACTTTTCTTCAAATTTTCAAACTCCCAACAATGACTTGCAAAACATAAACACAAAGGGGAACCAAGGCCACGCAGATCACCCTCCTCCCTACCATAGACCCGCTAGTGGGTCTCCCCTGAGCTAGGGAGGTAGAAATCATAGGGTTTCACAACCACACCACAACAATGAAATCTCCAAACACACAAAAATTACTCCCAAGGATTTGCACACACTAAACTCATTAAAATGAGTTTGGAGGGAGTAGGGGAGTGGACCCCTCAACTCAAGAGGTCACCCCAAGAACTCCAAAAATCACAATAACTCAAGGCCTCAAGCCAAAATAATTTCTCCACAATACTCAAAGAATCACTATGGCACTCATGCCAAATCAAAATGCTCCCAAACTCCATAGAATGCCCTAAAGGCTATAAATAGAACAACAGAAGGAGGTGACCTCAATGAGGTTCACTCTCCCCCACCCCATACGAGTTGAGCCTTTTCTCCAAATGGAGATGCTCTTACCAACACCAAAACCCACACAAAATAAAAATAACACCAAACACAAATTTCCAACACATAGACAAAAGAAAACATGCATAAGGGAATGGCTATTGCCATAGGGCTTACCTTCAAAGCCCAACAATGGAAGCCCATTTGAAGAAGAGCTCCAATCTTCTCCAAGTCTCCAAGCCTCCAAAATTTCTCCAACACCTCTCAAAACCTCCAAAGATAGAAAGAAATTGCAAAAAGTAAGAACCCCCAACCCCTCTCCAAGAGGAGATAAAATAGGCCTTCAAATTTGGCCTTAAGGAATGAGAAGGTGACACTTTTCACCTTCTCCTTCCTCACCCCATGCCACTTGAAAGGGAGAAGGAGTGTGAGGGTGACAAGTGTCACCCTCTAATCCATTCAAACCCTAACCTTATCCGCTTGTGCTCTCACACATGTGTGAGAGACCAAGTGGAGAGGTGGCAACTCTCCTCAAGGCTCCATGAGGATAAGGGATGCCACATGGCATCCTCTTATTATCCAAGAGAGCCATCTCCCTCCAAGATGCTCTCACACATGTGTGAGAGTCTTGGAGGGAGATCCCATACAATTGGGGGTTGAAGACCTCCCAAGTCTTCTTGGTGAAGGAATCCCCAAACTTTGGGAAGGGAGATGGGTCTTTCCCAAAGCATGACCCATCTCCCATCCTTATCCATTTTAAAATTTCGTCACATTTACTAAACCCAAGTTTAGAGTGACTAAAAGTGAGTTACCCTAGGGTTTAGTAAGTCCAAATGGACCCTAGACCCTAGGGTTACCACCTAGGGTAAGTTTGGAACTCTAATAAACACCTAGGGAGGTATAAAATCACTTTAAATGGCCCATAAATAAAATAACACCAAATGGTGTAAATCAAAATATAAATTTACAACACATAATATAAATCAATTTAAAAGGGGGTGAACTAGGCCAAATAAATAAATCAAGCATGTACGAAAACATCATCTGATCAAACATGATCCTCATCCCTCTTGGGAATGGATCGGCTTTACAGGGAATTACATATGTGTGAAAACTACCTCTAATTTCCCGTGGCCTCAGAAAATAACCTGTGCAACTAGATCAAGCGGTCAATCACATCATGGATAAATCATAGCTGAAGCAACAGAAATTAAATTCATGTCATTGCATACAACATTAATAATTCACATCATAATTGAGATTAAAAATTGCATTTTCTATGTAATGTCTCATAATCATCATCAAATAATAAATCCACATAATGAACTCGTAATCACATCAATAATCATCATCAAATGTATCTCACATGTCTAACATCATAATAGCATCAAAATATGATCTAATCAAATCACCACATGACTAATCAATGCTAATCCAAAAATCAGGAGGTATAGTCTAAATCTGCATAATGGAAATAATAGTCTCTAAATGTCTGATAATGTCACCAACTATAATGTAAAATGATCAAAATAGGGAAGTGAAATATATCGACCTCACATCCTCCCCCCCTAAGACTAAACTTCCTCCTGGAAGTTGTCAAAAAGGTGAGGATAGAGTGCCCTCAAACTAGCTGCATCCTCCCAAGTCACTGTGACCTCATCATAATGATCCCACTGGACCCTAACCTGGTCCAACTCTTGACCTTGAAGGCCTAGTGTCTGACAAGCCACTATGCAAATTGGCTCCAAAGCCAACTGCCTATCTGCCTCTACCTGTAGAGCACTCCAATCCAATACATGAGATAAATTAGATATATATCGCTGCAATAAAAAAACATGAAAAATATCGTGGATGCATGACAGACTAGGTGGCAATGCTAGACAGTAGGCTATAGGTCCTATCCACTCCAAGATCTCAAAAGGTCCTACAAGCTGTGGTGCGAGCTTAGACCCCTTTCCATAATGGATTGGACTCTTATGTGGTTGCACTCAGGAATGCTCTGTCACCAACTAAGAAGCTCCGATCTAGTCTCTTACCATCGGCATACTTCTTCTGTCTATCCTGTGCCTCTTGAAGTCTCTACCTAATTAGTTTGACCTACTATTCCATATCTTGAACCAACTCTAGACCAATGGAAACTTTGTCCTCTATCTGATCCCAACTCAATGATGTCCTTCAAGGTTTGCCGTATAAAACCTGAAAGGGAGGCATACCCAATGAGATGTGATGCCCATTATTGTAGGCAAACTCAACTAGATATAGATACTCCTCCCATCTAGACTGATGGTCCATAACATACATATAGAGCATGTCCTCCAAAACTTGATTCACCCGCACTGTCTGTCCATCTGTCTCAGGGTGATAAGCGGAGCTAAAGTTGAGCTGTGTGCCCAACACCTGCTACAAAGCCCTCCAAAAGGCTAAAGTGAACACTGATTCCCTATCTGAAATGATGTGGTGAGGTACCCCATGTAATCTCACAATTCCATCTAAGAATACTCTCGCCACTGCTGGTGCATTGTACGTCATGCGTACAAGTGAGAAATGCGCCACCTTGGTCAACTTGTCAACTATCACCATGATGGCATCATGGCGGTGCAAAGACATAGGAAGACCAACAATGAAGTCCAGGGAAATGGTGTCCCATTTCTACTCAAGTATCTCGTGAGGGTATAAAAGACCCGCTGGATGTTGATGCTCAGCCTTGACCCTCTGGCACTCAAGGCATCGAGTAACAAACTCTGCAATATCCTGTCTCATACCTACCCAATGGTACAACTCTCGTAGGTCAGCATGGATCTTCTTCACCCCCAGATGTGCTGCATATGGTGCTCTGTGAGCCTTTCATAACACTATAGTACGTAGGTCACCTACGCGGGGTACATAGATGCCCTGTCGATGACAAAGTAACCCATCTACCTCAAGTGAGTATCCTGCAAACTTGCGCACAAGGGCCCTCTGTGATTGGATCTCTTGCTGCACCTCAAGAAACCAATCATCCTCAGGCAGATGCTGAATAATGCGTCCTCTCAAGTCCACACTCAGAGTCAAGGTTAGGATCTCATGGCACCTCTGACTCAATGCATTAGCAACCACGTTCTCCTTTCCTTTGATGAAGTGGACATCAAAGTCATACTCGCAAAGAAACTCCATCCAACGCCACTGATGGGAATTCAGATTCGACTGTGTGAATATGTATTGAAGGCCATGATGATCTAAATGAAGCTCAAAGCGATGACCCAATAAGAAATGTCTCCAATGAACTAGAGCATGAACCACTGTTGCGAGTTCTAAATCATGAGTGGGGTAGTTCAGCTCATGGGTCTTGAGCTTTCGCGACTCATACGTGATCACTCTACCACCCTACATAAGTACGACTCCCAAACCCTCCAGTGATGCATCCGTACAAACCATAAAATCTGCTGCTGGATCAGAAATTGCTAAAATGGGAGTGCTGGTAAGACGCTCCTTGAGGACCCCAAAGGCCCTCTCACACTGCTCAGTCCAAGTAAAACTCTTCCCTTTCCACTGAAGGGAATTGATGGGGTGCGCTATCCGAGAAAAAACCTCAACAAATCTACGGTAGTAACCAGCTAACCCCATGAAACTCTTGACCTCTGTCACACTAGTGAGTGCTGGCCAATCTCTGATAGCCCTAATCTTTGATGGATCTATGGAGATTCCATCGCCAAATAGGATGTGCCCCAAGTATTGTACCTCTGTCCTGAAAAATGCACACTTCGCCAGGTTCCCATAAAGATTGTGCTCCCTCAAACACTGTAAAACCTGACGTAAGTGCTCCTCATGCTCCTCCTTGGTCCGTGAATAGATCAATATGTCATCTAGAAAAATAATCATGAACCGATCCAAGTAGGTACGAAACACCCCATTTGTGAGACTCATGAACACTGCAGGTGCGTTCGTCAAACCGAAGGGGACCACGATGAACTCATAGTGGCCATATCGAGTCTAGAAGGCTGTCTTATGGATGTTCACATCTGTGATACGCAACTGATGGTAACCGAACTTCAAGTCAATCTTAGAAAACTTCCTGGCTCCCTGCATCTAATTGAAGAGATCATCAATCCTAGGCAGAGGATAATGGTTCTTCACCATCACCTTATTCAACTACCTATAATCCATGCATAATCGAAGAGACCCATCCTTGTTCTTCACGAAGATGATCGGCGTGCCCCAAGGTGAAACACTTGGTCAGTGTGCCCCTTCTCGAGCAAGTCCTTAAGATGCAACTTGAACTCTATGAGCTCATGAGTGGTCATCCTATAGGGTGCACGAGACACTGGCTCGGCACCTAGCATTAAATCAATATGAAAGTCTACCTCACGATGGGGTGGCATCCCTAGTAACTTTGCTGGAAACACATCGACAAACACTCTCAAGATGGGATGGTCATCTAATGATGCCTCAGGCTCATCCTTTGATCTGTCACTAACTGTAATAGTGAACATCTAGCATTCCTTCCGCATGTAGTACTTAAGCTATTAAGCAGATATCATACGAAATATTGTGGGCTTCTGAATGCCCACTATCTCAACTGATGTACCATGATCGTCTAGGCAGCTAATCGCCTTTCGGCGACAATCTAGCTTGGCTCTATGAGCCGCAAGCCAGTCCATACCTAAAACCACACCGTAGGATCCTAATGACATAAATCTAAGGTCACAAACTATAGTAAAGGGTCCCAAAGATATCTCACAGTTGTGGACTAAGGCATCTATTGTCATCTTGGCCCCTGTGGCCAACTCAACCTCCCACCTATCACCCTGCCTAGAGGCCACTAGCCTGCAAGGCTCCACTAACAATAGAGATATGAAAGACTCAGTAGCACCAGAGTCAAAAAGAATATAAATGGGGACACCCCCATCATACCTGATGTCTCAATCACTGATGCCTAGAAATTAGCTTGGCGATTATCAACCGCTGTGAACATATAGTGGGACCTACCCAAATCTCCAACTGTCTGCTATGAACCTCCTGCACGAGGCTGTCCTCCTACTGTAAAGCCCTGTGGATACTCTCTGGCTAGATGTCCTACTCCACCACACACATAGCATGGGCCACGAGCCTGTACCTATCCAGTCTGAGTCCTACTCGACTGCTGCTATCTAGATCAACCTGTGGACCCCTGTGAACCCCTGTAGGACTACTATGACCTTGCGGGTCCCACAGGTGGTCCCTGCTGCCTTTGGTCCCTGCGTGGGCCCTACTGCTGCCAAACTCGATTATGACCCTCGTGTGCCCTTTGTTGTGGTCTGGATCTCTATTGATGTGGTGGAGGCCTAGGAGGTAAGGATGTAGAACTAAATCCTCCTTTATGAGGTGGCGGCGATGGTCTGTGGTAACTTTGCCGATGTTGCTGCTATCCACGATCCTGAAACTGAGGGCGTGAACTTTTCCCTCATCCCTGTATCTCCTCAGCTATGTATGCCTTTTCGGCAACATCACTCAATGTCTTCACGGCAGCATCACTTAATGTCTAGGGGTCTGCCATGTGTACAAGCCCTGCTATGCTATGGTTCAACCCTTTGATAAACTTATGAACCAAGAGTTTCTCATTGTGGAGATACTCTGTATATCGAGACAACTCGGTGAACCTACCCTCATACTGGGCAATAGTAAGCCCTCTCTGCTGAAGATCGTGAAACTTGTCTATGCGACACCGCCTGTATTGATCTGATAAAGATCGTGCATTGAAGCGCTCAATGAATGTCTCCCATGTGAGTGTGTCCAATGATAGATGGTGCTTGTACTCCTCAGTGCGCCACCAAGTAGCTATTGCATCTCCCAACATGTGGATTGCCACACATGCCTTCATTTTTCCCTTGTAAGGACGTAACATGAAGCATCTGTCTAGACTGATGAGTCAAGCTTCAGCTTCGGCTCCCTCTGTGGTCTCGGCAAATGTAGGTGGATTCAGCCTCAACAAATCCCTAATGGGGTCTCCTCGATCTCTGTTCCCTTGGATAGGCTCATCCGCATAATATTCATAAGGTCTATGAATAATCTGCTCCACCCTCACTGCCTCCTCATGCCTAGCATGATGTGGAGGGCTCCTGCTACGGGCCCTGTAGGCTGATCCAACCTCCTCTACCATCATATATGGTACCTCTGTTGCAAGTATGGGTCTAATCGGTGTTGTCATTGATGTCAACATACTCCTGTTGCATTGGTGTCAAGGATTGGATGAGTTATGTGCTGAGGATATTGAGAAAATTAGTCCTATCAGAAATAGAGAAGAGCAGTGAAGACAGTGAAGCTCTCTGAAGTGAAGATCCTAGCTAAGATGAATATCAGGGAATGCACATCAAAGGGTTTGTAGATATGTGTCTAAAGATGATCCAGCCAAGATTTGAGAGGTCCACATGAAGATTCAAAGAAGTTATGGCCATGTGAGTAAAACCAATTTTGGCAAATGTTCAAAGGTGACAGAGTGACACAAATAGGTCTGGTGAGATCTGGAAATGCAATATCTTGTTCTGCGGATTTGGTGGACTGTTTAGGAAGTCAATGTGAATTAACAACTCAATTGGTTTGTGGTATGGAGGTCCACAAGCATTTATTCCAATATGATAGTGATGGCATACTGTGTTCTTGAGGTTTCAGATGAAGAAGAGAATGATTTTAGTAAACAAAAGTAGTGTGGATGTTCTTGGTGATTCAGGCAAGCTTGTGGGGGTCTCTAGATCGTGTCCAGTTCGTGTTGGTGGTCCGCATTGAAGACTAATCTTGTAATTGAAGAATTACTTCCAGATGATGATGTTCTTCCTAAACTTGGCTGACCGGATGATTTACACATCTTGCGGATGATCTTGAAGATGTTCTGCGAAGGATGACGTGCTCCTCAAAGAAGATTGAAGTCACAGATATATGTGGCCGACAGTGTGGTGATTTGTATGAAGTCTTTTGCAATAAATTAAGTTGTATTTGTGTATTTTCTCTATAATAAAATAAAGTATGCCAACTTTGATGATTATCCCAAAGTCGATGTCTTGTATAAATAAGAGTTGTGAAGTCATTTCAAAGCATCTCGGTGAAGATGAGAGTGTGGTAGAGAGGAGAAGAGTGAAAGGCAGAGCAAAAGTGTTGAGCTTAAATGGAACTAACTCAAGCATGGTGAAGATGCTATTCTTCAGTTCAAGTATGTAATATTTATTATTCTATAGATAGTGTGTCTCCTGTAGGTAATGGGCCTCTTGTGAGCAGTGTGCTCGGGCAGTGAGCCCTAATTGGCATGTGCCATTTTGTTCCTCTTATTCTTTTAACAAAGAGTACAATCTTGGGTTAGTCACCCCGTGGTTTTTTCCTTAATTGGGTTTTCCATGTTAAAATCTTGGTGTCATGTGTTAATGTGTTTCTGCTCTTGAATTATTGCATTATGTTTCCATGATTGATTTATTATTATGTTGCTGAATTACAAGAAGGATTTAAGTTGTTAATAAAAGGAAAGTTTGGGACAATTGATTCACCCCCTCCTCTCAGTTGTCTGTCTTGAAACTAACAACCTCAACATATGGCTCCACACGTGGTGCCTCTCGCAGCTTGATGTGGGGCTCCACACGTGACTCTGCTCGTGGCTCCACACATGGCTCCTCTCACAGATCAACACGGGGCTCAGCACGTGGCTCTATGCGTGGCTTAACTACGGCTGGTGGTAGCCTATCTAAGACTGCCTGTAGTGCCTGTAATGTCTATGACCGAATATCAAGTATAGGTGGGGCCTGTGGTGCCTGTTGTGCCTATGGTGCTGGCAGTCCCTGACCCTCAATTAAAGAGTCACTATGAACCTCTACGGACTCCGTGCAGCGTGAACGCGTTCTCTGAGCTCGTTGGGGAGGCATCCTACAAAAATGAGGTAATTACCAATTAATCAAAATTTCATAATGAATAATGTGCCCAAACAAGCCCAGTGTTTAAACTTGGGCTCTGATACCAAATGTCATGCCCACATTTCCCATGTGGTCACGACATGTAACACATGTGTCATGTCCACATTTGTTATGTGGTCATGACACGAAATATTAAAAACCTTTCCACGTGTCCCTAGAAACCCCCTCGCACGCGTTTGCGTGCTCGGTGGCAATACGCAAGGGGCGTAAACATGTCAATTGATACTTGGAGAAGTGCGTCTACCTACACAATCCCCTGCATGATGATAGCTGACTAGGGGGTTATGCAATGCGATGAGCGTCACTACTAGGGTTAGAATTGATTTATTTCAAAACCCTAAGTTTCCTAGGCGAGTGAAATGATTTCTACTAAATCAAAATCAAACCCTAATTCTCCTGTATAAATAAAATTGAATAATATAATGCATCCAATGGTATGATGGTCGCATGATGAAGTGGAGTGATTAAATGAAAGTCACAAAGATGCCATAAAAACAAAACCCTAAATTCTAGGAAAATTTTGACAGCATAACGCATTTTTAATAATTGATATAAATATTTTAAAAGAATTCTCCGTGAAAATAATTAAGGCAAAAATTAAATAAACATAGTATAAAAGTAAATTAAATCATCCCAAGGTCAAAGTAAATTTAACCACTCAACAAAATATAGTTTTTGAAATCGAATCAATGACCAAATTAAAACTCAATAATTAATTCCTTTAATAAAAATAATATTGACAATTATATTTATTAATTAACTCAAGTTAAAATAGTTTAGGAAGGGGAAAGATTAAAACACCTCTCCCAAAAAAAATGATAAAATCGATTAATTAAAATAATTAAATTAACAAGGTCTCCCCAAGGTAATTTAATTAAAATGCACTAGGCAAAAATTAAAGGTGCCAAAATAAATAACTTGTAAAAGGGGTTAAAGAGTCCATTTAAATCCAAAATCCTATTCCCACTAGAATAAATTTCACAAGGAATTAAAAAATCCAATCCCCAAAAGAATTACTTAATCCAACTTAAATAAAAACACAAGGAAGGGCAAAAATAATTCAAATAGGCTTAAAAGCAAAAGAGAGGGAAACTTAGTTTCCCGTGCACATGGTAAAATAGAATTAAATAAAATAATTAAATAAAACTCCAAATATCGTACACATCCTCCAACTAAGCCTTATCTAAATATTATATTAATTTCCAAAAGGGAAGCCCTAATCTTATTTTATTATTTGCCTTATGGCAAACCCTATCTTCTTTTTTTCCTCATTCTTCTCTTCTTTTCTTTTGCATCTTTTTTTTGTCTTCATTTTGTCTCTCTATTTTTGTTGCAGGTTGAAGGTTTCTTCTACCATGGCAGCCAAAATACTTTCTCATACAGAGGTATTCCCAGATGTATACACATGTTATATATATTTTGTGGGTATATATATATATACCTTTGTGTGTGTGTGTATATATACCGTTATTATAAATCTGGAATGTATATTTTTTTGTGATCCCCCTTTTTTTTTATAAGGAAGGGTATATATATATATATATTTGTGTCAACAGTTAAAAGGAATAACATGGATGGATCGTAGGTTGCAGGGGGGCGAAAAATGGCAGAGCAAGAGTTTTAGGGCCGACAGCCTGTTTGTGTTTTACCGCTGCTGCCAATGTTTTTATGTTTGTTAAGGGGAGGGGGGTGTGGGTGGGTGCACGACCCCCTCCCCACACCCCATGTTGCAATGTAAGGAGCAATGGGCGGTGACCATGGCCGCCGTCCACTGCATAAAACTTTTTTTTATAACCTAAAACTTATGCAGTAAAACCCTCAAGGGTTCGTCATTTGGGGTTTTCATTTCATAGTTCCATTTCTCAATATAATTTAAATGTAGTTTGATTTACATGTGGTTTCAACCAGTTTTAATATAATAAAATATATATGTGTGTGTGTGTGTGTATACAGTAATATATATACAATTTTTATTACAGTTTCACAGTGAGGTTAATATGCATCAAAACCCCAGAATATAAATATATTATAATATATATATTCCATATATATATATATGTATATATATTATATTATATGTATATAACCCTTTTGACAAAACAAAAGCATATAACTAGACTTGAAAACTTGTAAGCACCCATAATATAACATTTTACTTGAATTGAAAAGACCAGATTCACAACTTTTTTTTTTCAAAAATAAACAAAACAAACAAACTATTTCTTCCTTGCCTTTTGACAACATATGAAATGGAGCCTAATACTTTTTTTTTTGTTATAACAGTAAATATACAATCCTATTTTTATTTTCTGTGAGCATAAAAATATAGTTTGCATAGCAAATTCTTTTATTTCTAAAGCCCATTTCAAAGGGACTACATCAGCATTTTAACTTCTTTTCTTTTTAAATATAGAATGACAGTAAATATAAAATCTCTTCTGTCAAACTTTCAACAAACACATAGGCACAAACAACCACATATTAAACACCATTGAAGTCACAATAAGGAGTATTTCACATTTAAATTTTCTTTTTTCATCACAATAACAAAGGGGAGTACAATAATCATTACAACCAAAATAATAAGGCCTCCAAGGCCATGGCTTCCAAAAACTAGCCAACACAAATAATGTAGAAAGTGCTAAAATAAACTTTTCTTTAAATTTCCAAACTCCCAACAATGACTTGTAAAACATAAACACAAAGGGGAACCAAGGCTACACAAATCGCCCTCCTCCCTACCATAGACCCACTAGTGGGTCTCCCTCGAGCTAGGGAGGTAGAAATCACACGGTTTCACAATCACACCACAACAATAAAATCTTCAAACACACAAAAATTACTCCCAAGGATTTGCACACACTAAACTCATTAAAATGAGTTTGGAGGGGGTAGGGGAGTGGACCTCTCAACTCAAGAGGTCACCCCAAGAACTCCAAAAATCACAATAACTCAAGGCCTCAAGCCAAAATAATTTCTCCACAATACTCAAAGAAGCACTATGGCACTCATGCCAAATTAAAATGCTCTCAAACTCCATAGAATGCCCTTAAGGCTATAAATAGAACATAAGGAGGTGACCTCGAGGAGGTTCACTTTCCCCCACCCCATACGAGTTGAGCCTTTTCTCCAAATAGAGATGCTCTTACCAACACCCAAACCCACACAAAATGAAAGTAACACCAAACACAAATTTCCAACACATAAACAAAAGAAAACATGCATAAGGGAATGGTTATTGCCATAGGGCTTACCTTCAAAGCCCAACAATGGAAGCTCGTTTGAAGAAGAGCTCCAAGCTTCTCCAAGTCTCCAAGCCTCCAAAATATCTCCAACACCTCTCAAAACCTCCAAAGATAGAAAGAAATTGCAAAAAGAAAGAACCCCCAACCCCTTTCCAAGAGGAGATAAAATAGGCCTTCAAATTTAGCCTTGAGGAATGAGAAGGTGACACTTGTCACCTTCTCCTTCCTCATCCCATGCCACTTGCAAGGGAGAAGGAGTGTGAGGGTGACAAGTGTCACCCTCTAATCCATTCAAACCCTAACCTTATCCACTTGTGCTCTCACACATGTGTGAGAGACCAAGTGGAGAGGTGGCAACTCTCCTCAACGCTCCATGAGGATAAGGGATGCCACATGGCATCCTCTTATTCTCCAAGAGAGCCATCTCCCTCCAAGATGCTCTCACACGTGTGTGAGAGTCTTGGAGGGAGATCCCACACACTTGGGGGTTGAAGACCTCCCAAGTCTTCTTGGTGAAGGAATCCCCAAACTTTGGGAAGGGAGATGGGTCTTTCCCAAAGCATAACTCATCTCCCATCCTTAGTCATTTTTAAATTTCGTCACATTTACTAAACCCAAGTTTAGAGTGACTAAAAGTGAGTTACCCTAGGGTTTAGTAAGTCCAAATGGACCCTAGACCCTAGGGTTACCACCTAGGGTAAGTTTGGAACTCTAATAAACAACTAGGGAGGTATAAAATCACTTTAAATGGCCCATAAATAAAATAACACCAAACGGTGTAAATCAAAATATAAATTTACAACACATAATATAAATCAATTTAAAAGGGGGTGAACTAGGCCAAATAAATAAATCAAGCATGTACGAAAACATCATCCGATTAAACGTGATCCTCATCCCTCTTGGGAATGGATCGACTTTACAGGGAATTACATATGTGTGAAAACTACCTTCGATTTCCCGTGGCCTGGGAAAATAACCTGCGCAACTAGATCAAGGGGTCAATCACATCATGGATAAATCATAGCCAAAGCAACAGAAATTAAATTCATGTCATTGCATACAACATTAATCATTCACATCATAATTGAGATTAAAAAATGCATTTTCTATGTAATGTCTCATAATCATCATCAAATAATAAATCCACATAATGAACTCATAATCACATCAATAATCATCATCAAATGTATCTCACATGTCTAACATCATAATAGCATCAAAATATGATCTAATCAAATCACAACATAACTAATCAATGCTAATCCAAAAATCAAGAGGTATAGTCTAAATCTGCATAATGGAAATAATAGTCTCTAAATGTTTGATAATGTCACCAACTATAATGTAAAATGATCAAAATAAGGAAGTGAAATATGTTGGAAACAAGGTAGATAACTGAGAGGAGGGGTGAATCAGTTATCTCTAATAATTTTACTTTATTTTCCCTTTTATAATTTGTGCAGCATCAAAACACATAAGCATATATAATCATGAGAGCAGAAATGAAATCAACACACATAACACAATGATTTTAACGTGGGAAACCCTGTTAAGGGAAAAACCACGGGGTGACTAACCCAAGATTGTATTCTTTGTTAAAAGAATAAGAAGTACAAAATGGCACTTGCCAATTAGGGATTACTACCTACAAGAGACTCGCTGTCTACAAAGTTTATAGAAGGTAACCAAGTGCTTGAACTGATGAGAAGCATCTGCTAATGCTGAGGTTCAGTTCTGGTTAGGCTCAATATACTGATTTAATGCACTTCATTCTTCCTCTGTTCCAGTGCTGTTGTTCTATCACATACCGTACTTGTATTGCTGCTTCCATGCTTCTCTTTGCCTTTCCTCGCACACTATATCAATACACTCACTCCTTCATACTAAAATCCATCTGGTATATATATCAGCATCAAGGATTTCAACATCTGTCTAGTCGGCAACCGGAATACTTAGGATATTTTCAAGACACTGATCTATCGGCTGAATCCATGCTTAATATGTGATGCGTATCAAAGACATAGGCATAGAAGTCATCAATCATGTTGGCAAACCATGTATGATCCCTTAAATAGCTTGATCACCATTAATTTCTCATCTGGATTAAAGTCTGATGCTCTGTCGGTCAGTTCTTCCTCAGTCTACTCTGCCTGTCAGGAACCCAACACTTAGATGCTCATATCTTTTTACTCATACATCACCGGAGGCTCAATCTCTGGAATGTAGTAGTCATGGTACTCCTCTTGACTTGTCCAAGTCTACAACTTTCTGAGTTACACCATCTAAGAGATCGAAACTTGGTTGTCGGACCTTGCTGAATGCTCTGTTCTTACTCACTGGACCAAAACACTCTTCAATCTGTCTTCCGGTATAGACATACTATGTGTTGCGGATGTGTGGGATGGACTTTGTTGCCATCAATGATAACACTCATGAATCCATATAGTGTCTCTTGCTAACAATCTCCCCCTTTGTCATTGATGGCAACACTTAGTGAAAAATGACTAAGTGTCGCAGCAAACTCCCCCTTGGCGGATGCTCTATCTTATGCATTTTTTTACCAGAGCTCCCCCTTAGTTGGATTCCACATTTTTCACTACTCCTCACTCCCCCTTTGACATCAATGGCAAAGGGCGGAATCCATACACCAAAATTTGCAAAAATCAACCTATACATAGACACATAAGTATATATACATGTGATACATACATAAACTTAAGTATATCCGCAAAGGTGGTCTTCAACTGTACAAATTTTGTTGCCCAACTCTACTTCATCCTATCCAAAATTGAGATGTGACCACTCAACAAAAATGCATAAGCTTCTGCCCTTCTTAAGTCTGCCAGATCACGGGTTCGGGCTGTGGTCTGAGCATCAGTTAAGGCTTCATGCATGGCCTCTAACCTAGGAATAATTATCCCTCTAATTTCACTCATCCGGCTTATTATATTCTTCCTCTCTTTTCAAGCCTCTTTATTTCATTTATAATAGCAATATCCTGGCACTCTTGATTCATTATGGATGTGGTGAGGGGATCAAAATTTTGAGATAAACTTGACAGTTTACCTTCTTGTTCTTTCACCTTCTTTTCAAAATCCTCCGTCACTTTAGACCAGGATAGACAAAATTTATACATTTCTCCACCATCTTTAAGAGCATTTTCTAGGCTCTTTATCCCAATATCCAGGGTCCTCCTGTCATTAGCTATGAGTCCCTATAATTCAAAGAATCTCTTTCCCAAAAATTCTTTCTAGACTTTCTCTTCTGCCGATTTCTCTAAAGAATCAAAATGGGTGCTAACAGAATTAACTAGAGATTTCAAGTTACCAGATGGAGAGGCTGAAAGATCCTTTTGGAAGGATGGCATGATCTTCTCCAGCATCTTGGATGCAATCTCTATCAGCTCACAGTCTTCCATTTGAGACTTCAGAAGCTTTTCTTTTGCTTTAGCTTGGGCAAAAGATGTTATCTTCATTGTTTGGACCAGAGAGAGGCAATCAAAATTTAGTGGTCCTTGGAGTAGTTCTGGTTCATCTATCTCCATCATTTCTTTGGTCAATAAATTCTTCACTGCTTTTGCAGTGTCTCTTGTCGGAGACTGAGTCTTCTTTCCTTTTGCTTCCTCAGAACTGTCATCAGAGATCTTCTCTATTTGTTCTTCTTTTCTTCCCTTTACCTCCTCTTCTTGACTCAATTTCTCCTCTTTTCTTCCTTCTCCTTCAGTTCCTGAGTCTCTAGGGGGATTCAGAGAAGAGATGTTAACTTCTTCATGGACTTCCTCTTCCAGAACAGAGGAATCCAAGTCCTTAGACTTCTCATCTATCTCTTTGGATTCTTCTACATTTTTCTCAGTAGATTCTTCTTTTGATGCACTTAATCCTTCGACATCCATGGTAGAAAGTTCTTCATCTATTTCCTCTATAATAGGAAGATTTATTTTCTTGAAGGCATTTCGGAGGATGTCTTCTGTTTCTTTTGCCACCTGAACAGTCTTTCCAAGCATAAGTTTGTTCATTCTTTCTTTGCTCCAGAACTCATCCTTGCAGTCCTTAAAGATCATGGTCATTTGTTTTGGAGTACTGGAAGGATAGAGCTGAATAGCAATCTGTTCCTGGATCTCTAAATCCTTTTCCTTGGCATTCTCTTTTTAGAGTTCAAGTACCTTCTCTAGACTTTTGGGAATTAGAGAAATGATTTCAATGAATGCTTTATTGTAAATGTTTAGGTACTTGACTGTAGCTTCCTCCAAAATTCTTTTGTCAGTATCACTGTAATCATCATAAAATTTTGTGACTGGTTACAGGTTCCCATCCACAGTGACTGCCTTGATGATATCATCAATACAAAGAGTGGGCATTTCAACAAGTTTTTCTGCCCCTTCTTCTTTGTTTTTACTAGTAGAGGATTCCTCAGAAGTTTTCTTCTTCTTCTTCATTTTCTTAACTTCCTCATCAGACTCTATTTCTTCATCATCCTTGTGGATTTTGCTTTTGTTCTCTTTTCTCCCTTTCCAGATATCTTGGCTTCCAGTTTTGAGGCTCTTGAGCTCTTAGAGGTGGCAGGTGCAGAGCTCTTTGAGGATCTAGTCTGGGAGGAGGCTTGCATCAGAACACTTTCTTTTTTTGTTTCTTGCTTCTCTTTCTCATCTCTTTCTATTTTCTCTCTGTTTGTATCAACTGCCTCTTTTGATATGCCATATCTCTTGGCGATTTCCTCTACTTCCCTTCTAAATTTCCTTTTTATTTCCATTTGCCTTAGTTCAACATGAATCTTTACACTTAATTCTTCAAAGGCTCCAAACCTTTCTCCTCAGGGTCCTTAAGCTGACTCAGCAAGTGTTGGATATGCAGCTCCAAGATTTTCTCATCAACCTCATATCCCATTGGCATAATCCAAAATGTTCTGGGCTGAACTGCCTCCATTAGGCATTAATCAATGTCTACCATGAAGCATACTGTATCCTTATACTTTTCAACTATTGTTTGAGGAATTCTTTCTTTGGCCTGCATCATACCTTGGAAGTTCTTAAAATATCCCTAGAGTACTGTGCTTTGAGCCTTGGCATCACCAAGCCCATACATGTAGTCTCTGATTTGTATGGCAACTGGTCTATCATTCTGCCATACCCAACCACTTGATCTAGGTAGCTCATTCATATAGTAAAAGAATAAACACAGTATTAAGCCACCATACTTGAATGAGTTCTTCTTATCCTTCTTGATCTTCTGCAATTTTTCTAACAGATGGTTCAGACGAAGATCACATAGGTCATAATCAGCATTTTCCCTTAGCATCTGATATGCTATATAAATTGCAGTTTCGGACACAGAATTCTCCCTGCTGGAGTGATAGATTTTATAACCTATTATCATAGAGGCAAATTTGATATCCGGATCTGTGATATCTTCTATTGTCATGGCTCTTTTGTCAAACTTAGATCCGGTAGCCTCACTTACTGTCTGATTCTTGACAGATTTGAGTGCAGGCAACCCACTGGATGAGTGCAATCTAGTTACTGCCCTAATGACATCTTTTGTTATCTTGAAGGGCTTCATCAACCACATGAAGTTGTCATGTATTCTGCTAAGAATGTACCGGACCCATTCATCTTCTATAAAATAGAGGAAGTGGATGCAATGTCCAAAATGCTTATCCCGGAGGGCCTTGTATTGAGGTTTGAGTTCAAAAGTTTCATCTATTAATTATTTATGATAGATATCCATTAGCTTGGATTCTCCAAATTCCTCAATATTGGCGTTGATGTACACCCTAACATCTTCTACGTGTAGAACCCCATGCAGAATGCTAGAAAAGGCGCCTAAGGGATCAACTTCTAGGGATATGTAGGGGTGTTTCTTGAACTTTAGGCACGGCCTATCAGTGATCTTAACAACCATTGGAGTATCCATCTTTGCAAAAGATTCAAAGAGAGATATTCAGAAATGGAAATACTTTTTACACTTCTAGGGTTCACAATATGAGCCGGAAAAGATCGCTGGTTGAATCATATTATGCGGTTGATCTTTGAGAAGGTTGTAACAATCTTGATGCAGAGCTCTTCCTTTCTTCTTCTCGAATGCAAATGTGAAAATGATGAATAAAAGAACCCTTTTATCTCAACGTAAACCCTAATTTCCTATTGCAATAAATGCACAACTTAAGTTGTTCCGGTTGCCTTGTTCTGAGAGAGATCTTTCTGAATCACTGAGATGCACTTAGAATTATTTTTAGTGATAATTGACAATGTATCTCCTTTCCTCCAATCATACAATTTATCTGCAGATCAAGATATTTCAATTTTGAATCATATCGGATCTAACTATGAAAATCCTACTTTTACCGGATGGCTGTCAAACCGGATCAATCTTGGATGATTAACATCTTCAAAACTCCTTGCGGATCTTTCATATTTTTACCAAGGGTTATTTAGATATTTCTCTGAGAGCCCTTTAATCCGCAACATTTTATGTGCCAAACTTAGGCACCAATTGATTGGCTGGGGAAATTTATTTTCCTTTGTGACTCCCCCTGAGCCAGAGCTCATCTGTTTAGTTTCCGGAAAGAATATCAGCACCAGATTCTAGTGCGGATCCATCCCCAACATTTTATGTACTCTTCTTCATCCAAATCTTGTTCATCTCCGTTTGAACTTCATCTGCATTCACTTTGCCTTTTCCTTTATCTTGATTTTGATTATGATGCACCAGACCCTTTTTATCCTGATTCTTACTTCTGCAGAATTTGGCAATATGACCAGATCTATTGCAATTATAGAAAACAACATTTCTTTGCATATTTGACTGATATCCTCTTGATATGCATTGATTAGCCATATGTCCCATTCTATTGCATGCAAAGCATCTACCATTGAATGAATTGTTTATTTGCATATTTCTACATTCATGAGATTTATGACCATACCTTTTGTAGTTGAAACACTGTCCGGAGAAGGATGAATTAGCCCAATTCATTCTTCTTCTACATTGAGTTGCTTTATGACCAAAGTTGTTGCAATTGTAGTAGTATCCATTGAAGGATGGATATCTTTGAGCATTTGGTTGCCTTACCAAAGGTCTTCTAGGTCTTTTCCTTGGATTTCCTGATCTAGAGTCCTTTTGACCAGATCCAGAGCTTTCACCTTTCTCATATCCCAAGCCATGCTTGTCATCTACCATCTTTTGGCTTTCAAGAAGAACTTCAAGTTGAGCTGAGCTTATCTTGAATTTCTCTTTGTATTCATTTGTTGTTTGAAGATCTTATTTAAGAGTGTCTATCTGATTCTCAAGTTGTTCTTCATTATCTCTGGCTTCTTCAAGATCAGATTCCAGATGCCTGATTATTCTATCCATTTTGTGGCAGTCTTCTGACTTCTCCTTGAGAGATTGATTTAGACTATCTTCAATTTCTTGGGTGAATCTCATAACCCCTGATTCCATTTCATGTCTTACCATAATGACCTCTTTTGATAGCTTCTCACATAGCTTGTTTTTCTCATTCAGATCTTCATTAGTATCATTGGCTTCACTTTGACTTGCTAATTGTTGAAGTAGTTCCTTTCTCTTTTTCACAGAGATACTCAATTTTTCTTTTAGCTCATTTATGAAATCATCAGCTTGTTTGAGTCTTTCTCTCAAGTTATTGACTTCAGAGTGAGATTGCTCAAGATCATCTAGAGCTGATTGAAGTTGTTCCTTCATATCATATATATCCATTGAGATTCCCAGATCTTCCTCAAGCTGTTAGGCTCTATTTAGAGGAACTTAGCTCTGATACCAATTGTTGGAAACAAGGTAGATAACTAAGAGGGGGGGTGAATCAGTTATCTCTAATAATTTTACTTTATTTTCCCTTTTATAATTTGTGCATCATCAAAACACATAAGCATATATAATCATGAGAGCAGAAATGAAATCAACACACATAACACAAAGATTTTAACATGGAAAACCCTGTTAAGGGAAAAACCATGGGGTCACTAACCTAAGATTGTATTCTCTGTTAAAAGAATAAGAAGTACAAAATGGCACTTGCCAATTAGGGCTTACTGCCCGTGCACACTGCTCACAAGAGGCACACTACCTACAAGAGACTCACTGTCTACAAAGTTTATAGAAGGTAACCAAGTGCTTGAACTGATGAGAAGCATCTGCTAATGCTGAGGTTTAGTTCCGGTTAGGCTCAATATACTGATTTAATGCACTTCATTCTTCCTCTGTTCTGGTGCTGTTGTTCTGTCACATATCAGACTTGTATTGTTTCTTCCACACTTCTCTCTACCTTTCCTCGCACACTATATCAATAGAATCACTCCTTCATACTGAAATCCATCTGGTATATATATCAGCATCAAGGATTTCAACATCTGTCTAGTCGGCAACCGGAATACTCAGGATATTTTCAAGACACTGATCTGTCAGCTGAATCCATGCTTAATATGTGATGCGTATCAAAGACATAGACATATAAGTCATCAATCATGTTGGCAAACCATGTATGATCCCTTAAATAGCTTGATCGCCATTAATTTCTCATCCAGATTAAAGTCTGATGCTCTGCTGGTCAGTTCTTCCTCAGTCTACTCTACCTGTTAGGAACCCAACACTTAGATGCTCATATCTTTTTACTCATACATCACCGAAGGCTTAATCTCTAGAATGCAGTAGTCATGGTACTCCTCTTGACTTGTCCAAGTCCACAACTTGCTGAGTTACACCATCTAAGAGATCCGGACTTGATTGTTGGACCTTGCTGCATGCTCTGTTCTTGCTCACCGGACCAAAACACTCTTCAATCTGTCTTCTGGTATAGACATACTATGTGCTCCGGATATGTGGGATGGACTTTGTTGCCATCAATGACAACACTCATGAATCCATACAGTGTCTCTTGCCAACAAAATATATCGGCCTCACAGAAGAACAGAGATTGTTAACTCACTTTTTTTAAAATCTTAGAATACGAAGCAGTCGGGGACACCACTAGTGCCCCTTTCCAAGGTACTATTTTTTGCACGAAATCTGGATCTCCTTATGACACTGATATTTAATTTATGTTTCATTTCTGCCCCAAAAAAGGTAGAGGACACTGCCACTAGTGCCCAAGTCCAATGTCAGATGATCTTTAGGGTGTTGGAAGCTCTTCGGATGTTGATTACCACTATTCCATTTGTTTCTGCATCTACAATTCTGGAGGACATTGCCACTAGCACCCATGTCCCAAAATGTTGAACTCTATCTTCTTTCTTTCAGATCCCAAATCCTTGTTGTCTGTAACCTCCTTCTGCAAATCCACTCCACGAAACTTGGTACCTGTAACCTGCAATCACAAAGGAGTGTTGTTGGGGGTTGTGGTTTTTAGAGGCTTGCCTCGATCAAGCCCCGAAGAGACATTCAAGTCTTCCGAACACTGTTGTTAGATGAGAGTGTGTATCCCTGCAGGATAGAGGCAAAATCCAAATGATAAATGATCAAAAACACAATAGATGTCACCTTGAAGTGTAGATCACATAAATGAAGGCTCTTCAATCACATGAGAAGATGAAGTCAAATCTACAATCACAAACACAATAACAATGCTCTGCTCTGTAACAATGAATATCTTGAAATCACAAGTATGCCTAAAGTTCGCAATCATCTTCTAATTTACAAATGAAAACCCAAACAAGCTTATATATGCAACTACATACAATCCCACTAATAATTTCATAATTCAAACTTGAGATGTTAGCATAGGACCTAAATAATGGTCATAAAACCAACATTAAAATTTAGGGCAGACCCAAAATAGGGCAGGACTAGGGTGCTAGTGCCCAAGTCCAGCCTCCCATTTTTGTTCAGGGATCATCAAAATAGCACCCCCTAGGTCCTATTTTCCATAATACTTCATGGTTTTCTCATCGGGATTTATAATTATCATGCAAGATGCTCTAAATGCATTCTAAGGACTCAGGAGCTAAACCTTAAGAGGGAAAAGCCCCCAAGGGGACATTTTCCAACATAATAGTAAGCAAAAACAAATAGAGCACAATGCGTGAACATGTTAAAGGAAAGTCTTTCCAAGCAATTGCAAGAGAGAAATCAACATTTTCACGATGCCACGTCACCGAACCCGCTATCAAAGATGTCTTGAAGCAAATTTGGAGGGTCTAGTAGCAGAAGAAGGTAGGGTTTGATTAATTTTTGTTAGTTTGAGAATAATTTTTGAGTTTTGCAATGTTTGATTAGTTTTTTATTTGCATTTACAGTTGATGAGGCAAGAGAAAACACAATTCATGCTTATGAGGGTCAAAACAACCCCCAAAACCCTCCAAACCCACCTTCACATACTCACAATGTAAGGGATACTCAAGAAAACTACCTAGGGCAAATATAAGAAAATAAAAGACATCTACAAACTCTTATTGAAATGCTAAACAATCCAAGTACAAGAACGGATCGTAGGAGAGCGCTTGCGAAGTCATTAGAGGAGATTATTTCACTCACTGAATCAGTGACAAAACAAATCACTGAATTTCAAGACTATAGGAAGAGGTGTTGGTAATACTATGCCAACAACTTGTCATATGAACAAGTGAAGAATGAAAAAATTACAAAATCTCAATTATGTGCACACTTTATTAATCCTAAAATTAGCCAAAGATTAGAAGAAACTTGCAAATGGTTCCCTATTCATTGGTGTAGGAATGAACATATATCCCAAAACTTTTGGGATAGATGGTGCATGGTCTTCGATGAGTGCCCATGCAACAACAATGAGATGCCACAACATTTCTTGAGGAAACTCCATTACGAGTTCGTCCTCAAAAAGATTCCCAATTATTTTGACATTCAAGAGTTTCAGGGTAGAGTTGGTGGCTCTGCCCAAGGTAGAGAGGGGGCTCAGCGAGATGAAAATCATGTACCTAGACCCTTGTTGAGGCTAGAATGTGTGTCACTCCCTTCAACTTTGAAGGAGAGTGTTGAGGTGGAGACATTACATTCATTGACTACTCTCATGTAGTCTCTAGCACAACTTGCCGATGATCTTACCCAGGCCGATAAGGGTGAGAGAAGTAAGCATCATTTGTCCCCACATTTGTGTAGTTCATGTGGGAACTTGTGTGATTATGGGACGCAGGACTCATGGCAGAACTCTCGGTAGGATGTTACGACGCAGGAGCAACATCCAATGATGGAGACATCCATATTGGATGAGATTGTTCTCATCGATGATCTCTTACAAACTATATTTGGTATTGACTCTCAGGTAATTTATTACAAGTTTCATCTTGATTTAATATATTCTTATTTGAAATTTGTAATTAATTTTATATGACTATCTATATTATAAGTCAAAAATAATATATGTAATTGTCTACACAATGAAATTCCAGGGTCAGAGTCTTCATCCTGCCTCCATTAGCCATCCATTGGTGGGTTATGAGAGGAGGTCAAGTCAGCAGGTATGTAATTTATCACATGATCATAATTATTGTACATATAGCAATGGTAATATTATTTTGTGACAATTTGATGATTTCAACAGGGACCTTCACTGGCACCTCCACAGTTTCCTTGGTCCCTTGGATGCAAAACCACCACTTATATGGAGGTAAATTTAACCATTTCTAATCATTATGCATTTAAATAATGTTATGTATTTATTTTGGTCAAATAATCTTGAGGTCTATTTTCAGATGCTGAATATGGAGACTCCTCCTCATCTTCGTGAGTGAGCGTAGGTAGGCATTGTTGTAGCCATGATGTCCTCAAATCCTTTGATCGAGGTATGAGCCAATAACATGAAAATGTCATAATTTTGTATTTCTTGTTTTATCTCATGTCATTTGATGGACATAAATGATATTTATGTTTAGTCAATTTTGCTTCTTGATGCTTCTCACAGGAGATCACAACTCTAGCTCATCCAAATACGAATGAAGAGAGAGAAAAGATGATTGAGAGTGATCATCGGATAGTGGTAAGTGATCAATTACATATGTGATGTTATATATTTCATGTTTTCTATATTAATGTGCATATTGTTTGATTGTATTAATAGGTGGAGTTGGATGACTTCTATTAAGGAGGTCTACTCGATGGCAGAGAGGATGAGTCACTAATTGGCTCTCCATCTTCATGGTCAAGCAAGGGCTGCCGATTATCTCATAAAAGTCCATAGGAAACTAGTTTTTGGGACATTTTTTGCATGACTAGATGGCTTTGTATACATACTTTTGTATGTTACCGATGTATATTTTTGTATATGCCTGTATGGCTTTGTTTGGACATGCCTATATGGCTTTGTATATAAACTAGATGTTATATTCATGACATTATGTATATGACAGTTTATATTAAATATTTAATATAATGATCAATTTTTGTTACAGGAATTTGGTTTTACATGTGCCAATTGCATTTTCTTGAAAGTTTATAAATCATTTTCAAATAATCCATTTTGTGCATATCTTGCAATCATTGCATTCTATGAGATTGTGCATTTCTTTGAGGCATCATGTCAAATAGTTCACGCACCTTGTCTATGCTTCCACACTTTCCATACATGTCTACAAGGATAGCTACAAATACAATATGCGTCAAAATTCCTATATGCTTTATGCTTTGATGGTTGTCCACACCATGTTCCCCAGATCCCATTTTGGCATAGGCAAGGAGGATGTTGGATAAGGTTGTGCAATTTGGTTTTAGACTTGCCAATTGCATTTGGTTGAAATTTTCTTTTGTGAATTTGTGAAAGTTTTTAAAGCCTTATGAAAACTCCATTTCGTGCATATCTTGCAATCATTTCATTCCATGAGACAACATTTCTTTGAGGCATCGTGTCAAATAGTTCACATTCCTTGTATACGCTTCCACACTTTGCATACATGTCTTGCATGATAGTTGCAACTACAACATTTAACAAAATTCTTATATCCTTTATGCTTTGATGGATGTCTATACCGTGTTCCAAAGATACCATTTCTAAGGTTTTGGAATTTGTCTTTACACCTGCCAATTGCATTTGCTTGAAAGTTTCTAAAGCCTTATCAAAAAATCCATTTTGTTCATATCTTGCAATCATTGCATTCCATGAGGTGACATTTCTTTGAGGCATCATGCCAAACCATTAACGTGCCTTGTCTACACTTCCACACTTTGCATACATGTCTTTAAGGCAGTTGCAACTAAAACATCTAAGAAATTTCCCATATCTTTTATCCTTTCATGGATGTCCATTTTGGCATAGGCAAGGAGGATACTGGCTAAGGTTGTGGAATTTGGCTTTACACCCACCAATTGGATTTTCTTGAAAGTT
Organism: Cunninghamia lanceolata; assembly: GCA_027924645.1. Classification (NCBI taxonomy): domain Eukaryota; kingdom Viridiplantae; phylum Streptophyta; class Pinopsida; order Cupressales; family Cupressaceae; genus Cunninghamia; species Cunninghamia lanceolata. The sequence goes on from BSBN01000320.1 coordinate 12,950,067, forward strand.
TATAAAGTCTTAGAAAAGGTTGTGGAATTTGGCTTTACACGTGCCATTTGCATTTTCTTGGAAGTTTCTAAAGTCTTTTTAACAAATCCATTTTTCGCATATCTTGCAATCATTGCATCCCATGAGAGGACATCTCTTTGTGGTATTCTATGAAACAGTCCACGTACTTTTTCTATGCTTCTACACTTTGCATACATGTCTACAAGGGCAGCAACAATTACAACATGTGACAAAATTCCTATATCCTTTATGCTTTGATGGTTGTCCATACATTATTCCAAAGATCCTATTTGACAAGTTCTTTTCATGCAACAATGATAACCTCCCAAACCTAAGTGACAAGTTCATACAACTTTATGATCAAGTGGGTCACTTCTGATCAAACGAAGTGTAAGTTGACTAATCCTAACCTTCATTATCCTGACAAACATGAATTACTAGACAACAATCTTAGAAATTGCCATTATGACCCTGGATGCCTAAATCTTGATAATAACTATGTCCCAACCCTCAACATGATAACATGGATCCATGGAAATATCCTAAGCAAAAAGATTGTGACAGGATAGACCTTCCACATAATGTTGTTCCTCTTAATGAAAAAACTGCCCTTCACCCTAGACCCATGACAACACTGTATAGAAAGACACTGCTTGGGATGTCCAAATAGTCAAGTTTAAATCAAAGAATTAGGTGGTAACAAAAACATGGGGCTTATGTGTTATATGACAGTTAGGTTTGCCCTTCATTGTTTTGATTGGGCCCTTTGCTTCCCAAGATGAGGTTTAGAGTATCTTCATTTGCATTCTAGGTCAGGAATATAGAAGCTTGATTTCCACCATCCTCTCCATGAGGAAGATCTTGTAAATCTTGAATAGTACAAGTAAACATTATGACTTTCATGCAACTATGACAGTCCCATACCTCATAAAAACCTATTTCTGTTACGCCCTTAATATTGGTGTACACCGGGTTATGAATAGTCATCTTGTGGCTATCTTAACTCCTAATTAAGTCATGTTATCATAATTATATTATTATTTAGTTAGTTAGGTTGGCCTAGGGCTTATATAGGGGTGTGTCTATTCAGTCTAAGCATAATTAGGTATATATAGGAGGATATGAGTCTTATTTCATCATCATATTGTGAAGTGTGTTCTCATTGGAGATATTTGGAGGTTTCCCCCCTCAAAGTGGCATGTTATTATCAGTTATTATCAAGTATTTGCAGCATATTTCATATCATCTTCTGAACTATTGTGCAAGTTATTTCATTACAAGTGGTATCAGAGCATGATCTTGGCACTGTAGAGGCAAGGTTTTTTCTCAATATTGGAGGTGATTTTGGGAAGAGTATATCTTTCAGATTTTAGTGAATTTTTTTATAATTTTTAAAGGGTTTTTGAAGACCATATTAAAAAAGCTACAGTCTAGATTTTAGAGGAATTGGAGTAGAATTGAGTGAATTATTGTAGAATTAAGGTTTCTACACAATTTATTTGGGATCTACATATCTCTCACATCCTAACAAATTGGAGCCTGGTTTTTATTAGATTTTTGAAGACATACTAGAGGAGCATATAGTCCAAAATTTAGAGAAATTGGAGCATAAATAAGAGAGTTATTGCAAAATTAGGGTTTCCACAAAATTCGCTCTCAAGGTTACAAATCTTCTTATTTCTTGGAGATTTTTCTGGTGAGAGGTATTTTGGCCCTAGTAAGTTACAGTAAAAATTTTAGAGAATTTAGGTTTCATTTGTGTGATTTATTTCAAAATAACTGGTTCTAATCATGATGGGGCCTGCAACAAGGGGCAAAAAGAATGTTGTCACACCGGGGAAGACTCCTGATAAGGATGGGGTAACAAAAGAGTATAAGGATGGTGAGAGAAGTGGAGGAAAAAAAATTGGCTAATAGAAGGGAGGAATTACCTAGTAACAAAGTTATCAAGGCTCTTGCATCATCCTTTACTCATCCTATTAGGTTGACACCTCAACAATTGGAAGAGAAAAAGGCCAAAGGGTTACATTTCAATTGTGATGGAAAATGTCATAAAGGACATAAATGTGATGAAAAGAAGTTGTTCTACATTGAGGCTACCTATGATGAAGATAAGTATGAAGAAGATCTAGTGGTGGTGGTAGAGGACTCTGAAGATGTCCAACCAACTATCTCTTGTCATGCACTATCAGGTATTAATAACCCACAAACACTCAAGGTAAGGGGTTTCCTTAAACAACAAATAGTGATAGTATTGATTGACTCAGGGAGTACACATAACTTCATCAACAAGCAACTAGCAGCAAAGTTAAATTGTTTTGTCTACCCTACCCCCAAATTCTAGGTTATGATTGGAGATGGTGGTATAGTCAATTGTTCAAGGAATGCCATAGTATTAAATTCACCATGGGAGACTACATGATAGATAGCCCTATGTTTGCTATACCCATGGTTGGAGAAGACATTGTTTTGGGAGTTCAATGGCTTACTACCTTGGGCATAATTGAGATGAATTTCCAAGAACTATTCATGCGCTTCTACTCCGGGGATAAAAGATATGAGCTAAGGGATTTACATGGAAAGAGTCCACAATTGGTAAGTGCACACCAATTGTCACTAAAAAAGATATGGATACATGTGTGGCTCAATTATTGTCAATGTAAGTGCAACATCCAAAGATTCCTGCTTCACCTTTCAAGAAAGTAGTTACAGTTTTGGATCACAAGGGGGAGCATGATTTGTACAAGCCTCATAAAGGTTCAAAAAGGACTGACAACATACACTTCAAATTGAGGTTACCTAAATAAAAAATCATACACCCTTTCTACCGTATCTCTATCATGGAGAATGTTAGTAGACTCAAAAGTCCATCCAAGATAGTGTTACCAAAACTTGATGAAGAAGGAAGACTCATTTTGGAACAAGAGTGCATTCATCAAACATGCTCAAAGAAGCTGAGGAATAGAACTCTCACTGAGTATCTCATCCAATCGAAGAATTTACTAGTTGAAAAGGCCACATGGGAGGACGAGGAGCTCATTCAAAAGAATCCACACTTGATTAGCATTGAGGACAATGCTTCTTTGAAGAGGGGGGCATGCTATGCCCTTAATATTAGAGTACATTGGGTTATGAATAGTCAGCTTGTGGCTATCTTAGCTCCTAATTAAGTCATGTTATCATTATTATATTATTATTTGGTTAGTTAGGTTGGCCTAGGGCTTATATAGGGGTGTTTCTATTCAGTCTAAGCATAATTAGGTATATATAGGAGGATGTGAGTCTTATTTCATCATCATATTGTGAAGTGTGTTCTAATTGGAGATATTTAGAGGTTTACCCCCTTGAAGTGGCTTGTTATTATCAGTTATTATCAAGTATTTGCAGCATATTTCATATCATCTTCTTCTATTATGCAAGTTATTTCATTACAATTTCCTTAATATCCAACTATTTCACAACTCCAGTGGTGGTGCTTGGACCACTTTATCACCTTCATTCCATTCATTTAACAAGGCTTTAGGGATTATGAATAGGAATCTCCTGAGATGGTTGTTGGTCAATGCATATGGAAAAAAAAAGACTTCTTTTTGTTGCTATAGTCCTATGACTATCAAATTTTTTATGTTCTTTTGGCAGATGTAGTGAAAGTTTTAGGTATCCCACCAAGTTTCCATGACACACCCATAGTGTTTTGACATCCTTTCTCTTTAAAATACACTGAATGGATTCAAGAAGAAAAGATAATTCTTAATATACAGTCACAAGTAATGAGACCTAGAAGCCATGGCAGAAATACCCCTACTACACAAATATTTGTCAAGTTCAAAAGAGGAAATCATGAGCTAGAACTGCATGCATGGATTCAGGAACTCTAACTTGGAGGAGACAAGTTATATCCCATTAATCTCATATCAATCTTCCTAAAAATATTTGGGCCACATTGAAATTTAAAAGAGACAAGATGCTAATGTATTGTTATGACTATCTTCTTCATTTATATCCCCTAGAGATCCTCACACTATCTTCACTGCTCATGTACCTAGGTGCATTTTTGGATAGTGTTCAAAATGCAAATGGAAAGGGAGGTTCATACCATATCTTTTATATCCTTAGAAAATAAATGATCACATCTTCTCATGACTCATAGATACTTTAATAATTAGAAAGAGAACCCACTGTGACTGTCAAGGTCTAAGTCCCTTACACTGACCCTCAAATATTCCAAATGACTGAGTAAAGATCCCACTGTCCACCTCTAGACTATCCCTTAACACATTTTAGTCTAGTGATTAGTTTTAGGATTGTGTTAACAATTAAACCTGCATAATGATATGATTTTATAACCTGACAACAATGGTTAATGTTGATGTTCCTTCATTGATCAACTTACTGGCCCAAATAGTATGATAGTCAACCATGCCCTATTTTAGTAGCCTATCAAGGGATTGAGAATCCACCATAATGCTTGGGTATTGAGCAATCGTGTTAAAGATATCTTATGAGTGATTAATAACCCTATGAGGCAGATGACAACTTAATGAAACCATGACAACCCTTCTGCTGACCAAGACAATGAGCTACGGACTGGGGTAACTTTGTGCATCATAATACTCTCAAAGTGCCTTTAGTTCCAACTTTGAAGTTTATAACAATAAGAACATGATAACGTTAACAAACTTTCTCATTAAACCTTCATACAACTTCTTTCTTTGTGACCAAAATCCTTTTATGAAATGTACCTAGTATATTGTGATTGTCACAACAACCAATCCTTGAAACCCTTATGCATACTCATTGATGGCTTTGGAGCTTCATTACTTTAGACTTGCAACCACTAGTATAGGAATTAAGTATGCATCAAAAGACAGAAAGAAATCTCTTTCAATAGAATGGACACTAGGGTTTGGTGAGTTGCCATTGGCAACAATACCCTAGGTCCTCTATATCTAATTTTGGAAGCAAAACCTACACAAAAACATTAGTAAAACACCATATTATTTTAATTCAAGCCCACATATAGGTTAATCACCATGTAAATAGCATGAAATAATGTAAATGCAATGTATTTTGACCTCTAATCATGGTTGTCACAGTCAAGACAACAATGGATCAATTCATTATCTCTTTGTATTTTGTCTAGAAAACCTTATGAAATATGGGCTCTAGTCAGGTAGAATGAATAACATACATCTCTGAATGTTGTTCACACATGTGTAGGCATAGATTAAGGTTTAAGGCATTGAATTGTGTCCTCCACGGGTGGCAATGTATCCATAAACTAGTCATGAATGAAAAAAAACACCCCACCCTTTTCCTTAAACTCTTTTGTGCATGTATAAGCAGGGCATGTAGACCCTTTATAGATAACACCAAAACAAATAATCACCTCTCTCATATTTAGAAACACCCCCAAAGCCATAAATTAGTGATAAGTGGGATATATGTTAAGGCTAAGGTTTAGGCTTTATGTTCTAGCCTTCACAGTAAGAGTGGAAGGTAATGAAGAATCAGAATTTTAAATGCTTTTCCTTCCTTGTCAAATTCAAATTTGGGCACCAAATCATTTGAATGGCCCTTTCAAAGGTTCCAAAGATTATTCCAAATAACCTAGGATTAACTTTAAGACCTTTATGACTGGTAAAGAGTCTTGGGGTAGATCTAGGGGACCTTTAGGATGACTGAATGGTTTGAATAGTCCTAACTTGACCACAAGATGCCTCTAAATGGGAACCATACCTCCTTTCAAAACATGCATAGTCACTTCAAAATGCATTCAATAACATAACAAAATCAACCCTCATACACATACTCAGGCATTAGATACCTCAGAAACCAATACTCACCAAAATACACATCATAGGACCTGAAAGTCATGTAGGAATCCACACAAAAAAAAACAAATGAATTCAGATAGGACACATGGTAATGACCATGAACTTGGTGATACTATAGGAGATGCTTAGAGGTACTACAAGTAGCTAGAATTAATTAGGTGTTTGACATACAAAGATCAAAGACAACCCTAGGTTGACTATCATGTATCAAAGGCATTATTGTCTTCCTAGAGGATAATTATACCTTGGTGTTACAAATGCAAAGTCTACAAGTAGGGAGTGTAGAAGAGAGAAAGAAGAGGACTGTCATAATGAAGAGACAATTGTGTTGGTAATCAAAGAATAGAAATCCTAAATTAAGAAGGGAAGTCAACCCCCATCAAGTCAAGCATGTCATTCCCACATAAAGACAACCCTAGCAAGGCCAATAGACCAACTATGACATAGTACACTTATAGACAAGCATGCAATCATGTATTAGTCTTAAAGTCAAGAATGTGACAATCATCAGCAAGAAGGCAATCACTTAGCTTTGGGACTGTTATCACGGCATTAAAGTCTTCTCCTAAACCTAGTCACATGTTCATCAAGAAAAGGATATTCATGATAATCAGAACTCACTCACATATCATGTAAGGTAACAGCCATAGGATAGTGTGGACTATAATGGGGAGCCAAATCACATGTCAATTTAGTCCTAGGTATAGAAAACTATCCTTATTAGAAAAGATTATATTGTTTTGTAGCTCAAACCAAGGGTATGTACAAAGGAAAGTTGCAAGTTTACATTAGTAATGCATTGTCAACACATATTAGGATAGTGTTGTCCCAGCAAAACAGAGAAGGGTGTTATAAAGATCTTAAAACACTCATTTTATAAATGTATAGTTATAGCCAAATGGTAAAAGTCATATGTCATTCTTAGAATGGTCATATCAATCTAAGGACTACTTGATTGAATCCTCAGGGCAATGAGAACACCATATATAATTCTGTTGTTCCGTTATGGTTTCCGTTATCTAGCAAAATGTGCAACCTAGAACACTTCTAAGGCTTCATTAAATGGTCTAATATCTACATAAAGATATGCATGAGCAATGGCGGTGGAAAAGAAGGGACTAGTACAGTTAGAGTTCAAATCTTCAAATCAAATGCATTCTTGCAAAATGCTTTAGTTTCATGCAATGGAAATGTGCTAGGAGTGACATTTTCCATTCCATAGCTCATGGGGCTAAACGTACTTCACAAACACATCGGGGTGGGTGGGTAAATTCCAGGGGAGTTCTCTTTTTGTGTGCCAAGTGCCCCAATTGTTTGGGGCAGCAAGCTACCGACAAAGTCCCTTAAGATCCCTAAGACCAAAAAACTGCCAAACTTTGACATAGTAGTTCTCAGAATTTGGGGTAGATGGGAACATTCTGTTTGGACCTATGGGTGCATGTTTGGTCCATCCACAATAAGCTCTCTCAGTTTTGGTCAACTCTAGTCTGGTTGACCATGCCGAAATCAAATGCATTCTTGCAAAATGATTCAGTTTCATGCAATGGAAAGGTGCTAGGAGTGACATTTTACATTCCATAGCTTGTGGGGCTGAACATACTTTCCAACGCATTAGGGTGGGTGTGTAAATTCTAGGGGAGGTCTCATTTTGTGTGCCAAGGGTCCCAATCGTTTGGGGCAGCAGGCTACCAGCAAAGTCACTTAAGATCCTAAGACCAAAAACTACCAAACTTTGACGGAGCAGTTCTCAGAATTTGCACTGGGAACATTCTGTTTGGACCTACAGGTGCACGTGGGGTCCTTCCACTATAACCTCTCTCATTTTTGGTCAAATCCAGTATGTTTGACCGTGTCGAAATCAAATGCATTCTTGCAAAATGCTTCAGTTTCATGCAGCACAACCTTGTCAGGTGCTATATTTTTTGATTTGCTCATCGTGAGGCCGAACCAACTATGCCAACGCATCAGGGTGGGTGGGTAAATGCCAAGGGAGGTCTTGTTTTGTGTACCAAGTGCCCCAGTCATTTGAGGTAGCAAGCTACCGACAAAGTCCCTTAAGATCCCTAAGACCAAAAAACTGCCAAACTTTGATAGAGTAGTTCTCAAAATTTAGGGTAGCTGGGAACATTCTGTTTAGACCTACAGGTGCATGTGGGGTCCATCCACAATAACCTCTCTAATTTTTGGTCAACTCCAGTCTGTTTGACCGTGCCGAAATCAAATGCATTCTTGCAAAATGCTTCAGTTCCATGCAGTGGAAAGGTGCTAGGAGTGACATTTTGCATTCCATAACTCATGGGGCCAAACAGACTTCACCAACACTCAGGGTGGGTAGGTAAATTCTAGGAGAGGTCTCATTTCATGTTCCAAGGGTCCCAATCATTCAGGGCAGCAGGCTACTGGCAAAGTCACTCAAGATCCTAAGACTAAAAACTACCAAACTTTGACAGAGCAATTCTCAAACTTTGTGGTAGCTGGGAACATTTCCTTTTGACCTACAAGTGCACGTGGGGTGTGTCCACAATAACCTCTCTTGGTTTTGGTTAAATCCAGTCTATTTGACCATGCCAAAATCAAATGCATTCTTGCAAAATGCTTCAGTTTCATGCAACACAACCTTGCCAAGTGCTATATTTTTTGATCTGTTCATCGTGATGCCGAACTGACTATGCCAATGCATTGAGGTAGGTGGTTAAATGTTATAGGAGGTCTCATTTCATGTGCCAAGCATCCTAGTTGTTCTAGCCTGCAAGCTACCGACAAAGTGACATTGTTGATAGCTTATAACCTAGAACAATTGGGACCCTTGGCACATAAAATGAGACCTCGCCTGGAATTTAACCACCCACCCCGATGTGTTGGTGAAGTTTGCTCAGCCCCACGAGCTATGGAATGCAAAATGTCATTTCTAGCACCTTTCGACTTTGTTGTTAGCTTGCAGCCCAGAATGATTGAGACACTTAGCACATGAAATGAGACCTCCCCTAGCATTTACCTGCCCACCTAGACATGTTGGCATAGTTGGTTTGACCCCATGAGATATGGAATGCAAAATTTTAGTCTTAGCAATTTTTTTCTTTGTCGATAGCTTATAGTCTGAAATGACTATGACCCTTGGCACACGAAATGAGACCTCCCCTAACATTTGTCTATCCACCCCAACATGTTGGTGTAGTCAGTTCGGCCCCACGATGAGAAGAACAAAAAATATGGCACCTGGCAATGTTGTGTTGCATGAAACTGAAGCATTTGCAAGATTACATTTGATTTCGGCATGGTCAAATGGATTGGAGTTGACCAAAACCAAGAGAGGTTATTGTGGATGGAGCCCACATGCACCTATAGGTCCAAACATAACATTCCCAGCTGCCCTGAATTCTAAGAACTGTTTTGTCAAAGTTTGGCAATTTTTTGGTCTTAGGGATCTTAAGGGACTTTGTCAGTAGCCTGATGCCTCAAACGACTGGGGTGCTTGGCACATGAAACGAGACCTCCCCTGGCATTTACCCACCCAGCCCAATGCATTGGCAAAGTCTGTTTGGCCCCATGAGCTATGGAATGCAAAATGTCACTCCTAGCACCTTTCCGCTACATGGAAATGAAGCATTTTGGAACAATGCATTCCTTGTCACCATAGGCAAATGAAATTGATTTAGCAAAAATCAAGGTAGGTGTTTATAGGTGGACCTGACATCCACCTATACATGCAAAGAAGACATTCCTAGGTGTCACAGTTTGATGGAATAGTCGATCCAAAGTTTGTCATTTTTTTTTCTTAGGGCTCTTGAGAGATTGTCTACGTTCGATATAGCCAAGAACAACTATGAGGATTTTCCACCAAAAAGACATCCCCCTAGCATTTACCCACCCACTTGGATGCGTTGGTGCCATCCGTTTGGCCCCAGGAGATGCCAAATGTAAAAATTCAGTCATAATACCTTTCCGGTAGATGAAAATTTAGTACTATAAAGGTGTTCTCACTTGATCCAATGTCTTGTAGGGCATCAATTGAGGCTACCCTTACTGCTGCTATTAATTGTTTGTCATTAAAACTCATTAAGACTCATTATGTAATAGTAACATCATTAAAACGAATTAGTACTCATAGTAACGTTGTTAAAACTCATTATGAAATAGAAAGTAAAGGACATATCATTGTGAAATAATCATGAAAACCTATCTTACTTTCCTTCCAAAGGCAACTTCATAAGGATTATGCCTACCTCCATCATACTAAAATCCTGCATGCAAATGCAATTGCACTATTTAGCTAAAATGAGTATCTAAAATATACAAGGTGAAATCAGGATAGCAAAGAAAAATAACATACCTTTCTGTCATTCCACTAATTCAATCTAATGAACCATCAAGGTCTTCTCTACTCTTTATTGTGTCGATTATTGACTCGTGATTAGACTCACGAACCTTCCACAAGGTCCTATTCAATGGTCTACCCCCATATTTGATCAAATGAACGTTTGAAGCCACAACAAGGTTAGAATAATGAAGAATCTTCCTATGCGTGTCAAAGTCCTCGAACACCCACACATCAGACTTCTTTAGTGGGTACCCTCTAAGCCATGTTCCAATAACAACCACTGATCCTATAGGGTACTTGATGTTTTCTCAATCTATAACAGGGGAATCTAATTTCTTTTTTGCCTCAACACAACGACACAAATAATAATCCATTCTTTCTTCATTGTCTTCAACTACAATAACTGCATAAACATGCCCTGCATTGGTATGTACATTCAGTTCGATGAATATAGTCAACAATATAAGAAAAAATACAAAATAATATGGCATATTGAATTTTATTAAATTAGAATGTTGATAATACCTAGTTGAACTAGATATGAAACATGGTCAAAATCAACTAATGATTCAATCTCTGTCATTTGTAGTGATGTCGGTAGTCGATAATGGTCAATCAAGCATAGGCCTCTTATACACTAATCATCAACCCACTCCTTTGACTCACAATCATACCAAGCTTCATATGTACATGAAGAACAAAAGCATGTCATATACCATGTATGAATACTCCATGAACCTACATTAGAGCTTCTAAAAGAGTGTAGCTCACTTGATCCTATCAATGTACAATAGTCCTCATATTTTACAATGTTAGTATCATCAACCAACCAAAAATATCTACGAACTTGTAATGTCAGAAAATGTCCCCTTGGGGGCTTTTCTCTCATAAGGTTTAGCTCCCGGGTCTTTAGTATGCATTTAGGACATCTTAGTTCATATTTTGACATCCTGATGGAATGAGATCTAGGTTCCATGGCAAATTGGACCTAGGTGGACCCCTTGAGCTGTACCCTTCCCAAAATAGGGGGGAGGACTTGGGCGCTCGCGCCCTAATCCCACCCTATTTTGGGGCAGCCCTAATTTTTGGGTGTCGGTTTATGACCGTTAGTTGGGTCCTTTGCCAACACGGTAAGTTTGAATTATGAAAATCTTGGTGGGAGTGTTTGTAGTTGCATATAAAAGCATGTTTAGGCATTCATTTGTAAACTAGATTTTAATTAGATAGTAATTATGATGTTCAAGTGTTCTCAAGGTGATGCAAGGCTTCTATTGTGTTGCAAGAGCAGACTTGTATGTTTTGTGTGTTGATATTTACATATTTGAGCATCAATCTCCTCGTGGCATGAAGAGCATCTTCCTCCCATGAGAACTTCACTACAAGGTGACGTATTATTTTGTTTTCATCATTGATTCCTTTAGTTTTTGCCTCTGCCTCACAAGGGCATGCATGCTTTATCTAACAATGGTGTTCGGAGACTTAAGTGACCTCCGGGGCTTGACTGAGGCAAGCCTCTAAACACCACAAACCCCAAAACAAGTCTTTTGATTGCAGGTTATAGGTGTCACATTTGGGAAAAGTGGAGTTGCAGGAAGGATTGGCAAGCATCAAGGATTCAGGATCTAAAGAAAAGTAGGACAAAGGAGCACTTCCAGGACTTGGGCACTCGCTCTAGTGTCCTCCGCAGACAGATCTCTGAAAATAGAAGTTACATGGCTGATCAGTGTCAGAAGGAGGTCCGGATTCCGCAAAGAAACTGACACCTTAGACTTGGGTGCCTACTCCAGTGTCCCTGACTGTTCCGTTTCAGAATCCTAAAAACATGTATTCTGTGATTTTGGATTTTACTCCTGTCTGCAAGAGCTTTTTCAGTCTTTCATCAATTTGTTGTCGTATTTGCATAATTAGGGTTTTAATGGACATAAGAGAAGGAAAATTAATAATTAAATTTCCTAATCCAAGTTTCCCTACATTTACAAGTGACCTAGGGTATGATAGTGCTCATCACTCGACCCTAGATCCTTGAATGTACAGTGGAAAGGAGGATTTAAACACCAAAACACTACAACATTAACAAATCTAATTTTCCACCTAAACATTTTGGTGAACCCATTTTTTTGGACTTAAATTTCAAGTTTCTGAGTGTGTGTCTTCATATTTGGATTGATTTCATTCATTCATATAGTCATTGATTTTATTGCATTAAGAAAAATTTAAAAAAATTGAAAATTTTGAAAAATATAAAAAAATTGCATTGCTTGGCTTACTAAATTGTATCAATTCTTTCTAAATTTTCCTAATTCATGATTTTTGCATCAGATATGATATAAACTATAGAAAATTACAAAAATTAAAAAATTTGCATTGCATTTTCATTATTAATTTGCTAGGGTTTTGTGGAAATTTTGACAATTTTAGATAACCTAGTAATTCCAAAATCTAGGGTTAGTAGGCAAAATCTTTTTCTCAGATTTTTCTACTAATTTTAGAGGCTCATTCAAATTAACATTTTGCTGTAGTCTTTCATTCTAGTGTGAATTTGCATTTAGATTTAAAATATTTGCAATTTTGCATAGAAATTTAAAAAAAAAACTAGCAATTTTGATGCATTTTCATTAACTTTGCATGGGCATTTTGCATGTTCAAGCTTGAAAATCATTTTAATATCTGAGAGTATTTAATTTTCATCATAAATCAGACTTAAAATCATTCACATAGAATTTTGTCTCAAGATCTCAAACCTAGGGCTTCAAAAACAACGATTTTCACTAAAATTGGTCGTATCGACTTTATAAAATTGCACCATAGGTGTGTTGTGAAAGGTATTTTAAAATTATTTTTCTATTATCAGGGTAATCATTTTCTTCCCCTCATAAAAATATTCACAACACCCTTTTATCGGGCTCTTGTAGTGAAAATTTGGTGAAAAACTACACATTTTGGCTATTTTTGTCCTAGGGTTTGACCTAGCTTTTCCAAGCATGTTGTGATAAATTTTATGGATTGAGGTGACTGATATTATTGATATTCTTTTTTGTACCTCCTAAAATTCTTTACAACACTCCTTTTCCTATGTCTTGGAATTGAAAAACTGTAAAAAAATAGCCTAATTTTCTATATTTTCACTAGGGTTTGACCTTAAGTGGCACTAAAAGTGTGTTGTACCAGGTATTTTGACACCAAGTGGCTGTTATTACTGATATTATTTGCTTTCCATCATAATTTTCCTCACAACACCCTTTGTTATGCTCTTTTGCATTGAATTTTGGTGAAAAAAGTGCCTATTTTGACATATTTTCACTATATTTTGACTTGGCATTATCTTGGATTTGCATCAAGAGTGTGTTGAGAGTGATTATATTGCTGTTTTGGATTGATATCAGACATATAACTTTCTTCCCTTGACTGAAATCCTTACAACACCCTTCAAAAATGGTTCATTCATTTGCATTGAAAAAAGTACAAAAAATCAAGCATTTTAGAGCATTTTTGCATATAACCTTGTACTTGTCTTTTGCATCAAATTTGAAAAGCTTTTAAATTCTGATTTTACATTGAAAACAATGCAATGGCACCTTCATGTCATTTTTCTATGGTATCTCTGCATGTATTCATCAAAGATCTTGATTTTGACAAATTCCTAATCTTCATGAGTGAACATCCTATGATATTAGAAGATTTAACCAAATTCATCTCTAGGAACACTCATGAGAAAGATGAGAGTGAAAATCCCTTTTCTACCATAGAGTATGATGATGATGATGTACCGTCCTCTCATCCCATTTCTCTCCCTGGCCAAGATGTAGCATTAGTGGATGAGAAAAGGTCTTCCACATTAAATACTTTAGGGATGGATATTAGGTGTAATCAAGAGGGAAACAATGTTAATTCGATACTCATTAATTGACTTGGTAGCACTATTCCTAAGATGGTTGTACGGGGGGCACCTGATGCACCTTCTTGCTTAAAGCCAGTGATTACGGTTCAAGGTATTCAAAATGTGTTACAACAACCACACCACAATGTGATTGCTCACACATGTAACACCCGTAATAACAAGCAAAGTAACCAAGCACCGCATGTGCCTTTCTCTCTTCCATGTTCTCAACCCATGCTCCCTCAACCACCTCATCTTACTCATAAAAGTGGTCAAGAGTATGATCTTGTCAAACAGCTTCGTGCTACTTCGGCTAAGATCTCTCTTTGGGATTTAATACAAACATCACCTACATACCATGGAATGATCCAAGAAGCTTTGCAAAAGGTGATTGTCCCACCTACTGCTAAGCCTAATGATGTAGCAGTCGTATTGGATAGTATGCATGCGACAAAAATAGATATTCTTTTTCAACCACAGGAATTACCTTCAATTGAAGTTCAAAACCAATATGATCCTCTTATAATCTTTGTCACAATAAATAGAACATTGGTAAAACGAGTTATGATTGATAATGGATTGGCTCTTAATGTTTGTGGCATTGACTTATTACATAAAATTAAAGTTGATACATCTGCCATCAAGCTGGAACCGTTAAGTATCCGTGGTTTTGACAATGTTGGATGAATATCCATAGGTACTATAACTTTACCTATACAAGTGGGACATGTGCTTGTACCTACCCTGATTCATGTCATGCCTAGTTCTTTATCTTACAACATGATTCTTGGTAGACCCTGGATTCATGCATAGGGGGTAGTCCCTTCCACTCTACATCCTTCAATCAAATTATATTCAAAGGTAAACTTCATAGTATCCATGTTGATCCTGAACTAGACAATTGTTTACACATTGAAATGCAAAAACCAGTTTACAATCATATGAGCTTAAACAATATGCGAGGTGATCCATCAATGACTAATGTTGTGCAAGACTCTCAACCATCGAATACACTTGTTGATGATGATTGGGGTTCATTAGATTTTAATCCTTGCAGTACAAGGGAATACAAATTTAATAAACCTAACACATCCAAAGTCACATTGATCTCATCTAAACCATCTTTTGAAACATCTCAAAAAAATAAAGTTTCCTTGGTTGAAAATAAATACAATACCCTCACTTATACTACAAATTATGATACGTATGAGGCTTCACCTTCTTCTAAATAAATGGACTCTCTATATGGTCATGGATTTCAAATCTTGTACAAAAATAACGACTATGTCGGCAATGGTTGCGGTGTAAATCAACAAGGAATTAGAGTACCTTTACAAGTTGTTGGAATTAACTACACAACCGGTATAGGATACCACTCTATCAAACCCACCAAAGCCTCTTTTCATCCTAAACTTAATGTTAATACAATATTAAAACAACATGAGAGATATCCTAAGTGTGTATGTTCTTAACAATGGTGCTACAGGTAAGTATCTCTAACCCTTTATCTCTCTCGTGATGTGCTTCCCTCGTGATGTGTTATATGTTGTTTAGGCCTCCTAGAATGACCTCAGATTCTCCCATAAGGTTCAGGATACTAGGAGACTGCCTTTGTTGTGACCTTCTATTTGTATCATCATTCTTCTATATTGTCTCTCTCTCTAATTTCATTGTTGTGTGTTGTGTCTTGCGGACACAGCGTTGCGGTTGGTGACTTGGGGGCACCCTCCTACATGACTATCCCTAAGACACTTGTTTCTCCTCTCTTATTTATTATTTCCCTTCCTCTAGTGTTTCCACCTAGTAGGCGGATGACGACAAACATTTATACTAATGCGGACCTAGTGTCCCTTTCAAGAGCAATCAAAAAATGGACTTAGTTCCTAATATGATGATGGGGTTGTATATTTTATCTGACACTTGGCTAGTGGAAGCACTCATGTTTTCTACGTAGTGAATTTGATGATGTTTTTATCACATTTGCAAACCTTAACAATACTGTTGTTCTGTGCACCTTTGTTTACCTTTGAATCTGGCCTTGGTGGTACTCAATTCAGAGAGCTTCGTGATATAGCCCCACAGTTATCCTCAAACTTTGGATTCATTGTATAACCTTGGATCTTTGTTTGGTTAGTCATATGCATTGATGTTGTTTTTTATCATAATCTTGTAGACACTAACATGTTTCTTGCAAGGATGTGTTTGTGGGAACACTTGGCGATCATAAAGTACATGTCACCTCCGAGGGGCATGGGCTTTCTGAAAGTTGGTGTTCCCTTGTGTGTTTTCTTCCTACCTTAACATGCTTGATATCGATACCTGATATCAACCACCTTAAGGTGGGGGCATATATAAGGTAAGTTGTCTGTTATAGATGTTAGCAATGTGTTTGACCTCAGATGCAGAGACTTGCGCCCCAAAGTAGTGCATCGTGCATCCTGAGTTTGTTTACAATCAATCAATCAATCATTTAAGCCCACTACAGAGGTGAGATATTGAGCATATCCTTTTTCTTAAGCCCTCTATGGAGGCGGGGATGGTGTACTTCTCAGAGTAGATTGTATCATCCTGTCATTTTAAAAAGTCCTCTGCGGAGGCGGGGAGCAGTTCTGTGACTAACTCAACCCTTAAGCGTGTCTTTGGCGATTGTTGTGGTGAAGCCCAATCATCAGTGTGTGCCTGTAATATGCCTGAGATGGTGTTGGACCTAGAAATAGGTACACTCCATCGCTTGTCTGCCGTGTTTTCTCTGTGTCTTCAAGTGTGTGTGTTTTGACGTGCTTGTTTTGTCTGGCATGTTTGTTGCCCCATATGTAGAGACCAACGCCCTCATGTAGTGCTTCCTGCATTTTGGGAGGTTTTGCGTGTCTTGCATGTGTGTTGCCCCATATATACAATCTAAAGACTTCTCGATGAGTGCATCCTGTATTATGGGAGGTTTGTTTACTTTCCAATACTTGCATCTACATTTCATATATATGAAAAAAAGATAAGAAAAAGATATCATTTATGTCTTCCATGCATTAATGTGTCTTCTATGCATTGACTGTCTTCTCCATGTTCTACGTGACTGTAACTATCTTCTTCGTGTTTTGCATGCTTGTTACTATCTTCTATGTGATTAGCGTGTCTTCTCCGTGCTTGATGTGTTTGATGTGTTTGTGACCTTACTTTAATGCATGTATTGGCCTCGTGTTTATACATACATTAAAGTGGGGGCTAAATGTAACGTCAGAAAATGTCCCCTTGGGGGATTTTCTCTCATAAGGTTTATCTCTCAGGTCTTTAGTATGCATTTAGGACATCTTAGTTCATATTTTGTCATCCTGATGGAATGAGACCTAGGTTCCATGGCAAATTGGACCTAGGTGGACCCCTTGAGTTGTACCCTGCCCAAAATAGGGGGGAGGACTTGGTCGCCCGTGCCCTAGTCCAACCCTATTTTGGGGCAGCCCTAATTTCCAGGTGTTGGTTTATGACTGTTAGTTGGGTCCTTTACCGACACAGTAAGCTTGAATTACGAAAATCTTGGCGGGAGTGTTTGTAGTTGCATATAAAAGCATGTTTAGGCATTCATTTGTTAATTAGATTTCAATTAGATAGCAATTGTGATGTTCAAGTGTTCTCAAGGGATTCAAGGCTTCTATTGTGTTGCAAGAGTAGACTTGTATGTTTTGTGTGTTGATATTTTCATATTTGAGCATCAATCTCCTCATGGCATGAAGAGCATCTTCCTCCCATGAGAGCTTCACTACAAGGTGACATAATATTGTTCTTTCATCATTGATTCCTTTAGTTTTTGCCTCTGCCTCACAAGGGCATGCACTCTTTATCTGACAATGGTGTCTGGAGACTTAAGTGTCCTCTGTGGTTTGACTGAGGCGAGCCTCTAAACACCACAACCCCCAAACCAAGTCTTGTGATTGTAGGTTATAGATGTCGCATCTGGGAAAAGTGGAGTTGCAAGAAGGATTGGCAGGCATCAAGGATTTAGGATCTGAAGAAAAGTAGGACAAAGGAGCACTTCCAGGACTTGGGCGCTTGCTCTAGTGTCCTCCGCAGATAGATCTCTAAAAATAGAAGTTACAGGGTTGATCAGTGTCAGAAGGAGGTTCAAATTCCACAAAGAAACTAGCACCTTGGACTTGGGTGCCCACTCCAGTGTCCCCAACTATTCCACTTTGAAACCTCGAAAACAAGTATTCTGTGATTTGGTATTTTACTCCCGTCTGTAAGAGCTTTTTCTGTCTTTCATCAATTTGTTGTCGTATTTGTATAATTAGGGTTTTAATGGTTAATTAGACATAAGAAAGGGAAAATTAATAATTAAATTCCCTAATCCAAGTTTCCCTACATCTTCAAGTGACCTAGGGTATGATAGTGCTCGTCACTCGACCCTAGATCCTTGAATGTACAATGGAAAGGAGGATTTAAACACCAAAACACTACATCATTAACAAATCCAATTTTCCACCTAAACAGAACTATAGACTTACCTTCATAACCTGGACCCATTGTAGTGTTACACCATTTGACAATAGATCTCGCATCTGTCAACTTTGCATTGTCTTTGTACTTCAACTCTTCTTGTGCCAATGCTCTTTTGATACATGCTCCTACACCATCATGCTCCCTCTTTCCATGCTCAACCTCACAAAAATTCCACATATGTTGAACACCATTCATTGTATGCATCCTGCTCAACCAATAGAACATTTGTGCATTCTTGAATTGTGATGCACAATTATCTGACCATATGATATGCTAAAGACATGATATATTCATGTTGGCTAAATCACGGTAGAACATCTGAAAGCAACCTTGGACAAACTTTGTAGAATGTGTGCAATCATCACTAATATAAAAATGATATTTCCTCAAGATCTTCCTGTCTCCTCTGTACTATCTTTTGCAGGAATGAATGTTATTTGCACAAATATAGCAACCTGCATAGAGTTGTAATACTGTGATTGCACCTCATTCTATGGTTGTAGTGTATAGTTCTTTGCAAAGTCAACAACTGAAATGATGGTGCCAAGTGGAAATGTGTCCTTGTATAACTTGAATTGCAAGTCCAAACATCGAGCTCTATGGGTTTTCCTTGCATACTCGTACACTATATTATCACGAAATGTAGACATAAACTGATACACTGGAATCTTTTTGTAATGCCCACTTTTAAAGTCAAACAAAACCAAGTACAAACACAACTAACTTTTTTTTGCACAACCTCTACATGGCTACCATGTGCACAAACATGCACAACCATTGTCAAAATCTCAACAATACAAGCACAAGCACCACTATACAAGAGATAGGAACATGCAAGTGTCACACACATAGAAAGAGGACACCATACTCTCCCATAAGGTGAGAGCGGTAACCACTCAAGGTGAAACATTCTCCCAAGAGGATTCACAAAAAGGGCAACCTCACACAAGTAGGGAGTTATACCAACTCCATCTACTAGGTAGCATGCTACAATATGTGGTAAGGCACCTATGACAGAAAATGACGTAAGTTAAAGAAAGATGACAACAACCAATTCATATATTTAGTTTATTAATTCATGTATAGATATGTAAGAGAGTTCAATTTGAAACAAGCATAACCCTACGCCATTATTTAACATTAGCATAAGGATCCCAAGCAATTATTTTTTACTACAACCATTAATCCATTACCTCTACCAGCAACTCGCATGATACCTAAATCATATACTTCTAAGTAAGTTTAGAAGAAGCAATGTGCACATACTTTTCTTACAAGATACATTTTACTAACCCAAGTACTTCTACTAATTTGAAATCAAACAAAGAGCTAATGTACATAGGTTTTGAACCATTACAACCACAAGAGGACAATACAAGATGAGAAGCCCCATGCTCCTCTCAATAATATTATTTCTTCCTAGTCCCATTAATCTTCGGAAACATTCATGAAAACAAGAGAGAATTAACTATCTATCATAATAAGGTCTATTCATTTTCTCTACACAGATGAAATTTACAAGAAAGGGAAGGAAAACTAGGTAGTACAACCTATCCAAAAGTTTATGTTCACAAAAAACTAAGTGCTATAAGAAGGTAAAGTAATATGAGTCACCAAAACACCTAAAGCTTCCACTTCCATGATATAAGAATATGATAATATGAAAGTACATACAAAATTTAGTAATCTAATCCACTAAGCAAGCATGAGCATATAATACATTCCCTAACATAGTGGGGTAAAAAGGGAGGTTCACTTTTATAATTTGGAGGTCTCCTCACACGAATAGGGTTAGTTATGTTACAGCAAGTGATGCAATATTAACTATATTCTAATTATCCAAGTGATAACACAAGGAAAGAAGAGGTACAATAAAAAATATATTTTCATTCTTCACCATTTACACATAAGTCATCTAGCATAGGACAAATAGGTTAAAAATTCAAGTAATGCATAACTATATATCTCATTCTATCACTTCTTGTCCTATTAGGAGATGAGAGTGATTATAGAGGATTATTTTTTTCATACACACATTAATGATCAAGATTCCTTTATGTCACTATTCAACCTTATTCATTAAAGTCAGATGTTTCATCTACTAGCTCTTTTAGTCTATCAAACTTATTTTCTTTGAATAATAAGTGCTAAACAATTAGGAATACTAGCGAGATATCACTAGAGAGAGGAAACAATCATTGCATATGCAAGTCATTCTCTACTCAAATGTAGACATACATCTCATTTCTAAGAGGAAATAACTATAGAGAGAAGGAGAGACTTCAATTCAATTCATATAAGACATCCATTAATTCACATATAGTATTTATCTATCTTGTAAGAAGTCTTTCATGATCTTCTATAAAAACATTTAATTAATTTTGAACTTGAACATAAATCATTTTTTTGAAAGAACACTAATCCGATTTCCAAATAAAATGTTAATGTAATTCCATAATGACAATGTACAAGATGAGGTTTGTGAAGATACACAAATGCATGCTAATTCTTTTGAAGGAATGTTGGGCAGAAAGAAAATAGCATAAATAGAACAGCTCTGTATACATTCATTAAAATGGTCATAAATCCCTCATTACTCAATGAAAATTAAAATTTTAAAATGATATAGAAAGATAACATTAAGAGAAATAAAACCCAGAAATAGTTTAAGGATTTTTACTAACATGAATGAGAAGTTTACTCCAGAACAACGACATAAATTGAAGTAAGATTAAATGAAAATAGCATACAGAAATAGCTCTATATACAGTCACTAAATCAATATCAACGCTCTCATTTCTTAACTAAAATTAATATTTCAAAATAATCTGGAAAGATAACATTAAATGCAATAAAACCCAAGAATAGTTTAAATATATTCACTAACATGAAAGAGTAGTTTAATGTAGAATAGAGGCATAAATTGAAGTAAGATTAAATGAGGGAACAAGCCATCCACATCCTACATTCCTTTAAATTCAATTGATAATGTAAATCTACTTACAGTAATTGGACTACGACAAAGCAGGTTTTTAGTTAATGTTTATAAGCAAATTGTTTTACAACTTTGAGATTCAAATACATTTAGGAGGTGATAGGCCACCATCTTGCAATATCATGCATGATAAAATGGACACAAGTTAATACTATAGCTGTAAGTGTATGAAAATGAATGATTCAAGAAGCTTCTACTGAGCTCCACATGACAAAGGATCCACCAAAATCATCAACACGCTCCAAGACTGAAGAGGGAGGGCAAGCTAGCTACCACCCAACCAAAATACTAGATCGTCAAGTGCATTTGGGAGAACCACGCTACTCTAAGCATTCCCCCTAGCATGGAGAAGAGCCATGGATCCACATAGCAATCACCATCACTACTTGAGCATGCATAAGGGTTTCCAAACTAGGTCCACACAAGACTCAAAGAAGACCCTAAATCAAATTTTGATGCTAACTTGGTCACGCATAGGAACTATGCACAAGCTTGGAACAACTAGGCTCCATGTGAGATTGAACACATCCATCTCTCAATCCATAGAGTTTAAGAGTATTCCATCATAATACAACTTCTCATCATTGGTCATCTCAAGGCCCTAACCGACAATAAGAGATTTCCACAAACCTCAAAAAAATATCATATCCACATAACACAAGCATGGACGAGGGTTTGCACCAAGAACATAAAGTTCAAAGACTAATTTCAATAAAATCAACCAAAAACTAAGGCACTGATAGGATCAAATTTTAATTAACTAGGAATTGACAAGTTCACAAAAATCAATATAAATTTTAATTCAACTACATAATTTAACTTAAATCAAGGTATTTTGAACCCCCATTTAAATTCATAACTAAAAACCCACACAAAACTCACTCAAGTTATCACTAAATCAGAAATATAAGTAATAATAAGCACCCTCATGAAGAGTCTATAAAGACCTTCTAAAACAACAATAAATCTATGGATTGATTTCACAATTAGTTAAAAAGAAGAGTTGAAACTCATTTTCAAGTTCATTACAACAATGAGTCCAAAAGAGATACCTTCTTCTTGTGATTATGTACTGTGATGAAGACCAAAACTGAAACTAAGGCATCTCGTGTTGAAAGTGATTTGTAGCAAAAAAAAATAAGAGATAACCTTCAGCTTGAATGGCATCCAAATTTGCAGCAGTTGAAAGATGATTATATTGTAATAGAAAAAGAGGGTTTCCAGCAAGGTTTGAGGCATCCAAAGTGATGGATCATTTTATGGTTTAAGGCAGCAATCTCATTGGTCTTTTGTGGGTTTAAAGTGCCCCAAATGGAGATAGAAACTAACATCTAGGTGCCCAGATTTGTATGCATTCTGGCATCAAGAAAATAATAATAATGAACATCCCCTAGAAATGGCAGCCAAGTAGAAAGATTTTCAGTAGGGTTTTGAGCATCTAAATGAGTGCAATCGCTGCAAACATGGCATAAAAACAACCATCACTCAACAAAGGTAAAAAAGGAAGCTTGAATCCCCTAAGAATGGTGTTCCCTTCGCTGCCCATCTCCAAAAACTTCCCTGTTTTTATTGTGACGCCCCCCCCCCCACCATTTTTTTTGGTTTTCCTTTAGCTTCTACCCTTCTCCTTTTTTTTTAGCCCTAACTCCCTTCTTATTCCCACGTATGTTTTTTTTTCCCTCTATTCTTTTAAATTAAAAATAAAGTTATTCTCTTTCAAATATGTATATATAGTTATACATTAAAAAAAGGAATAAAATTAAAATGAAGCTAAAACCTTTTAATAGGTCTCCCTAGATATATATTAAAATAAAAATAAGAAATCAAATTCAAAAGATTGAGTTGGCAATTAAATTGGCGATTTTATTTTATTTTTTCAAAAGTTGAAAAAGACTAAGGTAATTGACCCAAAAAGGAAATTTGAATATAGAGGCATCGAAAGAATTTAAGTTGCAATCTTGAAAGAGTCATTAAAATCAACTCAAAGGAATTATGTATAACCTCTTGAGTAACATCGACACTCAACTTCTGTGACCCACAAAGACAAGAGGAATCGATTTAATAAGCTCACAAGAAGATACCTAACCTATTAAAAGTTGGAATTAAGCAATTGACTCACGAACTTGACACTTTCAAAAGTGTGGAAAGCACAAATAGCATAAAAATAATAACACAACTATGGCAACACACCTGACATTTAGGAAATCCATAGGGTCTTCCATACCCATGATGACAAGGTGAATAGATACACAAGGAGTGTCTCATCCCTTCCTTAGGTGAAGCGAGATGGTTACTAGATTGGATCCATCAGCTACTTCTTTGCAAGCCACCCTATCGACCATTGTACTTGTAGACCCTACACACTCAATTATGCACATCAAATCCAATAACAAAATATCATTGCTGAAACACAATTAGGCCGGCATATATCTTAAAGCATGATAATCATATATATCATCTCTAGTCTATACAACCACAATTATAAAGTAACACAGAACATTATTCATCATATAGTATCATGAAAAAACAAGAATGGAATTAAGCCATAACTATCAATGCATAAGCTAATAAAATGATTTTCATCTACCAACTGGGTCCCAAAAATGGTGCTAAACACACAACAAATAATAAGCAAATTAGGACATTGCAAGAGCACACATGGGGTGGTCTTACATCCCCCTCCCATAAAATTTGACTTACTCCTGGTCACATATGGTTGGGTGAAAGCACAGCACCAAATTGACTACATAATGCATAAGAAAGTAGTAGCATAACAAGAAATTGCACAAGGTTAAGCCATTTAAATAAGGCACACCAACAAAATAGAGTTTATCAATAGAATATAAAGCACAATTCGATAATTTTCCTCAATTGTCATTCTTTTCACAATTACACATATTGATGATTGGAATTCAAGTCACACCAAAAATTGTACAATCTTTATACATATTTACACAATTGTAAGAACTACCATATTCATTTGCATACTCATTTAGCCATGTATTTCATATTAAAATGCACTCAATGCATGCTTTTGTCATATCACACTATCATACAATCACATCACAAGGATCACATCACATGGTTTACACATGGGTCCATGAGAATATCACTATAACTGTTGGAATTAGGTTGAACAACTGAGAATGGGGGGTGAATCAGTTGTCCCAAATCTTTAACACTTGCAACTATTTCTTTACCACACAAAACTGATTAATGATATAAACATTTAAAGCATGAATCATCAACACATGAGCAGAGACAAATGAACACATAACACCAAGATTTTTATGTGTAAACCCGATTAAGGGAAAACCACAGTGGGGGTTAACCCACAAAGATTAGTACCCTGTTAAAAGTACTTTAGAAAAATAGAAGGCACATGCCTTCAGATGCACTGCCTAGAGCTCACTGCTCAAAAGAGTCTCACTGCCTACAGGAGGCTCACTGCCTACAAGAATTAAGTTTATCACAGAGATAATGAACTAACAAATAGCATCTATTTCATGCCTGGTTCAGTCCCTTTGAAAGCTCACAATTTCTACTCTAATCTTTAACCACTTGTCTATTATATCTTCATCCTTACTGCTCTTGATCCTCTACACTTCTTTCTCTTTTCTCTGCTTATGTACTTCTCTTAGGATTTTATCATTTTTGCACACACACTTTCCACAACTCATCAACAAGTATTTATATGCTTTATCAACCTTGGAATGAACATCAAGGTCAGCTAAACTTGATGCAGATCATTACACTATCGGCCAAACATAGTTGAGACTTGAATCTTCCTCCAACAACATGCTACACTCCAGAGAATTGCTCTTAGATCATCCACAACATACTTGAATCATCCAGTCGGCCAAGAACTAGGAAGAATAGCAACACAAAGAAATAAATCTTCAACAATGAGCTGTATCTTCAATGTGGACCTCCAACACAACAGTCACACGATCCAGAGACCTCCACAAGCACATTGAATTCAACAAAAACATCCACACTTTTCCAAATCATCAGAATTACTTGCATCTACATCTAGAACCTTAAGAACACTGTCTGAAATGAGTGTCACATTAGAAAGTTTGCTTGTGGACCTCCAAACCCTAAACCACTTGAATGGATGATACACACTGACTTCCCAAACATTCCTCTAGATCCATAGATCATCATTTTACATATTTGGAATAATCCAGACCTCTTTCCTATCACTCTGTCTCTTTTGAACACTGTGAAACCAGTTCTACTTAGATGGTCATAACTTCTTCAAATCTTCATGCAAACCCTTCAAATCTTATCTGGAGCTTCTTCAGACAATCCTCTACTCAGCCATATGGTCAGCATACTTTGATTAATTTTCTCAATACCCTCAACATTCCAATCTTCTAAACATACAACAAAATAGGATATAGTTGACACCAACGGCAACAAGAATATGTTAACATCAATGACAACACCGCTTAGGCACATATTTGCAACAATCTCCCCCTTTGTCATTGATGGAAACATATGATGTTGAAAACTAATTCAACCATCAAGACAAGAACTTCTCCCCCTTTCTCTTATCACTTCTGCAACCACTATCTTCATTGCTCCCCCTTTCATTAGCAACTAGTTTTTCACATGACTTCTCTCCCCCTTTGAAATCAATGGCAAAGGACACATATTTGCAGTCTTTTCTCCTATTTTTTATTTTAGACAAATCTCAAAACTTGCATACTAACTACTCCCCTTGTGTAGTACCTCCTTAACATCAATCTAGATCACAAGATATGATTGTAAATTCCACCAGACTGATGCACTCTAGTGCATCTTAATTCTGATCAGGAGGGGTAATAACCCCTAACTTCTCCCTGAGATACTCAAAAGTATCCTTGGGAAGAGGCTTAGTGAAAATATCTGCAATCTGATCCTTTGATGACAAAAACTCCAACTTGACTTCATTCTCATTTACCTTCTCTCTCAAGAAATGAAACTTGATGGATATATGCTTTGTCTTTGAATGCAGCACCGGATTCTTTGAGATGCTTATTGCACTTGAATTATCACAGAAGATTGTGACAAATTCCTCAAATATAATTCTGATGTCCTTCAACATTTGCTTCATCCACAGAACTTGAGTACAATTGTTTGTTGATGCTATATACTCTGCCTCTATTGTAGATAGGGATATTGCCTCCTGCTTTTTGCTCAGCCAAGAAACCAATCTACTTCCCAAGAAGAATGCACCACCACTAGTGCTTTTTCTTTCATCCACATCTCCTTCCCAATCAACATCTGTATATGCATGAAGAGTAAAGTCATTATCCTTTGGATACAATGATTCATAATCAATTGTCCCTTTGAGATATCTAAAATCTAGCAACAAGTCCAACTGCATTCATGATATCAAGTCTGGTCTGAGTCAGATAAAGCAGTCCTCCAATCATTGATCTATGTCTTTTCTTATCTGCCTTAGGTGAATTATCATCTTTACTTAACTTGCATCCGGTTACCATAGGAGTACTTACTGGTTTTGACTCCACCATTCCAAAAATTTTCAATAATTCTCTTACATACTTAGATTGAGATATGAAGATACCCTTATCTGACTAAGTGATTTGTAGACCTAGGAAGAAGTTCATTTCACCAAACATGAACATCTCAAATTCACTTTGCATCTGATCAACAAATATTTTGCACATACTCTCATTTCCACCAAAAATGATATCATCAACAAATACCTCAACAATTAGAATATTCTCATGATCAATCTTGAAGTAAAGATTACTGTCAACAGTGCCTTTGCTATAACCTAGATTTAGCAAATACTTATATAATCTTGCATACCAGACTCTTGGGGCTTGTTTGAGTCCATACAATGCTTTCCTAAATCTGCAGACCATATCTCTCTGATCAAACAATTGAAATCCTTCTGGTTTCTCAATGTAGACTTCTTCTTCTAACTCTTAGAAATGCTAACTTGACATCCATCTGATAGACTTTGGAATCTTTATAAGCAGCAAAAGCAAGAAACAATCTAACTGCCTCTATTCTTGCCACCAGAGAAAAAGTTTATTCAAAATCAATTCCTTCCACTTGAGAATATCCTTTGCATACCAACCTTGCTTTATTTCTTACAACTTCACCATCATCATTTAGTTTATTTCGGAAGACCCATTTAGTTCCAATCACATTTTGTCCTCAGGGCTAGAAACAAGATCCCAAGTGTGATTCTTTTCAATTTGCATTAATTCTTCTTCCATTGCCTTTACCCAGTTTTCATCTTTGCAGGCTTCACTTACTATTTTTGGCTCAATCTTTGAAATCAGACAAATCTCTTCTTGATCTTCAAGAATTCTTCTCCTAGTTCAAACACCTTTATTTCTATCTCCTATGATTTGATCTTCAGGATGATTCATCCTTACATACCTGGGGGTTTTGGAATTTGCTTGAACTTCTGTTTCTTGAGCTTGTTCCTCAACTTCTGCACTATCCTCTTGAGTTACTAGATTTTCTGGATCAATCTGGATCTGAATCTGGGTCTAAACTTGTGTTCCTTGATTTTGACTTTCATCTTGATCTTCTGAATCATATCCGCAAGACCTGGAATGACCTTCTTTGCTTTCATCAACTCTAACATTTGCACTTTCGACAATATTTTTCAATCTTTTGTTAAAGCATCGGTATGCCTTGCTTTGAGTAGAGTAACCCAGAAGTATTCCTTCATCACTTCTTGCTTCAAACTTGCCTAGATCCTCATCTCTTTTGATATAGCATTTGCTATCAAAAACTCTAAAATATCTTACAGTAGGAGGATGACCAAACCATAGTTCATAAGGAGTCTTACCAGAGTTGCCTTTGATCTGCACCCGGTTAACAGTGTAGACAACAGTACTCACAACTTCTCTCTAATAGACTTGAGGAACATTTCTTTCCATCATCATGGTCCTAGCAACTTCTTGAATGGTCCAGTTTTTCTTTCCACTACTCCATTTTGTTGTGGAGTCCTAGGAGCAGATAATTATCTTTTTATTCCATGCTTTTCATAGAATGAATCAAACTCACCGGAGGTAAATTCTCCACCTCTGTTGGATCTCAAACACTTTATCTTTCCACGAATCTCATTCTCCACCATAACCTTGAACATTTTGAATTTTTCAAGAGCTTCTGATTTTTCTTTTAAGAAGGTTACCCACATTATCCAGGAGTAATCATCAATTAGCAACATAAAATATATGTCTCCTTGCACACTCCTAATTCTAGCAAGACCACATAGATCAGTATGCACAAGTTCCAACCGTTCACTTGAAAATTGTTCTTTACTTTTGAATGAAATTTTGTTCTGTTTACCCAATTGACATTCTCTACACATGCTATCAGGTTTCACAGGTTTTGGCAGATCTCTTACAGCCTAAATAGAACTTATCTTGACAATGTCATCAAAATTCACATGACATATCCTCCTATGCCATAACCAACTTTGATCTGTCTGAGCAATCGAACAACTTTTGCCAGAACTACTTAAATGAAAGATGTTACCTCTAGTTTGAGTACCGGATGCAATTTCCATTCTGGAGCTTTCAAAGATTCTACATTTTCCATTCTTGAACCAGAGATCATAACCCTTGTCAACCAACTGTCCAACACTGAGAAGATTATGCTTCAGTCCTTCCACATAAAAACATCATTGGTGTTATTCTTACCATCAAAAGAGATGGATCCTCTGGATTTTACCAGTTGAGTTGTCTCCAAATTTCACAAGCCCACCTTCATATTTTTCAAAGCTTACAAACATACTTTTATCACCAGTCATATGATGAGAACATCCACTATCAATCACCCATTCATCTTTTTCAACAACTTGAGCAACCAAGGTACTTTCCATATTTGCACAGCTAGCAGATTTAGTAGACACCGGATCTTCTTCTTTGATAGCAATGAACACCCAATTATTTTTAGTGGAACCTCCATGATCAGATTCATCATCTGTGACTCGTTCTTCTCCAGCTTCTTGGATATAGTAACATTTCTTCTAACCTTTATATCTGTTAGGGTTTGGTTTTGAAAACCTCTCTGGACATCTTGAGGCAAAATGACCAATCTTATTACAAGCAAAACATTTGAATGACAACTTTCCTTCATACTTACCAGATCCTCTTGGCATTCTTTTGGCAATAAAAGCTTCAAGATCTGCAGTCTCAATTTCATCATCTTCAAGATCCTTCCTTGCCTTCACAAATCTATTTGATCTTGCTAAAGAGCTTTCACCTGGATCATATCTTTTTTTTCCATATACACTGGCCTTAAATGTAGATTCAGATTTGGAGGAGAATCACCAAACTCACTTAATTCAAAAGCTGAAATTTTGCCAACTAGCTGATCTCTTGTAACTTTTGAGAAAGTCCCGATCTCCTCTATAGCAGCAACCTTATGTTTGTATGAATCAGGTAAAGATCTAAGCACTTTTGCCACAATCTCTGATTCTTCCAAAGTTCCACCAGCACACCTGATACCACACACAAGTTCATTTATCTTTTGCAAGTAGATTGTGATGTTTTCATCTTCACTCATCCTCAGATTTTCAATTTTTCCTCTCAAACTTTGTAGCTTGGCACATTTGACATATTCATCACCTTCATAAAGATTCTCCAACTTCTTCCAGATTTCATGAGTAGTTTTTAGTCCAAAGACATTTGTCATTTCTGAATCAGTCGGGGCACTCAACAAGACTTCTTTAGCTTGAAGGTTATTTTCAGCATCTTTGAGTTGATCTAGAGTTGAAGGACCTTTCTCTAGAGGTTTATACTCATCATTGGTTATCACCCAATAAGCATCACCCATGCATTGTAAATGGCACTCCATGCGACTCTTCCAAACAGAGTAATTTGTTCCATCAAATCTTGGACTATCCTTTTTGTAAGTTGACATCCTGGATCTCCTCGGGCAGTTAAGATTCTTTTAGAGGAACCTCGCTCTGATACCAATTGTTGGAATTAGGCCAGACAATTGAGAGGGGGGGTGAATCAGTTGTACCAAATCTTTAACACTTGCAACTATTTATTTACCACACAAAATTGATTAATGATATAAACATTTAAAGCATGAATCATCAACACATGAGTAGAGACAAATAAACACATAACACCAAGATTTTTACATGGAAACCTAGTGAAGGGAAAACCACGGTGGGGGTTAACCCACAAAGATTAGTACCCTGTTAAAAATACTTTAGAAAAATAGAAGACACATGCCTTCGAGTGCACTGCCCAGAGCTCACTACCCAAAAGAGGCTCACTACCTACAAGAATTAAGTTTATCACAGAGATAATGAACTGAGAAATAAGATCTATTTCATGCGTGGTTCAGTCCCTTTAAAAGCTCACAATTTCTACTCTAATCTTTAACCACTTGTCTGTTATATCTTCATCCTTGCTGTTCTTGATCCTCTGTACTTCTTTCTCTTTGCTCTGCTTCTGTACTTCTCTTAGGATTTTATCATTTTCGCACACACACTTTCCACAACTCATCAACAAGTATTTATATGCTTTATCGACCTTGGAATGAACATCAAGGTTAGCTAAACTTGACATGGATCATTACACGGTCGGCCAAACATAGTTAAGACTTGAATCTTCCTCCAACAACATGCTACGCTTCAGAGAATTGCTCTTAGATCATCCGCAACATACTTGAATCATCCGGTTAGCCAAGAACTGGGAAGAACAACACCACAAAGAAAGAAATCTTCAACAATGAGCTTGATCTTCAATGCGGACCTCCAACAAAGTAGTCACACGATCCAGAGACCTCCACAAGCACATTGAATTCAACAAAAACATCTGCACTCCTCCAAATCATCAGAATTACTTGCATCTTCATCTGGAACCTTAAGAACACTGTCTGTCATGACTGTCACACTAGAAAGTTTTCTTGTGGACCTCCAAACCCGAAACCACTTGAATGGATGATACACACTGACTTCCCAAACATGCCTCTAGATCTATATTTCATCATTTTACATATCTAGAATAATTCAGACCTCTTTCCTATTACTTTGTCTCTTCTAAACACTGCAAAACCGGTTCTACTTAGATGGTCATAGCTTCTTCAAATATTCATGCAAACCCTTCAAATCTTAACTAGAGTTGCTTCAAACAATCCTCTACTCAGCCATATGGTCTGCATACTTTAATTAATTTTCTCAATACCCTCAACATTCCGGTCTTCTAAACAAGCAACGAAATAGGATATAGTTGACACCAATGGCAACAAGGATATGTTGACATCAATGACAACACTGCTTAGGCACATATTTGCAACAATAACATCATAGAGCCAAAACCCCAATCATATAACTCATAGCCAAAGTCTCAGTGCCAAGTAACCGTAGAATGAGATGGAATGATGGTCTTGAGGCCCTCTAAGGACCCCTCCATACAATTCCAAAGCATCCATTTCTCTTGTTTGTTTAAGGGGATTATCCTCCAAGAGAAAGATGATAGAGATCACACAATAGTATAGGAGGGAATGGATATGACTAGTAATACTCACAGTCCCATTTGCAACCTCCATCCTCACACAATATTCCCCACACTCTACTCCCTTATAACAATCCTACCATGATCCAATGATAAAAAAAAAAATTAATTGTTGGCCCTCACAGACAAATATAAAAATCAAAAGTAAACAAATGTAAGATTTACAATCTTGAAATTGAACATTTAGATACACTATGTGACTATATCTAGCCACTAACAAGGGAGGAAGGGAATTTTTCATCCAGAAAAGAATGTAGAGCATCCTTCACAAGGATCTCGAAATAAATAAATAGTGTACACCTTCATGTCCTCCAGTTACACTGGTAGTGACATGGCATCATGTCCTATAGCCGCATAACTCATATGCTCTAATAGTGAAACAACATCATCTCCTACACTCATGTAAGAACACAAGTAAGAGATGGAATCATGCCCTACAACACATGTTGGAACATATTGTTGCCTTAACATAGAATTAGAGTATCAGTCACAAGGTTCTCATCAGGTACCCTAAAAAGAGTTAGCAACTTATGTCCACAATAGTAACCATAAGCAAGATCTTATATCAAGATGTAATAATACCATGGGAATAGCAAGGCAAGATAGACTAGTACTATGAACCAACTTAGTGGTTCCATCTCTAAGGAGGAGTAGGTCAGTACTCTGTAAAGGTATGGTCACTAAGGACTCCCCCTGGCCAATATAGCAACAGAGTACCATATCTTCCTAAGTTTTCCACTACCCTACTCAACTCCACACATGTTGAGGTCATCAACCTAAAGATTGGCTCTCAACAAGGTACACATCCAAGCAAGCACACAAGTATGAATCCACCATACTTGCAACAAAAACTCAATCCAAGGCTAGGTACTCAATAATCACAAGCTCAAGGATACACAAGGCAAGTACCAGGTATTCACAACACATCAAAAATATACTAGAAAAGGGTTATTCACATTCACAAGGGCATAAAAGTCAAGAACATGTGTTCACAACATAATGCACATCCAAACTACATCTTCTTTACCATAGTTTATTGTACACAAATTTCACATGGGGATATTGGTGTTCACACAAAACATAATATCACCATTTATTTCCCTTTCATTATCCAATGATTAAACAAAGATTACTCATAAGACAAGGCCATTCATATTTACACAAAAAAAAAATCTTCATATACAACCATCAAATTGCGCTATGACTATCACAAACAACCACATAGACTATCACATCATAAACATAAAAGACTATCATGAAACTCTAGATCACTATTAAGGTCAGATATTCAAAACATGCAATAGGCTCTCACTACTCTATTCACATGAAATATTACTACATCAAATGAAATATTATGAAGATATCAATATGTTGTATGGTACTCCTTAGGATTACAAGATAAGAGATGACAATGATGAAAAGGACTAATAGTTAGCATGCATAGAACTAGTCAAATTTCGAGGAGAAAGAGCACTTGCAGCTACTATAGGTATTTTTACATACAACCATTGGCAAGGGAGTCACCATAGTGAAAATACACTTGTAGGAAAGGTTGCTACTTGCAGCCATATGAATTGCAACAAAAGGAGAGTGTGAGCATTACTTCACTTGCAACAATTGGGAGATAAAATAGAAGGTGGCTACTTGTACCCATAGGACTTGTAGCAAAAGAGAGAGTGAGAAATGTCTCACTTGAAACAATGAGAAGTTATAGTAAAGTAGAGGCTACTTGCAACAACTTGAGGTGTACCCATGGAGTAATGGGCACTTGCAACAAAAGAAGTGAGGTGCTTGGGGTAGGCACACTTGCTAGAATAGGGAGATTGTTGAGGTTTGAGGGTAGCATAAGAGGAAATGTTGCAAGTTGGCCAAGGGATCATGAAGAGGAGTGATCGTGTTACACACACAAATGCAACAAAGGTAGCATAATGAGAGTTCTCATGTGGAGAAAGACAGGTTGCAAGATCAACAATGAGGAGTTTGGTATTTTATGCTTGAAGAGTACATGGTTGCTAGTAGAGTAGAAGCAACCAAATAAGAATGGGTCATGAAGATGAAGAGGTGGTAGTGGAAGTGTTGGTTGTTGATGTGGATGTAGGAGGAATATATAGGTGTTGCATTAGTTGTGTAATGAAGGTACAAGTTGGTTTCATGGTTGTGAGGTGCACAAAAGATCTAAGAAGGAGATCAAGAGGCTACATGAAGGCAGCAAAATAGTAGAAAGGGTGGCAATAAGGACTTGTAGTAAAAGAGAGAGTGAGCAGTGTCTCACTTGCAAAAAAAAGAATTTATAGTAAAGTAGAGGCTACTTGCAACAACTTGAGGTGTACCCATGGAGTGATGGGCACTTGCAACAAAAGGAGTGAGGTGCTTGGGGTAGGCACACTTTCTAAAATAGAGAGATTGTTGAGGTTTGAGGGTAGCATAAGAGGCAATGTTCCAAGGTGGCCAAGGGATCATGAAGAGGAGTGATGGTGTTGCACACACACATGCAAAAAAGGTAGCATAATGAGAGTACTCATGTGGAGAAAGACAGGTTGCAAGATCAACAATGAGGAGTTTGGTATTTTATGCTTGAAGAGTAAATGGTTGCTAGTAGAGTAGAAGCAACCAAATAAGAATGGGTCATGAAGATGAAGAGGTGGTAGCGGAAGTGTTGGTTGCTGATGTGGATGTAGGAGGAATATGTAGGTGTTGTATTAGTTGTGTAATGAAGGTACAAGTTGGTTTCATGGTTGTGAGGTGCACACAATATCTAAGAAGGAGATCAAGAGGCTACATGAAGGCAACAAAATAGTAGAAAGGGTGGCAATAAGGAGCCATGATTATGGAAGGACATTGCAAGTAGTGTGATTTATGACAAAGAGATTTGAAGGACTATTTGGAGGCCATGATTGGGTGGCAAAGGAAGTTGTAACAACATTGAAGGAATCTATTCAAGGAAGGATGGAAAAAAAGGATAGTTGAGTAGATGTTGGTAGAAAAATAATCAGCTGCAAAGGATGAAGGTAGGAATTTAATGCCTATTATAATTGGTAGGTAGTGGTGGCTTAAAAGAGGTTGCAGAATGCATATACTATATCAAATGCAAAGGTATTTGCACTTTGGGAGAAGACAATCATAGTTTGTAAGTTGAACAAATGCACACTATCAATAACAGTCATGTTTCAAGTTTTGCTCATTCCATATTGTTTGTTATATATCATGAAAAGATAACCCTAAGAATAAATCCATCATAGATTGTATCAAATCCTAAGAACATTACCAATTATATGCAAAATAACTAGTGACCTAAGAACACCTAGAAACAAACTACTTGCTAGTCTATCATGTCTAGGTTTATGGATAGTTATTTTTCTACTAATTTTGGATGATTATGAGGATATCAATGCATGGTCACCTATATGGTATGGTACTCCTTAATATTACAAGGTAAGAGATGACAATTATGAAAAGGATTGATTATATATAGATTAGAATTGTCAAGCACCTTAAATGGACTATCAATACAACTAGGACTATCATGACAGTCAATAGGAACATCAAACCCTAGGAAGATAATTTTAGATCTTGTCAAGGTGTAAAGGAGGGGTTTTCTAGGAATCATAAATGTACAGGATAGTCATTTTAACCTTAGGAATATCACATGACATTGTTTGAATAGTAGTCCAAAATAAGAATGATCAAACCCTGGGGCTTTCATAAGCAAATTGGTGCATTACAAGGGCAATCACAATATCATTGAAGGATAAATGGTGAGATAGGTTATTAAAGAAGAATATAATGATTAGAAGATGAGAAGGAAGAATATCTAATGAATATCTAAGGAAGAAGTTCTCATGACAACAAATAGAAGATCTAAGGAAGAAGTTCTCATGACAATGTAAATAGAATGTTTCTATCAAGCAAATGTGTTTATTAAAAATAGATCTGCTCTAAAAGAAACTCTTGATGATACAAATTGGTTATGTCATGTGGTTACAATGGTCAATTGACCTTTAAGTACTTGAACTTGTTGCATACTAAGAAATTTGTGGATTGTTCAAGATCTTGTTGAAGAGTTTGATCATAAATTGATAATATAGTGATAGAAGCCTATGTGCTAACCATGCATTGAGAGTCAAATTGCATTATGACTATTACAAACAACCACATAGACTGTCACATCATAAACATATAAGACTATCATGAAACTCTAGATCATTATTAAGGTCAAATATTCAAAATATGCAATATGAGAATGAAATATATATCAGATTTGCAACATCAATAGCTCACTATATTTTAAATGTTAATACATCTGGTTACATTAGTGATTGTGAGTGTTCTAAAGAACATAAAGTGAATTAAATTGGACTTAAAGAACATACCTTAGAATTTGATATTCAAGTTGACCTATCCTCCAAAATTTGGCTTCAAAATCCTCAAATTGTTCTTTTTTGCAAGTTCGATTATGAATTCTATATAACTCTATAATAGGATTAGTGAAATTTATGGAAAAAACAAACATATATCATCAAATTCAATCTATATCAATGGTAATTATCTTTGAAACAATATAAAACATGAAACTTTCAGTTTAAATAATCAAATTTTGTCCAAAAACATGCAAAATCAATTCTTCTACGTTGAAAAAACAAAAAAGGTGGTGGATTGATCAAAAAATGATTCTTAATATGTCAAACAACATGAAAAAGTGTTTTCTTGTCTGATAACACATATGAAAAGATGGGAATAACAAACATGTGGGGTCTCAATCATGGATCCCACATGGTTTTTGCCTATTTTTTGCTTCCCATGATGCTAGCGCATTTTGGGAAACATGAAAACATTAAACTTTAATGCATGCAAAAAAGTAAATTTAGTATTTTCTCTCTAGATGTATAAGTATATTATATATATATATATATAGGGAGATAGAGGGTGAGGGACGTGACCAGAGACATAAGCAAAGAGATTGAGAAGTAGAGGAATGATAGAGATCATCTCTATCATTCCTCTACTTCTCAATCTCTTTGCTTATGTCTCTGGTCACGTCCCTCACCCTCTATCTCCCTATCTCTCCCTCTCTAAACCACTAAACCCTAAACCTGATCAACCCTAAACCCCTATCTCCTTGTCTTTATCATCCCTCTACCTCTGAATCTCTCTGCCTATGTCTCTGGCCATGTCCCTCACCCTCTATCTCCCTATCTCTCCATCTCTAAACTCCTAACCCCTAAACCCTAAACCCGATCAACCCTAAAACCCTATCCCCTTGTCTCTATCACCCCTCTACCTCTCAATCTCTCTATCTATTTCTCTGGCCATGTCCCTCACCCTCTATCTCCCTATCTCTCCCTCTCTAAACTCCTAACCCCTAAACCCTAAACCCGATCAACCCTAAACCCCTTATCTCCTTATCTCTATTATCCCTCTACCTCTCAATCTCTCTGTCTATGTCTCTGGCCATGTCCCTCACCCTCTATCTCCCTATCTCTCCCTCTCTAAACTCCTAACCCCTAAACCCTAAACCCCTGTCTCTTTGTCTATCATCCCTCTACCTCTCAATCTCTCTGGCCATGTCCCTCACCCTCTATCTCCCTTTCTCTCCCTCTCTAAACTCCTAACCCCTAAACTCTTAACCTGATCAACCCTAAACCCTTATCTCCTTCTCTCTATCATCCCTCTACCTCTTAATCTCTCTGCCTATGTCTCTGGCCATGTCCCTCACCCTTTATCTCCCTATCTCTCCCTCTCTAAACTCCTAACCCCAAAACCCTAAACCCTATCTCCTTGTCTCTATCTTCCCTCTACCTCTCAATCTCTCTACCTATGTCTCTGGCTATGTCCCTCACCCTAAACCTGAGCAACCCTAAACCCCTAAACTCTAAATAATTACCCTAAACCCTAAACCCTAAACTTGAGCAACCCTAAACTCATAAACCTCAAATAATGCCATTTACCCCTAAACCCTAAACTCAAACAACCACGCTAAACCCCTAAACCAAAAATAATTCCCCTTTAACCCTAACCCCTAAACCCTAAACTTAAGCAACCTTAAACTCATAAACCCTAAATAATGCCCTTAAAGGTCTGAGCAACCCTAAACTCATAAACCCTAAATAATGCCCCTAAACCTGAGCAACCCTAAACTTCTCTCTCCCAAAACCCCTAAAACCTAAATAATGCCCCTAAATCCTAACCCCTAAACCATAAATCATAAACCTAAGCAACTCTAAACCCCTAAACCCTAAATAATTCCCCTAAACTCTAAACTTAAGCAACCCTAAACTCATAAACCTGACCAGCCCTCTCTCTCTCTCTCTCCAAAATAAGAAAACTAGGACTCTCTCTCTTCCTATCACCAGGTATCTCTCCCCTCTCTCTCCCCTCCATCTCCATCCTCTCTCTCTCTTCCTCCCTCTCACTCTCCCTTCTCAACAAAGAACATGGAAACAAGAAAACTAGGACATGCAAAGAGAGATGAGGATATAAATTGGGATGATGAAATGGAAACAAGATAATTTATGAAATTCCATTGGATGGGTTCAAGAATGATGAGGAGAGGTAGAGAGGGGATGGAAGTAGAGAGTGAGAGAGAGAGGTTAGGAGGTAGAGACGGGGGGAAGTATAGAGTGAGAGAGGGTAGGAGGTAGACAAGGGAAGGAAGAAGAGAGTGAGAGAGGGTAGGAGGTAGAGAGGGGAGGGAAGTAGAGAGTGAAAAAGGGTACGAGGTAGAGAGGGGAGGGAAGTAGAGAGTGGGAGAGAGAGTAGGAGGTAGAGAAGGGAGGGAAGAAGAGAGTGAGAGAGAGGGTAGGAGGTAGAGAGGGGAGGGAAGTAGAGAGTGAGAGAGGATAGGAGGTAGAGAAGGGAGGGAAGTAGAGAGTGAGAGAGAGTGTAGGAGGTTGAGGGGAGGGAAGAAGAGAGTGAGAGCAAAGTTAGGAGGTAGAGAGGGGAGGGAAGAAGAGAGTGAGAGAGAGGGTAGGAGGTAGAGAGGGGAAGGAAGTAGAGAGTGGGAGAGAGGGTAGGAGGTAGAGATGGGATGGAAGTAGAGAGTGAGAGAGGGTAGGAGGTAGAGAGGGGAGGGAAGAAGAGAGTGAGAGAGAGGGTAGGAGGTATAGAGGGAAGAGAAGTAGAGAGTGAGAGAGAGGGTAGGAGGTACAGAGGGGAGGGAAGCAGACAGTGAGAGAGAAGGTATAAGGTAGAGACAGGAGGGAAGTAGAGAATCAGAGAGAGGGGAAGAGGTAGAGAGGGGAGGGAAGAAGAGAGAGAGAGAGGGTAGGAGGTAGAGAGTGGAGGGAAGTAGAGAGTGAGAGAGAGGGTAGGACGTAGAGTGGAGGGAAGAAGAGAGTAAGAAAGAGGGTAGGAGGTAGAGAGGGGAGGGAAGTAGAGAGTGCGAGAGAGGGTAGGAAGTAGAGAGGGGAGGGAAGAAGATAGTGAGAGGGAGGGCAGGAGGTAGAGAGGGGAGGGAAGTAGAGAGTGAGAGAGAGGGTAGGAGGTAGAGAGGGGAGGGAGAAAAGAGTGAGAGAGAAGGTAGGAGGTAGAGAGGCAAGGGAAGCAGAGACTCAGAAAGAGGGTAGGAGGTAGAGAGGGGAGGGAAGCAGAGAGTTCAAGAGAGAGGGTAGGAGGTAGAGAGGGGAGGGAAGTAGAGAGTTCAAGAGAGAGGGTAGGAGGTAGAGAGGGGAGGGAAGAAGAGAGTGAGAGAGAAGGTAGGAGGTAGAGAGGGGAGGGAAGCAGAGACTCAGAGATATGGTAGGAGGTAGAGAGGGGAGGGAAGTAGAGAGTGAGAGAGAGAGTAGGAGGTAGAGAGGGGGGAGAAGAGAGTGAGAGAAGGTAGGAGGTAGAGAGGTGAGGGAAGCAGACTCAAAAAGAGGGTACAAGGTAGACAGGGGAGGGAAGTAGAGAGTGAGAGAGAGGGTAGGAGGTAGAGAGGGGAGGGAAGAAGAGAGTGGGAGAGAAGGTAGAAGGTAGAGAGGGGAGGGAAGCAGAGACTCAAAGAGAGGGTAGGAGGTAGAGAGGGGAGGGAAGTAGAGTGAAAGAGACAGTAGGAAGTGAAACTACCCTTGTCAACATGTATGTAAAGTGTGGAACCATAGACAAGGCATGTCAATTATTTGAACTAACACCTCAAAGAGATGTTCTGTAATAGAATGCAATGATTGCAATATATGTAAAAGATGGATTTGTTGAAAATGCTTTAGAAATTTTCAAGCAAATGCAATTGGCATGTGTAAAGCCAAATAAGTTCAACATAATGTGAGCACGTTATAACGCGCTCGCGTTATGCTGAGCTTATTTAGACATGTTTATCCAATTTTTTACAAAATTTTTATATAATCTGGAGTGTGCTCCCCATCAGGATGACACTTTTTTCAATGAAAAGTCCAAAAAAATACCACCATAATCTTGAGCTCTCTATTATCTATCTAACCATATAATTTTTTTCACATTAGGAGTACGTTAAGGGTTTCATCTTTAATTTCTTTTGTTAGTGTATCCATTTTTTGTCAAAAACCAGTGTCTAGTATTTTTTACTTTTTTTTTAACCATTCATCAAAATTTGAAATAAGTTACATTTTTAGAAACTAGACTCCATTCTACACGTATTCAAAAAAATTTCAATTTTCGATTAGTTTTCAAAAAATTTAGGGGGGAGCACACTCAATTTTCTATTGTTCAGGATGTGTCCACTTTGAAAATTACTAAAAAATCAATTATTCATGAAAAAATTATCAGAAAAATCAGGGATAAACTACATGGTGTTAGCTAATTTCTCACCGAAGCTATTTTTGAAATACTAAAAAAAAGTTAACATTTTAGGGGGAGCACACCAAATGCTATGTTATGTTTTTTTGAGAAAAATGGGACCAATTTGTGTGTTCCCCCTTTTTGAACCCCTTAATCTCAACCATTTTTGAAAAAAATTAGTAGTTTAGAAAAAAGATTTGGAGCACTACAACTCTTGTTTTGGTTGCATCTTCAAATTTTGAGTGTAACTATCTTCAATTTCTTATCCAACATCAATCTTTCCTGATTTTAGAAAAAAAGTGGCATCTTAAGACCCCCTTTTGGTCCCTCATCTTTGTGTACTTACCCACAACCTAAGTGGAGTTGTAGTACTAGGTGACTGAACCTCATTCTATGGTTGTAGTGTATAATTCTCTGTAAAGTATACAATTGACACAACCATATGAAGAGGAAATGTATCCTGGCATAACTTGAATTGCAAGTCCAACCATTGAGCTCTATGTGTATGCCTTGCATACTCATACACTATCTTTTCTCAAAAAATAGGCATAAATGTAGATACTGGTATTTCTTCACCCACCAATTCACAACTTTTTGCCTCTTTACCATCTTTATATATATATATAACCCTAGTTTATGGGACTAGGGACCCATCCAAAATGGGATAAACCCAAAAGTCTTTAAGAATCTAAAAAGAGACTAATCATTGTGTAAACACCCCCTAGACTACCATATCCACCTTTATCTGGCTATCAAAATAGAAATGGAACTAATTGTAACATAGTCTAATTGAATTATACTGTCCCAACACAACCCTTGATACATAAGATGTAGAGAGGGGAAAATTACAGCTACCCACTCTCATAAATAAACTATCAAAATAAAATACATATCAATCACAATACTTAATCTTCTTCTTCACGAAATAGGTCCACATCATTGCTAGCATTGTCACATGCACAATAAAAGGAAGTTTGAGCATGTTCTAGAATTGGAACCCCCAATTTGCTTGCATTATCGTAGACCACCTTTCTGATCTCTAATACCCTTATCATCATATCATGCAAATGGCACAACACTAATTCCATGTTCTTTTCATTCTTCTTGGATGCTTCAATCATGTCCTCATGTGTCAAGATAGAAGAGGTTGCAATTGAAAGCATAGTGACAATGGTGAGCGATTGGGCCGCACCGAATACATTCCACCTCCTACATGTGTTGCTAGGGTCCAACAAAATATGTGCCATAGCTTCCCGCACATTCACACCTTCCTTGCCATTGACTTCCTTAACCACCTTGAGGAGTCATCCCAGCCAGTCCCTAAGGATAGGGTTCTTAATTTCTCCCTCTAGTCCATTAATTTAAACCCTGCCATGGCCTCTTCACCTAAAATTTTCTTCAGGCACTTCCTAGCAGAATACTTCCTTTTCATTCTACAGCCAACCATTGAACTATTACCACTCTTTCTAGTCTGCCTCCTCGAGACTCCTTCCAACACTTTATTTCCCTTATTAACCTTCTTCCTTATTTTCTCACCAAGCTCACCCCCATACCAATATAATCCATCTTCAATAGCCCACGGAAAGAAGAGAAAAAAGATAACTGAAACAAGCAAGGAAACCTGCCTCCCCCACTTCCAGAAAACACTTGGCAACTACCATATGCCATCAAGATTAATGATAAATTCTTGCCTCACTTGCCCTTTACCAGTTCTCCACATGCCTCAACATACTCAAAAACCATCATTTCTATTTAAGAGACTAGATGTCAATCGTGCCCCTTATTAGGCGCCTTTACCATCTTTTTAAGTGTATGCCACTGACTTATATT
Source organism: Cunninghamia lanceolata (assembly GCA_027924645.1). Lineage (NCBI taxonomy): Eukaryota > Viridiplantae > Streptophyta > Pinopsida > Cupressales > Cupressaceae > Cunninghamia > Cunninghamia lanceolata. The sequence goes on from BSBN01000320.1 coordinate 12,992,659, forward strand.
TCTCAAAGTGTACTAGTTCATTTCCAATTGCATGTGTATTCTCCATGTGTACACAAGTTCTCAAATGTTGTAAACCATCACAACTATCACATGTTCCATCCAAACATGATTTCTTATAAAACAATTGTCCATCTACTCTTTCACAAAAAATGCTTGAAATGAAATCTCTTACTGATTTAGGTGGAGTTTCTATCATACATTCCTACAAAATATCATTAGTATGCAAAGATACACATATTTATTGAAAAACATCATAATGCATAGAAATTTCCATGTGAACTCTACAACAAGAAGTTATGCATGTGTGATTTACTTTGACATAAAAAGGTTTTTCCATTTCAAAATACCTTTGACTAATTTAAATTTGAGAATAACTCTCTACAAATTTGGAGAAAAGTTCTATTTAAGACATATCTAAAAATGATTTAGATGTGGCTCACGGTTTTGTCAACCATATCTCATTTTTACAACATCCCTTTGATTAGGATACACTTTTGTGTTATTTCTCCAAAATTCCTCAATGAGGGATTTCAAGGATTTAACTATGACTTTATCTTTTCATGGGAGTCTACTAGAAAATGCCCATAGTTCATTGCTATTTGGGTGCTCAACTCTTTCATGCCTCTCAATGGCTTTCATCAATGTTTTTCTACTTATCTTTAGTGCCTGACTTGTTTTTCTTATCAAGCAAGATTTTTTTGTTTGATTGCTCACTATAGTTGATATAATGACACATCGTGTAGCATTACTATCTTTGGTGTGTGAGGTGGAACCAATGCTTTGATATGCATTGATTACATTTTTTACAATAGATTTTTCACTATTGCTATTTGATATTCTTAGACCAAAAATCTTCATGATTGACCTAAACTTAAGATTTTTCATCATTTCAACAAACAATTGACATCTTTTGATTTCACTTATATTTTCAAAAGCATGTTCCATATCTTATTCACACTTCTTCTACAAGTACGTTCAAGAATCTTATTAGGCATTGGTTTTAGAATCTTCTCATCAATTTCAATCAAAAACTTAGGCTTTTTTCACAAAATTCTAGGAGGTGTTCTCAATGGAAAACTTGAATCATTAGATAAATTTTGCTCATTCAACACTTGATCAATTAGTGTAACATCTATATTCACATTTAAAATTGCATCATCATTTTTTATTAGTGATTGGACATTTTCTACAATATCAAATTGAGATGGAAAAGATGGCATACTTTCAATTCATGCATTCAATTTCTTACTTGCACATAGTTTTTGCATTTGTTCCCTTTGTTTCTCCAAATCCTTCTCTCTTGGATGCTTCATGATCCAATTCAATTGGAAAAGATGGTTGATCTTCATTTATGGAGTTTAATTTCTTATTTTCACAAAGTTGTCTCATTCATTCTATTTTCTTTGCATTCTCGGCTTCATGCTCCTCCGATGTTTGAGTTTTTGGTCATTTCCTTGGCATGATATTGAATTCTATATCAATCTAAAACAATGGTCAAAAGAACACAAAAAATATCTGATAATTTATCAAATTATAATACAAAACACTTACAATTAGAATGTTTTTTGTCATTGTAAGACAAAAAACTAGTTAATTTGTTCAATCAAGTGTTACAATTCCTCAAAACATGAAAACAATGATTTGCAATATCAAATTTGATTTTAAAACATGTAATTGGAATCTTCTATATTGATACAAGAACAAAAAGTGAAGTAATTTTTTTAATCAGTCATGTAGATCCTCAAAAGCATCAAAAGTGTCTTTGCATGTCAGAAAAGTGCAGAACAGGGGAATAAAATAGAGCATGTTGGCTAAAATCATGTGATATGCCTTTTTGTAGGTCATTAGTCAGGATTTTACCTAGTTTGAAACATGAACGTGTTATAATGTGAGAATAGTTCTTAGAACTCTCTCTCTCTCTCTCTCTCTCTCTCTCTCTCTCTCTCTCTCTCTCTCTCTCTCTCTCTCTCTCTCTCTCTCTCTCTCTCCCCCTAAGGATATGGTAAATCCATACAAGATGAAGTGAGGATAACCAATCTATATAGTTTCTTCTTGGCTCTTCTCATTTACTAGCTCTAGAAATATGTCATGTCGAGATATTTTTTGATTCTCATCTAGTGGTGAGTGCAATCCCTACTAGACCAGTTGATGAATATAGGTCTACATACCCTTTATTGTTTGTCCAATGAAATCTAAGTGTGCTTTAAATTCCTCATTGGCTTTATGTGTTTCTAGGATGTCATTGATTTTTCATGCTATGTTAGTTTTACTCATAATTTGCACCATGACTAGCTTGGTTGAGGGGAAACTATAGAACTTATTGACATAGGACCAAGTATCTTCAATTATTGGAGAGAGGGTGGTCTCCACAATATCAATCTCTTTCTTCACGATATCACTTAGAGCCTACACCGTCTCCATAAACTATAAGGATAGAGTAAAGATGATGTGGCCTCTATTATGCCCTTTCAGTATAGGGATTCAATGGGTTTATGCCTTTCTAGTATTTATTTTCTTCTTAGTTTATGTTGTAACTCTCATGTAGTAAATACGAAGTGGGATAATGTTATAACTTTGGTGTATTATTCACCTATAGAGAGTTGCTTTAAGAAAGACAAATGGTGGAACTATGAAGGTCCTTGTTATAAAATTTAATCACGAACTCTAGAATTGTTACATCCCAAATTTTGGCTTTGATTTTATTATTTACTTTCAAGTGATTAGTAGTGAATTTTATGGATAAATGTTTAGATGTTATGATATAATGTCAAAGTAAATCATTGATTTCTTAAATATCAGTTGATGTCATTAAGTATAATACATGTGATTGAATAATTTAGAAATTTACATTATGAGGTTTTGATTTTTTATTCATAAGATTTGTGAATGGACCAACGATGCGCTAGTCTCGGTTGGTGATTGCAAGTTGTATTTACGAAAATAGGTTTTGACCACTCTCCCAGAAAGAGAGAGAGTATCTTCCAAGGAGAGGAGAATATGCATTTGGTTTTGAATAGTTCATTTGTCATCTGAGTATACTATATTTTCAGTTAGTGAACCTTTGTCGATTAAGGTAAGTCGTGCTTAATCAAGTTGGTTTATGTTTATTTTTCAACTCGACAAGTTGTTGATGTCGGTTAGAGTCTTTTTAACATGTTTTTAACATCAGCCTAGTCATTTTGTGAATTCGACGTCATCAAGGTTGAACATTAGTCATTTTGCAACTAAGGTGATCTTTTTGTTGAAACGTCATTCTTTGCGTCGTAAATGAAAATATGTTTGCATTTGCATTGACATAGTTTGAAGAAATTAAAATTGTGTTTCTTGTAGAAAGTTTTTAACGACAATTTTTGTATTTTATCAAATCAAAATCAAATTGATTTTCACTAATACATGGAAGGGAATATTTTCTCAACCCAATCACATGTTGTGCTTAATGCGTGAGGCAATGTAAGTATACGTTGCATTCTTGTGGTCACTATTGTTAATAGTATCTATGTTTTCATATTATAATAAGTAAATATCCTTGAGTGAAATTTGAAGATAGTGGGGTTTAAATGTTAACAACCTTCTTAATGAAGAGGTGTTCACCTCTTAACTTTTTCTTAAACCAAGGAATATTATAGGGAGGTTGTTGAGCAGATAGGGGTGGTGTTTAATAACCATGATCCCCCTCAACTTGCATGCTTGATCAAAGAGCAATATTAAGCTTGCAAAGTGGAAGGAAACCACAACTAGTGGAGTCAATAATTGACTTAATAGTGTGAGTTGAGGCAGATAGGAAGGATGGTTATTGCGGGATAGAGAGAGAGGCATTAGCTTAGAAGAGAAAGGCATTGGTCGAGCAGAGAATATCAGTTCAATTTGAAAGGTAAGAGCCGAGTCTTTTTACATGGTTCATATGTTTTCTTTCTAAAAACATGGATATATATGGTTGTATGATAAGTTTAGATTGAGATAATAAGAATGCTTATGTCGTAAGATTGCCATGAAGATACAATATAGTTATATTCTCATATAGAAAATATCAGTCATGTAGATACTATGTATACTGAGTATATATTAATACACATTTAGAATATAGTTTTAATAGTGTTATATATATTCATATTACCGTGAGAGAAAGTTTTTAGCCAGTGATACATAGATAAGTATATTTTTGTATTCTTTATTTGAGAATAGATGTTATTTTTATCTTATTATCTATGTTTTGATGTAAAGATTAGTATTACAACTTGTTCACAATTATAACAAAACACTCGGGGGTTAATGAGAACTCGAGAACCTCTTAGTTCGGTGATATAGAATTCACTATCAAACTTTACGTAAACATGGTGTGGAAATCATATTCAAGCTATTGGATTTATGAGATAGTTTTAAAGTATATGTCAATACGAAATAGATAACGTTGATTTTGAAAGAATATCAATTTTTCTGTCCTCCATATTTGACTTCTTTATTTACAAAGGGATTTGAACCAAACAAGAAAAATATTTTGATAGAGTAATTTATCTTTGATCATATTTGTTATTATGTAAATGATACTTACAAACTTACTATTGTTCGAAAGAGAACCCGAAGGGTTGTGGTTAATTATAACCATGTCGACTATTATAACCTTATATATAGATATTTTATATGGGTCGACAATGAAGGGTCAAGAACCCTAAGTTTTAATGTTTATATTAGACTTCTCTAAAGGAAGTTTGTTTTTAGTTAATGGTGATTTCCCTTGGTAGAGAAACCAAATTGTTTTATTACAATCAACTTCGTTAAGTCATAGACCTCGGATTGTGCAAGTATGCAAAGAGGTACTTTTGGATGGATAGTCAATCCATAAGCCTTATGGTATGAATGACAGGGTCATGATAATTAATCTAAGTCAAGTAGACTAGAATTTGAGTTAGACAAGACTATTTTTAAAACCATTTATCAAAAGAACCAAGTTGACCAAGTCAAATTGCAGGATGTGATAGTATCCACGTCGAGTTAGAGGTGGGTGGACAATACGACTACGTTTACTATAAATGTCTATTTATATAGAATCTTTGGCCAAAGTAATGCATACGTCTCTGCGTGCTTTAGTTGGTTCACCGTTTCTAGATTTCATAGCCTCTCTATATGATCATACTTAGCTAGAGGATTGTCTAGAGTTGTGTGATTGATAGAGTTATGTAGGACACAACAACAGTACTTAGATGGCAAATACAGGTCGGTTACCTTATGTCTATACTCTTCGTGAAGGGTAGGGCCACTTCCAGTTGGAAGGTGTGTGAGGGACCGTCAATCTATGGTTGGAGGTAAAGCACTTGGAAGATGCTCTCTCTCTCTAGCAGAAGACTCACCAAGACTTGCAATATGGATGTCAAAATTCTAAATGCAACATACATATTTGATATGAGACTTGTATTTCATAAACTATGTAAAATTTATCAAGTACAAATTATTGTAATTAAAAGATGAAATGTCGATTCTTTAAATTAATACATGTTGTATAGTAGACATGATATTTCCATAGTCGATGATGATAGTACAAGTGATTTCTGGAAAAACTATGTTTGCTTTTTTGTCTCAACGTTTCAGATCATACTCCATGATCCATCATCAGGAGGAAAGGAGGAGAATACAAATGAGATTGACTTGCAGAGAGGCTACTTAAAAAGAGAGAAAAGAGGTGGGCCTGGAAGACGAAGAAAGCTAGAGGAGACTCATAGAGGAGAATCAAAGAGTAGACAAGAATCCAAGTAAATAAATGAAAAATAAAAGGAAGATAAGAGAGAGAACCTCAAAGAATAAAAACAAACAAATAAAACTAGTTGTAAGGCAAGAATAAATATACCTCTATAAGTCTATAAATATATATATAACTTGAAATAAATTAGTAAAAGCAAGTAATAAAGAAAATATAGCTATCTATTATGTAGCACTAGAATGGTAAAAAGGTTAGTACATGAATAATAAGACTAACAAAACAAGAAATTAAACAATGATAACCCTAAGAGTAAAAAAGCCAAAAGAGTGAGCCAAAGAGGAAACGAGAGGTGGGTGCAATGGATAGAATAGAGAAAGAGGAGATGAGAGTTTGGATGAGAGTAAAAGAATAAGAGGGGGAAGTAGAATAGAGAAAAGATGTAAAACCAAAAAAGGGGAGAATGCAAAAGAGAGAAGAGGAAAAAAGGAAAGGGAAAGAAAATTGAAGAATGAAGAAAAAAAGTCAATAAAAACATGACCAAAGAAAGAAGAATAGTAAATGAACAAGAGGGATCAGTGAAAACGAGAGATATAAACAAGAGAGAAAAAGGAAAGGCATGGGAGAGATGGGGCTACAAGAGAATAGAAAAGCTAAGGGATGATGCAAGAAGAGCAAGGAGTAAAAAATTACATATAAATGAAAAAGGAAACAAAATGCTAGGCAAAATAATAAAATAAGAATATGGGAGAGACAAAAGATAAACTTCTAAATATAAATATAAAAAAAGAATAAATAAGGAGGAGAATTATGAAACAATGATAATATATAGGTGAAACCATTATAAATAAGAAAAAATTAAGAGCGAGAATAATTAAACAAATTAGGAATCTAATAAAGAAAGTAATGTATATAAATAAGAAAATAAATGAAACAAAAAACAAACTAAAAATACAAAAATGAGAATATGGAAAGAATAAAAATAAAAATAACTATAAGAATATTTATGGAAGTAATATAATATTCCAATATAGCTTAAAAATAACTGATGCCTTTGAAATTTGATAAGCTTATTCCCAATCATTGTCTTCATGTTATAGATGGATTTGATCATTATTATATTTGACATCAGGATGAACTAGTATCTGTTGTCCTAAACTTCATAAATGATTCTTGGGAGAAGCCCAAAGATAAAATAGATTTCTTGTAGACTATGATTTGTTCTTGGTATTGTAAATAAAGAGGCCTAGAGATTGTGTTGTTCTGCCAAAGCTTATGGATAGAGGTTCAGGATCACAAGGCCTTTGTGTAGATGAACCTATCACTCTTCCTAAATCAAGGGTTAGAATCTTTGCTAGAAGAATATGGCATCCAGAGATCCTTTTATTCTTATGTCTGAATTTAGGTTTATAACCACAAACATTGGAATTGTTGGTGATGACATTTCCTATAACTTAAGTACTTATATTGGACTACTAGCTATCTTTAAATCATTGGATGACTGTGCTCCTCATAGTGACGATGTGCTCTTAATTGCAAAACATACTATCATACTACAGTCCTTCATCAGTTGGGTAATAGACATGATTCTCCCTCGAGTGAAATGGATCCAATTGAAGGTTGGCAAAAACTAGGACCCCTAACAAACTTGGTAGTTTTGAGGACATTTGGTTTGCTTGCAAACTCTCATTGAGAAGTCTATGATCTCCTAGATTTTTAGAGGAAAAGATAGAATTTCACCAGCACAGATTTTTAGAAGGATTTCGAAGAAGTTCATACTTGAGGTTCAAGGCACATCAACATTTACTACTACTGGTATAATAACAACTCTTGTAGCTAAGAAAGTGACTTTCTTGAAGAGAAGCTGCATATGAAAGACTTGGATGGTGAAGGAAGCTTTGACAATGCCATTGATCATGGTTGCAAAGGTGTTTTCCATGCAGCAACTACAATGGATTTGAGTCCCAGGATCCAGAGAATGAGGCAAAATTTATGATGAAACATGCTAGACCAATGTGGAGCTCTGTAGGAGTATAAAAGTGATTGGTTGGATGTACATTGTGTCCAAAACATTTGTAGAAAGGGTTGCATGTGAGTTTGCAGAGGAAAATAATGTTAATCTCATTGCAAAACATACTTTCATACTACAACAGTTCTTCGTCAGTTGGGTAATAGACACGATTTTCCCTTGAGTGAAATGGATCCAATTAAAGGTTGGCAAAAACTGGGACCCCTGGCAAACTTGGCAGTTTTGAGGAAATTCTGTTTGCTTGCAAACTCTCGTTGAGAAGTCTATGATCTCCCAGATTTTTAGAGGAAAAGATAGAATTTCACCAGCACAAATTTTTAGAAGGATTTCGAAGCAGTTCATACTTGAGGTTCAAGGTGCATCAACCTTTACTACTACTGGTATAATAACAACTCTTGTAGCTAAGAAAGTGACTTTCTTGAAGAGAAGCCGCATATTAAAGACTTGGATGGTGAAGGAAGCTTTGACAATGCCATTGATGGTTGCGAAGGTGTTTTCCATGTAGCAACTGTAATGGATTTGAGTCCCAGGATCCAGAGAATGAGGCAAAATTTATGATGAAACATGCTAGACCAATGTGGAGCTCTGTAGGAGTATAAAAGTGATTGGCTGGATGTACTGTGTCCAAAACATTTGTAGAAAGGGTTGCATGTGAGTTTGCAGAGGAAAATAATGTTAATCTCATTACATTTATACCTACATTAGTGGTGGGGCTCTTTCTAAAGCAGACTATGCCTCCCAACTTGGTTACGGTATTGGCACTGCTAACAGGAGATGACCCCCATTACATGGTATTGAGACAAGTGTAGCTGGTTCACTTAGATGATCTTTGCATGTCACTCATTTTTTTCTATATGAACATCCTGAAATTAAAGACAAATATATCTCTTCTGTCAACATTGTTCAGTTGGCAAAGATGTTGGCTCAGAAATACCTAGAGTTCAATATTTCAACTAAGTGTACAGATGCAAACAAGTCTTTTCCAATGGTACCACATTCATCAAAAGAGCTTGTTGACATGGGTTTCAAATCCAAGTACAATACTAGAGGACATGTTTGATGGGTCATACAAAGTTGTTTTGAGAAAGAACCAATGCTAAAGAGAAGTATTGGGGGCACTTCTTGAATGGATAGTTGGCAAAAAATTTTAGACTATAGCAGCTGCAAGTTTGTGCCAGGTGTACTATGCTACTCTCTTCAGTTTAGGGGAGGAGCTTACTACTAAGGAGGTAATGATTCCAAGGCAAACTAAAGAGGCAAATTGGCACAAGAAAAAATCGAGAATAAAGAGACAAGCATATCAATATATTTATATATTTCTTTCCTCATTGACAAATTAGATCATGTTAATAGACTTTTAAATGTAATGGGGATAATCTAAAGTCATTTTTACTAATAAGTTATGGGGAGAGGAAAGACTTTCATCTTTCATTTCAAGAAACTATTACGGGAAAAAGAAGAGTTTTTATGGGAATTTATTTTCAAGAAGTGGTTACGAAAGGGGAAGATATAAATTTCACTTTTCCTATTGTAAAAGGATCCTTCCTGAATTCCTGAAAGGAGGACTTGGGAGGAGAGAGTTTAACTTTTTGTTAATCTGTAATCACAGTTATTATTTTTCTTGACTCAATCGATGTATAGGGGAATTTTTAGAGACTTTGAGCTTTGTTTTGTTGAAGAAATGAAAAGTTATTTTTAGAACTTTGTGTCTTAAAATGTCTTCTTTGGTTGCAATTTTTCCTATGTTAATTTGTAATCAATCTTCAATGTGTTCCTGTTATGTATGGTTTTATTTGGATTCCAAATGCATATCTTGCTTATGTTTGGTATGTGTTGAGGGATATATAATTGCCTTTTTATTAATCTATTACCATTTGTGGGTGGGAATATATAAACTTTGAGTTATTTGTTTCCGCTCTCTAAATCTTTTCTTTCATCCTTTGCTGTAGTTTCCTTTTTCTACTTTCTGGTTAAAAGCACCCATTGTTTTTATTAATTACACATCATTCGAAGGTAGTTACACTTTGTAAAATAAGCAGAGAGTCATTGCAAAAATCATTGCAATCGACTCAACTATTGGTTCAGTTGTCATTTGTGTGGGCAAGAGAGTATAAAGTTAAGTGACAAATCTGTTAATCAACATAAGGTACAGAGGAAGAATGTATGTTCCTGTTTCTTCTGAACTAAGGAATCTTGTGTGGAAAGAAGCTCATTCTGCACTATACTCAGGACATCTAGGAGTAACCAAACTTCTAGCAGATGTAAAACCTATTTATTTATGGAAAGGAATGAAGAATGATGCTGCACGATTTGTGGCAAGTTGCCTAGAATTCTAAAGAGTTAAAGAAAAGCATCAACATCCCGCAGGACTTTTGTATCCACATGATATACCAAAATGGAAGTGGCAAATCATAAGTATGGATTTTGTTCAAGGTCTTCCAATGTCTAGAAATAGACATGATGCAATTTTAGTAGTGGTAGATAAACTCACAAAGGTATCTCATTTCATACCTAGAAATTTAACTAATGGAGCACCAGTTTTAGCTCGCAAATTTGTTCAAGAAGTGTTTAGATTACATGAAGTTCCTGAGAAGATTATCTCAGATAGAGATGCGCGCATGACGTTAAGGTTTTGGCAAACCTTACTTTTAGCACTAGGAACCAAGCTTAATGTGAGTACAACTTATCATCCTAAAACAGATGGTCAAATTGAGAGAGTTAACCAAGTTCTAGAGGATATGTTACGAATTTATTGCATGGATCAACAATACAATTGGGAGGAATACTTGCCGCTTGTGGAATTTGCTTATAACAACTCCTATCATTCTGCTATCAAAATGGCACCATTTGAAGCATTGTACGGAAGAAGATGTCGAACTCCTATAAGTTGGGATAAGTTAGAAGATAGGATTAGCATTGGTTCGGATATGCTGGTAGAAATGGAAGAAAAAGTAAAATTGATCAGAAAGAGATTGGTAGAAGCCAATAATAGACAGAAAAGTTATGCTGATACCAAGAGAATACTGAGACAATTCTCTATTGGAGAAAAAGTCCTTTTGAGGGTCAAACCACAGAAAAGTTCTATAAAATTTGGAAAGTCTTCCAAATTAGCTCCTCGTTACATAGGACCCTTCGAAGTGCTCGAAGTGATCAATCTAGTTGCCTACAAAATTGCTCTACCACCAACTTTATTTAGAATGCATAATATTTTTCATGTTTCTTATTTGAAAAACTATATTGCAGGAGATAACCATATTCTTAATTAGAATGCATTACAGATACAGGACCTAGGAGTGATCATGATCGAGCCTCTCAAAGTGCTCGAAACACACAAGCTCCACTTGTGTAATAGAGAGGTTATGCAGTGCAAGATCCAGTGGGACCAGTATGTAGAAGATAGTGCTACATGGAAGGATTAACATGAGTTCTATCAAAGATTTCCTCATTTATTTCATGTTTTAAACAATTAAACAAAAACTTGTTTTAAATTATGTTCTAATACATTGAATCATTGAGGATGATGAATCTTTAGGGGAGAGATATGTTACATCCCAAATTTTGGCTTTGATTTTACTATTTACTTTCAAGTGATTAGTAGTAAATTTTATGGATAAATGTTTAGACGTTATGATATAATGTCAGAGTAAATCATTGATTTCTTAAATATCAATTCATGCGATTAAGTACAATACATGTGATTGAATAATTTAGAAATTTATGTTATAAGGTTTTGATTTGTTATTCATAAGATTTGTGAATGGACTAACGATGCACTAATCTCGGTTGGTGATTGCAAGTTGTATTCAAGAAAACAGGTTTTGACCACTCTCCAAGAAAGAGAGAGAGTATATTCCAAGGAGACAAGAATAGACATTTGGTTTTGAATAGTTCATTTGCCATCTGAGTATAGTGTATTTTCAGCTAGTGAACCTTTGTTGATTAAGGTAAGTCATGCTTAATCAAGTTGGTTTAATTTTATTTTTTGACTCGACAAGTTGTGGATGTCACTTAGAGTCTTTTTAACATGTTTTTAATGTCAGCCTAGTCATTTTTGTGAATTCGACATCATCAAGGTTGAACATTGGTCGTTTTGTGACTAAGGCGATCTTTTTGTCAAAACATCATTCTTTGCATCGTAAACGAAAATATGTTTGCGTTTGCATTGACGTAGTATGAAGAAATTAAAATTGTGTTTCTTGTAGAAATTTTTTAACATCAAATTTTCTTATTTTATCAAATTAAAATCGACTTGATTTTCACTAATATGTGAAAGGGGAGATTTTCTTGACCTAATCACATGTTGTGCTTAATGCGTGAGGCAATGCAAGTATACGTTGCATTCTCATGGTCACTATTGTTAATAATATCTATGTTTTTAGATTATAATAAGTAAATATCCTTGAGTAGAATTCAAAGATAATGGGTGTTATGTCGTAAAATGTCCCCCTAGGTAGTACTTTTACCTCCTAAGTTTAGCTCTCGGGTCCCTTGTTTTGCATCTTGCATGTTCATTTTAACTCCCAGAAGAAAATGGCCTGAAACCCATGTCACATGGGGCTTGAGGGACATTGTGTGCTTTAGACCTGACCTAAAAAGGGGACCTAGGACATGGGCGCTTGCACCCTTGTCCTGCCCTATTTCAGATAGGTCACAAATTTAAATGTCTGTTATGTGACCGTTAGTTAGGTCCCATGCCAACATCTTAAGTTTGAATTACGAAATTTAAAGCAGGAATGTGTGTTGTTGCATATATAAGAATGTATAGGGTTTCATTTAGAAACTACAAGATGATTATGAACTTTTGGCAAACTTATGATTTTAGAGCATTCAAGATATTCATTGTTGCAGAGCAGAGCATTGTTATTGTGTTTGTGATTGCAAATTTAGCTTCATCTTCTCATGTATTGAAGAATCTTTATCTATGTGAGAGCTACACCTCTGAGGTGATATCTATTTGTGTTTGAATCATTTATCAATTTGTTTTTGCCTCTATCCCGCAGGGATACACACTCTTTATCTAACAATGGTGTTTGGAAGACTTGAATGTCCTTCTGGGGCTTAACTGAGGAAAGCTCCTAAACACCACAACCCCCAACCACACTCCTTGTGATTACAAGTTACAAGTATTAGATTTCGTGGAGTGGAGTTGCAAAGGAAGGTTGCAGAAGATAAGGATTCTGGATCTGCCAGAAAGAAGCAGTTCAGAGCACTTTTGGGATAAGGGTGCCTTAGGCAATGTCCTCCAAGGTTTCAGACACAGGAATCTTTGTGACAGTGACAATTAACATCTGAAGAATCTCTGACATCCTAAAGAACAACCTGCCTTGGACTAGGGTGCCTAGGACAGTGTCCTCTACATCTCCCGTAATAGAAATAGACGGAATAGTGATTATCAGTGTTGGAAGGAGTCTTGAATTCCCTGAAGAAAACTATACCTTGGACTTGGGCACCTAGGGCATTGTCCTTGAATATTCTACATCACAAACTTTGAAAAATGGTCAATAATTAATCCATGTCTACTATCTTAGTCTGCGAGCATTTGTAGTGATTTATCAGCTTGCCTACTATTTTACATAATTAGGGTTTTTAGCATATTTGAGCATTAAATTAATACATTAATTGACAATTCCTGAATTTCCACATCATTCTAAGTGACTACCAACCTATAGGTGAATCCTCTTGCAAGATTTGTGATTCAACTCAGTTGGTTGTCCTTGGATGTTTGTAGTGAAAGGAGGATCTATCCTATAAACCCCGTCGTCCCTCTTTTCCTATAAAACAATGGGTTTTAAATGTTAACAACCTTCTTAATGAAGAGGTGTTAACCTCTTAACTTTTTCTTCAGCTAAGGAATATTATAGGGAGGTCGTTAAGCAGATAGGACTGGTGTTTAATAACCATGATCCCTCTCAACTTGCATGCTCAAACAAAGAGCAATATCAGGCTTGCAAAGTGGAAGGAAACCACGGCTAGTGGAGTCAATAATCGACATAATAGTGTGAGTCAAGGCAGATAGGAAGGATGGTTATCGTGGGATAGAGAGAGAGGGGTAGTAGCTTAGAAGAGAAAGGTGTTGGTCGAGCAGAGAATACCAGTTCAGTTTGAAAGGTAAGAGTTGAATCTTTTTACATGGTTCATATGTTTTCTTTCTAAAAACATGGATATATATGGTCGTATGATAAGTTTAGACTGAGATAATAAGAATGCTTATGTCGTAATATTGCCATGAAGATACAGTTTAGTTATATGCTCATATAGAAAATATCAGTCGTACAGATATTGTGTATACTGAGTATATATTAATACACGTTTAAAATATAGTTTTAACAGTGTTATATAGATTCATACTGTCGTGAGAGAAATCTTTTAGCCAGTGATACGTAGATAAGTATATTTTTGTATTCTATATTCAAGAATAGGTGATAGTTTTATCTTATTATCTATGTTTCGATGTAAAGATTAGTATTACAACTTGTTCACAGTGATAACAAAACACTCGGGGGTTAATGAAAACCTGAGAACCTCTTAGTTCGGTGATATAGAATTCACTATCAAACTTTACATAAACATGGTGTGGAAATCGTAGTCACGCTATTAGATTTATGAGATAGTTTTAAAGTATATGTCAATATGAAATAGATAACATTGATTTTGAAAGAATATCAATTGTTCTATTCTCTAGATTTGACTTCTTTATTTACAAAGGGATTCGAACCAACAAGAAAAATATTTCAATAGAGTAATTTATCTTTGTTCATATTTGTTATTATGTAAATGATACTTACAAACTTACTATTATTCGAAAGAGAACCCGAAGGGTTATGGTTAATTATAACCATGTCGACTATCATAACCTTATATATAGCTATTTTATATGGGTCGACAACGAAGGGTCGAGAACCCTAAGTTTTAATTTTTATATTAGACTTGTCTAAAGGAAGTTTGTTTTTATATATGGTGATTTCCCTTGGTAGAGAAACCAAATTGTTTTATTACAATCAACTTTGTTTAGTCATAGACCTCAAATTGTGCCAGTATGCAAAGAGGTACTTTTGGATGGATAGTCAATCCATAAAGCCTTATGGTATGAATGACAGAGTCATGAGAATTAATCTAAGTCGGGTAGACTAGAATTTGAGTTAGACAAGACTTTATTTTTAAAACCGTTTATCAAAAGAACCAAGTTGACCAAGTCAAACTGTAGGATGTGATAGTATCCAAGTCGAGTTAGAGGTGGGTGGTCAATATGACTACATTTACTATAAATATCTATTTATATAGAATCTTTGGCCAAAGTAATGCATACGTCTCTGCATGCATTAGTCGGTTCACCATGTCTAGATTTCATAACTTGTCGGTATGGTCATACTTAGCTAGAGGATTGTCTAGAGTTGTGATCAATATAGTTATGTAGGACAAAACACCATTACTCAGATGGCAAATACCAGTTGGTTACCTTATGTCTATACTCTTCATGAAGGGTAGAGCCACTTCCAGTTGGAAGGTGTGTGGGGGACCACCGATCTATGGTTGGAGGTAAAGCACTTGGAAGATGCTCTCTCTCTCTCTCTCTCTCTCTCTCTCTCTCTCTCTCTCTCTCCAACAGAAGACTCACCATGACTTGCGATATGGATGTCAGAATTCTAGATGCATCATACATATTTGATATGAGACTTGTATTTCATAAACTATGTAAATTTTATCAAGTGTAGATTATTGTAATTGAAAGACAAAATGTCGATTCTGTAAATTAATACATGTTGTATATTCAGAAAGGAAGTTATGTTTATATGATGTAATTTGGTTCCTTGAGAATATTTTAATTCAAAAAAAAAATTCAATCTTTTTCACTTAATGATTTATATGTTTATTTATCTCTTGGTAAATATTTGTTTTAAGACTTGTCAAAGAGTTAGTATGTTACAAGAATAGTGTTGGAAGACTATGCAGTAAGATGTAGTGGGAGTTAGACTTTGTGGTAAGGCCTAAAGGTGTCTTGGACCCCAATGAAACTATGTTAGCAACCACATGAGGTTTGGCTACATTATGGTTATTGTATCTTGTGTAGAGTACATTGTTGAAGCATGTAGGGCATTTTTGCATGTGTAGCATTACTAGAGTGCATAGAATAACAACAAATAACAAGTAGATGTTTTATAAGGTGCTACATGGTTTATCACTGTGTTAGGACAAAATCTAGGGCAGAAATTAAAACCAGCAAACATTCAAACCCTAACTAGCACCATGAAGTACAAACTAGAATGAAAATGCAAATAATAAAGTCAAATGCAAACCAATCTTCAAACTAGACTTGATTTACCTCCATGGCTCTTCTCAACCTTGCATAGGCACGCAAGATTTCAAAGGTTGATTATGGAGGAATGTTGGGTTCTCATTCCTACAACATAACAGTACTCAAAAGCTAGATCCTTCAAAATGGCTTACATGAAGAGCTTGATTTATAGAAAAGGTTAATTTGAATAGACGGTTGAGATTGAAAGTTATTTTATGCTATGTGGAGGGTCCAGATTGATTAGGTTTTCCCACTCCATGAGGAGTTGTAGTCACATGACAAGTGTGCAATGGAGAATAAAGGGGACCTAATTCAAATAAAAGATTATTTAAATTAGTTGTGCATATGAAGGGATGTAGTCATGTGACACTTATTTGCATGAGGTGAGAGGTGAGGGAATAATTCAAATTTTTAATTTGAATTATTTGAGACATTTGAAAAGGGGATTAATTAAATAAATGGGGATTTATTTAACTAATTGGAAAGTGAGATGAGTGGGATAATGCAATGACCTAGGGAAAAACATTACAAGGTGTCTCACTAGGTAATGGACAATTTTAAGTGTCTACATCCCTCTTTGAGATGATGTGATTTATGTCAAGAAACATCATTTCAAATAAGCTAAGGTGTGGGATGATGATGAAAGAATAGTATGATGATGCCCCCTTGAGAGGATAGGTCTGTTGGACAAACATAGGTAGGCTCTCGAAATGAAATGGATTGGTCAAAGGTGAAAGGTAAGGGAATGGATAGAAGAAAGGGAGGGATGTGCTATGCTGCAATGAAGGTGAGCAACCATGATGTTTGATATAGCACTAGACGTTATGCACTAAGGTATAAGGACCAAGGTGACTATGTGTCTCGTGTCGCAGCATAATACAACCTTGTCTGGATACAAGATATGAATATTAGATGGGTTGGATTCGGATTTGACACAAATGCAAGAAAAAATGATAACACACACAAGCAAGCAAGCATGCACAAATGATACAAAAAAACAAGGTATTGCCCCTATCAAGTTGTAAACCAATGATTGATTGATTGATTGATTATAATGATAATTATGTCTAGTTTCAGGAAATGAAACATGTCGTATAAGATGCCTGGTCTAGTTTCGACAATGCAACATCCTGTCTAAGATAATTGATTGATTGATTGACACTAGTGTTGTTGGCCATGCAAGCAACACCAGGTTTTGATTCATGATTGATTGGTTTTACAACAAGGCTAGGATCAATACCATTGATGTAATTGGATAATTTGAGTTGATTGATTGACTTGATTGGTATGGATTGATGATGACTTGAATTTGGATCATTGTTTGGAATTTTGATTTGATAAGGATGAATGGAATAAGTGATTGAAGAATTGATTTGAAGAATTAGATTGATAGAAATGATTGGATTTGATTTTAGGTGTTTATTGATGATGTGGGAGATAGATGATAGAAGAAATGTGAGATGGGTGAAGATAATGATTGGTGAAGATTGGATGAAGGAAGAGGTGTATCACCCATGCCTAAATCTGAGTACTTCCTTCGTATCCCAGATTGCCTACATACCCTGTATCCACATGATCAAGGCACTTAACAATAGAGGTGAGATGTAGTTCTAATAATGTTTTATTGATGGGATAATATGGATAGGATTGATGTGATTTTGATTGATTGATAGATTTGGCTTGATTTGATGGAATGGTGTTGATGGAATGAATTGATGATTAGATTAGATGAATTTAATTGACGATTGGATTGATTTTATGGAATGATTTTATTGCTTGGATTTTTATTGGATATTTTAATTTTTTTGTTGGATTTTGACATGTTTTGATTTTTGGGGTTTTTTTGAATATTGTGATTTTTTGGTTTTTGAAAATGTTTTAATTTTTTTGTGTTTTGAGAATGTTTTGATTTTTTTGGAGTTTGATATGTTTCGATTTTTTTGTATTTTTGACATGTGATTTTTTGGGATTTTTGATATGTTTCAATTTTTTTGGGTTTTTGATATGTTTCAATTTTTGTTCACCAGTTGTAGTCAGGTAAAAACACTGCAAAAACCATGCAATGGAGCCCTAAATCAACCTAAAATATAATAAACTAAGCATGAAAGCAAGAAACCCTAGGTTGACTAATGCAATTCCTCCATTGTTACTATCTAAGCTAGCTAATCTAATGCACTCGGACTTGCAGGTCTATAAATAGGATGAAGGGCTCAAGAGTTGACAATGGCACAAGTCAATTTTGCAAGTGGCAGGTGAAAATGAGAGGGTAAGAGTGATTTTATAGAGGGTGAAATGTGAATGGAGGGTTGAGATGAAGAGTTGACTTGGAGCCAAGATCAAGGGCTGAGAATGATTTAGGGTTGCCAGCCACAAGAGGACAAAAGGTAATTTTAAATTAGAAGAAATGGTGAGGTGGGAAATGTTTTAAAATTAAATAAATTGTGGTAATTTATTTAATTTTTTGTGGGGAATGGGTAATGTAGAGGGATTTTAATTAAATAAGTGGGGACTTATTTAATTAGGGTAAGGTTGATAATTTAAATAAATGGGTATTTATTTAAATTAGAAAGGGAATATGGGTGTTTGATTAATGAATAATTAAATAATAATTAAATTATTTAATTATAGAGGAATTTAGAAGAAAATAGCTTAGATAATTAAATAAATGAAATTTATTTAATTAAAAGCGTAAGAGGGAATGAATTAATTAAATAATTTTAAAAATTATTTAATTAATAGCAGAATATGAAATTGAGATGAATTATGTGTGAAAATATCATTTGCAGGCTCAGGACATTTTTAAGTGTCTACAATCACAACTCATACAGGTGTTGTCTTTGCTAAGCAATCCATGGGTTTGATCTTGATGGTACTGCAAGAAGACATGTTTCACTATTCAAGTATATTTAGTCGACAAATAATGACTTAATCATTGTAGTAGTATCTAGACTAATGACTAGTTTGTCTATTTGAAGAAGTATCATTGGAGCATTACAAGTTAACCCCATGGTACAATCATTATACAATTTTGTAGCAAAATTCAATATTCTAGGCAGTTCGAGTGTTGCTTTAGTTGGAGTTCTATAGGTAGCAGCTTAGGTTTACATTTAGTTCATGGATCAAATTGAATAGGGTAAGGAGGGTTTAATTGCTTGACGATGTTATGGTGTTGTGAAGCATGTAGGGATTGTACATTGGAAGTTTGTAGATTGAGGAAGGCAAAATAAGAAGACTTGTTGTGTTTGGATTGTGTATTCATAGATTAATACAATTATTAACTCTCTTTTTCTATTGGTTTTCTTTCTTGAAAGGGTTTAGTATGATAAACCTTGTGTCTCATGTGTACTATAGATTGTGTATGATTTTATGTTCTTCTATAATATTTTGTTAATTAAATTGAAACAACAATATAACTATAATTTGGATCACATAATCTAAAGTTCTAGACAACCAAGTTACCAATTTCTTGAATTAAGTTCCAACAAGAACAAGTGGTGGTGAGAGAATTTACTTAACTACTATTTAGTGAAGTAAATTTTTATCATAAGATAAATGGCAACATCTAACACTTGATAACCTAGATGGTTATATTAACGACTAAAGCCTTCTTTCTTTCTCTATAGTAGTTCTTCTCAATGCACACTTTTTAAACTTTCAACAAACATATAATAATTTGTTTATAATTGTTTGATGACATCACTCTTTTCTCTATATTTAATATAATACCTTAAATTTCTACTCTTTTCTCTATATTTAATATAATACCTTAAATTTCTTACTTTCTCACCCATGAAACTTATCATGGTAACTTTTCTAACCATTGATATTAATATTCTAAACATTTAACTTAGAAAATTCTAAATTTTTAATTCACATGAACTTTAGTCATCTTTGTGATTGTTTGTTTGGGCAATAAAAATTAGAGGGTTAGAAGCATTTTATTGAGATAATTAATAGCTTCATTACCATGAAACTTCGTAGCAATCTCCACAATATATAAATTGTAAAGGATATTTGTAAGAAGACGTGCCTTCACACGGAGAAGTGGACAAAAAGAAACACTTTATTGCCATGAAACTTCATAACAATCTCCCTAATATATAATTTTTGAAAAAGATTTCTAAGAAATATCTTTTAAGTAATACTTGGACGGTGAAAAGTGGCCAACAGAAACACTTTATTGAAATAATAATTATGGCTATATAAATTCCAAAAGGCATTTGTAAGAGACATTTTTTCTACGTAAATTCCATGCCAAGAAGGAAAGAATTCATAAGCATATTAATGGCCCAAAATGGGGCTACATATATTTATTCCTTTTCAACCGTCCAACATGAACTCAACTTTTGAGATGAATTAGAAAAGTTATGTTTTAGGTTAAGACTCGATTAAAGAATTTTAAAAAAATAATAATAAGAATCATTTTGAAAATAGATTGACTTCATATTACATTATAGGACTACCATACGTTTGGGAGGTCGCAGGAAATGTATGCTCCAAAATTTGGATGCCATTATAACATAGTAAGAATATTTCACAAATCAATTTTGAGAGTTTACATCCTAAAATCTTTTGTTAATGTGATTGTTTTTTAATTTTTAAAAAGTAACAAAAACAATTCTAGTGTGATAAATCAATTTGTGTGTTTTGTGGGTTTTAAGAGTATAAGCTTTTAACTAAAAGTAAATCAATCTCACATATACAAACACATATTATACAAAAGTAAGTGTGAAAAAGGGTGATATTTAATTTTATGATTGTGCTCCAAAATTTGGATGCCATTATAACATAGTAAGAATATTTCACAAATCAATTTTGAGGGTTTACATCCTAAAATCCTTTGTTAATGTGATTGTTTTTTAATTTTTAAAAAGCAAAAAAACAATTCTAGTGTGATAAATCAATTTGTGTGTTTTGTGGGTTTTAAGAGTATAAGCTTTTAACTAAAAGTAAATCAATCTCACATATACAAACACATATCATACAAAAGTAAGTGTGAAAGAGGGTGATATTTAATTTTATGATTGAAAAATGTGTGTTAATGAATATTTTAAAATCAGATTGATATTTATTTAAAAAATATGATATTTTATTCGAGCAATGTTTTAGATTTTATATTGGATCTATACTCTATCTAGGATCAAGTATGTGGATATGGGTCAAGCCTATGGTTGCGGATTCATCATCTAAACCTAGACTTGACACGTGGCAATGCCTAATTATGTTATGTGATTCACCTAAATGATCTGTGCCTAGTTTGCTCTCTTTTAATATCTTAGCAGTATTTAAAAACATTTTGGTAGAGTCATCCTTTTGTCAATGGGGCACATTCTCTAGTCAACCAACATAAAATATGTGTACAAGATGGAAAATAATACTCTTCAAACATACATATGCTCCTAGAATGATCACGCAAATCTAATTCCTTTTAGTGCACCGAATAAAGTGCTTCCTTCCATAAATGTGAATGTTTACATTCAGAATGATTGAAGAGGATAGGATTAGAAGACGTGCAAAATGAATGCATTGAATGCCTTTAGATATAAGGACATAATAATATATCGTGTAAGCCTTAGGTAGCAAAGGCACTGATGAGAGTTAGCCAAAATTCAAATTTTGAATGTGAAAGGGTCAAGTCTATGAGGTTGACCCCATACTACTACCACTGGACATAAAAAGGGAGCAAATCAATGTAAGAATTGAATGCATAGAAATATGTGCCCAGGTGTAATAAATCTACAAATAAGGTAAATGTATAGGGATATGTGAACATATGGATGTTTATAAGAATATGTGTAATGGATATGTCGGTGGCATATTTAAGAGACCCAACTTTACACAAATACACCATTTATCAACATGTCCTTAAAATTAATCCAAAATTAAATAAGAAATGACATAAATATACAAATTTCACCATTACAATATTAATATAATAATAAAAAATATTTGACTTTTTAACCAAATCAATAATAAATATTAGCAAATTTTTAAACTAGATACCAAGCACCATGGTGTGGCCCCAGACCAAGCGGCCTCTTCCACAGATTTTCCAAGGGCTTTCATTTTGATTCTCTGTGTCTTAACTCTTAAGGAAAAATCCCTAAGAATATTAGCAATCTATGCAATATACAATCTTTATACGGCACCGAATCTGAAATGACAATGACAAATGACATTTCCATGATCTCTCCTCCTCCGCTATTGACACTTCCATGGGTTTTCTTACATGCTGCTCTCTTCCTTCCTCTGCAAAACAAAAACAAAAACACTATAAATAAAGGCTCTTCCCTTAAAAGCTCAAATGCCAAGCAAGCAGCAGGTCACAAGCCATGGATTCAGATTTGCCAAACCCTCCACGGTAAGTATGAGCTTGTGAGTTCTAGTCTGGGTTACTAGTTTGAAGACATTTCTGTGAAAAACATTTGTTTCTGTTGTTAATTGATTGTGATGAGAATGTATTCATCATGAACTACGTGTAATGGAAGGTAGAAATAAGTTTGGTAGAAAATCAGTCAGAATGTCTATTAGGTGCTTAAAAGACAATAGAAATGTGAATCTTCTTTTTGAAAATTCTAAGAGAGTTTAATCAGAAAAGCATTAAGGAGGTTTTAACTAAATAAGGCTTGGTTTTTTGGCATGCCCATGTGGTGCTAATTTGTAGATTTGTTTTTATAGGTTCAGTGTTGGCCGGGAGCTTGCAACTTTGATTGCTTACTGTGGAATCCTGGTCAAGGCTTGGGAGGCGATATGCAGTGTGTCCAAAAATAAAGAAGATAGTTTTCTTCTGATAGAAGATGAAGGTGTAATGTATGTGACCTTCCCTTCGTTTCATAAAGAAGATTCCATTGTCACAGATAGCAAATATGGAGAGTGCAATATACAGAATGAGAAAATCTTCTCTGCAGGCCTCAGGGGTGATGATGCTAAACCGGCCCTTGTTCACAAGGGAGCTCTTAACCGATTCCTGCATATTCTAGAAAGTTCAGATTTCAAAGCCAAGGTGAATATGCCCTTATTTCATATTATAAAGTTGCTTTGTGATGTAGGATCCCTGTTATTGCATTTCAACATCTAGCCCTAATACCCAAACAATTCAATCACTACCCACATGCAGTATTAAATCTAATGCTATTTTCTTTGTTGATGTTAATGGTTAATGGGATATATGGTTGATCAGACTAACACCTTTTCTTTTTGTTTTTTGAGTTTTGCCTATATATTATCATGGCTGCTTCACACAAAATATTATACAACTCATTTAAAATTTGCATCATTAGCCCAAAACTTACTGATCCTAGCCTCAGTAAAACTTAAAGCCATCAGTTTCTTGCACCGAAGGTACTTGCCTCTTAGGAAACTGAAGCTCCAGATATAAAAAGTTCACGAGCTTAAATGCCATCCTTGAAAAAAGGGTGCTAGAAATTTCTGATACATGTCAAGTAGCTTTGAAATCTGTCCGTAGTTTTAAACTTCTATGATTATCAATGTTGGTATTATGCACTCATGCATGTTTGTTGATTCTCAATCTTTTTATACAGAAAACTTCTGCAATCACAAATTTTACAATTTTACAGGCCATTTAGCATATCTATTAATTTAAAATTTCTTTCACCCAACCAAGAAAAAGTACTTGTTGGTCGAAGAAATGAAAAAGAATTGGTCTTTCTAAGTACAACTGCAATGGAAGTGAATCAAATGTTATTGTGACTGGGCAATGGTCAAGTGGTTGAGATAGGCATCATAAATTCATAATGCAAAACATCCAGGGTTAAACCATGGTGAGAACAGCCCATAATATTAGTATGTTCCAATAGCTCCATACTTTTGTAACCCAATATTTATACATTTCAGTATTCAAATGTTGTGCCCCCAATATTTGTAAATTTCAGTACATCCATATTCTTATGCCTTAGGGATTATCAAGCAATAGTTTATTTAGTTTGGTCAATAAGGGGTTACAGCAGACCCCGTGAATTTTTGGGCCGCCTTGTCGCAGCCACAATGATATGGGGGGCAATCCCAGTGGTTCTGGGAGAGACTTGAACCATGTCGTCATCATGGTGATGCTCCAGCTTTAGCACTCAGTCACACACTGTACAAATATCAGACATTATTGGCACTCAGATATTCCTCAATTGTTCAGTGTCAGTATTGAAAGAGCCTATTTTACTTCATTTAGTAGAGATCTAAGTTTATAAATAGAATGTAATACCCTTTTTTTGTTTGTTCCATCAGATGCAAGGTTTAAACGAATAAACCATTATATTTGTGGGCCATTCTGTAGGAGGTGCAGTTGCAGCCCTGGCCACTCTCTGGTTTCTAGAAAAGCGGTTCAGAAACTCTTCTGCTTTTTGCATTACATTTGGTTCTCCTTTGATTGGAAATGCTACACTTCAGGAGGCGATTGGGTGCGAGGATTGGTTGGGCAGATTTTGTCATGTTGTCTCCAAGTATGATATTGTTCCTAGGATGCACCTTGCACCGTTTGAATCAATTACCAAGCCTTTGGATGCAATTGTGCCTTTCTGGAGGAGCAAAATGGGCATTGACTATGTTACTGTATCACATCTTTCTATTCCGGAAGCTTGCAGGAATCTTCTTGACAATGTCCTGAAGTGCACATCTACAAAAGCAAACAATTAACCCGGAGAATCTGGTCTTAGAAGCCCGTTTGTACCCTGGGGTACTTATATGTTCTGTTCAACCCACGGCGCAGCTTGCATTGAGGACTCCGAAGCTGTTCTCAAGATGCTACATTTGACCATGCAAAGCCAAGAAGGAATACCATATGATCAAATTGCAGGTGTCTGTATTTCAGAGCACACAGATTATGGTCATATGTTGGAAGTTATCACTGAAGAGTTGCTAAATGCAAGTCAGATTGCAAACTTCGTTGCAAACTCCTTCGAGCTGGGAATAGCGCTGGAATTGGAAGGAATGGGTGTCGGAGCTCAAGTACTCTCATTACCTGTTCTTATCTTTTGTGTGTATGATAGTTGCATGATTCATACTCTGCAGAACATAGATACACATTTACAATATCCAGAAATTTGAGTTTTTTTTAGTATTTTACTATAGGTAGATTTTTTCCCATGTTTAGTTTTCTCAGGCCAGAATTTGGTCCAGTCTTTATAAGTTTTTTCAGTTAGAGAATTCCTGTCGAAATAAACACTTGAAATTCAATTTTTTTAGTCAGAAAAATAGGCAGAAGCACATAGAATATGAAAAAAAAAAGAGTATTTTACAATTAGGTCCTTGCATGTTGAGATTTAGATTAAGGTTGGAGAGAGGAGATGAGGTGCCATAAGCAGGTATGGACAGAGTCTGCCTTGAAGTCTCAGAGGTGATTCTACCAATATTTTATCCCAGATTAGAAGGGGTCATTCCTCGGTGATTGGTGTAATCTTAAACTTAACTACCAGACTCCTGTACTAATAGCCTTCCCTCCAAGCCATGCTTTGAATGTTGGCACTTGTTAAGTGTGGGTTGTGTTTAATCCATTGAATTCCGAAACTCAACCAAAATGATGGTTATATTCCACACAGATAAACAGTTTGTAAATGCAATTAACTGGGCTTGGGGTATCCTCGCAACCTCTGTTGAACTGCATTTTTTTGGTTAAGAGTATATTTATTGGAATAAGAAAAAGGGTTTGAATAACCCAAACCAGAGATACAGTTGAGGACACACCACATGACAGTCCTTGCCCGTCTGAATACACAGAAAGCAAGAAACAAAGCAACCAACACAAAGGACCATGTCCAAAAGAAGCCTTCCCCTCAAGTGGATTATACCTAAAAAATATTCATTTTGGAATTGCATCGACGACAAAAAAGATCCTCATATCTCATAACACCTGTCAAGATCTGTTAAATTGCATTTATTAGTTGTTCAATTTTACCATTGGTTTCTATAGCTCTGTTAGCTTCCTAGTTCTCTGAATTCTTTCCTCTTAACGTTGTTTCCTTTGTTTAGACACTGAGATTGTCAACTTTTGATTTTTTAAGCAGGACAATCATGCATTTCTTGCACTCAAAAAAGCTGGAGAAGTGAAAAATGAGCAAGGTATGAACATTGAGAAACTCAATATGGAGTTGAGCAAGACCCAAAGTTCTATGGCAGAGCTGGAATGGTACAAAGTGCGTTGTAAAGACAATGGCCCTGGCTATTATGATGCTTTCAAACAGCGCGGTGACAAGAAAGATTTTCATGTAAATTTGGCCAGAAAAAAGTTGGAAGACTTCTGGGATGATATTGTTGACAAGGAAGAGAAACATGTATTGCCCAGGGACTTCCGAACCAGAAATAAATGGATCAATGCTGGCACTGCATATAGAAGACTTGTAGAACCTCTGGACATTGCAGAGTACTATCGTACACAGAAGGGAAACAAAAGCTATCTTTTAGATGAGGTCCGACCGCACCGTCACATAGCTTTGGAGAAATGGATGAAAGAGAAAGAGCAAACTCGCACTGGTAGAGAAAAAAAGGGCCGCACAAATTTTGCATCTTTAACTCAGGACTTAAGATTTTGGGCTCATTTGGAAGAGGCTTCTAAAGCCTTTATTGTGAAATTTGCAGCTACAGCTGCATAGATCAACCAGAAAAATAAACAGAGATTTGCATACAGAAAAATAAAAAACAGAGCTTCCAGAAAAACAGAGCAAGAACAGTATAATTCTATATTTCCTTGATGTAAAAGATGTGTAAACCAATGTTACAAAAAACAAAGCAACCGCTGGAAAGAGATGCGGTGAAAGAGGGAGAAAAAGCAGAGTTAAATTGCTGTTGAACCGTTCCTCATTTGCATGAAGGAAGGCGGTAAAAAGAAAGCAATTGATGCTTCAGTCAGCTCATTAGTTAGCTTATGTTAAAGAGAATAACTGATGGAGAAATTGACGCTAACACCCCCCCTTAAGCTAATTAAGGAGACAAGAAAAAAAGGAGGAAAGAGGGAAAACCTGTGGGAACAAAACCCCCCCTCAAAAAAAATACAGTAATAGTGCATGGCAGCTACTGTGTTGCAGTGTTCTTCACCCCAAGAAGGTCTCGTAGAAAATGAAACTTTTGCTCAGTGAATGTCTTCGTGAAGATGTCGGCAATCTGTTCAGAAGTGGCACAGTACTGCAAGTCGATGACTCCATCATGTATCAATTCACGAATGAAGTGCATGTGGATCTCGATGTGCTTGGTTTGCTGCCGCTGTATGGGATCTCTGCAAACCTTCAATGTACTCTGATTGTCACACCAAATGACAGTCGGATGATGAAAGAGGATACCAAGCTCAGTTAGGAAGTGTTGCAGCCAAATAGCTTGAATGGTAGCGTTGACTGCACCTCTATATTCAGCCTCTGTTGACGATAAAGCAATGGTAGATTGCTTCTTACTTGACCAACTAATGGGGCCTGATCCCAAACTAAGTACATATCCTGAAGTGGACTTGCGATCAATGTTATCACCAGCCCAGTCAGAATCAGTGTAGCCAATGAGATCCAAAACACAACCTGCTGAATAATGAATCCCATAGCAAATGGTTCCCTGGACATATCACAGCATAATCTTGGTAGCCTTATCCCTGAGAGTGCCAAGAAGAAGCAGGAAGAAATAGCACCTGAAACAAGAGACAATGCTCATGCATTGATTGCTATTCATTCTTCTTCAGATGCATGGATCATAGACTCTGGAGCTTCACACCACATGGCAGCCACAAAAGATGCTCTTTCTTCTTTGAAACCATATTCTGGTTCTTCTATTCTCATGGGAGATGGTTCTCCTGGAGGCAACTAGAATAGGAAGGGTAGAGGTTGGAATTGGAAGTTTTGAGAATGTCTTACATATTCCAAAGCTTTCTGTTAATCTTCTTTCTGTGTATCAAATGACACATACTGGAACCGGTAGGAGAGTTGAATTCACCCCTGATTCGGTGACCATATTTGACATGCAAGACAACTCCAAAATTGCTGTTGGTAAGGCAAATCATCAATCTCATCTATACACTTTCTCTGATTTTGTTGCTAAATCAGATTCTACTTTACTTCTAACACATGCAAATGATGAAAGTAGAATTTGGCATGAAAGATTTGGTCATTTAAATTTTAGATACATGCAGCAACTTAACAAACAGGGAATGGTTAAAGGCTTGCCAGCCATAGAATTTTCTGATGGAGTCTGTGAAGGTTGTGCTCTTGGAAAGCATCCACAAGAAAAGTTTCCCAAAGGGATTGCATGGAGAGCCTCTTCTCCTTTAGAGCTTGTTCACAGTGATCTTATGGGTCCATTTCCTGAACCTTCCATGAGCAAAGCCAGATATGTGCTAACATTCATTGATGATTGCACAAGATTCACATGGGTGTATTTTCTCAAATTCAAATCTGAGGTGTTTGACAATCTTAAGATTTTCAAAGCCCTTGCAGAGAAGCAGTCTGGGAAAATGATCAAGATCCTCCGCACAGATAATGGGGGGGGGTATAAATTTCACATGGTATCAGAGCTTCCAGAAAAACAGAGCAAGAACAGTATAATTCTATATTTCCTTGATGTAAAAGATGTGTAAACCAATGTTACAAAAAACAAAGCAACCGCTGGAAAGAGATGCGGTGAAAGAGGGAGAAAAAGCAGAGTTAAACTGCTGTTGAACAGTTCCTCATTTGCATGAAGGAAGGCGGTAAAAAGAGAGCAATTGATGCTTCAGTTAGCTCATTAGTTAGCTTATGTTAAAGAGAATAACTGACGGAGAAATTGACGCTAACATTTATAAGACTTCAACAAGAGCAAGACTTGAATGCCCCTCTGAAAGAGAGTCTTGATTTCGAAAAATATGTTGGGAGTATGATCACAGATAAGAGTATTTCTGTTGAGGTGTTTTTGGAAGAGAGTAGCTTCATGATTTGGTGGCAAAAATATAGTGATATTCAACTCAAATCCCCACAGTGGAGTTCAAGCTCTCCTTTGTTCAACTTCATGACAGATAAGGGTTGGAAGCAGAAAGTTTAGGAGGGTTTTTTCTACACCGAGAGAGATATGATGCAGTATATCTAATTAGTATTAGTTTACTTGATAATATATGGTGGTCAGTTTTCTTAATTCAGGTTCAGTTTGTTTGGTAGACGGACTCAAGGAACTTTTGGGCTAAATACCTTCTTGAAACACAATTATTTAATATTATTCCTCCAATGTTTATATTTGGAATTAGTTGATTTGTGAGCTTTTTCTTTTATGCCTACATAAGTCTATGTTACATTTGAATAATGGGTGGATAAATGGAGTCCTTTATGTGTTGGGAGTTGTTTAAATGTAATCTATGTGTTAATGGGCATATGTTTTATTTGTGATTGAGGATAAAGTAAGAGCATGTATGAATAAAATATAAATTAAGAAAACTCAATTCTTTTTAATATGTTTTTGTTGATTTATTAGTTAAGTTTATTCATATTGGATGTGTTCGGAATTTAAAGTTACATTTTTGGTATTAAATTAGTTGGATTAAAAGATGGAATAATGCTATCAAATGTACCTCTTACTTTTATGTATGTGTGGGCTCCAATGAGTACATTTTTGCCATTGTTCATACAAAGCCATTGCCTCGCAACTTTGCAACGTCATTGTTGAGTTGGAAGAGTAATCGTTTATGCCTTATATGCAATTGCAAGTGGCCAAACTTTGCCAATAGAAGTAAATTGTTGATAATCATTTTGGTAGGGGAGCTCAATCAAAGCCTATCTTCACAAACCTAAAAAATAGGGACAAAGTTTTTAGGGAGTTCTTTTAACCCTTGAGAGCTCGTCATGTTTTCCAATCAATTAAGCACATCAAAGAAGGCCAACAACTCTTAACCAAGCTACTTGCCATTTTTCAGGTTTTTGTTCACCATTATCAATAGGGCTTCAAAGCCTGAGTTTTTTCTCTTGAGTAAGATAGTGCTCTTCAACAATGCATTAATATGGTTCCATGTTGGCTCTCCACTTCTCAACAAGCTCTATGTAAACAGTTTCTCACCTAGGATGACCTTTGTGAGGTGGTGTTTTCACTATGGCTAATCACCTAGGATGACCTTTGTGAGGGATTTTTGTGCTCACGAGTATGTGTAATGTTTATTTTCCATTTGTCTATAATTTCTTGAACTTTACGTATCGATGCAATGCCTCTATGCTTAGAATATCCATGTGTGTGATGAATTTAGTAGGTTTAGTATATGTATACGCCATATGCGAAGTAGGATCTAACAAGGATCAAAAGATAAACGATCCTAGTTTGCCAAACTAGGGTTTGACAAACCCTAGTTTAGGGTTTGTCAAATTAGGGTGAAACTAAATTCATCTTTTCACCCTAATTTGACAAACCCTAATTTCTTTTGAAACTCTAGGTTTGATAGTTCATTCATTGTCTCAAGAAAATTTTCTGTTTTTTATGAAATTTTTCTCTATTTTATTAATTGTAATGACAAACCCTAGTTTAGGGTTTGTCAAATTAGGGTGAAACTAAATTCATCTTTTCATCCTAATTTGACAAACCATGATTTCTTTTGAAACTATAGGGTTTGTCAAGCCCTAGTTTGGCAAACTAGGGTTTGATAGTTCTTTCTTTCATTGTCTCAAGAAAATTTTCTATTTTTATGAATTTTTTCTCTATTTTATTAATTGTAATGACAAACCCTAGTCTAGTTCTTTAACTGAATTCATCAAAGTTCTTGTGTTTAATTGAATTTTTCTATGTTTCATTAACTGTAATGACAAACCTTATTGCCAAACTAGGGTTTCATAGTAGCAAATTTTCTGTATTTAATTGACTATAATGGAAGCCATGGAAGCCCTTGTCGGCAAGCATATTCAGGGCCAAGTGAAATGTTGTCAAGCATATATATATTCAAGTGAACATGGCAAGCATTGCATATATACATATAGAAATGGCACGACAAATTTATGCACTTGTGGGAGGCAGCTCAACGTGTATGGTGATGTGGCCCGTCTTCACCTGTGGGAGGAAGCTCGACGTGTATGGTGATGGTGATGTGGGTCTTCACCTTCGTCCCATTCCCTGTCGCCTTCGGACGCCCATTCCCTGTCGCCTTCACTCAACTGTTGCGAGCTCTCAAATGACAAAAAACTGTCATTTGAGAGTCTTAAGCTATTTTATAAGAAATAAATAAAATAATGCCTTCATTCGAAGACGGTCTTCGAGTGAAGGCATTATTTTATTATTATTTATTTAGCGCTCAATAGTCTTCATTCATAGACCCCCTTCAAACGAAGGCTCTGTTGATTTTCTTTTTGACTTGGCCGACAAGGCCTTCGTTCGAAGATTTGACCTTCGAACGAAGGTGTCTGCTAAAGATTTTTTGGCACCTTTAATTTTTCTTTGTCCACAAAAGTGTAACCCACTATTGTGGGATCACCCTTCCTAGCAGAATACTTCATTTTCATTCTACTGCCAACTATTGAACTATTACCACTCTTTCTGGTCTGCCTCCTCGGGACTCCTTCCAACA
Source organism: Cunninghamia lanceolata (assembly GCA_027924645.1). NCBI lineage: Eukaryota > Viridiplantae > Streptophyta > Pinopsida > Cupressales > Cupressaceae > Cunninghamia > Cunninghamia lanceolata. The sequence continues at coordinate 13,024,157 of BSBN01000320.1, forward strand.
CCTTCTTGCCCTTATTAACCTTCTTCCTTGTTGTCTCACCAAGCTCACCCCCCATACCAGCAAAATCCATCTTCAATAGCATGTTCTCCATGTGTACACAAGTTCTCAAACGTTGTAAACCATCACAACTATCACATGTTCCATCCAAACATGATTTCTTATAAAACAATTGTCCATCTACTCTTTCACAAAAAATTCTTGAAATGAAATCTCTTGCTGATTTAGGTGGAGCTTCTATCATACATTCGTACAAAATATCATTAGTATGCAAAGATACACATATTTATTGAAAAACATGATAATGCATAGAAATTTCCACGTGAACTCTACAACAAGAAGTTGTGCATGTGTGATTTATTTTGACATAAAAAAGTTTTTCCATTTCAAAATACCTTTGACTAATTTAAATTTGAGGATAACTCTCTACAAATTTGGAGAAAAATTATGTTTAAGACATATTTAAATGATTTAGATGTGGCTCATGGTTTTGTCAACCAATTCTCCTTTTTACAACTTCCCTTTGATTAGGATACACTCTTGTGTTATTTCTCCAAAATTCCTCAATGAGGGATTTCAAGGCTTTAACTATGACTTTATCTTTCAGTCGGAGTCTACCGGAAAATGCCCATAGCTCATTGCTATTCGGGTGCTCAACTCTTTCACGCCTCTCAATGGATTTCATCAATATTTTTCTACTTATATTTAGTGCTTGATTTGTTTTTCTTATCAAGTGAGATTTCTTTGTTTGATTGCTCACTATAGTTGATATAATGACACATCGTGTAGCATTACTATCTTTGGTGCATGAGGTGGAACCAATGCTTTGATATGCATTGATTATATTTTTTACAATAGTTTTTTCACTATTACTATTTGATATTCTTAGACCAAGAATCTTCATGATTGACCTAAACTTAAGATTTTTCATCATTTCAACAAACAATTGACATCTTCCGATTTCACTTATATTTTCAAAAACATGTTCCATAGCTTATTCACATTTCTTCTCCAAGTACATTCAAGAATCTTATCAAGAATTGATTTTAGAATATTCTCATCAATTTCAATCAAACACTTAGGCTTTTTTCACAAAATTCTAGGAGGTGTTCTCAATGGAAAAATTGAATCATTAGATAAATTTTGCTCATTCAACACTTGATCAATTAGTGTAACATCTATATTCACATTTAAAAATGCATCATCTTTTTCAATTGGTGATTAGACATTTTCTACAATATCAAATTGAGGTGGAAAAGATGGCATACTTTCAATTCATGCATTCAATTTCTTACTTGCACGTAGTTTTTGCAATTGTTCCCTTTATTTCTCCAAATCCTTCTCTCTTGGATGCTTCATGATCCAATGCAATTGGCAAAGATGGTTGATCTTTATTTATGGAGTTCAATTTCTTATTTTCACAAAGTTGTCTCATTCGTTCTTTTTTCTTTGCATTCTCAGCTTCATGCTCATTCAGTGTTTGAGTTTTTGGTCATTTCCTTGGCATGATATTGATTCTATATCAATCTAAAACAATGGTCAAAAGAACATAAAAAATATCATAATTTATCAAAATTATAATACAAAACATGCACAATTAGAATGTTTTTGTCTTGTGTAAGACAAAAAACTAGTTAATTTGTTCAATCAAGTGTTGCAATTCCTCAAAACATGAAAACAATGATTTGCAATATCAAATTTGATTTTAAAACATGTAATTGAGATCTTCTATATTGATACAAGAACAAAAAGTGAAGTAATTTTGTCAACCAATCATTGTAGATCCTCAAAAGCATCAAAAGTGTCTTTGCATGTCAAAAAAAGTGTAGAACAAGGGAATAAAACAGAGCATGTGGGCCAGAATCATGTGATATGCCTTTTTTGTAGGTCATTAGTCAGCATTTTACCTAGTTTGAAACATGAGTGCATTATAATGCGAGAATAATTCTTAGAACTTTTGGTCTCTCTCATCCTCTTTTCCTCACTTGTACTCTTTCCCAAACTCTCTCTCTCTCTACCCAACTAAACATATAATGTCAAACATATATATTAGGTGAAATTAAGGTAAGGAAAACTTTCAAACATATAGAAGGTGAAATGTTAATCTTGTCAAACATCTCTCTCTCTCTCACTCACTCACACACACACACTCTCTCTCTCTATGTCTACCTCTTCATCTCTCCCTATGTCTCTCTCTTCATCTCCCCGAGTCTCTCTCTCTTTTCCTAAGCCTCTCTCTCTCTCTCCCTAAGGATATGGTAGCCATAAAAGATGCAGTGAGGATAACCAATCTATATAGTTTCTTCTTGGCTCTTCTCATTCACTAGCTCTAGAATATATGTCATGTGGGGATATTTTTTGATTCTCATCTAGTGGTGAGGGCAATCCCTACTAGACCAGTTGATGAATATAGGTCTATATACCCTTTATTGTTTGTTCAATGAAATCTAAGTGTGTTTTATATTCCTCATTGGCCTTATGTGTTTCTAGGATGTCAAATTGATTTTCCATGCTATGTTAGTTCTACTCATAATTTACACCATGAGTAGCTTGGTTGAGGGGAAACTATAGAATTTCTTGACATAGGACCAAGCATCTTCAATTATTGGAGAGAGAGTGGTGGGTGCTGCCACAATAATGGTTTACACTTTCTGGGACATCCTGATTTTTGCTGAAATCACATATTTTTAGAAAATATAATGATTTAAGCCTTTAAATGTTCCATTTAAAGGATTTTAATTGAACAGAGTTTGATCAAACCTCTTTAGATTCAACCCCCTTGGATAGAACCGCACTAGTTTTAAACCATACCTATAATGTAGTCTCCTCTACACCTATCAAAATGCTAATAAAAAACTACTTTTGATTTACCTTTTGGGGGATCAAATGAATTCATTTAAAATTTATATTTTGTAAGTATGTAGTCCTTATTATAAGCTTCCCAAAAAGTATAATTTTAAATATATTTAATTTGATTATTATATTTATTTTTTATTTTTTGTGAATGTAGGTTTTTCATCGAACATCAAGTTCTCTGTTCTACACACATGGAAAATTAGTAAATTAGTAAAAAAAATTCTAAAAAAATCTATGCCCTAAGTATTGATGTCCTTGTTTCAACAAAAAAAAGAAAAATCGATTTTTGATACATACAGAAAAAGTTATGTTTTACGAAATACACTTATGTCTAATTTATAATTAGTTTGACTTCAAAACTTAATTAAAAAAAATATTCAACAAAACATTATGAAACCAAATGCATGCCCTATATATTGGTGTTACCAATCTAAATTCAAAAGAATAAGAATTTTATCCTTTGTAGAAAAAAAGTTATGTGCTACGGAATACACGTCACTTTTAAAAAAATGTTGTTTACTATTAAAAACTAGTTATCAAAGGAGACGCAATTTTTTTTACAATTTAACTCTAATTTTTTTAAAAAATATATATTTAGAATCTACAAACAAAATCTCACAAATCACTAGTTCACATCATCTTCAAATTCCTAACGGTTTAGCAGCTATAGGTGTCAGAAAGTGAAGATTTATTTCAAAATGTTGATTTCAATGTCAAGTTTGGCCAAAACGTGTAACCCATTATTGTGGGATGACCTTGGTCTCCACCATATCAATCTCTTTTTTCACCATGTCACTTAGAGCCTACATCTCCATAAACTATAAGGATAGAGTAAAGATGATGTGGCCTCTATTATGCCTTGTTTAGGGTAAAATGTGAAGAGGGTTTGTTTTCAATGTTTTATGTTGATTCTCCTTTCACCACTAAACATTCAAGGACATCATCTAAGTAGAGAAACCTACTATAGGCTTTTTGTCACTTGGAACATAAGGGAAGATTGGAATTGTGTGGTCTAGTTGTTCAATTAAGCCCAATTATGCTCAAAACCTTAATTATGCAAATTCGTGAACAGACAGACAAATTACGGAAAATGATCGCACACAGAGATCAAATAACAATCAAATGTGTACCATATTTCAAAGTTTGAAAAATAGAAAAGTCAGGGACTAATGAGCGGGTGCCCTAGTACAGTGCCACAGTTTTTGTCGAGATCTGGAAACCTTGTCTGCAACCTGTTCCTACTGTTCCAGAGATTTTCCTATTGCGGGATCCAGAGGATTAATGAGCGAGCGCTCAAGTCTAGGTCCCTATTTTCTTCTCTAATCTGCAATTCCAACAGTCTACATTGCTCTCCTGCAACTCCACTTTTTCTACTTTCGCAACCTGTAACCTATAATCACAGAAAAATAGGTTGGGGGTTGTGGTGTTTAGAGGCTTGCCTCAATCAAGCCCCGGAGAGACATTCAAGTCTTCCAAACATCGTTGTCAAATAAAGAGTGTGTATCCCTGTAGGATAGAGGCAAAATTCAAATGATAAATGATTGAAAACACAATTGGTATCACCTTGTAGTGAAGCTCTCATGGAAAGAAGAAGCTCTTCATGCCATGAGGAGATGGCTGCCAAATCTACAAATACAAACACAATAACAACACAAATTATGCTCTACAACACACAATCAATGCCTTGAATCACTTTCACAAAAGCTCTTGAATCAAAATTGCCATCTAATGTCCATCTAGTTTACAAATGAATGCCTAAACATGCTTATATATGCAACTACAAACATTCTCGCTAAGAATTTCGTAATTCAAACTTACCGTATTGTCATCAGACCTAAATAACGGTCATAAACTGACACTTTAAAATTGGTCCTAACCTAAAATAGGGCAGAACTAGGGCGCGGGCGCCCAAGTCCTCCCCCCTATTTTAGGCAGGATTTATGTCAAGTGTACCCCCTAGGTCCCATTTGCCATGAAACTTCAGGGTTTTCTCATCAGGATGTCAAATTAACATGCAAGATGTCCTAAATGCATTCTAAAGACCCAAGAGCTAAACCTTAAGAGGGAAAAGCCCCCAAGGGGACATTTTTTGACATAATATTTAGCCCCCACTTTAATGTATGTATAAACATAAGGCCAATACATGCATTAAAGTACGGTCAACAAACACAACAAACACGCCAAGCATGGAGAAGACACACCAATCACAAAGAAGACAGTAACAAGCACATAAAACATGAAGAATACAACATTGAAGACACACAAAACACAGTGAATACGGTGAATGTAGTGAAGACAAAGATGATTTTCTTTTCTTTTTCTCATATATATGAAATGCAGATGCAAGTACAAGGAAAGTAAACACACCACCCATAATGCAGGAGGGATTCATCGCCACCGTTCTTCAAGATTGCATATGGGGAAACACACACCATACAAATCAAACATGCCATACAACTCCTAAAGCATAGGAGGGACTCATCGCCACCGATCTTTAAACTATGCTTGGGAACAAACATGCAATACACACGCACTTAGAAGACACGGAGAAAACACAATAGACAAGCAATGGAGTGTTCCTATTTCTAGGTTCATCACCATCTCAGGCACATTGCAAGCACACACCGATGATTGGGATTTGCCACAACAATTGCTAAAGACACACTTAAGGGTTGAGTTAGTCACAGAACCACTCCCCGCCTCCGCAGAGGACTTTTGAAAATGACAGGATGTGCACTCTCCATGAAAAATACACCATCCCTGCCTCTGCATAGGGCTTAAGAAAAAAGGATGTGATATCCCACCTCCGCAGAGGGCTTAAATGATTGCAAGTTGATTTCAAACAAATCTCAGAGTGCAGGAGGGACTCATCGCCACCAATCTTTAAGACTGCACCTGAGAACAAGCACATTGCTAACATCTAAAACAGACAGCTTACCTTATATATACCCCCACATTAAGGTGGTTGATATCAGGTATCAATATCAAGAACGTTAAGGTAGGAAGAAAACACACAAGGGAACACGAGCTCTCACAAAGCCCATGCCCCTGAAGGTGACATGTACTTTACGATCGCCAAATGTTCCCACAAACATATTTCTGCAAGAAAAGTGTTAGCGTCCATATAATCATGATAAACAACAACATCATTGCATATGATCAATCACACAAAGAGCCAAGGTTATACTACGAATTTGGAGACCGAGTATAACCATGGGGCTATACTGCGAAAATCTCAAAGCCGAGTGTAACCAAGGCGAGATTCAAAGACAAACTAAGTGCATGGAGCAACAATATTGTTATGGTTTGTAAGTGTGATAAGACAACATCAAGATCACATGGAGTGATTCTACTAGCCAAGTGTCAGATAATATATATCAACCCCATTGTCATGTATGGACTTGATCCATTTTTTGATTTCTCGCTAAAGGGACACTAGGTCCGCATCAATATAAAATGTTTTTTCGTCATCCACCTGCTAGATAGAAACATTAAAGGAAGGGAAACAATAAATCAAGAGAGGAGAAACAAGTGCCTTAGGGATAGTCACGTAGGAGGGTGCCCCCAAGTCACGTAGGAGGGTGCCCCCAAGTCACCAACCGCAACGCTATGTTCGTAAGACAACACACAACAATGAAAATAGAGGAGAAGCAATATATAATAATGATGATACAAATAGAAGAAGGGTCACAATAGAGGTGGTCTCCTGATATCCTGGACCTTACAAGAGAATCAAGGGTCATCCCAGGAGGCCTAAACAACACATCACAGAGGTAAAGGGTTAGAAATACTTACCTGCATGGCCAACCGAACTAGCCGTTGTCGACAAGTCGATGAATGTCATTTTCCTGTGGATAAGGTGGTGAATTCTCAAATTTCTCCTCGTCCACTTCTATTAATCCAATTATTTAATCATAGTTTAGATAGTCATCTTCATCATCATAAGTTTCATTAAGAGAGTTTTCATACTCATCATTCTCAATGTGGTGTGTTAAGTCTTCTACTACCCGAGGGTATGTGTTCATGAGAGATGTGTAATTATCTAGATCATATCGTGGCATAACATTATTTTGTAATATATGCATTAATCCTCGAACAACATTAATAACATCTTGTCCTTCTTTTAGTAACTCTCTTATGTTATGAATAATAGGTTTAGCTTCTTCCGCTATCCTTTCATTTTCAACAAATGCTTGAAATTCAGATAGCTCTTTATCAAGCTTGTCTATTTGCTCATTAGTTACATATGTTATCACATCAATAGGGACCTCAACATCATGAAATATTTGTTCTTCTATTGTATTTGTAGGAGGCATGGTGTCTTGCAAAAGTTGTGTCTCTCCTGTTGTAGGGAAAGTGTCATTGATTTCATCATTTTGTACCGGCATATCCTCATGGGAAGAATCATTTTTGAAATAATGACTAGAGGACAAGTTTATGTCATCATCACATGGAGCAAGTATTGAATGCATGGGAGAAGTGCTATTACCATCATATTTTTCATTGCTACAATTGGAGATGAACTCAGTTAAGCTCTCTAATATTGTGGGATGTTCACTCATGAGGGTTAAAAATTGGTCAAAATCAAGATCTTTGATAAATGCGTGCAAAGATACCATTGAAAAATGACATGAAGATGCCATGTGTATGTTTTCAAATCAGTGTAAGATTATACTTTAAAAGATTTTCAAAATTTATGCAAAAGACAAGTGCAAAACTATATATGGAAATGACTTAAAATGCTTGATTTTTTCAACTTTTTTCAATGCAAATAAGTGAAGGAAAAAGTGTTGTAAGGAAATTTATCAGGGGAAGCAAATAATATGTTTGATATTAGTCCAATAAAGCAATAATATTCTTCACAACACACTTTTGATGCAACCCTAGAGTGATGACAAGTCAACCTAGTGAAAATACACTAAAATATGCAATTTTTCACAATTTTTCAATACAAAAACCCAATAAAAAGGATGTTGTAAAGAATTTTAGGAGGTGTATCAGATTATAGTAGTAATATCAGTCACCTAAAGCCAAAAAGTTAGTCACAACATGCTTGGAGTGCAAATCTAAGTCAAACTCTAGGGAGAATATAGCCAAAATATGTAATTTTTCACCAAATTTTCAATGTAAGAGCCCCAGAAAAAGGTGTTGTAAAGAATTTTAGGAGGGGAAAAAAATAATAACCCTGGTAATAGCCAATTAGTGCAGAAAATGTTTTTACAACACGCCTATGGTGCAAATCTAGAGAGACGATAAGGCCAAAATCTAGTGAAAAAGCAAGGTTTTCAAACCCTAGACATTAAATTTTGCAAGGAAACCACTATGATGAAACACTATAATAAGAAACTAGTCCTAATGAGTGTTTTAAAATGGTAGTAAAATGTGAAACAAGATTTTGATTACAAACCCTAGCTAATGCAAAACTAGATTATAAGGAAAAATGCACCATTTCAAGCAATTTTTAACAATTTAAACATGAAAATGCAATCTAAATGAATGTTGAGTTTCTGTATTCTAAATCAGATCTAATGATAATGGCAGAAATTTATTGAAATTAAATGCCAACTAATTCAAATTATATGAAAATGCAAGCTAAAAATGCCAATTTTTTCAAATTTTTGAATTTTTTTGTAATTTTTCAAATGCAATAAGTTGAACAATGAAATGAATTAATGAAATAAATGTAAATCTTAAGCACAACACTCAACAAGGTGCAAAATTCAAAAGAACATGGGTTCACCAAAACATTTAGGGTAAAATGTGAAGAGGGTTTGTTTTCAATGGTTTATGTTGATCCTCCTTTCACCACTAAACATTCAAGGACATCAACCAAGTAGAGGAACCTACTACATGTTTTTTGTCACTTGGAACATAGGGGAAGATTGGAATTGTGTGATCTTGTCGTTCAATTAAGCCCAATTATGCTCAAAACCCTAATTATGCAAATTTGTGAACAAACGGACAGATTACAGAAAATGATCACACACAGAGATATCAAATAACAATCAAATGTGTACCAGATTTTGAAGTTCAAAAAATAAAAAAGTCGAGGACTAATGAGTAGGCGCCCTAGTCTAGTTCCACAACTTTTGTTGAGATTTGGAAACCTTGTCTGCAACCTGTTCCTACTGTTCCAGAGATTTTCCTGTTGCACGATCTAGAGGACTAATGAGTGGGTGTTGAGTCCAGGTCCCTATTTTCTTCTCTGATCTGCAATTCCAATAGTCTACACTGCTCTCCTATAACTCCACTTTTTCTTCTTTCGCAACCTGTAACCTACAATCACAGAAAAATAGGTTGGGGGTTGTGGTGTTTAGAGGCTTGCCTCAGTCAAGCCCTAGAGAGACATTCAAGTCTTTTGAACACTGTTGTTAGATAAAGAGTGTGTATCCCTGTGGGATAGAGGCAAAATCCAAATGATAAATGATTGAAAACACAATTGATAATCACCTTGTAGTGAAGCTCTCATGGAAGGAAGAAGCTCTTCCTGCCATGAGGAGATGGCTGCCAAATCTACGAATACAAACATAATAACAACACAAATTCTATTCTGCAACACACAATGAATGCCTTGAATCACTTTCACAAAAGCTCTTGAATTAAAATTGCCATCTAATGTCTATCTAGTTTACAAATGAATGCCTAAACATGCTTATATATGCAACTACAAACATTTCCGCTAAAAATTTCGTAATTCAAACTTACCGTGTTGGCATAGGACCTAAATAATGGTCATAAACCGACACTTCAAAATTGGTCCTGACCTAAAATAGGGCAGGAATAGGGCCAAGTCCTCCCCCCTATTTCAGGTAGGATTTATGTCAAGTGTACCCCCTAGGTACCATTTGCCATGAAACTTCAGGGTTTTCTCATTGAGATGTCAAATTAACATGCAAGATGTCCTAAATGCATTCTAAAGACCTGGTAGCTAAACCTTAAGAGGGAAAAGCCCCCAAGGGGACATTTTCTAACGTACATGCCCTTTTAGTGTAGGGATTCAATGGGTTTATGCCTTTCTAGTACTTATTTTCTTCTTAATTTATGTTGTAACTCTCATGTAGTAAATACGAAGTGGGAGAATGTTGGAACTTTGGTGTATTATTCACCTATAAAGAGTTGCTCAAAGAAAGACAAATGGTGGAACTATGAGATTCCTTGTTATAAATTTTGATCACAAACTTTAGAATAGTGTTGGAAGACTATGCAGTAAGATTTAGTGGGAGTTAGACTTTGTGGTAAGGCCTAAAGGTGCCTTGGACCCTAATGAAACTATGTTAGCAACCACATGAGGTTTGGCTACATTATGGTTATTGTATCTTGTGTAGAGTACATTGTCAAAAATTATGTAGGGCATTTTTGTATGTGTAGAATTACTAGAGTGCATAGAACAACAACAAATAACAAGTAGAAGTTTTATAAGGTGCTACATGGTTTATCACAACTCATACAGGTGTTGTCTTTGCTAAGCAAGCCATGGGTTTGATCTTTATGGTACTGCAAGAAGACATGTTTCACTATTCACGTGTATTAGTCAACAAATAATGACTTAATCATTGTAGTAGTATCTAAACTAATGACTAGTTTGTCTATTTGAAGAAGTATCATTAGAGCATTACAAGTTAACCCCATCGTACAATCATTATACAATTTTGTAGCAAAATTCAATATTCTAGGCAGTTAGAGTGTTGCTTTAGTTGGAGTTCTATAGGTAGCAACTCAGATTTACATCTAGTTCATGAAACAAATTGAATAGGGTAATGAGGGTTTAAATGCTTGATAATGTTATGGTGTTGTGAAGCATGTAGGGATTGTACATTAGAAGTTTGTAGATTGAGGAAGGCAAAATAAGGAGACGTGTTGTGTTTGGATTGTGTATTCATAGATTAATACAATTATTAACTTGCTTTTTCTCAATACAAAACAAAAATTGAAACAACAATATAACTATAATTTGGATCACATAATCTACAGTTCTAGACAACCAAGTTACCAATTTCTTGAATTAAGTTCCAACATGAACAAAAGGTGGTGAGAGAATTTACTTAACTACTATTTAGTGGAGCAAATTTTTATCATAAGATCAATGGCAATATCTAACACTTGATAACCTAGATGGTTATATTAACAACTAAGGCCTTCTTCCTTTCTCTACAATAGTTCTTCTCAATGCACACTTTTTCAACAAACATATAATAATTTATATAATAATTTGTTTATAATTGTTCGATGACATCACTCCTTTCTCTATATTTAATATAATAACTTAAATTTCTTACTTTCTCACCCATGAAACTTATTACGTAACCTTTCTAACTATTGATAGTAATATTTTAAACATTTAACTTAGAAAATTCTAACTTTTTAATTCACATGAACTTTAGTCATCTTTGTGATTGCTTGGGCAATAAAAAAATAGAGGGAAAGAAACATTTTATTGAGATAATTAATAGCTTCATTACCATGAAACTTCGTAGCAATCTCCACAATATATAAATTTTAAAGGATATTTGTAAAGAAACTAAGAAATATCTTTTAAGTAATACTTGGACGGTGAAAAGTAGCCAAGAGAAACACTTTATTGAAATAATAATTATGGCTATATAAATTCCAAAAGGCATTTGTAAGAGACATTTTTTCTACTTAAATTTTCATAAGCATATTAACGGCCCAAAATGGGGCTACGTATATTTATTCCTTTTAAGCCGTCCAAGACGAACTCAATTTTTGAGATGAATTAGAAAAGTTATGTTTTAGGTTAAGTCTCAATTAAAAGATTTTTTTAAAAAATAATTAATAAGAACCATATTGAAAATAGATTGACTTCATATTACATTATAGAACTACCATACGTTCGGGAGGTCGCAGGAAATGTATGATGCAATCCAAAATTTGGATGTCATTATAACATAGCAAGAATATTTCACAAATCAATTTTGAGGGTTTACATCCTAAAATCCTTGGTTAATGTGATTGTTTTTTAAATTTTTAAAATGAAATAAAAACAATTTTAGTGTCATAAATCAATTTGTGTGTTTTGTGGGGCTTTAAGAGTATAAGCTTTTAACTAAAAGTAAATTAATTTTACATATACAAATATTATACGAAAGTAAGTGTGAAAGAGGGTGATATTTAATTTTATGATTGAAAAATGTGTGTTAATGAATATTTTAGATTCAGATTGATATGTACTTAGAAAACATGATCATTTATTCAAGCAATGTTTTATATTTTATATTGGATCTATACTCTATCTGGATCGAGTATGTAGATATGGGTGAAGCCTATGGTTGCAGATTCATCATCTAAACCTAGACTTGACACTTGGCAATGCCTAATTATGTTATGTGATTCACCTAAATGATTTGTGCATGTTTTGCTCTCTTTTAATATCTTAGCAATATTTAAAACCATCTTGGTAGAGTCATCCTTTTGTCAATAGGGACACATTCTCTAGTCAAGCAACATAAATATGTGTACAAGATGGAAAATAATACTCTTCAAACATACATATACTCCTAGAATGATCATGCAAATCTAGATTCCTTTTAGTGCACTCAACTAGCATATTTATATTAAATATAATATATCTAAAGTATGCCGAGAGATATCCTTCTCGAGGCGCCTAATGTTAGGATTAGTGATTAAAAAAATAGGCGCCTCGAGAAGGATATCTCTCGGCATACTTTAGATATATTATATTTAATATAAATATGCTAGTAGCAACCGAAGCTGCAAGCCTAATTCTAACACTAATTATAATATATTAAAACATATTATATTAGATATAAATATATATTTTATAATATAATAATATATTATGTTTAAAATAATAATTATTATAATATATAATAATTAAAATATTATATTATATTATATATTATATTTAGGATTAGAGTTAGGGGTTAAAATTAGGGTTAGGATTAGTGTTTAGGTTAGAATTAGGGTTAGGTTTAGGGTTACGGTTAGGGTTAGAATTATGGTTAGCATTAGTGTTAGGATTAAGGTTAGGGTTAGGGTTAGAATTATAATTAGGGTTAGATTTAGAATTAGGGTTTGGGTTAGGGTTAGAACCAAGGTTATATTAGAATTACCTAGGTTAGATTTAGAAAAAGGGTACCTATTTTTAAAAAATATTTTAATATCAATGTTGAACCCTAACCCTAATTCTAATAGCAACCTTAACCCTCATACTAACCCTAACTCTAATTCTAACAATAACCCTAACCCTAGTACTAACCCTAACCTTTATTATAACAATAACCCTAACCCTAATTATAACCATAATTGTATCTCTAATTCTAAACCTAACACTAACCCTAACACTAATCCTAATTCTAACCCTAAATCTCATTGTAACCCTAACCCTAACCCTAATTTTCATTGTAACCCTAAATCTCACCCTAACCTAACCCTTATTATAACCCTAAACCTAGTTTTGATCGTAATTCTCATTGTAATTGTCACCCTTTTTCAAACTATAACCCTAATTCTAAATGTAATTCTTACTCTAATTCTAACTGTAATTTCAACCCTAACCCTAATCATAACCATAACCATAACCCGAACAATAACCTTATATTTAATCATAACCCTAATCCTATCTCTAATTATAGACCTAACCCTAATCCTAGTTTTATACCTATTCTTAATTCTTATTCTAACCCTAAACATAACTCTAATTTTAACCCTAACTGTAACCCTAACCGTGACTATAATTCAAACCCTAACCTTAATACTAAACTTAACCCTAATTGAATATAACCTTAACTTTAATTTGGACCCTAACCCTAACTGTAACTCTATTTCTTACCCTAATTCTAATAAAAACCCACCTTAATTCTAACCCTAATTCTAATAGGAAGCCTAATCCTAACTCTAACCCTAACCCTTTAACTCTAACCCTAACCCTAATCATAATCCTAATTCTACCCTAACTATAACCCTACTTTTAAATCTAACAATAACGCTCATTCTAACCCTTAACTTAATCCTAATTCTAACTATGATATTAACCATAACCCTAACCTGAATTCTAACCCTAACTCTAGCCCTAACCCTTATTGTAACTCAAATGCTTACCCTAAACCCTAAACCTAATCCTAATTTTAAAGCTAACCCTAACCATAACCCTTATTCTAACCCTAAACATAGCTCTAATTTTAACCCTAACCCTAACCCTAACTCTAACCCTAAGCTTGATTATAATTCAACACCTAACCCTAACCTTAATACTAATCTTAAACCTAATTGAACTCTAACCCTAACTCTAATAGTAACAAACCTTAATTCTAACCCTAATTCTAATAAGAACCCTAACCTTATCCCTAACCCTAACCCTAATTCTAATCATAACTTGATTCTACCCTAACTATAATCCTAATTTTAAATCCAACTCTAACCCTAAATCTAACCCTAACCCTAACCCTCACCCTAACCTTTATTCAAACCCTAAGCATAGCTCTAATTTTAACCCTAAGGTTGATCCTAATTGCAACCTTATCCCTAAGCTTAATACTGAACTTAACCCTAATGGTAACCCTAACCTTAAGTTTAATTCTAACATTAACCCTAATTATAGTTGTAACCCTAATTCTAACCCTAACCCTAACCCCAACCCTAAACCCTAAACCTAATCCTAATTTTAAAGTTAACCCTAACCATAACCCTTATTCTAACACTAAACATAGCTCTAATTTTAACCTTAACCCTAATCCTAACTCTAACCCTAAGCTTGACTATAATTCAAAACCTAACCCTAACCTTAATACTAACCTTAACCCTAATTGAACTTTAACCCCAACTCTAATTTGAACCCTAATCCTAATTATAACTCTGATTATTACCTTAATTGTAATAGTAAGCCACCTTAATTCTAACCCTAATTCGAATAGGAACAATAACCCTAATTCTAATCATAACGTTGATCTACCCTACTCTAACCCTAATTCTAACCCTTAATCCTAATTCTAACTATGATTTTAACCATAACTCTAACCTAAATTCTAACCCTACCTCTAGCCCTAACCCTTACTGTAACTCTAATGCTTACCCTAAACCCTAAACCTAATCCTAATTTTAAAGCTAACCATAACCATAACCTTATTCTAACCCTAAACATAGCTTTAATTTTAACCCTAACCCTAACTTTAACCCTAAGCTTGACTATAATTCAAAACCTAACCCTAACCTTAATACTATCCTTAACCCTAATTAAACTCTAACCCTAACTCCAATAGTAACCAACCTTAATTCTAATCCTAATTCTAATAAGAACCCTAACCCTAACCCTAACCTAATTATAATCACAACAATTCTACCCTAACTATAACCCTAATTTTAAATCTAACTCTAACCCTAATCCTAACCTTTATTCAGACCCTAAGCATAGTTGTAATTTTAACCCTAAGGCTGATCCTAATTGCAACCTTATCCCTAAGCTTAATACTAAACTTAGCCCTTATTGTAACCCTAACCCTAAGTTTAATTCTAATATTAACCCTAATTATACTTGTAACCCTAATTCTAACCCTAACCCTAATCCTAATTTTAAATCTAACCCTAACCATAACCCTTATTCTAACTCTAAACATAGCTCTAATTTTAACCCTAACCCTAATCCTAACTCTAACCCTAAGCTTGACTATAATTCAAAACCTAACCCTAACCTTAATACTAACCTTAACCCTAATTGAAATCTAACCCTAACTCTAATTTGAACCCTAATCCTAATTGTAATTCTGATTCTTACCTTAATTGTAATAGTAAGCCACCTTAATTCAAACCCTAATTCTAATAGGAACCCTAACCCTAATTGTAATAATAACCTTGATTCTACCCTACTCTAACCCTAATTTTAAATCTAACAATAACTCTAATTCTAATCATAACCTTGATTCTACCTTAACTAAAACCCTAATTTTAAATCTAACAATAATCCTAATTCTAACCCTAATCCTAATTCTAACCACAATTTTAACCATAGCCCTAACCTAAAATCTAAACCTAACTCTAGCCCTAACCCTAACTGTAACTCTAATGCTTTCCCTAATTTAATAACCATAATTCTAACTTTGACCCTAACCCTAATTATAACCCTAACCTTATTCTAACATTAATCCTAATTCTAATCCTAACCCTAACCCTAATTCTAATTGTAATTCTAACCCCTATCCTAACCCTAATTCTAACTACCCTAACTCTAATTTTGACCCTAACCCTAACCCTAACCCTAATTCTAGCATTAACCCTAATTATATTTGTAACCCTAACCCTAACCATAACTATAATTGTAACCCTAACTCTAATTCTAACCCTAACCCTAGAGCTTATTCTAACCCTAAACATAGCTCTAATTTTAACCCTAACACTAACTCTAACCCTACCCATTACTATAATTCAACCCCTAACCCTAATTGTAACCCTAACCCTGTCTCTAATTCTAACATTAACCCTAATTACGGTTAAAAATTAAAAACAGGCATAAATTAATTAACCTAGTTAATTCAAATAACCAAAAAATAAATTAAAAAGATTAGGTTAATTAATTAGAATTAACTCAATTAATTCAAATAACCAAAAAATAAATTAAAAAAGATTAAAAATTTAAGAAATAAATATTAAAAGAAAAAGAAATAAACAACCAAATTAAATATAAAATAAATGAAAATATTAAAAATACACTTTTCACTCTTACACATTACTAAATATTATATTTAAAACTTTCTAGTATATTGAAATAAATCAAAAATACTTTTTCATTTTCTCCTAAATTGATTTTGCCTAAAAAAGTTTTCCTAAAATTAAAATAATTAATTCAAAAACCAATAGGTACCAATTAAATAAAACAACAAAACCAAAAAACTAAAAAACAAATTAAAAAGATAATATATAAATCACAAGGGTAGATTAATACATTAGAATATTTGATTCATAAATTCATTTAATAATTATTATTTTATGATTTTAATAAATTAACACTATTGATATTAATAACAATATTTAAATTTTAATATAAATAAATAAAAACAAACAAATTCTAGTTAATTCAAACCTTGCTAGTTTAACTCAGACTTATAAATGAAACTTACTATAACAATTTTTCCTACCTACTATACCTCTTTACCTTAATATCATTTGCTTGCTAGTTTAACTCAGACTTATAAATGAAACTTACTATAACAATTTTTCCTACCTACTATACCTCTTTACCCTAATATCATTTGCATATGCATGTTTATTGTTTTTTAGATTTTTCATAACCATGTTTATTGTTTTTCTATTTTTTTCATATGCATGTTTATTGTTTTTCTATTTTGTGCAGGTACAGAAAATTACCTTAATATCATTATTTTGTGCAGGTACATAAAATTACCTTAATATCATTCTCATGTGCATATTTATTGTTTTTCTAGTTTTGTGCAGGGATAGAAAGGGACAATTATATACATAATAATTATATATTTGCATATATATATATATATATATATATATATATGTGTGTGTGTGTGTGTGTGTGTATATATGTGTATATACACACACATATATATATACTCAGATAGTAGTAAAGATTTTTATATGTTTGAATGTTACTACATGTTACATGCATTAAAATTTATAATAAGTAAATATAATAAAATTTCATAAATTTCTTTTTATTTAATTTCATTTCTTATTTAAAATTTAGTTATGATCATAATTTATTAACTAAACTTCTAACAAACGTTAATTAAATTTTATTAACTAAGTCAATAAGATTATATTAATATTATTAAATTTTATTTACTAAGTCAATTAAATAAACTTATTATATAAACTTAAGATAGACTAATTATAGATCAATTAATGATGTCACTCTACAATATTCAGTTATTCATGTCTAATAATTTTTCCACACCTTAATTAATAACTTAATAACATTTAATTGGAATATATCTATTTCCATAAAAATATTTCAAGATTATATAATAATTACTACAAACTAACTTAGATTGATAACCTTTGCCATAAAATTCCTATAACCTAAGAATTAAAACATAACAAATATTCAAATAACCTAAATAAATATTAAATATAAAATGAATGAAAATATTAAAAATACACTTTTCACTCTTACACATTACTAAAAAATTATATTTAGAACTTTCTAATATATTGAAATAAATCAAAAATACTTTTTTATTTTCTCCTACATTAATTTTGCCTAAAAAGTTTTCTTAAAATTAAAATAATTAATTCAAAAACCAATTAATTTAAGCCACCTATTAAATTAAAAAATAAAACCAAAAAACTAAAAAATAAATTAAAAAGATAATGATATTAATAAAAATATTCTATTCTTAGTGATCATTATTTTTATTTAAATTATGATCATTAAGAATAGAATATTTAAATTTCAATATAAATAAATAAAAACAAACAAATTCTAGTTAATTCAAACCTTCCTAGTTTAACTGAGACTTATATGCAGGTAAAATTCTCATATGCAATGTTTATTAAAATTCTCATATGCAATGTTTATATTATTTTTTTGGATTTTTCATAAGCATGTTTATTGTTTTTCTGGTTTTGTGCTCTAGTTTTTTTTATTGTTTTTCTATTTTATGCAGGTACAAAAAATTACCCTAATATCATCTCATATGCATGTTTATTATTTTTCTAGTTTTGTGCAGGTACAGAAAATTATCATATGCAATGTTTATTAAAATTCTCATATGCAATGTTTATATTATTTTTCTGGATTTTTCATAAACATGTTTATTGTTTTTCTGGTTTTGTGCAGGTAGAGAAAAAAAGAATAAGCACAGTTATGCATAATAAATATATATGTACAAAGTTGTGTGTATATATATTTAATATTAGTTGGCAGATCCTACAGTGAATAGCTTTATTGCAATGCAAATAAATGAATGAAAGGCCAGATGTGTGGATTTGCAAAATACACCATGATAATTAAAACCACGAAGATTGTGGGGACTATTTTTAGGAGTTTTTTTTATTTGGCGTTGGCAATATTTATTTATTTTAAATTTATATTTAATTTTTCATTTGCAATTTTTTTTTTTTTGAGTTATATATTTACGACCAAAAATGAGTGCTCTCATCTCCACCCCCACCACAACTGTAGTTTGCCTCTAGGCAAAATTAAAGTGTTTCCTTCCTTAAATGTGAATGATTACACTCAATGATGGAAGAGGATAAGATTAGAAGAGGTGCAAAATGAACGCATTGAATGCCTTTAGATATAAGGACATAATAATATATCCTATAAGCCTTAGGTAGGAAAGGTATAGGTGAGAGTTAGCCAAAATTTGAATTTTGAATGTGAAAGGGTCAAGTTCGTGAGGTTGACCCTATGACTATGACCGGACATAAAAAAAGAGCAAATCAATGTAAGAATTGAATGCATAGAAATATGTGTCAATATAGGTGTAATAAATCTACAAATAAGGTAAATGTATAGGGATATGTGAACATGAGGATGTTTATAAGAATATGTGTAATGGATATTGTAGGTGGCATATTTAAAAGACCCAACTTTACACAAATACACCATTTATCAGCGTGTCCTTAAAATTAATCCAAAATTAAATAAGAAATAACATAAATATGCAAATTTCACCATTACAATATTAATATAATAATATAATTATAAAAAAATATTTGACTTTTTAAGCAAAGCAATAATAAATATTACCAAAACAGAAGAAGCCAAAACAGTAAACATGGAACAATTTTTAAACAGTAACAGGGATTTTTAAATATTACCAAGCACCATGGTGTGGCCCCAGACCAAGCGGCCTCTTCCACAGATCTTCCCAGGGCTTTCATTTTGATTCTGTGTCTTAACTCTTAAGGAAAAATCCCTAAGAATATTAGCAATCTATGCAATATACAATCTTTATACGGAAGTGACAATGACAAATGACATTTCCATGATCTCTCCTCCTCCGCTATTGACATTTCCATGGGTTTTCTTACATGCTGCTCTCTTCCTTCCTCTGAAAAACAAAAACAAAAACGCTCTATAAATAAAGGCTCCTCCCTTAAAAGCTCAAATGCCAAGCAAGCAGCAGGTCAGAAGCCATGGATTCAGATTTGCCAAACCCTCCACGGTAAGTATGAGCTTGTGAATTCTGGTCTGGGTTACTAGTTTGAAGACATTTATGTGCAAAACATTTGCTTCTGTTCTTAACTGATTGTGATGAGAATGTAGAGATCATGAACTACGTCTAATGGAAGGTAGAAATAAGTTTGGTAGAAAATCAGTCAGAATGTCTATTAGGTGCTTAAAAGACAATAGAAATGTGAATCTTCTTTTTGAAAATTCTAAGTGAGTTTAATCAGAAAAGCATTAAGGAGGTTTTAACTAAATAAGGCTTGGTTTTTTGGCATGCCCATGTGGTGCTAATTTGTAGATTTGTTTTTATAGGTTCAGTGTTGGCCGGGAGCTTGCAACTTTGATTGCTTACTGTGGAATCCTGGTCAAGACTTGGGAGGCGATATGCAGTGTGTCCAAAAATAAAGAAGATAGTTTTCTTCTGATAGAAGATGAAGGTGTAATGTATGTGACCTTCCCTTCGTTTCATAAAGAAGATTCCATTGTCACAGATAGCAAATATGGAGAGTGCAATATCCAGAATGAGAAAATCTTCTCTGCAGGCCTCGGGTGATGATGCTAAACCGGCCCTTGTTCACAAGGGAGCTCTTAACCGATTCCTGCATATTCTAGAAAGTTCAGATTTCAAAGCCAAGGTGAATAGACCCTTATTCCATATTATAAAGTTGCTTTGTGATGTAGGATCCCTGTTATTGCATTTCAACACCTAGCCCTAATACCCAAACAATTCAATCACTACTCACCTGCAGTATTAAATCTAATGCAATTTTCTTTGTTGATGTTATTGCTTAATGGGATATATGATTGATCAGACTAACACCTTTTCTTTTTGTTTTTTGAGTTTTGCCTATATATTATCATGGCTGCTTCACACAAAATATTATACAACTCATTTAAAATTTGCATCATTAGCCCAAAACTTACTGATCCTAGCCTTAGTAAGACTTAAAGCCGTCAGTTTCTTGCACCGAAGGTACTTGTCTCTTAGGAAACTGAAGCTCCAGATACAAAATGTTCACGAGCTTAAATGCCATCCTTAAAAAAAGGATGCTAGAAATTTGTGATACATGTCAAGTAGCTTTGAAATCTGTCCGTAGTTTTAAACTTTTATGATTATCAATGTTGGTATTATGCACTCATGCATGTTTGTTGATTCTCAATCTTTTTATACAGAAAACTTCTGCAATCACAAATTTTACAATTTTACAGGGCATTTAGCATTTTAAATTTTCTTTCATCCAACCAAGAAAAACTACTTGTTGGTCGAAGAAAGGAAAAAGAATTGGTCTTTCTAAGTACAACTGCAATTGAAGTGAATAAAATGTTATTGTGACTGGGCAATGGTCAAGTGGTTGAGATAGGCATCATAAATTCATAATGCAAAACATCCAGGGTTAAACCCTGGTGAGAACAGCCCATAATATTAGTATGTTCCAATAGCTCCATATTTTGTAACCCAATATTTGCACATTTCAGTATTCAAATGTTGTGCCCCCAATATTTGTAAATTTCAAGTACATCCAGATTCTTATGCCTTAGGGATTATCAAGCAATTGTTTATTTAGTTTGGTCAATAAGGGGTTACAGCAGATCCCTTGAATTTTTGGGCCACTTTGTGGCAGCCACAATGATATGGGGAGCAATCCCAATGGTTCTGGGAGAGACTTGAACCATGTCGTCATCATGGTGATGCTCCAGCTTTAGCACTCAGTCACACACACACTGTACAAATATCAAACATCATTGTCACTCAGATATTCCTCAATTGTTCAGTGTCATCATTGAAAGAGTCTATTTTACTTCATTTAGTTGAGATCTAAGTTTATAAATAGAATGTAATACCCTTTTTTTTTTTGTTCCATCAGATGCAAGGTTTAAAGGAACAAACCATTATATTTGTGGGCCATTCTTTAGGAGGTGCAGTTGCAGCCTTGGCCACTCTCTGGTTTCTAGAAAAGCGGTTCAGAAACTCCTCTTCTTTTTGCATTACATTTGGTTCTCCTTTGATTGGAAATGCTACACTTCAGGAGGCAATTGGGCGCGAGGATTGGTTGGGCAGATTTTGTCATGTTGTCTCCAAGTATGATATTGTTCCTAGGATGCACCTTGCACCGTTAGAATCAATTACCAAGCCTTTGGATACAATTGTGCCTTACTGGAGGAGCAAAATGGGCATTGACTATGTCACTGTATCACATCTTTCTATTCCGGAAGCTTGCAGGAATCTTCTTGACAATGTCCTGAAGTGCTCATCTACAATAGCAAACAATTACCCTGGAGAATCTGGTCTTAGAAGCCCGTTTATACCCTGGGGTACTTATATGTTCTGTTCAAACCATGGCGCAGCTTGCATTGAGGACTCCGAAGCTGTACTCAAGATGCTACATTTGACCATGCAAAGCCAAGAAGGAATACCATATGATCAAATTGCAGGTGTCTGTATTTCAGAGCACACAGATTATGGCCACATGTTGGAAATTATCACTGAAGAGTTGCTAAATGCAAGTCAGATTGCAAACTTCGTTGCAGACTCCTTCGAGCTGGGAATAGCCCTGGAATTGGAAGCAATGGGTGTCGGAGCTCAAGTACTCTCATTACTTGTTCTTATCTTTTGTGTGTATGATAGTTGCATGATTCATACTCTGCCGAACATAGATACAAATTTACAATATCAAGAAATTTGAGTTTTTTTTTAGTATTTTATTATAGGTAGATTTTTTCCCATGTTCAGTTTTCTCATGCCAGAATTTGGTCCAGTCTTTATAAGTTCTTTCAGTTAGCGAATTCCTGTCGAAATAAACACTTGAAATTCAAATTTTTTTAGTCAGAAAAATAGGCAGAAGTATATAGAATATGAAAAAAGAAATGAGTATTTTACTATAATTAGGTCCCTGCATGTTGAAATTTAGATTTAGGTCCTTGCATGTTGAGATTTAGATTAAGGTTGGAGAGAGGAGATGAGGTGCCATAAGCAGGTTTGGACAGAGTCTGCCTTCTTAAAGTCTCAGAGGTGATTCTACCAATATTTTATCCCAGATTAGAAGGGTCATTCCTCGGTGATTGGTGTAACCTTAAACTTAACCACCAGACTCCTGTACTAATAGCCTTCCCTCCAAGCCATGCTTTGAATGCTGGCACTTAGTAAGTGTGGGTTGTGTTTAATCCATTCAATTCCGAAACTCAAAACCAAAATGATGGTTAGATTCCACACAGATAAACAGTTTGTAAATACAATCAACTGGGCTTGGGGTATCTTCCCAACCTTTGTTGAACTGCATTTTTTTGGTTAAGAGTATATTTATTGGAATAAGAAAAAGGGTTTGAATAACCCAAACCAGAGATACAGTTGAGGACACACCACATGACAGGCCTTGCCCGTCTGAATACACAGAAAGCAAGAAACAAAGCAACCAACACAAAGGACCATGTCCAAAAGAAGCCTTCCCCTCAAGTGGATTATGCCTAAAAAATATCCTTTATTTTTCTTTTTGATGGAGATCATCCACAAGATCGTTTTTGCTACCTGATACGGGAGCACGAGTCTTAGACTGAACCTCTTTGGCTAAGAGCCAAGGACTGAGGGGCATCCATTCAGCCAAATTCGCCCGGGGCACGATCCCGGCCCCATCCCTTATGGTATGGGGGGCCTTGCACTCAGCAAGACCATTTTGGAATTGCATCGACGACAAAAAAATCCTCATATCTCGTAACACCTGTCAAGATCTGTTAAATTGCATTTATTAGTTGTTCAATTTTACCATTGGTTTCTATAGCTCAGTTAGCTTCCTAGTTCTCTGAATTCTTTCCTCTTAACGTTGTTTCCTTTGTTTAGACACTGAGATTGTCAACTTTTGAATTTTTAAGCAGGACAATCATGCATTTCTTGCACTCAAAAAAGCTGGAGAAGTGAAAAATGAGCAAGATATGAACATTGAGAAACTCAATATGGAGTTGAGCAAAACCCAAAGTTCTATGGCAGAGCTGGAATGGTACAAAGTGCGCTGTAAGGACAATGGCCCTGGCTATTATGATGCTTTCAAACAGCGTGGTGACAAGAAAGATTTTCATGTAAATTTGGCCAGAAAAAAGTTGGAAGACTTCTGGGATGATATTGTTGACAAGGAAGAGAAGCATGTATTGCCCAGTGACTTCCGAACCAGAAATAAATGGATCAATGCTGGCACTGCATATAGAAGACTTGTAGAACCTCTGGACATTGCAGAGTACTATCGTACACAGAAGGGAAACAAAAGCTATCTTTCAGATGAAGTCCGACTGCACCGTCACATAGCTTTGGAGAAATGGATGAAAGAGAAAGAGCAAACTCGCACTGGTAGAGCAAAAAAAGGCCGCACAAATTTTGCATCCTTAACTCAGGACTCAAGATTTTGGGCTCATTTGGAAGAGGCTTCTAAAGCCTCGATAAGTCTCCAACAAGAGCAAGACTTGAATACCCCTCTGAATGAAAGTCTTGAGTTCGAAAAATACATTGGGAGTATGATCACAGATAAGAGTATTTCTGTTGAGGTATTTTTGGAAGAGAGTAGCTTCATTATTTGGTGGCAAAAATATAGTGATATTCAACTCAAATCCCCACAGTGGAGTTCAAGCTTTCCTTTGTTCAACTTCATGACAGATAAGGGTTGGAAGCAGAAAGTTTAGGAGGGTTTTTTCTACACCGAGAGAGATATGATGCAGTATATCTAATTAGTATTAGTTTACTTGATAATATATGGTGGTCAGTTTTCTTTATTCAGGTTCAGTTTGTCTGGTAGACGGACTCAAGGAACTTATGGGCTAAATACCTTCTTGAAACACAATTATATAGTATTATTCCTCCAATGTTTATATTTGGAATTAGTTGATTTGTGAGGTTTTTCTTTTATGTCTACATAAGTCTATGTTACATTTGAATAATGGGTGGATAAATGGAGTCCTTTATGTGTTAGGAGTTGTTTAAATGTAAAGGTGTTTTATTTGTGATTGAGGATAAAGTAAGAGCATGTGTGAATAAAATATAAATTAAGAAAACTCAATTCTTTTTAATATGTTTTTGTTGATTTATTAGTTGAGTATATTCATATTCGATGTGTTCGGAATTTGAAGTTACATTTTTGGTATTAAATTAGTTGGATTAAAAGATGGAATAAGATCCATCAAATGTACCTCTTATTTTTATGTATTTGTGGGCTCCAATGAGTACATTTTTTCCATTGTTCATACAAAGCTATTGCCTCACAACTTTGCAATCGTATTTTTGAGTTGGAAGAGTAATTGTTTATGCCTTCTTTGCAATTGCAAGTGGCCAAACTTTTCCAATAGAAGTAAATTGTTGATAATCATTTTGGTAGAGGAGCTCAATCAAACCCTGTCTTCCAAAACCTAAAAATAAGGACAAAGTTTTGAAGGAGTTCTTTTAACCCTTGAGAGCTCATCATGTTTTCCAATCAATTAAGCACATCAAAGAAGGCCAACAACTCTTAACCAAGCTACTTTCCATTCTTTAGGATTTTGTTCACCATTATTAACAAGGTTTGAAAGCCTAAGATTTCTCTCTTGAGTAAGATAATGCTCTTCAATAATGCATTAATATGGTTCCATGTTGGCTCTCCACTTCTCAACAAGCTCTGTGTGAATAGTTTCTCACCTAGGATGACCTTTGTGAGGTGGTGTTCACTATAGCTAATCACAAAACTCCAAGATATGATGCATTTTTTTGTGAATTCTACAAAGCCTTATGGGATATGGTTGGCAATGATCTTTCTAAAGTCCACCTAGAAGTTTATTGTTCAAACTCTTTAGGTAATGTTATCAATAAAGGTAATATCAAATTCATACCTATTGTTGTGTGGGAAGAAATGGAATGGCCTAGACATTCTCAATAACAATACATTTTTCATTAAAATTCATTTTACAAAATTATATGATTGCATTGAATGGCCATTTATAATTGTTATGCTACATGCATTAGGTTTTGGTCCCAATTGCTTGCCCAATATTCATATGCCCTTTGTTGATACTTTTTCTTGCATTATCATCAATGCTCACCATGAAAAATGGAAAAATTCTAAAGCTATGATATTCATTGCCAAGATGTGAGTGAGAAGCCCAAGTAAAACAATATTCAGAGAGGTGGCTAATTGTTGTCTACTGTTTAATATGAAAAGAGGGCCGGGTTGTTATGATAACGGTTGTTTTAAGGGTTTGTGTTGATCCTCCTTTCACCACTAAACATTCAAGGACATTCAACTGAGTAGAGAACTCTACTACAGATCTGCTGTCACTTAGAACATAGGGGAAGATTGAAATTGTGTAAATTTGTTGTTCAATTAAGTCCAATTATGTTTAAAACCCTAATTTTGTGAAATCGTAAACGAATGGACCAATTACGAAAAATGATTGCACACAGAAATATCAAATGACAACCAAATACATACCAGATTTCAAAGTTCGGTGTGCAGAAAAGTCGGGGACTAATGAGTGGGCACCCTAGTCTAGTGTACCTATTTTTGTTGGGATCTCTGAAGAATGTCTGCAACATGTTCCTGCTGTCACAGAGATTTCACCGCTTCATAATCTAGAGGACTAATGAGCGGGCACCCAAGTCCAAGCCCTAGTTTTCTTCTCAAATTTGCAATTCTGACAGTCTGCACCGCTCTCCTGCAACTCCACTTCTTTTGCTTCCGAAACCTGTAACCTGCAATCACAGAAATGTGGGTTGGGGGTTGTGGTGTTTAGAGGCTTGCCTCAGTCAAGCCCCAAAGAGACATTCAAGTCTTTCGAACACCGTTCTTAGATAAAGAGTGTGTATTCCTACGGGATAGAGGCAAAATCCCAATGATAAATAATAGAAAACACAATTGATATCACCTTGTAGTGTAGATCTCATGGAAGGGAGATGCTCTTTATGCCATGAGGAGATGGATGTCAAATCTGCAATCACAAACATAATAACAACACAAAATACTGCTTTGCAACACAATGAATGCCTTGAATCACTTTCACATAAGCCACAAGTTCACAATGCCCATCTAGTTTACAAATGAATCACTAATCATGCTTATATATGAAACTACAAACATTCCCCGCTAAGAATTTTGTAATTCAAACTTGAGATGTCGGCATAGGACCTAATAACAGTCATAAAACTGACATCCAAAAATAGGTCCTGACCTAAAATAGGGCAGGACTAGGGTGCGGGCGCCCAAGTCCTCCCCCCTATTTCAGGCAGGATTCATGCTAAGCACACCCGCTAGGTCCCATTTTCCATGAAACTTTAGGGTTTTCTCATCAGGAGTCACCATTAACATGCAAGATGACCTAAATGCAATTTAAAGGACCCGAGAGCTAAACCTTAAGAGGGAAAAGCCCCCAAGGGGATATTTTCTGACATAACATTTAGCCCCCACTTTAATGTATGTATAAACACAAGGCCAATACATGCATTAAAGTATGGTCAACAAACATAGTAAACTTGCTAAGCATGGAGAAGACATGCCAATCACAATGAAGACAATAACAGGCACACAAAACCTAGAGAAGACAGTTACAGTCACGTAAAACATGAAGAAGACAACATTGAAGACACGCAAAAACACAGTAAATATAGTGAGTGCAATGAATTTTTTTCTCATATATATGAAATGCCAATGCAAGTGCAAGGAAGGTAAACACACAACCCAAAATGCAGGAGGGACTCATTGCCACCAGTCTTTAGACTACATATGGGGCAATAGACACATAATACAAATGTCAGAGTGCAAGAGGGACTCATTGCCATCGGTCTTTAGACTGCACTTGAGAACAAACACGTCATACAAATCCCAAAGCATAGGAGGGACTCATCGCCACCAGTCTTTAGACTATGCTTGGGAACAAACACGCCATACACACACACATGGAAGACACGAAGAAAACATGATAGACAAGCGATGGAAGAAACCTATTACTAGGTTTGCAGCCATCTTAGGCACATTACAAGCACACACCAACGATTGGGCTTCACCACAACAATCGCCGAAGACACACTTAAGGGTTAGGATAATCTCAGATCTGCTCCTCACCTACTTGGAGGACTTTTTGAAAATGACAAGATTGTGCAATCTCCTCGAGAAATACACCATCCCTGCCTCGCACAGAGGACTTAAAATAAAAAAGGATATGCACGATATCCTGCCTCCATAGAGGGCATAATTGATTGCAGTAGATTCAAGCTTTACAAACACACTTTGCTAGTATCTAAATCAGACAACTTACCTTATATATGCCCCCACCTTAAGGTGGTTGATATCATGTACCAATATCAAGCACGTTAAGGTAGGAAGAAAACATACAAGAGAATATGAGCTCTTGCAAAGCCCATGCCCCCCGGAGGTGACATGTTCTTTGCGATCACCAAATGTTCCCACAAACACACAATTTCCTGCAAGAAAAGGTGTTAGCATCCATATAATCATAATAAACAACAATGCAAAGCTAGATTCAAGATAGACAAAGTGCATGGAGCAACAGTATTGTTATGTTTTGTAAGTGTGATAAGACAACATCAAGATCACACAGAGTGACTCTACTAGCCAAGCATCGGATAGTATATATCAACCCCATCGTCATGTATGGACTAGGTCCATTTTTTTATTCTCTCTGAAGGGACACTAAGTCTGTATCAGTATAATAAGTTTTTCGTCATCTGCTAGCTAGATAGAATCACTAGAGGAAGGTAAATAATAAATCAAGAGAGGAGAAACAAGTGCCTTAGGGACAGTCGCATAGGAGGGTACCCCCAAGTCACCAACTGCAACGCTATGTCCATAAGACACAACACACAACACACAACAATGAAAATAGAGGAGAAGCAATATAGAAGAATGATGATACAAAATAGAAGAAGGGTCACAACAGAGGTGGTCTCCTAGTATCCTTGACCTTACAAGAGAATCAAGGATCATCCCAAGAGGCCTAAACAACACATAACACATCACAGGGGAAACACAACACAAGAGGGGAGGTCACATAAACGAGCCGATTATGCTATGACATAGGTGACCACCAAGGTTAGAAATACTTACCTATAAGGACAACCAGGCTAGCGGTCGTCATGGATCTTGATCTTTACTTTAATGGTTAAGGCTTTAATGGTTAAGGCTTTATCTCTTCTTCTCTCTTCCACATTTTCATGAGTTTGTAAGGATATCCTTGTAGGAAGGTTGTCTATTAATGATGGTAGAGAGGGGATATTGCAATTTTTTGCGTCAGGTGATGTAGGAGCTTTTATAATTCCCTTTCCAGTTGATTTAGGTTGTTGAGGAACCTAAAAAATGCCCATTTCAGTCCATATATAGGGTGTTGGAATACCTTGGGTTTGAGGGATAGTTTGTTCTTCAATGTCATGTGAAATTTCATTATTTTCCAAGGTATGTGAAGGTTCAGGTAAAGATGCATGATCCGTTTCTTTGTTTAAGATGTATTTGAGAAGTTATTGAACATCGGGTGGTAAATTTTTAGTTTCAGCAGGTTGAAACAAATGTTCACAAAGGGAATCTACATCATCTAATGCTTCATCCTGGCCAGGGAGAGTAGGAAGGGATGGCAGAGTAGTGTTAAGGAATGTGTCAATGATATCTTCTTCTTGTGCCAAAATAGCCTCACTAAGTGGGGTTATGTTGGGACAAGTCTCTGTGTTCAATGAATCACCCATTGCTATATTGTTCTCATAGGTTTCATAAAGAATGTCCTGTTGGGAATTAAGGTGTCTCAACCTTTGCAAATTCCTAGCATTGTTTATTTAATTGTGTATTTATTTATTGCCTAATTTTGTATTTACTTGCACATTCAGTTTGGTCACTTAGTTGAGGTGGCATTGTGACATGTCATAAATGTGACTTGGATGGTCAAGTCAAACTCACATGGATTTAGGTGTCCCATTTGAGGTGGCACTAATATGCCATGTGTTGGCATCTTGTGGTATGTGGAAGAGGATATTCCATATGACAGAATCTATGATGCGTAAGAGCCAAGTATAGAGATTCCTATGATAAGTGGGGACAAGTGTCAGAGAGTATCTTTGCATGAGAGAAAGGCATCTTTGGGCACCCAAGTCGGGCTATGACATGTTGTAAGAGGAATATGCTATTTTAGTCGTGTATGACAGATTCTCTTACAACATTAAGTGTTGTCATGTTGCAGATTTTTATGACAGCTATAAGATGCATAAGAGCATCTGTCATTGCCTATTTTTAGCATGGAGCGCTCTATCCTTGGGAAGTCAAATCTGCCATGTTATGATAGATGTAAGAGACTAAAAATATGTTGGACAAGTGTCCTTGGGATGTGTGAAATGGCCATGTGGCCAAGATGGACGCCTATCTCTAGAGGCTTCTCAATATTGCCTTATATCTCTATATATTGCATAGTTTTGGAGTTGTAGTTGCATAGTTTATGTACAGGTACTATTATGCTGCCGAAATTACTCTAGAAATGACATTTGCAGACTCCTAGAAGAACTTGCATTGCAAGTGTATTGTCATCCTTTCACAGATTTGATAATACATTGTGTAGGTTTTGGAGTGTGGGGTTTTTTACTTGAAAAGGTTTTTCCCACGATATATCTTGTGTCACTTTCTTTGTGTTGTGTTGCTGCTGTAATATTTATGTTATGTGTTTGACATTGCTGCAATTGTAAGGATTACAAAGAATTTGCATACTATTTCCCTCATTAGGTTGGTGTAGGAAGTGTGTTCCATGTACCTTGTGATGGAGTCAGGTTGTCATTGATGTCAAAAAGGTGTTCTTTCATGTTGTCATAGATGTTGGGATTGATCTTCATATTAGGACATCAATATCATCAAGTCAGGAGTTATGAAGAATAATGTTTTGATAAGATCATCATCATGTGCAGAGATGATATTGGTAAACATTTGAGTAGGAGACATCATCTTATGTGTTCTTTCTATTACAGCTTGTTCAGTATGGTAAAGTGTTGTATCATTCAGATTGAGTTACATCAGAATGTCAGTGATGTGTTTGAGGATGTTGATCATATAGGAGTTCAAATGGGTCTAATGCAGAGTTGTTTCATGTTCACAGATATAGGTTATGTCAGATACAAGACTCATGGTTATCTTGTTTGATCTGCTTGTTTAAATCATTTGTTAATGCTCACATATTATGGACAGTTCTGATGATCTTGTTTAAGGTTGTCATTATCATCAAGGATCTTTTGTTAAGTTGAGCTGCTTGGACATCAAGGAGTTGGTATGGTTCAAAATGATCATATAATCTCAGTTGATCATCAAGGATGCCTTATTACTTAGAAGCTCTATTGATCATTAATGGAATGCTATCTTCAAAGTTGGTGTTCAATATTACATGATGCCAATCAAGTGATTTATTATCTCACTTCTTTGTGCTTGTACATAGCTACTTACATTTCAGATTGTGGAGTTGGTGAAGGCTTGATATCTATCTAACATTTGATGTTGATATCCATGATATTAGTATTGTAAGTGTATTTCAAGGATAATAATCAAGGGCTCTAAAAGATTGTTTAACATCAAATATCCCAAGTCATTTATCTCATTCATGGAGAGCACTTTTTGTTCTAATTTGCTGTTGACCTGATATCCCAGGTCACCTCACTAAAGGAAACCTGCAGGAGGGTTTAAGATCATAGGGCAACCGGCCCCTTTCCACCGATAGAGCAAGTCATCTACATGAGCGGGCTTTCAATTTAAATTTAAATTTTGTCACCGCCAAAAATGTCAAAAGGGCACGGGTTTGGATGGGAACAAAATACATTAAGGAAAATGTTCTTTTCTTCCTTCGAAAACTCATGAGGTTTTAGAAACTTTTAAAGCCCGATGTCTTTTTTTTAAATGTTTTAAAAGCTTCATATGATGATTTTTAAAAGGGGCAACAAATATATATGAGTGGGAGCCCGATATGTAAGGTATTAAAATTATTTTTAGGGAGTATTTAATTTTAAAAGTTTCTATTATGGATACAAAGCCACTAAGCCTTTTATGGCTTTAGTTTTTTTGGAAACTTTATACTAAGAAATTTTTTTAAGGAGATTTTTATTGTTTTTTCTAAAAAGGAAAAATCTTTATGAAGATATTTTTGTATATTGGAAGGCACAAAAAAGATAAACATAAAAAATTTTGAGGAGATTTTTTTGGGATATGAAGAATATTATTGAAAAGAATATGAAGGATCATGTTTGCAGAGAAGATGAACGAAATTTTTGAGAAGGAGATGAAAGATTGGAGGGATATTCAAAATGAAAATTGAAAAGAAATTAATTTTTTGCAGAGATGTAATTCGTTTGATTCAGGATTTGTTGCAGGTTCTTTATAAGGAAGAAGTTGAAAAGTTTTTTTTATTTGCAGGAGATTATCTTTTGAAGATATTTTTTGGGATGAAGTTTAAGAGTTTGATGATTAAATTTTCTTGCAGGAATATCATGAGAAAGATAATATTTTCAGGGCAGATTGGTGCAAAAATAAATATGATTTCTAACTCTTATTTTGCAGATTGATTGAAGGCTCATTTTGATATTATTTTGTAGGTGAATTAGAAAGGGCAGTTGTATTTTATTTGACATAAATGAAACATACAGAAGATGGAAGGTGGAAGGACATTCAACTTGTATAAAAATGATTTTCAGGTGCATTAATGTGAATTAAGAAGGATAGAGATGAAACATACAGTGTTGTGAAGTGTTGTTGAAAATCAAGCAGTGTTGTTGAGAATCAAGCAGTGTTGGTGTTGTAGAGTGGATCATGATACAGGTTTGAAATATCTGAGTTTGTATATGAGTTGGGAATGATCATTTGATAGACACATGAGAGAGAATAAATGTTATGTATTGAAACAGAGAAACCCTCTGAATTTGTGTTTTCAGTTTATTCTGTAATAGGAGTTGGTGCTCCTTGAAGCTGGTGCTTCTAAATAGTATGCCAGTGAGGCTTGTAGGTCAGTGAGACTTTAACATTTGTCAGTGAGACACATATTGTTGTAGCCAGTGAGGCATGTTTGATCAGTTAAGCCAGTGAGGTAGTTTAGAGTGGTTTTTCTACCCCTGGAGGGTTTTCCACTCATGCAATTCTTGTGTCATAATCTTTTCTGTGTATGAAGTTTTGTTCTCTTTCTGTATTCACAGTCATGTGCATATGTATTTGACAGATCAATGCTATCTTTCTCTCCTTGTGCTTTGAAAGTTAAAGTGTGTAAAAAGATTTGAAAATTCACACAACACTGATTCACCCCCCCTCTTAGTGTTGATTGTACTCCTACAATTGGTATCAGAGCCAGTTTCCCTTCTGTAGCTTAATCAGTTTGGGTAGGTCCTGTGTGTGGAGTTCAATGGGTAAGTGCAGGAGAAATAAGAACATGAGAAATGTTAAGATTCATTCTGGTAAAAAGACATCATCCATATCAAATCCAGATTTTGATAAAAATTCAGTTGATAAAGTTGTTCACCAAGTTGAATCTGATATTATCTTAGAAGAAATTTTTTTAGATGTTCCTCAGTTTAATGGTTCAAATTTTTCAGTTTGGTATGTTAGAATGCAAGTGTATTTATCCTCTTTAGGATATGATGTTTTAATGTGTGTTGAGAATGGATATTCTAACTCTGCAAATAACAAAGAAGCCCTTGAATGTAATCAGATTGCAAAGAAGGCTATATTGTCTGCTCTGTCTAATGATGTTTCTTGTAAAATTATGGACTGTGTTTTAGCTCAGGATATGTGGAGGAGATTGATAAAAATTTATCAAGATAGTACACCTGAAGAAGAAAACAACTTATTATCTGAGAAGAGTGACAATGATGACAATCTTTCACATGAAGGAGATGAGACTCAATCAGATTTTGAAGAAGATCAGATTATAAGTGATGAAGAACAAGAATGTGAAATTGATATGGAAGGAGAGCTTATATATGCTTTGAGTGAGCTCAAGAAGTATAGGAGAGAAAATCAGAAACTAAATTTGTAGTTGCATCAAGAAAAAGATTTAAAAGACAAAGCTCTTACAGATCTTAAATGTGCTAGAAACCTGATTATAGATTTGAGGAATCAAGCAGATAAATCAATCACTAGTTTGAAAACAGAGGTTGAGGAAGCTAAGAGAATAGTTAATGTAACAAAGTTAGAGTTAGAAGCTAAATCAGTTGAATGTCAAAAACTTGAAAGAGAAATGTTTTCTTTGAGAAAAAATCTTGAGGATGTTAAGAAGCAATTAGAAAAGAATCTGAAATTGGAAGAGAGCACAAGCAGGTTAAATGAGATGCTTGGTAAACAAAAACTATATGGAGACACTACTGGACTTGGTTTTGAAGAAGGGGAATGTTCCAAAGCTAGAGAAACTCCTAGAAGGAAAATTGATTTAGCTGCCACAGAAGGTAAAAGGAAGAGTGAAGCTAAACAGAAAACCAGAAATGAATTTGTGTACAATCAAAGAAGGAATTTCAGAAGAAATGCCCCTGTTAGACAAGCATACATGTATAGGTATAATTATTCTTTTAATGGTTATTGTTATGCTTGTAATCAATTTGGTCACAAAGCAATTGTTTGCAGAAGGAATACTGACATTATTTGTTACAAGTGCAATAATGTTGGACATATACAAAGTAATTGTGAAAGATATGATTCTGCATGGAAGTTTAACATGAGTTCTCAAAGGTACTATCAGTCATCTGATTATAATTGTAATATAGTTTGTTACAATTGCAACTCTCTTGGTCACAAAGCTTACAGTTGCAGAATGTTTGAAGGAATTGCATCATCTGATTTGAAATGGAAAGAAACAGAAAAGGTTTGGAGAAAGAAAGCACCTGTGAAAATTTGGAAGCAAAAAGAAAGTAAAAAGAATTCAGAATCTAAACTTGTGCATCTTGCACAAGTTACATCATCAGTTGAATAATGGATAGCATGAAGTAAGGAGGTATCAAATGTTCTATCAGTTAACCCCAAGTTTCAGGAAGGAGATCATTTGATATGATGATCTTGTCTGTCTATCACTCTTGCCATGCTTTGAAATAGTTGATTATGTTGTTGCTAACAAAGTTGATGTTTAGTATGTGATAGTGTTTCAGGAGTTCTTTGGCTCATTATGCTGAAAAGGTGTTTCAGAAGCTCTCTGTACAATGAGTTCTATGTGATCATGCTTGTTAGGGCAAAGAGCTTGAGATGCTCTCAAGAAGCTCTTATCAGAAAACTAGCATGTGTTGGCTAAGGTGGCTGAAAATGAAAGTTCAATTCATAGCAATTATCTTTGTTTTTGATTTGTGCAAAGTGTTGTTGTAGATGCAGTTTGTTTGAATGACAAAGTCAAGAGGTAGTAGTTCTTGTATAATACAGTATGTTTCAGATGTGGTTTTGTATCAGAATTGACAAGTGTCTTGTGTAGAATAGGAGGATTGTTCAGATGGTTTTCATTCTTTGTCATGACAGAAAAGGTGTCAGAATAGTTTAGTTGTAGGATGATAATTTGATGGTCATATCTGCTACCTTGGAGGACTGAGTTGTTACTATCATGGATGTCTTGGCAAGGTCTTCTCAAGAGTGGTCATCATGGTATCATAGCTTGTGAATTTTGTGATAAGTAGTCTTCATGTTGTTATCATAAGAATTTTGCAATATCATAGATGTTGAAGTGATTATGATATCTCTGCATGGAATTCAAGTTTATATGAGTCATGCCACAGGAATCAATTTTTATGCCTTCATAATCATACTTCAAATTGTGTTGATAATTGAAGTGATTCCTTCAATCACATGTGATGTCATCAGGAGTTTGTAGTCTTCATCTTCATAAGTGATTTTGTTACAAGAAGTGCTATTGTGCATAATATAGTACAGTCATTGGGTAAGTTATAATAGTGGTTTAATGCTTTGGTTGGTGTGCCTTACATGAGGTTGCTTTCAGGTCCTATGCTTCATAATTTATTATTACTCACAAGTTGAAAAGTTGTACAGTATGCAGATGTGCAAGAACAGAGCTTTCAGAATAACAACAAATTGTAAATATGATTAGTGCCTGAAATTTTCAGAGGCTAGTGATATCAAAGGTTTGAGTAAGTGATTTTTCAATTTCTTGGTTGGTATGAAAGATAACAAGGTCAGTGATAGTGTTTGTGATCCAAGAAATGTGTAAAAAGTTGATTGATATCTTTCTCATGATTTATATGAGTTATTTTTCCTCAGGGGGAGATAATAGTCTTTGTCATCAATGTCAAAAAGGGGGAGAAAGAAAAATTGCATCAGGTGGTTTTTGCCATCAATGACAAAGGGGGAGATTGATGGAGTCAGGTTGTCATTGACGTCAAAAAGGTGTTCTTTCATGTTGTCATAGATGTTGGGATTGATCTTCATATTAGGACATCAATATCATCAAGTCAGGAGTTATGAAGAATAATGTTTTGATAAGATCATCATCATGTGCAGAGATGATATTGGTAAACATTTGAGTAGGAGACATCATCTTATGTGTTCTTTCTATTACAGCTTGTTCAGTATGGTAAAGTGTTGTATCATTCAGATTGAGTTACATCAGAATGTCAGTGATGTGTTTGAGGATGTTGATCATATAGGAGTTCAAATGGGTCTAATGCAGAGTTGTTTCATGTTCACAGATATAGGTTATGTCAGATACAAGACTCATGGTTATCTTGTTTGATCTACTTGTTTAAATCATTTGTTAATGCTCACATATTATGGACAGTTCTGATGATCTTGTTTAAGGTTGTCATTATCATCAAGGATCTTTTGTTAAGGTTGAGCTGCTTGGACATCAAGGAGTTGGTATTGTTCAAAATGATCATATAATCTCAGTTGATCATCAAGGATGCCTTATTACTTAGAAGCTCCATTGATCATTAATGGAATGCTATCTTCAGAGTTGGTGTTCAATATTGCATGATGCCAATCAAGTGATTTATTATCTCTCACTTCTTTGTGCTTGTACATAGCTACTTACATTTCAGATTGTGGAGTTGGTGAAGGCTTGATATCTATCTAACATTTGATGTTGATATCCATGATATTAGTATTGTAAGTGTATTTCAAGGATAATAATCAAGGGCTCTAAAAGATTGTTTAACATCAAATATCCCAAGTCATTTATCTCATTCATGGAGAGCACTTTTTGTTCTAATTTGCTGTTGACCTGATATCCCAGGTCACCTCACTAAAGGAAACCTGCAGGAGGGTTTAAGATCATAGGGCAACCGGCCCCTTTCCACCGATAGAGCAAGTCATCTACATGAGCGGGCTTTCAATTTAAATTTAAATTTTGTCACCGCCAAAAATGTCAAAAGGGCACGGGTTTGGATGGGAACAAAATACATTAAGGAAAATGTTCTTTTCTTCCTTCGAAAACTCATGAGGTTTTAGAAACTTTTAAAGCCTGATGTCTTTTTTTTAAATGTTTTAAAAGCTTCATATGATGATTTTTAAAAGGGGCAACAAATATATATGAGTGGGAGCCCGATATGTAAGGTATTAAAATTATTTTTTAGGGAGTATTTAATTTTAAAAGTTTCTATTATGGATACAAAGCCACTAAGCCTTTTATGGCTTTAGTTTTTTTGGAAACTTTATACTAAGAAATTTTTTTAAGGAGATTTTTATTGTTTTTTCTAAAAAGGAAAAATCTTTATGAAGATATTTTTGTATATTGGAAGTCACAAAAGAGATAAACGTCAAAAATTTTGAGGAGATTTTTTTTGGGATATGAAGAATATTATTGAAAAGAATATGAAGGATCATGTTTGCAGAGAAGATGAACGAAATTTTTGAGAAGGAGATGAAAGATTGGAGGGATATTCAAAATGAAAATTGAAAAGAAATTAATTTTTTGCAGAGATGTAATTCGTTTGATTCATGATTTGTTGCAGGTTCTTTATAAGGAAGAAGTTGAAAAGTTTTTTTTATTTGCAGGAGATTATCTTTTGAAGATATTTTTTGGGATGAAGTTTAAGAGTTTGATGATTAAATTTTCTTGCAGGAATATCATGAGAAAGATAATATTTTCAGGGCAGATTGGTGCAAAAATAAATATGATTTCTAACTCTTATTTTGCAGATTGATTGAAGGCTCATTTTGATATTATTTTGTAGGTGAATTAGAAAGGGCAGTTGTATTTTATTTGACATAAATGAAACATACAGAAGATGGAAGGTGGAAGGACATTCAACTTGTATAAAAATGATTTTCAGGTGCATTAATGTGAATTAAGAAGGATAGAGATGAAACATACAGTGTTGTGAAGTGTTGTTGAAAATCAAGCAGTGTTGTTGAGAATCAAGCAGTGTTGGTGTTGTAGAGTGGATCATGATACAGGTTTGAAATATCTGAGTTTGTATATGAGTTGGGAATGATCATTTGACAGACACATGAGAGAGAATAAATGTTATGTATTGAAACAGAGAAACCCTCTGAATTTGTGTTTTCAGTTTATTCTGTAATAGGAGTTGGTGCTCCTTGAAGCTGGTGCTTCTAAATAGTATGCCAGTGAGGCTTGTAGGTCAGTGAGACCTTAACATTTGTCAGTGAGACACATATTGTTGTAGCCAGTGAGGCATGTTCGATCAGTTAAGCCAGTGAGGCAGTTTAGAGTGGTTTTTCTACCCCTGGAGGATTTTCCACTCATGCAATTCTTGTGTCATAATCTTTTCTATGTATGAAGTTTTGTTCTCTTTCTGTATTCACATTCATGTGCATATGTATTTGACAGATCAATGCTATCTTTCTCTCCTTGTGCTTTGAAAGTTAAAGTGTGTAAAAAGATTTGAAAATTCACACAACACTGATTCACCCCCCCTCTTAGTGTTGATTGTACTCCTACACCTTGCTTCCTTTCATGTCCATTCTATATTCATGAAATGAAGGGAGAAAGGGAATGATGTTTTCACTTCTACTTTTCCCATGGTTATTTTTAGAAATGAAATTAGTGAGATTTTCCAAGATTAAAGGGAAAACACCCACGATAGTGAGAAAACTTTCAAAGTAGACTATTGCTCGAAAGACATCACAGGTAGTACTTATGGACAAGTCAATACCATAGATGTATGCTATTTGATGCAAGACTTGAGGATGTCTATCAGTGAATTTGCAAAAATTATCATGATTCATAATGTACTCAAATAAATCTTCCAAAGATGAATGACGAGGAGAATCCATGAATACGACCTAAAATGCTTGATTTTTCAACTTTTTTCATTGCAATAAGTGAAATAAGAGGTGTTGTAAGGAAATTGATCAGGGGAAAAAAATAATATTTCCAATATTAGTCCAATAAAGCAATAATATCCTTCACAACACACCTTTGATGCAAACCTATAATGATGACAAGTCAAAACCTAGTGAAAATACACTAAAATATGCAATTTTTCACCAATTTTCAATACAAAGGCCCAATAAAAAGGGTGTTGTAAAGAATTTTAGGAGGGGGAGAAGATTATAACCCTGATAATAGCTAATTAATGCAAAAAAATCCTTCACAACACGCCTATGATGCAATTCTAGAGAGACGATAAGGCCAAAATCTAGTGAAAATGCAAGGTTTTCAAACCCTAGACATGAAATTTTGCAAGAAAACCACTACGATGAAACACTACAATTAGAAATCGGTCCTAATGAGTGTTTTGACAGGGTAGTAAAATCTGCTACAAGATTTTGACTACAAACCCTAGCTAATGCCAAACTAGGTTATATAGAAAAATGCACAATTTCAAGCAATTTTTTAACAATTTAATCATGAAAATACAATGTAAATGAATGATGAATGAAGAATTTCTATATTTTAAATTAGATCTGATTATAATGATAGAAATTTATTGAAATTAAATGCCAACTAATTCAAATTATTTGAAAATGCAAGCTAGAAATGCCAATTTTTCACTTTTTTTTTTTAATTTTTCAAATGCAATAAGATGAACAATGAAATGAATGTAAATCTGAAGTACAACACTCAACAAGGTACAAAATTAAAAAGAACATGGGTTCACCAAAATGTTTAATATGAAAAGAGGGGGTTGTTATGATAATGGTTGTTTTAAGGGTTTGTGTTGATCCTCCTTTCACAACTAAACATTCAAGGACATTCAACTAAGTAGAGAACTCTACTAGAGATCCCTTGTCACTTGGAACATAGGGTAAGATTGGAATTGTGCAAATTTGTTGTTTAATTAAGTCCAATTATGTTTAAAACCCTAATTTCATGAAATCATAAATGAACAGACAAATTATGGAAAATGATCACATACATAGATATCAAATGACAACCAAATACATACAAGATTTTGAAGTTTAATGTGCGGAAAAGTTGGGGACTAATGAGTGGGTGCCTTAGTCCAGTGTACCTATTTTTGTCAGGATCTCTAAAGAATGTCTGCAACCTGTTCCTGTTGTCACAAAGATTTCACCGCTTCAGAATCCTATTTTTCTTCTTAGATCTGCAATTCTGGCAGTCTGCACTGCTCTCCTACAACTCCACTTCTTTCGCTTCCAAAACGTGTAACCTACAGTCACAGAAAAGTGGGTTGGGGGTTGTGGTGTTTAGAGGCTTGCCTTGGTCAAGCCCCAGAGAGACATTCAAGTCTTCCGAACACCATTATCAAATAAAGAGTGTGTATCCCTATGGGATAGAGGAAAAATCCCAATGATAAATGATAAAAAATAGAATTGATATCACCTTGTAGTGTAGATCTCATGGAAGGGAGATGCTCTTCATGCCATGAGGAGATGGATGTCAAATCTGCAATCACAAACACAATAACAACACAAAATACTGCTCTGCAACACAATGAATGCCTTGAATCACTTTCACATAAGCCACAAGTTCACAATGCCCATCTAGTTTACAAATGAATCACTAATCATGCTTATATATGCAACTACAAACATTCCCGCTAAGAATTTTGTAATTCAAACTTGAGATGTTGGCATAGGACCTAATAACGGTCATAAAACTAACACCCAAAAATAGGTCCTGACCTAAAATAGGGTAGGACTAGGGCACGGGTGCCCAAGTCCTCTCTCCCTATTTCAGGTAGGATTCAAGCTAAGCACACCCCCTAGGTCCCATTTTCCATGAAACTTCAGGGTTTTCTCATCAGGAGTCACCATTAACATGCAAGATGACCTAAATGCATTCTAAAAGACTCGGGAGCTAAACCTTAAGAGGGAAAAGCCCCCAAGGGGACATTTTCTGACATAACATCTACATTTTCCACCTTTTGTCCTCTAGAACTACAACAAAACCAATTGAAGATTTGAAAATAATTTACTAGAGTAAAATATTTGGCAATCATGTATGTGGTGAGATTTTGCGTTATTTATTTTATAGTCAAACTTGAATTTTCTATAAAGAAAAATGTAAGATCCAATAAGGGTGGGTGCAAAAAGTTGGGGGGCCAAAAAGTGGCCAACTTTTTAAAAAAAAAAAAGCTATAACGCGCTCACATTATGGCTTGGTGATGTTGAACCTAAGGCTCAGCAACACCAAGCCATAATGCGCTCGCATTATGCTCTGCTATTTAAAAAAAAACTGTGTTTCATTTCATTGTTTCATTACATTTCACAGCAAACCTGCAGCTTGGAGACAAAGGAGAGCGCACTCACGTTATCGAAGGGCATATCATTAACAATTTGTCGGCGATTCATCGTCAAAATGCCGCCATGACATCGGGGAGGCCGAAGGAGTAAGTTCTATTTGCTTTCTTGTGTGAATTTGTTGCTAAATAGGTAGGTTTAAGTAGTTTTTTGATGTAAATTTTTTTAATTTATAGGAATTGATAATGCACCTCCTCCTCTTCCTGAAAATACACAAAATCCTCCATCACCTAAACAACAAATACATGCTGAAGAACAATCCCAACAACAAACACTTCCATTCATTCCTCAATATGCCCATAGAACACAAGAAAATATAATGGGGCAAATTGAAAACAATAAAAAATAAATTGAGGACATAATTGGAAGGTTGAAAGAACTTGCAACTTCAACCTCGCATAGATCCATGCTTGCTCAGTCTCTTGAATCTATGTTATCAAATGTAGATTCAATTAGCAAGCAAATCTCTAGTTGGTCAGAAAAGAGGAGAGAATTTAGAGAGTTCTATGCAAACAAGTTGTCCTATGAACAAGTTAAAAATAAACAAATTACAAAATTGGACTTGTGTTCCATTTTCATAGACCCACGAACAAATCAATCTCTACCCCTTACATGCAAGAGGTTCCCTATCCATTGGTGCAAAAACCAAGCGATAAGGGATAATTTTGGGCAGAGGTGGTGGATGGTTTTTGACCATTCTCCATGCAACAATAATAAGGTCCCGCAATATCTTTTGAGGAAACTCTACTGTGAGTTTGTCAAAAATAAAGTGCCAAACTATTTTGATATGCAGGAGTTCGAGGGTAGAGGTGGGGGGTCAGCATGGGATAGACCAGGGGCACATGTTGACCCACAACAGCCAGCGAGACAAACACTCACTAGACTAGCCCATGAGCACGTGTCTATCCCTTCCATTGTGAAGGAGAGTGTTGAGGTCGAAACACTTCAGTCCATTAGTGCCTTGACCCATAGCATCATAGAGCATGCCAGTCCTCTGGCACAGCTTGGGCCGGGGGAGAGTTCGAGGAGTAGGGTTCCACCCCATACTTGCCAGGCTTGTGGGCAACCTATGGTTATGACCCCATAGATAGTTGGGACGTAGGTGCACAGGCTACATATACAGCTGAGCAGATGGTGATGATAGATGCCCTCTCGAGTGAGATTTTTAGCCTTGATACTCAGGTAAATGTTAGCAAGTTCATTGAATTTAATTTATTAAATTTCATTTTTGAAATGCAATATTAACTAATTTAGTTTGATGATTTAATGAAATTTTAGGGTCATAGTGTCAATGCAATTTTCAATGATTCTCCACCTGCCTATTACACTACGACATCTACTGCCGGGGTATGTAACTAGTAAACAATTATAAATATTACATGTGAATAGCATTGTTATATGAATGGTATTCTAATATCTGATTTTTGATGTTGAATAGGTTAATCTTGGAGATTTTATAGAAACACCTTCCAGTGGTGGTGGAGTTCAAAGCTTCACTCAGGTAA
The DNA here is from genome assembly GCA_027924645.1 of Cunninghamia lanceolata. Classification (NCBI taxonomy): domain Eukaryota; kingdom Viridiplantae; phylum Streptophyta; class Pinopsida; order Cupressales; family Cupressaceae; genus Cunninghamia; species Cunninghamia lanceolata. Next base: position 13,067,242 of record BSBN01000320.1, read on the forward strand.
TAAAATAAACAATTTAACTAATGAATTGTACTTACTAGATTTTTGTATTTTATATTCATATCATTGATTACATTGCATTGCACATCTTTCAAACTCAAAGCATTACTAGACATTGCATAACTAATAACTAGATGTTGATAGATAACAAAATTTTAATTACAATATAGTTATTTGAAAAAGTGCCTCAAAGAAATGTGGTCTCATGGAATGCCATTACAAGCAGATGCATAAACAAGGACATCACCATGAGACCACATTTCTTTGAGGCATCTTTTCAAACAACTCACTGTCTTGTCTATGCTACCACATTTTCCATACATGTCTACCAAAGCTTGTTGATCCCCTCCACACTATTCTTTGACAAATTCTCTCTAATAAACTCATCCAATTACCACCAATTAGACCCCAGGACATGACACTAGAGAGGGGCACGAGCCTATGACATCTTATATAGCATATGATTGACTCCAACATCATCTAGGTTTAAGGTATTAATTATGGGGGCAACAAGTCACCCCTAATCAAAATCTTCAAATCTACACTAACCCATTCCCCTACCAACTATGTCAATCCTATTGGCTCAATTTCTCCCATCCCTACTTGTAATCCTACATCTAGCCCACCTAAGTCTAATGAGGACCCTTCATTTAATACTACTATATTCCTTGAGATGAAAGAGAGAACAAAATCCTCCAAGAACTCACATAAACATGTACCAAAAGAGCACAACAACAATGGAGACTTGAGGAAGCATAAGAAAGAGCTATAGTATATCACCAAGAGAGCCAAATCTTCACAAGAGTTCACAACTAGTTGAAGATCCAAGAGAGATCGCCATAGAATGCATGAGAATCAAAAGTGAAATTCAAAAATCCACCACATGAGATGGAAAACCTAGAGATAGAGTCAAAACAGAGACATTTTGAGCTGCAAAGAGGTGTTACTGGAATCTTGAATCATGAGCCTAATATATTCTAACAATGGACCATGACCATTTCCATTCCTACAACATGATAATGTTTCATTAGTTTGATATGTTTATAAATGAAACTTGACTATTTTGACACAAATATCTTCACCAATGAAACACCATTGTTTCGAGCCTATAATTTAATAATTGCTTAATAGGTTGATAACCTCACCAATGAACCATGATTATTACAAACTTGCACTCTAATAAAGGTCCATATAATTTATGTCTAAACATCAATAAACCACGGCTATTTCAACACCTAAACTAAACAATTTTTCATGAACCAATATATTTTCCAATAAAATAGAACCATTTCAACGTCTACAACCTAGTATTTTCTTTTGCTAATTTCTAACTTCTTAAGGGAACCATGAACTTTTCTTAAAATTATCAAACTCCTCACTTCAAAATTTTAAAAACTTTCAACACACTAAAGCTTAAAATTTAATATTTTTTTTTATCAATAACACTATGTTTAAACCAATCAACCTAACCAACATTAATATCTACAACTTAATAATCAATATCAATAGACCAAAAAGCACAAGACTCTATAAAACCTTAGGGTTAAAGTAGCACAACCCCTTACCCTAACTAAACATACCACCATATTTCCAAGGTGTTGATATCATACAATTGCTCATGGCTCCTTTATTCTTCTTAAGTTCCCTCATATAATATACTTTACATACTTGGAGACTAGTAGGGTTCTAATTTCTATCCATAAGGGAGTCGATCCTATCTTCCCTATCCAAAATAAGAAAGAACTTATTTACAATTTCAATGATTGTTACCTCCAACATGCATAGTTCTCAACCCAAGAAGCTAGATCAATAGATTAAACTCTTGGTTGTGATGTTTTTGATGGCCATACCCAATACTTTACTATGGGAATTGATGGTGAAGAATGTGTATTATGTGTCTAGTTGTATCATAGCGATGCATTGGTGACAATGAACATCTTTTTTTGGTACAATACAAAGCTTCATTACAATATCTAGACAAAGTACATTTTACATATTTGGATACCTTTATCACATTATTTGTAGGGTTAGATCATGTTATGTATTTAGATGGAGCCCTTTTACATTTATCTGGTTGGTTGGAGTCCTTTCCGCATAGTTAGAGTTTTTATCACTTTTAGTATAATTTAGGTGAACATGACTTGTGTGCTTTATTGTGTGTACTTCCATGTTTAGGTGAACATGTGTGTATGTTAGGAGCCATGACTTACATCACTATTCTAGTTTTTGTAATTGAATAATGTTGTTTTATTTTCAGATGATGTAGGTTGTGGAGACACCTCCCAAAGTTTATAGGGCAATGGAGAATGGTGTGTCCTCTGCGATTCATAGCTCCATGCCTTTGACGGGGGTATGAGGCAGATTAGTAAATTTTAAATTACATTCGTTGTTATAGTTGTTTATTTTTGAAAAATTAGATGATTATCGATTTGAAGTTTAATTTCTATCTAGATGGTTTCTATAGGACATGGCATCGCCACAGCCTAATCCTGGTACTGAGGCAAATGAGGAGACAGATTTTCTGGTAGTGGTAAGTGATTATTTTGTTAAATGTTTCATTTTTTATAATGTAATTTCTATATATTAATGTCTATACTTTTTATTGTAACAACTGCAGATCCATGAACAACTAAATAGGAGGAGCAACCCTCGGGATCGTAGTAGACCACCCTCATACGCATCTCCATCCTCTTGAAGATCAAAGGTTGCTCGTGATCTATTCTCTTCACCAGACATAGGGGAGTGACTTTTTATTTGGTTCCTTTATTGTGTGCCTAAATGGCATTTGTGGACATATATTTTGTATTGCATATAGTTGACATTGTATGCCTATATGGCATTCTTTTAATCCTATATGGCTATTTTGTATATATGTTATACTTATATTGACATATATTGATGTATGCCTATATCGATATTTGGTTAATACAAATCATTTTTGTTGATGGTGCCCATATTTGTATTATAAATCCACACTTCAATGTATATTTGTAGATGGTTTACTTCAAATATTTAAAGTCCAATTGTATTACATAGTAGAATTTTTTAAAATTCAATCCTCTCTATGGCTCTCATCATCCACTTGTCACACAAAGTTAATCCTTTGAAGATACCCAACAAAAGAGTCCTTTAAAATAAAAATGAATCATCATGTTGAATAGCAACACGAGATTGTATATTAAAGTCATTAAAACTTGGGTTGTGTGTGGTAAATTTAATATAGTGGAAGTGGCATAAAAAAGTATGGTGATTTCTCCCCATGTAATAGACAACTAGTGAGATGGAAGCTTATTCCTACATGCACAATAGATTGGGGCTTTCTTATCTCAATATTGTATGATGTCATAATCACTCTCCATGGTATATGTGGAATAATCTCTACATAGAATATGTAAGGGTTTTCAAAGGGCTTGAATGACCATTTATGACATGTTTACTAGAATTTGGAGCCACATCCTCCTCATTAGACTAGCTAGATTGAATGGTGAAATAATACTATCAAGCATACATGCCACTTTATTCACATTTATGGGTGCTAGTTGGTGCATGTTCACTATTGTTCATACAAGGTCACCACCATAAAGCTCTATCATGTCACTTTTGAGTTGAAATAGCAACTATTGAAATAGCAACAAATGAAATAATGCTTTCTTGATAAGTTGAAAGAGCTTGACCCTTAAGAGGGATAATGTATTTTACTAGTATGTGAAATGCTACATGAATGGTTGATGCATTAATGTTGAAAGCAACCCAATTTATTGGGGTGAGAAATAAAAAGGATGATAATGCATGGAGAACATTTGTAGAAAGTGTTATCTTGATGTTCTCACAAATACTGATGACATTTCAAAGGCGAAAAGTTGTGACCCTTCGAATAGGAAATAATATGACCCTTTTATAATGAAGGGAAGTGACCATGCGTAGCATATATGTGCCCAACTAGACATTTTTCCGCTAACGGTTTGGCCCCACGAATAATAAAACAAAAAGTAGCCTACCTTGCAACTTTACACTACATGCTTTTGACAATTTTTGGAGCAGCAAAAAATCTTTCACTATAGGTAAATTCCTCAAAGATATCAAAAACTGAGAGAGGTTATTATAGAGGGGTTCTATGTGATCGTGTAGCCTCAGACAGAATGTTTCTAAGTGAGATAGTTTCTGAGTAACAACTCATCAAAGATTGCTACCTTTTTGCACTTTGGTCTCTTAAGGGATATCGTCAGTAAATGTAGCTCAGACTGTTTCAGCATGTTTGGGTGTGAAATAGGACTATTCCTAGCCTAAACGTACCCATCCGAATGTGTTGGAACTATCAGTTTGGTTGCACGAGGAGCAGAACAAAAGTTACACCCCTTTGCAACTTTACACTGCATGCATCTGACCATTTTTTGAGCAGCAGAAAAATTTTCACCACAAGCAAACGCCTCAGAGATAGAAAACCAAGAGAGGTTATTGTAGAGGGACCCTACTTGATCCTGTAGCTTCAGATGGAATGTTTCTAAGTGACACAGTTTCTGAGTAATAGCTCGTCAAAGATTGCTACCTTTTTGCACTTTGGTCTCCTAAGGGATATCGTCGGTACAATGTAGCTTGAACTATTTCGGCATGTTTGGGTGTGAAACAACACCATGCCTAGCCTAAATGTACCCATTCAGATGCGTTGGAACTGTTCATTTGGCTGCACGAGGAGCAAAACAAAAATTACACCCATTTGCAACTTTACACTGCATGCATCTGACCATTTTTGGAGTAGCAGAAAAACTTTTACCACGGGCAAACGCCTTAGTGATATAAAAAATCAAGAGAGGTTATTGTTGAGGGACCCTACGTGATCCTGTAGCCTCAGATAGAATTTTTCTAAGTGACACAGTTTTTGAGTAACAGCTTGTCCAAGATTGCTCCCTCTTTGCACTTTGGTCTCTTAAGGGATATCATCGGTACAATGTAGTTCAGACTGTTTCAGCATGTTTGGGTACAAAACAACTGTTGATAACTGAGAGGGGGGGGGTGAATCAGTTATCCTAATTATTTCTTCTTTTGAACTTTCTTATTAATCAATGCAGCATTGAATCAAACAAACAAACATTACCATGAAATGAAAAACACATGACACAGTATTTTTGACGTGGAAACCCGGTTAAGGGAGAAAACCACGGGGTGATTAACCCAAAGATTATTCTCTGTTAGAAGAATAAGGAAATACAAAATGGCACTTGCCAATTAGGGCTCACTGCCCGAGCACACTGCTCACAAAGAGGCCCACTGCCTACAAGGAGACACACTGTCTACAAAGTGATATGAATCACAGTCTTGAACTGATTGGAAGCATCTACATATGCTGAAGTTCAGTTTCGGTTAGGCTCAGTACACTGATCTGCTGCACTTCATTTTTCTCTTCTCTTTATTCTGCTTTCCTTTCACATACCGGATCTCTCTGGCTGTTTCTGCTCTGCTCTACACTTTTTCGCATTCCACACAACACAACAACACTTTTCACAACTAAATCCATCCTCTATATATATCCGCACTAGTGATTTCATTATCTTTCTAGTCGGCAACCGGAATAGTCTATCTTCTCACAAACTCTGTTCTGTCGGCTGAATCCTTGCATACCAAGTAATGCGGATCAAGCATATACTTGTAGATATCATTAATCATGTCGGCCAAACATGATTCATGCCTTCACAACCTTTACCATCAACAGTAACACATCCGGAAAACAGTCTGATGTTCTGTCAGTTAGTTCTTCCTCTGTTCTCATTGTCACTCAGGAATCTGGTACTCAACTATTCATAACTTTTTCCTTGTCCATCACCGGAGGCTATATCCTTGGAAAATACCACTCAAGGTAGTCCTCTTGACTTCCCCAAATTCGCACTGCACCAAGACATTTCCTCAGAGAGATCCGGACCAATCTATCGGACCTTGCCACATGCTCTGTTCTTGTTCACCGGACCACAACAGTCTTCATTCTGGCTTCCGGTAGAGACACACCATGACTTGCGGATATGTGGGATGACCTTTGTTGCCATCAATGACAACAACCATGAATCCATATAGTGTCTCTTGCCAACAATCTCCCCCTTTGGCATTGATGGCAACACTTAGTGATAAATGACTAAGTGTTTACACTATGCTCCCCCTTGGCTGATGCTCTATCTTTATATACAATTTCCGGAACTCCCCCTTGGTTGGATTCCTCATTTTTCATTGCTCCTCACTCCCCCTTTGACATCAATGGCAAAGGGTAGGGTCCGCACACCAAAATTTTCAAAAATTTTCTATACATAGCCGCATATTTACATACTCACATAAACTGAAGAATGTCTGCAAAAGATGTCTTCAGTTGGATCAGTTCTGTAGCCCAACTTTGCTTCATTCTATCCAAAATTGAAATGTGACCACTCAACAAAAATGCAAAAGCTTCTGCCCTCTTGAGATCTGTCGAATCATTTGTTTGGGCGGTAGTTTGAGCATCACTGATGGCCTCATGCATAGTTTCTAACTTAGGGATTATAATCCTTCTAAGTTCTCCCATCCGGTTAGTGATATTCTTCCTTTCCTTCTCAAAGCTCTTTATTGCATTTGTGATTGCAATAGTTTGACATTCTTGATTTACTATGGAAGAGAGAGGATCAAAACTTTGAGACAAACTTTGTAGTTTGTCCTGTTCCACTTTTATTTTCTTATCTATTTCTACTGTTGCCTTTGACCAGGAGATACAAAATTTGTAAATATCACCGCCATCCTTAAGAGCATTTTCTAAGCTCTTTATTCCAATACTCATATTTCTCCTATCGTTAGAGATTAATCCTAATACTTCTGAAAATCTTTTATCCAAAAATTCTTTCCGGACCTTTTCTTCAGCTGATTTTTCTAGAGAATCAAAATGTGTATCAACACTGCTGACTAAGGTTTTGAGATTACCGGAAAAGGAGGCTGTCGGATCTATCTGGATTGATGGCATAATCTTTACAAGCACTCCGGAAGCAGCCTCTATCAACTCACAGTCTTCCATATGAGACTTTAGGAGTTTTTCATTTGTCTTGGCATTTGCAAATGAAGCTATCTTCATTGTCTGTACCGGAGAGAGAGAGTCAAAGTCGAATGGGCCTTTTAGAAGCTCCGGTTCATCAATCTCTAAAGTTTCTTGGCTTAGAAACTTTTGGACAGTTTGTGCAGTGTCTCTTGCCGGAGACAGATGTTTCTTTTCTTCTGCAGTTTTGTCCTTAGGAGTCTTATCTCCTTCCACATTCTTACCACTTACAGTTGTGGTTTTCTCTGTTGGATTCTTCTCTTTCTCTGTATCCTTGGTGCTGTCAACCTCTTTTTCTTTTTCTGCTGCTTCTTTCTCCTGTAATTTCTCTACTTCTTGGGATCCAGAGACTGTAGGGGAAACCGGAGGAGAGATGTTAGTCTGTTCAAGGCCCACTTCTTCCAGAGCAGATGATTCCAAGTCCACAGCTGTTTCTGCACCTAAGTCCTCTACAACAGGAAGATTAAACCTTTTGAAGGTTTTCCGGAGAATCTCTTTAGTGTCCTTGGCTACCTTGTCGGTCTCACCAAGCATAAGCTGATTCATCCTTGCTTTGCTCCTGAATTCATCCTTGCAGTCTTTGAATACCATGTTCATTGTTTTGTGATCAATTGAAGGATATAGCTGAATAGCTATCTGTTCTCTGATCTCAAGGTCTTTTGCCATGGCATTGTTCTTTCTTATTTCTAATTCCATTTCTAGGCTCTTTGGGATTTCAGAGATAATCTCAATAAAAGCTTTATTGTAGATGTTCAAGTACCTTATTATAGCTTCCTGCAGGATCTTTTGATCTGCCTCATTGTAGTCATCATAGAATTCAGCCACCGGTTGAAGGTTCCCGTCCACAGTGACTGATTTGACTACACTGTCTAGAGATAGGGTGGGCTTTTCAGAAAATTCTTCTGTCATTTCTTCCTTGTCTCGGCCAGAAGAGGGTTTACCGGATCCTTTCTTTTTCTGTTTCTTTATTTCTTTCACTCCCTCATCTGACTCAGTTTCTTCTTCATCCTTTTGGCTTTGATAAGCTCTTGAGGCTTTTGTCTTGGATCTCTTACCGGATCCCTGGACTTCTGGTTTTGAGCTTTTAGTTTTGATAGGTGTGGATCCTTTTGATGATCTGGTCCGGGTTGAGGATTCCACCGGAGCACTTTTCTTGCTTTTCTTTTCTGCCTCTTTCTTTTCTTCCTCAGATTTTTTTCTCTTTTCCCGGCTGGCATCAAGTGCCTCTTTTGAAATGCCTAGGCCTTGAGCAATATGCTCTACTTCTTTTCTCACCTTCCTCTTTATCTCAGGTTCCCTAAGTTCTACATGGATCTTTACACTCAGCTCCTCAAAGGTTCCAAACCTTTCTGCCTTTGGATCTTTGGACTGACTTAGCATGTGTTGAACATGCAGCTCCACTATCTGTTCATCCACTTCATACCCCATGGGCATGATCCAGACAGTCCTTGGCTCCACTGCCTCCATTAGGCACTGATCAGTGTCCACCATAAAGCACACTGAGTCTTTGTATTTTTCAACAAGAGACTGGGGAATTCTTTCTCTTGCTTGCATCATGCTTTGGAAGTTTTTGAAGTATCCCCATAGGGCTGTATTTCTTGCTTTGGCATCCCCAAGCCCATGTAGATAGTCTCTTATCTGGACTGCAACAGGTTTGTCATTCTGCCATGCCCATCCACTTGATCTGGGCAGCTCATTCATGAAGTAGAATAATAGACATAATATAAGAGTACCATACTTAAAGGAATTCTTCTTGTCCTTCTTGATTTTCTGTATATTTTCCATTAATTGGCTTAAGAGCAGTTCGCAGAGATCATATTCTGCATTCTTCCTTAGCATTTCATAGGGCAGTATACACTGCAGTTCCGGATACAGAATTCTCCCTGCTGGAGTGATAGATCTTGTATCCTATTATCATGGATGCATACTTGATAGCCGGATCTGAAATATCTTCAATGGTCATTGCCCTCTTATCAAATTTTGATCCGGTGGCCTCAGTTACAATGTTGTTCTTGATAGATTTGAGGATAGGTATCCCTCCGGAAGAGTATAGACCAGTTACTGCCCTAATTGCCTCTTTTGTGATTTTGTAAGGTCTATCCAGCCATAGGAAGTTGTCATGCATTCTGCTCAATACATATCGGACCCATTCTTCTTCTTCAAAGCAGGGGAAATGAATGAATTGATCAAACTGTTTCTTCTGGATACCCTTGTACTCTGGTTTAAGCTCAAAAGCATTGTCTATCAGTTGTTTGTGATAGAGATCTCTCAGTTTGAATTCCCCGAATTCCTCAATGCTTGCATGTATGTAAACCCTAATGTCTTTTGTGTGTAAAACTCCATGAGGAACACTGGAAAATGCTCCTAAGGGATCTACCTCCAATGACTTGTATGGATGTTTCTTAAATTCAGGTCGGGGCCTATCTGAGATTTTTACTATATTTGGAGTAGCCATTTCTTCAAAAGATTTGTAGCAAGATATCGAAAGTGGAAAATACCTTTTGCGTCTTCGGTTGCACGGAGTGGCTGGATTGATTTCTGTATGTAATGACTTCGGCAGGAGATCTTTGATGAACTTGAGGAATTTTTGTTGCAGAGCTCCGCTTTTCGCTTCTTCTTGGATGTGGAATGATCAAGTGATTGTTGAGAAATCCCTTATATTGTTTCGCAAACCCTAATATCTGTTTGCAATAAATGCTCCACCTATATTAATCCGGTTTGCCTTATCCGGATAGCTTGGAGTATCCCGGATCAGTCCTGATCTATGAACATCATGCGGATCTTTCAATCATGAATAAATCAAGATGATACATTACAAGAACATCCCAAACATTCTGTCCAGTCCGCAGAGTAAAATAATGTACTTCCGGATCTCTCCGGACCCTTTTGTAGTCCTCTGTCATTCCGGAGCATCTCCCGGAACAGGTCTTACTTGATCGATCACAACTTCTTTACATCTTCATGCGGACCTCTGAAATCTTGTCTGGATCATCTCAGGACTTATATCTTCAAACCCTTTACTTCGCAACTTGTGTCACATCCAGCACCACTTGATTGGCTGGGGGAACAGGATTTTCTTTGAGTCTCCTTCTGAGCCAGAGCTCACCTTTTAATTTCCGGAAGGAGTATCAGCACCAGAATCTGGTGCGGATCCAGTTTCTGTATTCTCTGAACTTTTCTTTACCCAAATCTTGCTCATCTGATTCCTAACTTCATCCGCATTCATCTTTTGTTTGCCCTTGTCTTGATTCTGATTATACACCGGACCTCTTTTGTCCTAATTCTTGCTTCTACAGACTTTAGCATTATGACCGGACCTATTACAGATTTGGCAAATAACATTTCTTTGCATTTTTGACTGATAACCTCTTGATCTGCATTGATTAGCCATATGACCTACTCTATTGCATGTAAAGCATCTACCATTGAATGATTTGTTTACTTGCATATTTCTGCATTCATGAGACTTGTGTCCATACCTTTTGCAGTTAAAGCACTGTCCGGAGAAGGATGGATTAGTATGATTCATTCTTTTTCTGCATTGATTAGCTTTGTGACCAAAGTGATTGCAGCTGTGGCAGTATCCATTGAAAGATGGATATCTTTGAGCATTGGGCTGTCTTACCGGAGGTCTTCTAGGCCTATTCCTTGGATTTTCTGATCCAAAATTCTTTTGACCGGATCCGGAGCTTTCTCCTTTCTCATATCCCAAACCATACTTGTCGTCTGTCCTCTTTTGACTACCAAGAAGAACTTCAAGTTGAGCAGAACTTATCTTGAATTTCTCTTTATATTCATTTGCTGTTTGAAGGTCTCTTTTGAGAGAGACAATTTGATCCTCAAGTTTTTCTTCATTATCTTTGGCATCTTCAAGATCAGATTCAAGATGTCTGATAATTCTGTCCATCTGATGGCATTCTTCTGATTTCTCCTTAAGAGATTGTCTTATATTGTCTTCAGCTTTTCTTTTCTCTTCAATCTCTTGAGTAAACTTTATAGTTCCTGATTCCATTTCATGTCTTAACATAATGACTTCTTTTGATAACTTTTCACATAACTTGGTTTTCTCAGTTAATTCTTCATTTGTATTGCTTTCTTCAGTTTGGCTTGCCAATTGTTGGAGCAGCTCCTTTCTCTTTTTCATAGAGAGACTTAATTTGTCTTTTAGTTCTCTCATGAATTCATCAACCTGTTTGAGTCTTTCCTTTAATTCATTGACTTCAGAATTTGACTGTTCAAGATCCTCAAGGGCAGTCTTGAGTTGCTCCCTTAAACCATATGCATCCATTTGAACTCCCAGATCTTCCTCAAGCTGTTAGGCTCTATTAGGAGGAACTTAGCTCTGATACCAATTGTTGATAACTGAGAGGGGGGGTGAATTAGTTATCCTAATTATTTCTTCTTTTGAACTTTCTTATTAATCAATGCAGCATTGAATCAAACAAACAAACATTACCATGAAATGAAAAACACATGGCACAGTATTTTTGACGTGGAAACCTGGTTAAGGGAGAAAACCACGGGGTGATTAACCCAAAGATTATTCTCTGTTAGAAGAATAAGGAAATACAAAATGGCACTTGCCAATTAGGGCTCACTGCCCGAGCACACTGCTCACAAAGAGGCCCACTGCCTACAAGGAGACACACTGTCTACAAAGTGATATGAATCACAGTCTTGAACTGATTAGAAGCATCTACATATGCTGAAGTTCAGTTCCGGTTAGGCTCAGTACATTGATCTGCTGCACTTCATTTTTCTCTTCTCTTTTTTCTGCTTTCCTTTCACATACCCGATCTCTCTGGTTGTTTCTGCTCTGCTCTACACTTTTTCGCATTCCACACAACACAACAACACTTTTCACAACTGAATCCATCCTCTATATATATCCGCACTAGTGATTTCATTATCTTTCTAGTCAGCAACCGGAATAGTCTATCTTCTCACAAACTCTGTTCTGTCGGCTGAATCCTTGCATACCAAGTAATGCGGATCAAGCATATACTTGTAGATATCATTAATCATGTCGGCCAAACATGATTCATGCCTTCACAACCTTTACCATCAACAGTAACACATCCGGAAAATAGTCTGATGTTCTGTCAGTTAGTTCTTCCTCTGTTCTCATTGTCACTCAGGAATCTGGTACTCAACTATTCATAACTTTTTCCTTGTCCATCACCGGAGGCTATATCCTTGGAAAATACCACTCAAGGTAGTCCTCTTGACTTCCCCAAATCCGCACTGCACCAAGACACTTCCTCAGAGAGATCCGGACCAATCTGTCGGACCTTGCCACATGCTCTATTCTTGTTCACCGGACCACAACAGTCTTCATTCTAGCTTCCGGTAGAGACACACCATGACTTGCGGATATGTGGGATGACCTTTGTTGCCATCAATGACAACAACCATGAATCCATATAGTGTCTCTTGCCAACAACAACACCATACCTAACCTAAATGTACCCATCCAGACGCGTTGGAACTGTTCGTTTGGCCGCATGAGGAGCAAAATGAAAGTTACACATATTTGTAACTTTACTCTGCATGCATCTGACCATTTTTGGAGTAGTAGAAAAACTTTCACCACGGGAAAACTCATCAGAGATATAAAAAACTAAGAGAGGTTATTGTAAAGGGACCCTACGTGATAATGTAGCCTTAGACAAAATGTTTCTAAGTGACACATTTTCTAAGTAACAACTCATCAAAGATTGCTTCTTTTTTGCACTTTGGTCTCTCAAGGGATATCATCAGTACAATGTAGCTTGGACTGTTTCGACATGTTTGGGTGTGAAACAAAACCATGCCTAGCCTAAACGTACCCATCCAGATGCGTTGAAACTATATGTTTAGTTGCACGAGGAGCATAACGAAAGTTACACCCATTTGTAACTTTACACTGCATGCATCTGACCATTTTTGGAGCAGCAGAAAAACTTTCACCACATGTAAATGCCTCAAAGATATTAAAAACCAAGAGAGGTTATTGTAGAGGGATCCTACGTGATCCTGTAGCCTTAGACATAATGTTTTTAAGTGACATGATTTCTGAGTAATAGGTCGTCAAAGATTGCTTCTTTTTTGCACTTTGGTCTCTTAAGTGATATCGTCGATATAATGTAGCTCAGACTGTTTCGGTATGTTTGGGTACAAAACAACACCATGCCTAGCCTAAACATACCCATCTAGATGCAGTGGAACTGTCCATTTGGCCGCACAAGGAGCAGAATGAAAGTTACACCCATTTTCAACTTTACACTGCATGCATCTAACCATTTTTGGAGCAGCAGAAAAACTTTCACCATGGGAAAACGCCTCAGAGATATAAAAAATTGGGAGAGTTTATTGTAGAGGGACCCTACATGATCCCGTAGCCTCAAACGAAATGTTTCTAAGTGACACAGTTTCTGAGTAACAACTCATCAAAGATTGCTTCCTTTTTGCACTTTGGTCTCTTAAGGGATATCACAGGTACAATGTGTTGAAAGTTGTTTGTCATTGATGTCAAAAGGTCAGGAGGTGTTGATCATATCCCTGTTGGTGTTGTTGTGAAAGGATTAGGATGCTTAGTTATGGTGTTCATATTTCATGGTATGGTCCTCACAAGATGCCTTCATTCACAGAGCTCACATGTCTTTCATGCTTCAGGATGGTGTGTTTAAGTTTCACAAGAACCCTGCAAAACATGTATGCAAAGTGTGGAAGCATATACATTGAACGTGAACTGTTTGACATGATGCCTCAAAGAAATGTTGTCTCATGGAATGCAATGATTGCAAGATATGCACAAAATGGATTTTTCATAAGGCTTTAAGAACTCTCAAGCAAATGCACAAAGGTAAATTTCAACCAAACGCAAATTTTGGCACATCTAAAACCAAATTGTACAACCTTATCCAACTTCCTCCTTGCCTATGCTAGAATGGGATCTGGGGAACATGGTGTGGACAACCATTAAAGCATAAATGATATAAGAATTTTGTCACATGTATTGTATTTGCAGCTGCCCTTGTAGACATGTATGGAAAGTGTGGAAGTATAGACAAGGCATGTGAACTGCTTGAAATGATGCCTCAAAGAAATGCACAGTCTTGTAGGATGTAATGATTGCAAAATATGCACAAAACAAATTATTTGAAAATGATTTATAAACTTTGAAGAAAATGTAATTGGCACATGTAAAACCAAATTCCTATAACGATAATTGATCATCATATTAAATATACAAAGCCATATAGGCATGTCCAAACAAAGCCATACAACATATATACAAAAATATACTTCAGTAACATACAAAAGTATGTATACAAAGCCATCTAGGCATACAAAAAATGTCCCAAAAACTAGTTTCCTATGGACTTTTATGAAATAATCAGCAGCCCTTTCTTGATTGTGAAGATGGAGAGCCAATCCGTGACTCATCCTCTCTCTGCCGTGGAGTAGACCTCTTCAACAGAAGTTCATCCAACTCCACATGTTAATACAATCAAACAATATGCACATTAATATAGAAAATGTATGAAATATATAACATCACATATGTAATCAATCACTTACCACCACCCGATGATCACTCTCCATCATCTTGTCTCTCTCTTCATCCATAGTTGGATGGGCTAGAGATGTGACCTCCTATGTGAAGCATCAAGAAATAAAATTGATTAAACATAAATATCATTTATGTACATCAAATGACATGATATAAAATAAGAAATACAAAATTATGACATTTTCATGTTATTAGCTCATACCTCGGTCAAAGGATAGGAATCCTCAGCAGAATGGAGTGGTTGAAAGAAAGAATAGGATTGTTCAAGAAGCTGCAAGGACAATGGTAAGAGAAGAAAACCTACTGGATGTATACTGGGGGAAGCAATTCATACTATTGTTTATATACAAAACAAAGTACAAGTAACCATCTAGGAAAGTTTTATGCATACTTACAAATTAATCCAATGAACCATCCGGGTCTACTCTACTCTTTATTGTGTCAAGTATTGACTCATGGTCAGACTCACTCACCTTCCACAAGGTCTCGTTCAAAGATCTACCCCAAAATTGTATCAAATAAACATTAGATGCCACAACAAGGTTCGAGTAATGAAGAATCTTTCGATGTGTGTCAAAGTCCTGAAACAGCCAAACATTAACACTCTTATGTGGGTACCTTCTAAGCCATGCTCCAATAACAACCACTGAGCCTGTAGGGTATTCAATGTTTTCTCCATCTGTAACTGGGGCCTCCAATTTCTTATTGGCCTCAACACAATGACACAAGTAATAATCCATTCCCTCTTCATTGTCTTTATCTGTAATAATTGCATAAGCATGCCCTACATTGATATGTGCAGCAAATTAGATAAAATTAGTCAACATTACAAAAACACTAAAAAGTAAGATAACATTAGGAATTTTAAAAAACTATGCAAGTAGATATATTACCTGGTTGAACTAGATATGATATGTGGTCAAAGTCAACTGATGATTCCATCTGTGTTAGTTCCAATATCATCGGGGGGAAATACATGTCAAGTGGGCTAAGATAACTTAACCGCCATTCGTCAACCCACTCCTTTGACCTGCACTCATTCCAAGCTTGAATTCTACATGAAGAACAAAAGCATGCCATCTTCCGCGTATGGATACTCCATGAACCTGCAATTAAGCTTCTGAAAGAGTGTAGCTCACTTGATCCTATTAGTGTACAACAGTCCTCATATGGTGCAATGTTAGTATCATCTATCAACCAAAAAAATTTACAAACTAAAGAGTTACCTTCATTACCTAGACCCATCGAAGCATTACACCACTCGATGATTAATTTTGCATATGTCAACTTTGCATTGTCTTTATACTTTAACTCTTCTCATGCTATGGCTCTTTTGATACATGCTCCTGCACCATGATGCTCCCCCTTTGCATGCCCGGCCTCACAAAAGTTCCACATATGTTGAACACCTGTAATATTATGCCTCCTGCTCAACCAATAGAAATTCTGCGAGTTCTTGAATTGTGATGCACAGTTATCCAACCATATGATCTGTTGACTCAATGATATGCCCCTTCTAGCCAAATCATTGTAGAACACCTGAAAGCAACCTTGCACGAACTCCGTAGAATGCGTGCAATCATCACTAATATAAAAATGATACTCTCTTATTATCTTTCTATCATCCTCTGTACTATCATTCACATGAATGAATGTGATGTGCACAAATATAGAAACTTGTGTGGAGTTGTAATATTGTGATTGCACCTCATGCTGTGGTTGTAGATTGTAGTTCTCTGCAAAGTCGATGACTAAAATAATTCTTCCAAGTGGAAATGTGTCCTTGCATAACTTGAATTGCAAGTCCAACCATCAAGCTCTATGGGTATGCCTTGCATACTCATACACTATATTGTCATGAAATGTAGACATAAACCGATACACTGGAATCTTTTGAATAACCAATTCACACCTCTTTGCTTCTTTACCATCTTTTGTATTGTAGGCTACTATTTTATACTTGCAGAACTCTACTAGTTCATTTCCAACTGCATGTGTGCTTTCCATATGTTCACATATTGTCATATGTTGCAAGCCACTGCAATGCTGACATGTGCCATCCAAGCACAATTTCCTGTAGAATATTTGACCTTCCTAACTTTGACATAAAATTATTGATATGAAGTCTCTTGAAGATGTTGGTGGGGCATGTATACCACAATCCTGCAAAACATTGTTAGTATGCAATTCTAAACATATAGATCGATAAACATCAAAATAGTTAGAAAATTCAATTTGTAATCTACAACAACAAGTTGTGTGTGTGTGATTTATTTTGACATAGAAAGGTTTTAGCATTTCAAAATATCTTTGAGAAATTTTAATTTGAGGATACATCTCTAGAAATTTACCAAAAAATTGTGTTTGAGTCATATCCAAAAAATGCTTTGGATGTGGCTCACGGTTTCGACTAGCAATTCTCCTTCTTACCACATCCATTTGATTCGGAGATACCCTTGTGTAATTTTTCCAAAAGTCTTCAATTAGTGATCTCAATGCTTCAACAATTGGTTTATCTTTTTGTGGTAGTCTCCACGAGAATGCCCATAATTCATTGGCATCGATGTCCTCGATTCTTTGGCGCCTTCCAATGGCTCTTAATAAAGTTTTTTTATTAATTCTCAATGCTTGACTCATCTTTCTAATGAGACAAGATTTCCTCATTTGATTACTTAATATTGTTGATGTAATGACATGCCGTGTGACATTACTATCTTTTGTGCGTGAGGTGTTACCCACACTCTCATATGCACTCATTAGATTCTTGACAATAAATTTTTCACTTGAAGCCTCCGATGTTCTCAACCCAAGAATCTTCATGATGGACCTATACTTTATACTTCGCATCATTTCAACGAATAGTTGACATCTTGCAGTCTCATTTAACTTTTCAAAGAACACTCTCCAAATCTTATGAGCATATCTTCTACAAGTGCGTTTTGGAATCTTACCTTCCATTGGATACAAAATAATCTCATCAATATCAATCAAATACTTTGGCTTTCTATGCATAATTCTAGGTGGTGTTAAGAAAGGTAAATTTATCTCAACATTAGGAATTTCATCAATATTTAAATGAGATGGGCTAGATGGCATACCTTTGATTAGAGATGGAATAGATGACATAACTTGAGGTTGAGGTGGGAACGATGGCGTACCTCCTTCTTCACATGTGAGTGATGATGTACTCTCAACTTGATATGCAGTAGATGGTGTCCCTCCATCTTGACTTGCGGTAGAGGACGTGTCTCCAATCGCGGTATTCAAATCTCTCATAGCACAAAGATTTTGCATTTGTTCCCTTAGTGCCTCCAATACCATATCTCTTGTTGATGGTTGAGGTTCCTCTTCAATTGGCATGTCTTCGAAAATCATGTCCAATTTCCTCTTTTCACGAAGTTCCCTCATAGCCACTGCTTTCTTTGCATTCTTAGCTTCTTTATCTTCCTATTTTGGTTTAATCCTTGATTATTTTCTCAGCATGACAAAGAATTTATATGTAGCATGATAAAAATAAAAATATTAGTTACTAAGAAATGAATATGGTTCCAAATTTTAGGTCTACTACCCTCAAGATTTCCAACACTTCCGACACTTTCCTTGCAGTCAAAGAAGAGTTTTCAATCACATGGTGGAGGATTTTTCAGCCCATTACCATTTTTGAAGTGTTCTCAGCCAGTCAAAGAAGAGTTTTCAATTCACTTTTAAAGGGCTCTTGCTAAAATTCAAGGTTAAAGCACTTTACATAAGAGGCCCTATAAATTGCTACTAATTTTACGTCTGTAAGATATCAACATTGCAAGTGCATACTCAACTAAGTAGTAGATGTTATGGTAAAATTTTGGGTGGACAAAGAGCCCCATATAGCACCCTACAACCATCAAACCAATTCTTGGGTTGGAATATAGATATTCATTTAAGATATATGCCTCATTAATTTTATGCATCTTTGAAGGCCCTTATAAATCCCCTTCCAAATTCATGGTCAAATTGTGACCATTTTTATCTTTCAAGCCCTATAAATCAATTCCATTATGATGTTTTTGGGGCTCTTAGAGTTGATCATGGTGAGTGTACTAATCTTCCCTATGCCAACTTAGCTTCTCATTTCAGCTTTAAGTTAGGGTGTGTAATGCAAGTATTGACATTAATTGTAAAGTGTGATATTTTCTAAAAATTAAGGCACTAAATTTTTCTATGGTGGTTTCTAATTGGTTAGTTGAGTAGTGGTTGTTGGGGGTGGTGTTTGTGGCTTATTATTAGGTGGATAGGTGTAATGTATCTTAAATATAATGAAGGTAGACCTGATGACTCTTTTAGGAAATGTGTAATGTCAAACGATAAACTATCTTTAATTTTTAATTGCTCCTCTCTAGCTACCTTAAAGTTTGTCAAAGCTATCTAAGGAAGGGGTGTGGATGATGAGTGCATTAAGACTTAAAGCATATATTAGAAGTGATTTTGTGGAAAATCTAGCTACTTTAATCCCTATAATTAAATGGTGGTTAAGGCTTCTTAAGTTTGTACTCTTAAGCCACTTTGAAGGTATGTGTTCAGCACCACTAGAAAATATCTTCACAAGTAAGAACTTAGTTTTGGTTGTATGGAAATTATTTAGGTTTTTATATTTATTTGGTTTGTAGCTATGTTTGTTTAATAGTTATCAGATCATTATTAGATGTTCTATGGTTGTATTGACTAGTTTATGTTGGAGAGGAGTGTATTGTAATCCTATTTTTTTACTTTTTGAATTTGAATAAAGGAACTCAGTTTTGTAGCTAGGATACTATGTTCCTATTAATAATTTTGATAAATTCATGTTTTGGATTGATGATATATTTCATGAGAAGCTACAAGTCTACATGTATAAAGAAGAAATTCAAAGCAATAGATATTTACAACTGTTTGGGAAGAAATTCAGAGCTCGAGCTGTAAATTCCCTATTAGACATGTATGCAAAATGTGGAAGCATAGACAAGGCACATGAACTATAAACACAAAATATAAACACAACTAATATAAACACAAAATATATAAACCATACAAGTGATATAAACATGTATTCAATGAGGCATGATAAAGTAATTCAAATAGAATTAAGGAAAATGTAACTTAGAACATGTGTAAAGACTTGACATACCTAAAAAACAAAGATTTGAATGGAGAGAGTACCCAATTATGTAGTCTTTTTTTATTCTTGCATCAAACTCCTTAACAATTTGAGTTTTTCACCACTTGCTTCCTTTTCAACGTTCAATTGAATAACACTCAAATAGAATTACTAACAACAATACAATTAACCAATGTATAATGTTAAATTCCTACAATTCAATCACAATTAACATTACAACACTACAAAAATTGAAACTTGAATTGATTTATATCAAATTCGATGTGAAAACTATGTTATTTCCTCCTTAAGTTGGCAAACAAAAAAAAGGTGGTGGAAAGTTCATGCAAAGGTGGTAGAATGTGAAAAATGTGCATGTGTACTTCCCAACAGCATGAAAAAGCTTTTTTTTGTCAAAACACGTGCATAAACAGAAGAAAATAGAGCATGTGGGCCTAGATCAAGGGTATCCTGGCCTTTTTACCATTTTAATTGCAAGACAGAACGTGCTCGCATTATAATGCGAGTGCATTATGGCTTTCTATACAAAACTCTATATTATTCACTCTCTCATGTATTTCTTTTGTCTCTCCCTTAACTCTAAACCCTAATCCCTTATCCCTAAACCCTAAACCCTATCCCTCAACCCTAATACCTCAACCCTAAACCCTAATCCCTCAACCCTAATCCGTAATCCCTAAACCCTAATCCCTTATCCCTAAACCCTAAACCCTATCCCTAAAGCCTCAACCCTTAAACCTCAAATCCTAAACCATGTCCCTAAAATCTCAACCCTCAACACTATACCTCAAACCCTAATCCCTCAACCCTCAACCCTAATCCCTTATCCCTAAACCCTATCCCTAAAGCCTCAACCCTCAACCCTTAAACCTTAAATCCTAAACCCTATCCCTAAACTCTCAACCCTAATCCCTCAACCCTAAACCCTAATCCCTTATCCCTAAACCCTATCCCTAAAGCCTCAACCCTCAACCCTTAAACCTTAAATCCTAAACCCTATCCCTAAACCCTCAACCCTCAACACTATACCCTAAACCCTAATCCCTCAACCCTAAACCGTAAACCCTATCCCTAAAGCCTCAACCCTCAAACCTTAAACCTCAAATCCTAAACCTTATCCCTAAACCCTTAACCCTCAACACTATACCTCAAACCCTAATCCCTCAACCCTAAACCCTAATCCCTTAACCCTAAACCCAATTCCCTTATCCCTAAACCCTATCCTTAAAGCCTCAACCCTCAACCCTTAAACCTTAAATCCTAAACCCTATCCCTAAACACTCAACCCTCAACACTATACCCTAAACCCTAATCCCTCAACCCTCAACCCTATCCCTAAACCCTCAACCCTCAACACTATACCTCAAACCCTAATCCCTAAACCCTCAACCCTCAACACTATACCTCAAACCCTAATCCCTAAACCCTAATACCTCAACCTTCAACCCTAATCCCTTATCCTTAAACCCTAAACCCTATCCCTAAAGCCTCAACCCTTAACCCTTAAAACTTAAATCCTAAACCCTATCCCTAAACCCTTAACCCTAATCCATTAACCCTAAACCCTAATCACTTATACCTGAACCCTAAACCCTAACCCTCAACACTATACCCTAAACCCTAATCCCTAATCCCTCAACCCTAAACCTTATCCCTAAACCCTTGACCCTCAACCCTTAAATCTCAAATCCTAAACCCTATCCCTCAACCCTCAACACTATACCTCAAACCCTAATCCCTCAACCCTAAACCTTAATCCGTCAACGCTAAACCCTATCCCTAAAGCCTCAACCCTCAACCCTTAAACCTTAAATCCTAAACCCTATCCCTAAACCCTCAACCCTCAACACTATACCCTAATCTCTCAACCCTAAACCCTAAACCTTATCCCTAAAGCCTCAACCCTCAACCCTTAAACCTTAAATCATAAACCCTATGCCTAAACCCTCAACCCTCGACACTATACCTTAAACCCTAATCTCTTATCCCTAAACCCTAAACCCTATCCCTAAAGCCTCAACCATCAAAGTCCTTAAACCTTAAATCCTAAACCCTATCCCTAAACCCTCAACCCTCAACACTATACGTCAAACCATAATCCCTCAACCCTAAACCCTATCCCTAAAGCCCCAACCCTCAACCCTTAAACCTTAAATCCTAAACCCTATCCCTAAACCCTCAACCTTAAACACTATACCCTAAACCCTAATCCCTCAACCCTAAACCCTAATCCCTTATCCCTAAACCCTAAACCCTATCCCTAAATCCTCAACCCTCAACCCTTAAACCTTAAATCATAAACCCTATGCCTAAACCCTCAACCCTCAACACTATACCTTAAACCCTAATCCCTTATCCCTAAACCCTAAACCCTGTCCCTAAAGCCTCAACCCTTGACCCTTAGACCTTAAATCCTAAACCCTATTCCTAAACCCTCAACCCTCGACACTATACCTTAAACCCTAATCCCTTATCCCTAAACCCTAAACCCTTATCCCTAAAGCCTCAACCCTCAACCCTTAAACCTAAAATCCTAAACCCTATCCCTAAACCCTCAACCCTCGACACTATACCTTAAACCGTAATCCCTTATCCCTAAACCCTAAACCCTATCCCTAAAGCCTCAACCCTCAACCCTTAGACCTTAAATCCTAAACCCTATTCCTAAACCCTCAACCCTAGAAACTATACCTTAAACCCTAATCCCTTATCCCTAAACACTAAACCCTATCCCTAAAGCCTCAACCCTCAACCCTTAAACCTTAAATCCTCAACCCTCAACCCTCAACACTATACCTTAAACCCTAATCCCTCAACCCTAAAGCTTTAAACCATCAACCCTTATCCACCCCTCTCCTCCCCTATCTGCCTCACCCCATCTCTCCCCTATCTCTCAACCCTTAGCTATCTAGGTCTCTCACTTATCGCTAAAGCCTCAACCCTTAACCTTTAAACCTTAAATCCTAAACCCTATCCCTAAACCCTCAACCCTCAACACTATATCCTAATCCCTCAACCCTAAACCCTCAACCCTCAACCCTATACCTTAAACCCTAAACCCTAATCCCTAAACCCTAAACCCTATCCCTAAAGACTTAAGCCTTAACACTTAAACCTTAAATCATAAACCCTATGCCTAAACCCTCAACGCTTGACACTATACCTTAAACCCTAATCCCTTATCCCTAATCCCTAAACCCTATCCCTAAAGCCTCAACCCTCAACACTATACCTCAAACCATAATCCCTAAACCCTAATCCTTCAACCCCAAACCCTAATCCCTTATCCCTAAACCCTAAACCCTATCCCTAAAGCCTCAACCCTCAACCCTTAAACCTTAAATCCTAAACCCTATCCCTAAACCCTCAACCCTCGACACTATACCTAAAACCATAATCCCTTATCCCTAAACCCTATCCCTAAAGCCTCAACACTCAATGCTTAAACCTTAAATCCTAAACCCTCAACCCTCGACACTATACCTTAAACCCTAATCCCTCAACCCTAAACCCTAATCCCTCAACCCTTAAACCCTTAATACCTCAATCCTTAAACCTGAAACCCTTGACCCTTAAACCCTAAACCTTTAAACCCTCAACCCTTATCCACCCTTCTCCTCCCCTATCTGCCTCACCTCCATCTCTCCCCTATCTCTTTCACCCCTCTCTCCCTAGGTTGTAGGTCTCTCACTTGTATATCTCTCATGGCTCTCTAGATATTTCCCTTCCTTTCCACCTCTCTCCCTCCTCCTTACCCATCTTTCCCTCAAGTTGTCAACTTCACTCTCTCATTTTATTATATCTCTCCCCTCACCTCTCTATCTCTCACCTTTGTCTCCCCCTACCTCTCTACCTCTCCCCTCTCTACGTCTCTCAGTCACTACGTCTCTCAGTCACTCCTTGTTTGCCTGTCCATCCATCCTTAGCCATATAGGTCTCTCACTTAACCCTAAACCCTAAACCTTATCCTAAAGCCTCAACCCTTAAACCTTAAATCCTAAACCCTATCCCTAAACCCTCAACCCTCAACACTATACCTTAAACCCTAATCCCTTCACCCTTAACCCTAAACCCTATCCCTAAAGCCTCAACCCTTAAACCTTAAACCCTAAACCTTATCCCTAAACCCTCTATCCTCGATGCTATACCTTAAACCCTAATCCCTTAACCCTCAGCCTTAAAGCCTCAACCCTCAATCCTTAAACTTTCAACCCTAAACCCTATCCCTAATCCCTTTACCCTTGACACTGTGCCTTAAACCCTAATCCCTCAACCCTTAAACCCTTAATCCCTCAAACCTTAAACCCTTAAACCCTAAACTCTCAACCCCTAGATACCCTTAAACTCTTAAACCCTATAGCCTATACACTCAACCTTGAACATTATCCCTCAACCTTCAAACCTCTACCCTCTACCCTATACCCTCAACCCTATACTTATGCCCTAAACCCTCAACCCTCATCCATATGCCTTATACCCTCAACCTTAAACCCTAAATCCTATATCTTAGACACTCAACCTTGAACATTATCCCTCAACTATAAACTCTCAACCCTCTACCCTATACCCTCAACCATATACGTAAGCCCTAATCCCTCAATCTTCAACCCTATACCTTAACCCCTGAAGCCTACACCCACAAACCCTCATCCCTATACCCTATAACCTCACCTACTTAAAACCTAAACCATACACTCTCAACCCAAGTCACCCTATGCCTTATATACTCTCAATCCATATCGTAAACCCTAAACCCAATATCCTAAACCCTAATCCCCATGCCTTACACACTTAATCTTATACTCTCAACAAGTTGAATATTATCCCTCAACTATAACCCTCTACCCTCTACCCTCTACCTATTACTTAAGTCCTAATCCCTCAACCCTCAACCCTATACCGTAAACCCTAAACCCAAAAAACTCAACCCTCAACCCTAAAAACTATACGGGCTCAAGTCCTTATATCCTCTAAACCCTAAACTCTTACATACATACATACATGTATACATACATACATGTATACATATATACATACATACAAGCATGCATACATGTACATACATACATATAACCATACATACATACCTACAAGCATACATATATACATATATACATACATCAAACATACTTAAGAAACTTGAACATAAATCATTCAAAGGGAGACATAACGCGCTCACGTTATGTCAAACTGGGCAAACATCGAGCAAACTTCCAAAAAAAAAAATGCAAAACATAACACGAGTGGGTTATATTTTACTTTGGGAATCCCAAGCCTTAGGCTTGGGATTTGCTTTGGATTTCCAACCCAAAGGTTTGGAGTGCCTTCCCAACGTCCAAAGACGTGTTTTTGCATATTCTATAGGATTTCACATAATTTTGTTCGTGCTAACCCTCAGATTTGCATGTGTTTCAAGGTCAAACAAATCGAACACCTGGGTAATATTAGGCTTTCTTTTAGCTATTTAATGATGCAATTTTTTTCACATTTTGACAATGTTAAGCCTTTCATCTTTAATTTCTTTTGTTTGTGTGTCCATTTTGGGCAAAAACCAGTGTTTGGTCTTTTTTTCATTATAAATTAACCGTTCATTGAAATTTCAAAAAAATTACATTTTTATAAACTAGACTCCATTCTACACATATTAAAAAAAAAAATAATTAGTTTTCAAAATTTACAGGGGTAGCACGGCCAAAATTCTATTTTTTAGGATGTGTCCACTTTGAAAATTAGTAAAAAATCAAATATTCATTATAAATTATTAGAAAAATCAGGCATAAACTACACGTTGTTAGCTAATTTCTCACTAAAGCGATTTTAAAAATACCAAAAAAAAGTTAACCTTTTGAGGGAGCCACAAAACATGCTATGTTATGTTTTTTGACAAAAACAACACCAATTTTTGTGGCTCCCTTTTTTGAACCCCTTAATCTATACCATTTTCAAAAAAAAATAGTACTTTAGAAAGTAGACTCGGAGCACT
This sequence comes from Cunninghamia lanceolata, assembly GCA_027924645.1. NCBI lineage: Eukaryota > Viridiplantae > Streptophyta > Pinopsida > Cupressales > Cupressaceae > Cunninghamia > Cunninghamia lanceolata. The sequence goes on from BSBN01000320.1 coordinate 13,092,947, forward strand.
ACGAACATTGTTTTTGTTGTATCTTCAAAATTTTAGTGTAACTATGCTCAATTTCTCATCCAAGGTCAGTATTTCCTGATTTCAGAAAAAAAAAAAAAGTGGCCACTTAAGACCCCCTTTTGGCCCCCATCTTCTTGCACTGACCCATTACATACTATCAATTTAATCTTTTTATATTCAAAACAAATCTAACTACCAAATAATATTAAATTGTTTCTTGCTTCCACTACAAACAACCTATTGGTACTTAAAGTTGAGGCTCCTCAAATCCCTAAAGCCAAGTAGTTCTTGAGTGCCAGGGGTGTCAAACTCAAAATAAAGACTTCCAACCTATGATCAGGATGAGGCAACAATGGACAAATTTGATAAGGTGGATAAGCCCTTCTTCTTCTTTAGGTTTTGCTAGACCAAGGGGGGATTCCCTAAGGTGTAAAGGGTAAAATAGATAATATTATGAAATTACACCTTGCTACAAACCATAACCGATGCACATCATGCCTCAAATTTTGTTACTAACCACATGTATGTTGATTTAAAGAACTCAAGGATACTACACCTTCATTAAGCAGATAAACAACCATGTAAGGAGTCTAAAGATGATGTTGTGACAGCCCCTAATGTTGGTTCATACATCTACACATGGATGTGGGTAGAACATACAACACAAATGGCATAAATATTGAGATTGTAACAAACTTTCCAATTAATACTATTTAAATGTGTAAAGTTCTTGAATTTATCCCAAAAATGATACAATTTTAAATTTTCAAATGAAAAAAAGATTTACGTTTCAAAATTAAAGCCACCAACATTACATCATTACATAGATCATCATCATGATACATGTATACAAATAAATAACAATAAGATACAAAATTGAGTTAGCACTACCGTCCTACCAATCCACTAGAGTGTATGTCAATTATACAAAATTAAACTTTCATTACAATAATATTGACCATTAGTCATGATCTTCTCATCTGAGTGAAAGCAATATGCTTGTCAGCTATAGGAGGGAGAGCATCATCCAAGCACTTTACCTCTAACCACAAACCGACAGTCCCCCGCACACCTTCCTATCAGAAGTGGCCCGACCCTTTGACGAGGGTGGTAGATAGTGATGTCTGCAGTAGAACCAATTTGAGAACCAAGTGCAAATATAAGATGTACACACCTGTCACATGCACCTATAATAATCCTCTAGATTCCCTCTACCTAACATGATATTTGACTAACATGGACTATGTGGTATAGTGAACTGACGACATATATAGCTATAACATCACTTTGGCCAAAGCATTCTAATATCAATCGCATAACTGTAGGTCATCATTCACAACACTACTTTCTCTTTATTGACTTGCCCACGAGACTATGTAATAATAATGAAAACACAAAACACAAAATGACACACAAGATTGAAAACATAATATCACCAAACCCCTGGAATATCTTGCCTCTGAGACGATCCTATTGACTTTCTATATCAAAGACTATTAATCTATTGCAAGCCAAATAATAGATCATAATACGAGTATAGAATATCACATAAATTTAGTCTCAAATATCTACTCCCGGCATACCCTACTCATGATTATCATTTTCAAGTGAATTAAACTTTCAATACTTTTACCAAGTCTCCTCCCTAGGATACTTAATTCACAATTAGATTAGTCTGTCCAACCAATTTACTACATTTAGATCCTATAACAAGGTAAATAACTTTTCATTATCTTGGAAGTGTGACCATTTTTCCATATTGCAGATATTAAATTTTTCTAGCTAGGGTAAGTGCAAGAAGATGGGGGGCCAAAAAGGGGTCTTAAGTGGCCACTTTTTTTTGAAATCAAGAAATACTGGCCTTGGATAAGAAATTGAGCATAGTTACACTCAAAATTTGGAGATGCAACCAAAACAATGCTCGTAGTGCTCCGAGTCTACTTTCTAAACTACTAATTTTTTTTAAAATGGTATAGATTAAGGGGTTCAAAAGAGGGAGCCATAGAAATTGGTGTTGTTTCTGTCAAAAAAACATAACATAGCATGTTTTGTGGCTCCCTCAAAAGGTTAACTTATTTTTGGTATTTTTAAAATCACTTCGGTGAGAAATTAGCTAATAGCATGTAGTTTATGCCTGATTTTTCTAATAATTTTTTGATGAATATTTGATTTTTTACTAATTTTCAAAGTGGACACATCCTGAAAAATAGAATTTTGGTCGTGCTACCCCTATAAATTTTAAAAAATAATTGAAAATCATTTTTTTTTAATACATGTAGAATGGAGTCTAGTTTCTAAAATGTAATTTTTTTGAAATTTCAATGAACGGTTAATTTACAATGAAAAAAAGACCAAACACTAGTTTTTGCCCAAAAATAGACACACAAACAAAAGAAATTAAAGATGAAAGGCTTAACATTGTCAAAATGTGAAAAAAATTACGTCGTTAAATAGATAAGAGAAAGCCTAACATTACCTAGGTGTTTTATTTGTTCGACCTTGAAACACGTGCAAATCTTAAGGTTAGCACAAACAAAATTATGTGAAATCCTGTAGAATTTGCAAAAACACGTATGTGGATGTCAGGAAGGCACTCCAAGCCTTTAGGTTGGAAATCCAAAGCAAATACCAAGCATAAGTCTTGGGATTCCCAAAGCAAAATATAACGTGAGCACGTTATAATGTGCTTGTGTTATGTTTTGTTTTGCACTTTTTCCTTTTTGCAAAAGTTTGCCTGATGTTTGTCATGTTCGACATAAGGTGAACACATTATAACACGCTCGCGTTATGTCTCCCTTAGAATGTTTTATGTTCAAGGTTATTTAGCATGTATGTATGTATGCATGTATGTATGCCTATATGTATGTATGTATAGTGTTGAGGGTAGAGGAGGGTAGAGATGGGGGTGAGGCGGATAGGGGAGGAGAGGGGTGGATAAGGGTTAAGGGTTTAAGTGTTAAGGGTTTAGTGTTTAAGGGTTGAGGGTTTAAGGTCAAGAGGGATTAGGGTTTAGGGTTGAGGCTTTAGGGATAGCGTTTAGGGTTGAGGGTTGATGGATTAGGGTTTAGGGTTGAGGCTTTATGGATAGCATTTAGGGTTAAGGGTCGAGGGATTAGGGTTAAGGTAGAGTGTTGAGGATAGAGGGATTAGGGACATGGTTTAGGGTTGACAGTTTAGGGTTGAGGGATTAGGGTTTAGGGTTGAGGGCTTAGGCACAAGGGATTAAGGTTTAAGGTATAGTGTCAAGGGTTGAGGGTTTAGGAATAATGATAGCGTTTAGGGTTTAGGGTTGATGGATGTAAGGGTTTAGGGTTTAGGGATAAGGAATTAGGGTTGAGGGTTGAGGGATTAAGGTTTAGGGTTGAGGGATTAAGGTTTAAGGTTGAGGGTTGAGGGTTTAGGGATATGGTTTATAGTTTACGGATAAGGGATTAGGGTTTAGGACTTTGAGGGATTAGGGTTTAGGGTTGAGGCTTTAGGGATAGCATTTAGGGTTGAGGGATTAGGGTTGATGGTCGATGTATTAGGGTTAAGGTAGAGTGTTGAGGGTAGAGGGATTAGGGATAGGGTTTAGGGTTGAAGTTTTAGGATTGAAGGTTTAGGGTTTAGGGATAAGGGGTTAGGGTTTAAGGTGCAGTGTCAAGGCTTAAGGGTTTAGGGATAGGGTTTAGGATTTAAGGTTTAAGGCTCGAGGGTTGAGGCTTTAGGAATAAGAGAAAGACCTATATGGCTAAGGGTTGAGAGATAGGGGAGAGATGGGGTGAGGCAGATAGGGGAGGAAAGGGGTGGATAAAGGTTGAGGCTTTAAAGATTTAGGGTTGAGGGATTAGGGTTTAAGGTATAGTGTTGAGGGTTGAGGGTTTAGGGATAGGGTTTAGGATTTAAGGTTTAAGTGTTGAGGGTTGAGGATTTAGGGATAGGGTTGAAAATCAAAATTGTTTAAGTCTAATTTAATTTATTTCAACTTTCAAAGAAGGCATTTGAATTGTAGCTTTACCAGGAGGATTGGTATAACAAAAACTTAATTTTGTTGCCGGCCTTTCTTTGAAGAACCCTGGACATTATGGACCCTATCATCCAGAAAAGCATGTGACAGTGAACTCTGCCCCACCTTTCAAATCAGATAAACCTTTTTATTCAATGAAAATGAAGTCACGGAATGTAAATTGACCATGCATACTACTAAGATCAAATTCTCTGCCTTCTATTCTTATTACTCTTACTTGCTTAAGAGAAGAGTGTCAAAAAGAATGGGTTTAACAAGCTAACATAAGGCAAAGCAATTTTGTTATTACATTTTTGTGTGGGATCTCTAATAGTCTAATATAATGCAGTCTTCTATAATATGAACATCTGCATTTGTGTGAATGCTAAGCTTTAATAGTAGTGTATTAAATCAATGCAATCAACTATTTATTGGGTTAAATTAACTTAGTTTTTGTAATGGTTTGGGAATGCAAGAGTTGCCAAAAATAGGTGAATGTCCTCTACAATTACCAAGAGAAAAAAGTTTAGTAGTTCTTGTGGATAGAGCCAGTAAACAATGGGAGATTATTTGCTTGTTTCATAACAATAGACCTGCCCTAAGTGCAGGGTGGGCATATTTTGTATGTCATAATAATATCAAGGAAGGAGACATTTGCATCTTTGAGCAGGTGGACAACAACAAACATAGATTTATGTTTAGAGCTCATATAGATTGAAAGATAAAATAAGGATCCTTCTGAAAGAGGGGAGGGAAAATACAGGCCAAAGATAAAAGGAGAAAATTATACAAGAAAAGATCTTCATGAGGATTGTAATATTTTGTCTAAAACAAACAAAAATTAGTTAATTAAAAATAGAAAATCACGAAAGAAACAGTACTAAAATGTATAGTTACTGATATCTAAAATGTATAGTTACTAATATCTATTTTTAAAAGACTGTTTGATTTTTATGGCCAAAGTTGTTTATTTTACCTAGTTGATGGTTTTAATTACACCCAGACCTTATACAATGGGAGTGGATGTGTGCACATTTTTATGGCCCCGATTTAAATTCAAGCAAATAGGTGGAGAGAGTATGTTGATCTTTTAAAAAAATCTTAATAAAAAAATGTTCACTTAATGTTGACCAGGGGTTCTAATTTCAACCATTCATTGCCCATTGTGGATGTACCCCAATGCAAAGCTTTTCTCATAATGATCATCCTTCTGATTTCAACTGTTAATTACTCACTGTGGATGTACCAGACGCAAAACTTTTCTCATAGTGGGTACACCTATTGGCATAATGAACCCTAGATGGGCTAGGAAAAGATGCCATATAATTTGAATATTCACTTCAGCTAGAAAGTTTTACTGATGGAGCTAGAAACTCAGAGAATTGACAGGGCACAATATGGCCCAAGATGTGAGATGCAAGCAAGGACAGCTCATGAATCTAAAGAGTTTAGGTGCACGTGGACCTTTCCTAATTTCAATGGATGACATTTGCTCTTGCTAGTTGATGGTAAATACTACAATTTTGCAGACTTTTTTTCATTATCCAAGAGAGAAGCATATACCATATCTTGGATAGTATACCTGGTCTTCATGCCATCTTTTTTTTCAAGACAAATAGGTTCCCATGTGCCAGGGATAGAATTCATTGTAAACAATTTTTAATAGCATTGCATAAAACCTGCCATTGGGTTCTTTGTAGTCAATCAAGTCTGATTTGCTAGTTCCTTCTTTACTTATTAGCTAATCCCTGAAAACTCAAAAAATATCCTCATGGAAAATACTTAGAATACATATAATTATAATAAATATGGTGTAAAATTTAACTATAAATTACATAAATAAATAAGATCAGAAATTCATCATGGGCTGGAGATTGGAGATTTTGCTGTGTTCAAGTACATATCCAAGTCATATTTTAAGGTTAAGATATTTCAAAGAACAGGGTGTGTGAAAAATATCAATGCTCTTCAGCTTATGAATACCAACATTGATACAGATAAAAGATGCCCTTCTTCTAATAGAGTATGCAGTTCAAGTCAACTAATGGGCAACAAGTTGCTGAATGAATTAGTTTCTGATGGGGAAAACAACAATGATGTTGAAGCAATGGAAGAAAATCAAAATTAGGGTTAAGGGTTGAGGGATTAGGGTTGAGGGTTGAGGGTTGAGGGATTAGGGTTTAGGGTTTAGAGTTGAGGGATTAGGGCTAAGGGTTGAGGGATTAGGGTTTGACATTGAGGGTTGAGGGTTGAGGTTTGAGGGTTCAGGGTTTAGGGATAGGGTTGAGGGTTGAGGGATTAGGGTTAAAGTAGAGTGTCGAGGGTAGAGGGATTAGGGATAGGGTTTAGGGTTGAAGGTTTAAGGATTGAGGGTTGAAGCTTTAGGTATGAGGTTTAAGGGATTAGGGTTTAAGATATAATGTCAAGCGTCGAGGGTTTAGGGATAGGTTTTAGGATTTAAGTTTTAAGGGTTAAGGGTTGAGGGATAGGGTTTAGGGTTTAGAGATAACGGATTAGGGTTTAAGGTGTAGTGTCAAGGGTTGAGGGTTTAGGAATAGGGATAGCATTTAGGGTTGAGGGATGAGGGATTAGGGTTGAGGGTTAAGGGATTAGGGTTGAGGCTTAAGGGTTGAGGGATTAGGGTTTAAGGTATAGTGTCGAGGGTTGAGGGTTTAGGGATAGGGTTTAGGGTTTAGGGTTGAGGGATTAGGGTTTACAATTTAGGGCTGAGAGTTTAGGGTTTAAGGTATAGTGTTGAGGGTTGAGGGTTGAGGGTTGAGGATTGAGGGTTGAGGGATTAGGGTTTAGGGATAGGGTTTAGGGTTTAGGATCGAAGGATTAGGGTTTAAGGTATAGTGTTGAGGGTTTAGGGTTGAGGGATTAGGGTTTAGGGTTGACAGATTAGGGTTTGATGTTGAGGGTTGAGGGATTACTTGGTTAAAGTAGAGTGTCGAGGGTTGAGGGTTTAGGAATAGGGATAGCATTTAGGGTTTAGGGATGAGGGACTAGGGTTGGGGGTTGGGGGATTAGGGTTTAGGGTTTGGGGCTAAGGTATTAGGGTTAAGGGTTGACGGATTAGGGTTGAGGGTTGGGGGATTAGGGTTTAGGGATAGGGTTTAGGGTTTAGGGTTGAGGGATTAGGGTTTAAGGTATAGTGTTGAGGGTTTAGGGATAGGGTTTATGGTTGAGGGATTAGGGTTAAGGGTTGAGGGTTTAGGGATAGGGTTGAGGGTCGAGGGATTAGGGTTAAATGTCGAGGGTATAGGGATTAGGGATAGGGTTTAGGGTTGAAGGTTTAAGGATTGAGGGTTGAGGCTTTAGGGTTGAGGGTTAAGGGTTTAGGGTTTAAGATATAGTGTCAAGGGTCGAGGTTTTAGGAATAGGTTTTAGGGTCTAAGGTTTAAGGGTTAAGGGTTGAGGGATAGGGTTTAGGGTTTAGGGATAAGGGATTAGGGTTTAACATATAGTGTCAAGGGTTGAGGGTTTAGGTATAGGGATAGCGTTTAGGGTTTAGGAATGAGGGATTAGGGTTGAGGGTTGAGGGTTGAGGGATTAGGGTTAAGGTAGAGTGTTGAGGGTTTAGTGATACGGTGTAGGGTTTAGGGTTGAGGGATTAGGGTTTATGGTTGAGGGAATAAGGTTTAAGGTAAAGTGTTGAGGGTTTAGGGATAGGGTTTAGGATTTAAGGTTTAAGGGTTGAGGGTTGAGGCTTTAAGGTTTAGGGTTAAGTGAGACATAGATGGCTAATGATGGATGGAGAGGTAGACAAGGAGTGACTGAGATACATAGAGAGGGGAGAGATATAGAGGCAGAGAGGTGAGGGGGAGAGATAAGTGAGATATAAAGAGGTGAGAGATAGAACATGAGCTAATGGAACTAGAGGTGAGAGATATTGCAAAGGTGCTATCAAAGGTGAGATAGGCACAAATATTTATGGATCAATCTATAGCAAGACAAAATGTGAGCGCATTATAATGCGCTCGCATTTTGTCCTGCTATACAAATGGTAAAAAGGCCTGGACCCCCATGATTCAGGCTCACGTGCTCTATTTTCATGTTGTTTATACGCGTGTTCTGACAAAAAAAAGTGTTTTCATACTGTTGGGAAGTTCACATGCACATTTTACACATTCTACCACCTTTGCATGATCTTTCCACCACCTTTTCTACTTTGATAACTTGAGAAGGAGGAAATAACATAGTTTTCACATCGAATTTGATATATATCTATTCAAGTTTCAATTTTTGTAGTGTTGCAATGTTAATTGTGATTGAATTTTAGGAATTTAACATTATAGATTGGTTAATAGTATTGTTGTTACTAATTCTATTTGAGTGTTATTCAATTTAACGTTGAAAAGGAAGCAAGTGGTGAAAAAATCAAATTGTTGAGGAGTTTGATGCAAGAAGAAAAAAACACTACATAATTGGGTACTCTCTCCATTTGAATCTCCATTTTTTAGGTATGTCAAGTCTTTACATGCATGTTCTTTACATTTTCCTTAATTCTATTTGAATTACTTTATCATGCTTTATCATACATATTTATATCACTTGTATCCAGTATGCACAATCCCTTAAGCATAATGAAATACTATTATCTTGTCATATTAACAAGTTAAAATACAAATGCATAGGTGCCAAGATCATACAAGTATGCATATGACATGATGATTTGTATGCACATGCCACAACAATATTTCAAAATTTCTTAATTGTCCTTTGTTAGCACATGATGGTGGTTACCTTGATCGACTATATACCATTCAATACCCTAAATTACAGAGATTAGTCTAATGATTTTTATGACAGTCCTAGGTATCTCCCCAAATATTCATGTTTCCAAGCTAATGTCCAATTGTTTCCAACTTCTTAGACATGCAAGAAATAATTCTGAGCATTATATTCATAAAAAATAAGTCACTTTTAGTCAATAGAAGCCAAAATACATCCATTTGCAATCATGGATTAGTTATGGACAACTAGGTGGTAAATTTGTTGCCATTGGAAACTTCACAAATTTGGTGTCTTATCTTGTCCTCTTTGGTTTTCTCCATGGATCTCCATCATTGTCTTCATGAATCATATAATTCATCATGTCATAGTGGCTTCATCATTCCATAATTATCTTCTATTTCCCTTGTAGGACAACAAACAGGGTTTTTGTGGTATATCTTGGAAAAAAAAAACTCCAACCCACAATCCAAAAGTTGTTTAGGATACCCTTTTGGGAGTTTTAAAACATATCCAAAATTTAAGGGTGGTTGCTTTGTAATACAAGACCTTAAAATTGACTGTCCCACTTGACAAGAGGCTTAATTAGGCTTGTGCAAATAGGTCACTACATGTTTTTTGATCTCCAGGCTTCCAATCTTCAAACCAAGAATCCAAACATGTCAAATTGGGTCTACCTCAACCTTTTCAATCATTACAAACACCTTCCAAAGAGTTTCTCTACAATCCCTAACCCTTATGCAACTTAATTGCCTAAAAACATGAGTTTTCAGCCTGGAATAATTTGCCTCTAAAATGCACATGATTATCTACTTGAGTTTGGCATTGCCATATTAAAGAGCCTTGAATTTAATAATTGTCTCTTGATATCCCTTCTTCACCCTCTACACTAATCCAAAGCATGCCCTAGTGTGATGTCTCCCACAATCTCAATAACCTCTCTCAGTTTTTTATATCTCTGAGGCGTTTGCCCGTGGTGAAAGGTTTTCTGCTGCCCCAAAAATTGTTAGGAGGCAATGTAAAGTTGCAATGGGGTGTAACTTTTGTTCTTCTCCTCGTGCAGCCAAACTGACAGTTCCAACATGTCTGGATGGGTACGTTTAGGCTAGGCATAGTCTTGTTTCGCACCCAAACATGCCGAAACAGTCTGAGCTACAAACACTAACTAGTCTTCAATCTTCAAACACTGCAAATACCATGATATTCTGCATAAAACTGATCAATCCTCATGTAGACATGTAGATATTCCTTCCAAAAACTCATATCAATGACCAAAATCTCCAAACATGTCGCATAGATCTCATTCTGAAATTTACTGGCTCTCTGCATCATATTACAAGCCCTAAATGATAAAATTCCTTCACAATTTCTCTGCAATTTCCTTGAAAGACACCATTCAATCATCAGTTATTCTTCACTATTCTTTTCATGTTGCACATCATCACTTAGGTATGTCTCTGTATGCGCTCGGGCTTATGAGAGTTTACTGGAGAGGTCAGTTGAGTTAGGTTGAAGGGCCGGTGAACTAATGACTTAAAGACCCTTTAGTAGGTTGACTTAAGTGATAGTAACCTATGATTATAAGTCAATATTAAATTAAAACAAAAGTGCACTTTACACACGATAGGCAATTGAGGGTTTTAAAGTCTTAAGAAAAGTAGATTCTTTTTAGGGTTTAATGCCCAATATGCAAACCCTAACTATCAATAAGAAAGACTTAAACATTCTAACTTTCATCAAGAGATATCTATGACATTTTAGAGACCTCAGGGACATCAGAAGAAAGACATTAGATTATGACACTTATCATAGGCTTAGGGTTCTAAGACATGAACAACTTCACATTCGAATCAAACTCATGACTCCCCTTGATAATATAACTCTCCTTGATGATGACATTGAAGTATGATTATGAAAGCTTGTGTCTTCTCTGACTTCTTATTGCATGAACAAAACCACATCCACCATGAACATGAACCTTGCATCATATCAACCTTCCAAGATAGACCTTATCATGAAAACCACATTCATGCACAAAACCTTGCATGAACAAAACCACATCCACCATGAACATAAACCTTGCATCATATGAACCATGTTGTCTTTGCAACATCAACATAAACTGAGAGACCTTATCATGAAAACCATATTCACAACATCATGCACCTCATGACCATCACCTACCTTGAATCACTGTATCACCTTATCAACATCATGGCATCAACCTTGACATCAATGACAAACAACTTTGACCCTTTGACATCAATGACAAACAATCTACAAATTGCTTTATGGAATTAGAGTCAAATTGGTAAATGTGATGACATGATACATATTAACATGGTGAGATGCAAAGTATACATTTATAATATTAACCACATTCTCAAAGGGATTGTTGATGAATTATGGAAGCCTATAGCCCCAATGTTATGTTGCATACTCAAATTAGGTAAGACTCAATGTACTCTCATAACCTCGCCTTATATGCAAGAGCAATTACATTTAATAACCACAATGGTCATCAAGTGCTCATAAGCATATGATTTTGACTATCTTATTCAAGACAACAAACATACTCTTTGCATCCCAATATGGTATAATAACAAGAAATTAAGAAATATTTTCAATTGAGCAACTCATAAAGAATATGGATCAGCATACTCATTTGAATATTTTCAATTGAGAAACTCATAAAGAATATGAATATTTTCTAATCAACATGATGATTCATTTTTATTTTAAATACAACTTTTATCTTTTAGTTTCAGAATGAGGTTTAGGTGATACTTGAATAACAATAGCTGGCTTGTTGGATCAACAAACATCCTATGTAATACAATTAGACTTTAAATATTTGAAGTAACCATCTACAAATATCCATTGAAATGTGGATTTATAATGCAAATATGGATGCCATCAATAAAAAAGATTTGTATTAACCAAATATCGATATAGGCATACATCAATATTTGTCTATATAAGTATAACATATATACAAAATAGACATATAGGCTTACAAGAATGCCATATAGGCATACAATGTCTCCTATATACAATACAAAATATATGTCCACAAATGCTATATAGGCATACAACAAAGGACCCCAATAAGCATTCATTCCCCTCTATTCGGTGAATCGAATAGATCATGAGAAGCCTTTGATCTTCAGTGGATGGATATGTGTATGAGGGTGGTCTACTACCAACCTGAGGGTTGCTCCTCCTATTTAGTTTTTCATGGATCTGTAGCTGTTACAATAAAAAGTATAGACATTAATATATAGAAATTACATGTTATAAAAAATGAAACATTTAACAAAATAATCACTTACCGCTACCATATAATCTATCTCCTTATTTGCCTTAGTAGCAGGACTAGGCTGTGGTGATGTCATGTCCTATAGAAACCATCCAGATAGAAATTAAACTTCAAATCAATAATCATTTGATTTTTCAAAAATAAACTATAACAATGAATGTAATTTAAAATTTACTAATCTGCCTCATACTCTCATCAAAGGCATGGAGCTATGAATCGCAGTGGACACACCATGCTCCATTGCCCTATGAACTTCGGGAGGTATCTCCGCCTGCATCATCTGAAAATAAAACAACATTATTCAATTACGAAACTAGAATAGTGATGCAAGTCATGGCTCCTAACATACACACACGTTCACCTAAATATGGAAGTACACACAATAAAGCACACTGATATTCATTGTCACCAATGCATCACTATGATACAACTAGACACATAATACACATAATCACAGTGAAGATTTTGCTCTCTTGGTGATATACTATAGCTCTTTCTTATGCTTCCTCAAGTCTCCATTGCTATTGTGCTCTTATGGTACATGTTTAAGTGAGTTCTTGGAGGATTTTGTGCTCTTTCATCTCAAAGAATATAGTAGTATTAAATGAAGGGTACTCATTAGACTTAGGTGGGTTATATGTAGGATCAGATGTAGGGATGGAAGAAATTGAGCCAATAGGATTGACATAAGGTTAGTGTAGATTTGAAGATTTTGGTTAGGGGTGACTTGTTGCCCCCATAATTAATACCTAAAACCTAGATGATGTTGGAGTCAATCATATGCTATATAAGATGTCATAGGTTGATGCCCCTCTCTGGTGTCATGTCTTGGGGTCTAATTGGTGGTAATTGGATGAGATTATTAGAGAGAATTTGTTGAAGAATAGTGTGGAGGGGATCAACAAGATTTGGTAGACATGTATGGAAAATGTGGTAGCATAGACAAGGCAGTGAGCTGTTTGAAAAGATGCTTCAAAGAAAAGTGGTCTCATGGCGATGTCCTTGTCTATGCATCTGCTTCTCATGGCATTCCATGAGAGCACATTTCTTTGAGGAATTTTTTTAAATTTAACTATATTATAATTGAAATTTTGTCATCTATCAACATCTAGCTATTAGTTATGCAATGTCTAATAATGCTTTGAGTTTGAAATATGTGCAATGCAATGTAATCAATGATATGAATATAAAATATAAAAATCTAGTAAGTACAATTCATTAGTTAAACTGTTTATTTTATTACCTTAGTGAAACTTTGAACTACACCACCACTGGCAGGTGTTGCCGTGAAATCTCCAAAATTAACCTATTCAACATCCAAAATCAGATATTAGAATACCATTCATATAACAATGCTATTCACATGTAATATTTATAATTGTTTACTAGTTACATACCCTGGCAGTAAATGTCGTAGTGTAAAATGCAGGTGGAGGGTAAGTGCAAGAAGATGGGGGGCCAAAAGGGGGTCTTAAGTGGCCACTTTTTTTCTGAAATCAGGAAATACTGGCCTTGTATGAGAAATTGAGCATAGTTACACTCAAAATTTGGAGATGCAACCAAAACAATGTTCGTAGTGCTCCAAGTCTACTTTCTAAACTACTATTTTGTTTTGAAAATGACATAGATTAAGGGGTTCAAAAGAGGGAGCCACAGAAATTGGTGTTGTTTCTGTCAAAAAAACATAACATAGCATGTTTTGTGGCTCCCTCAAAAGGTCAACTTTTTTTTGGTATTTTTAAAATCGCTTCAGTGAGAAATTAGCTAATAGCATGTAGTTTATGCCTGATTTTTCTGATAATTTTTTTATGAATATTTGATTTTTTACTAATTTTTAAAGTGGACACATCCTAAAAAATAGAATTTTGGCCGTGCTACCCCTATAAATTTTGAAAACTAATTGAAAATCATTTTTTTATTTTTTTAATATTTGTAGAATGGAGTCTAGTTTCTAAATATGTAATTTTTTTGAAATTTGAATGAATAGTTATTTTACAATGAAAAAAAGACCAAACAGTGGTTTTTGCCTAAAAACGGACACACAAACAAAAGAAATTAAAGATGAAAGGCTTAACATTGTTAAAATGTGAAAAAAATTACATCGTCAAATAGCTAAGAGAAAGCCTAACATTACCCATGTGTTCGATTTGTTCAACCTTGAAACACGTGCAAATCTGAGGGTTAGCACGAACAAAATTATGTGAAATTTTGAAGAATATAGAAAAACACGTCTGTGACTGTTCATAAGGCACTCCAAACCTTTGGGTTGGAAATCCAAAGCAAATCCCAAGCCTAAGGCTTGGGATTCCCAAAGCAAGAAATAACACGAGCACGTTATGTTTTGCCTTGCATTTTTCTTTCCCGCAAGTCTGTCTTTTGCCATGTTTGACATAACGCGAGCGCATTATAATGCGCTCGCGTTATGTCCCACTCAAATTTTTTTACGTTCAAGGCTATTAATCATGAGGGTTAAGGCATAAGGGATAGAGTTGGAGGGTTTACGGATAAGGGATTAGCGTTTAAGGTATAGTATCGAGCCCGTTGAGGGTCTAGGAATAGGGATAGCGTTTAAGGTTTAGGGATGAGGGATGACAGATTACGGTTGAGGGTCGAGGGATCAAAGTTAAGGGTTGAGGGATTAGGGTTTGACATTAAGGGTTGAGGATTGAGGTTCAAGGGTCAAGGGTTTAGGGATAGGGTTTAGGGTCGAGGGATTAGGGTTAAAGTAGAGTGTGGAGGGTGTAAGGATTAGGGATAGAGTTGGAGGGTTTAGGGATAAGGGATTAGGGTTTAATGTATAGTATCGAGTCTGTTGAGAGTTTAGGAATAGGGATAGCATTTAGGGATTAGGGATGAGGGATTATAGTTGAGGGATGATGGATTAGGGTTGAGGGTTGAGGGATTAGGGTTTAGGGATAAGGTTTAGGGTTGAGGGTTGAGGGATTAGGGTTTAAGGTATAGTGTTGAGGGTTGAGGGTTGAGGGTTTAGGATTAGGGTTTAGGGTTGACGGATTAGCATTTAATGTTGAGGTTAGGGTTAGAGTGTCGAGGGTAGAGGGATTAGGGATAGGGTTTAGGGTTGAAGGTTTAAGGATTGAGGGTTGAGGCTTTAGGGATGAGGGTTTAAGGCTTAAGATATAGTGTCAAGTGTTGAGGGTGTAGGGATAGGGTTTAAGTTTTAAGGGTTAAGGGTTGAGGGATATAGATTAGGGTTTAAGGTATAGTGTTGAGGGTCGAGGGATCAGAGTTAAGGGTTGAGGGATTAGGGTTTGACGTTGAGGGTTGAGGGTTCAGGTTCGAGGGTCAAGGGTTTAGGGATAGGGTTGAGGGTCGAGGAATTAGGGTTAAAGTAGAGTGTGGAGGGTATAAGGATTAGGGATAGGGTTGGAGGGTTTAGGGATAAGGGATTAGGGTTTAAGGTATAGTATCGATTCTGTTGAGGGTGTAGGAATAGGGATAGCATTTAGGGTTTAGGGATGAAGGATTAGAGTTGGGGGATGACAGATTAGGGTTGAGGGTTGAGGGATTAGGGTTTAGGGATAAGGTTTAGGGTTGAGGGCTGAGGGATAAGGGTTTAAGGTATAGTGTTGAGGGTTTAGGGATAGGGTTTAGGGTTGAGGGATTAGGATTTGACGTTGAGGGTTGAGGGTTTAGGGTTTAGGGTTAAGGTTGAGAGATGAGGGATCAGAGTTAAGGGTTGAGGGAATAGGGTTTGACATTGAGGGTTGAGGGTTGAGGTTCGAGGGTCAAGGGTTTAGGGATAGGGTTAAAGTAGAGTGTGGAGGGTGTAAGGATTAGGGATAGGGTTGGAGGGTTTAGGGATAAGGGATTAGAGTTTAAGGTATAGTATCGAGTCTGTTGAGGGTTTAGGAATAGGGATAGCATTTAGGGTTTAGGGATGAGGGATTAGAGTTGAGGGATGAGGGATTAGGGTTGAGGGTTGAGGGATTAGGGTTTAGGGATAAGGTTTAGGGTTGAGGGTTGAGGGATTAGGGTTTAAGGTATAGTGTTGAGGGTTGATGGTTTAGGGATAGGGTTTAGGTTTGAGGGATTAGGGTTTAGGGTTGATGAATTAGGGTTTAATGTTGAGAGTTGAGGGTTGAGGGTTGAGGGTTGAGGTTGAGGGATAGGGTTAATGGTTAAGGGATTAGGGTTAAATAAGAGTGTCGATGGTAGAGGGATTAGGGTTTAAGGTATAGTATCGAGATTGTTGAGGGTCTAGGAATAGGGATAGTGTTTAGGGTTTAGGAATGAGGGATTAGAGTTGAGGGATGACGGATGACAGATTAGGGTTGAGGGTTGAGGGATTAGGGTTTAGGGACAAGGTTTAGGGTTAGGGTTGAGGGATTAGGGTTTAAGGTATAGTGTTGAGGGTTTAGGGATAGGGTTTAGGGTTGAGGGATTAGAGTGAAGGGTTGAGGGATTAGAATTTGGTGTTGAGGGTTTAGGGTTTAGGATCAGGGTTGAAGGTCGAGGGATCAGAGTTAAGGGTTGAGGGATTAGGGTTTGATGTTGAGGGTTGAGGGTTAAGGTTCGAGGGTCAAGGGTTTAGGGATAGGGTTGAGGGTTGAGGAATTAGGGTTACAATAGAGTGTGGAGGGTATAAGGATTAGGGATAGGGTTGGAGGGTTTAGGGATAAGGGATTAGAGTTCAATGTATAGTATCGAGTCTATTGAGGGTTTAGGAATAGGGATAGCATTTAGGGTTTAGGGATGAGGGATTAGAGTTGAGGGATGAGGGATTAGGGTTGAGGGTTGAGGGATTAGGGTTTAGGGATAAGGTTTAGGGTTGAGGGTTGAGGGATTAGGGTTTAAGGTATAGTGTTGAGGGTTGATGGTTTAGGGATAGGGTTTAGGTTTGAGGGATTAGGGTTTAGGGTTGATGAATTAGGGTTTAATGTTGAGAGTTGAGGGTTGAGGGTTGAGGGTTGAGGTTGAGGGATAGGGTTAATGGTCAAGGGATTAGGGTTAAATAAGAGTGTCGATGGTAGAGGGATTAGGGTTTAAGGTATAGTATCGAGCTTGTTGAGGGTCTAGGAATAGGGATAGCGTTTAGGGTTTAGGAATGAGGGATTAGAGTTGAGGGATGACGGATGACAGATTAGGGTTGAGGGTTGAGGGATTAGGGTTTAAGGTATAGTGTTGAGGGTTTAGGGATAGGGTTTAGGGTTGAGGGATTAGAGTGAAGGGTTGAGGGATTAGAATTTGGCGTTGAGGGTTTAGGGTTTAGGATCAGGGTTGAAGGTCGAGGGATCAGAGTTAAGGGTTGAGGGATTAGGGTTTGATGTTGAGGGTTGAGGGTTGAGGTTCGAGGGTCAAGGGTTTAGGGATAGGGTTGAGGGTCGAGGAATTAGGGTTAAAGTAGAGTGTGGAGGGTATAAGGATTAGGGATAGGGTTGGAGGGTTTAGGGATAAGGGATTAGAGTTTAAGGTATAGTATCGAGTCTGTTGAGGGTTTAGGAATAGGGATAGCATTTAGGGTTTAGGGATGAGGGATTAGAGTTGAGGGATGAGGGATTAGGGTTGAGGGTTGAGGGATTAGGGTTTAGGGATAAGGTTTAGGGTTGAGGGTTGAGGGATTAGGGTTTAAGGTATAGTGTTGAGGGTTGATGGTTTAGGGATAGGGTTTAGGTTTGAGGGATTAGGGTTTAGGGTTGATGAATTAGGGTTTAATGTTGAGAGTTGAGGGTTGAGGTTGAGGGATAGGGTTAATGGTCAAGGGATTAGGGTTAAATAAGAGTGTCGATGGTAGAGGGATTAGGGTTTAAGGTATAGTATCGAGCCTGTTGAGGTTCTAGGAATAGGGATAGCGTTTAGGGTTTAGGAATGAGGGATTAGAGTTGAGGGATGACGGATGATAGATTAGGGTTGAGGGTTGAGGGATTAGGGTTTAGGGACAAGGTTTAGGGTTAGGGTTGAGGGATTAGGGTTTAAGGTATAGTGTTGAGGGTTTAGGGATAGGGTTTAGGGTTGAGGGATTAGAGTGAAGGGTTAAGGGATTAGAATTTGGCGTTGAGGGTTTAGGGTTTAGGATCAGGGTTGAAGGTCGAGGGATCAGAGTTAAGGGTTGAGGGATTAGGGTTTGATGTTGAGGGTTGAGGGTTGAGGTTCGAGGGTCAAGGGTTTAGGGATAGGGTTGAGGGTCGAGGAATTAGGGTTAAAGTAGAGTGTGGAGGGTATAAGGATTAGGGATAGGGTTGGAGGGTTTAGGGATAAGGGATTAGAGTTTAAGGTATAGTATCAAGTCTGTTGAGGGTTTAGGAATAGGGATAGCATTTAGGGTTTAGGGTGAGGGATTAGAGTTGAGGGATGAGGGATTAGGGTTGAGGGTTGAGGGATTAGGGTTTAGGGATAAGGTTTAGGGTTGAGGGTTGAGGGATTAGGGTTTAAGGTATAATGTTGAGGGTTGATGGTTTAGGGATAGGGTTTAGGTTTGAGGGATTAGGGTTTAGGGTTGATGAATTAGGGTTTAATGTTGAGAGTTGAGGGTTGAGGGTTGAGGGTTGAGGTTGAGGGATAGGGTTAATGGTCAAGGGATTAGGGTTAAATAAGAGTGTCGATAGTAGAGGGATTAGGGTTTAAGGTATAGTATCGAGACTGTTGAGGGTCTAGGAATAGGGATAGCATTTAGGGTTTAGCAATGAGGGATTAGAGTTGAGGGATGACGGATGACAGATTAGGGTTGAGGGTTGAGGGATTAGGGTTTGATGTTGAGGGTTAAGGGTTTAGGGTTAGGGTTGAGAGATGAGGGATCAGAGTTAAGGGTTGAGGGATTAGGGTTTGACATCGAGGGATGAGGTTTGAGGGTCAAGGGTTTAGGGATAGGGTTGAGGTTGAAGGGATTAGGGTTTAAGGTATAGTGTTGAGGGTTGATAGATTAGAGTTAAGGGTTGAGGGATTAGGGTTGAGGGTTGTAAGGATTAGGGATAGGGTTGGAGGGTTGACGGATTAGGGTTGAGGGATTAGGATTTGACGTTGAGGGTTGAGGGATTAGGATTTGACATTGAGGGTTGAGGGTTTAGGGATAGGGTTGAGGGTTGAGGGATTATGATTTGACATTGAGGGTTGAGGGTCAAGGGATCAGAGTTGAGGGTTCGCATTTTGTATTTCTACTGAAACGGTAAAAAAGTGGTTACCCCCGTGATCCAGGCCCACATGCTCTATTTTCTTACTGATTCTGTGCGTGCTCCGACAAAAAAGAAGTGCTTTCATGCTATTGGGAAGTTCACATGCACATTTGACACATTGTACCACCTTTGCATGATCTTTCCACCACCTTTTCTGCTTTGCCAACTTGAGAAAGAGGAAATAACATAGTTTTCAAACCAAGTTTGATATATATTTATTCAAGTTTCAATTTTTGTAGTATTGCAATGTTAATTGTGATTCAATTTTAAGAATTTAACATTGAAAAGGAAGCAAGTGGTGAAAAACTCAAATTGTTGAGGAGTTTGATGCAAGAAGATAAAAACACTACATAATTGGGTACTCTCTCCATTCAAATCTTCATTTTTTAGGTATGTCAAGTCTTTACATGCATGTTCTTTACATTTTCTTTATTTCAGATTGAATTACTTTATCATGCTTTATCATACATGTTTAAAATAGACACATTCCCAATCAAGAAAGCAACCTACAATCTCACATGATGCCATGTATATTTTCTACACTTGGGCTCTTTAATAATTATGTGTAATAAACAAACCTTAGTTCATACCATGATGTCAAACTATACAAGAATAAATCCTTACAACATAAAAAAAATATAATCCCACTATTATCATGTATTCATTTCTTAGGAACTAATATTGGTCTCTTTATCATGCTACAGACAAATTTTCTGTCATGCCGAGGAAACGATCAAGAATTAAACCAACACAGGAAGAGATAGAAGCTAAGAATGCAAAGAAAGCAATGGCTATGAGGGAACTTCGTGAGAAGAGGAAATTGGACACGATAAATGAAGACATACCAATTGAAGAGGAACCACAACCATCACAAAGAGTATGGTATTGGCGGCACAAAGAGAACGAATGCAAAAACTTCATGGTACGAGAGATTTGAATACCATAGTTGGAGACACATCCTTTACTGCAAGTCAACATGTAGGGACACCATCTACCACATCTCAAGTTGAGAGTACATCATCACTCACATGTGATGAAGGAGGTACGCCATCGTTCCCACCTCAACCTCAAGGTATGTCATCTATTCCATCTTCGATCGAAGGTATGCCATCTAACCCATCTCATTTAAATATTGATGAAATTCCTAATGTTGAGATGAATTTACCTAACTTGACACCACCTAGAATTTTGCATAGAAAGCCAAAGTATTTGATTGATATTGATGAGAATATTTTGTAGCCAATGGAAGGTAAGATTCCAAAACGCACTTGTAGAAGATATGGTAATAAGATTTGGAGATTGTTCTTTGAAAAGTTAAATGAGACTGCAAGATGTCAACTATTCGTTGAAATGATGCGAAGTATAAAGTATAGGTCTATCATGAAGATTCTTGGGTTGAGAACATCAGAGGCTTCAAGTGAAAAATCTATTGTCAAGAATCTAATGAGTGCGTATGAGAGTGTGGGTAACACCTCACACACAAAAGATAGTAATGCAACACGGCGTGTGATTACATCGACTATAGTAAGTAGTCAAACGAGGAAAGCTCGTCTCATTAGAAAGACAAGTCAAGAATTGAGAATTAATAGGAAAACTTTATCAAGAGCCATTGGAAGACGCCAAAGAATTGAGGACACTAATGCCAATGAATTATGGGCGTTCTCGGGGAGACTACCACGAAAAGATAAACCAAATGTTGAAGCATTGAGATCACTAATTGAAGACTTTTGAAAGAATTACACAAGGGTATCTCCAAATCAAAGGGATGTGGTAAGAAGGAGAATTGGTAGTCAGAACCGCGAGCCACATCCAAAGCATTTTTTGGATGAGACTCAAACACAGTTTTATGGTAAATTTCTAGAGAAGTATCCTCAAATTAAAATTTGTCAAAAATATTTTGAAATGCTAAAACCTTTCTATGTTAAGATAAATCACACACGCACTACTTGTTGTTGTAGATTACATATTAAATTTTCTAACCATTTTGATGCTTATAGGTCTATATGTTTAGATATGCATACTAATAATGATTTGTACGGTTGTGCCATATGTGCCCCACCAACATCTTCAAGAGACTTCATATGAAGAATTTTATGTGAAAG
This sequence comes from Cunninghamia lanceolata, assembly GCA_027924645.1. Classification (NCBI taxonomy): domain Eukaryota; kingdom Viridiplantae; phylum Streptophyta; class Pinopsida; order Cupressales; family Cupressaceae; genus Cunninghamia; species Cunninghamia lanceolata. Next base: position 13,114,214 of record BSBN01000320.1, read on the forward strand.
AGAGGAAGGTCAAATATTCTACAAGAAATTATGCTTGGATGGCACATGTCATCGTTGCGGTGGCTTGCAACATTTGCCAATATGTGAACATATGGAAATAACACATGCGGTTGGAAATGAACTAGTAGAGTTTGGCAAGTATAAACAGTGGCATACAATACAAAAGATGGTAAAGAAGCAAAGAGGTGTGAATTAGTTATTGAAAAGATTCCAGTGTATCAGTTTATGCCTATATTTCGTGACAGCATAGTGTATGAGTATGCAAGACATGCCCATAGAGCTCGATGGTTGGACTTGCAATTCAAGTTATGCAAGGATACATTTCTGATTGGTAGCATTGTTTCAGTCGTCGACTTTGCAGAGAACTACAGTCTACAGCCACAGCGTGAGGTGCAATCACAATATTACAACTCCACACAGGTTTCTATATTTGTGCACATCGCATTCATTCGTGCGAATGATAGTACAGAGGATGACAGAAAGATCATAAGGGAGTATAATTTCTATATTAGTGATGATCGCACGCATTCTACGGAGTTCGTGCAAGGTTGCTTTCAGGTGTTCTACAATGATTTGGCTAGAAGGGGCATATCGTTCAGTCAGCATATCATATGGTCGGATAATTGTGCATCACAATTCAAGAACTCACGGAATTTCTATTGGCTGAGTAGGAGGCATAATTTTACTGGTATTCAACATATGTGGAACTTTTGTGAGGCCGGGCATGGAAAGGGGGAGCATGATGGTGCAGGAGCATGTATCAAAAGAGCCATAGCACGAGAAGAGTTAAAGTATAAAGACAATGCAAAGTTGACAGATGCAAAATCGATTGTCGAGTGGTATAATGCTTCCATGGGTCCAGGTAATGAAGGTAAGTCTTTAGTTCATAGATTTTTTTGGTTGATAGATGATACTAACATTGCACCATATGAGGATTGTTGTACACTGACAGGATCAAATGAGATGCACTCTTTCAGAAGCTCAATTGTAGGTTCATGGAGTATCCATACACGAAAGATGTCATGCTTTTGTTCTTCCTATACAATTCAAGTCTGGGATGAGTGTGAGTCAAAGGAGTGGGTTGACGAATGGCAGTTAAGTTATCTTAGCCCACTTGACACGTATCGACCCCCGACGGCACTGGAACTAACACAGATGGAATCGTCAGTTGACTTTGACCACATATTAGATTTAGTTCAACCAGGTAATATAGGGCACGTATATGCATCTAATTTCATCTATTTCAACCAAGTAATGTCATCTTACTTTGTAGTGTTTTTGTAATGTTGACTAATTTCATCTAATTTGCTACACATATCAATGTAGGACACGTATATGCAGTTATTGCAAATGAAGATAATGAAGAGGGAACAGATTATTACTTATGTCGTTGTGTTGAGGCCAAAAAGAAATTGGAGGCCCCTGTTACAGATGGAGAAAACATCGAATACCCTACAGGATCAATGGTTATTACTGGAACATGGCTTAGAAGGTACCCACATAAGAGTGTTAATATTTGGCTATTTCAGGACTTTGACATGCATCGAAAGATTCTTCATTACTCGAACCTTGTCGTGGCATCCAATGTTCATTTGATAAAGTATCGGGGTAGACCTTTGAACAAAATATTGTGGAAGGTGCGTGAGTCTGACCATGAAGCAATACTTGACACAATAAAGAGTAGAGCAGATCTGGATGGTTCATTGGATTAATTTGTAAGTATTCACATTGATTTTGTAAAGTTATGTTACATTGAGTTGTAAGTATGCACATTAATTTGTAAGGTTTATCTTTTTTTATTTCCTCCTACATTTTTACACATATGTACACATTTTTACATCATCATGTTATGCATTTTTGGTGTCCTGCTCCTGATGCGACCAAACTCATAACTCACCCTACTAGACACCATTTGATGATCTCTCCAACACTCTGGATCCAGGGCGCCCAATCATGATGATGACCTATATACCATTCTCCGAAGGCGCTCATAATGAATGAAAAGAAGACCAAGGGCGCCCAAGCTTAATAGACTTATTTCTTTCAATTTTGATGATCCAAACTCTTGCAATATGACATCCACTTTCATGCCTTTAGATTTTCCTTCACATATAGGGCGCCAAATCAATGCATTAAAGTCTCTTGATATTAGGTGCTCATGATGATGAAACTTAGAGCTTTTTCCTTTCCTATGCGCTCATCTAAGATGTTTGAATGATAAGGAGCACCTCAACCTCTATAATGTACATTGGGCACCAAATCAAGGTGATTTTAAGTCACTTTGAGTCATTTGGGGTCAGTTTGTGTCTTTGAGTCATGTTGCAAAAAAGTGTCAATGTTGTCAAGTTGCACAAAGCAACTTTTGCATTTTTGGTGTCCTGCTCGTGATGTGACCAAACTGACTGTTCCAACGCATCTGGATGGGTACATTTACGCTAGGCATGGTTCTATTTTTCACCCAAACATGTCGAAACAGTCTGAGCTACATTGTACCAACGATATCCCTGAAGAGTCCAAAGTGTAAAAAGGCTGCAATCTTTGACGAGATGTTACTCAAAAACCGTGTCACTTAGAAACATTCCGTCTGAGGCAATGCTATCATGTAGAGTGCCTCTACAATAACCTCTCTCAGTTTTTTATAGCTCTGAGGCATTTACCCGTGGTGAAAGGTTTTCTGCTGCCCCAAAAATTGTCAGAAGGAGGCAGTGTAAAGTTGCAAAGGGGTGTAACTTTTGTCCTACTCATGATGCAACCAAACTGACTGTTCCAACGCGTCTGAATGGGTAGATTTATGCTAGGCATGGTCCTATTTTTCACCCAAACATGTTGAAACAGACGTAGCTACATTGTACCGACGATATCCCTGAAGAGTCCAAAGTGCAAAAAGGTAGCAATCTTTGACGAGATGTTACTCGAAAACTGTGTCACTTAGAAACATTCTGTCTGAGGAAACACTATCATGTAGAGTGCCTCTACAATAACCTCTCTCAGTTTTTTATAGCTCTGAGGCATTTACCTGTGGTGAAAGGTTTTCTGCTGCCCCAAAAATCGTCAGAAGGAGGCAGTGTAAAGTTGCAAAGGGGTGTAACTTTTGTCCTGCTCGTGATGCGACCAAACTGACTGTTCCAACGCGTCCGAATGGGTACATTTATGCTAGGCATGGTCCTATTTTTCACCCAAACATGTCGAAACAGTCGGAGCTACATTGTACCGACGATATCCCTGAAGAGTCCAAAGTGCAAAAAGGCAGCAATCTTTGATGAGATGTTACTCGAAAACCGTGTCACTTAGAAACATTCCTTCTAAGGCAACGTGATCACATAGAGTGCCTCTACAATAACCTCTCTTGGTTTTTTATAGCTCTGAGGCATTTGCCCGTGGTGAAAGGTTTTCTGCTGCCCCAAAAATCGTCAGAAGGAGGCAGTGTAAAGTTGCAAAGGGGTGTAACTTTTGTCCTACTCATAATGTGACCAAACTGACTATTCCAACGCGTCCGAATGGGTACATTTATGCTAGGCATGGTCCTATTTCTCACCCAAACATGTCAAAACAGTCGGAGCTACATTGTACCGATGATATCCCTGAAGAGTCCAAAGTGCAAAAAGGCAGCAATCTTTGACGAGATGTTACTCAAAAATCGTGTCACTTAGAAACATTCTGTCTGAGGCAACGTGATCACGTAGAGTGCCTCTACAATAACCTCTCTCAGTTTTTTATAGCTTTGAGGCATTTACCCGTGGTGAAAGGTTTTCTGCTGCCCCAAAAATCATCAGAAGGAGGCAGTGCAAAGTTGCAAAGGGGTGTAACTTTCATCCTGCTCCTAATGCGACCAAACTGACTATTCCAACGCGTCCAAATGGGTACATTTATGCTAGGCATGGTCCTATTTCTCACCCAAACATGTCAAAACAGTCGGAGCTACATTGTACCGACGATATCCCTGAAGAGTCCAAAGTGCAAAAAGGCAGCAATCTTTGATGAGATGTTACTCAAAAATCGTGTCACTTAGAAACATTCCGTCTAAGGCAACATGATCACGTAGAGTGCCTCTACAATAACCTCTCTCGATTTTTTATAGCTCTGAGGCATTTACCCGTGGTGAAAGGTTTTCTGCTGCCCCAAAAATCGTCAGAAGGAGGCAGTGTAAAGTTGCAAAGGGGTGTAACTTTCGTCCTACTCCTAATGCGACCAAACTAACTATTCCAATGCGTCCAAATGGGTACATTTATGCTAGGCATGGTCCTATTTCTCACCCAAACATGTCGAAACAGTCGGAGCTACATTGTACCGACGATATCCCTGAAGAGTCCAAAGTGCAAAAAGGCAGCAATCTTTGACGAGATGTTACTCGAAAACCGTGTCACTTAGAAACATTCTGTCTGAGGCAACGCTATCATGTAGAGTGCCTCTACAATAACCTCTCTCAGTTTTTTATAGCTCTGAGGCATTTACCTGTGGTGAAAGGTTTTCTGCTGCCCCAAAAATCGTCAGAAGGAGGCAGTGTAAAGTTGCAAAGGGGTGTAACTTTTGTCCTGCTCGTGATGCGACCAAACTGACTGTTCTAACGTGTCTGAATGGGTACATTTATGCTAAGCATGGTCCTATTTTTCACCCAAACATGTCAAAACAGTCGGAGCTACATTGTACCGACGATATCCCTGAAGAGTCCAAAGTGCAAAAAGGCAGCAATCTTTGACGAGATGTTACTCGAAAACTGTGTCACTTAGAAACATTCCATCTGAGGCAATGTGATCACGTAGAGTGCCTCTACAATAACCTCTCTCAGTTTTTTATAGCTCTGAGACATTTACCCGTGGTGAAAGGTTTTCTGCTGCCCCAAAAAACGTCAGAAGGAGGCAGTGTAAAGTTGCAAAGGGGTGTAACTTTCGTCCTGCTCCTAATGCGACCAAACTGACTGTCCCAACGCGTCCAAATGGGTACATTTATGCTAGGCATGGTCCTATTTTTCACCCAAACATGTCGAAACAGTCGGAGCTACATTGTACCGACGATATCCCTGAAGAGTCCAAAGTGCAAAAAGGCAGCAATCTTTGACGAGATGTTACTCGAAAACTGTGTCACTTAAAAACATTCCGTCTGAGGCAACGGGATCACGTAGAGTGCCTCTACAATAACCTCTCTCAATTTTTTATAGCTCTGAGGCATTTGCCCGTGGTGAAAGGTTTTCTGCTGCCCCAAAAATCGTCAGAAGGAGGCAGTGTATTAAGTCAGGATGAAAGCCTATTCACTCTAGGCGCCTGTTTTTGACCAAATCACACATGCGCCTTGAACAACTCTGTCTTCAAGGTGCTTTTATCTAATCTCTGTAACTCTCCAAATCCACTAAGGCGCAAATTTTACCTCTTGGGCTCAAGATATAGGTTCTTCATCCAAGGCGCCAGAATGGTCCAAAGGCGCATTTCACCTCTAACCTCACCTCTGACCTTACTTGGAGGCGCTAAACCTTTTGACATTTCAAGTAACTTCAAGAGAACTATTTCTCCTTAAGGTGGTTCACTCCTTGCAATTGGATGTATGGTACTTGTAACTCATTTGATTGACTTTGTAATGTTTCTTCTTCTCGCAGAGTAGATAAGGATGATATAAGCTTACTTCATGAATCAGAGTAGAAATCTCTCTTGGACTTGCTAGGTGAAAGGACTTGAACTTGAAGGACTTGAAGTTGATGAAGTGATCCTTCATGATGGCCTTTGACATTACCTTCTCGGAGTGGAGATGATAACACCTTCCTTGGATAAAGTGGATAACCTCTGACCTAAACTTTGAAGCTTGATGAATCTTGAAGATTGGGTTTCCTCCTACTCCCCTTCTGGGCTCCACTCCATCAAAGGCGTATTTAGTTGTCCAAGGCGCCAACATTCACTCAAGGGCACCCAAAGAGAAAGTTTACAACTCTAAGGCGCTAAACTCTTATGCAAAAATGGTCATCATCAAAGGCGCAAAAATGGGTCTCTGGGCGCCAATCTCTACAAGACATTCCATCTCATTGCTCTCCTCCATTATAAGCATTCACTTACCTCAATCTTGGGTGCATACCAACATCCCAACATCCAAATCACCTAGGCACTCAAAACCTTCAAGACTCAAGGTGCATTTTATGATCAAATAAGGTATCTCCTGAACAAGGTGCTCATAGTCTCATCAGGGCATTAATCATCATCATGAGCGCTCATATTGTTCTAGGCGCACAGTTATCTCTGGAATGCTCAAGGTGCTCAAGGCGCACATACCCTTCTCTAGGCTAGTTTACACTTATTCAAGGCGCTCATTCCAAACTTACATGAACTCCTCATTACAAGACGCACAAACTAGATGATCCTAGGGCATAAGGGCGCTCAAACTAGATCTTTGCAAAAACTCCCCAAGCATTCAAACTTTTAAGGCGCCAAAAGTGGTCTTTTCTACAACTTCTCTAGCCATATGCCTTGGGTGCTCAAACCTTCCTTGAACTCCAATTATTCAATCCAGGGCACTCAACTACCTCCTCAAGGTGCTCTATCTCAAGTATCATTACTCTTCTTAAAGACCTAGGCGCACATTGTGGGGTATTCTACTCAACAAGACCTAGGCGCTCATTATGAAGACTCCAATTATCAAGGTTCACTTCAACTTTCAAAGGTGCATTTTGGACTCCAAAGGCGTTAGGTTAAAGCCACTAGGGCGCTAGATACCAAAGAAGGCAAGGTGTCAGAACCTCCTTTAAGATGAAGAAAATCTCCTCAAGGCACAGCTAAAGGCGCTCCAAACCATACGAAGGCGCTAATATCCACTCTAGGCAGTGTATTAAGTTAGGATGAAAGCCTATTCACTCTAGGCGCCTGTTTTTGACCAAATCACACATGTGCCCAAATCACACATCACCCCATTAGATTGGGGACCCCCTCTTTTCTTGGTCAGGTGCTTTGCACAGGAGTTGTTATGTGTCATTTTGGCCAAGGTTTTCCATAGTAGTGAAGACATTAGGAAGGGGATGATCGTTTGGATAGTTTTGAATGCTTTATTTCTCCTTGTTTAAACTAGGCGCTCACTAAGGATTGGAGTAGCCTTTGCACCCTCACATCACGTTAATCGACGTTTCAGAGGCAATCATAGTATAGGAAGATTTGCGCCTTGAAGAAGAGAGTTATCTGGTGAGCGCTTAGGAGTTCTGGCGCCTAGGGGAAAGGTCTAGGTAGAGCGCCTTCAGACTTTGACAGTGAAGTGCCTTAAGGAGTTGGATGATGCTTTTGCCTAGAGTGGAGATGATGTTTTTAGTGCCTTAAGGATGATGATGGAGCGCCTTGGAGTCAGGTTAGTCTAGAGCACCTTAAGAAGGTAAAGCACTTCAAATGTAAACACAAGTGTTTTGAGTGCCCTAATGAGAAGTTGTCTTGGCACCATAAGTTGTTCAAACCAAGATATGCGCCTTGGATAGTTGCAAAGACCTAATTTACCGCCCAAGGTTGGAAGACTCTTTGTAAGTGCCCAGTGTTTGAAAGCTCTTTGTGTTTGGTGCATTAAAATGAATTTGGCACCTAAGTAGTATTGAAACACTCAACTGAGCACCTAAAGCCCATGAGAGAAGTGATATGCGCCTTGATAGGAATATCATGGAAGATGAGTTTACTGAATGGCGCCTTGAATGACTTGGTTGATTAAGTGTTTTAGCGCCTAGATATGGGATGAATCATTGAGCGCCTTTGGTTGAGATGATGTCAGCACCTTTCAGATTATAACACCTTGGAGTCAAGTTCGAAGGAGCACCTTGAGAAGGTAAAACACTTCAAATGTTTTCAAGGAATTGGAGAAGTCACTTAGTGCCTAGAAGGAATTCCAGAGCAAGAGGGTTGGAGCGCCTTGAGCTTCAAGTCAGATATGCGCCTAGACCTCTACCCTTTAGCAAGTTGAAGCCCTCTGAGCCTTGACAAAGTGAGAATGCCTTATAGTGAATATGCGCCTTGGGCAAGATTGAATACAAAGTTGAGGAGTATATCATAATGAGTACATGCACTGTAGGGTTAGATGAGAAAGACTAGCGCCTTGAGTGTCTTGGTCAAAATTTTGACATGAGAAGTCTTGCAAGATCAAACCCTGGAGTGCGCATTGGAGAGAACCTATTGATCCTTTGCTTTGACAAGATTTGGCCACCAGAATGATCCTTAATAAATGGAATGTATCTACACCAATTTTGCACCTTTAGGGAAGTGATGGTGTCCAGATGAGTTTTGAGTCCCTTTGAGTGTTGAGATTGTTAGAGATAGGTCCTTGATGAATGAAATGCACCTTGAAGACCATGTGCGCCTAGAGAAGATAAGTGCCTAGTTGAGATAAAGAGGTGTTTTTGGCGCCTAGGGAAGAAGAGAGGTAAGTTCAGGGAGATAAGTGCGCCTAAGAGTTTTAGCGCCCTCAATCAAATTGCACCTTTTTGCCTTGGAGAATATAAGGTGAGGATTTGAGTTGAAAGTTTGAGAAAGTAGATTGAGCGCCCTGTGTTGGAGGAATCAAGTTGGATAAGCACTTGAAGAACTTGCATTAAGTGTTTTAGCGCCTTGGTATGGTTTGGAGCGCCTTGTTGAGGAGATACCCTGATTTAATCCAAGATAGAGCGCCCTAGAATTGAATATGCGCCTTGTTGGAGGAATATATGCGCCTTGTTGGAGAAAGATATGCGCCTTGAATGAGAGTTTGTGTGCCTTAACCAAGAATGATGATTGAAGTCACAATCTCATGTTTGTGCGCCTAGGTCTAGAAGCAAGATTTGAGCACCTTAGGATAGGGTTTTTTGCACCTTGTCTTGGAGAGTGAATTTGCGCCTTGGATGATGTTGAAGCGCCTTGGGATGAAATGCGCCCAAACTTACAGAGGGCCTTCAGTGAGGGAGTTGAAGAGAGTGCTTAGAGGAAGGATAGCCTTAAGATCAAACTAAGTACTTAGAAACCTAAGATTAGCGCCTTATTTGAAGTTATACACCTATTCTGGCACCAGAGAGTGAGTTTGAGTGTGAAGAAGTGAATGTTTGCGCCTTGAAGGGGATACAAAGGGAAGATGATGCACCTTGATGGGTTGATGATGGAAATTTGCGCTTTGGAGCTAAATGTACACCTTGAATCTAAATGATATTTGAGTGCTTAGAGGTAAATAGGGGCGCCTTTGAGAATTCTTTGTGCTTTAAGGAATGGATTGTGGCGCTTTGGACTAAGGTAAGTCCTGAGCACTTCCAATGATTTTAAGGAGCGCCTTGAAGGAGATAGTACCTAGAGAAGAAAAGATGTCAAGTTTTAACACCTTGGAAGAAATTCCAGATAGTGGCGCCTTCACAGGGTTTTCCAAGTTGGCGCCTTGGTTTGGGATGATCATGCTAAGAAAGAAAATGTGCCTTCAGCAAGGTCACATCAAGTCCAACATGTCAATACTCTTCATCACTAACGTCATGTTGAAATTTCAAGGCATCTATCCATTCAAGTTCTCCGAGGAATATCTTGCAAGTGTACTTCATCAATGATAGACATTCATCCATTCGAGTTTCAAGATCTCTCAATCTTCAAAGTTTCAAAGTCCACAACTCCAAGAGGGTCACTCCAAGGGTTGTCATGAAGGATCAGTTCATCTTCATCTTATCATCAAGCAAGGCTTCATCCAGTCCTAGAGAGATCTCTACTTCATGTCATCATCATCTACTCTTACATGAAGATAACAACATCACATCTCTTATTATTCAAAGTAGATTAGAAGGCAGAACATCATGGAGTTAGGCGCTTATAGGTATCCAAACTTCTCTTTTGGGCGCCCTTAATATGAAGGATAATCCATTTTGGTGCCCTCTTTGGAGAAGTCCATACACTTTGGCGTGGAAATAATTTCAAATTTGGCATCCAATTCTGGCATCCAGAAATCAAATCTAAGTAAGGCACTCTTTCCATTTGCAACTATGACGTTCATCCATGCAACAAGCAAGGTGATGCTCCCTTGTGATATTGTGAGGTGTTGACATTCAGTTGACATCATTGAGTTTGATTGAGTTGATCAAGTGTAGACGCCATTGTAAACATCAAGGCTTCAAGGCCTTTCTTTTGTATCTCCATTGAATAAGTTGTAACTTCATGCTATTGAAAGCATTATCCATGTAATAAGACATTGCAAGTTGATTGAGTCAAATAACTAGACAAGTACCCAACTCTAAGGTTGATTCATTCAAATAGTTATCTTTGATGTATATCTTTGTGTTGTATAGCAAGTAAAATTGTTTAAGTAAGGAAAAATTTTCGTAGAACTAGTTGGGTATCTTACACCATGCCTATCCATCAAACATCACAATGCAATCAAAATCCTAACAACATGCCCATGATCCAAGATCAAGTGCAATCATGCAAAGATATTATCAATCACAATCCTATTAAGAATGAACTAGAGTCTTCTAGTACCATACTTTTCCATCAAACACCATCATGTAATCCATGGCCTATCAAGCCTATCAAAGAAAATACAAACATCCTATGTAATACAATCGGACTTTAAATATTTGAAGTAGCCACCTACAAATATCCATTCAAAAGTGGATTTATAATGCAAGTATGGACGCCATCAATAAAAAAGATTTGTATTAACCAAATATCTATATAGGCATACATCAATATCTGTCGATATAAGTATAACATATATATAAAATATCCATATAGGCTTACAAGAATGCCATATAGGCATACAATGTCCACTATGTACAATACAAAATATATGTCCACAAATGCCATATAGGCATACAACAGAGGAACACAATAAAAAGTCATTCCCCTCTGGCTGGTGAAGAGAATAAATCACGAGCAGCCTTTGATCTTCTAGGGGATGGAGACATGCATGTGGGTGGTCTACTACGAACCCGAGGGCTACTCCTCCTATTTAGTTCTTCCTGCACCTTTACCTGTTACAAAAAAAAGTATAGACATTAATATATAGAAATTACATGTTATAAAAAAATGAAACATTTAACAAAATAATCACTTACCGCTAACATATAATCTGTCTCCTCACTTGCCTCAGTAGCAGGAATAGGCCCTGGTGATGTCATGTCCTATAGAAACCATCTAGATAGAAATTAAACTTCAAATCAATAATCTTTGATTTTTCAAAAATAGACAACTATAACAATGAATGTAAATTGAAATTTACTAATCTGCCTCATACCCCTGTCAATGCCATAGAGCTATGAATCGCAGAGGCCACACCCTGCTCCATTGCCCTATGAACATGGGGAGGTGTATCCGCAGCCTGCATCATCTGGAAATAAAACAACATTATTCAATTACGAAAACTATAATAGTGATGCAAATCATGGCTCCTAACATACACACACGTTCATCTAAACATGGAAGTACACACAATAAAACACACAAATCACATACAAAAATTTAGTAAGTACAATTCATTCATTAAACTATTTATTTTATTACCTCCGTAAAGCTTTGAAGTCCACCACCGCTGGCAGGTGTTGCCATGAAATCTACAGTGTTAACCTATTCAACATCTAAAATCAGAAATTAGAATACCATTCATATAACGATGCTATTCACATGTAATATTTATAATTGTTTACTAGTTACATACCTCGATAGTAGATGATCTAGTGAAAAATGTAGGTGGAGAACCACTGAAAACTGCATCGACGCTATGACCCTGAAATTTTATTAAAATCATCAATTTAAATTAGTTAATCTTGTATTTCAAAAATGAAATTTAATAAATTAAATTTAATAAACTTGTTAATATTTACCTGAGTATCAAGGCTGAAAGTCTCACTCAGGAGGGTATCTATCATCACCATCTGCTCAGCTGCAGATGTAGCCTGTGCACCTGCGTCCTGACTGTCCATGGGGTCATAACCACAGGCTGACCTGCAAGCCTGGCAAGTATGCGGTGGGACCCTACTCCTCGCACTATCTCCCAACCCACTCTGTGTTGCAGGATCGGCATGCTCTATGATGCTCTGGGTCAAGGCACTAATCGACCTCAGTGTATCGACCTCAACACTCTCCTTCACAATGGAAGGGATAGAAACATGCTCGTGGGCTGGTCTGCTAATTACTCGTCTCACTACCCGCTATGGGTCAAGATGTGCCCCTGGTCTATCCTGTACTGAGCCCCCACCTCTACCCTGGAAGTCCCGCATATCAAAATAGTTTGGCACTTTATTGAGGACAAACTCGCAGTAGAGTTTCCTCAAAAAGTATTGCGGGACCTCATTATTATTGCACGGAGGATGGTCAAAAACCATCCACCACCTCTGCCCGAAATTGTCCCTTATCACTTGGTTGTTGCACCAATGGATAGGGAACCTCTTGCATGTAAGGGGTGGAGGTTGATTTGTTTGTGGGTTTGTGAAAATTGAACACAAGTCTAATTTTGTAATTTATAATTTTTTGACATCTTGGTATGACAATTTATCTGCATAGTAATCTCTAAACTCTCTCTTTTTATCGGTCCAACTAGTTATTTGCTTGCTAATTGAATTTACATTTGATAACATAGACTCAAGAGATTTGGCAAGCGTGGACCTATGCAAGGTTGAAGTGGAAGGATCTTTCAACCTTACAATTATATCTTCAATTTGTTTTTTGTTGTTTTCAATTTCTCCCATTATATTATCTTGTGTTCCAGGGGCATGTCGAGGAATGAATGGAGGAGGTTGTTGTTCTGCAGGTATTTCCTCCTCAGGATTTTGTGGATTTTGAGGAGGAGGAGGAGGAGGAGGTGCATTAACATTTCCTACAATTAACGAAATATACATCAAAAATCAACAAAAACCTACCTATTTAAGAAGAAATTCAGACAAAAAAACAAAGATAACTCACCCCTTTGGCGTGCTCGACGTCGCGGCGGCATTTTGGCGATGAACCGACAAGCTTTTTGTGTTGATTGGCGTTTTGTAGAACACGAGCGCATTTTTGGGGGTTTTGAAGCCGCGGGCAGAGGAGAAAATAAGAAAAAATGAAATGAAATGACTTTTTTTTTAATTTATGGCAGGTTATAACGCACTCGCGTTATGATTTAAATTTTTTTGAAAATTTTTTGGCCACTTTTTGGCCCCCCATCTTCTTGCACTTACCCTGGAGTACTGCTGAGAACTGCATCAATGCTATGACCCTAACATTTCATCAAAATCATCAAACTAAATTAGTTAATCTTGTATTTCAAAAATAAAATTTAATAAATTAAATTCAATGAACTTGCTAACATTTACCTAAGTATCAAGGCCGAAAGTCTCACTTAGGAGGGTATCTGTCATCACCATCTGCTTAGCTGCAAATGTAGCCTGTGCACCTGAGTCCTGACTATCCATGGGGTCATAACCACAGGCTAACCCTTAAGTCTGACAAGTATGGGGTGGAACCCTACTCCTCGCACTCTCCCCCAACCCACGCTGTGCTGCAGGACTAGCATGCTCTATGATGCTCTGGGTCAAGGCACTAATGGACTAAAGTGTCTTGATCTCAACACTCTCCTTCACAATGGAAGGGATAGACACATGCTCATGGGCTGGTCTACTGACTACTCGTCTCACTGGCCGCTATGGGTCAATAGGGGCCCCTGGTCTATCTTGTGCTGACCCCTCACCTCTACCCTGAAACTCTCGCATATCAAAATAGTTTGGCACTTTATTGAAGATAAACTCGCAGTAGAGTTTCCTCAAAAAGTATTGCGGGACCTCATTATTGTTGCATGGAGGATGGTAAAAAACCATCCACCACCTCTGCCCAAAATTGTTCCTTATCGCTTGGTTGTTGCACCAATGGATAGGGAACCTCTTGCATGTAATGGGTGGAGGTTGATTTGTTCGTGGGTTTGTGAAAATGGAACACAAGTCCAATTTTGTAATTTGTAACTTTTTTACTTCTTCATACAATAGCTTGTCTGCATAAAACTTTGTAAATTCTCTCCTCTTTTTCGACCAACTAGATATTTGCTTGCTAATTGAATCTACATTTGATAACATAGATTCAAGAGATTGAGCAAGCGTGGATCTATGCAAGGTTGAAGTTGAAGGATCTTTCAACCTTGCAATTATGTCTTCAATTTCTTTTTTATTGTTTTCAATTTGCTCCATTAGATTTTCTTGTGTTCCAGGGGCATGTCGAGGAATGGATGGAGGAGTTTGTTGTTTGGGTTGTTTTTCGGCAGGTATTTCCTGTTCAGGTGATTCAGGATTTTGTGGATTTTCAGGAGGAGGAGGTGCATTAACATTTCCTGTCAATTAAGGAAATTTACATCAAAAATCAACTTAAACCTACCTATTTAGAAACAAATTCACACAAAAAAATAAATAAAACTCATTCCTTTGGCTGCTCGACGTCTTGGCGGCATTTTGGCGATGAATCGGTGAGATTTTGGTGTCAATTTTGGTCTTCAAAAATGCGAGCGCGCTCCTTAGGGTTTGCAGGTTGCGGGTGCAGAGAAAACAAAATGAATGAATGAGCAGAAATGCTCTTTTTTTTATATATAGTTAAACATAACGCGAGCACGTTATGGCTTGGTTTTGCCAAGCCTTAGGCTCGTCATCACCAAACCATAACGCGAGCGCGTTATAACGCGCTCGCGTTATGGCTTAAATTTTTTTGAAAAAAAGTTGGCCACTTTTTGGCCCCCCAACTTTTTGCACCCCCCCGCTAATATGGCATCATCATAGTTACACTAAGTTTTCTTTAGGATATTACAATATGCTTATAAAAATAAAGCTATCAAACTTGTTGAATTGACTAAACAACTTTCTATCGTTATCAAATGGGTAATCATAAGACCAAATCCACATATACATGCACTAGTGAGATCCAATCTCTCAACATACTCTATCTTGAGAAGGTCTCACTTCATCCATATATAAAATGATCAAGTAAATAGGCTACCCTTGGTTCTCCAAATCCTCAGGTGTTTATTCTCTGAGTTGATTAAATCAATAAGACAAATATAAGAGTTAACTATTTTTCCAAATCTCTTGGTATTCTCTATTATGGAGATGATTCAATGAATACAATAAATGCAAATATAAGAATGAGTCTAATTCACAACTATAGATCTAAACCCACATATTAGCATTGACACTTCAATAATATTTGATATTAATAGTAAAATATTAACATCTACAACTAATGTTAACTTGGGTATAAGAAAAGGTACATGCTAATATCAAGTTTCTTACAACCCTTAAGGGTCGATACAATATTGTTGACTTGCCACATTCTCTAGACTATTTCCAATTTACCAAAGCTAAGAAGCACTAAACATTATCAATTTGAGTGAACCTCTATACTACAGGGTCGTCTAACATTAATGAGAAAAAAAATAAAGGAAAGAAATTATTAAAAGAGTCTATTCACAGACCTCATAGTGAGACTAATTTTGCTCAAGACCTGCGGCCTTCCCAAACTAGTTTAAGAATTGTCCCATACTTGAAGGTTACCTAGCCATTAACACTTAAATGGCTCTCTAGAACTCAATCACATAACAACTCATGTTCGGCCTTAAAACTTGGCCTTAAATAATTCTTTATATGACAATATGGCGTTCAACACATAGACTTAATGCTTGATACGTCGAATCACATATAAGATGAAAATATCAATTTGAGTAAGAGGGTACTCTCTCTATGCAATGAGGAAAGGAGTTTTTAGAGAATCAAAAAATTATAATAGATTGGTATTTCCATGCCAAGCTAATAACTTATTTCAACATGATGATCACATTGGTGATGGAGTCATTTTCAACAATCACCAAACCAACTCACAATGCTACAGTTCTCCGGAAGGTTGATTGGATAGATAAAACAAGTTCATGACCATCCAACCACATGACTAAGAGGCCTATAGCATTGAAGGTAACAAAACTAAGCTTAATGACTACTTTACAGTCCACATAATCAGCATGATGAAAGTATTGCAGTGGATCAAGAATGAGAAATTTATAAAAAAAGAAGAAAAAAATAGTCCTTTGAAAATCACCACAACCATCAAGACTAAAGCAAAAAACATGGTGAGGAGACCATTAAAAACTTCAAGTTCTCACCCATTATTCACATGGAGGGTTGTGACAACCTTCAAGATCAAGACTTCATAGAGCATGGTTGAGTTTCTACAGTGAAACATGAACAATAAAATATCCAACATGATGCGCTAGCAATGAGGTCTCCATGGTTATTAGGAGTATGAAAGGATGAAAATGAAATTTTAGAGTCAATGATACTTAGTAATGTACTACAAGATATATTCTATCTGATATCTTATAATTGACAAAACATTACATGTTATTTTACTACAACCAAAAACCATACTAAATAATGAAAATGGTGCAAAAATATTCTCAGTGGATGGTCACCATGAATGCAGCAGGTGAATCCTAGCTGCTAGTTTCCTCTACATGAACTCTTAACTATCCATTCTAAGTGGGAAACATTTTGCATTCATTACACTAACCTCCATTTGTGAATAGATTTCCCATAATCAACCTAGGGCATGAAGTTTTCAAATTCTATAAGGGTAAAGTTGTTTTCCATTCAAAGGGCTGATTTTTCTCTTCCACACCCTTTGTGAGTGCTAAGAATTTTTCTAGGGTTTCAGCATCTGCCAATCTAGTTTGTTAAGAAGGCAATGTGTTCATGAATCAAAAGGAATGTTGTAATATTGTAAATGGTATTGGTGATTGAATGTCTCCATGATCATCTATAGATCTTCAAGGGAATTCTTGAATTCTAATTAGGGCTTTCTCTTGCCACACTTGTTGGTATGATTGCAATACAAATTTGATGAATGCGGCAACATTTTAACTCATTGCATGCATTGTAATGGTCATTTTCTATATTTCATATGGATTTCTAAAGTTTGATGATGTATTATTAAGTATTCTCTATTATTTGATACCATATTCTTGATATATGTATGTGCTTGGATCAAGTCCTGATGTATTCTCACTTCATTATTTTTCTGAGTGAACTATGAAGTTCTGTTAGCCATTAGATGGCATCAGTCCTGGAAGTGATAGTCAATCATATTCCTCAAAAAAAGAACATCTTTAACCAGTATTTTATGATTAGGATAATAGTTTGTGTGCATTCCATGATTCAGTATTGCAACTAGGGAAACATCTTCAGTAAGCTTCAATAGCAATAATCTTGGAGAGTTGTGTGTATGCTTGCCTTTTGAATTTCTGAAATGATTCCCTTATTAGATTAACAAGAGGTTTATAAGAAGTTAGTTAGTCTTTGACCTAGTGACAAATTTAGGGGTCAAACATATTTTGAATATGACGACAACATTTCATCTTACTCACTCATTCATGTGTTTTCAATCCTATTTAGGATACCTCTAGGAACACCCTCTTGAGTCTAGTGGAGCTTAAAGTGTAAGAGATTATCCACTCTCGTCAATTGGACTTTAAACATCCACAATTTGTTGATGAGCTCTTGCTTACCCTCTTAATGACAACCCTTGGCCTTGAAGGTAAGAGTATGCTCTAGGATTGTGGACCTACGGTTTTAGGACCCAACACTATTAATTTACCTATCTTTGATCGACATTCAATCAAACTTCTATCAAAATATTGAGTTATTGTTTGCAATCTTAATATATCTTTTATTGTTCAAATGGTGATGGTGGTTCAAGGAGTGTGACATTAAAATTTCTATAGTAAAAATTTTCTACCCAGTTTTCCCAAAATAATTTGGATATATACAAAAAAAGTTATGCATTATGGAATAAAATTACTCTAAATTATAATTAATGTGAATTAAAAAATTAATAATACATAAATATGTAACAAAAAAATATGAAAATATATGCATGCACTAGATATTAGTGTTAATGATCTATGTTTATGAAATTGTGAATTTATCTTATTTCTAATAAAAGTTGCGTTGTGGAATAAATGCTACTCATTAAAAATACTATAAAGTACAAAAAATAAGTTATTATGAAATGTTTTAAAATGACAAATTATTACTTAAATTTAATTCTAAAAAAAGACTAATTCACATCATTTTCAAATTCTTAACGGTTTGCTTGCTATAAGTGACAAAAAGTGTAAATTTGATTAAAAATGCTAATTTCAATGTCACACTTAGGCCAAGATTTGGGACACACTATTGTTGGGTCACCCATCTATATATTAGTTTCTATCTTCTAGACCTAACATCACTGATGAAGGTTTGATATGTCTCATCCTCTTATCATTTCAATCATTTAATATTCATTTTACATCTATTAGATGATTTCACAGTTATTTTGTTAAGACATCGGTGTACTAATAACCTTGTTTGTAGATCCTTTTGCCTTTGTGCAGGTCTTAGCAAGAATTTTCATTTTCTAATAGCTTGGACACTAGTGCAACTGTTGGATGACAATGCAACCACAATAACATCTAGGAACTATATGGTTTCATCCTAGCTCACAGATGGCACTAGAAACAATTTGTCATCACTCTGAATAGCATTTTACTCTATAATAATACCTCTATACTTTTCTATTCATTGATTTATTTATTGTAACACATTCCCAATTTACCAAATGTCAATAATACAAAAGAAAAACCAATTTTCAACTATGTTAGTTAAATTAATTCTAAAAAAGAATGTTATTTTAGTGGTTTAATAATGGCTTAGCTAACGCAAATGATTGGTTAATTAAGTAGCAATAACTTGAAACCACCATTTCAACATGAAACCATCAATAGTAACTAGGAAACCATGTTCTAAAACCACTCAAAATGTGGTGCCCAAATCCCTAATCAAAATCCAACACCTAAATCCCAAGATGAGTCCATAGGCTAAAAATAACATATTCCTTACACCTGTCATAAGCTAATCATAATCCACTCACCAACTTGGGTACTCCATTTTGGCTACATTATCTCCATTCAAAAATGTCTTATGTCGTGTCATAATATGCATCATAAGTTGGCAAACAAGTATAACTTTCTCTTACAACTCTCTTATGTGTCATAGATGCTCTTACATTTTTTATGTGGGAGGCTCAACTTTTGGAGCCCATAAATTTTGATTTGGGAAGCTTATTGAACCCGTCTTTTTAAAATTGAAGATCTCAAAGAGATCCATGTCATCACAATTTGCTTTCTTTGGTTAAGGCCAATTTTTACATTCTTTTAGGGCCAAAATAAACATCTAAAGCCCTAAAATTGTAATTTTGTGTTCTATAGAAAAATTGCATTTTTTTGTTCTTAACATAAGGATGCAAGGTTGAGACACCTTTCCTAACAGCCCCTCTGATATTATATTGACATATCTTATGATTGAATGATCTTATATTTCTATATCTATTTTGAGAGCTTAGATAATTGATCATTTGTACATGCTTACACTAGGGGTATAATGCCATTCCTCATCCACTTATCTATTGATCTTACCTTGTCAGTGAGCTTACATTGTTATAGCACATGTCTTGATCCTATACATTGCACTTTCATGATCACACCTATTGCCACACTTTATAATATTAATCCTACATTGGGGCCATCATGCTTTTCCCTTCATCATATTGATATCTATTACTATACTTGATTGTCTAGATCTATAGCTTATGATTATATTTGCTATATTTGGGGACTTGCCCCATTTTTACGACTTTATGCCATTTATCCTATCTATCTATCTTATTGGTTTTGTTAAGCTTCATGCCACTATTAGGCTTCATGTTACTGATCCTATCCATCATATTGATCATACCCTATGTGTGCTCATACTCATGGATTCCATATTGGGCCATTTATTGTACTTTCATGAGTATTTTTGGCCATAGAGGGGTGCATCACCATTATCTTGATCCTACTTATCCATTAATCCTATCCTATGTGTGCATGTGCTTATGGATGCCACAATGGGCCTTTTATTGTACTTTCATGAATGTTTTTGGCCATTGAGGGCTATATCACCATTACTATGCCCATGTTAGGGTGAATGATCTTATCTTTGATTCTATTTCCAATCTATTACTATGCTTCTCATGATATACTCTTTTAGTTATGATTGTTATTGTTTAGATCACTTGGATGATTATATGTACTTACAAGCTTATCATTTATTATTGATTGATGACATGATTATGACTGATTATTTCATGATGTATTCTATTGTCAATCTATTCCTATATGCTTATGTTTATCATTGATATATCTCCTAAGATCTTCCTTCAATCAGTTACACCCTATGGGGGCAATCAATTAAACGGGGCGGGGCGGGGCAGGGCGGGGCGGGGCGGGGCGGGGGGGAGGGAGGAGAGAAGAGAGGGGGTTGGTCATGGAATCTTTTATCCTTCTCTTGTTCCTATGGAAAACATATTTGAAAGGAGAATCTTTGTCCTTCAATGGACAATAGGTTTATCTATCTATTGCATTTAATTAATGCATGTTTGAGAATGAACATACTTAGAGATGCATGATTCATACTTAGAGATTCACATGCACCTTTAAGTGGTGGCAAAATGTAATAGTGAAAATGTGTTTCCATTTAGTTTTGTGCCTAATTTGGGGCAATGTCTTGATGTGGTTGTATGGCCACAAATGACACATTTTGTTGCATAGTTGGGCTCATGTACCTAGTCTTGCTTGCACCTAGCCCTATGCTTATTGCTTATCCCAATGCTTGTGTGCATGAAATCCCATTCCAATTGGCTTATGCATCTAATTATGATCATTACTCTTACCCTAATCCAATCCAATCCATCTTAGACACTAATCCAACCTACTTGTCTAACCCAAGTTGTGTTTGCAGACCTTGCACTTGTGATCTTGATACACTTAATTGCAAAACCAAAATCAAATATTTAGCCAAGTAGCCCCATCTTACAGTTTGGTCCCAAGATGACTTTGCAAAAACATTTGTGATTTGGTATTATGATTATGTATAAAAAGACATTCATTGCATTCATTTTTATCCACCCATAATGAAATATTCATCTTCCAATATCAAGAGAGGATCATTGATTATCAAAAGAACAATCATTCATATGTATTCAAATCAAGCAAGGAATCTAGCATATTTGATCACACTCATCTTAGCACATGTGAATCACCTCGCAATCATTCTAGAATCCATGTGCATGTTTGAAGTTGGCTTATTGTTAAGCTATTTTAAAATGTTGCAGGCTGATGTAAAAAACCTGAGCATATGAAACAAAATATTATTATCTAGCAGTATGCTTTTTAGAGACAAAGTAGAATCTAGAGAGCATCATAGGTCGAGTTCATAGACATAGACCAATTTGCAACCACATACTAGATCCAAAACCACAAAAGTGACCCAACATAGAACAAGGAGGATTTTTTTTCATTCTCATCCATACACAAGACTATCTAGCACATTTCCAAATTTTGAGGCACATCAAATTCACTATCTTCATCAATCAACACTCTATCTTTTGTCATAAAGCTACATATTTTCTTCCGTCATTTATTGCTATTTGTGGCGTTATCATACTTTTGTTTGATATTGATTGATCTAATCCATTCTATTCTACTCCTACACCCCACATTCAATACTTAAATGTGTTTATTTACCCAATTAACCTAGGGGCCAACATTTCTTCCATTTCAAACCTATTACCTAAGTTGAATATTCAATTTTTTAACATTGTAGAGTTTGACTTTGGTTTAATATTGGTTAAACTTAAGAGGGCTCAAACTATTTTTTATCTGACTTTAAACAATTAATTATTAGAAAACGATTTGGAAAAGTTCTACCCACCATTGGTATTTTCCAAAATGGTATCGATAACAAGTGGACCTAAATAATATTATACGCCCGAGTTCCCACATCCTAACACGTTTCTTTGCTTATAAGATGAACTCTGGTTAACTCTATATCACTACGTACCTGGTGAATAAAAACAGACTCAAAAAGATCAAACTTTTTAAGTTGAAGAATTTGTAATTCTTCTCGATAAGAGGGGTAAGGGGAATTCTGATAGCTTGCATTTAAGAGTTCCTTAAACCAACAACACATAGAAAACATTCAGAAACTACTAATTTACCAGTTCTTGATCGATATT
Organism: Cunninghamia lanceolata; assembly: GCA_027924645.1. NCBI lineage: Eukaryota > Viridiplantae > Streptophyta > Pinopsida > Cupressales > Cupressaceae > Cunninghamia > Cunninghamia lanceolata. The sequence goes on from BSBN01000320.1 coordinate 13,136,248, forward strand.
CAATAAAACTTCTGTCAAATTATTGAACTATCATTCACAATCTTAATATATCTTTTATCATTCAAATGGTGATGGTGGTTCAGGGAGTGTGACGTTGAAACGCCTGTAAAAATCTTCTACCTGGTTTTCCCAAAAGCTTCAAATCTCATACGATGGACTTGTAAAAATATTATATTCTTAAGAATTTAAGATCCAAGTATGGTTAAGCTTTTAAGATAGTTATATATGCTTAAAGCGCCCCCACCTAGTCCTTCCCGATGGGCATTTGTATGGGTAAAGCTTTGTTTTGTCCTTTCACTTCTCCCTGGACTTGTCCTCTGGAAGCTATCAGGCTATGGGGACAAGGGTTTGTGGTTTTTTTAAATCCTGTTTCAATTCAGTTTGGACAAAATTGCCTAATAACTTATCCCATAAGGCTAGTAAATTCGACAAAAATACATATGTATTGATAGTAAATCCTGTATTTTTCCGCACAATTGACCTTGAATACACACGCTTCTTATTTTTCTAATGTAGAAAGCTTTGCCAACTATTCTATACTAGTAACAACTCTCCATCCCTTTGTACATTGTGATAAATAGGAGATTTTAATGATTTTGAACTGTGAAAAATTTATTACAGTTACTGATTATTAACCTCCTATCTTGTAAGATTATTTGATCAACAAATATTGGAAAATAACACAACTGTAATTTCACAAATACAAACACATAAAAATACCCAACAAGGTGAACACAATATTTTTGGACAATTGTCCCTGGAAAAACCCCGTAGGGAAAACCAGTACTACAGATGAGAAATATATTAAACTTCAGCAAATCCAGAGATACAAATACTGCTTGCCTCTTACTGGCAGAGCTCCGACAATCTCTTAATCCTCCTGCTGATATTCCTCCACTGCTATCCCCAATGCTATCACTGCGCCCTTGCTAACACTGCAAGACTACTTGCTAACACTGCAAGTTTCTCTAAAAACTTCATATTTACAAATGACCCAATGACCCCCTTATATACTACTCTCGTTGAAAATCAACGGCCGAGATTAATACAAATGAACGGCTGAGATTAAGACAACTCAATAACCATTAACAACTTTGGTTATGAGGTGTCACCTAAAAGGAGTCAATATTAAATAACAATTGTTTTTATCCTAACAATATTTGTTTGACAATAACAACCATTTTCTAAATTCTAGGCCAGGACGAACAGCTGTCCAAACTACCCATAACTAATGCTGCTATATTCGGGTGAGGACAAACAGCTGTCCAAGCTACTAAAATTAACATGAACTGGCCTGGCTTAAGAATCAAAACACAAATCCATGCTAGACCTGCTGAGAATTCTCCAGCAAAGCAATCCAGGAGAACCGTAAAAGCCTAATAGTCTCGCCTCTGCCCTAACCACTATGAAAATTGTGCCTTTGTAGAGACTGATAAAATTAACTTCTATGTGCTGATTCCAGTTTATAACACCGTGCCATTTTGGTATTCCAGTTATGCTTCCCTAAATTCAAAACTCTATGTTCAAAATTTATCAGCTTATCAGAAAAAATGTCTACGCTGCCTTAGAAATGAGATCAGAGGCTTCTCATTAGGAACTTTATCTATAATCATTAACATACATCTATTATTTCCCAAGTTTGTGAAACTAGGCCTGGTGCTCCCTGTAAAGATATGTCTCCTTTCAAAAACAAAGAATCTACAAGGAAATTGTGTTGAGAAATGAGCCACACCTGAACCATAATAAGGAGTTTATCAGAAAGCCCTGCTTACAAACTGGACCAGTAGCTTAAGGGTAGAGCACCCCAGCATACACTTGGGAGGTCCTAGGTTTGAGTCCCTATTGATCCATAGAAAATAACATTGTATTGGAGCCAGACTAAGAGCCCTGAGCACCGAAATGTGGAAAATGTGACCTAACAGCGGATGTTGGAGAAATGAGCCACACTTGAACTGTACTAAGGAGTTTACCAGATGCCCCCCATCACAAAGAGGTCCTAACTGGTCCATGGAAGATAACAAATTGCTTCCTAGAAAATCAACTCTCAAGGAAAAACCATAGAACAACACTTCAGAACTTGGCAAAGAGCAGCTACAGCTAATTATAAGAATATCTTAATATCATGCAGAAGAAGAATAGATATGAAAAACTCTTAATATCATGCAGAAGAAGAGTAGATATAAAAAAAGAAGGCACTTAATATCTTGCAGAAGAAGAGTATACATGAAAAAGAATAACATGCTGTGTGGTTACAGAGTGGAGAGTCAATACAGGTAAAAGAAGGAAAGCATTTTCTCAAACATTCTTTAAGGCACTCACAAGAATACCTCACACATTTTAAAAAATCTAGTATGAATATTTCTCTGCTCGCAGCAACAAGACGCCTAAAGAGCTTGAAATATCCTCTTATTACATGTTGTTATGCAACATATAGTGAGTTGATCTACTATGTAAACCTGAATTGACGACTTCTTAAGCTTTGCAGTACTCTGCCCGAATGAATGCAATTTTTTGTTTGTAATAGTCTGAATACTCGTTATAATCATACAGAAAATGCAGTGTGCTTAAAGGTAACACAGTAGGATGCTTAGCTATAGCATTCAATGCTTGAAAATTTATAGTTCAACAATTCCTGATAAATGTAAACATATATCTTTGTAGTTATAGAACTACAAATACTAGTCATAGTTTGGGATTTCTGTAGGACCTGAAAAGTACCTATAAACATGCAGATATTCAGGGAAAATCTGTTTCGATTATGAGCCACTACATTATCCTTTGATCTCCTTAACAGTCAGGGTATAATACCAGAATATAAAATGAATTATGGACCTTATAATTTGGATGAAAAAAATACCCTGATGTGGATCAAGAGGGGATACTGCAAAACATGGAGAATCACCTTGCAATAACTTGAATCGGAGCCTCAAAACTTTCATCAGAATGATCCATAAGTGTCTCCAATGCTTTTGAGAGCTTATAAACTATTTCTGGAAGGCTTGGTCGTGCACCAGGATCTTCGTCAACGCAGGCTTTGGCTATCATTGCAAGGCAAAGAACGCTATCGTCAGGAAAAACACCTTTAAGATTTGGATCAATCCACTTTTCCAGTTCCACTTTTCTGTATTCCCCTTCCATAAGGGGTTTAATTTGGGTCCAAAGAAGACCGGCCTTCCCTGCTAATGGAACTCCCTTTTCACGCACTATGGCTTCTTTTCCAGAAATCAGCTCTAGCAGCACAACTCCAAATGCAAACACATCAAGCTTGGGGGTCACCAGTCCATCTGCAAGGTATTCTGGAGCCATGTATCCCTGTGTGCCTACTATGTGTCTCGTGAGAACATTAATCCCTGATTTCGCCAGTCCAAAATTCGCAATTTTAGCCCTGAAATTTCCATCCAAGAGAATATTGCTACTTTTCACATCTTTGTGTACAACACTAGGGGTTGTATGCTCATGAATGTATTGAAGCCCGTTAGCCACATCCAAGGCAATTTGCAATCTGATCTTCCATGAAAGAAATGTGGAGCTCAAAGTAGAAGCAGTCTGCTTTGGAACGGATTCAGGATCATGGAGCCAGGAATTGAGAGAACCATTATCTGCATATTCATAAACCAAGTAAGATTGACCCTCTGAACTGATACAAAATCCTTCTAGTTTCACCAAACTACTATGATTGACCTTCCGCAAAATCTTCAACTCTTCAGAAACTTCTCCCTTCATCTGCTTTATGGCATAAACCTTACCGTCTAAAGTACCTTTGTAAACAGAGCCCTGTATGATACACTGGGGGCTAAAATTCTGAGTTGCTTTCTGTAAATTCTCCACAGAATATATGTGAGACTTGTCTATGCTACTTGTAACACCGGCCAAAAGTTCTTCACGTTGAGTCATTTTTCTTTCAAAAGGCCCTACTCTCAGATCTGAAGACCTTGTCGGATTTTCAGAAGTGTTTGTTAATCTATATGAGTCTGAGATCGTCCTCTTTCTCAGAACCCAAAAGACCAATACAACTATTGCCAAAAGCACCACGGCCCCACCTATGGAAGCCCCTATAACAACATTTTTTTGTGATCCCCCACTTGAAGAACTCCCAGAAACAGGAGGACTATTATTTGTACTTGAAGATGGAGATGGTGCAGGGGAAGGAGATTGAGCTAATGTTGGCTCTTCAGAAACAGGAACCAAGAGTGTAGTGTTAGAATATAAAGTCGAAGACACACCATTCTCAGAGTTCAAATCCTCGAGACTTGAATTAAATTTTTTACTGATGAATTCCAGAGTATCATTTTTCTGTACAACATATGTTATCTGCTTAATGATCCCTTTACTAATTTGGGCTTTGGATGGACACTGACACCTAATTGGAAACGTAACCATAACACCAATAGTGAGATTTGTTGGTACTAGAGTAGGATTTGCAACTTCTACAGCCTGATATGTGGTCAAATACTCAAAGTACTCTGTTGAAACCTTATAAAAGGTATCTTCCGGTAGTATCTGGTAGCTTATGTTGGCTTGAGAATAATTTCCCATGCATGCGCAGTTGATGGGAATAAACAATTCTTGTCCTTCATCTAGAGAAAAGGCATCATCAGACAAACCACTGGCTTTTGTTATTGCTAAATTGCTAACACCAAATAAATTGCCGATTGCCGTCAGATTAAGGAACATAGGAGCCTGGGCTTTATAAAAAGCATAGGTATTACATGGTGTTGGGCCATCAGAGCAGCTGTAGCCTGTGACATTGGGTATAACATCTTGTCCTTGGATTTTAGCAGCAATACAGAGGAGGAATAAAGATACGAATACCAGCTTCCGAGCGGTTTGAAACATGATGCTAGAGGAATGAAAACACTGCAAAATCATCCAAACGATGAAGTGGGTGCATATGCATATGCATATGCCTTTAAAAGCAAAATTAGGAAATGGGTCAAGAGGATTATGCCTTACCAGGAAACTGTAAATCGTTTTTGTTTTCCTTTCCAGTGAGAAGCTTCCGTGAGCGGATCGAACACACCAATTTGAAAATAGCAGGGATTTGTCTGAACTGGGAACGGTATTCCCGAAAAAAATTCAGTCACTCTCGTCAAGTCAATGGAATCGCTGTTCTTATTTGAAAAGGGCAAGGCGTGGCGAAAAAATCCAGGACTTCACAGAGTACTTCCCGGATATCCCCGTTTAGACAACTTCCGCGTAGACCCTATTCAAGAATTTCAGCCCAATAGGGCAGATCAAATCTTACCCTATTCAAGAATTTCAGCTCAATAGGGCAGATCAAATCTTACGGGCTACTCCGTTGACATTTGTGTCCTATAAATTACCCTACACAGGATAAGTCTACGCGATTTTGATAATTTATCATTTATGTCAGAATTATTGTTGTTGTGATGCTTACCCACTCTTTCTGAGATATTTTATTTAAAACTAGAGTAATTTTAAAGAGTTTTAGGAGTGGAGTAGTTGAAACATTATTAAAAAAAAGCTATTGTTCTGGGTTAATTTTCGACGCGAGCATTAACTTGTCAGAGGAGGATTGTTTTTATTGTTTATTTATTTATTTTAACTGGTTTAAGCGGAATGAAATTTACAAATAACAGCTGCAACAGCTACACATTAAAGTTAAACTGTAAACTTCAGTCCATGACAATCTCGCCTTTCTTACAGGATGGTAATTGTGCAATTCTCCATTGTTTTCTGTATGTTTATTCAATACTCCATTCACAGAGAAGATTTGTCCCAACAGCCAAGAAACTCCTCATAGTGGGGTTTATGTCCTATTAGATTTCCATTTTGACCAGTGAGTGATTATAACACTTCACGTTTCACGTGCACCAAAGTCTTTCTTTAGGTTCAAAATCCACAGGCCTCCACTTGAATTCTAAGAATATCTCTGAATTTTCTTTGATACTTACAAGTCTTCTACAGTTTGGTATTGAATTTTAACAACATTTATCCTATGTCATAATGGGCTCCAGCCATTAAGCCCTCTCTTATATCATAACTGATGTTTTTCGATTTTTATAATAGGCTCCAGTTGTTAAGGCTAGTCACGGGGACCTCATCCTTGTGTTCTGAACTGGTATCTGGGTCCAAACATATAACTTTCTGACTGTATCATGCATTTTAATTGTTCACATCTCCCTAAAATAGGGATCTAGGTTACTTAATTGCATAAAGTAATCAATATTATAATCAATCTATATAAAGAGTCAAATCAAGACAAATGCTATAACATGCAGAAATCATTATTAAAATGAACAAAGGGTGGTAGAAGTGTTTAGCTCTATAACAAGGATGTTCTATTAACAACCCAAAAAATGGGTTGAATGCTACAGCTAATTATAAGAATCTCTTAATATCATGCAAAAGAAGAGTAGATATCAAAAAGAAAGCTCTTAATATATTGCAGAAGAAGATGAAAAAGAATAACAAGCTGCGTAGTTTCAGAGTGGAGAGATAATACAGGTGAAAGAAGAAAGGATTTTTCTCGAACATTCTTGAAGGCACTCACAAGAACACCTCTCACATTTTTAAAATCTAGTGTGAATATTTCTCTGCTCGCAGCAACAAGACCCTTAACGAGCTTGAAATATCCTCCTATTACATGCTGTTATGCAACATACAGTGAATTGATCTACTTTATAAACTGAATTGACTTCTGATTAAGCTTTGTAGTACTCTGCTTGAATGAATGCAATTTATTGTTTGTAATACTCTGCATACTCATCATAATCATACAGAAATTGCATTGTGCTTAAAGGTAACCACAATAGGATGCTTAGCTCAACAATTCCTGATAAATGTACACATATCTCTTTGTAGTTGTAAGACTACAAATGCTAGTCATAGTTTGGTATTTCTGTAGGACCTGCAAAGTACCTATAAACATGCAGATATTCAGGAAAAATCTGTTTCGATTATAAGCCACTCCATCATCCTTTGATGCCCTCAACAGTCAGGGTATAATACCAGAATATAAAGCACACCATGAATAATGGACCTTATAATTTGGATGAAAAAAGTACTCAGATGTGGATCAAGTCAAGAGGAGATACTGCAAAACATGGAGAATCACCTTGCAATAACTTGAACCGGGGCCTCAAAACTTTCATCAGAATGTTCCATAAGTATCTCCAACGCTTTTGAGAGCTTGTAAACTATTTCTGGAAGGCTTGGTCGTGCTCCAGGATCTTCGTCAACGCAGGCTTTGGCTATCATTGCAAGGCAAAGAACGCTATCCTCAGGACAAACACTTTTAAGATTTGGATCAATCCACTTTTTCAGTTCCACTTCTCTGTCTTCCCCTTCCATAAGGGGTTTAATTTGGGTCCAAAGAAGACCTGCCTTCCCTACTAATGGAACTCCCCTTTCACGCACTATGGCTTCTTTTCCAGAAATCAGCTCTAGCAGCACAACTCCAAATGCAAACACATCAAGCTTGGGGGTCACCAGTCCATCTGCAAGGTATTCTGGAGCCATGTATCCCTGTGTGCCTACTATGTGTCTCGTGAGAACATTTATCCCTGATTTCGCCATTCCAAAATTCGCAATTTTAGCCCTGAAATTTCCATCCAAGAGAATATTGCTACTTTTCACATCCTTGTGCACAACACTAGGAGTTGTATGCTCATGAATGTACTGAAGCCCATTAGCAACATCCAAGGCAATTTGCAATCTGATCTTCCATGAAAGAAATGTAGAGCTGAAAGTAGAAGCAGTCTGCTTCGGAATGGATTCAGGATCATGGAGCCAGCAATTGAGAGAACCATTATCTGCATATTCATAAACTAAGTAAGATTGACCCTCTGAACTGATACAAAATCCTTCCAGCTTCACCAAATTACTATGATTGACCTTCTGCAAAATCTTCAACTCTTCAGAAACTTCTCCCTTCATCTGCTTTATGGCATAAACCTTACCATCTAAAGTACCTTTGTAAACAGAGCCCTCTATGTTACAGAGGGGGCTAAAATTCTGAGTTGCTTCTTGTAAACTCTCAGCAGAAAATATGTGAGGCTTGCCTATGCTACTTGTAACACCGGCCAAAAGTTCGTCATGTTGAGTCTTTTTTCTTGTAAAAGACCCCACTCTCAGATCTGAAGGCCTTTTTGGATCTTCGGAAGTGCTTGTTAATCCATATGGGAGTGCCCTCTTTCTCAGAACCCAAAAGACCAATACAACTATTGCCAAAAGCGCCATGGCCCCACCTATGGAAGCCCCAATAATAACATTTTTATGTGATTCCCCACTTGAAGAACTCCCAGAAACAGGAGGATTATTATTTGTACTCGGAGATGGAGATGATGCAGGGGAAGGAGATTGAGCTAATGTTGGCTCTTCAGAAACAGGAACCAAGAGTGTAGTGTTAGAATATAAATTCGAAGACACGCCATTCTCAGACTTCAAATCCTCGAGACTTGCATTAAAATGTTTACTGATGGATTCCAGAGTATCATTTTTCTGTACAACATATGTTATCTGCTTAATGATCCCTTTACTAATTTGGGCTTTGGATGGACACTGACACCTAATTGGAAAGGTAACCATAACACCAATAGTGAGATTTGTTGGTTCTAAAGTAGGATTTGCAACTTCTACAGCCTGATATGTGGTCAAATACTCAAAGTACTCTGTTGAAACCTTCCAAAAGGTATCTTGCGGTAGTATCTGGTAGCTTATGTTGGCCTGAGAATAATTTGCCATGCATGCACAGTTGATGGGAATAAACAATTCTTGTCCTTCGTCCAGAGAAAAGGCATTATCAGACAAACCACTGGCTTTTGTTATTGCTAAATTGCTAACACCAAATAAATTGCCGATTGCTGTCAGATTAAGGAACCTAGGAGCCTGGGCTTTATAAAAAGCATAGGTATTACAGGGTGTTGGGCCATCAGAGCAGCTGTAGCCTGTGACATTGGGTATAACATCTTGTCCTTGGATTTTAGCAGCAATACAGAGGAGGAGGAAAGATAGGTATACCAGTTTCCAAGCGGTTTGAAACATGGTGCTAGAGGAATGAAAACACTGTAAATTCATCCAAACTGATGAAGTGGGTTCATATGCATATGCCTTTAAAAGCAAAATTAGTAAAGGGTCAAGAGGATTATGCCGTAACAAAAGACTGTAGATCGCTTTTGTTTTTCTTTCCGGTAAAAAGCTTCCGTGACCAGACCAAACACGCTAATTTGAACGTATGTGAACAGAGATTAAAGCCTGTTCGAAGCCGGGAATTGTCTGAACTGGGAACGAGATTCCTGAAAAATATTTCAATCACTCTCGTCAAGTCAATGAAGTCGCTGTCCTTATTTAGAAAGGTCAAGGCGTGGCGTAGAAATCCTGGAGCTTTAGGGAAGTACTTCTCGTATATCTCCGTCTAGACAACTTCCGTGTAGAGCGTATTCAATAATTTCAGTGCAATAGACCAGATCAAGTCTTACGAATTACCCCCTTAATACTTCTGTCCCATAAATCACCATGTACAGGATAAGCCTAATTATCATTTATGTCAGCATTATTGTTGTTGTGATGCTTCCCTACTCTAGCTTAGATATTTTATCTTAAAACTAAAGAAATTTTAAAGAGCTTTAGCAGTGGCGTAGTTGAAACATTGAAAAAAAAATTGTCCTGTGTTAAATTTTCTTTGCAAGCATTAAATTTTCAGAGGATTGTTTTTACTACTTTTTTTAACACCGACAAGGAAGAAGAGTAACTGTAAACTTTAGTCCATAACAATGTCGTATTTCGTATAGTATGGTAATTGTGCAAGTATTCCATTGTTTGCTGTATGCTTATGTAATCCTCCATTCACGGAGAAGATTTGTCCCAACAGCTAAGAAATTCGTCATAGTGGTGTTTATGTCCTATTAGATTTCTACTTAGATTGTAACAGTTCACGTTTTCCGTGAGAAGCTTCCTTGACCAGATCGAATAACGCCAATTTGAAAAAGCAAGGATATATCTGAAATGGGAACGGGATTCCTGAAAATGTTTCCCTCACTCTCGTCAAGTCAGTGGAGTCGTTGTCCTTATCGAGAAAGTAAAGGTGTGGCTGTAAAACACAGAGAGGTACTTGTGCAATTCTCCATTGTTTTCTCTATGTTTATTTAATACGAAGTTTGAAAGAAATACGAGTGTGATCTGAAACGTTGAGGAAAAACAACTAACACGGTCAAATCCAGAAGCAATTATCAATATAATACGAGCTTTGTTAAAATTTGATAAGAAAAGTAGGGTACAAAGTGTAGTTAGGAAGGGTTTTGGAGCATATTGTTGTTTGGAATGGTTAGTGAGAAGGGTTTGTGATTGTATTTAGATAATCCTCCCTTACATCTTAAAGGACACATATGTCTTGCATGCAAGCATACTATTGGTCGCTGAAGGTTGGGGAGAAGTGTAAATCTACCAAGTGCATCTTAGTCTAAATCCCATGTTATTTTCGAATTTGAAATGCTTTTAAAGTTTGTGTTTTAATTCCTTGTTTGCATCTCAACTTATTAAAATATCCTGAGGTTTGAGTGGTTGGTGGACTTGAAAGAGCCACTCAGTCATAATTTGCTTTCTTTGTTGCATCTAAGGATTTAAAATCTTAAGTTTATGGAGCCTTTTCAGACTTGAGAGTCGATATGTGTAAACCTACCAAGTGCATCTTAGTCTAAATCCCATGTTGTTTCCAAACTTGAAATGCTTTTAAATTGTGTGTTTTAATTCCTTGTTTGCATCTCCACTTATTAAAATATCCTAAGGTTTGAGTGGTTGTTGGACTTGAAAGAGCCATTTAGTCATAGTTTGCTTGCTTTATCGCATCTAAGGAATTAAAATCTTAAGTTTATGGAGCCCTTTCAGGCTTGAGAGTTACATTTGGTCAAAACTTGTTCATGTGATCAAGCCCATTGTTTCATATGTCTCATGCAAGCTTGAAAGGTTGAGTAAATCTTTATTAAGTCATTTTCTTGCATCCAGAATTATGAAGCTTGGAGGTTCAGGGAGACTATTAGACAAACCTAAAAACATCTTAGGTCAAACTTTATAGTAATTGTATGTCTGAGATCTTGAAGCCATGAATTCATAGATCATAGCAAACCCAAGCTTATTCGAGCAATTAGATTGTATCCACTTCCTTGTGTCTAGGGAACTCACAAATTGGTTTGAAGCACCAATAAAAATTGACAGAGCTCACCACATGTCTACTCATGATTCCCTCAGGACATAGTATCCACTTCCTTGTGTCTAGGGAACTCACAAATTGGTTTGAAGCACCAATAAAAATTGACAGAGCTCACCACATGTCTACTCATGATTCCCTCAAGCCACAGTCTATGTCACTATCATGCCACATGTCAAACCCCAATCACACCCAGGCACCACCTTACAATCACAAACTCGAGAGTATAAATGCCATGGACTTGAACCACTTGTTGACCTCTATTACATAAGGTTTTGGGGGTCCATCAGGAACATGAGCTTGAAGCAAAGAAAACTTTGGATGCAAGGCCCCCTCTAAAATTTGTTTAATAAAACTCTTACATCTACCAAACATGAGCCCCATGAAATTTAACTTGATATTGTGGACCTTAAGTGTCCACTCAACTTAGATAGGACAACTTGGGTCACAAGAAACAAGACCATGAAAAGCCATATAGATTTCACTTAAAAAAAGTTTAGGTCTATTAATCATAATTTGCTCACTTTGTCGCATCTAATTTCAAAGTTGTAAGTCCACGAAGTCCTTTCAAAGCTAAGAACTTCCTATCAAGCTAGAATTTGCTTGTGTTCAAGTCTAGTGTTTCATATGCCTATTGTTATGTCGTAAAATGTGTGCACTAGCATTTTACACTTAGTTTTGCCCCTAGGTGGAGATAAAATGTTTACACTTATTAATCAGGACCCATTTTAACACCTTTTTGAACATTAAATGATTAATTCTCGATCCTGATGATAAATCCTGACAAAATAACTGAGACCAACCTAAGAATACCTTAAGTGACTTGTGATGGGATTTTTGGGCTAAAGATGGTCCCCCATTTAGCCCTGACCTATTTTATAGGAATGTCGGCTTAAGGCATCTTAAGTGATTCCTCTTGTCGGCCTTATTTGGTTTTATTCATCGTTTGTGAGAGGGAATGCATATAAAAGCAAGCTGGTTTATTCATTTGAACATCTCTAAGTCCTCTAAACAATCTAGGCACTCTTGCACTCTCTCTTCTCTCTCTCTACTCTTCTCTAAAGCTCTCTATGGTGGATTGTTGTTGCGGCACTAACTTAATGTAGGTCTTGTGAAGATCTTTCTATTTCTTTGGGCTACACCAACTTCTTGAGTCAAGTTGTGACGCCGCATCCATCATGCTAGGGTTTCCATGCTCATGGTGACTTCTTTCCTTCATGCTTTGTTCTAGCATTCCATTCTACTTCATAATTGTCTCTGCCTTCCTAGGGCACGCGCTCTTTATCTATCATCTTTGCTATTGTGGAGGTGGAAACACCAATCACGGAGCTTGACTTAGGGAAGCTCCTAAATAGCACCCAACCTTCTCCTCTTTCCTTGTGTGCAGGTTAGAGAAATAGGTTGCTGAAGGTGATCTCTGGGAATGAGACAGAGCTTGCAGGTGCAGACCTGATGAATGTATCAGTTTCTACAAACCCTAAAAAAGGCCTAGGGAACCCAAGCACCATGGCCTTTGGTGTTTCTTCTCTCAGATCCAGGTTTTGATATGATCTCCCATCTTTGTTGTTCATTTAGTTTATGGGTTTCTACATCCGACGGTCTGTTATGCTCTGATCTTGCTCAATTAGTGTTTCTTGCCTTACCCTAGTTTGATTTGATTGGATTTGGCTTATACTTCTCTATACAATAAAAGGACAAATCTCCTATAGTTTGGCTCTCCTTCTTGGGTAGAAGCCAAGTTCAGCTTGTGTCCTAATGTTGGATAGAAGAGGGTTTGACCTAGTTTGATCTATTGAGCTAGTCTCTCTTTTCTATCTAACACCTACAAGCATGGAGGATCCAATCAACTTTGATGTATTCACTTTCTCGCATCTAACATTGTCAAGATTAGAGGTCTAGGGAGACTATCAGATGGACTCAAAAACATCTTAGGTCAAACTTTATAGTAAGTTTGTATCCAAAGTCTTAAATCCATGAATTTGTAGACCATAGTGGACCTAGACTCATTCAATCAATCAAATTATATATCTTGGGATGGAAATTAGTAGAGACTGGGCTCATTAAAAGATTTATCTTAGTTGGAATAATAATGTGGAGACAATTTTACAATGGTTTACTATGCAAGACTATAAGCTAGTAAGTATTTCTTTGTTTGTTGGTACTAAGTTATCTTTGGATTAATGTCCTAAGTCAAATAATGATATGTATAATGTTCATTATGCTAGCGCCATTGGTATCCTGATGTATGCAATGTTATGTATTAGACTAGATATTGCCCAAGCAATGGGAGAGTTATAAAGAATGGGTGCAAATTAGAGATACGGGCTTAGGTTACTTGAATGTTGTATTTAAACCCTAATGTTAAGGATAAGAAGAGGATCAAAGCTTATGCAATGAATTATAGAAGGTTGAGATCGGAAAGAGTGTGTAAAATTATTAAAATTCATCCACTAACATACACAACATGCATCATAACACAATACATATAACTTGGTCCAACTTGTGGTAGGTTATGTTCATCATAGATATAACTTTGTTACAATGGCTGTCAATATATCAACCTTTATCTCTCACTTCATCACTATATCATATATCTATTCCTTTAGATATCTTCTTTTATACATTATCTCCTATGAATACATTTTATTTCATTCCCTTTCTCTTACATTTCACTCTTACTCTACTTTCTTACTCTATTGCTTCTCATTATATATTTACATCTTTAGAGCCAATACTTATACATAAGTATGTGCATGGAAATGGGGAACCAAAAGGGGGTCAAAAGTGGCAATTTTTGTGAAATTAGTAGAAACTAATCTTGAAAGAGAAATTGAAGATAGCTACACTCAAAATTTGAAGGCGTGACAAGAACAAGACTTGTAGTGCTCGAAATATAGTTTCTAAACAGCTAAATTTTTTTAAAAATGGTGGAGATTAAGAGGTTCAAATAAGGGGAGTACTCAAAGTATTCCTATTTTTGTCAAAAAATATAACATAGCGTCTGGTGTTCTCCCTCTAAAATGTTGACTTTTTTTAAGTATTTCACAAATTATTTCAGTGAAAAATTAACTAACATCACATAGTTTATGCTTGATTTTTTTTTTAATGAATATATGATTTTCTATAATTTTCAAAGTGGACACATCCTGAAAAATGAAAATTTGAGCGTGCTCCCCCTTAAATTTTTTGAAACTAATAAAAAATTAAATTTTCTTCAATGTGTATAGAATAGAGTTGAGAATCTAAAAATGTAATTTTTTTCAAATTTTGATCAACACAAAAAATAACATCAGAAATACTACACATAGGTTTTCTGCAAAAAACAAACACATTAGCAAAATAAATTGAAGATAAAAAATTTAATGATCAAATTTTAGAAAAAATACATGGTTAGAAAGCTAATTAAAAACTTGAAGTCATCCTAGCATTTTTTGCATTAACATTGAAAAAAGTGTAAACTTGATGGAGAGCATGCTCCAGATTTAGTTGGTTTTCTATGTTTTGTTGAAAATACATCTTTGGCATCCAAAAGGTAGGTTCAACACTTTGGGTTGGATGCCCAAGGCAAATTCCAAAGTAATCAAAAACATGCTCACATTTTAGATCAATTAAAATATTGAGCAACAACTTGTAGAAAGGTATATCATGTGATTTTGGACCCACATTATGTGCTTATTCCCTTGCTCTACATTTTTTTATGACATACAAACACACTTTGATGTTTTTGAGGATCTAGAATAATTGATTGATAAAATTATTGCACTTTTTGTTCTTGTATCGATGTAGAAGATTACAATTACATGTTTTTAAATCAAATTTGATATTGCAAATCATTATTTTCATGTTTTGAAGAATTAGAATACTTGATTGACAAAATTAACTAGTTTTTTGTCTTACATTGATAAAAAAAAAATTCTAATTGCATGTTTTGTATTTGAATTTGATAAATTGTTAATTATTTTTTGTGTTTTTGTGACCATTTGTTTTAAATTGATATAGAATTCAATATCATGTCAAGGAAATGATAAAAAACTAAAACACTAGAGGAGTGTGAAGCTGAAAATGTAAAGAAAAGAGAATGAATAAGATAACTTCATGAAAATAAGAAATTGAACTCCATAAATGATCTATCAACCATGGGTGATCCCACAATAGTGTGTTCCACTTGTGGGACATCTTGATTTTTACCTGAAATCACATATTTTTTTAGAAAAATTAATGATTTAAGCCTAAATGTGTTCTATATAAGGGGGTTTGATTGAAGAGGGTTAGATCAAACCCCCTTAGATCAAATCCCCTTGGATAGAACACCCCTAGGCTTAAATCAAACCCCCAACGGAGTTTCCTCTACACATATCAAAATGTTGAAAAAAAAACTATTTTTTCTTCACTTTTTAGGGGATCAAATGAAGTCATTTAGAAATTTTATTTTGTATGTATTTAACCCTTCGTATTAGCTTTCCAAAAATTATAATATGTAGTATCTTTTCTTTTAATTTTTTTATAATGGATGTAGGCTAGTTGTGAAAAAATAATGACCTGCATTCAAGACACTAGGAAAAATAACATTGTTAGAAAAATCTCAAAAAAATGCACTACACTACACATAGATATCCTTATTTCAATGACTGTTTTTTAATTTATATATATATATATGCTAAGAGAAATGCATTATAAAATAAAATAGGTTTGAAATTTTTGTTAGTACTAATTCAAAATTTAATAATAAATAATATATTTAATAAAAAATTACCAAAAAAATCCATGCACTAGATAGTGGATTTAATGGTTTAATTCCAATAAATTATGAAAAAAAAATATTTGTAGTGAAAGTTATGCATTATGGAATAATGTCACTCAATAAAAAATAATAAAAAAAAAATTGATTAAAAATAAATATAAAAAATGATAGAAATAATTCTTTTAAAAATATTAAAAACTTATATAGTTTGAATGTACATAGAAAATTTCACAACTCATTAGTTTATAACATCATCCTTAAATTCTTAACCATTGGTTTCCTATAATTGACACAAATTAAAAAAGTTAAAAATGCTGATTTTGAATGTCTCACTTTGGCAAAAAAAATGGTACACACTATTTTGTGTTAGTGTAGGTTTTTATTTCCTAGTGGGTTATTTATTTTTTTCCTATTTTTCTAGGTTTTTCCTACACTTCTATTAATCTCGCTTAGGGTAATAAAGCATGTCTTATTAGATGAGTGGTTGCAAGGTGTCACCTTCCTACATGTGAACATCCATTAGCTATCTTGGGAAGATACTTTGCTATCTTTAGTTCGATAGATGGTTGCTCCTGATTAGCCGGTGTTGCCACCTCCTCCCTCTCCCTAGTCTATATAAGCATGCTACTTGGCTTGTATTTTGTATCTTTTGCTTTTGCATCTTTTTAATGCTATTTTGCTTCTAGCATTTGCATTACTCTCTTGGATACTGACTCTATGTTGCTATTTTGATTTCATATCATTTGCATTCATAGTTTAGATATCTATTCATTTGCACTAGTTTTTTGGGTTATTAATCTTTTCAGATTCTAATATGGTATCAAAGCTATTCTATGTGCAAGGATAGATTTTAGTTTCCTTATTTGAGAGATTCATGGGGGATAATTAAGCTTATTGTAGTTTTCTGAAAAACCCAATATGCTCTTCTCTTGCATCTTTGGATGATCTGGAGAATCATAAAAGTTTGACGGAAACATTTTAATTTCTGGGGTTTGCACATGTGTTTTTATGAAATCTGGGTGATTGCAACATTTCTGGTTATACTGGCAACATTTTCAATTGTTCCAACGCGTCCAGGAGGCTTGATAAAGTTAGATTTGGCTTTCGTTTCACCGAAATCAGAGATTGTCATACATAGTTGCGGAACTGGGGTTTCAAGCTCAAATCTGACAATCAGCTTGCATATTTCGTGTTTTCAATCAATATTACAGGTTCCAACATACCATTACTTATCTTAGGTAGTTGATTTAGCCTTTGTATGCCATTTTGTGGTTGCTGGGGTCATTTTTTATAGCTAAAGGCGTACTGTTTACATTGGATGCACATTTTCTATATATCAACAAGAAACATTCCTTCTGAGTTTTGTTCGCAGCACAGAAAAACCATCTAGGTATGTTTTAGTTTTTGCATGCAGTCTATATATTTTGCAGAAACGCACTCAAAAAGCTACAACAGGACCCCTCTCCGTTGGCAGTTGCAGTTTTGAAGAAAGTTTTCAAATGCTTCGTTCTTGCTCATACGGACTTCTTTTCCCATGAATGTTCTTTTTATTTTTGCTATTTTTTCGTGCTCTATGCACTAGTGTAGACATTTTTTGATTTTGATGCAAAGATTTTTTAGAAATTGCGGATTCTCAGTCGTGACATTACACAGTTCTCGTTTTGGGAACTTCGGAGGATCATAACTTTTACATACGACCTCATATCGAGGCGATTCTTTTTTTGAAAGTGCATAATTTCTTGAGTAGATCGCAGTGGTGCTGTTTATTTCTCTAGTATTGTGCCAAAGTTGTATTTTTAGCATATGCTCTTCATGAGGGTTTTGTAATGCATTGAAATCAAGACCAGTTAGTATTTTATTCTACAAAAGATAAAATTATGATTCTTTTTAATTTAGATTGGTAACACCGATATATAGTGTATGCATTTGGTTTCATAATTTTTTTAATATATATTTTTTAATTAATATTTGAAGACAAATAAATTATAATTTAGACATAGGCGTATTCTGTAAAACATAACTTTTTCTGTATGTATCAAAATTCAATTATTTTTCTTTTGTTGAAATAAAGACATCAATACCTAATGCATAGATAGTTTTTAGAAATTTTTTTCAGTAATTTACTAATTTTCCATGTGTGTAGAATAGAGAACTTGATGTTCGGTGAAAAACATACATTCACAAGAAATAAAAAATAAATATAATAATCAAATTAAATATATTTAAAATTATATTTTTTAGGAATCTTATAATAAGGACTACATACTTACAAAGCATAAATTATAAATGAATTCATTTGATCCCTCAAAAGATAAATCAAAATTAGTTTTTTATCAGCATTTTGATAGGTGTAGAGGAGACTCCATTATAAGTATGGTTTAAAACTAGCGGGGTTCTATCCAAGGGGGTTTGATGAAACCCTCTTCAATTAAAATCCTTTAAATAAAACCTTTCAAGGCTTAAATCATTATATTTTCTAAAAATATGTGATTTCAGCAAAAATCAGGATGTTCTAGAAAGTGTAACCCATTATTGTGGCAGCACCCAGTGGTAGTTGTAAATGCACTAATATAAAGTGTCAAATTATATTTTCTTGGGGGGGTTATTTGATTGAGTGAAAATGAGGGTTGTCTTGGTTGTGTTCTCTTCTTTTCAACATTTCTTCTCTGCATTTCGTCATCATGGATCAGACAAATCTGCCCATCCTAACTCCATACAATTACTTTGAGTGGAAATTATGCATGACAATTCACTTAAGAAAAGATGGATTAAATAGGATAACTATGGGACTTCAAACTGAACCTACTAAAGATGGAGATAAGCCTAAGTGGTTTAACAAATGTGATGAGGCATATGAAATATTGTGTTTGTCTGTTTCTCCTGATTTGCTCTTTTACATTGAGTCTTTGAATACACCAAATGAAATTTGGACAAAGCTAGAAACACTATTTAGCACACAAGATTTAATGAGGGGTCATATGTTGGAAAATAAACTAATTAGTTTAAGTCCAGGCAATTTCAACACAATCCAAGATTTCTTCACTAAATTGAAATCACTAAGGCTGCAATTAAAATAATGTGGATTTAAAAAGAAAGATGAACAACTGATTCTTAGTATTCTCTCTAAGCTAAGTTCAAAATATTCTGTGTTTGTTTCTACCTTCTATGCTACTAAGGGTGCACTTGGTACTCAATTCACCATGCCATCTTTAGATGATTTTGCTGTCAATCTCACTCAGGAACATAACAAGCTAATCCAAATGGGCACTCTTAAGTCCTCTAAGTCACATGCCTTGGCTGCCAACCAAGGCACCAAAGAACAAAAAGGACAAAGTAGTAACAATAATAGTAAGGATAAGAAACAAAAGAATAGCAGGGAGAAGAAGGATCAGATACCGGTTGCTTCAAAAGCAACTAATGAGACCCAATCTTCTAAGGGTGACAAGCCTAAGAAAGAGAGGGTCCAATGTGCCTATTGTAAAAGACTCGGTCATGATAAACATAAATGTCTGAGGAAACAAATTGATCACTTGACACACATTCTTGAAAAGAATAATATCAATGTTCCTGAGTCTATCAAATAGAGTTCTAATGAGGGGTCTAACAAGGCAAAAGAAAACAACAAGGGGAAAAGAAAGGGCAAGGCTCTTGTTGCAGTTGCTTCTTCACCATCCACTTGGGTTCTTGATTCAGGTGCTTCATGGTGCAGGGCACCTAGAAGCAGTTTGATCCCTACAAGCATTGTGCTAGCATCTTTGATAAGTTGAGTTTTTGTTTGATGTGTTTTGTAATAAGGCTTTTCATAGCCATGTTGGAAGGTCTATTCTTGTGTGGTCAAGAGGTCTGGGGTAACTTTATAAACCTCATATCCTTCTTAGTCCACTTGGACCTAGTTGTGCCACTTAGCCCTAGAAGGTCTAATATTGGCTTTTTGAGTTTGTTTGAGTTGTCTTAGTATTTTAGCATGGTCTAAGAAGTATGACGGTGGTTTGATTCCATTGGACAAGTAAAACAAATCACCATCCTTTGGAAAATGGAAAAACTCCATAATGTCTATTGTTGCCAATGTTGCCAATGACACATTGGCCGGTTGAAACTTAGTTTGGGCGGTTGAATCTGCCTTTGGAAGTTAGATACCAACTGGAATGGTTGTAAAAACATGGTAACTCACTCCTGTACGACAGAGGACACCTGGTACGGAGTTTTGGGGCATTGAAACTACAGAAAATAGCAAATTTTCCTGCTTTTCTCTCTATGTACGGACTGTACGAACTTTTCACGTGTGCAAATATCATTTTTCTGAAAGTGCTTGGAGTCAGGGTTCCAATGAAACTAGTTTGAGGTCCTGAAGTGGTTGGGATCAAAAGTTATTGATTTTTCTTTCAAAACAGGTCTAGAAACCCTGTTTTCTAGGGCAGCCATAGAAATCTGGCCCTAGAATGCATTCCCACCAGTGAAAATTCACAAAAACTGGTGAAATGTAGGCTAGGGATGTGTATTATAGGATTCCAAAAGTATTTTGCTGGGAGATGTTGTTTTCTATTTTTAAGGTGATGCCCTAGGTCAAGTATTTCATTGTATTTGGCCAAATTCATGCTATTTGAGGTTGTAGATGATACAATCCTGATAGGGTGAGCAAATAAATGATGGATTTGTGTTTTAGGGACATGGTAGAAGCATTCCAAATTCCTACCCCTGACCTATGCACCCAATTTTGAGCACTTACTTTGTAACCTAGCCCTAACCTGATCAATTAGGCCTAGAGACCTAATGAGTGTTCTGGATTGCTGGAGTGGAGTTGGAACAGGAGACTTGGAAGTTTGATAGGGTTCCATAGAGGGTATCTAAAACCATCATTTGTTTGCCTAGTCATTTGGAATTTTGTCAAGTTTTGTTGAGAAAACCTAGTTTGGAGGGCTAGTAGCCTTACTAGTCAAGGTATAGGTTGAAGAGTTTTGGGAAGTTGGAGATCAAACCAACTGCATAGAAGGTGTTTGTTGATCTGTCCTAAGGTGTTGGAGAATCCTAGAAGGTGGAGCCATCACTAGGATACCAAATCCTTCATACACCCTTGAATGTGCCTTTGGTTGCTTGGTTGAAGGCTGTTTGAAGTGGGTGAGTGGGCAAAGGACAGTAGAGGAAACTCTTGTGTGTTGCTTCCTTTGTGTCACCTTTGCATCACTTCACACCACATGGCTTCATCTAAGGAAGAACTTGCATCTTTGGAGCCGTGTACTATGCCTTCTATTTTGATGGGTGATGACACTCCTGTTGAGGTGTGTGGGAGAGGGTCTATTGATGTGGGGGATGACACATTCCATGATGTTCTTTGTGTGCCCTCATTATGAACTAATCTTTTATCAGTATACTTGATCACTCACACAGGTTCAGGCAAGCAGGTTGAGTTCATTCTTGATTTAGTGGAGATTCGTGAGTTGCACAGTGGTTCTATAGTTGTAGTTGGGAGATCAGATCATCAGTCACAACTCTATCTATTTTCTCAGTTTGTTCCCGATCCTTCTTCAACTATTTTTCTCACTCATTCTAATGATGTGAGTAGATTATGACATGAGTGGTTTGGCCATCTTAACTTCCGCTACTTGCAGTAGCTCAACCAACAAAGCATGGTCACAGGGTTGCCTTTAGTTTAGTTTTTAGGTGGTGTTTGTCAAGGTTGCATTCTTGGTAAGCATCCTAAGGAAAAGTTTAACAAAGGTAAGACATGGAGAGCTTCATAGATACTGGAGTTAGTTCACAGTGATTTGGCTGGTCCATTTCAACATCCTTCTTTCAACAGGGCTAGATATGTCCTCACATTCATTGATGACTTTTCTCAATATACTTGGGTGTACTTTCTCAAACAAAAGTCTGAGGTATTTGATCACTTTTAGGACTTCAAGACTTTCGTAGAGAAGCAATCTGGGAAAGCCATCAAAGTTTTGCGTATTAACAATGGTGGTGAGTATGTCAACCATCAGTTTGAAAGGTTTTGCACTTCAGAGGGGATTGATTTGCAGCATTTAGTTCCATACAATCCTCAATAGAATGGTGTTGTAGAATGGAAGAATAGGTCCTTGAAGGAAATGGCGAACTGCATGATTCACTCCAGATCTCTTCCACCATAGTATTGGGCAGAGGCCATTAACTGTGCTTGTTATATCCAGAATCGTGTTCCTCATCGAGCCTTAAAGGGAGTCACTCCTTTTGAAGCTTAGAGTGGTCAGAAACCATCAGTTAAGTACTTTCAAGTTTTTGGTTCTCCTGCATGGGCCCACATTCCTACAAAGAAAAACAAGGCCTTGGATCCGCATAGTAGACCTTGCATATTTGTAGGTTATCCTGATGGTGTGAAGGGTTATCAGTTGCTCCACCCTAGTACACATCAGTTGTTCATTGAGAGGAGTGTTCAGTTTGAGGAGGGCTCTTCGAGATCACTTTCTATCACTTCTCCAACTCCTACTTTGACATTGGAGCACTTGGGATACATGACATATCTTCTGATGAGTCAGATTCGCCTGAGCAGTCTTCTACCTCCACTTCCAATGCAAAGAGTGATTCAGAGGACTCACCTCCTTCCTCTCCTAGTCATCATTCAGAGGTTGATGATTCTCCTCCAGATTCTCCATCTTCCAGTCTACTTTGGGCTAGACAGACCTTGTAGTCTGCAGGCGATTGTGTTGGGGATCCATCAGACACTAGGCGGACTCGTTCATAGTTCTAGGATGCTCCACAGTCTTCATTGCTACTACCTCAGATCCACAGTCTTTTCATGAGGCTTCTGGTATTCCTGAGTGGCATACAACTATGCAGGAGTATAGTTCCTTGATGAGGAACCACACTTGAGATCTTGTCCCTCTTCCTCAGGGAAGAAAACTTGTTCGATGTAAGTGGATCTATCAGACAAAATTTGCAGCAGATGGGTTGGTTGACAAGCATAAGGCTCACTTGGTCGCCAAAGGATTCTCCCAGGCTCCTGGGATTGACTACTCTGAGACTTTTGCGCCAGTTGCCTGAATGAATTCCATCTAACTTGTTCTTGCCATTGCTACAGCTAATCGTTGGGAAGTACACCAGATGGATGTGAAGAGTGCTTTTCTTCATAGTGACCTTTAGGAGGAGATCTACATGGAGCAGCCACAGGGGTTCATTCAGGATTCTTCACTTGTGTACCATCTTCATAAGTCTCTCTGTGGCCTCAAACAGGCTCCTCGGGCCTGGTATGCCAAGATGGACTCCTTCCTTCTATCAGTTGGGTTCACTCGGTGCCATTCTGATCCCAATGTCTACATTCTGCAGTAGAATGATTCACTCCTATTTCTGGTTTTGTATGTTGATGACTTGCTGATCACATGGAGTTCTTCATCCACCATTGGGGCTATCAAAATTGCCCTTCATGACAGGTTTTTGATGACTAACTTGGGCTTGTTGCATTACTTTCTTGGGATTGAGATCTTTCAGTCTTCTTCTGGGATCACCATCACACAGTCCAAGTATGCTCTAGATTTTCTCTCAAAGTTTCATATGGCTAACTGTAAGCATGCTCCGACTCCCTTCCTTTCTGGAGTCAAACTTGAGGCTCAGTGTTCTTCTCCACTTGTTGATGGCACTTTGTACCGATAGCTTGTTGGGAGTCTCATTTATCTGACTCATACGAGACCCAACATTTCATATGCTGTAGGCATGGTCTCTCAATTCATGCAGGAGGCTCATGAGCTGCACTGGAAAACAGCCAAGTGGATCCTTCACTATATTCAGGGTACTCACAGTTTTTGGATTCACTACGTAGTAGGCATTGAGCTTGACTTGGTGGGCTACACAAATTTAGATTGGGCGGGCGATTCTCAGGATCACAAGTCTACTTCAGGTTACAACTTCTCACTTGGTTCAGGTCCTATTTGTTGATCGAGCAAGAAGCAGTCTGCTATTGCTCTATCTTCTACTAAGGTTGAGTATCGGGGGGCTGTGAATGCTGCCACTAAGGTCATTTGGCTTCAAAATCTTCTCACTAAGTTTGGTATCCAGATCAGATGGTCATCAGTCATATTTTGTGACAACCAGAGTGCCATTCAGATCTCACATAATCTGGTCCATCATCAATGAACCAAACACATCGAGGTCCACATGCACTACATCTGGGAGCTCATCCATGGCCATGTCATCGACCTTCGCTACTGTATGACTTCCGAGCAAGTTGCTGATCTTCACCAAACCCTTCACTAAGAGGAAGTTCCTTCATTTGCGAGCTTTGCTGGGGGTGCGGGATGCTTCATCTTCTGGGGGGCTTCTTCCTCTCACTCGGAGTCCTAACTCTCTCTACTTTGGGGGGTTCTCTTCTCTCTCTATTTTGGGGGGCTTTTCTCTCTCTTTGGGGGGAATTTTATGTACATGGGTACCTCATCAGGCTTGATTTGCTGGGACCCATTTCTACATCCACCTAAGCTTCACTTATGGGGGGTGTTAGTGTAGGTTTTTATTTCCTAGTGGGTTATTTATTTTTCCCTATTTTCCTAGGTTTTTCCTACACTTCTATTAATCTCGCTTAGGTTAATAAAACATGTCTTATTAGGTGAGTGGTTGCAAGGTGCCACCTTCCTACATGTGAACATCCATTAGCTATCTTGGGAAGATACTTTGCTATCTTTAGTCCGATAGATGGTTGCTCTTGATTGGCCGATGTTGCCACCTCCTCCCTCTCCCTAGTCTATGTAAGCATGCTACCTGGCTTGTATTTTGTATCTTTTGCTTTTGCATCCTCTTAATGCTATTTTGCTTCTAGCATTTGCATTACTCTCTTGGATACTGACTTTATGTTGCTATTTTGATTTCGCATCATTTGCATTCATAGTTTAGATATTTATTCATTTGCACTAGTTTTATGGGTTATTAATCTTTTTAGATTCTAACATTTTGTTGTCACCCCCATCTTTTCCAATTGAATTTTGGATCATGAAACATATAAGAGAGAGAATGATTTGGAGAAATAAAGGGAACATATGTAAAAACTTCATGCAAGTAAGAAATTGAATGTAAGAGTTGAAGATATGTCATCTTTGCCATCTCAATTTGATATTCTAGAAAATGCTCAATCACTGATTGAAAATGATGATGCATTTTCAAATGTGAAAATAGATGTTACACCAATTGATTAAGTGTTGAATGAGCAAAATTCATCTAATGATTCAAGTTTGCCATTGAGAACACCTCCTAGAATTTTACATAAAAATCCTAAATTTTTTATTCTGATTGATGAGAATATTCTAAAACCAATGCCTAATAAGATTCTTGAATGTACTTGTAGAAAAAATGTGAATAAGATATGGAACATATTTTTTGAAAACATATGTGAAACTAGAAGAGGTCAATTATTTGTTGAAATGATAAAAAAATCTTAAGTTTACGCCAATCATGAAGATTCTTGGTCTAAGGACATCAAATAGCAATAGCGAAAAATATGTTGTAAAAAATCTAATCAATGCATATCAAAGCATTAGTTCCACCTCACACACCAAAGATAGTAATGCTATATGACATGTTATTACATCAACTATAGTGAGAAATCAAACAAAGAAATCTCGCTTGATAAGAAAAACAAGTCAAACACTAAAGATAAGTAGAAAAACATTGATGGAGGCCATTGGGAGGCGTGAAAGAGTTGAGGATCCGAATAGCAATGAACTATGGGAATTTTCTAGTAGACAACCATGGAAAGATAAAGTCATAGTTGAAGCCTTAAAATCCCTAATTGAAGAATTTTGGAGAAATAACACAAGAGTATCTCCTAATCAAAGGATGTTGTCAAAAGGAGAATTGGTTGTCAAAATTGTGAGTCCCATCCAAAGCATTTTTTGGATATGACTCAAACATAATTTTTCTCCAAATTTGTAGAGTTAACCTCAAATTCAAATTAGTTAAATGTATTTTGAAATGGCAAAACCTTTAACCCTTTTATGTCAAAATAAATCACACATGCACAACTTGTTTTTGTAGAATTCACATAGAATTTTTTATGCATTATGATGTTTTTTGACAAATATGTGTATCTTTGCATACTAATAATATTTTGCAAGAGTGTATGATGGAAGCTCCACCTAAATTGGCAAGAGATTCCATTTCAAGAATTTTTTGTGACTGAGTAGATGGACAATTGTTTTATAAGAAATCATGTTTGGATGAAACATGTGATAGTTGTGGTGGTTTGTAATGTTTGAGAATTTGTGTACACATAAAGAATACACATGCAATTGGAAATGAACTAGTACCTTTTGAAAAATATAAGTCAGTGGCATACACTCTAAAATATGGTTTAAAGAGGCAAAAAGATGCAAATTGTTGAGTCAAGAAATACCAGTATCTACATTTATGCCTATTTTTTGAGAAAAGATAGTGTATGAGTAGACATACATATCTAGAGCTCAATAGTTGGACTTGCAATTCAAGTTATGCAAGGACACCTTTCCTTTTTCATATGATTGTGTCAATTATAGACTTTGTAGAGAATTATACACTACAACCACAAAATGCTCGGTTCAGTCACAGTACTACAACTCCACTCAGGGTACTATATTCATGCATATAACATTCATTCATGCCCCTGACAGTACAGAGAAAAATAGAAAGATCTTGAGGGAGTATATTTTTATACTAGTGATAATCATACACATTCTATAGAGTTTGTGCAAGGTTGCTTTCATATGTTCTATGGTTATTTGAATAGCAGGAACATCATGTTTGGTCAGCATATCATATGGTCAGATAATTGTGCATCACAATTTAAGAATTCACAGATGTTCTATTGGTTGAGTAGGATGCATATAATGATTGGTGTTCAACATATATGGAATTTATTTGAGGCTTGACATGGAAAAGGGGAGCATTGTGGTTCTGGAGCATGTATTAAAAGAGCCTTGAATGAGAAGAGTTGAAGTACAAAGATAGTGCAAATTTGATAGATGTAACATCCATTGTTGAATGATGTAACTCTACAACATGGGTCCAGGTAATGAAGGTAATTCTACAATTCGTAGATTTTTTTGGTTGATAGAAGAAGCTAACATTGCAAAATATGACTTGATTGTTGTATAGTGATAGGATCGAGTGAGTTCCACTCATTTAGAAGCTCAAACACAACTTCATGGACTATTCATTTGAAGCAAATGGTGTTCTTTTATCTCATGTACAAATTTGCTTGAAATGAGTGTGAGTCAAAAGAATGGGTCGATGAATGGTGTGCTAGAAATTTAACCCTACTTGAGATGTATCGACTTCCAGGAGCACTACAACTCATGCATATGGAATCATCAATTGACTTTGACCATATTTTAGATGTAGTTGAACCAAGTATTATAGACACATTACATAATGAAAATTAATATGTTTTAGATTATGACATGTATATTTGTATCATTTATTGAATTAATCTTTTCTTGTGTAATTTAATGTAAGACATGTTTATGTAGTTATTGTAAATGAAGATAATGATGAAGGAACAAATTATTATTTATGTCGTTGTGTTGAAACAAAAAAGAAATTGACAACCTCTATCATACATGGAGAAAACATTGAGTATTCTACAGGATCAATGGTTGTTACTAGAACATGGCTTAGAAGGTATTCAATAAAGAAGTATGATGTGTGGTTGTTTGAGGACTTTGACACACATTGAAAATTTGTTTATTATTATTATAACCTTGTTGTGGCATCGAATGTTTAATTGATAAAATATCAGGGTAGATCATTGAGTAAGAACTTATAGAAAGTTTACGAGTCTAACCATGAAGAAATACTTGACACCATAAAGAGTAGAGTGGTTGGATTGAATTAGTGGAATTACACAAAGGTATGTTATGTACACTTCTTAAGTTTTGTGATTTGATTATATTTTTCTTTTCTTTTGTGTATTTATATCTAGTAGTGTTATTAATGTGGATTAGTGGTGCCAAATACGCTTCCACCTTCTCGTCTAGTTAGTATTGTTAGTAGAGAATTTTATATTCTTGAAGCAAAGAGAAGCTTAACAATTAACAATAAACTAGTATATCCTCATTTCACCTTCTATATTTTTGACATTTTTTCTTACCTTAATTTCACCTTCTATATGTTTGAGATTATATGTTTAGTTGGGGAGAGAGATATATATAGAGAGACATGGAGTTAGGGAAAGAGAGGAAGTGAGGATGAGAGAGAGACTCAGAGAGAGAGAGAGAGAGGAAGAGAGAGACATATAAAGTGAGAGAGACTTGGGGAGAGAGGAAGAGAGAGACATAGGGAGTGAGAGACATGTTTGGCATGATTTGGTTATCTTAATTTCATCTTCTACATGTTTGACATGATTTTCTTATCCTCATTTTATCTTCTATGGGTATAACACATCCTTAGAGGGAGAGAGAGACTTAGGAATAGAGAGGAAGAGAGAGACATAGGGAGAGAGATCTAGAAGTAAAGTTTTAGCAATAGTGCTGGTAGCAACAATGATGCAACTTCTAGTGCTTAATCTCTTGTAGCCCATTCTCATCCTAATACTAGTAACAAAGAAAAGTGAAGTTGTAGCAAAACTAGACCTTGCCCATTATTTTGGTGAACCTTCTCAAAAGGTTAGTTTTGATGGGTCAAATGACATGCTCAAGTCAAAGAGAGAGAGAGATGTTTGGCATGATTTTCTTGTCCTTGTTTCACCTACAATATGGTTTCCATGCTTTGCATATACTCATTTCATCTTCTACATGTTTGAAATGATTTGATTATTCTCATTTCATCTTCTATGGGTCTACCATATCCTTAGGGAGAGAGAGGATTAGGGAAAGAGATAGAGACTCATGGAGAGAGGGAGAGACATAGGGAGATAGAGAGATACATGTTTGACATGATTAACATTTCACCTTATATATGCTTGACATTTTATTTACCTTAGTTTCACCTTCTATATGTTTGACATTATATGTTTAGTTGGGGAGAGAGAGAGAGAGTTTGGGAAAGAGTGGAAGTGAGGATGAGAGAGAGACTTAGGAGAGAGAGAGAGAGAGAGAGAGAGAGAGAGAGAGAGAGAGAGAGAGAGAGAGAGAGAGAGGATGATGTTGGCTTTCCTACACCAAAACCTATTGCCATATTTCCTACACACTTCCTTCTCTTTCTTCTTTTCACAACACCTACCTTAGTATTCCTAACACTTACCCTAACTTTCCTACCACCTACTTTAAGTTCATTAGTTTTCCTTTCCTTCACCTTCCATCCCATCCTTACATTTTCTTATCTTATGTCATGCCTTCTCCCATTTCCCTTTCTTCCCTTCTTCCTTCCTTTCTTGATTCTTAACTTTTTCTATTAGTAGTTTTCTACCTATCCCCTTGTCCTTGATAAAATTTTAGTCTCCCTAAACTTAGACTCTTCTCAGCTTTAAGTTAATCATATCTTGGCTAGATTCTTTCTTAAATCCCACTTTCACTTGTTTCCTTGGCATTTATATCCCTATGATTTGGAGAATCTCATGTCCTTTTATATCACTTTTTCTACCACCATATCCCCTTTACCTTCTCCTCCATCTATTAAACTTATTATAGTCCTTGATTTAAATGATGACATTTGTCTCACTATTCCTTCCCCGCCCTCTCCTCCTCCTTCTATGAGCATTCCTACACTATAGGTCATGATATCATGATCATTCCATGTTCCTTATGATGATTACTCTCCCTTTGAGCCTCATCTCTCCTACTTCCTACCATGTTGTACCTCTTTCTTTTTTTATAAGACCTCTCTTCCTTCTAAGGATGACATAATTATTCTTGAGAAACCTATTATACATGATCATTAGGTTTCATGCTTTCTAGATGCTATATTAGATGAGTTACATTATGATATTGATGTTAATTTTTCTCCTTATTCTTCTTTTTGTACTCCTATATTAAGCCTTCCCCTCTAGACATGGATCCACTTCATTGTGATTCTATGCATGATCTCTCTTCCAAGCCACCTTTACTAAATTCCCCTTCTATACATCCTCCTCCACAAGATTATGACATATTATTCATAATCATGGTGCCTAACCTCCCATTACATTTTCTTAACTTAGTGTGCATAGATCCCTGAGCGTTGTGCTTGTCCCTATATAGCTTCATCTATTCTATTCACTCTTATCACACTTCATACCTATTCTCCTACTATGTACTTGTTATTTAGCAACTAGCTAGCTATATCACTTGTTCATTACGTTTTATTTTTTCATGGGGGAAACTCTTTGATTATGTCATTGTTAACATTATTTTGCTCCATAGGTCAAAATGTGTTGTTAGGAGGTGTCTTTGATTTGTAAGGGTCTTATGTTTGGGTTTTCAAGTCTAAAGAAGGTTCTCAAGGGTTTTGATTTATTTAAAAGGGGATGTAATACCATGTATTTCCAAGTCAAAGGTAAATGTAAGCGCTTTTCATATCCATTTTACCTCATTTCTCCCAAACTACCTGTATAAACCTTGGAGGGATTACAGTTTTGAAACTTTTTATCTTTGAATAAAAGGTTGAAGTCTAGGGCTAGGGTTTCTGCTTTTCTCAGGATTGCTTGAAGCTTTCTTGCAATTCAACTAATGGAAGACAAACATGGAGGAAGTTCTATCAGTTGTATACAGCTACAGAAGCTATAGGAACAATGGAGGGTGCATTCACATGTGTTTAAGGGCTAAACATCATGAGACTGAAGCACAATCAAATCACAAGATGTTATGTATGTGAAGACTACACAAGGTATGATTAATGGACATTTGAAATATCATTTATACAACTAAAAACATGAAGATTTTGTGTCAAAGAGTCTTGGAGGTAGGAAATATAGAGGTAGTCATGCGGAGATCAAAGAAGATAAAGAGAGAAATAGCTGTGAATGGAGTTGAAGAAGACAAAGCCCTACAATGTAAAGGATCTGAAATACAGAGATCCACAAGAATAAAGGGTTACAAGAACTTAAGTAGATCTTGCAGAGGGTGTCATTCTAACAAATAACCTAATAGAGGTCTTAGATAGTTTTGAAACAAGACTGCATCTAGGTCTGATGAACCTTAAGCAAAGTCTGTAAGGTCCTAAAGAGATTATCATCGTGAAGAAGAATGTGAAACCTATATAGCACATCTAACGCAAAGGCAATCAAGGGTATATGGATGGTTAACAAGGTTTTGTTCATTTACATGGAATATAGACAAACCATGAAGAGGTGCAAACACACTAGTTCTTTCTTTCATCATGGATCTTTTGTTGCTATAGGAACAATAGAGGAAAGAGAGTTTGCAGGTATGTGTAAACTACTACAAAAGTCTAATGAGCAGTGGTGCCTCAAGAACAAATGACAGTGTAAAGAAGACCATGGACTGTCACCATTTCATGGTGTGTCATACAAAGAAATGGTCATTTGGGTCACAGAGATGCACACATCAAAGGGAGGGACAGTTGAAATCCAAGAACAACATCATCTACAACAATTGTTAAGAAACCCTAAGAGATATGTAGGGTTTGTAAGGAGTAACTCAAAGGATTTACACAAGGACAATATAAGAATACATGTAGAGTTTCAAGTGCATTATAAGGTCTCAAGTGTCAAAAGAAACAATCTACACTGTCTTTTAGAGGTCTGCACTATCCTTTAAAGGTATCTAATGTCATCTTTAGGAATATGTACAAATGAATGTATAGGACAGTTATACAGAGGTAGATGAGTGTTTGAGAGGAGCAAAAGAGGTTAGCATACAAGTATGTAGACAGAGGGTGGACATAAACCTCTAAAAGCATGCAGAATGTTGTTGGAGTCTTGTAAAGGACAAAAAATGTTGACATAGAACAATATATTTGTTAAGTGGTAAAAGGGAGATGAATGCATGCATGCACAAACAAGAACAAAACCCTCTTCCATAATAACATTCAAGGACAAGATTGAGCTAAATCAAAACCAAGGAGAAGGTGGAATCAACTATAAATCTTGTGCTCCTGATTTGCTATGGAAATATGAGATTTAAACAAGCCTTTTATCAAACCCTAGGTTAAGTATGAATAAAACCCTAGATTTGCCAATATTTGATTATAATAGAAGATACACAATAGATATCCAGCAACCAATTACACAAGAATGATTAGAGGGATGATGAAACCTATTTCCCAAAAGCAAAGATGTCAAAGGACAAATTCGACAACTGAAATAGTCCAATGAAACCACCGGAGTCCAAATGAAGGAATCAGCTGAAGGTGCAAATTGGAAAATTGCTCTAGAGGATGTCTTGATGCCAGATCTGAAGCCTGTAAGCTTGAAGGATGAATTTAGAAACCACCCAAGTCTTTCCAAAGGGATATTCCAAAATAGTTTTTAAATCTCAGAACTTTAATTCCTACACTATCTTCCTATAGCTCCACTTTTCCTAAAACATGTACCTGTAACCTACACACAAGACACCAAGAAAGGTCTTTGGGGGTTGTGGTGTTTAGGGATTTGCCTTAGTCAAATCTCAAGTTAGCATTCAAGATTTCCCAACACCGTTGTTAGATAGAGAGCGTATCCTTGTAGGACAGAGGCTAAAGATAATCTAGATGATGAAATGCTTCAAATAACAATAATGTCACCTCGAAGGTGAAGTCCTTAGGAGGATGAAAGCTCTTCAAATCATAAGGAGATGGATGATGATTCCAAATCTGTAACAATAACACAGTTAATGCCTTGAATGCTCTTAGCTCCAATATCATAAGTTCGCAATATCCATCTAGGTTTAAAATGAAGCCATAAACTCACTTATATATGCTTTCCCGCTAATGTATTCACGAAATTAAATCACAAAAGCCAACAAGGAGGAACATTTTAAAAGGTCCTAGGCTGACATACCATTTATTTCTCTCAATCAATCAGGGAGGACTTGGGCGGTTGGCACCCAAGTCTAGGGGCCTAATTTGGGTTAGGGCTAAGCTAAATGAAGGGCCCAAAGTCCCAAATTCACATGGGTGTCAGGCTCTTTTCTTCGGGATGCTCAATTATAATGTATAATGAAGCAAATAGGACCTAGGAGCTAAACTAGGAGGTAAAAAAGCATGTGTCCACTTTTTACTCCATAACATTTAGCCCCCACTTTAATGTATGTATGATCTTACGATCCATACATGCATTAAAGTACTATCAAAGCACATTAGACACATCAAACACACCCTAAGTTTGAAGACTATCACTAGCCCCCAAGCTTAGGCAAACATAAGAAAACACTTAAAAGTCACATAAGACATAATAAATATAGTAAAGAAACATGCAATACATGGAGAAGATAGTGAGCATGAAATACATGGAAACACATGAACATATTCACACAATACATGGAGTATACATGATTATGAAATTACAATTCTCTATATATATAATGCTAACTAAAGTGAACAAAGCACACATGTAAAGACATGCAAAACACATACAACATAGAGAGAAACTCATCACCACACAACTTTAGACCATGCCACAAACACCCAAGACACACAAGGAAGACACATAAGGCACACATAATACACAAGCATTGCATAGGATGTCGTTGCCACACTACATGTCTTATACATGACAAACACAAGTGATAGGGAGTTGTCACATCTCATTTTATGGACTATATTATTATTTTAGATTATTGAACATTTACTATGATTGTTTTACTATGTGTGATTCCACGTGTATGAAAGTAATTACCGTAATATTATAAATGCGTGATTTTTAAAGTCAATTTAAAAATTGAATATTATTGGTACGATTGTGGATATACATTATGATTTTCTTTGGCTGTGATTTTTGGGAACTAACCTATTGATGTGGAGTTGATTAAGACTGAATGCAGGTACTTGTTGAAGATGAGAACATGGTTGAGGTAGAGATGTTCTAGTCACTCGGCAAAAACTGATAGAATGGATAAACTTAATGCACTTACACATTCACATAGTCTCATGTCATATTGAATTTTGAATGGCTTTAAAATGGATTATTGTATGGGTAATGAATGTGATTTATGTTTAAATACTTTGAAAAATAATGTGTTTTAATTGCTACAATAAGTCTTTTCGAATGCATGATTTAGTCATAAATATATTATGTCCCTTCGAATTACATTAATGGAATTATGTATATTATTAATTATATTATAAATTAAAAAAGTGTTTTCTATATTTAAATAAATTGGATTAATAAATATCTTTGTTATATTTGCGAATACCTCTTGTTTGATTTAAAGTGATTATGTTTTATTAAAAATAAATAAATTATATTAATAATATATATTATAATTAGATATCTAAATAAAAGAATTAAAAGAGAAAGCTTTGATCATGCAAAACTGGGGAGAGCAATAGTAATAACAAAGTTGATTTGTTTAAAGAAAAAGATCATTGGTTAAAAATGCCAAAGAGGCATGCAATCAGGAGTAAAAGGATATTTTTCAAGAAGGGAGAGCCAAATATACAAAAACCCAATGCCAAGATTAGGAAGGAATTCTAAGAAAAAATAGAGGACAAAAGAAAGGGAAAAATATCATCATTATTCTCAGCAATGAAAGGAGAGAGAAGAGTAGTGATAGGAGAGGAAGAAGTGATCAGTGATAGAGGCAGGAATTGACCTTTTTAACCAGCTAAGGAATTGGGTATTTTTCTTTGTTTATTTGAAAAAGGAAATGGGAGGAGTTTACTGTTAAAACCATGTTTAAATATTGGCTTGTGATCTATCTTTTCTTTGGTTTGCGTTATGCTATGAGTGGCCAGTTTGTGATTTCAGTTCTTGCCTTGTACCTTGAATTATTTATCTTGTCACCTGCTATCCTTTCCTCCATGTTTGCTTGTGAATCAGTCTTTAGAATCATGATGGCCGGTATGTTTCGATTGGCCTGTTTCTTGTTTTTGGTGCCCTGATTTGGGTGGCCTGGCTAAGGGTAATGACTTGCTAAATGTTAGCCTGAAAAATTAGATTTATAAACTTATAAAAATATCCTTTGGCCACTGATTAATTTAGCTCATGCCTGTGTTTTATTTTATGTGTTTTACCTTAGACTCAACCTTCTCTTCTATTTTGTGTTTACCTTAACTCATGACGGCAGTGACACTACAACAAATCCCTGTGATTAGATCCCTTTTTTGCTTCCACCCATTGTTTTAATGTATTTTTCTCCATTTTTTGAAAAAGTCAGTGTTATTTATCGGGATGGCATTGTTTTTGGCATTTTTTGCGCTGACCAAAACAAGTCGACACTAAATTAAGCACAAATTAGCACCTCAATTAGCGCCTAACTTAGCACCTACTTTAGCTCCTACTGTAGCACCTAATTTAGTGCCACATTTAACGCCTAGTTTAGCGCATGTTTTAGCACCTATTGTAGTGCCGACATTAATGCCTTTTTTAGTGCCTATTGTAGTGCCCACGTTAACGCCTTATTTAGCGCCTTATGTAGCGTCTAAATTTAGCGCTTGATGTAGCGCCTGTTTTAGTGCCTAATTGAGTGCCTAATTTATGGTTATTTGGGTTTAGGAGTATTATTTAGGGTTTATGGTTTTTGGATTAGGGGTTAAGGTTTAGAGGTTTAGGGTTTAGGGTTTAGAGAGAGATAGAGGACCAATAGGGAGATATAGAGGAGACTGAGGGGAGAGATAGGGAGATAGAGAGTGAGGGACATGGCCAAAGACATAGGGAGAGAGATTGAGAGGTAGAGGGACAAAGGCGATAGGGAGAGAGGGGAGAGATAGGGAGATATAGGTTAAGGGTTTAGGGGTTTAGGGTTTTTGATTGGGTTTAGGGGTTAGGGTTTAGGGGCATTATTTAGGGTTTAGTGTTTATTGTTTAGGGGTTAGGGGTCCAGGTTTAGAGGTTTAGGGTTTAGGGTTTATAGGGAGAGGAATGATAAGGAGATATAGAGGAGACTATGGAGAGAGATAGGGAGATAGAGAGTGAGGCACATGCACATGGCCTGGGACATAGGGAGAGAGATTGAGAGGTAGAGGGATGATAGAGATAGGGAGATAGGGGATAGATCATAGGGAGATAGAGGTTTAGAGTTGCTTGGATTTAGGGTTTAGGGGTTTTGGGTTTAGGGTTGCTTGGGTTTGGAGATAGCTATATATATATCTTGCAGAGAGATAGGGAGAAGGATTGAGAGCCGGTAGAGGGACAATATTAGAGATAGGGAGATATATAGGGGTTTAGGGTTTCTTAGATTTAGGGTTTAGGGGTTAAGGTTTAGGAGCATTATTTAGGGCTTACGGTTTATGGTTTAGAGGTTTAGGGTTTAGTGTTTAGAGAGAGGACCAATAGCTAGGAGATATAGAGAGTGAGGTACATGGCTAGAGACATAACCGAAAGAGATTATAGGGATATATATGGAGAGTGAGGGACATGGCCAGAGACATAGGGAGAGAGATTGAGAGGTAGAGGAATGATAGAGATAGAGATATAGCTAGGGAGATAGAGGTTTAGGGTTGCTTGGGTTTAGTGTTTAGGGTTTAGGGGTTTGGGGTTTAGGATTAATTAGGGGTTTAGGGTTTCTCAGGTTTAGGGTTTATGGGTTAGGGGTTACGGGCATTATTTAGGGTTTATATATGTTTTAGGGTTTAGGGGTTAGGGTTTAGGGGCATTATGTAAGGTTTAGAGGTTTAGGGTTTCTCAAGTTTAGGGGCATTATTCAGGGTTTACGGTTGCATGTCAAAAGAAGTCTCTCTCTCTCTCTAAATCCCTCGACCCTAAATAATGCCCCTAATCCCTAACCCCTAACCCCTAAACCCTAAACCCTAAACCCGAGCAACCCAAACCTCTATCTCCCTATAATCTCTCCCTTATCTCCCTCTCTCTAGCTATCATCCCTCTACCTCTCAACCTCTCTCCCTATCTCTCTAGACATCTCACTCACTCTTTATATCCCTATCTCTTGCTCGACTGTGATCTCCTCTATCTCTCCCAATCTATCTCCTCTCTCTCGACTCTATGTACCTATCTATCTCTCCCTATCTCTTGCCTTTCTCTCTATCTCCCTATCTCTCTAGACATCTCTCTAGTGATCACTCTCTATCTCCCTATCTCTCCCCTCTCTCTCCTCTATCTCTCTCTATCTCTCTATCTCTTGCCTCTCTCAGCCCCCTATCATTCCTATATTTATCATTAATGAAAAAGCATGGAAAAATTATAGGACTCTCTCTGTCTCTCTCTCGCTTTGTCTTTGTCTTTATTCATCTCCCTTATCAACAAAGCAAATGGAAACAAGAAAACTAGGACATGAAAAGAGGGATGAGGATATAAATTGGTAGCTGGATGAAATGGAAACAAGCTGATAAAACTAAAGTTCATTGGATGGGAAGATCGAATGATGAGAGGAGAGGTGGAAAATAGTAAAATAGGGAAAAATTGGTGCATGGATCTAAAGGGAAATTGGAAAGGAAAAGGAAAACTAGGAAAGCTAGGAAAAGAATTTAACTAGCTAGGAGTTGGTAGATAATATATAGGTTAGAGAGAGAGATAGAGAGTTGCTTGGGGTTAGCGATTAGGGTTTAGGGGCATTATGTAGTGTTTATGAGTTTAGCATTGCTCAAGTTTAGGGTTTAGAGTTGACTAGGGTTTAGGGTTTATTTTAGGGACATTATTTAGGGTACTTTAGGGTTTATGGTTCAGGGGTTAAGGTTTAGAGGTTTAGGGTTTAGTGTTTAGAGAGAGAGGACCAACAGGGAGATATCAAGAGTGAGGGACATGGCCAGAGACATAGGGAGAGATATTGAGAGGTAGAGGAATGATAGAGATAGAGCTAGATAGGGAGATAGGGAGATAGAGGTTTAGGGTTGCTTGGGTTTAGTAATATTTAGGGGTTTACGGTTTAGGATTTAGGGGTTTAGGGTTTATGGGGGGTCAGGGCCAGGTTAGGGCTTATAAGGGGCATTATTTAGGGTTTATGGTTTAGGGGGTTATAGGTTAGGGTTATTAGGGGCATTATTTGGGGTTTACAAATGTTCAAGTATCTAGATAGTGTGGCTATACACATTGCTACACATGTTGGTGGCTAGTTAGACACATGGAACATCAACAACCACATGTTATGCTTCCATACATGTGTGCCACCTAATGACATTTGTACTCCAAAACATGATCATATAATTGGCACTGTATGCATTTGACACATGGTCATGATGTCCACGTGTTGGAACCAGAATTTTCATAAAAGTTCTGAGTGTTTTATTTGTATATCCATGACTCCCACTCTTATTTTTCTGCAATAAATCATGTTATTACCATTCATAAAGTCATCTTTGCCTTTTACCCCGATACCGCTATCATAGTGGCTAGCCTTCATAATACCCATATCATACCTCCTTACCACAGAACATTCTCAAATAGCCCGTGGTATGACGGTAAGAAGAGTTAATACTATACACTATGCATTATACCGCTATACCTTGGGAGGCCAAAACCTAACCTACAGTAGTGCGGTAATCAAGCTATTGGGTTATTTAAAGCATACCAATCACATCAACATCAAAATATGAAGATTTAAGCTCAACACAAAGATTTGAATCGTGTGAATTTATGAGCCAGAAGTAAATGCATCTTGGTGTTGAAATACACGAAACAAATTAAGATTTCATAGTAGCGGAAGACAAATTACACAGGAGATCAAACCGAGGGAGTAAAGAGAATTCTTCAAGGCAATTTTTCTGGGTAAGCTCTGCTCATCATTTCTTGTGAATTTCATAAAATGGCACCTAAAAAGACTGAGGTAGGAACTAAGAAGGATGAAGCCAAAACTAGTAAGTCTTCATTGCAATCTACTTTCATTGTTGCCTGGCTCAATTGACAAAGGTTTAAAAAAGGTTTTTAGAGACTTAGCTCAAGGTTGTAGGGACACCTATATACCTCTGTCAGGATGGAATCTCTACTGGTACTTTTATATAAAAAGGAATGACCAGGAACCAACATCAAACCCATGGGACCTAGATTTGGCTAAATTAATTGTTTCCAACATTTTCATTGACGTTGAGATGATTAAAACCCTTGCCCATAGTTACCATGCCCCAACCAAAGCTGTGAGGCTTCCAAATGGTGAGTGCTTAGTGGATATCAGTAGAGATGCCATTATCGAATATTTCAACCTTAATAAACAAGCTGTAATAGAGGTGAACTTAGTGAAACTTGAGCAAGAATATAAGAGGTTGAGGAGAACATATCGAAGTGATGAGCTCCCTTTACACATGAAGAGGGGTGATGATAACAGAAGGCTCTCTATTCCTTCTTCCAAAATGGAACCTTTCCAAGTTTCTAAATTCTAAGTTTATTTCAAGAATACCTATTATGCGTTGTGTCAAGTTTTGGGGATAGATGCAGAGGAGAAAATGCAAATAGGGTTGATGAGAATGGCTATGATAATTCAACATTCTGAGTCAAATGTAGAATTTGATTTTGCATCTGTGATTGAAGAACAAATACATGAAGGTTTGCTACAAGTTAGGGAAGCCAAGGCCCCTATTACTTTCAGAAAATATTCTTTATTGTGTTAATTATGTATCAGAATGAAATGAAGTGGACTACAAGGATGCAATTGTGTACACAAGAAAGAGGAGTTAGACTTCCTATGCAACACTGGTGCTACATTTGGGATAGCAGGTGTACAAAAAGTGATTTTGTAGTGTTTCAAGATGATTTTGCTATTAGATTGATTGCTGCTCTTGGTTACCCAACACCAAGAATGCTTGAGTCATTGATGAAGGTAATGAGGCCTGTGCAATATGGGCCAGACCAAGGCTATACTCATAATTATGCTGATTGGTTTCTTATGCCACAATACACTATTATCAGAGTATATGAGTGCAACCAAGCACCACACATTTTACCTAAGTTTGTACCTGCAAGAGTGTGTTTCCTAGAGTTTATGTGGCAGATGCTCTGGATGGAACATGAATTGATGAGAAATTAGAGGAAAGGCACATTTTTGCTTGACTTGACTATGTTTGAAGAGATGGCCATTGGGTCAGATATGCTCAAAGAAGTGCAGAGGTTTATAAGGGTCAATTACTCCCTCAAACCTGGAACAGAAAGAGTATGTGACCTAGAGGGTCACATCAATATGATCAAAAGAACCCTATTGACGAAGAAGGCTATTTCACATGAATTTCATTCTAGAGAGGATGTTATAAGGAATTTGGTGTATTTTGCTAATGTAATGCAGGCCAAAAAAAAGGTGGAATGCAATGATGAGGTGGAAAAATTAGAAGAAGGAAAAAGATAAAAGCTTCAAAGGGCTTTTTGTAGATGAACCCAACCTTCTAAAAAGAATGCAAATGATTTTGAGTAAATTTGATGAATTATACAAAATGGCCCAAGATGAGGGACTCATTCTATTGCCCACACCCCACCAACCACCACATGAAACATCCACATCTCAGATATCACCCCCATCACCTACATGTCCATCCCCTCCATCTCCCACTCATGAGCCACATGCCAAAAAATAGAAGATGGAGCCATTAGTGGAATGTGATTCAAGTGATGAGGAAGAACAAGAAGCAATCTTGGCCTTGACTGAACTGAAAGAGGCAGTGAAACAACAAAAAAGTCAAAAGCCTCATGATACAAAGGTCAGGTTGTCAGAGGAGGGAATTGATGATATTCAGGAAGATGAGAGGGTAGTGGCCTCTCTGAGATTCATAGAGGATGATAATTTTATACACAGCAATGAGTTCAGAGATTTTTGGATCAAAATGAAAATGAAACAATTTGATGAAAAGTTGAAGATTAATCTTATAGGAGCTGATGAGTCAAAATAGGCTGAGATCCAGGCTCAAACATTTGCAAAATTGAATATTGATAATATTAATGTCACTCCCCAGGAGGCAAGAGAAATGGTGTTGAAAAGTGATATGTTGATTAGACTGGGGATGGAGTTGTCCAAAATGTTTCTTTTGGATCAGATCAGAGCACAAGATGACCCCATGTTAGTTGCATAATTTGATTCAGGGGAAGGTGTCTCAGGAATAGGGTATAACCCTACTACCCAAACACTTGCCTTATGGACAAAGTAGAAGAACAGAAGGAAGCCTCGGCTCCTTGATGTAGTACAAGAAATGAGGGAGTCAACCATGATTAGAACTATGAGAGACACAACTCCTACTAAAGATGCCACCATAACCATGCATTCTGTAATGTTCACAAGAGATGTGGTAGAAAACATGGAAAAGAAAATTAATGAATATGAGAAAAGGTTAAAGCTATCTAATGATGAGGTGAACAAATTGTTCATTGAGAATAAAAAGCTGAAACAATAGTTGCAACAAGCCACCATAGTAAGGGGAGATGAATTAATTGCCTATCACCCACCAGTCCATACAGAGGATCCCCAGATCCAACAAATGAAAGAGGAAATTGATAAGATGAAAAAGCATAATGAGGAAGATGTCAAAAATCACATCATAAAGATCCTGTGCAGGATATTAAAGCACAAAATTGATATATTGAAAGACAAAATAAATGGGGTACATGAATAATTCAGCAATCTGATCAAAGCTCTGGAACAGATAAACACTAATTCTTCCATTCTTGAAAAGATTCAAAAGAGATGGCAACCTACCTTCCACATACTGACTACTTTATGCAAAGCCACACACAGAGATCTAGATGCCCCATCAAGGCTAAAGCCTACATGAGAAATGGTGAAAAGCATAATTGAGGAGTATCAGTATTTGGTAGATACAAAAAGGAAAGTGGAAGGTAAGAGGAGTACATTTGACTCCATCAAATGTCATTTTAGCCCATCAATCCTCAAATATGATAACCAATTGAAGGGTCTAGATGAATGGAGAGAAGAGTTTGATTAGATGATTCCTAAATGTTTGGCACATGTACAGAATGATGGGGAAATTAAACTCACTGAGTTCCTACTCTGCTCGATGGAATTATCATGTTGGACAATGGATACACAAAGTTTGTGGTGGACATCAGGAACCTCTTGGACAACAGATGGAAAAGCCATCGTGTAAGCTTTGCAGCTGCACACGAATTTAAGTGGCCTAGTGATTTGAAAATAAGTGAATGGCAGGAAACATATTTGGGTTCTGAAGAAGATTGGATGTGAAGAGGAGATACCACATCAGAAAATAGAATGCCTTTCTTAGGCCTTGATTGGTCATGGGTTTCTATTCAGTGAATAACGGATTGGTCTTTCTAATTAAAAATATTTTCTTAAAACTTGTTAGTTTAAAAGTGTTTTCTTAATATTTATGAACAGTTATGTCTTTTCTATTGTAACAGGTCTGAAGCTTGTTTGCCTCTCCTATAAAAAGAGAGACCAAGACCCGATAAAAAGTGGGGGAGAAGGGAGTAGTGGTAGATAGTAGAAAAGTTCCATAATATTTACAAACTCAAAGACCATATTGCAAGCATAATTTTGAAGAAGTTAATGGAAAATCTCTGATTCTGTGGCACCATATTAGTATCAATTGTTTGTTGAAGTTATTCAATTATTTGGTTGTCTCCATTTTAGTGCTTCCTTATTATTAAAATTGATATATCAAGTATATACTCAGTTTATCAGTGCACATTTGTTGTATTTGTGTGATATGATTAATTGGTTTCCTTAAAGGAATTAAATCCTTCTAGTCAATCACAATAATCTGGGAGTATTAATTGGATCAGTAAGAAGAACCACTTAATTAGGGTTGGCATTCTGTCTCCAAGTTGATATCATCTACTATTCTTGTTTGATTTATTCAATTGGTTCGTTTAAGTAGGGATTAAAAATCCTTTTGATAAACTACAAGTAACCTGATTGTGTCAGTTGGATTATTAAGAAGAGTCTATCAATTATTTCCTTGCACATTTATACAAGTTATTAACCAATATTAGTGTGCCAAACAATTAGAATTACTACCAAGTATAATCCAATCATCTCAAATTTTCATTTGACTCCATTTACCCAACAAGGCACTGGTCTCACCCATTTCATTTTACTTAAAACTTTCTATCAATTAAACATAGGATTTACCTTGATATTGCTTATACAATTTATACCAAATTAGAACTATATCTTTCCATTTCCAATTTCTATTGTGGATAGATTGCTAGATTAGGAAACACACCGTTTAAGTCTGCCTCATTTACATAGGTATACCCACCAAGGTCTGGCAGAGCCAAAAGAGAAGGGGGTCGTATCACACAAACCCTGTCTTGTTGACCAAAAATGTATCAAGAGATTGGCAACCTCTTGGGGCCTGAAGCCTGCGTTTTTGAGAACCAACACCACATATGCCACAATATGCCACAATGATCTACTACTTGGCATGACCATACAAGTTTGAGTACATTTGTTCTCATCCCATCCATATAAGAAATGCACCATACAATATGTTGGATATTTGTCAACATCTACATGTAGAATAATTGATGGTATTCTTGAACAAATATCCACTTTGTACATTTTGTAGAGTAAAAGCGAGGTATATATAACAAATTTTCATCTTACCTCTATGTATATTTCCTTTGTTCTTTTTGAATAGAAGTGACATATATGTTAGAACCCTTCTATATTTGAATGTGTTTTGGTTTACATATCTATTTTCCTTTATGTATTTTATGATCTTATTAATTCACATTAATAGATAATATAGGATTGTCCCTCACTAGTTCACCTTGGGAATTAGATGAAATAACATCTGAAGTTGACTGTAAATTAACAACATGGTGAGCATTTTGTTGATTTTCTTACTTATTTTCATCCTTTTGAAAACTAAATTTTCCTATTGAAAATTTGAAGGATGAGATCAATATTTAAGTGCATTAGACTTAAGAATTTGATAATGTATCAAAATCATCATTAGGAATTTGATAGTGTATCTTTGTTGATAAAGTTTGAAATCTAATAACATAATCATGATTGCACTCATTAATTTGATCCTTGTTTGATGCTCTCCTATTCCTAATTCAATCCATCTTAATAGTGAAGGAAGATAAATACATGGGCAACCCATAGAGAAATTTGTCATCAATTTTGTTCCTCAAAATTGTCTCATGATATGGTGAAGGAAAAAATTACCAAAGATAAATTGTGATCATTATTCATCGACCCAAAAACTAATGCACTGTTAGAAATGTAGACACCTAAATCTTACCATGGCCTAACATCACACTAGATCTATCCCACATCTCCTCTTACAATGTTAATTAAATAAATCATATTTATTTAATTAACCACTTTGATCATTCATCCTAATATCAGTTTGATAAGTCACGCTATTTAATTAATAAATCTAACTGTTCTTCTGAAATTAATTAAATATTTACCCTTCCTCTAAAGTCTCATCCTTAATTAAATAAATCCACATTTATTTAATTAAATCAATCACCCCCAACATTTCCCCACAACTAAATAAATACATATATATCATGGCCATTGTGAAACAATCTTGACTATTTTTGACTATATGAGTGTTTTTGTTTATTACTGTTGTCCTATAGGTTAACTGATTATCTTTTGCGGTTATACGGGAACAAGAGGAATGAAATATGGCACATACCGCATTCCTACAGAGCATAAAAGAATAGTTTGCAACTTGGCGGTAGGAAGTGGTTGATATAAAGAAGCTACCGCTACCTCATGGATGGTTCATTTGACGCTTGCAGCTTGGTGGTGTTCATCTCACACTTGGTGGTGTTAGTCTCTTCCCGCGGTTCCGCGGAGGTTTGAAAAGTAACCAGTGGCATTGCGGTAATAACACTTACCACGTCCCTGCAAGTGTTTCAACTGAGGCCCATGGTAGAGTGTCAAGAGGAGAATGTAATTGGTTTTTGCCCTCGCCATCTCGCGACGGTCATTCATAACATTTGCGGTTGGGTGGTAAATAG
Organism: Cunninghamia lanceolata; assembly: GCA_027924645.1. Classification (NCBI taxonomy): domain Eukaryota; kingdom Viridiplantae; phylum Streptophyta; class Pinopsida; order Cupressales; family Cupressaceae; genus Cunninghamia; species Cunninghamia lanceolata. Next base: position 13,180,984 of record BSBN01000320.1, read on the forward strand.
AAGGACATCTAGCTAAAAATGTAAATGAAATAATATAATGAAAAAGTTGCAATAAATAAAATGGGTGCTGATGAAACACAACATGATCAAATCATTACACAAACTTTCAAAGAATTGAAAGTAGATGAAATTGATGTGAGTCTAGAGGAGGCAAGACAAATAGAGTTGAAAAGTAATATGCTCATCATCCATGGCCTTGAATTGAAAAATGTATTTTTGCTTGACCAAGTTAGAAGTCAAGATGATCCACAACTTGTTTCAGAATTTGATTATGAAGATGGCATAAGTGGATGTGGTTTTAATCTAAAGATAGAGACCCTTGCAATCTAGACTACTCAGAAGAATACAAGCAAACCAAGATTGCTTGATATTGTTCAAGAAATGAGGGGTACAACTATGGTAAAGACTTTACAAGATACATTAGCAACAGAAGCAGTTGTTTTCAATGTTCATACTGCTATGTTTACTCATGCTATTGCGAAGAGGTTAGAACAAAGGCTAACAGATTATGAACAAACTCATAAAGTAATGAATGATGAAGTAAACAAATTGTATTTTGAAAATGTGAAATTAAAGAAACAATTACAAGCTGTGAATTCTTCTCAAGGTCAAGCCATTGTACCCTATCAGCCCCATGTGCCACAAACAACCAGTGATGTCACAATGTCTACTAAAGAATTTAATGTAACAAGATTGAAATTTGAAAAGGAAATTGAAAGTTTGAATAAACAAAATGAAATGACAAAGAATGAGGCAAAGATGAAAGTTTTTGAAATTTTTGAGAAAATTTTGGAGCATAGAGTAAAATTGGTTATGGATAAGCTTGGGAGTGTGCATGATTTCTACTCTTCTTTATCTCAGGCCATTAAGCAATTGAAGATAAACTTTTCTATTTTGGATTTGTTGTTTAAAAAATGTCAACCCTATCATCACAATTTGGTTACAATGTGCTTAGTAGTGCAAAGGAATCTTGATGCCCCTACAGCTTTGAAGCCCACTGAGAAAATAGTCAAAATGATCATTGATGAATACCAATATGTGAATGGGGAAAGCTAGAAGATGTAAGAAAAGGTTGAATCTTTTACTACGTTCAAGCATAAATTTATTCCTTTCATACTGACAGAAGAAGAGAAAATCAAAAGTCTTGACACATGGAAGATGGAATTTGGCCAAATAATATTCCAAGTTATGGATTTTTTGAAGAAGGATGGAGATGTCAGCGTTCTCAGTTTGAACATGATATTGGACCGAGTAATTGTGTTGGATGCTGGGTATGCAAAATTTGTGATGGATGTCAGAGCTTTGCTTGATAAAAGATGGAAAGATCACCAGGAGAACTTGCTTCAGATTCAGGCTTACCAATGGCTTGGTGATTTTACAATATATAAATGGGAGGAGAAATATCTTAGAGATGAATCATCAGTAGCACATGTTGAGGTGCAGAAGAGCAATGAACCATATGATGGCATTAAATATCACCACCACATCTTGAACGCTCTCTTTTTGTCTCTTTATGTTTTCTTCATGTTTTCAAAATGTATTCAAATATATTTGAAAATCTAAATTGGACTTATAAAAGACAAATATTGTAATATCAAGGGTTAGGAATACAAAGAGCCATTTTGAATGTGAAAGGTTTGAAGCTTGTTGCTTCCTTTATAAAAGGAAACCAAGACCTTATGGCTTGGAATCTATCGCAATTCTTTGGTGGTCAACTTTTGGTTATCATTTGTTTGTTGAATTTGATTGCTAATAATTTATCTGGTTGTCTCCAATTTACTTTTTCTTTGTTATTCAAATCAAAAGAGACCCTTGCATTCACATTACAAAAGAAGATAGGTGATATTTATCAAACTAAAATTATAAAGTAATAGGTTATATCTCAAAAGATGTTTATATTATTTAAAAATGTAGGAAGGATATTCTACTATATAATATTTTGACACCTTTAATATGATTTTGAGTCAAATAGGTTCAATAAATGTTAAACTTGATGAGGAAGACAAATGTTTCTTCTCACTTTTTTCTTTACCCAAAAATTAGGATAACATAATGCTTGTTATAAATGGTAGTGTTGCAAAGGTGACTATGGAATCCTTTATTGTTACAATGCTCAATGGAGATATGAGGAGAAAGTTCAATGATGAAGGTTCTAAGGATGCCTTGCATGTTTCGCAAAGGCTCAAGGACAAAAGTGGATCTAAAGGGGAATGGTATAAATATCAATCCAAGTCAAGAGGAAAATCTAGAATCCTTAGGAAGATAACAGTAAAGTTTTGGAAATATGGAAAAAGAGGACAAGTGAGGAAGGAATGCAAAAAATTAGTTAATCACTGCCACAATCTCATGATCATTATTCTAGTAGAAAATCCTAGTTTTCATTCTTTTTTCATAATGCATTGGTTAATCACACACTTCACATTTGACATCATGCTAAAAAGATCAAATAAGTTTTGTGTTTCTTCTCAACTATTTCATTTCTCTATCTTAATTACTTAATATCTCAATATTTTATTCTACTCTCAATTGCTTGTACTTTAAAGTTTAATTAAATCTAGGATTGGACTTAAATCTTCTATTATAGGGTATGATTTATTTCCCTAAATTTTTTTGAACTCGCAATTTCCATGCCTATGTTTAGGATAAAAAAAGATTGATTTTTTATTTTGAGATTTTTGTGGTTTGCATTTGTTGGAAATAACCCAATGCCTTTAATTTTACATTCCTAAGAAACATCTATGATCCTTATGTCCCCTTCAACAAAGTACTAGGTGAAACCCTCACCTTGCAAACATGACTACGTCTTTCTCCTACTTCCTATGATGATCACATGTTGCATTCTAATGATGAAGAAGAATAAGCTCCTTAATCTGTTCTGAAGTCACCAGCAAACTTGAAAGTAAATTGTCATTGGTGAAACAAGGTAACACCCACTATTTAAGGAACTTGATGAGCTTATCCTTTGACCTATATCACTTAATACTTCCATCACATAAGGATTATCCATTAACAAGTTATGAAGAACATCAATCAATCCATTTAATTAACATTATTGCCAACAATTCATACCAAAGATTGAACAATTTAAGGATATTGCAATAGGTAATTTGTCAACAATTGAACAATCCATTTAATTAACATTATTGCCAACAATTTAATCATCCTTTTTAAAACATGGATTGCAAATAATTCTAAAAATTTAGAAGTCTTGGTCATTAACTTTATTGTCTGCTCCAATGTCATCCAGTGTATCATTGTCAATGTTCATATGTTCTTTCAAGTATTTAACATTATCATCATCCTCATCTTGACCTCCATCATCTTCATCATCATTGAAATCTGACTGTAGACCATCTATATTGTTACCAGATGTATTTGGATCATCATTTTGTATACCATCCATATTGTTGTCTTCCATAACATCATCCAACTCTAGATTGTTGTCTTCTTGTTCTTGAACATAACCATCTTCAACATCATCATGGATGTCAATTTCTTTGATGTTCTCTTATCCCTCTCTCTCATTTTGTTGGCCATCATTGTTTTGCTCAGTATCCACTAATGCATTGTCAAATACATGCCTTAATCTTGGATCATAATGTATGACAAATATCCATTGCGGGTCTAAAATATCTTCATAGAAAAATACTTGCACATGAATGACATACATATATTAGACATATGGTATAACAATTTTATTGATTAATAAACACATGTATATATTCATAATAAACTATGAATTAATAGATTAATGATCACTACCGCTTCTTGTTTGAGTTAAAGAAATACCTGCTCACAATGAATTGGTAGAACATAAGGCTCCTTATCCTCTGGTAGGAAACATGAGGAATCAATAGAAAACAATCCACTATGGGTATCATGTCTTCGTGTCCTCTCAAATGCTTCATACCATCTACACTTAAAAATACAACATTTAAAAGAGCGGTAATCCAACTCAATACTTTCTTGTATTTTCCCAACATATTGTAGATTCCCTTAAATTATATTCTTATATTTTGAGCTTGATCGACTTGATTGCTTGAAGTCAACCATGATGCCACAATCGAAGGATCGTCTCTTTACATCTACACTTTCTACATGATAATGTCGACCATATGCCCACATTGCTAGATATTTCCTCACCTATGAAAGACCATTTATTTAAGTGAAAACAAATATAATGATGAATATTAAAATAGTTAATAGTGTCAAAGCTGTAAGGAAACAACATTTTGTAAAATTCCAACTGCACCTTTCTTTCACATCCTCTAGACATGTTGATTTCATCTTCTATTATGTTTGAATCTATACTTGCATCTTCTATTTGATTTTGAATTTGTTCAGTAACCCACTCTAGTGTGCAATCTTTGCCCCATTCCCCAAGCAGATCAGTGGGAAGTGGAGTATTCCTTGGGTTCGATCTCTTAAATTGTCTCCTTGCTTCCAACACTTCTTCTCTCTTTTTATCATACAGATCAATCCATTTGTTCATAAAGTCCATGTGGTACAGAATGAACTTGTCGAGTATAGCACTTTCATCTACACCTATTACATGTCAACATGTTTATTTCAAACTCCAAATGTCATGCTGTTAATTTGACAAATAAATTACAAAGTAAATTAATGATTGCAATAAAATAAATCACACTGATCATGAATTTACTTACTAATTTCTACTTGAACACTATTAGATTGTGATTTTTCTCCATCAATAATATCTGATGCTCGTTCTTCATCCCAGAAGCGTGGCCCATCTTCAAAATCTTTACCAAGGAATTCACACAGGAAGAAAAATGCTTCATTTAATACATACCCTTCAGCCATGCAACCCTTTGGATGTGCCTTTTGTCGGACATATCTTTTTAGAGTTTTCATATACCTCTCAAAGAAAAACATCCACCTTGTTGATATGACACCCACCAATTCAATGTCATCGACTACGTGTATAAGTAAATGGACTTGTAGGTCCATGAAACTTGTAGGGAGCTCCTTCTCAAATACACATACAATTTATGCAATTTCCTTCTTCCATTTTGGCACTTCACATTCGTGGATCTCCTTGGAGGTCACCCACCTAATATAAGAATACTAAATTAGTATGAACCTTTAGTCAAAAATTAAAATGCAATATAATATATCTATGTCTCTCTCACATTAGCCACATACCTTGTAAATGCTGACAATTGACTTATGGCATTCCTTAAGTCAACTGTAAGACAAGAATCCTCCCTAATTGCCAATGGCATGATATGCTATGAAAGACATTTATGAAAAGGTCATTAGTAATTTTTTCTTACACAACATAATGATATCAAAATATATTTAGTACTTAATCAATGTTACCAGTAAATGTTAAATGATGATATATAATAACCTCATAAAATTATGAAAATCATGTGTTTTAAATCTTGTGATATGTCCATCAACTGTAAAACCTTTAGCCAATGATGACCCATAGCCAGTAGGTGTCCTTATTGAACAGATGACATTTTTTAGTTGGTCTAGCTCTTTTTTTTTTCAAAATCCATGGAGCTTCTGCATATGTTTCATTTTCCCTGTTTGGCCACAAATGTTTTCTATCAATTTTGGTATGCAAAAGAGTAATATCTCTCCTCGAAGACAAGGTGTCCTTCTCTTTGCCTGATATATGTTGAAATATAGAATCTGGGACATTTTTGAAGACGTACATAGGATCTAATAGGTGAGATATTAATAGATCCTTCCAGTAAGGGAGCTCATAAAATATGGATTTCCTTTTCATTCCTTTTGGCATATTAACTACAACTTTTTATGGTTCTTCAATTGAATCACCCTGATAAAAAAAATCCTCCCAACCTTTCAATTCAGCATCTTCATACTTCTTAAGCCAATCACCTAGACCCATAATCATGGGAGGGCCTCTATTTTCAACTTTTCCATCAAATTTATTCTTTAGGTGATTTCTAAACTTCTGATCTAGTGGTAGAAAAACCCCGTTGTTAGCATAAATAAATTTATGTAGATCATTAGAATACCACCCTTGAAATTGTTCTGCACATATTAGACATGCAAATATCCCCTTTGTTTGAAGCCCTGTAATTCAATAAGTAATGTTAAATACATCAAAAAAATAATATAAAACTAAGTACGAAAGTTGGGATGAAAATAAATTATGAGTGTAAATATGTAAATATTTTATCTTACCAGAATAAACACCAAGTCCTGGGAAATCATGAATAGTCCAACATAGCACACCGTACAACATGAAGGACCTATTTGATGGGGGACGTGATATGTCATACATTCTTATGCCTTTCCATACCAGTTGCATCTCATCAATAAAAGGTGTAAGATAAACATCCATGTTTTTAACTTGATGTTTTCCTAGAACAATGAGAGTCAGCATAAGGTGCTACTTTCTAATACTCATCCATGGGGAAATATTGTATACTATTAATCCAACTGGCTAAAAACTATAATTTGAGCTTAGGAAAGAGAATGGGCACACTCCATCAATTGCAAGACCAAACCTGATACTACGAGGTTCATCTTTGAATTTTCTTGGCTATTTTTCCTCTATGTGTTTCATTGCTTTAGAGTTAGATGGAATTCACATGAATCCATCTTTACTCCTATTCTTTGCATGCTAGTCCATCAATTGTGCAAGTGACTTGCAATGAAACATTCGTTGAAGTCTAGGTATAATTGGCATGTGACGTAAAACCTTCTTTGGAACTATAGGACCTTGTACATCTGTATGATATCTCTTCTCTTTGCATACAGGGCATTCTACCTTGTTTTGATATTCATCTCTATATAAAATGCAATCATTTTTACATGAATGAATTTGCTTATATTCAATCCCCAACTCAACCAACAACAAATGCGCCTCTCTGCAAGTTGATGGCAACACATTATCTTCAGGGAATATTTTAGTTTTTAGTGCCCTGTAAGATTGCCAAAGATTAAATCAATTGAATGTTTGACTTATGATGAACATGTTTTATATGTCAATCTATACTAGGACTATTTATATACAATATATGGTTTTAAAATACCCTTAAAGAAATATAAACGAAGTTGATGAATGTTTACAAAATATGTACACCAATTGGCAATTGCAAAGTAAGAAATAGATTTCAACTCACTTCAGTAGGGTAGTGAATCCTTTGTTTGACCAACCAAATAGTGATTTGATTTCTAATAATATTAATTTGCATGCCAGTTTTAAGGTTCTACTTGCACCTGATTTGAACACGGGTGTCTTCGCTGCTTGCTTGATGGAGTCTTTCAGGTTGTTATCATCAACATTACATTGGTGGTAATTACCCCTGCTATCATTGTTACTGTCAACCATATGATCATTATTGTCATCATTGTTTTCATCCCCAATGAAATCTGTAAGCATTTCATTCAATCCTTCTTCATACACTGCATTTTCACTATCATGATCATCATCATTAAGGATAGGTGGCATGTCATCAGTGTATGCGGATCTCATCAGCTCTTCAAATTTCTTAGCTGATAGTATTCTCTTCAATAATGCTCTTTTCACCTTGGTATTGTTTAAAGGATGGTTTGGATCATCCCGTCCAAATCTTAATAACCCAGTTGGATCTTGGGTATTAGTATGTGTTTCATCAACATCTTCTACCTATCAACAAATGCAAGCATTATTTAATGTTTGGCAATAATTGGATAAATCATAAATGTATCAATTTCAAATAAATATAATCAAATATGGCTTAAAAAATAAAAATATTGGTTGTATGAACATATATACAGAACATCCACAAACAACAATTTTCTCAAAGTATTCATCCCATGTACTATAGTCCTGACCAACCTCTTGTTTAGTGCAATCATTTGTTGTGTCTGTAGGATCCATTGTCATATCCTTTTCCACCCACTATCGTCTACGTGATTTAATAGTTTTAGGTCCATGTCCACGTATATATATTTTTTGTTTTCTAGTTGAATGCTCAGGCTCTACATTTGCTCCAATCTCCATCTAAAATAATCAACAACATGCATTAATTTATGTCAAGATTGGATAATACATTATAAATTTCAATAATACTATGAGAAAAGATGACGTATCACAAAATGCCATCAGATCATTTTTTCCTAAGGAAATTAGATTTGAGTACTTGATTTCTTATTTCATCTGTTGTGTCCTCATTTGATATGACATGATTTGTTGCCATGGCCTCGTCTGGCCCCTATAATACACAACATAGTAAATAATGTTTAGTACACCAATTATATCATTTCAATGAATATGCTATCCAACACAAAACCTCACTTTAGTCATATATTTGACATATTGATATCATGTTTTGGCCATCCTAATTTTCAAACTTTTCCCTCGATCATAGAATCACATTTAATCACCATTCCTGTGCATTTTCAACCAATGAGTTTGAACTCAAAGGCCTCATGGACAAAAAGTAACTTTATCTCCTCTATGTTGTAGCATTTGTGAATTCATAAACACCTTCCTCCTTTGGTTGAGGTTGCTTTCTCTTCTTACCTCTATTGTATTTGTAGATTCCGTTGTCATATCTATTTCCACCCACTTTCCTCTCTGCAATTTAGTAGTTCTACGCCATCCACGTCCTCTCTCCATGGCCTCCTCTAGATCTTGCAATACACAACAATGACAATAGTCACATAATAGCTATGCACCAAGAGAATATTCTTAAATTTATCTTGTTAATACACTCGCTTTCATTAAGACGCACTATGAAAAATAAAATAGGACATTGCAACATTTTGCTCTTCAGAAAAATTTTATAGGCGGAATCTTGACAACTAGAGCTCAAATCTTATGATTACAAGATGACTACAAATTCACATCAAAAAGACATTTATTTCATATTTAACTCTCCTTTTTCTTTTACGGGTCATTTTAAGGCAATCTATATCTCTCCAAGTGGCCATAAAACCTTCAAAACTATCATAGAACCCTCAAAACAGTCTCAAAGAGTCTTTGACACCAAAATTTTAAATTCTTGATGGAGGGAATGATAATTTGGATGTTAATTTTGAAATCACGTCATTAGATATTTGTTAGGTTAATCCTAGACATTGGATATTCTTTAATTATAGGGACATTATGTTATATTTCACCATTACCTTTCCCTCCAAAATTAATGGTTTCCTTTGAAAAGAAAACCCTCCATTAGCTATCATAACCCCAAATATCTATTGAAGTGAACTTAAACATTATGTGCAATTGTCATTGCTCATATTAAGCACCTACCTCCCTTCTTAGTGGTCCCACATGTGTGATGTATGCAAATGAGTCATATGGTACCTATGCTACATGTTTAAAGTTTGAATTTTGCTCATATTGTTGGAAAAAGGCCCAAAAAGACCTTTGATTTTTGAGTTTTATACTCTATAACATGCATCTCCTTGATCTTTTCATCTAATCTATGACATGTCTTTGCATTTCAATGAGATCAATTCTTGAAAAATGACAATCCAGAGGTTAAAGAGACAAGTTGACACCTTACCTAAGTTGTCATGTTCTTGAAACCTTGTCACTATAAAGATGAGATATCTAGAGAGTAATGTCACAAGACATAACCAAGGCATGCACTATCATGAGCCATAGGGACAACTTACTACACCATCCAAAATTCCATTCGAACTAGCTACTATCAATAATTCACATTATTGGGGATTGTCATGAAGAAAACACCATGCATAGGACTGCCATAGTCAAAGTGGAGAGGATTGTCTAGTCATTGTATGACTGTCATAATAGGTAGTGGGTTAGTTACCATGCTTCAACCTAAAATAGGTTAATGAGAAAATAGAAATGAAAATCACAATACCATAAGCACACTCTATAAGCTGCCAATATAGTCCCAATATCATGTCATCATGATAGTAAGAGAAGAGTTGTTTGGTTTTTCCAAAGCCATATCACTTGCATAAGGATTGTCACCAACCATCTGTGTAAGGTCGTGAAAGAGTGAGTCATTATTGAGCTAATCATAAGAGAAGCATGAAGTCAAAATGCTATCATGGAAACAAGATATAGTTACTTATTATAAGGACAATCCAAATTTGGTGAGGTTACGTTTTTATCAACTTCCAAGCAAGATACATCATTTTGTACTGATTGGCACTAAATTAGGCGCACTTTGTGCCGCCTTTGGCACCCCAAATAGATTACATTTTTGGCCTAAAAGTCCACGCTAAAGTTGACGTTAACTGCTCTGACTATAGTGTCGACTACTGGATCAAAAAAATTTAAAAAATTTCTGCTTGCACATACCCCAAAACAAAAAAAACAAAAAAAAACTTTATTGATTTTTGGTGTTCATTTTTTGTTTGGAGATTGAGCGTTTCGGTTGGAGTCCTACCTAAATTAATATATGAGAAATTCGATAATTACAGGAGAAAAATGTTGCGCAAAGAGATGAGAAATTTGATTTAGTTTTTGACACCATAGGTAAGGTTATAATTACAATAAAAATTTTTCATTCCCAAATATATTTTTGTTTCGATTAAATGGAGAGGATTGTGAAGAAAGGGTCGTAAATATTGTTTTGTTTATAGGTGAATCGTTCAAGTCTTGTGTGGTTGCAAAGGAAGAGGGTAAAATTGTAGACATTGCATTATTTCCTCTGCATCCGAGAGCAGTGAACGCATTTTTCAAACCTCAGTTCCCAGGTTCTTTTATCATTACCATCAATACCTTTCTCTGAACACAACTTTCTCGCTTCCTTCCTAAAAATGTAGTCGAGTGCTTTAAGACAAGTTGATTGTGAGCAAACTAAAATTAGGGCTTTTGAGACGAGGGTGAGCAAACTAAAATAGAGGTTGGTCGAGAGAATATGAGGAGATAGGGCTTTTGAGACGAGGGTGAGAAAACTAAAATTAGGTCAGGAACTATAGATTCCCTCCCAAGGCACCAATTGATTCATAGGAAAATAGCTTCATGATTTGCTCTACAAAGTAAAGGTCAAAAACCTTGAGGAATACAGAAAAACTGGATGAAAAATTTCATACCTGGCAGTGTGTACTTCGTTTGCCTCCACAGACTGAACGAAAATAACTTGCCCTAGGTCGCCTCAAAGTGTCAAGTAATAGAGGGAAGAGAGCAAAGGGAGAAGACTCTGGCCACAATGAGGTAATTCATTGTCAATTTATAGATTTGTAAATGTTTCCATTGTTTCTTTGATTTTTAGTTTTTAGTTTTTTATTTGTAAATTTAAAAGAAGAAATTTATTTTATAGGAACATGATACTGACAAAGTTAAAGAGGCATTGGCTTCCATATTGGGGGTAGAGGCAGTGAACAAATTGGATGGTGTGGACTTGACAATGCTTGCCAGATACATAGAAAAATGATCTGGTAAAGCCCCTGAAACATTACAACCAAATCAATAGTGTCAAAGGGAATCAATTGATTCCCCAACCAGTCATGGATCAAGCAAAAGATCCAGGAGAAAATCAATAACAATAACCTCTAAGAATGTGGAATAGGGAACAGAGGCTTCCAATGTCCCACCCACTCCTGGGACACAGACTTCTTCGACCACCATGCCATGTTTTGCATCTTGCATTGGTACCTACGATACCAAGATAGAATACGGTGTGGTTTTAGGGGATGTCTAAATGATGGATGTTGGAAAAACATTTGTGAATAGGTTGAAGGAATCATGCCTTCAATGGTTCAAAGACCATCTACATTTTCCATTCTCAAAGATACACATGCACCTGCAAAAAGTAGTTATCCAAGACATGGAGACTAAATTTGGCATAGGTTGGCCTGTAAAGAAGATAAAACTATGAATGTCTCAAAACTGCAAGAGATTTCAGTGCAACCAAACAAAGAAGATAAAAAAACTCCCTCCTGAGCAAAGGCTCAAAAAAAGGCCAATTGATGTAAGTTTGAAAGTATGGAAAGAGCTTGTAAAAGCATATGAGAAGTCTGATGCACGGACGAAGTCCGGTGAGGAGAGTACATAGGTATTTGAATCTGCTCATAAGATTATATCAAATTTATTAAATGATTTTTAAATTTTAATTGTGCATAGTTAAATTGAATTAGTATATGTTTTAGGACAAGGCCTCCAAGGCTAGGCTTGACAAACTTCGTACCATGCATCATAGTGGCCAGAAAGGTTTACAGGCCTTGATCTGTACATTTGTAAGTATATTTAATAAGTTAAATGATATTTTTTTTAATTTCCTAGGAAAAAGTAAATGATTGCATATTAATTAGTTTAACTAGTCCATGTGCCATGTTTTGACAGGAGGAGAAATATGGTCAGCATCCAAGGCAATTTGAAAAGGAAATGTTACAAAGCAAAAAGTGGACCAATTTTGTAATCTGGATGGAGAACGAGGTATCAATAGTTGACTTTCAATAACTTAGTTGTATATTGTTGTGTTAATATGTCAATTTGAATTTCTTGTGTTGAGTTGTTTATTGATGCGTAGGATGAGTTCTAAAGTGCTTCTCTATTGGCCGTAGCGCCCTTAAATGTAAGATTTCGCTTAGATGACAAATGATTACTCTTATATCTTTGGGGACCCTTCTTGGTGCCATTAGGATCATAATGAGTATACTAGTCTTGTGCTTGCTTACAAAAAGTGGTTGCAATTAACCTAATCTTGTAGTCATTATCCACAACATTTTGTGTGCCATGCTATCTCATATGCTTAAGTTTAATGGGCTAATAATGAATAGAAAACCCTTGTTTGCCTACCTCCAACTAATGGACTTGTTGGAACCTAAAATTTCCTACCATTTTTTGCAAAAAATTTAGGTTCCCATGATGAAAAATTTGACTGCAGCACTCAGAAATGTACCTGTACAATATACTTCAGTGGCCTACTTTTAAGGGTTATAATTCAAAGCCTATTCATTTTTATGTCAAACCACTTGGTAGGCATACTTATCTATCATATGTGAGTGTACATGCTTGATTTCAGCTTCCCACGATCAAATTGGACAAGGTTTTGCAGTGCCAAGTTAAAGGGTTCTAGTGGTATCTGGTGGTACCCACCTAGGGTTAGGGTTTTAAGTTGAGTCTGCAAGCCTATATTTTTATTCCTTTAAACCCCTTAAGGCCTTAAGTTTTCTTGTCCTTTGGCCTCTTGCACTTTATCTTTTAAAACTACATTGACTTCCTATATTAAAGGGCAATTGTCCTGAGGTCTTCTTAGAGGGGTGATATGTGACTAGGGTATGAAGATTAGGACTTTGTATGTAATCTTAAGCCCTTCTTTCTGATTTGTTAGAAGCCTTCTTCACTAATACATAAGGATTGTTAAGACTCCTATGATAGTGAATTAGAGAGGCATTGAAATCACAAAGGAGATAAATTTTATTAGGCCATCACCCAATGGAGAAGGGATTGTCATAAAGAGCATGACATTGGTACCTTGTCATAGTCACAAAGGGGATAGTCTTTGTGGTGGTAATTAAAGTCACTAAGTTTACATCCACCTTCCTACGGTCTGTAGAAATGCCTGAAGTTGAATATGCCTATTTTAAAGATCTTGCCATGAGTATTTTCCATGTTTTTACAAATGGATACCTCCCCAATCCTCATCTCAAGATTCAAATGCACAATGAAATGATGGAGGACAATCAGAACTGTCATAATAGTACATTAGTATTTTTTATCTCAAGGTGGCCCTTGAGACTACCAAGGAGATGGATATAGAGTTGGGATTATGGTTTTTGTTTAAAAGCCTTGTGTCATTGACCTAATATTTATTTGTGGCAAGTATCCCAATAGTCTAAGGATTACAAATTGTTGTCAAGAAAGGACTGTCATAGTTAAGTGTGGTACAGTGATACAATTTCATCTTGGTTGAGTATTGTATAAATCTCAAGCTATTTAGAATGCATGGGGTATTAGGGTGTGGTATCACTATATAGGTAACCATCAAGTGATTTCTTCAACCCAATCTTGGCCTATATAGTACCCAGTGTGAAAAGTAAGATAGTGTTGTCCAAGAACCTTGTTACGGTCACAAATGAGGGCAGTCTTAGCTATTGTAACCATAGTTGGAATCCCTTGTTGTTACCATAACATACGTGACCTAAAACCATGACTCTATGAGTATGAGTTGTTTGCAAGCCAAATTCCACAACCTTTGCCACCATCCTCCTTGCCTGTGTCAAAATGGGAGTTTTGGAATAGGGTATGGACATCCATCAATACATAAAGCATAGAGAAATTTTGTCAGATGTTGTAGTTGCAACTGCCCTATTAGACATGTATGCAAAATGTGGAAGCATTGACAAGGCACGTGAACTATTTGATAGAATGCCTCAAAGAAATGTGGTCTCATGGAGTGCAATGACTATAGGATATGCACAAAATGGATTTGTTGAAAAGGCTTCAGAAATTTTAAAGCAAATGCAATTGGTTGGTGTAAAGCCAAATTCCACAACCTTTGCCAACATCCTCCCTACTTGTGTCAAAATGGGAGTTTTGGAATAGGGTATGGACATCCATCAATACATAAAGGATAGAGGAATTTTGTCAGATGTTCTAGTTGCAACTGCCCTATTAGACATGTATGCAAAATGTGGAAGCATAGACAAGGCACGTGAACTGTTTGACAGAATGCCTCAAAGAAATGTGGTCTCATGGATTGCAATGATTGCAGGATATGCACAAAATGGATTTGTTGAAAAGGCTTCAGAAATTTTAAAGAAATGCAATTAGCTGGTGTAAGGCCAAATTCCACAACCTTTGCCACCATCCTCCCTACCTGTGTCAAAATGGGAGCTTTGGAATAGGGTATGTACATCCATCAATACATAAAGGATAGAGGAATTTTGTCAGATGTTGTAGTTGTAACTACCTTGTTAGACATGTATGCAAAATGTGGAAGCATAGACAAGGCACGTGAACTATTTGACAGAATGCCTCAAAGAAATATGGTCTCATGGACCGCAATGACTACAGGATATGCACAAAATGAATTTGTTGAAAAGGCTTCAGAAATTTTAAATAAAATGCAATTGGTTGGTGTAAAGCCAAATTCCACAACATTTGCCAACATCCTCCCTGCCTGTGTCAAAATGGGAGATTTGGAATATAGTATGGACATCCATCAATACATAAAGGATAGAGGAATTTTGTCAGATGTTGTAGTTGCAACTGCCCTGTTAGACATGTATGCAAAATGTGGAAACATAGACAAGACACGTGAACTATTTGACATAATGCCTCAAAGAAATGTTGTCTCATGGACTGCAATAACTGCAGGATATGCACAAAATGGATTTGTTGAAAAGGCTTAAATTTTTTTAAAGCAAATGCAATTAACTAGTTTAAAGCCAAATTCCACAACCTTTGTCAGCATCCTCCCTGCCTATGTCAAAATGGGAGCTTTGGAATAGGGTATGGACATCCATCAATACATAAAGGATAGAGGAATTTTATCAGATGTTGTAGTTGCAACTGCCCTGTTAGACATGTATGCAAAATGTGGAAGCATAGACAAGGCACGTGAGCTGTTTGACAGAATGCCTCAAAGAAATGTGGTCTCATGGACTACAATGATTGCGGGATATGCACAAAATGGATTTGTTGAAAAGGCTTTAGAAATTTTAAAGAAAATGTAATTAGCTGGTGTAAAGCCAAATTCCACAGCCTTTGCCACCATCCTCCCTACTTGTGTCAAAATGGGAGCTTTCGACCAAGAAATTTGTAGCACTTAAGGTTATGTAATAGAATTTACAGTTGATAGTTAAATTTATAACAAATTTTTTTATGATCTTTACTAACATTTATTAGAATTGTTGCATGTTTTACATCATTGGAATGACATATTAGCTGTAACTTTTTTGAAATTTTATTATGGTATGTGCACTTTGATATGATGTAATATGATTATGGTTTTGTATCATATGTTGTAATATTAGATATATAGCAGAAAATAAAATTATTGCATGAAATAAATAATAACTTTTCATTTTAAATATTTTTTTTGCAGAACACAGGTCTTCCAGAAGATCAAGATGATCCTCATGATAGAGATCTAGATTATGTTGGTTCTGGTATAGATCACATGGCAGAGGATGATGATGATGTAGATACATAAGACACTGAGGCTAATGATGATGATGATGATGACAACGATGATGGTGATGATGATGATGATCACGATGGTGATGATGATGATGAGACAATTGCTTGTAGTAGCTAGTGACATTCATGATCATATAGACTGCATCATGGATCATTGTTGATATATCATTATGATGCCTCTTTTCATAGTCACTAGCTATCATATGTATCATTTTCACGGCCTGCAGTGCCATATTAATGATTTGTATCATAAATTTATGTATCATTTTGACTTATATCATTTGGATATGTATCATCTTGACTTGTATCATTTTGAGTTACGTAATTTATCATTTTTATTTATATCATTTGTACATGTATCATTTAGACATGTTATTGATCTACTAGCATATTTGACTTTCACTTGTTTTAGTTATATATGATGATGATCTTATCCGTATTGACTTGTGAATTTATATATAATAAAAGTGGTCGATAATTTTTGGATGGATATTTATTAAGTATGATGATTTTAATTTACTGCTCAGGATGGATGTTGTCAAATTCAATTAAATTATAGATATTTGACTCACTTGTTTTAATTATAGATGATGATCATGTTATAATAATTATCTTGTTATTTAATCATATGAGTTAAATAATTGAATTACTTACTTTATTATCATATGAGTTATTTAAGAGGCATGATATATTTAACTAATTAAATTGAAATAAAACATATTAAATTAATAAATGTAAGCAAAAGAATAAGCATTTTTAGGAGCAACAAAAGACACAAAATGGAAGCAACAAGTGACATTATATCGGAAGCAAAATTGGAAGCAAAATCGGAAGCAACAGTGGAAGCAAAACTGGAAGAAAAATTGGAAGCAAAATCGGATGCAAAATTGGAAGCCAAAATGGAAGTAAAACTGTAAGCAAAACCAGAAGCAAAATTGAAAGCAAAATTTGAAGCAAAAGTGGAAGCAAAAGTGGAAGCAAAACCAGAAGCAAAAGTGGAAACAAAACTAGAAGCAAAAGTATATTATCTCTTATGTGTGTTTGGGGTTACTTTTGGGGTAGGATGTTGAATGTGAAATATCAGAGATGGCTTCTCCTCTTTTTGAGAATTGAACCTTAAACTATTTTAAATGCTTAGGCCTAAGTTAGGAATTCATTGAAAAAGATGAATATTTACCTAGCAAAACTTTATTTATATATATCTCTGCCACATCCTTTTGTGAGACAATTTGCATATCATTATTTAGATTTTAACATTAGACTTCAGGTTGCATTAGGTGTTCCCTCCTTCCAGTTGTTTCCAGGTAGCTAGACATTTCATGCAGGGTTGGGTTTCCTTCCTTCGTGTTATGAAGGGATGCAAAGAAGTGTAATTACTTCATGGTTGGGTGGAAAAGTACCTGAGCCATGTTCTTGTCTCTCAGCTCACAAGAGGACCATGTGGGTTCGTGGCGACTGGAGAGTTGCTTGATTTATTATTCTTATATTGTACATGATTATTGTGTCTTGTAATTATCATTGGATGATTTATGGCATGAAAGACAATGGACTTTGTATATTCTTTTATAAGGCTAACAACTGGATTAAGCACGTGATTTGTAATATTTAATGACTTTTATTGATTTATGTTGATGAGATTTATCTTTTACTTGAGATAATGTAATTAAGTGGATTATTTACTTCATGTAACTTTGTGATGGAATGATTTCCTTACATTTGGTATCAGAGATCTAGGTTTGACACTAGGGCCTATTTGGGACTATTATTCTATGTTGTGAACTTGATGCAGATTATTCATCATGAATACTAGAAACACTAATCGTAGTGGAGGATCAGGTAGTGATCAAAATGGAAGACACCGTGGAGATGCAAATAATGGTCAAAATGGAAGGAATCATGGTGAAGCCAACAATGATCAAGATGGAAGATTGGATAGAATCCTTTCTCTTGACCCAACAAGGTATGAGAATGGATGCTCTTGAGTAGGAGATTAGAGGGAACTATAGAGAGCAAAATTAGAATGAAAACCCAGGAGGTGTAAATGCAAATCAGGGTAATGAAAACCCAAGGGTGGAGTCACAAAATGAGAACTTGAGGATAGAAGGCCAAATTCCCGAGGTTGGAGAGAATGCTAACAATCGAGTAAGGATTGCAGAGGAGTTGGGAAAATACTTTAAGAAGGTCTCACCACCCAAATTTGATAGAAAGATAATTGGAGATGGAGCTGAAGTGTGGATCATAGAAATGGAAAAGTACTTTGAGCTTCGAAATCTCTCTGTTGAGGCAAAGGCAATGTGGGGTTCCTACTAGCTTACTAGAGAAGCAGAAACATGGTGGGACAATGAGAAGGCTAATAAGAAACTGTTACCTAGTGAAATAACTTGGGAAATTTTCCTACAACTTTTGAGGAAAAGGTGGTTACCACAACTCTTCTTCAACAAGAAGATGACAGAGTTTCAGAATTTGATACAAGGAGGACTGACGGTAACCCAATATTGGGAAAGATTCTCACTTACTTAAGTATGTTCCACAATACCATATGGACAAGAGATTCTGGATCATGAAGTTTATATTAGGCATAAGGCCTTAGATTGGAACATAGGTAGACATTCATAATCCACTGACTATGGATGTAGTTTTTGAGAAAGCAATTAAACAAGAGTAGAAGCTGCAACAAGCAACCAGTTACCATAAGTAGAAAGATGTGAAGTTTTCCAATAAGAGACCTCAGAATAATTAGCAAAACTATCATCAAAATAACAATCAAGGTAATAACAGTTGGTAGATTAGGAATTTGAAGAGAGGTAATAATTTTTAGGATGGAAATGGTGGAAAATAGCATGCAAGAAACAAAAGAGGTGGCTATAACAACCAGCAGGATAGGTTAGAAGGACTGAAAGCACCTAGGGGTAGATGCTATGTTTGTGGAGGAGAGCATTATGCTAATTCATGTCCCCAGAGATCAGTGGGAAGTGAAAACAAAAATAAACAAGGATCATCTCAACATCAGATACATGCCGCAGTGGACAATCGACAAACTAACTTTCAGGCAACACCTATACAATCTCAAGGTAATCTCTATGGACTACCTATTTCTATTTTGATTGATACTGGTGTCTCAAAATGTTTTGTAGATCCTAGAGTAGTATCAAAGTTATCTATTAGACCTGGGCATATGGAAAACTCTTGGATGCTACAATATGGTAATAGAGCAGAGAAGAGAGTAGACTCATGTCTAACATGTAGTGAATTAGAGCTCCCAAGTTTTCAAATGCAAGTTAATATGTATGTGGCACCTTTAGGGTCTTATGATGTGATTCTAGGAATCAATTGGTTAATTGAACATAAGTCTCTAGTGAATTGTGAAGATAAAGTTGTTAGATGTTTAGATGACCTAGGAAATTAGGTGGAAATTAATGGATCTAAGAGACCTTTAGAACTTAGATAAATCTCGGCTATGCAATTGAAGAAATCTAAGAGGAAAGGGTGTTCCATTTATATTGTCCAAGTAAAGGACCTTGACAATGAAGAACCAACATTCAATGACTACCCAAACCTTAGAGATTTCTGATATGTATTCACTGTGGAGTTGACAGAGTTACTACTGAAAAGAGAATTTGACTTCTCCATTGATTTACTACCAAGGACTGAGCCTGAATCTAAGGCACCCTACAAGATGACTACTATAGAATTGTATGAGCTTAAAGCACAATTGTAGGAGTTGCTAAATCAAAGGTTCATTAGACCTAGTGTGTCACCATGGGGCGCACCGGTTATCTTTGTAAATAAGAAGGATGGTACTTTGCATCTATGCATTGATTATAGGATGCTTAACAAAGCTACTATAAGAATAAGTACCCTCTCCCAAGAATAGATGAGCTCTTCAATCAGATGAAGGGAGCTATGGTTTTCTCCAAGATAGGCCTTAGATCCAGCTATCACTAATGGTGGATTAAGGATGAGGCCATCTCTATGACAACTTTTAGAACTTGATATGGTCACTACGAGTTCACAGTGGTACCATTTGGGTTGACTAATGCTCCAACAACCTTCATGAATTTGATGAATAGCATATTCAGTGATTGCTTAGATGATTTTGTGTTGATATTTCTTGACGACAATTGATATATTCTAAAACAATGGAAGATCATGAAAGGCATTTGAGTATAATCTTACAATGCTTGAGAGAGTGAAAACTTAATGGTAAGATATCTAAGTGTACATTCTTTCAGGATAAGGTGCACTATCTTGATCATGTGATCCTAGTAGAAGGGATTGCAGTTGATCCTGAGAAGATTAAGGTGATAATGGAATGGCCTGCACTTCAGAGTGTGACAGAAGTCATAAGTTTTATGGGACTTGCAGGTTATTATAGGAAGTTTGTGGAAGGTTTCTCAACTATAGAAGCACCGATTACCCCACTACAAAAGAAGGGTAAGAAGTTTGAATGGACAGAAAGGTGTGAGCAAGGTTTCCAAGTGCTAAAGGAAAAGATCACAATTGCTCCTATCTTGACCATACCAGATCCTAATGGTCACTTTATAGTTATAACTAATGCTTCAGGAGGAGTAGGAGTGTTGATGCAGAATGAGCAAGTGGTTGCATATGAATCAAGCAAGCTAAAGCAATATGAGTTAAACTATGCGCCACATGATCTTGAATTAGCCTCCATAGTTCATGCACTTCAGATGTGGAGGCATTATCTTCTAGGTAAGCCCTTTGAGTTAAAGACAGATTATTTATGGCTCAAGTATATATTTACTTGAAACCTAACCTTAATACATGACAGAGAAGGTGGTTAGAATTCCTTCATGAGTATGACTTTGGAATTGAGTATATAAAAGAAAAATAGAATAGAGTAGCAGATGCTCTTAGTAGAAGAAGATATGTAGCTGCCATGGTTACAACGAGATCCAATTTGAAGCAGAAAGTAATTCAAAATCTTCAAGGGGATGAACATTATGAAAGAGTAAAGAAATCTTTGGAAGTAGACCCCTTAGACCGTAGGTTTGATGGTTATGTGATTTTTTTAGATGGACTTTTGAGATATCAGGGAAGGACATATATTACTGACTCAGGAGGGTTGAGGAAGTTAGTGCTTGAGGAGACCCACAACACACCATATTCGGGGCACCCTGGAGTGACCAAGATGGTCGAAGGTTTGAGACCCTTATAATTTTGGCCTAGACTTAAGAAGGATGTGATAGAATTTGTGGCTCGATGTTTGGAGTGCCGAAGAGTCAAAGCTAAGCATGTGCATCTTACATGATTGTCATACCCACATAGTGTTCCTGAATACAAGTGGCAAGTGATAAGTATGGATTTTATTCAAGGGTTGCCTATGTCTAAGAATTGACATGATGTCATCTTAGTAGTTGTGGACAAGTTGACAAAGGTAGCACATTTTATTCTAGGGAATCTTTCAGATGGTTCTTTGGTATTAGCTAAGAAGTTTGTTCAGGAAATCTTTTGATTGCATGGAGTTCCTGAGATGATCATTTTAGATTGAGACACTCACATGACATCTAGATTTTGGACAACTCTAAATGCAGCTTTGGGCACAAAGTTGAATTTTAGTTTGGCATATCATCCTTAAACGAATGGTTAGATAGAAAGAGTCAATCAGGTTGTGGAAGACCTTCTCAAGGTGTATTGTATGGATCAATAGTATAAATGGGAGGAGTATCTTCCATTGTTGTAATTCACATACAACTATTCATACCATGGATCTTTGGGAATGGCACTATTTGAAGCTCTTTATGGGCGTAGGTGTCAAACACCTATCAATTGGGATAAGGTAGAGGAAAGAATAGTGATTGGTCCTGATATGTTAAGGGAAATGGATGATCATATGAGGTTGATCAAAGAGAAATTGAAGAGAGCTTCAGATCGTCAAAAGAGTTATGCAGATAGAAATAGAATGTCTAGACAATTCTCAGTTGGTGACAAAGTCTTCCTGACGGTCAAACCTTAGAAGAGTTCTATTTCATTTGGTAAAGCGTCCAAACTTGCTCCTTAATTTGTAGGACCGTTCGATGTCTTGGAAGTGATCAATCATGTAGCTTATAGACTTGCTCTACCACCTACACTTGCTAGAATCCATACTATTTTTCATGTGTCCTTGCTTAAGCCTTATCATCCTAATGCTTCACACATTCTTGATTGGCATGCTTTACAGGTTCAAGATCCAGGAGTGGTGCTAGTGGATCCCACTCAAATTTTGGAGAGACACAAGGTTAAGTTGCATAGCAGGGATGTGATGCAGTACAAGCTCCAATGGGACTAATATTTAGAGGATAGTGCCACATGGGAGGATGTGGAGGAGATTGACAAATCTTTTCCTTATTTGAGGATATAGCATAGTTTCTTATTCTTGCATACATGATGATACTTTGAGTTGCTGTTATTGTTTTATGATAATTTAGATACATTATAATTGGTAGATTGATACCTTATTATGTTTAGTTTGTGTAATAAGACATTGAGACAATGTCTCTTCCTACTGGGGAAGGATGTCACATCTCGTTTTATGGACTATATTATTATTTTAGATTATTAAACATTTACTATGATTGTTTTACTATGTGTGATTCCATGTGTGTGAAAGTAATTATCATAATATTATAAGTGCGTGATTTTTAAAGTTGATTTAAAAATTGAATTTTATTGGTACGATTATGGATATACATTATGATTTCCTTTGGCTATGATTTTTGGGAACTAACCTATTGATGTGGAGTTGAGTGCGACTGAATGCAGGTACTCATCGAAGACGAGAACATGGTTGAGGTAGAGATGTTCTAGCCAGTCGACAAGACCTGATAGGATGGATAAACCTGATGCACTCACACACTCACATAGTCTCATGTCATATTGCATTTTGAATGGCTTTAATATGCATTATTGTATGGGTAATGAATGTGATTGATGTTTAAATACTTTGAAAAATAATGTGTTTTAATTGCTACAATAAGTCTTTTCGAATGCATGATTTAGTCATAAATATATTATGTCCCTTTGAATTACATTAATGGAATTATGTATATTAGTAATTATATTATAAATTATAAAATTGTTTTCTATATTTAAATAAATTGGATTAATAAATATCTTTGTTATATTTGTGAATACCTATTGTTTGATTTAAAGTGATTATGTTTTATTAAATATATATATATATATATATATTAATAATATATATTATAATTAGATATCTAAATAAAGGAATTAAAAGAGAAAAATTTTATCACGCAAAACTAGGGAGAGCGACAATAATAACAAAGTTTATTTGTTTAAAGAAAAATAACATTGGTAAAAAATGCTAGAGAGGCAGCAAACAAGAGTAAACAAATAGTTTTCAAGAAGGGAGAGCCAAATATACAAAAACCCAATGCCAAGATTAGGGAGAAATTCTAAATAAAAATAGAGGAAAGAAGAAAGGGAAAAATATAATCATTATTTTGAGCGATGAAAGGAGAGAGAAGAGCAGCGACATGAGAGGAAGAAGTGATCAACGACAGAGGCAGGAGTCGACCTTTTTCACCATCTAAGGAACCAGGTATTTTTATTTGTTTATTTGCAAAAGTAAATGGGAGGAGTTTACTATTAAAACCACATTTAAATATTGGCCTGTGATCTATCTTTTCTTTGGTCTGTGTTTTGCTGTGAGTGGCCAGTTTGGGATTTCAGTTCTTGCCTTGTACCTTGAATTATTTATCCTGTCGTCTGTTGTTCTTTCCTCTGTGTTTGCTTGTGAATCAGTCTTTAAAATTATGATGGACAGTATCTTTCGATTGGCCTGTTTCTTGTTTTTGGCGGCCTGATTTGGGCGGCTTGGCTAAGGGTAATGGCCTACTAAATGTTAGCCTGAAAAATTAGATTTATAAACTTATAAAAATATCCTTTGGCTGCTGATTAATTTAGCTCATGCCGACATTTTATTTTTAATGTTTTTCCTTAGACTCAACCTTCTCTTCTGCTTTGTGTCGACCTTAACTCATGATGGCCAGTAACCTTTGAAATCAACCTATGTTTTGGTTTTGTTCAGACTACATATTTATGTTAGTTTATGCCTGAGTTTTTATTCCTCTATGGATGCTGAGACCGCCACCCTAAACTAAAATTGACCCGCCTAGATTGACCCTAACTATTTGTTGTGACGTTGGGTGCTTGTGTTGAACTTAACATCCCCAATACATCTAATTTTTTATCTCCATTTGATGTTGTTCTAATTTCATTCTATCCCTAATGTAGATTTTATCCTACCATAGCAGACTTATCATCTTGTCTTAAGGAATTGATCAATGTTCTTGTAGCATGTTAGAATAATTTATTTAGCAAGTTAAACTTTAATCCTTTACCTGTTGTTAAACTTTAAATTTTGTAACAACCTTTTACTTATCCTGTCGCAGTCTTTTATTGTTGTATCGGATTTCTTGTAAAGTTCCTGTAGCTTTTGTTTTATCATTGTCGTAGCAGGTCTTTTGTCTCTATCGCCATAGTGCTTGTCCTGTCACATACATGCTCTATTTTTGTAGCTCATTTCATTACTTCCTGTAGCTTAATTTAAAACTTCCTGAAACATTTATTATTACTTAGAATAGAGACAATGTGTTTTTCTGATTATTACCTATGCTTTTGGATTTAATTTGCGTGATGCTGGAAATATTCATACGCTCTTATTAAGTCTTTATTACAATATATTGCTTGAATTATAAACCAACTTTGGGTAGAAAGTAGTTAACATTAGTTTTCTACAAATTACCAAAACAAGGAAATATAGTTAGAGAATATAACCAGATTATAAAATCTATATTTATATTTGCATTTAAATGAATGAATGATGTTCTTTTCTACCTACTTGAAAGCGTGCATTCATGAATGATGTAAATGAAAGGGATTAGAGATGCTTTATAGGCGAATATGGGTTGTTATTATTTTGAAAAGAAAGTAGATTATCTCTTATATTGTTTGGGGTTACTTTTGGGGTAGGATGTCGAATGTGAAATATCAGAGATGGATTTTCCTCTTTTTGGGAATTGAACCTTAAACTATTTTAAATGCTTAGGCCAAAGCTGGGAATTCATTGAAAAAGATAAATATTTTTCTAGCAGAACTTTATTTATATATATCTCTACCACATCTTGTTGTGAGACAATTTGCATAGCATTATTTTAATTTGCACATTAGGATTCAGGTTGCATCAGGTGTTCTCTCCTGCCAGTTGTTTCCAGGTAGCTAGACATTTCGTGTAGGGTTGGGTTTCCTTCATGTTATGAAGGGATCCAGGGAAGTGTAATTACTTCATGGTTGGGTGGAAAAGTGGTTGAGCCATGTTCCCGTCTCTTAGCTCGCAAGAGGACCATGTGGGTTCATGGCGACTGGAGAGTTTGTTTGATTTATTATTCTTATATTGTACATGATCATTGTATCTTGTAATTATCATTAGATGATTTATGGCATGAAAGACAATGGACTTTGTCTATTATTTTATAGGGCTACCACCTGGATTAAGCACGTGATTTGTAAGATTTAATGACTTTTATTGATTCATGTTGATGAGATTTATATTTTACTTGAGATGATGTAATTAAGTGGATTATTTACTTCATGTAACTTTTGTGATGGAATGAGTAATTTATAGGGGGAGCTCATCACTACTCCACTATCTAAAACCTACCAAAGACACTTGATGGTTGAGCTACACTACCATAACTGCCAAAGACACGCTTAAGGGTGAATGACTCAAGATCCAACCTTGCCTCGTGATGAGGACTTTGTATAAAAGGATGTGCACTAGCTCAAGAGATACACCATCCTGCGTCATGATGAGGTCTTTGTATAAAAGGATACGTACTAGCTCAAGAGATACGTCATCTCACCTCACGATGAGGGATTTTTGCTTATAAAGATATGCACTAGCTCAAGAGATACACCATCCTGCGTCATGATGAGGGCTTTCAAACACACTTTGTTAGTGTAAAAGTAATCAAGTAGATACCATTATATATGCCCCCACCTTAAGGCGGTTGATCTTGCTTGCTGATATCAAGCACATTAAGGTAGAGTGAAAACACGAAAGGGAACAAGAGATTTTGCAAATCCCATGCCCCCAAAGTGACATGTGCCACGATCATTGAATGTTCTCACAAACACATCGAGATCATTTGCTAAGATAATCAACAAGATACAAGCTTTGGTTAGAAAATCTTACTCTAAGACAATAACCAAATCCATTCATGAAAGCTATGCATAAATCATATATTAGATCACATCAAAGACCAAGGCTACACTTGCAGGTTCAGAACTAAGTATAGCCATTGGGCTATACTATAGGTATCTCAGAATTGAGTGTAGCAATAAGGTGAGATACAAAACAATCCAAAGTGTGTTGAAACAAATTAAGAGTATTACAAAGGTTTGTTACAACGAATATCACAACATGAATCACAAAATGGTGATTCTAATAGTCAAGCATCGGATATATATATCAACCCCATCTTCATATATGTACTAGGTCCATTTTTCTTTTCTTCTTGAAGGTACACATGGTCCTTTTAAGTATTTGTTTGTTTTCATCATCTATCGACTAGTTAGAGTCACTGAAGAATAGAAACAATAAAAATGAGAGGAGCTAAGAGTGACTTGGGTTTACAACATGGGAAGATGTCCCCAAGACATCCTCCAAAATGTTATGCCCCTAAGGCACAATAGACAACAATAAAATAGAGGAGAGGAAAGTAGAAGAATATAGAGACAAATAGAAGAATGGTCACAACAGAGGTGGTCTCCTTGTATCCTTAACCTTACAAGAGTATCAAGGGTCATCCAAAGAGACCTAAACAACATATAACACAACATAGGGGAAAAAAACACAATGCTAACAATGTATATATCTAGGAGGAGGCCACCCTTGAGAGCAACTAGAGTAGGTGCTACATCGAGTGTGGCTAAAAGAGGGAGAAATACTTACTTGATTCCATGGGATATTTCTGGTGAACAATCCATGTTCATCATCTCAGGATATACCATATTTTCTGATATCATATTAACATTAAGAGTAGGATGATGGTAGGCTTTGGTGGGCTTCAAAGATTGGTATCCAATATTGGCTGTGTAGTTAATTCCAACAACTTGTAAAGGTACTCTGATTCCTTGTTGTTTTACACCACAACCATTACCTACATAGTCACAATTTTATAAAGGATTTTAAATCCTTGAACGTAGAGGGAGGGCATCTCTTTAGAAGATGGTGTGGCCTCATAGGTCTCATAATCTATAGTATAAGTAGGAGTGTTTTTGTTTTCTACTATAGAAACTTTAAGTTTCTTAGGTTGCTCCAGAGATTGCTTGGATGAGATTGACACAACTTTTGATGTGTCAGTGATATTGAGTTTATATTCCCCTACAAAGGTAGGAGTAAAATCTAATGAAACCCAATCATCACCAAAAAGTGCATTCGATGTTGAATCTTGCAAAACATTATTTGTGGCAAGAGGTATAGAAGAATCAACTTTTAAATTGTTTAGAATCTTATGATTGACAAGTTGTTTTTGTGTTTCAATATGTAAACAAACTTTCGGCTCCAGATCAACTTTGATGGTGTGAAGTTTACTTTCATAAATAAACTTTAATGATCGATGAAGGGAAGATGGAACTGTCCCATAGTGTGGGACCACGGTCTTCCAAGAATTAGATTATATGAAAGAGTACCAGGCATGGCATGAAAAAGAGTAGACAATGTTACGGGTTCAGCCTTTATAGGTAAGGTTATAGTACCTAGGGGTGGTCTACCAACATTATCAAAGCCACAAATGTTAATCTTAGCTGATATAATTAACTTTTTATCAACATTGATTTTGTGTAACAAATCAACACCACAAACATTAAGAGCTGATCCATTATCAACCATAACTCTCTTTATCAACTTTTTGTTTATTATGACAAATATTATAAGAGGATCATATTGTTTCTAAACTTCCATAGAGAGTAACTCATGATATTGAAACAAAATGTTTGTTATTGTCGGCATGCATACAATCTAACAACGTTGCTACATCATTAGGATTAACAGCTGGTGATACAATCACCTTTTGTTAATCTTCCTAGAGCATTATGTGGTATGTAGGCGATGTTTGTATGAGTTACCAAAGAGAGATCTTAGCGGGAGTAGTGCAAAGCTACTCAACAAGATCATAATCCTGACCAACTTTATGCATTAAATGAGGTGGTTCAGGAAGCATAGGTTGAGAAGTTGGTAAAGTAATTAGAGTGTTTGATTGTTGTTTACTTTGTTTATTATTTCATGTATTGTATGTATGAGCAACGACATTGTGATAGGGTTGTTGCGACACATTTTGATACACTTGATTTTCTTGAGTAATTTGTTTTGCAAAATTGAGAATGTAACTTGGGGGTCTAGGTGGTGTTGGAGCACCTTGAACTGTAATCACTAATTTGAAGCAAGGAAGCACATTGGGTGCCCCATGCACAATGAGTTTAGGAACATTAATACACTTATCCACTATCCTCTTAGTGGGTGGAATAAGTCTATTCATGATGATTGAATTAACATTATTTTTACTATGATTAAGCTCGACATCCATCCCTAAAGGATTTAATGTGAGAGACCTTTCTACATCCACCAATGCTTCTTCTTCTAAAGGGAAAGCATTGGAATGAAGGGAAGGTAAAATGTTGCTAGAATAATTGTCAATGATTGAATATTTAATGATGTCCAAGGGGTTTGAACATGCTAGCAAAGGAGAACTATTCATGGTTTTCACATCCTTAGTGATGTCCAAAGTACTTGAACATTCGAATAAAGGAGGAATAGGATATCTCATAGAATCATCATCATCATCATATACTTTAGATATTAGATCCAATGCATTACCATGATTTATAGAAGAACTTTCACAGTCATCTTTTCATGAGTATTCATGGATATGAATTTAGTTAAATATTTCAATACCAAAGGGTATGCATCAATGAGTATTGTAAAACTATCAAAATCATGTATATAACAAAGTAATTGAGTTCATATGTAGAACATTTAGAAGCATCAATATCATTTACGGATGCTATGTGCTCTAAAACATGAGGGTGCACATTAGTGAATTTAGAGAAAATTTCAAAATCTAGGATATACTTATGCAAATATTTCAAAGAGGAATAATATGAAGATGCCATCATGAAATGTCTTGGAACAACAATGTACAATAAGATTTATTCATTTATCAAACACAACTAATATGAGAGACTTTTGTACACCACAACACTAGTTGAGGAAACCCGGTTTTTGAAGCTTTATGCAAGGGACAAAAACACACTAGTCTCACTACAAACATAGTGATGAAGATGTTAAAAGTGCTGCACAAAAGGTAATATGAGTGATTAAAAGTTTGCTCAAATAATTGTGAAGAAAGTGTGTAAAACCCTTAATGTTGAAATACACACTGTGTAATTGCAAAAATTAAAATTTCAGTGCAAGGATGCACAATGAAGAAACAACACAACTCAATATCAGATTTGAATGAATGTTTAAAGGAGCAAAAAAATTTTGAAATAAGATTTTGACTACATACCCTAGCTTTTGCAAAAACTAGCTTATATGAAAAATGCAATTTTTTAACAAAACCCTTACAAATGATATATGCAAATGCAAGATATGATATCATGAAATGATTAATTTCTGTAATTTATTTCAGATCTGATGTAAAAATTATAAAATTAAATGTTTCCAATGATATGCAATGAAAATAATGCAAAACTATGCATTTATGCAAGCCTAGAATGCTTATTTTTTTCAATTTTTCAAATTTATGCAAGATTTTCCAATGTAGAATGATAAGTATGATATGAATTAATGCAAAGACTAATTTCAACACTCAACAAGATGCAAAGGTTTTCTGCTATGGGTTCAGCAAAATGTTAAGTGGTAAAAGCGAGATGAATGCATGCATGTACAAACAAGATCAAACCCCTCTTCCACAATAACATTCAAGGACAAGATTGAGCTAAATCACAACCAAGGAGAAGGTGGATTCAGCTACAGATCTTTCTATGGAAAGATGAGATTTAAACAAGCCTTTTATCAAACCCTAGGTTAAGTATTTGATTATAATATAAGATACACAACAAATATCCAGCAACCGATTACACAAGAATGATCAGAGGGATGATAAAACCTATTTCCCAAAAGAAGAGATGTCGAGGACAAATTTGGCAACTGAAATAGTCCAATAAAACTGCCAATGTCTAGATGAGGGAATTAGCTAAAGGTGCAAACTGGAAAGTTGCTCTAGAGGATGTCTTGATGCCAGATATGAAGCTTGTAAGTTTGAAGGATGAATTCAACAACCACCCAAGTCTTTCCAAAGGGATATTTGGGAACAGTTTTCAGATCCCAAAACTTTAATTCCCACACTGTCTTCTTGTAGCTCCACTTTTCTTGAAACCTATACCTCTAACCTACACAAAAGATGACAAGAAAGGGGTCTGGGGGTTGTGGTGTTTAGGGATTTGCCTCAGTCAAATCCCTGGTTAGCATTTAAGGTTTCCCAACACCGTTGTTAGATAGAGAGAGTATCCTTGTAGGACAGAGGCTAAAGATAATCCAAATGATGAAATGATTCAAATAGCAATGATGTCACCTCAGAGGTGAAGTCCTTAGGAGGATGAAAGCTCCTCAACTCATAACGAGATGGATGATCATTCCAAATTTGCAACAAACACAAAATACAAACACAAATATGCAACAATAACATAATGAATACCTTGAATGCTCTTAGCTCCAATATCATAAGTTTGCAATATCCATCTAGGTTTAAAATGAAGTCATAAAATCACTTTTATATGCTTTCCCACTAACATTCATGAAATTAAATCACAAAAGCTAATGAGGAGGAACATTTTTAAAGGTCCCAAGCTGACATACAATTTATTTCTCCAACCAATCAGGGAGGACTTGGGCGGTTGGCGCCCAAGTCCAGGGGCCTAATTTGGGTTAGGGCTAAGCTAAATGAAGGGCCAAAGGTCCCAAATTCACATGGGTGTCAGGCTCTTTTCTTTGGGATGCTCAATTATAATTTTTAATGAAGCAAATACAACCTAGGAGCTAAACTAGGAGTTAAAAATGCATGTGTCCACTTTTTACTCCATAACAATACTGTGCATAGACAGAGGGATTGCCACTATCCTTTAGAAGAGTGGAAGATATCCAGAAGCAGTACAATGCCAGTGGTTAGAGGACTTTTGTTTTGGCTTGCATAATGGTCTCAAAGTTCTTAGAGGTCTATACTGTCATAGTGCAGTCAACATTGACAAAAGCAAAGAGGCAGTGAACCTGACAAGACAATATATGAGTAGAGGAACTCAAAGTAAGCAAAGATCTTACAAAGGATGTTGGTAAACATAGAGACCTAGTAGAGGTACTGATTGTGCTTAATAGTTGGAATATGACTGTAGCTGGTAAGAAATGATGTTTAGAGCACTAAGATAGTGACCAAAGGGCCTATGATAGCTGTGAGTGAGGAATAGTCTATGAGAAATGGTCATACACAATTGGAAAGAAGTCTAAGAAACTACTTCAAGAAGCATGTAGTGATCTTTATGAGGTCTGTATGCTATAGAAGGTTTGCTGCAAAGAAAATAGAGGATCAGATTCTGTCAAGGAAGGCATAGAGACTTGATCATGGGTAGAAGTCTAACATAAAGTTTCTAGTAGTAAAATGGAATGAATGACAAATATACAAAGCTAAGACAGAGTCTTATACCCATGCATATGGAAGATGGAAATTTACTAAAGGAGGAGAGTCTGTTTGGTTTGCTATAGCATATAACCAAGTTCTTGTAGCTCCTGTAACTATCTGAAGTGAAGAAATGAGTTGGCAGTAAGGTAATAAAGATCATTCAAGAAAGCAGTTAGAGTCCTAAAAGGACTAAGACTTCCTCTTATGCCTCCTAGGAGTCCCAGGTGGTTTTTGAAGTTGAGCACGTGCCCTATCTCCATGCAAGTGGAGAGGATGATAGTAAAGAACAAGTCTAAGAGCAGTTATGATTTGCAAAGCAGAAGTTTGACCATCATGCAAATAGTACTACCAGACTTTGCAGAGCATGCAAAGGAAAGGGACCTAAGAAAATTCAAACAAACTCAACTTTCAAACACTTTGCATGGCATTTCAAAGAGTTCAAATAAGGAGTTTCATCCTAAAGTGCCCTAGGACAACAAGTTCAAGCATGCAGACTCAACCTTTTCTTTGGAGTCAAGTTTCAGTCATGTTCAAAAGTTGAATGGGATCAAAACCAGGTGCCCAAGCTTATTTTCAGTTAGTTCTTTGTAGTTTTGAGTTGTCTCCTAGCAGAAAAAAGCAAGATTGTAAGTAAAAAATAGAGATATACAGTTATAGAACAATAGTTTTATGTAATTTTTCAAGCAATTATCAAAAAACATTTAGGGTTGTATCAATGTGAAAACACCTTTTCAATAAATATTCCAACATTCTACCTTCTCAGAGTACTATTTTATTGTGTATGAATTGATGATTGATGTTTTTTCTATGAAATAAAATGTAATTCCTTAAACAGTTGTTTCATCTTAATACCTTTACTTTAGAGAATTATTGTTTTGTATAGGTCATAAGTTGTGTTACTGAGTAAAACAATCTTAGATGTGAAAAACTATATCTTTTCCTTCTAAAAACTACAAAACATAGAGCCTTCTTACGAAATACTAATATACCAACATGAAATGTCTGAGTTGTGTCTGAATTAGATGATCTTTGAAAAATTGTGTGTCAAACAACAACACAAGTCTTCAACCATTTGGTGCATCACCTCCCTACCTAGCAATAATTTCATTTTTATGCCTTTCTCATCCTTTTTCTTAGTGAAAGTAATAGTCAGTTCAAGTGAGGTATCAAGGGAACCAACCCTCTCTGGAGGTTCATTTCATCATAGGTTACCCACTGCTTGAAGATGATCCCATGTTTCACAAGGTAGATGAGTTCTAAACTCAGTAAGGGCACATACTTTAGTGACCACAGTTTTTGGCATGCCTAGTGGGACACTGAAACTAGTTTCAGTCCACAAATTACTTCATTTTCATTATAGTTATGGTATGTACAACAATGTTTCTATCCTTTTGAGGTAATAAACACATACTTGGCGACTCTGCACTCTGATTTTGAATTAAATCTAGTGCAAACAACACATGAGAAGAGTGCAAACAAGAGGAAGTTCAACTCCTTTTGAGTTTTTATAGCTGTCACCACCTAGAAGAAGAGGAAGGGCAACAAGAAGAAGTCCTAGCCCATCAATAAGGGCACACTCCACACCTCCTAGCTATGCACCTACTAATTTTGCTCCCAGAAATCAAGTACCAACAAATCCTATGGCTAGATAGTTTTCTTTTGTGCCATTCAATGGAGGCAACCCATTGAATCTTGCACAACATGATGATATACCCGTGGCATCCCTTAGAAGTTTTCCTTTCTTCATAGGAGAAGAAAAAACTACACCCATTGAACACATTAGAGATGTGGCTATATTATGTGCAGTCCACAATATCACTACTGAAAACGAGGTAATCAGACTTCTAGTTACCTCATTGAAGGAAAAGGCAAAAAAATGGTTTAGGGGTTTGGCTATCAATTCAATCACAACCTGGGACTAGTTGGAAGATTCCTTACAGAAGCAATTTGAAGATAAATTATACCACTTATCCTTGGTAGAACAACTAACTACCATCAAAAGATCTCCATAGGAACACATGATAGACTTCTATTTCTGTTTCCACAAGACTTGGAATAGAATCCCACATAAGGTAAGGCCTTTAGTTGAACACACATTTCTATACTTTCTTAAGGACCTTAATAGTGATATATCCATGATGATTCAGTCTATGGGTGGAACAACACTCCCAAATGCCTATAACATTGCCATCAGGGCATAAAATAACCTTATACAAGCTGGTAAAATAGCTCCAAGGATCCCACTGCCCATTTTCCTAAGGTACAACCACCTATACCCTTGCAAGTACCTCCTATAGCTGTTGTACCTACTATACAAGCATTGAGTTATCAAGCATTTACCTAAGAGAAGGCTGCCCTAGTTCAATCATGTGAATTACAAGAGATAAAAGGTCTATTGCAAACCTTTGGCAATGAGCTAGTAAACATCAAGAAGTAGCAAAGCCAAAATTTCAAACCTTATCAAGCCCCACATCAACCCAATCAACCAAATAGGCCTCCCTACCAGGTTAATCCTCAAGGTCAAAGGAGGAATTTCAATGCTAGGCCATGTCAGCCCTATAATCAGAATGTTGCCAACACTTCTAGAGAGCTTGTACTAGTCCAAAATAACATGGTACAAGACTATGAATATTGTTTCCCATGCAACCAACCTCATGGCCAAGCCACATGTTCTAATGGAATGCTAAATCAAGCCCTCATGGTACAAAATAACAATGTTGTCCAACAAGATGCAACACATGAAACTCACGAACAACAAAGTTCTCATCTTAAGCATGGTCACCATAATGTCACTCTCATGAATTGGCAAGGTGAAGAGTTTTGTGGGGATAAATCATCCACATGGGCAAAATCAGTCATCTCACTCTATAACAACCAATACCAAGGCGAAACAGAGGGTTGTTGACATAGGACAACAAGCTGACAAAAGGGCGAAATCAGGCTTCTACAAGCCACCAAGGTGTTTCTAGTCTATTACTTTCTCAAAATGTTCAAATTTACCAAGAGGTCAAGCTGTGACAAACAAATATCAACCTAAAAGCCACTCATAGCCATTGCAAACACAAGGAGATGCTGCTATTCCAAAAGGACATCAAAAGCTTAGTACAAACCCATTTAGTATTTTGGAGCATATGAAAAAAGCCAATGTCAGAATGTCAATGTGGGACTCCTTATCTCTTCCTGGTCAAAAAGATTTGTTACAAAAGGCTTTTTCTAACCTCACCTTATCAAATGAAGTTTCTAAGGAGCAACCTAGAGTTGTACTTTCTAGTACTCCCCAAGCCAAAGATGAATAGTAAACTAAAGATGTCAAACCACCTCCATTTTTTGTGTCTTTGATTATTGGCCAACACCTTTTCCATAACTGTATGATTGACTCACGAGCAAGTAACTCTGTGATGCCTAAACAAATAGTAGATAAACTTGGACTGTCATATGAGCCTTTTACCAAAGGAGTAGTATAGTTGGATGGGACAACAATAAACACAATTGGGATCATTAAAGGTTTGAGCCTCACCTTGCATGCTTGTCCAAACTTTTCCATACCTCAAGATATTTATGTCATAGATCTACCACCATATTTTGCTATATTCCTTTCTAGAGACTTCACTACAAAATTGGGGGGGTTATCTATCTTCTGATTGGTTACACATGTTTTTTAGAACAAGGTATGGCACTGAGGTGACTATGAAATTAGAACCTATAGCAAAAGACCATATAGAGTTGTAGACACCTAAAATTGACCATGTCTTATGACATTATTTTTTGACATTATCTTATGTTGCCTTGCATTACGTTGCAACCTATTTTCTTCTAAGTCCCTTTCATGACCCCTTCTATCATTCCCATTAGTTAAATAAATTACATTTATTTAACTAATCCATTTTATCCATTTATTCTCCTCTTGCACCAATTTAAATGAATTCTATTTATTTAATTCCCATATTCCTCCAATTAATTTAAATAAATTAAATATTTATTTAAATTATCTCTCACATGCCACTTCTCTCTCATAATTTAAATAATTTTATTATTTAACTTATCCACTAATAAACCTCCCAAGCTCAAGACTATTTTGTAGTTCCACCTATTAATAAAATTCAATAATATACACATTAGTATAGAAAACATGACATGTAAAATGACATAACTAAATAATCACTTACTACAAGCCAATGGTCCTCCTTAATCATCCTCTACTTCTCTTCATCCACTTGAGCCCCTCGGTAGTTGCACTAACTAAAGTTATCACTTCCTCATATAGAAAACATGACGAATATGATTAGATTAAAGATAAATATTTTTTTTTGCACTAAATGAGGTTAGATAAAATAATAAATTCACAATGGCATTTACATTACTAGCTCATACTTGTGTAAGAGGCATAAAAGAAAAAATACTATAGCAATGCCCATCTCTATTGATCCATGAATATCAAGAGTATGTGTTGACATCATCAAATGAAAATAGGGACAATGTTACACAACATTATTTACATATATAATGATTAAGAATAGTAAAACTTACCTCAGTAAAAGTTGAGAACTGAGTACTACCACCAATATGTCTTGATGTTGAAGGTCAAACATCCACCTATTCATCATCAAAGTATAATTTTAAGATTATAATTGATATATGAAAAAATTCACATGTAATATATTTAATATTTTTTTTCTAAAAATTATATACCCAAGGACTGACACATGCACATGTGTATGTGATGAAGTACTAAAAAATTTAGGATGCATACATTGACCCTATAATTTAATAATACATACATAATTTTTTATATTAATTTTCATTCATAAAAGATTAATACAGTTAATTGTAAATTTCAATAGTCCAATTATACTAAATTGCACAAACTTATTGGTAATTACCTATGGATCAATACCAAAGGTTGTATTGAGTAACTCATCGGTCAAGACCATACTATCCAATATAAAAGGATGATGTGGCCCACCCTATGTGGCATACTTTTAGCTATGTGGAGCATCATCTTTGATGTGTGTACTAGGGTCATGACCATGTACATCCTATGCTGTATACCTCATCACAAAGTCCTCTGACCCATAATCACATACAACCCTATAAGAACCTCAAATGTGTTGTGCTAGCTAATTCTTGAAAGGCTCATGCTCATCACCTTGAGAAAGAGGTTTGATATGCTAAAGTGAGGTTTGTGTTAGTGAAATAGTGAACTACAGGGTTCGAACCTCAACACTCTCCTTCACAATGGAAGGAACTGTGATTGTTGAACAAATGGTCAAGTAAGGGGTCTCATTAGATGTCCTTATGAATGAGGTGCCATATTTCCATCCTATGTAGAGCCTTTGACTCTACCTTGAAAATCATGCATATCAAAATCTTGGCTTTGGTGGGCTTCAAAGATCAGTATCGAATATTGGCTGTGTAGTTAATTCCAACAACTTGTAAAGGTACTCTAATTCCTTGTTGTTTTACACCACAACCATTACCTACATAGTCACAATTTTTATAAAAGATTTTAAATCCTTGAACGTAGAGGGAGGGCATCTCTTTAAAAGATGGTGTGGCCTCATAGGTCTCATAATCTATAGTATAAGTAGGAGTGTTTTTGTTTTCTACTATAGAAACTTTAAGTTTCTTAGGTAGCTCCAGAGATTGCTTGGATGAGATTGACACAACTTTTGATGTGTTAGTGTTATCGAGTTTATATTCCCCTACAAAGGTAGGAGTAAAATCTAATGAACCCCAATCATCACCAAAAAGTGCATTCAATGTTGAATCTTGCACAACATTATTTGTGGCAAGAGGTATAGATGAATCAACTTTTAAATTGTTTAGAATCTTATGATTGACAAGTTGTTTTTGTGTTTCAATGTGTAAACAACTTTTCGGCTCCAGATCAACTTTGATGGTGTGAAGTTTACTTTCATAAATAAACTTTAATGATCGATGAAGGGAAGATGGAACTACCCCCATAGTGTGGATCCACAGTCTTCCAAGAATTAGATTATATGAAAGAGTACCAGGCATGACCTGAAAAAGAGTAGATAATGTTACAGGTTCAACCTTTATAGGTAAGGTTATAGTACCCAGGGGTGGTCTACCAACATTATCAAAGCCACAAATGTTAAGCTTGGCCGATATAATTAACTTTTTATCAACGTTGATTTTGTCTAACAAATCAACACCACAAACATTAAGAGCTGATCCATTATCAGCCATAACTCTCTTTATCAACTTTTTGTTTATTATGACAAATATTATAAGAGGATCATATTGTTTCTAAACTTCCATATAGAGTAACTCATGATATTGAAATAGAATGTTTGTTATTGTCACATGCATACAATCTAATAGGGTTGCTACATCATTAGGATTAATAGCCGATGATACAATCACCTTTTGTTAATCTTCCTAGAGCATTATGTGGTATGTAGGTGATGTTTGTATGAGTTACCAAAGAGAGATCTTAGAAGGAGTAGTGCAAAGCTGCTCAACAAGATCATAATCTTGACTAACTTTATGCGTTAAATGAGGTGGTTCAGGAATCATAGGTTGAGAAGTTGGTAAAGTAATCGGAGTGTTCGATTGTTGTTTACTTTGTTTATTATTTCACGTATTGTATGTATGAGCAACCACATTGTGATAGGGTTGTTGTGACACATTTTGATACGCTTGATTTCCTTGAGTAATTTGTTTTGCAAAATTAAGAATGTAACCTGGGGGTCTAGGTGGTGTTGGAGCACCTTGAACCATAATCACTAATTTGAAGCAAGGAAGCACATTGGGTGCCCCATGCACAATGAGTTTAGGAACATTAATACACTTATCCACTATCCCCTTAGTGGGTGGAATAAGTCTATTCATGATGATTGAATTAACATGTTTTTTACTATGATTAACCTCAACATCCATCCCTAAAGGATTTAATGTGAGAGACCTTTCTACATCCACCAATGCTTATTCTTCTAAAGGGAAAGCATTGGAATGAAGGGAAGGTAAAATGTTGCTAGAATAATTGTCGATGATTGAATATTTAATGATGTCCAAGGGGTTTGAACATGCTAGCAAAGGAGAACTATTCATGGTTTTCACATCCTTAGTGATGTCCAAAGTACTTGAACATTCAAATAAAGGAGGAATAGGATATCTCATAGAATCATCATCATCATCATATACTTTAGATATTAGATCCAATGCATTACCATGATTTATAGAAGAACTTTCACAATCATCTTTTCATGAGTATCCATGGATATGAATTCAGTTAAATCTTTCAATACCAAAGGGTATGCATCAATGAGTATTGTGAAACTATCAAAATCATGTATATAACAAAGTAATTGAGTTCATATGTAGAACGTTTAGAAACATCAATATCATTTACAGATGCTATGTGCTCTAAAACATGAGGGTGCACATTAGTGAATTTAGAGAAATTTTCAAAATCTAGGATATACTTATGCAAAGATTTCAAAGAGGAATAATATGAAGATGCCATCATGAAATGTCTTGGAACAACAATGTACAATAAGATTTATTCATTTATCAAACACAACTAATACGAGAGACGTTTGTACACCACAACACTAGTTGATGAAACCGGGTTTTTGAAGCTTTATGCAAGGGACAAAAACACACTAGTATCACTACAAACATAGTGATGAATATGTTAAAAGTGCTGCACAAAAGGTATTATGAGTGATTAAAATTTTTCTCAAATAATTGTGATGAAAGTGTGTAAAAACCCAGAAGTTATTTTTTATTCCTTAGTGTTGGAACCAATGAATTGAGAAGCTTTTAAAACTTGTATGCATATGTGCATTAGTTCATGGTTTATAAATAATGCACATAAATCATTTTTCATAATTTTTTTAATCTTTTATCTATTTATAAGATAGTTTTGTTGCATAATATTGGTGAGACTTTTCTCTATAATTTGTCCATGAGTTTATTTTCCCTTTAACTAAATCTATGTGATATTATAAACTCCAATGATGTTACAAGAGCTTTTCAATGTGTGTTTGTCACATTCATATTTTTAGGGTTTCTATTAATGTTTGAAGCTCTATTTTATTATGTTTGATTTGCCCTAAAACATTTTCTTGGATTGCAAGAGGATGCCTCAAAATTGATGGAGGTGTTTGAGGGGGGTTATTCTTCTCATGCTCTTCTAGAGAATTTTCATCATGCATTTCATTGGGTGGATAAGAGTTTAGAGGTGATGAGGGGTTTGGATTCTTTAAAAATAAAAATTAACGAAACAACACAAATTCAAATTAATATTGTTTTATTTAAATAAATTGTTAAAAAAAAAAGTGAACTTATCATTTGCATGTTGTGGTAGCATGATTCATCCAAATAAATTTCTTGAAATATCCTAAACTACACTCGCAAAATAGCTCAGTTGTGTTCTCAAGAAAATAGGTAGAAATGACTCATGGTTGCTTTTTTATTTTATGTAGGCTATAATGTGCTTGCATTTATGTTTGGCATTTATCAAGCATAGGGTTTGGCACTACTAAACCATAATGCACTCATGTTATGGTTTTTATAATGCAATGATGTTAATGATTGTTTTTACTCTAAAACATTTTTGGCCATGTTTTGCCCCCCATCTTTGTGCACATGCCCATTTAGGATTTTACATAAAACAATTGAAATAATATATTTTGTGGTCTAAGATTAATTTCTACCATGCATTCCTAAAAAATATATTTATTATGCAAAGTAACACATGTATATGATGAAAAACTTCATAATGCATTAAAAATTAAATATGCACTTTATAACCACAAGTAGTGTGTGAGTAATTTATTTTAACATAAAAATATTTTTCCATTTGAAAATACCTTTGGAATAATATTTATTTGAGGATAATTCTTTAAAAACTTGCAATAAAATTATGTTTGTCATTTCTAAAAGATGTTTAAAATGTGGTTCACAATTTTGAGAACCAATTCTTCTTCTTGCAGCTCTTTGATTAGATGAAACTCTTGTGCTAGTTTTTAAAAATTGTTTAAAATTAATTCTTTTAATGCATCAACTCATACTTTGTCCCTTTATTGTAGTCTACGTGAGAATACCCATTATTCACTATTATTGGGATCCTTATCTCTTTAATGTCTCTCAATGGCTTTCATTATTTTTTTTCTACTTATTTTTAGTGATCTACTTGTTTTTATAATCAAGCGAGATTGTTTTCATTACTTATTACAATTGATGTAAGAGCACATTGAGTAGTACTACTATATTTGATGTGTGAGGCTGGACCTACTAATTGGTGTGCATTAATTAGGCTTCTTACAATAGTTTTTCACCATCAACGTTGGATGTTCTTAGACTAAGAATCTTCATAATATCTCTAAAGTTAAGATTTCTCATCATTTTAATAAATAATTGACACTTCCAATTTCATTTAAGTTTCCAAAAAATATTTTTCATATTTTATTAACAATTCTTATTCATGTACATTTTGTAATTTTATTGGGCATTAGTTTAAGGTGTTTTCATCAATTTCACTTAGATACTTTATTTTTTAAGAATGATTTTAAGTGGTGTTTTAACTGGTATATGCTTTGAATATTTTCTTCAATTGGTATTTATTTTTTACTTTCATAATAAGATATATTTTGTTTATTTCTTATAGAGTGATCATTTGGTATAATTTTTAAATTTGAAATTTAAATATTATCAAGTGTTAGGGCTCCATTATCAATGATAATTTTATTATTTCTTATTTCAATAAGTGATTTAGGACTTATTTTTACATTCAAGTCAAATGGAAATGATGATGTACCTTCACCTCCATATGTCCACATTTAAGAAATCCTTTTCATGCACTCCATTTATTTTTCTTTATCAGTGTTGGTGTAATTGAATATTTAATTACACTTTATTAAGTTTACTTAGGGATTTTTAAGTCAGCTAGGGTTTTCTATCTTGCAAATATAGGAGTAAACTCTCATATGTAATTAATTAATCCAATTTCATTATTGCATCCAATATTGTGCAAATTTATCCTTTGTGCTTTTTTCTCTTGTAGAAGGTAATCCTAGGTTTTGTAGGTGATCTTAGCAAATTGAGTTCATTGGGGACTCTTACAGGGTATCAGAGTTCGAGATCTATAAGCCCCTTCTCAAAAAAGAGAAAAAAATAAAGCAAGAACCATTTGTTGGGTGTATTTTTGTGTAAAACAGAGCCTTTAATTGGATTCAAAGTAGTCAAAATAGTCAAATTAGCCTCTTATTTGGCTAGTTAACTTGAGCTTCGTAGGCTAGATCTACAAGGGTTTGAAGTGGTTGTTTTTTTCTGGATCCAAAGGAAAGGTAATTTTTTGGAGTATTTTGGGTCAAATCCAACCTTTCCATGACCCTAAAAGCCCTAAGATTGACTGTCAAATTGTCAAAATCAGCCTTGGGAGCATCTGAGGGAAAATATAATTATCTACAAGGTTGTCCAACACTTGTACGACCTTTCATATGGATTTTAAAAAAATTAAACAAAAATTTAGCATTCCTGCGGCCCTGAAAAGGGATGTGCAGGTTGTTTTATTGGGTTGAGCCAACCCCAAAATTAGGCAAGCTGACCTATT
The DNA here is from genome assembly GCA_027924645.1 of Cunninghamia lanceolata. NCBI lineage: Eukaryota > Viridiplantae > Streptophyta > Pinopsida > Cupressales > Cupressaceae > Cunninghamia > Cunninghamia lanceolata. The sequence continues at coordinate 13,223,378 of BSBN01000320.1, forward strand.
CAAGTCTAAAATCAAGGCAAGTGGACCTTGTTCTAGGCTGCTACAACCCCAAAACAAGGTGTTGTCCTCCCTTACCAGGCACTCCTAGTTCACTCATTCGTCTTGATGCCAATTTGACAATCAAATGTTGCCTTCCACCAAGAATCACATTATCACTACCACCCATAGGTTTCTGACCCAACTCTACATTAGAGCACCACCAGAGTGCCACCTACATAGTACCCAAGGCCTTTTTTGGTCCCCTTTTTTCCCTAAAGGAGTGATGTTTTCATTGTGGCATAAATTGGGCAAACAAAGACAGGTTTTTGCAAACAAATAGGCATGGGAAAGCTGATTCTAAGTACAATCTAGTGGTGCTAATATTTTCTATATTTTTCTATTAGTGATATTTATTGTTGTTTGAAGTCTAGATCACCATTTTGGCTTCTTAGCTCATAACATTTTGCCACGATCTCTAATTTTTTTTGGTGCGATTCATATCAAATTCATTACTTATGCACTTTAATATTTTGGTGTAATCATGTCTCCTAGTTTGTGGAAATAAAAATGTGATTATTGTGGGAGAAAAAGGCATATGATAGATGAATGCATCCAGAAGAAAATCAATGATTTAAAATTGCTAATTAAGCTTCGTCTATTGAGACAATTGTGCAATGCCAATGGCATCATTTTTCTAGATTATTCTAATATAGCATGTGCAGACCCACTCCATCACTTGTTGCTACATCTGAGTCTAGTGTTGCTTCATAGAGAGATTATAGTGATTCCTTGTAGTAGAACATTATTAGTCTTCTAGAGATAGCTCATTGGGACACATTTCTACCGGATATCTCATTATTATTTGTAGAGTCCCACATTGCATTTTGGGAGATACTTTGGAGGGTATTCAGTTCCTCTTTCATGACATCTTCAATGGAGTTACACCACCATCATTCTTCAAAGATTGTTCTTCATCGTCCTATTCAGTCATAGTTTGACAGTGGATTGGAGTCATTTCAGTAGTTTTCAAGAGATTCATTATTGTCTTTGGATCATGTGTAGAGTTTAGAGACATTCATTCTTCTTGTTGCATATTCCTAATTGGAATGGGAAGACATTATGCACACATCTATAGTTTTATTTCTTCCCAAGGGGAGGAATGTTTTTCGGTGTTCATGGATCTTCATTTTCATTATTTATCAAGCATCTATCAGTACTACATAAGTCATCTTGAGGAGTGGTTGCATGGTCTCTCTTCTCATCTTTTTTTGGGAGGGAGCCTTTCTTCACATGGGGTTTCATCCTTCTCACTTCTAGGGGGTCGCCAAACCTTCTCTCTACATCCTCTCTTATGGGGGTTGTATATGTTTATTGATTATATCTTTGTGATGGATTTAGTCCTTGGGGGGTCTTGGTGTTGAGTCCTTCTATCACTTATTTTGTATTTTCTCTCTTTTGGACAAGAGTTTTCTCCCACTAGGTTTTTCTCCTTTTATCCATTTGTGAGAGATTGTTTGTACATGGGTACCTAATATGGCCTTGTAGCCGAGACCCATTCTTGTATCATTTGCATGTTTCTCATTCTCCCTAAGTTACAAATAAGGGGATGTGTTGGTGTAATTATGTTATGTCAAAAAATGTCCCCTTGGGGGCTTTCCCATCTTAAGGTTTAGCTCTCGGGTCCTTAGAATGCATTTAGAGCATCTTGCATGATAATTGTGAATCCTGATGAGAAAAGCCTAAAGTCTTATGGAAAATAGGACCTAGGGGGTCCTATTTTGATGTCCCCTAAACAAAAATGGGAGAGTGGACTTGGGCGCTAGCACCCTAGTCTTGCCCTATTTTGGGTTTGCCCTAAATTTAAATGTTAGTTTTATGACCGTTATTTAGGTCCTATGCCGACATCTCAAGTTTGAATTCCAAAATTCTTAATAGGAATGTTTGTAGTTGCATATATAATCATGTTTAATTTTTTATTTGTAAACTAGAAGATGATTACGAACTTTAGGCATATTTATGATTTCAAGATATTCATTATTGCGGAGTAGAGCAATGTTATTGTGTTTGTGATTACAGATTTGACTTCATCTACTCATGTGATTGAAGAGCCTTCATTTATGTGAGATCTACACTTCGAGGTGACATCTATTGTATTTTTGATCATTTATCATTTAGATTTTGCCTCTATCCCACAGGGATACGCACTCTCATCTAACAATGGTGTTCAAAAGACTTGAATGTCTCTTTGGGGCTTGACCGAGGCAAGCCTCTAAACACCACAACCCCCAATCACACTCCTTTGTGATTACAGGTTATAGGTATCAAGTTTTACAGAGTGGGGTTGTAGAAGGAGGTTGCAGAAGACAAGGATTCAAGATCCAAAAGAAAGAGGACAGAGGTGAACATTTCAGGACATAGGTCCTAGTGGTAGTATCCTCCAGAGTTGTAGACACGGAGATAAGTTGGACAGTAGCAATTATCATTTGAAGAGCTTCTAACACCCCGAAGATCATCTAGCACTGGGTGTGTGCAAGAAATTGAGTCCACTTTTTGGCCAAAAAGTGGAAGTGTTTTCCCTGATTTCCAGAATTTGTCACATTTGACCTTAAAATTTGAAGCACTTAGAGATGGAATCTTGAAAAAAGTCACTGATCATAAAATGTAGTACTTAGAGTCTAGTTTCCAAATATGTAATTTATTTGAATACCCAGACGATACAAATTGATTTTCAATAGGCCTTTCTAAAAACCAAATGTTTAAAAGTCACTTTTTTTTTACTATACCATGCACGTGTACGTCATCCATATTTTGACCTAAATAATCATATTTTTCTAAATCCTTTTGGGAAAAGATTTGTAACTCACTGAAGCACATTTTCCATTTTTTTTGTAATTTTTTATTGAATATTTTTTTTGTTATTTTTTTATTGGCCATATTTGGTGTTTTAAAAAATCGTCATGTACATCATGCATAAGATGACCTAAACTTATCATTTTTTGATTTTTTTTTCAAATTGAAAAGAATTGTCCAAAGTACGTTTTCGTACAATTTGTTTTTCAAAAAGTTATTTTAATAAAAAGTTATTAAAATACTAAAAAATCCTGATAATTCAAGTTTATAGACCTGTTTCATTAGAAATTAATTGAAAATAGAAAAAATAATCCAATTGTAAAAAAAATTACATATTTGGAATCTACATTGTCTCGTCTATAATGGGTTTTAATTTCATCAAAAAATTCTACAAAAAAGGTCTTTAGACATATGCCCAAAGTCACTATTTTGTTGTGACATTGACAGGACCTTCAACTTGCAGGTCAAACCAGGTCCAAAGCCTAGGTTTGGCTCCCCAAGCCTTTTTTCCGACCCAAAACCCATAGCAAAAATTGGGTCAGAAATTCAAATTTTAAGAAACAAGATCCCATTTAGTTTTTTAATATTTTAACCTTTTATGAAATGGGATCCCACTTCTAGAAAACAGGATCCCATTTTTGGCTCGGGATCCCGAAGCAAAACGGGATCCCGAAGCAAAACGGGATCCCGTTTCATAAAAAATGGGATCCCATTTCATACAAAACGGGATCTCATTTTGCTTTGCCTGATTTTAGGTTTTTTTCTAAGTTTGAAACTTCCACCTTAAGTGGACTCAACTTTGTGCATTTACCCCACTGGACTAGGGCACTAATAGAGGTGTCCACCTTTTCCAGAGCAGAAATGAAAGATGTAGTGAATATCAGTGTCGGGAGGAGATCCAAATTCCATGCAAAAAATAGTACCTTGGACAGGGGCACCAGTGGAGGTGTCCTTGACTGTTCCGCATCTGAACTTTGAAAAACAGTCAGTTATAATCCTCTGCCTACTATCTTAATTTGAAAGGATTTGTCGTAATTCATCAATTTGCTTACTGTTTTGCATACTTAGGGTTTTCAGAGTACTTAAGCATTAAATTGACATATTGATTAATAACATCTGAGCTTCCGCATCATTCCGAGTGACAACCCAACCTGTTAGGTGAATGCTCTTGCTTAGTAGAGATTCAACTCGATTGATATGTCCTTGAATGTTTGGTGAGAAGAGAGGATCTACACTAAATCAACCACATTCATCATCCCCCCTTTTTCCTACAAAACAAATTAAATATTTAGTTACACTTTATTAAGTTTACTTAGGGTTTTTTAAGTCACCTTAGGTTTTCTATCTTCCAAATATACAAGCAAGATCTCATATGTAAATAAATAATCAAATTTCATTATTGCATCCAATATTGTGCAAATTTATCCTTTGCTATTTTTCTCTTGTAAAAGGAAATCCTAGGTTTTGTAGGTGATCCTAGTAGCTTGAGTCCATTGGACTCTTACAATCCACTTGGATTTGTTTTGGTGTTCTTTGCTTGTTCTTTCCCATGGTAATTGTTAATTCTATCTTAATACACAAAATTATTAATTCTATCTTAATTGAATTTGTCAATCACACAAAATGAATATAATGATCACAAATATACTCTTCAAATACTAAAAAACTAATTATTAGTCACAAAAAATAATAAATTGACAATTTTATGTCAATATTAAACAAAATTGAACACTAATTTTTTAATCAAACAAAGAGAATTAAAAAGATTGTTCAAACAATTATAGTTTTTCAATGTAAAATAATCATTTGTAGTCACATAGAATTTAAAAAAATCATAGAATTTCAAATAAAATGTGTAGAAAGCATGCACAAAACTATAAAGTGGCACCAAATTAGGGGATTCTTTGTTTTTCGTCCTTTTGTGTATTTTTTGCTATTGAACATAATGCAACTACATTATATTTCAAAATTTTCCATTCTACCCTATTAGGCTTAGAATAGGCTTGGTCATCCAAGGGTTGGACACCCATTTTACCTCCCACATATGTATTTTGCAAACTAAATAACACTTTTGAACTTCATTATCATCATCTTTATTTTTTACAACAAAATTTGATGAAACCACCACCAAAATGTCACTCTATTTCTTAGCTTTCTAATTGTATAACTTTTGTTTCTATTTTGAATAAATAAAGATATTTATTTTTGTTTACTTCTACTAATGTCTTCATAATGCAAATGTGTTGATTTTTTAATTTTTTTGATTCACTTATCTAAATTTGAAAAATATATCAAATTATTTTACACTTCATTCTTTACAAATTCATTAAAAAAATTTGCATTTGATTACTTTTGTAGAATTTATGTGACATGCATGCTCAGTAATGTAGTTTTTAGGATGCTTCCTTTAAAAAATCATTAAAAAATATTCAATAAAAATTATACTTGTAGCTTATTAACTCTTAACTATATTTCTACTAATTGGTTTTGAAAAATACATAATACAAAAAAGAAATAGGGGGGTGCACATTAGATGCAATGTAATATTTTAGTTATAAAAAAATAGTTTTATGTGCACTCAACAATTGACCCTCTTAATCTTGATTATTTTTTAAACTCCTTAGTAGTTTAAAAACTATATTTAGAGTATTATAATTCTTGTTCTAATAACATCAAATTTTGAGTGTAAGCATCTCAAATTTGATGCCTGGAAACTTCTAGAGGTCATAACTTTTGACCTGGGAGTTTGTTTGGGCTGAAATTTGGTGGGTAGATACATCTTGAGGAGTTGATTGAAAATCCCACTGAATTGGAAAATTAGGTAGGTCACCATTTCAACACTTTTTTGGGACCTTTTTCGATCATTTAGGGCCTCAAAATGAGGTTTTAATAATTTTTTCGAGATATTTCCAAGTTGTTTTTCTAATTAGTTTTCGAACATTACATGCAATTAGATTATAAAGTTGACAATTAGTCCTCTTTTAGTTGTCTTCAAATAACTGGCAAGTTTCATGGCCACACGGATAAGGATGTGAAATTACCAAAAATGACAATTTTAGAAAGTTGCTAAAAGTTACCAAAATGGGTAATTTTTGTTTTTGTATATGTTTGTTTTTTCTTTTTCAGTTGTAGTGGGATGGAATGGAATGAGAAGGAAAATTTGAAAATATTTATGAGTTTCTAAGTATTTTTGCAATAATAATAGTGTTGAATATTATGCTGTAAAGTTTGGTTGCATCATCTGGTATCCGAGCAGGAAGATGGCTGGGAGAGGAAGAGGAAGAGCATGTCTTGCCTATATGCATAGGGATATGCAAAATCTACAAAGGCAAGTAGAAGAACTTTTAGGTATGATGGCCGATTAGAGATTGAGACCAGGAAGAGATGATTCTGATGAAGAAATCTAGGCCAAGGTGCTGAAGATCAACATGTAGAAGTTGAAGATGAAGCACAATCAGAGTGCCTGAATTTTGAAGAGAGGATGGTCAAAGCATTATAAGGAAAAAATGAAGGGATTAAAATTGAAGTCTCAAAGTATGTAGGTAGTCTCAAACCAGAGGAGTTGATAGATTGGTTGAACAACATGGGGAAATTATTTGAATGGAAGACTATGATAGAGGAAAAGAAGGTGACATTTGCATGCACCAAGTTAAAGGGTCATGCAATGATCTAGTGGGATCATTTGCAAAAGGAAACAACTAGAAAGAGAAAGACTAAAATCAGGACTTGGAGCAAAATAGAGAAGAAGTTGAGAGAGAATGTTTTTCCTGTAGACTATATGCAAACTCTTTTTCATAGATTTCAAAATTTGAAACAAAACTTATCAGCTGTGCAAGACTATACAAATGAATTTTACAAACTGTCCATTTGCATGGAGCATCATGAAACTGATGAACAGATGACTGCAAGGTATGTAAATGGTAAAAAAATTTCTATCATGATGAATTGAGCATGCATAGGGTTAACAATATGGAAGAGGCTTACCAATTAGCTTTAAAGGTATAAGAAAAACAAAGTAGACAATATTTTTAAAGGAATAGAGGAGCAAGGAGAGGGACATCATCTCCATTGCGAGATGGTTTGAATTATAGTCGAGGAGAATCATCCCAAGGAATAGAGAAATTAGAAGATATCCAATAAGATCTTCAAAGTCAACAAAGAGGAAGAGGATTTCAAAGGGGAAGAGGTTACGGTGGCGGTAGAGGATGGGAAAGCCTACGAAAATCTTTCATTTGTTATAGGTGTGTTGAAGAGGGTCATAGGGTATTTGAATGTCTAAACTATCACATGCAAGAAAGGAAACAAGGAGAAAAACCTAGGTTGAACTTGGTTCAAGATGAGGATGAAGGAGAAGGGGTAGAACTAGAGTTTCCACCAGATGTGGGCGAGAATCTTAAGATGAGAAGAGTAATGGTGATTCTAGAAAAGGAGAAAGTTACATAGATTAAAGGTTGTGATGATTCTTGGCTTTGAACCAATATTTTTCAAACCAGGTGCACCTTAGGAGGAAAGGTATGCTAAGTTATCATTGATAGTGGCAGTTGTGAAAATATGGTTTCTAGAGAAATGGTAGATAAACTGAATCTACACTGTGAAAAACATCCCCATCCTTATCGTATTGCATGGTTTAAAAAGGGAAATGAAGTCATTGTTGATAAGAGGTGTTTAATTAAGTTTTCCATAGGAAAGACTTATAAGGATGAAATATGGTGTGATGTCATTCCAATGGATGCATGCCATGTGTTGTTGGGAAGGCCATGCCAATATGACAGAAAGGTAATACATGATGGAGGAAAGAATACATACACTTTTTCGAAAGAAGGTTCCAAAGTGATTTTATTGCCCCTTAAGGATGAAAAGAAGTGGTGCAGTCATGGTTAGGAGGGTCCACAGAGTGAACTGTCCAGGCCGTGCAGCTAGAGTAAACACAACAAAAATAACTTAAAGATATAAATTAAATATAGATTCAGTCATTCGGCATATCATAGAATTCAAATACAAATTGGTAGGCAACATGCGAGCTTACAATTAGGGCTCACAGGCTTGAATTCATAGTTACATAATATGTACAAGATATGGCTTTGAAGCTCCTTCACCAAGAATTCAAACAATCAAACTTGGAATTATCGATCACTACTTTCCTAGGCAACTATTATATCAATTTATATCATCTCCAGAACATAAGATTCCTCTGCGTCGGCCAAGGAAGATCACAAACTCTAATGAAGAGTTGTAATGTGTGTACATGAATAGGTCATACCTAATCATGTAGAACTCCTCCGCAAGTGAATGGAATGGTGTGTGGATCTCAGGGAAGGTTGGTCATGAACCAAACAATATTGAATGATGTGTCATTTGGCTCCGCAAGTCTTATCCTTTGGCTGTATATCTGAGTATGTCAAGATGCTTTGTTTTGAGAAAATAGTTGATCTTCTGATAGTGATATCTTACCAGTACCTGATCCAAATGATCTAAGCTTTAGATATGATGTGCATAAAGGTGTGTAGATGCTAAGTCCAACTCTGCAAGGTCTAAAATGCAATTGCGGTAGGATGTAGACCAATCTACTGAAATTGGTACTGACTGAACTGACTGTACTAAACTAGAAAATGAAAAGAAATAAACTAAAATGCAAATATTTTTGGATGATGCAAGATTTCACTTGAACCAGGGATGCTCTTGCATCAAACATTTGGGGTTATTGAAAAAGTGAGTCCCTCACTTTACTGGGGCTGGAGGAAAACTAAAACGGTCCACCTTAGCCTAAGAAATCCATGATGAGTCTTCTTTTGGTCTATCTTTCCACTTCACTAGGTATTCTTTGTATTGTCTTCCTCTAGTGCTGCGACCAATTCTACTATTCAAAATGTCCTCAATCTGCTCTAGTGCTTGTTGTGGTAACTGCTTCTTCAAGTCTTCTTCCATTCTATCACTGAACTCTACTTCATGATACTGATATAGGTTTGCAATGTTGACAATAGGTGATATACCCAATGTCTTCGGTAACTCTACTTCATATGCATTCCTTGAATCAAACTTTTTGAGTATCCTACATGGTCCAAACTTCTTCATCTTCAACTTGTTATATGTCCCAACTGGAAATCTTTCTTTTCTTAAGTACACCATCACTTCATCATCGACTGCAAATTCCTTATGTCTCCTCTTCTCATCTGCTTGTTCTTTATACTTACTGTTCATCTCCTCCAAATGCTTCTTAACCTGATTATGCACTATCTCCATGTGTCTTGCAAATTCTTCTTCTTCTGCACTCCTTTTGTCCTCCTTGATAATATCTCTCAATTCCGTAACTCTTCTAGGGTTAGTTCTTGTCACAATCTCAAATGGTATTTTTCTAGTACTCTTATTTACTGAATTATTGTATGCAAACTCTACTTGTGATAGAATGAAATCCCAATTTCCTGCCTTCTCTCCAACCAAACATCTCAACAAATTTCCCAAACTCCTATTCACTACCCCTGTCTGTCCATCAGTTTGTGGATGAAATGCTGAACTAAACTTCAAATCTGTCTTCATCTTCTTCCAAAGTGTCTTCCAAAAGTATCCAATAAATCTTGTGTCTCTATCTGAAATAATGCTTTTAGGTAATCCATTCAATCTCATAATCTCCTTGAAAAATAGGTCAGCCACATGCACTACATCAGTTGTCTTCTTACAAGGTATGAAATGTGTCATCTTTGAAAATCTATCCACTACTACAAATATTGAATCATGTCCTCTCCGTGTCTTCGACAATCCCATTATGAAATCCATACTTATGTCTTCCCAAGGTCTCTCTGGTACTGGCAAAGGTTTATACAATCTAATATTCTGACTACTCCCTTTTGCAACTTGAAATACTCTACAACTCTGCACAAATTTCCTAAGATCCTTATGTATCTAAGGCCGAAAGTAATTTTCACTTACCAAAGCCACTGTCTTATCAATGCCAAAATGTCCTACCAATCCACCACTGTGTTTTTATTTGATCAAATTGTCTCTCATTGAGCTCCTAGGTATGAATAATTGATTACCTTTGAAAACATATCTTCTTGAATGAAATAGTCCAACCACTTACTCCTATCTATCATAACAGGTTCCTTACATGCTTTCCAAGGTTCTACAAAATCAAGATCTTCCTCATACATGCTGTTCAACTCTTCAAATCCTAAAACTTCAACTCTCATCTCTGTCAGCAAGTTCCTTCTTCTACTCAGTGCATTTGCAACTTTGTTTGATTTTCCACTTCTATGCTTCAACACAAAAGTATAACTTTGCATGAACTCTACCCACCTCATATGTCTCTAATTCAACTTCCCCTGATTGTTCAAATATTGCAAAGCTTGATGATCTATATACAACACAAACTCCTTAGGCAACACGTAATGTCTCCACTTCTCCAAGGCTTGAATTATGACATAGAACTCCTAATCATAAACTAAATATCTTCTCCTTGCATCATTCAACTTCTCATTGAAATATGCTACAGGTCTAGCTTCTTGACTTAAGACTGATCTAATTGCATTCCCACTTGCATCACAATCTACTTGAAATACCTTATTGAAATCCGGTAATACCAAAATAGGTTTCTCTATCACTTTCTGCTTCAACAATTCAAAACTTTTGTCTTCTCCTGATGTCCACTTAAAGTCTTTTCTATCACCTCTCATTGTCTTTGTCATAGGGTTACAAACTGAACTTAAATTTTTGATGAACTTCCAATAGAAACTAGCTAATCCATGAAATGATCTTACTTCTCCAATGCTCTTTGGTGTAGGCCATTCAACAATTGCTCTCACTTTCTCGGGGTCCATCTTCAATCCTTCCATAGAAATCACAAATCCCAAGTATACCAACTCTTCCTTCATGAAACTACATTTCTTGATGTTTATTAGAAATTTCTCTTCTCTCAGTCTCTGCAATACTTGTCTCTGGTGCCACAAGTGTTCTTCTCTTGTCTTACTGAAAATCAGGATATCATCCAAATATACGATAACAAACTTACCCAAGAATTTCTTCAAGACTTCATTCATCAATCTCATGAAAGTACTCGATGCATTTGTCAATCCAAAAGGCATCACCAACCACTCATACAATCCTTCATTTGTCTTAAAAGCAGTCTTCCATTCATCTCCTTCTTTGATTATGATTTGATGGTATCCACTCTTTGAGTCTATCTTTGTGAAATATTTTGTTCCACTCAAACAATCCATAATATCATCCATCCTAGGTAAAGGAAATCTATACTTAACTGTGATCTTGTTTATTGCTCTGGAGTCTGTACACATTCTCCATTCTCCATCTTTATTTGGTGCTAACACTGTAGGTACTACACAAGGACTCAAACTTTCCTTGATCAAATCTTTCCTCAACAACTCATGTATTTGTCTATTCAATTCTTCATTCTCTATCGTTGTCATTCTGTGTGCTACTTTGTTAGGCAAACTAGCTCCAGGTATAAGATCCATGTGATGAATGATACTTCTGATTGGTGGCAATCCTTCAGGTACATTATTTGATATGGTGTCTTCATACTCTGTCAGCAACTCAGTTATCTCCTCTGGTTTTGGTTCTTCAGTCATCAGGGTTTTAGGCTTCTTAGGGATCAAAGCATAACACATATTCTCATGTCTCAAACCATCCAAAAATTTTCTTCCATCTACCAAACAAATTCTAGCATTCTCACATACTTCACTCTTAAGATCATCTTCCAAAGGGATCAAAGTAATTCTATTTCCATTTGATGTTATAGTGTATGTATTCTTTCTCCCATCATGTATAGCTTTCCTATCATACTGCCAAGGTCTACCCAACAAGATATGACATACATCCATAGGTATAATGTCACATAGTACTTCATCATGATAAGATGCAATATGAAATTTCACCAAACATTGTTCACTCACCAGTACCTTATGATCATCTTGAATCCATGCTATTTTACAGGGCTTAGGGTGTTTCAGTCTTTCCAACTTTAGCTTAGTCACCATCTCCTCTGAAACTAAATTTTTTGAACTACCACTATCAATTACAACTTTACAAAATTTACCTCCTGATTTGCATCTGGTCCTGAACAAACTTTTCTTCTATGGTGGTTCCTCATTTGTTTCTGCTTGAAATAGTTCTCTCCTCATGACAAGTGATTCTCCTTTCTCAGGTTTGCCAACTGAACTCGGTGATCCAACAGGTTCTTCTACATAGGCTACTCTTCCACTATTCTGTCCTCTTGCTTGTACTCCCTTAATTAGATTTAAATGCTTTATGTCCTTCACCTCCACATTTAAAACAAGTTCCTCTAAATATTCTCCTATCAGGTCCTCTTCCTTCTCTTTGTTATCCTTCACTTCGGTATGGACTAGGGTTTCCTCTGCGGTAGAAAGTTTTGTCATCTCTCTGGTATGCATTGTTATCTCTGTCTTCCTTCTTGAATGTGTTCTCTTGTCTGTTCTGCTCCACATATGATCTCTCTCCTCTAGAAAATGTTCTACCTCTCTGAAGTTTACCTCCTCTACCTCTCAATCTCTGATCATGCCTCTTGTTCAACTTTTAGGGCAAACTATTATGCTTCTTCCAAAGTTTTTCATCCTCTGCAAACTCATTTCTTCTTAAATGTTCAATCTCAGTCCATTGATGTATCTAGCCATTTTCTCCTTGCTTGCTTCACTATGTCATGTCCTTCTGATCATCTTATGAAATTCTTTAGTGTACTCCATGAATTTCTCCTTTTGTCTTAGGTTTTGTAATCTCTTCAACAATTCCAACTCTTAGTCAACAGGTATAAACTGATTCTTCAATTTTGTCACCATTCTGTCCCAATTTGTAATTTTTTCTTTTCCTCTTTTGTTTCTATCCAATTGAACTTGTTTCCACCATATAGCAACATGTCCTTTCAACTTTGTCTTTAAAAATTTCACCTTCTCTAGATGTTCAATTTCTTCATACTCAAAGTATTCTTCTAGGTCATTTATCTAGTCAATCAACTCCTCAGGATTCAAATTGCCACTATAGTTCAGTACATCGACTCTAGGTCTCTTTCTAATATTTGAAATAGATTGTAACATCTTGACTTGATTTGATTCTTCTTCTTCATCTCCTAGGGTTACTTCATTTTGATCAGTGGATTGAAATTATTCATCATCATCACTTTCAACATTAGGTCAAGGTGTAAGTCCTCTTCACCTATCCTCTTCAACAACATCTAGGCAAACTCGCATTGTTTTCATCATCTCCATCATCTCATCAATTCTTCCAACCATTGTTCCAACAACAAGGATTCTACTCAGTGGCATTCATCCTCAGATCAAGTGTAACTACCTCAAATTTGGTGATTGGGCTACAAGCTAACAATTGCCTTACAATCAGTGATCGGTTGCAACACAAGTAACCTGCCTCAGATTTGGTGATCTGTTCACAGCAAGATCTTATAGAATTCCTTCACTAACTTCACTTAATTCACTCCCAAAGATTCAAACTTTTGCTCTGATACCACTTGGTGCAGTTAGGTCAGGAGGGTCCATAGAATGAACTGTCCAGGTCATGCAACTAGAGTAAACACAATGGAACCAACTCAAAGATATAAAGCAAATGTAGATTCAGTCATTCAGCATATCATAGAATTCAAATAAAAATTGGCCAGCAACATGCGGGCTTACAATTAGGGCTCATAGGCCTGAATTCATAGTTATAGAATATGCACAAGATATGGCTTTGAAGCTCCTTCACCAAGAATTCAAACTATTGAACTTGGAATTATCGATCACTACTTTCCTAGGCAACTATTACATCAATTTATATCATCTCCAAAACATAAGATTCCTCCTGTGAGGCCTACTTTTATCTCACCTGTATTATTTTCCTTGTAGTACTTTTTCAATGGATTTATGATGGTCTTGTGGATATTGGGGACTGTTGATCGCACACTTGGACCTTATTACCTTATCTTATATTTGATTAGATAGATGATTTATGCTTTATGGATGGTTAGATGGTATGTTAGATTTCCATTTGATAATATGATGTTAGATGCTATGATGTCATTTGATGCTATTGATATGTGTATAGATGTTGAGACTGATGTTAGCTCTTACCTTATGTGATCCTGATTATACTTGCGAGTGATGGATGATTGGACAGACATTATATTATCATGTGATTTTTTTGATGTTGTATGTGATATTGCGATCATGTGTATGTCATTCAGGTGCTTTGGCTATTTTACCATGTGCTATTAATGGATTTGTGGAAGTGTGTAGGTTTTTTCCATATCCATGGAAAATTCAGAGGTCGGACAACAACCATGTGTTATACCCCTATTGAGCCGACCTAGTCCTAAGTAGGACTAAGGTCATATGTGTTGGAGAATGTTGATTTTCTTGTAATTGATTTATGACATTTTGTATGGTTTACCCTTTTTATAATTATCTTTTGATGTGTTGTAAAAAGTGTAATTGTGGGTTTGCACAATTTTTAGTGCTAAATGTTTGAAGCCCTTTTTAAGTGATTTTATGTGTTTCTAAGTGTTGCTAATGGTCAAATATTGACCCTAGGTCATAACCCTAGGGTCTAGGACCATTCCTAGCCTGTTTAAACTTGATTTGGACCTTGTATGGTCACCCAAACTTGACCCTGAAGTCAAGTGACGAGTTTGGGAAGTGTGAGAGGTGGTTGGAAGGTCACCATCTCACTTAACCTTAACCTCACCCACTTCGGTAAGATTACCCTTGCTTCTCATGCTTTAGAAGCTTCCCACATGTGTGAACCTCTTCACCTCCTCATTCATAAGAAGCTTCCTTTGTGTGCTCACATCTCTCAATGCTCTCACACATGTGTGGGAGCACTTGTGGGAGAATGTGTAGTTTTGTGGAATGGGGAGGTGACAAGTGTCACCTCCACATCCTTGTGGGGTTGTGAGGAGGGTTATGTGGACAGAGGAGAGGGTGAAAAATGTCACCTTCTCATCCATTAGGGTTTGAGAGCCTTGTATTTATATCTCTCTCATTTGGATGAGAGGAGGGTTCTTCTTTTCATTTCTTTTGGAAAATTTTAGACTTGGGTTGGGAGAGTGAAGGACTTGGAGATTTTGGGAGAACTTGTGGAAGCTCTTCACCAAACACACTCCATCCTTGAATCTTGAGAGGTATTTCTCAAGGATTCAAGCCATTTGCTTATTTTTTTTACTTATGTAAGTGTTTATGCATGTTTTATACTCATGTTATTTTAGTTTTTATGTGTTGTGGGTCTTATGGGTTGTTTGGGTGAGCTCTCCTTGTGAGAGAGCTCACCTTTTTATTGGGTGAGAGAGGATATGAACCTCCTCGGTTTCTCATCTTTGTTTTGGTATTGAGTTGTGGCCAAGGGCCTTTATTTGAAGTTTTGAGGAGTTTGGGTTATGACATGAGTGCCTTGGTTTTGTGAAATGAGAAGTATGGCAAGAGGCCAAGTGAATAATGAGAATGTTTGTGTATAAGAGTGTGGGTCTCTTTGAGTAGAGTGAGTCCACTCTCTCACCCTTCAAATCCATTTTTAAGATGGGTTAGTTTTGTGTTAAGCCTTGGGTTGGGTGTTGTTGTGCTTGATATGAGTGTTTGCCTTTGTTGTGGTTTGAAACTTGGTTGTTGGAAGACCTCCTAGCTTGGGGTGGCCTATTTAAGGCCTAGGTTGGGAGGTGAGCTTCCCATGGGTATGGCTACCTTATTTTTATGTCTTGTAGGGTTCTTTGGAGGCTATGGAGAAGTTGGATTTAGAGTGTAATCTTGTTTTTATGACATCTTGTTGTATGTAAAAGTAAGGACATTGAGATGCCCTACCCTCATTTTGGGGTTTGAAATAGTTGTCTTATTTGAGAGTTTGAGCTCTGTATTGGGTTGAAAACTTCCTCCTACATGTAAACTTTGTAAGTTAATTTAAATGGCTATGTCACTAAGTTATCTCTTTGCACCCTAAAAAGAAAAGAGTTCTCTCTCTCTCTCTCTCATTATTGTTATTTTGTTTGATATGTGGAAATGAATAAAGAAAGAAAATAAGTTTGATGGGCCTAATTGAGGATTAGAATTTATACTATCTTGATACTTATTAGTGAAAGAGAAATCTATTGGGTTCATGTATGCCTTGTTAAGTTGTAATGATCTCCTTATGCTAATATAGACTCATACTTATCTTTATATTTACCTACATGCTTTGTAAGTAAGTGGAAAAAAGGGTTAAATGATTTTTTTTTATGGGTTTACATGCATGCTTATAAATTTTAGTGTTGCTGTATTTTTTTCTTAGCCACTGTTTATGACAGTGAGAAATATAATTACCAGTGAATTGTTTTGATATATATATATATATATATTGTTATTGATTTAACACCATTTAAAGTCCTCTTAAAGTTCAAACGACTGAAAGGAAGTATAATCTTTTTTTCTTAAGCATCGAATGACATTCTGTTTAGATTTAGGGCATCAAGTTTTTTTTGAAGAGTGTGTGTTTGGTGGTTTGTAGGGGCCAAAACCCCTGTGGCTGCATGTGTGTTGCTCTGCAGTGGGAAGGGGGAGGGGACCACGTCACCATTGCCCCCCCCACATAGCTTTAAGCTATGTGGGAGGGCGGCGAAGCCCCCGCCACCCTATTTTTTGTTAATGCTTATTCCTTGTGGACACTGCCATATGAAAATGGTGTCAGCTGCCATGAGTATCTCTACATCCCTAAAGATTTTTAAACCTAGTTTTTTATACTCTTGCCTTATCTATTGCAACCGTCTTAGCATTAATCAGTTCGCCTATTCGATGCATGGTTAAAAACAAATATGTTTGTCTATATATATATGTATGTATGTATGTATTTTCTTATACAGGTTCCTATACCTTTACTACTAGAATGCTATAGTTTACCCCTATGTAAAAATACATTATCAGTGTTATTGCAAAACAAAATATATACATATGTGTGTGTGTGTACATATTGGCTTGTTTATTTTGCTATCACTGAGTTATAATTTTTATTCTGAATTCTTAGAGAAGGATAAATAATCAGAGAGCTCAAACCAGATAGAAAACATAGAAAAAAATAATAATAATAAACTTTAAACTATTTAAACTAGAACTCAAACCTTAGAAGGTTATTTTAATTCTAAACCTAGAGACATGTGCATGTTTGAATATAAACATAGAAAACCCAACAAATATTAGAAAAGAAAGAAATAAGTATTGTTGCAACCTGTAGATGTAATTGTTAGAAAATAGAAAACTACTGCAGCTTGTAGAATGTTAGAATCATCTTAGGAAACAAATAAACTTTTCCATGCTTGAGATGATACCTCCCACTTTGGGAGGTACCATCTATTCTCCTTGGCTTCCTCACCTGCACAAACCTATCAAAAACAAAACAACTTGTTGTGAGATCAAATGAGAGTTCTGGGTGTTTTTATAATAACTATCTAGGGTTTGGTGCCCTATAATTTAGGGGTGATTTACTCATTTTAATTATTTGGATTATGTGTTAATCCCACTTAGTGGGAAAGGTCATTTTGTCATTTAGTCTGGGTGTGAGGTTTATTAATTTATTTCAAATTGTTTGATGCATTTAATTCTTTTATTTTATTACTTCCTTGTGTTAAGGCAAATTAAATTGTTTAATAGCTTATACATTAGATGAGTATGTTAAAATTATTTTGAGTGAGGCCTTTTATTCAAATGTTTTAGACAATAGCTATATTTGGGATTAATTTAATTTTGAAATATGTTGGGTAGAGAGATATGATTAAATTGTGGCATTTGAATTTATTTAAATTTGTAAAGGGGTGGAATTAGGGTTTTTATTTTAAATTATTTCTTGCAACCTCCTATAGTTGATGAGGTGGCGTTATGTTGCCGAAATCACTATAGGGGATATCCTATTTTAGTTCAATTTTGACTCGTTATGCTGCCAAAATTATTCTAGGTTAATTGTGTTAAATACCTTTATTTAAATCATTTAATTTATACCGTTTTGTTTAAAATGTTAGAATAATCTTTAAGTGAGGTTATTGTCAGTTTCTTATTTTTGATGTTTTGAACCTTATGCCCTTAGTGGACCTAAGGCTAGATTTCAACTTATAATGAAATTGATTCTTTTCACTTAGTAACCCTAGAGTTAGGATTTTGAAACAGAATCTAACCCTATTAGTGTCGCTTTTGCAACATACACCCCCTTAGTGGCTTACATGACTTAGGGATGGTGAAGCGCGTGTTACATCATCTTGTGTGATTGACCTTCCCCGCCTTTGGGTGATGCACATGATGCAAGTTGTTGAGACGACTTCGTGATGTGAGTGTGTCACCGAGTGCGCATGTTGTGCGCGAGGGGGTTTGTAGAGTCGGTAGGGAAATTTTTTTAATAATTCATGTCATGACCACATGGTAAATGTGGACATGACATGTGGTTATTATGTCATAACCACATGGTGAATGTGGGCATGACATTTGATATCAGAGCCCAAGTTTAAACATTGGGCATTGAGGGTACATTATTTTATTCCACATTTTTGTTAATTTTGTTTTAATTTTAGACACCATATTCTTGTAGGATGCCACCTAGATCTAGGAGAGGGCACCAACACGCCAGTGTGTTTGGAGGAGCCAACTTGGGAGCTATTCCACCACCTGAGAACCCAAATTAGGAGCTGCCACCTGCACTTGATTTAGGTTCCCAGATCCTTCAGGCCCTCCAAGCATTGTTAGGATGGTTGCCTCCGGTCGTGGACAAGCCACATGTGGATATTCCATATACTACAGCTGAGGATGGTGCATCAACTCATCAAGAGCGCAGCAGGAGTCTGCCACGCCATGAGGAGCACAAGGTGGGGATTGGGGTGGAGTATATTCCTCGCAATCCTTTTATTTTTGTACCGTGAGATGAGGTGGATGTACTCATTCGAGGACACCAAGACCATAGAGATCCTATCATGATTTGCTTAGGCTTAATCTGCCTAATTTCATGGGTACTTCAGAGGGAGTTGAGGCTGAGGCTTGTCTCATTAATCTAGATCATTGCTTTGCGTTGCGTCCCTATGGGAGCAACACAAAAGCACATGTAGTAGTTCATCTTCTTCGCGATGCAACGATGACTTCATGGTGCATGGAGGAGCACATACACTACCTTTCTTTAGACTCACTTTCATGGGACACTTTTCTCGAGCGCTATAATGTGCGCTACCTATTAGAACACTATAGGCAGTGCCACATTGATGATTTCCATGATTTTAAGCAAAGAGGTTCCACAGTTGCACAGTATGAGTGCAAGTTTGTGGAGTTATACCGTTATGCCGAGTATCTTCAAGATGAGAAGCTTCTTGTGAGTCATTTCATCAGAGGATTGAATCCTCACATAGCAGGACCGGTTCACATGGCTAACCCATGGACTATGAGCAAGGTTGCCGAGAAGGAGCTCATCGTAGAGGAGGTACATGTACGGGGTTAGGGGTCACGTCCACAGTTTCAGGACCACAGTCATCAATAGGATTAGAGTTTTCGTAGACCCTAGCCACCTTAGAGGGGCAGTTTTAGATCTGCCTCATTACCTCCTAGACCTCCATAGTAGTAGCAATATCAGCAGAGGTCACGACCACAATAGAGGGGACAGGGTGGTCCTAATTGAGGATGGCAGTCACAGGGTCTGCGGAGAGACTAGTGTTAGCAGGCACTAGCGGCAGGACCAGCTAGATCACAATAGTCCTTTAGAGGATCACAAGGTAGTACAGTATGACTTGGAGCACAGCAGTCCAGTTGGACTCAGTCAGTACAGGTTCAGACATGTGGACCTTGTTATGTTTTTGATGGCGTTGGACACTTGGCTAGAGAGTACCCACAGGGATTCACAGCTAGAGGACAGTGTGCTAGTGGTTTTGAGGCTATAGTTGGAGATATGGGATGATCTCACTGAGTCTTTTCAGTAGTTGATAACCGCCAGGCCAATTTTTAGACCTCCATGATAGAGACTCCAGATACTATTGTGGATATACCCATTACTATTTTGTTTGACTTAGGAGCCAGAGACTCCTTTATTTCTCCATTGTTAGTGGAGTGTTGCAGGCTAGTGGCCTCTAGGAAGGATGTTAGGTGGGAGGTTGAGTTAGCTACAGGGGCCAAGATGGTCGTAGATTCAGTAGTTAGAGATTGTGAGATAGTTCTTGGTGCCTTCACAACAGTTGTAGACATTAGGGTCATACCCTTGGGGTCTTACGGTGTGGTGTTAGGCATGGATTGGCTTGTGGCTCATAGGGCTAAGCTATATTGTCGCCGAAAGGTGATAGGTTGCCTCGATGATCACAGTGCAACAATAGAGATAGTGGGCATTCAGAAGCCCATGATAGTTTGCATGATATCCACTAAATAGCTTAAGCACTATATGCAGAAGGGTTGTTAGATGTTCACGATCATAGTCAGTGATAGATCTAAGGATGAGTCAGAGGCTACACTTGATGATCACCCCATCCTTAGGGAGTTCATGGATGTTTTTCCTCCTGAGCTTTCAGGGATGCCACCTCACCGAGAGGTTGATTTCCATATAGACTTTGTACTAGGTATCAAGCCAGTGTCTCATGCACCTTATAGGATGTCCACACATGAGCTCACAGAGCTCAAGCTTTAGCTAGAGGAGTTTCTAGTGAAGGGGCACATCTGACCTAGTGTCTCTCCATGGGCCACACCAGTCATCTTCATGAAGAAGAAGGATGGGTCTCTTCAACTTTGTATGGACTATAGACAGCTGAATAAGGTGACGGTGAAGAACCATTATCCTTTGCCTAGGATTGATGACTTATTTGACCAGATGCAGGGAGCCATGTGTTCTCTAAGATTGACCTAAAGTCTAGATACCATCAGTTACACATCACAGAGGTGAATATCCATAAGATTGCATTTCAGACTCATTATGGTCACTATGAGTTCACTGTGGTGCCATTCGGTTTGACGAATACCCCTGCATTATTCATGAGTCTCATGAATGGGGTGTTTCACACATTCCTTGATCGGTTCATGATTATATTCCTTGATGACATTTTGATTTACTCACGGACTGAGGAGGAGCATGAGGAACACTTACACCAGGTACTACAGTGTTTGAGAGAGTAGCAACTTTATGGTAACTTGGCGAAGGGTGCCTTCTTTAGGTCTGACGTTCAGTATTTGAGGCACATTCTATTTGGTGATGGTATCTTAGTAGATCCATCAAAGATTAGAGCTATCAGGGATTGGCTAGCACCTACTAGTGTCACAGAGGTTAGGAGCTTCATGGGCCTAGTAGGGTATTACCGCAGATTTGTAGAGGGCTTTTCTAAGATAGCACATCCCATCACTTCCCTTCAGCGGAAAGGGAAGAGTTTCTTGTGGACAGAGTAGTGTGAGAGGGCCTTTGAGGTCCTCAAGGAGTGTCTCACTAGTGCTACTATCTTAGCAGACCGGATCTAGTAGCAGACTTCATGGTTTGCACAGATGCATCATTAGAGGGTTTAGGAGCAGTGTTGATGCAGGATGCTCGAGCGATCACGTATGAGTCGTGAAAGCTCAAGACCCATGAGCTGAAATACCTGACACATGATTTGGAGTTAGCAGTGGTAGTTCATCCTCTTGTTTGATGAAGACACTTCCTCTTAGGACATCATTTCAAGTTACACTCTGACCATCATAGTCTACAGTATATCTTCACACAACCAAATCTAAATGCCCGCCAATGGCGTTGGATAGAGTTCCTTTGTGAGTATGAATTTGATGTGCATTACATCAAAGGGAAGGAGAATGTGGTTTCTGATGCCTTGATTCAGAGGCACCACAAGATCCTGACCTTGACCTTGAGTGTTGACTTGAGAGGGCGCATCTTGCAACACCTACCAGAGGATGAGTGGTTTCTAGAAGTTAGTGGGAGTTGCAGTCACAAAGGGCCCTTAAGGGCAAGTTTGTAGGGCATTCTCTTGAGGCAAATGGTCTTCTATGACATCATCAGCACATCTATGTTCCCCTTGTAGGTGATCTTAGATCATTGGTTTTATTAGAGGCTCACAGAGCCCCATATGCAACACATCCTGAGGTAAAGAAGATGCATGTTTATTTGAGATAGTTGTACCATTGGGCAGGTATGAGGCATGATATTGTAGAGTTTGTTTCTCATTACCTTAAGTGCCAGAGGGTGAAGGCCGAGCATTAGCATCCAACAGGTTTATTTTACTCTCATGAGATACCAAAGTGGAAATGGGATACCATTTGCATGGATTTCATTGTTGGTCTACCTTTATCAACTCATCGTCATGATGCCTTCATGGTGATGGTTGACAAGTTGACCAAGGTAGCCCACTTTTCATCTGTATGCACGACATAAAATGCTCAACCTATGGCGAGGGTATTCTTGGATGACATTGTGAGACTTCATGGGGTGCCTCATCGTATCATATCTGACAGAGATTCAATGTTCACATCAGTGTTTTGGAGGGCATTGCATCAGGCATTGGGCACTCAGCTTAACTTTAGTTTGGCTTATCATCCTAAGATAGATGGGTAGACTGAGAGGGTGAATCAGGTGTTAGAGGACATGCTTCACATTTATGTTATGGATCCCCAGTCTAGATGGGAGGACTACCTATATCTAGTTGAGTTTGCCTACAATAATGGGCATCATAGCTTGTTAGGTATGCCTCCCTATCAGGCCATGTATGGCAGGCCGTGCAAGACTCCTTTGAGTTGGGATCAAATTGAGGATAAAGTGGCTATTGGTCCATATTTGGTGTAGGATATGGAGCAGTAGGTTACCCTAATTAGGCAGAGATTGTAAGAGGCACAGGATCACTAGAAGAAGTATGCTGATGCCAAGAGATTGGATCAAATCTTCTCTGTGGATGACAAGGTGTTCTTGAGAGTGCGGCCACATAAGAGTCCAATCCGTTATGGAAAGGGCTCTAAGCTTGCATCTTGTTATGTTGGACTTTTTGAGATCTTGGAGCAGATAGGACCTGTAGCTTACCGTCTTGCCTTGCACCTAATCTGTCACGCATCCACGATGTGTTTCATATTTCTGTTCTGAGATGTTATATATCTGACATGACTCATGTTTTGGATTGGGATGCCTTACAGGTAGAGTCAGACGGGTAGCTGGCTTTGGATCCAATTCGCATCTTGGCTCGTCAGACGCTGGGCCTTCGAGGCTGAGAACTGGACCAGGTCAGAGTTTAGTGGGACCATTATGATGAGGTCTTGGCTACATGGGAGGATGCTGCTAGTTTGAGGACTCTTTATCCTCACCTCTTTGTTGACATTCAGGAGGAAGTATAGTCTTAGGGGGGAGGATGTGAGGTCTGCTTTTACCTCACTTGTATTATTTTGCTTATAGTACTCTTTCGATGGATTTATGATGGTCTTGTGGATATTGGGGACTATTGATCCCACACTTGGACCTTATTACCTTATCTTATACTTGATTAGATAGATGGTTTATGCTTTATGGATGGTTAGATGGCATGTTAGATTTCCATTTGATGATATGATGTTAGATGCTATGATGTCATTTGATGCTACTGATATGTGTATAGATGTTGAGATTGATGTTAGCTCTTACCTTATGTGATCTTGATTATACTTGCGAGTGATGGATGATTGGAGAGACATTATTTTATCATGTGATTATTTTTGATGTTGTATGTGATATTGTGATCATGTGTGTGTAATGTATGTCATTCAGGTGCTTTGACTATTTTACCATGTGCTATTAATGGGTTTGTGGAAGTGTGTAGGTTCTTTCCATACCCATGGAAAATTCGGAGGTCGGACAACAACCATATGTTATACCCTTGTTGAGCTGACCTAGTCCTAAGTAGGACTAAGGTCATATGTGTTGGAGAATGTTGATTTTCTTGTAATTAATTTATGACATTTTGTATGGTTTACCCTTTTTCTAATTATCTTTTGATGTGTTGTAAAAAGTGTAATTATGGGTTTGCACAATTTTTAGTGCTAAATGTTTGAAGCCCTTTTTAAGTGATTTTATGTGTTTCTAAGTGTTGCTAATGGTCAAATATTGACCCTAGGTCATACACCTAGGGTCTAGGACCATTCTTAGCTTGTTTAAACTTGATTTGGACCTTGTATGGTCACCCAAACTTGACCCTAAAGTCAAGTGACGAGTTTGGGAAGTGTAAGAGGTGGTTGGAAGGTCACCATATCACTTAACCCTAACCTCACCCACTTGGGTAAGGTTACCCTTGCTTCTCATGCTTTAGAAGCTTCCCACATGTGTGAACCTCTTCCCTATTCTCTCACACATGTGTGAGAGCACTTCTGGGAAAGAGTGTAGATTAGATGAATAAGAAGGTGACAAGTGTCACCTTCTCATTCATAAGAAGCCTCCTTTGTGTGCTCACATCTGCCTATGCTCTCACACATGCGTGAGAGCACTTGTGGGAGAATGTGTAGCTTTGTGGAATGGGGAGGTGACAAGTGTCAACTCCACATCCTTGTGGGGTTGTGAGGAGGGTTATGTTAATGGAGGAGAGGGTGACAAGTGTCACCTTCTCATCTATTAGGGTTTGAGAGCCTTGTCTTTATATCTCTCTCATTTGGATGAGAGGAGGGTTCTTCTTTTCATTTCTTTTGGGAAATTTTAGATTTGTGTTGGGAGAGTGAAGGACTTGGAGATTTTTGGAGAACTTGTGGAAGCTCTTCACCAAATACACTCCATCCTTGAAGCTTGAGAGGTATTTCTCAAGGATTCAAGCCATTTGCTTATTTGTTTTACTTATGCAATGTGTTTATGCATGTTTTATGCTCATGTTATTTTAGTTTTTATGTGTTGTGGGTCTTATGGGTTGTTTGGGTGAGCTCTCCTTGTGAGAGAGCTCACCTTTGTATTGGGTGAGAGAGGATGTCAACCTCCTCGATTTCCGCTCTTTGTTTTGGTATTGAGTTGTGGCCAAGGGTCTTTATTTGAAGTTTTGAGGAGTTTGGGTTATGACATGAGTGCCTTGGTTTTGTGAAATGAGAAGTATGGCAAGAGGCCAAGTGAATAATGAGATATTTTGTGTATAAGAGTGTGGGTCTCCTTGAGTATAGTGAGTCCACTCTCTCACTCTTCAAATCCATTTTTAAGATGGGTTATTTTGTGTTAAGCCTTGGGTTGGGTGTTGTTGTGCTTGATATAAGTGTTTGCCTTTGTTGTGGTTTGAAACTTGGTTGTTGGAATGCCTCCTAGCTTGGGGGTGGCCTATTTTAGGCCTAGGTTGGGAGGTGAGCTTCACATAGGTATGTCTACCTTATTTGTTTGTCTTGTAGGGTTTTTTGGAGGCTATGGAGTGATGGTGTCAGATTGTCATTGATGTCAAAAAGGTCTTGGATCTTGGGTTGATATTAGTGAACATCTGAAGAACACTAATAAGGAGGTAAGTGCAAGAGGTTGATGCTTGGTCATATCACAGCTTGTTCAGTATGCTTGGTCAGTGTTCATGCTTCATCAAGAGTTGTGTGAAGTTATTGACAGGAGTTGTCATATCACAACTTGTTCAGTATGCTTGGTCAATGTTCACAATTGTCATGATCTTTACAGATGCAGATATCAGTTGGAATATATGAAGTGGCATAGTCTTCAGTTGTAAGTTGATCTTCATATAAACAAGTGTAGTATAGTTTGCCATTGATGTTTTGTTCATGATGCAAGGTTGGTTGACAAAGTGAGTTCACATATTATCCTTCAATGTAGAGATCATTCTTTTGATGGAATCAGGGATTGTTTGATGTCAGTAATTGAAGTGGAGATTGTATATTCTTCATTGGAGAACATTATGTTATGCTTCATGCATCAGGGTGATCATGCTTGTCGTATTGGTTTGGTAAAGAATGTTTGGTTACAATATGGAATGTTTCATATGATGTCTTCTTGGTTACTATGTTGGCTTTCTTGGAGTCAATATAGTCTAAAGTCCTTAATATATTCCTAATTCATGTGCATCAACATCCTAATATCTAACCACCTTTACTTGAAAGCACTTTATTTTATATTTGTTAGTTGACCTGCAAGTGAAGGTCAAGTCATTTAAAATGACCTGTTAGAGAAGGTCTTAAGTCATATCATTGAGTGGCCCCACAAAAAAAATCCAAATATGCCATATGAAAAGTTTTTTTAAAATTTAGAAATCTTTTCCTAACTTCCTTTTTTGGCGGTCTCTTGATGTCATCCATTTATGACAGCTTTTTAATGATTTTTTATAAGTTTTGTTTAAGAAAGTAAAAGGCAAATCAAGGAATATCTCCAACGAGTTTTTTAAGGGGGTTTTTTATGAAGTTTTCTATATTTATGCTCTCCTATTCGTGGCAAGTGGAGTAAGGTGGTGCCTTTTAAAAAGGAATATATTTTTAATGGAAATGTGTTTCCTTATGGTAGTTAAGACAAAAAGGTATTCTTTTAAAGATTTTTTCTTAAGAGAGATTTTATTATGAAGATGGATTTGAGGATAAAATATTTGGAAGGATTTTTTTTGGGAGAAAAATGTATTGAAGTTTATTGATTTTTTTTATTACAGAGAAGAAAAAATTGAATGATATTTTTGAAGAATATCAAAGATTGGATACAAAACCTTGAAGACAATTTTTTTGTGGACATAATTGATTGAAAGTTTTTTTTTTGAGAAAATAAAGAATTTGGTGATTAAATAAAATTGTAGGAATATGCAGAGAAGAAGAATTTGAGGAGTTTTTTTTTAAGACAAAGAATGATTATTGTTGGAGAGATGATTTATTTTCTTTGCAGATTGGAGAATACAAAAAGAATATTCAGGATGAAAATGAAGAGACTTTTTGAAGATGATCAAAGAAATTTTATTTTCTTCTACAAGGGAAGATTAAAAATATTGCTGTTGAAGACAATAAATATGAAGATTTGCAGAAGATGAATTTGAACAGGCAGATTGAAAAAGTAGAGAAGAATTGAATGTGAAAGGACATATGATATTTAATGACTCTACAAGTGTTTTGATTTGTTGTTGTATGAGTGTGCAGATCAATGATGAAATAATTTGTTAATACAGATGAATGTATAAAATATGAAAAACCAATTTGTAATGAAAGAGAGATGTTTCCCTGATCAGGTGAATTAGATGATTCAAGCATAAAATATGAGAGGATTGAAATGATGAAATATATGTTGCAGATGAGTTGATTTGAATGGTGCAAATCAGATTGAGCAACAATCACTTCTTGCACATGAGATTTTTAGTTTTGATTGATTGAGAAATGCCAGTGAGGCACAATAGTATGCCAGTGAGGCTTGTAGATCGGTAAGACCATTTGTCAGTGAGACACTTACATCAGCCAATGAGGCTTGTAAAGATATTTTCAAGGTTAAGCCAGTGAGGCAGTTTTGGAGTGGTTTTTCTACCCCAGGAGGGTTTTCCACTCGTGCAAATTTGTGTTATGTCTCATATTGTTTTCATCTATATGTGTGTATGTTAATACTTTGCTTATAAGGTTTTGCTCTCTTTCTTCATTCTTAGTCTTGTGCACATGTGTTTGATAAATCAATGATATCTTTTCTCTCCTTGTGTTTTGAAAGTTAAAGTTTGCAAAAAGATTTGAAAATTTACACAACACTGATTCACCCCCCCTCTCAGTGTTGTCCAGGACTCCTACAATTGGTATCAGAGCCAGGTTCCCTTTAGAAGCTTAATCAACTTGGGTAGGTCCTGTGTGTGGAGTTCAATGGGTAAGTGTAGAAGAAATAAGAGCATGAAAAATGTCAAAATTCATTCTGGTCAAAAGACACAAAAATCCCTATCTTTATCAAATTCAGATGTTGATAGATATGTCTCACAGGTTGAGTCAAGTATTGTATTAGAAGAAAAGATTTTAGATGCTCCTTTGTTTGATGGTTTAAATTTCTCAGTTTGGTGTATGAGAATGCAGATTTACTTATCCTCTTTAGGATATGGTGTTTTGATGTCAGTTGAGAATGGGTATTATGTTACTGCAAATGACAAAGAAGCTCTTGAATGTAACTATATTGCAAAGAAAGCTATATTGTCTACTCTACCTAATGATGTTTCTTGTAAAGTTATGCACTGTGAAACAGCACAGGATATGTGGAAGAAGTTGATAAAAATTTATGCTCCTAAAAAAGAAGACAACTTATTATCTGAGAAGAGTGACAATGATAAAAAACTCTCACATGAAGGACATGAGACTCAATCAGATTTAGAAGAAGAAGATCACATTATAAGTGATGATGAACAAGAGTTTGAAGCTGATATAGAAGGAGAGCTCATATGTGCTCTAAGTGAACTCAGGAAATATAAAAAGGAGAACCAGAAATTACAATTGCAGCTACACCAAGAAAAAGACCTCAAAGACAAAGCACTCTCTGAACTTGAAGAGGCAAGAAGTCAAACTGTGAGTTTAAAAACACAAATTGATGATTCAAAAAAAATGATTACAAGCCTAAAGATTGAGATTGAAGAGGCCAAGAGATTGATAGATTTTTCTAAGTCTGAAAATGAAGTAAAATCATTTGAATGCATAAAAATTGAAGTTGAAATTATTACCTTGAGAAAAAATATTGAAAGTCTCAAAGTTCTGTCAAAGAGAAATAATGAGTTTGAAAAGAGCACCACCAAGTTATATGAGATGTTGGGAAAGCAAAAACTATATGGAGACACTACTGGACTTGGATATGAAGAAGGAGAGTGTTCCAAAGTCAGAGATACATCTAAGAAAAAGATAGACCTGAATAAACATTATGTTGCTCCTAAGGAAGACAAAAAGAAAAGAAAGGATAAAGATGCTAATGTTGAAAGAGAAAGGACAAGTAGAACCTCAAAATCTCCATCTGTTAGGCAATACCATTCAGTAAGGTTTAACTATTCTCAGTTTCATGGTTTTTGCTATTCCTGTCATGATTATGGTCATAAAGCTAGAGACTGTAAATCTCATTCAAGAAATAGTTTTAGATGGAATAAGGATGAAAGTTCTTACAACTTGTCAAATCAGAACTATAACAGTATTTGTTATAACTGTAATAAGATTGGTCCTATTGCAAGAAATTGTTGGGTGCATGGAAGTACTCTTGGGATATCAAGCAATTATCATTCCTTTGGTCTAGATAGCAATATCATATGCTATAGGTGTAAAAATCTTGGGCATAAGGCACTGTTTTGAAGGAATAATTTGAAGACATCTAGAGCAAACATCTTGAGCAAAGAAAAGAAAAGGTTTATACAGGTTTGGAGAAGAAAACAGAGTCATGAGAAGGTAAATCCCAAAATTGTGCATCCAGCACAAGTTACATCATCAGTTGCATAACAGATAGCATGATGTGAGGGGGAGTTGTTCTTGTTCTATCAATTATCCCCAAGAAGTTTCAGGAAGGAGATCATTTGAATGATGATCTTGTCATATTAATTCTTGTCAAATAAATTATATGATGATATTGCTAACTTAGTTGATCTTCAGTATGTGACAGTGATTTCAGGAAGAACTTGTTAATGCAGTTGGTTTGTTGGTATGCAAAATTGATGGACTGGATGCTCATATGGAAGTATTCTTGATGTGATAATCTCATATGTTTCTTTGATGTCTTTCATCAGTAATAGGTTTCAGGGAGGTTTGTACAAATTGTGTGATTATAGTTTTGAAGTGGTATCAGGTGTCCATGATCTATGACATGTTCAGTGAATGCAAGGTGTTGATAATTTGTTAAAGGATTTAATGCTCAAAGAGATTGATGATGTTGAATGTTTTGTCCTATTCATATCATGTTGGTGCTCACAAAGGATCTTGGATATTCTCAAGTAGTTCTCTTCAGATGTTTTTCTTATGTTGCCTGAGGAGGTTGAAAATGGAAGAAGTTAAATTCCTGTCTCTGCATTTGGTTTTGCAATGTGTTGTTGCAGGAAGTACTTGATTAGTTTGATGATGTCTAGTCTTGATGGGCTGATTTGAATTACAAGGTTAAAAAGGGATCAGCTCTTATGTTGTGAAAAGTGTCTTGTGTAGGAGGATGGTATTCATCAAATAGTCTTCATGTTGTTATCATTAGAATTTTGCAATATCATAGATGTTGAAGTGATTATGATATCTCTGCATGGAATTCAAGTTTATATGAGTCATGCCACATGAGTCAATTTTTATGCCTTCATAATCATACTTCAAATTTGTGTTGATGATTGAAGAGATTGTTTGTTTGGAAAGTTTTTCCTTCAATCACATGTGATGTCATCAGGAGTATGTCAGTCTTCATCTTCATAAGTGATTTTGTTACAAGAAGTGCTATTGTGCAGAATATGGTACAGTCATTATGTTAGTCTTCATCTTCATAAGTGATTTTGTTACAAGAAGTGCTATTGTGCAGAATATGGTACAGTCATTGGGCAAGTTATAATAGTGGTTTGATGCTTTGGTTGGTGTGCCTTACATGAAGTTGCTTTCAGGTCCTATGCTTCATGATTTCTTACTACTCACAAGTTGAAAAGTTGTGCAGTATGCAGATGTGCAAGAACAGAGCTTTCAGAATAACAACAAATTGTAAATATGATTAGTGCCTTATATTTTCAGAGGCTAGTGATATCAAAGGTTTGAGTAAGTGATGTTTCAATTTCTTAGTTGGTATGAAAGATAACAAGGTCAGTGATAGTGTTTGTGATCCAAGAAATGTCTAAACAGTTGATTGATATCTTTCTCATGATTTATATGAGTTATTTTTCTCAGGGGGAGATAATAGTCTTTGTCATCAATGTCAAAAAGGGGGAGAAAGATAAAGTGCATCATAAAGTTTTGCCATCAATGACAAAGGGGGAGATTGATGGTGTCAGATTGTCATTGATGTCAAAAAGGTCTTGGATCTTGGGTTGATATTAGTGAACATCTGAAGAACACTAATAAGGAGGTAAGTGCAAGAGGTTGATGCTTGGTCATATCACAGCTTGTTCAGTATGCTTGGTCAGTGTTCATGCTTCATCAAGAGTTGTGTGAAGTTGTTGACAGGAGTTGTCATATCACAGCTTGTTCAGTATGCTTGGTCAGTGTTCACAATTGTCATGATCTTTACAGATGCAGATATCAGTTGGAATATATGAAGTGGCATAGTCTTCAGTTGTAAGTTGATCTTCATATAAACACGTGATGCAAGGTTGGTTGACAAAGTGAGTTCACATATTATCCTTCAATGCAGAGATCATTCTTTTGATGGAATCAGGGATTGTTTGATGTCAGTAATTGAAGTGGAGATTGTATATTCTTCATTGGAGAACATTATGTTATGCTTCATGCATCAGGGTGATCATGCTTGTCATATTGGTTTGGTAAAGAATGTTTGGTTACAATATGGAATGTTTCATATGATGTCTTCTTGGTTACTATGTTGGCTTTCTTGGAGTCAATATAGTCTAAAGTCCTTAATATATTCCTAATTCACGTGCATCAACATCCTAATATCTAACCACCTTTACTTGAAAGCACTTTATTTTATATTTGTTAGTTGACCTGCAAGTGAAGGTCAAGTCATTTAAAATGACCTGTTAGAGAAGGTCTTAAGTCATATCATTGAGTGGGCCCACAAAAAAAATCCAAATATGCCATATGAAAAGTTTTTTTAAAATTTAGAAATCTTTTCCTAACTTCCTTTTTTGGCGGTCTCTTGATGTCATCCATTTATGACAGCTTTTTAATGATTTTTATAAGTTTTGTTTAAGAAAGTAAAAGGCAAATCAAGGAATATCTCCAACGAGTTTTTTAAGGGGTTTTTTTATGAAGTTTTCTATATTTATGCTCTCCTATTCGTGGCAAGTGGAGTAAGGTGGTGCCTTTTAAAAAGGAATATATTTTTAATGGAAATTTGTTTCCTCATGGCAGTTAAGACAAAAAGGTATTTTTTAAAAGATTTTTTCTTAAGAGAGATTTTATTATGAAGATGGATTTGAGGATAAAATATTTGGAATGATTTTTTTTGGGAGAAAAATGTATTGAAGTTTATTGATTTTTTTTATTACAGAGAAGAAAAAATTGAATGATATTTTTGAAGAATATCAAAGATTGGATACAAAACCTTGAAGACAATTTTTTTGTGGACATAATTGATTGAAAGTTTTTTTTTTTGAGAAAATAAAGAATTTGGTGATTAAATAAAATTGTAAGAATATGCAGAGAAGAAGAATTTGAGGAGTTTTTTTTTAAGACAAAGAATGATTATTGTTGGAGAGATGATTTATTTTCTTTGCAGATTGGAGAATACAAAAATAATATTCAAGATGAAAATGAAGAGACTTTTTGAAGATGATCAAAGAAATTTTATTTTCGTCTACAAGGGAAGATTAAAAATATTGCTGTTGAAGACAATAAATATGAAGATTTGCAGAAGATGAATTTGAATAGGCAGATTGAAAAAGCAGAGAAGAATTGAATGTGAAAGGACATATGATATTTAATGACTCTACAAGTGTTTTGATTTGTTGTTGTATGAGTGTGCAGATCAATGATGAAATAATTTGTTAATACAGATGAATGTATAAAATATGAAAAACCAATTTGTAATGAAAGAGAGATGTTTCCCTGATCAGGTGAATTAGATGATTCAAGCATAAAATATGAGAGGATTGAAATGATGAAATATATGTTGCAGATGAGTTGATTTGAATGGTGCAAATCGGATTGAGCAGCAATCACATCTTGCACATGAGATTTTTAGTTC
Organism: Cunninghamia lanceolata; assembly: GCA_027924645.1. Classification (NCBI taxonomy): domain Eukaryota; kingdom Viridiplantae; phylum Streptophyta; class Pinopsida; order Cupressales; family Cupressaceae; genus Cunninghamia; species Cunninghamia lanceolata. The sequence continues at coordinate 13,255,871 of BSBN01000320.1, forward strand.
TGATTGATTGAGAAATGCCAATGAGGCACAATAGTATGCCAATGAGGCTTGTAGATTGGTAAGACCATTTGTCAGTGAGACACTTACATCAGCCAGTGAGGCTTGTAAAGATATTTTCAAGGTTAAGCCAGTGAGGCAGTTTTGGAGTGGTTTTTCTACCCTAGGAGGGTTTTCCACTCGTGCAAATTTGTGTTATGTCTCATATTGTTTTCATCTATATGTGTGTATGTTAATACTTTGCTTATAAGGTTTTGCTCTCTTTCTTCATTCTTAGTCTTGTGCATATGTGTTTGATAAATCAATGATATCTTTTCTCTCCTTGTGTTTTGAAAGTTAAAGTTTGTAAAAAGATTTGAAAATTTACACAACACTGATTCACCCCCCCTCTCAGTGTTGTCCGGGACTCCTACATGGAGAAGTTGGATTTTGAGTGTAATCTTGTTTTTATGACATCTTGTTGTATGTAAAAGTAAGGGCATTGAGATGCCCTACCCTCATTTGGGGGTTTGTAATAGTTGTCTTATTTGAGAGTTTGAGCTCTGTATTGGGTTGAAAAGTTCCTCCTACATGTAAACTTTATAAGTTAATTTAAATGGCTATGTCATTAAGTTATCTCTTTGCACCCTAGACAAAAAGAGTTCTCTCTCTCTCTCTCTCATTATTGCTATTTTGTTTGATATGTGGAAATGAATAAAGAAAGAAAATAAGTTTGATGGGCCTAATTGAGGATTATAATTTATACTATCTTGATACTTATTAGTGAAAGAGAAATCTATTAGGTTCATGTATGGCTTGTTAAGTTATAATGATCTCCTTATGCTAATATAGACTCCTACTTATCTGTATATTTACTTGAATACTTTGTAACTAAGTGAAAAAAAAGGGGTTAAATGAAATTTTTTTTTATGGGTTTACATGCATGCTTATAAATTTTAGTGTTGTATTTTTTTCTTAGCCATTGTATATGACAGTGAGAAATATAATTACCAGTGAATTGCTTTGATATATATATATATATATATATATATATATATATATATATATATATATATATTTTGTTATTGATTTAACACCATTTAAAGTCCTCTTAAAGTTCGAACGATTGAAAGGAAGTATAATCTTTTTTCTTAAGCATTGAATGACATTCTATTTAGATTTAAGGCATCAAGTTTTTTTAAAGAGTGTGTGTTTGGTGGTCCGTAGGGGCCAAAACCCCTATGGCTGTGTCTGTGTTGCTCCACAGTGGGAAGGGGGAGGGGACCCCATCGCCCCACCATATAGCTTTAAGCTATGTGGGAGGGTGGCAGAGCGCCCGCCCCCCTATTTTTTTTGTTTATTGCTTACTCCCTGTAGACACTGCCATATGAAAATGGCGTCGACCGCCATGAGTATCTCTACGGCCCTAAAGACTTTTAAACCTAGTTTTTTTATACTCTTGCCTTATCTATTGACCCCGTCTCAGCATTGATCGGTTCGCCTATTCAATGCATGGTTAAAAATAAATATGTTTTTATAAATATGTATGTATGTATTTTCTTATACTGGTTCCTATACCTTTACTACCAGTATGCTGCAGTTTATCCCTGTGTAAAAATACATTATCAGTGTTATTGCAAAAAATATATATATAGACATAAATATATATGTGTGTGTGTTGTTTATTTTGCTATCACTGAGTTATAATTTTTATTATGAATTCTCAGAGAAGGATAAATAACCAGAGAGCTCAAACCAGATAGAAAACATAGAAAACAAATAATAATAAACTTTAAACTATTTAAACTAGAACTCAAACCTTAGAACGTTATTTTAATTCTAAACCTGGAGACATGTGTATGTTTGAATATAAACATAGAAAACCCAACAAATATTATAAAAGAAAGAAATAAGTATTGTTGCAACCTGTAGATGTAATTGTTAGAAAATAGAAAACTAGTGCAACCTGTAGAATGTTAGAATCATCTTAGAAAACAAATATACTTTTCCATGCTTGAGATGATACCTCCCACTTGGGGAGCTACCATCTATTCTCCTTGGCTTCCTCAACCTGCACAAACCTATCAAAAACAAAACAACTTGTTGTGAGATCAAATGAGAGTTCTGGCTGTTTTTATAATAACTATCTAGGGTTTGGTGCCCTATAATTTAGGGGTGATTTACTCATTTTAATTATCTGGATTATGTGTTAATCCCACATAGTGGGAAAGGTCATTTTGTCATTTAGTGTGGGTGTGAGGTTTATTAATTTATTAATTTATTTCAAATTGCTTGGTGCATTTAATTCTTTTATTTTATTACTTCCTTATGTTAAGGCAAATTAAATTGTTCAATAGCTTATACATTAGATGAGTATGTTAAAATTATTTTGAGTGAGGCCTTTTATTCAAATGTTTTAGACCATAGCTATATTTGGGATTAATTTAATTTTGAAATTTGTTGGGTAGAGAGATATGATTAAATTGTGGCATTTGAATTTATTTAAATTTGTAAAAGGGTGGAATTAGGGTTTTTATTTTATATTATTTCTTGCAGCCTCCTATAGTTGATGAGGTGGCGTTATGCTGCCGAAATCGCTATAGGGGATATCCTATTTTAGTTCAATTTTGTCCCATTATGCTGCCAAAATTATTCTAGGTTAATTGTGTTAAATACCTTTATTTAAATCATTTAATTTATACCGTTATGTTTAAAATGTTAGAATAATGTTTAAGTGAGGTTATTGTGATTTTCTTATTTTTGATGTTTTAAACCTTATGCCCTTAGTGGACCTAAGGTTAAATTTCATCTTATAATGAAATCAATTCTTTTCACTTAGTAACCCTAGGGTTAGGATTATGAAATGGAATCTAACCCTATCAGTGTCACTTTTGCAACATACACTCCCTTAGTGGCTTACATGACTTAGGGATGGTGAAGTGTGTGTTGCATCATCCTGTGTGATTGACCTTCCCCACCTTTGGGCGATGCGCATGATGCAAGTTGTTGATACGACTTCATGATGTGCGTGTGTCACCGAGCGCGCATGTTGCATGCGAGGGGGTTTGTAGAGTTGGGAGGGAAATTTTCTTTGATAATTTATGTCATGACCACATAGAAAATGTGGACATGACATGTGGTTATCGTGTCATAACCACATGGCAAATGTGGGCATGAAACCTCCGTGTCGGCCAAGGAAGATCACAAACTCTGATGAAGAGCTGTAACGTGTGTACACAGATAGGTTGGACCTAATCATGTAGAACTCCTCCACAAGTGAATGGAATGGTGTGCGGATCTCATGGAAGGTTGGACACAAACCAAATAACATTGAATGATGTGTCATTTAGCTCTGTAAGTCATGAAATGCTCCGCAAGTCTTCTCCTTTGGTTGATTGTCTAAGACTGTTAGGATGCTCTATTATGAGAAAACAATCAATCTTCTGATAGTGATATCTTACCGGTACCTAATCCAAATGATCTAATATTTGGATATAATGTGTATGAAGGTATCTAGATGCTAAGTCCAGCTCTGCAAGGTTTGAAATGCAACTGTGGTAAGATGCAGACTAATCTACTGAAACTGCTACTGAGTAAACTCATTGTACTGAACTGGAAAATGAAAAGAAACAAACTGAAATGCAAATGTTTTTGGTTGATGTAAGATTGCTCTTGACCCAGGGATACTCCTACATCAAGAAGGTTGAGAGTATGATGTCCAGAAGAGAACTTATCAAGGAAATGAAGGTGACAGGGTTTTGTTATGCACTAGTGGTGTAGAAAGATGGTGAGGAAATACCAGTACCAACAGAAGCAATGAAGGTACTAGAAGAATATGTTGATGTTGTGTCGAATGAGTTATTTGATGGTCTACCACTAAATAGAGATATTCAACACCACATTGATTTGATCCTAGGAGCATCTCTACCTAATCAGACAGCTTACAAAATGAGCCCACCATGCATAACTCGATAGACAAGTGACTAATCTCATAAGGAAAGTTGCGGTGAGGGAGAGTATGAGCCCATGTGTTGTACCTACATTATTAACTCCAAATAAGAATGACATATGGAGGATGTACATAGATAGCAGGGAAATCAATAATATCACCATAAGTATCAGTTTCCCATTCCTCGTTTGGATGACATGATGGATGTGCTTACAGTGTCTAAATACTTTAGCAAAATTGATCTATGTAGTGGTTATTACCAAATCTAGATTTGAGAGGGGGATGAGTGGAAAACAACCTTCAAGACTAGGGATAGATTATATGAGTGGATGGCTATGTCATTCGGGTTATCTAATGCACCCAACACCTTCATGAGGCTAATCAATACTGTACTGCATCCTTACATTGGTAAGTTTGTGGTGGTTTATTTTGATGATATTTTAGTTTTTAGCAAGAGAAAAGAGGAGCACCTGCAACACTTGAGGATCATATTGGATGTGTTGAGAAAAGAGAAACTCTATGCAAACTTAAAGAAGTTCAGATTCATGCATGAAAGTTTGGTATTTTTAGGCTTTGTCATCTCCGTAGATGGTGTCAAAGAGGATACAAAAAAAGTAAGGGAAATTCTAGAATGACCTAGTCCATGGAGTATAATAGAGGTAAGAAGTTTTCATGGGTTAGCCACATTCTACCAAAAATTCATTCAAAATTTTAGCAGTATTGTAGCACCCATAATAGATTGCACCAAAGGAAGGGATTTGTGTGGACTAAGGAAGCTGAAGAGGGTTTTAAGTTTCTAAAGAAGGTGACAAAAGCCCTTATTTTAGCATTACTAGATTTTGATAAAGTATTTGAAGTCGATTGTGATGCCTCACATGCAGGCATTGGAGCTGTACTTAGTCAAGCAAGTAAACCCATAGCCTTCTTTAGTGAAAAGTTGAATGAGGTCAGTAAGAACTATTCAACCTATGATGTAGAATTTTATGCAATTGTGCAAGCATCGAGACATTAGAGGCATTACCTAGTGCCCAAAGAGTTTGTGTTGTTTACAGACCATATTTCCTTGAAATACTTGAACACACAAAAAAAATTGAATAGTAGGCATGCAAAATGGGTCTCTTTCCTACAAGGCTACAACTTTTTTCTCAAGCATAAGTTAGGAAAACAAAACCATGTTGTAGATGCCTTAAGTAGATGTGTTGTACTATTGACAAAAATGGAAAATGAAGTGATTGGTTTTGATGCCATTAAAGATCTATATGAATCTGACAATGATTTTTGGGAGATTGTGGAAAAGTTGAAAACCTCATTAGTGGGTAGCATGGAGCACATCCAAGGTGAATATCTTATGTAGGATGGTTATCTCTTTAAAGGAAAGAAATTATGTATTCCAGTTGGGTCTATGTGAGATAATATTATAAGAGAGCTCCATAACAATGGGTTGGCTGGACATTTTAGCAAGGATAAGACTAGCTTTAGTAGAAGACAAATACTACTGGTTGAAGATGAAAAGAGACATAACAAGATATGTGACAAGAAAATTGGTCCTTGTAGGATAACAAAAAAATCAATGACAATGCTTATGAGGTAGATTTACCAGAGCAGTTAGACATTTCTCCTGTGTTTAATGTTTCTGATTTATATGCTTTTCATGGTGAGGATCATGATGAAGAAGGTGAGGCCAAAGTAAATTGACAATAGCAGGTTCCAAGCAAGAAAAAGGAAAAGATCGCACATATTCTAGACAAGCAGACCATATACACACGACATGGTCAATACAAGTTTCTGGTACAGTGGGAAGGGCTAACACAAACAGATAATACGTGGATTCTAGAGTGGGAAGTGACGAAGCTGGATCTAGACGAGTGGCACAAGTTCCAGGAAAACAACTTGTAGGAGCTGCATTCTTTTCAACCAGAGGAGAATGATGTAGAAGCTTTCAGAGGTCATAATGTTTGACTCGGGAGTTTGTTTGAGTTGAAATTTGGTGGGCAAATGTGTCTTGAGGAGTTGATTGAAAATCCCATTGAATTGAAAAATTTGGTAGGTCACCATTTCAACACTTTTTGGGACCTTTTTCAATTATCTAGGGCCTCAAAATGAGGTTTTAATGATTTTTTTCGGGATTTTTCCAAGTTTTTCTAATTAGTTTTCAAACTTCACATGCAATTAGATTAGAAAGTTGACAATTAGTCCTCTTTTAGTTAGTTTCAAATAATTGGCAAGTTTCATGGCCACACAAATAAGGATGAGAAATTACCAAAAATCACAATTTTAGAAAGTTGCTAAAAACTGCCAAAAAGGATAATTTTTGTTTTTGTATATGTTTGTTTTTTCATTTCACTTGTAGCAGGATGGAATGGAATGAGAAGGAGAATTCAAAAGTATTTATGAGTTTCTGAGTATTTTTGCAATAATAATAGTGTTGAATATTATGCTGTAAAGTTTGGTTGCATCAAAATTTTGCATCCAAGTCTAAGTTTAGCTAATTTCAAGAAAAAAAAAGTGGCCACTTTTGACCTTTTTTTATCCCTCATTTCCATGCACTTACCTAAATGTATGCCAATTAGTTGCCTATACTTGTTATTTTGCTTCATTAGGTACATTTGAGAGCTCAACCTAAATATATCCACCTAATTTAAATTGCTGTAGTAATATTTGGTTTAGTCCCAATTTTACAAGTCCTTATTTTGTACATTTGAACCTTGACGTATCTATTGAACTGTTGAATGTTTTAATTCTTGGTGACCTTATTTCCATTATTTTGATTGTTGTTTAGTCTTTGAAAATATTAGTTGTACATTTGATGCCAAGTGTTGATCTATTAAAGTTGTGATTGAAGGTATATCTATGAAATTACTTTAAAATTTGCCGTTCATGTATATCTTAGCTAGGGGGAGTTCCAAGTATGCTACCTTGAATTAAGCCCCATCAAGAGATCCATGTTGGTGTGTCTTATATCTTGATAGTCAACCTCATGTTTACCTTGGTTGTTTATTCAATTTCTATTTTGTGTTTATCCCATTATTGTTTGGACCTTAATTTTGTTGTAGCTATGGTGCCTTGAATTGAGGTTTGCATGTCATTGCCCTTTAAATCCATGTTGTTAATCTTTCTTCATATTCATTGCTTTTTCTTTGCTAGTCGTGATCGAGAGCTGTGATGCATTTGAATTTTGGCACAAAGTATACATATTTTTGTCCTCTTATTCAATCAAAGGGCCTCTTCACATTGTAGAGTTCTCTTGGAAAAGCTCTATAAACTTTATGCAAACCACTTTCATCAATACATTACGCTTTTGTTATGTTTCTTTCGTGACTGGTCATTGGTGGTTGTTGACCAAGAAACCAACCAACGAGTTCCCATGATTGCAACAAAAAGCGGGTAGAGCCGGTCCCCTCCCGGTTATATAACATTTCGAATCTTCCAATATAACTAGTAAATGAAGAAAATCATTCACTCAATGGTTTGTTGAGTTATAATGTTAATTGGATGGTGTAAGTTGCAAATTATAAGCGAAGCACATTTTTAACTAAGTGGGAAGAGCCATAACAATCCACTCACCACTTCTTTTTGGGCTCTATCATATTTAAATTGATGATCCCACTTTATAAAGCATGAGGGACATGGGCTTGTCACGGGGTGATCTGTGAAGGGTTTTCAAACTATTTGCCCATCTGTAAAGAGAATTTTGAGAAATTGAGGAAATTCAGTGACTTTTTTCATTGCCTTGTATGTGTGAATGTGAATGGGAATGTCACTAGCAATTGGATTTATAGGTGTGAATGTGAATGGGAATGTCACTAGCAATTGGATTTATAGGTTTAATGCATATACTGATAATTTCTTTATTATAGTAGAATTTTGTTAGAGATAGATATGTTTTGCATAGTCAAATCTTTTTATATGGAAAATGATACAATATGTATATAGAAAATGATACAATATGTATGTAATTTACTAAATGCATTGTTTATAGGATAGAAATAAGTGAACTTTTATTAGAAAGCAGTAGAAAAATAATTAGAATTAAAAATCATGTATCATAGTTGAAATTCTCTCATCTAAAATTGATTAGAACTAAATTATATCATGTCTAAAATCTTGAATTTGGTATCATAGTTTATCTCAACATGAATGTATTTTAGAGGTGTATTGGAATTCAAATACACTTTTTGATAGAATTTCAAAGTTTCCATCATGAAAGGGCAAGTGGCTTAGTAGTGGAAAATTTCCCTAGCCACAAGTAGGTTCTATGTTTGAATGTCAATCTATCCAATATTCTCTTTAATGTACCTATAATTCCTTGGGGAAAAAATACAATCCTTATCACAAAATAGCAAAAAAATAATAATTAAAATATATGTAAAAATACTTAGAATGGCTCAAATAACTATTTATGTGATGGTATATATACACTCCAAGCTCTTGGGAATGAATCTACACCTTTACGCTATTTAGTAATTTTATCTCATTTAGTGAATGCTAGTTCATTCAATATTTAGGAAGGAAATGGACTATTTGATTGTTAAAGCGTGTGGTGTTTGAGTAGATTTTAGAGAGATGGAACACATTGTGTGCAAAACCTTTCTGCATAGTCTACTATATTTGAATTGCCATTTGCATAGTAACATGAAATGGCTAAATCTAAAGAAATATCCCCAAAAAATATTATTTTAATCTTGGCGTCACAAATTGACAATAGAAAGTAAAATAACCTCAATCAATATTTTTTAAGAATACTAAAGGTGAGAATAAAATTAGTACAACATCAAAGAATATTAAAAAGTTGAGAATGAAATTAATATTTTAGTCAAATTATTGGTGAATATTTCCATAACCAAGCAATTATTAGGCTAGACACACATATAGAAAAATTAAAGAAAAGTACCTTGCTCTTTTGGCATTGGGTAGTAGTGGAGGGTGGTGAGGTTATGTCATCTGTTGTGTGATCCTTTCACATGAGGAAGGTTGGTGTCACCAAAGAGATCTTTTCGAGCATGATAATCAAATCCATTAGGAAAGTCTAACTGAAGCTAGGCTTAATACACAAAGTGAAGCCTAAATAGAGTTCTTATCTCCATTTAAAGAAATTTAAATTGAATGGAGAAATAAATGTAAGCTCAAGATCTTATTGGTTCCCCATCATTTAAGACTATTTAAATAAGATTATTTTAGAAAATGTAATAAATGTAAGGTCAAAATCTTTTCCATATATCCGAAATATGGATTTATTGCAACATGACAAGTTTCCATGTCATAGTCATATATTTATTCCAAATTGTATGGTCAAGGTTTGTATGAAGATAGTTTTTAATATCTACCATTGATGTATGTATTTCATATAATGCTCCTCTCTACAAGAACACTTATCAGTGCAATTATAGACCTAATATGGATAACAAACTTGCTTGCAAATTATGAATATATGAACGATGTAATGATAACTTTAAATTGAAACTTGGAGCCTAAATAAATTTAAGCTAACAAGGGAATTGGAAATTTTTTTTCTTAATGTATGGAGTCATTTTAAATGTGATTTTGTCCTCCTATGAGGTTTTATGCAAGCATTGTTCATACCTATTTAGTATTATGTGAACTAATTAAATTTTTACAACTTATATTGGAAGAAATTACTACCATTTTTTCCTTGTAGGTATTTAAAGTTGTAATGTAGATATCTTGTATATAGATTATCTATTATACACGAGGATATCAACTTGGAGTGGTATATGAATATTACAAAAGTAATGAGTGATATGTGGAGATTATTTTTAGAACACATTTTTAAAAATATGAACAAATGAATAACCCAAGAACTTTTTAAGAGAGATTCTAAGCTAAAAACGATGTAAATGCATAAACCAAAAGCAAACCAGTGATTCTGAGAGATATGCAAATGCCACGATGAAAGAATTACATTACGAGCTCAAAGAAGAAGCTACAAAAGATTGGCAGAATTGCCATACAAGATGCAAAATACAAGCTAGACAGTGAGTTTATATAGACTAGGGAGAAGGGTGGAGGTGGTGAAATTGACCAATAGGGAGAGACCACCAAATGGTCTAAACATAGTAAATGTAATTCCCTCATAGGATGGTGATACCTCAAATAACCTACTCACCTAATTAAAATCACTTTATTAACGTAAGCAAGCTTAATAAAAGTGTAGGAAAAACTTAGAAAATGGAACCTACACTAACACCCCCTTAAGCATAGTTTAGGTGGGTGAAAAGATGGGTATTAGAAAAAGAATCCTGATGAGGTACCCATGTATAAATAATTCCTCCCCAAAGAGAAGAAAGCCCCCAAACAAAGAAAAAGAAGCCCCCCACAAGTAGAGAGAGAGAGAGAGAGAGAGAGAGAGAGAGAGAGAGAGAGAGAGAGAGAGAGACCCCTTGAAGTGCACACTTGCTGTAACCCCATCAAAGCTTACAAATGAAGGAACTTTCTCTTAGCAAAGGGTTTGGTGAAGATGTCTATGATCTGCTCTGATGTCAGACAATACCTAAGATCAATTATCTACTTATGAATCAACTCTTGAATGTAGTGCATGTGGATATCCATGTGTTTGGTTTACTGATGATAGAGTAGAGTATGAGAGACCTGAATCACACTTTGGTTGTCACAAAATATGACTATTAGATTCTGAAAGGGAATGCCAAACTCAATGAGAATGTTCTGAAGCCAATTGGCCTTAGTAGTAGCATTAAGTGCTACCCGATACTTGGCCTTTGTAGATGAAAGAGTAATTGTAGACTGCTTCTTGCTTGACCAAGAAACTAGACCAGAACCAAGTGAGAAGAAATATCCTAAAGTAGACTTGTGATCCTGAGAATCACCTGCCTAAGCTAAATCTGTATGGCCCACCAAGTCAATATCCACGCCCTCTACATAGCGAATCCCATAACTAAGTGCCATGTACATAGTGAAGAATCTGCTTAGCTACTTTCTAGTGCAGCTTATGTGGCTCCTGCATGAACCTAGAGACTGGGCCCATAGCATATGAAAGATTAGGCCACATGTGAGTCAAGCATATGAGATTCCCAACTAATTGGCAATACAAGGTTGCATCCTCCAATGGTGAAGAATAATAAGCCTCAAGTCTGACCCCTGACAGAAATGGAGTCTATGCAAGCTTACAATCAATCATGTAAAATTTGGAGAGCATATCAAGTGCATATATGGGATGAGAAATGAAGATACCATTTGAATACTAAGTGATCTCAATCCCCAAGAAGTAGTGTCGAAGACCCAATTTAGACATCAAAAAATGGTCTTAAAGAATAATTTTCACTGCTTTGATGGCGGATGAACTCCCTGTGATCAACAAGTCATCAACAGAATGGACCAGAAATAGGAGTGAACCATCCTACTACAAAATGTAGATAGTGGGATTAGAATGGCACTGAGTGAACTTGACTATGAGAAGGAAGGAGTCCATCTTGGCATACCTAGCCCAAGGGGCTTGTTTGAGGCCATAGAGATACTTCCAACGATGGCACACAAGTGAAGGATCCTACACAAATCCTTGTGGTTGCTCCATGTAGATTTAATCTTGAAGATCATTGTGAAGAAAGGCACTCTTCACATACATCTAATGAACTTCCCAATGATTAGCTACAACAATGGTAAGGACAAGTTGGATAGAATTCATTATAGAAACTAGTGCAAAAGTCTCACTGTAGTCAATTCTAGGAACCTAGGAGAATCCTTTAGTGATCAGGTGAGACTTATGCTTATCAACTGACCCATCTACGAAATTTTTTTTCTGATAGATCCACTTGCATCAAACAAGTTTCCTTCCCTTAGGAAGGGGGACTAAATCCCAAGTATGGTTCCTCTCCAAGGAACTAAACTCTTCCTACATAGAAGCATCCCACTCGGGGACACCATCAGCTTCTCAAACATATTGTGGATTAGAAGATGAAGCAATGAAGATCTATGTTGAGCCTGCTGAAACTGTGACCTTTTTATTTTGGCCTCTGAAGGATTACCAACCTAATCACTTGTGACTCCAATGTTTGAAAAGCACAAAGAGGTCCAGTGGATGGATATTCTAGAGGAGAATCAATCACCTTTTGAATGATGACTAAGAGAGGAGGAAGTTGAATACTCATCATCATCATGCCATCTAAAGTGGAGGAAGAAGACTCCTCGTGAAGAGCAAGATGATCAAGGTCCTCAGAAGTACTCTGATCATGCTGTAATGTCTCTAAAGTGATGGTAGATGGAGAAGTGGTACGAGAAGAACTAGATACATCCTCCTCAAAATAAACACTCCTCTCGATGAAAAACTCATGAGTGGTGGGATGAAGAAGGTTGTAACCTTTGACACCATCTGGGTACCCAACAAATATGCAAGGCTTTCTATGTGGATCCATAGCCTTGCATTTCTCTACTAGAATGTGGGATTATGTAGGAGAATGAAACACCCAAAAGTACTTTACTATGGGCTTTTGACTAGTATAAACTTGAAAAGAGGTGACCCCCTTCACAACCTGATGAGGAACTTGGTTTTGGATGTAACACACATAATTGATGGCCTTCACCCAATACTGAGGTACCATTGACCTCTAGAGTGAGTCATATAGTTGACCATCTCTTTCAAGAACTTGTTATTTCATTCTATGACACCATTCTGTTGTGGACTATAGGGAACTATGATCTAAAGATCAATGCCCTCTGAAACACAAAACTGCTCAAACATTTGGTTGAAATATTCCCCCCATTATCTGTATGTAGAATCTTGATGGCCTTCCTAGATTGTTTCTCTCCAAAATATTTGAAGTCCTAAAAAGAATCAAATAGATCACTTCTATTTGAGAAAATGTACCCAAGTGTATCTAGAAATATCATCAATAAATGTTAGAAGATATCTCACCTTATAGAAAGAAGGATGTGGAAATGGGCCTACCAAGTCACTATGTACCAACTCCAAAAGTTGTGTTTCCCTCCATGCTTTGCCTTTATCATCTTTCTCTTTAGTATGCTTACCAAGAACACACCCTTGGCAAACTCCATCAGAAAATAAAATAGAAGGCAACCCTAAAACCATGTCCTATTGATAGAGTTTCTGCAAGTAGCAATAGTTTAAGTGACCAAACCAATGATGCCACAAACAACTCACCTCATCTGAGTGAGTGAGCAAAGAAAGTGAAGGAGAATTAGGAATAAAATGTGAAAATTGATACAATTTGGACTGATGATCAACTTCCCCAATAGCAACTGTAGACCCAATATGCAACTCATTGATTAGGTCATTATGTCTATCCAATGAACTCAACACACTTTCTAGAGCCAGTGTGAGTGATTTGATAGACATATAGGAGATTAGTCGACAAAGATGGAACATAAAGATCATTATGAAATGGCTTCACCCACATCAATAGACCCTCTCCCATGCACCTTAATAGGAATCATCACCCATTAGTAGAGATAACATAGTACATGGCTCCAAAGAGGTAAAACCATCTTGTGACAAAGCCGTGTGGTGCGAAGCACTTGAGTCAATGATCCAAGTATCAGGTTGTGAAGTAATTGCAACTAGGGCCTTGCCCTTTCCTTTTTCCTTACCTTTTTCTATGTCCTTTGAAGATTCCTGAGATGAACTCTATTTGATAGAATTATGTACCTTAATATTATTCTTTTCAAGAATAAGTGTAAGCCTGTGATCAATTTGTTTCTTTAAACACTTGTGTTCAACATGACTAGGTTTCTTACAATATGCACACTTTACCTTCTCCTTCTTAGGCTTATTTCCTTTGGAAGAAGAGGCTTGATTGGTTGTATTAGAGACAACCGATTTCTAATCTTTCTTCTTTTGTCCTTGGTTCTGTTGTTTCTTGTTCTACTTATTAGACCCTTTTCCATCTTTAATGCTTTGATATGTAGCCAAGGCATGAGATTTAGAGGGCTTAATTGTGCCCATTTGAACCAATTTATTATCTCCTTTGTGAGTTCATTTGCAAAATCATCAAGATAAGGAATTTTATATGTTGTTCCTAAGGCACTTTTAGTAGCATAAAATGTACAAACAAAAACTAAATATTTAGGACCAAGATTGGAAAGAACACTCAAGATCAATTGATTGTCCTTCTTCTCAATCCCACACTTGTTCAACTGTAATCTAATGGCTTTCTATTTTGTGATGAAATCTTGAATTGTATCAAAATTACATGGATTTAATCCTATGAGCTCATTCTCTAATTGGTGGCCCCTTAATTCATCTTGTTTACTAAATAGCCCTTCCAATATTGTCCAGACTTCATTAGGAGGAGTAGATTCAACATGAAAAAGAAAATTTGGAGATACAGACATGCACATAGTACCATATGCTTCATCATATTTGTTAAACCATTTTGGTTTTTTTACATTTAATGCAAGTTTAGTTTCAAAACCTATTGTTACTTGATGCAACCCTTGCTTCGTAAGACAGTCATTTTGGACTTCCAATCATAGTAGTTATAGGGTGTGATTATTGGCACTGTTGTCTAATCTATTTTAATGCAAAAAATTAGATTGTTTTTATGGTTGTTGTATGGAAATGAGAGTGTAAAAAACTCAAAGAGAGCACATAGGACACCCCCTTCACTAGTTTCTGAAATGACCCCCTAGCAATTATGAAGTTGGCACTTTATAATTTAGTGTGATATACATTTTTTTTCTCCAAATTTGAGAATCTTACAGGGCCCAAAAAGAGGCCAAAATACTGAAACTATAGCTCAAGTACAATATGAGATGAAGTTGAGAGCACTAGCATGGAGTACATAAAAATATGAACTTTGAAAAAAATGGAACCCAAAAAAGAGTGTTTGCACAAGCTATGGCTCTCGAAAGGTCTCAAAACAAGGACTACACAACAAAATATGCAAGAATTTGTAATTTCTAAAAAATCAAAGTGTCAAATCAAAAAACCAACTTTACCACAATGTAGAGCATGAAATTCTACTCCCAAAAAAATTGTGCCAAAAAAGGCCTCCGTATGGCTAAGAACGAGTCTTCCTAAGTTTGGGTGCACAATTGAAAACTCCAATTGTAAGGGGTAAACACTAAAACACTATTCATGGCCTGAAAACACTATTGACGGCTTGAAAACATTGTTTATGACCAAAATTTACTATTTATGACTTGAGAACACTATTTACAACTGAAAACACTATTCATGACCTGAAAACACTATTCACAACACTATTCATGGTTGCATGATTGCCAAGAAAGGAAAAATTAACCTTTGAGGCTTCGATGTTTGATCTGGACAAAATTTATATGAAAATGGGGGTTTTTTATCCTTTTGGACATAATGAGAAGGTTAGTTTAGTCTAAAAATCCCTAAATTTGATCAATATGTTGGAGCCACTCTTCAAACCCACATTTGAAACTTGAGTTTTTGATCTCTTATTTCAGTGAAATAAAAGCTTGAATTGATATTCTTGAACCTCTTGGGCACAATGGAACGGTAAAAAAACTACCATTATAACTAGAATAGCTGCAATCACCTAGATCTCACAAAACACATGCAAAATAAAGAGGTTAATGAGTCTTGTTAAATCCTTTCTGATTCTCTAGATCATTGAAAAATGCAAGAGAAGAGCATGCAAGATTTACAAGATCTCACAAAGAACTCAATATCTCAATTAGGAACCTAATAACTCAAAACTCTCGAAACAAAGCTCTGATGCCATGTTAAAAATCTGAAATAGATGAATAACCCAATAACGTTTTAAGAGAGATTCTAGGCTACAAAAGTTGTAAATGCATAAACCAAAAGCAAACCAGTGATTCTGAGAGATATGCAAATGCCAAGATGATAGAATCACATTATGAGCTCAAAGAAGAAGCTACAAAAGATTGGTAGAATTTCCATACAAGATACAAAATATAAGCTAGGTAATGAGTTTATATAGACCAGGGAGAAGGGTTGAGGTGGAAAAAATGACCAATAGAGAGAGACTACCAAATGTTCTAAACATAGTAAATGCAACTCCCTCATAGGATGGTGACACCTCAAATGACCCACTCACCTAATTAAACTCACTTTATTAACCTAAGAAAACTTAATAAAAGTGTAGGAAAAACCTAGGAAATAGGAAAATAAATAAACCATTAGGAAAATAAAAACCTACACTAACACATATTGCCTTTTTGGAAGTCATACTAAAGTGCTTATCGGGATAGGCTACCATTGGTATTAAATAAGGGTCCTTCCATACATAGGAAGAGAACAATTTGAACTATGTGCATTGGAAATGTTACACATAGGAGATCAAATAGTAGAAGGATTGTAAAATTTGTGTCATTTAGTGTGGAGACTATTTTGGGTATGAACTAAAGAAGAACTATAATGGGCCCTATTTTGAAGGAGATTTCAAAAGGGACCTATTTGAGGAAATGTACCACTAAGGGGTATGTTTATTAATTTTATTGACCTAGTTCTACATGATTATTAATTAATTTTTATCACTATTTGAATTTGTCGCCTTTGCTACCTTGAAAATTTGAATTTGAATCTTGGAATTATAAACTTAGACTAAATATTTGCAACCCACTACGAGGTAAAAAAATTACTTTATTTTTGGCTAGAGTTTATTTAAAACCAACAAAAAGACATTGTAAAGTGTTGGAAAATAGATTTTTATATGTAGTTTCTTAGTTTTCTTACCTTTATTTTCCTCTTTTCACTAGTTTTTCAAAAAATGAGCTATGTTATTTTGAGCTCATTTCCATAATTTAACTAAGTATTGGATGAGTTTATTTGAGTGTTCATATCCCTAATATTTTCGTGAGATATTATATATGGTAAACTTGAGGATTATAATATAGTGTTTCTTGAAATATATTTGAGAGACATGAGGATATGTGTCTTCAACCAATGCATGAATATAGTGTTTGTGTTCATTTTCGTCATAATTGATTTTCTTCATAATTGATCTCTTTTTTATTGTTCCATCATATTCAATTATTCTATCAATAGTTCCTTCTTCTAGATACCTATTATTAATTAAAATTGTCAGTACTTTTAAGTAGGCACGTTCTATATATGGGTCTTTCACCACCTTGTAGAGCTTAAGATCAAATTTTCATCAATAGCTTCCTAGTACAGTCACGGTTAGGAGGGTCCACAAGGGGAATTATCCAAACCGTGTAGCTAGAGTAAACACAATAGAAACAACTCAAAGATATGAAGCAAATGTAGATTTAGTCATTCAGTATATCATAGAATTCAAATACAAATTGGCTGGCAACATGCAGGCTTACAATTAGGGCTCGCAGGCTTGATTACAAAATATTAGAGTATGCACAAGATATAGCTTTGAATCTCCTTTGCAAAGAATCCAAACTCTGAACTTATGCTAATGATCCTAACTACTTTCCTAGGCATCTATTACATCAATATATATCATCTCCAGTACAAAAGATCCCTCCACATCAGCCAAGGAAGATCACAAACTCCAATGAAGAGTTGTAACGTGTGTACACGGATAGGTTGGACCTAAATGAATAAAACTCCTCCACAAATGAATAGAATGAAGTGTGGATCTCAAGGAAGGTTGGCCATGAACCAATAAACATTAATTGATGTGTCTTTTAGCTTCACAAGTTGTGAAATGCTCCGCAAGTCTTCTCCTTTAGTTGATTATCTGAAACTGCCAGGATGCTCTGTTCTAAGAAAATAGTCGGTCTTTTGATAGTGATATCTTTCTGGTACTTGATCCAAATGCTCTTAAAATGGGATATGATGTAGATGAATGAATCTAGATGCCAAATCTAGCTCCACAAGGTCTGAAATACAACTGAGGTAGAATGCGGACCAAAATATAGAAACTACTTCTAATTGAACTGCATAAACTGAAATAGAAAATGAAAAGAAACAAACTGAAATGCAAATATTTTTGGTTGATACAAGATTGCTCTTAAACTAGGGATGCTCCTGCATCAGACATCCAGGATTATTGAAAAAGTGAGTCCCTCACTTTGTTGGGGCTAGAGGAAAACCAAGATGGTCCACCTCAGCTTGAGAAATCTAGAATGAATCTTCTATCAGTCTGTCTTTCCACTTCACAAGCTATTCCTTGTATTGTCTCCCTCTGGTGCTGCGTCCAACTCTGCTAGCCAAAATGTCCTCAATATTCTCTAATGCTTGTTGTGGTAACTCCTTCAAGCCTTCTTCCATGCTGTCACTGAACTCTGTTTCATGATACTGATATGGATCTGCAATGTTAAAAATAGGTGATATGCCCAATGTCTCTGATAACTCCACTTCATATGCATTTCTTGAATCAAAATTTTTGAGTATCCTACAAGGTCCAAACTTCTTCATCTTCAATTTGTTATATGTTCCAACTGGAAATCTTTCTTTTCTCAAGTATATCATCACTTTATTTCGAACTATAAATTCTTTGTGTCTTCTCTTCTCATCTTCTTGTTCTTTATATTTGTTGTTCATTTCTTCCAAATTCTTCTTCACCTAATTATGCACCTTCTCTATATGTCCTACAAATTCTTCTTCTTCTACACTCCTCTTATCTTCCATACTGATGTATCTCAACTCTGTCACTCCTCTAGGGTTTACTCCAGTAACAATCTCAAAATGTATTCTTCCAGTACTCCTATTCACTGAATTATTGTATGCAAACCCTACTTGTGAAAGAATCAAATCCCAACTTCCTACCTTTTCTCTATCCAAACATCTTAATGGGTTTCCCAAACTCCTATTTACTATCTCTATCTATCCATCAATCTGTGGATGAAATGCTGCACTGAACTTCAAATATGTCTTCATCTTCTTCCAAAGTGTCTTCAAAAAATATCCTAGAAATCTTGTGCCTCTGTCTGAAATTATGCTCTTAGGTGATCCATGCAATCTGACAATCTCCTTGAAAAAATAGGTCAGCTACATGTACTGCATCAATTATCTTCTTACAAGGTATGAAATGTGCCATCTTTAAAAATATATCCACCACTACAAATATTGAATCATGTCCTATTTCTGTCTTAGGCAATCCCATTACAAAATCCATACTTATGTCTTCCTAAGGTCTCTCTGGTACTGTCAAAGATTTATATAATCTAGTATTCTGACTACTCCCTTTTGCAACTTGACAAACTCTACAACTCTACACAAATTTCCTAACATCCTTAGGTATCTGAGGCCAAAAGTAGTTTTCACTCACCAAAGCCACTGTTTTATCAATGCCAAAATATCTTGCCAATCTACCACTGTGTTTTTGTTTGATCAAATTATCTCTCATTGAACTTCTAGGTATGCATAACTGATTTCCTCTGAACAACATATCTTCTTGAATGAAATAGTCCAACCATTTACTGCTATCTATCATAATAGGTTCCTTACATGCTTTCCAAGGTTCTACAAATTCAAGATCTTCCCCATACACATTCTTCAACTTATCAATTCCCAACACTTCAACTCTCATCTCTATCGACAAGTTCCTTCTCCTACTCAATGCATCTGTAACTTTGTTTGATTTTCCACTCCTATGCTTCAATACAAATGTATAACTCTCCATGAACTCTACCCATCTCATGTGTCTCTGATTCAACTTTCCTTGACTGTACAAATACTGCAAAGCTTGATGATCTGTATTCAACACAAACTCCTTAGGCAACAAGTAATGTCTCCACTTCTTCAAGTCTTGTATTATGGCATAGAACTCTAGATCATAGACTAAATATCTTCTCCTTGCATCATTCAATTTCTCACTGAAATATGCTATAGGTCTACCTTCTTGACTTAACACTGCTCCAATTACATTCCCACTTGCATCACAATCTACTTGAAATACCTTATTAAAATCTGGTAATGCCAAAATAGGTTGCTCTATCACTTTCTATTTCAATAATTCAAAACCTTTATGTTCTCCTGATGTCCACTTAAAATCTTTTCTGTCACCTCTCATTGTCTCTGTCATAGGGTTACAAACTGAACTAAAATTTCTGATGAACTTCTAGTAGAAACTAGGTAATCCATGGATCTGACTTCTCCAATGCTCTCTAGTGTAGGCTATTCAATAATTGCTCACTTTCTTAGGGTCCATCTTCAATCCTTCTATAGAAATCATAAATCCTAAGTATACTAACTCTTCCTTCATGAAACTACACTTCTTGATGTTTATCAACAATTTCTCATCTCTCAATCTCTGCAATACTTGTCTAATATGCCACAAATGTTCTTCTTTTGTCTTACTAAAAATTAGAATGTCATCCAAATATACAATAACAAACTTACCCAAGAATTTCTTCAAAACTTCATTCATCAATCTCATGAAAGTACTAGGTGCATTTGTTAATCCAAAAGGCATCACTAATGACTCATACAATCCCTCATTTGTCTTAAAAGTAGTCTTCCATTCATATCTCTCTCTGATTCTAATTTGATGGTATCCACTCTTCAAATCTATCTTTGTGAAATATTTTGCTCCACTCAAACAATCCATGATATCATCCATCCTAGGTAGAGGAAATCTATACTTAACTGTGATCTTGTTTATTGTTCTTGAATTTGAACACATTCTCCATTCTCCATCTTTCTTAGGTTCTAACACTGCAGGTACTGCAAAAGTGCTCAAACTTTCTCTGATCAAACTTTTCTTCAACAACTCTTGTATTTGTCTATTCAGTTCTTCATTCTCTGCTATTTTCATTCTATGTGCTTCTTTGTTAGGCAAACTAGCTCCAGGTATAAGATCCATATGATGACTAATACTCCTAATTGGTGGCAATCCTTCAGGTACATTGTCTAATATGATGTCTTCATATCTGTCAGCAACTAAGTTATCTCCTTCGGTTGTGATTCTTTAGTCTTTAGGGTTTTAGGCTTCTTAGGGATCCAAAGCATAACACATATTCTCATGTCTCAAGCCATCCAAAATTTTTCTTCCATCTACCAGACATATTCTAACATTTCCACATACTTCACTCTTAGGATCATCTTCCAAAGGAATCAAAGTAATTCTCTTTCCATTTGATGTTATAGTGTATGTATTCTTTCTCCCATCATGTATAGCTTTTCTATCATACTGCCAAGGCCTACCCAACAAAATATGGCATACATCCATAGGCATAATATCACACAATACTTCATCATGATAAGATCCAATATGAAATTTCACCAAACACTATTCACTCACCAGTACCTCATGATCATCTTGAATCCATGCTATCTGATAGGGCATAGGGTGTTTCAATCTTTCCAACTTCAGCTTAGTTACCATCTCCTCTGAAACTAGGTTATTAGAACTACCACTATCAATAACAACTTTACAATATTTACAGCCTAATTTACATCTGGTTCTGAACAAGCTTTTCCTCTGCAGTGGCTCCTCATTTGTCTCTGCTTGAAATAGTGCTCTCCTCATCACAAGTGATTCTCCTTTCTCAGGTTTACCAACTGAACTAGGTGATCCAATAGGTTCTTCTTCCATTAGGTTTCTCTTCCACTGTTCTTAGTTATTTTTGCTTGTACTCCCCTAATTACATTCAAATGCTCTATGTCCTTCACCTCCACACTTGAAATAGGTTCCTCTGAATGGTCTCCTATCAGGTCCTCTTCCTTCTCTTCTATATCCTTCACTCTGGTATGGACTAGGGCTTCCTCTACAGTAGAAATTTCTATCATCTCTCCAGTATGCATTGTTATCTCTGTCCTCCTTCTTGAATGTATTCTCTTGTCTATTATGCTCCACGTATGATCTTTCTCCTCTGGAAAATGTTCTACCTCTTTGAAATTTTCCTCCTTTGCCTCTCTATTTTTGATCATGTCTCTTGTTCAACTTTTCTTCAACTTTCAGGGCAAACTGATATGCTTCTTCCAATGTTGTCATCCTTACCAAACTCAATTCTTCTTGAATGTTCAATCTTAGCCCATTGATGTATCTAGCCACTTTTTCCTTTCTTTCTTCACTATGTCATGTACTTATGATCATCTTATGAAATCCTTCAGTATACTCCTTCACAGATTTCTCCTTTTGTCTTAGGTTTTGCAATCTCTTCAATAGTTCTAACTCATAGTCAGCAGGTATAAACTGATTCTTCAATTTTGTCACCATCCTATCCCATTTTGTAATCTTTTCTTTTCCTCTTCTATTTCTATCCAACTAGACTTCCACCATATAGTAGCATGTCCTTTCAGCTTTGTCATTGCAAATTTCACCTTCTCCAGATGTTCAATTTCTTCATATTCAAAGTATTCTTCCATGTCATTTATCTAGTCAATCAACTCTTTAGGGTTCAAATTGCTAGTATAGTTTGGTACATCAACTCTAGGTCTTTTCCCAATCTTTGAAATGGCTCGCAACATCTTGACTTGATTGGATTCTTCTTCTTCTTCACCTCCTAGGGTTTCTTTAGTTTCATTTGTAGATTGAAAATTTTCCTCATCACTCTCAATATCAATTCTAGGGCTTAGTCCTTTTCTTTTATCTTCTTTAACACCATCCAATCTAATTTGTACTATTTTCATCATCTCCATCATTTCATCCATCCTACCAGCCATTGTTCCAATAGCAGGGATTCTCCTCGGTGACATCTTCCTACACTAGTACAAAAAGAGCAATATATTACTAAAAAAATTACTAAAAATTGCTTATAAATGACCAAACATGGTCACGTGACTATTAGTAGTTTATTGCCAGTCATTTATAACGTGACCAAATTGATGACTCAACCATTTTTAGTCATTTATTAGTTGTTTTGATTGATCAATTTGGTAGTATATTTAGTCGTTGATTTAGTCATTGATTGCTGTAATCTAGTCACTTATTTAGTCATTTATTTTTCACTGATATATTTAGTCATTGATAGTTGTTAACTAGTCATTTATTTAGTCATTTTTATTCACTGATTTTTGTCCATTGGTAGTGTATTTAGTCATTAATTTTAATCATCATTTTGATCAATTTGGTAGTATATTTAGTCATTTGTATTCACTAATTTAACACTGGTCATATATTTAGTCATATTTATTCACTGTTCACTAATTTCTATCAATTGGTAGTATATTTAGTCATATTTATTCACTGTTCACTGATTATGTCAATTAGTAGTACATTTAGTCATATTTATTCACTGTTAATGATTTCTGTCAATTGGTAGTATATTTAGTCAATTTAATTATTAATTGACATCAATTAGTAGTATATTTAGTCATTTTAATCGATTGATATTTGAGGATTTAAACATAAAACATAGAAATACACATCATAATCATCAATTAATTACATACAATATAAATACAACCATTGAGAAGGAAAAATCACTAAACTTTATTAAAAGAAAGGTGTTCTTACGGCTTGCACAAGTCTAAAATACCTATCTTTCTTGAAAAATGTTTAGAAATATAGTATTACAATGCTTATTTTCAGTCACAAGACTAAAAATCTGAGTTACAATGCACATAAATGACAAGAAAGAAACTTCTCCAAGTTTACAATGCTTTGCCAAAAAGTGAACTGTCAGTAATTGATTCTCAACTAGCCTAACTGCTGCCATAGGTCATCTAATCTGCCCCATCAGTCTAGCACTTGTCCTTCTTGACTGCAACCAAAGGAAATACACTGTCATATGTAGTTAGGTCTGTGATAGGATATTCATAATGTGAAACATGGACTAGATCAGACTTCCTTAATGAAACATCACTATATTCTTGTGTCTTGTACTATCATCAACACTACTTATGGGACATGTTTTTATTGAGTTTGAAGATATCAGAATTAGATTCTTCCTTCATTAATGCATCTTCAAAAGCCTCTTTTTGAGTCTAAACTATTCACTTACCCTGCATCTATTACATTGGGCACTTGGTAGGCAGTCATATATATTTAGTGTCCTTAGTCTTCACTACTCATTATGGTGACTGAACTGTGCATACTTGCTTTCTAGATGATTGCCCTGCAACTTTCATAGACTTGCCAAGTTTAATTAATGCTAACACTGCAGTCCTCTGTTCCTTTGCTCATGCCACTGAAACCATGTTTACTGTGCCTGTATCCCTGGGAACCATTGACCATTGCCACTTACCATGAACATCTTACATGTCTATGCACTCATTATCTCTCTATTATAGAACAGTCACCCATAGGTATACATAATTTATACTTTCATATGTAGACTGTCATAGGTTTATGAAACTGTCATATTCCTGCAACTATACTGCCATGTAGAATATATGCCTTGTAATAATAGCATTATTAGTGGCTGTCCTTTTTGCTGTTTAAGACTTCTATAAATTTGTCTACTGGTTGCTTCCAAAGTCTTGATGAAATGCTAACATTGTCACCTTATGACTGTAATCTTCCTCATTGATCTTTGTGCATTTCCAACTGTCCTTCCTTTCTCAAAAACTAACACACCACCCTTGATCACAACATCTTATGACTCATCTCACTTTCTCTATGGTATGAACTGTGTACTTTATCTCTTGTTCACTATCATTTATGCTTCTTGAGTCTTCATGACATCTCATATACATGAAGCTCTCTCATTTATACTCCTTGAGTCTTCATGACTGAGTGTTGATCGTGTCCCATATATGAAGCTCTCTCCTTCAATGCAACCAACAATAACCCTAGAATCTTTTTATAAAGGCATATAAGGCAGTGATGCTAAATGTTTAGGGAGGAAAAGAAACATAAAATCATGTCCAAAAAACCCATAAGACTTAAATATGTGTCTTTGCTTTGAAAAATGTGTTACAAAGTGTGTTTCTCAGTGCTATGACTGAGAAACCTAAGTTACAATGGATTTGTTTGCTTATACAGCTCTAAAACAGATAAAAAACACTAAGATCCCTGAACAACATGTTCAAACTATTGCATAAAGAAGTGGGCCAAACTGTCTAACAGCTAGTACATGATAAACATCAACTATGTCATTTTTTCAAATATTTTAGTGGCCACCATGTGAAGGTCCCTTCTTTCTCTTTCAGATAGACATCTCCATATATTTTGTCTTCATAAGCAAGGGGTATGTTACTTGTGACCTTTAAAATATTTACATTTGCATCTCTTGTTCCTTTCAATTTGACTCCACGTACAATAGATAGTGAGTGAATCTACCCAATGCCCATAGACATAGCACCATCACTAGGATCCAACACCTGAACTTTATCCCCTTCTTGGAGTTTATCAATATTAAATGTCTGCAAAAACAAAAAATGCATATTATATTGAGATATAAAACACACATTATATTATTTTTGACAGTTGTATGTAATGTCTTATGTCTTGGAACAAATCAGTTTTGTATGTGCTTTTTTTGATTTTGTTGAATAACAAAGAAGCAACTTTTTACTCTGAAAAAAAACTAACCCATTGCGATGTACAAACAAATGGAGGGAAAGACTACATTAGTGCTAGACTGTACGAGTACTCTAGAAAGAGACATGGATTGGCAATGAAGTCCCCCCAACTGAGGACCATGACATCCACGAACACAATGCATTAATGCATAGTCAAAATCTATGTGTGCACTCTATTACAACTAAGCTCTAAGCTTCCATATGTAAGTTATATGTTCTCCCTTATTTCCATAATCTATGTATACTAGCTAATTACACTTCACTACTATTCTAACCAACTTCTATCAAATAGGTAATGATTATCCTTATTTACATAATAAAACAACCATTACTTACTTGAATAGTACTTACTTGCATGTGGTTTCATAGCACTCACCTCAAGTTCAACATGACTACTACTATGAATATCATGTGCATGCTCGTCAAGTTCATCATCATAATTATCACTATCAACATTGACATGAAGTTGTATAGTCTTATAGAGAGCTCTATTGATAGGGCCTTTTTCTTTTCGTTCTACTTTCATATAATTGCTTTGCATGTGGTTTAATCATCATGCAAAAATTAATATAATTCAAGTAAAGAATGCAAAAGCTATAAATTTTTGTCCAAAAGAACATTCTAAGCATGAAGAATTAATGACAAAACATTGGGACAGATTAACTTACAACTTAAAGAATGCAAGAGCTATAATTTTTTGTCCAAAAGAATATTTTAAGCATGAAGAATGACAAAACATCAGGATAGATAACTGACAACTATTATATTACCTCAACTTTAGCATAACTATGATGACTGTACTACACATTCTTGTCTAGTTCATCATAATCATCACTATCAATATCGATAGCTCTGTTGACATCATGAAGGTGTTTTTGCTTTCCTACTGCTTTGAAAAAATTTCTCTACATGTGGTTTAACCATCATGCAAAAAACTATACAAAGCATTCAATAGTCAAGTAAAGAATGCAAGCTATAAATTTTTCCAAAAGAACATTTTCTGGATCACTCCAACAATAAAAAAATTGGGTTGGATTCTCCTACGCTCAGATTTCAATAATCTACATATTAAGAGGCATTTGTATACATAATTGATAAACAAGAAGAAATGAGATCAATAGAGCTTCTTACCTCATCTGAATCCATGGATTTATGCTCATTCCATGCAAAAACTATAGGGTTAATAGAGGCAACCAACTGTGAAACTTACTAACTGAGACCGTATATGCAATTTAGTACATGTTGGTACCCTTCATTTGAGTTGACATGATCTGGAGAGGCTGATCCTACTACACATGTAACAAATGGATGTGAAATCTCTGTTGATGAACTAGATTTCCACTTCATCCTACTCTTAGATTTACTAGGATCTAGTGCTACCATATAATTGACAATATCTTCTGCACCTACTTCTCTATTAATGTTTTCCACCTAAAATGCAATGCCAATTTCAACATATAGTCAGTTCAATAAAAAATTGAAATAAATAACAAAATGTAAATTGAACCAAAAAGCCATACACTTACTCCAAATTTGTCCATTTTGGCTTGCAACCCACCTTGGCCAAATGTATGTCTAGCCCTCACATTATCTCTTGCTCTCTTACATTTGTTACTCTTTGCCAAATATTCTTTGGAATGCATACTTTCTTTCAATTCCTCCCATTATTTGGGACATAGAGTGGAGTCTAACCTCTCTTTTCGCTCCATGATTGCTTTTCTGCAATTATATCTAAAATTGTTCATCAAAATTCTCATCTTTTGCTTGTAATATTTTCTAGAGATTTGTCCACTAGTAGTCTCAAAAGAATTTTCCATTTTTTGTATAACATTTTCCACAGATCATGGATCTTGCTCTGCAAAACTTGATTTGCAAATATCCAAATGGACCCTACATCTTACACCGAACTCGGAGGCCCACTTTGTAGCATTTGGCCCAATGGGCTCACCATCTCTCGATACCTCAAGCAAGAATGGCTTCTTGCCTTCTAATTTTCTTAGTTTTGCATTCCTCTCTATAGATCTGTACAAATCTTGACTTAATCTTTGTCTTTTGACAAAAGCATCCGCATCTTCTATTAAACCACTACCAATATTTTTGGCTGATCCACTAGTTCCATCAAAAGTTCTAGATGCAATAGGTGCACTCTGAGGCACAACAGATGCAAGCAGTCTCTCTTCATGACTTTCATTAACCGAAACTTCATGCTCCTTGGCCACATCACGTGTGACATCAGTAGGTAGATCATGAGTATTGGTCTCTACAGATTTCACTTCAAACACATCATTTAATCTTGAATAAATCATCTGCAGTCCTGCTATTCCTTTAGTGCTCTAACATTTTTTAATAATATCTCTTAGACTTTATTCTAAGAGATCATCACAATGTTGCACATCACCATGTGCTATATCAGGTTGCACATGATCACCATGCGCTATATCAGGATGCACATGATCACCATGTGCTGTATTAGGCTACACATCACCATGTGCTATATCAGGCTGCACATTAGTATATGCTATATCAAGATGCACATGATCATCATTGCAACTATTGTTTTCACCAACTGCATTTGTTGAATCACAAAAGTGGTGGCTTCTACTAGATGGCAGCACTGTATCTTTTCTTTCCTTTTGTTTTTTCTCCGCATTTTCTTTGCACTCTTTTTGTTGCCTATAAAACAAAAAATAATATCATATTATGTCTTATATACATAAATCTCCTGCCTATAAAATTTCATTAAACACTATTAAACAAATAATATACTAATTAGTGGATTTACAACTTGCTTGTTTGTCAAACCAAGTCTCAATAAATATTCATTATTCTTGGCCACTTTTTCTCTATGAAGGTGCTCATAATTTGTTAGTGAAGTTTCAACATTATGATCACTATCATCTAATTTGCGCCTTACAACCCTTCCCTTCATTTCCTAAAGTCCAAATAAACAATAATGTATAAATCAACAACTTGAATTAGTAAAACTTTATTGAGTTCATAAGTTGATAACTGTTGACTTTCCAATTTGCTGATAACTGCAAATGAAAACTTAAAATAGAATTTACTTTACAAATTAAAAAGAATTTGCAGTTAAAAACCAAGAAGATGTTTACAATTACAGGTATCAGACAAATTTTTCTTAGGGATATATTCACAAGAAAAGAACTCATAAAAACATAACATAAGCAGGATGAAGGAAAAATATAGTCTAGTTGATCATGAGGTGTGTTAGAACCATTCAAAATTTCACATAGTCTCTCTCTGTTTCATACATTTTCCTTCCATAAATCCATAATTAGGGATTCATATTCCTTTTAGAATTGTTCCAAGAGTCATTTATGAGCATGTCATATCAGGTCTATGTGAAAGAAATTTATATTTTTGACCATTGATGTGTTTTTGTCTCTTACCGCAGCCTTGCAGTACATGCAAACAACTTTGGCAGGTGTGTGGGAATTAGAGGATGTGAATACATAGTTACCACTTCCCCACAGCATGCAAAAAATTCAGTTGTGGTGTTGCGGTACATTAGGGGAAATTTACTTAAAAAATGGGCCTCCTAAGGATGACATCATCAATTTTTTGAGTTATCAAAAATCAACTAAAAGATGACATCAACATGTATGGGTGACATCATCCAAAATAAAAATAAAATTTCTAAAATCCTATGAATTAACTCATGATGGTTAATTTAACTCTACATATCCTATTCTATCTCATTCATCTTTCTAAATATAAAATATTTTTTTGTTTTTTAGATTTCTATTCTTAAGTTCTATTATAGAAATTATTACATATCCTATTCTATCTCATTCGTCTTTCTAAATATAAAATATTCCTTTTGTTTTTTAGATATATATTCTTAAGTTCTATTATAGAAATTATTATGTTTTTTAAAAAATATTTTCATTCTTAAAAAATAAAATAAAAAGCATTTCAAAAATATTTCAACAAATATTTTCTTAAAAATATTTTCTTATTCTTTAATAACATTAAAAATCATAAAAACTAAATAAATTTAAAATAATATTGAATCATAATAAAAACTATGTAGTTATGAAAGTTGTTAAGAATTAAAATTCTAAATAGTAACAATAAAATATCTTTATTATATAGCAAGAAACTAAAAAAAAAAGGATAAATATGAGATAAAAGAAAGATTAAAATAGAACAAAGCTTTAAAGATAAAAAAAATTAAAAATAATAAATCTCAATTTATTAATGAGTTTATTAAAAAAATGATATTTGAAAGACAAATGCTACAACATTTTTTATTTAAAAATTTAATTATATAAACATATATAAAATAGTAAATTTAAATATATAAATATATATTTGTGTTTTAAATATATATAAATTAATAATTAAATCTGTAAAATGATAGATCTAATTATAGATAAATATTTTAATTTCTTCCCACTTTTCCTTCCAAAATGATACTTTTTTTTTGCTACATAATATTGATTTTGTATATTGATATCAAAAAAAGATATACATTTTCTGAGTCTTCATATAAACCAGCTTATTGGTTGCACCCCCCACCCCTTGGAAACACCTATAACCTTGTATATTGACCACGCAGGGCCAGAAAGTTTTACAAAAATTGAAAAGAAAATGTTTGTGACTCAGACCTAGGATAATATAGAGCATATACAATAGACTACTTTATAACCATCGAACCACTGAACAGTATACTGCCATAACATAGAGACTATCACCTGACTATTAAACTGGAAAATACTGGGACCTCACGTCTCCTCTGTCTCATACTTATGTAGTTTGAGGTTGAATTCCTCAACCCAATCAAAACCCTGCACCTCTAAGATCTGGTAGACCCTTAATAGATAGTTTTCCCTAGTCCATGCATGCTTCCTATACCACACAATGTCTTCGCCCATCAGGTCCCGAATAAAGGGAGAGTATTTGACCACCCAACTTGGCTTTTGAAGAAGATGGAAATCTCTAGGCTGAGGTATCCCTACTTCGAAAGTCACCACCTCCAACATTTCATCTAGCCCACTGAGCACACTAGGAATGAAAAGCCTGCAAGTCACCACCTCCACCCAGGTCTTTGCCACATTTAAGTCCAGCAGTGATGCAACGAACCGGGAACTAATGTCTGTGTTGACCCGGTATCATTTACTCCCCTCCATGAAAACCTTCCCTAGAACCATTTTGACCGCTTCTAGCACCAATTCATCCTAGATTTTGAGAATGCGCTTGAGGTGCAAGTCTGTGATCCCTCCCAGGAAGGCCATCTGCCTCTTGGATCTCACCAAGCGGATGGGAGTATCCATCCCACCACACTAATCTACCGAAAACAACAACACCTTTGGCTTTTTAGACATTATCAATGTGTAGAGACCAAATTGGAGTAGAATGCTATAAAGGGAGTTGAGAGGTGAGCTTTGATTTGGACACATCCCTTGTATTGATGGCAATGCCCTATCCCACTGACAGATCCAACCTTCCATCATTCCTCTACAAATCCATTCGAGCATGTGAAAAATACCAACCATCATCTTACGTAAGTTGGGGGAAGCTCTTTTTGAAGGGAGTTAAGGAGCAATGATTACTTGTTTTAGCACCACCTTGATATGATAGAAATGGCCTCCTCATTGTTTTACCTACCTATCCACTCCTAATAGACGTTCCACCACCATGTGATGGAATGTCACCTGCCCTACCACCCACTATGACCCTTTCTGAGTTTATTCTGTAATCAGACCCCCTGGGTCGAGAACCTCCTTAACTAGAAACTTGTTGGCACCAGTATTGGAGAGGAGATTCGTTTCTCAATTACCTTCCCTTAAAATATGATTGATTGTGACTCACTCAAATTCGTCCATCAAGTTAAGGGCTATTTCCAGTTTGGTTTGCAGTCTCCAATTTATCTATCTTCTAGATCTCAAACCATTGATTACCAATAGAGAGTCTCCTTCTATGGCTAGATGTCTGATATTGATGTCTTTGCACAATTTGAGCCCGAGAATAAGTGCCTATATTTCTACTTCATTATTGGTGCCATGGGGAAGGGAAGCTACTAGTTTTCCTATAGAGTTTCCATTTGAATCATGAATAATACACCCTACTCCAGAAGGACCCAGATTTCCCTCGGCAACACCGTCGAAGTTCAATTTGTGCCATCCTAGTTCTAGTGGAGTCCATTGCACTGATTTCCTCACCTATTGAGTTTTAGTAGCTCCTAATCCTGTTTGTGGGGTAGGTTACAAACCTGGCCATCTTTTGATCATATCTACATCCCAACCAGTGAAATGTGATTGAGAAGATCCTTGCTCTTCAAGTCTAGAATTGACTATCTCTACTATACTTGCTTCGACCTTATTTAGGAAGGAGTCTATTATCATTTCTTTTTCTTGAAATATCCTTCTATTATGTTCCTTCCAAATCTCCCAGATTAGGATGGAGGGTCCCGATATCCAAAGGCCTCCAAACACTACCTTCTGAAACATGATGGGCCAGGTTGTAAGCCAATCAAAAAGATTGCTATGGGGGGTTGAGTACCATTGGAGCTTATTGATTAGCCATTTCCATCCTCTTGAGTAAGGACAATGAAGAAATAGATGATCTCCATCTTCTTCCACCTCCTTACAGAGACTACACCTGGAGGGTCCAACAAAATCCATTCTTCTGAACCTATCGGCTGTGAGGGCTCTTCCTTGTGTAGTAGCCCAAGTAAAAATGCCTACCTTGGGAAGGCATTACTTATTCCATCATAGCTTAATTGGGATTTTACCTTCCTCTGCATTTGATCTTCTTAGAACTCCGTATCCTTCCTTAACAATGTAATGGCCAGAAGGTGAAGCATTCCATTTGAGAGCGTCTCTTCCCTCCCTGCTACAAATTAAGCAATGAGCCATTATCCCTTCAAAGGCTTCAATTTCTCTATCATTGAGACCCAAATTCTATGCACTTTTCCATTTGGGAAACAAATTCTCCTCTTTGGCTATGAAGGAAAGGTAGTCCCTTACTTTATCTCCCTATGCCTATTTTGTGCGAAGCATAACTGTGGCTAACTCTTCTCTTCTAGCTAAGGCTGGGTAGCCTTCCCAGGAGTCTTCTTAGAACCTGGTGTCCCCACCAGCCCGAATTTCCCAAGTTAGGTGATTGGTTATCAAGTTGCGGCTATTTTTGATGAAGTTCCAAATTCTAGATCCATTCAGTAAAGACCTAGAAGTGAAGATGATATTTTATTCTTTGTCAAGATATTTAGCTTTCAAAATCCTAACCCACTTTAATTTTGGTTTAGCATACATCAACCAAACCATCTTGGCTCCTAGTGCTTTGTTTTTCCTGAGTAGGTTATTTACTCCTAACCCATCCTTTTCCTTTTTCTCACATATCTGATTCCACATAATAAGGGGGTATTTGAACTATTCTGAAGTTCCTTGCCAACAAAAGGTTCTCATCTTATGATTGAGTTCCTTATTGATCCCACTTTCCACCAGTAAACAAGACATCATATATATGGGGATGGCTGCTATGACTGCCTTAATAAGAGTTAACTTGCCTGCCCAAGTAAGCCATTTTCTCTTCCATGACGCTAATCTATTCTTTACCCTCTCTAAGAGCGGATCCCATGCTTTCCCACATTGAATGCTCTTGACTAGAGGTAACCTGAGGTATTTGCAAGGAAGAGCTCCTCTTTTGAAGGCAAGAATTCTCAGAATTCTATCTTCTCTTCTAGGAAAGGTGTTGAAGAAAAATACCTTCGTTTTCTCTTTGCTCACTTCTTGCCCTGAGGATTTTGAGTAAAGATCCAATATCTCTCTAAACTTTTTGGCCTTCCCTTCATGCACTACCCCAAAAAGCATGGTATCATCAGCAAATTGCTGATGTGTGACTCTAGGAATATTCCTTGTAATTTGGATGCCTACAATTTGACCTTCTTGACAAGCCTTTGTAGAAAATCTACCCAGAGCCTTAGCCATTATAATAAATAGAAAGGAAGATAACAGATCCCCTTGTCTTAGTCCCCTTGAAGGATTAAAAAAGCCTTTAGGTGAGCTATTAATAAGAACTGAGTATTTTGGACTTGAGACCCATTCAAAAATCCAATTTAACCAAAATAATTAAAACCAAAGGCCTCCATTACTTTAAAGAGGAATCTCTAGTTTACCTTGTCGTAGCCTTTTCTGATGTCCAATTTCACTAACATTGAAGGGAATTTGTTTTTTTGTACAGAATGAATAGCCTCCTGAGCTATGATTACCCCATCTAAAATTGATCTCCCAGGGATGGAACTGGTTTGTTCTTCAAATATGATGTCTGGAAGAATCTTTTTTATTCTATTGGCTACTACTTTGGCCAAAATTTTGTAAACCGAGTTACATAGGGCAATAGGCCTGTACTCTTCAAAGGATTCTAGTTTTTCTTTTTTTTGGAATCAAGGCTATGAATATATTATTGATCTCTTTGAGAATTCTGCCAGACCTTCTAGAATCTTCAAAGGCTTTAGTTAACTCTTTTCCCAATATATCCCAACAACTCTAGAAGAAGGCTGCCGGGAAACCATTAGGATCGGGGGCTTTATCTGGGGGAGCTGAAAAAGAGCTTCCTTGATTTCTGCCTTTGTAAACTTACTATTCAACAGGTTATTTTGATCTTCTGTAACCAGCTTGGGGATGGTTCTTATGAATTCCTATTGAGCCCTCAGTGCTAAACCTTCCCCCTCATTTAAAAGATCCTGGAAGTATTCCACCACTGTCCTGTTAACTTCTAAATTCTTAGTCAGTCTCCCTTCCCTTGTCTTAATAGTAGTAATTATGTTGATATCTCTACAAACTCTGGTTGAGTTATGGAAAATTTTCATATTCTTGTCTCTAGTCCTAAGCCAAACCTCTCGGGACTTCTGACGCCAAAAGATTTCTTCTTTAGCTAGGATGTCTTCCAGCTTTCCCATCAATGCTTTTTCCTGATTGTATGAGTTGTTATCCATTCCTTCTTTAAGAATCTTTTCATTGAGTATTTGTATATCCTCCTCAATTTGCCTCTTAGTTTCAAAGACATTCTTGAAGTGATCCTTGTTTCATTGCTTCAAATTGGCCTTGATTAATTTTAACTTGGTCATAATATTGAAGAGCTCGATGCCTCCCGGATTGCAGTTCATCCACAAATCTTTGATAAGATCCCCAAATGAGGGATCCTTAAACCAGATATTTTTAAATTTAAAGGGACATCTTATCAGTCTCCTTTCTCCATTTATTTCTAAGCTGATTGGGTAATGATCTGACCCAAAAAGTGGCAGAATTTTACTTTCCAGGCTGAAGGGGAACTTACTTAGATCTCCTTTAAATAAAAATCTATCCATCTTTTCTACGATATTGCAAAAATCTTTCCTTCTATTGGTCTAGGTGAAATTACCATTTCCCAAATAGATATCTATCAACTCATTTCTATCAAAAAAGTTTTCAAAGTCAATCTGTGATTGAAGTTTTCTCCCCACCCCTTCTTTATCTTCTACCTTGAGAATAGCATTGAAATCTCCTCCTAGAAAGTAGAACTCCAATGTTGAATTGTTGCAAATTATATCCAATTCGGCCCACATTTCCCTTTTTTGAATTTATGAATTTGGACCATACACATTTATTAACAAAAAACTTAAGTTAGAGGCCAGGCTCGTTATCTTGCTAGCGATCCATCCATTTTTAGAAGATATTTCTTTGATCAAAACTGCATGTAGCCTCCACAGTGTTATTAGTCCCCTGGATGGACCTGTCGCATTGACATTAAGAGTCTTCCAATGTTTCAAGCTCTTGGCGAATCTTTGATTTTCCTGATCTTCAAGCTTTGTTTCTTAGAGGAGACAAATATCTGGTTGTATCAGGTTTAGTCTATGCCTCAAGAGGCATCTTTTGTTAGGGGCGTTCATGCCCCTAACATTCTAAGACATGATTTTCATTGTTGTTCAGAAAGGGTGCACCCCTTCCCTACTTTCAAAAAGTCATGTAGCTTTAATTGCCCACTGGCCTCGCCATCCCATTTTAACTTCTCCTTGTTTGGAATACGGCCCCTAGATTTGTGATCTCCATAGTTTGGTGATGTTTTGATAGCCTCCTTTAGGTCTAAGCCCAACAGTTCTAAAAATATTGGGTTTTTTCATTCACCTACCAGTTTGGGAGAAGGGGAAGTGACCTCCTCCTCTGAGCAGGGGTCATCAATCCCTTTTCTTCCATTGAATAGCCAATCTTCATCCAAATCTTCTTCCTCCAATCTAACAAAACCCTCTTTTGCTGCTTTTGCTAATTCCACAAGTTCATTCTCAACCTCAATTAGAGATTCTAAATCCTCCTTATGAATATTAGGTTTCATAGTCACTAGTGTCTCTAAAATCTTCATATTAATGCTCTGTGTGAGATTGGCTACAACTTCTGCCAAAGGGGGTTCAGGCACTCCTTTTTCCTTCGAAACTACAACCAAAGCTTCTGGTTGTGCCCCTTCTTTAATATGAGGCTATGTTGTCTCCAATTGGGAATCATGGATGTCTTGTGGTTCATTCACTATGATCTTACTTGCTTCTGCTGTAGTTTCTTTGTCTCCCTTGTCTTCGTTGTCTATTATGGGAGTCTCTTCCAAAATTCCATCTGAGCCCTTGCCTTCAGGCCTCTCTAAATCTTCTTCTACTTTCTTTTTTCCTTTATCACTGAGATGGTCCCAGGATCTCCATCCTAGAGTTCCAACCCATCTACCTTGAGGCTTTGGTTCATAAATTAATGGTTGCTTCAGAATTCCCCAGTCTGTGTATATCTCGATTTCCCTCCAGTGAGGATCATAGGGATAATTTTCTACATAGATCCTGACAAAGGAGCCTTATTCCTTTTGATCCTTCCAGTCTTCTGCATAAATGAATTTGCCCAAATGATTTCCTATTTCTTCCAAAATGTTTTGATCCCATAATTCTATTGGCAGATTTGGCATCTTATACCGGTCCTGAACATAGTTTATCCTGTGCCTCTTGGGATCAAAACTAGTTTGCCAATCATAGAAATAAAACTCGTATCCATCCATGAGCCAAATTCCTTCCAGTATTTCCATTTTGACTTTTACTATTGGACAAATAACTAGGAAGAAGCCATTAGATAGGGCTTTAAGGGTTAGGTTTTTTCCCCACCTTTCCTGCCACCATTGTGTTAAATCTTCCCAGTCCATATTAACTCTGAACCATTTGGCTATAAGCCCTAAATCTCTTAGTCGATCTATGGAGGGTCCCAACAACCTCGCACCTAGCACCATGTACTTCCTATTGTCATGTAATTTCTTTATTTCCCTGCCATTTACATATCTCCTACCAATGCCTCCCTCTCTAAAGCTAGGATTCATCCTACAATTGCGCCCTTGAACCCTCCATTGGTCCTAATTATACTGCCATCTCTATGATTGGTCCGAAATGTTATTTTTGAATCTTCCTCTTTCTCCTTGGGGGGAATTGCGATTCTACTGACCTGAGTGAAAGTGCCATTCCTTCGCATTTGCTCTATCCTAGATTTTCTTTAGCCCAAGCCCGTGGGCCCAACCTTGAATTTGTGTGGCCTGCTCTGTCACTTGAAATGCCCTTCTTGACCGTCAGCTCTTCCTTCCTTTCGCCTCCATTCCCTGCACTCTTCTTACCAAGTTCGAGCCCTTCGTTCTGCTCCATCCCAAATCCTTTATTTGCACATTTATTTTAACTTTTTTAGCAAATTCCCTTCCAAAATGATTCTTAAAATAAGAAAAAAAAATTTGAGAAAGAAAAATTAAAAAATAATAAATACTCATAAAAAAAAGTTATTTTGTGAAAGAAAAATAAAAAAGCTAAAAAATATTAAAGAGAAATATTTGAATGTTATTTTGGGAAAAAAAAAATTAAAAACTAACAAATACTCATTAAAAAAGTTATTTTGTGAAAGAAAAATAAAAAGCTAAGAAATACAAAAGAGGAAATATGTAAAAGTTATTTTGTGAAAAAAAAATTAAAAACTAACAAATACTCATAAGAAAAATATTTTATGAAAGAAAAATAAAACGCTAAGAAATACTAAAGAGAAAAAATATTTAAAAGTTATTTTGTGAAAAAAAATAAAAAGGTAAGAAATACTAAAAAGAAAAAGATTTATATTTATATCTTAAAAGAAAAATAAAAAAAATATATTGTAATTAAAGCATGAAATGTTTTTTTTAAATTTAGAAAGTTTTGCTTTTAGAAACATAAGTTTAAGATAAAAGATTTTTTAAAGAGAAAATAAAACAAAAAAAGAAATAATATAAAAAGAAACTTAAAGTATTTATAATAGAAATATGTGACTCCCTTAACTCATGTAGCTAACTAATTTTTATTTATTTATAATTAAGGAATTTATATTATTTGAGATATGTTTTGCTTTATAAGAGTTTCTTAGGAGGCCCATTTTATATGCAAATTTCTCCTAATGTAAACTCAAGCGGCACATAATATGTTACCACGCCCCCACGACAGGTAAGTAGATGATCATCGGTAATGCGGTAGGAAGGAGTCGGGATAAAGTGTTCACTGTGCTCCCGTGACAGTTTCAAGTTGAGCCTGTGGTGTTGTGGTATAAGGAGTTCAAGTAATCGATAATGCTACATATTGTGG
Source organism: Cunninghamia lanceolata (assembly GCA_027924645.1). Classification (NCBI taxonomy): domain Eukaryota; kingdom Viridiplantae; phylum Streptophyta; class Pinopsida; order Cupressales; family Cupressaceae; genus Cunninghamia; species Cunninghamia lanceolata. Next base: position 13,293,719 of record BSBN01000320.1, read on the forward strand.
CCCCACGATGCTGATAATTTTGACTAGCAGTAATGCGGTAAACAATGAATGGGAGACCAAAGGCTCCCATGGCCCTGTGACGGTCAGGCCAAAGCTTGGCGGTGGCACGGTAAAAGACATGAGGGATAACATGTATCCCACCATCCTACGGTGGTGTGCAACAAGGCTTGCGGGGTGGCGGTAAGTGGTGAAGATGAATGTAATTGTCCAAGAGGTCTTGCGATCCTGCAATTGCCCTAAGTTGGTCTTGTGGTGATGCGGTAAGGAATTAAATGTTAAAATGGCTTTAGTGCTGCCCCGCAATGGTTATCATTGATGCCTGCGGGATTTTGGTTTTCGAGGAAAGGACTACAAGTCTTGAAATACTCACCTAGCCATTAGATTGGATCAAATCAATGGTTTGTGTTTGAAAAGAATTGAATGCTGAGATTTGTTGATTTTGTGGCATGAACCAAGTTAATGGCAAAATAACCAGCTTCATGGCACGATAAAACTTGGGATTTCTTGGCATTTCTTCATTCCAGCAAATTCACTATTGATTGCAAAAGGCAAATTCAAGCTTTGTGTGCTCTCCTCAAGAATTTTCTGACTGGGTAAGTCTACCCCATCACTCTTTGCATAAAAGTTGGTGTTTGGTTTGTGCTTTGTTTTCAACTATTCTGGTAAAGCAAGTAAAATATCAAAACCCTAGTTCGTAGAGGTACTAAAATATGACATCTAAAAAATCTGAGTTTGTGAGTAAGAGCACTAACCCCCCTGCTCCCAAGAAACGATCACTTACTCAATCATTGTTGGACATCCTGCCAAATTCAGTTGACAAGGTGTCTAAGAAATTGTTCAAGGATGTTGCAAAAGGATGTTAGGATGCTGCAATCCCTATCTCTGGATGGAACCTTTTTTGGTATTTTTGTGGAAAGAAAGATGGACATGGACTAGTTGGAAACCCATGGAATTTGGATTTGGCAAAGGTTGTGGTGCCAAATGTATTTGTTGATGTGGATTTGATTAGAACATTGGCACAAGACTATCACTCAGCCACCAAAATAGTCAGACTACCAAACGGGTCACCATTAGTGGCTGTGGATAGGAATGCAATCATAGACTACTTCATGTTGAGCAAGCAAGCCCTCACACAAGTAGATCTGTAGAAGAGTGAGCAGGAGTACAATAGTTTGAGAAAAACACACAGAAGGGATGAGGTGCCCATGCACATGAGGAAAGGGGCAAATAATAGAAGAATTGAAATCCCATCCACTGCAATTGAACCTTTCTCTGTTGAAGATTTTGATGTCTATTTCAAAAGAATATATTTTGCTTTGTGTCAAGTGTTGGGTATTGATGCCCAAGATAGAATGCCTCTCGACCTAATGATGATGACCATGAGAATTCAAAATCTAGAAGCTAATGTTGAATATGATTTTGCAACATTCATTGAAAATAAATTGCATGATGGATTTTTTCAAATAAGAGAAAACAAAAAGTCCATAGATTTCAAATACTACTCTTTGTTATGTCATTTGATTTTGTATCAAAATAGAAGGAAGTGGCCCAATAGAATGGATCTGAGCATGATTGATGAAAACGGACAAAGATTGCCAACACAGTGCTGGTGTTACAAATGGGATAGACATTGCAAGAATTGTGACTATGTTGTGTTTCATGTTGATTTCTCAATTAGAATAATGAATTCTCTTGGTATCTTTTCCCCTAGATTGACAAAAGAGATCAGGGAAACATTGAGGCCTCTTGCCCATAGGCCAGAATAGGGTCATAGGCATAACTATGCTAATTGGTTTTTCTTGCCAGTTCATACTATAATCAAGGTATATGGGTGTACTTAGCCACCCCATGCATTGCCCAAATTTGTGCCAGACAGAATTGCATCCCTTGAATTCATGTGGCAAATGATGTGGATGGAGAAGGATGTAATGAAGAAATAGAAGAAAGGCACATTTCTTCTTGATTCCACAGTGTTTGGTGATTGGTCCATTGGTTCTGATACTTTAGAGGATTTGCAACCCTATTTGAAGGCTAAATATTCTTTGAAACTAGGTGTAGAGAGGGTTTGTGATCTAGAGGATCACATGAACTTTGTTAGACAAACCATCCTCACAAGAATGGGAATATCCCATCAAATCAATTTTGACGAGGATGTGATCAGAAATCTTGTCACCTTTCAAGAAGTGTATAATAGGGTAAGAAAATGGGAGATTTTGAAAAGGATTGAGGATGACAAGAGAAAACAAAATCCTAATTTTTTGTGATTCTTTGTTGAAGAGAGGGACCCTTTGAGAAGAATAGATTTGATAATTGACAATTTTGAAAGAATATATAGAAAGTCTGAGAAGCAGCCTTCAAAGGCTACCAAGATCAGTGTCAAAAGACCACCAGGAGTTGTGATTCAAGAGCCTGCACCAGATGCAATGTCACTATAGGATCCAGGTCATGTCCCTGATTCACCACCTGCCAAAAGGCAAAGGATTGAGGATGTTTCTCCACTGGCTCTATATGAATTGAGTGAAGGAGGGTGTAACACTGATGAAGTGGCTAGTATCCTGAGAAATATGGGAGATGAAGGAGAAATGATATCTAAACATAATAACCTAGGAAAAATAACCTTGGACACAATAACCCCATCATAATAACCCAAGGACAAAATAACCTAGGGTCATAATAACCCATGGACAGAATAACCTGTGGTCAAAATAACCCATGGACAGAATAACCCGTGGTCATTTTAGATCAAGCTAGTAAACTAGAAATGACATAAAATTAATTAGAACATTAGAATTTAGATATTTTTCCAATTCTTATGCCAAATTTTTGCTCCAATTTGCATTGCTATCTCTTCATGTGCCCAAATGACCATAAATAGTCACAAAAACAAGCATGTCAAAAGATTAAGTAACATACAAGGAACATAAACAAGCATGTCAAAAGATTAAGTAACATTAATCTTTAAGATAAAAAAAGGGATTGTGAGGCACCATAGAGGTTATTTAGGTCATTTTTAGACCATATATCCATTATATACCCCTAAAATAGCCTTAAAACACCTTTAATATGCTTAAATAACCTATAAAATGGTAAGTAATTATAAAAATAAAGACAATTTCGTGGGAATAAGCTGATTAAGAGTTATTATTAAAAGATATAAGTGAAAAGGCATTAAGAAGATATATAAAGTGGTAGAATTAAGAGAAGTAAAGAAAGGAAGAAGGGGAGAAGAAGTAAGAGCGTGTAGAGTGATAAGAAGATGAGAAATCCAAATCCAAGTTGAACATTATTTTTAATTTTCCTAGGGTTTTCTAAAAGAGTGTACAAAAATCAATATACGTTTAGGGAACTAACACATTCTTCATAATTTTTAATATATACAATGCCTCTTCAGTTTTTAACAAGTCAAACAAATAAGAATTTACTTATTTTAAATGGTTACACATTTTTTTTCATCGACAAGGCATCAATAAAATGATCTGGTGTTGTGCGGAATATTTTACAAATAAATGTTTAATTCGGTACTATACTACGACACAAATAGAATTCGGTGATGTGATTAGCAGTATAGAACATAATCATGCTCCAAAGCCTAAGATGATCACTGTCAAACACAAATTGAATGAAATGAAAGACATGGCATGCTTGACTCAAGATTCTACAAGAAATATCATTGCCACTTCATGTTCTAATATTTCATTACCTGTAGTAGGAGCAATACCATCAACCAATGCATTATCTAAAAACGATTCGAAGAAAAAGATTAAGATTTGAAGCACCGCCACCAAATCCTTAGACATCGATAGATCTTATCTTACCAGTTGAATATACAATTACCAATAGAGGGGAAAGGTTTATTTTCCATGACAGTAATGATGAGAATCATTTTTTAATATTCACCACCACATATAATTTGTAATTACTGAAAGAATATGAAAATTGGTTTAGTGACGGTACATTTAAAATAGTGCCAAGTATTTTTCAACAGTTGTACACGATTCATGGCTTGAAAATTGATGCAATATTTCCACTCATTTATATTCTTATGACCAACAAAACAAGAACCACTTATACACAAGTACTTGTAGAATTAAAACAAATTCAAAATGATCTAAACCTAAAAACTATACTTATTGATTTTGAATTAGGTTTCATGGGAGCTATTTGTGAAAATTTTCCAAATGTCACTATTTCAGGGATGTTTTTTCCATTTCTCTCAATTCTTGTGGAGGAAAGTTCAAGAAGAAGGTCTACAAATACGTTACAGTGTCGATGAAGTATTTGCATTTGAGATCAAGAAAATTGCTGCATTAGCTTTCGTGCCTTAGATAGACATAATTGATGCATTTGAAACACTTCAACAATCTTCTTATTATATAGAACATGAGGAGACTCTGCAACCCATAATTGATTATTTTTAAGACACATGGATTGGACGACTAACCAGAAGAGGCAACATACGATCACCCAAGTTTCCAATCACAATGTGGAATTGATATTCAGTTATTCAAGATGATCCAAAACCAATAATACTATTGAGGGATGGCATAGAGGATTTAGTGAATTGCTTCAAGCATCGTACAACTTAGTTTGGATATTCATCAAAGCAGTGAAAAAAGAACAGGGTCTCCAAGAGAATAAAATAGAGAAATATATGGCCGGATACACTGGGAAACCAAGCATGAAAAAATACTATGAACTCAAAGAAAGACTAAAAATATTGGTTGATGGTTATGACAAACATAACATTTTAGATTATATAAGAGGCATCACTCATAATTTGACACTTTAATTGAAAATTTGAATAATAAAGTTTTTTAGCAACATACATGTAATATAAATTTTGTTTTCCTTTCTCTATATTCTTACGGGGATATTCTGTCCATGGGTTATTCTGACCACGAGTTATTTTGGCTTGGGTTATTATGACCCTGGGTTATTTTGTCTTTGGGTTATTGTGACTAGGTTATTCTATCCAGGGTTATTTTGGTCAGGTTATTATGTCCTACAATTAGGAGAAATAGATCAACCACTTGTTGGCCAAGAAACATAAGAATTGAAATCCCATCCACTGCAATTGAACCTTTCTCTGTTGAAGATTTTGCTTTCTATTTCAAAAGAACATATTTTACTTTGTGTCAGGTGTTGGGTATTGATGCCCAAGGTAGAATGCCTCTCTACCTAATGATGATGACCATGAGAATTCAAAATCCAGAAGCTAATGTTGAATATGATTTTGCAACATTCATTGAAAAGAAACTGCATGATGGATTTTTACAAATAAGAGAAAACAAAAAGCCCATAGATTCAAAATACTACTCTTTGAAATGTCATTTGATTTTGTATCAAAATAGAAGGAAGTGGCCGAGCAGAATGGATCTGAGCATGATTGATGAAAAAAGACAAAGATTACCGACACAGTACTGGTGTTACAAATGGGATAGCCATTGCAAGAATTGTGACTATGTTGTGTTTCGTGATGATTTCTCAATAATAATAATGAATTCTCTTGGTATCTTTTCTCCTAGATTGACAAAAGAAATCAGGGAAATGTTGAGGCCTCTTTCCCATAGGCTAGAACCGGGTCATAGGCATAACTATGCTGATTGGTTTTTCTTTCTAGTTCATACTCTAATCAGGTTATATGGGCATACTTAGCCACCCCATGTGTTGCCCAAATTTGTGCTAGACATAATTGCATTCCTTGAATTCATGTGGCAAATGATGTGGATGGAGAAGGATGTAATGAAGAAACAGAAGAAAGGCACATTTCTTCCCAATTCCACATTGTTTGGTGATTGGTCCATTGGTACTGATACTTTAGAGGATTTGCAAGCCTATTTGAAGGTTAAATATTCTTTCAAACTAGGTGTAGAGAGGGTTTGTGATCTAGAGGGTCACATGAACTTTGTCAGATAAACCATCCTCACAAGAATGGGAATATCCCATCAAATCAATTTTGATGAGGATGTGATTAGAAATCTTGCCACCTTTCAAGAAGTGTATAATATGGCAAGAAAATGGGAGATTTTGAAAAGGATTGAGGATGATAGGAGAAAAAAGTCCTAATTTCCTTGATTCTTTGTTGAAGAGAGGGACCCTTTGAGAAGAATAGATCTGATAATTGACAATTTTGAAAGAATATATAGTAAGTTTGAGAAGCAACCTTCAAAGGCTACCAAGTTCAGTGTCAAAAGACCACCAGGAGTTGTGATTCAAGAGCCTGCACCAGGGTAAGTGCAAAGAGTTGGGTGGCCAAATTGTTTTAAAAAACATTTAATACATAACGTGAGCATGTTATGACTTATTATTAAAAAAAAAGCTTATCATCTCATTTCATTTCTTTATTCTCCTCTATACCCATGGCCTGCAAACCCTAGGAAGCGCGCTCGCATTTTGGAAAAGTCAATTCAACACCAAAATATTACCAATTCGTCGCCAAAATGCTGCCACGATGTCGAGCATGCCAAAGGAGTGAGTTTTATTTGTTTTTTTGTTTGAATTTGTTTCTAAATAGGTATGTTTGAGTTGATTTTTGATGTAAATTTCGTTAATTGTCAAATGTTAATGCACCTCCTCCTCCTCCTCCTCCTCAAAATCCACAAAATCCTGAGGAGGAAATACCTGTGGAACAACAACAACCTCCTCCATCCATTCCTCGACATGCCCCTAGAACACAAGAAAATCTAATGGGGCAAATTGAAAACAATAAAAAAGAAATTGAGGATATAATTGCAAGGTTGAAAGATCCTTCCACTTCAACCTTGCATAGGTCCACGCTTGCTGAATCTCTTGAATCTATGTCATCAAATGTAGATTCAATTAGCAAGCAAATATCTAGTTGGATGGATAAGAGGAGAGAGTTTAGAGACTATTATGCAGACAAGCTGTCATACCAAGATGTGAAAAAATTACAAATTAAAAAATTAGACTTGTGTTCAATTTTCACAAACCCACAAACAAATCAACCTCCACCCATTACATGTAAGAGGTTCCCTATCCATTGGTGCAACAACCAAGCGATAAGGGACAATTTTGGGCAGAGGTGGTGGATGGTTTTTGAGCATCCTCCATGCAATAATAATGAGGTCCCACAATACTTTTTGAGGAAACTCTACTATGAGTTTGTCCTCAATAAAGTGCCAAACTATTTTGATATGTGGGACTTCTAGGGTAGAGGTGGGGGTCAGCACAAGATAGACTAGGGGTACGTGTTGACCTATAGCGGGCAGTGAGATGAGTAATCAATAGACCAGCCCATGAGCATGTTTCTATCCCTTCCATTGTGAAGGAGAGTGTTGAGGTCGATACACTTTAGTCCATTAGTGCCTTGACCCAGAGCATCATAGAGCATGCTAGTCCTGCAACATATAGTGGGTTGGGAGATAGTGCGAGGAGTAGGGTCCCACCCCATGCTTGTTAGACTTGCAGGTCAGCCTGTGGTTATGACCCCATGGATAGTCAGGACATAGGTGCATAGGCGACATCTGGAGCTGAGCAGATGGTGATGACAGATACCCTCCTATGTGATACTTTCGGCCTTGATACTTAGGTAAATATTAGCAAGTTTATTGAATTTAATTTATTAAATTTTATTTTTAAAATGCAAGATTAACTAATTTAGTTTGATGATTTTAATGAAATTTTAGGGTCATAGTGTTGATGCAGTTTTTAGTGGTTCTCCACCTACATATTACACTAGATTATCTACTATCGGGGTATGTAACTAGTAAACAATTATAAATATTAAATGTGAATAGCATCATTATATGAATGGTATTCTAATATCTAATTTTGGATGTTGAATAGGTTAATATTGGAGATTTCATGGCAACACCTACCAACGGTGGTGGACTTCAAAGCTTCACAGAGGTAATAAAATAAATAGTTTAATGAATGAATTGTACTTACTAGATTTTTCTATGTGACTTGTGTACTTTATTGTGTGTACTTCCATGTTTAGATGAACGTGTGTGTATGTTAGGAGCTATGATTTGCATCACTATTATAGTTTTTGTAATTGAATAATGTTGTTTTATTTCCAGATGATGCAGGCTGCGGAGACATCTCCCGATGTTCAAAGGGCAATGGAGCATGGTGTGACCTCTGTGATTCATAGCTCCATGGCATTGATAGGGGTATGAGGCAGATTAGTAAATTTCAATTTACATTCATTGTTATAGTTGTTTATTTTTGAAAAATCAAAAGATTATTGATTTGAAGTTTAATTTCCATCTGGATGGTTTCTATAGGACATGACATCACCATGGCCTATTCCTGCTACTGAGGCAAGCAAGGAGATAGATTATATGGTAGCGGTAAGTGATTATTTTATTAAATGTTTCATTTTTTATAGCATGTAGTTTCTATATATTAATGTCTATACTTTTTATTGTAACAACTAAAGATGCAGGAAGAACTAAATAGGAGGAGCAACCCTCAGGTTCGTAGTAGACCACCCACATACACGTCTCCATCCCCTAGAAGATCAAAGGCTGCCCATGATCTATTCTCTTCACCAGCCAGAGGGGAATGCCTTTTTATCGTGTTCCTTTGTTGTATGCCTATATGGCATTCTTGTAAGCCTATATGGCTATTTTGTATATATGTTATACTTATATCGATAGATATTGATGTATGCCTATATGGATATTTGGTTAATACAAATCTTTTTTATTGATGGTGTCCATACTTGCATTATAAATCCACTTACTTGCATTATAAATCCGCGTTTGAATGGATATTTATGGATGGCTACTTCAAATATTTAAAGTCCTATTGTATTACATAGGATGCTTGTTGATCCAATAAGCTAGCTATTGTTATTCAAGTATCACCTAAACCTCATTTTGGAACTAAAAGATAAAAGTTGTATTTAAAAAAAAATGAATCATCATGCTGAACATAAAATATTAATATTCTCTATGGGTTGCTCAATTGAAAATATTCAAATGAGTATGCTAATCCATATTCTTTATGAGTTGGTCAATTGAAAATATTTCTTAATTTCTTGTTATTATACCATATTGGGATGCAAAGAGTATGTTTGTTGTTTTGAATAAGATAGTCAAAATCATATGCTTATGAGCACCTGATGACTATTGTGGTTATTAAATGTAATTCCTCTTGCATATAAGGTGAGGTTATGAGATTACATTGAGTCTTACCTAATTTTAGTATGCAACATAACATTGGGGCTATAGGTTTCCATAAGTCATACCTCAAGGATTTTCAATTTTAGGTGCAAATTTGCTTTAAGACCTTAGGCGCATTTCTCTACTTGCACAACCTCAAAACTCTGCCTAGAACTCAAGGCACCTTTCATCATCCAAACAACCTCAAAATTGCGCCTTGATATTGAAAGGATGTTTCAAAGTATAAAGGAGGGCGCCTTAAGGGAGGCAATTCATCTTGATTATCAAAGTTGATCAAACACATCAAACTGAGCATCATACTTCTAGGTGCATTTTTGCCTCTCTCTAAACTATCCATTTTGGCGCCTTGATATAAAGTGAAGTCTAAACTTCGTGAAGATTGCACCTAGAAAGATATCACCTTGGATATGTGCCTAGAGTCATCCTAGATCATCCATTTGCACCTAAGGGTCAATATAACATAATATAACTTAGGAAGACTTTGAAAATTGTCAAAAGAAGCCTAGGTGCCTTTTCTTATCTCCACCATCCATTTTGGGTGTCTAGAGGAAAATGAACTTCAAATCACTTCCAACTGTAGCGCCTAGTGTTAGAACCTTCAAAATAACTAAATCTTACCAAAGGAAGTCTAGGCGCCTATTATCACTTGGATCATCATGAATGAGCGCCTAAGTGGAAGGAGAATAAGCATCTTGTATGGAGGCACACTTTTGTGTCTAAATAACCTCATTTTGGTGCCTTGAAGGAAGATGTTCTAAATCCTAAGATCTAGTGCCTAAGTGTAAAATGGTCTCCTATAGGTTTGAACAAGTGATTGAAGCCATCAAATTGCCAAGAAATGAGCTAAGTATACTAAGGCACCTTTTCTTGTCTAAACTATCCATTTTGGCGCCTAGGAGGAAGGAGATTCAACATCATAAATCAAGACGCCCTTTGCCATCAAAACAACCTCACATTGGTGCCTTGGAGGAAATCAACTTAAAACTACAAGTCTTGGAGTTTTTTCATGTTTTGATGCTGTCTTTTGAGAACAATTATAATGATTGAAGGATGAGGTGGGTAAAAAGTCTTCATCTAGCTTAGGCACCCATTCAATATTTAGTTTTTTCACATACCTTAATCTGCACCTTGACTTGGAGGAGTTATTTTATGCTTTAAAATGATTTCTATGTGTTTATATGATTCAATATTTGTCAATACTTTAATATGCCGGTACAATGTAGCTCGGACTGTTTCAGTATGTTTAGGTGCAAAACAGGACCGTGCCTAGCCTAAACGCCCCATCCAGACATGTTGGAACTATCAGTTTGGCCACACAAGGAAAAGAATAAAAGTCACACCCCTTTGCAATTTTACACTGCCTCCTTTTGACGATTTTTGGGGCAGTAGAAAACCTTTCACCACGGGCAAACACCTTAGAGATATAAAAAACTGAGAGAGGTTATTATAGAGGCACTCTACATGATTAGGTTGCCTAAGACACAATGTTCCTAAGTGACATGGTTTTTGAGTAACGTCTCATCAAAGATTGCTACCTTTTTGCACTTTGGACTCTTCAGGGATATCATCGGTACAATGTAGCTCAGACTATTTTGACATGTTTGGGTGAAAAATAGGACCATACCTAGCATAAATGTACCCATCCAGATGCTTTGGAACAGTCAGTTTGGTCACATCAAAAGAAAGATGAAAGTTACACCCCTTTACAACTTTGCACTGCCTCCTTTTGATGATTTTTGGGGCAGTAGAAAACCTTTCACCATGGGCAAATGCCTCATAGATATAAAAAAATGAGAGAGGTTATTGTAGAGGCACTCTATGTGATCATATTTCCTTAGACAGAATGTTTCTAAGTGACACAGTTTTTGAGTAACATCTTGTCAAAGATTGCTACCTTTTTGCACTTTGGACTCTTCAGGGATATCATCAGTACAATGTAGCTCGGACTGTTTCGACATGTTTGGGTGAAAAATAGGACCATGCCTAGCATAAATGTACCCATTCAGATGCATTGGAATAGTCAGTTTGGTCACATCAAGAGCAGGACGAAAGTTACACCCCTTTGCAACTTTACACTGCCTCCTTCTGATGATTTTTAGGGCAGTAGAAAACCTTTCACCACGGGCAAATGCCTCAGAGATATAAAAAACTGAGAGAGGTTATTGTAAAGGCACTCTACATGATCGTGTTTCTTCAAATTGAATGTTTCTAAGTGACAATTTTTGAGTAACATCTCATCAAAGATTTCTACCTTTTTGCACTTTGGACTCTTCAGGGATATCGTCAGTACAATGTAGCTCGGACTGTTTCGACATGTTTGGGTTAAAAAAAGGACCATACCTAGCATAAATGTACCCATCTAGATGCATTGGAATAGTCAGTTTGGTTGCATCAGGAGCAAGACAAAAGTTACACCCCTTTGTAACTTTACATTGCCTCCTTCTGACGATTTTTGGGGTAGTAGAAAACCTTTCACTACGGGCAAATGCCTCAGAGATATAAAAAACTGAGAGAGGTTATTGTAGAGGCACTCTACATGATCGTGTTTCCTTAGATGGAATGTTTCTAAGTGACACAATTTTTGAGTAACATCTCATCAAAGATTGCTGCCTTTTTACACTGTGGACTCTTCAGGGATATCATCCGTACAATGTAGCTCGAACTATTTCAACATGTTTGGGTCAAAAATAGGACCATGCCTAGTGTAAATGTACCCATCTGGATGCATTAGAACTGTCAGTTTGGTCGCATCAGGAGCAAGACACCAAAAATACAAAAGTTGCTTTGTGCAACTTGACAACATTGACACATTTTTGCAACAGGACTCAAAGACTCAAATTGACCCCAAATGACTCAAAGTGATTTAAAAAGAAATGAAATGGTCTTAGAAGACCTTATTACATACAATTGATTTAATCAAAACAAAATTTTATTTTTTGACCCCTCTTGGAGGCATGTCAACCTAGGTGCCCCTGCACCATTAGTGCAACTGAAGGACTATGGTGGTGGCATGAAACTAGAGTGAGTTGACATTCATTTGCATCTAGTTTGGCATCTTGAAACAATTCTAGAGTAGAGTAAGACTCATTTTCTTGAAAATAGTTTAAGAAACCCTTATCTAGGGTTTTGGTAAGAATCATGCATTTTTTGGCCATTCCATTGATTTGATTTACTTTTGATCAGTGGAATGAGTTGTAGTAGGTCTGTTCTAGTACGCTATGATGAGTTTTTGGCAAGAAATTTGAGGAGAAGAAGTTTTCTTTGAGGAAACCTAACAAAACCATGTGTTAGGTGGTGTTTAGAGACATAGAGAAGGAACCATATAGGCATTTTTGGGAACAATAGATTGTAGGAGGACAAAACCCACAAAATTCATAGTTTTAACATGAATACTAAGTGCTTAAGTCATTGGTTGACTTCTGTGTGTGAATTTAAGGGTGGTCTCTTTGTATTTTAGGCCTAATTGGGGCTCTACGTTATTGAGAGGAGTTATAGGTTAGGGTATATCGTCCAAAACAACCTATACCCAGTTTTGGATATGTGATAAGGAGTCCAAATGGGTATCTACTAATTGTCCAAGTTCTATGTTTGAAGATCTGTATCAAAAGTTATTAGGACTGTTCTCCTTTTTTAGGGCTACAAGCTATTTCTTGGGTTTGTGAAGGAAGTGTTAATCATGAGTTTGGTCTGCCTTGGCAATAATTGGAATGGGTCCCATAGCATCTGAAATCACCTTTTCCATGAAGAATTCAGAGTCTCTAACTGTTGTTCCCACTTTTGTATAATGATCATGAAATTTGGGCTTTAGAGCATAAGGAAACCTTGTCTAGTTTGCCATCCTCCAACTATCCCATTGCCTCTACATCACAATTAGAGACACCTATTATCTAGTTAGAAACCATGACACCTAGAGACGCCTATATTTTATACATTACCTAGATTTTATACATTATTCTCAGGATCAACTCCATCCATCACTTAGGTCTAACCCCATGAAGCATAACATGATGATGTAAAAATGTGTATATGTGTAAAAGTGCAGCAGGAAATAAAAAAAGAAAAACCTTACAAATTAATGTGCATACTTACAACTCAATGTAACATGACTTTACAAAATCAATGTGAATACTTACAAATTAATCCAATGAACCATCCGGGTCTGCTCTACTCTTTATTGTGTCAAGTATTGCTTCATGGTTAGACTCACGCACCTTCCACAAGATTTTGTTCAAAGGTCTACCCTGATATTGTATCAAATGAACATTGGATGCCACGACAAGGTTCGAGTAATGAAGAATCTTCCGATGCATGTCAAAGTCCTAAAACAACCAAACATTAACACTCTTATGTGGGTACCTTCTAAGCCATGTTCCAGTAATAACCACTGAGCCTGTAGGGTATTCGATGTTTTCTCCATCTGTAGCTGGGGCCTCCAATTTATTTTTGGCCTCAACCCAATGAAATAAGTACTAATTTGTTCCCTCTTCATTATCTTCATCTACAATAACTGCATATACGTGCCCTACATTGATATGTGTAGCAAATTAGATGAAATTAGTCAACATTACAAAAACACTACAAAGTAAGATGACATTAGGAATTTCAAAAACTATGCAAATAGATATATTACTTGGTTGAACTAGATGTGGTATGTGGTCAAAGTCAACTGATGATTCCATCTGTGTTAGTTCCAGTGTCGTCAGGGGTCGATACATGTCAAGTGGGCTAAGATAACTTAACTGCCATTCGTCAACCCACTCCTTTGACTCGCACTCATCCCAGGCTTGAATTGTACAGGAAGAACAAAAGCATGACATCTTTCACGTGTGGATACTCCATGAACCTTCAATTGAGCTTCTGAAAGAGTGCATCTGATTTGATCCTGTCAGTGTACAATAGTCCTCATATGGTGCAATGTTAGTATCATCTATCAACCAAAAAAATCTACGAACTGAAGACTTACCTTCATTACCTAGACCCATGGAAGCATTACACCACTCAACAATCGATTTTGCATCTATCAACTTTGCATTGTCTTTATACTTTAACTCTTCTTGTGTTATGGCCCTTTTGATACATGCTCCTACACCATCATGCTCCCCCATTCAATGCCCAACCTCACAAAAGTTCCACATATGCTGAATACCTGTAAAATTATGCCTCCTACTCAGCCAATAGAAATTTTGTGAGTTCTTGATTTGTGACGTACAGTTATCTAACCATTTGATATGTTGACTGAACTATATACCCCTTCTAGCTAAATCATTGTAGAACACCTGAAAGCAACCTTGCATGAACTCTGTATAATGCATGCGATCATCACTAATATAGAAATTATACTCCCTTATGATCTTTCTGTCATCCTTTGTACTATCATTCGCATGGTTGAATGTGATGTGCACAAATATAGAAACCTATGTGGAGTTGTAATATTGTGATTGCACCTCATGTTGTGGCTGTAGACTGTAGTTCTCTACAAAGTCGACGACTGAAACAATGCTACCAACCAGAAATGTGTCCTTGCATAGCTTGAATTGCAAGTCCAACCATCGAGCTCTATGGGCATGTCTTGCATACTCATACACTAGGCTATCACAAAATATAGACATAAATTGATACACTGGAATCTTTTCAATAACCAATTCACACCTCTTTGCTTCTTTACCATCTTTTGTATTGTATGCCATTGTTTTATACTTGCCAAACTCTACTAGTTTATTTCTAACCGCATGTGTTTTTTCTATGTTCACATATTGGCAAATGTTGTAAGCCACCACAATGATGACATGTGCCATCCAAGCATAATTTCTTGTAGAATATTTGACCTTCCTCTCTTTCACATAAAATTCTTGATATGAAGTCTCTTGAAGATGTTGGTGGGGCATGTATGGCACAACCCTGCAAAATATTGTTAGTATGCATATCTAAACATATAGACCTATAAACATCAAAATGGTTAGAAAATTCAATATGTAATCTACAACAACAAGTAGTGCGTGTGTGATTTATCTTGACATAGAAAGGTTTTAGCATTTCAAAATATCTTTGACAAAGTTTAATTTGAAGATACTTCTCTAGAAATTTGCCATAAAATTGTGTTTGAGTCTCATCCAAAAAATGCTTTAAATGTGTCTCATGGTTCTGACTACCGATTCTCCTTCTTACCACATCCCTTTGATTTGGAGATACCCTTGTGTAATTATTCCAAAAGTCTTCAATTAGTGATCTCAATGCTTCAACAATTGGTTTATCTTTTCATGGTAGTCTCCTCGAGAATGCGCATAATTCATTGGCATTAGTGTCCTTAATTCTTTGGCGTCTTCCAATGGTTCTTGATAAAGTTTTCCTATTAATTCTCAATTCTTGACTTGTCTTTCTAATGAGACAAGCTTTCCTCGTTTGACTATAGTATCACACATCATGTTGCATTACTATCTTTTGTGCGTAACGTGTTACCCATACTCTCATACGCACTCATTAGATTCTTGACAATAGATTTTTCACTTCAAGCCTTTGATGTTCTCAACCCAAGAATCTTTATGATGGACCTATACTTTATACTTCGCATCATTTCAAGGAATAGTTGACATCTTGCAGTCTCATTTAACTTTTCAAAGAACAATCTCTAAATCTTATGAGCATATCTTCTACAAGTGCATTTTGGAATCTTACCTTCCATTGGGTACAAAATATTCTCATCAATATCAATCAAATACTTTGGCTTTCTATTCAAAATTCTAGGTGGTGTTAAGTTAGATAAATTCATCTCAACATTAGGAATTTCATCAATGTTTAAATGAGATGGGCTATATGGCATACCTTTGATCAAAGATGGAATAGATGACATACCTTGAGGTTGAGGTGGGAATGATGGCGTACCTCCTTCATCACATGTGAGTGATGATGTACTCTCAACTTGAGATGTGGTAGATGGTGTCCCTACATGTTGACTTGCGGTAGAGGACGTGTCTCCAACTATGGTATTCAAATCTCTTGTAGCACGAAGTTTTTGCATTCGTTCTCTTTGTGCCACCAATACCATATCTCTTTGTGATGGTTGTGGTTCATCTTCAATTGGCATGTCTTCATTTATCATGTCCAATTTCCTCTTCTCATGAAGTTCCCTCATAGCCACTACTTTCTTTGCATTATTAGCTTCTATCTCTTCCTGTGTTGGTTTAATTCTTGATCGTTTCCTTGGCATGACGGAGAATTTTTTTGTACCATGATAAAGAGACCAATATTAGTGCCTAAGAAATGAATCCATACAAATAACTAAAATATATGTCATTCAACCCTTCATAGTAAATGTACATACAATCATCATGTAAAAGAGTAAATGTCACTCAACCAAAATAGGTACAAAGCATACAAAGCAAATTATTGCATCCATGAAAAGAGTACATGGGACTTCATGCTTGAAAAGGTTGAGGCAGACCCAATTTGACATGTTTGTTGTTACTAGGGCTACTAGGATTTGGAATTGAGAAGGTGTTTTGTTGGTACTAGGGATACTAGGATTTGGGTGGCTTGTGAAGGAATAGACAACAATTGTTGTGTCATGTGCATGTACAAATCATCATGAATAGGTGCATAAGGAATGTCCTAGCCCAAGATATGTGCATACAAATCATCATGTCATGTGCATACTTGTATGATCTTGGCACCTATTCATTTGTATTTTAACTTGTTAATATGACAAGATAATAGTGGGATTGTATTTTTATTATATTCTAAGGATTTATTCTTATATAGTTTGACATCATGGTATGTTAAGGTTTGTTTATTACACATAATTATTAAAGAGCCCAAGTGTAGAAAATATACATGGCATCATGTGAGATTGTAGGCTGCTTTCTTGATTGGGAATGTGTCTATTTTAATCATGTATGATAAAGCATGATAAAGTAATTTAAATAGAATTAAGGAAAATGTAAAGAACATGCATGTAAAGACTTGACATACCTAAAAAATGAAGATTTTAATGGAGAGAGTACCCAATTATGTAGTGTTTTTTTCTTCTTGCATCAAACTTCTCAACAATTTGAGTTTTTCACCTCTTGCTTCCTTTTCAATGTTAAATTGAATAACACTCAAATATAATTACTAACAACAATACTATTAACCAATCTATAATGTTAAATTCCTAAAATTGAATCACAATTAACATTTCAACACTACAAAAATTGAAACTTGAATAGATATATATCAAATTTGGTGTGAAAACTATGTTATTTCCTCCTTCTCAAGTTGGCAAAGTAGAAAAGGTGGTGGAAAGATCATGCAAAGGTGGTAGAATGTGTAAAATGTGCATGTGAACTTCCCAACAACATGAAAGCACTTCTTTTTTGTCAGAGCACGCACATAATTAGCATGAAAACAAAGCATGTGGGCCTGGATCACGGGGGTCAACACTTTTTTACTGTTTCTATAGCAGGACAAAATGTGAGCGCGTTATAACATGCTCGCGTTTTGTCCTGCTATAGATTGATCCATAAATATTTGTGCGTATCTCACCTTTACAATATCTCACCTCTAGTTCCATCAGCTCATGTTCTATATCTCACTTATCTCTCCCCCTCACCTCTCTACCTCTCTACCTCTCTACCTCTACCCTCTCTATGTCTCTCAGTCGCTCCTTGTCTACCTCAACCCTAAACCTTATCCCTAAACCCTAATCCCTCAACCCTCAAGTCTAATCCCTCATCCCTAAACCCTAAACACTATCCCTATTCCTAAACCCTCAATGAGCTCGATACTATACCTTAAACACTAATCCCTTACCCTAAACCCTCCAACCCTATCCCTAATCCTTATACCCTTGACACTCTACTTTAACCCTAATCCCTCGACCCTCAACCCTATCCTGAAACCCTCAACCCTCGAACCTCAATGTACTTAACCATCAACGTCAAACCCTAATCTCTCAACCCTTAACTCTAATCCCTCGACCCTCAACCCTATCCCTAAACTCTAAACCCTAAAGCCTCAACCCTCAACCCTCAACATCAAATCCTAATCCCTCAACCCTTAACTCTAATCCCTCAACCCTAAACCCTATCCCTAAACCCTAAACACTATCCCTATTCCTAAACCCTCAACGGGCTTGATACTATACCTTAAACCCTAATCCCTTATCCCTAAACCCTCCAACCCTATCCCTAATCCTTATGCCCTTGACACTCTACTTTAACCCTAATCCCTTGACCCTCAACCCTATCCCTAAACCCTCAACCCTCAACCCTTAATGTCAAACGCTAATCTCTCAACCCTCGACACTCTACTTTAACCCTAATCCCTTGACTCTTAACCCTATCCTGAAACCCTCAACCCTCAAACCTTAATTTACTCAACCCTCAACGTCAAACCCTAATCCATCAACCCTTAACTCTGATCCCTCGACCCTTAACCCTTAAAAATTGAACCTTAAAACCTATCCCTACACGTTCGACACTCGACACTATATCTTAAACCCTAATCCCTTAACCCTCATCCCTAAAGCCTCAACCCTAAATCCTTAAACCTTCAACCCTAAACCCTATCCCTAATCCCTCTACCCTCGACACTCTTCTTTAACCCTAATCCCTTGACCATCAACCCTATCCCTCAACCCTCAACCCTAATTCATCAACTCTAAAACCTAATCCCTCAAACCTAAACCCTATCCCTAAACCATCAACCCTCAACACTATACCTTAAACCCTAATCCCTATCCCTCAACCCTTAACCCTTAAAACTTAAACCATATCCCTACCCCCTCAACACTTGACACTATATCTTAAGCCTTAAACCCTCAATCCTTAAACCTTCAACCCTAAACTCTATCCCTAATCCCTCTACCCTCGACACTTTAACCCTAACCTCGACATTAAATGCTAATCCATCAACCCTAAACCTTAATCTGTCAACCCTAAACCCTATCCCTAAACCATCAACCATCAAAACTATACCTTAAACCTTAATCCATCAACCCTAAAACCTAATCCCTCAACTCTCAACCCTCGACACTATACCCTAAACCCCAATCCCTCAACCCTCAACCCTAATCTCTCAACCCTCAACCCTAATCCCTCATCCCTAAACCCCAAACGCTATCCCTATTCCTAAACCCTCAACCTTCGACACTATACCTTAAACCCTAATCCCTTATCCCTAAACCCTAAACCCTATTCCTCAACCCTTAACCCTTAAAAATTAAACCCTAAAACCTATCCATAAACCCTCGATGCTCAACACTATATTTTAAACTCCAATCCCTTAGCCCTCAGCCCTAAAGCCTCAATCCTCAATCTTTAAACCTTCAACCCTAAACCCTATCCCTAATCTCTCTACCCTCAACACTCTACTTTAACCTTAATCCCTTGACCATCAACCCGATCCCTCAACCCTCAACCCTTAACCCTCAACTCTCAACATTAAACCCTAATCTGTCAACCCTAAACCCTAATCTGTCAACCCTAAACGCTATCCCTAAACCCTCAACCCTCAACACTATACCTTAAACCATAATCCCTCAACCCTAAACCCTAAACCCTATCCCTAAACCCAACAAAACTTCTTTTCCTTACGTTAGGATGTTAAACCCATCATTTTTGACACTCTTCTCTTAAAGATATTTGAGTTGCAAGAATATGTTAGAAAAATGGCTATGAACTTTTTTAATGTTAGTAATGTTATATTGCATGTTTTTCTGGCCCATCTAGGGTTCATTATGATAATAGGTGTACACACTATGAGAAAAGCTTTGTGTATGGTACATCCACAGTGAGTAATTAATAGTTGAAATCAGAAGGATGATCATTATGAGAAAAGCTTTGCATTGGGGTACATCTATGTTTCTTGTTGTCCACCCTGCTCTTAGGGGAGGTATATTGTTATGAAACAGGCAAATAATCTCCCATTGTTTACTGGCTCTATCCACAAGAACTACTAAACTTTTTTCTCTTGGTAATTGTAGAGGACATTCTCCTATTTTTGGCAACTCCTGCATTCCCAAACCATTACAAAAACTAAGTTATTTTAACCCAATAAATAGCTGATTGCATTGATTTAATACTCTACTATATTAAAGCTTAGCATTCACACAAATGCAGATGTTCATATTATAGAAGACTGCATTATATTAGACTATTAGAGATCCCTCAAAAAAATGTAATAAAAAAACTGCTTTGCCTTATGTTAGCTTACAATTAAACCCATTCTTTTTGACACTCTTCTCTTAATAAAGTAAGAGTAATAAGAATAGAAGGCAAAGAATTTGATCTTACTAGTATGCATGGTCGGTTTACATTTTGTGGCTTCATTTTCATTGAATAAAAAGGTAAATATTTGATTTGAAAGGTGGGGCAGAGTTCACTGTCATGTGCTTTTCTAGATGATAGGGTCCATAATGTCCAGGGTTCTTCAAAGAAAGGCTTGTAACATAATTAAGTTTTTGTTATACCAATCCTCTAGGTAAAGCTACAATTCAAATGCCTACTTTGAAAGTTGAAATAAATTAAATTAGACTTACAATTTTGATTTTCTTCCATTGCTTCAACAACATCATTGTTTTCTTCATCAGAAACCAATTCAAGATCAGCAACTTGCTGCCCCTTGGTTGACTTGAATTACATCTTCTATTAGAAGAAGGGCATTTTTTATCTATATCAATGTTGGTATTCATAAGCTAAAGAGCATTGATATTTTTCACACAACTTGTTCTTTGAAATATCTTAACCTTAAAATATGAATTGGATATGTACTTGAGCACAGTGAAATCTCCAATCTCCAGCCCATGATGATCCACAAAATTTTTTGAACCCTGCCTAAATTCTAGTTTATTTATGGTACACCTTAATTGTACATCCCACTCTTGCCCCCCTGGGCCTTGAAGAAGGAGGCACACTCATTAAACCAACTCATTCGACAACTTGTTGTCCATCGGTTGACTTGAACTGCATACTCTGTTAGAAGAAGGGCATCTGTTATCTGTATCAATGTTGGTATTCATAAGCCAAAGAGCATTGATGTTTTTCACACACCCTATTCTTTAAAATATCTTAACCTTTAATTATGACTTGGATATGTACTTGAACACAACAAAATCTCTAATCTCCAACCCATGATGATTCACAAAATTTTCCCAACCCTTCCTAAATTCCAGTTTAATTATGGTACCCCTTAATTGTACATCCCTAAACCTTAAACCCTAATCCCTTAACCCTAAACCCTAATCCCTAGTCCCTAAACAATAAACCCTAATCCCTAATTATAATTTATGGTACCCTAATCCCTAAACCCTAAACCCTAATCCATTATCCCTAAACCATAAACCCTATCCCTAAATCCTCAACCCTCAACACTTAAACCTTAAATCCTAAACCCTATCCCTAAGCCCTCAACCCTCAAAACTATACCTTAAACCCTAATCCATCAACCCTAAACTTTCAACCCTAAACCCTATCCCTAATCCCTCTACCCTCAACACTCTACCTTAACCCTAATCCCTCGACCCTCAACCCTAAATGCTATCCCTAAACCCTCAACCCTAAACCCTAATCCCTCAAGGTCCTAAACTCTAATCCCTTATCCCTAAGCTCTAAATCCTATCCCTAAACCCTCAACCCTCAACCTTAAACCTTAATCACTCAATCCTTATCCACCCCTCTCCTTCCCTATCTAGCTCACCCCCATCTCTACCCTCCTCTACCCTCGACACTATACATACATACATATAGGCATACATAGATACATACATACATATAGGCATACATAGATACATACATACATATAGGCATACATACATACATGCATACATACATACATGATTAATAACTTTGAACATAAAAAAATTCAAGGGGGACATAACGCGAGTGTGTTATAACATGCTCACGTTATTGCAAACATGACAAACAGTCCACAAACTTCTGCGGAAAAGGAAAAATGCAAAGTTGAACATAACGCGAGCATGTTATAACGCGCTCATGTTATGTTTTTCTTTGGGAATCCCAAGCCTTGGGCTTGGGATTTACTTTGGATTTCCAACCCAAAGGCTTGGAGTGTCTTCCCAATGTCCAGAGACGTGTTTTTCCATATTCTACAGGATTTCACATAATTTCATTCGTGCTAACCCTCAAATTTGCACGTGTTTCAAGGTCGAACAAATCAAACACCTGGGTAATGTTAGGCTTTCTCTTAGCTATTTGAAGATGTGATTTTTTTCACATTTTGACAATGTTAAGCCTTTCATCTTTAATTTCTTTTGTTTGCGTTCATTTTTGGGTAAAACCCACTGTTTGGTCTTTTTTTCATCGTAAATTAACTATTCATTGAAATTTCAAAAAAATTACATATTTAGAAACTAGACTCCATTCTACACATGTTAAAAAAAGAAAAAAATGATTTTCAATTAGTTTTCAAAATTTATAGGGGTAGCATGACCAAAATTCTATTTTTTAGGATGTGTCCACTTTGAAAATTAGTAAAAAATCAAATATTCATAAAAAAATTATCAGAAAAATTAGGCATAAACTATATGCTGTTAGCTAATTTCTCACTAAAGCAATTTTAAAAATACCAAAAAAAAATTGACCTTTTGAGGGAGCCACAAAACATGCTATGTTATGTTTTTTTTTACAGAAACAAGACCAATTTCTGTGGCTCCCTCTTTTGAACCCCTTAATCTATACCATTTTCAAAAAAAAATAGTAGTTTAGAAAGTAGACTCAGAGTACTACGAACATTGTTTTGGTTGCATCTCCAAATTTTGAGTGTAACTATGCTCAATTTCTCATCCAAAGCTAACATTTCCTAATTTCAAAAAAAAGTGGCCACTTAGGACCCTTTTTTGGCCCCCCATCTTTTTGCACTCACCCACTAGATGCAATATTGCTACAGGATCTAGGTCATGTCCCTGATTCACCACCTACCAAAAGGTAAAGGATTGAGGATATTTCTCCATTTGTTCCATATAAATTGAGAGAAGGAGGGGGTGACACTAATGAAGTGGCTAGTATCCTGAGAAATATGGGAGATGAAGGAGAAACAGATCAACCACTTGTTGGCCAAGAAACAGAAGCACACAAACTAGAGGCCATAATGGTTGAATAGGCACAAGGGGAGCCTGAATTAGAAGAAAATGAAAGAATTGTGGCTTCTATGAGATTTATGGAGGATGATGATTTCATTAATTCTCCTGAATTCAAAGACTTTTGGATTAAGATGAAGATGAGTGAATTTTAAGAACAAGTGGAAATAAATAAAATGGGTGTTGATGAATCTCAACATGAACAAATTGTTTCACAAACTTTCAAGAATATGAAAATAGATGAAATAAGTGTCAGCCCTGATGAGGCTAGACAAATGGTATTAAGGAGCAACATGTTGATCATTCCTGGGCTTGAGTTGAAGAAAATGTTTTTGTTAGACCAAGTCAGGAATCAAGATGACCCCATGCTAGTTTCTAAATTTGACTATGAGGAAGGTGTCAGTGGTTGTGGTTTCAATCCAAACAATAGAGACTTTGGCAATATGGGCAACACAAAAGAATACCAACAAACCAAGATTACTTGATGTGGTCCAAGAAATAAGGGGAACAATTGTGGTCAAGACATTCCAGGACACATCATCAACTAAAGCAGCTACCCTCACTATGCATACTACAATTTTTACATGAGTTGCTATTGTAAAGCTAGAGCAAGGATTGTTTGATTATGAGAGAACTTAGATGGAGATGAATGATGAGGGAAATAGATTGTATCTTGAAAATATAAACTTGAAAAAACAACTGAAGGGTGAGAGTTCTTCTCATATTCAAGCCATTGTGCCATTTCAAACACCTGTGCCACAAGAGACCAGTGATACCACAGTGACTTCTAAACAATTCAATGTTTTGAAATTGAAGTTGGAAAAAGAAATTGAGGAATTAAAAAGCCAAAACGAGAAAACAAAGAATGAAGGAAATTGAAAATTCTTGAGGTGTTTGAGAAAATTTTGGAATATAGAGTGAAAATGGTTGTTGACAACTTGAGAGATGTGCATGAATGCTATTCTTCCTTGTCTCAAGCCATGGAATGGTTGAAAGTAAATTTTTTTGTTTTAGATCCCTTGTATCAAAGATGGCAGTCAACACATCACACACTGATCACTCTGTGTAAAGTTCTACAATGGAATCAAGATGCTCCTGTAGCTCTAAAGCCAATAGAGAAAATGATCAAGATGATATTGGATGAGTATCAGTATGTGAATGGTGAGAATCAAAGAATGCAGGCAAAGATTGATTCTTTTGCCACTTTCAAAAACCAGTTCATTCCATCAATCCTAATAGAGAATGAAAAGATCAAGGATTTTGATGCATGGAAGGATGAATTTAGTCATACAGTTTCTAAGGTCATGGAATTTTTGAAAAAGGATGAAGATATCAATATTCTCAGCTTTGACATCATTCTAGACAGAGTAATTGCTTTGGATGCTGGATATACAAAGTTTGTAATTGATGTCAAAGCATTGTTGGACAAAAGGTGGAAGGATCACCAGGCCAACTTGCTCCAAATTCAAGATTATAAGTGGCCTAGTGATTTTAGTATGTTTCAATGGTAGAAGAAGTATCTTTGAGTTGATCAATAGACATGCTATATGTGTAGGGGAGAAACGAGAATCATGGCCTCATGAATACACAGTATACCAATGGGAGCAAGAGTATTTGGCTCCTCTAGAAGAATAGGACCTTGAAGATCTTACAGTGGAAGAACAAAGCCTTCAAACACTCTATCATGGAGAGGGGGACTTTGCCAGATTGGGATGATCACAGGTCTCCTATGTTGATTAATGGACTACAAGTGTATTGCAAGTGTTGCGGGCTTCCAATCAATATTGTCTACTTTCTCTGTTTTCTCTTAATTATGTTTTAAGCAAAATTAATGTTTAGTTTTGTATGAAGAGGCATGACTTTTAAAAAGATGCCATATTTTGTAATGGTCTGAAGCTTGTTGCATCTCTTGTAAAAGAAAAACCAAGACTGAATTTTGATAGCATCATCATAGGCATTTATAGAAACATATATGAGGAGACTTCTATTATATTGTAATATCTATTTGAAGCAATCAATGGAGAAGAAGATTTAATCTGGTGCTCAAATTTTGGTTAAGATATCTAAGAGATCATTTCTTTGTTTGTAATGAGGAGGTTTAGTTCACCTAATGTTAAGATATCTATATTTATTATTAAATCATAGATGTTCGTCATTATTTCCTTCACACAAGCATATTCAATGCATGTGGAGGTTAGAATCTATATTACAAACTAAAGCTATCATCTAGGACATACAAGAAAAGTCTAGCATCTAGAAAACATATAGGACATATAGGAAATTATATTCTAACTAAACAAAATTAATTTCAACCAAAGTAAGAAACTAAGAAGAATGATTGAACCTAACTTTAAATGCACTTCAAATCAGCAATGACCATCTCCTGTTTTGTATACAATGTACCAATAGAATAATGATGATTACATTAAAAAATGTATCAATAAAACAACAGTGATTAAACATACCTATACTCAGATCTTTATTACATTCAATAATAAATTAAACCATACATATAACCAAAGTTTAGGTGACAAGCTAACCTCTTAAGGTGATAGACTAGTTAAGGTGACAAAACATCATAATCATCTGCATTTCCAACAAGATCAAAATCCTAATCACTCGTGGCTGCATTTGCTTGATTTTCTTCCTCATCCTCATCTATGACATTCTGCTCATTCTCTCTCCAAATCTCTTCATTGGTAATCAAAATCTCTTCTTCAAACACTACATCATCATCTTCATCCACTTCTTCGAATGTCTCATGTAAATTAACATATTGCCCGTCATGCATTATATCGACAACTTCCATGAATTTTCATTTGGAATGAGACTCTATTTGAATGACATACGACCATCCTAGGTTTCTTACATAATCAATTAGAAATGATTGGTTAATTTGAAGAGGGCAAACATACGACTTATCCATCTCTGATAAAAATTACCCTATATTTGCGCATACAAATCCATACTCATTAAATTGTACTGCGAATGGTCAGATCCACTTACATTTTAATAATATAGGAATATTTTCACCAAAATCCACTTGAATAATTTCTTGGATGAATCCAACATAAAATTTCTTCTCAATTTCATGAAAAAATCAGCACTAACCACACAATCACAATTTGTCTTTCCTTTGTCTTTTTCTTCCACTCTTAAATGACTACCATAGGCCCACATTTCACTAAAACCCATAGCCCATACATGTGGAGATTGTGAAAGCTCACTTTCCTCCGTTGTTACATCTTGACCTTCTTCTTTTGCATGTCTGATTGCATTAGCAATCCATTCTTCAAATTTTGGAAAAGAATCACCTCCAATCAAATCATGATGTCTATGCTTTTGAGGTCGATGTTGCATCCAAGTTTGATTCTCTTATTCATATTTTCTACATAGAATATTAATGTACAAATAGTAAGATTAATAATATAAATGTGTAAATGCAATTGAGTAAATAAATTATTGTGTAATTTTTTTTACCTATGCCACTTATCGAATGGAGTTGTGTTTTGAAGAAAATAGGCATGTATCACACTTCTTTCTTGATGTGATAACTTGAAGCGACATCCATTGCCTTCTAATACTTCACCTACAACTCTTTCATATTTGTCATCATCCCATACACATCGATTGACATTTTTAAAATCCTTCATATATTTTGTACAAAATCCCATGGCCTCTTGCATTGAATATCCCTTAGACATGTCGCCTTCTAGTTTTGCCCTAGTACGAACAATTTTTTTCAAAACATTCATATATCATTCTATAGGATACATCCATCTTGTTCTTACTGGGCCATAATGCTCTAGTTCATATTCTAGATGTATCAAAAGATGCATAGAAATGTTAAAGATTGTTGGTGGAAATTCCCGTTCCAATAGACAAATGACTTCAACAACCTCCTCCCTCAAACTATCAAAGTTCGAAGGATTTAATACATGTAAACTCATTCTCTTTAATATTATTCCCAACCTTATAACTGCCAATCTTAGCTCCTTTACCAAACTTGATATATTTACCACAATAGGTAAAATATTCTCGATTATGACATGATAGTCATGGATCTTGAGGCCTCTTAAGCCATTAATGTCAATTTGGCTTCTAATACTACTACTTACATATCTAGTGGGAAAGCGAGTTTGAGACAACAACTATAAGAATTTTACATGTTGTTCCTTTGTCCAGACATAAGGAACACTAGGTTTTTTATATTTTTCATCAGCACATTTTTCAAACCAAATATTTCGATGAATCTTTAGTTGTCGAAAGTCTTGACATGATGAAAAATATCAAAAGCACCAAAAAGAGTTTCTATAATAGAATAGGCTATATTTTTCTCAGTATGCATAAAGTCAACAGTATGCCTAATGGCTATATCCTTAAAGTATGACAATTTATAGAATATGCACAACCATTTTATACTGCTTTCACTACATGGATCATATCTACTACCAACAATCCCATCATTTTCAATAAATGACATTCTTTTTTATCCATTCTCAACAATGTAATCACTTGTGCTTCATGATTCTCTTCTTGACCATTGAAACATGTTTTTTGTCGATGATATGGATGATCCATTTTAAGGTAAGCATGATGTCCACAATAAATACACTTACTCAAACTTCTTGAGTGCCTCACAAAATCCTTAAAGTTGAAAGTAGGACATCCATGGTATCCATGAACACTGAGACTAGATAATGTGCCATATGTAAGAAGATCATGAATCATAAACAATAAAGAAGCTCTTCAAGTGAATTTGATTGAATGACCATCCCTTAAAGATTGAATTGCTTCAATTCCTTTCCACAATTCCATTTGTTCATCATATAATGGCTCTAGATAAGCATCGATTGTATTTGAAGTCACACTTTTCTTTCTTGGTATAATCAATGATAACATTAAGAAAAATGGTTTAGTTGCTAACCATGGAGGCAAGTTATAATTTATTAAAAACACTGGCTAAGTTGACCATTTAGTACTTTGATCTGAGAATGGGTTCACCCCATCTAGAGCCAAACCCAACCTTATATTATGAGGATCTTGAGAAAAATCAAGCCATCTGCTATCAAATTCCATCCACGACTTAGAATCAGGCACATGTCATTGTTTTCCATTGGTGCTCTTATTTTGGGCATACCATTGCATAAGTTCAGCAATGTCTCTACACCTATAAATTCAGAGTAATTGTGAGATTATTCAAAAGTGGTGAAGAACCTTTCTAGGAGCCACAACTGATTTCAACCCTTGTCTATACCTCTCTTCATGACATTTCAGACATTCACTCTCACTTGCAAGATTATTGTGAAATAGTACACAACCATTGACATGTGTGGATGTTTTCATACCCTAAGCCTAGCTTAGTGATTTGCTTTTTACATTGACTTCATTTTGTTGGCAATGTGGAGTAAGGTGGTAACAACAAACTTAATAATGCCAATAACTGATCTATACTCTCATTTGTCCAACCATGCACCACTTGCAAGTTAAGAATTTGAAGGATTTGTTGACTTAACTTGCAATTAGCATACACAGGCTTTAAAGCATCCTCCATCGACTTGGCCCAATAATCATCTAGACCCTCATTCAACATTCTATCAAATTCAAACCCTTCATCTAACATTGCTGCCTCTTCATCTATGTTTGGTGCCACTTCATCTATGTTTGTTGCCTCTTCATCTCTCACACTCTACAATTCTATCATATCTTCATAATAATTGTAATTCCAAGGGCTTATACCATTATTCCCATATCTTATCATATGTCAAAGAATTAGGTTTCTTTTTCTCACCTTTCCACCATGATAGTCTTTACATGGACATGGATATTTGTCCATGTCCCTCTCATTGTCTACTCTCTCATCAAATGCATGGTATTGATCCGTAGTCAACCTTCAACATTGATCCATCTGTAGTGTTCTACACATAGAAACAAAAGTCTATTAGCAAAAAAAATATAGCTTTCAAATGCATTTGGTTTGGTAGAATTTCATCAAGTTTTGTGTGAGATATTGCATTTTTGGTGAGTGTAGGTCTAAACCCTACCTAGGGTTTCTAGGGAGCAAAATTTGATCATGGGCAAAGTTTCCATCATCCAAAAATCTTGAAAATTGGTGGAAATCTCTATCCCACACCTATCCACATGCCTACAAGAGGACAAATCACGACTAGCACATGTGAAGAAGATATGATTAACTGTGTGTGCAGATTTGCTATGAGATAGTCCTAAAACCCTAGGTTCTTTGTTACTTTGAATAATCTATGCACTGTATGGCAATGGAGGGGTGAAGAATCATAGTGGCATGTTGTTAGGGCCTGCACAAGCCTAGGAATTCATATGACAAGTGTTCTTACCTTCATTTGGTGTCATCACCTTGAATGCACCTAGTGCCAGAAAGACCTAAATTGCATAAATCATTGTGTTAATCACTTGGTTAGGTCATGTACATTTGGAAACCCCTAGAAGATGTTGTAATAGGTATGAATAAACCAAGTTTCCCATATTCCATGTTGTCTTCAATGATTGAGTGTCACTAGGGTGATGTTTCCATGTTTTAGGCTTAGGAGAAAATTGTCAAGAATGAATAAGGGTGTAGATTTGCATCAAGTGTATTGAAACTTTGTTTGGGATGTGTTAAGGTTATTGTGTGTGAGTCCTTCCTTTGCATCATGTTCTGCCTCTACATAAATCTCTGTGGTCAGTTTTGTGTATTTTTGACTTGTAGGATTCTCATAGTTAGTGAAAAAGGTAGTGTTCATGAAGGAATGGAAAAGATGCATAGAGCCTTTGAATTATACCCGTACTATGCAATGACATTGAATCATTTAGCAAACCATTTTTTCTTCATAGGGCAACATTTTCTTGTGGAATAATTGACTGAGATAGCTCTTGTTTCAACTAACCACCCTCTCATGAAATCTCATTCATATTATAATCTTGCATGATCTTATCATAGTAAAGGTGATTATGACACCACTGGCCGCTACTACATGGCATCAGTCAAGGAAATCCAGAGGCCATAGGATTTTGTGGACATGTTCAATTGAAGTTGGGATATCTTAAGAGTTCTCTCTCAAATTTTGAAAAGGTTCTAGAGGTCCACCCTGAGAACTGTGAGAGCTTAAAAGTTGTAGGACATATATATGCTCAGCAAGGACAATCATAAGAAAGGAAACTCACATAGATCCATGTGATGCCCATGCATTTATCAAGATGTCTAAGTTATTAATATCATTAGACCCCATTGCAGCCTTAGATTCTCTTAAGACAACAAAGTCTCTTCTGAAGAAGAGCAGAGAAGAAGTACCCATTCAATTGTTGATCAACATTGGGGTTCTTCATTTTGAGCGTGATGAACTAGAGTTGGCTCAACAAACTTTTATGGAGGCATTAGGAAATGGCACTTGGGTTGAATTCATAAATAAAAGCCCCAGTGCTAATTTTGCAGTTTTTCATGTGCTCTTTAAGGAAATGGAATTCTTCCATCGACTAGAAGAAGGTGGTGTTTCACTTGAGCTACAATGGGATAAAGTCACAACACTATTTAATCTTGCTAGGTTGTTTGAACAACTACATGATACTGAAAAAGAAAAACTTTTATATAGGATAATATTGTTCAAGTTTCTTGATTCTGTGGATGCATATCTACATCTTTCAACCATGGCTCAGGCTCGAAATGAGATCCAACTAAGCCTAGAATTGACTGGGGATGCACTTAAGGTGGATAAAAACTCATCAAATTCTTTATCTATGCTTGGAAAAATGGAACTGAAAATAGATGACTGGCTTAAAACAAAGAAACAATTAAAGCTGCACAAAGTGAACCAGATGCAAAGAATTCTTATCTTGACATTTCACTTGGAAATTGGAATTATTTTGCAGCTTTTCGCAATGACAGGAGGGATCCAAAGGTGGAGGTACAACATCTTGAGAAGGCTAGAGAATTGTATTGTAAAGTGTTGGCATAGAGACCAGGAAATGTTTATGCTACAAATGGGGCAGCCATTGTGCTAGCTGAAAGGGGTCAATTTGATATTGCAAAGGAAATTTTTACACAGGTACAAGAAGCTATAGCAAGAAACATCTTTGTTCAGATGCTTAATGTGTGGGTAAATCTAGCACATGTTTAGTTTGCACAAGGATAGTTTGCCCTTGTAGTGAAAATGTATCAAAATTGTTTGAGGAAATTCTATTTTGGCACTGACACCCAAATTTTATTATATTTAGCTGGAACACATTATGAAGCAGAATAGTGGCAAGATTGTAAAAGAACATTATTAAGAGTAGTAGATTGTAACTACTGTAAGTTTCCAATCACAAAGCTATATATTTTGTGTTAAATGTAATGAGGCTTTCGAATTACCTCTGAATTCGTCGCAGAGGGTGTCCCTAAATCCGACTTCGCTATAGAGGGCCTCGCCGACTTCAAATTCATTACAACAAACTCTGAATTCCTTGCCTTCCTTTTTAGAAGTCTCCAGGTCCTCTCCTCTTTATCACCCATGCAAGTAGTTGCTATAACTTAAAACGCCTCAGTGCGAAGTAGCTTGGGAAAGTACTTTGATCTCTACATTCTTGACCTTTTTTTTTTCTGCGAGTCCACCACAAGTAGCTCTGAATGGTCAGAGATATTCCAAGATGAGTGCGTGAAGAGCATGTTAGAGTGCTTGCAAGTGAAGAGTCTGATGGTGATATTCAGTAAGGAGTTAGAGATTTGAGTGCAAATAGAAGGAAGATACAGAACATGGTATGATGGTGATGCAGTAGCGAAAAATGTTGGAATGAATGTGAATAGTGAATCACGGCAATACATCCCGCCAATAATTTCTTGAAAAGTTCTTTTTAAAATTTTGACTAATTTGTATTTGGATGACTAACTATTTAGTCATTTTATTTCTGTGACTA
This sequence comes from Cunninghamia lanceolata, assembly GCA_027924645.1. Lineage (NCBI taxonomy): Eukaryota > Viridiplantae > Streptophyta > Pinopsida > Cupressales > Cupressaceae > Cunninghamia > Cunninghamia lanceolata. The sequence continues at coordinate 13,325,843 of BSBN01000320.1, forward strand.
AATAATTTTTTAGTCAATGACCATATTAGTCATTTATTTACTCATTTATAGCTAAGTTATAAAAAATTAGTAGAATTTAGTCATTTTTAGTTGTTGCGACTAAAAGTTTTAGTCACTTAGTCATTTATTTGCCAAAATTCTACTAGTGCTAGGATCAAGTGCAAACCTCCTCAAATTCGGTGATCAAGCTACAAGGTGACAACTGCCTCACAATCGGTGATCGGTGCAACATAGTTAACCTACCTCAGATTTGGTGATCTGTCCACAACAAGATCTTATGGAATTCCTTCACCAACTTCACTCGATTTGCTCCCAAAGATTCAAACTTTTGCTCTGATACCACTTGGTGTAGTTATGGTTAGGAGGGTCCATAAGGTGAACTATCCAGACCGTGCAACTAGAGAAAACACAACGGAGACAACTCAAAGATATGAAGCAAATGTAGATTCATTCATTCAGTATATCATAGAATTCAAATACAAATTGGCCGGAAACATGCGGGCTTACAATTAGGGCTCACAGGATTGATTACAGAATATCAGAGTATGCACAAGATATAGCTTTGAAGCTCCTTCACAAAGAATCCAAACTATGAACTTATGCTAATGATACTAACTACTTTCCTAGGCATATATTACATCAATAAATATCATCTTCGATACAAAAGATCCCTCCGCGTTGGCCAAGGAAGATCACAAACTCCAATGAAGAGCTGTAACGTGTGTACACAGATAGGTCAGACCTAAATGAATAGAACTCCTCTGCAAATGAATAGAATGAAGCGCAAATCTTAGGGAAGGTCAGCCACGAACCAATAAACATTGATTGATGTGTCTTTTAGCTTCCCAAGTCATGAAATGCTCCGCAAGTCTTCTCCTTTAGCTGATTATCTGAAACTGCCAGGATACTCTGTTATGAGAAAACAATCAATCTTTTGATAGCGATATCTTTCCGGTACTTGATCCAAATGCTCTAAAAATGGGATATGATGTAGATGAATGAATCTAGATGCTAAATCTAGCTCCATAAGGTCTGAAATGTAACTGCGGTAGAATGCAGACCAAAATACAGAAACTGCTATTGATTGAACTGCCTGAACTGAACTAGAAAATGAAAAGAAACAAACTGAAATGTAAAAGTTTTTGGTTGATGCAAGATTTCTCTTGCACCAGGGATGCTCTTGCATCACTTCCATTGTGAGTTTTTTGTTTATAAATGTCCATTCCATTGTTCGAAGATATATTAGTAAATCATCTACTCTAGAATAATGGGGTAGTTTAACATGTGGTATTCCTCATTGTATGCAGTTTAATATCTTATTGTACTTCGTCCATTAGGGTCCCAATAAAGTCATAGAACTTGGTCTGATTATCTCTTATTCCATTTCTCCTCCAAGTAGACTCTAGAATAAATATATGGTTTTTTTCTTCATTGGTATCTTTTCCAAAGATAGGCAATTTAGTCTAATTTGTTGAGTTATGTTGTGTTTTTGAAGTAGTAGAATCCTCTAATTTATCATTGTTTCTTTAGGATTCTCCTTTACTCTCCTTTCTACCTTTATTTTGTACTCTTGGCCTCTTGGATCCTTTCTCTCTCAAATTATTAATACTCTTATCTCTCTTTATAATCTCTTGTTGTTTCACCAATTTCTGTACTCTACCCTTATCTATGGGTAATTCACTCTCAAAGAAATATTCTTCCAAGGTTTATTCACACAATCTCAAAAAATATCTACTCACTACCTCTTCATCCATCTAGAAGGATCCACTATAAAAATTATTTATAGAACTCTTCTCACTTAGATGGCATGTGGGGCTCATCTCCTCCTACAATCTTTTCACTTTTTGGGATGTGTCTTTTAATAACCCATTATTAGTTAGTAAATTTTTCATTAAATAACATTGAGTTATATCATCCTCCTAAAATTCTTTTCTAGTATTGATGACAAGTTCTAAATTATTGAACATTTTAGTTAAATCTTTATTTCCTTCACTTCTATTCCTTTCCTAAAATTCTAGTGTTTTTAGTGTGTTCTCCTTTTGTAGGTCCACATTTCTATTCACCACATCATCAAAATACTTCACATTTAAATTCAAAGATTTTAATTTAGAATTTGGGGTTATTAATCCCTCAAACCCTTCACTAATTGTCACCTTTATATTTGATAGATCTAGAGTAGAATTTGGTTCTTGTGTTAGCAAATCTAAGGGCTAAGAACCCCTACTTATAGGCCCTAGCTAATAACTACTAATTGCAATCCCTCCCCTATCCAACCCAATTGATTCTCCACTCCATTAATTTTTCTACCTTCTACATCAAATTTCCTTTTTCTTTTCTAATTAGGGTTAAGTTGGTTGCTCCAATTTGTCAATGTTAGTGAGTGTCATCCTATCTATTAATTTAGGCTTTGATTATGGACTCTCCAAACTTTCAAGATGTTGGGATAAGGTGCCATTAACCTTGTAAATCCCAATATTGTATTTATTCCATTTATTATATGTAATTTGTAATTATCCATGAGGAGATGTACTAGTTTCACTGGCAAGGGTACCTTTTGGAGTAATCAGACGTAATTATGGAGTGACTTTTACTATTGGCAAATGTAAAAACTCAAAGTAAATGAGGGTAGGCGTGCTCCCTTGAGGAATATACTATTTTTGGCATGTATGACAACTATCATAATGTTTGGTAAGTGAATCTATGACAGCTGCAAGTTGTCATAAGATTCTGAGATTCTATGACGCATATGTTAGTTGTATATTTGTTATATTTAGCCCAAGGTTCCTATCTTGGAAAGATACTATTTTATGGAATCTATGATGGTTATTTCATGTCATAAGATGCTGTAAGAGGTTGATTTAGTCTTAGGCAGCCAACCTTTGCATGGCTATTTTTGGACAACTGTAAGATGCTTGTAAGATGGTAATTAATGTTTACAGGTTGGAGAATCTTAGGAGAGAGAAGGTGAACACCTAGGATGAGTTGGAAAATATTTCTATAAGTATTTTCCATGTATTTGTTGCTGCGATATAGATTTTAAGTACTTAGGTGCTGCCAAAATGTTGTCAGATTGAAGACTTGTGGAGAGAGTTGTGTAGTTGATGTATTGTACAATCTTGTTGAGATTAATACAAACTTGTGCCTCTTTCTTGGTGGAGTTTTTTACCTGCAAGTGTTTTCTCCACATAAACACTATGTCATTGTGTTGAGTTCTTCATGTTTGACATCTTTTCTATAGTGGGTTTTATGTTTTGTTACAATCTCCATTGTTAAAACACACTTAAAGATTGCTGAAATTTATTCGAATAAGATTTCCATTAACGTAGTGTTGCTTTCTGTATAATAAAAAAATTGGATGAAATGAAAAGGATAAAACAAATGAAATGCATTACCTTGTTCAAATCCTTCAATACCTCAAATAGATAGAAGATAGCTTGATTGATTGCTTGATTTGATTTGATATGTTGATTGCTCAATTCCACAGCATAACACTAAGATGGAGATTGATAGATGAATGATGATAGGTGGAGATGGATGAGAAGATTCAAGAATGATTTTGATAGCATGAGGATAATAGAAGAATAGATCCCCCCTAATGGCTTGGGAGAGGGTTGATTTATAGGCTTAGGATGATTTGGATGGATGGTTTAGATTAAAAGGCTAATTGATTGATGTGGATGGCTAGGATTGATTAGTTATTCCCACTCTTCAAGGGAGTTGTTGTCATGTGACAAGTGTACAAAGGAGAATAGGGCTCATGTGTGATTGTGTACAAAAATACTTTTATTTAATAAAATTAAGTCTTATTAGTTGTACATGTGAAGAATTTTAAATAAAAGTTGTACTACCACACATGAGTGAAGTGAGAGGTGAGGATAAATGATGGGATATGTGAGGGAAATTAATTAAATAAATAAAATTTATTTAATTAATTGGGAAGATGATTAGGATAGGATTGGATTATGAATGGGAAATTAATTAAATAAATAAAATTTATCTAATTAATTGGAAAGTGGGATAAGGATGGGATCAAGATGAGATTTTAATTAATTAAATAAAATTTATTTATTTAATTGGCTAGGTGGATTAAGGATGGATTAAGATGGGAAATTAATTAAATAAATAAAATTTATTTAATTAATTGGCTAATGGATAAATGGGATTAAGAGTGGGATTATGACAAAATGCTACAAGATGTCTAGATAATATATTTGACTAGGTGTTGCAAGACATGGACAAATTTGGGGACAATTTTGGGTGTCTACATTTTGCCCCTCTTTGAGATGATGTTTGAGATGATAAGATTTATGTCGAGTAACATAATTTCAAAGAAGCTAAGGTATGGATAGAGGAAAATGAATGATGATGATGATAGATGATGAAGATGGGATGATGAAAAGATATGATGAGGATGGAAAGATAGGATGATGATGCCCCCTTGAGAGGATAGGCGAGTTGGACAAACATGGGTAGGCTCTCGAAATGAAATGGATTGGCTAAGAAAATAACTAAGGGAATGGATAAAAGAAATAAATGATGTGTTATTCTGCAATGAAAGTGAGCAACCATGGTGTTTTCAATATAGCACTAGACGTTATGCACCAAGGTATAAAGACCAAGGTGACAATGTGTCTTGTGCCCCAGCATAATACAACCTTGTCTAACGTATGAGGAAGTAAACTTAGAGCATTGAAATCCTAATGCACAAAATGTATGATGTGACCTTAGATGCAAAGAATAGTGCAAAAAACTATTCCAACATACAAAAGATATGAATATTAGCTAGAATGATTTAGATGTGATACAAATGCAAGATAAAAAGATAACACACACAAGCAAGCAAGCAAGAAAGCATGCACAAATGATTCAAAAAGAAAGAAGGTATTACCCCTGTCAAGTTGTAAACCAATGATTAATTGATGGATTGATTGTTGATTGATAATAGTGTTGTCATTGCAGGGAACCCTATATCCCTAGATCAACACAAGGATGTGGGAATGATATTTCCCATTGATAATGATGATGATGGATTGATTTGGTTTACGACAAGATTAGGATCAAGACCATGGATGTAATTGGATAATTTGACTTGATTGATTAACTTGATTGGTATGGATTGAGGATGACTTACATTTGGATAATTGTTTGGATTGATTTGATTGATTGATTGAAATGAGGAGATTGGTTTTGATGATTGGAAGAATTGATTTGATTGGATGATTAGGCTTGGATGATATGGATGATGTGTAATGATTTGATTGATTGGATTTTAGGTGTTTATTGATGATGTGGTAAGAGATGATAGAAGAGATAGAAGATGGATGAAGATGATGATTGGTGAATATTAGAAGAAGGATGGAAGATGGAAATGGTCTATCACTTGTGCCTGAATCTAGGTACTTCCTTCATATCCCAAATTGCCTACATACCCTGTATCCACGGGATCAAGGCATTTAACGATAGAGATGAGATGTAGTTCTGATTTTGTGTTATTGATGGTGATGATGAAGATGGACGGATTGATCACGTTATGAATTGATTAGGATTGATTGGATTTGTTTTGATGGATTTGATGTGATTTGGTTGTTTTGATGGATTTAATGTGATGGATTGTTTTGATGATTGGATTTGACTAGATCGATGATGATGATTTGATTGATTGGAAAAATGTGAGTTGATTGGATGAACTGATTTATTGCTTGGATTTATTTGATGATTTGATGAAGATAATTGGATTTTGATTTGGATTGATTTGTTGATTTGGTTGGATTGGATGAATGGATTTGGATGATGATTTGATTGGATGAATTGAATTAATGAGTTGGAGTGATTTTATTTCTTGGATTTTTGTTAGATATTTGAATTTTTTTTATGTTTTTGGGAATATTTGCTTTTTTTGTATTTTTGAGAATTTTTTTGTGTTTTTGGAATGTTTCAATTTTTTTGTGTTTTTGAGATGTTTTGAATTTTTTTGGATTTTTTGAAATGTTTTTGAATGTCAATGGATTTACAATTTGGGTAGCCTTTGTGCTAAATACCAATGACAAGGGAAAACCAATTCTAGGTGCAAGGATGGAGGTAGGATGGATGGATAAAATGATGGGTGATAGTAAATGGGATGGCAGGCTCATGACAGATGGGTAGATAAAAGGATATGTGATAGTGGATGGGTAGATACAAGAATGTGCTATAGTGGGTAAATGTAGGCCTCATAATGGAGCTAGGATGTGATCTCCAAAGACTATGTTGCATAGGAATAACATGCCCCATTCTAGGTGGTAGACTTAGGATTTTGCATGACAAAACTTATGATGAAAGGATGACATGATGAATTTTACATGACAAGGCTTATGATAGGTGGATAATGATAGGATTGATTGTACATGACAAGACTTATGACAAAAGGATGAGGTATATCAAAAGATATCCAAAACATTGTTACTAAATTTTGTTCACACTAAATTTAGTTAGACCTAAGTACAGTTGTTTCAGTAGGAATAAATGAAAAATTTATATTTATTGCATTCAATGAACATTTAATGTCTTGACAAAGCAGAGATAGATATCAGTTGTTAGGATAACCCATTAGTCCAATTAGGACTGATGAATCATCATAACAAGTGAATCAGAATGTCAAGAAATCAAAGATTCAAGAAATACAGTTGATCTAACATAGTGTTATCTTTCAGGAGTTATAAGACAAATTGATTATTCAGTTGAGCATATTTGAAAGAAATAAAGAAAGATATTTATTTAACTATTATTTCTTATTATATTTAGAACATACATTCAGTATCCATTACTCTATCCTATGCATTGATTGAAAAGGAAACATACATACATCAAGTACATAAGATAAATTAACTGATGTTTAAAATAAGTGTTCAAATATGTCCCACACAAGCCATGGGAGTAACTAAACTAGGCAATGTAGACATATGCAAGCTATATATCTGATGATAAAAGAAATAAGGAGGAACACATGATAAAACTAAATATCCATCTTTGCCTGAGCAAGGAGGTTGTTGGGCTAGTTGATAGTTGATCTTCAGTCCTCATCTTCATCTCTAGTTGTATTAGTTGAACCTGCAAAAAATTGGGACAAAACCTATTAGAGCTCCAGATATTTAACATCATCATATGTTTTTATCAAACATACATATCAACTTGTCACCATCATGCTTTTCATATGAAAGATCAAATCAGACATGTGCCATAAATCAAAATATCATGAAGAGGATCAATCAACTCCATAAGGTATCTTCTTTATGCTAACTTGTTTGTTCACTATGCAGGGATAGGAAAAGTAATGTTGCTGATTTGAAGACATTAAAACATGTGGAGAAAATATGGCTCCCACGAGGGTTGAGTCCAACATGTTTTAAAGAGTGCCATTAATGCTTTTGAAGAGTATAAAATAAAGAGATACAAGTACAAAAATGATGTGCAAATGTCATTCTGTAGCTGCTCATGATGAACATAACCTACAGATACCATAAATTAAAAATCAAAGACCAATCATGTATTGCAAGGCTATACATCATAATGAGTAGCCACACTTAGAGAAGATAGGGGCTATTCTTGATGACAACGGACATGGAGGACAATATTCACCAAGAAGACTGATGGTATGATATCTCCATATATGATAGCAGAACAATATCAATGACATAGGAACCAATCATTAAAGGAGGTAGATACCACAGTTTGTAAGACGATGGTAATGGAGTCATGTGCCTACCCAAAGCTTTCCTCTTGTTCGAAAAAAGTCATATGACTGTGTGAGTAGTCTTAAACACATGACTATAGTAGAAGTACAATAAAGTCATAATAAGCATACAAAAGGCAGTGAACAACCTAATAATTAAGGGACATGAATCTCATTGCTGTTTTAAAGGAGAATAAGACCCAGGAGGTTATGGTGCAACAAAGAGTTTAGATATACATTACTTATGCTGAGATATGAAATGCCCAAGTTACAAATGATAGAAAGGAACTCAGTTATTCATCTATAGTTCAACATAAAGATGCAACACTTATGCATGAAGAGACTTGACACAAGCACATGGGGATACTACAGTGAATATTGCATTCAAATATGCCATGATAGTTACATCAACTATTGTCTAGGTAGCCAAGTGACAGTAGCAAAAAAGAGATCCGGTGACTATCACCAACTCAAAGAGAGGCAGCCATACCTCAATCACTAATGGATACAATCATTAGAGATAGTTATAGAGGTACCAAAATAACATGAGGAGCCTCAGCCATGAAAAGAGAAAGTGTTATGCAATGGAGCAGAACACAACAATATATAAGGGTTCAATTGTCTTATTATTAGTTCAAACTGGATAAATCTTATCAAAATGCTTATTATAAAGACCAAGTAACATAGGATGTCATGACAATAGTAATCAAATGGGTAGAAATAATAGTCTATAGCACATTCAAAGCATAGAATCTGCAACATGATAGAAGCAGTGCAAGAGTTTCTTTCACTACCAGACAATCAACAAGAACAATAGTTAGCACTGCTACGCAGATTTATAAAAGCAAAGATCCTTGTCAATAGTATAGAGATAAAAGTGAACAAAGATAGAGATGTTAAACTATCAAAAGACAATAGGGTGATCAATAATAGTCTGCACAGTGTTAAGAAGGAAAACCACCACTATCAAAGAGAGGGCAGAGATATAAGAAAGTTTACAAAATTCACAGTTTCTCACAATCTCCAAGTAAACCCTACTAGGGTTCCTAATTACATATAAAGCAAAGCCTTCACATTGTCTTGAGAATCATTAGGAGAAAAGCTACTATGCCTTTCAAAATAGAATGATTGTTTCATTCAAAAGGTATAGCCATTCCTGAGCTTTTCATGTTTTGCATCAATAGAGATATAAAAGAAGCTAGAGAATATTATAAAGAGCATTATGGATACTAATGGTGTATTGAAGCAGATGTCTCGCTATTTGCTAGTTGGAAGGGAAATTTTTATAGTTAAAAGAATGAAACTAACAAAGGAACTCACAGGATGCCGGTATATGAGTGTGTTAATAAATGGCAATTTAAGATACAACCAAGCCATTATAGAGGAGTTCTTTTCTTTAAAGAACCCAAGAGACCAATTTGTAAAAAATCTTAAAACCCTTGCCAAAGATGTGTACATAGTTGAAATAAATTTCAAATGTGAAATAAGATGGAAAATAATAAGGAACAATATCAAGTCGTGGCTAAAAGGCCTATCTCTTTGAAAGGATAAAAACCCATAAAAAATATTAAAACCCTTGTCATTTCTATCTACAGTCAAAGAGAATATAGTAAAAGAGAGCGAGGAACTCACCTTGCATTTGTAGAGAAAAAAGAAGCATGGTCGCGGCCTCGTTATGAGAGTTTCTCAAAAAAATTTGTCTCAGTTGCAAAAGAGAATACACAGGTAGATCAAAGGAAAAATTGTCAAAGATTGCACAGTGAAGCGTAGTCATCATGGCCACGGCTAGAGGAAAGAAGAAATCTATAGAAATAATAAAGAAAATGCTAGAGGAAATTCAGATACCATGATTACCTTGTTCCTATATCTTCTTTTCTTGCATTCGAAAGCCAAGGTTTCAACCAAGAAACACCAGATGAGGGGTGAAGAACCAGAGGAAACCCTAGTTGGTTGAGAGAGTTAGCAGAGCTAAACTACAAAGGAAACAAAGTGAAAATGAAATATTTTTTAGGGTTTTAGCTTCCCTTTGTTTGATGAGTGCTCAAGTTCCTTTTCTCTTTTGTTTTGACTAAACAAAAATAATTTTTTACCTTATCCAAACATTGTGGTAAAGACTTCAACATTGTGGTCAAGACCTTGTCATGACAAAATCCTAGTCATCATAATTTGGAGGGGCTGACATGTTCTATTTACATTTGATTCTTGTTGAAGTCAATGATCGACATTATCATGAGAAAGAAAGGCAGGGGATATTCTTTATGCCTTTATGAACTTTCAAAGCCCCTTATTTCCATATGTTGATAATAAGGATCAAAAAATGCCTTAGGTATATGCCTTCTTATCATATGCAATCAGATCAATCAAAGATTCCTCTTGATAATGCTGCAAGGTGGCCAAATAAAACCAAGGAGATTCTTCTCATGACTGTGCATGGCTTAATGCATGATTTTATCATCCAAAGTCAAAAGTAAGAGATCACATGAAGACAAGATAAGGTTACAAGGTGGCAGGAGATTGTATTAGAGTTTGATTTTTGCATGATGGTGATTATATGGCAGTGAGGTGGTATTTTTGCATTTGTAAATGAAATAATAAGGCAAAGGGTATTATTATTATTTTTTTCCTTAGTGCATGTGGAGTGATAAGGAATATTGTTTATGCCTAAGTGTTTTAAATGCATTTTTACATTGTAGATGGAGTGATAAGGGTGAATTTTTGCCTTAATGCATATGTCATGCAAACTAGGAGTTTTTTCACATGGAGATATAGGGGGATTTTATTTTCTTCTAGGTCCTATTTTTGCCCAAATCATGCAAATTAGGCAAGTGTAATTGGAGAGACAAGGGAATTATTTTCTCTTTCATCATGCATGATTTTACAAATAAATTAATGTAAGTAAACAATAAAGTAATATTCTACAAATTACTTTATTATTTTTCACAAGTTGTAAAATAAAAAATAATGCAAATTGTAACTAATAGTAAAGTAATTATCCGAATTACTTTATTATCCACTCACATCAATTTTGCAAATGCAAAAACATGCAAATTTATGAGTTGAGTTAGCTGAGGCCATTTAGGGACTTTCTGCATGATTTGGGGAGCAATTTGAGGAGTCTTGGTCAACTTCTTGGTCAAACATATGGAGAGGACCAACTTGGAGCTATTTTTGCTCAATTTGTGGTAGTTTGGGCCCTTGTTTTTAGGGATTTCTTGGTTTGATCGTTGATCACTTTGGAGGACTTATTTTTAGAGGCAGTTAGCTACAGTTCTATTTTTTCATGCCTCTTGGAGAGAAGAAACTATATATTGTAAAGTAAAACTTAGGTTTTGCTAGTTCTTGCATCCTTTTGCTCTTTACACTTTGGGAGAGAAAGAGGTTTTGTAACTCATTTTTTGAGTTCTTGCCTTTTTGGTCTTTGCACTTTGAGAGAGAAGGAGGTTTTGTAACTCATTGATTACATATTTTATAGAGATTACAGCAGGTTACAGGTTCCATTTTTGTCTCTCATGCAATATTTTCCTTTATTTTTCATTGAAATCAAGTGTTTGCCTTTCCATTGATGCTACTTATATGGATGATTTGATGAAATTTTAATGTGTTTTAACATCAAAACCTTTAAAATTGTTGTCTCATTCTTACTTGTAATTGTTAAAGATATTGATATCACAGGTCTTAGGTTGTGTTACTGAAACCCTTTCTTTCATATTGTGAAGAATCCTATTCTCTCATAAAGAATAGTTTTTCCAGCCTTCCTTAGAAATATTTTTGTGATATTTATGCCAAGATTGGATTGTGTGGATTAGATTTATGAAATCTATTGTGAACCAGTTTTGCATTTTTCCATCCTTATTAGGTGCATCACCAAATTTTACAGCTTTGTTATCATATAGTTTCTTTCTTACCCTTTTCCAATACAGAAATCATAGTTTCAAATAGAATATTTTAAGGGAACTAGCCCATAATATGGAGGTTCAAACTCATTATGGGTCACCCACAGCCTGAGTTTGTCCCCATGTTTCGAAGGATTGCAGAGTTTCACAGCTTTGCATAAGGGTGCAATCCTCATCGACAACAAGCATATTTCAACATTTTGCCCCTGTCTTTATCAAGATCAAAAGGAGGAAGGAAGGATGAATAGACTCAATATGATAGGTATGTGGGTGTAATGGCTAAGGTTGGTAGGATAGGATATGGCAATGGTAGGATATGATAAGATGGAAAATGATAGGTTGGAAATGATAAGATGGATAAGATAATGTGCCTCCAAGTGTAAGTGACATAGAAGATCAACCTACACATGACGCCTATTTGCCAAGTTTTCATCATGGTACTTATCCAAGGCACCTGTTTACCAAGTTTTCATCATTGGACAAAGAGATTTCTCTTTACTATTTTGATTTTTTTTTCTTTTTTCTTTTTTTGATTTATGATAGGATGACAATTACACATGGTCCCTGTTTGCCAGGTTTTCACCATGGTAATGGATAGGAGGGACTCAAATGTCTAGTGCTATGAAGGTTGATAGTGTCCCATTAGAGAATGATGTCATCACATGGACCATGTCATTATGCTCATAGATGTTGGTAAGGGATTGCATGGAAGGGAGATGGATTAGGTGGATAGTGGATTATGAAAGGATGGATGGATGGATAGGGGATAGTGGATAAAAAGCTAGTGGATGGATTATGATGTGGATTTTTTGGGATTTTATGGAAAAGCATGGATAAAAGGCTTATGCAGAAGCATTGACCATAGGAAGGTGATTGGGGAGATATGTAGGATAATGGATGAATGATGGGGTGATGGAGGTATGTGGAAGTGTTGCAGAATGGAAGGGAACCATGACCAATGGTTGCACACACCATGATAAACATTGAAGCTTTTTATGGGAAGGTGGTGTAGGAAGCAATGGTGATGTTTGCTTGGTGGATGGTTGATGGAGGGATTTAGGGACCCACATAGACTTAGTATTTTTATGATTTTTGCTTTGCTTGTGGGATTTTTGGGATTTTTGAATGGAAGTGGATTTTTGGATGGAAGTGGATGGTTGGGATTTTTGAGATGTAGATGACTCATTTGACTTGTTTGATTTTTGCTTAGGGACCCAAACAATTTTTCTTTTGGAGGTATGGGTTTGGATAACTTTTTGGATGGATTTTGCTTTAACTTTTCACATTGATGTCCTAAGGCATGAGGACCTTTATGATTTTTGGCTTTATAGGTAGAGGCATCCAATACTTATTTTGGAATCCCATGGGGTTGGTGGAATGGGTGAAAGCTTCATATGTTTAGATGATGTGTGCATTTGTTGGCCATGATTAGGAATGTGAGGGGATTTATGGATAAATGGATAATTAGGTGTTGGTAGAAGTGGAGGCAAAGTGGATGGAGGGATATTAGGAGTTGGAAGGAGTGGAGGTAAAGTGGATGGTGGGAGATTAGGAGTTGGAAGAAGTGGAGGTAAAGTGGATGGTGGGAGGTGTATGGTCACATGCTTTTGACATTTGGAGGATGGTGGAGGTGGAATGGCTACATATTTTTTAGGTATATGATAGGATTCATGATGGAAAGTGGACTTAGGATGTATGGAGGAATTACCAACATTTTTAGAGTGTTTACCTTGGGGTGTGTATCCAAGGCCATATCAGTGTGGAGGAACTTTGACATGGATTGGCTCCAAATTACCTTGTTCATAAAGGACTAAGACTTTACCTTGGTAGTTCATGTTTTGGAGGATGCAATGGATAATAGGACTTGGTGTAGTTTGAACACTAGACTTGAGTTTATTATTGGGTGGAGAAGGTGAGGTGGAGGACAAAGGTTGTTGTTGTCCTAAGGAATAACAATCATGGATGAAGGTGGATAGACCAATAGGATATGATGGTGGGCTTGAGATGGGGTCAATGGTGGATGTGGAAGGAGGATCATTAGGATCTTGATCATGTTTATGTAGATCCAAGTTATTGGTTTGATCTTCTATGCTTGCTTGAGAGGCATGTGTCTCATCTTGAGAAGTGGATGTTCACTCATTATGGATAGGGCTATATGGGGGATGGATAGGAATAATTTGGATATCTTTCTCATGGATGGGTATGGAAGGAAGGATATGTGGAGGGATAACTTCTTGATCATGACATGCATAAAGTCTAGCTAAGAGGCTCATTATGGTTTCAATGAGTTTGGTCAAGAAGGTAATCATGGTTTTCATTATCATGGATAAGACCTTGATTATAAATGTGATCATAGATAGGATTGAACATGCTATGGATAGGATCACTTTTCTCATGAATAGGGTTATGATCATAAACAATGTCGTGATCATAGAAAACATATGGGTCATGGATCGGTGGATCTTGGATATGCTTTGATCTTGATTTAGATTAGGGGTTGATGTTTCCACATGCTTTGGATTATACTCTTAACACACCTCTTGATGTTCTTGAGTGGAAGGGGATAACTCTTGGATAGATTCAATAGGCTCTTGGATAGGCTTGACATGTTCTTGGGGGTTATCGATATTAGGGCATAATGGTGCTTGACTTGGACCTATAGTTGGAGACTCTTCACTAGGTTCTATAGGTTCTTCATGGTCATCAACATGAAGATATGAGGGGTCTTGACTTGGGCTCATAGTATTAGGCTCTTGATTAGGCTTGATGGCTTGTAAATCACATGAGGGGGTTGTAGGATTGGACATGGTATTGGAGGACTCATTAGGAGGCTCAAGAATAGGTGTTTGACATGGGGGTGGTTGATTCCTTGCTAGTAGCCAATGGATCACATCCTTTGCAAGGGTATGTGTGGAAGTACAATAGAGTGGATGGATGATAAGGGTAGATGGTGTTAGATTAGGATTAGGATTAGATGGAGGGATAATGGGATTGGATGGATTAGGATTTGGACTAGATGGGGGTGACACATGGGATTGGGATGATGTGACATGTTTACGGAGGCTTTGCATGTACATCTTAAAGAGGAGTGGCCTAAATATGGGGCATACATTTGTATTATGACCTTTGATCCTATGGTATGCACAATAATGATGTTCATTGTATGGACTTCCCTCACATGGTTTGACTTCAGGAAGTTCAATGAGTTTTGCTTCAAGCATCCGTCATAAAATATACTCAACATTTTCATTTGGTAGAGGATTGGAGGCCCATGGTAGTAAAGGTGATGAAGGGCTTGATGGCTTAGAAGATGGAGGGACCAATGGACTAGGATTGGGATCACATGGTGGTGTTAAGATAGGACTAGTAGGCTCATGTGTTGGCATTTGGTTGGATGATGATGGAGGGTATTCATAAGATACTTGCTCTAGATTGGTGTTTACATCATCAAATGTTATTAGGTCTTGCATAGGTGGACTTAAGGACACTTGATTTATGTACAAGGGGCTACTTGGACTTGGATGTGATTCTTGTTGCAAAGGTGGATCTAGATCTATCAATGATACTTGGTGGTCTTGTTGAAAAGATGTACTTGGACTTGCTTGATTTATGTACAAAGGGCCATTTGGACTTGCATGTTGTTCTTGTGAGGACACTTGGTTACCATGTGGATGGGTTTGGTGATGAGATGACATGGTAGGATATGTAGGTAAAAGGTTTTATGATATGAATTGTTGTGGAAGTTGGTTGATGTTGGAAGAAATGGGATATGGTGATGTGGCATTAGTTTGACATATGGTTGGATAAGATTGATATGAAGTTGAAGGGGGTGACACATAAGATTGATGTGGAATTTGTTGAGGTTGGAATGGTGTTTGAACTTGTTGTTGTGGTATGATTTGTTGTTGTGGAATGATTTGTTGTTGTTGTTGGTAAATTTGTTGATGTTGTGGTTGGAATTGTTGAATGGGTTGTTGTTGTTGATGAAGTTATTGGTGTGATGATGATGGAGGGATTGCCACATAAGGATGAGGTGGAACTTGTTGATGTGGAACATATAGAGGATTATGTGTTTGTTGGTTTTGACAAGTGGCTATGAGGTATTGGGCTTGTGATATGTCTTCTAATGTTGTCATATTGTCACACAAGTGTTTAAGTCTTAAGACCCTTTTGGGAAGTGATTGATTAGGATGATGATGATGATATGGATTGTTTGAATGATGTGGATGAAATCGAGTTGGATATGATGTGTGTTGACTAGGATAAATGTTTAGATTGATTTGTTTATGTGTTTGGTATTTATAGATTGATTTGGCAATATTCAAACAAATGATGATGCATATACACATATGAATCACTCACGTAAGACACATAAGCAATTTTTGACTTTGAAAATGAAATGTGATGATTAAGCAAGCACACATGGAAGACACATCAACAAGCCCTAAGACTAGTCAAATGGGGTATGACCAAGTAAGTCTTAGGCTCATTTGCACAAGGTTGACTAAGGAATTGAAAGTGAAATCCTACCACATAGCCGGGAGAAAGGGGTAACCCACCATTCACCTTCACTTTCCAAAGGTATAAAGTTCTTTGGGGCTTAGCCAAGAGTGACAAGATTTACAACTTCTAATGAGGGTGTCTTTCGATTCAGCCTCAGTTGAGGTTGTCCCTTGGAGTGGTGTGTCTCCAAGCAGGCCTCCTAGATAGGGTTTTACAAAAGTAAACCAAGTGAGTTGTCACTTGATTCACACTCACACTTGTTAATTAACCCTTTATAAATGAGATGTGTGGAAGACAATTCAAGCACTTATTCTTTTTAGATCCAAAGCCAAATGTGTAAGGAAGACACTTGTTTGTTTTAACCCAATTTTTTTTTATGTGATTGCAAGCAATGTTCGTTTTAAGCCCAAAGTCTAAATGTGTGATCAAACAATGATTAGAGATGAGAGATCAGAATGAGTGCACCTAATTATTTTCATTTTCCACTAGTTGTTGTGATTGATCCAAATGCTGCTCTAGCTCCTTTGATTCACCTACAAGTCACAAAATTGAAAAATGACCAAGTAAACTTGCACATGAAAGCAATATGTGGAAAATGAAAAATCTAATAAAAATTGATTAAAATGATCTAATACAGAAAAACAAATTACATAAATAGATTCTTTATGGAATTCTATGCACTTTAAAAAAAAATCGTTTAAATCTGATCAAATTTGCTCAAGATATGCTCAATTGAAGTTTAAAAACAAGTTTGACTTTGACTAATAAAAATGGTAAAATGATACAGTCACTTGATAAGACCTACTCCATTGAGAAGTTCATCCTCTCAGCTTTCCAACGAGTCCTTTTTTGCGTGATTTGGCCTCCGTATGTGAAAGTTATGATAGAAAAACCAAAATCCACAATGACAGCAACCAAAAGAGAGATACAGAGCCAAAAGTGATGCAATTTTCATCATATGTGAGCTAAGTTTAACCAAAAGTGACTAGTTTCTATTCAAAAGCGAGACAAATTTATCAAAAGAGAGTAGTTTTCACTCAAAAGCGAGGCAAATTTACCAGATGCTTAAAAAAATTCCTGTTTCTACACAATTAGGGTTAGGATCATGAAAAAATGACTACTAGAGATTACAAACCCTAGAATATCAAGTCTAGTGGATGAAATTAGCTAGGATAGACACCCTGCAACCACAAATTGATCAATTGGAAACCCTAGAGTGGCAAATTGATGAGATCTTACAAAAATAAGGAGGTTAGACCAATAAGATCAAAAACCCTAACCAAATTGATTTGTAAATGATAATATGATGAATAGGATCATGCAAAACATAGATTAGAACCCTTGATTAAGCAATAAAAATCTAGAAAAACACCTTGCAAGATCAAATGTTAACAGAAAAACCCTAGATTGCCAAAAGTGACTGAAATAGCTGGAAGCGACCACTTTTCAATCAAAAGTGATTTACTGTAGATCAGCAGTGACCAATAATTGTTCAAAAGTGACTCAAGAAAAGCCAAAAGCGATGGGTAATAGCTCAAAAGTGATGTGGAAGTTTCAGGTGACAGAATGTAGTGCTAACCAAAAGCAACCAGGTTTACCAGAGGCAACATGTTTTCATTCAAAAGTGATGCAAATTTTGCCAAAAACGATGTACTGTCATTTAAAAGTGATGCAAATTTTACCAAAAGTGAGCAGTTTTTGTTCAAAAGCAAGCTAAATTACCAAAAGCAATTTTCAACAGTTTGAATGTGAGTTTATTCACCAAATGCTCTTTTCTTCATGAAATCTAGGCAAATTTGTACTTGAAATTTATGGAAACAGCCTCCCAGATGCAATGGTGAGGTTAGATTTGAGATAGGAGATCATCTACATACATTTTCATCCAAATATTGACAAACTAGGGTTAGAAAAAAGCAAATTTTTGCAACAAGAACCTACAAAAACTAATGATTAGATCCAATAGGGCATGTTCACGTCAGGTTCACCAAAATGTGTATGAAAAATTTGGATAAATACAAATGATAAAACAAATGAAATGAATTACATTGTCCAAATCCTTCAATACCTCAAATAAATAGAAGATAGCTTGATTGATTGCTTGATTTGATTTGATGTTACATCCCCAATTTTTGTCTTGCTATACTTTTACTTTTTACTTGGACATAAGTAAATTTATTATAATGTTTAGATTAATGACAAGGAAAAACATGGATTATATTGAATGTCATTTATGAAATTGTGGGAAAGATTATGTTATTATCAATTTAATATTTTCATTATGAGATTTGAACTGTTATTTGAATAATGATGCACTAATCATAATTTCTTTGGTAACAAGTTTGATACAAGTTGACAGGTTATCAGATGACTCTTGGAGAGAGAGAGAGAGAGAGAGAGAGAGAGAGAGAGAGAGAGAGAGAGAGAGAGAGAGAGAGAGAGTATCTTTTTAGGAGAGAGATATAGACCTTAGGTTACGAGTGGTTTAGTTGCCAAATTGAGTATAAGTGTTTACTGAAAATGTGAACCAATGTGTCGTAAGAGGTAAGCATTATCTTGTCAGTTTACTTTTGAACCTAAGTGACAGGGAGTTGATATTATTTACAAATCTTTCTAAGTCATAGTAAATTCATCTTAGGCATTAATAATGTTAATGACGCCATTTAAGTATGATTTGTGACTATTTATGTTAAACGTAAATATTACAACATTATTGTCATAAAATGATTGTTACATTATTACTAAGTCACTTGAGGTGTTTTAGCCAATCCTTAATGTTAAGACTTTATCGTCAAGTTAAGATAACGCGTTTTTGCCAATGGATCATGATGGAGAGACTAGCTCAACCTAACCACATTATCCGTAATCCTTGTTTTAGTATTATCCTTTTATTGATTAAATCATAATAATCAAATAGAGATAATGATATGAAAATAATATTTGATTTAATCAAATATAATATATATATGGGTTGAATGAGGTAATACCTCATGATAATTATTATGGTTTTTAGTTGAGCAGCCTTAGGCATCTATTGAGGAGTGCCTTAAATGTTAAAAACATGATGGATCAAATTACTCATTAAGAGTAATCGATTGCTCAAAGTTAGTTTAGTGAGTTGGTAGCTTCTTATAAGAGGAGTTGCGGATAACTCAGTTGCCATCGCCGATCTCCTCAAATGATGCTTTCATCATCAACATTTGTCGATGATTGCATATTTATAGTTGGTGTTTGGAGTTGAACCATAAAGCAATACCGTTGGAATTAAATGAGTTATGAACTGCTAAGAGTGGGAGCGAATAGAGAGGATGACTCATTATGAGTCTGTTTGAGCTCTTAAAGCCATGACTTAACTAGTCGTTGGCGCATCTTTTTGGGTGGATATGTTTTTGTTTTGCTGAGTTGGGGTGATCAGTAGAAAAGAACTCACGGTGGGTAGTAAGGAAGTAGGTTAAAGAATAGTGGAGAATGTGGTCACCGGGGAGGAACACAGAAGTTGTCTACCTACCCATACATTTCTGTAAACCGTCGTTGTCAGGTAAATGCTCCTGTAATTTATGTTTTATAAGACAAAGATAATTTGAATGAATGCTTGTCTTGGACAATAGTTTAACTCAGTTTGGTTATCCTTTTAGTATTTTGTGTAAACTATACAATGGAGATAAGCCGTCTGTCACCTTGAATACTATCGATTTAACTTGAATGACTGAGTCGACAGTGTATGTGTAAGTTTTAGTATAACCAGAGAAGTGTCGACTTAGCCTAAAAAGGCCAATGCAAGATTTGCAATGATATCTGTTTTGAATTATCATTTTGGGTCGATATTACATCTGTCATAAAATTGATATGTAGACCCTTTTATTGTTCGGGAAATAACAAACTTTTTATTAGATTCAAGATAGACAACTGAGAGGGGGAGGGTGAATCAGTTGTCTCAAAACTTTCTCTTATTAACCACTTAAATCCTTCTTGAAATTTAGTAGCACAATAATAAATCAATCATGGAAAGATAATGTAACAATTCAAGAGAAAAAACATATTAACACATATGACACCAATATTTTAACATGGAAAACCTGGTTAAGGGAAAAACCATGGGGTGACTAACCCAAGATTGTATTCTCTGTTAAAAGAATAAGAAGAACAAATGGTACATGCCAATTAGGGCTCATTGCCTGAGCACACTGCTCACAAGAGGCCCACTCCTATAGGAGACACACTGTCTACAGAATAATAAATATTACATACTTGAATTGAAGAATAGCATCTTCACCATGCTTAAGTCAGTTCCATTTAAGCTTAATACTTCTACTCTACCTTTCGCTCTGCTCCTCTCTACCACACTCTCATCTTCACCAAGATGCATTTGAAATGACTTCACAACTTCTTATTTATACAAGACATTGACTTAGGGATAATCATCCAAGTCGGCATACTGTACAGAGAAAATACATAAATATAACATGACTAATTACAAAAGACTTCATGTGGATCATCACATTGTCGGCCACATAGATCTAAGACTGCAATCTTCTTTAAGGAACATGCCATGTTTCACAGAACATCTTCAAGATCATTTGTAGGATGTGTAACTCATCTGGTCAGCCAAGTTTAGGAAGAACAACATCATCCAGAAGTAATTGTTTAGTTACAAGCTCAATCTTCAATGAGGACCACCAACATAAACTAGACATAATCCAAAGACCTTCACAAGCTTGCCTTAATCACCAAGAACATCCACACTACTTCTGATTACTGAAATCATTTTCTCCTTCATCTGAAACTTCAAGAACATAGTCTGTCATCACTATCATATTCGAATAGATGCTTGCAGACCTCCAGACCATGAACCAAATGAGTTGTCAATTCACAGTGATTTCCTAAACACTCCACCAAATCCACAGAACAAGATATTGCATTTCTAGATCTCACCAAACCTATTTGTGTCACTTTGTCACCTCCAAACATCTGTTAGAATCAGTTTTACTCATATGGCCATAATTTATTCAAATATTCATGTGGACCTCTCAAATCTATACTAGATCTCCTTTAGACACATATCTACAAACCCTTTGATGCACAACCTCTAATCTTCATCTTAGCTGGGATCTTTACCTCACTGTCTTCACTATTCTTGATGGGACTAATTTTCTCAATATCCCCAGCATACAACTCATCCAATCCTTGACATCAATACAATATGAGTATGTTGACATCAATGACAACACCGGTTAGGCCCATACTTGCAACAATCTCCTCCTTTGTCATTGATGGCAACATATGATGTGAAAAACTATTTTGACCATCAAGACAAGAACTTCTCCTCACTGACTGACATGACTCCCCCTATCAACAACAACCATTCACATGTCTTCTGTTCATTTACTACTCCCCCTTTGATCAACAACCACTTTTTGTTTTTCACATGTCTTCTCTCCGCCTTTGACATCAATGGAAAAGGGCACATACTTGCATCACTTAGAATCATACCAACTTCTCCCCCTGAGTAGTAGCTTCCCATCATAAACATGGACCACAAGATATGATTGTGAGATCCACCGGACTGATGCACATCAGTGCACCTTAATTCAGAACTGGAGGGGTAATAACCCCTAACTTCTCCCTGAGATACTCAAAAGAGTCCTTAGGTAGAGGTTTAGTAAAAATGTTTGCAATCTGATCCTTAGAGGGCACAAACTCCAATATGACTTCATTCTTGTTCACTTTCTCTCTCAAAAAGTGAAACTTGATGGATATATGTTTTGTCTTTGAATGCAACACCGGATTTTTTGATATATTTATTGCACTTGAATTATCATAGAAGATTGTGACAGGTTCCTCATACTCCACTCTGATGTCTCTTAGCATTTGCTTCATCCACAATACTTGAGTGCAACTACCTTCTGCTGCAATATATTCTACTTCTACAGTGGACAGAGATATTGCCTCTTGTTTCTTGCTCAGCCAAGAAACCAATCTTTTCCCCAAAAAGAATGCTCCACCACTGGTACTCTTCCGGTCATCCACATCTCCTGCCCAATCCACATCTGTATATGCATGAAGTGAGAAATCATGATCTCTAGGATACCATAAACCGTACTCAACTGTTCCTTTTAGATATCTAAGAATCCTCTTGATTGCCATGCCATGAGATTCTCTAGGATCAGTTTGGAATCTAGCAACAAGACCAACAACATTCATAATGTCAGGTCTGGTTTGAGTAAGATACAATAGTCCTCCAGTCATTGACCTATACTTTTTCTAATCAGCCTTAGGAGAGTCATCATCTTTGCTCAATTTACATCCGGTTGCCATGGGAGTAGTCATTGGTTTTGAGTCTTCCATCCCAAATTTCTTCAACAATTCTTTCACATATTTGTTCTATGAAATGAAGATTCCTTTCTTTGTTTGAATGATTTGTAGACTGAAGAATAAATTCATTTCCCCAAACATAGACATCTCAAATTCACTTTTCATTTGATTTGTAAAAGTTTTGCACATACTATCTCTTCCTCCAAAAATGATATCAACAAATACTTCAACAATCAAGATATTTTCATGATCAATTTTGAAGTACAAGTTACTATTAGCAGTACCTTTGTTGAAACCAATCTTCAAAAGATGCTTATCTAGTCTTTCATACCAGGCTCTTGGGGCTTGTTTGAGTCCATACAGTGCTTTCTTCAACTTACAGACCATATCACCATGATTAGACAATTGGAATCCATTTGGTTGCTCAATGTAAACTTCTTCTTCCAAGTCACCATTCAAGAAGGCAGACTTGACATCCATCTGCTATACTTTGAAGTCTTTGAAGGTAGCAAAGGTAAGAAATAATCTGACTGCTTCAATTCTTGCCACCGGAGTAAAAGTTTCTTTAAAATCAACTCCTTCTACTTGGGAATAACCCTTGTAGACCAATTTGGCTTTATTTTTGACTACTTCTCACCATTTTCATTTAGTTTATTCTGGAAGACCCATTTGGTTCCAATCACATTTTTGTTTCTAGGTCTAGGAACAAGATCCCAAGTGTGATTTTTCTCAATTTGCATCAACTCTTCCTTCATTGCTTTAGTCCAGCTTTCATTATTGCATGCTTCATTCACTGTCTTTGGTTCAATCTTTGAAATCAGACAATACTTTTCTAAGTCTTGAGCAATCTTTCTTCTTGTTTGAACACCTTTGCTTTTATCACCTATGATCTGATCTTTAGAGTGATTTAGTCTTACATACCTGGGAGTTTTGGGAATTTCTTGCACTTCTATTTCTTGAATAGGTTCATTCAAACTTATCTCTTCTTCCTGATTCTCCGGATCAGTCTGTGCCTAAATTTCATAAGGGGCTTGGACTTCTTGGACCAAAATATCATTCTGATCATCTTCATCATATTCATAAAACCTTGAGGGTTTTTCAATACCTTCATCAACCTTCACATTTGTATTTTCTATAATCTTTCTCAATCTCTTGTTATAACACTGGTATGCTTTGCTTTGAGTAGAATAACCCAAGAATATTCCTTCATCACTTCTAGCATCAAATTTGTCAAGGTCTTCATCTCTTTTAATATAACATTTGCTACCAAAGAGTCTAAAATACTTCACAGTGGGAGTGATGCCAAACTAGAGTTCATATGGGGTCTTACCAATATTGCTTCTGATTTGTACTCGATTAAGAGTATAGATAGCAGTGCTTATAGATTCTCTCTAGTAGATCTGAGGAACATTTACTTCCATCATCATGGTTCTAGATGCTTCCTGGATGGTCTGGTTCTTTCATTCCACTACTCCATTCTACTGTGGAGTCCTTAGAATAGACAACTATCTTTTTATCCCATGTTTCTCACAGAATTTTATGAACTCTCCAGATGTGAATTCTCCACCTCTATTAGACCTAAAACATTTTATGTTTAATTTGGTTTCATTCTCTACCATAGCTTTGAATATTTTGAATTTCTCAAGAGCCTTAGATTTCTCTTTTAGAAAAGTCACCCACATCATCCGGGAGTGGTCATCAATTAATAACATGAAGTATCTATCACCTTGCAAACTCCTGATTCTTGCTGGACCACATAGATCAATATGAACTAAGTCCAATAATCTGGTAGAAGACTGTTCCTTACTTTTGAATGTGACTCTGCTTTGCTTACCCAACTAACATTCTTTGCACAAACTATTGGTAGGTTTCACCAGTCTTGGAAGATCTCTTACAGCCTGAGTGTTGCTTATCTTGATAATATTATCAAAATTCACATGACACATTCTCCTATGCCACAACCAACTCTGATCAATTTGAACAAATAAACAACTTTTACCAATACTAACCAAGTGGAAGATATTACCTTTTGTTTGAGTACCGGATGTAATCTCTGTTTCAAAACTTTCAAAGATCTTACATTTTCCATTTTTGTATCAGAGATCATAGACTTTGTCCACCAACTATCCAACACTGAGAAGATTGTGTTTCAGACCTTCAACATATAGTACATTACTAGTTTTGTTCTTTCCATCAAAAGAAATAGTTCCTCTACCTCTGATCTTGCCAGTAGAATTATCACCAAAATTTACCACTCCTTTAGATCTTTCCAAATCTATGAACTTATTTTTGTCACCTGTCATATGGTGGGAGCATCCACTATTAATGACTCAATCATCCTTTTCTTCAACTTGGGCAGCTAGAGCTCTTTCTATTTTATGATTGACAGATTCAGAGAGCATTGGATCTTCTTCCTTGATGACAATAAATACCCAATCACTTTCAGATTTGTTTCCTGTCTCTGATTTATCATCTGCTACTCCTTCATCATCATCTTCATGAACATAGTAACATTTCTTTTAGAATCTTGATCTATTTGGATTTGCTCTTGAAAATCTTTTCAGACACCTTGAGGCAAAATGACCAATCTTATTGCAGTTGAAACATTTGAAGGGCAATTTTCCTTCATACTTACCAGATCCTCTTGGCAGTCTTTTTGCAATAAGGGCTTCAAGTTGAGCAGCTTTTGCTTCATCTTCTTCTAGATCTTTTCTTTCTTTTTCATACCATGATAGCTTGTTTGAAGAGTTCTCTCCTGGATCAAACTTTTGTTTGCCTTTTATAGAGGCACTAGCTTTGAATGTAGATTCAGTCTTGGGGGGGGCATCTCCAAACTCAGCCAATTCAAATGCAGCTAATTTTCCAACCAATTGATCTCTTGTGATATTTGAAAAAGATCTAAATTCTTCAATAGCAGTAACCTTGTATTTGTAAGGAGGTAGTGATTTGAGAACTTTGGCAACAATCTCATCTTCATCCAAGATTCCACTAGCACATCTAATGCCACAAATAAGTTCATTTACTTTTGGCATAAATGTAGTGATATTTTCATCTTCACTCATCTTTAGGTTTTTGAATTTTCCTTTCAGACTTTGTAGCTTGGCACATTTAACATATTTGTCTCCTTCATGCAAAAGTTCTAGTTTTTTCCAAATCTCATATGTAGTTTTTAGATCTATAACATTTGTCAACTCTGAATCAGATAGGGCACTTGGTAGAGCTTCTTTAGCCCGAAGATTGTTTTTAGCATCTCTAACTTCATCTATAGTTATTGGACCATTCTGTGGAGGAACATACTTCTTTGAAGCCATGATCCAATATTGCATTCCCATACATTGCAAGTGACATTCCATGCGGTTTTTCCAAAGAGTGTAATTGGTTCCATCAAACCTTGGACTATCCTTCTTGTAGGAAGACATCTTGGATCTCCTCAAGCGGTTAAGCTCTTTTAGAGGAACTTAGCTCTGATACCAATTGTTAGATTCAAGACAGACAACTAAGAGGGGGGGTGAATCAGTTGTCTCAAAACTTTCTCTTATTAACCATTTAAATCCTTCTTGAAATTTAGTAGCACAATAATAAATCAATCATGGAAACATAATGCAACAATTCAAGAGTAGAAACACATTAACACATATGACACCGAGATTTTAACGTGGAAGACCTAGTTAAGGGAAAAACCACGAGGTGACTAACCCAAGATTGTATTCTCTGTTAAAAGAATAAGAAGAACAAATGGTACATGCCAATTAGGGCTCACTACCCAAGCACACTACTCACAAGAGGCCCACTACCTACACGAAACACACTGGCTACTGAATAATAAATATTACATACTTGAACTGAAGAATAGCATCTTCACCATGCTTGAGTCAGTTCCATTTATGCTCAATACTTCTGCTTTTCCTTTCGCTTTGCTCCTCTCTACCACACTCTCATCTTTGCCAAGATGCATTTGAAATGACTTCACAACTTCTTATTTATACAAGACATTGACTTAGGGATAATCATCCAAGTCGACAAACTTTACAGAGCAAATACATAAATATAACATGACTAATTACATAAGACTTCATGTGGATCATCACACTGTCAGCCACACAGATCTGAGACTTCAATCTTCTTTGAGGAACATGCCATACTTTGCAGAACATCTTCAAGATCATCCGTAGGATGTGTAACTCATCTGGTCGGCCAAGTTTAGGAAGAACAACATCATCCGGAAGTAATTCTTTAGTTACGAGCTCAATCTTCAATGCGGACCACCAACACAAACTGGACATAATCCAAAGACCTCCACAAGCTTGCCTGAATCACCAAGAACATCCACACTACTTCTAATTACTAAAATCATTCTCTCCTTCATCCGGAACTTCAAGAACATAGTCTATCATCATTGCAATATTGGAATAGATGCTTGCGGACCTCTAGACCATGAACTAAATGATTTATCAATTCACATTGATTTCCTAAACACTCCACCAAATCTGCAGAACAAGATATTGCATTTTCAGATCTCACCGGACTTATTTGTGTCACTCTGTCACCTCTGAACATCTTCCAGAACTGGTTTTACTCATATGGCCATAACTTCTTCAAATCTTCATGCGGACCTCTCAAATCTATACTGGATCTCCTTTAGACACATATCTACAAACCCTTTGATGTGCAATCTCTGATCTTCATCTTAGATAGGATCTTTACCTCACCGTCTTCACTATTCTTCTCTGTTCCTGATGGGACTAATTTTCTCAATATCCTCAGCATACAACTCATCCAATCCTTGACATCAATGCAACAGGAGTATGTTGACATCAATGACAACACCGGTTAGGCCCATACTTGCAACACTTTATTTGATATAAATTGTTATAGTTTTCCAGTGTTTAGAAAAACCAGTCGCTGTATTGGATGAGCAATCATTTTAAAATAAGTTGATTACTTTATCATAGGATAGATATGTATTAAACTCTTGTCGAGATTAGTATAAATGGTATTAGTTTTAGAAAACTTACCAACCAAGTGTAATACGGGATAAAGTATTAATGGTGTCATTATTTTGAAACCAATCTTGTTTTAGTTCCCATACATTGTCTAAATGATATTTTATTCAAAGAACCTAGATTCTTGGTGGTGTATGGTAACTATGGTATAACCTATTGAATGGTAGAAGAACTAGGGATAGTTACATGAATGGGATAAAATGTCAAAAGATCTTCTCATGTCTATACTAGTAATCTTGATGAGTATAGCCTATAGTAAACCATTATGTAGTAATAGACTGTCTATATAGAAACAACTTTGCATAAAATCATATATGAGTATATATGTGGTGATGATCAATGGCGTCACGTAGAGTTTAATTGAATAGGTATTCATATTCCTTTTGATTAGGAGTTAATATCTTAGCAAGATTATTGTATACCTAACTATGGTTGAGTTAAACCAAAGGTCGATTATGAACCTTAGCTTACAGAAATGAGATATGATAAATATAGAAATATTGTAATATTCGAGGGTTGTTTTAAAACCCTAGATTCAAATATGAACCAAATGAATGGTTATGTTATATAGACTTATTTAAGTCTAAAAGTATTATTATTATGACTCATAGATTAAACTATTACATGATTAGGATGGATAAGAGTTTTAAAACTGTGAGAATACAACAATATCCAAGTCAAGTAGGGGTGGGTGAACACAACAACTACATTCATTATGAACGATATTGATATTAAAAACTTTGGCCAAAGTAATGCATTTGTTTTCTACATGCATTGTCGGTTCACTGTATTCAAATTGCTCATTCTATCAGAAATCATACTTAGCTAGAGGGTATCTAGGGTTGTATGGTTGATAGAGTTGAGTAGAATACAACACTATGTACTTAGGAAAGGCAAATTACCACTGGTCACCTGGGTAGGGCCACTTCCTATGTGGAAGATATGTGGGAGACCGTCAGTCTATGGTTGGAGGTAAATCACTGGAAAGATGCTCTCTCTCTCCAAGCAGGAAACATGCCAGGACTTGTGATAAAGATGTCAGATATTTAGAAGCAATATTCAATCCAATATTGTATATGTAATGGATTTACATTTGTAAACATTGTAAATAAGAAAGACAATATGGTTTATTGTATCTTGTAAAAAGAAATCTTGTAATTGTAGTTACTTGATTATTTGTTGAATAAAAGAAAATTTTTCTCTATCTCATTTTTACCTTGTTAATTTACTCTATGGTAAATTTCTAGTTTTACTATGTTGTTAGAATGTGGATGTTACATTTGATATGTTGATTGCTCAATTCCGCAACATAACACTAAGATGGAGATTGCTAGATGAATGATGATAGGTGGAGATGGATGAGAAGATTCAAGAATGATTTTGACAGCATGAGGATAATAGAAGAATAGATCCCCCTAATGGCTTGGGAGAGGGTTGATTTATAGGCTTGGGATGATTTGGATGGATGGTTCAGATTAAAAGGCTAATTGATTGATGTGGACGACTATGATTGATTAGCTATTCCCACTCTTCAAGGGAGTTGTAGTCATTTGACAAGTGTACAAAGGAGAATAGGGCTCATGTGTGATTGTGTACATAAATATTTTTATTTAATAAAATTAAGTCTTATTAGTTGTACATGTGAAGAATTTTAAATAAAAGTTGTACTACCACACATGAGTGAAGTGAGAGGTGAACAAGTGTCGAAATGTGGTGAGAGGTGAGGATAAATGATGGGATATGTGAGGGAAATTAATTAATTAAATAAAATTTATTTAATTAATTGGGAAGATGATTAGGATAGGATTGGATTATGAATGGGAAATTAATTAAATAAATAAAATTTATTTAATTAATTGGAAAGTGGAATAAGGATGGGATCAAGATGAGATTTTAATTAAATAAATAAAATTTATTTAATTAACTGGCTAGATGGATTAAGGATGGATTAAGATGGGAAATTAATTAAATAAATAAAATTTATTTAATTAATCAGTTAATGGATAAATGGGATTAAGAGTGGGATTAGGACAAAATACTACAAGATGTCTAGATAATATATTTGACTAGGTGTTACAAGACGTGGAGAAATTTGGGGACAATTTTGGGTGTCTGCACTTTCATTTCTAACATTTGGTATCAGAGCCTGGCCAACTTTGACTCTTGGGTGGTAGTGTGGAAGATGTCACTGCAGTGCGAGATTTGGTTGTGTTTGTTTTGCAGATCTTGTGTTGTTATTATGGTTGGATCCACCATTGCATCAACCTCTCGATTGGACATTGAGAAGTTCAATGGAACAGGGTATGAGTTGTGGAAGATGAAAATGGAAGATTTATTGGAAGAAAGAAACCAATGGTTGGTTGTTCAAAAAGAGAAGAAGCCTGATGATGTCTCTCAAGATGAGTGGGATAGACTAGATAAGAAGGCATGGGGAGCCATTCAGTTGTGTCTTTCAGACTTTGTCATGTTGAATGTTGTAAAGGAAGAGACCGCATACAAATTGTAGAATTGGTTGGGTGAGATCTATCAAGCCAAGAGTATGGTAAATAAACTTTATTTAAAAAGAAAATTGTTTTCCATGAAAATGCGAGAAGGTGAATAAGTTGCAGAGCATTTAAATTCTTTTAATTTGTTATTGAGTCAGCCTGATTCAGTAGATGTTGAGGTTAGTGAGGAAGATAAATGTATCTTACTTCTTTGTTCTTTACCTGAGTCTTGGGAGAATATTCTCCTTGCTATCACTGCTAACCTTGCGGATCTAAAGTTGGATGCTCTTGTTTCAGTGCTACTATCATAGGAATTGAGAAAGAAGAGTTTGGATAGTTCAAGGGATGCTCTTAGTGTTAGGGGAAGGTATAAGGAAAGGGGACCTAAAAGAGATCAGAAAGGGGCTAAGGACAAGTCCAAGGGCCAGTCTAAGACTCCTGGTAAAAAGAACAGAGATAAGTGTTGGAACTGCGGTAAAAGGAGACATGTGAAGGAGTGTAGAAATCCCAAGAAACAGTGGGAGAGTGCTTCAGATAAGTCCTCGAATGTAGGTGAAGAAGTTTTACTTTCTGTATGTAATCTTGTTTCTAATGATCACTGGTTGGTTGACTTAGGATGCTTGTTTCATATGACCCTACATAAGGAATGGTTCTCCTCATATGAAGAATATGGAGGTAATATCTACCTTGGTGACAACTATTCATATCTGATTGTTGGGAAAGGAAATGTATTGTTGTGTTTCAGTGATGGGAGGATTAAAACCTTCCCTGGTGTTTTGCATGTTCCTAGATTAGCTAGAAATCTTATTTCAGTTTCGAAGTTGAATGATTTGGGAATGCATGTGACATTTGACAAGCAAGGTTGTAGATTGGTGAGAGGAAACTTGTTGGTAGCGAAAGGGAAGAGATTTAGGAACTTGTTTAAGCTTGAAGCCACTACAGTTTGTAATGCCTTTTATGTATCTAAGACCACTACTGAAAATACGTGTATGTTGTGGCACTATAGATTGGGCCACATAAGCAATAATGTACTGAAAACTATTAAGAATACAAATTTGTTGGACGATTTCTCTTATTCTGATGAGCACTTTGATTTCTGTGAGCATTGTGTGTTTGGTAAACAAAACAGAAAATTATTTCCTTTAGGAAGTAATAGAGCAAAAGAGAAGTTAGAAATTATTCATATGGATGTGTTTGGTCCTGTAGATAGTGATTCTATTAGAAAGTCTCGTTATTTTGTCACCTTCATTGATGATGTATCCAGATATACATGGATTTATTTTATGAAACATAAATCTAAAGTTTTCACTAAGTTTAAGGAATTCAAAGTCTTAGTAGAGAACCAATCAGGTTTAAAGATAACAATATTAAGATCTGACAATGGAGGGGAATATTGCCCTAAGGAATTTGATGAGTTTTGCAAGCATGCAGGTATAATTAGACAAAAGACAACTCTGTATACACCACAATAGAATGGTGTTGCAGAAATGATGAACCAAACAATTATGGAAAGAGCTAGAAGTATGCTTAGTGATGCACAGTTGGATAAATGCTTTTAGGTAGAGGTTGTGTGTACATTGCTTGCTACTTGATAAACAGATCTCCTTGTAAGGCTCTTGATTCAACACCTTATGAAATGTGGACAGGTAAGAAACCTTTTGTTTCACATTTAAGGGTTTTTGGTTGTGAGGCTTTTGTTCATGTGCCTAAGGAAAAGTGATCTAAGTTAGATCCAAAGGCTGAGAAGTGTACATTCATTGGATATAGTGATAATGTCAAAGGTTATAAGCTTTGGAATCCACTAACCTGCAAGATTATCTTTTCTAGAGATGTTATTTTCAGGGAACTTAGAGCTATTTCTGAACCTGGGCAGCCAAAAGAAAAAGAAGAAAAGGTAAACAAGGTGCACTTTGATTTGGAGCAAAAAGATGCACCTCAAGAAGAACAAAATGATGGATTTAGGGGTGAAGAAGAAGAAGAAGATTCAAGTAGTGTTGATGAAGATGAATCTATTATGATAGAAGAAGTTGGTGCAGATGATCATGCAGAAGAACGAGTAGAGTCTCTTACTCCACCCTTGAGGAGATCCACAAGACAACAGAATCTAGTTGATAGGTATATCCCACCAGATTTTCATTGTGTATAAGTACTAACGATGAACCTAAATCCTATAGGGAAGCTATTTTTATAGATGATAGTGAGTCTTGGCAGCTACCATGCAGGAGGAGATGATGGCTTTACACTCTTGTAACACCTGGGATCTTGTTCATTTTCCCAAAGGAAGAAATGCCATAGGTTGTAAGTGGGTCTTCAAGAAGAAATTTGGAGCAGATGGGTCATTGGAGAAGTACAAGGCTAGACTGGTAGCCAAGGGCTACTCCCAGAGAGAGAGAGTTGATTTTGGTGAAATATTCTCTCTTGTTGCTAAATTAACTTCTATTAGATTTCTCTTATCCATTGTTGCATCTTATGATTGGGAGATTGAGCAAATGGATGTTAAAACTGCATTCTTGTGTGGATATCTTGAAGAAGAAATTTATATGCAACAACCTACAGGTTTTGAGGTAAAAGGAAAAGAACATTAGGTTTGCATGTTAAAGAGGTCTCTCCACGGTTTAAAATAGTCCCCCAGAATGTGGTATCAAAAGTTTGATTCATTTGAGTTGAAATTGGGTTTTGTTAGAAGCGAGGAGGATCATTATGTTTACATTCATTGTATTGATGATTCTATACTGGTTATTGCTTTGTATGCTGATGATATATTGTTTTTTAGAAATACTAAGGGTATGATCAGTGAGCTTAAACCCCAACTTTTAGGTGCATTTGAGATGAAGGATCTTGATGCTGCAAGGTATATTTTGGGAATGGAGATCAAGAGGGACATAGTTAATAGAAAGCTTTGGTTGTCAGAAAGTAAGTATGTGAATATTATTTTGCAGAGGTTTAGTTTGCAGGACTGTAACCTAGTTAGAGTTCCTTTACCCATTGGTACTAAGATTTCATTAGATATGTGTCCAAAGACTGAGGATGATCTTGAGGATATGTCTAATGTGCCATATGCTAGTGCTGTAGGGAGTTTGATGTATGCAATGGTTTGCACTAGACCAGATATTCCCAAGCAGTGGGAGTTTTTGAGTAGATTTATGTCTAAACCTAGTAGATAGCATTGGAACTATGCAAAGAGGGTGTTTAAATATCTTGCAGGTACTCCTGATCATTGTTTGGTTTATTTTGGTACTGATAGTGCTGATAAATTTTTGGACATACAAGGTTTTGTTGATGCAGATTGGGCAGGTGACTTGGATAGTCGAAGGTCCACTAGTGGCTATGTGTTTACTCTGTTTGGAGGTGCAGTGAGTTGGATGAGTAAGAGGCAGCCCACAGTTGCTTTGTCCATGACAAAAGTAGAGTATATGGCTTCTACTCATATCTCTAAGGAGGCAGTTTGGTTGAGGAGACTGTGTACAAGTATTGGTTTTGATTGCAGGATCATTCAAATTGGTTGTTATAGCCAGAGTGCTATATGTTTGGCCAAGAATCCCATGCATCATGCTCAGACTAAGCATGTTGATGTTCAGTATCACTTTGTTTGAGAGTTGGTTGCAAATGGGGAGATTGTGCTGAAGAAGATAGACACTCAGGAGAATGTTGCAGATTCATTGACCAAGCCTATGAGCATAGAGAAGTTCGTATGGTGCAGAGAGGCCATGGGCCTTGTTTCTAGTGCTTGACTATTTTTCATTCGATTTCCTATGGGTTGATTTATAATGTATAATGTCAAGTGGGAGAATGTTGGGATAAGGTGCCATTAACCTTGTAAATCCTGATATTGTATTTATTCCATTTATTATATGTAATTTGTAATTATCCATGAGGAGATGTACTAGTTTCACTGGCATGGGTAATTTCAGAGTAACTGGAGGTAATTATGGAGTGACTTTTACTGTTGGCAAATGTAAAAACTCAAAGTAAATGAGGGTAGGCATGCTCCCTTGAGGAATATACTATTTTTGGCATGTATGACAACTATCATAATGTTTGGTAAGTAAATCTATGATAGATGCAAGTTGTCATAAGATTTTGAGATTCTATGACGCATATGATGGATATGTTAGTTGTATATTTTCTATATTTAGCCCAAGGTTCCTATCTTGGAAATATACTCTTTTGTGGAATCTATGACAATTATGACACGTCATAAGATGCTGTAAGAGGCCAGATTTAGTCTTGGGCACCCAACCTTTGCAGTGCTATTTTTGGACAAGTGTAAGATGCTTGTAAGATGGTAATTAATGTTTACAGGTTGGAGAATCTTAGGAGAGAGAAGGTGAATGCCTAGGATGAGTTAGAAAATGTTTCTATAAGTATTTTCCATGTATTTGTTGCTGCAATACATATTTTAGGTACTTAGGTGCTGCTAGAATGCTATCAGATTGAAGACTTGTGGAGAGAGTTGTGTAGTTGATGTATTGTACAATCTTGTGCCTTTTTCTTGGTGGAGTTTTTTACCTGCAAGGGTTTTCTCCACATAAACATTGTGTCATTGTTTTGAGTTCTTCATATTTGACATCTTTTCTATAGTGGGTTTTATGTTTTGTTACAATCTCCATTGTTAAAGCACACTTAAAGATTGCTGAAATTTATTCGAATCAGATTTCCATTAAAGTAGTGTTGATTTCATTTCTAACACAAGAGTATCCCTCCTGGTTTACTCCAATGAGGCTTCCCTAGCATTTTCAATCCTTATGTGGTTTCTTTCCTCTCTTTCTGAATCTTTTTCAGCTTCCTTTCCTTGTGAACATTTATGTCAAATGCCATCTCAATCTCTTCAACAATTTCTCTTTGTTTCTTGCTATCTCCTTTGGCCATGGGTGTTTTTGATTTGGTTTTACATTAATCCTTTTATTCATCTACAATGGCTCAAACTAGACCTATCTTAGTAGTTACATCTTTTCAATATCCCTTTTAGTATCCCCTATTTAATTTGTCACCTCTAGATTCTTAATCCTCCAAGTGTTAGGACATATTGTGAACCACCCCACAACACCATAATTGCTTCCATGCTTATCTACAATCCTTTCATTCTAATGTTTTTATTACTATAACACTTTATTTTGGTTCAATCCTCTCCTTACCACCAACTAGGTTCCTAGCAAAAAACCTAATGTTGATAAAAATCACAAATCAAAGAATCTAAAGTTAGTGTTGTGTTTTACCCTATCATGATGGATAAGGAAGAGAATTAGAATAGATGTGGTGGATTATAAAATAAGTAAAAATAATAAATAGATACTTATACACCCATTCATACATATAATCTCCACTAACTTCTCATATATTCATCATGTCACTCTATAATGGATTTGATGCAGTCGTGGACAAAGGATCAAATCAAGGATTTTTCAAACATGAAAACAAACAAAACAACTCACACTTCAAAATAGAAACTCAATAAAACATAACAAAACCTTTATTTAATTACTCAGTCATAAATGGATTACAATCTACTGCAATGGGCTTCTTACATGCTAGAGTGCAACCATTTGATTACAAAATATGAAATTATTACATTCAATGATATATTCACATATGTAAAACTTGTAGAAAGTATCTTCCCTATAGAATATTCACTCTCTTCTTCAAGCTCTTATTCTCACTCTCGCAACTCTCAGCTCTCAGCTTCTCAACTCCCAATTGACTCCCTTGTCACACCTACTTGAGTCCTCCTTGATGCCTTTAAATTATTGTGTTTTACAAATCACAAATCACAAATCAAAGAATCTAAAGTTAGTGTTGTGTTTTACCCTATCATGATGGATAAGGAAGAGAATTAGAACATATGTGGTGGATTATAAAATAAGTAAAAATAATAAATAGATACTTATACACCTATTCATACATATAATCTCCACTAACTTCTCATATATTCATCATGACACTCTACAATGGATTTGATGCAGTCATGGACAAAGGATCAAATGAAGGATTGTTCAAACATGCAAACAAACAAAATAACTCACACTTCAAAATAGAAACTCAATAAAACATAACAAAAACTTTATTAATTACTCAGTCATAAATGGATTACAATCTACTACAATGGGCTTCTTACATGCTAGAGTGCAACCATTTGATTACAAAATATGAAATTATTATATTCAATGATATATTCACATATGTCAAACTTGTAGAAAGTATCTTCCCTATAGAATCTTCACTCTCTTCTTCAAGCTCTTATTCTCACTCTCCCAACTCTTAGCTCTCAGCTTCTCAACTCCCAATTGACTCCCTTGTCACACCTACTCGACTCCTCCTTGATCCCTTTAAATTATTGTGATCAATGTATATATAGAAATCCCAAGCCTTAGAATCATGAAGGTGGCACAATGCTCAATGAAACATATAGTCAGTGAAGTGTGAAGATGGACCTCTCCACACAAGCATGGTAATAATGGAATAAAGGGTCTTCATGTGGTGGTCACCATAAAGGTCCTATGTATCTCTATATATATTATTTTGATGGTGCGAAACCTCCAAAAACTTGGGGCAAGTTATAGACAATAGACCATGTAAGCCTATCAACCTAGTAAAGGGTTAGAAACCAAGTTACACACATGTGGTCGTACAAATCTTCTAAAATGTGGATATGATGTAGATGTAACCTATTATAACTTATGCTCCAAACTGTGAGGTCATATATGCAAATTTTGCAAAGGTATGTGGTGACATCTTTTGTGATCAACTGATAACTAAAAACCTATAAGAAAACAAGAAAGTGAAAGAACAACTAGGATGCTCCTACATTAGATCCTTGAGGTAGACAATTTTTTAGCATAGTTCATGTAAATAAGGATTCTAGGATCAACTTGACATGGTTTCTTCTCAAATAATTCTTATTCTTCCACTTCACTCTTTTGGAATTGAATCTTTCCCACCAATTGAATCTTCTTCTTTAGTAGCTTTCAACCTCTATCTCTCCTAATTTAAACCATCTCATTCCTTCCTCTATTCTATTCCAATTTTAGCCTTCTTCTATCACATTCGTCATCTATGGTATCCATTATTTGAATTCCTCTTCACTCTCATGCTATATACTACTCCAAGATCCACTTGTGGTTGTTACTTCCATGCCCATGTAAAAATTCCCTACCACAAGCTCCCAACTACTATTTTTGAAACTAGCAATTCTTACTACTATTCGAATCAAAATTGGTTCTAACTATTGGAGTAAATGAGTTTTTACCATTTACCCATGCTTAAGTTTACTTAGGCATCCAACACAAATATTAAATAATGCATTTATTATATAATTAATTGCATTTACTGTTCAGGTAGTTTTTACCTATCGACTCCCGGACACACCTATATATTATACATTGTAAAATATTACTGTGCATCTCAATACATTTTTCATTCTTCTAGTGAAATGGCCTCATGCTTCTCTCACATTGGGAAGGTGATATTTACAAATGGTGATTCTGGGTTCAGTTGTCTCCACCAACATGGTATCAGAGCCTCCCATTCTACCCTCCTTCCATTGAGAGTTTTTCGTCAGAAGTTTTTGAGATTTGTTATTTATCCTATAGATTGATATTCGATTTGTGTAGGGCAAACTGGCCACTGCTCTCAGAAAGAACCATATTCTGTGAATTTATCTTTGGCTGGCATACTCAATCTCGATGCCATTTGCATTGTGGGTCACATTGACCATCTTCTTGAAGGTCACGAATTGCTTTCTGTAGGGGTCAAAGCATGCAGGACCTTTATAAGGCCCATGACCTTTCCTTGTGGGTTGCAAGACCTTCATTCTTGGCCTGCTTTAGCCCATGCTAGAGGAGGTGATTGGAGGCATTTAGCTAGACAGGGTAGAGTCGATGTTAGAGGCAGTGGGAGTGCTGGCAACCATTGTTACAGTGCACGAATGTGGGCACTTCTTGGCAGCGTATTTGTAGAACATTCATGTACGTAAATTTGCCATTAGCTTCAGCCCCATGCCATTAAAGTTTGAATTGAATAATGTGGAATACTTTGTGAGAGCACTTCCATTGCATTAGACATTAACAGTATACATGCCCTCCAAACTCTAGATTGGATTGAATCTGCACATAAGGTGTTTGAGATACATTCACAGTGGCATCTATTGGGCCAACCTCAAACTTTTTTCTAGCACCAAGCTACACACTGCATTGGCCGATATACATTATCTAGTTTCAAACATAATACATTCTAAAGTTTCATAAAAAAATATTTTATTTAGGGTTTGTTGTGCACAGTGGAAGCAAAGTGGGCCCATTTGATAACATTCTAGCATTTTATTGGGATCTTTAGTCCCACATTCAAAGTGCAGTGCTTTGTTTTGGTCTTCATATACCTTGGTGCAACTCATTATAGTGTGAGCATAGGATCAGGTGCCTATGGAATACTTCTCATGTGCATGTGTTGTAGTTAGTGCTTGGTAGTTATGTGGACTCTTGTGCCCCAAAGATCATGGTGCTTTGCAAGTTAGCTTGTTGGCACAGAAATCCGCCAATTCATCGACCTTGAATGGTCCAATTTTTGCACCAAATCAGTTAATCATGTTTTTTAACCTTATAATTCTTTTTTGGAGGTTTCTAATACTTGTGAAAGCACTATCTTTGAAAATTTTGAAGAATTATCAGTTATAATTGTTTTTTCTTTGGAAAAAGGGATGATTTTTTCTTTGGAAAAAGGGAACTTTAGGCAATGGAGTGATTTTATACTCACTCATCTTAGTGAGCATAATCTATTGTCATATTTGTATAATTATGTTCCTATTCTAGACACACCTTGTGAGCATAGTATTTGGAAAGGCTATAGGGCTAAAGACTTTAGAGTGCATAACAGTACAAAGCTGTGTCACACTTTCAGCCAACTTATCAACACAAGTGAATTTTAATATTTATAACTAAAAATCAATTTTGGTCAAACATATGATCTAGTAAGATTCATTCTAGATAAGTTAAATATGTTCACAAATTTTCCAACTAAAATTGTTGGCTAAATGAATATGTAGCACCACTTTGAGGCTAATTTACTAAAAAAATGAAATTATTTGAAAAAATTAATGTTTCAACAACTCCAACTCATATAAATAACATTTTTTTAAAAATGTAAAAATACCCTTTTGTAGATCCATAAGTGTAGTTTTCAAATATATATTTATTTTAATAGTTCAATTATTATTTATATATTATTTTTATTTTTTACTAAAAGTAGGTTATCAACACAAAAATATTAGGTTGATTACCATGTCAAGAAAAATACTAGAACTTATTAAAAAAAATATGATGCCCTAGATAAAAGAATCTAGATTAAGATAGTATAATTTGTTTTCTATTTTAGATAAATATTTAATATAAAAGTTGGTGTCGAATGGAAACAACCGTGTTTTAATACACACACATTTAAATATTTATATTAAAATATATATTTATTAAAATTGCAAAAAAAATATCCATGCCCTAAAGTTTCAAGTTA
This sequence comes from Cunninghamia lanceolata, assembly GCA_027924645.1. NCBI lineage: Eukaryota > Viridiplantae > Streptophyta > Pinopsida > Cupressales > Cupressaceae > Cunninghamia > Cunninghamia lanceolata. The sequence goes on from BSBN01000320.1 coordinate 13,365,243, forward strand.
TAAATATACACAAAAAAATTAAAGGAAAAAAAAAAGAAAATTTACTATATAAAGCTTGACGTCTCATGTAATGTCATTTTTCAGCATTTTATCAACAACTGAATTATAGTGTTAATTTTTAAAAAACTATATTCAAATAATTTTTTAATTTTGTCAAAAAAATACAAACATAAAATATACTAAAAAATACACATTTTATTAGTTTACATCATTTCAAATTCAAAACATATATGCCACTTTCTAGTGATTCAAGTTTAAAAGTTAGATCAATGTTGGTTGTTTCCTTTATAAAAGTGTGACACAACTTTGTACTTCCTCATGCCCTTATGCTCTTTAGACTTACATTCAAGAATCATATGGAGATCATGATACTCTGCCATCTCTCGATGATCCTCTTTCCAATTCCAATGTGCCTCTTTATTCTTCAGAGAAGATAAACCATGCTTGTGATCCTTTGAAAGTTTTTGAGACTGAAGATGAGGTTACAATTGCTTCAAAGGTTCTTGATTCTGTCACAGATAGTTGATCCACCTTCATTGAGTACTTCTATCATTCTTGAGCAATAGGATTATCATTGTCTTCTTGATTGGGATTCCTATTTGCCTAACATTGGTTCATTGTTCATGGAATCTCACATTTCAGACTTAGAAGACACATTTGAAGGATTAATTTTCCTATATGATGATAGTTGTGGTACAACTATTGTCACTACATCTCTGTCTTTGGAGAATGTTCAAAATCAGTTTCCAATGGTACCTTGTTTATCACTTTCTATTATGATTGGGCATGTTCCTAATTGGTTCGTGGCATCATCTTCCAAGGTCTTAGTGACACATGAGTAGATTTCAGAGACATTATCATCCTACATTTGGATTTCACTTGCTAATTCATATCCAAAATGGGAAGCATTCCTATATTTGTACTTGGTTTATCTTCTTCCTAAAGGGAGAAATGTTATTTGTAGGCATTATACTGTTCGTCCTTCAAGCACTTACCATTTATATAGGAAATTATTCATTATGGGGGGCTATGTAGTCTCCTTCTTTCCTTCCTATGGGAGGATCATTGATTGTATATACATGACATGTTTGTAGTCCTTGGGGGGTGTTGTTGATTCCTCCATCCATGCATCTTGTTTTTCTTTTCTCTCTTTTGGAGAGGAGTTTTCTCCCACAGGGTTTTTCTCCTTTTCTTTAGTTTGTGAGAGATTGCATTGCATTGCATTTGGCATTGTACATGGGTACCTAACATGGCCTAGTTGTCAGGACCCATTTTGCAACCTATATTGCATAATAATCTCCCTAAGTTGCACTTAAGGGGGGGTGTTGGAGTAAATGAGTTTTTACCATTTACCCATGCTTAAGTTTACTTAGGCATTCAACACAAATATTAAATGATGCATTTATTAGATAATTAGTTGCATTTACCATTTGGGTAGTTTTTAGCTACCGGCTCCCGAACACACCTATATATTGTACATTGTAAAATATTATTGTGCATCTCAATACATTTTTCAATCTTCTGGTGAAATAGCCCCGTGCTTCTCTCGCATTGTGAAGGTGATATTTACAAATGGTGATTCTGGGTTCGGTGGTCTCCACCAACACTAACTATCTGCTATCATCCCTCTAAACTATCACAACCATAGTGTATTCTACCTTCATACATCCTTCATGTACTCATCTTTCCTACTCTTGCATTATAATTTAGCACATGTTTCCTTTACCCAATCACTTCTAATAACCTATTTAAGAAACTCTCCTGCTACAACATTTTTTTGATTACCACACATATTCCAATAACCTCCTCTACTACTACACTTTCCTCTACATTATTATTTTCCTTCAAGTCTCCTTTTTGTCACATCCTTCCATTTATTTTCTTCACTTACCTCAAACAAATGTGCTAGTAGCTTCCTTTATTTATATGTTATCGACTCTTGACTACTTTTATCACTTCCACCATGAAGGAAATATTCACATTTCTAATTATTCTTACATCCTTGTATACTTTATTTTCTCCAATTTCCTTTTGTATCCATATCTATTATCATATGTCCCTATATTAAGTACACCAACCTCATATCTGACATTAACTTCATTTTCCTTCATTACCTCCATACTACTATTCTTTTCCTCTGCAATACAAACTATTGTCTACCTCTTGATCTATACTCTATTCCTTATTAACCCAAAACAAAAATATATTATCCTCCCATTGGAACCTAAAATATTCATCCTTCCAAATGTCAAATAACATCATTACATTTGAATTTTCTATTTCACCTTCTTGCCCATCCTTCAAGCACTCATTTTTCTTTACTAAGCATCCACAATCCTTTATAGTCATCTCAAAACATGCTTCACCTACTCTACACTTTTTTACACATTGACTCCACTCACCCACAAAATCCTAGATTTGAACAAATTCCATCACTCCATATCTCTCTCTTTCTTGTATTTCTCTTAACACTTCATCTTCAAAAAGTCTATATAATGCCTCTTAACCTATATGAAACTCATTTTCTTTTGTTGTAAACTTCATTACTTCCCCATAAGTGCTTCATATATACTTTCTTTCTTCTATAGTGTCTTTAACTTCAACTCTAGACTCATCATTCCTGACAACTCCATGTTCATCTTTTGTGTGACCGGATTCTCCTTTACCTTCAACTACCATCACTTGTACTTTTTAAAATTTATCTTCTATATCACTGTATTCATTTGTTTCCTCTTCTACCTTGCCACAATTTTCTCCAATATCACTTAGAGTCATTCCCATATTCTCTTCTAGTCCTACAGATCCACTGGTTTCATCTTGTCTAATTTTATCACCACTTCAAATGTCATTTCATTCTCTATTTATGTTACATGTCACTAACTTTTTACCTCCCACAAGTGTCTTTTACAATCATCAATCTTGAAATCTATCCTCAAAAGCATTACTAACCTATTCACAATTCATACATTCAACATCTTATTCTTTTATTTTGTCTTCCAAAAAAGTGCCTTGGTCCTCCCTGTAATGCCCTATCACGTAACCCTAGAGAGTTAGACATACAACAGCAAAATTCCAGAAATAATTTTTTTTTTGATTTTTTAAACAAGTAAATACGATCATAGTAACCAAGGTATCATAATACACAACATAAAGAAAAGTGCACATTCAACTCCTCTAGGGAAACATAACTGCATCAGTGAACACAAAGTCAAAACCACACAAGTGATATACGTTATACTACTGCTACAGATAAGATCAACTTCCAGCTTTGCAAGATAGTTAATATAAAAAGTTACAATACAAGATTACAAGACCGATCACATCGGTTTACAAAAGAATGCATAAGAAAGTATACAACACCACTGAAGGTAGGAAGCAAACTGCAACTAGAACACCTCTACGTAGAACTTGAACCGCATCTCCAAAAAAGACTAATGGATAGCTCTGCCACCCAACCATGTGGAACCCTGAGGCCCACCCCTCTGAGCTAGGAGATAATGACGAGGATTCCACTAAGCCAAGAAACAACATCCAAAAATAAAAGAATGATAACTGACTTGACACAACCGACCATATCATCAAAGCTGCACAAGACAAGACATCACTCCAGAGGCACTACCAAGAGACAATAGAACTGCGTAAGGAGAGTGTCATCGCATGGTTCTAACATGGGTTACCCTGGCTATCTATCACCAGAAGCTGGCCCCCATCTATGGTTACCCTGGTAGCCTCTCTCTAGGCACCGGCCCCATAGGGTGACACATGCGGAGCCGATAGGTCCTCTCATGGAGACAAGGAGGTCAGCCTTGCCAACCAGGCCTTCTCATCCCATCCTTAGCCTATGAGAGCACTCAAGGCATGGGTGAGGTCTCTTACTTATCTTGTTAAGTGTTTTAATACCCCAACCCTCTTGATTAGCTTATTAAGTTTTTTCAACATGCTTACAACTTCCATGGGGTTACCCAGGTGACCTCTCACTAGGCACCGGCCCCACCATGAAAGCCACTCCCTTAGCATTCTCTGAACAACAACATACCACAACATACAGATATAAAAGTCACAACTCAGTTCTGACCCATAACTTACGCCATTCACTAGGCCACAACAAAAGGGTCCTTAGAATTCCATCAAAATTTAAAGCAATACCATTTAGAAACCAAGTACCATATCCAAGGGCCATTCCCCATTCATTACAGGGCATGAAAATCCAAATATCCCATTACATTGCCATGCCACTATCTGGACCAAAGATCAAGACACCTCACCTCTGGAGTTAGGTACAACCAAAGATAGAGAAACCATAATCAGACAAGGTCAACACTTCCACATTGTCAACAAGTGGCCATAACATCACACAAGATTCCTACTTCACAACAAACCAACATAGACCAAACTCCACCCCAAGGTAATATAATACTCCAATACAAACATAAAGGTACGACCAGAAGGATAATTGGACAAAAGATATTCAATGAACTTCTAATTCAATCATGAGAACAACTTATGAGATTTAAGAAAATTCAAGTTCACGGCATTAACAACAATAAATGGTTTAAACCGACAATTGGCTCCAAGTCGCTAAAAGGAAGTAAAATAACATAAACGATGGTATCCACCATTTATGAAGCACGACAAGGAATATCACAAGCGTCACTAGCAAATTAAAATTCAACCAGGAGATCAATACACTATTATTACCCATGAACTAGAAATAGTAATTCAAATCCTTCTATAATTTCCCTCACAATAGTTACCTACTACAATAATATATCATGGAAATCTCTACCCAAAGACATCATTACTTCCAACAATGAAATTTTCCACAAACCATATTTGAAAACGACTTGACATAACCCTTAATGGATGATACAAATTGGCTATCATACAAGACTTTTACTTTCAACGTAATGAAATGATTTAACATATGCTATATCATTAACGTGGACATAACTACAGAAATCTAGTATTATAACTCAAAAAACACAGAAGCTCTAACTAATACAATTTCTAATAACATCTGTAAATTTCACAAGGATATTTCTTATGATCAAATATTATCATCAAGCATTTAAAATTTCAATTCAACGTTAAGCCATATATATAATTTCCTAGGAGATAGCATCTTACCAACTTACAAATCCAATTGCGACAACCATGAGAATCTATAAGTGCATTTTCCTAACATATACTTCTTATAATTTCAACTAAAGAAAATACATTTCCTAAAACCATTTACCAATCGCAAAAACAACCTTGAAACCTTTAAATTCCCATACAAGCTTAAAAGACATGCTACAACATCATTCATAAATGGATCTTCTAAAATTACATTTATGTTTCACAAGACTGATCACATGCCAAGACCATTATACGAATTACAACTTCAAATACAAACATTGTAAAACAACCATTATAAACCTATACAATTTCCTATAGGCATAGATGCCCAACTAACCTTTTTACCAAATATCATTTCAAATCAAAAACACTATAAACATATATATTTTCCTAACCTTTAACCACTTATAAAAAAAAAAATCAAATCAAACTTATGTATTTTCGTATGAGCACGGATTACCGTCTATTATTTTACCACTTAAGATTTCTAATATAAACAACTACCATGAAATCCATATCTTTACTAACCATTTTAAACATAGCTAAAGATAATAATAATAATTCATGATGAAGTTAAAAGTGTTTTCATTTAACAAAAGAAATAACTTGAGACTATGGAATAAGTATAAATTCAAGACATCTTATCCTAATTAAGTTAGTAGCTTATTTCCTTATAAGATTGACAATATATACATCTCTGATTTTTCCAATATAAACATTAAAAAAAAAACATACTCTTACTACAAGATCATAATTTAATTTTTTTTAAAAAAGTTATTGATAAATTATCCTTCCTATGTAAATTAAATTCTTTTAAAGATATCATAGTAATTTCACATGCTCATTACATAGGATCTTTCTAATTTAACAAAATATGATAAATTCTATATAAACTCATAAATATCTTGTCATACTTAGGAGATAAAACTATATATAATAACAATTTATTAAATAAATTCTATCTAATAAATAACATTCCATTATAATATTAATTTCATTAATAATTAAAAAAATATACTCCTCTTTCCATTTATTAATCAATAAAATACTCCTCTTCCAAATGAGAAATTTAGAATGTAAATAGAAGATTCTAAAAGAATAAAAGAAAACTACTTTTCTTTAAAAAGAAACTACTTTTCATTCTAAGGAAAGCTACATATCATTATTATAGTCATTATAATTATAATAACTTACTTAAACAACTAAAACTTACATTTAATACATGTTAAACACTAATGCAAAATTCTTATTTCTAACTCTACACATACTGATTTATATCCTAACATATAAAATAACAATTTTAATACCTTACTTTCTATTCCAAAGACAATTCAATTTTAATTTCACTACCAATATTATTACTATTTCAATCTGTACAAAACTTTGGCTTTTTTCCTCATATATCTTATAAGAATTAAACACTTATATGCATTTACATTTTAAATTTGTAATTATTTTCTTTCATTTTGGTAACAAACTACAACTTAATTCATTATCCTTTTAGAATACTTTCTAACTTCTAATGATAGTAACTAATTCTATAAGGGAAAGAAAATGATTTAAATATACTATCTTAATGCTTAGCAAGTTTAAAACAATATTTTAAGTTTTTAACTAATGCATCCTCATTTTTCCTTAGTTGCAATCTCAGATTTCTTTCAGGATACCATAAGAGAGCTTTGTAAGGAGTGTGTGATCTCTTCAACCTTTCTCAGAGTAAGTAAGCATTTAAGCATTAATTTTGTTTTGTTAAGTGTGGATTGAATTGTTTATCTCAATTTGATTTGTTGGGCTTATTCAATTTGTATTTTATTGCAAACAGGTTAGCATTTGGGATTATTTTGGATACACAAAACATGCTTGATGGATGACCTGAATAAGACACTTCAAGATTCTCAAATTTAGATGGACCAAGATGTGAGCTTTTATTGTGAGCTTAATCATATGCAATGGGAAGGCACCTAATATCTTAACAGAAGGATGTGCACAAAATGGATTGATCAGCAAATGACATGAGCAGGAATTCAATATAAGGCCAAGTTGATCCACTGTGTTGATGCTACAGGAGGGTCAGCTAGCATGCCAGGACACCATGATAATAACCAACTTGTTTATGAATGATTACAGAGTGATGGAAATTAGGTCTCCACCCCATAGAATTATTTTCCAGCTACGACGATTGCAGATTGAAAGAAATGGATGAAGAAGGCTTAGAATATAAACATGGTATTGCTGCCCTCTCTTGAAATTTGAAACCTATAAATTATACTACTACTATTTGCCTGAGCAGGGCAGATTTGGTGAGGATTCAGTCTGTTTAGAAGAATGCCATGGATAAAGAACTACAGGAAGACTTCGGATGCAGGACAACTACCAGGCATGAAATGATAGATTTGAGGAACAATTCCCAAACTAACAAGCATGCAAAGATGATTAAAACCATAGAAGAGAAAGAGAGAGATATTCCCACTTAGAGACACAACAATCACAAATAACATTGATTCAATTATTCAAAAGGCATACCTAGAATCTTATTCTTGAGCTTCAAATTTTCCTTCCTGTTGATTTCCTTTCTTTCCCCATTCTTCTTCTGCAAAAACTCCCCCCTAAAATTTTCGTGACCCCTTCAAATATTCCTACTATCATAAAAATAGCCAAAACCATAAATTCCATCCCATAACTCTTCCATTATTGGAATCCACTTCCTCAAAAATTAAATACATTAAATTTCATTAAATTTTCCACCACCAGAAAGATTCTTTCAATCTTATAATTTATAACCACTCATATGACAACTCACTATTAATAAAATTAAACTTATAAATACAATATAAAATAGTATCTAACAAAGAATATTTACTAATTTAATATGATATTAAATATTTATAATTTATCTATTATTACTATTAAAATTATTAATTAAATTTCTATCAAATATTTAATATTTCACAAAATTAATATTATTTATTTACAAAATAGATTAATAATCTCTATTAAATGAAACAATTAAACCAACAATAAGCAACTCAAAATTACATATGAAACATTTCCAACGACAACATTCTACAGAACAACAGAGACTCACAACACTCACAACCATGCTCCACACTGACCAAACTGACAGAACCTAAGACTGAGAACTCATCCTCATTGAGAATGATAACAACTGGGGAACCTCATGTTATCTCCATTCCACAACTCAGAGAATTCATATTCAACAACTCAAGGCATTTATTTCCCATATCAAAATTATTCTGAGCCAATATAAATTGATAATCCATAATTCCAAATTAATGACATAAATGCTCTTGAATAGCAGATAATCAACTCTAGCCTATTTTAAAATCCAACCAAGGAATCAATCCAAGTTCTAAACCAACCAAATATTATGTAATAATCATAATAGAAGCATTATTAGTTAATAATAGATCATAAAAGTATTTTTCCAACCACAAATAAACATTATTAACATGACTTGACTATACATCACAACACGAGATACCCAACATAACAAGGCAAGACCATGACTCGAGACAACAATAGAAGACAACCGACCTAGTGGAATAGACCTCGCATTATCTCCCATCATTAATACCCATTGGTGTAAGAACCCGCTCGAACCTGCTATATCAGGTGGAGTCGAGATTCGGTACCTGTAGCCTGCATCCGAGCAATTGGTTGTATAAAATCAAACACATATATGCCAACACACACAGAGAGTCAGAGAATCGCGGTGTAGAAGGGTACTCGAAGCGAGTAGTACTACACCGTCTCTGCTCTTGAAACAATATCATAACTGTGAGGGTAAAATAGTGATCAATCAAATGAATAATAGATGACCCAAACATCAACAGAATAGAGAAACAAAGAAGATTCAAGTAAACAAAGCAATGAACAAACATAGCAAACCTCTTCCGTTTCGAAACTTCTGTTGTTCACCTATCACGAATCATCCTTTCGCAGATGAGATGAGCCCTCAGAGAGTGCAATCTTTTAAAGCTATTTGAGGAAGTCGATGGTGAACGGCTATGGTGTGATATGCGATGAAGGTGAGCTCCAATGCAACAATGGTGATCTCAAGCTTGTAGATGACAAATGGGTGCCAAAGGCGCGCTGGTGATATTTCTGCAGAGTAACGATGTCTAAAGCCTGGATGAATAGAATGGAGGGATGAAGCTTCATTTATAGACTCGGAGGAATAGGAATCAACGGTTGAGAGGAGATATGAAGATCAACGGCTGAGGATGGTTGAGGAATGTGCAACCAGTGGAAACGTGCCAAGTGTCCCAGCTCCATCATGAAAGGTGGGATGTGACAAGACTGATTGGAGAGTTAACTCCATTGACTGGTCTGTTAACAGAATTGATTGATCAGTTAGAAGAGTGGATTGTGGAACTGACTGGATTGATTGAGGATTTGACTCAACTGACAGGTTAGTTAATAGATTTGATTGATTGGTTAACTGACCTCTGATTGGAGAAGAAATAGGCCATGTGGGTGAGGGAAAATAAGGTAATTAAATATTAAATATATTTAATTACATGTGCAACCTGATGAGGTGGACAAGGTGAGGTGTAAAGGTGATGTGTAAAAGGTGATGTGGAATTTTGAATTTAGAACTTTAGGATAGAGGAATTAGGCTTAATTAAATAATTTATGATTATTTAATTGTGAAGGACTTTAGAAGAATTTTAATTAAATAAATAGAATTTATTTAATTGTGAGATAGTGAATTGATTAAATAAATTTGGAATATTTATTTAATTAATAGAAGAATGGAATAAATATTTAGAATATTTATTTAGGATGATTTGTGTCATTTTTAGGCGTATACATTTTGCCCCTCTTTGATGCAATGCAGTTTACAGTGTTGCTTCAAAGAAATTGATAGTTTGAATGATGATACATGCCCCAGTTTGCCCTTGGTACAGGTTAAATGACGATAGGATGCCCCCTCGGGAGATTGGACAGGAAAAACGGTGAAAGTTTTGGAGACAGACGATCTCATGACGAGGAAGGGGTTAGGATAGGTTGGAGGAAAAGGGACGCGGTCAGGGATGCGGGAAGAAAACGGGAGAAAAAACAGACACGGGAAGTAGTCACAGTCATCACCTAGCCAGAATTAGGGTTTGGAGGCTATAAATAGGAGCTGGGTCCACAAGAATAGTCATTTGCACACTTGGTTGATCTGGATTGGAGAAGGAGAGATCAGAGCAAACTTAGAGCAGCATGGCGGCCAGAGCAGCAGACATTCCACGCGAGGAGCACCGATTCAAGCGAGTCTGACGATTCAGGCGGCCAGCAGAGGCAGGACCCCCGGTATGTGCTTCGAAAAATTTCTCCTAGGGTCGAGTTTAGGTGTCATAAATGCACGTAGAAAATAGGTGAAATAGATGCGCCGAAACGCAGAACGGCGCATATGCCTCGCGAAGCTGCGCATTTGCTTTTTCGCAGCGCATATGCCGGTTTCGGCGGCACATGCATGAAAGCTGCGCATTTGTGCATTCTAGTTGCGCTTTCGTAATTGGGCGGCGCTTTTGTATTTCTGCCACGCATATGTGGAATGTAGCAGCGCATTTGCTGAAGTCGCGCATATGTGACTTCCTGCGATGCATCTGTAATTTCACGGCGCATACGTGGATTTCTGCGGCACATGCGTTAGAACAGCGCATATGTGCCTTGTAGCGGCGCATATGCAATTTCGCGGCGCATATGTTGATTATTGCGGCGCATATACCAGAAACGGCGCTTTTACCACCTGTAGTGGCACATTTGCTCGAGAGGGCAAATTACTTAGCCAAATTGATTCAATTAGCGTCCTGTTTGACGCAGGAATTGATGAGCTATCTCTGAGATTGCAGGAATCTAGTCAAGAGATGTAGTGTGCTGTTTTGATCAATTTGAAATGCTAAGTTTAGTTGATATAGTTCAATAGATATGTTGAGTATGGTATATGCAGCTTGAGACTGACGCCTTGCTTTGCGTGTTTGCAGGAGGAGATACGAGAGACTCTGCAGTCGAGGGAGACGTTCCCCATGCCTTTATTGCAGAGATACATGCTGACGGAGGCTGACAGAGTGGCGCTTGGTGCCATGGGTTTAGATTACGTTTGCTTTATGCCCGAGGTGCGGGCGAACCGAGGACTATTGACAGCTGCTGTGGAGAGATTCCACAGCGAGGACTGGACCTTCCACTTCCCTACTGGAGAGATGACTGTGACGCTGGAGGACATCTACAGGATACTGCACTTGCCCGTGGTAGGCGAGTTAGTGGAGTATGACGCACAGCGGGATGCGGGACTTGCCGAGTGTCAGCGAGTATTTGACGATCCCGAGCTGGTGGGACAGGTCATCCCGTGGCAGGATATCTATGACTGTTATGACTACTTCCCTGGGATTGTGGCTGGATTGATTGTGGGCGTTGTATGCCCGGACAGGAGATCGCACGGGTTCCCCATTGGATGGGGCAGGATCATGGAGCGGATGCTGACCGAGGGCACCCGATACGCGTGGGGACCCTGCGTGCTAGCCCACCTATATCATGACATGCATCAGGTGGTGTACCACCGCAGCATGAGTTTATCGGCCGGGGTGTTGCTGTTACAGTTTTGGCTGTGGGAGCACATAGCAGTGACCAGGCCGATATGCATCTTTGCTAGGCAGCGAGGAGAGCCGTATAGCTATGGCTATGCAGGAGTGATTTCCCAGCACAGGCTGGGGAAGCTAGAGTACTGGCGACATACCTTGGATGGGGTAGATGTGGTCGTCTGGCGGCCGTATCTGGATTGCGAGCCCTGGGATGACGAGGGAGATGAGCTACCCTACTGCTTCCAGACCAGGTGGTTGATAGGCCGGACACGGCACATACTGGAGAGGTAGATGGTGGGCCGAGTGCTGAGACAGTTTGGCAAGAGACAGGGCATGCCGCAGGGACAGGCCATGTTTGCACGGACACATACAGAGAGGGTCCGATGGGGGCCGATGGCTTCTTATGAGGAGGCCCTGGCAGAGTTCCAGCAGTTGCCTTACGTGGCATGGGACATGAGGCGAGAGATAGCAGATGCGGGGGTCACACAGGAGTATGAGGACTGGATTACTGCACATCCATTCCTGAGATATTCAGGACCTGGCATGTTGGTGCCTCGTATTGACGAGGTGGACTCAGAGGAGGAGGGAGAGGCTGGCCCAGGGCGGAGGGCCTCTAGAGGAGGACGAGGACGGGGTGGCCAGGCTGCAGAGAGGCCGAGGCAGCGGAGGAGGATAGATCAGGCTGGGCAGGCAGTGCTAGGACAGGGAGAGGTACAGCAGCAGGTGCAGCAGCAGGCACAGATGCCACCACCCCAGCAGGTACCACAACAGCAGGTACCACAGCAGCAGGTGCCGCAGCAGCAGGTGCCGTAGCAGCAGGTGCCACAGCAGCAGGGGCTAGGACAGGTAGAGGCAGCACAGGGGCCAGTGCAGGGTGAGGCACATGAGAGGACTATAGCCAGCCTGAGGGGACAGGTGCAAGAGCTGCAGGCACAGCTGAGGAGAGTGGAGAGGAGGCGAGATGCAGACGCAGTGGTGATCACTGGTTTGACTCGCGAGCGAGACATGGCAGATGCCCGGGTACGCCTTATCCGAGTAGAGAGGGACACAGCAGTGGCTGCCATGGGTACAGACGCAGTGAGCTCATTTTTGGTTGGGCAGGTGCAGCAGGCACAGGCACAGGTAGGCCAGTTGCAGACGCAGTTGGCATAGGCGCAGACAGACCTAGCCAGAGCGCAGCAGCAGGCACAGTACTACCGAGGCTTGTACCATGGTGCCGTGGCATCGAGCCAGAGGGCAGGGAGCTTTAGGAGTCAGTCTGGGGTGCCTCACAGAGCAGGTCCTTCGCAGTCAGGGGCATCCGTGATGGGACCTCAGCAGTCAGGAGCTGGCAGTGGTGGCCCACAGCAGCAGGGGTAGACATAGACCAGATTTTGTACATTTTTGGGACATGTATCACCGTCTACTTTAGACGCATATTGTATATGACACTTTGATTTTGAGAGAGATGGTGATATTGTACATTTGGACCTTTTTGTATATGATAGTATGGATGATGATGCAGCTTTGGGTATCTATTGCATGCGTTATGAGATGATGATTTTACTTCTATTGTATGATGTGATTCTATTGCATAGTTTAGATGGTCTATGTGATGCTATATGATTTCTATATGATATAATGTGATAAATGAATGCAAAATGTAATATGATGTCTATGTGATGATGCAAATGTATGTATATGAAACATGATTTCTATGTTATGATGTAACTGTATATGTGGTGTCTAAATGAGCTAATGTAGATGTGTGTATGGAACATGATTTCTATGTTATGATGCTGTATAGATATATGATGCACGTGGATATGTTTTTTTGTTTTGATTTTCTATGCTTTTTAAGATTAAGATGTGATGCAAATGTATTGGTGACCTAATGCATTGGATGGTGGTCTTGACTATCCTAATCATGTGCTTGACTAGTTTCTACGAATGATATGATATGCCCCTATATGCCTTGTTTTTGTGATGTCCAAATGTACTCTATCGACATAAGAATGACATGATGGATAGAGGAATGGTTGCGAAAGAATGACTTAGGAACTTTTCTTGATATCGTTACTCTGCATAGTTTGAATAATGAGGATTGTATGGATGGGTGCATGGATATAGGACGAATGGTTTGCTTTTAGATTGCTTTATTTCATCATTGGGCATTTTGTTTTTGGTACTTTTCTGAAATGTTGTAAGTGAATACAAGCATCTAGGTATAATTGAACTGAGATGACCTGAGTATCGCTTACATGGAGTGTGATTTAACAAGTCAATACAAGCATCTAGTCAAAATTGAATCTAGATGACCTGAGTACTTCTTGCGTTTCAACAAGCAAGGATTGCCCCCGTTCATGTAAGGCCCTGGATGTCCTCGATGATCTTTTGCTGATCATGTCCTTAGACGAGGCGTCGCATTACTAAAGTTTAATCCACAGACAACAAACAAAGAAAGTAATCATGCCCCCATCATAGCATCTCTAGCTTTTGGCATCCTTGAGTAGCATAGGAAGGTATGATAGCAAAAACCAAGACTCTGTAACTTAACCCTAGGTTCCAATCTACAAAAGCATATTTGCGTTGATATGTGTTTATTTCTTGCCTTAATTTGCATAAAATCATGTAGAAGACCTTGGGTATTTGCTTTGCATTGGATAGGTTAAGATGTTCATTGTCGGGATGTTTGCTTGAAGTGCGGGTGTTTGCTTGCATTTGCTTACTTGATGAGAAGGTTGCACAATCCTTATTGAGAAGAGGGACCCTAAGGGACTGACCTAGTGCCTCGGGGGCTCATTGCTAAATGGCCTTGCCTACGTGACGACGCAGAGGCAACGTAGTTCGGGGTAAACCCTAATGGACCATGGATGGACTAGAAGAAAGATGACAAGAATGAAGACGAGAAAGGAGACGAATGGGACGTTGGGAGAGATGGAAGCCTCGGGGGTGCATTAGAATAATGGCCTTGCCTACGTGACGGCACAGAGGCAACGTAGTTCACGGATTCGGACCACAGACACCGACGAGAGACACTACATTAGGCTTACATTGAGGAGACGGTATGGGACAAAACCTTGGTTGACAAGGCCACAAGGTGAGTATCAAGCCATGATAGGTAACTGTCAAGTGTTTGTTTGTGGGATGGATATGGGTCGAATGAGGAAAATAGAGGGAGAATGGGCTCAAGGTGATTGGATTCCCAAAGATGGAGAATGCGGTTTGTCACAAGTAACGTCTGTTTACCAGGTTTTCATCACTTGCTTTTATTTGCACGAGAAGCTAGAAAGTAACATGACGCCTGATTGCCAGGTTTTCCCCATGATACCTATCCAAGGCGCCTGTTTGCCAGGTTTTCACCAAAGGACGATTTTTTTGTATGCTTGCTATTTTTTCCAATTTTTTTTTTTTTGTATTTTCCCTTTGTAACTTTTTTTGATTTTTTTGACTTTATTGTACCCCCTTGCACTGGGGTTTTCTTAGGTATAGAACCGGCGAAGGTGCATGCTGTTGATTGGATCATCAAACAACTCACCTTCTGATGTGGCCAACTGATATGCCCCCGATCCGTAAGCCGCTACAATTACATAGGGTCCAAGCCAGTTAGGCTCGAACTTACCTTTCTTTTCTCTATCCTGCTGATTGCGAGGGTTCTCTTTTAGGACGAGGTCCCCAACCTTGAAGCATCTTGGTCTAACCTTGTGGTTGTAGCTTCTTGACATCATCTGGTGATAGGCTTTGAGATGGTCAAAAGCTTTCTGGCGCCTTTCCTCTAGCAGTTCTAGCTCTTGTAGCCTGGAGACTCTGTACTCTTCGTCTGATATGAGACCTTTCAACGACACCTGAAGGGATGGGAGTTCAACCTCAATGGGAAGGATGGCTTCGGAACCATAGACGAGGGCGTAGGGTGTAGCACCTGTGGGAGTGCGTATGCTGGTTCGATAGGCCCACAGAGCGGGATTGAGTTGGACGTGCCAATCGCGACCAGCTTCATTGACAGTCTTCTTTAGGATTTTCAGAATGGTTTTGTTCGATGCCTCAGCTTGGCCGTTACCTTGGGGGTAATATGGAGTGGAAAAGCGATGTTGGATCTTGAAACGTTCACAAAGTTCCTGGACATCCTGATTTTTGAAGGGTCTCCCGTTATCCGTTATGATGGATGAAGGGATGCCATATCGGCAGATAATGTAATTCAAAATGAAAGAGGAAATTTGCTTTCCTGTGACGGTTGATAAGGGAACGGCTTCAATCCACTTTGTAAAGTACTCAGTGGCGGTTATGATGAATTTATGGCCGTTGGAAGAGGGCGGATGAATCTTTCCCACGAGGTCAAGTCCCCATTGGCAAAAGGGCCAGGGTGTCGTTAGAGGTCTCAACTCCTGAGCAGGTGCATGAATCAGGTTCCCATGTATCTGGCACTGTTTGCACTTTTTGACGAACTGATATGAATCCATTTCCATATTGGGCCAGTAATAACCCAAACGCATGAGTTTCTTAGCTAAGGAAGGACCGCTGGAGTGTGTTCCGTAGATCCCTTCGTGCACGTCTCGTAAGGCAGTTACAGATTCTTCTTGTTCTAGACAACGAAGTAAAGTACCATCCAGACCACGTCGGTAAAGGGTATTGGCGATAATGGTGTAACGGGAGGCTTGTCGGATGAAAGTTCATTTTTGGTTGGAAGAGAGGTCCAAAGGAAGGACATTGTCCTTGAGGTAAGTGTAGGTCTTACCATACCAAGGTGAATCAGATCCTACTAGGTGGCAAATGGAATGGGTTTCGAGGAGATCATAAGCCGGTTGTCAAATTGTTTCTACTAAGAACTCATACCGTGACTCATGTTCAGGTATCTCAAGAAGAGAGGCTATGGTTGCCATTGCATCTGCTGCTTTGTTCTCTATCCTGGGTATTTGTTCAAACGAGATGGTCCCAAAATGTTCTTTGAGGTCATCGACCATCCGTTTGTATGGGATAAGCTTCTCATCTTTGGTCTGATACTCGTCGTTGACCTGGTTTATGACAAGCTGAGAATCACCGTAGACACATAGTGCTTGGATTTTCCACTCAGTGGCCATCTTGAGACCAATTACCAAAGCCTCATACTCTGCTATATTGTTAGTGCATGGAAATAACAACCTGTAGGACTTTGGAATTGTGTCGCCTTGGGCAGTGATGAACAAGATACCTGCCCCCGATCCATGGTTGGTGTAAGACCCGTCGAAGTAGAGTTTCCAAGGAGATGTTGACAGAGTGAATAAAGATTCATCGGGGAACTCAAACTGCATTGGTGAAGTGTCCTGTAATGGTGCCTCAGCTAGTTGGTCAGCGATGATTTGCCCCTTGATGGCTTTTCTGTCCACATACTCTATATCATATTCGCTAAGAAGCATAACCCATTTGGCTAGTCGACCTGTGAGAGCTGCTTTGCTGAGAAGATATTTTAGTGGGTCGATCTTGGTAATGAGTTTGACAGGATGTGCCAACATGTAGTGTCAGAGTTTTTGTGAGGCAAAAACCACTGCAAGGCATGAACGTTCCACCTGTGAGTACTGCAGCTCGTAGCCCACTAAGGTTCGACTGATGTAGTACACAGCTCTTTCCTTGTTCTCATAGTCCTGCTGCGCTAGGAGAGCCCCAAGAGCAGTAGGTGTAGCAGATATGTAGAGAATCAAAGGTTTTCCTTGGATCGGAGGCATGAGTATAGGAGGATTCATGAGGTACTCCTTGAGCTTGTTGAATGCCTCTTTGCACTGCTCATCCCATTTAAATGGAACGTTCTTATGTAGGAGATGGCTGAAAGGATGGCACTTGTCTGCCAGCTGTGAGATGAACCTGTGGATGGCCTGTAGCTTGCCCTGTAAGGATCTCAACTGTGTTAGAGTTTTGGGTGGAGGCATGTCCATGATTGCTTTTGTGAGGACCGCCCTTTTTACTACTGTTGTCATGACTCTTTACAGTGCTGTTATTGTTACTTTCATATTTGTGGGATAGCAGTTCCCGAAATTTGTCAGACTATTTAACTTTATTATGTTTTCGGAAAAACTAATTGGGTGATGTTTGGATAAGTTACTTTTCAGAAAAATGAATTAGAGATGGTAGAGATGATGGAAAATTGTAATATGATTTTTAATTATGTTAGATTGTACTAAGGCATGAGAATGCATGTGTTATTTAAGTTGCTTCGGCTATGATGAATTTATGTGGTTACTGATCTTGTAATTGAGTGTGCAGGGACTACTAATCAAACCACAGATTTCGGAGATCATTCCACACCTTGTTAATTGTTATTCCCTGTTAAGCCGATCTGGTTCCACGATGAACCAAGATCTCTTTGTGTTTGATGTCATGATGTAATGTGGTCTTTCGTATGGTCGAGTGGGTTAGGTTACCCTCATGTATCATTATTTTTATAAGTAAGTGTTGTTAAGAGATTGAATTTGAAATTTCTATTTTTCTTTAAATTATGAGGCCCTTTTTCTTGTGCTTTACCTTGACCTGGGGTGTCTTGTATGGGTTAAAATTGACCCTGGGTTCTACCCCATGGGTCCAGGGGCCCATTTGGCATGGGTAACCCTTGAGTAACCTCCATCTAGTCAACTTAACCTTCCCCTGAAGTTAAGTGGCGAAAATTGGAGGTAGGAGGGGACATGATGGGTTGTACCAACACTCAACCCATCCCCTCTACTTTTCCCTAGATAAGAGATGCCATCCATTAGTAAAAGTTACCTCTTCTTTAGTAAGATTCCCCCATGTACTATGGGGACACCCATGTGAAGAAAGGAGAAAGAGGCATGGGTCACCTGTCTTGTTCCCATTTAACTCTTTTTTTTTATTTCTCCTATGAGAAAGTGGAGTCACATGAAAGGAATAAGGAGTACCCTTGGGAATGGAGAGTGACATAAGCCACCTGGACAGAATAGTGATTTTTGGGAAGGGTGAGGAGGTGACAAGTGTCACTTCCCCATTTCTCAAAATTAGAAAGAAAGAGAATTTTGGGTTATTTATTTTCAAATTTTGGGATGAGAGGGAGTTAGTTGAATTTTGGGGAAAATCTTTCATCTTTGGCCTTACCAAAAATAGAGAAGTTAGTTTGGAAGATAGAGAAGGGAGAGGGAGTTGGTGGCTAAGCTTGGAAGTGAACTCTGTGGACTCTGCAACAACTTCATTCCAGGAGGGCTTTGCAAGGTTGGTCTGAATTGTATCTTTGTTTTGGTAGAGCTGAAATGTGTATGAAATATGTGTGAAATATGTGTTTAAATTTGTTTTTCTGTGGGGGTTCTTGTCGGGTGTTTGACAGAGCGTCTCCCACTTGGGAGAAATGCTCATCAAGTTTGGGGTAGGGGAGGAGAGATCCTCCTCGGGTGCATACCTGTTCCATCTTTTGGGATGTTGAAAGCCTTGAGGGCATGTATCTGTGACTGTATTTTGACTTGAGAGTCAAATACAGATTTCTTACAAATTGTGATCACACTTGGTTGAGACCAAGAGAAATTTATATGAGTTCATTTATCTGTCAGGGTGACACTCTGGAGTCGAGTGTATCCACTCTCCTGCCCCTTATGAAACTCACTGTAGTTGAGTTTCCGTATTGTGTAAAATAGCCACGGGTGTATGTGTGCTTTGGGATTGTTGTTGTTTCTATTGTGAAGTGGAGTGTTTGAGTACCCAGGTGTGAGTATGGTCTCCCTAGCTCGGGGGTGACCCTCTTGCGGGTCTACGGTAGGGAGGAGAGCTAGACGAGTGGTATTTTTCTTCTTTGTTTGTCTTTGATACGCAGGTTTTTTTTTTTTTCTCTTGGAGCTTCTGGTGGGCTATTTATGAAGAAACAGATCATCTTCTTGTCATGAGAATTAGGCCTGGATTATTTCATAGAAATGAAGAGAGAACACCTCTCTTGTTATTGTTGTAAATTACTGATATTCTGGGAGTGAAGAAAATCACCTCCCTGGTCTTGTTATTATTGGACTTTTATTGGTTGTCATAAGTTTTCAGTTGTATACTGTTTGGGAGGAGAAAGTTCATATCTGGGAAGTTGGTATTCATGTTTGAGAAGTTGTAATATGACTGTGCTTAAATTTTAAGTGGATGTTTGCAACCTTTGTTCAATAGCAATTTTTGTGTTTCAAGTATTACTGAAAAGAATAAGTTCGTTTTTGCAACTTAATCTGAGTTGTTTACATTTGAAAGTTTGGAATTGCTTCTTTAGTTGAAACGCTAGTTTCCTTTTCAATGTTGAAATGGAAAAGACAGTTTTTAAATATTTGAGTTTTCTCCATAATAATGGATTCTGTTAATTTAGAAGAATTAGAGGAAATCTAGCATGTAAATATAATCTGTTTGTAAATTTACAAGTCTTATATGTTTATAACAATGGAAAATTTATACTTATAATAAGGGAAGAGCTATTTATCATTGGGTGAAATTGGGATATATATATATATATATATATATATATATATATATATATATATATATATATATATATATATATATATATATATCTAATTGTTATGACAATTTCTTTATAATAGGTTGATTTGGAGAAAATGCATAGAGTAGTGAATTTAAAAAAAATTGTCGAAATTGGAATTATACAAATATAATATTTTTCTCTAAATACTTTATAAATATATATATAGAGATATATATATATTTCTCATTTTGAGTAATTATCATTTTAGAAAATAATAGAGAAATTGAAAGTAATTATAATTGTTATATAAAAAAAAAAAGGGGATATATATATATATATATATATATATATATATATATATATATATATATTATCGTTGTTATATATATACATATATATATATATATATATTTATATATGAATATATAAATATATATATATATATATTTTTGAAGATATTTTATTATTGATAATAATCAACGAATGGTGAAAGACTGTCAAAAAAATTAAGCCGCAGATAACAAAATACACAGTCGTTATTTACAATGGGCGGTGGGGAAGAAAACCCCACCGCAGGTTTTATGTTATATTTGGAGGTGTGGAGTGGGGCGGAGCCCCACCCACACCCCACGATCGTGGGAATGTGGGTGGGGCTCCGCCCCACTCCACATCTCCCCCCTCCTCCATACCCTTATGCCTCCCGCGGATCTTGTCTGCCGCTTTGCGGCCACCATAAACCCCCGTCCGCCGCTCTGCGGCCACCATAAACCCCCGTCCGCCGCTCTGCGGCCACCCCGACCCCCCTCCTCTGTCACGCCGCCCATGGCCGCCGTCAGCTGTGGTAACTCCAGCACATAAAATGTTAGGGCTTGGCCCTAACATATGTTTGGGTTATTTGGAATTTAAATGCTGTTTATTTTTATATAGCTCTATATATAGGCATATATATATTCTATATGTCTATGTATATAGCTATATATCTAATATAATAATGCGTATATATCTGTAAATATATATATATATATATATATATATATATATATATATATATATATATATATATATATATATATATAGGTTGTGGTAAACCAATTCGTCCATTATATAGACATTAAAATATATATATTATATATATGTATGTATGTATGTATATATATATATATATAAATATATCTATATATATATATATATTTAACATATAGAGGAGTAAATCTATGAACCAAATTATTGGGCTCTCGTTTAAAATCGTTATAAACTATGTTTCATGGATATGGAGAAAAAAAATATATATATATATAAATAACAATTATATTCTCACAGGAGATGTTATTAAGTGTTGAACACAACAACCAAAGAAGCTATATTACCATGAACAGAGTTTTATAAAGTGGTGAACCACCTACATCTATTGACAACGTCATACGAGTTACAAACAGTGTATGAATCGTAATTAAGAGTAACAGTAACAACAGTAATTCTAAACAAGAGAAAATAAAATTATAATGTAAAGAGAGTTTAGGAATATTCAGTGATACTCTGGAAAGAGTTTCTCGGAAGTTTCAACTAAAAACATACTAACAATCACCCGGAAAATGAAGAGGAAAATTACACAACTCCTTACTCAAAAGAACACTGGAAATAAACTTAAGAAGCCACCACTGACAATCCTTGTGGCCATATTAATCTCAACTGTAGCAAACGATCTCATATGTAAACCTGTAAGAGGTTCCGAAGAAGGAAAAACCAACATTGGAAAACACAGAGGAGAAAATGCGCGACATATCTCACACGGGATAAGAGAACTAAGTTGACGGACCATTCTGTCAATTGTGCTTAGGTACAAGTTGACTAAGTATTTACGAAGAGGAGGAACCTAGATCGGGGAAGATTAGGAGACTGAGTCCAGCGAAATAGTAAACCAGCCTTTGTGGCCTAGATCATCCTGAAATTAGGTTTAATATCAACAATAACTGCAGTAATAACCCTGATTGACGTAAATCACGAAGAAAGGACAGGATGCACATAAAGAAAGTATAGAAAATGAAAGAGAGAGAGAGAGACCGAAATATAAACACACTAAATGAACTAAGAGATAGTTAAGGTAAGGGCGATAAAGATATAATCCAACTTAAGAACTTGTGGAAAGGGAAGAGAGGGCAACCAAACCGCCTTGTTGAAAATGCTAAGTCATAGGAGTAGTATGTTTCAGGAAACAAGAGAGGAGACAGACAACCGTGCCTGGCTGAAAAATGACTAAATAGGGAGATCACTAGCCGGTTTAGTTGGAACAAGGCGTCGAGGGGAGTGGTTCCTCTATCAGCGAACCACGTGCGTAAATGAGTGCAGCGTAATTCCCACTAACGCCGTAAGGCATTCTGCTACCGAACATTGCCGAGGGTTCGATTTAAGAACTTGGGTAATCTCACTCTTGCAATGACGTTAGCAGCGTTGTAGCGACCCTCTTGTTGATCTATATGTTTCCGTTTGCACGCCATTGTACTTGTATTCCACCGATGAGTATAGTGTTTCGCCATGAGAGAACACCGTTGAGCATGCGTACGCATGCGAAAGGGGTTTTTAGGACGGTGTGAGAAAAGTTTTTCATATCTCGTGTCATAACCACATGACAGATGTGGCTATGACACGTGCGATGTGTGTTGTGACCACAAGGAAAATGTGGGCATGACATTTGGTATCAGAGCCAAGTTTGTAAACACTGGGCGTATTTGGGCACGTTATTATTCCGCAACTTTGGCTAATTAGTTTCTACCTTGTTTTGTAGGATGCCTCCCCGACGTGTTCGACGAGCGCGATCACGCCACACAGCGTCAGTCGAGGTGCACAGCGATTCCTCAGCCGAGGGACTGGCACCCGCAGATTCAGCAGCACCACCTGCCCCACCTGTGCCACAAGCACCACTAGTACCACAGGCGATACCAGTAGCGGATATAGGTCCACAGATCTTACAGGCACTACAGACTATGCTAGACAGGTTACCACCAGTGATTCCTGAGCCACGTATAGAGCCTCGTGTTGCTCCGCGAGAGGAGCCACGTGTCGAGTCACGTATTGAGCCACGTATGGAGCCCCGCGTTGATCCACTAGCGGTGAGACGTGTGGAGCCCTTCGTTGAGATTCCTGACACAACAGTAGAGGAGGTAGGGTCGGCCTCCCGAGCACGGAGCAGGAGTCCTCCGAGACTTTTGAGACAAGAACAGGTTCAGCAGGGAGTATATGAGGATGGTGTGGAAGAGCCACTTGGGAGACTTAGAGACAGAGGGGACCCTATCAGAGATCTACTAAGGCTCAACCCACCCACCTTCGCAGGAGCTACAGAGGGAGCTGTGGCCGAGGCTTGGCTAATTAGCTTAGACAGGTGTTTCGCATTGCGACCATATGAGAGCAACACGAAAGCACGAGTGGCAGTTCATCTTCTTAGGGATGCAGCAGCCACCTGGTGGCGTACAGAGGAGTGCAAGCGCCGACTCTCCGTGGATACACTCACATGGGACATCTTCATTGAGCGCTTCAATGCGCGGTATTTGTCCGAACATTATAGACAGCGCAGAGTCGATGAGTTTCATGATCTACAGCAGAGGGGACTCACCGTTACTCAGTATGAGAGCCGATTTATAGAACTTTCTCGTTATGCGGAATACCTCCATGACGAGAAAATCTTAATACACAAATTCATCAGGGGGCTAAATCACGGGATATCAGGACCAGTTCGTATGGCAAATCCCCAAACCATGAGCGAGGCTGTTGAAAAGGCCCTTATATCAGAGGAAATTCAGGGACGAGGACAGAATTCACGCCCACAGTACCAGGAACGAAATCCCCAACAACAGCAAAATTTCCGAAGGCCTCAAAACACAACACAGAGAGGAGGGTATAATGCTTCATCATTACCTCCTAGGCCTCCACAGCAACAACAACATCAGCAAAAATCCAAATTTCAACAGAGGGGACAGGGAGGACAGAACCGTGGATGGCAGCAGCAGGGACCACGTAGGGATCAGAGACAGCAGGGTTCATCGGCAGGACCCGCAAGGTCCCAGCAGTCTTACAGAGGCTCACAGGGATCCACCGGACGGACCGGGCAACAACAGTCGGGCAGAACACAGTCAGGGCAGTTACAGGTTAGGGGACCATGTTATGTATGTGGTGGGGCAGGGCATCTGGCTAGAGAGTGTCCGTAGGGATTTACTGCAGGGGGTCAGCCCCGATCAGGAGGGTCTGAGCAGACCGTAGGTGACGTGGGCAGATCTCACCACATGTTTGCAGCGGTTGATAACCGCCAGGCCGATTTTCAGGCTTCTGTCATCGAGGCAGCAGGTACGATTAGAGACTTTCCCATCTCGATCCTTTTTGATTCAGGAGCTACTGACTCTTTTTTGTCTACATCGTTAGTGGAGCGTTGCAGGCTGGTGGCTTCTAGGCAAGACATTAGGTGGGAAGTTGAGTTGGCCTCAGGGGCCAGGATGTCAGTAGATACCTTGGTTAAAGACTGTGAGATCACATTGGGACCCTTCACCACAACGTGCAACCTTAGGATTATGCCATTAGGGTCTTACGGAGTAGTTCTGGGTATGGATTGGCTTGCGGCACATAGAGCCAAGCTTGATTGTCGCCAGAGAACGATTAGCTGTTTAGACGATCATGGTTCGTCGGTTGAGATAGTGGGCATTCAAAAGCCCACGGCAGTTCGTATGATATCCGCACAACAGCTTAAGCGCTGTATGCGGAAGGGATGTCAGATGTTTGCCATCACAGTCAGTGATAGAGCAGAGGATGAACCTGAGGCTACTTTAGATGATCACCCTATCCTTAGAGAGTTTGCCGATGTGTTTCCGCCAGAATTACCTGGTATGCCTCCACGTAGAGAAGTGGACTTCCACATTGACTTAGTGCCAGGTGCAGAGCCGATATCCCGCGCACCCTATAGAATGACGACCCATGAACTCACAGAACTTAAGCTGCAGTTGGAAGAATTACTTGAGAAGGGACACATCCGACCTAGCGTTTCACCATGGGGCGCACCAGTGATCTTCGTGAAGAAGAAGGATGGGTCTCTTCGTCTATGCATGGACTACAGGCAGTTGAACAAGGTGACGGTGAAGAATCGTTATCCTCTACCTAGGATTGACGACCTTTTTGATCAGATGTAGGGAGCCAGAGTGTTCTCAAAAATCGATCTAAAATCTGGGTATCATCAATTGCGCATCACGGAGTCAGATATTCATAAAACTGCTTTTCGAACCAGATATGGCCATTATGAATTCACAGTGGTACCTTTCGGGTTGACGAACGCTCCTGCAGTATTCATGAGTCTCATGAACGGGGTGTTCCGTACATACCTAGACCGGTTCGTGATCATATTCCTAGATGACATTCTGATTTATTCACGGACTGAGGAGGAGCATGTAGAGCACTTGCGTCAAGTTTTGCAGAAATTACGAGAGCAACAACTTTTTGGCAACTTGACGAAGTGTGCCTTCTTCAGGACAGAGGTGCAGTATTTGGGACACATTTTATCAGGCGATGGCATCTCTGTAGATCCATCTAAAATTAGAGCAATCCAGGAGTGGCCGGCACCCACGAACGTGACAGAGGTCAGAAGCTTTATGGGGTTAGCTGGGTATTATCGTCGGTTTGTCGAAGGTTTCTCCAGGATAGCACATCCCATTACTTCCCTTCAGCAAAAAGGGAAGGGTTTCACTTGGACCGAGCAGTGTGAAAAGGCTTTTGGAGTCCTCAAAGAGCGTCTTACGAGCGCTCCTATTTTAGCAGTTCCAGATCCTTCGGAAGAGTTTGTAGTTTGCACGGATGCATCATTAGAAGGTTTGGGAGCCGTGCTTATGCAGGATGGACGAGCGATCGCATACGAATCGCGGAAACTAAAGACACATGAGTTAAACTATCCTACGCACGACTTAGAGCTTGCAGCTGTTGTTCATGCCTTGGTTCGCTGGAGACACTTTCTCTTAGGGCGACGCTTTGAACTCCATTCAGACCATCATAGTTTGCAGTATATTTTTACACAGCCTAATTTGAACGCCCGCCAACGACGTTGGATGGAATTCCTATGCGAATATGACTTCGATGTCCATTATATAAAAGGGAAGGAGAACGTGGTCGCTGATGCTTTGAGTCGAAGACGCCACGAGATCCAGACCCTGACCTTGAAGATGGACTTGAAGGATCGCATCTTACAGCATCTGCCGGAGGACGAATGGTTTCTTGAAGTGCAGCAGGCAGTACTAAATCAGAAGGCCCTTGAGGGCAAATTTACAGGATATACCCTTGATTCTGATGGAATGCTTCGACATCGGCAACGCATCTATGTACCCCATGCGGGTAATCTTCGTACAGTAATCCTATCAGAGGCTCATAGAGCACCCTACGCAGCACACCCAGGAGTGAAGAAGATGCATGCTGATTTACGACAGCTTTATCATTGGGCTGGGATGAGGCGTGACATTGCTGAATTTGTTGCTCGTTGCCTGGAATGTCAGAGGGTCAAGGCCGAACATCAGCATCCAGCGGGACTGTTGTACCCTCACGAGATACCTGAATGGAAATGGGATACCATTTCTATGGATTTTATCGTTGGTCTACCTATGTCATCACGTCGCCATGATGCTATTATGGTGACAGTTGACAAGCTGACCAAAGTGGCGCATTTTTCACCAATATGTACAACGTACAATGCACCATCAGTGGCAAAGGTGTTTCTTGATCAGATTGTTAGACTTCATGGAGTACCTCGCCGCATTATATCTGACAGAGACTCCGTATTCACTTCATCGTTCTGGAAAGCCTTACATCAGGCGTTGGGCACACAGCTCAACTTCAGTTCTGCATATCATCCGGAAACTGATGGACAAACAGAAAGAGTTAACCAGGTGTTAGAAGACATGCTTCGCATGTATGTGATGGACCACCAGTCTAGATGGGAGGAGTACCTGTATCTAGTTGAATTCGCCTACAATAATGGGCATCATAGCTCGTTGGGTATGCCTCCTTTCCAGGCATTATATGGCAGACCATGCAGAACACCTTTGAGTTGGGATCGTATAGAGGACAGAACAGTCATCGGACCAGAGATAGTTCAGAATATGGAACTGCAAGTTAAACAGATAAGACAGAGGCTTCTGGAAGCACAGGACAGGTAGAAAAAGTATGCTGATGCTAAGAGGACAGACCGAAGCTTCTCTGTGGGGGAAAGAGTATTTTTGAGAGTGCGGCCGCACAAAAGTCCAATCCGTTACGGAAAAGGCTCTAAACTCGCACCTCGATTTGTAGGACCTTTCGAAATCTTGGAGCGGATAGGACCAGTAGCCTATCGTCTAGCCTTGCCACCTAGCCTGTCACGTATCCACGATGTATTTCATGTATCAGTTTTACGTCAATATGTTTCTGACTTATCTCATGTGTTGGATTGGAGTGCTCTTCAGGTAGAGGCAGACGGACAACTGGCGTTGGAGCCAATTCGCATATTGGCTCGACGGAAGCTGGCCCTTCGAGGTCGAGAGCTGGACCAGGTTAGAGTCCAATGGGACTTATACGACGAAGTCACTGCAACATGGGAAGATGCAGAGAGATTGAAGACCCTGTATCCTCACCTTTTTGACGACTTCCAGGAGGAAGTACCGTCTTAGGGGGAGAGGATGTGAGGACCGCCCTTTTTACTACTGTTGTCATGACTCTTTACAGTGCTGTTATTGTTACTTTCATATTTGTGGGATAGCAGTTCCCGAAATTTGTCAGACTATTTAACTTTATTATGTTTTCGGAAAAACTAATTGGGTGATGTTTGGATAAGTTACTTTTCAGAAAAATGAATTAGAGATGGTAGAGATGATGGAAAATTGTAATATGATTTTTAATTATGTTAGATTGTACTAAGGCATGAGAATGCATGTGTTATTTAAGTTGCTTCGGCTATGATGAATTTATGTGGTTACTGATCTTGTAATTGAGTGTGCAGGGACTACTAATCAAACCACAGATTTCGGAGATCATTCCACACCTTGTTAATTGTTATTCCCTGTTAAGCCGATCTGGTTCCACGATGAACCAAGATCTCTTTGTGTTTGATGTCATGATGTAATGTGGTCTTTCGTATGGTCGAGTGGGTTAGGTTACCCTCATGTATCATTATTTTTATAAGTAAGTGTTGTTAAGAGATTGAATTTGAAATTTCTATTTTTCTTTAAATTATGAGGCCCTTTTTCTTGTGCTTTACCTTGACCTGGGGTGTCTTGTATGGGTTAAAATTGACCCTGGGTTCTACCCCATGGGTCCAGGGGCCCATTTGGCATGGGTAACCCTTGAGTAACCTCCATCTAGTCAACTTAACCTTCCCCTGAAGTTAAGTGGCGAAAATTGGAGGTAGGAGGGGACATGATGGGTTGTACCAACACTCAACCCATCCCCTCTACTTTTCCCTAGATAAGAGATGCCATCCATTAGTAAAAGTTACCTCTTCTTTAGTAAGATTCCCCCATGTACTATGGGGACACCCATGTGAAGAAAGGAGAAAGAGGCATGGGTCACCTGTCTTGTTCCCATTTAACTCTTTTTTTTTATTTCTCCTATGAGAAAGTGGAGTCACATGAAAGGAATAAGGAGTACCCTTGGGAATGGAGAGTGACATAAGCCACCTGGACAGAATAGTGATTTTTGGGAAGGGTGAGGAGGTGACAAGTGTCACTTCCCCATTTCTCAAAATTAGAAAGAAAGAGAATTTTGGGTTATTTATTTTCAAATTTTGGGATGAGAGGGAGTTAGTTGAATTTTGGGGAAAATTTTTCATCTTTGGCCTTACCAAAAATAGAGAAGTTAGTTTGGAAGATAGAGAAGGGAGAGGGAGTTGGTGGCTAAGCTTGGAAGTGAACTCTGTGGACTCTGCAACAACTTCATTCCAGGAGGGCTTTGCAAGGTTGGTCTGAATTGTATCTTTGTTTTGGTAGAGCTGAAATGTGTATGAAATATGTGTGAAATATGTGTTTAAATTTGTTTTTCTGTGGGGGTTCTTGTCGGGTGTTTGACAGAGCGTCTCCCACTTGGGAGAAATGCTCATCAAGTTTGGGGTAGGGGAGGAGAGATCCTCCTCGGGTGCATACCTGTTCCATCTTTTGGGATGTTGAAAGCCTTGAGGGCATGTATCTGTGACTGTATTTTGACTTGAGAGTCAAATACAGATTTCTTACAAATTGTGATCACACTTGGTTGAGACCAAGAGAAATTTATATGAGTTCATTTATCTGTCAGGGTGACACTCTGGAGTCGAGTGTATCCACTCTCCTGCCCCTTATGAAACTCACTGTAGTTGAGTTTCCGTATTGTGTAAAATAGCCACGGGTGTATGTGTGCTTTGGGATTGTTGTTGTTTCTGTTGTGAAGTGGAGTGTTTGAGTACCCAGGTGTGAGTATGGTCTCCCTAGCTCGGGGGTGACCCTCTTGCGGGTCTACGGTAGGGAGGAGAGCTAGACGAGTGGTATTTTTCTTCTTTGTTTGTCTTTGATACGCAGGTTTTTTTTTTTTTCTCTTGGAGCTTCTGGTGGGCTATTTATGAAGAAACAGATCATCTTCTTGTCATGAGAATTAGGCCTGGATTATTTCATAGAAATGAAGAGAGAACACCTCTCTTGTTATTGTTGTAAATTACTGATATTCTGGGAGTGAAGAAAATCACCTCCCTGGTCTTGTTATTATTGGACTTTTATTGGTTGTCATAAGTTTTCAGTTGTATACTGTTTGGGAGGAGAAAGTTCATATCTGGGAAGTTGGTATTCATGTTTGAGAAGTTGTAATATGACTGTGCTTAAATTTTAAGTGGATGTTTGCAACCTTTGTTCAATAGCAATTTTTGTGTTTCAAGTATTACTGAAAAGAATAAGTTCGTTTTTGCAACTTAATCTGAGTTGTTTACATTTGAAAGTTTGGAATTGCTTCTTTAGTTGAAATGCTAGTTTCCTTTTCAATGTTGAAATGGAAAAGACAGTTTTTAAATATTTGAGT
Organism: Cunninghamia lanceolata; assembly: GCA_027924645.1. NCBI lineage: Eukaryota > Viridiplantae > Streptophyta > Pinopsida > Cupressales > Cupressaceae > Cunninghamia > Cunninghamia lanceolata. The sequence continues at coordinate 13,395,366 of BSBN01000320.1, forward strand.
TTTCTCCATAATAATGGATTCTGTTAATTTAGAAGAATTAGAGGAAATCTAGCATGTAAATATAATCTGTTTGTAAATTTACAAGTCTTATATGTTTATAACAATGGAAAATTTATACTTATAATAAGGGAAGAGCTATTTATCATTTGGTGAAATTGGGATATATATATATATATATATATATATATATATATATATATATATATATATATATTTATATCTAATTGTTATGACAATTTCTTTATAATAGGTTGATTTGGAGAAAATGCATAGAGTAGTGAATTTAAAAAAAATTGTCGAAATTGGAATTATACAAATATAATATTTTTCTCTAAATACTTTATAAATATATATATAGAGATATATATATATTTCTCATTTTGAGTAATTATCATTTTAGAAAATAATAGAGAAATTGAAAGTAATTATAATTGTTATATAAAAAAAAAAGGGGATATATATATATATATATATAAATATATTATCGTTGTTATATATATACATATATATATATATATATATATATATATGAATATATAAATATATATATATATATATATATATATATATATATATATATTTTTTGAAGATATTTTATTATTGATAATAATCAACGAATGGTGAAAGACTGTCAAAAAAATTAAGCCGCGGATAACAAAATACACAGTCGTTATTTACAATGGGCGGTGGGGAAGAAAACCCCACCGCAGGTTTTATGTTATATTTGGAGGTGTGGAGTGGGGCGGAGCCCCACCCACACCCCACGATCGTGGGAATGTGGGTGGGGCTCCGCCCCACTCCACATCTCCCCCCTCCTCCATACCCTTATGCCTCCCGCGGATCTTGTCTGCCGCTTTGCGGCCACCATAAACCCCCGTCCGCCGCTCTGCGGCCACCATAAACCCCCGTCCGCCGCTCTGCGGCCACCCCGACCCCGCTCCTCTGTCACGCCGCCCATGGCCGCCGTCGGCTGTGGTAACTCCAGCACATAAAATGTTAGGGCTTGGCCCTAACATATGTTTGGGTTATTTGGAATTTAAATGCTGTTTATTTTTATATAGCTCTATATATAGGCATATATATATTCTATATGTCTATGTATATAGCTATATATCTAATATAATAATGCGTATATATCTGTAAATATATATATATATATATATATATATATATATATATATATATATATATATATAGGTTGTGGTAAACCAATTCGTCCATTATATAGACATTAAAATATATATATTATATATATGTATGTATGTATGTATATATATATATATATAAATATATCTATATATATATATATATATATTTAACATATAGAGGAGTAAATCTATGAACCAAATTATTGGGCTCTCGTTTAAAATCGTTATAAACTATGTTTCATGGATATGGAGAAAAAAAATATATATATATATAAATAACAATTATATTCTCACAGGAGATGTTATTAAGTGTTGAACACAACAACCAAAGAAGCTATATTACCATGAACAGAGTTTTATAAAGTGGTGAACCACCTACATCTATTGACAACGTCATACGAGTTACAAACAGTGTATGAATCGTAATTAAGAGTAACAGTAACAACAGTAATTCTAAACAAGAGAAAATAAAATTATAATGTAAAGAGAGTTTAGGAATATTCAGTGATACTCTGGAAAGAGTTTCTCGGAAGTTTCAACTAAAAACATACTAACAATCACCCGGAAAATGAAGAGGAAAATTACACAACTCCTTACTCAAAAGAACACTGGAAATAAACTTAAGAAGCCACCACTGACAATCCTTGTGGCCATATTAATCTCAACTGTAGCAAACGATCTCATATGTAAACCTGTAAGAGGTTCCGAAGAAGGAAAAACCAACATTGGAAAACACAGAGGAGAAAATGCGCGACATATCTCACACGGGATAAGAGAACTAAGTTGACGGACCCTTCTGTCAATTGTGCTTAGGTACAAGTTGACTAAGTATTTACGAAGAGGAGGAACCTAGATCGGGGAAGATTAGGAGACTGAGTCCAGCGAAATAGTAAACCAGCCTTTGTGGCCTAGATCATCCTGAAATTAGGTTTAATATCAACAATAACTGCAGTAATAACCCTGATTGACGTAAATCACGAAGAAAGGACAGGATGCACATAAAGAAAGTATAGAAAATGAAAGAGAGAGAGAGATCGAAATATAAACACACTAAATGAACTAAGAGATAGTTAAGGTAAGGGCGATAAAGATATAATCCAACTTAAGAACTTGTGGAAAGGGAAGAGAGGGCAACCAAACCGCCTTGTTGAAAATGCTAAGTCATAGGAGTAGTATGTTTCAGGAAACAAGAGAGGAGACAGACAACCGTGCCTGGCTGAAAAATGACTAAATAGGGAGATCACTAGCCGGTTTAGTTGGAACAAGGCGTCGAGGGGAGTGGTTCCTCTATCAGCGAACCACGTGCGTAAATGAGTGCAGCGTAATTCCCACTAACGCCGTAAGGCATTCTGCTACCGAACATTGCCGAGGGTTCGATTTAAGAACTTGGGTAATCTCACTCTTGCAATGACGTTAGCAGCGTTGTAGCGACCCTCTTGTTGATCTATATGTTTCCATTTGCACGCCATTGTACTTGTATTCCGCCGATGAGTATAGTGTTTCGCCATGAGAGAACACCGTTGAGCATGCGTACGCATGCGAAAGGGGTTTTTAGGACGGTGTGAGAAAAGTTTTTCATATCTCGTGTCATAACCACATGACAGATGTGGCTATGACACGTGCGATGTGTGTTGTGACCACAAGGAAAATGTGGGCATGACAGCTTTGACCTTGGCCGGGTCTACCTTTATGCCGTTTGCTGACACGATGAAGCCTAGCAGCTTGCCCGATGTTACCCCAAACACACATTTCTTCGGGTTCAATTTTACTTGGAATTGGTCCAGTCGTTGGAAGACTTTCTCTAATGTGTCAAGATGTGAGTCTCTGGTGAGTGATTTTGCCAAGATGTCGTCAACATAATCTTCCATGGTCACATGCATCATGTCGTGAAATATAGTTGTCATGGCCCGCTGATATGTAGCACCTGCGTTTTTTAGCCCAAATGGCATGACATTCCAGCAAAAGGTACCCCATGGACAAGTGAAAGCGGTTTTGTACTGATCCTCTGGTGCTATTTTGATCTGGTTGTACCCTGAGAATCCATCCATAAGTGACAGCATTGTATGTCCTGCCGTGAGGTCGACTATGATATCGATGTTAGGCAAGGGAAAGTCATCTTTTCGGCATGCTTTGTTTAAATCTCTAAAATCGTTGCATAGTCGAACCCTGCCATCTGGTTTAGACACTGGCATAATATTAGATATCCATTCAGGGTAATCTATGGCTCTGATGAACCCCACGTCTAACAATTTCTTGAGTTCTTCCTTGACCAGTAGGGCTATATGGGGATGCATCTTTCTCAGTTTTTGCTTTACGGGCTTCACCCCTGGATCCAATGGCAAGTGATGTAGAATCAGGTTTGGGTCCAAACCTGGCATGTCGGCATATGACCAAGCAAAGCTGCCTCTCTTCTTTTTAAAGAATGGTACAAACTTGGTTTTCTCAGGCGGCGTGAGAGATTTTGCAAAGTGGATAATCTGAGGCTGCTCTTCGGTTCCAATGTTTATTGGCTCTGTTGGCTCTACCACGATCTGTGACCTTTCTTGATACATATCACTTGGGAGGGTGTCAAGCAATCCATCGTCAGGTGCCACAGTTGGGTTTTCACCTTCAGATACGTCCTTTCTTTTTACTGTTTTATGATCTGACACTGCCGCATGGCAATTTTCACCATCAGATCCCTTTTTGATCTTTACATTTTTGCGACTAGAAGGCTTGGCACCCTCCCCGAAGTAAGCTACAGTATTGAGTTTGATAGCGAAACCGACTTTATGATCTCCTTTTGGTAAATGATCTCTAAGTCCCATATAGTCAATGTATGCATCATCGTTCTGGAACATATCTAATTGAGGGGTCCCTTGCAGGTCCCAGTCAATAAGCTCAGGGTGTAAGAGGGGAAGGGAGTCGGATGAAAGACCTGATTCATTGATAGTGTGGATGGAAATATTATGAGCACAGGTGGGGGTAGTGTTCTGGGTGGTACTTTCTTCCAGGTTGTTTATCGCAATGGAATCTATACTTTCCTCGAAAGCCATAACCTCAGGGAGGGGCAAATCAGACTCCAGTGGTCTGTCCCGTTGCGTTTGTCTCTCATGATATGGGCTAAGAGTTTGGATGGTGTCAATCTCTTTGTCATCGTAGGAGTGCTCTGTTAGCTCGTCCCACTCATACTGATTAGAATCATCCGAATCTGCGTCACTATCCTCTTGGAGTGTTTGAATTGTCTCCACTAGGCAGGCATTTTCTTTTGCTTTGCCCTTGCCTTTGTATCCCAAGCCAGTGGTGTTTCTAGCCGAAGAGGAGGAAGAAGGTTGTATAGGTTCGATGATCCCCTCTTTTCTGAGGCCGATAGGGCCTTGTCCTTCATATCCCATCCTATGCAAGATGGTTTCACCTCGTCCATAGAGTTCTGTAGGGAGTCTAGGTGGCTCTTGGGGTGTGTTTTCTTCTTCGGCATAAAGCCATTGCAAGAGATCTCGCTCCTCTGATTCATCGGATAAGGTCCCCCATTTTACAAAGGGGTTTGCGGGAGTGATAGGAGGAGCAGAGGGCTTTGGAAAATTCCTGGGTTGATGCTTGGGCTGGCCAAAGGAGCGAGGAGACAAGGGCATTTTTGCAAGGTTGAGGCTGTGCTCAATCTGGTATTCCCCCACGCCATTTTCTTTTATGGTGATTGTCATTGGTTTGGGCCGTGAGGAGGAAGCTTCGGCAGTATGGTCTTGTGGCGGAGTAGGGGAGATATGGGCTCGATTGTTGGGTATGACACATTCCGGTTTTGCTTGGAAAGAGTTGCAATGTTGGTAGGGGTCGGGGTCGCCGTGTATGGTGACCTGCTGGCCATCGTGTGGGAACTTTATGCATTGATGGTAGGTGGAGGGGATAGCTTTCATGGCGTGGATCCATGGTCTCCCTAGTAGAATATTGTAAGCAAGCTCCCGATCAAGGACTTGGCACACCACATCTTTAATTACCGGTCCCACTTGAATGGGTAGGACAACCGTGCCCTTTGTGGTTCGTTCCTCCTCGTCATAGGCTTTGATAGTAATTTTCCATCTCGGATCTACTGCCTGTTCAGAGAACCCCAATGCAAGGACTAGCTTCAAAGTGCAAATATTCAAACCGGCACCTCCATCAATGAGAACCCTCTTGATGCGGTGCCTGTGTACGAATGCGACAATGTGTAGAGGAGTGTTGTGGGGTTGAGACATGGAAAGGTCATCTTGTTCTGTAAACGAGATGGAAGAGGAGGATGTCAAATTACCCACCATGGTTTGAAACTTTTCTTGGGCTAGGTTAGTGGGGACAGTAGTTTCCACTAAGGCTTTCTCAAGAATCTCCTTATGAGAAGGAGATAGACGCAAGAGCTCTAATATAGAAATGTGAGCCGGAGTCTTTTGCAATTGGTCGATGACATTATATGGGCGGGAGTTAGACGGAGATGGCGACGACCTTGGAGGAGTGGTGTTGATCGTGACTCTACCACTACGGGTAATTATACTACAACTAGTTCCGTTAGGTCCTGGTTGTCGGTTGGGGGATATGACGTTGACTTGCGGAACATGCTCAGAAATGTAGTTAATGGTGTACTCAAAGGGAACGCTTGCATAGTTAGCATTACTCGACCCACTGTTCTGGTTTGGCCTGTTGCGATTGTTGTCATTATTGTTATGGCCATTGGAGTTGGTGCCATTGTGACCATTGTTGTGGTGACCACTGTTGTGATTGTTGTTATACGGCCGGTTGTGGTTTAGGAGAGGATCCCAGTAGGCCACATGAGATTCATTGGAGGTATGCTGTTGTGTCCCTCCCTGATTCTGATCCAGTATATCCTGTATGACGTTCTTAAGACGGATGCAATTATTGGTTGTGTGCCCCCTTCCTCGATGATACTCGCAATAGTCTGTGTCCTTCCAATAGGGAGGTTTGACTATAGGCTCATAGTCACTTGTTGGCGGTAGAGAAATTTCATTGTTAGCCAACAACTTCCTGAGAGCAGACTCTTGAGATTCTCCTAACGGCGTGAATTTTCTCCTTGGATTTGAATTGAACCAAGGTCTAGATTCCCGAGGGGGTGGCTTGTTGAGTGCACCGTTATTTGCTTCTTCCTTAAGAGTGAATATGGGTTGTTGTTTAGGGGCTGCCGCCTTGGCATCCACTACTCCATCGTTGACCACATTCTTGTTCTTGGTCCAAAACTTTGACTTGTCAGTTGTGTAATTGGAAGGAGGTGTGTCCTTGTAGAGCTTGAGAGTTCCTTTAGCGATCATAGCTTTCTCAATGAATAGCCCCATTTCAATGACTTTGGTGAATGAGGTAGGGCATTGTATCTGAATCTGATAGCTAAGATCGAGATTCAAATTGTGGACAAACATTTCCAATAGTTGTTTCTCAGGCATGTCGTAAGAACACTTACTAGCTAGCTGTCTCCATCGTTGTAAGAAGGTGGCGAAAGACTCACCACCTTTTTGTTTGGTGTTGCATAGGTCTAGCATAGATACTTCGTGTTCTATGTTGTAAGAGAAGTGTGTTATGAATTTATTGACAAGTTCATCAAAAGTTTTGATTCCTGGTGGAAGACGCGAGAACCACTCCATAGCTTGACCTCCTAGAGATCTTGGGAATAGTCTCATTAAGTAGGTCTCGTTGTGAGCTACTTCTAAACATGCTGCAGTGAATTCTCGGATATGATCTCTAGGGTCCCCCTTCCCTTTGTATTTGTCAAATTTCGGGATTCCGAACTGAAAGGGGAATGGTTTCATGACCAAACTTTTGTCAAAGGGGTATGGTGCTATATCTTCCAAGGAGTAGTTCTTGGAACTGGTGCCGATCTTAAGGTTGGAGATTTCTAGCTTTAGACTCTCAGTTTGTTGTCTCACATCCGCCATAGGAGCATTTTGATCAATGTGTTGTTTTCCTCTCTCATTGGCCTGGGGGACCGTGTCATTTGTGCCTCTCTCATGTGCATTTGGGACTGTGTCATTTGTGTCCCTCTCGCGTTCATTGTCTGCATTTTCCATGATGGAGCTAATGTCAAAGTCTGCGGGGAGTTTGATTCTGAGACTAGCAAGATGATGGAAATATTTGGTGGGGTCCTCAAGGAGCACTTTCTCCACTAGGCGTTGGAATTTGCTATCTTGCATGTGTGCCACTAATTCTTCACGAGAAATTTCTTCATCATCATCGCGTGGTGGGGCGATGTGATCGGAAGAGTCGGCCATTTTCGTTAGCTTGTTGTACTAGGATCGAGTAAGAACCATGCAAGGTGGGGTGGGATGAAATGGACTAGGATAAGAAATTTTGGCAAGGTGTCGACTAAGACTGTAATGAATGGGATATCTAGGACAAGACTTGGACAAAGGGTTCTCTCGCTCAATGACTTCAGGTAAGACGGTTGACATAAGACTCTAGCCACTAGCAAGGGTAGTCGATACCAGTCTCACTGTGTAGGGCTTAGTCGTTCAACAAGACTACTAGCAAAAGGTACTGTGACCTACTAGGCTTACGCGAATTCACTAATGAAACAAAGAAGGACCTATGTCGAATCGGTATGGGACAGAATGACGTTGGGGCAAGAGTGACTAGGACAGAAGGTGACTGGGACGACCGTCAAAAGAGAGAGAAATTGGTGAAATGGATGAAAATTGACCGCAAGGTTGATTCTGACCTCAGAAAATGAAACTAGGCTGAAATGGGTACTCTGAACAGCTGACAAAAATTTCTCAAAAATAGGGCAGGTGCTCACTGTCACACATGCGCAGAAACAGATGCGCAGCAAGAATGGGCAAATGCGCCGTAAGTCGCTGTATATGCGCCGCTCTGGTGAAGTATGTATGCGCAGCAACAGTGTGTAAATGCGCAGCAGAAAAGTATATGCGCAGCAAGTCAGTGTATATGCGCAGCAAGTCGCTGTAAAAGCGCAGCAAAAATATGTATATGCGCAGCAGAAAGGTATGTATGCGCAGCTAGTCGGTACAAAAGCGCAGCAAGTCACTGTATATGCGCCGCAGAAACGGATATATGCGCAGTTCTGGTATTTTTTTGCAAATTTTTGGGATTTTTCTCTGTTTTTGGTATTCTTTGGCTGGAGAAGGTCTTCCTGATCTGATATTATGAATTAATTTAGCAAGAAAACACAGCAAGCACAAAGAGTATTTTGTAGTTTTCCATTTGTTTTTGTAGTTTTTTGACTCTATTTTGGACAAAAGCAAGCACAAAATCCTAGGCGAGAAATGGATTATAAGGGATTTGGGCCACTAAAACAAGAGGTATTTAATTCAGGCAACCGTTCAAGTGGTTACACGTGCGGCGGCGCTACTCTCCGTTATGGAGTCTCCCAGCCTCAAAGGGTTACGCCTGAGAGGGTTTTGGGGGAGGTTGGCCGTCGGTGTAACATAACAGCACTCGTTGCAGGAGGTTTTCACCTCAAGCACAATTTATTTTAAGTGGCTCGGTAGGGCTTGGCGTTAGCCTGTTACCACTCAGGCTCGTTCCCGCTTGGACAAGCGTGCATCCAAGGGCAGGCCCCTCCTAAAGTTTAAACAAATAGAATGACAAGTCTAGCACTCTGATCACCCAGAAGAGGGGAGAGCATAAGCCTATTGTCATTCGCAAGCACAGAATACACTGATTGATCCACCCTAGTTAAAAGATAAAAACTAAATGGGCTAAGCTACTCAAACAGAACTTTGAAGTGATTTCAACAATATTGCAGTGGTTCAATTTTAAATCCTAGAAAGCAGTTGTGAGTTCAATTTTAAGTCCACGTTGCACGAGATTGTTAACTTTGAAATTCAGGTCTCACGATATAGCAATGGTTCATTTTAACTTCAAAAGGTAGTTGTGAGTTCAGTTTTAAGTCCACGTTGCACGAGATTGTTAACTTTGAAATTCAGGTCTCACGATATAGCAATGGTTCATTTTAACTGTAAGATCAGTGATGAGTTCAATTTTAAATCTTAGATAGCAATAACTTGGAAGTTGTTTGCAATGCAAGCATGAAATAAACCAGTTACTTCCTCCCTAATTAAGACTAGGTGAAGATTTGTAATGAACAATCATTTTACTCTTTCCCAGAAAATGAAATGTGAGCTAGTTAGATGCAACTACATGTAACTAAACCTGAGCCTATCCTGCAAAACCGCTCCAGCAAACACCTGCAAAAGGGTTAGCGTTAGCAAAATCCTCTAGAAAAGTACTAAAACCTAAGCTAGTTACAAATACGCAGCTTCAGTGATCAGATGCGTAGAAGTGATCAACAGAAGCGCAGCATTAACGAATGCGCCGTAGTTTTGAACGTATGCGCTGTTAAAATGAATAAATGCGCAGTTTTGATGTATGCGCAGCAACAGTCATCAGAAGCGCCGTAACAGTCAACAGATGCGCTGTTATAACAGATGCGCAGCAACAGTCTATGAAAGCGCAGTAACAGTCAACAAATGCGCAGTTTTAACAAAAGCGCCGTAACAGTCTGTAAAAGTGCAGCAAGAATACACAGATGCGCAGGATTTTCAAAAGCACCGTAACAGTCTTCAAAAGTGCCGTAAAAATGAACAGATGCGCCGAAAGAACTTGTGCGTGACTCTGCGGGACCTGTACGGAACCTGCCTTCAAAAAAGCTCAAAAATGGTGAAATAAAGGGGCAACGGCCCCACGGTGGGCGCCAAAAATGTGAGGGTAAAATAGTGATCAATCAAATGAATAATAGATGACCCAAACATCAACAGAATAGAGAAACAAAGAAGATTCAAGTAAACAAAGCAATGAACAAACACAGCAAACCTCTTTTGTTTCGAAACTTCTATTGTTCGCCTATCATGAATCATCCTTTCGCAGATGAGATGAGCCCTCAGAGAGTGCAATCTTTTAAAGCTGTTTGAGGAAGTCGATGGTGAACGGCTATGGTGTGATATGCGATGAAGGTGAGCTCCAATGCAACAATGGTGATCTCAAGCTTGTAGATGACAAATGGGTGCCAAAGGCGCGCTGGTGATATTTCTGCAGAGTAACGATGTTTAAAGCCTGGATGAATAGAATGGAGGGATGAAGCTTCATTTATAGACTCAGAGGAATAGGAATCAACGGTTGAGAGGAGATATGAAGATCAACGGCTGAGGATGGTTGAGGAATGTGCAACCAGTGGAAACGTGCCAAGTGTCCCAGCTCCATCATGAAAGGTGGGATGTGACAAGACTGATTGGAGAGTTAACTCCATTGACTGGTCTGTTAACAGAATTGATTGATCAGTTAGAAGAGTGGATTGTGGAACTGACTGGATTGATTGAGGATTTGACTCAACTGACAGGTTAGTTAACAGATTTGATTGATTGGTTAACTGACCTCTGATTGGAGAAGAAATAGGCCATGTGAGTGAGGGAAAATAAGGTAATTAAATATTAAATATATTTAATTACATGTGCAACCTGATGAGGTGGACAAGGTGAGGTGTAAAGGTGATGTGTAAAAGGTGATGTGGAATTTTGAATTTAGAACTTTAGGATAGAGGAATTAGGCTTAATTAAATAATTTATGATTATTTAATTGTGAAGGACTTTAAAAGAATTTTAATTAAATAAATAGAATTTATTTAATTGTGAGATAGTGAATTGATTAAATAAATTTGGAATATTTATTTAATTAATAGAAGAATGGAATAAATATTTAGAATATTTATTTAGGATGATTTGTGTCATTTTTAGGCGTATACAATAACAACTTTTATCTGAATTCAACCACCACAATTCAAATAACACATGATGATATTAATTCGCATCATAACTAAAATAATAGTAGTGCCATCATAAACTCATAACACCTGTCTAATTATATCAGTCAAACATAGTTCATCAAAATAAACATAAATCATGACCTACTAATCAACTGTCTCAGACTGAATCAATGCAATGAATGACTAACAATTGTCGCCAATTTGACAGAGAGCAATGCAGAACCACCGCTATCACAAGCCAACGACGAGGGGGCACTACACTCCCAATCATCCAATTCCTCACCTTCATGTGGGAAATCATCTTCCATGTATTTATCATTTGTATATTCTCCTCCATCTAAATTGGTCTCTATTATTTTATTTTCCTTTACCTCAAATCTTTCCATTAGTTCCCCAAGATTCTTTTCCATGCAAGATATCATTTCTAACCTTTCTGTAACTTCATCCTCCCAATGGTCATCCTAATCTTCTTCTAGTTCTACAAACTCCTAAATTAACATTTCAAGATCTCTTGCCTAGTATCCACACTCTTTTATCCATTTTTCTTTATTCATCTTCACATCTAAAATTGGTTTCCTTTGCACATCTCTTTGCAACTTTTTAATTCTATTTTTTACTCCACTTAGCCTCAGATCAAACAATTAAAATTCCTTTTCTATGGGTCTTTTCATCATATTAGCAACCTTAGATCTAGGGTTCACATCTATTTTTTTATTCTTTAGATCAAATTAAAAAATACTTACTTACATATTACCTCTAATCTTGGCACTCTATTTGCTCACTTGGTACATTCACTAACTCTGTAGTAGATTACCTCTATGACTAGCAATTTATCCACCTTGTTCATAATTCTTTTTCACATCTCACCTCTCTTCATGTATGTCACTACCAGACTACCTCACTGTTGACACTCTATCTAAAGGATGGCCTTTTTTACTCAATTATTTTATACAATTTTTCTCACAGTTGGTGGTATATTTCCTCTAGCTTATCAACTTTTCTATTTCATAGATCTATTATTGGATTTCTTAGGCTTGGTGATCTATTTTGAATACCTTGCACTTGATGATCGGTCCATAAGTTTCCTTACAAGCTACCTCAATTTGACAATATATCAACAAGAAGAAACTTCCTCTTTCTAAGGATTCTAATCTCTCTTCAGCTCTCGAGATCTTAAACCTTGCTCTAATACCACTTGATACAATCATGGATGGAGGACCCAAAGAAGGATTTTCAACCAAACAACAAATAACTCGCACTTCACAAAGAAACCTCAATAAAACACAACACAATTTTTAGTAATTACTTAGTCACAAATGGATAATAATCTGTGTAATATCTAGCCCTAGGGGCTAAACTTTCTTGGAGCCTTTTCTCTGGAAACCTCAAGAAAAATGGTGCCAAATCATGTAGGCCAAGTACCTAAATAATCAATATCCCACTAGAGTTTTTACAATATCATATCCTTAGGGAGGTTCCAAAATGTAGAATGTGCAAAGAAAACTTTATTACTCCTCATAGCTTGATCAACTAATTTGGGAACCTTCTAAACATAGACAATATAATGTTAAGAAATGATACAAGTCTCTAGTTCTTACTAGTTCAATCTTGAAAAATGATTGGCCTTTTAAATTTTGTTGGAATGATTCTTGTCTGCCTAAAGCTAGAGATTTTGCATGGTTGGCTTTGAATAAATGCATTCTTACCAGTATTAGACTAGATAAATTAGGCATTTCAAAATCTTTTAATTTCCCTTTATGTGGGGAGATAGAGGAGGATATTGATCACTTGTTGCTTAATTTATCTTTCTCTTATAATTGTTGGAAATGGTTGTGTTTGAAATTGAATTGGAAAATCCATTCCCACAAACCATTCTAGATCTTTTTCAAAGTTGGCCATTACTATATAAAGATTCCATCTTCTCCTCTATTTGGTTAGTGTCCTCGTCTCTATTAATTTGGAATATTTGGTTGGAATGAAATAGAAGATTTTTTCTTAAAGAGCAAGCCATCTTTAAAGAAGTTCTTTTTAAATGGAGAAATCTTTTTCAGAAGTGGTCATGACATAATTCATGAAGAAAGGGAATGCAAATCTTAAATTTACTTCATGGGATGCTTATCTTTTGAGTGAATGGAAATTTTTGAAACCTCCTCCTCCTGGTGCATGTCAAAGTTCAAAAAAAGTAGATAGAAATTTCATGTTTTGGATTCCCTCTAATCATCCTATGGTTAAACTAAATTTTGATGGGGCTTCAAGGAGAAATCTAGATGAATCTGGTGTAAGGTGTGTGATTGGATATTATAAAGGTGAACTAATTTCTACTTTAACTATAAAATTTTAGTGGGGACAAATAATAAAGTAGAGGCTCAAGATTTTTTTAGTAGGGTTATAGTTGTCAATTAAAAATAACATCAAGAGAATCATTATTGAAGGAGATTCTCCTAATATAATTACTTCTATCGAAAGAAAATTAATGTCAAACTAAAAAATCAGGAATATATTACAGGAATATTGAGAGCTTTTGAAGTTCTTTGTTTTTTATGAACTCCAACATTGCTACAAGGAAGACAATAAGGTAGTAGATAGTTTAGCCAAATTCGTGTGTGATCAACAACAATCTCTTAAGCTAGATGTACAATCCATTAAATCCTCTCCATTATTCTAGGTTGTTTGAATAATGACTCCCATCAAAGGGGTCTTTATTGTCGTGCTAACATTGTTTTTGAGTGACTGTAGGTTTCAAAAACTCAGGGTTGGTGGTATCATCTTTCTGTCATGCATCGTAACATTGTAAGGAATTGAGTGCCATAATTGTGATAGATTTAAATGATCACAACATATCTATCCTTTTTGTTTGAATCACGTCGATTAGCAATATAACCTCAACTGTCAATATGTGTGACATTATTGCTAATCACATTTCCAGCCGTCGAGTTTGTTGTGGAGTACATCGTTGATGCATCTTCCACTTCCCTTCATTGAGTGGCATCGATGTGATTAAAGAATATTTGTTGGCTATTAATAGCTTTTTGAATGACATTTTTTCCATTCCTTCTTTTCATCCCTACCCAGCGTGATGGAGAACAAGCCGAAGAATAAGCATTTGCATATCCTAGTTTAAAATGGGAGCTTCCTGAACTTGGAGCTTTTGATTCTAACTTGTTAGTGAAGGTGTTCAAAATAGATTGTCCTTTAATGGAAGATACTATCCAACTGCTCACAGGCCAGGAAATTCTAAATGATTCACCATGGATTCTTTACTTTTCACAGGTATTTACCCTCTTCTTATCAAATGTAATGGATCTCTTGCAGATTAACCCAACACTCTTCAGCAGGATAGTTTCTTTGTATGTTCAAGATCATCTTATTATTAAAGAGGCTCTAAATGAAGCGATGAGAAATTATGATCTTTTCTTTGGTCATGCCCTCCTTGGGGGTTTATTTTCCCTTAGGGACTTGTAGAATAACTTGACTGTAATATGCACCTACAATGCTGTAAAGCATGGATTGCAATTTCATTATGATTTTGTTGTTGAAAATGCCCTTCATGCTCACTACTTAGAACTCAGACCCCTGTTAGTTGAACAAGTGTAGGAATATTTCCAAGCCTGTCACATCCCCCGTGGAAGGAGTCTTCCACGTGGATGAAAAAAATGAAAAACATAATAATAATAAAAAGAAAACAAAGAGGCGTTGGTCAACCCACCAACTACTACATTGAAGAGGGATGGCAGCGTCTACGGGGCATTCAGGATGCACCATATTCCTATGGCCATGCCTCCTCACGTGCATGTCAGTGTGCCGTATAAACACTTTATTTACCTTCAAATCTGCGCGCTTTCCTCGTTTCCGTTGCCGCGTTTAGATTGCCGTGTCCAAATTGTGGACGTTACGATTGCCCGTGTGAGAAGAAGTTAAAAAACAAGTAAAAGGAAAGGGAAAACAGTTGAAAAAATATAAGTGTTCCTTTTTAATTTTTATGAAGGTATTCGCATCAGTTCTTTGCTTTTCTACTAAAATCTATTTGCTGCAAATTTTTTTAAATTAATATATTATATTATTATTATAATTTGTATAATATGTTAATATATAATCATACACAACATTATTATAATTTGCATAATATAATATCAATATATAATATTAATTTTTATAATAATGTAATATATAATAATATATTAATTACTATAATTTATTAAAATATATTATATTAATACTAATATATTTATGGATAATAAAATAAAAAATATATTTTAATATTTAATATATAATATTTTATAGTTTATTTATTTAAGATTTATTTTTATTTTTATTTAATTAATAGTTATTTATTGAATAGCTTTAATTTTTTTCAAAGTATATGTTAGGTTCTTCCATAGTTTTTGTTAACATGTTAACTTCAATTCTATAAGGGCATAAATTTAATAGTTATATAGTTGTATTTAAGATTTTTTGCTGTAAAATATAATGAAATTTTAAAAAGACCGTATCATATGAAATGATAGATTTTGGACAAACTGTACATGATATATAATAATAATAATAATAATTCATTTATCCTTATTAAATTGTTATATGATTATTATTATTATATAGTAAATATCTAACTTGAGCCCTAAAATATTTTTTTGAATCTCTCATTTTACCTAATATTTTGGGCAAATAAATTAAAAAATATATATGTATGTTCTCATATATGGATTTACAATGAAAAACAAACAAACAATTTATTTTTGACAAATACGCACCTCTAAAAAAATAGATTTAAAATATATATATATATATATATATATATATATATATATATATATATATATATATATATATATATATATATATATATAATGTTATTCTTTTAACACTTTAAAAAATATTTTGTTAAACATTGGCCAATGAAATATTTGAACTTAACACTTTTAAAGTGCAAATGCAATCCTTCACATGTCCTCCAAGGCTTTCCAAAGCACATAAGAAACATGTATATCTAACCTCCCAAAAGAGATATAAACTTACTCTAATATTATGAAATCATTCAATGGAAAAAATACCATTTGCTCATGACATTAAAACAACATTTACCCCTTGGTACTTACATTCACCCTAGGGCATATAAAAGATATATTTCACTTTGTCCAAACTTCAGCTTAGAACCACTACATGAAAAGTTTTGAAACAAAGCAATTTGTAAGTTAGGAGTATATTTATTTATTATTTATTATTATAAATTTATTATAATTATTATATTACTATAATATTATGTTTTAATTATAATTATAATATAATATAATATTTATATTATTATTACAAATATTAAATATATAATAATATTATATTTGTATAATTGCATTATTATAATATTATATATTATTATATTATATTTATGTTTATGTTTATTATTATATTATTATATAATATTATTATAATACTATAATATCAATTAATATATTATATCAAGTGTTATAATAAATATTAATATGCTTGTAATATCATAGGACAATGCAATTGCATGGATGTCCACACAATTGTATTGTTGTTTGAGGGAAAAGTGATTGCAAATGTTCTAACATGGAAGTGCAAAATGAAATAAACATAGAAAATAGGTTTAAAAATGTAACACAAACTTGGTCACACAAGAACATAGAAACTATCAAGATTTAGATTGGGGAGAAGGCCAAGTACAAGCTAAGTGAGTTCTAAGAGCATGTTATAGGGATGAACGCTACAATGAGGAAAATTTGTAATGGAAAAAGTGTAGGGTATGCAATTTGATCATTACACTAGCATTTTGAGCATTTGCATCATTTCAAGGTTTACATTGATCTTTGAGCAAATATTAATAGGCATTTCATGTAAATTATTGTCCAAATAGATAGTAAGACATTTGTGTAACCACTTATGATTGTAAAATCGTGTAAAGTTCAAATTGTGATTGCAAGAATATTTACTCATGGTTAATTTTTTGTAATTAGGATTAATGGGTTAGTTTATAATTTTAGTTTAAATAATTTAGTTTATAATAATTTATAATTTATATTTAAGTTTATTACCTCATTTTTATTATGTTTATATTGAAATTCAGTTTAAAACTTTAGTTTAGTTTTATTTAAATTTAAATTTCATGGGTATGCAAATTTTACCATTTATAATTTAAGTTTTAATAATTTAGTTTAAATAATTTGGTTTATTTAAGTTATAATTTAAATTTAAGTTTGAATAATTTTAGTTTAGTTTTTATTCATACTTGTCTTACAAAATTTGACTGTTTTTAATATTTGTAATATTAGGATTGAAAACTATGATTTGTAGTGTTTATTGATGATGTCCAACATAAAGAAGAAATTAATTATAGAGAAAAATTTCATGATTGAGAAATATCGTCACAAAAGAAGGAAGGCCACAAAGGATGAAAAGGTCCCCTATGGGACTAGATATAAGAAGGGTATGAAGAAGGATAAAAAGAGTAGCAAAACCTATAAGATATACTTGCTTGAAATTTTAAAGCAGGTGCACCTTGATATCGATATTTCTAGCAAGGCCTTGGGAATTATGAATAACTTCAACAATGACATCTTTGAGAAACTTGCCAGCAAGTGGAATAATTATGTGCAACTATTTTATAACTGACAAGGAGTGTGGTTATGAGGGGAGGACAAGGGATCTTGATAAGGGAAGTCAAGAGCATAAGCAAGACAATATATCTTAGAGTGGGAGAATATAAGCGAGGAGAAGGAGCTTGATAGGAGAGAGTATTAACTGCATTAACAAAGTGACAGGTATGCCAATGAACCAGTAGTAAACTGTAAATATTAAGCTTCATACTATATGTAAAGTCATTTCTATTTTCTAAGTAAGCCTTGAGAATCTACATGTTTATATGAATCAATTGCTATTTGTGGCAAATAAAGCTTCTCTATATTTATATACGCTTTTGACATAGGAATATATTTGTGTATAGTATTGAAGTTATATGCCTTTAGAAAACCGTGAATGTTGTTCTAGGCAGATTATGATAAATATAGCTATCATTCATATCATTTAAAATTTGGTCTATAGAATGATCAAAATGTCAGAGATATTTATAGCTGATAGGCAGTCATTTAATTATATTCTTTTTAAAGATAGTTTAAATGCAAGTTAAACCTGTGTAGAGGCTGAATGATATATATACTAGTCGGTCATTAAGCTTGGATAAATTCTGTTATTATATGAACGTACTATGTGTGAGATATTACCTTAGTATATCTATTGTGAGAACATTAGATATAAGCCAATATAGGCTAAATGGTTTGGTGTGTTGTCGACTGTGTAAGGTCGATTTGATAATATCAATCTTTACCTATCTATCTATGGAAAGAACCTACTAGTTAAGTCGGTAGTAGACTGAGAGCTTACTTAATATCTTATGACTTGAGTAGACCAAAAAATATTAGTATTATGATGTCATAGTATCCTTCTAAAGGAGATGTATCAGTTCGATGTTGAGAGGTATCATTACTCTTGATTATTTATAAAAGTTTATAACCTGTGAATGATCAATGACTTGATTAAAAGACTTTAGTCGAATAGACTTCACATTCAGATAATCATGCAAAAGAATCTATTTAACTTATATTGTAGAGGTAGAAAATATACACATTATTATTTTGATTTCTATGAGTAACCAAGAGTTCTCATATACTACTTTTATTTCCATTTAAGAGGAAACCATTCTTTTATCTTATATTTTGGCCAATATTGGTCAATAAGTCATTGTAAATTGCTTTTACCTCATTATGACAATATTATAGTCATTTTATATAGTTCACTTTGACAGGAAATTAGTAGAATATAATTATAGACTAAGGCAAACATATCCTAGTTGCAAGAGTCTTAGAAGTCTATAGACGTCAAAATCAGTGACTTTATGACAGAATTTCGAGTATACCTTGAGAATGTATACCAAATTTATTTATGAGCACGAGCATGGGTTAACAAGCCTTTGAGTAGATTGAAAGGTTGGCATAGAAATGAGATTGCAAGGATGCAAAGAGAGGCTCAATACATGCTTTTAAGTCACCTAAGCTCCCACCTTATACTTGTCTTATAGTAAAGAGTATATTTGATGTCTTTAAGACTGATATTGACTAAACAAGTCAAAGTATGTTGATATAATATTTACTGAAATGTAAGAATGTTGTCTTCAAGTCAAGAAATGAGTGTGTGAACATACAACTTACTATATGAAACTTTGGCCAAAGTAATGCAAAAGTTACTGCTTGCATTGTCGGTTCACTATGTACCAGATAACTAAAAATGTCTAATTATTTTTCATTTTAATCTTTCTCTTTAACCTTTCTATGTGTAATTATTTTTCATTTAATCTCTCTTTATCCTTTCTATGTCTATTTTTTTTTGTTTTAACCTTTTTCTTTATCCTTTCCATGGAACCCTTCTACAATAAAGAAATTCACATGTTGAAAGACTTACGAAAATGAAAAATAGTAATAATATTTTGTTGTAGGCTCAACTCAAATCAAGTTAAATTCATCCATAATAATAGGCGATGTATTAAGGAAAAAAAAAATGTTGAGGAGTTAAATACTTACATTTCTAGCATTCTAAATCTCAAAATGCCTTCCCTACCCATGCTATTGAAAACCCCAAGTCACAAGTGCTAGGTGATGTAGAGAAGATTCTATTGATAGCAAGGAGCAAGGAAGATGTGGTAAAGGATGTTGGTGATATGAACCTTCTACAAGTATTAGAGGATGAAAAATCCCACTAGTGTTAGGTACACATGCACCTGTGGCCCCTATTGCTCCTAGTAAGTAGGGCCCAGAGGGCAAGATTTGTGGTAAGGTTGGAAAAATAGTGCATGCACATTTTGGAGCTCCAGACAATGTGAAAGATGGAGTTTATTCCAAAAAGGTCAATGTAGAGGCTAAATCTTTGACAAGCAAAATGTGCAAGGTAGGCATTATCCCCTATTCTAGGGAACATCCTATATTATCTCTGGGTAGCAAGGTCCTTATAAGTGTGGAAGATTAATTCACAAATTGAGGGTTAATTTGTAAGTTTCATGCATTGTCACCAAGATTAGCAAATCTACATTCTTGGATTACAAAAAGATGGGCAGAAAAGATAAAAGGTAATATTGACATTTTTTTAAGTACTCAAGTTTTTTTTTGTATTGGTATGTGAGAAATCAGAGGATTGAAAATATGTTTTAGAAAAGGGCCATGGTTTTGGGACACAAGTATTTTACTTGTCAAGCCTTGGCTCCCAAATTTTAATTTGATGACAGAGACATTTTCTATTATGCTTATTTGCATTAGGCTCCTTTATCTCCCATTACAATTTTAGGTAGATGCCTATTTTTAGGGGATTAGAAATATACTAGAAGAATTCTTGTCTAAATTGATTCGAATACAGATAATCTAATACACTCCACAAGACTATAGGTAGAACTAGATATTTTGAAAGGGCTTATGGATGAGATACGTTTAAAAGTGGAAGATTGGATTTGGAAATAGGTTATAGATTATGAAAACATTTCATTCCATTGCAAAATATGCTTTCAAGTGGGTCATATTACAGTAGAATGCACAAAAGGGAAACCTAAATTGATAAAACAAGAAACTAGGTGCCAAGGGGCTTGTTATACACATCTTTCAATAAGGCTTTTGAGAGCTCATTAGAGAAAAACAAAGGGTACTTGTTCGACTGATTTGTAGCCAATTGACTCTTGAAGTAGATATTGAACTCGGATCATCTCAGTTTATGTCAAATGTATCTTCCCCCTTACGTCCTAGATTTTGAGAAGTAGTTCATTCCCCCTTGTCTTAATAGCATATCTTTGTGGATAATGGCATGAAGAAAGAGAAGCAAAAAGAATTGGTAAATTTAGCCATTTCCGAAGGAATGCAAGATAAATCATCTTTCAATAATAACATGCAACAAGTATTGAGACCCAAACATCCTAAACAACCTATAGGAAGATTCACATTATTTAAGTGCAAATCTTAAGAATTCTTATTATTATTAATCAAGCATATTTGGAGTCTTCCTATTCTTTAAAAAATAAGAAGTAACAAGTGCAACTAGTGGCCAGTACCTACCTTGTAGTGTTGTAATTATAGTATGTGTTTTAGTTGTAATTATAGTTGCGTTTCAGTTTTAATTTTTTAATTCATTAGGTAATTTACTTCAAATTTACTTTTTGTCAAACCAACAAAATCATTATTATTTATAGTAATAATAATAATAATAATAATAATAATAATAATAATAATATTTATTATAACACTTGATATATTATATTGATTGATATTATAGTATTATAAAAATATTATTTAATAATATACTAATAAACATAAACATAAATATAATAATAAACATAAATATAATATTATAATAATGCAATTATACAAATATAATACTATTACATTTAATATCAAGTAATAATAATATAAATATAATATTATATTATAATTATAATTAAAACATATATTATAGTAATATAATAATTATAATAAATTTATAATAAATAAATAAAAGTGGAAATGCGTGTATATGATACTCCTAACTTACAAATTGCTTTGTTTCAAAGCTTTTTATGTAGTGGTCCTAAGCTAAAGTTTGGACAAAGTGAAATATATCTTCTCGATGCCCTAGGGTGAATATAAGGGGTTAAATTTTGTTTGACTGTCATGAGTAAATGCTATTTTTTCCATTGAATGATTTCATGATGTTGGAGTAAGTTTATATCTCTTTTGGGAGGTTAGATATATAGGTTTCTTATGTGCTTTGGAAAGTCTTGGAGGACATGTGAAGGATTGCATTTGCACTTTAAAAGTGTTAAATTCAAATATTTCATTGGCCAATGTTTAGCAAAATATTTTTTTAAGTGTTAAAAGAATAACATATATAAAAATTTTAAATCTTCTATTTTTTTTGGAGGTGCATATTTGCCAAAAATAAATTATTTGTTTGCTTTTTCATTGTAAATGCATATATGAGAAGATACATATGTTTTTTTTTAAAAAATTATTAGCCCAAAATATTGGGTAAAATGAGATATTCAATCAAATATTTTAGAGCTCAAATTAGATATTTACTATATAATAATGACCATATAACAATTTAATAAGGATAAATGAATTATTATTATTATTATTATTATTATATATCATATACAGTTTGTCCAAAATCTATCATATCATATGATAGGGTCTTTTTAAAATTTCATTATATTTCACAGCAAAAAATCTTAAATACAACTATACAACTATCAAATTTATGCCCTTGTAGAATTCAAAAAAGACGTGTTAACAAAAACTATGGAAGAACCAAACATATACTTGAAAAAAAACTAAAGCTATTCAATAAATAACTATTAATTAAATAAAAATAAAAATAAATCTTAAATAAATAAACTATAAAATATTATATATTAAATATTGAAATATATTTTTTATTTTATTATCCATAAATATATTAGTATTAATATAATATATTTTAATAAATTATAGTAATTAATATATTATTATATATTATATTATTATAAAAATTAATATTATATATTGATATTATATTATGCAAATTATAATAATGTTGTGTATGATTATATATTAACATATTATATAAATTATAATAATAATATAATATATAAATTATAATAATAATATAATATATAAATTTAAAAAAATTTGCAGCAAATAGATTTTAGTAGAAAAACAAAGAACTGATGCGAATATCTTCATAAAAATTAAAAAGGAACACTTATATTTTTTCAACCGTTTTCCCTTTCCTTTTATTTTTTTAACTTCTTCTCACACGATTTCCGGGTGACGGCAATCGTAACGTCCACAATTTGGACACGGCAATCTAAACGCGGCAACGGAAACGGCAAAAGCGCGTCGATTTCAAGGTAAGTAAATGAAGTGTTTATACGGCACACTGACATGCACGTGAGGAGGCATGGCCATAGGAATATGGTGCATCCTGAATGCCCCGTAGACGCTGCCCTCTCTAAGCAGTTGAAAGACTCTTTTATCATTCAAAGCTCTGAAGGCTGAACTCCACAAAATACTGGTATGATGGTAGCCCCTGTTTTGAGGATCAGCTTCAGCTCTTTCAAGCACAAAAATGGAGTGTGCATAGTTAGTAGAAAAAAAATAACAAGATGCACAGATGCTGAGTGAATAGCCTCCTCTATTGATCGAGGAATGTTGTCTCCAACTTGAATTGAATTTTTGTCAAGAAAGACTTTGAATCCCTTGTTCTCGAGATTATGAAAGATGAGACTGGCTACATTTTCCTTCACATCTATCCCACGATGGTTAAGAAATACATCATATCTTGGGAGCAGCTACAGAACACAGTTGGGATTGCTGTAAGCATAGACATCTATTCTTTTATAGTTCACGATAGCTGAGTGTAGATACCTACTATTGATTGTTGCACTTCTCTATCAAATCTGTGTGATCTTTATTATGTTCTATGTTAAATCATGTCCTTTGAACCACACGAATGGCACAATCTCAGAGGAGAATGAGATGGGTATGAAATAAAATACAAATTCAATTCTCCTCCCTCTTGCTCTAAGGATTTAAAGACCTTTGGATTATATTTAAGAAATATTTATTTTAAAGGCTGCCAAGTATGATGTCAACTATTTTGGGGTAGGGAGCTTCCAAATAGTCTGCAGTCATTAGGCAATTGCTTACCTGGCTCACTAGAGTGACTTTTTCTATTGTTTTTACTATTCACGTTGATTGTGGAAATAGTGACCTTGTGTTAGGCTCTCTCATGCATAAGGTTATAATGTGGCTAGGCAAAGATATGCATCACGATTCATTACGTTTTGGACTATTATCCTATTTTAAACCATTTAAGGTTGTTACCCTTGAGCATTTATAGAGATCATAATGGTGATATTGCTATCAGATGCTAATCAAGTTGACCACCTAAATCATTGATCGGTGGGCTCTGGATATTGTTTATACTCCATATCCTTAACTCTAGCTTTGAAATAATTGAACAATATAAGTGGGGACAAATCAAGAAAGATGGAATGAAAGGATGGTTAATTTTTTGGATTATGATTGATAATAGGAACTATTATTTATATTGATTACTTTTGTACAATTTCATATGGTGATGATGACTTCATTTAGTGGCATTGGAACCACAATGTATTAAACACATTTTAATGTTGGAAGTTGATATCTTTTTGTATTCAGTTTACGGTTGGGGGTTAGAGGCATTAATTGACTACATGATGTTCTTAAGTATGAGAACCTTGATATTGGAAATATCTTGGGAACCAATAAAAAAGTACTATAGTTGTATTGGACTGTTGTATGATTGCACACTAAACGGAAGACAATCTATCCTTTAGATTTGATGGTATTATTGAGATTGAGTTAAGAGATAAAATAGTTGTGATCATATTGTATAGCATCTCCTAATACCTTATTGATGACCATTAAGGTCATATTTATTATAAATGCAAGTGTGAACACTATCTCTACCACGATCTAGACTATCATAAGAATGTGGGGTTGTGCCATAAGACAAATGAAATTAAAATATTAAGAATATTATTATTCGATGTATATCTTTATATGTTGTTTCTAGGGATATAGTGTTTCCAACCATCTAGAGTATGAATCGAGTATTGACCATGTTTAAAGAAAGTTTAAATTATTGGTGTAAGTTTTTCAAGCTCCTTTGCATGTTAAATGCTTCTAATCAAGGACACCATAATGTGATATGATTATGATATTGATATCATTGAATCATATTATGGTAGGACATCATGTGGAGCCATATAGGGCCTTGCATAATCATCGCTTTGTGATGATATTCTAACAATTGATATTGTTGCTTTGTGCTCTGTTGTGGGTGGATTCATTTATATTGACCTTATACTATTATGCTTAAATTCTAAGTGTGGATTTGGCTTGGGCACTTTGTCCTCATATGATTCTATCATCTAAGGTGCATCATTTAAGAAGGGTTCTAGCTTGTCTAGGCAGAATTACAAGTCATAATGATGGAGAGGTCTAACTGGGGATCTCAGTGTCCTTGGGTAGAAGCTCTATTGTATAGTCTTGCTATATTGTGAACTTAGTTGTGTTTCTTTGCCTATGGTTAAGCCTTATTAATTGATGGGAACCATTAAGAGGAACCTTGTTGGCGTATGCTATAGAAATTAATAAAACTATATGAACTGTGGTTTTTTTTGTAATGAGTATTGATAATTAGTGATGTATTACATTATTTGGTCTTAAACCCTTTTATGGTTATCCATCCTCCTTTAGTATTCCTTCTATTTCACTTCTAGGAGGAAAGTTACTTTAGTGGCAATGAAACCTTGAGAGTAGGAACCTATGTATAAAACCCTTGAGATAGTATGTGAGGAGAACTACATGTGACTTTGATCCCATTTGGAAGTGGGTATGTAGGCAGTTCTTGGGCGAAGGATGCCCTTGGACCTCAAGTCTGTAGGGGAGGGGTTTAGTGAATGACTTTGAGGCATGGGGTGTTCCTAAACATGATCAACCTTCCCTCTTGGATATGTTTCAGCTCGAGGCTGAAACTACGTGATGGAGCTATGAACCCACCTTCCAATTAGTAAGTCTCATTATATAGACCTTGTTAGTAATAATTTATGTTTGGGGTTTCATGTGAGGCCTCTTCCCTAAAATCCAAAAAAGTTCTAATATTTTGGCCTCTGCAGATGTGAAAATGCAAGAAATCAGATTGGTGTAGGTCAAAATATGCAGTGGCGGGTCAGGAATCTCCATCAGCCCCTAAAAAATGTTAAAAATGGGTCAAATGCATAAAAAATGCATATCGGGTCACTATTTTGGGTCATAGTTTTCTATGTCTGAATGTTTCTAAGTGTGGCTAGAAGGGTCTAATTATGCCAGCCGTGGGACCGCTAAGTGTTATGCCCCAGTTTAAATTTGTGCCTTTGTTTTTGCTTCCCACGGAGCATGCCACATGTCAGCAGCGGAGGCGGCCCCTTAAAGTTTCAAGAATGCACGGAAGGTGCCATGTGTCGGCTTCCGCTAGAGTCTTGACGCAGTTTCTAAGTGTTTCTGAGAGTGGCGTGGAAGCTACCACGTGGAGGCATCCGCCAGTGTTTCTAAAGACTCAAAGTTTCGCATCTCTGCCAAGTTTTCGATAGACCCTTAATGTTTCTCGAAGGTAGCGCGAACGGTGACAAGTGGCAGCCTCCGCTTATGTTTCAAGAAAGTTTCAAAAAGTTTCTAAGTTGCTGCGGAAGTTGACAAGTGTCAGCTTCTGCGTAACTTTCTATTTTGTTTCCTGTGATGCAAATAATGGTGAGGTGGGTCCCGATGATGAGTCCCTGCTGCACGGAAGGCGCCAAGTGGCAACTTCCGTTTATGTTTCAAAGAGCCCCTTTTATAATGTTTCTGTGAGCGCGGAAGGCGCCAAGTGTCGAACAGCGAGGGCAGTTTCTTTAAGTTTTAGCTTAAACATGAAGGGCAACGTGTGTCCCATGTGGTTGTTGCGGAAGCTGACACATGTCGGCCTTCGCGTAGTTTCTATCTCGTTTCAAGGTTTGGCATGGATAATGGTGGGCCACGGTTATGAGAATCAAATAACACGGAATGTGCCACGTGTTGGGTGCAGCACCAAAGCTACATTTACTTTTTGACCCTTCCCCGGCCCCAATGAAGTTTCTAAGCATCGCAAAACCTGATAAGTGTCAGCTTCCGCATAAGTTTCAATGTATTTCAAATGTTTCAAGAGATGGCCGCGGAGCTTGACAAGTGTCAGTGTCCACGGGCTTCCCCCTGTTTCAATATGTGATGAGCGAGAGTTTGTGGGCCCCATTTCTTTATGTGTCTCTAAGTTTCAAAGCCGCAGGTTGTGACATGTGTCACCTGCAGAAGCCACTTGAGGATTATGATACAGTATGTTTCAAGAGGAGCGTGGGGCCCGACAGGTGTCAGCACCCGCAGAAGTTTCATGGAAGGTTCTTAGTGTTTCAAGGGAGACCGCGGAGGCTGCCACCTGTCCCGATAGCCAATGCTGCGGGGACTGCCGCGTGTCTTTTTTAAGAAACAAGTAATGAGGAGCGGAAAAGTAAGCGAGGGGCCCAGCGATAGAAACTGCAAGTGCCTATGTGGCACGATTTGGTTGGTGGGCGACTTTTCATTATTTTTTGGGGCCGTTAGATCTCAGCGACTGGTAGACATATTGACGGCCACATTTTGAACCTGTAGCACAGGTTTTCTCATGAGCGTTTGCAACTATTTTTGGCGGGAAACTTTGAGGAAACTTACTGTGACTGCTTTCCAGAGGCCGCGGGTTGGTGCGCCAGTAATGGCAATTGTTGCAGAGGTATGGGTGATGGCGTGGGCGGATCTGGTACCTGACTAGAGATGTGAATCCCTAGGCGGTGGCGCAAGGCTCGAAATCTCTTCCTGTCTCTTCCTCTACCTTCTGCATTTATTTTTGAGTGCCATTTTTCTATACTATGTATCTAGCGGATTTTTGTCTGGCCATGTAATTAATTTGTTGGGTACATTTTCTTGCTTTTTAAGCAGACTGTGTGACCCATTTAGAGGTTGTTGAAAACTGGACACATCTGGCTTTGTAGTAAGATACAACCAGTTCTGGTTGCTCTGTACAGGAGGTCTTGTGAGTTTATGTATCACTTGTTGTATGTCTCATGCATGAATCTACTAATTTCATGATTGGTTTTATATGAGTAATGCTATATTTGCATGTGTTTTGTTAATTCTGTCTCCAGTATTGCATGTGTTCTTCTTCTGAATCTAGATATCTAAGGGGTGTCTGGTATTCTAGAATATAGAATTCCTGTATTGAATGCTTGATCTTTCAACTTCTGCTCAAGGGGTAGATTAAAGTGTTTTCAGATTAAGTATTGGGAAGGGTATACTGCAATAGGGATGCCATAAGTAGAGATAACTTAACACTCTGTATTGGGAGGTATCTGTAAGGTAGATATCACACAAATCCCCTTGAAATCCAGTTTTATTGTGTTCATGCTGATCATTCACATGTGTATGTCTATGACTCCAAGCCCTGGATAGGCACCAATCTAGCTCTGTGTTGAGATTACACACCAGGACCTAGTTTTGCATCCAAACACATAAAATCAAACTCAAACTTCCAAATCAAACCATTAGGACTATAGAAGTAGTTTAGGACCAAGATCCTCTGATTCACAACAGAACATAAGCCTAAAGCTAGCCCCTTTGCACTTATCTCACAGTTTTGGTCTTCATACAGGAGGATTTATCTGCTTTGTATCAACATCCCAAGCCAACCCACAAGCATATTCTCATGGGTGTTGAATAGGGAATACCCCCTAGGTTTTGCAGAGCCTGAAGAAGAAGAGGAGATAAAAATAGAGTCTATCTCCTACACTGTTGGCCCCTGGCCCAGAGATCCTATTGATCACTGATGGCTACCTTGTAGGGAAATCTGGGAATGAACATCCAGTCAGGGAAAAAACCAACAGACCTGAGGTAGAAAAAGACACTCTATCAGTACTAAGCTCCTATACTCTAAGGTTGTTGGGTCAGGTTCTCTCAAGCTGCCCCAATCTTAGATGAACTTTTAGAATCAACATATTTTTAGTTTGTCTCTAATGTAATGAATGAAGGTGCCTTTGCACTTTTCTTGATTAATATAATCAGTGTTTCACATGTTGAGCACTATGGGCTATTGATGGTGGGAATTAATAAGTATGGTATTTATTCGTTAATGAGCTTGTAAATGTTAATATGCAAAAGATATGCACTCAGAAATAGAATTATGTTTAAAATTACTATTGTGGTTTTGAGTTGTGTATGATGCATATTGTGTTTCAAAGTGACCATTGAATGTATGGATGGCCATTGATATTACATTGAATTTATTTATGTTTATGCCTTTGTAACCAGGTAGAGTCCAAGTCATGTGGGTTCAATATATATTTATTGAGGGTTGACCTATAATATAGACCCCTAGACATATAAGACTAGGTGTATTGGTTTATGGACCTATATGTGGTAGGTAGTTGAGTCAACCTGACTCATCTTGGGGAATCCTTGTGATATCCTTATTGTGTGTGTACTTGGCCATAAGATGATCCACATGTCAGAACCAGTCTGATACAGATGCGGATAGGTAATTGTCACCAGTATCGTGCAGGTGACAGATGCTAGGTGCTATCCATCATATCTCAGGATGAGCCGGTTGTCACCAGTAGCATGGAGGTGACAGATACCAGGAGCCATCTAGGTTATGATACAGGTGCAGTTTAGTCAGTTGCCACCAGTACCATGGAGGTGACAGATACCAAGTGCTATCCACTGTATCTTAGGGTTAGTCAGTTGTCACCAATACCATGGAGGTCGGTGATGGATACTAGGAGCTACCCTTTGGTATGTAGGGCTTAGCCAGCTTTCACTAGTACCATGTAGGTGATAGATGCCAGGAGCTACCCCATACTAGGTTGGACCGACTTTCGTCAGTGGCATGGAGGCGATAGATGTCGGGATCCACTGACTCAACAGGTTCAACAAGTTGTGGAAATCTTATTAATGGCCACATGTGATGTATGTTGTTACACCTACTCCTTATCCAATGATGACAACAAGTAGTATGGGATACTTGTTTTTCATCATAGTGGGTTGTTAGTATGTATGTTGTTACACCTACTCCTTAGCCAATGATGACAACAAGTAGTATGGGATACTTGCTTGTCATCATAGTTGGTTGTGAGTATGTATGTTGTTGCACCTACTCCTTAGTCAGTGTTGACAACAAGTAGTATGGGATGCTTGCTTGTCATCACAGTTGGTTATGAATTGAGAAAAGGATGAGATTCATGGTGTAGCATGAGATGCACCAACATTCATTTATCTCAATAGGAGGTATTCATGAGCTTACGTGCTAGTGCATTAGGTAATGGGAAGAGGCATGTATTAGGTTGCATGTACTTCCTTTTACTAGTTGGTCACTATGTATGTGTGAGTCAATCGCTATGTGCATTTGTATTAAGGGCCTTATGTGTTGTGCATTGTCGCATTTGAGCCCTTGCTAGTGATGACCACAAGTAGATATGGGATGCTTGTTAGTCATCATAGTCAATTGTAAATCAAGAAAAATGATGGAATCCATGGTGTACCATTAGATATACCAACATTCCTTTTTCAAGTTTGGGAGGGTAAGTGCACAAAGATGAGGGACCAAAATGGGGTCTTAAGTTGTCACTTTTTTTCTGAAATTAGGAAACACTGATGGATGAGAAATCGAAGATAGCTACACTCAAAATTTGAAGATGGAACAAAAACAAGAGTTGTAGTGCTCCGAATCTAGTTTCTAAACTACTTTTTTTTTTCAAAAATAGTTGAGATTAAGGGGTTCAAAAAGGGAGAGCACACAAATTGGTCCTATTTTTCTCAAAAAAACATAACATAGCGTCTGGTGTGCTCCCCCTAAAATGTTAACTTTTTTTTAGTATTTCAATAATTGCTCCAGTGAGAAATTAGCTAACACTGTAGTTTATCCTTGATTTTTCTGATAATTTTTTAATGAATAATTGATGTTTTAGTAATTTTTAAAGTGGACACATCCTGAAAAATAGAAATTTGAGCATGCTCCCCCCTAAAATGTTTGAAAACCAATCGAAAATTGATTTTTTTTTGAATACATGTAGAATGGAGTATAGTTTCTAAAAATGTAACTTATTTCAAATTTCGATGACTGGTTAAAAAAAGTCAAAAATACTAGACACTGGTTTTTGACAAAAAATGGACACACTAACAAAAGAAATTCAAGATGAAACACTAAACACACTCAAAATGTGAAAAAAAAATATATGGTTAGATAGCTAACAGAGAGCTTAAGATTATGGTGGTATTTTTTTTGAGTTTTCATTGAAAAAGTGCCATCCTGATGGCGAGCATGCTCTAGATTATCTCCAAATTTTGCTAAAAACTGATAAAAACACATCAAAGAAAGCTGAGCATAACACGAGCGCATTATAATGTGCTCACATTATGTGAAATCAATAATGTGAGTGCATTATAATGCACTCACGTTATGTGATTTCATGTAACACCAGCACATTATAACCGCTCGCGTTATGGTGAGCATAACTGGCAATACACATGCCAATTGCATTTGCTTGAAAGTTTCTAAAGCCTTTTCAACAAATCCATTTTTTTCATATCTTGCAATCATTGCACTCCATTATAGAACATCTCTTTGAGGTGTTATGTCATACAATTGACATGCCTTGTCTATGCTTCAACACTTTAAGTACATGTCTATAAGGGCAGCTACACTTCCTATCGTCTCTCTTTCTCTACTTCCCTCCCCTCTCTACGTCCTACCCCCTCTCTAAATCTTTGCTTCCCTCCCCTCTCTACCTCCTACCTTCTCTCTCTCTCTTCTTCCCTCCCCTATCTACCTTCTACCCTCTCTCTCACTCTCTACTTCCCTCCCCTATCTACCTCCTACCCTCTTTCTGAGTCTTTGCTTCCCTCGCCTCTCTACCTCCTACCTTCTCTCTCATTCTCTTCTCCCCCTCTCTCTACCTATTACCCTCTCTCTCACTTTCTACTTCTCTCCCCTGTCTACCTCCTAGCCTCTCTCTCAGTCTCTACTTCCCTCCCTTGTCTACCTCCTACCCTCTCTCTCTTCTTCCTTCCCTTGTCTACCTCCTACGGTCCTCTCCCACTATCTACTTCCCTCCTGTCTCTACCTCCTATCCTCTCTCTCACTCTCTACTTCCCTTCCCTCTCTACCTCTCCTCATCATTCTTCCCATCCAATGAAATTTCATAAATTATCTGGTTTCCATTTCATCATCCCAATTTATATCCTCGTCCCTCTTTGCATGTCCTAGTTTTCTTGTTTCCATATTCTTTGTTGGCATGTAAGAGGAGAGGGAAGAAGAGGGAGAGAGGATGGAGATGGATGGGAGAGAGAGGGGAGAGAGAGGGGAGAGATAGGGAGATAAGGAGAGAGAGAGAGGGTTGGTCAGGCTTATGAGTTTAGGGTTGCTTAAGTTTAGGGTTTAGTGGAATTATTTAGGGTTTAGGGGTTTAGGGTTGCTTAGGTTTATGGTTTAGGGGTATTATTTAGGGTTTAGGGGTTTTGGGAGAGAGAGAGGTTTAGGGTTTCTCAGGTTTAGGGGCATATTTAGGGTTTATGAGTTTAGGGTTGCTCAGACCTTTAGGGGTAAATTATTTTGGGTTTATGAGTTTCTAGGGTTGCTCAAGTTTAGGGTTTAGGGGTTAGGGTTAAAGGGGAATTATTTTATAATTTCCCTCCAATCCTCGTAATACTAACGTATTAGTCCACCCATCTCCTGATCCATCAATCCCTATCATCCATCCACCATATAACTCACTATCTACTCCACCATCAAACATTCTAAGCTCTAATCCATCAACCCATGAATGCTTGAAATTGTTTCTCCAAAGAGTCTTTACAAAATCCAAAAATAAAAGCAAAGATATGGAGCCATCCAAATCCACTGATCCAATTTCATCCCCCTCTAACACTCCCAATCCTAATCCATCTGGGCCTCCATTCACTTGATCCTAATCCTAACCCCACGACATCTTCCGTCATTATCCATCAACCATAAGCATATCCTGTTAGATTTGGGGCAGACAGCTGAGAGGGGGGTGAATCAATTGTCCAAAACTTTCTTCCAATTAAACACTTAACTCCACATTGTTATTTAGCAGCATAATAATAAATCAATCATGAAAGAAAAATGCAACAAATCAAGAGCAAAAACACATCAACACATGAGACACCAAGATTTTGATGTGGAAAACCCGGTTAAGGGAAAAACCATGGGGTGATTAACCCAAGATTGTATTCTCTGTTAGAAGAATAGAAAGAACAAAATGGCACATGCCAATTAGGGTCACTACCCGAGCACACTGCTCACAAGAGGCTCATTGCCTACAAGTGACACACTATCTACAAAGAAATAAGTATCACCCACTTGAACTGGAAAATAACATCTTCACCATGCTTGAATCAGTTCCATTTAAGCCCAAAACTTCTGCTCTGCCTTTTTCTCTCTTCCTCTCTACCACGCCCTCATCTCCATAAGGACAACTTTGAAATGACTTTGTAATCCCTTATTTATACAAGACATCAACTTAGGAATGATCATCTAAGTCGGCAAGCATCAACAAGAACATCCGCAGGATGTGTAACTCATCTGGTCGGCCAATCTCAGGAAGAACACCATCATCCATAAGTTATTCCTCAATTGTGAGCTCCAACTTCAATGCGGACCACCAACATGAACTGGACACAAGCCAAAGACCTCCACAAGCTTACCTAAATCACTAAGAACATCCACACTTCATCTGCTTACTGAAATCCTTCTCCCCTTCATTCAGAACCTCAAGAACACAGTCTGTCATTACTGTCAGAAAGGAATAGATGCTTGCGAACCTTCAAACCATGAACCAATTGAGTTGATACTTCACAAAGACTTCCTCAATACTCCCTCAAATCTGCAGAACAAGAAAATGCATTTCTGAATCTCACCGGACCTATTTGTATCAGTCTGTCACCACTGAACATCTGCCGGAACCGGTTTTACTTGAGCAGCCACACCTTCTTCAGATCTTCATGCGGATCTCTGAAATCTCTATTGGATCACCTTAAAACACATATCTACAAACCCTTTGAACTGCATCCTCTGATCCTCATCCTATCTTGGACTTTTGCCTTACTGTCATCACTGTTCTTCACTATTCCTAATTGAGACTAATTTTCTCAATATCCTCAGCTCACAACTCATCCAATCCTTATCATTAATGCAACAGGAGTATGTTGACATCAACAAAAACACTAGTTAGGCCCATACTTGCAACAATCTCCTCCTTTGTCATTGATGGCAACAACCATTCACATGTCTTCTCTCCCTTTACTGCTCCCCCTTTGGTCAGCAACCATTTGTTTTTCACATGTCTTCTCTCCCCCTTTGACATCAATGGCAAAGGGCACATACTTGTAATTCCACCACTTCAAAATCATACCTGCTGCTCCCCCTGAGAAGCAACTCCCCATTCATGAATCTAGACCACAAGATGTGACTATGATATCCACTGGATTGATGCACATCAGTGCATCTTAGTTCATCACCGGAGGGGCAATAACCCCTAACTTCTCCCTAAGATACTCAAAAGAGTCCTTAGGTAGAGGTTTAGTAAAGATGTCTGCAATCTGATCCTTGAAAGGCACAAACTCCAACCTGACTTCATTCTTGTTCACTTTCTCTCTCAAAAAGTGAAACTTGATGGATATGTGTTTAGCCTTTGAATGCAACACCGGATTCTTAGATATATTTATTGCACTTGAATTATCACAGAAGATTGTGATAGGTTCCTCATACTCCATTTTGATATCTCTTAGCATCTATTTCATCCACAAAACTTGAGTACAACTACCTGTTGCTGCAATATATTCTACTTCAGTTGTAGACAGAGATATTACCTCTTGTTTCTTGCTTAGCCAAGAAACCAATCTCTTCCCCAAAAAGAATGCTCCACCACTAGTACTCTTCTAGTCATCCACATCTCCTACCCAATCTGCATCTGTATATGCATGAAGAGAGAAATCATGATCTCTAGGATACCACAAACTATACTCAACTGTCTCTTTTAGATATCTTAAAATCCTCTTGATTGCCATGACATGAGATTCTCTAGGATCAGCCTAGAATCTAGCAACAAGACCAACAACCTGCATAATGTTTGGTCTAGTTTGAGTGAGATACAACAGTCCTCCAATCATTGACCTATACTTTGTCTGATCAGCCTTAGGAGAGTCATCATCTTTGCTCAATTTACATCTGGTTGCCATGGGAGTATTCATTGGTTTTGAGTCTTCCATCCCAAAATTCTTCAACAATTCTTTCACTTATTTGGTCCGAGAAATGAAGATTCCTTTCTTTGTTTGAGTGATTTGCAGACCCAAGAAGAAATTCATTTCACCAAGCATGGACATCTCAAACTCACTTTTCATTTGATTTGCAAAAGTTTTACACATACTATCTCTTCCTCCAAAAATGATATCATCAACAAACACTTCAAAAATCAAGATGTTTTCATGATCAATTTTGAAATACAAATTACTGTCAGTAGTACCTTTGTTGAAACCAATCTTCAAAAGATGTTTGTCTATTCTTTCATACTAGGCTCTTGGGGCTTGCTTTAGTCCATACAGTGCCTTCTTCAACTTGCAGACCATATCACCATGATCAGACAATTGAAATCCATCCAGTTGCTCAATGTACACTTCTTTCAAGTCACCATTCAGGAATGCAGACTTGACATCCATCTGATACACCTTGAAATCCTTGAAGGCAGCAAATGCAAGAAATAATCTTACTGCTTCAATTCTTTCCACCAAAGAAAAAGTTTCTTCAAAATCAACTCCTATTTGAGAGTAACCCTTGCAGACCAATCTGGCTTTATTTCTAATTACTTCACCAACTTCATTCAGTTTGTTCTGGAAGACCCATTTGGTTCCAATCACATTCTTATTTCTAGGTCTGGGAACAAGATCCCAAGTGTGATTTTTCTCAATTTGCATCAGCTCTTCCTCCATTACTTTAGTCTAGTTTTCTGTTGATAACTGAGAGGGGGGGTGAATCAGTTATCCTAATTATTTCCCTTATTGAACTTTCTTATTAATTGATGCAGCATTGAATCAAACACTAAAACATTAACATGAAATAAGAAACACATAACACAGTATTTTTGACGTGGAAACCCTGTTAAGGGAGAAAACCACGGGGTGATTAACCCAAAATTATTCTCTGTTAGAAGAATAGGAGATTACAAAAATGGCACTTGCCAATTAGGGCTCACTGCCCGAGCACACTGCTCACAAGAGGCCCACTGCCTACAAGAAGACACACTGTCTACAAAGTGATAAGAATCACAGTCTTGAACTGATTGGAAGCATCTGCTTATGCTGGAGTTCAGTTCCGGTTAGGCTCAGTACACTGATCTGCTGCACTTCATCTTTCCTCTGTTCTTTATTCTGCTATCTTTCACATACCGGATCCTTTTTGCTACCTCTGCTCTGTTCTGGACTTATTCGCATATATCTTCACACCATCACATCCTTCACAACTAAATCCATCCTCTATATATATCCGCACAAGTAATTTCATCACCTTTCTAGTCGGCATCCGGAACAGTCTAGTTTCTTACAAACTTTTGTTCTGTCGGCTGAATCCTTCCTCACCAAGCAATGCGGATCAAGCATATACTTGTAGATATCATTAATCATGTCGGCCAAACATGATTCATGCCTTCACAACCTCTATCATCAATAGTAACACATCCAGAAAGTAGTCTGATACTCTGTCAGTCAGTTCTTCCTCTGTTTTCACTGTCTCTCAGGAATCCGGTACTCAACTATTCATATCTTTTTCCTTGTCCATCACCGGAGGCTAAATTCTTGGAATATACCACTCAAGGTAGTCCTCTTGACTTCCCCAAATCCGCACTGCACCAAGACACTTCCTCTGAGAGATCCGGACCAATCTGTCGGACCTGGCCACATGCTCTGTTCTTGTTCACCGGACCACAACATTCTTTATTCTGACTTCCGGTAGAGACACATTATGACTTGTGGATATGTGGGATGACCTTTGTTGCCATCAATGACAACAACCATGAATCCATATAGTGTCTCTTGCCAACAATCTCCCCCTTTGGCATTGATGGCAACACTTAGTGAAAAATGACTAAGTGTTTTCACTATGCTCCCCCTTTGTTGATGCTCTGTCTTTATATACAATTTCCGGAACTCCCCCTTAGTTGGATTCCTCATTTTTCACTGCTCCTCACTCCCCCTTTGACATCAATGGCAAAGGGTGGGGTCCGCACACCAAAATTTTCAAAAATTTTCTATACATAGCCGCATATTTACATACTCACATATACTGAAGAATGTCTGCAAAGGATGTCTGCAATTGAATCATTTCTGTAGCCCAACTTTGCTTCATTCTGTCCAAAATTGAAATGTGACCACTCAACAAAAATGCAAAAGCTTCTGCCCGCTTGAGATCTGTCGGATCTTTTGTTTGGGCGGTGGTCTGAGCATCACTGATGGCCTCATGCATAGTTTCCAAATTAGGGATTATAATCCTTCTAAGTTCTCCCATCTGGTTAGTGATATTCTTCCTTTCCTTCTCAAGATTCTTTATTTCATTCAAGACTGCAATAGTTTGACATTCTTGATTTATTATGGAGGAAGAGAGAGGATCAAAACTTTGAGATAAGCTTTGTAGCTTATCCTGTTCCTCTTTTATTTTCTTATCAATTGCTGCTGTTGCCTTTGACTAGGATATACAAAATTTGTAGATGTCACCGCCATCCTTAAGAGCATTCTCTAAGCTCTTTATTCCAATGCTTACAATCTTCCTATCTTTAGAGATTAATTCTAATATTTCTGAAAATCTCTTATCCAAAAATTCCTTCCGGACCTTTTCTTCAGCTGATTTTTCTAGAGAATCAAAATGTGTATCAACACTGCTGACTAAGGTTTTTAGATTACCGGAAGTGGAGGCTGTCGGATCTGTTGATAACTGAGAGGGGGGGTGAATCAGTTATCCTAATTATTTCCCTTATTGAACTTTCCTTTTAATTGATGCAGCATAGAATCAAACACAAAAACATTAATCATGAAATAAGAAACACATGACACAGTATTTTTGACGTGGAAACCCTGTTAAGGGAGAAAACCACGGGGTGATTAACCCAAAATTATTCTCTGTTAGAAGAATAGGAAATTACAAAAAAATGGCACTTGCCAATTAGGGCTCACTGCCCGAGCACACTGCTCACAAGAGGCCCACTGCCTACAAGAAGACACACTGTCTACACAGTGATAAGAATCACAGTCTTGAACTGATTGGAAGCATCTGCATATGCTGGAGTTCAGTTC
This sequence comes from Cunninghamia lanceolata, assembly GCA_027924645.1. Lineage (NCBI taxonomy): Eukaryota > Viridiplantae > Streptophyta > Pinopsida > Cupressales > Cupressaceae > Cunninghamia > Cunninghamia lanceolata. The sequence goes on from BSBN01000320.1 coordinate 13,433,216, forward strand.
CGGTTAGGCTCAGTACACTGATCTGCTGCACTTCATCTTTCCTCTATTCTTTATTCTGCTATCTTTCACATACCGGATCCTTTTTGCTACCTCTGCTCTATTCTGGACTTATTCGCATATATCTTCACACCATCACACACTTCACAACTAAATCCATCCTCTATATATATCCGCACAAGTAATTTCATCACCTTTGTAGTCGGCATCCGGAACAGTCTAGTTTCTTACAAACTTTTGTTCTGTCGGCTGAATCCTTCCTCACCAAGCAATGCGGAACAAGCATATACTTGTAGATATCATTAATAATGTCGGCCAAACATGATTCATGCCTTCACAACCTCTATCATCAACAGTAACACATCCGGAAAGTAGTCTGATACTCTGTCAGTCAGTTCTTCCTCTGTTTTCACTGTCTCTCAGGAATCCGGTACTCAACCATTCATATCTTTTTCCTTGTCCATCACCGGAGGCTAAATCCTTGGAATATACCACTCAAGGTAGTCCTCTTGGCTTCCCCAAATCCGCACTGCACCAAGACACTTCCTCTGAGAGATCCGGACCAATCTGTCGGACCTTGCCACATGCTCTGTTCTTCTTCACCGGACCACAACATTCTTTATTCTGACTTCCGGTAGAGACACATCATGACTTGCGGATATGTGGGATGACCTTTGTTGCCATCAATGACAACAACCATGAATCCATATAGTGTCTCTTGCCAACAATCTCCCCCTTTGGCATTGATGGCAACACTTAGTGAAAAATGACTAAGTGTTTTTACTATGCTCCCCCTTTTGCTGATGCTCTGTCTTTATATACAATTTCTGGAACTCCCCCTTAGTTGGATTCCTCATTTTTCACTGCTCCTCACTCCCCCTTTGACATCAATGGCAAAGGGTAGGGTCCGCACACCAAAATTTTCAAAAATTTTCTATATATAGCCGCATATTTACATACTCACATGTACTGAAGAATGTTTGCAAAGGATGTCTGCAATTGGATCATTTCTGTAGCCCAACTTTGCTTCATTCTATCCAAAATTGAAATGTGACCACTTAACAAAAATGCAAAAGCTTCTGCCCGCTTGAGATCTGTCAGATCTTTTGTTTGGGCGGTGGTCTGAGCATCACTGATGGCCTCATGCATAGTTTCCAACTTAGGGATTATAATCCTTCTAAGTTCTCCCATCCGGTTAGTGATGTTCTTCCTTTCCTTCTCAAGATTCTTTATTTCATTCAAGACTGCAATAGTCTGACATTCTTGATTTATTATAGAGGAAGAGAGAGGATCAAAACTTTGAGATAAGCTTTGTAGCTTATCCTGTTCCTCTTTTATTTTCTTGTCAAATGCTGTTGTTGCCTTTGACCAGGATATACAAAATTTGTAGATGTCACCGCCATCCTTAAGAGCATTCTCTAAGCTCTTTATTCCAATGCTCACAATCTTCCTATCTTTAGAGATTAATTCTAATATTTCTGAAAATCTCTTATCCAAAAATTCCTTCCGGACCTTTTCTTCAGCTGATTTTTCTAGAGAATCAAAATGTGTATCAACACTGCTGACTAAGGTTTTTAGATTACTGGAAGTGGAGGCTGTCGGATCTATCTGGATTGATGGCATAATCTTTACAAGTACTCCGGAAGCAGCCTCTATCAACTCACAGTCTTCCATATGAGATTTCAGGAGTTTTTCATTTGCCTTGGCATTTGCAAATGAAGCTATCTTCATTGTTTGTACCGGAGAGAGAGAGTCAAAATCAAATGGGCCTTTTAGAAGCTCCGGTTCATCAATCTCTAAAGTTTCTTTGCTCAAAAATTGTTGAACAGTTTGTGCAGTGTCTCTTGCCGGAGACAGATGTTTCTTTTCTTCTGCAGTCTTGGAACTGTCAACCTCTTTGTCTTTCACCACTGCTTCCTTCTCCTGTAATTGCTCTTCTTCTTTGGATCCGGAGACTGTAGGGGAAACCGGAGGAGAGATGTTTGTCTGTTCAGGGCTCACTTCTTCGGGAACAGATGATTCCAAATCAGCAGCTGTTTCTGCACCTAAGTCCTCTACAACAGGAAGATTGAACCTTTTGAAGGCCTTCTGGAGAATCTCTTCTGTTTCTTGGGCCACTTTGTCAGTCTCACCAAGCATGAGTTGATTCATCCTGGCTTTGCTTCTGAACTCATCTTTGCAGTCCTTGAAGATAATGTTCATTGTCTTGGGATCAATTTGAGGATATAGCTGAATAGCTATCTGCTCCCAGATCTCAAGATCTTTAGCATGAGCATTATTCTTTCTTACTTCCAATTCCTTTTCTAGGCTTTTAGGAATGAGAGATATGATCTCAATGAAAGCCTTATTATATATGTTAAGATATTTGACTGTGGCTTCCTGCAGAGTCTTTTGGTCAGCCTCACTGAAGTCATCATAAGATTCAGTCATTGGTTGAAGGTTTCCATCCACCGTGACCGACTTGATTATGCTCTCTAGAGACAGAGTGGGCTTTTCAACAGATACCTCTGCCATTTCATCCTTATCTTGGCCTGTGGAGGGCTTACCGGATCCTTTCTTTTTCTGTTTCTTTATTTCTTTTACTCCCTCATCTGACTCTATTTCCTCTTCATCCTTTTGGCTCCCATAAGCCCTTGTGGCTTTTGTCTTGGATCTCTTACCAGATGCCTGGACTTCTGGTTTTGAAATTTTGGTTGAGGGAGGTGCAGATCTCTTTGATGATCTGGTCCGGGTGGGAGCTTCAACCGGAGCACTTTCTTTACTTTTCTCTTCTTCCTCAGCCTTCCTCCTCTTTTCCCGGCTGGCATCAAGTGCCTCTTTTGAGATGCCTAGGCCTTGAGCAATGTGATCTACTTCTTTTCTCACCTTTCTTTTAATCTCAGGTTCCCTAAGTTCTACATGTATTTTTACACTCAGCTCCTCAAAGGTTCCAAACCTTTCTGCCTTAGGATCTTTGGGCTGACTTAGCATGTGTTGAACATGCAGCTCCACTATCTGTTCATCTACTTCATACCCCATGGGCATGATCCAGACAGTCCTTGGCTCCACTGCCTCCATTAGGCACTGATCAGTGTCAACCATAAAGCACACTGAGTCTTTGTATTTTTCAACAAGAGACTGGGGAATTCTCTCTCTTGCTTGCATCATGCTCTGAAAGTTTTTGAAGTATCCCCATAGAGCTGTATTTCTCGCTTTTGCATCCCCAAGTCCATGCAAATAGTCTCTTATCTGGACTGCAACAGGTTTGTCATTCTGCCATACCCATCCACTTGTTCCGGGTAGCTCATTCATGAAGTAGAAGAATAGACATACGATAAGAGTACCATACTTAAAGGAATTCTTCTTATCCTTCTTAATTTTCTGTATATTTTCCATTAATTGGCTTAGCAGTAGTTCGCAGAGATCATATTCTGCATTCTTTCTTAGCATTTCATAGGCAGTGTATACTGCAGTTCCGGATACAGAATTCTCCCTGCTGGAGTGATAGATCTTGTATCCTATTATCATGGATGCATATTTGATATCCGGATCCGAAATATCTTCAATGGTCATTGCCCTCTTATCAAATTTTGATCCGGTGGCCTCAGTTACAATGTTGTTCTTGACAGATTTGAGGATAGGTATCCCTCCGGAAGAGTATAGACCAGTTACTGCTCTAATTGCCTCTTTTGTGATCTTGCAGGGTCTATCTAGCCATAGAAAGTTGTCATGCATTCTGCTCAGTACATACCGGACCCATTCATCTTCTTCAAAGCAGGGGAAATGAATAAATTGCTCAAATTGTTTCTTCTGGATATCCTTATACTCTGGTTTAAGCTCAAAAGCATTGTCTATCAGTTGCTTGTGATAGAGGTCTCTTAATTTGAATTCCCCAAATTCCTCAATGCTTGCATGTATGTAAACCCTAATGTCTTCGGTATGTAAAACTCCGTGAGGAACACTAGAGAAGGCTCCTAGTGGATCTACCTCCAATGATTTGTAGGGATGTTTCTTGAATGAGGGGCGAGGTCTATCAGAGATCTTAACTATGTTTGGAGTAGCCATTCTTCAAAGATTTGCAGTGAGGTAATGAAAAAAAAACGGAGAATACCTTATGCGCCTTCAGTTTGCACGGGGTGGTTGGATTGATTTCTTTATGCAATAACTTCGGCAGGAGATCCTTGGTGTTCTTGATGAACCTTGTTGCAGAGCTCCACTTTTTGCTTCTTCTTGAGTGCAGAATGAGCAAATGACTTTTGAGAAATCCCTTAAATTGCTCCGCGAACCCTAATATCTGTCTGCAATAAATGCTTCACCTACATCATTCTGGTTTGCCTTGTCTGGATAGCTTGGAGTATCCCGGATTAGTCCTGATCTGTGGATATCATCCGGATCTTTCAATCATGAATAAATCGAGGTAACATATTACAAGAACATCCCAAACACTCTGTCCAATCCGCAGAACAAGATAGTGCACTTCCGGATCTTTCCGGACCTTTTTGTAATCCTTTATCATACCAGAGCATCTCCCTGAACAGGTCTTACTTGATCGATCACAGCTTCTTCATAACTCCATGCGGACCTCTGAAAACTTGACTGAAGCATCTCAAGACTCATATCTGCAAACCCTTTAATCCGCATCTTGTGCCACATCCGGCACCACTTGTTTGGCTGGGGGAACAGGATTTTCTTTGAGTCTCCCCCTGAGCTTGAGCTCACTTTTTAATTTCGGGAAGAAATATCAGCACCAGAGTCTGGTGCGGATCCAACCTCTACATTCTCTAAACTTTTCTTCACCCAAATCTTGCTCATCTGATTCCTAACTTCATCCGCATTCATCTTTTGTTTACCCTTGTCTTGATTCTGATTATACACCGGACCTCTTTTGTCCTGATACTTGTTTTTGCAGACTTTAGCATTATGACCGGACCTATTGTAGATTTGGCAAATAACATTTCTTTGCATATTTGACTGATATCCTCTTGATCTGCATTGATTAGCCATATGACCTACTCTATTGCATGTGAAGCATCTACCTTTGAATGATTTGTTTACTTGCATAATTCTGCATTCATGGGATTTGTGTCCATACCTTTTGCAGTTGAAGCATTGTCCAGAGAAGGATGAATTAATCTGATTCATTCTCATTCTGCACTGATTAGCTTTGTGACCAAAGTGGTTGCAGCTGTGGCAGTATCCATTGAAGGATGGATATCTTTGAGCATTTGGCTGTCTTACCGGAGGTCTTCTAGGCCTGCTCCTTGGATTTTCTGATCCAAGATTCTTCTGACCGGATCCGGAGCTTTCTCCTTTCTCATATCCCAAACCATACTTGTCATCTGTCCTCTTTTGACTTCCAAGAAGAACTTCAAGTTGAGCAGAACTTATCTTGAATTTCTCTTTATATTCATTTGCTGTTTGAAGGTCTCTTTTGAGAGAGGCAATTTGATCCTCAAGTTTTTCTTCATTATCTTTGGCATCTTCAAGATCAGATTCAAGATGTCTGATAATCCTGTCCATCTGGTGGTATTCTTCTGATTTTTCTTTAAGAGATTGTCTTAGATTGTCTTCAATCTTTCTTTTTTCTTCAATCTCTTGAGTAAACTTTATAGTTCCTGATTCCATTTCATGTCTTAACATAATGACTTCTTTTGATAACTTTTCACATAACTTGGTTTGCTCAGTCAATTCTTCATTTGTATTGCTTTCTTCACTTTGTCTTGCCAACTGTTGGAGCAGCTCCTTTCTCTTTTTCATAGAGAGACTTAATTTGTCTTTTAATTCTCTCATGAATTCATCAGCCTGTTTGAGTCTTTCCTTTAATTCACTGACTTCAGAATTTGACTGTTCAAGATCCTCAAGAGCAGTCTTGAGTTGCTCCCTTAAACCATATGCATCCATTTGAAATCCCAGATCTTCCTCAAGCTGTTAGGCTCTATTAGGAGGAACTTAGCTCTGATACCAATTGTTGATAACTGAGAGGGGGGGTGAATCAGTTATCCTAATTATTTCCCTTATTGAACTTTCCTTTTAATTGATGCAGCATAGAATCAAACACAAAAACATTAATCATGAAATAAGAAACACATGACACAGTATTTTTGACATGGAAACCCTGTTAAGGGAGAAAACAACGGGGTGATTAACCCAAAATTATTCTCTGTTAGAAGAATAGGAAATTACAAAAAAATGGCACTTGCCAATTAGGGCTCACTGCCCGAGCACACTGCTCACAAGAGGCCCACTACCTACAAGAAGACACACTGTCTACAAAGTGATAAGAATCACAGTCTTGAACTGATTGGAAGCATCTGCATATGCTGGAGTTCAGTTCCGGTTAGGCTCAGTACACTGATCTGCTGCACTTCATCTTTCCTCTGTTCTTTATTCTGCTATCTTTCACATACCGGATCCTTTTTGCTACCTCTGCTCTATTCTGGACTTATTCGCATATATATTCACACCATCACACACTTCACAACTAAATCCATCCTCTATATATATCCGCACAAGTAATTTCATCACCTTTCTAGTCGGCATCCGGAACAGTCTAGTTTCTTACAAACTTTTGTTCTGTCGGCTGAATCCTTCCTCACCAAGCAATGCGGAACAAGCATATACTTGTAGATATCATTAATAATGTCGGCCAAACATGATTCATGCCTTCACAACCTCTATCATCAACAGTAACACATCCGGAAAGTAGTCTGATACTCTGTCAGTCAGTTCTTCCTCTGTTTTCACTGTCTCTCAGGAATCTGGTACTCAACCATTCATATCTTTTTCCTTGTCCATCACCGGAGGCTAAATCCTTGGAATATACCACTCAAGGTAGTCCTCTTGACTTCCCCAAATCCGCACTGCACCAAGACACTTCCTCTGAGAGATCCAGACCAATCTGTCGGACCTTGCCACATGCTCTGTTCTTCTTCACCGGACCACAACATTCTTTATTCTGACTTCCGGTAGAGACACATCATGACTTGCGGATATGTGGGATGACCTTTGTTGCCATCAATGACAACAACCATGAATCCATATAGTGTCTCTTGCCAACAGGATCTATCTGGATTGATGGCATAATCTTTACAAGTACTCCGGAAGCAGCCTCTATCAACTCACAGTCTTCCATATGAGACTTCAGGAGTTTTTCATTTGCCTTGGCATTTGCAAATGAAGCTATCTTCATTGTTTGTACCGGAGAGAGAGAGTCAAAGTCGAATGGGCCTTTTAGAAGCTCCGGTTCATCAATCTCTAAAGTTTCTTTGCTCAAAAATTGTTGAACAGTTTGTGCAGTGTCTCTTGCCGGAGACAGATGTTTCTTTTCTTCTGCAGTCTTGGAACTGTCAACCTCTTTGTCTTTCACCACTGCTTCCTTCTCCTGTAATTGCTCTTCTTCTTTGGATCTGGAGACTGTAGGGGAAACCGGAGGAGAGATGCTAGCTTGTTCATAGGCCACTTCTTCTGGAGCAGAGGGTCCCAAGTCCTCAGCTGTTTCTGTACCTAAGTCCTCTACAATAGGAAGATTGAACCTTTTGAAGGCCTTCCGGAGGATCTCTTCTGTTTCTTGGGCCACTTTGTCAGTCTCACCAAGCATGAGTTGATTCATCCTGGCTTTACTTCTGAACTCATCTTTGCAGTCCTTGAAGATTATGTTCATTGTCTTGGGATCAATTTGAGGATATAGCTGAATAGCTATCTGCTCCCAGATCTCAAGATCTTTTGCATGAGCATTGTTCTTTCTTACTTCCAATTCCTTTTCTAGGCTTTTAGGAATAAGAGATATGATCTCAATGAAAGCCTTATTGTATATGTTCAGATATTTGACTGTGGCTTCCTGAAGAGTCTTTTGGTCAGCCTCACTGAAGTCATCATAAGATTCAGTCATTGGTTGAAGGTTTCCATCCACCGTGACCGACTTGATTACATTCTCTAGAGACAGAGTGGGCTTTTCAACAGATACCTCCGCCATTTCATCCTTGTCTTGGCCTGTGGAGGGTTTACCGGATCCTTTCTTCTTCTGTTTCTTTATTTCTTTTACTCCCTCATCTAACTCTGTTTCCTCTTCATCCTTTTGGCTTCCATAAGCCCTTGTGGCTTTTGTCTTGGATCTCTTACCGGATGCCTGGACTTTCGGTTTTGAACTTTTGGTTGAGGGAGGTGCAGATCTCTTTGATGATCTGGTCCGGGTGGGAGCTTCAACCGGAGCACTTTCTTTACTTTTCTCTTCTTCCTCAACCTTCCTCCTCTTTTCCCGGCTGGCATCAAGTGCCTCTTTTGAGATGCCTAGGCCTTGAGCAATGTGCTCTACTTCTTTTCTCACCTTTCTTTTAATCTCAGGTTCCCTGAGTTCTACATGTATTTTTACACTCAGCTCCTCAAAGGTTCCAAACCCTTCTGCCTTAGGATCTTTGGGCTGACTTAGCATGTGTTGAACATGCAGCTCCACTATCTATTCATCCACTTCATACCCCATGGGCATGATCCAGACAGTCCTTGGCTCCACTGCCTCCATTAGGCACTGATCAGTGTCAACCATAAAGCACACTGAGTCTTTGTATTTTTCAACAAGAGACTGGGGAATTCTCTCTCTTGCTTGCATCATGCTCTGAAAGTTTTTGAAGTATCCCCATAGAGCTGTATTTCTCGCTTTTGCATCCCCAAGTCCATGCAAATAGTCTCTTATCTGGACTGCAATAGGTTTGTCATTCTGCCATACCCATCCACTTGATTCGGGTAGCTCATTCATGAAGTAGAAGAATAGACATACAATGAGAGTACCATACTTAAAGGAATTCTTCTTATCCTTCTTGATTTTCTATATATTTTCCATTAATTGGCTTAGCAGTAGTTGGCAGAGATCATATTCTGCATTCTTTCTTAGCATTTCATAGGCAGTGTATACTGCAGTTCCGGATACAGAATTCTCCCTGCTGGAGTGATAGATCTTGTATCCTATTATCATGGATGCATATTTGATATCCGGATCTGAAATATCTTCAATGGTCATTGCCCTCTTATCAAATTTTGATCCGGTGGCCTCAGTTACAATGTTGTTCTTGACAGATTTGAGGATAGGTATCCCTCCGGAGGAGTATAGACCAGTTACTGCTCTAATTGCCTCTTTTGTGATCTTGCAGGGTCTATCCAGCCATAGAAAGTTGTCATGCATCCTGCTCAGTACATACCGGACCCATTCATCTTCTTCAAAGCAGGGGAAATGAATAAATTGCTCAAATTGTTTCTTCTGGATATCCTTATACTCTGGTTTAAGCTCAAAAGCATTGTCTATCAGTTGCTTGTGATAGAGGTCTCTTAATTTGAATTCCCCAAATTCCTCAATGCTTGCATGTATGTAAACCCTAATGTCTTCAGTATGTAAAACTCCGTGAGGAACACTAGAGAAGGCTCCTAGTGGATCTACCTCCAATGATTTGTAAGGATGTTTCTTGAATGTGGGGCGAGGTCTATCAGAGATCTTAACTATATTTGGAGTAGCCATTCTTCAAAGATTTGTAGTGAGATAATGAAAAACAGAGAATACCTTATGCGCCTTCGGTTTGCACGGAGTGGTTGGATTGATTTCTTTATGCAATAACTTCGGCAGGAGATCCTTGGTGTGCTTGATGAACCTTGTTGCAGAGCTCCACTTTTCGCTTCTTCTTGAGTGCAGAATGAGCAAATGACTTTTGAGAAATCCCTTAAATTGCTCTGCGAACCCTAATATCTGTCTGCAATAAATGCTTCACCTACATTATTCCGGTTTGCCTTGTCTGGATAGCTTGGAGTATCCCGGATTAGTCCTGATCTGTGGATATCATCCAGATCTTTCAATCATGAAAAAATTGAGATAACATATTACAAGAACATCCCAAACACTCTGTCCAATCCGCAGAACAAGATAGTGCACTTCCAGATCTCTCCGGACCTTTTTGTAATCCTCTATCATACCGGAGCATCTCCCTGAACAGGTCTTACTTGATCGATCACAGCTTCTTCATAACTCCATGCGGACCTCTGAAAACTTGACTGAAGCATCTCAAGACTCATATCTGCAAACCCTTTAATCCGCATCTTGTGCCACATCCGGCACCACTTGTTTGGCTGGGGGAACAGGATTTTCTTTGAGTCTCCCCCTGAGCCTGAGCTCACCTTTTGGTTTTCGGAAGAAATATCAGCACCAGAGTCTGGTGCGGATCCAACCTCTACATTCTCTGAACTTTTCTTCACCCAAATCTTGCTCATCTGATTCCTAACTTCATCCGCATTCATCTTTTGTTTACCCTTGTCTTGATTCTGATTATACACCGGACCTCTTTTGTCCTGATTCTTGTTTCTGTAGACTTTAGCATTATGACCGGACCTATTGCAGATTTGGCAAATAACATTTCTTTGCATATTTGACTAATATCCTCTTGATCTGCATTGATTAGCCATATGACCTACTCTATTGCATGTGAAGCATCTACCTTTGAATGATTTGTTTACTTGCATAATTCTGCATTCATGGGATTTGTGTCCATACCTTTTGCAGTTGAAGCACTGTCCGGAGAAGGATGAATTAATCTGATTCATTCTCATTCTGCACTGATTAGCTTTGTGACCAAAGTGGTTGCAGCTGTGGCAGTATCCATTGAAGGATGGATATCTTTGAGCATTTGGCTGTCTTACCAGAGGTCTTCTAGGCCTGCTCCTTGGATTTTCTGATCCAAGATTCTTCTGACCGGATCCGGAGCTTTCTCCTTTCTCATATCCTAAACCATACTTGTCATCTGTCCTCTTTTGACTTCCAAGAAGAACTTCAAGTTGAGCAGAACTTATCTTGAATTTCTCTTTATATTCATTGGCTGTTTGAAGGTCTCTTTTGAGAGAGGCAATTTGATCCTCAAGTTTTTCTTCATTATCTTTGGCATCTTCAAGATCAGATTCAAGATGTCTGATAATCCTGTCCATCTGGTGGCATTCTTCTGCTTTTTCTTTAAGAGATTGTCTTAGATTGTCTTCAGCCTTTCTTTTTTCTTCAATCTCTTGAGTAAACTTTATAGTTCCTGATTCCATTTCATGTCTTAACATAATGACTTCTTTTGATAACTTTTCACATAACTTGGTTTGCTCAGTCAATTCTTCATTTGTATTGCTTTCTTCACTTTGTCTTGCCAACTGTTGGAGCAGCTCCTTTCTCTTTTTCATAGAGAGACTTAATTTGTCTTTTAATTCTCTCATGAATTCATCAGCCTGTTTGAGTCTTTCCTTTAATTCACTGACTTCAGAATTTGACTGTTCAAGATCCTCAAGAGCAGTCTTGAGTTGCTCCCTTAAACCATATGCATCCATTTGAACTCCCAGATCTTCCTCAAGCTGTTAGGCTCTATTAGGAGGAACTTGGCTCTGATACCAATTGTTGATAACTGAGAGGGGGGGTGAATCAGTTATCCTAATTATTTCCCTTATTGAACTTTCTTATTAATTGATGCAGCATTGAATCAAACACTAAAACATTAACATGAAATAAGAAACACATAACACAGTATTTTTGACGTGGAAACCCTGTTAAGGGAGAAAACCACGGGGTGATTAACCCAAAATTATTCTCTGTTAGAAGAATAGGAGATTACAAAAATGGCACTTGCCAATTAGGGCTCACTGCCCGAGCACACTGCTCACAAGAGGCCCACTGCCTACAAGAAGACACACTGTCTACAAAGTGATAAGAATCACAGTCTTGAAGTGATTGGAAGCATCTGCTTATGCTGGAGTTCAGTTCCGGTTAGGCTCAGTACACTGATCTGCTGCACTTCATCTTTCCTCTGTTCTTTATTCTACTATCTTTCACATACCGGATCCTTTTTGCTACCTCTGCTCTGTTCTGGACTTATTCGCATATATCTTCACACCATCACATCCTTCACAACTAAATGCATCCTCTATATATATCCGCACAAGTAATTTCATCACCTTTCTAGTCGGCATCCGGAACAGTCTAGTTTCTTACAAACTTTTGTTCTGTCGGCTGAATCCTTCCTCACCAAGCAATGCGGATCAAGCATATACTCGTAGATATCATTAATCATGTCGGCCAAACATGATTCATGCCTTCACAACCTCTATCATCAATAGTAACACATCCGGAAAGTAGTTTGATACTCTGTCAGTCAGTTCTTCCTCTGTTTTCACTGTCTCTCAGGAATCCGGTACTCAACTATTCATATCTTTTTCCTTGTCCATCACCGGAGGCTAAATTCTTGGAATATACCACTCAAGGTAGTCCTCTTGACTTCCCCAAATCCGCACTGCACCAAGACACTTCCTCTGAGAGATCCGGACCAATCTGTCAGACCTTGCCACATGCTCTGTTCTTGTTCACCGGACCACAACATTCTTTATTCTGACTTCCGGTAGAGACACATTATGACTTGCGGATATGTGGGATGACCTTTGTTGCCATCAATGACAACAACCATGAATCCATATAGTGTCTCTTGCCAACAGTTTTCATCATTCCAAGCTTCATTCACTATCTTAGGTTCAATATTTGAAATCAGACAATACTCTTCTAAGTCTTGAGCAATTCTTCTTGTTTGTACTCCTTTGCTTTTATCACCTATGATTTGATCTTTAGAGTGGTTCATTCTTACATACCTAGGAACTTTAGGAATTTCTTGCACTTCTGATTCTTGATCAGGCTCATTGAAACTCATCTCTTCTTCCTGATTTACCGGATTAGTTTGAATCTGACTTACAGAGGAGGCTTGGGCTCCTTAAATTAGAACATCATTCTGATCATCTTCATCATATTCATAAAACCTTGAGGGTTTCTCAATTCCCTCATCAACCTTCACATTTGTGCTTTCTATTATCTTTCTCAGTCTCTTGTTATAACACCGGTATGCTTTGCTTTGAGTAGAGTAACCCAAGAATATTCCTTCATCATTTATAGCATCAAACTTTCCTAGATCTTCATCTTTTTTAATGTAACATTTGCTACCAAAAAATCTGAAATACCTCATAGTAGGAGTGATACCAAACCAAAGTTCATAAGGAGTCTTACCGGTATTGCTTCTGATTTGAACTCGATTGAGAGTATAGACTGCAGTGTTGACAACTTCTCTCCAATAGATTTGAGGAACATTTGCTTCCATCATCATGGTCCTAGATGCTTCCTAGATGGTTTGGTTCTTTCTCTCCACTACTCCATTCTACTATGGAGTCCTAGGTGCAGACAACTGTCTCTTTATTCCATGTTTCTCACAGAACTCTATGAATTCACCGGATGTGAATTCTCCACCTCTATCAGACCTCAGACATTTCAATTTTAATCTAGTTTCATTTTCTACCATAGCCTTGAATATTTTAAATTTCTCAAGAGCCTCTGATTTCTCTTTTAGAAAGGTTACCCACATCATCCGGGAATAGTCATCAATTAGCAACATAAAGTATCTATCACCTTGCACACTTATGACTCTTGCTGGACCACAAAGATTAGTATGAACTAAGTCCAATAATTTGGTAGAAGACAATTCCTTACTTTTGAATGTGACTCTGCTCAGCTTACCCAACTGACATTCTTTGCATAAGCTATTAGTAGGTTTCACCAATTTTAGAAGATCTCTTATAGCCTGAGTATTGCTTATCTTGATGATATTATCAAAATTCACATGACACATCCTCCTATGCTATAACCAACTCTGATCAACTTGAACAAGTAAGCAACTTTTACCAGTAAGAACCAAGTGGAAGATATTACCTTTAGTTTGAGTACCGGATGCAATCTCTGTTCTGGAACTTTCAAAGATCTTGCATTTTCTATTCTTGAATTGGAGATCATAGCCTTTGTCCACCAAGTGTCCAACACTGAGAAGATTGTGCTTCAAACCTTTAACATATAGTACATTACCAGTTTTGTTCCTTCCATCAAAAGAAATAGTTCCTCTTCCTCTGATTCTACCAACAAAATTATCACCAAACTTTACCATTCCTCCTTCATACCTTTCCAAATCTATGAATTTGTTTTTGTCACCTGTCATATGGTGAGAGCATCCATTGTCAATGACCTAGTCATCCTTTTCTTCAACTTGGGCAGCCAGAGCTCTTTCTACAACTTTATGATTGATAGATATAGAGGATATTGGTTCTTCTTCCTTGATGGCAATAAACACCCATTCACTTCCAGATTTGTTTTCTGTCTCTGATTCATCATCTGTTACTCCTTCATTATCATCTTCTTCATGAACATAGTAACAATTCTTTTAGAACCTTGATCTGTTAGGATTTGGCCTTGAAAATCTTTTCGGACACCTTAAGGCAAAATGACCAATCTTATTGCAGTTAAAACACTTAAAAGGTAATTTTCCTTCATACTTACTAGATCCTCTTGGCAGCCTCTTTGCAATAAGGGCTTCAAGTTGAGCAGTTTCTACTTCTTCTTCTAGGTCTTTTCTTGCTTTTTCATACCATGAAAGTTTCCTTGAAGAGTTCTCTCCTAGATCAAACCTTTGTTTACCTTTAACAGAGGCACTAACTTTGAATGCAGATTCAGTCTTGGGGGGGTCATCTGCAAAATCTATCATTTCAAATGCAGCCAATTTGCCAGCCAATTGATCTTTTGTGACAATTGTATGGGCTCTGAATTCTTCAATGACAGTAGCCTTGATTTTTGTCAGAAGCAGGTAGGGATCTGAGAATTTTGCCAACAATATCATTTTCATCCAGGACTCCACCAACATTTCTAATTCCATAAACAATCTCATTTACTCTTGGCATAAAAGTAGTAATATTTTCATCATCTCTCATCTTCAGATTTTCAAATTTTCCTTTTAGACTCTGTAACCTTACACATTTAACATACTTGTCTCCTTCATGCAAAAGTTCCAATTTTTGCCAAATCTCAAAAGTAGTTGGTAGGTCAATAACATTTGAGAGCTCTGAATCAGATAATGTGCTTAGAAGAGCCTCTATAGTCCGCAGATTGTTTTCAGCATCTGTGATTTCATTTGGGGTTTTTGGACCACCCTGTGGAGGTATATACTGTGTTGTAGCCATGGTCCAGAATGCCATTCCCATACATTGCAAGTGACATTTCATGCGACCTTTCCAAAGAGTAAAATTGGTTCCATCAAACTTTAGACTATCCTTCTTGTAAGATGACATCTTGGATCTCCTCAAGCGGTTAAGCTCCTTTTAGAGGAACTTGGCTCTGATACCAATTGTTAGATTTAGGGTAGACAACTGAGAGGGGGGGTGAATCAGTTGTCCAAAACTTTCTTCCAATTAAACACTTAACTCCACATTGTTATTTAACAGCATAATAGGAAATCAATCATGAAAGCAAAATGTAACAAATCAAGAGCAGAAACACATCAACAGATGAGACACCAAGATTTTGATGTGGAAAACCCGGTTAAGGGAAAAACCACGGGGTGATTAACCCAAGATTGTATTCTCTATTAGAAGAATAGAAAGAACAAAATAGCACATGCCAATTAGGGCTCACTGCCTGAGCACACTGCTCACAAGAGGCTCACTACCTACAAGAGACACACTATCTACAAAGAAATAAGTATCACCCACTTGAACTAGAAAATAGCATCTTCACCATGCTTGAATCAGTTCCATTTAAGCCCAAAACTTCTGCTTTGCCTTTCGCTCTCTTCCTCGCTACCACACCCTCATCTCCACAAGGACAACTTTGAAAAGACTTCGCAATCCCTTATTTATACAGGACATCAACTTAGGAATGATCATCTAAGTTGGCAAACATCAATAAGAACATCCGCAAGATGTGTAACTCATCCGATCAGCCAATCTCAGGAAGAACACCATCATCCGGAAGTTATTCCTCAATTGCAAGCTCCAACTTCAATGCGGACCACCAACACAAACTGGACACGATCCAAAGACCTCCACAAGCTTACTTGAATCACTAAGAACATCCACACTTCATCTGCTTACTAAAATCCTTCTCCCCTTCATCTGGAACCTTAAGAACACAGTCTGTCATTACTGTCACAAAGGAATAGATTCTTGCGGACCTTCAAACCATGAACCAATCAAGTTGATACTTCACAAAGACTTCCTCAATAATCCCTTAAATCTGCAGAACAGAAAAATGTATTTCCAAATCTCACCGGACCTATCTGTATCACTCTGTCACCACTCAACATCTGTTGGAACCGGTTTTACTTGAGCGGCCACACCTTCTTCGAATCTTCATGTGGACCTCTAAAATATCTACTGGATCACCTTAAGACACATATCTACAAACCCTTTGAACCGCATCCTCTGATCCTCATCCTATCTTGGACTTTTGCCTTACTATCATCACTGTTCTTCACTGTTCCTGATTAAGACTAATTTTCTCAATCTCCTCATCTCACAACTCATCCAATCCTTATCATTAATGCAACAAGAGTATGTTGACATCAATGACAACACCAGTTAGGCCCATACTTGCAACATATCCTAGTCCATCAACCCAAAAAGCCATGAAGGATGTGACCCAAGGACTATTAGCAAGGAATCTAAGAACATCATGTACTCAAATTCCTATCCTTGTACCTAACAAAGAACCTCCTAATAACATGTATACCACTCCAACACCATCATCCTCTCCTATGTCTATCCATTTCATTGAAGAGTCTCCTACCATAAGTCCAGGTCAAACCCCATTATGTAGCCATGTTATCAAACATCAAAAGATTATTGATCCTGGATCCAAGAATTCATCACATCCATCTAAGAAACCCAATAGCTATACATTAAGAGCCTAGTCCAAAGAATGTGGAAACACCAACCACCCATCCTAATCTAAATCCAAACATCCCATCTAATCCCATCTCGGTTACCTTACCATCTCATGGTCATCCCCTCTATACATCGATCCCATCATTAATCCTCCAACACTCCTAGTGAACCCCCATCACCCCCTCTTACTCCCCAATCTAATGAATATCAATGCATCCCCACTCACCCTATACATATCTAATATCGTGCTATCCATTCTTGTCCTCCCTGTGATCAAGATATTATCTATGATCAAGATCTTATCCATGAGAAAGTAAGTTCCCACATCACTCCTATCCATCATCCCATTAGCCCTATCCATCATCCTGTGCTAGTCTTATTCATTATCCATCAATATCCCATGATGAGACACTTGGTCCCCAAGAAAACATAGACAATCAAACAAATAACTTGGATCCTAGTAAATCACATCCCAATGAGTATAATGGTTTAATCAAGATCCAAGAATTCTACATCCATTTCCCATTGATCCTCCATCATCCCCTATCGAACTAGATATGTTTAGTTGTTTAGCCTAGTTGCTCAAGTTTAGGGTTTAGGGGTCAGGGGCATTATTTGAGGTTTACATGAGTTTAGGGTTGCTCAAGTAAATAGAGTTTAGGGTTTAGGGGAATTATTTAGGCTTTAGGGGTTTAGGGATGCTCGAGTTTAGGGTTTAGGGTTGCTCAAGTTTAGGGGTTAGGGTTTAGGGTTTAGAGAGAGATAGAGCGAGGGGACCAATAGAGATTGGGAGAGATAGGGAGATAGAGGTTTAGGGTTGCTTCCATATTTTATGGTTTAGGGGTTAGGGGTTTAGGGTTGCTCATTTTTAGGGTTTAGGGGTTAGAGGTTAGGGTTTAGGGTTTATGGTTTAAGGGTTAGGGGTTAAGGTTTAGAGGTTTAGGTTTATGGTTTAGGTAGAGAGGAGAATAGAGAGATATAGAGGAGACCGAGCCTGGAAGAGATATCTCTGTCTCCTCTATCCCTCTCTCTAACTATACCTACCTCTCTATCTCTCTCTCTCTCTCCCCCTGTCTCTCTATCTTGCTCTCTCTCTTTCAATCCCCTCTCTCTTACTCTACCTTTCTATCTCCCTCCCTCACTATCTCACTCCCCCTCTCTATCACTCTCTCAATCCCTCTACCTCAAATCTATCTCCCTATGTCTCTGGAAGTTGTATCTCTTGATCTCTTTCCCTATCTCTATCTCTCTGGACATATGGATCCCTATCTCTTAATCTATCCCTTGCTACCTCTCTCTCCTCCTCTTTATCTCTCTCCCATCCCTTTACCTCTTGAAATCTCTCTCCCTATGTCTCTAGACATCTCTCCATCTCTTTCCCTATCTCTATCTATCCACATAACCCTATCTCTTAATATATCCCTCTCTACCTCTCTCTCTGTATTTCCCTATCTATCTCTCCCTTGCTAGATCTATCTCCCTATATCTCCCCTCTCTCTCTATATATGTATCTCTATCTTTCTCCCTCTATAGACTCCTTTGTCTATCTCAATCCCCATCTATCCCTCTCCTTGTCTCTATCTCCACCTATCCCTCTCTATCTCTCTATTTGCCCCTCTTTCTATATTTTTTCCTTTCTCTAACTCTATCTCTTTTTGGATGTCCCCGAACTCTCTCTCTATCCATGTCCATTGTCTCCCAATCCCTCTCTCTATATAGGATAGAGAAATAAAGAGAGAGAGACTCTCCCATGTAGATACAAGGTTACATTTGTCCCTCCTAGTATAAACAAGTTCTATTTCACGAACCACATGGTAATTTGAGTCTTGGATCCATGTTTCAGATCCCACATGACTGTTATTCCTTCTTTTCATGCAGTATATCAAAAAAGAAAATGCTTTTCATTTTGTTTGACTTATTGAGAATCATTTTTATATCAATCCACCACCTTTTTTTGTTTTTTCAATGTAGAAGAACTGATTTTGCACGTTTTTAGAGAAAATTTGATTATTTAAACTGAAAGTTTCATGTTTCATGTGTGATATTGTTTCAAAGCTAATTACCATTGATATATAGATTGAATTTGATGATATATGTTTTTTTTTTCCATAAATTTCACTAATCCTATTCTAGAATTATATAGAATTCATAATCAAACTTGAAAAAAAGAAGAATTTGAGGATTTTGAAGCCATATTTCAGAGAATTGGTCAACTGCAATATCAAATTCTAAGTTATATTCAAATTATGTCTATTTTAATTCACATATATATGTTCTTATGTTCTTTATGTTCTTTATATTCTAAGATATATATGTGTCTAGGTATATCAGTTAGTTCAGTCAAAGAGACTCCAAATTCCTCATGTTTCCACCTTGTTTTGGCCCTTCATGCCTTCATTTCACCTATTTTCAGCTATACAAGAGAAAAACATTATCAAATACTTCATAAAATAATTTTAGTGAACAATTGTTTGTCATACTCATGTTCATGATCAATGGAGCCAAAATTGATTTTGGAAGACTCTTAATTTTTGCCCTGGGATGATATAGAAGGATTTATTCCTTAATATGCATAATTCAATTCATTCAATAGAACCATGCAATGGCTTGAATCTTACACTATCCTGTGCCCCCTATTATGACAATCTTACTTGTCTCTATTGATCATTTAGACATAATTGTTAGGTGTCCTTTTGATAACTTCTCCACGCATGTTTCATAGTATGACTTCTCTTGGAGAAGGTTGGAGGATGTGGAGACCTCTTTAGTGTCTTGGGCTAGGACATTCCTTATGCACCTATTCATGATGGTTTGTATGCACATGTGACACAACAATATTTCAAAATTTCCTAATTATCCTTTGTTAGCACATGATGGTGGTTACCTTGATCAACTATATACCTTTCAATACCCTAAATTATAGAGATTAGTTTAATGATTTTTATGACAGTCCTATGTATGTCTCCAAATATTCATGTTTCCAAGATAGCTCTAGCTAATGTCCACTTGTTTCTAAAACTGGTTAGACCTGAAAGAAACAATTCTAAGCATTATATTCATCATAAATAAGTCACATTTAGTCAATAGAGGCCAAAATACATCCATTTGCAATCATGGATTAGTTAAGGACAGCTAGGTGGTAAATTTGTTTACATTGACAACTTCACAAATTTCGTGTCTTGCCTTGTCCTCCTTGGTTTTCTTCATGGATCTCTGTCATTGTCTTTATGATTCGTATAATTCATCATGTCATAGTGGCTTCATCATTCCATAATTATCTAATCACAATAACCCTAGATGACTATCCCAGGACTACTCTATCAATTACACACTATGTATTTCAATAATTTAGATTTCCTTCATGTGTGGTTCAATGGTTTGTAGTGTTAGGATAGTTGTATGTGAAACTTATTGAACACAGTTAAACTCCATCACACAACCTCAAATGAAATCAAACTCAATCCAAATTTCATGAATATGACTATCCTTTTGAATAAATCAGTTATGGCATGACAATCCTTTATGAGCACTTGGTCTTGATCTTCTTCAAACTTTCACCTTTTGTCTGTATTGAAAAATCTCTAAAATAATCCTTTTAGAACCTTACGGATAAAGTTAGGACTGTTTTGACTGTTATGACTACCCTCATAGCTGTGACAGTCTTATTTGCATCTGCATATGATAGTCATGTCTCCGTGCGATGAACTTGTCTAGGATATCTTTCTGCAGTGCTCATCCTCACCTTCATTCTCCTTGCAAAGATCAACAACACTCCTGAGCAAGGCATTTGTAGCTATTCATTATTATCCTACTTGTGTTGGTTATGACATTAGATTGTCTCCTTCTTCATAGTGGCCTTTATGGCAATTTAGCTTATGCACATGATTATCTACTTGAGTTTGGCATTGCCATATTAATGAGCCTTGACTTCAATAATTGTCTCTTGATATCCCTTCTTCACCCTCTACACTAATCCAAAGCATAATTTTGTCACTACTATTCACAACATATTTCATGAGACTATCTTCCTTTTTGCCATTGTTGTGACAATTAAGGCATGACTAGGGAGTAGCTAAATGATATCTCTTCTTAATTAAGATAGTCTTCTTCCTTATTTCAAAAGCTTGTAGGATCTCATGAGTCACTTGATCCATACTTCACTAGAATAATCTTGAGGCATGGAGAGATTTATTCATAGATAGGGTATTGACAATTTGCTAAATAATTTCAAAATGTTGGTTAGGACAGTCCAAATCATGGAATTTTGATAGGTTGCCTTTCACAATCAAATTTGAGATTGAGGATATGGTTTACTTCCAAATACACTATATGTAGCCCTCCCCTACACTAAAAACTAACTTCTTATTTACCCAAAATGGAAATTAGGGCACAAAATAAACACAATATTGCCATTGTTTTGGCAATCCCATATAGACAAGGTGTTGGAAGTTACTAGTTAAAAATTCCCATCACCCCCATCACAAAATCCTCTCATCTCCATAAAAATATCCCCTTCCTATCACTATCCTTACACATACATCACTTAGGTCACTGAGGTAGGTCTAAGTTTAGAAGAAAATGTAGATTGGATTGTCTTTTGATTGACAATGTTGGTGCATAGTTATCATGTGCTTCATAACTCATTGGCAGCCTTGCCAATCCATTAGAGTATGGATGGTTATGAAGATGTCCATTTTCAACTATTATGGAAGAGATATGCATAATTGTCCCATCATTCTCAGTGATTTTGGTATGACAACCCTTTCCCTTACCTTCTAGTTGCCTTCGTGATAATCATTCTATAAAGTTTAACATCTTGTGAGACATGTTGGCTAATCCCCTAATGCTAAATAGGCTCACCCTGGGTAAATGTCTCATGACAATCATGAGGTTTAATAACAATCATCTAGGGACTATCCTATGGTTGTTGGTAATTCTTTATTGTAACATGATAACATGATCACATAAATACCTACCAAGTGTAATGATTATGACTGGCATCTTTATGATAACATGTGTGAGTTTTAATCACATCATAATAGTCTATTAAACACTTAATACAATCCCATCTTTGTTTTGTAATAGGATTGGAGGTTTATAGGATGACATTCATAGTAGATTTGTTGATAGTCCCACGAGCCTTATATAGTGGTTCTCATTTTAGAGCTTAGACAAATACTTTAATAGCATGCAATATATTTAGTCCTCATAATGATTATGACGTAGAGCAGGGGTATAAAATGATCAAACACAATCAAACAACCAATCACAATAACCCTTAGTCATTATCTATTGGCTTTCCTTCTGAATCTGCCATTGATCCTTGTAGCCTTTCAAAAAGGCCTTTTTGGACATAACTTTTAGAGAATACCTGACATTCAGAAAGTGAGACTAGTTTGAGATACCCTTTTGGCCACTACAACACATATCACCATTCAACTGACCCCAACTAACTTTTGAAACAACTTTGCAAATTGGTTCATTACATAGAAAAGTTGTCATTGACAACATTGACAACAAATAGCAACTTTTACATCTTTTAACCAATTGACTCCAAACTTTCCACAATGATTCCAAATGATCATCCATGGCCCAAAATGACCTTATTCACATGAAACAACACAAAATAAGACAAAATCCAAACTTTGAACATTTTGACCAAGAGGGCGCCCTTGCACCAGATTATCCTTACTAAGACAACATCTTGATGACCTCCCAGATCCACATTCCTCTTTTATTCATAATGATATTCTTCACAGTTAGGGTTTAATTAATTACCCATGCCCCATTTGAAACTACTTGCAAAGGGATTCATTCAAGTCATGATTTTTGTCTTCACACGTCTTCCTCTAGACTTTGGGACAACGGTTATAACTTTTTTCATGGGTCAAGAAAATGAACTACAAAATGATTTTTCAAAAGTTACAAACCTTATGCATGTCTAGGACAACCTGAGCATCATAAAAATGACTTTTTATCAAACTTACAACAGCCACGAACATGAAGAACAAGTTGCTGATTTGGTTGAGAAAATGGGTATAAATCAAGCTAGTCTTTCACCACAAGGGGAGGTGCATGATATTTTTGCATTTGGATGAGCTCAAAAGTATTTTAGATACCTCCATGATACTACCCTAGCCTAGGAAATGCTCACACATGAACATAAGAAATAATTAAGGGAGTTTTCTCATGATCTTGATGTTGTCAATTCAAGGAATTTGAGTGCTTTTTGGGACAGTTTTTTGGTCTATCATATCTTTTAATGATTTTTGTCCTATTTATGATTCAACTTTGATCATGATTTATCATATCTTAATAAACAAGGAAAATGATTAATGAAATTAGAGCTCCTAAAGTGATGCAAATCACCAAACATGATAACTTATTCTGTATTTTTTCATTGTGACCATTATTCACTGTCATTATAAAGGTTCTAATTATCATTGTCTTATTCATCATGCTTGTAGAAATCATCATGTCAAGGAAATGAGAAAAGACTTTAACACCAGAAGAGCGTGAAGTTGAGAATGAGAGGAAAAGAGAAAGAATGAGGTGAATTCAAGAAAGTAGGAAATTGTCAACTATACAAGAAAACATTCTACCATTGCCAATTGAAGAGGAACATGACACGTCTAATGAATCTAAGAGAGATGGAATTGGTGGCACAAAGGGAACGAATGCAAAACCTCTGTGCAATGAGGAAAGTGAATCTCCAAGTTGGAGGCACTCCATCGTCCACAGGTCAAGTTGAAGGAACACCATCATTATCTTCTTGAAGTGGAGACACTCCATCTTTCATAGGTGAAGTAGAAGGTACATCTGCATTTTCTTCTCAAGTTGGTGGCACGCCATCATTCACACCTCAAGTTGAAGGTACGCTATTTCATCTTTTCACCTCTAATTGAAGGTACACCATCTATCCCATCTCAAGTAAATATTGAAGAAATTCCTAATGTTGAGTCTACTTTACCAATTAAAACGCCTCCAAGAATTTTGCATAGGAAGCCTAAGTTTCTAATTGATATTGATGAGAATGTATTGAAGCCCATGCAGGATAAGATTCCCATGCACACTTGCTAAAGATATGCAAATAAGATATGGAAATTATTCTTTGAGAATTTAAATGAAACCGGAAGATGTCAACTCTTTGTTGAATTGATGAGAAATCTGAAATTTAGGCCCACTATGAAGATTCTTGGCCTAAGAATATCGAATGCCTTAAGTGAAAAAAAAATTGTCAAGAATCTAATGAGTGCATATGAGAGTGTGGGTTCCACCTCATGCACTAAGGATAGTAATGTCACACGACGTGTCATTACATTGACAATAGTAAGCCAACAAACAAAAAAAACTTGTCTCATTAGAAAGACAAGTCAAGCATTGAAAATAAATAGAAAAACTCTAATGAGAGCCATTGGAAGATGTCAAAGAGTTAAGGATCCAAATACTAATGAATTGTGGACATTCTCTAGGAGACTCCCATGGAAAGACAAAGTTGTTGTTGAAGCTTTGAGATCACTAATTGAAGACTTTTGGAAGAATTAGACAAGGGTATCTCCGAATCAAAAGGATGTGGTAAGAAGGAGAATCAGTAGTCGAAACCATGAGCCACATCCAAAGAATTTTTTGGATATGACTCAAACATAATTTTTTGGTAAATTTCTAGAGATGTATCCTCAAATTAAAATTTCTCAAAGATATTTTGAAATACTAAACATTTCTTTGTCAAAATAAATCACACACACACTACTTGTTGTAGATTACATATTGAATTTTCTAACCATTTTGATGTTTATCAGTCTATATATTTAGATTTACATACTAACAATGTTTTGTAGGATTGTGGCATACGTGCCCCACCAACTACTTCAAGAGACTTCATATCAATAATTTTATGGGATAGAGAGGAAGGTCAAATATTCTACATGAAATTATGCTTGGATGGCAGATGTCAGCATTGCGGTGGCTTGCAATGTATGTCAATATGTGAATATATGGAAAGAACACATGCGGTTGGAAATGAACTAGTAGAGTTCAACAAGTATAAAACAATGGCATACAATACAAAAGATGGTAAAGAAGCAAAGAGGTGTGAATATGTTATTCAATTTAGATTTTAGTGTATCAATTTATATCTTTATTTCATGACAGTATAGTGTATGAGTATGTAAGACATGCCCATAGAGATCGATGGTTGGACTTGCAATTCAAGTTATGCAAGGACACATTTCCAGTTGGTAGCATTGTTTTAGTCGTCGACTTTGTAGAGAACTACAGTCTACAGCTATAGCGTGAGGTGCAATCCCAATATTACAACTTGACACAAGTTTCTATATTTGTGCACATCGCATTCATTCATGTGAACGATAGTACAGAGGATGATAGAAAGATCATAAGGGAGTATCATTTATATATAAGCGATGATCGCACACATTCTGTGGAGTTTGTGCAAGGTTGCTTTCAGGTGTTCTACAATGATTTGGCTAGAAGGGGCATATCATTCAGTCAACATATCATATGGTCAGATAACTGTACAATTCAAGAACTCACAAAATTTCTATTGGTTGAGCAAGAGGCATAATATTATAGGTGTTCAACATTTGTGGAACTTTTGTGAGGCTGGATATGGAAAGGGGGGGCATGATGGTGTAGGAGCATGTATCAAAAGAGCCATAGCACAAGAAAAGTTAAAGTATAAAGACAATGCAAAGTTGATAGATGCAAAAGCAATCATCGAGTGGTGTAATGCTTTGATGGGTCCAGGTAATGAAGGTAATGTTGCAAGTATGTGCCTAATCGATGTTGTCATTGATGTCAACATATCCTTGTTGTCATTGGTGTCAACTGTATCTTATTCTATTACTTTTTTAGAAGATTTGTATGTGGAGGATATTGAGAAAATCAGCCTCTTCGAAAGAAACAAGTGAGTTACAGAGAAGTGCAGTACAGACAGTGAGTTGTATGCTGAAGAATAGTCTAGTAAATTGCTTCGCATTTATTTCTGCTTGAAGATTGTGGTCTGCAGATTGGAAGTAAGTTAGAGGTATGATTAAGGATGCTACATTCTAGGTTTGAGCCCTCCGCATGAAGATTTGAGTGAGTTGTGTTCACTAGAGTGAGACCTACCTTTTCTGTAAGTTCAGTTGGGACACGGAGAAAGTATTCTTCTCCGCATTCCTTTGCAATAAAGTATTTTGCTCTGTGGTTCTAGAAGAAAGTCTAGGATGATGATAAGTGCCTACAGTTGCAATGGTTCATGGTTTGGTGGTCTGCAAGCTATCTTCCCTTTATAATAGCTGAAGATAGTAAAGTTCATGTGTTCTAGTGTGAAGATTCTTATGGGTAAAGTGGTTAAATGTTGTACAGTTGCTCTTGATGATTATAACATGCTTGTGGATGTCTCCTGATCATGTTCCTATCTGGTCTTTGGTCCGCATTAAGAAATTGAGATTGTGTTTGAAGATTGTTCCCAGATAATGTAGTGTGTAACCAGTCTTAGCCAACATGGTTAATCTTAGTGATTGCAGAGATCTCTTGAAGATTGTGGAATCATGTTGAAGCATGGAAGATCATGTTTGAGTCCCAGCTAAGGCATGATGTGATCTGCATATAATTTTACTTCATCCCCTTTGCATAATGTTGTAATAGGCCAAGACCTATTTTGTAAATGTTTGTAATGTCAATCTTGGAGATTGTTCCAATGGTTGATGATTGTGATGCCGATCTTGATGATCTTTCCAAGGTTGTTGTAGTGTATAAATACTTGTAGTTGAGTCATGAAAAGATATTAAGAAAGGTCCAAAAGGTAGAGTAGAGAAGAGACAGAGGAAAGAAGAGGAAGAACAGAGCACAGGAAGAGTAGAGCAGAGGAACTATTGTACTTCATTCACAAATATAGAAAGGTGTTGATCATGATAGTGAGCCTGCTAGTGAGCTGCCAGTAGGGTTTAACAGCCCTCAAGGTGTAACAACCCTTATTGTAATCTTGCTAGATTAAGGGTTGAGGCAGTGAACTTGCTAGACCTAGTTGTTCTTCATGGCAGTGAGCCAGTATGTTTAGGCTTGTGGAGTGACCAAGCCTAAACATCATTATTTCAAGATTGCAATATATATTGAGAGCTAATCCTCTCCGTGGTTTTTGCCCACCTTGGGGTTTTCCACGTAAAATCTGATGTCTCTTGTGTTTGATGTTGTATCTGTGGTTAAGTTTATGATTTCATGTACTCATTGTTAAATCATAATAATTGTGGATAAGTGATGAATGTTTAATTGCAGAAAGTGTTTAAGTTTTTGGGACAACTGATTCACTCCCCCTCTCAGTTGTTCGACGCATATCAACAATTGGTATCAGAGCCAAGTTCCTCTGAAGAAATTTTAATAGCTTGAGGAAGATCCAAAATGTCTTACAAGAAGGAAGCACTACATTTTGATGGAATGAATTATGTTCTCTGGAAGGCTCGAATGAAAAGCCATCTTCTTTGTCTTGGTTACAAAGTATGGAAGTTGCATAAACATAATACACCATACCTCAAAATGGTCTGATGAACGAAGATGAAATCAAAGAATATGAGATAGATGTCAAGGCAAAGGATGCTTTGCTAAGCTTATTAACTGAATCAATATTAACAAAAGTTGTGAATCTTGAAACTGTAAATAAGGTATGGGAAAAGTTGAAAAATTTGTATGAAGGAGATGATTCTGTGAAGGAATCCAAGTTACAAAGTCTAAAAGTGAAATATGAAAGTTTGAAGATGAATGATGATGAAAACATATCAGCCTTTATGTAAAGAGTTGATGAACTTGTTATAGGGATAAAAGCGATAGGCAAAACTCTCGACGAAAAGGAAGTTATGAAAATTCTCAGATCTCTACTCAAGTCCTACTGTCACAAGGTAGCTACAATTGAAGAATTCATGCAAGTAAAAATAGTTGACAAGAATCAGCTGCTTGGTAAGATTACTACCTTTAAAATGAGAGAGTTTGGTGATGCTCTACCGAAAGTTGAGACGGCCTTCAAAGCCAGTACTCATGGAAGTACTTCCAAATCAGAAAAGTACAAGGTAGAATCCAATGATGAGTTTGATGAAGTGGAAGCCAACTTCATGGACAGTCTGCAAAGAGGATCTGGTAAGTATAAAGGCAAATTACCTTTCAAATATTTTTCCTGTGGTAAAGTAGGTCATTTTGCTTCTAGATGTCCTGAAAGAATTGGAAGAAATAGAAGAAGATATGAGAACAGACCTAGGACCCAAAATAAGTGTTATTATGTTGAATATTTTGATGATGATGAAGGAGTATCAGATAATGGTGAACCAGATAATGCTAGTTCCTCTAGAAATGAATGCTTGTTTATTGTTATTAAGGAAGATCTTGTGTCTACTAATTCTACTAGCTATGTGAAGGAAGAAAAACTAGTGGAAAGTGCTTTGGCTGCTCAGGTCATTAAGGACAAGGATGAATGGGTTATTGATAGTGGTTGCTCTCACCACATGACTAGATACAAAAGTAAGTTTGTGATTTTGGAAAGATATGATGGTGGACTGGTTAGGTTTGGAGATGATATAGCTGGTAAGATTTGTGGGAAAGGATCTATTTCTTTTGATGGAAAGCATAATATTGAAGATGTATTGTATGTGAAAGGATTAAAGCACAATCTTTTGAGTGTGGGTCATATGTGTGACAAGGGCTATGATTTAAGCTTCAAGGACAATGGATACTAGATTAGGGAAAGCTCTAGAATAGTCATTGCAACTGGTAAGAAGACTAGAGGTAATATCTATCACTTAAAAGGAACTGATAACTATTGCTTGTTGACTCAGACTAATGAGAGTTGGTTATGGCATAGAAGGTTGTGTCACATAAATTTTGATAATATTATGAAGATAAGTACTGCACAGGTTGTTAGAGATTTGCCTAAGCTTGTGAAGCCTACTAGTCCTATTTGCAAGGAGTGTCAATTTGGGAAACAGACAAGAACAAGTTTCAAAAGCAAGGACCAATTAGTTGGAGGACTACTTGAGCTAGTGTATACAAATTTGTGTGGACCTACCAGAGTAAGAAGTTTGCAAGGAGATAGGTATTTCATGTTGCTTATTGATGATTATTCTAGAATGACTTGGGTCACCTTTTTGAAAGAGAAAGATGAAGCTCTAGATAAATTCAAGGCATTTAAGACAATGGTTGAAAATGAGATGGATTTGAAAATTAAATGCTTGAGGTCTGATAGAGGAGGAGAGTTCACATCAAATGAATTTAATTTATTTTGTGAAGAACATGGCATAAAGAGACAGCTATCTACGCCCAAAACTCCACAACAAAATGGAGTTGTTGAAAGGAAAAATAGAACAGTTCAAGAAGCTGCTAGAATCATGATGAAGGAAGCTCATCTTTCAGAAGCATACTGGAGAGAGGCAATTCACATTGCTCTATATATCCTAAACAGAGTTCAAGTAGAAGGTAACAGTTCAAAGACTCCTTATGAATTGTGGCATCGTAGAGTTCCTACTGTGAAATATTTCAAAGTTTTTGGTAGCAAATGTTATATCAAAAGAGAAGAAGATTTAGGCAAGTTTGATCTAGATGTGATGAAGGAATCTTCCTTGGTTACTCCACCAAAAGCAAGGCCTACCGGTGCTATAATAAGAGGCTGAATAAGATCATTGAAAGTGCAAATGTTAAAGTTGATGAATGTAAGGAAAGGTCTTTAGAATCAAGTGAATATGAGTTAGATGATCCAGATGTTTCAGAAGTGGTGTAGCATGAAGACAACCTAGATGAAGAAGAATAAGCTCTGGTAAGTGCTACCAAAACTCCAAGATATGTAAGAATCAATCATTCTGAAGATCAAATCATAGGAGATAAGAGCAAATGGATCCTAACCAGAAGAAAAACTACAGAGGAATAAGTAAATTTCTGTCTGATTTCCAAGATTGAACCTAAAATCGTGGATGAGGCTTGCAAAGATGAGAATTGGACAAAGGCTATGGAAGAGGAATTGATGCAAATAGAGAAGAATCAGACTTGGGATCTTGTTCCCAGACCACCAAACAAGAATGTAATTGGTACAAAGTGGGTCTTCAGAAACAATATGAATGAGAATGGTGAAGTGGTAAGAAACAAAGCAAGGTTGGTATGCAAAGGATACACTCAAGTTGAATGAATAGACTTTGAAGAAACTTTTGCTCTAGTGGCAAGGATTAAAACAATAAGGATGTTTTTGGCTTTTGTAGCATACAAAGATTTCAAGGTTTATCAAAGGGATGTGAAGTCTGCTTTCTTAAATGGAGAGTTGGAAGAGGAAGTCTATATCGAACAACTGGAAGGATTTCAATCATCAGATCAAGGTGATATGGTATGCATATTGAAGAAAGATTTGTATGGATTAAAACAAGCTCCCAGGGCATGGTATGCATGGTTGGACAAGTATCTGATATAGATAGGGCGCAGTAAAGGTACTACAGATAGTGTTAGGGTTAGCTGACAGAAGATATCAATTAAATGCAAATAAAGATTAAACAGAGGAATGGAAATACACAAAAATAATAACAACGAGAGACAAGTTTTAACATGGTTCACCCAAACTCGGGCTACATCCACCAATAGAGAGTCCAATATTATTATCCAGTAAATCAAACTGATTACAACCAGCAATCCCTGCAACTCAATACCATTGCAAATGCTACAATACAATATCAACCAAAACCCTAACCCTTAGCCGCTTTTATCAAGCCTTATGTCGGTTACAAAAATAGGGTTTTTTATGTCGGCTCTAAAAAAAATTTCTGATCAAATGCCCGGTGAGGATACATGGCTAGTGTATAGTACTTTCTTGATCAGTCGCCACCTACCAACAATTGTGTCTTTGGACACATCTCCTTAGTCAATTTCAAATGACTAGGCAAAGGTGTGCTGATAGCTTTTGCATTCTCCATATGGAATCTCTGTAACACCTTTTCAACATAAGCAGCCTGAGATAGAGTCAATTTTTTGTTCTTCCTATCTCGGCAAATTTTCATACCAAGGATTTGTTTTACTACCCCTAAATCCTTCATAGCAAATGATTGTGCTAGCTGTTCTTTTAACTCTCTTATGTGATCCATGTTAGACCCAGCTACAAGTATGTCATCAACATATAAACATAAAATAATGTAGCTATCATTAGCCAACCTCTTAAAGTAAACACAATGGTCAGAATTACAATGGTTGTAGCCTTGCTCAGCCATAAAACTATCAAATTTTAGATACCATTACCGAGGTGCTTGCTTTAGGCCATATAAAATCTTCTTCAATCTGCACACCAATTTTTGCTTACCTTTGACCTCAAATCCTTGGGGCTGTTCCATGTATATCTCCTCCTCTAAATCACCATGGAGAAAGGCAGTTTTCACATCTAGCTGTTCCAAATGCAAATCTTCAGTAGCCACAATACTTAAAACAGTACGAATAGAAGTCATCTTGATAACCGGAGAAAATATCTCATCAAAATCAATGCCCTTTTTCTGTGCAAATCCTTTTACAACTAACCTGGCTTTAAATCTTTTTCTTACCTCCATCTTCCTCTTTCAGCCTATAAACCTATTTGTTTGGTAAAGCCTTTTTATCGGCAGGTAACTTACATAATTCCCAAGTTTAATTTTTCAGCAAGGAGTCCATTTCTTCTTTCATTGCAAGCTCCCATTGATCCTATGTATCCACCTGCATAGCTTCATCATACCCTTCTGGTTCACCAGCATCTATTAACAAAATAAAATACAAAGAGGGAAAAAACCTTTCAGGAGGTCTACTTAGCCTTGTTGACCGTCTAACATTCACTGGAGTTTGTGGTATTTCTTGTTGTTGTTGCGGAGCATGAGGAACCACTGGAACATCACTATTTGAAGTATCATCCAACATCACATAATCCTTTTCTTTCTTCTCATGCTGTTGCAACTGATCTTTGTACAACACCTTCTCATTGAATATAACATCCCTGCTTCTCACAATTTTTTTATTTTCAAAAGCCTAAAGCCTATAACTAAATTCATCAATGCCATATCTAACAAAGGTACATTTTTTTGATTTTGCATCCAGCTTGGTTCTATTTTTAGAATCTACATGTGCAAATGCTTCACATTTGAAGGTTTTGAGAAAAGAATAACTCACCTGCTTTCCTGTCCATGCTTCCTCTGGAATACCACAGCGCAAAGGAATTGAAGGACCTTTATTAATTAAATATATAGCAGTGTTGATAGCCTCTGCCCACATGTTTAAAGGCAGCCCAATATGCAATCTTATGGTCCTTGCACACTCAATTATTGTCCTATTCATGCGTTCAACCACTCCATTCTCCTGTGGAGTCCATGGAACCATTTTCTGCCTACGGATTCCATTAAAGGAACAATAATCCTCAAATTCTTTGCTGCAATACTCACCACCATTATCAGATCTGAGACATTTTAATCTTTTACCCGTCTCATTCTCAACCAAGCTTCTCCATTTCTTAAATGTTTCAAATACATCAGATTTCTGCCTAAGGAAATAAATCCATACCTTCCTAGTTGCATCATCTATGAATGTAACATAATACCGAGAGACACCAAGAGAAGATACCTGAGCGGGTCCCCATACATCTATATGCACAAGCTCCAACTTTTCATCTTTCTTTTGCTTCCCATCCTTTAGAAAACTAACTCTCTTTTGTTTGCCATACACACAACTTTCACAGAAATCCATATTAATACATTTCAGACCTGGTAAAACTTTCTTAGAATGAAGTACCTTCATACCATTTTCACTCATATGCCCAAGTCTGTTATGCCACAGTGTTGTCTCAGAAGCTATAGCAACTGTTTCAGTCTCTTCCTACGAACCTACAACAACTGTTCCTGAACCTGTTTATTTTTTCTCTGCAATAGCTAAAGTAGAAGGAACAGTATGACCTGTACAAAGATATAAGGTGCCTACTTTCACACCTTTTGCTACTATTAAGGCACCTTTTGAAACCTTCCAATTTTTATCAGTAAATGTAACAATGCAACCTTCTTCAGCTAGCTGCCTTGCTCAAATTAAATTCCTACTGAGCCTTGGAACATGCCTTACCTCTTTTAGTAGCCAATGATTCCCATTCTGCAACTTAATCTTAATTCTTCCCTTTCCAACAATCTGACAGGGTTCGTTATCTCCCAAATAAACCAGCCCAAAATCTCCTTGGACATAATCAAGAAAATAACTTCTATGGGGTGTAGCATGAAATGAGGCCCCTGAATCTAAAACCCATGAATCATCAGCATTATCTAGGGAAAGAATCAAAGCATCATCTTTAGACTTATTACTTACCACATTTGCCTCCTTATTGCCTTCTTGTTTGTCTCTTTCTTTATTCTTCCGAGACCAACAATCTTTCTTCAGATGACCTGGTTTCCCACAATACTAGCAATCCTTCTGTCCTCTGGATTGGGATCTCTTTTCCTTTGATTTTCCTCATGACTTCCCATGACCTCCAGAACCTTTTCCTCTCTCCTTTGATCTGCCCCTGCTTTCTGCATTCAAAACATTGCCTGATGTGGATCCACCTGAGCTTTTCCTACAAATTTCCTCACTTAGAATAACACCAACAACATCATCAAATTTTAGGGTATTTGAACCAGAAACAAAGTTACTAACCGCCATTACCAAACTATTCCAACTTTCAGGAAATGAACATAATATCAAGAGAGCTCTAACTTCTTCATCAAATTTTATATTTATAGAAGTCAATTGACTGACAATCATATTAAATTCATTTAAACGATCTATCATAGATCCACCTTCAACCATTTTTAGATTAAACAAATGCTTCATAAGAAATACCTTATTTGAGGCTGAGGGTTTTTCATACAATTTAGCCAAAGCTTTCATCAGACCATCTATTGTTTTTGCTTCCGTTATATTGAATGCCATTGATGGTGCCAGGCACAATTGAATGGTTCCTAGTGCCTTTCTATCAAGAAGATTCCAATCCTCATCAGTCATTGTTGGTTTCTTGGCTACTCCTTCCAACGACATCCATAAATCCTTTTGATAGAGGTAATCCTCCATCTGCATCTTCCATAACTGATAGTTCTTTCTATTAAATTTATCGACCTTCAATTTACCCTCATCCGCCATTGCTCCCACTCAACCATGAGACCTTCCTATAGATGATAATCGAACACAACCTACTCTGATACCACTTGTTAGGGTTAGCCGGTAGAAGATATCAATTAAATGCAAATAAAGATTAAATAGAGGAATGGAAATACACAGAAATAATAACCGCGAGAGACAAGTTTAATGTGGTTCACCTAAACTTGGGCTACATCCACCAACAGAGAGTCTAATATTATTATCTAGTAAATCAAACTGATTACAACCAGCAATTCCTACAACTCAATACCGTTGCAAATTCTACAATACAATATCAACCAAAACCCTAACCCTTAGCCGCTTTTATCAAGCCTTATGTTAGTTACAAAAATAGGGTTTTTTTATGTCGGCTCTAAATTTTTTTTTAGTAGCCCAAGTCTGTGTACATGGCTAGTGTACAGTACTTTCCTGATCAGTCGCCACCTACCAACAGACAACAATCTCTACTTCAAGATCAATGATGAACAAACCCCTAATTGTTGCAATTCTTGTTGATGATGAAGCTATGTGCTCATTTTTTGCTAGAGAAATGCAAAGTGAATTTGAAATGTCTATGTTTGGAGAGATGAACTTCTTTTTAGGTCTGCAAATAAGTCAATCAGATAAAGGTATCTTCATTTCTTAGTCAAAATATGTGAAATAGTTGTTAAAGAAATTTGGGATGGAAGACGCTAAACCAATTTGCACACCTTTGATAACTGGTTGTAAGTTGAGTAACGATGATAACTCACCCTTGGTAGACTAGAAAAGGTATAGATCTATGATTGGAGGATTACTTTATCTGACTCAAGCCAGACCTGACATAATGCATGTAATATGTCTTGTGGCAAGATTTCAAGCAAAATCCAAGGAATCACATGTGATGAAAGTCAAGAGAATTTTGAGATATTTAAAAGGTACAATGGGTTATGGTTTGTGGTACCCTAAGGACTGTGACTTTACTATCAGTGCATATACTGATGTAGATTAGGCCAGAGATGTGGATGACAGAAAAAGTACAAGTGGAGGTGCATTCTTCTTGGGAAAAAGATTAGTATCTTGGTTGAGCAAGAAACATGACTCAATATCCTTGTCTATTGCAAAAGCATAATACATTGCATCAACATGCAGTTGCACTCAAGTATTATGGATGAAACAGACTTTGAAGGACATCCAAATTGTGTATGAAGATCCCATTGCAATCTTTTGTGACAATGCAAGTGCCATAAACATATCAAAGAATCCAGTGATGCATTCAAGGACAAAGCACATATCCATTAGGTATCATTTTCTGAAAGAAAAGGTGACAGAGAATGAAGTCAAGTTGGAGTATGTTTCTACCAAGGATCAGATTGCAGATATTTTTACCAAGCCTCTGCCTAAGGACACATTTGAGTATCTTAGAGAAAAGTTATGGGTTATCACCCTTCCTTCTCTAAACTAAGATGCACAATAGTGCTCAGAGGTTCGGAGATGCTTAGAGCTCCGGAGATGCTTAGAGGTCCGGATTGATGCTTTTTAGGGCTACTTCTCAGGGGGAGTAGTCAGTGAGTTCAGAAGAGAGATTAAATCAGAGAAGAAGAGTACAAGTATGTGCCCTTTGCCATTGATGCTAAAGGGGGAGAGAAGTCTTGTGAAAAACTTAGAGTGTAGATGTGTAAGAGAAAGGGGGAGAATCTTGTCTTGATGGCTGTTGTAGTTTTTCACATCATATGTTGCCATCGATGACAAAGGGGGAGATTGTTGCAAGTATGTGCCTAATCGGTGGTCATTGATGTCAACATATCCTTGTTGTCATTGGTGTCAATTGTATCTTATTCTATTACTTGTTTAGAAGACTTGTATGTTGAGGATATTGAGAAAATTAACCTCTCCGGAAGAAAGAAGTGAGTTACAGAGAAGTGCAGTACAGATAGTGAGTTGTATGATGAAGAATAGTTTGGTAAACTGCTCTGTATTTATTTCTGCTTAAAGATCGTGGTCTGTGGATTGGAAGTAAGTTAGAGGTATGACTAAGGATGCTACATTATGGGTTTGAGCCCTCCATATGAATATTTGAGTGAGTTGTGTTCACTAGAGTGAAACCTTCTTTTTCTATAAGTTTAGTTGGGATAGGGAGAAAGTATTATGCTCTGCATTCCTCCGCAATAAAGTATTTTTCTTTGCAGTTCTAGAAGGAAGTCTGGGATGACAATAAGTGCCTACAGTTGCAATGGTTCGTGGTTTGGTGGTCTGCAAGCTATCTTTCCTTTATGATAGTTGAAGATAGTAAAGTTCCTGTGTTCCAGTGTGAAGATTCTTATGGGTAAAGTGGTTAAAGGTTGTGCGGTTGCTTCTGATGATTATAATGTGCTTGTGGGTGTCTCTTGATCATGTTCCTATTTGGACTTTGGCCCACATTAATAAATTGAGATTGTGTTTGAAGATTGTTCCCAGATAATGTAGCGTGTAACCAGTCTTAGCCAACATGGTTAATCCCAGTGATTGTAGAGATCTCTTGAAGATTGTGGAAGCATGTTGAAGCATGGAAGATCATGTTTGAGTCTTAGCTAAGGCATGGCATGATCCGTGTATAATTTTACTTCATCCCCTTTGCATAATGTTGTAATAGGCCAAGACCTATTTTGTAAATGTTTGTAATACTGACATTGGACATTGTTCTAATGGTTGATGATTGTGATGCTGATCTTGATGATCTTTCCAAGGTTGTTGTAGTGTATAGATACTTGTGGTTGAGTCATGAAAAGTTGTCCTTGAGTAGAAATGAAAAGATATTAAGAAAGGTCCAAAAGGCAGAGCAGAGAAGAGGCAGAGGAAAGAAGAGGAAGAACAAAGCAGAGGAAGAGTAGAGCAGAGGAACTATTGTATTTCAGTCACAAATATAGAAAGGTGTTGATCATGGCAGTGAACCACTAGTAGGGTTTAACAACCCTTATTGTAATCTTGCTAGGTTTAGGGTTGAGGCAGTGGGCTTGCTAGACCTAGTTGTTCTTCATGGCAGTGAGCGAGTATGTTTAGGCTTGTGGAGTGACCAAGCCTGAACATCATTATTTCAAGATTGCAATATATATTGAGAGCTAATCCTCTCCGTGGTTTTTCCCCACCTTGGGGTTTTCCATGTAAAATCTGGTGTCTCTTGTGTTTAATGTTGTATCTGTGGTTAAGTTTCTAATTTCATGCACTCATTATTAAATCATAATAATTGTGGATAAGTGATGAATGTTTAATTGCAGAAAGTGTTTAAGTTTTTGGGACAACTGATTCACCCCCCGCTCTCAGTTGTCAAGCGCATATCAACATGTAAGTCTTCAGTTCGTAGATTTTTTTGGTTGATAGATGATACTAACATTGCACCATATGAGGATTGTTATACAATGACATGATCAAGTGAGCTACACTCTTTCAGAAGCTCAATTGTAGGTTCATGGAGTATCCATATGCCGAAGATGGCATGCTTTTGTTCTTCATGTACAATTCAATCCTGGAATGAGTGCAAGTCAAAGGAGTGGGTTGATGAATGGCGATTAAGTTATCTTAGCCCACTTGACATGTATCAATCCTTGACAACACTAGAACTGAGATAGATGGAATCATCAGTTGACTTTGACCACATATCAGATCTAGTTCAACCAGGTATTATATCTACTTGCATAGTTTTTGAAATTCCTAATGTTATCTTACTTTGTAGTATTTTTGTAATGTTGACTAATTTCATCTAATTTGCTGCACATATCATTGT
The DNA here is from genome assembly GCA_027924645.1 of Cunninghamia lanceolata. Classification (NCBI taxonomy): domain Eukaryota; kingdom Viridiplantae; phylum Streptophyta; class Pinopsida; order Cupressales; family Cupressaceae; genus Cunninghamia; species Cunninghamia lanceolata. Next base: position 13,470,792 of record BSBN01000320.1, read on the forward strand.
AGTGCATGTTTATGCAGTTATTACAGATGGAGATAACGAAGAGGAAACAGATTATTACTTATGTCATTGTGTTGATACCAAAAAGAAATTGTAGGCCCTAGCTACAGATGGAGAAAACATCGAATACCCTACAGGCTCAGTGGTTGTTACTGGAACATGGCTTAGAAGGTACCCACATAAGAGTTTTAATGTTTGGCTATTTGAGGACTTTGACACACATTGGAAGATTCTTCATTATTCCAACCTTGTCGTGACAACCAATGCTCATTTAATACAATATCGAGGTAGACCTTTGAACAAGACCTTGTGGAAGGAGCGTGAGTCTGACCATGAGGCAATACTTGACACAATAAAGAGTAGAGAAGACCCAGATGGTTCATTGGATTAATTTGTAAGCATGCATAAAACTTTCCTAGATGGTTACTTGTACTTTGTTTTGTATATAAACAGTAGTATGAATTTCTTCCCTCCAGTATATTTATGTTTAGTCAATTTTACTTTTTGATGCTTCTCACAGGAGGTCACAACTCCAGTCCATCCAACTATGGACAAAGAAGATAGAGAAAAGATGATGGAAAGTGATCATTAGATGGCGATAAGTGATCGATTACATATGTGATGTTATATATTTCAATTACATTTTCTTATAGTAATGTGCATATTGTTTGATTGTATTAACATGTGGAGCTACATGAGCTTGAACTATCAAAGAGGTCTACTCAACAATAGAGAGAGGATGAGTCATGGATTGGCTCTCCATCTTCACGGTCAAGCAAGGGCCACCAATTATTTCATAAAAGTGCATAGGAAACTAGTTTTTGGGACATACTTTTGTATGTTACTGATGTATGTACATACTTTTGTATGTTACCGATGTATATTTTTGTATATATGCCTGTATGGCTTTGTTTGGACATACCTATATGGATTTGTATGTAAACTAGATGTTATGTTCATGACATTATGTATACGATAGTTTACATTAAATATTTAATATGATGATCAATTATCCTTACATAAATTTGGTTTTACATGTGCCAATTGCATTTGCTTGAAAGTAAGGAATGCATAATTGTGCAGATCTTTTGGTTGTCTATTGTTTGATGATACCATTATGCTTTCAGGATATGTTGTTGGGTTTTGTGATATAAAGACATTTGCTTCTTCATAGAGTATGTGATGTGATGCACAAAGTTGTAGTGCTTCAAGACAAGACATGAGCTTGAATAGTGAAGATCTCACTCAAGTAGTGGTATGAACTTGACAAGAAATGGTATGAACTTGACAAGTAGTGGTATGAACTTGAGCAGTGAAGGCCTCATGTTTCGTTTGATTTGTTTTCTATGGTATACATTTGATGTTTGCCTCATCATCATGTTATGCTTCATGGGGTTAGATCTAAGTAATAGATGAAGTTGATCCTTATTGGTCTTAATCCTATTCACTCATGTTTCACTCATGTCATATTAAGATTGATGTCACAGGGTTTGGATGTTAGTTCATAACATTCATGTTTATCATGTTACAATAGTAGGACATAGTTGCTTATGTCATTGGTTCATGCCATTGGATCATTGGATTTGGTTGTGGTTCTTCATCATAACATGTCATGCTTTTAGGAGTTGGATTGGGTTGTGGTTCTTCCTCATGACAAGAGTTTGTTCATGTCTTCATGCTTCTTTGTCCTTCACGTCTTCAGTGTTCGGAGTGGAAAGGTGCTAGGAGTGACATTTTGTATTCCATTACTTGTGGGGCCGAAAGGACTTTTCCAATCTATCAAGGAAGGTGGGTAAATGCCAAGGGAGGTCTCATTTCATGTGCCAAGTGCCCCAGTCATTCAGGGCAACAGGCTACCGGTAAAGTCCCTTAAGATCCCTAAGATGAAAAAACTACTAAACTTTGACAAAGCAGTTCTTAGAATTCATGGTAGCTAGGAACATTTCATTTGGACTTACAGGTGCATGTGGGGTCCATCCACAACAACCTCTCTTAGTTTTGGTCAATTCCAATCCGTTTGACTATGCCAAAATCAAATGCATTCTTGGAAAATGCTTTAGTTTCATGCAGTGGAAAGGTGCTAGGAGTGACATTTTGCATTCCATAGCTCGTGGAGCTAAACAGACTTTGCCAACGCATTGGGGTGGGTGGGTAAATGCCAAGGGAGGTCTCATTTCATATGCCAAGTGCCCCAGTCGTTTGGGGCAACAGGCTACTAATAAAGTCCCTTAAAATCCCTAAGATGAAAAAACTGCCAAACTTTGACAGAGTAGTTCTCAAAATTCATGGTAGTTGGGAATGATTCATTTGGACCTACAAGTGCATGTGGGGTCCATCCACAATAAACTCTTAGTTTTGGTCAACTCCAGTCCATTTGACCATGTCGAAATCAAATGCATTGTTGCAAAATGCTTTAGTTTCATGCAGTGGAAAGGTGCTAGGGGTGACATTTTGCATTCCATAGCTTGTGGGGCCGAATAGACTTCGCCAACGCATTGGGGTGGGTGGGAAAATGCTAGAGGAGGTCTCATTTCGTGTGCCAATCACCCTAGTCATTCAGGGCAGCAAGCTACCGGTAAAGCCCTTAAGATCCCTAAGACAAAAAACTGCCAAACTTTGATGGAGTAGTTCTCAGAATTTGTGGTAGATGGGAATGATTTATTGTGACCTACAGGTGCATGTGGGGTCCATCCACAATAAAATCTCTCAATTTTGGTCAAATCCAATAATTTTGACCATGCCAAAATCAAATGCATTCTTGCAAAATGCTTTAGTTTCATGCAGTGGAAAGATGCTAGGAGTGACATTTTGCATTCCATAACTTGTGGGGCCAAATAGAGTTCTCCAATGCATTAGGGTGGGTAGGTAAATGCTAGGGGAGGTCTCATTTCATGTGCCAAGTGCCCTAGTCGTTCGGGGCAACATGCTACTGGCAAAGTCCCTTAAGATCCCTAAGACAAAAAACTACCACTTTGATGGAGCACTTCTCAGAATCGTGGCAGCTGAGAATGATTCGTTTGGACCTACAAGTGCATGTGGGGTCCATCCACAATAACCTCTCTCTATTTTGGTCAACTCCAATCCATTTGACCGCACCAAAGTCAAATGCATTCTTGCAAAATACTTTAGTTTCATGCAGTGGAAAGGTGCTAGGAGTGACATTTTACATTCCATAGCTCGTGGGGCTGAATGGACTTCACCAATGCATTGGGGTGGGTGAGTAAATGCTAGGGGAGGTCTCATTTCATGTTTCAAGTGCCCCAGTAGTTTGCGGCAGCAGGCTATCGACAAAGTCCCTTAAGATCCCTAAGATGAAAAAACTGCCAAACTTTGACGGAGTAGCTCTCAAAATTTGTAGCCGCCGGGAACAATTCATTTGGACCTATAGGTGCATGTGGGGTCCATCAACAATAACCTCTCTCATTTTTGGTCAACTCCAATCCATTTGACCATGCCGAAATCAAATGCATTCTTACAAAATGCTTTAGTTTCATGTAACACAACCTTGCCAGGTGCCTTATTTTTTGATATGCTTGTCATGAGGCCGAACATATTGCACCAACGTGTTGGGGTGGGCTAGTAAATGTTAGGGAAGGTCTCATTTCATGTATGGTTGTAGGATATGCAATGGTATGGTATGGTCTCATGGAATGGTATGGTTGCAGGGTATGCAAATAATGGAAGAGCATTTCCATAACCTTGTTGTCCCATAACCTTGCTGTCCCATAGCCTTGATTATTATGATTAGAAGCATGGAAACAAAACCTACAAGAAACAAAGCAATGATTAGATCTCAATATGATCATGAGATACCCAAGCATCTGTGTTAGTCTAAATCATAAAATCTCTTCATTTATAAAAATTGATCTGAGGGTTTGGTGAGTCACCATTGGCACCCAAACAGGTCTTCATTTGAAATCCATGAATGCTAATTATTGCCATTATGCTTCTTTCTTATTAATTCTTACTAATTAGGGTAATCATATAAAAATATATAGTATCTCATGTATTCTTACAAAATGCATATAGGAATTTTATCAAATGTTGTGGTTGCATTGAATGATGCCTCAAAAAAATGTGGTCTATTGGAATTTTGAAAAATGTTGTAGTTGCAACTACCCTAGAAGACATGTATGCAAAATGCAGAAGCATAGAGAAGGTGAGTGAACTGTTTGACATGATGCCTCAAAGAAATGTGGTCTCATGGAATGGTATGGTTGCAGGATATGCAAATAATGGAAGAGCATTTACATAACCTTGCTGTCCCATAACCTTGTTGTCCCATAACCTTGATTATTATGATTGGAAGCATGGAAACAAACCCTACAAGAAATAAATCAATGATTAGATCTCAATATGATCATGAGATACCCAAGCATTTGTATTAGTCTAAATCATAAAATCTCTTTATTTATAAAGATTGATCCAAGGGTTTGGTGAGTTGCCATTTGTACCCAAACCCTAGGTCTTCATTAGAAATCATTGAATGCTAATTATTGCCATTATGCTTCTTTCTTATTAATTCTTACTAATTAGGGTAATCATGTAGAAATATATAGTATCTCATGTATTCTGACAAAATGCATATGGGAATTTTATCAAATGTCATAGTTGCATTGAATGATGCCTCAAAAAAATGTGGTCTATTAGAATTTTAAAAAATGTTGTAGTTGTAAATACCCTAGAAGACATGTATGTAAAATGTGAAAGCATAGAGAAGGTGAGTGAACTGTTTGACATGATGCCTCAAAGAAATGTGGTCTCATGGAATTTAGAAACTTTCAAGCAAAACCAATTGGTGGGTGTAAAGCTAAAATACACAACCTTTGACTACATCCTCTCTATTAGTGCCAAACTAAGATCTTTGGAACATAATACATGGACATCCATCAAATCATAAAGGATATGGGAATTTTGTAAGATGTTGTAGTTGCAACTATCGTAGGAGACATGTATGCAAAATGTGGAAGCATAGAAAAGACAAGTGGATTGTTTGACACGATGCCTTAAAGAAATGGAATCTCATAGAATTCCATGATTGTAAGATATGCACAAAATGGTTTTGTTGATAAGGCATAAAGGATATGGGAGTTTTGATAGATGTTGTAGTTGCAACTACCCTAGAAGACACATGTAAAATGTCAAAGCATAGATAAGACAAGTGAATTGTTTGACATGATGCCTCAAATAAACGTAGTCTCATGGAATGCCATGATTACAGGATATGCATAGAATGGATTTTTTGATAAGACTTTAGAAACATACAAGAAAAAGCAATTGATTGGTGTAAATGCCAAAATGGGATCTTTGGAATAGGGTATGGACATCCACCAAAATAGATTGTTTGGAACAACATATGGACAACCATGAAAGCATAAAGGATATAGGAAATTTGTCACATGTTGTAATTTTGCAGCTACACTTGTAGACATGTACGCAAAGTGTGGAAGCATAGACAAGGCACGTGAAGTGTTTGACATGATGCCCCAAAGAAATGCCGCCTCATTGAATGCAATGGTTGCAAGATATGAACAAAATGGATTTTTTGATAAGGCTTTAGAAACTTTCAAGCAAATGCGATTGGTGGGTGTAAAGCAAAATTCCACAACCTTAGCCAGTATCCTCCTTGCCTATGCCAAAATGGACATCCATCAAAGGATAAAACATATGGGAATTTTGTTAGATGTTGTAGTTGCAACTACCCTCAGAGACATGTATGCAAAGTGTGGAAGCATAGACAAGACATGTGAACTATTTGGCATGATTCCTTGAAAAGAAATGTCGCCTCATGGAATGCAATGATTGCAAGATATGAACATTTAATGGATTTGGTGATAAGCCTTTAGAAAATTTCAAGAAAATGCAATTGGTGAGCACGTAAAGCCAAATTCCAAAAATCTTAGAAGTGGTATCTTTGGAACATGGTATAGACATCCATCAAAGCATAAAGGATATATGAATTTTTCAAATGTTGTAGTTGTAAGTACCTTGCAAGACATGTATGCAAAGTGTGGAAGCATACACAACGAACGTGAACTATTTGACACGATGCCTTAAAGAAATGTTGTCTCATGGAATGCAATGATTGAAAGATATGCACGAAATGGATTTTTCATAAGGCTTTAAAAACTCTCAAGCAAATGCACAAAAGTAAATTTCAACCAAACGCAAATTTTGGCACATCTAAAAGCAAATTGCACAACCTTATCCAACTTCTTCCTTGCCTATGCCAAAATGGGATCTGGGGAACATGGTGTGGACAACCATCAAAGCATAAATGATATAGGAATTTTGTCAGATGTATTGTATTTGCAGCTGCCCTTGAAGACATGTATGGAAAGTGTGGAAGTATAAACAAGGTGCATGAACTATTTGAAATGATGCCTCAAAGAAATGCACAGTCCCACAAAATGCAATGATTGCAAGATATGCACAAAATGGATCATTTGAAAACAATTTATATGTTACTTTCAAGAAAATGCAATTGGCACGTGTAAAACCAAATTCCTGTAACAATAATTGATCATCATATTAAATATTTAATATAAACTATCATATACATAATTTCATGAACATAACATCTAGTTTACATACAAAGCCATATAGGCATGTCCAAACAAGCCCTAGAGGCATATATACAAAAATATACATTGGTAACATGCAAAAGTATGTACATACAAAGCCATCTAGTCATACAAAAAATGTCCCAAAAACTTGTTTCCTATGGACTTTTATACACTAATCAGTGACCCTTGCTTGACCGTGAAGATGGAGAGCCAATATGTGACTCATCCTCTCTCTACCATCGAGTGGACCTCTTCGACAGTTCAAGCTCATGCAGCCACACTTGTTAATACAATCAAACAATATGCACATTCCTATAAGAAAATGTACATGAAATATATAACATCACATATGTAATCAATCACTTACCGCCATCTGATGATCACTCTCCATCATCTTTTCTCTAGCTTCTTTGTCCATAGTTGGATGGACCAGAGTTGTGACCTCCTGTGAGAAGCATTAAAAAGAAAATTTGACTAAACATAAATATCATTTATGTACATCAAATGACATGAGATAAAACAATAAATACAAAATTATGACATTTTCATGTTATTGTCTCATACCTCAGTCAAAGGATTTGAAGACATCATGGCTGCAACAATGCCTATGTGCGCTGACTCATGAAGATGAGGAGTCTCCATATTTAGCATCTAAAAATCAAGTTCAATATTATTCGATCAAAATAAATACATAACATTATTTTAAAAATGCATAATGATTAGAAATGGTTAAATTTACCTCTATAAAAGTGGTGGATTTGTGTCCAAGGGACCAAGGAAACTATGGAGGTGTCAGTGAATGTTGAAATCATCAAATTGTCACAAAATATTATTACCATTGACATATCTACAATAATTATGATCATGTGATAAATTACATACCTTCTGACTTGACCTCCTCTCATAACTCGCTAATGGATGGTGAACAGAGGTAGGATGAAGACTCTAACCCTAGAATTTCATTGTGCGGACAATTATATACATGTTATTTTTGACTTATAATATAAATAATCATATAAAATTAATTACAAATTTCAAATAACAATATATTAAATCAAGATGAAACTTGTAACAAATTACCTGGAGTCAATACCAAATGTAGTCTGTAAAAGATCATCGGTGATAACAAGCTGATCCAATATGTATGTCTCCATCATTGGATGTTGCTCCTGCATCACAACATCCTGCTGAGAGTCTTGCCATGTGTCCTGCATCTTAGCATCCTACCGAGAGTCCTGCCATGCATCCTGCATCCCATTATCACATAGGTTCCCACATGAATTGTAGAAATGTAAGGACACATGATGCGTACTGCTCTCACCCTCATTGGCATGGGTAAGATCATCAGCATGCTGTGATAGATTTTGGGTGAGAGTAGTTAATGAATGTAATGTCTCCACCTCAACACTCTCCTTCAAAATTGAAGGGAGAGACCTACGTTCTGGCCTCAACAGGGGTACAGGCACATGGTTTTCATCTCGCTGAGCCTCAGGTCTATCTTGGGCAGAGCCACCACCTCTACCCTAGAACTCACGAATGTTAAAATAATTGGGAATCTTGTTGAGGATGAACTCGCAATAGAGTTTCCTCAAGAAATATTGTCGTACCTCATGATTGTTGCATGGGCACTCATCAAAGACCATGTACCATCTATCCCAAAAGTTTTGGGATATTTCTTCATTCCTACACCAATGAATAGGAAACCATTTGCAAGTTTCTTCTAATCATTGGCTGGTTTTGGGATTAATAAAGTGTGCACATAATTGAGATTTTGTAATTTTTTCATTCTTGACTTGTTCATATGACAACTTGTTGGCATAATATTGTCGACATCTCTTCCTATAGTCTTAGAATTTGGTGATTTATTTTGTCACCAAATCGATATGGGAAACAATCTCCTCTAGTGACTTTGCAAGAGCCCTCCTACGGTCGGTGGTTCCACTTGGATTGTTTAGCATTTGAATAATAGTTTGAAGATGTTTCTTGTTTTCTTTTATTATTCATAGGTAGTTTTCTTGACTATCCCTTACATTGTGAGGACATGAAGGTGGGTTTTGAGGGTTTGGAGGGTTTTGGGGGTTGTTTTCACCCTCATCAGCTGGATTTGGGTTTTCTCTTGCCTCAAAAACTATAAATGCAATATAAAAACTAATCAAACAATGCAAAATCCAAAAATTCTTATAAAACTAACAAAAATTGATCAAACCCTACCTTCTTCAGCTGCTAGAGCCTCCAAATTTGATGTACGTCTTTGTTGGCAAGGTGGCATCATGAAAATGACATTTTCTCTCTTGCACATTCTTGGAGAGACTTTCCTTAGATGCACTCATGCTTTCTTCTTAGGTTTTGGCACACAAAAGAGTTTTCTTACGGTGAATGGCAGAAATGAATTTAGTTTGCATGTTTTATGACAGAAAAAATGTGAGCGTGTTATAATGTGCTCGTGTTTTACTTTGTTTTGGACCATGGTGGTGACTTTTTGGTTGCCCCATCTTTATGCATTCACCTGGGATATATTTAAGGACTTGTGGGCTAGTGAATCAGATAAATGGGAAGATGCTTGCAATATGGGTGCAACTATTCCTTCTTGCTACCTAGACATGATATTAACCTATGATGTGCATATGATGCTTGCACTAGCTATTCACATTGTGTATTTATGAATTAGTCACATTGTTTATGTGTTTCCTGCCCGAGTAATTCACATTGTGCATATGTGATTTAGGTGTGAATTAAGCACCTTGTGTATATGGATTGTATGCATGAACTAGTCACTATGTGTGTATGTGACACATGCATGAATTATTCTCCCTGTGTATGTGTGTTGTATGCATGAGCTAGTCACTCTTTGTGTAAGTGACGCATGCATGAATTATTCTACTGGTGTATATGTGTTGTATGCATGAGATAGTCACTCTAGGTGTATGTGATGCATGCATAAGTTATTTTCTCTCTATATATATGGGATATGCAAGAGATAGTCACAATGTGTATATGTGACATATAGATGAATTAATCATTTTTGTTATATGGTTTGTATCTATGAGCTAGTCACACTTGTATGTGTGACCTATGTGAGTGATAATCACATTTCGTACAAGGAATGCATACTTGAGCCTGTCACTATGTGGTTTTAAGTGTTTCTATATAGTGATGTTGGTATTGAACTAATATTTGACTGGATTGCATTTGGAATCACAATATTGCATATGAATTGATTTGGAATCATAAGATTCACTTAAATACAATGATCTAAAGGTGAGATTAAAGATCTCATATCAAATGAGAGGATGTAGCCTCTATTATTGTTGATTACGAACTACGGAGCCTCTAATTCCCATGAGGGGATATGTAGGCAGGGCCATTGCAAATGAACCCTTGAGGCTTAGGTCTGGGTCTAAGGATGATCCTAACATTTGGAGCTTGCCATAATTTGGTATGAGTATATGAGTTTTGGCATATAGTTGTTGTCATGACTATGAATGATAAGTCTTTGAAGCTAGCACTTCTAAATCAGATAGAAGATGCTTCAACATTTAAGATAGTACTTGATGAGTAAAAAAAATGGTAGTAACTAGGGTGGTTATTACAAATCCCTTCATCTACTTCTTAATCATGATCCACACCTGCCAGTGTCTGATGGAGATGATTCTAATGGTGATATCCCAGGCCTAAATGCTGCTGAAAATGTTATTATAATTAAAGGTGATCCTTGGAATAACACTATAGACCTAGCCATGGAATAATATTTCATGTGTCTGGGGTTTTTGACTAGTTGTTTTGCTCCTCTATTGATATGTAATGGCTATGTTTATACTTGTATGGTAACTTTGTGCCAGATCTTTTTAGTATAATATTTTTTTGGTAAGCATGAGGGTGTTGATAGCTAAATCTATGTTAAGGCCTATCTATCTCTACTTGTACTTTTATTTTATATATAATATATATATTTCAAGGTGCTTGCACCTTTCTACCAAACAGATAATAATTTGTTGTAATGGGCTTCTTACATTCTAGGCCATTGTTGTTTGATTATAAAATATGAAATTATTACATTTGATGATATATTCCTACATGATGATTCTTCCCTACATAATCTTTACTCTCTTCTTCATATCCTTACACTCACTCTCCCAACTCTCATCTTTCAACTTCTTTAACTCTTGATTCTTGATTGCCAACTAGCTCCCTTGTTGCTCATCCTTCTTGAGTCCTCCTTAATTGTGTGTAGTGTACATATATATCAATCCCAAGCCATAGAATGATTTTGTACTGGCTACAAGGTGGTGCAATGCTCAATGAAACATTTAGTCATCCAGCTGTGAAGATGGACCTCTCTAAGAAAATCCAATGATAATGGAATAAAGGGTCTTCACATGGTTCTCACCATAAAATCTCATAGGTCCCATGTATATTTGTGTATATTCCCTTCATGGCACAGACTTTTAGAAACTTGGCACAAGTTACAGACAATGAGCCATGTAAGATTTTTATCCCAGTAAAGGTTCAAAAACCATGCTACTCATGTGTGGTGCTCCAAATGTCCTAAAACATGGATATGATGTAGATGTATCTTGTCATAACTTATGCTCCAAACCATAAGTCCAGATATGCAAAGTGGTGGTATGTGGTGACATCTTATGTGATTGACTGATAATTGAAAACTTGTAGGCAAACAAATAAGTGAAAGCATAGTTGGGATGCTCCTGCATCAGCACTATCCTATATCTATTACGTATCCCATATTACATATTACATTTCATTCTAATAACTTCCTTTTTCTCTTATATATCTTATCTCATGTCTCTTTTCTCCTCTCATGTTCCATCTTAATGAGGTACATATATATGTTCTTCATTTAACATAGGGACATGTCCCTATCTATGTTCCTTTATAGTTGTGCCCTTCTAGAGTTGTTGCAAGTTGTATGTATGTGTTGCATTGCTATTCCTTTAATCGATGATAACTCTAACTATTTTTGTTCCACATAAGGATGTGTTATCTTGATGCTAGAATTTGATGCCCTCACATAATTTCACCATTAGCTTCTAATTTAGTCTTCCTCCATAGTGTTTATCTAGTATACACAACTCTCAACATATATGTGACTTCTTTTAGTCTTCTTACCATATTAGTAGCTCTAGCTCCACATGTGGGCATACCGAGTCTTCTTTTGTGAATCATATCAGTTGACTCGCTACTCAAAAAATCATTATGGTAACTTCAAGTTACAATTCCTTTTCCAATTAAATAATTTTATAGAGACTGACTCTTAAGACTTTCTACTTACTAGAACAAACCCTATAACTTGGATACCCCTTGATGTAATACTAAGTTGTGTGGGTCCAATTACTAGACCAAGAAAAAGTGACTTATCATGCACAACAATACAAACACAACAAATATATTTCATCATTCATTCACAAGTTTGAAATTTAGGATACAATTTGATAGGGTTTGAATCCTCTAAAACTCTTCTTCTTGATTAAACTAAATTGCAATAACACAATTTTATACAATGACCTTCCTACAAGGCCTAACTACTTAGGAGTCTATTTGTTGATCCAACCCCCTTACAAATGATTATTTTATAAGGTTACACGTGGGAAAATCATATTTACATTTTGGGAGATCTAATTTTGCAATGATCTCGAACCTATAATGAATTTAGACATTCTTACATTCTACACATGATTATTAAACATAGAACTCAGAGGAATAGTTTGATTTTTAATTCCAACCATTACTATTAAATCTAAATTATTAGAGGTAAACTAATTAAATATTTTTTTTTGTGATTTAGAGACCCTAAAGAGCTCTTGCAATGGATTGAGTATTAATCCCAATGTCCATTGATAATTGAATAATCCAAGGCATTAATTTTTGTGGGCTTATTTTTTGAAATTCAAACCTCTAATCTTTATCTTAGATTACATGGCACCATCATGCATAGCTGGTTATCTAAAAGGTGTCACCAAACTAAAAGGGAAAATTTCTAATCATATGAAATTGTGGTCCAATATTGACCATTGATCAAACATAATGACGCATGATAGTTTTGTACTCATTTGAAGATCCAAATGGATATTGCAATTCTAGAAGGATAAAATGTACAAATAATGGACACCTAGTAGCAACATGCACATATGTGGATCTCGCTGATATTGGCAAGGGTAAAAATCCCAATTAAGGGAAATTTTAGACAATTGATAGAAGCACATAGATTTAGGGATCACTACTACATTATCTAACTAAAATGGTGAATATTTGATCAAAGGAAGTTTACAAACACATGGCAACAATGTGTTAATTTGATGATTGGAAGACTTGCCACCTATTGAAAATGTAAGAGCCTAATGATTTGGACCCAAGACAAATTATGAAATCTAACTCGAAGTACCTACCTAATGATTTATGAGGTATAGCTTTTGATCATGTGTTGAAATATATAAAAGTCCATTGGTTGATAAATATGCAAAAGGACAAATGAAAGTAGAACTTGTGCAAAACTTTGAATATTCAAAAGTCAATGAAAATTTGGGAACTTTTTAAGCTCATGAAAGCCAAATTGAATACTTCACTTAGTCAAGAAATAAATTGTGAAGCTCAATTGAATAATTTTCATTCTATATTGTGTTCAAATTTATATATGTACATACACCAAAATCTCAAAATTACAAGAGGCAATCAAGAGTTCAAATCCTAAAACCTTTAAAAATAAATTTAAAGAAAAAATAAGAAACAACCAAACTTGATTACAAAATATTTTTACATGATGTGAAGACTAGAAAATAAATTGTAACTAGAAAAGAAAAAATTCTTACAACTTGTGATATAAAATCTGACCTACCATTATTATGCACAAGTGAGAGGTTACATGTTAAACATAATACCATTATGTGTCTAGAAAGAGGCTGAGTCGCTCCTACTCTCATGACAATAGTGAATGAATCAAGGGAGGGATTTTGAGACTATCTTCTTCCCAAGGGACAAAGGTATTATGAGTGGGATCTAGATTCATGTGTTGATTGCCTTGTGTGGTAGTTTGATTGTTGTTGAAATTGATTTTAATTTGATGAAGTTGCATTATCAGCTCTTGTTAGAAGTTAAGATTTACATTTTTGGTTTCCCAAGTATAATATTCATTCCATGTCTATCTTCTATGTATAAATAATTTATAAGTTTACCCTATAATTGAAAGATTCTTGTTATGTGAGATTTTATTTTAAGTTTCTCTATTTCTTTCAATATATGTGTTTATTCTTGGACTTGGGCTTGTCTATATCCTCATCGAATAGTTTTTTCTCCTTGATCTCTCTTAAGACAACTGCAATCCGATGCTCTCAAATTCTAGGAAACATCAACATAAAACACCTATTGAGGAATTACAAAGGGGATTTATCGATGCATTAGCCTTAGAGACTTGAATTTTTTTATTCTTGTATGTTTGAAATGTTTGATGTTTGTGTGTTTGAGATTTATTTTTGTTCTAGTTGGGTTTCCACTTGTCTCATGTTTTTGATTACATAAGGTGACAAAAGCTAGGGGCTGAACCCTTACAACATCATTACAAAAAGAGACAGCAAAGGCTCACAGATAAAAAGAGCCACCAAAACCAACTACAACATTAATAGCAAGTACATCCAATTAACATCAGATAGTATATAATAGTAGAAAGATAGGATAAAACATAAAGAAAACCAAGACTAAGGAGAGACATTCTCCCAGCCTTTAACCATAAATTCCACAATTCCATCAAGTTTCTTGAATTTCTCCTCATCCTCTTCATCAGTCTGAGTCCCATGTTCTTGCAACATAGTAAGGTTGAGGATAGCTAAGAGACAGAGCATACTGCTGATAAAATCTCCCATAGATCAAACTTTCTGCTCCAAATCATCAACCTGCCCCCTGAGGACAGCAATATCATTCCCTTGATCAACTCCCTCCTCCTTGGTCTCCTCTTCAACCTCCTCCACAATCATCTTCTCCCCTTCACCAGCATTGTCCATAGGACCACCACCAGAATCCTCAGCCTGCTTCTCTTCTCCCTTGTCTGCCTCCTCCTCAGAAATCTCTTGAACCTCAATGTCTCCAGCTTTCAACTAATCATCCCCCTAAGTGGAAGCTTCTGAATCACTTTTAGAATAATCAATTAACTTGGCCTGTGGGGCCGGTTTACCCGCAATTCTCCTCAATTTTCTCACTCCGAAAGAAAAACCCTCATTCTTACACTCCATTTTGGTTTTGTGTTTTTTCATAGGGCCCACATTGTCATTGTTAAGATTCTTATGGGTCCCTATTGTGTCCCCAGTAACATCCCCAGTAGTAGCCATCTCCCTAAATTTTCTCTTCTTACTTTTCACACTCCCTTTAGAAATCAGAGTATGCATTGTGGTATCCTCAAGGGTCTCGAAGAAGGAAACCCCTTTCAACTTTTGGGAATTAGGAGTAGGGCTGAGTTCCACATAAATAGAAGCATGAGTGGGGGAAGTGCTAGTAGGAACCTCAACAATGGAGGGCTGGATTGGCTTAGGAGGGTCCAAGGCATGGTGGAAATTATATAGACAAAGGATGAGACCTTGATGCAGAGGTACAGGGTGTTTAGAAGGTTTCTTGTCAAATTTGACTTTCACCCTAAAAATAGAGTGTTCAAGGGAAGATAACAGATAAAAAGGAAAGCTAGTCAAAGCATTTTGCCTAAAAAGATTGAGTAGGGGAAGGTGATAATTATAAAACCTGGTGAAACAACCTTCCAGGATGAAATACTTCATTAGAAGAAAGCACATCTCCTCCCACAGCTTTGACAGCTTAGCACATTCAAACCCTCCCTAGTAAGGGACAAGTTCCTCTCCCTTGCCTAGAAAAAGCTTCTAATTCTAATGGTTGGCCACCTTGGCCTTCCTTTGCAGCTTAGTTCCCTTAGTTGAAAGGCTAGTCACCATGGCTATGACCTCTTCAAAGTTTTCAAACCTAATTCTGCCAATGATCACTCTATGATTCTGCCATGATAGGGCACACTGCACAGATAGGTTTTTATCATACCCATTGAGACATTCCAGAAAAGGACTTATGCCACCCTCCTTGTAATAATTCCAAACAACAATGTTATCCTTGAATTCACAACAAGATATTGGCTTAGTGCGAATTTTGTCTCCACCCATGATCTTCTTACCCTCAAAAACATAGAGAACACAGAGCTGAAAATACCTAATCACAAGATGTCTTTGCAAGTAAATTCAAATAGCTTTGAAGGTATAATAAATGAGGCAATAAACCAACATGCGCGAGCTGTCAAACTCCTAAGCCACTTTTAAAATCTCCAATCATTGCGAATTTCTCCCATACTCAGAAATGATATTTTACATTTACTATCATCATCACAAATCCATCTCATTTGAATGCGAGTGATTAATGATACCAAAATGGCATGAAAGGTACAAAAAGTCATAATGACAACGTACTTGAGCATCCTCATCACCATCGCCTAAAAAAACCATCCAGCTAGGCTGGCAATCTCAATGTGTTGTGTCATCCTTGACACGTCATCTCCTTTTGAATTAGTTCCCTTATGTTAACGGGAATATTGTTACATTGGCGCCAACACCACCAATTCAAAAATTGTTGACCATAATTTGCAAGGGCATCAGCAACTCCATTCCCCTCTCTATAAATATGAGAAAATTCCACTCTAGAAATTCTCTGAATAAGAAGTTGAATATCCACAATTATATCCTTGAGCCTCCACCTACAGACCAAAGCATTGGTAACAACATCCAGGACAAGTTTAGAATCCCCTTGTATATACAAGTGAGAAATACCCAATGAAATTGCCAATTTAACTCCCCATAAGAGAGTAGAGGCCTCAACATAGTTATTACTTTGAATGCCTAAATCACCAACATAGGCAGCAACAAGCTCCCCTCTATCATCCCAGATAACACCATCACCACTAGCCTTTCCATTAGATTTAGAAGCCCCATCAAAATTAAGCTTGAGCCAATCAGTCCTCGGAGGAATCCATCTTACATTAGATCTCAAAGTCTACTTAGAGTTATCATGAGTAGGGATTTGGTTAAGAATTCTCCAATTGATAGCTATTCTTTCCTCTTCAAGAGTGAGTGGTTTATCAATACTTTTGATATGCAAGTTGACAACACTTTCAATAAGGAGATTAGAGAAAGACTAATAAACTTGAGAAGAGTCCTTAATAGCTTCCCTAAATATTCTATTATTTCATTCCTTCCACAAAGTCCAACCAATGAAAGGAGGAGTTTGGTTCCAGAGTTCCACAAGCCATAGATGAGATAAAGTAGGGAACCAATTAGAAATAATTTCTCTAATATCTTTATTACACATCCACTATATGCCAAAGTTCTAAAGAATTATACTCCAAACTTCCGTAGCAAAGTCACAATGAAGAATTAGATGAGAAACAATTTCCTCATCCTTAAGGCATAGAACACACCTATTAACTAGAGAGAAACCCCTTCTTTGCAAATTGTCTTGGGTTAAGATCTTATTATGAACCACAGCCCACCAAAACATATTAACTTTAGGAATCAAGTTATGATTCCAAACTTTATTCCAAAGCTCATTTCTATGATCATCAGGAATCAACAGATGGTAAGTAGATTTAACAGCGAAGCGACCTCTTTTGTCAGGAGACCAATGTAACTCATCTTCTCTAGGGAAGAGAGGAATTATAGTGTCCTCCAATAGCTGTTGTATAGATCTCATTCTTTGAATAAGCTCAGGATGACTGCTACAACACTCAAGAAGATTTTTCCAACGCCTAATACCATTCTCATGATGAATGTAAAAATAGACTTTTGACCCAAAAAACCGTTTGGCTATATCAGCAATAACCTTGTTTTCCTCTTGAGCAACAAGGGCTTTGTTAGCAGGCCAAGGGTCCTCCCAAAAGTTTAAAGTGTTACCATTCCCCAGTTTCCACCTGAGCTCTTGTTTAATTAAGCTTCTAGCTTTGAGCATTTTGTTCCAAATTACCGAACCCTGAGGGAGCCCCTCCTAATAAAGGAAACTAAGGTTGTCAGCATCCTGTAAGTATTTAGCCTACATAATGGTTACCCATTCTTTATTACTATTAATTAGATTCCAGTTGATTTTGGAAAGAAGGGCTTTGTTCAAATTTCATAGAGTTCTGATATTAAGACCACCATGAGTTTTAGGAAGGAAGACCTTATCCAACTTGACCAGAGACATACTCTTCTTATCTTCCACACCTGTCCATAAGAAGTTTCTTTGTATCTGTTCCAATTTGTCAGCTATATACTTTGGCATTTTAAAAAGAGATAGGAAGTAAGTTGGAATACCTTGAAGGGAGGCTCGTAGAAGCTGTAACTTACCAGCACTACTCAAAAGTTTACCCCTCCAACCAATCAACTTCTTTTGAGTTCTTTCCAAAATACCATTCCAAAATCCTGGAGCAACTTATTTAATAGTTAAAGGAAGGCCCAGAAATACAATAGGAAGCCACTGCACAACCAAGAATGTTGATGATTTTTCTCTGGAGATCTCCCTGAGTGTTGAAGAAATAAACATTACTTTTCTAAAAATTGATGTGTTGACCAAATGCTTTTGCATAATCATTAAGAATATTCCTCCAACTACGGGCTTCAAGCACTGATGAGATACCAAAGAGGATGGTATCATCCACAAACTACTGAACAGATATGGGTTGTAAAGTAGAAGCTAGTTTGATCCACACAATTTCCTTAAAAAGGATCTTAGAGTGAACATACCTCCCAAGGGATTCAGCCAACATGATAAAAAGATAGGGGGATAGAGGATCACCCTGTCTAATCCCTCTCATGGGAGAGGAAAAGCCCCTAGGAATCCCATTAACCAGGACTAAAAATTTAGTAGAGGTAACAGCTTCCCGAATAAGTAGAGAGACTTTATCATTAAAACCAAACTTTTGAATAACCTTAAAAAGAAACTGCCAGGACACTCTATCATAGGCCTTAGAAATATCAAGCTTTAGAACCATACCAAGAATCTTGCTCTTCGCCATTGAGTGAATAGTTTCATGAGTGGCTATGACAACATCTAAGATCTACCTTCCAGGAACAAAGCCTTTTTGAGAAGGGGAAATAATTTTAACCAGGATGGGTTGAAATCTCAAAACAAGGAGTTTGGTGCATAACTTGTAAATGATATTACATAAACTTATAGGTTTGAGATCAGAAAGAAGCACAAGATTTGGTTTCTTGGGAACAAGAACAATAAAGGTATTATTAATCTATTTTAAAAGTTTCACCGTTCTAAAAAAATCCCTAACATCAGCAGTAACATCATAACTCACAATGTCCCAATATTCCTAAAAGAATATAGGCGGAAAGCCATCAGGGCCTGGGGATTTAATGGGTCCCATGGAGAATAAAATAGAATGAACCTCTTCTTTAGAGATAGGTTTCAACATATCAATGTTATCCTCCTCAGTAATCAAAGTAGGAATATTGTTAAGGAACTGATTCATCATCTGCTCATTGACATCATTGTCAGCTTGTTCCGTCAACAAATTATAGAAAAATAAAGATGCTTGATTACCAATCTCATTGTCATTAGTGATAGTATTACCATCCTCCAAGCACAATTTAGAGATAGTATTAGCTTTCCTATGTTTCATAGCTTTGAGATGGAAAAAAGCTGTATTACGATATCCTTCTTTAAGCCATTGAACTCTTGATTTCTGTTTCCAGAAGAGTTCTTCTCTATTCATAAGACTCTTCCACTCAGTAATCAAATTATTCTTAGCTTGAGCGGTATCCTTAGTAGAATCTCCTTGAGATATTCTAGATTAAATGTCAGCTAATTCTCCTGATATAATCTTCTGCTGAACAAACACATTCCCAAAGCTATACTTGTTCCAACCTCGGACCTCTTGTTTAATGTGTAAAGCATTCTTAACCAATCTATACATAGGAGTACCTTGAATAGGGAGTTGCCACCATTGAGTCATAATAATCCTAAAATCCTTATGTTTAATCCACATAGCTTCAAACCTGAAAGGGAAGGGACCCAGATTGTGCTGAATAACCCAATTAAGGAGTATAGGGTTATTGTCAAAAACAGTTCTAGGAATAGCCGAAAGAGTAATATTGGAGTGGTTATCCGAGTTATTAGAAATGAGAAATCTATCCAATTTGATTTGGATCATTTGATCACCCCTTCTTCTATTAGACCAAGTAAAATTCTGATTCTGTAGCTCCACATCCATCAACCTAAAACTATTGATGAAATTAGCAAAATCAAACATACTGTCAGAGTAGTCAAGGATACCCCCAATTTTCTTAGAGGGATAAAGAGGAGTATTAAATTCCCCCGCCGACATCTAATAAGAATGAGGAGAAGTGGAGAGAAGAGTAGACAGATCCATCCAAAGAGTTTTCTGCAAAACCCTCGTGTTGGGGGCATAAATATTGATTAATAACCAATGAAAGGAAGGCATAAAAAACTTGACAATCAGATAGTGCTTATTGGAAATAGTAAGAGTACATCTGATTCTGGTACTATTCCACATAGTAATAATCCCCCCAGAAGCACCCATAGCAAGACTGATACAAAAACAACATTAGGCTAGATTCTGTCAGCAACTGATTTAAAAATTTCCTCTAATATTTTAACTTCTTGAAGTAAAAGAAGATCAATTTTGTGATCTAGAATGTAGTTCTTGACTTCAAACTACTTTGAGGGGCTATTAAGTCCCTTCATATTCCAAGATATGATTGTCATTTGAAATTTTTTTGGGATTGTACCTCTAGTGTTTTTTGCTTACCACTGGTAATCTCCCTAGCTACCTCTGTCTTGTTTCCCTCATGGTAGGTCTTCCTTGCTTAGAGTCAATTCTAACATCTATAGATTTCTTATTCCTGTGAGTCTTCTTCTTAGGGGTAATCCATTCATCTTGATCATTAATCATTCCGCTTGACCCTACTCCAGGGGTTGGAGTTGGGTCATCATTCTAATTCATGGTTAACCCTTCCTTGAGATCATCTCCATTGGTCCTCTGTCTCAAAGAGGGTTGAACCCTCATCTCCTCCTTATTGTAAACTAATTCTAGGATTTGGACTTTCTCCAAACGGGATAAAGGGGCCCCATCAACCCCATCAGCATTAGTTAGATGAACTTCCAAAAGGGTTTCCTACTGAACTTTTCCATCTTCCAGCATATGGTGATCCGAAGATACCTGCTGATCTAGCTCCACATTTACCTCCAATCCTTGAAGATTAGGATTATCCTTATCTGGAAAACTAGGGTTTCCATTTCCATCTTCATGATTAGAAACATGCTCCTCATTACCCCTCATTCCCATATCCTTTTCTGAAACATTAGGGTCTCCTTCAAGATTAAGATTATTTTCCTCATTTACCCCCATTCCCTAATTAACAAGAATTTCTACTTCTAAGGAAATAGGGATCTTCTCTTTCTCTAGATTAGAAGCTTCCTCCATTTTCTTAAGCTTACAATGAGTCATCAAATGACCCTTTTTTTTTGCAAAGTTGACAAAATGTGGTAGAATTTTCATATAGAATCGGCTACATCTAGATCTCATATTTAAAGTTCAACTCAATAGACATAGGACAAGTTTTGTGAACTTCCACATTAACACAGAATCTAGCATAAACACATTGGGACTTTGCCCGAGTAGTATTATCAAGAGTAACATATTGGCCAAAAGTATTAGCAATAGCAGAATTTTTTTTTCATCCCAATATTCCAAAGGAAACCTAGGAAGCCTCACCTAGACCAGGGCAATCCAATTCAAGTCAGAGCTAGGATCAAACCCAGGCCACCAAGCACATAGGGCGAGTGAGTGAGTACCATAAAGCTAGGGCCCTCCCACCAAAATGGTTATCATATCTTCTTTACTTGTAAATTTAAAAAAGAAAAAGCCCTCTTGCCATAGCTATGACAGAGACACTACCTTTGACCCTCCACTGATTGGACACCCATTTTGGCACCATATCAATATTAGGGCAAAGGGAAAAAAACTTACCCACAAGGGAAAGATCAATGGAGGCCACAATTTCCTTGACCAAATCATCTGGTATATCTAGTGCCATTCCTTCAGCCATTTCCTTTTGAACTGGAACCATAGAAGTTCCCTTAGGAGAAAGACTCCCCTGTCCTGTTAGAGCACCTTTCCACCCCTTTAAACAGTCTGCATCCGGTATTGGCCGGGATTCAGAGGTACCGCCCAAGGAAGCAACCTCCATCTCCATGAGATAGAGAAACTAAACTCAACAAACCCTAGAAAACCCTAAAAAGCCATGGAAAGCATATCGAAAGCCACCATTAGGATTGTTGATAGCCTAAAAATGTGTTGTGATTGAGAGATTTCTCTTATTTTATTTTTGTAATTTTTTAAGTTTAGAGATTTAATGAGATTCCTAAATGTAATTAAACCAATATGGATGCAAGAATTAAACTACACTAGATTTTTATATATTCCCCAAATTAAAATGTCATCTAATTAAATACTTGTAGAAGGTAAACTTTTTTTATATGAATGCAATCTATATGGCTTCTCCTACAAATGTAATGTAACTACTATATTTGATGTTTTTGCATTTTCTTGGAAATCTATCTAATGTATGAAAAAATACAATGTAGCTAATTAAAAATTTAAATTACTATAATCAAGAAACTTCTAATCTAACCAAGAAATGTATTAAGCAAATATTACTTCCTTGGACAAGAGAGAGATTTTCTAATTAGTATGTAAATCAAAAGTTTTTTCAAATGAAAACAAATTGAATAATGAAACCTATATTAATATAAGGTTTGAACAATATTTTTGAAGATGCCTATGTGGTGCACATCTTCAAGAGGTTTGGTACCCATTTCCTTACTCTACAACAGAGGGTTCCTCTTCTCTTATGATAGGGGATAGGCATGGATGCTCTAGATCTAAGTAAATTGGAAATAACTTGGAAGATAAGTGAAGATTTGAAGCTCAAAAACATGAAGATGACAATGAAAATGAAAATGAAAAGGCACATAGAGTCCTATATGAGCATTAGGCTTGTTGTGGAGGTTAGTATGCAATTGAAGATAAAATCCTAAAAGGTGACTCAATCATGTTATAGAGGTAGAGAATGAGAGCTTCTTGTAAGGAAATAGCTACAATGCAACAATAGGCAACCTCACATCTAGAAAGATAGGAAAATGCACTTATGTCCTATACTAAGCATAGATATGTTGTGGGGCTTGCTATAGAAAATAATTGAAAATTGAGAACCTCCCCCATAATTTATAGGAAGGTATTTATAAGATGGAAGCTTCACAAATTGGTGGAGATGATTACAAGAAAACTGGAGAGTTTATGCACGGATGACTGGCGAGATGATTGAGAGTCAAGAGGAGAGGAGGATAAATCAAAGAAAGTAATGGTTTAGTTAAGACTTAGAGAAAGAACTCTCAATCATGAGAAAAAATGGTGGAAAAATAGATCAAACTTAAGTAACTACATGTCACCAAAAGATGATAGAGTCACCCTCTAAGACACCCTTTTTTCTAGGGAAAGTTGCCCTAGTTACCCTACAACTTAAGTCAACTTGCTCTACTAGCCATATGGTCTCTCAGGTGATGGTATAGATGAAGGTTTGCAAAAGGACTTCAGAGATGTGTAAGAACTTAGAACATAGTTTAGGGGATGAACAAGATGTATAAAGGGCTAAGGAGAATAAGGGATCTTTCATCAAGTCAAATACTATTGAGAGGAAGTGTATTTGACACCTTAATGGGTTCTAAGCTAGACCTACTGATGAGGTTTATAATTTATGTCCTATTTATCCTATATTATATCCTTTTTCCTATAGCATAATGACCACCTTTGTGCTCCATTTTTATAACATATCATGACCTTTTTAATATTTCTATTGCATATGATTAAATCAAAATAAGAGTTATTTAATTAAGTTTATAGGTAAAATAAGATAAAATAATAATTTGATTGTTTATACTAATAATTGTTCTCATTGTGTAGCTATAGCTATTATTAATAATAGGTCTTGAAGTAACATTAATACCAAGAAAGGAAGTTGTAAATATGGATCATTATAAAAGTAAAATTGTTGATATTCGTGTGGCTATTACTCATGTCAATAATCTACAATTGGTTAAATGACAAAAATCAACTATCATTAGAGATGGAACTATTATCATGAAAGATGAAACTATTTTTAAGGATTTGTTTTGTCCTCTCTCTTTGTTAAAGGTCATAGCTTACTGAGCTTTTCCATATCTAACAAATATTTGTTTCCATGATCTTATCACTTGTAAAATAGTTTTGTGGAGAGCTGTGAATCTAGGGAGCATTATGTAAAGTTAGTAAAATTGTTATATGCCCTATTTCTTATATAATTCCATATGAAATGGTGTGAGAAAGGAGAGAATGCAACATTTTCTAAAAAATAAATCATAATATATGCAACACCTATTTTGAGGAGTATTTAGCTACTTTAAAACCACCACATGGAATGAGAGGAGGGTACACTCTCAAAAAACATTCGTGATATTATTTTATGTGTTTTTCTATTCTATTTTGTAGTTTCATTATGTATTATTGATGTATAATTCATAAATTTAATTTACTAGTTAGGTTTCAATATTTAAGGTGCAAATAGAATATTGTAGTAATTAATGATCAATTTCATTTATTTACATTTCAATTTTCAAGGAAATTACCATGTGTTCTTAAATTTCTATTTTTATATTTCTATTATAATGACTATAGCTATTGTCACTTGCATATAGTTTCTATAACAATTTACAATCTTGTATTCTACTCAGAGTCCCTATAGCATCCTAAACAATTTTTATAGTAGTTTATAGTTTTTGTAGTAGTTTTTAAACAATTATTAGAAAGTGATTTTAATCTTTTGCAAATTATTTATTGAAATAGTTACATTTAATTCTACTCTCCTTGTGCTACTCGCAGCTATTTCACAAATTGACGCTATGCCTTTCATAAGTTTATGCCCTTAGATTGACACAAGGATTGAATTAAATTCTATTTTTTGAATATTAAATCTTATCCCATTATCTACCTTAATTTTAACCTGTCACCTACTAGACATCATCAGACATGCCATAGTAGCCCATACAATTTTGGTCACTTACATATTTTCCCCCTTAGATAGAGTAGTCTTCATAGAAGGTAGGTACCATTCCCAAAGAATGGTAGTGTGGGACCCACACTTATTTGTACTTGTCATTATCTTACATCAAGACTTGCAAAACAAAAATTGATAAAATAACTCAAGTGCATGTTGATAAATGATTAGCTTAAAGTAAGTGCTAAAACAAAGACAAGAGGATGTACCATTGGTGCTTGATTTGATGTTTACTAATGTAACATTGCTTTGTGTTGATGACTTGAAAGAATGCCAAAAGAAAAAATGATACAAAAGAAAAAATCAAACCTATAAAAACAAATCAAATGAAAATGAGGTCATTGAGAAACCTTGTTCTTAATTACTTTAGAGTTTTTTTGACTCTCCCCCTTGCATGGGGAGATTCACATGCTTATGTGCACACTTTAATCATTGGACTCCCTCGATGGGGTCTTATGTACTTAGACACTTCGTTCAACATTTTTTACTATCAAAACTAGGATTGACATTGATCTATATATAGTTATAGTTGGCATCTTTTATTTTTCTCCACTCTTATGAACATGGATAGTTTTGGTATTTTATGTTTTTTTTTTAATATTTTTATTCTTAAAAATATATGGTAATTATATGATCATGCTCTTTTTATGTTTTTTTATATATAAGATGGATCCAATGTAAACTCTAAATGTATAAATGTATGTATGAAACTTTATATACACGATGCAATATACACATATGTTCTTTTTATTTTATGGATTTCATTCTACTATGATATGATTTATTACCTATTTTTGAATGATATGCATTTGAAACTAAATTGTGGTTGATCTTGATAGGATTTTTGACCTAGGCGATTGTGGGTTGACTAGCATAGGGTGACACACTAAACTTCCAAGATAGGAATTATTAGAGACTCAAGTGGGAGTGGAGAAGAGATGGAACAATTTAGATAAATTTGTAGAAAAGGCTAAAGACTGATCATTAAGATCTACTGTAAGCACTTAAACTAATTTTTATTGCAGATAAGCGACAAATTTATCGGTGCTTTCTTGACTTAGATCAAAAGAGATGGCCAACAAGTCAGAAACGGGGTAGAGGATTTGCTTCTCATCAAGGATGTCCCTAGAAAGAAAGCTAGACTCTTGGTTTCTTCACCTAGTTTATGCATGTGTGTGCTTAGCTTATAACTCCTTTTTCTTTTGGAATGCCACCATCGTAGCTTCAATATTTTCGGTCTCCACTTATGAGTACAAATTTTTTGAGAGATTTATTTATTCATTAGATATATATGTGCAAAAATTAGTTTTGACCCCTTAACCTAACCCTAGACTACTAGTGAGAAGTGAGGGCTCATCACCAAATGTAAGGTAAGGTAAGTAAAGGACTGGGCACAACCAAAATGATAACCAACTCATAAGAATCCCCCTTCCTAAAAAGATTTGGGGAGACCTTATTATTATCTTCTATTAAGTACTATGGGTTTAAAAACTTACTTTTTTAAAACTAACTGAATGATAGCTAAGACTAGGACTAGTTTAAAGCTTAAAATTAACTTTCTTTAGAATTATTGGGAATGTAAAAGGGGTAATGGTAGTAATGATTTTTAGGATTTTTTTTCTTAGTAGAGGCAACATATACTAGAAAATTTTACACTCCTTACAAGGATTTAAATCAAACAAGAGAGAACAACTAACAAATATAACTGTGGAAAGAATAGAATGCGATACACATTTTTATGATTTTCATTTTTTGACTTTTTTGGGTATTTTATATTTTTTATGCATTTTTATATGTAATGTTTTTTATATTAGTAAGATGCAAACCTAGGTGTAGATCCCGATAACAAAAGCCAAAAGGCAGCAAAATAGGCTCAAAGCCTCAAACAACCAGATGACAACAGTTTAACAACATAACCAAAAAAACTAGAGTACGAGTTTTAAAACAAAAACAAAAGAAACAACTAACTAAGAAGTTCCTTCTAATCACCAGTGAGCAAATTAAACATATTCTCCTTATCCTCTAGTAGAGAATCCACGCCATTGATCCGATTGTCTTGTAGAATCAAGAAGGCAACAACAGCCCTACGAGAAGACTTCAACACCAAATTAATCAACACCTTAACTTTGCTCTCCATTGCTGATATACAGGCCTTGACCTCAATCCGTTCCTTATCCAGTCTCTTATTGTCCATCTCCATCCTGGCACTCATCACCTCCTTATCCGGAGTCTCCTGAACATCAATTTTCTCATTGTTGGTGTCATAAAAACAATTGTTCATGGACTCAAAATGGCTGGTGCCCTCCTGATCTTGAACTGGGGTGGTTTTCACTTCTTTAATTTCAATATCCTGCTTAATGTCCTCCTGATCAGAGGCAAAAGAGTAATCTACAATCTTCAGAACTTGGGGCTTATCCCCAACTAATCTAGATGATCTCCTGATGCTCAGTCTTCTAACAGAGCTATGTTTCCCCATTGCCCTCTCCTTAACAACCTCCACGTCCTCTTTCAATTGTTTCTCTTTCTTGTCCATCTTCCCTTGAGTCTGTTGTTCAATAGTTCCATGCCCCTCAACACTGCTAGTGCAACTTTTCACACCACCTTTTCTAGGAGTAGGATTCCCTCTTTTACATTTTTTTTTGCCCTATTTATGTGTATTACTTTTTAAGTTGTGGAGACCTTCTGCCACTTCCTCCCGGACTGATCATGGGAACCCTCCAGCTCAACCGAAATAGGGGGCCTCAGAGTATGGCTACTAGAATGGCTTTTGGAGTAAGAAGTAGCCTTAGACATAGGAGGGCTAGAGAACGGGGATGAAGGACTCATAGGCGGGTTAGAGGGAGAATTAGGCACTGAAGGCACAGGGGTTTTCAGTTTGGAAGACTTTCCATGCCTCACACTAAGGGGAATCTTGTCTTTAGGTCTTCATTGGAGATATCATCCACAAGTCAGGTAGTAGGGGGTTTAGTAGGACAAAGAGCAAGGTGGTAATGTTACAAACGAAAGATGAGCCCCTAGTGTAGAGGCAAAGCAAAAACCTCAGGGTTTCCCTTGTGGGCCTTTTTGGATTAGATCACAGAAGCCTCCAAACTAGAGAGAAGGAAAGAGGGAAATTTGACTGCAATTTTATGCCGAAAATGGTTAAGAAAAGCAAAGTGATAATGGTAAAAAACCCTGTATCTCCCTTCCAGAGTAAAATACTTCATAATTAAGAAACATACCCGATTCCAAGGGCTAACCAAGCTTTCCCATTCGAAGCCACCCTAAAGTATTATTTGCTTCTCTCCTTCCCTAAAGAACAATTTCATTCCTTCATTGTCTTGGACATGCATCTGCTTCTTGAGCCTATTTCCAAAACAAGGCAGGCCTATAATGTTGGCAATGACATCCTTTGAGATGACAAATTGAACTCTGCCCACCTTCACCATCCTATTACCATCCCAAGAGATAGCGAATTGGGTCAATAAATGCTCATCAAAGCCATTCAGGATTTCGAGAAAAGGGGTCACCCCACCTTCATAAGCTATGCTCCAGACATGTGCATCTTCTTTGAATTCACCACAGTTCATGGGTTTCATTCTAACTTTCTCCCCACCCATTTTCCTCATAAAACAATACACAACACTGGGAATGTAGATGTAGAGTGTTGGATGAACAATCTAGAAGGGAAAATAAAAAAAATTAATTCCATTTCTCTACTCGAGTTTCCATGCATGTCCTTCCCAACTCTATGCATGCTCTAATCATTATTGCCTTCAGGGGTTAACTTGTGTGAGCCTTCCATTGCCAGCACTTCAAGAGGTGGATGAAAAGACTTTTTAAATCTATCAAGCCACCAAACATGCTTATTGCTGAGTTGGTCAATATCCACGTAGGTCTCCAACATCGACGTCACCATATAGGGGTTTATGGGGCTCTCAAAGTCATCATCAAAGTCAAGTATTCCCTCAAAGTGAGGGAAGCTCAGAAAGATACTACACCAAGTAGTACAAATTATTATTATAATCATGATGAATTAGTGAGGTGCCTCCTTTTGAATGATAACAATAATATTTGAGGGTAGGTTGTCTATTTTTCTCCAGCTGTAAAGTACTAAAATTTCACATCACAAGAAACTAGAGTAACACAAAGATTTACTGAAAGTAAAATCATGTACAGTAAATTAATATAACTTATGTTCGTCATTCCAAAGGATATGTAATCAGATAACATTCTAGAGTCCATGCAAGACTTCAAATTCATAAGTAAAAGTACAACCGTAATTCAAAACATACATAATTACATCTGAAGTCCTTTACAGAGTATGTCAAGAATAAATATTACAAGTATCGAATAATGGCATCAAGCCTTACAGTCATTGAATACAAGAAGTACATTTTGATATAAATGACAAATAACTAACAAGGAGTCCTCAACCGCCATCGACCAACCGGCCATCTGCTGCATCGAAGGACAAGAACATGGTTCAGGTGCTTTTTCTGCCCAACCACGAAGCTTGCGCTTCCCCGGTATCCCTCAAACTGAAGGATGCCCGACCCTGCTCGAAGAGCCTAGCAACCTGGAAACATATGCAGGGTGGAATCTGGTATGTGTCTATCAATCTACATGCATCACTAGAATGAATGCAGCATCTCATCAATAGTATATGGCAGGGAATCATACAAAGAATAGCTAGGCTAATTGTCCATCTATTTCAATGGTGCATGTCTATTTCAACATTCATTTCGCTTTGGCCAAAGCAATTAACCGTTGTAACGGCGTGCAAGTTTTGAAAAAGAAAACTCACTTCCCTGATAGCCCATAATCGATACCCGTCCCGAAAGGCAATCTTTCCCATAAATTCTAATCCAAAGGTGAAGATAAGCAAAAACAAATTTAACAAGCTCATTCTAAGTATAGTAATCATCATTTGGTCAGAAAATTCCAAGAAGGCAACGAAGTGAGTTCATTCATTTCTTAACCATGACACTAATTTAGTGTGAAGACATAAACTCTATTTGAATGAACATAAATATATAAGAAAAAAAAAAAAAGTAAAAAAAGTAAGATTGATTCTTCAGGTATAACTTCGTAGTCCATTCAGTTTCGAAAGTTATTAAATACTGCAATAATGTCATAGTTCTCTTGAATAAAGATTCTTGCATGGCTATGGAGATAAAAGGTTTTCCTACATGTCTATCTTCGAGTAAGAGTTGTCATAAGTTAAGAATGTTTATAATTCAACAAGTTTCAGTAAAAAAAATGCTTACTTGTGTTTATGTGAACTTTCTGAACAAAACAGTTTGGTTCAATTGTCTATATGTATCATTTTCCATATGAAAACAGCAGGTGTGATTCAACATATGAGATTATCTAGTTTTAGATTTAATCGCTGTTTCCTTTAAATATCATCCACTTCAATGGTTAAACAAATTCTTGAATTTGTAGATACGATTAGCTCTAATCTACTTATTTTTCTGGATTTACCTCGTACAGATGACAAATTGTTTTACACAGAAGAAGTTTCAAAAAAACACTGAGGACGTAATATACCGAGGTCATTTTAAAGCTTCAATATTTTACCCTAAATGGAACGATTTCCTACAGAGACAAGGCCCAACTGTGAGTGGCGAGCAGATATAAAAGAAATATATATACTGGCTGGAAAAATTGGCATTCCAAAACCGTAATCGGCTTCTTTATATAGAAAAAAAAGCATTTTAGTTTTATGTACCGGCATGTAATCAATAGTGGATCTCATACAAAGGGAGCGACAATTTCCATCATTCAGAGTTTGGTATTAAAGAATAGTGAATCGGTATAGAGATTACAGCAAAAAAATTTATAACATACAGAGGCATTTAATATCATGCAGAGGTCAACTTTTTATCATCTCAAGATGGCTTTTACTTTACTCAAACGACTTTCACTGAATAGGAATTCAACACTCATCATCGTAAATGGTAATGCAAGACTTAGTTGAGATCGGCTTTCATCATATTAAGACGACTTTTAACAAGTAGAGATCGACACATATAAATATACAGTGAAAGGTATGAACTTTAAAGATATATCGGCGTGTAATCATTGGATTGGTATACAAATCTCAGCGATTAGCATATATAAAAAAAAAACATTACCAAGCGTATACCACGCAGGATAATAGAACCCATATGATTAGGATCGAATTAAAAATGGGGAAAATTATTTATACCTGTCGGAGCTCATAAAAAGAGTAATCTACAGTCGAAATTAAATAAAATCTACCTTTATTCGAACCAAACGGCAGTCTTAATTAAAGAAGTGGTCGATTTTCTTTTGCTAACAGAGTTTGGATCCAATGAGATCACCGTATGGGAGGAATCAAGATTTCTATAGATTCAGAAAAGATTTTTAATGAGTTTCCTTAAAATAAAATTTTTTTTAATCATTTCATACATATTTGATAGAAAAACTTACCCGTTGTTTTGAACAGCTTAACACCCTTCCTCCGGTTCTATTCGCTAACCAAATCCTTCCTTCCTCTGGTTCTTATTCGCTGACTCAATCCTTGCTCTCCTCTGTCTGTGTTTTTTTTTTAAAACTCCTTTGTTCTATATATCTCCCCCCGCAAAACCTAATTTTTCTAGTTTTCTATTTTTTTTCTACCTCTTCTCACCCACCCGCAGTTATCAGAAACATGCAGCTCAAGTAGCTAAAAAAATTCTTCTCCCCCATTCACGCATGTCTAAAAGCCTTAAATTTAGTCTTCTAAAAATAAATGGTAAGAAGGTTCCCTCTTTCTTTTCACTTATACGTTTCTTTTAAGGAAATAAGACTATTAATAACCTAATTTAAACTAAAAGCTTTTAATATTTATTATTATTATTCTTTTTTAAAACAGGCATCTTTATTTTAACCGTTTAATTTAATTCTATTTATATATATATATATTTTTACATATATAAATATCAAAGAAATACACTCCCCTAATAGTAATAATAGTGCATTTAGAATTTTGCATTATATATATATATATATTATATTTTTTTTAATTGATTTACTTCTCTAAATGCATATTAATTTGTAAAATTCATCCGTGAAATAAAAAACTAATTTCCTTGATAATAAAAAAAATGTAATATATATATTTATTCCTACAGTTATCATTTTAATTCTAAATATATCGATTTAGATCCATCAAAATATTCTAACTCGTTTTTTTTTTTTGACATAACAGGTGTCCAATTTCGTTTTGAGTCAAGCAAGAAGAAGACATATCCAAACAAGGAGTTGCATTCATCCAGAATTAAACATTTTTAAAAGAACAAGAATGAAATTGCAAAGATTCATCATAACTTAAATCACTCATTGCAATATTCATAAAAAAATACGCATGCAATGCGATCTAAGTGAGTGTGTGGAATTTCCAGATAAAACCCGACAAATGTTGCCGTGAAGCTAGGACTCCCCTACCTGAACCATGCTCTTGTCGTCGACAAGACTGCAAAAGTCAAACTCATGAAACCATTAATAAGTTAGTCCTAATATAGCCGAAGCAAATGAAATAGCCGAAGCGATCAATTAACTAATCAATGTAAATTATTGTATTTTTAACTGTTCAATCAAGTATGCAAGGTATGAGACGTGACATCCTTCCCCAGTTGGAAGAGACATCGTCTCGATGTCTTATTACATCACGTAACAATAAAATTAAAATAATAATGTATCATCATTTGAGTTTCATAATATCTGAATATGCATGTAAACAAACATCGAATCTAATTTCCCAAATGCAGAAAAGATTTATCAATATCAGAAGCATCCTCCCAAGTGGCACTGTCCACTGAATACTGGTCCCATTGGACCTTATACTGCACTATGTCTCGATTACGCAACTTAACATTGCGCTTCTCCAAGACTCAAATGGGCACCATTAGCACCACTCCTAGATCCTGTACCTGCAGAGCATGCCAATCAAGAATATGCAAAACATCAGGATGATAAGGTTTGAGCAATGACACATGAAAAACATTATGGATTTTGGCGAGAGCTAGTGGTAATGCAAGTCTGTATGCAACTGGATTGATCACTTCAAGAACGTCGAAAGGTCCTACGAATCGTGGAGCTAGTTTGGATGCCTTACCAAACGTTATCGAACTCTTATGTGGCTTAAATTTTAAAAACACTTTGTCACCCACAGAGAATTGCCTAAAAGTCTTGTTCTTGTCTGCATAACTCTTCTGTCTATCTGAGGCTTGTTTCAATTTTTCTTTGATTAGCCTCATCTGATCTTCCATTTCCTTCAACATATCAGGTCCATCTACTATTCGGTCTTCAATCCTGTCCCAACTGATTGGAGTTCTACACCTACGACCATAGAGAGCCTCGAAAGGTGCCATACCTAAGGATGCATGGTAGGAATTATTATAAGCAAACTCTACCAAGGGTAGATATTCCTCCCATTTATACTACTGATCCATGCAGTACATCCTCAGAAGATCCTCTACAACCTGGTTGACTCTCTCTGTCTGACCATCTGTTTCAGGGTGATAAGCTGTACTAAAGTTCAACTTAGTTCCCAAAGCTGCATTAAGTGTGATCCAGAACCTAGAGGTCATACGAGTGTCACGATCTGAAATGATCGTTTCTGGCACTCCATGTAGTCGAAAGATCTCTTGTACAAACTTCTTTGCTAAAGTCAATGACCCATCCGTGAGATTTCCTAGAATGAAATGAGCCACTTTCGTTAGTTTGTCAACCACCACTAAAATGACATCATGCCGATTCTTCGACATGGGCAACCCCTGAATAAAGTCCATGCTAATCACTTGCCACTTGTACTCAGGTATGCTATGTGGATAAAGCAATCCTGCAGGATGGACATGTTCTACCTTAACACGTTGACACTCTAAACATCAAGCAACAAACTCTGTCACATCCTTCTTAAGCTTAGGCCAAAAATACAATGGCCTCAATCCTTCCATTGTCTTGGTCACACCAGGGTGTCCAGAATATGGAGCACTGTGAATTTCTTCGAGAACTAACTTCCTTAATTCACCTGAATTTGGGATATATATTCTCCCTTGATATCTCAAAAGCCCATCTGATTCTATCACATATCCATCAAATCGATGATCTATAGGGTCCACTTCTAATGCTTGCTTAACCCGTTCATAGTGCTCATCTCCTTGCAAGTTTTGATTTAACTACTATCTCAGATTAGATCTAGAAGTCACCATGGCTGACAGATGTCATCTTCTGCTAAGAGCATCTGCAACCCTGTTCTCCTTACCTTTTATGTACTTGATTCCAAAATCATACTCGCTAAGGAATTCTAACCATCTTCTCTGTCGAGCGTTGAGATTAGGCTGGGTGAAGATATATTTGAGCCCTAAATGATTTGTCTTAAGATCAAAAGGCTTACCCAAGAGATAGTGCCTCCACATCTGAAGTGCGTGAACAATGGCAGACAACTCAAGATCATGAGGCGCATAATTTAACTCATGTTGTTTTAGTTTCCTTGATTCATATGCCACTACTTTTCCTCCCTGCATCAGCACTCCTCCCACACCTTCACCAGAAGCATCTGTAGTCACTATGAAATGACCATTAGGATCAGGTATGGTTAGAATAGGTGCTGATGTGAGTCTTTCTTTCAACAATCGAAAAGCTTCTTCACATTTATCCGTCCAATCAAACTTTTTACCTTTCTTTTGCAATGAGGTTATGGGTGCTGCAACTGTCGAGAATCCTTCTACAAATTTCCTGTAGTATCCTGCTAGCCCCATAAAGCTTCTTACCTCAGTCACAGTCTGTGGTGCGGGCCATTCCATTATTGCCTTGATCTTTTCAGGATCTACTGCTATCCCATCTGCTGAAATTACACGGCCAAGATAGTGCACTTTACTCTGATAGAATGTACACTTGGATAATTTGCCAAAAAGTTTCCTTTCCCTCAAACGCTGCAAGACTATTTTCAAGTGTCTTTCATGCTCCTCCAATGACTTAGAATATATCAGAATGTCATCAAGAAAGACCAGTACAAAATCATCAAGGCAATCCCTAAATACACTGTTCATCAAATTCATGAATGCTGTCGGAGCAGTAGTTAACCCGAATGGTACTACTGTGAATTCATAGTGACCATATCACGTTCTGAATGCCGTTTTAGAAATATCCTCATCCTTAATCCGTAATTGATGATATCCAGATCTAAGGTCTATCTTAGAGAATACCTTTGCACCTTTCATCTGGTCGAACAATTCATCAATTCTTGGAAGCGGATATTTGTTCTTGATAGTTGCCTTGTTGAGCATTCTATAATCAATGCACAACCTCAATGTTCCATCCTTCTTCTTAACAAAGATTACTGGTGCTCCCCAAGGTGACACACTGGGCCTGATAAACCCCTGTTTTAACAATTCCTCTAATTGTGCCTTAAGTTCAAATAGTTCTGTTGTTGTCATCCTGTAAGGTGCTTTTGACTATGGTTCTGTTCATGGCATAAGATCTATAGAGAAATCAAATTCTCTTTTAGGCGGTAGTTCAGTCAACTCATCAGGAAAGACATCCTTAAATTCTCTAAGGATAGGATACTGATCAAAAGATGGTTCCTGATTTTCTAGATCCCTTATCTTCACTGCATAGATAGAACAACCCTTTCTCTTAGCCTTTTTCAATTGCATTGCAGATATATGTCTTAGCTTAAGGGGTGTTCGTGATCCATGAATTTCTACCGGGTTCCCAAAGTCATCAAGGCATTTTATTACTTTCTCCTCGCAATCTACTATAGACTTATGTTCTGACAACCAATTAATTCCAAGAATCACATCATATGATCCTAGAGGTGCAACATAAAGATTGACCTGAGTTTGGAAAGTGGGAAGATATATTTCACTGCATACAAGACATGAGTCTACCCTTCTCTCTGCATTGTTACCATACTGTACCATCCATGAGTTTTCCATGTATCCCAGTTTAACAGTTAACTTAGCTACAACTTTTGGATCAACAAAACATTCTGTAGCTCCTGTATCAATTAAAATAGAAATTGGAAGGCCAAAGAGCTTACCGAACATCTAAATAGGTGTAGCTTGGAAATCTGCCTGACAATGATCCACTGCTGCATGAATTTGGTGTTGTGGAGCTCTCTGTCGATTTCCATCTCTCTGATTCTCAGCTCGACAAGGACATGCACTAGCAGAGTGCTCTCCTCCACAAGTATAACATCCATCTCTGGGTCCCCTGTGCCTAGCTGGATTATCTCTCCGATTACCGTTACCATTATTACCATTGCTACCTCTCCTGTTGTTATTTCCACCTTGGTTTCCATTGTTCTTCTCCTGGTAGTTATTGCCCTTCTTGAGATTCCTTATCTAGCATTTGCTATTTCCTTGGTTGCCACTGTCATTCTGATACCTTTTGTTTCCATTCTTCATATCTCGATTCTTGCGGTAATTTGAGATTTGTTGTAGTTTCTGTTCCTACTTGGTAGCCTTTTCGAACACCTCATCCATGGTTAATGGATTATGCATGTCAACATCTGAACCAATCTGTAGCCTTAAGCCCAAAATGAATTTGCGAATCCTGAACCTTTCATCGAGCTGATATTGCGGTACATATTTCAACAAGTGAGAGAATTTCTCCCAATATTGAGTCACAGTCATACCTCCCTGAGTGAGGTTTTGAAATTCTGTCATTTTCTTGTCGAAGTAAAGTTGTGGTAACCACCTCTTTCAGAAGAGCTCAAGAAAACGATCCCATGTGACTTCTCCTGGAAGCAGTTTCTTTTCAGCTTTCTCATTGTCCCACCAAGTAGCTGCTTCCCCAGTAAGCTGATAAGATCCCCAAATAGCTTTAGTTTTGGCAGACAAATCATGGAGATCAAAGTATTTTTCCATGTCAATGATCCAAGCTTCAGCACCGTCACCAATAGTCTTACCATCAAACTTAGGAGGTGTAACCTTTTTAAGGTCCTTTCCTAACTCTTCAACAATCTTATTCCTGTTATTTCCGTTCACTTCTCCTTCAGGACCTCGAGCTTCCTCTCTTCTTTCCTCGTTTCTATTCCCCCTTATGCCTCTGATCTCTTCTTCCATGGTATTCATTCTAGTTCCCTGTTGAGTCAGAAGAGCTAAGATTTGGTTCAACTGATTATTCTGTCTCTCACCATTCTGTCCAGCATTAATATTGTTTCCCTCATTGTTTCCGGCATTAGACCCTCCTGCATCAGTGCCAGCATTGTTTCCAACATTGCCTTCTTCATTGTTACCAGTATCAGGGTTACTACCAGATCCTAGGGTTGTTCCCCTACGTCCAGAGTTCCTAGTGTTCATGATGAACTATCTGCAAGAATTTTCAACCTTTAGCGTAATGGTTCCATAAAGTCCTAGAGTAGAACCATGGCTCTGATACCAAATGTAAAGTACTAAAATTTCACATCACAAGAAACTGGAGTAACACAAAGATTTACTGAAAGTAAAATCATGTACAGTAAATTAATATAACTTATGTTCGTCATTCCAAAGGATATGTAATCAGATAACATTCTAGAGTCCATGTAAGACTTAAAATTCATAAGTAAAAGTACAACCATAATTCAAAACATACATAATTACATCTGAAGTCCTTTACAGAGTATGTCAAGAATAAATATTACAAGTGTCAAATAATGGCATCAAGCCTTACAGTCATTGAATACAAGAAGTACATTTTGATATAAATGACAAATAACTAACAAGGAGTCCTCGACCACCATCGACCAACCGGCCATCTGCTGCGTTGAAGGACAAGAACATGGTTCAGGCGCTTTTTCCGCCCAACCACGAAGCTTGTGCTTCCCCAGTATCCCTCAAACTGAAGGATGCCTGACCCTGCTCGAAGAGCCTAGCAACCTGGAAACATATGCAGGGTGGAATCTGGTATGTGTCTATCAATCTACATGCATCACTAGAATGAATGCAGCATCTCATCAATAGTATATGGCAGGGAATCATACAAAGAATAGCTAGGCTAATTGTCCATCTATTTCAATGGTGCATGTCTATTTCAACATTCATTTCGCTTTGGCCAAAGCAATTAACCGTTGTAACGGCGTGCAAGTTTTGAAAAAGAAAACTCACTTCCCTGATAGCCCATAATCGATACCCGTCCCGAAAGGCAATCTTTCCCATAAATTCTAATCCAAAGGTGAAGATAAGCAAAAACAAATTTAACAAGCTCATTCTAAGTATAGTAATCATCATTTGGTCAGAAAATTCCAAGAAGGCAATGAAGTGAGTTCATTCATTTCTTAACCATGACACTAATTCAGTGTGAAGACATAAACTCTATTTGAGTGAACATAAATATATAAGAAAAAAATAAAAAAAGTAAAAAAAGTAAGATTGATTCTTCAGGTATAACTTCGTTGTCCATTCAATTCCAAAAGTTATTAAATACTGCAATAATGTCATAATTCTCTTGAATAAAGATTCTTGCATGGCTATGGAGATAAAAGGTTTTCCTACATGTCTATCTTCGAGTAAGAGTTGTCATAAGTTAAGAATGTTTATAATTCAACAAGTTTCAGTAAAAAAAATGCTTACTTGTGTTTATGTGAACTTTCTGAACAAAACAGTTTGGTTCAAT
This sequence comes from Cunninghamia lanceolata, assembly GCA_027924645.1. NCBI lineage: Eukaryota > Viridiplantae > Streptophyta > Pinopsida > Cupressales > Cupressaceae > Cunninghamia > Cunninghamia lanceolata. Next base: position 13,509,085 of record BSBN01000320.1, read on the forward strand.
TGTCTATATGTATCATTTTCCATATGAAAACAGTGGGTGTGATTCAACATATGAGATTATCTAGTTTTAGATTTAATCGTTGTTTCCTTTAAATATCATCCACTTCAATGGTTAAACAAATTCTTGAATTTGTAGATACGATTAGCTCTGATCTACTTATTTTTCTGGATTTACCTCGTACAGATGACAAATTGTTTTACACAGAAGAAGTTTCAAAAAAACACTGAGGACGTAATATACCGAGGTCATTTTAAAGCTTCAATATTTTACCCTAAATGGAACAATTTCCTACAAAGACAAGGCCGAACTGTGAGTGGCGAGCAGATATAAAAGAAATATATATACTGGCTGGAAAAATCGGCATTCCAAAACCGTAATCGGCTTCTTTATATAGAAAAAAAAGCATTTTAGTTTTATGTATCGGCATGTAATCAATAGTGGATCTCATACAAAGGGAGCGACAATTTCCATCATTCAGAGTTCGGTATTAAAGAATAGTGAATCGGTATAGAGATTACAGCAAAAAAATTTATAACATACAGAGGCATTTAATATCATGCAGAGGTCGACTTTTTATCATATCAAGACGGCTTTTACTTTACTCAAATGACTTTCACTGAATAGGAATTCAACACTCATCACCGTAAATGGTAATGCAAAACTTAGCTGAGATCGACTTTCATCATATTAAGACGGCTTTTAACAAGTAGAGATCAACACATATAAATATAAAACGAAAGGTATGAACTTTAAACATATATCGGCGTGTAATCACTGGATTGGTATACAAATCTCAACGATCAGCATATATAAAAAAAAAAACATTACCAAGCGTATACCAAGCAGGATAACAGAACCCATATGATTAGGATCGAATTAAAAATGGGGAAAATTATTTATACCTATCGGAGCTCATAAAAAGAGTAATCTACAGTCGAAATTAAATAAAATCTACCTTTATTCGAACCAAACGGCAGTCTTAATTAAAGAAGTGGTCGATTTTCTTTTGCTAACAGAGTTTGGATCCAATGAGATCACTGTATGGGAGGAATCAAGATTTCTATAGATTCAGAAAACATTTTTAATGAGTTTCCTTAAAATAAAAAAAAAATTTAATCATTTCATACATATTTGATAGAAAAACTTACCCGTTGTTTTGAACAGCTTAACACCCTTCCTCCGGTTCTATTTGCTGACCAAATCCTTCCTTCCTCTGGTTGTTATTCGCTGACTCAATCCTTGCTCTCCTCTGCCTGTGTTTTTTTTTAAAACTCCTTTGTTCTATTTATCTCCCCCCGCAAAACCTAATTTTTCTAGTTTTCTATTTTTTTTCTACCTCTTCTCACCCACCCGCAGTTATCAGAAACATGCAGCTCAAGTAGCTAAAAAAATTCTTCTCCCCCATTCACGCATGTCTAAAAGCCTTAAATTTAGTCTTCTAAAAATAAATGGTAAGAAGGTTCCCTCTTTCTTTTCACTTATACGTTTCTTTTAAGGGAATAAGACTATTAATAACCTAATTTAAACTAAAAGCTTTTAATATTTATTATTATTATTCTTTTTTAAAACAGGCATCTTTATTTTAACCGTTTAATTTAATTCTATTTATATATATATATTTTTACATATATAAATATCAAAGAAATACACTCCCCTAATAGTAATAATAGTGCATTTAGAATTTTGCATTATATATATATATATATAATATATTTTTTTAATTGATTTACTTCTCTAAATGCATATTAATTTGTAAAATTCATCCGTGAAATAAACAACTAATTTCCTTGATAATAAAAAAAATATAATATATATATTTATTCCTACAGTTATCATTTTAATTCTAAATATATCGATTTAGATCCATCAAAATATTCTAACTCGTTTTTTTTTTTTTTGGCATAACAGGTGTCCAATTTCGTTTTGAGTCAAGCAAGAAGAAGACATATCCAAACAAGGAGTTGCATTCATCCGTAATTAAACATTTTTAAAAGAACAAGAATGAAATTGCAAAGATTCATCATAACTTAAATCACTCATTGCAATATTCATAAAAAAATATGCATGCAATGCAATCTAAGTGAGTGTGTGGAATTTCCAGATAAAACCTGACAAATGTTGCCGTGAAGCTAGGACTCCCCTACCTGAACCATGCTCTTGTCGTCGACAAGACTGCAAAAGTCAAACTCATGAAACCATTAATAAGTTAGTCCTAATATAGCCGAAGCAAATGAAATAGCCGAAGCGATCAATTAACTAATCAATGTAAATTATTGCATTTTTAACCGTTCAATCACGTATGCAAGGTATGAGACGTGACACCAGCATCTTAGGGGATTAAGATTAATCCCAAAGTTAGCTAAAAGATCAGCGGTTCTGTTTCCCTCTCTATATATATGTCTCACTTCCTTGCCTTTGAAGTTTAAGAGGAGGGCTTTTATATCCTACAAAATATCCTCCATTTGCTAGCCAACTTTAACATTTCCTTTAACAACTTCGATCACAATTTTAGAATCACCTTCCACTATGATATGTTTTATGCCTAGAGCCAAGGTAAATTTAATGCCCCATATGAGAGTTGTGGCCTCCACAATATTATTGATATTTTCACCCAAGCTTCCAGCAAAAGAAACCAAGAGAGCACCCTTATTCGATCTTATTAATCCCCCACCACTAGCCAACCTAGGGTTACCTTTAGTAGCACCATCAAAGTTAAGCAAATACTAGACCACAAGGGGAGGGGACCAATTAGTGCTAGCCCTAGCTATTTTCCTGCTATCATCAACTCTGCATATACTTAATGTGATGGCCCACTGATTAATCATACTTGATTCCAAAACATTTGGGGGAGTTTCTGCAGCTCTTATGGAGCTGTTGATGATGTTGTCTTGCAGCAATTTGATAGCTCTGAGCCAAACACTTCCTTATGCTCTCTGAACTTTTCTTGAAAAGTCTATTGTTCCTTTCTTTCCATAGGCACCAGGATAGAATGAGGGAAACCATGGCCCAAATTTCTTTGCAGACAAGATTGGAGAAAGGGGGTCCAGGCTCTAATGCAATCCTCCATAATCCCATTCTAACACCAAGACACACCTAAAATATTCAAGGCAGGATATCAAACCTCCCAAGCAAAATCACAATGTAAGAGGATATGTGGAACAGTCTCCTATTCTTTCATACAAAGAACACATCTATTGGGGATTTTGAAACCTTTAATCCAGAGGTTATCAATCGTTAGTATTTTGTTCTGCACTACCAACCACCAAAAGTGGTTAATCTTTGGTATTCGATTATGATTCCGGATCTTCCTCCATAAGTTATCACCATTTTGAGGTAGGAATAGATTATAGGCAGATCTGACAATAAAACACCCAGACTTCTCTTTAGCCCATAGAATTTTATCTTTTTGTGGAAAAAGAGGAATTCTACACCCTTTTAGGGAGAGTTGGATCTCATTGGCTATCCCAGTAAGATCAACCTGTCTTTGACAACAGTCTCCTAGTTGTTTCCATCCCCTTTTGTTGAGAAGAAAATAGTTCTGGACCAACCCACCAAAATGGTGCACAACAATATTAACCAACCCATGGATATTCTAAAGTCTCTTTAAAGGCCTTCCATTAATCCAATTATCTTCCCAAAACCTTATAGTTTCTCCATCTCCTAGTTTCCACTTAATGCTCCTCAGAAGAACAGTTCTATATTTCAGGATGTTATTCCATATCACCGAGCCTTTGGGAAAGGTAGATGTGAGTAAAATATCCTTAGGGGCTAAATTCCCAAAGTATTTGGCTCTCATAACTTTTCCCTAGTCTTTGCCACCAGCTAAAAGGTTTCAACCAGCTTTAGTGATCATGGCTTTATTAAGAAGGCTCAGCTTTCTTAATCCTAAGCCCCCTGTAGCTTCGGTCTATAGACTTTATCCCATCCTACAAGGGCTAGTCTTTTCTTACTTTCCACTCCCGTCCATAAAAAGTTCCTTTGAATTTTCTCCAATCTCTCAACTATATATTTAGGAATTTTAAAAAGAGACAAAAAGTAGATGGGAATCCCTTGTAGCAAGGCCTTAAGTAATTGGAACTTACCCGCTTGACTCAGTAGTTTTCCTTTCCACCTAGCCAACTTCCTTTGTGTCCTTTTGATAATGGAATTCCAGTACTCAGGAGGGGCATCTTTCATCGAGAAGGGAAGCCCAAGATATATACCAGGTAGATCACCCATAGAACAACCAAGAATCCCCATAATCTTCTGTTGTAGAACAAATAGGGTGTTAAAGAAGTACACCTAGCTTTTTTCATAGTTGATGCATTGGCCAGCCAAGGTAGCATAGTCTTGAAGCACCTTTTTCCACTTTCTAGCCTCAATCACTGAAGTCAAGCCAAACAGGATGGTGTTGTCCACAAATTGTTGAATAACTATAGGGGTTGTTGTTGAAGTTGGTTTAACAGATAGAGAAAACATTTGCTTAGGGATTCAACCAACAAGATGAAGAGGTAGGGGGACAGGGGATCTCCTTGCCTAATCCCCCTACCAACATTGGAAAAACCCTTGGGAACTCCATTAACAAGAACAAAAAAATTGACTGAAGTGACACAGATCTTAATAAGTTACAAAAATTTACCTTGAAATCCCAACTTCCTCAAGACAGTGAAAAGGAACTCCCAATTAACTCTGTCATAGACTTTTGAGATGTCCAATTTAAAATCTATTCCCAATATTTTGCTTCTTTCTATGGAGTGAATAATTTCATGAGTGGTAATAGTCGCATCTATTATCTGTCTACCCAGCACAAATCCTTTTTGGCAGCTGCTTATGAGCTTATCAAGAATAGGTTGTAGTCTAAACACTAAGATTTTGGAGAAAATCTTGTAAACAATATTACAAAGGCTTATGGGTCTAAAATCCCCCATACACGCCGGGTCTTGTTTTTTAGGAATAAGAGCAATGAAGGTATGATTTAGTTGCTTCAGTAGCTTACCCATCCTGAAGAAGTCCCTAGCAGCCTCAGTGACATCATTTCCCATAATGTCCCAATATTCCTGAAAGATAATAGGGGGGAAACCATTAGGTCCAGGAGCTTTAAAAGCACCCATAGAGAAAAGACTAGCCCAGACCTCTTCCTCAGTAATTAATCTACCAAGTTGTGTATTATATTCTTCATTTAGAAGAGTAGGGATGATATCAATGAGATCCTGGTTGATGCAACTGTCTTGAGCTTCTAGGAAATTCTGGAAGTAGGAAGCAGCCACCTGCCCAATCTGAGTGTTTGAATCAACCATGATACCTCTGTCATCCATCAATTTAGTTATGCTATTCCATTTCCTATGCTTCACCATTGATTGATGGAAAAAAGAAGTGTTCCTATCCCCCTCTTTTAGCCATTGCACTCTTGACTTCTATTTCCAATAAATCTCCTTCAACAACAGCTCTTTCCATTCCTTTCTCAAAGACTCTTCTTCTTTAGCAGTGTCCTCTGAAGCATCCCCTTCCGCCATCCTCTTTTGTAACTCCTATAGTTTAGACTTGATTCTCCTTTTTTCATCAAAAATGTTCCCAAAGCTGAATCTATTCTATCATTTAACCTTTTTCTTGACCCTCAGTAGCTTTTGCACAAGTCTGAACATAGGCATTCCTTGGACATATTCTTGTTGCAAGTATGGGCCTAACCGGTGTTGTCATTGATGTCAACATACTCCTATTCCATTAATGATAAGGATTGGATGAGCTGTGTGCTGAGGATATTGAGAAAATTAGTCTCAATCAGGAACAATGAAGAACAGTGATGACAGTAAGCTGAAATTCCAAGATAGGATGAGGATCAGAGGATGTGGTTTAAAGGGTTTGTAGATATGTGTCTTAAGGTGGTCTAGTAGAGATTTTAGAGGTCCGTATGAAGATCAGAAAAAGTTGTGGCCGCTCAAGTAGAACCGATGCCGATAGATGTTCAGTGGTGACAGAGTGATACAGATAGGTCCGGTGAGATCCGGAAATGTAGTATCCTATTTTGCAGATTTGAGGGAGTGTTTAGGAAGTATTTGTGAATTATCAACTTGATTGGTTCGTAGTTTGAAGGTCCGCAAGCATCTATTCCTTTATGACAGTAATGACAGACTATGTTCTTGAGGTTCCAGATGAAGGGGAGAAGGATTTTAGTAAGCAGATGAAGTGTGGATGTTCTTGGTGATTCAGTGAAGCTTGTGGAGGTCTTTAGATCATGTCCAGTTTGTGTTGGTGGTCCGCATTGAAGTTAGAGCTCGCAATTGAGGAATAACTTCTGGATGATGGTGTTCTTCCTAAGATTGGACGACTGGATGAGTTACACATCTTGCAGATGTTCTTGTTGATGTTTGCCAACTTAGATGATCATTCCTAAGTTGATGTCTTATATAAATGAGGGATTATGAAGTCATTTCAAAAGTGTCCTTATGGAGATGAGTGTGTGGTAGCGAGGAGGAGAGCGAAAGGCAGAACAGAAGTATTGGGCTTAAATGGAACTAATTCAAGCATGGTGAAGATGCTATTTTCCAGTTCAAGTAGGTGATACTTATTTCTTTGTAGACAATGTGTCTCCTGTAGGTAGTGGGCCTCTTGTGAGCAATGTGCTTGGGTAGTGAGCCCTAGTTGGCATGTGCCATTTGTTCTTTCTATTCTTCTAATAGAGAATACAATCTTGGGTTAATCACCCCATGGTTTTTCCCTTAACTGGGTTTTCCACGTCAAAATCTTGGTGTCTCATGTGCTAATGTGTTTCTGCTCTTGATTCATTGCATTATGTTTCCATGATTGATTTATCATTATGCTGCTAAATTACAAAGTGAAGTTAAGTGTTTAATTGGAAGAAAGTTTTGTACAACTGATTCACCCCCCTCTCAGTTGTCTTCCCTAAATCTAACAATTGGTATCAGAGCCAAGTTCCTCTAAAAGAGCTTAACTGCTTGAGGAGATCCAGAATGACGTCTTACAAGAAGGATAGTCTAGAGTTTGATGGAACCAATTTTAATCTTTGGAAAGGTCACATGAAATCTCACTTGCAATGTATGGGAATGGTGTACTGGACCATGGTTACAACAAAGTATACACCTCAACAGGGTGGTCTGAAAACCCCAAATGAAATCACAAATGCTGAAAACAATCTGTGGACTATAGAAGCTCTTCTAACTGCATTATCTGATTCAGAGCTTTCAAATGTTATTAACCTACGAACTCCTTTTGAGATTTGGGAAAAACTAGAACTTCAGCATGAAGGAGACAAGTATGTTAAATGTGCAAGGTTACAAAGTCTGAAAGGAAAATCTGAAGATGAGAGAAGATGAAAATATCACTACTTTTATGCCAAGAGTAAATGAGCTTGTTTGTGGAAGTAGAAATGCTGGTGGAGTCTTGGATGAAAATAAGATTGTTGGAAAAATACTCAAATCCCTTCCCGCTTCTTATAAAATCAAGGTTGCTGCCATTGAAGAATTTAGAGCCCATACAACTGTCACAAGAGATCAATTGGTTGGTAAATTGGCTGCATTTGAAATGACCAATTTTGGAGATGCCCCTCCTAAGACTGAATCTGCATTCAAAGCTAGTGCCTCTATGAAAGGTAAACAAAGGTTTGATCCGGGAGAGAACTCTTCAAGGAAATTCTCATGGTATGAAAAAGCAACAAAAGACCAAGAAGAAGAGGAAGTTGAAACTGCTCAACTTGAAGCCCCTATTGCAAAAAGACTGCCAAGAGGATCCGGTAAGTATGAAGGAAAATTGCCTTTTAAGTGTTTTAACTACAATAAGATTGGTCATTTTGCCTCAAAGTGTCCGGAAAGATTTTCAAGGCCAAATCCTAACAGATCAAGGTTCCAAAAGAACTGTTACTATGTTCATGAGGAAGATGATACTGATGGAGTAACAGATGATGAATCGGAGACAAAAGATAAATCTAGAAGTGACTAGGTGTTCATTACCATCAAGGAAGAAGATCCTGTTGGTACTCATTTTGACCTGGAGGTTGATTTTTCATGTTTAGAGGGTTTCTTCATTTAAACCCTATATTTTCTTGCCCATCGGCATGACCTCGCAAGTGTTTTGGTGATCAAGTTGATGGCAGGGATGGTGTCATTGCTAAGACTTTGCCTATCAGGAGGGAAGCTTATTGTTATTCCGACAGTTTTGATCTCAGCGATGGGGATTGTGGTGTGTTCTTTGTATGTCGCTGGGACTTTGTGCTATCGGCAGAGGTAATTTTTGTCCCACCGAAGCGGGTGGTTAGGCCGATGAGGGTTTTTTAGGTGTTCATCGGCAAGAGTTTGCTTATCATCCAGGCAGATAGGTGATTCACCGATGCATTGGGTGTTCCTGATGGAGTTTGGATTGATGTGCCATCGGCACGACATAGACTATCGGGTGAGCGGGCAGGTGTTGGGCTGATGGCATTTGTTTGGCCGTTGATGTATCGGTGAGGGTATGGTCTATCGGTGAGGGATCTTTTTCTTGCTCCGATGACTTAGGTCTCGCTGATGCAGGATGCAGGGTTATTTAAAGGTATGTTTGTGATCATCGGGGTGATCGATTGTGTCGGCGAGCTTCATTCTTGTTGTGCCGATGGTCTATGTCTTGGCGACAAGTGTGTTTTGCCTAGCCATCAGAGGAGACTTGTATGATCAGGTGGACTATGGAGTGCTTGGCCAATGTGATTTTCTTGCCGATCAAGGGACATCACTGTGACATGGTCTTTCTCTGGCCGATGATGGAGTTGATGGTGGTCTTCGGTGTGATTTATGCTATCGGCGAAGCAGTTTCTTGTTCGGCTGACTGTGGATGTTTGGCAGATGAGGAGTCATCGGCGTGTGTTTGGCCGACAGAGATGGGAGGCCGATGTCTATCGGTGAGGCTAGTAAGATCGGCCAGAGGAATTTCAGGTTGGCTGATGGCGTTGGTCTAGCCGACGAAGGGGCAGGGCCTAGCCTGTTGATGTATCGGTGAGAGTTGGTCTGTCGGTAAAGGAGCTTTTGGCTAGGCCAATGGTTCTTCTCTGGCTGATGGGGATGTTGGAGGCTTTCAGGAGTTGTTCATTGGCATGATTGGCTGTGTCGGCTGAGGGGTTTTTTGCTTGGCCGACGATATTGGTCTGGCCGATGGTGGTAAGATGGTAATTGCTAACGGGGTGCAAGTTGGTCATCGGAGAGACTCATACTATCGGTGGAGATCTGAAGAGTTGGCCCGATGGTGCATCTCTGGCTGATGGAGGGGATTGTAATGTAGCGATCAGCAGGACAATTGAGGTCGGTAGGAGATTCGTGGGCTTGGTCGATGGTGTTGATCTCGGCGACGGGCTTTGGGTGAAGGAGCATGTGTTGAGCGTGGCAAAAGCGCTCGACACCTATTATGCAAGTGACTATGTTTTTAAACTACTAAGGTAGTCTCCTCACCATGCATGTGGGACTAATCTCCTTGTATAATTTGAAACTACGATAGAACGCGTTTTGGCGGGAATTTCTTTTTTGAGGTGCTGCGACAGTTTTCAATCGGCCACAGGTGGTTGGGCCATCAATGGCGACTGTAGCAGGAGTATGGGTGATGGTACAAGTGATTAAACTGCCCGATTGTGAATGAAGACTCCCAGATGGTGGCGCAAGGCTCAAGGCCTCCCTTGTCTACTGCATTGATGGATTCTGAGCGCCATTCCTTTGAAGGATCTGTATCTGGCAGATTTTTGTAAAAGCCTTGTAATTAATTATTGTGGTACACTTTCTGGCTAATATAAGCAGACTGTGTTACCATTGTTTAGGTTGTTGAAAGTTGAACATTTGGCTCTGTAATACAATACAGCTGATTTGGTTGCTCTGTACAACAAAACCTGTGAGTTTATGTATCTCTTGTTGTACGTTTTTGCATGAATCCATTGATTTCATGGTTAATTTTATATGAGAAATGCTATGTTAGCATGTGTTTTGTTAATTCTGTCTCCAGTATTGCATGTATCTTTCTTCTGAGTCTGGATATTTAAGCAATGTTTGAGACTCTAGAACATAGAATTCCTATGTTGAATGTCTGATCTCTTAACTTCTGCTCAAGGGGTAGATTAAATTGTTCTCAGATTGAACATTGGGAAGGGTATACTGCAGTAGGGATGCCATAAGTATAGATAGCTTAACACTTTGTATTGGGAGATATCTGTAAGGCAGGTATCATATGTATCCCCCTGAAATCTAGTTTTAGTTGTTCATGCATATCATTCACAGGTGTATGTCTACTGACTCCAGGCCCTGGATAGGCACCAATCTTGCTTTGTATTTGTGTTACAACCATGGCCAGCTTTGCATCCAAACTTAAAATCAAAATCAAAATCTAAAACAACCATTAAGACATTAGAATTAGTTTTAGGAACCTCAGTCCTTTGTCTACAACTACAATTAGGCCCAAAGCTAGCCCCTTTGCTCTTATCTTACAGTTTTGGTCTACTTACAGGAGGACTTATCTGCTTTCTGTCAACATCCCAGCCTTGTATGTATATCCTCATGGATGTTGAGTAGGGAATACCCCCTTAGGTTTTGTAGAGCCTAAAGAAGAAGAGGAGATAAAATATAAAGTCTATCTCCTACACTGTTGGCCCCTGGCCTAGAGATCCTATTGATCATTGATGGCTACCTTGTAGGGAAATCTGGGAATAAGCATCCAGTCTGGGAAAAAACCAACAGAAATTGGCGACTCTACTGGGGATGGTGATTTGAAAATTGTTGTTTTTGTCCTCCCTGGTGAAATATCTGTGTGCCCATCCGAGTCACCAATAGAAATTGGCGACTCTCCTGGGGAGTTTGTGAAAGAACCCTGATTTTCAAAAGAAAACAGTTCCTAGTAATAGGTGGTGACTCTGAAGTAATCTCCCAACTAGTCAAAGTAAAATTTCTATGCAGGGGAGAAGATCCCAACAAAATCCTTTATTTGAAGAGTTACCAGTAACAAGAAGAATGATGTATAGAAGAAAAGGAGTTGTCTCAGTCAGTCATGAGGGTTCCCCCCAAAAAAATGATGATATGCAAGATAACCCTAGGCCATCAGGACAGCATGTGCCTTACTTTTCAAATGTAGAAGCTGATATTCAGGGTGCATATGAGAGGCAACAGGGTGGTAGCGTGAGAATGAGGTCAGAGGTGTTCCAAGAACGCCATTTTCTAGACCCTAGTGAAAGGTTTGAAGAGGCAGAGTCTCTGAGGGATGATGAAGATGAAGATCAGAATATGGTAAAACCATCCTCCTCTAGGCCTAGCGAGGAAGAACTAGCTGATGAAATTAGGAGCTTAAGGGATGAGTTTGAATATCAGCAGGCAATAACAATCAGAGATGACCTGAGGAAGAAAGTGCAAGCTTTAAGGGCTGCCCAAAATAATTCAATTCCTACCCTTGAGAATGCAAATGTGCATAGACATCAACAGAGAAATGATGTGCAACATCAGCATAATGATGAGAGACAAAATGTGAATGATGCTAGGATACCACAGAACAATGTAAGAAACCAGAATGCAAACAGAAATATTAATATTAATCAGTTTGACAGACAGCCCATGCAGTTAGATAGATTCAGACAGCTGGTATTTGATGGTATTCTTGGGTATCCTAACCCCATTGACAAGCATCTAAGGCTGCAGGTGCCTAAATTTTCAGGAAACAACACTGTGTCAGGAGAAGATCATCTAAAAGCTTTTCAAAATGTCATGGATAACTTTGAGGTTGAACATGAGGATGTTTTCATGAAGTCATTCATGCAATCCTTAGTTGATGAAGCCAAGGAATGGTATAAGAATCTGCCTGACCAGAGTATTTCATCATGGGATGATTTTAAAAGGATGTTCAAGGAGCAATATGGTGACAAAACTGACCCTAGTTTTTTTGTAAATGAGTTTACCAGTATCACTAAAGGGTCAAATGAGCAGGTTGCAGATTTTAATGCAAGATTTACTAAAGTGTTAAACAAATTGCCACATCACATGAGGCCAAATGAACCTATGTGCATAATATTGTATATCAATGCCTTTGATGCAAAAACTACATATGGATTAAGAGATGAAAGTCCTGCTACTATCAGGGATGCTTTCAGAATTGCAGTAAATATTAAGAACAATAGGAAAGCATCAGGCAAGACTAACAGAAGGGATGGTGTGAAAATTCTGTAGAATCCAAACAAGCCTCAGAACACTCAAGGTAATACATCTGCCCCTGAAGATAAGATAGACAAATTGACAAATGTTGTTAAGGACCTAAGCTACAGACTAGCTAGAAGTGAAAAGGGGATAGGTCCTGATAGGCAAGTCTATCAAAGGCAGGAAAAGAGGCCATCATTGCATGATATGCCTTATAATACCAATTGGCATAATGGTAAGCCTATATTCCCACATAACAGCACAAATCAGAGAGCTCAATATATCAAAGAAACTCCTGATCCTCTAAAGAAAGCTGTAAATATTGTTGATGATACTCCATGGTGTATAATTTGTCAGATGCCACATCCACAGTCACAGTGTATGATTGCTCAGTCCTTGTGTGATAATACTACATCTTTTAATGAATGTAATGAGCCACATTATGTGCAAGATGATGATGTTAATATGATGTCCACAAACAATGGATACCCCATTTATGATGCTGATGAGAGTACAGATGACGGAATTCGGGCCTGTCAACAGGACTTTTATGATGAAGGTAATGAAGAGAGCTATGTGTATGCTCAGAGCTCGCATAATTTTTTGAGTAACTTACAACGACCTTCTAATGAGGAAATTAGGGCCTTCACAGCTGCAGCAGTTGCTCAAGTCAAGAGTAACTACAATCTCAAAGGTAAAGCTCAGATAAGCAGCTTGCGTCAACCAGAAGATATTTCTGCAGGTCAGCCAGTGCATGGTCATAAAGGAATTGAACCACAAAAAAGGCAGTGGGGTAATAATAAATAGAATTTTAGACATAGAACAGATCATGAATCCCAAGGACCAGAAAATAGAATCCCTCAGGCTGAAGATCAAAGTAAAGGTTCCCAAGAAAAGAATGATGATCAGGGAACTATGAAAGTAAAAGCTAAATCAGTTCAGGATAAAAACAAGATTGTGGAGCAAGCTACAACTGTTATACAAAATTATGCTCCATTTGATATAGCTCAAGTCCTCTCCCAGGTAAATGTCTCTGTTCCACTTATGGAACTGATGAAGATTGAAGAGATCAAGAATAAGACAGTATCCCTAATTTCAGGGGTTCCTTTTCAAGCTAAACAAAATGTTCAGACCCAGGGTGAGAAGCATGTCATGTGTAATGAAGAAGATGAAGCTCCTGAAGTCTATTTAGGAGTGACTATGACAAAGTGTCCTTCACAAGTGGAACCATTTTATGTATCCCTGGTTATAAATGGAAAAATAATCAGAAATTGTATGCTTGACTCTGGAGCATCTACAAATGTCATGCCTTTGGCCATCATGCAACAAGCTGGATTGAAAATTAACAAGGCATGTGGAAAATGTTATGCTATGGATGCCAGAGTGGTACCAGTTATTGGAATCACGAAGGATGTAGATTTCAAACTGGCAGCATTTCCTGAGAAAAGATATAAAATGAATATAACAGTGGTTGACATCAAGCCACAGTATGGTATGTTGCTGTCAAGAAGATGGGCTACACTAATTGGTGGAAGTATGCAGCTAGACCTGTCATATGCCATGATTCCAATGAATGGCAGGGATGTTAAGCTAATCAGAGAACAGAGATCATCAAAGACAGTGGAAGACCAAGAAGCAGAGGAATAGATATGCTTTGTAAACACTGACTGTGATAACTTCAAGGTTGTCTCAGATGATAGAGAAGATAAAGAGAAAAATGTCTGTAATGAAGAGCTAGACCAGCAAGGTCTCTGGACCATGTATTTTGATGGAGCTTGTGCAAAAGAAGGCTCTAGAGCTCGAGTTGTTTTCTTGTCTCCGACTGGTAAGCTCCTCAAATTTTCTTTCTTGCCGAGGTTCGTTTGCACAAACAACATTGCAGAATATGAGGCTTTAATCTTAGGCCTAAATATAGCTCTCAAACATGGACAAAATGCTAAGAGTATTTGGGGATTCTGAGCTGATTGTATCCCAAATTAGAGATAGGTATGCTTCAAAAAACAAAAGATTGAAACAATACAAGCATGCTATTTGGGATACCATTGAACTATTTGATGCATTTTCAATAGGGTGGGTAGAGAGATCATAGAATGTTATGGCTGATTTCTTAGCTAATGTTGCAATAAGGCCAGATGACATCACTCTATCAGATGTTACAAATGTAGAAGTTAAAATCAGGCCTACAGTACCAGAAAATATATGCAGTTGGCAAGTGTTTAATGATGATAGGGATTTGTTAAAATTTTTGCACTGCATAGATGAATATGAGAATCAAGAAATTGATTTCCAAGCCTTTGTAGAGACTATAGATGGAAAAGAAACTCTTGTGGGAAAAGAAATAATTCAATTGAAGACTAATAAAATCCCTAGAGGGTTAGTATCTTTGGAAAGAGCTTTTGACAGTAGAGACAAATTGGTCACAAGGACATCTCCCACAAATAAGGAAGATTTAGAAGAGATAAATTTGGGGACATCTCAGGCCCCCAAGAAGGTATACATTGGTAAACAACTCAAACCACACATCAGGAGTATGCTGATTGCATTATTGAAAAGGTATAAACATGTTTTTGCTTGGTCATATGAGGACCTAAAAGCTTATAGGGAAGATTTATTCCAGCATGAGATCCCATTGAAGCCTGGAGCTAAGCCATTTAGACAAAGGCAAAGACCTATTAATCCTACCTTAGCTCCAAAGATGCAAGAAGAACTTAAAAAGCTTAGGGAAGCTAGAATAATTGTGCCAATCAGACATTCAACTTGGGTGTCTAACCTTGTCCCAATCAGAAAAAAGAACAATGATATTAGGCTTTGTGTTGATTTCAGGAACTTGAATGTATCCTCTTTAAAGGATAACTATCCACTGCCTAATATGGAAGCTATGTTGCAGAGAGTGACTGGTTGTGAACTCTTATCCATGATGGATGGATTTTTAGGTTATAATCAGGTGAAGGTAAAGGAATCAGAACAGTATAAGACTGCCTTCACCACTCCATGGGGAACTTATGTATATGTTAGAATGCCATTCAGATTAACAAATGCAGGTGCTACATTTCAAAGAGCAATGGATGTTGCTTTTGCAAGGTTGATTGATTCAATCCTGGCTGTATATCAGGATGACTTGACTGCATATTCAAAGAAGGAAGAGCATCATTGTTTGCATCTAGAGCAGATTTTTATAAGAGCACTAGAGTATGGCATTTCTTTAAATCCAAAGAAGTGTGCTTTTGGGGTGGTTGAAGGAAAACTCCTAGGGCACATTGTTTCCAAGGATGGAGTTAGGATAGATCCAGAGAGAGTGGCTACTATTGACAAAATTCAAATGCCAAAAACTGTAAAAGGAGTTCAGTCCTTCTTTGGACAGATAAATTTTGTTAGGAGATCTGTTCCCAACTTTGCAGAAACCACAAAGAACATTTCCAAGATGATGAAGAAGGATGCAACTGTCCACTGGGAAAGTGAAGCAATAGAATCATTTCAGAGTATCAAAGAGGCAATCAAGATGGCCCCTGTTCTTAAATCTCTTGATTTTTCTAGGCCATTCCAAGTATTTTCATTTGCTTCCTTTCACACTGTTGCTGCGTGTTTGCTACAGAAAAATGAAGATGGTTTTGAATAGCCCATAGCTTTCTTCAGTATGTCCTTGCAGGCTTCTGAGTTGAAGTATGATATTATGGAAAAACAGGCATATGCACTAGTCAGAGCCATCAAAAGTTTCAGACCATACCTGGTAGGATCACATGTAATTGCATATGTACCCCATGCAGCAGTCAAAGACATATTCACTCAACAGGAGGTGACTGGAAGAAGGTGTAGATGGATAAACAAATTGCAAGAGTTCAACATAGACATACAAGTTACCAAGTTAGTAAGAGGACAAGGATTAACCAAGATGATGGCACAATCAAACTTGGAAGCATGCCAAGTTAATGTAGTCCAAAATGAGAATGTAAATGTATCAAGATCTGAATGGTACAAGGATATTATCTACTACTTGCAAAATCTGAATTGTCCTTCCCATTTCAGTGACAGCCAAAAGAGGACTTTAAAGTTACATGCAATCAGGTATGTTATTGTTCAAGGTGAGCTATACTAGAAAAACCCTGATGGTGTGCTGCTGAGATGTGTGGATGAAGATGTGGCTAACAATGTTTTGATTGATATGCATAAAGGATTGTGTGGTGGACATTATACTGCCCAAACAACAGCTCATAAGACTCTCAGAGTAGGATATTGGTGGCCCACTCTCTTTTCAGATGCACAAAGGTTAGTGAGGAAGTGTGACCCTTGCCAAAGATTCTCAGGAAAATTGAGATATGATGGTGCTTTACTCCTCAGAACTGTAACTGTGGATGCTCCATTTCAGCAATGGGGAATTGACTTCATAGGGAAAATTACAGACAAGTCAAGTGGGGGACACAGTTGGATTTTAGTGGCAACTGATTACTTTACCAAATGGATTGAGGCCATTCCAACTAAGAGAGCTACAAGTAAGGTGGTGATGGATTTCATACTGGAAAATGTTATCATCAGGTTTGGAGTACCACTCAAGATAGTCACTGATAATGCTATGTGTTTCAGATCAGGTGAATTTGTTGATTTTTGCAACAAATATGGGATCAATCTATCATATGCATCACCATACCACCCACAAGGAAATGGTCAAGCAGAATCAAGCAATAAAAGCATCATGAAAATTATCAAGAGGATACTGAACAGGAACAAGAGAGCTTGGGACTCAAAATTAAAGTTAGCAATATGGGCTGACAGAGTGACATTAAAAAAGGCTATTGGAATGTCACCCTTTGAGCTAGTATATGGTGCATCAGCCAAATTGCCCATAAACAATCTCCTACCAGTTTACAGATTCATCCAGGAAAATGATGAGGAGATTGAAGGCTCCATGACAGAAAGGGTGAACCAGCTGGTTGCACTGGATGAAAACAGAAGGAAAGCACACCAGATCAACCTCAAGAGACAACAAGATGTGAAATATCAGTTTGACGGGAGAGCTACAAAAAGGAAGTTTCAAGTCAATGATCTGGTGCTCATCTGGAATGCCAAAAATTAGGACAAGGGTAAACATGGTAAGTTTGAACCCTTATGGATGGGCCCATATCAGATTTGCAGTATTCATGGGGAGGATTCTTATTTCCTCCATGCCCTAGATGGTGAATTTATGGAATTGCCTGTGCATGGCCAATTCCTTAAGTTCTATTTTGCATAGATGACTTGTCGCTGTGCACATTTGTAAAAATATGTATATAGTGTAAATGTCTTGTACATGTTCGTGCCTTTTTGGTTTTTGCCTAGTCTGCCCGGAGATCTAGTTCTCGCTGTAGGTTTTCACCTGCACGTCCCCATTCGGAGCCAGTGTTGGTACTCATTTTGACCTGGAGGTTGATTTTTCATGTTTAGAGGGTTTCTTCATTTAAACCCTATATTCTCTTGCCCATCGGTATGACCTCGCAGGTGTTTTGGTGATTAGGTTGATGGCAGGGATGGTGTCATCACTGAGACTTTGCCTATTGGGATGGAAGCTTATTGTTATTCTGACAGTTTTGATCTCAGCGATGGGGATTGTGGTGTGTTCTTTGTATGTCACTGGGACTTTGTGCTACTGGCGGAGGTAATTTTTGTCCCACCGAAGTGGGTGGTCAGGCCGATGAGGGTTTTTTAGGTGTTCATCGGTAAGAGTTTGCTTATCGGCCAGGCAGATAGGTGATTCACCGATGCATTGGGTGTTCCTGATGGAGTTTGGATTGATGTGCCATTGGCATGACAGACTATCGGGTGAGCAGGCAGGTGTTGGGCCGATGGCATTTGTTTGGCTGTTGATGTATCGGTGAGGGTATGGTCTATCGGTGAGGGATCTTTTTCTTGCTCTGATGACTTAGGTCTCACCGATGCGGGATGCAGGGTTATTTAAATGTATGTTTGTGATCATCGGGGTGATCGATTGTGTCGGCGAGCTTCATTCTTGTTGTGCCGATGGTCTATGTCTTGGCGACGAGTGTGTTTTGCCTAGCCATCGGAGGAGACTTGTATGATCGGGTGGACTGTGGAGTGCTTGGCCGATGTGATTTTCTTGCCGATCAAGGGACATCACTGTGACATGGTCTTTCTCTAGCCGATGATGGAGTTGATGGTGGTCTTCAGTGTGATTTATGCTATCGGTGAAGCAATTTCTTGTTCGGCCGACTGTGGATGTTTAGCCGATGAGGAGTCATCGGCGTGTGTTTGGCCGACGGAGATGGGAGGCCAATGTCTATCGGTGAGGCTAGTAAGATTGGCCAGAGGAATTTCAGGTTGGCTGATGGCGTGGGTCTAGCCGACGAAGGGACAGGGCCTCACCTATTGATGTATCGGTGAGAGTTGGTCTGTCGGTAAAGGAGCTTTTGGCTAGGCCGATGGTTCTTCTCTGGCCGATGGGGATGTTGGAGGCTTTCAGGAGTTGTTCATCGTCGTGATTGGCTGTGTCAGCCGAGGGGTTTTTTGCTTGGCCGATGATATTGGTCTGGCCGATGGTGGTAAGATGGTAACTACTAACGGGGTGCAAGCTAGTCATCAGAGAGACTCATACTATCGGTGGAGATCTGAAGAGTTGGCCTGATGGTGCATCTCTGGCCGATGGAGGGGATTGTAATGTAGTGGTCGGCAGGACAATTGAGGTCAGCAGGAGATTCGTGGGCTTGGCCGATGGTGTTGATCTCGGCGATGGGCTTTGGGTGAAGGAGCATGTGTCGAGCGTGGCAAAAGCGCTCGGCACCTATTATGCAAGTGACTATGCTTTTAAACTATTAAGGTAGTCTCCTCACCGTGCATGTGGGACTAATCTCCTTGTATAATTTGAAACTGTGATAGAACGCGTTTTGGCAGGAATTTCTTTTTTGAGGTGCTGCGATGGTTTTCAAGCGGCTGTGGGTGGTTGGGCCATCAATGGCGACTGTAGCAGGAGTATGGTCAATGGTACAAGTGATTAAACTACCCGATTGTGAATGAAGACTCCCAGATGGCGGCGCAAGGCTTGAGGCCTCTCTTGTCTGCTGCATTGATGGATTCTGAGCACCATTCCTTTGAAGGATCTGTATCTGGCAGATTTTTGTAAAAGCCTTGTAATTAATTGCTGTGGTACACTTTCTGGCTAATATAAGCAGACTGTGTTACCATTGTTTAGGTTGTTGAAAGTTGAACATTTGGCTCTGTAATACAATACAGCTGATTTGGTTGCTCTGTACAGCAAAACCTGTGAGTTTATGTATCTCTTGTTGTACGTTTTTGCATGAATCCACTGATTTCATGGTTAATTTTATATGAGAAATGCTATGTTAGCATGTGTTTTGTTAATTCTGTCTCCAGTATTGCATGTATCTTTCTTCTGAGTCTAGATATTTAAGCAATGTTTGAGACTCTAGAACATAGAATTCCTGTGTTGAATGTCTGATCTCTTAACTTCTGCTCAAGGGGTAGATTAAATTGTTCTCAGATTGAACATTGGGAAGGGTATACTGCAGTAGGGATGCCATAAGTATAGATAGCTTAACACTCTATATTGGGAGATATCTATAAGGCAGGTATCATATGCATCCCCCTGAAATCCAGTTTTAGTTGTTCATGCATATCATTCACAGGTGCATGTCTACTGACTCCAGGCCCTGGATAGGCACCAATCTTGCTTTGTGTTTGTGTTACAACCATGTCCAGCTTTGCATCCAAACTTAAAATAAAAATCAAAATCTAAAACAACCATTAGGACATTAGAATTAGTTTTAGGATCCTCAATCCTCTGTCTACAACTGCAAATAGGCCCAAAGCTAGCCCCTTTGCTCTTATCTTATAGTTTTGGTCTACTTATAGGAGGACTTATCTACTTTCTGTCAACATCCCAGCCTTGTATGTATATCCTCATGGATGTTGAGTAGGGAAAACCCCCCTAGGTTTTGCAAAGCCTGAAGAAGAAGATGAGATAAAATATAGAGTCTATCTCCTACACTGTTGGCCCCTGGCCCAGAGATCCTGTTGATCATTGATGGCTACCTTGTAGGGAAATCTGGGAATAAGCATCCAGTCTGGGAAAAAACTAACAGATCCAATGCCCTCTGAATCTGTCAATCATAAAGTTGTAGAAAGAGCTCTAGCTGTCCAAGTTGAAGAAAAGGATGATTGGGTCACTGACAGTGGATACTCTCACCATATGACAGGTGACAAAAGTAAGTTCATAGATTTGGAAAGGTATGAAGGAGGAGTGGTAAAATTTGGTGATAATTCTGTTGGTAGAATCAGAGGTAGAGGAACTATTTCTTTTTATGGAAGGAACAAAACTGGTAATGTATTGTATGTTGAATGATTGAAACACAATCTTCTCAGTGTTAGATAGTTGGTGGACAAAGGCTATGATCTCAGATTCAAGAATGGGAAATGCAAGATCTTTGAGAGTTCTGGAACAGAGATTGCATCCGGTACCCAAACAAAAGGTAGCATCTTCCATTTAGTTGGTATTGATAAAAGTTGTTTATTTGTTCAAGTTGATCAGAGTTGGTTATGGCATAGGAGAATGTGTCATGTGAATTTTGATAATATCATCAAGATAAGCAATACTCAGGCTATAAGAGATCTTCCAAAATTGGTGAAGCCTACAAATAGTTTGTGCAAGGAATGTCAGTTGGGAAAATAAACCAGAGTCTCATTCAAAAGTAAGGAACAATCCTCCTCCAGATTATTGGACTTAGTTCATACTGATCTTTGTGGTCCGGCAAGAATCAGGAGTGTGCAAGGTGATAGATACTTCATGTTACTAATTGATGACTATTCCCGGATGATGTGGGTAACCTTTTGAAAAGAGAAATCAGAAGCTCTTGAGAAATTCAAAATATTGAAGGCTATGGTAGAGAATGAAACCAGATTAAAATTGAAATGTTTGAGGTTTGATAGAGGTGGAGAATTCACATCCGGTGAGTTCATAGATTTCTGTGAGAAACATGGAATTAAGAGATAGTTGTCTACTCCTAGGAGTCCACAACAGAATGGAGT
The DNA here is from genome assembly GCA_027924645.1 of Cunninghamia lanceolata. NCBI lineage: Eukaryota > Viridiplantae > Streptophyta > Pinopsida > Cupressales > Cupressaceae > Cunninghamia > Cunninghamia lanceolata. The sequence continues at coordinate 13,530,228 of BSBN01000320.1, forward strand.
TGTTGAGAGAAAGAACCAGACCATCTAGGAAGCATCTAGGACCATGATGATGGAAGCATATGTTCCTCAGGTCTATTGGAGAGAAGCTGTCAGTAGTGCAGTCTATACTCTCAATCGAGTACAAATCAGAAGCAATACTGGTAAGACTCCTTATGAACTTTGGTTTGGCATCACTCCTACTGTGAGGTATTTCAGAGTCTTTGGTAGCAAGTGTTACATTAAAAGAGATGAAGATCTAGGAAAGTTTGATGCTAGAAGTGATGAAGGAATATTCTTGGGTTACTCTACTCATAGCAAAGCATACTGGTGTTATAACAAGAGACTGAGAAAAATGATTGAAAGTACAAATGTGAAGGTTGATGAAGGAATTGAAAAACCATCAAGGTTTTATGAATATGATGAAGATGATCAGAATGGTGTTCTAATTCAAGGAGCCCAAGCCTCCTCTATAAGTTAGATCCAAACTAATCCAATAAATCAGGAAGAAGAGATGAGTTTCAACAAGCCTGATCAAGAATCAGAAGTGCAAGAATTTCCCAAAGTTCCTAGGTATGTAAGACTGAACCACTCTGAAGATCATATCATAGGTGATAAAAGCAAAGGAGTACAAACAAGAATGAGAATTGCTCAAGATTCAGAAGAGTATTGTTTGATTTCAAAGATCAAACCTAAGACAGTGAATGAAGCTTGCAATGATGAAAATTGGACTAAAGCAATGGAGGAAGAGCTGATGCAAATTGAGAAAAATCACACTTGGGATCTTGTTCCTAGACCTAGAAACAAGAATGTGATTGGAACAAAATGGGTCTTTCGGAACAAACTAAATGAAGTTGGTGAAGTAATCAGAAATAAAGCCAGATTGGCCTGCAAGGGTTACTCTCAAATAGAAGGAGTTGATTTTGAAGAAACTTTTTCTCTGGTGGCAAGAATTAAAGCAGTCAGATTATTTCTTGCCTTTGCTACCTTCAAGGATTTTAAGGTATATCAAATGGATGTCAAGTCTGCCTTTCTGAATGGTGACTTGGAAGAAGAAGTGTACATAGAGCAACCGGATTGATTTCAATTGTCTAATCATGGTGCTATGGCCTGCAAGTTGAAGAAAGCAATGTATGGACTGAAGCAAGCCCCAAGAGCCTGGTATGAAAGATTGGATAAGCATCTTTTAAAGATTGGATTCAACAAAGGTACTGCTGATAGTAATTTATATTTCAAAATTGATCATGAAAACATCTTGATTGTTGAAGTGTTTGTTTATGATATCATTTTTGGAGGTAGAGATAGTATGTGTATTACTTTTGCAAATTAAATGAAAAGTGAGTTTGAGATGTCCATGCTTGGTGAAATGAATTTCTTCTTGGGTCTGCAAATCACTCAAACAAAGAAAGGAATCTTCATTTCTCAGACCAAATATGTGAAAGAATTGTTGAAGAAATTTGGGATGGAAGACTCAAAACTAATGAATACTCCCATGGCAACCAGATGTAAGTTGAGCAAAGATGATGACTCTCCTAAGGCTGATCAGACAAAGTATAGGTCAATGATTGGAGGACTGTTGTATCTCACTCAAACTAGACCAGACATTATGCAGGTTGTTGGTCTTGTTGCTAGATTCCAGGCTGATCCTAAAGAATCTCATGTCATGGCAATTAGGAGGATTTTTAGATATCTAAAAGGGACAATTGAGTATGGTCTGTGGTATCCTAGAGATCATGATTTCTCTCTTCATGCATATACAGATGCGGATTGGGAAGGAGATATGGATGACTGGAAGAGTACCAGTGGTGGAACATTCTTTTTGGGGAAGAGATTGGTTTCTTGGCTAAGCAAGAAATAAGAGGCAATATCTCTGTCAACAACTGAAGCAGAATATATTGTAGTAGCAAGTAGTTGCACTCATGTTTTGTGGATGAAGTAGATGCTAAGAGATATCAAAGTGGAGTATGAGGAACCTATCACAATCTTCTGTGATAATTCAAGTGTAATAAATATATCTAAGAATTCGGTGTTGCACTCAAAGACTAAACACATATCCATCAAGTTTTACTTTTTGAGAGATTAAGTCAACAAGAATGAAGTCAAATTGGAGTTTGTGCCTTCCAAGGATCAGATTGCAGACATCTTTACTAAACCTCTACCTAAGGACTCTTTTGAGTATCTCCTAGAGAAGTTAGGGGTTATTACCCCTCCGGTGATGAACTAAGGTGCACTGATGTGCATCAATCTGGTGGATATCACAGTCACATCTTGTGGTTCGGATTGATGATGGGGAGCTACTACTCAGGGGGAGCAGCATGTATGATTCTGAAGTGGTGGAATTACAAGTATGTGCCCTTTGCCATTGATGTCGAAGGGGGAGAGAAGACATGTGAAAAACAAGTGGTTGCTGATCAAAGGGGGAGCAGTAAAGGGAGAGAAGACATGTGAATGGTTGTTGCTGATAGGGGGAGTTGTGACAGTGAGGAGAAGTTCTTGCCTTGATGGTTAAAATAGTTTTTCACATCATATGTTGCCATCAATGACAAAGGGGGAGAATGTTGCAAGTATGGGCCTAACCAGTGTTGTCATTGATGTCAACATACTCCTGTTGCATTAATGATAAGGATTGGATGAGCTATGTGCTGAGGATATTGAGAAAATTAGTCTCAATCATGAACAGTGAAGAACAGTGATGATAGTAAGCTAAAAGTCCAAGATAGGATGAGGATTAGAGGATACGGCTTAAAGGGTTTGTAGATATATGTCTTAAGGTGGTCCAGTAGAGATTTTAGAGGTCCTCATGAAGATCGGAAGAAGTTGTGGCCGCTCAAGTAGAACCGGTTCTGACAGATGTTCAGTGGTGACAGAGTGATACAGATAGGTCCGGTGAGATCCAAAAATGTAGTATCCTATTTTGTGGATTTGAGGGAGTGTTTAGGAAGTCTTTGTGAAGTATCAACTCGATTGGTTCATAGTTTGAAGCTCCACAAGCATCTATTCCTTTATGACAGTAATGACAGACTATGTTCTTGAGGTTTTGGATGAAGGGGAGAAGGATTTCAGTAAGCAAATGAAGTGTGGATGTTCTTGGTGATTCAGGAAAGCTTGTGGAGGTCTTTGGATCGTGTCTAGTTTGTGTTGGTGGTCCGCATTGAAGTTGGAGCTTGCAATTGAGGAATAACTTCCGGATGATGGTGTTCTTCCTAAGATTTGCCGACCGGATGAGTTACACATCCTGTGGATGTTCTTGTTGATGTTTGCTGACTTAGATGATCATTCCTAAGTTGATGTCTTGTATAAATGAGGGATTGCGAAGTCATTTCAAAAGTGTCCTTGTGGAGATGAGTGTGTGGTAGCGAGGAGGAGAGCGAAAGGTGGAGCAGAAGTATTAGGCTTAAATGGAACTGATTCAAGCATGGTGAAGATGCTATTTTCTAGTTCAAGTAGGTGATACTTATTTCTTTGTAGACAATGTGTCTCTTGTAGGCAGTGGGTCTCTTGTGAGCACTGTGCTCAGGCAGTGAGCCCTAATTGGCATGTGCCATTTGTTCTTTCTATTCTTCTAACAGAGAATACAATCTTGGGTTAATCACCCTGTGGGTTTTCCCTTAACCGGGTTTTCCACGTCAAAATATTGGTGTCTCATGTGCTAATGTGTTTCTGCTCTTGATTCATTGCATTATGTTTCCATGATTGATTTATCATTATGCTACTAAATTACAAAGTGAAGTTAAGTGTTTAATTGGAAGAAAGTTTTGTACAACTGATTCACCCCCCCCTCTCAGTTGTCTGCCCTAAATCTAACAATTCTTTCTACCAACTCACTAATTTATCTTTAAATTTTGGGTGTTTGGTCCACATAATATCACACTTGAAGGGATAAGGGCCTTTTCCATTCACATCCCTCCAAGAGAGAACTAGGGGGTTATGATCTGAAGTAGTTCGGGGCAAAGCTTCTAGAGAGTAGGAGCTTAAGAACTTCCAATTGGGAGAGACCAAGACTCTATCTAACTTGACTTGAATCAAATTCCTCCATTTTCTCTGATTAGACCAGGTATTTATCTATTTCCTTGGATATATAGATCCATAAGTCCTTCATTATTTAGAAAATCATTTAGATCCATCATGATGTCAGTGTAATCCATGATCCCTCCATTTTTCTCTGAGGGGAAGAGTGGAGTGTTAAAATATCCAGCTAACATCTAGTAGCTAAAGGGTTCACTAGCAATCAGAGAGGAGAGAAGGTCCCACACCTCCCTTCTTGGGCCCCTCTGATTAGGAGCATATATATTAATTAGGTTCAAGGAATTGATGTTAGACTTCATTCTAACCACCAGCAAGTTTTTGTTTTTTTCGATAATCCTTCCCTTGACAACCTTATTGTTCCACATGGTGACAATTCCCCTAGAGGCACCACAAGCATCACAACTCAGGTTCTTCGCATTAGGCCATATATTAATTGCAGCAGTTTGAAAACTTTCACTTTTCATCTTTACTTCTTGAAGCAACAAAATGTCAATTTTGTTATCAAAGATACAGTTCTTGACTAAGAACTATTTGTGGGGGTTGTTAAACCCCTAGATATTCCATGATAGTATTCTCATTTGATTGGGGCCTTCTTGGAGCCAATCTCCAAGGTCTTTTGCCTGCCCATAGCAATGTCTTTATTAATTGCCTTCTCCCTAGTCTCTCTTTGAGATGGTCTTCCTTACTTGGTATCTGCTCCCACATCTAGAATCTTCTTCCATGGACCTTTACCTTTCCTTTTAACAGTAGTCCAACCTTCCAGGTCAGTGATACTAGAACTAGCCCCAAGGGTAAGGACCAAAGTTTTGTTGCTGGGGGAGGAAATCCCCTAATCTATGTCACGGCCCTCTTGAGTACCCCCCTTACCCAAAGAAGGGCAACTCAACCTAGAAGGCTCCACCTTCTCCACCGAACCTTCCTTTTTTTGGTATTTCCTCATGGTGAATCTCCCCATCTTCTAGCCCAGCAAGTAGTGAAGTGGAAAAGCCCTCCCCACGAGGAGTGGTGGAAACCAGTATCCCCCCAATATAGTGTGATCTTGGGCTATCGGGGCTTCTTGTGGGAAATTTTCAACCTTATCCTTGTCAACACTAGCCTTTAAAGGAGAATCCACAATATTTAGCAAGTCCTCCCTAAAAGGGTAGTCATCATCATTATCAATAGTCTAGCCTTTCAGAGCTGGGGTGGGCTTTCTAGAACTGCATTGGGATGCTAGATGACCCTTCTTGTTACAAACTTGGCAAAAGGTCGTTGAATTTTCATAGATAATAGGTTGGATCCATTGGCTGAATTCAGATTCTAGAGTGATATTGTTAGGTAGAATCTTGTTAATATCAACATTCACATAGAATCTAGCAAAAACTAACCTCAATTTGTTCCTGGTGGTGCTATCAAGAGCTATGAAGTGACCAAATGAGTTGGCTATCCACATAAAAATCTCTTCATCCCAGGACTCTAATGGAAGACCTGAGACTCTAACCCAAACCGATGTCATTTTGTTGAGATCCGCAACACTATCAAATCCTGGTTTCCATTTACACATGGATAACTATGTTTCCTGTACATCTAGCCCCCCTGCTAAAATAGAGGCAAGATCTTCTCTAGCCGTAAATTTGAGGAGAAACATCCCTCCAGCCATAGCATTCACTGAAACACTTCCCTTCACTCTCCATTTGGCATTCACCCACTTCCTAACCACATCAATGTTAGGTCTGAAGGAAAAAAATTTCCTTCCAGAGAATTTTCCATAGTGGATACCACTCTATCCATCGTGATGTCTAGAAGCACAATCGCTGACCCATCAACCATCTCTCGAAAACTTGGAGAAGCACGAGTACCCTCCGATTCCTCCCCTAAAAGGGCATTTTTCTAGGCCTTGGGCCCCAACTACTTCTTTTGCAGTGCATGAGCAGAGGACTCACAGTCCTTGTCACCAAGCATAAACCCAAAAGGTCCATGCAGCCATCCAAAATGCTAGGAATAGTCTCCATCCCCGCAACAATCCCTAGTAACCCTAAATTGGAGGGTCCGGGGGATCACCCAGATCCCCAGCAGCTATTGGAATTCAAATTCAAATTCAACGCAGCAAGCAGGAAAGTTGCAGAGAAAATAGAGAAAATATTATGATTATATTGATTAGATGTAATGTTTCTTTATATGGAAGGCATTAAGTTTTTGAATAAATTCCTTTCCCTCCATTATGCACAAGAAATAGGCATCATTATTGACATCTTCTTTATCCATATAGGGGCATTCTAATTTGGTCTAAACTTTTAGGCTTCACCATCTTTTTTTATCAATAAGGATATCAATTCTAAGCACAAGGTCTCTAAATTTAAATGGTATAGGGATGAAACTTTCTTGTCGTATTGTTGACTTATGTGGGCCTAACCAACTAGGACTAGAGTTAAGACATTGAGGGTCAAAATATTGGGAATCACTTCTCGAATAGTGGGTCTCATGTCACTATAGTCTTTTTCCTATTATTCTAAGGTCAAAGTTGTAGATACTAGATGACCATACCTTTAATGGCGAGAGATTCCAAATGATATAGTTTCAACTATGCAAATACTTAGGGTATCCTAGATATAGGAATATTAGCTAGGCTTGTAGGGGAATTGTTTGGAATTAAGGTGTCTCAACCTTGGTAATTCCTTACATTTGTAATGTTTACATTAATTATTTAAATGCCTATGTTGTAAATATTTATAAATTCCATATTGTCATATTGTGGGATGTGGCATGGTGATGTGTCGATCCTACATGGAATATGACAACTTGTAATTTTGTCCTCACATGAGGAGATAGGTGTCCCACTTTGTGGTAGGAGCATTTTGCCATGTGTTGGCATCTTCCATGTTGTGTAAGGGAATGTTTGACCGAAACGGTTATGACGGATTCCTATGACAAATCTATGACATGTAAGAGTCAGAAATAGAAGGTTATAAGACAGGTGATGACATGTGTCATGAAGCATCTTTGAATAAGGCATATTTGGGTGCCCCAAGGTGGAATATGACATGTTGTAAGAGAATATGCTATTTATAGCATGTGTATGATAGATTCTCTTACAGCTGTAAGTTGTAACCGCCATGACTGATTCTATGATGGTCGTGAGTGTCGTAAGAGCATCTGTCATAGCCCATTTTTGAAATAGGCAACCTCTTTGGGATGGGAGACATGGACAAGTGTTAGGCACATTCTACAATGTTGACCAAGTGTCCTTGGGTGTGGGTTTTGGTCCATGAAGCCATGTTGGACGCCCATTCGAAGATAGGTCCAATATTGCCTTGTATTTTCTATTTAAACAGGTGCTTGGAGATGGAGTTTGTATCACAGGTTTACAGGTACTGTTATGCTGTCAGATTGACTCCAGACACGAGTGTCGAAGACCATTGAAGCTTGCATTGCAAGTGTATTGTAAACAACTTTCAGATTTGTTAATACATTATGCAGGTTTTTGAGTGGGGTTTTTCACCCGATAAGGGTTTTCCCGACCGTAAATCTTTGTCTCTCTTCTTCTATCTTCTTTCTGGCTCTTGTGTTTTTCTACAATATCTCATGTTAATGGTTTAACATTGCTGTAATAGTTAGGATAAATTTGAATTTGCATAACCCTCTCCTCATTAGATTAGTGTAGGAAGCGATTTCCACACACCTAGCTTCCTTTCAGTTGGTATCAGAGCTTGATCACCTTTGGTCCTAGTTGTTGGGTAGGGGTTTTTTGAGCTAATCTTAGGTTGAGTGGGAGTTTGTATAGAGCATTCTGTATCTTATTGCAACAAGGAGTTGGCAGGTACATTTGAAAGATTTGAAGTGGAGAAGTTCAATGGCAGTAATTTCAAGTTGTGGAAGCTCAAAATGGAAGACATGCTTGTTGACCGAGACCTTTGGGAAAGTGTTAATGGAACTAAACCAGCTACAATGTCACAAGATGAGTGGGATCTCAAGGATCGGAAGGCTAAGGGTCTCATAAGACTTAGTCTTGTTGATTCTGTGTTGTTAAATGTCCATGAGGAGACTACTGCAAAACTACTTTGGAAGAAGTTGGGGGATGTGTATCAAGCCAAATCCCTAGTCAATAAACTTTTCCTGAGAAAGAAGTTGTATTCCCTTCGAATGGAGGACGGAGGATCCGTTGCTGAACATATGAATGCTTTTAACATGCAGGTTGCACAATTGACATCTATTGGTGTAAAGATGGAGGAGGATCGGTGTATGACCCTGCTTTGTTCTCTGCTAGACTCATGGGATCATCTTGTCATGGCAATTGGAAGCACCACATCCACATTCAAAATGGAAGAAGTGGTTTCTTTGTTGTTGTCTGAAGAGATGCGGGGAAAGTCTTCTGAGGTAGCCAAAGAGGCCCTTATAGTTCGTGGAAGACCCAAAGAGAAAGGGAAGAAGAAGGACAAGAAAGCTGAGAAGGGTAGATCCAAATCCCGTGGGAGATCCAAATCTCCTAGAAAGTCTAAGGCTCTTTGTTGGAACTTTAGTAAAACTGGGCATTTCTGAAAGGAATGCAAAGAGGAAAAGAAGAAGAAGAAGAAAGCTCCTGATTCAGATTTTGATTAGTCACAAGATGACGGTGATGCTTTCATCATAGCCCTGGCAACCCATGCATCTAATGTTGTGTGGCTAATCGACTCTGCTACATCATTCCACAAGACCTTGCATCGAGATTGGTTCACTAAATATGAGGAGTTCGATGGTGGAAAGGTGTATCAGGTTGACGACTCTCATCTGAAGATTGTTGGTCATGGAAGAGTCTCTATCTGATTCCCTAATGGTTGAGTGAAGGGGATCTCTGGGGTTATGTACATCCCAGGCTTAGCACGAAACCTAATTTTTGTAAGTATGTTGAATAATGCAGGTGTGCAAGTTGTCTTTTCGAAAGAAGGATGCAAGATGACTAGAGGAGTTATGGTGCTTGCTAAGGGTACTAGGAGAGGTACTCTGTTTCAGCTGGAGGCATGCATTTCACAATGCAATAGTTCTTCTGACTCAAGGAAGAGGGCAACAGTCACTTCATCCCCACCATATAAATGAGTAGTGAAGAAATCTGTTGTTTCTAGTCTTGATGGTTGTAATCGTGCATTGGAAGTTAAACTTCCTGCTAAAAAGACAATGTTATGGCATAAGAGATTTGGCCACATTGGTGAGAAGGGTCTGCGTACCCTAAAAAATAAGAACCTCATTGAGGGGTTAGATGATTGTAATCTTGAGTTCAACTTTTGTGAACATTGCATTTATGGAAAACAAAACCATGTTTAGTTTTACTCGAGTTCTCATAAGTCTTCTGGTGTGTTGGACCTTATTCATTCTGATGTGTTTGGTCCTATTAATGTTCCTTTGTTATCAAAATCTATATACTTTGTATCTTTTATAGATGATTACAGTAGAAGGACATGGATTTATTTTCTTAGAAGCAAATCTAAAGTCTATAGCAAGTTTAAGGAGTTTAAAGCCTTTGCTGAAAATCAGACTGGTAAAAAGATTAAATGTTTGAGAACTAACAATGGTGGTGAGTTTTGTTCTACAAAATTTGATAAGTATTGTAAGGAACTTGGGATTGAAAGACATAAGACAACTCCATACACCCTGCAGCAAAATGGAGTTGCAGAGAGGATGAATAGGACACTGATGGAGAAGGCTAGGAGTATGCTTAGTGGAGCTGGCCTAGAACAAAAGTTTTGGGCTGAAGCTATTGCCACTGCTTGCTATCTGGTAAATAGATCTCCTACATCATCTCTTGTTGGAAAGACACCCATGGAGGTGTGGTCTGGTAGAAATCCTTCAATAAGGCATGTTCATGTTTTTGGTTGTGAGGCATATGCACATGTGCCTAAGGAGAAGTGGTCAAAGTTGGAGAACAAGGCTGTTAAGTGTATCTTCATTGGCTATGGTGTCGGTGTGAAAGGATACAAGATTTGGGATCCCGTGGCTGAAAAGTGTTGTATAGCAGAAGTGTCATCTTCAGAGAGCTTACACCTTCTTCCACTATTTTGCAGCCAGAAGATATAGTAAAGAAAGAGGATGCTGTTCAGTTTCCTGCTACCCTTGAGAAGACTGAACAGAAAAATAATGTTGGACCTGATGATGAGGAGAGCTCTGTGTTGGCACTCCATTTTGACCTGGAGGTCAATTTTTTCATGTTTAAAGGGTTTCTTCATTTAAACCCTATATTTTCTTGCCCATCGGCATGACCTCGCAGGCTTCTTGGTGATCAGGTTGGTGGTAGTGATGTGCCATCGGCGTAATGTTCATCATCGGCATATCTTTTTTCTGGTTCCCTGAAGGGTTTGTTCTTACCGATGGTACCTTCGGTGTGATTTATGCTATCGGCGAAGGGTTTCTGAGTTGGGCCGACAGTGGATGTTTGGCCGATGCGATGTCATTGGCGTGGGTCTCGCCGATGAGGTTAATTTGTGTGTTCATCGCCAGGACTTTAGCTATCGGCTGCGACGTTTTGCAGTTTGCCGATGAAGGGAGTCACCCCGATGGGGAATGCCATCGGAGTGAGATGGTATATCGGGCTGGCATTGTTTCGATCTGCCGATGTGAGGAGCTTGGTCGATGAAGAGTCATCGGCGTGTGTTTGGCCGACGGAAGGATGAGGCCATAGTTCATCGGCATGAACGCAGGTGTCGGCATAGGTTTGAGATGTTTGCCTGATAGTTCTGGTCTGGCCGATGATGGGAAATGTGAAGTAGGCATCGGTGAGACTTGGTTAGTCAGCCAGAGGTTTTCTGGATACTCCGATGGTAGTGGTTTGGTCGACGGAGGCTTGCGGAGGTGGAGTATGTAGTTTTGCATCGGTGAGACTAGTAAGGTCGGCAGGAGAATTATGGAGTAGGCCGATGGTTTATGTCACAGCGATGGGTATTTGGCGAAGGAGCATGTGTCGAGCATGGCAAAAACACTCGACACCTATTATGTTTGCGGCCCCATTTATAAACTAATGAAGTGATCTCCTCACCATGCATGTGGGATTATTCCCCTGTGTAGTTTGAATCTGCGAAGAAGCGTTTTGGCAGGAATTTCCTTCTTGAGTGATGCGACTATTTTCTCGGTGGCTGCGGGTGGTTGAGCCATCAATGGCGACTATGTTGAGGCATGGACAACTTGTTGAACAGTCATGTACCCGATTTTTAGCATGAAGACCCCAGGTAATGGTGCATGGCTCGAGGCCCCTCTTTGTCTGCTGCATTAATATCTTCTAAGCGTCATTCCTTGGTGGGATTTGTATCTGGCAAATTTTGATATTTTTGCCATGTAATTAATTGCTTATGGTACACTATCTGGCTATTATAAGTAGATTGTGTTACCATTTTTTTTGGTTGTTGAAAGTTGAATTTTTGGCTCTGTGATACAATACAGTTGGTTTTGGCTGCTCTGTCCATAAAAACTTGTGAGTTTTTGTATCTCTTGTTGTATGTTTTTGCATGAATCCACTGATTTCATGGTTAATTTTATATGAGAAATGCTATGTTGGCATGTGTTTTGTTAATTCTGTCTCCAGTATTGCATGTATCTTTCTTCTGAGTCTGGATATTTAAGGAATGTTGAGACTCTAGAACATAGAATTCCTGTGTTGAATGTCTGATCTTTTGACTTCTGCTCAAGTGGTAGATTAAACTATTTTCAGATTGAACATTGAGAAGGGTATACTGCAGTAGGGATGCCATAAGTATAGATAGCTTAACACTGTGTATTGGGAGATATCTGTAAGGCAGGTATCATATGTATCCCCCTGAAATCCAGTTTTAGTTGTTCATGCATATCATTCACAGGTGTATGTCTACTGACTCCAAGCCCTGGATAGGCACCAATCTTGCTTTGTGTTTGTGTTACAGCCATGTCCAGCTTTGCATCCAAACTTAAAATCAAAATCAAAATCTAAAACAACCATTAGGACATTAGAATTAGTTTTAGGATCCTCAGTCCTCTATCTACAACTGCAAATAGGCCCAAAGCTAGCCCCTTTGCTCTTATCTTACAGTTTTGGTCTACTTATAGGAGGACTTATCTGCTTTCTGTTAGCATCCCAGCCTTGTATGTATATCCTCATGGATGTTGAGTAGGGAATACCCCCCTAGGTTTTGCAGAGCCTGAAGAAGAAGAGGAGATAAAATATAGAGTCTATCTCCTACACTATTGGCCCCTGGCCCAGAGATCCTATTGATCATTGATGGCTACCTTGTAGGGAAATCTGGGAATAAGCATCCAGTCTGGGAAAAAACCAATAGAAAATGGCGACTCTACTGGGGATGGTGATTTGAAAATTGTTATTTTTGTCCTCCTTGGTGAAATATCTGTGTGCCCATCTGAGTCACCAACAGAAAATGGCGACTCTGCTAGGGAATTTGTGAAAGAACCCTGAGTTTCAAAAGAAAATAGTTCCTAGTAATAGGTGGCGACTCCAAAGTAATCTCCCAACCGGTCAAAGTAAAACTTATATGCAGGAGAGAAGATCCCAACAAAATCCTTTATTTGAAGAGTTACTAGTAACAAGAAGAATGATGTACAGAAGAAAGGGAGCTATCTCAGTCAGTCATGAGGGTTCCCCCAGAAAAAGTGATGATATGCAAGATAACCCTAGGCCATCAGGACATAATGTGCCTTACTTTTCAAATGCAGAAGCTGATATTCAGGGTGCATATGAGAGGCAACAGGGTGGTAGCATGAGAATGAGGTCAGAGGTGTTCCAAGAATGCCCATTTCTCGACCCTAGTGAAAGGTTTGAAGAGGCAGAGTCTGTGAGGGATGATGAAGATGATGACCAAAATGGTATGAGACCGTCTACCTCCATGCCTAAGGAAGAACAGTTAGCTGAAGAAATCAGAAATTTGAGAGCAAAACTAGAATATCTACAAGCCATGAAAATCAAAGATGACATGAGGCAGAAAGTGCAAGCTTTAAGGACTACCCAAAATAATTCAATTCCTACCCTTGAGAATGCAAATTTGTAGAGACATCAACAGAGAAATGAAGTGCAACATCAGCATAATGATGAAAGACAAAATGTGAATGATGTTAGGATACCACTGAACAATATAAGAAACCAGAGTGCAAACAGAAATATTATTATTAATCAGTTTGACAGACAGCCCATGTAGTTAGATAGATTCAGACAGCTGGTATTCGATGGTATTCCTGGGTATCCTAACCCCATTGACAAGCATCTAAGGCTGCAAGTGCCTAAATTTTTAGGAAATAACACTGTGTCAGGAGAAGATCATCTAAAAGCTTTTCAAAATGTCATGGATAATTTTGAGGTTGAACATGAGGATGTTTTCATGAAGTCATTCATGCAATCTTTAGTAGATGAGGCAAGGGAATGGTATAAGAATCTGCCTAAATGGAGTATTCCATCATGGGATGATTTTAAAAGGATGTTCAAGGAGCAATATGGTGACAAAACTGACCCTAGCTTTTTCGTAAATGAGTTTACCAGTATCACTAAAGGGTCAAATGAGCAGGTTGCAGATTTTAATGCAAGATTTGCTAAAGTGTTAAACAAATTGCTGCATCACATGAGGCCAAATGAACCTATGTGCATAATATTATATATCAATGCCTTTGATGCAAAAACTGCATATGGGTTAAGAGATAAAAGTCCTGCTACTATCAGGGATGCTTTCAGAATTGCAGTAAATATTGAGAACAACAGGAAAGCATCAGGCAAGACTAACAGAAGGGATGATGTGAAAATTCTGCAGAATCCAAACAAGCCGCAGAACACTTAGGGTAATACATCTGCCCCTGAAGATAAGATAGACAAATTGACAAATGTTGTTAAGGACCTAAGTTACAGACTAGCTAGAAGTGAAAAAGGGATAGGTCCTGATAGGCAAGTCTATCAAAGGCAGGAAAAGAGGCCATCATTGCATGATATGCCTTATAATACCAATTGGCATAATGGTAACCCTATATTCCCACATAACAACACAAATCAGAGAGCTCAATATGTCAAAGAAACTCCTGATCCTCTAAAGAAAGCTGTAAATATTGTTGATGATACTCCATGGTGTATAATTTGTCAGATGCCACATTCACAGTCACAGTGTATGATTGCTCAGTCCTTGTGTGATAATACTGCATCTTGTAATGAATGCAATGAGCCACATTATGTGCAAGATGATGATGTTAATATGATGTCCACAAACAATGGATACCATCTTTATGATGCTGATGAGAATATAGATAATGGAATTCACGCCTGTCAACAGGACTTTTGTGATGAAGGTAATGAAGAGAGCTATGTGTATGCTCAGAGGTCGCATAATTTTCTGAGTAACTTACAATGACCTTCTGATGAGGAAATTAGGGCCTTCACAGCTGCAGTAGTTGCTCAAGTCAAGAGCAACTACAATCTCAGAGGTAAAAATCAAGTAAGCAGCCCACATTAGCCAGATGATGTTTCTGCAGGTCAGCCAGTGCATGGTCACAAAGGAATTGAACCACAAAAAAGGCAGTGGGTTAATAATAAACAGAATTTTGGACAAAGAACAGGTCATGAATCCCAAGGACTAGAGAATAGAATTCCCCAAGCTGAAGATCAAAGTAAAGGTTCCCAAGACAAGAATGATGATCAGGGAACTATGAAAGTAAAAGCTAAATCAGTTCAGGATAAAAACAAGATTGTGGAGCAAGCTACAACTGTTATACAAAATTATGCTCCATTTGATATAGCTCAAGTCCTCTCCCAGGTAAAAGTCTCTATTCCATTTATGGAACTGATGAAAGTGGAAGAAATCAAGAATAGGACAATATCCCTAATTTTAGGGGTGCCTTTTCAAGCCAAACAAAATGTTCAGATCCAGGGTGAGAAACATGTCATGTGTAATGAAGAAGATGAGGCTCCTGAAGTCTATTTAGGAGTGACTATGACAAAGTGTCCTCCACAAGTGGAACCATTTTATGTATCCTTGGTTATAAATGGAAAAATAATCAGAAATTGTATGCTTGACTCTGGAGCATCTACAAATGTCATGCCTTTAACCGTCATGCAACAAGCTAGATTGAAAATCGACAAGGCATGTGGGAAATGTTATGCTATGGATGCCAGAGAGGTACTAGTTATTGGAATCATGAAGGATGTAGATTTCAAACTGGTAGCATTTCCTAAAAAGAGATATAAAATGAATATAATAGTGGTTGACATCAAGCCGCAATATGGTATGTTGCTGTCAAGAAGATGGGCTGCACTAATTGGTGGAAGTATGCAGCTCGACCTATCATATGCCATGATTCTAATGAATGGTAGGGATGTTAAGCTAATCAGAGAACAAAGATCATCAGAGACAGTGGAAGACCAAGAAGCAGAGGAACAGATATGCTTTGTAAACACAGACTGTGATAACTTCAAGGTTGTCTCAGATGATAGAGAAGATAAAGAGAAAAATGTCTGCAGTGAAGAGCTGGACCAGCACGGTCTATGGACCATGTATTTTGATGGAGCTTGTGCAAAAGAAGGCTCTAGAGCTGGAGTTGTTTTCCTGTCTCCAACTGGTATGCTCCTCAAATTCTCTTTCTTGCTGAGGTTTCTTTGCACAAACAACATTGCAGAATATGAGGCTTTAATCTTAGGCCTAAATATGGCTCTTAAACATGGAATCAAAATGCTAAGAGTATTTGGGGATTCTGAGCTGATTGTATCCCAAATTAGAGATAGGTATGCTTCAAAAAATAAAAGATTGAAACAATACAAGCATGCTGTTTGGGATACCATTGAACTATTTGATGCATTTTCAATAGGGTGGGTAGAGAGATCAAAGAATGTTATGGCTGATTTCTTAGCTAATGTTGCAATAAGGCCAGATGACATCACTCTGTCAGATGTTACAAATGTAGAAGTTAAAATCAGGCCTGCAGTACCAGAAAATATATGCAGTTCAAGTGTTTAATGATGATAGGGATTTGTTAAAATTTTTGCACTGCAAAGATGAATTTGAGAATCAAGAAATTGATTTCCAAGCTTTTGTAGAGACTATAGATGGAAAAGAAACTCTTGTGGGAAAAGAGATAATTCAATTGAAGACTAATAAAATCCCTAGAGGGTTAGTAGCTTTGGAAAGAGCTTTTGATAGTCGAGACCAATTGGTCACAAGGACATCTCCCACAAGTAAGGAATATTTAGAAGAGATAAATTTGGGGACATCTCAGGCCCCTAAGAAGGTATATATTGGTAAATAGCTCAAACCACACATCAGGAGTATGCTGATTGCATTACTGAAAAGGTATAAACATGTTTTTGCTTGGTCATATGAGGACCTAAAAGCCTATATGGAAGATCTATTCTAGCATGAGATCCCATTGAAGCCTGGAGCTAAGCCATTTAGATAGAGGCAAAGACCTATTAATCCTACCTTAGCTCCAAAAATGCAAGAAGAACTTAAAAAGCTTAGGGAAGCTGGAATAATTGTGCCAATCATACATTCAACTTGGGTGTCTAATCTTGTCCCAATCAGGAAAAAGAATGGTGATATTAGGCTTTGTGTTGACTTCAGAAACTTGAATGTATCCTCTTTAAAGGATAACTATCCACTGCCTAATATGGAAGCTATGTTGCAGAGAGTGACTGGTTGTGAACTCTTATCCATGATGGATGGATTTTCAGGTTATAATTAGGTGAAGGTAAAGGAATCAGAAAAGTATAAGACTACCTTCACCACTCCATGGGGAACTTATGTATATGTTAGAATGCCATTCGGATTAACAAATGCAAGTGCTACATTTCAAAGAGCAATGGATGTTGCTTTTGCAGGGTTGATTGATTCAATCCTGGCTGTGTATCAAGATGATCTCACTGCTTATTCAAAGAAGGAAGAGCAACATTATTTGCATCTAGAGAAGATTTTCACAAGAGCACTAGAGTATGGCATTTCTTTAAAACCAAAGAAGTGTGCTTTTGGGGTAGTTGAAGGAAAGCTCCTAGGACACATTGTTTCCAAGGATGGAGTTAGGATAGATCCAGAGAGAGTGGCTGCTATTGATAGAATTTAAATGCCAAAAACTATAAAAGGAGTTCAGTCCTTCTTTGGACAGATAAATTTTGTTAGGAGATTTGTTCCCAACTTTGCAGAAACCACAAGGAACATTTCTAATATGATGAAGAAGGATGCAACTGTCAATTGGGAAAGTGAAACGATTGAATCATTTCAGAGTATCAAAGAGGCAATCAAGATGGCCCCTGTTCTTAAATCTCCTGATTTTTCTAGGCCATTCCAATTGTTTTCATTTGCTTCCTTTCACACTGTTGCTGCATGTTTGTTACAGAAAAATAAGGATGGGTTTGAGCAACCCATATCTTTTTTCAGTATGTCCTTGCAGGCTTCTGAGTTGAAGTATGATATTATGGAAAAACAGGCATATGCATTAGTCAGAGCCATCAAAAGTTTCAGACCATACCTGGTAGGATCACATGTAATTGCATATGTACCCCATGCAGCAGTCAAAGACATATTCACTCAACAGGAGGTGACCGGAAGAAGGTGCCGATGGATAAACAAACTGCAAGAGTTCAACATAGACATACAAATTACCAAGTTGGTAAGAGGACAAGGATTAGCCAAGATGATGGCACAGTCAAACTTGGAAGTATGCCAAGTTAATGCAGTCCAAAATGAGAGTATAAATGTATCAAGATCTGAATGGTACAAGGATATTATCTACTACTTGCAAAATCTGAATTGTCCTTCCCATTTCAATGACAGTCAAAAGAGGACTTTAAAGTTACATGCAATCAGGTATGTTATTGTTCAAGGTGAGCTATACTGGAAAAACCCTGATGGTGTGCTGCTGAGATGTGTGGATGAAGATGTGGCTAATAATGTTTTAATTGACATGCATAAGGGATTGTGTGGTGGACATTATACTGCTCAAACAACAGCTCATAAGACTCTCAGAGCAGGATATTGGTGGCCCACTCTCTTTTCAGATGCACAAAGGTTAGTGAGGAAGTGTGACCCTTGCCAAAGATTCTTAGGAAAATTGAGATATGATGGTGCTTTACCCCTCAGGACTGTAACTATGGATGCTCCATTTCAGCAATGGGGAATTGACTTCATAGGGGAAATTGCAGAGAAGTCAAGTGGGGGACACAGTTGGATTTTGGTGGCAACTGATTACTTTACCAAATGGATTGAGGCTATTCCAACTAAGGGGGATACAAGTAAGGTGGTGACGGATTTCATACTGGAAAATGTTATCATCAGGTTTGGAGTACCATTCAAGATAGTCATTGATAATGCTATGTGCTTCAGATCAGGTGAATTTGTTGATTTTTGCAACAAATATGGGATCAATCTATCATATGCATCACCATACCACCCACAAGGAAACGGTCAAGCAGAATCAAGCAATAAAAGCATCATGAAAATTATCAAGAGGATACTAGACAAGAACAAGAGAGCTTGGGACTCAAAATTAAAGTTAGCAATATGGACTGACAGAGTGATAGTAAAAAAGGCTATTGGGATGTCACCCTTTGAAATAGGTTATGGTGCATCAGCTAGATTGCCCATAAACAATTTCCTACCAGTTTATAGATTCATCCAGGAAAATGATGAGGAGATTGAAGACTCCATGACAGAAAGAGTGAACCAGTTGGTTGCACTGGATGAAAACAGAAGGAAAGCACACCAGATCAACCTCAAGAGACAACAAGATGTGAAATATCAGTTTGACAGGAGAGCTACAAAAAGGAAGTTTCAAGTCAATGATCTGGTGCTCATCTGGAATGCAAAAGGTCAAGAAAAGGGTAAACATGGTAAGTTCGAACCCTTATGGATGGGCCCATATCAAATTTGCAGCACTCATGGGGAGGACTCTTATTTCCTCCAGGCCCTAGGTGGTGAAATTTTGGAATTGCCTGTGCATGGCCAATTCATTAAGTTCTATTTTGCATAGATGACTTGTCTCTGTGCACATGTGTAAAAATATGTATATATTGTAAATGTCTTGTACATGTTCGTGCCTTTTTGGTTTTTGCCTGGTCTCCCCAGAGAATTGCTTCTCGCTGCAGGTTTTGCACCTGCACGTCCCCATTTGAAGCCAGTGTTGGCACTCATTTTTGACCTGGAGGTCAATTTTTTCATGTTTAAAGGGTTTCTTCATTTAAACCCTATATTTTCTTGCCCATCGGCATGACCTCACAGGCTTCTTGGCGATCAGGTTGGTGGTAGTGATGTGCCATCGACGTAACGTTCATCATCGGCATGTCTTTTTTCTGGTTCCCCGAAGGGTTTGTTCTTACCGATGGTGCCTTCGGTGTGATTTATGCTATCGGTGAAGGGTTTCTAAGTTGGGCCGACAGTGGATGTTTGGCCGATGCGATGTCATCGGCGTGGGTCTCGCCAATGAGGTTAATTTGCGTGTTCATCACTAGGACTTTAGCTATCGGCTGCGACGTTTTGCAGTTTGCCGATGAAGGGAGTCACCCCGATGGGGAATGCCATCGGAGTGAGATGGTATATCGGGCTGGCATTGTTTCGATCTGCCGATGTGAGGAGCTTGGCCGATGAAGAGTCATCGGCGTGTGTTTGGCTGACGGAAGGATGAGGCCATAGTTCATCGGCATGAATGCAGGTGTCAGCATAGGTTCGAGATGTTTGCCCAATAGTTTTGGTCTAGCCAATGATGGGAAATGTGAAGTAGGCATCGGTTAGACTTGGTTAGTCGGCCAGAGGTTTTCTGGATACTCTGATGGTAGTGGTTTGGCCGACGGAGGCTTGCGGAGGTGGAGTATGTAGTTTTGCATCGGTGAGACTAGTAAGGGCGGCAGAAGAATTATGGAGTAAGCCGATGGTTTATGTCACAGCGATGGGTATTTGGCGAAGGAGCATGTGTCGAGCATGGCAAAAACACTCGACACCTATTATGTTTGCGGCCCCGTTTATAAACTAATGAAGTGATCTCCTCACCATACATGTGGGATTATTCCCCTGTGTAGTTTGAATCTATGAAGAAGCGTTTTGGTGGGAATTTCCTTCTTGAGTGATGCGACTATTTTCTCGGTGGCTGCGGGTGGTTGAGCCATCAATGGCGACTGTGTTGAGGCATGGATGACTTGTTGAACAGTCATGTACCCAATTTTTAGCATGAAGACCCCAGGTAATGGCGCATGGCTCGAGGCCCCTCTTTGTCTGCTGCATTAATATCTTCTGAGCGTCATTCCTTGGTGGGATCTGTATCTGGTGAATTTTGATATTTTTGCCATGTAATTAATTGCTTATGGTACACTATCTGGCTGTTATAAGCAGATTGTGTTGCCATTTTTTTTGGTTGTTAAAAGTTGAATTTTTGGCTCTGTGATACAATACAGTTGGTTTTGGCTGCTCTGTCCATAAAAACTTGTGAGTTTATGTATCTCTTGTTGTATGTTTTTGCATGAATCCACTGATTTCATGGTTAATTTTATATGAGAAATGCTATGTTGGCATGTGTTTTGTTAATTCTGTCTCCAGTATTGCATGTATCTTTCTTCTGAGTCTAGATATTTAAGGAATGTTGAGACTCTAGAACATAGAATTCCTGTGTTGAATGTCTGATCTTTTGACTTCTGCTCAAGTGGTAGATTAAACTATTTTCAGATTGAACATTGAGAAGGGTATACTATAGTAGGGATGCCATAAGTATAGATAGCTTAACACTTTGTATTGGGAGATATCTGTAAGGCAGGTATCATATGTATCCCCCTGAAATCTAGTTTTAGTTGTTCATGCATATCATTCACAGATGTATGTCTACTGACTCCAGGCCCTGGATAGGCACCAATCTTGCTTTGTGTTTGTGTTACAGCCATGTCCAGCTTTGCATCCAAACTTAAAATCAAAATCTAAATCTAAAACAACCATTAGGACATTAGAATTAGTTTTAGGATCCTCAGTCCTCTGCCTACAGCTACAAATAGGCCCAAAGCTAGCCCCTTTGCTCTTATCTTACAATTTTGGTCTACTTACAGGAGGACTTATCTGCTTTCTGTCAGCATCCCAGCCTTGTATGTATATCCTCATGGATGTTGAGTAGGGATACCCCCCTAGGTTTTGCAGAGCCTGAAGAAGAAGAGGAGATAAAATATAGAGTTTATCTCCTACACTATTGGCCCCTGGCCCAGAGATCCTGTTGATCATTGATGGCTACCTTGTAGGGAAATCTAGGAATAAGCATCTAGTCTGGGAAAAAAACCAACACTCTGGCAGCTTTGAAATCTCAGATGAAGAAGTTGAACCTCAACCTTAGCTCTTAAGGAGGTCTACACAGATAAGAAAGCAACCTAAAAGGTTTGGTTTTACATTGCTTGATTCTAGTTGCGCTTATGCTTTAATCACTAACAGTGATGAACCTAGAACTATGTCAGAGGCTTTGGATATGAAAGATGTAGGTTCCTGGAAGGATGCCATGGAGAAAGAAATGGCTTCTTTGGAAAAGAATCAAACTTGGGACTTTGTACCTTTGCCTCCTGGACGAAAACCCGTTGGATGCAAATGGGTGTTCAAGAAGAAAATTGGTGCAGATGGCAGTGTTGAGAAGTATAAGGCTAGATTGGTTACGAAGGAGTATTCATAAGTGGAGGGTATAGATTATGGTGAGATCTTCTCTCCCATTGCAAAGCTGACATCCATTCGATTCCTATTGTCTCTCGCAGTAGCTTATGAGTTGGAGGTAGAATAGATGGATGTGAAGACAACTTTCCTTCATGGTGACTTGGAGGAAGAAATCTACATGTCACAGCCAGAGCATTACATGGTGAAAGGTAAAGAAAAATTGGTTTGCAAACTTAAAAAGTCTTTGTATGGTTTGAATCAATCCCCTAGGAGATGATATTTGAAGTTTGATGCCTTTGTGTTGTCAATTGGATTTGTGAGATCGAAATCGGATCACTGTGTGTATTATAAGTTTGATGGTGATCGTATTCTCATTGTTGCACTGTATGTTGATGATATGTTGCTCATTGGGAAGGGTAAGAATATGATTTCTAATTTTAAATCTCAGTTGTTAGCTCAGTTTGAAATGAAAGATTTAGGGGCAGCCAGGTACATTCTAGGAATGGAAATCAAAAGAGACAAAACCAACAGAAAACTTTGGTTAAGCTAGAGTAAGTATGTGAAGACCATGTTGGACAGATTCAGCATGGCAGATTGTAGACCATTGTGTGTTCCCATTTCTTTGGGGACAAAGTTGTCTGTTGAGAATTGTCCAAAATCTCCTAGTGAGATGGAGGACATGAGCAGAATACCTTATGCTAGTGTTGTTGGCAGTTTGATCTATGCTATGGTTTGCACAAGACCAGACATTACCCAAGCAGTGGGAGTCATTAGTCGATTTATGGCTAATCTTGGACGGGTTCATTGGGATGCAGTTAAGCGAGTGTTTATATATTTGAGGGGTACTTCCGAGTATTCCATTTTCTATCATGGTAATGTTTCAGGACCTCTGCATTTTATTGATATTTGTTGATTTGTGGATTTAGATTGGGTAGGTGACATTAACAGTAGGAGATCCACTAGTGCTTATGTGTTTACACTGTTTGGTGATGCTATTAGTTGGATGAGAAGCGACAACCTATTATTGCTTTGTCCACGACAGAAGCTAAGTATATCGCAGTAACTCATGCTTGTAAGGAAGCCATTTGGCTTAAGAGATTGTGTTTAGATATTGGTGTTGATGCAGGTCAGATCACAATTAGTTGTGACAGTCAGAGTGCAATTTGCCTTGCGAAGAATCCAACTTTCCATGCTAGAACAAAGCACATTGATGTTTAGTTTCACTTCATACGAGACATGGTTGAGGATGGAAAGGTAAATTTGGAGAAGTTAGATACTTTGAAGAATGTTGTAGATGCATTGATGAAACTAGTGGGCACAGAGAAGTGCAGATGGTGTTCGGAGTCCATGGGCCTGTTAGCCTATAACAGTTAAATCTTGTTTTTCTATTAGCTCTAACAAGGTGTTTGACAAGTGGGAGAATGTTGGGAATTAAGGTGTCTCAACCTTGGTAATTCCTTACATTTGTAATGTTTGCATTTATTATTAATTGCCTATGTTGTAAATTTTTGTAAATTTCATATTGTCATATTGTGGGATGTGGCACGGTGATGTGTCGATCCTACATGGAATATGACAACTTGTAATTTTGTCCTCACATGAGGAGATAGGCATCCCACTTTGTGGTAGGAGCATTTTTCCATGTGTTGGAATCTTCCATGTTGTGTAAGGGAATGTTTGAGTTGAACGGTTATGATGGATTCCTATGACAAATCTATGACATGTAAGAGTTGGAAATAGAAGGTTATAAGACAGGTGATGACACGTGTCATGAAGCATCTTTGAATAAGGCATATTTGGGTGCCCCGAGGTGGAATATGACATGTTGTAAGAGAATATGCTATTTATAGCATGTGTATGATAGATTCTCTTACAGTTATAAGTTGTAACCACCATGACAGATTCTATGACAGTCGTAAGTGTCGTAAGAGCATTTGTCATAGCCCATTTTGGAAATAGGAGACCTTTTTGGGATGGGAGCTATGGACAAGTGTTAGGTACATTCTACAATGTTGACCAAGTGTCCTTGGGCATGGGTTTTGGTCCATGAAGCCATGTTGGATGCCCATTCCAAGATAGGTCCAATATTGCCTTGTATTTTCTATTTAAACAGGTGCTTGGAGATGGAGTTTGTATCACAGGTTTACAGGTACTATTAGGCTGCCAATATGACTCCAGACATGAGTGTCAAAGACCATTGAAGCTTGCATTGCAAGTGCATTGTAAACAACTTTCAGATTTGTTAATACATTTTGCAGGTTTCTAAGTGTGGGGTTTTTCACCTGATAAGGGTTTTCCCCACCGTAAATCTTTGTCTCTCTTCTTCTATCTTCTTTCTGGCTCTTGTGTTTTGCTGCAATATCTCATGTTAATGGTTTAACATTGTTGTAATAGTTAGGATAAATTTGAATTTGCATAGCCCTCTCCTCATTAGATTAGTGTAGGAAGTGATTTCCGCACACCTAACTTCCTTTCATGAATGTGTGCCTATCGAATGAGGATCAAAAGGAACGATAATAGATTGATCATCCTTTAGGAATTTAGAGTGGTGACCTTATAGGAAACTATTACAATTATGTTTGGACCTTTTTGAGGGTCACATTATTTATATTTGAGCTTTAGGCTCATATTTAGTTAGAGGTTCAAAATTATTGACTCCAATATATTTTTATACTAGCTCCATTTTGTCTTATTGAGGGCTCAAGGTTTTGATTTGACTCACCTTCTTATTACCTTATTCAACTCTATAAATGATAAATGGATTAGGATCTCACTTTACAATGTGGACTTGACCAAGGTGAAGAAAGTGGAGCTCTTGAAATAGGGTAGACAGAATGGCCTTCATCCTATGAATCTAAGGTCTTCCCAAAATTATGTTGCATCTAGTTTCTTTGTTTAGGATAAAGAACTCTATAGGAAAGGTTTTAGGATCAAATGAAATAGGGAGATTAACCTTTCCAATGATAGGGGTCCAAATATTATGGCAACCTTTGAGGGTATTATTAGTGGGAGTAATGTGAGATTCATCACATCCCATTCTTTGGAGGAGGGAAAGAGGGACTGCATTGACTATAGACACCATCACCAATCACGACATGCTTAAAGAAATAATCATAAAATTAGACTCATAAGTAAAGAGTATGATCCACATATATAGTATGTCATTGTCTAAAAAAAGTTATTTGAACTCAAATGTAAAAGTAGTGTCTTTAGGAGGAAAATAAGGGGGTGAGGGTTACTTGCAACATTGTTTACATGAGAGGTCAAAGTAGTTCATGTCACCTAGCCTAAAACTAAGGCATTAAGGACAACATTTTTGTAAGAGGAAGTATTCTTCATAAGGTCTAATATGTGAGATAAAGTCAAGCCATGGAGCTCAATAGGGTGGATTTAGATTGTCCTAGTCCATGGGTGATGTAGACTTCCTAATCAATGTTTAGCTCTACAAGGCCTAACATGTTTTGGTCAAAGGTGCGCTAATGATTTTGTTGACAAATTTTGGTCCTATGTCCTTTATCATGTGGGTGTAGGAACATGTTAATGAATGGTTGTCATTGACATTTTGGGAGGCATTTAATGATTCTATTATATTGTCTACATTTTAAAGTATCATGACCCCTAGTTTGGTGAAACATGTAGTAACCCATAAGAGTGTAGTCATGTTGTGAGTTACTATTTTTTGTCTTTGTTTATGATTACACTATATTGGTTGAAAATGGTCAATAGTGTTTACATCTGTGGTGTGACTAAAGTTATCTTGAGGGAGGAGGAACATATCTATATATAGACATTGCTGATCCTTGGGGAGTTTTGAAATTCAAATCTATTGTACTCCCCATGAGACTTTGTGTTATGTCCCCTTGCTTTACAGAATGAATAATATTTGTCACAATCATAATGGTGATTATATGATCCATACCTATTTCCATAGTATTAATGATTTATGTGTTATTATTTATCCCTTTGGTAAAAGATATTATTGTTATGGGGATTATCAATAGTGTTGACATTTTGTTGTTATTATTCTTTATTGGGGACCATATATTTGTAACCTCCTCCATTGTCAGGTTTCAATTACCCTTTAATATTTTTATATTAGATGAGTTGTTTCAATTGTTATCATTATTTGAATAAGTGAATAGCCTTTTGTTAGTTCCATAGACATTTCTTCCACTACCAATGGTATCTTGGTCAATCCATAAAGTGCTTTTTAGGGCTTCATATAACGAATGCTTGTTCGTCTCCTTAAAAAATTCTAAAAATCTACTAAGAAAATACCTAATTTTTTTTTAATAAAAATTAAATAGATACTCATAATTACAATTAAGAGAATCATTTAATATTTTCCTCATTTCACAAATCACTTAAATAAATGAATATATCAATATCCAATATATATTACAAAGTAGAATTTTCATCTTGATTATGTTGATATATTCATTTATTGTAAATGATTTGTGAAATGAGGAAAATATTATATGATTCTCTTAATTTTAATTATGAATATCTATTTATGTTTTGTTAAAAATAAATTATGGTATTTTCTTAGTAGATTTTTAGAATATTTTTAATCAGATGAATAGGCATTTGATACATGTGGTATCAAATCCATTGAGGTTGAGTTTCTATTATCCATACTCATAATGGATATAGGCCTAAGTTTGGTCAAGATTTCTTAATCAAAATTTTGACAATGAAATATTAATAACTAGACTAAAAATGATCCTTCCGAATTTTAAACAAGATATAGCTGAAATTAAAGACCCATTGCGGTCTTTTAAACATACCATGATTTTACTTCACTACAAACCCAAATGGGTTTTATTAGAGAATACTAATATTATACAAACTTAAAATGATTAAATAGTAATTATTATAAACCACTAACCTATTATGGACTCTAGGTTTATCATTATAAATCCCCAATTTATACATCAAACAAAGAATTCAAATTAAAATTGGTTTAAATGACTCATAAATGTCTTTTTTAAAATAGAGATAAACCCTATTATCTATTTCTGTAAACATTCTTTTAAACTACAAAACAATAATATGAACTTTTGTTTTGTGTATTGCAGAAAGAAAAGCTAAAGAAGATAATACTCCAGTAAATTCTTCATCTATATTGAGACATACCAAAATTTCAAGGAAAAACCCTTCATTAAGTTTCAAAGCTCTTCCTAGTGCATGACTAAACTCAAGGATCTTATCAGATTATTGAGTAAAGTAGCAAATACAAATAAGAATAGAACACCATGCCACCACAAATGAGTCTATTTATTAGCAACAACAAAAAATGATTACAGGAGTACAAAATGCATTACACAGTCATCAAAATACATCAATCTTGTTTACAAGAACTTCTCCAACATCTTTGTTCTCCAAGAGAAGGAACCAGGACGAATCTTCTTCAATCAATGAACCTACCATCAAACCATCAAACTATTGAACACACAATCTGGGTCAAGAAAATGTATTTATGACATTCGCCCAAAAATAGTTCAACCGCTATGAGTCGTTATACAACTGAATGAATTGTTATAACAAAACAAATCACCATCATCAAACCTCTTCGTAAGTACATCACAATCCCCTTCATGTATATTCACCAATTATGCATATTAGGCTCTAGGCAATTATCGACAAAACAATGATTTCAAGAACCTATTGTTGAATGTTATCTTTTTTGAACTAATAGCCATTCAATCAGCAAGATCTAACTTTTCCAAACTTGGAATTGGTCAATAGTTGACTTCAACCTATCAGCAAATGTGGAAAAAATGAACTCCTTTCTAAATCGCTCATCGCTAGTTAACTTATCAGCAAAAACTAAGGTTTTGCAAACCACCAAATCCTTTATCCTTCACCCAATTCTTTCTATTGATGATTTACAGCTTCCACGAACCTTGGTTGGAAAATTGGCCAATGTTAGAACTCATGAACTGGTTAAGAAATACAATAGTTTTCTGACTAAGCGATTCCCTTTCAATCGACAATTTCATTTCTTCATGAACCAAAAGCTTTTGACTTTAACTTGGCAAGGCTAGTCGATGAAATAGGCTATCAACGAACTTATGAGTTTGCTAACTTGCAATATTGCTGATAAAGTTCTAAAACCTGAGACTTTCCTGATAAGGATCTCTTTCAACACAACGAAGTCTGTATAACTGAAAAATGATCTTGAATAAAGGCCTGTCGGCAAAGCTTCCCATTGATGAACTGAGCTGTCAGCGAACTAAAAAGTTTGCAAAATTAGGAATTTTCTAGCTGGCTATAACTTAGCCAAATTTCATCTAATCTTCACCAAAATTTAACTGTAAATACCCATTTGGGTTTTCTACAAGATGATGTTTTGAGACCAAATAAATCTAAAATTCTCCTAAAACACAAAGACCAACATAGAAAAGAAACAAAACCAAAACAACTCGGGAAAGAAAATATGTTTTTGGTGACACAAGAACCTAGATGCTCTTGCATCAGACACGCTGGGTAAGAGAAATGTTTCTTGAGGCTGCAACTCAAGAACATTTTGGTAAGTTTGGAATAGAAATCCCATACTCATCCAATTCAGAAGCTTTCATCCAAGAGGTTTCTTCAACTGGCTTACCATCGGACAAGATACTCCATGTATTCTTTACCTCTTGTTCATTTAGCCACACGAGAGTCAATCACTTGATCAACCCATTCAAATTGCTTTTCAGGAAATTGATTTAGCCATTCACATTTATCTTGAACATCTAAATTGAATTCTGCTAGTGTGTCTGACTCCCCTTCATAATAACGATACACATCTACCACATTGAAAATGGGAAAAATATCTACCCTAGTGGAAGTTCTATTTCATAAGCATTGGATGAAAAATTACGTAAGACCTTACAAGGTCCAATCTTCTTCCATTTCAGTTTATTATATGTTCCCTGCAAGAACCTCTCTTTCCGCAAATGTGTGAAAACCAAATCTGCAACCTGAAACTCTTGTTCTCTCCTGTGAATATCAGCACACTCTTTGTAATTGGTAGCACTTTTCTCCAAATCCTCTTTCAGATGTTTACACAAATCATGTATATATTCTGCAAAATCCTTAGCTACAACACTCTTACGAGTCAAATCAGCACTATATCACAATTCATCCACCCCTCTTGGATTGTAACCATCCACAATGTGAAAAGGACTTTTCCCTACATTCCTAATGACTGAATTGTTATAGGTAAATTTTTCCTTAGCAAAAACCAAGTACCAATGGTTAGGATTACTCCCCACCAAACATCTCAACAAATTACCCAAACTTCTATTTACAACTTCCATTTGACCATCACTCTGAGGATGTTATGCTGAACTGAAACCCAACTGTGTACCCATTTTCTTCCACAAGGTATGCCAAAAATGCCCAACAAATTTTACATCATGATTTGAAATTATATTTTTAGGTAAACCATGTAAACTAACTACCTCCTTGAAAATAAAGTAGCAATATGGGAAGCATCATTACTCTTCTGACACGGAATAAAATGAACCATTTTAGAAAATCCGTCAACAACAACAAAGATAGAATCATTACCTCTCTCTATTCGAGGAAACCCTAAAACAAAATCCATACTTATGTGTTCCCATGGTCTCTTTGGTATAGGCAATGGTTGATATAAACTAGTATTCTACTTGACTCCTTTAGTGTATTGGAAAATATACAACCTTGTACCAACTTATTCACATATGTGGCCATGCCAAGCCAAAAATAGCCTTCACTTAATTGTACCAACATTTTGTCAACACCAAAATGTCCACCTAAACCACCATTATGCTTCTCTCTCATTAAATTATCCCTCATTGACCCTTGAGTTATACACAACTTTTGCCCCTTGAACAATAGACTTTCTTGATTAAAATACTCCAATGAAGGTGTTCTATCTGTCTCTACCGGATTCATACAAGTAGCCCATGCTTCCTTGAAATCAACATCATCCTCATATAATTCTCTCATGGAATCAAAACCAACTACACTCACCCTCATTTCATTCAACAACAAACATCTCCTACTCAATGCATTAGCTACCCTATTAGATTTTCCACTTCTATGTTTCAAAACAAAAGAATAACTCTGTAGAAATTCAACCCATTTTATGTGCCTCTGATTCAACTTACCTTGGCTATTTATGAACTGCAAAGCATGATGATTAGTATACAATACAAATTCCTTCAGTAGAAAATCATGTCTCCACTTCTTGAGTGCCTGTACAATTGCATAAAATTCTTGATCATATATAAAATACTTCCTCTTTGCTTCATTCAACTTCTCATTTAAGTATGCAATTGGTTTTCCCTCTTGACTAAGGACACCTCCAATCACTATTCCACTTGCATCAATCTACTTGAAAAACTTTCCCAAAATCAGGAAGTGCCAAAACTAGCTATTCAGTTACTTTATTCTTCAAAATTATAAAACTCTTTTTAGCTAATGCCATCCACACAAACTCCTTCCTATTACCCTTCATTGTCTCAGTAATAGGTTTACAAATCCCACTAAAATTTTGAAGGAACTTCCTATAGAAGCTCACCAAGCCATGAAAGCTTCTGGCTTCAAACATACTACGAGGTAAAGGCAAATCCACAATTACCTTGAACTTGTCTAGATCCATCTTCAGGCCATCTCCAGACACTACAAATCCTAAATAAATCAACTCCATAAAACTACACTTCTTCAAATTGACTAACAACTTCTCTTCTCTCAACCCCTGTAATATGGCCCTAACATGTAGCAAATGTTCTTCCTTTGTCTTACTAAAAATCAAAATATTATCAAGATATACAATAATAAACTTACCTAGGAATGGCTTCAATACTTCATTCATCAATCTCATGAAAGTGCTGGGAGCATTCGTCAACCCAAAAAGCATCACTAACCACTTGTACAATCCATTTTTCATCTTGAAGGTTGTCTTCCACTTGTCTCCTTCTCTGATTCTAATTTGATTATACCCACTTTTCAAATCAATCTTCATGAAATATTTTGCTCCACTTTGGTAATCCATCATACCATCCATTCGTGGCAATGGGAATCTATATTTGATTGTTATTCTATTAATGGCCCTTGAATCTATGCACATTCACCATTCCCCATTCTTCTTTGGTGTCAACACTATTGGTACTGCACATGGATTGAGACTTTCTCTGATTAGCCCCTTGTCTAACAATTCTTGAACTTGCCTATTTATCTCCTCATTCTCCATAGGTGTCATCCTATACAGTGCCTTGTTTGGTCAACTTACACCAGGTATCAAATCCATACAGTGACTAATACGTCCCATAGGTGGCAATCCATCCAGTAATTCCTTCATCATTATATCAGAGTATTCTTCCAGCATCTCTTGAATTTCTATGGGTAGTTCTTCTTGTTTTTCTACTATCATTAACACTTTAGGTTTAGGAATAAAAGCATAAAACGATCCTCCTTTCTTCAATTCTTTCAATAATTTCTTCCCAGAAATCAAACAAACTCTAGGATTACTTTCTACTTCATTTCCCTTCTCCTTCATAGGATTCAAAGTATACTCTATCCCATCCTTCTTTATCCTATACGTATTTGTTCTCCCAGATCATGGACAACTTGTCTATCAAACTGCCATGGTCTACCCAACAAAATATAACATGCATCCTTCAGCATTATATCACTGAAATTTCATCCTTATAAATACCAATTTGAAAGTTAACTAGGCATTGTTAACTTACCACCAATTGATGCTCTTTCTACAACCAAGAAACTTTGTAAGGACTAGGATGTGTCAACCACTTCAACTTCAATTTGTTAACCATTTCATTAGACATAATATTGTTTGTGCTACCACTATCTACTATCACTTTACAACACTTACCGCCTGACTTACATTTGGTTCGAAACAAGTTTCTCCTCTAAACAGGTTCAAATTTCTCCTTCTCTGGGTTCAACAAAATCCTTCTTATCATCAAGGATTCTCCATCCTTAGTATCTTCTCCACACTTTGGTGAAGCCACACTTTCACATTCTTCTTGTGCCACATTCACTCTCGCTTCTTTTCCTTTTCCAGTACTCTGCTGGATTTGAGGGCACTCAAATGCCCTATGTCCAGTTTATCCACATTGAAAACAAGTACCATTGAATCCTCTTCCCTTGCCTCTACCAAAAGATCCTTGCCTCTAAAATAATCACCTCTTCCCCTTGAGGAATCTCCTCTTCCTTTGCTTTCCTAGGTATTAGTTTGTGATGAACTGGCCTCTCCTTGTTTATTTTGGTATCCTCTTCCAAGTTAGACTAGCCTCTTCCACATGAGAATTTACCCCTACCTCTAGAATTATTTTTCTTTCTAGCAAGCTTATCATTGGCCTCCAAGGAATATTGGTAGGCCTCCTCAATATCGGTAATTCATACCATACTTAATTCATCTTGAATAGAGTAATGTAATCCATTGATATATCTAGAAACTTTCTCAGCATCATCATCAACATGACTAGCCCGAATGTTGAATCTATGAAAATCCTCAGTATATGCGTGCACACTCTTCTCCTTCTATTTCAAATTCTATAACTTCTTGAACAAACTGTTTTGATAGTCTACAAACAAAAATTTGGCCTTCAATTTAGTTACCATTCTCTCCTAGGTATGAATTTTATCCTTTCCCTTTTTTTTGTTGTTCTAATTGAACATGTTCCCACCATAGGGAAGCATGACCCTTCAACTTTGTGCAAGCAAGTTTCACTTTCTTAGGATCTTCAATCGATTCAAAATCAAAATATTTATCCATCTCTGAAATCTAGTCAATTAATTCTTCTAGATTTAAACTACCATTATAAAGTTAGGAAAATCTAAATGAGGCTTACTATTTATTCTAAATATTTCCCTAAAAAATTGCCTGTCTAGTTTGTCTCCTTCATTTGCATCATCTTCTCTCACTTCAACTTCTTCTTCATCCTTACTAACATCTTCAACATGTACTCCTCTGCACTGTGCCATCTCAATAGCATCTAATCATGTGGTTATTCCTCTCAACATTTCTGTAATCGCCATATCTCCTCATGGCCCTCTTCTACCACATCCTCTTTGTGCCATGTCTTCTTTAGATTATCTGTAGTTGTAGATCTACAATCACTCTCCTTTTCCTACAACAAATATATTATACAACAAATATATTAGAATCTCTTCTTTGACACATCCTAGTCTTCTCAAGAAACTTGGCTCTAATACCACTTGGTGCAGAACTAAACTCAAGAATCTTATCAGATTACTAAGTAAAGAAGTAAATACAAACAAGAATAGAACACCACACCACCACAAATGAGTCTATTTATTAGCAACAAAAAAAAATGATTACAAGAGTACAAAATGCATTACATAGTCATCATTTAATACATCAATCTTGTTTACAAGAACTTCTCCAACATCTCTGTTCTCCAAGAGATCAAACTAGGACAAATCTTCTTCAATCAATGAACCTACCATCAAACCATCAAACTATTGAACACATAATTTGGGTCAAGAAAATGTATTTATGACATTCACCCAAAAATAGTTCAATTGCCATGAGTCATTATACAACTGAATGAACTATTATAACAAAACAAATCACCATCATCAAACCTCTTTGTAAGCACATCACAATCACCTTCATGTATATTCCCCAATTATGCATATTAGGCTCTAGGCAATTATCAAGAAAACAATGATTTCACGAACCTATCGGCAAATGTTGTCTTTTTCAAACCAATAGCCATTCGGTCGGCAAGATCTAACTTTTCTAAACTTGGAATTGGTCAATAGTTGATTTCAACCTATCGGCAAATGTGGGAAAACATGAGCTCCTTTCTAAAGCCCTCATCGGTAGTTG
Source organism: Cunninghamia lanceolata (assembly GCA_027924645.1). NCBI lineage: Eukaryota > Viridiplantae > Streptophyta > Pinopsida > Cupressales > Cupressaceae > Cunninghamia > Cunninghamia lanceolata. Next base: position 13,563,630 of record BSBN01000320.1, read on the forward strand.
ACTTATTGGCGAAAACTAAGGTTTCACAAACCACCAAATGCTTTATCCTTCACCCAATTCTTTCTATCGATGATTTACAACTTCCACAAACCTTGGTTGGCAAATCGGATAATGTTAGAACTCACTAACTAGTTAGAAAATACGAAAGTTTGTTGAATAAGCGATTCTCTTTCAATCGGCAATTTCATTTCTTCACAAACTAAAAGATTTTGACTTTAACTTGGCAAGGCTAGTCAGTGAAATAGGCTATCGATGAACTTATGAGTTTGCTAACTCTGCATATTGCCAATAAAGTTCTAAAACCTAAGACTTTTCTGATAAGGATCTCTTTCAACATGGTGAAGTCTTTGTAATTGAAAAATGAGCTTGAATAAAGGCCTATCAGTGAAGTCGCCCATCAGCGAACTGAGTTGTTAGCAAACTAAAAACTTCACAAGCTTAGGAATTTTCTGATTGGCTATAACTTAGCCAAATTTCATCCAATCTTCACCAAAATTTATCTGCAGATACCCATTTAGGTTTTCTACAAGATGATGTTTTGTATTTGACCAAATAAATCAAAAATTCTCTTGAAACACAAAGACCAACATAGAATAGAAACAAAACCAAAACAACTTGGGAAAGAAAATATGTTTTTGGTGACACAGGATTGCCAATGAACTTGAATGCTCCTGCATCACCTCCTATCTACTACCACCTTCACCTTCTCCTCTTTTCTTTCTTTTCCAATCTCCTCTTCTTCATCGTTTTCTCCTTCCTTTCTGGTAGTGAAAAGCCCTCAAATTTCTCTATGTATGCCAACATTGTACTGGAGTAATTTACACTACACTTCATATTAATCCACATAATTGAAGTGAGTACATGCAAGGTGAGTTTCGTTGGAGTTTTATCTCCACTCCTCACTTCACATTACCTCCATAATAAATGCAGGTGCCTCCAATTCGTGGAGTTTGACTCTTCAAAATTTGAATTCAGAAAGTAACTAAAATAAATATAACTATATATTGATCTTAGTAATAAATTTTAACAATATAGTCATATATATGTCCATACATATAAATATATAGTACTTTTTATAAATATAATGATCATGCACTCTACTTGAAAATGATACCTTAAATCAACAATATGCCAACATCGACAAGGAGAAATGCAAGACAAGGAGTTGACATTGATAAGATGAAGATATTATGACAACTTAATAGACAAAGAATGACCACAATGATGTATAGATGATGACATTACAATGTAAAGTATCACCATACTCACTACAAGATAATTTCCAATAACACATACAAATAGACACAAATATTGATTGTGTGTGCGGGTTCTCAGAGTCATGATGTCTCACCCATTCTCCTTGATCTACTTCCCTCTCTCCAGTGATGCTCTTGCTCCTTGTCTAAGAAGGGGAACCAGTTTCCTGCATCCACTTCATTTAGCCATTAAAATAGTTAGTCCATTAACCATAACAGTCATAACATAATATGAACATTTCAATAAATAATAATCATGCAGATAATCCATTATCTACATTTATAAACATTATCTATTTCCATTAATTATTATCAAATCTAATATTCTTTTTCTATATATCATGAGTAAAGCAAATTATCTCAAGATAATTATCCTCAAATCACAGTTTGACAACATAATTTAAATTGCATAGTAATGTATCTAACTAATAATTAGTTAAGGATAGTCCAATGAGTCTAGGTCTAGTGGTAGGGAGTGAGGAGGTTCACACCATATATACCCATGTTTAAATCCCACTTGGTGGGGACTCCCTTGTAGTGGCCATGGGGACACCTGGAGGTAGGGTCAAACTTATGGCAATGCATGGACCAATGCCCACCCCCATATTTCACCATGGGGGCACCTTGAGGTAAGGTTGAGTGTGACCATGTTGAGGAACCAAGCCCACCCCCATGTCCTCTATGAGATTCCCCGCACTAGCTCGAGCTGGTGTAAAATTTCTTGAGGCCCTGAGGATCTTGTATCCTAATTTACTTGCAACATGTGGAGTGAGGAGTTTACATGTCTCCCAGGGGGTACATCCCTAGTTTAAATTTTTCCATTAAGGGCATGATTCGGTGGTCAATTCGCATAGTTTATGTGGAAGCCACCAAGGTTCAAACCCCCTCTAGGCCAACGAGCTTGTAGTCCTTACATCCTCTTAGGGCCCCTCGTGAGCCAATGAGCTCATGGTTAAAAGCCCTACTGGGCCAATGAGCTCAGAGGTTTTGAACCCTCAACATTAATGTAAATTTTCATACCATGGTGTTCATGTTAGTGAGTTCATGCCAAGGGATGAGATCCCCTATGTTGTGGCCTCACTGATTTATAGCTCTAGTCAAAAGCATTCACAAATCAAAAAAATAAAAAATAAAACAATAATTAGTTAAGGATAACATAAATAAATTTGTCCAAATTTTGGGTGTGACATCTCCTCCCCCTTAAAAGATCATCTTCCTCGATGACATAGTTCAAACAAGTGTTAGAAAAATAACAACATTTTTTCTTAAAATCAATTTAATCAAACAAATGAGGAAATCTTTGGAGGAGTTCTTCATAATCTTCTCAGATGGCACCGTCCTCCAAATATTGGTCCCACTGGACCTTTCACTAAGTGATTTCTTTGTTATGTAAGTGAAGCTTGTAAACCTCAAGCACTTTGGGAGGCTAGATCATGACCACCCCTGGATCTAGAACCTAAAGAGTATTCCAATCAACGATATGATTAAAACTAGACACATACTTTTTCAAATAGGATACATGAAAGAATTATGCATATGACCAAGGGCAAGTGGTAGAGCTAGTCTGTAAGCAACTAGGTTGATTACTTCTAGGATCTCAAATGGACCCACCTATCTAAGTGCTAGTTTGGTTGATTTTCCAAACTTTATCAAACTTTTACGAGGCTTGACCCTTAAAACTACTTTATCTCTAATCAAAAAATATCATGGAGTACATTTAGCATCGACATAACTCTTTTTCCTATCATTTTATTTTTCTAATCTCATTTGGATTATTTTAACTTTCTCCTCCATTTCCATCGGCATTTCTGGCCCAAGGCTAATCCTATCTTCTAGTTTGTCTTAACTTATATGAGTTCAACACTTTCTTCCATATAATTTTTTAAAAGGAGCCATTTTAATTTTCATCTTGATGCTATATTGGATTTTGATATATTCATTTATTATAATGATTTGTGAAATGAGGGAAATATTATATGGTTCTCTTAATTGTAATTATGAGTATCTATTTATGTTTTATTAAAAAAAAATTTAGGGTATTTTTATAGTAGATTTTTAGAATGTTTTTAAGGAGATGAATAGACGTTTGGTACACATGGTATCATAGCCATCGAGGTCAAGTCTTTATTATCCATACTCATAATGGATACAAGCCTAAGTTTGGTCAAGATTTTGTACTCAAAATTTAGGCAATGAAATATTAATAACTAGACCGAGAAAGGTCTTTCTAAATGTTAAACAAAATATAGATAACATTTTGGACCCATCATGGTCTTTTAAACATACCATGATTTTACTTCACTAATGACCTGGATGGATTTTATAATAAGATACTAATAGACCTAAAAGAATCATATAGTACTTATTATTATCAACCACTAACCTATTATGGTCTCTAGGTTTATCATTATAAATCCCCAATTTACTGGTCGAACAAAGAATTCAAATTAAAGTCAATTTAATGACTCATATAAATGTATTTTCTAAAATAAAGATAAACCCTACTCTCTATTTCCACAAACATTCTTTCAAACTACAAAACAATAATATGAACTTATGCTCTATATATTGCAGAAAGAAAAGTTAAAGAAGATATAAAGCTCAAGTAAATGCTTCATCTCTATTGAGACATACCAAAATTTCAAGCAAAAAACCCTTCGTTAAGTTGCAGAGCTCTTCCTATCTCCTTCCTCCTTTACCTTCTCCTCTTTTTTTCCTTTTTCCAATCTCCTCTTCTTCATCATTTTATCCTTCCTTTCTGGTGGTGAAAAACCCTCAAATTTCTCTCTTTATGCCAGCATTGTTGTGGAATAATTTCCACTACACTTCACATTAATGCCCATAATTGAAGTGAGAATGTGCAAGATGAGATTCATTGGATTTTTACCTCCACTCATCACTTCACATTACCTCCATAATAAATGCCCTTATCAACAATATGACAACATCAACAAGGAGAAATGCAAGATAAGGAGTTGACATCAATAAGCTAAAGGTATTATGACAAATTAATAAACAAAGAATGACCATAATGATGTACAGATGATGACGTTACGACGTAACGTATCACCATGGTCACTACAAGATAATTTCAAATAATACATGCAAATAGACACAAATACTCATTGTGTGTATGCATAGGTTCTCAAAGTCATGATGTCTCGCCCATTCTCCCTGATCTACTTCCCTCTCTCTAGTGATACTCTCCCTCCTCATTAGAGAGGGGGAACTAGTTTCTTGCATCCACCTCATTTAGCCAATAAGGTAGTTAGTCCATTAACCATAGTAGTCATAACATAATATCAACATTTCAATTCAAAAACAATCATGAAGATAATACATTATCCACATTTAGAAACATAACTATTTATTTTAATTATTATCAACTCTGATATTCTTTTTCTACATATCATGAGTAAAATAGAATTATCTCAGCATAGGTATCATTTTTTTTTATCAGTGAACACTTTTGATTGAAGCTATGAACCGGTGAGGCCACAACATGGGGAACCTCATCCCCTAGCATGAACACCTTGGCATGAATACCTACATTAATGTTGAAGGTTCAAACCTACGAGCTCATTGGCCCAGTGGGGGCTTTAAGTCACGAGCGCATCAGCCCAACATGGGCTTTGTGAGGATATAAGGCCCATGAACTTGTTGTCCCAATGGGACTCAAAGCTCGTGATTTCATTGGCCTAGCATGGGTTTGAACCTTGGTGGGCACCACAATAACTGTGCAACTTAAACACCGAACCGTACCCTTAACAGCCTCAACATAATTATTTTCAAATCATAGTTTGATAACATAATTTAAAATACACAACAATGTATCTAACTAATAATTAGTTAAGGATAACATAAATAAACTTGTCCTAAAATGGAGTGTGACACTTCCTCATATGATTTGTAGGGAAAATTTTGGAATTCTCTTGTGTCTTCATTAAGATGATGTAGAAAAACATCACAAGGTTCTTTTTGATCTATATTTGGATCACTTGTTGATGAGTAGAGGACTTGCCACCATCATGTAATAAAGTGTGCTACTAATTCATTGATGTTCTTCTTCATGCTCAAGAATTCTTGAATTCTTGTCTTGACAAACTTTTTTAGTGTCAAAATCTATGTCCAACTCACATAATGAGTTGTTGAAATGAATGAATTGATACCTTAGGGAGGTTGTAGTACCAATCCAAAGACATACTGTCTAGGGTCTTTGGAAATATTTCTACTGTGACTCCATTCCAACAGAGGAGTTCCCTTACAACAACCATATATGCTTTGATATACAAATTTAGATCACCCTTGCCTTTGAATTTTTAGAGATCTAAGAGATGATGCAACAATAAGTAGCTATGGATATTAAGATCTAGGGACTCTTTTAAGTATTCGAGATATGCCCCCATAAAGGTGTTTTGTGTGGTAGGTGTAGTTTTAGAAGCATCAATCATGCAGGGGACTTGGTGACCAAGTTGGGCCTAGAAGAGAACATTTATCTAATATCCAACATGGCTAGATACTTTTTTACATATTTAAAGGTTGACATCCTAGTTGTATTTCATAGTTTTACATTATGGGTAACCCAAGAAGTTAAGAGTTGTACACTTATTATCAAGGAGGCATAAATATCTTCTTACTTGTATTTTGAGAGTAAAAAATAAGGTAGGAGTAATTGAGCTGCCCCTTAGCTTTGATCATTCCTAGCACTTGTAAATGAGATAACATGAGGTTGTGACTTTCGTGATATATGCCTCTCATCAGGTTTGTTTTGGAGAGATTACTTGGTACCTCCAACCTTAATTGTCTCAATCCATTGGACTAGGGTGGCATGAGGTCTTTAGGAATCACTAGCCTTATTATTCCTTCTTGCAGCTCACTAACTTGAGGTGGGTTATCATGTAATAGAGGCTGGGTGGCCCCATTAGTTCCTTCTCTAGATTTTTTTTGGCACCACTTGGTTGAAAGGCAAAATTACAGCAATAATAAATATTTCCACATAACCCCAAGAGAGAAAAATATGCAAACAAGTACTCATAATCCACCATATAAAAGAATAGACAAACATATACCATAAATATGACACTCAATGTATCCACAAGCATCCACACTCATAGTTAGTCCACAAATCACAATAGTTAGTCCATTAACCACATTAGTTATAACATGAAGTAAATATTTTAATCAACAATATTCATAAAGATATTCCATTATCCATACTAGAAAACATGTCAAATTTAGAATATCATGAATCAAAGTAAATTATCTCATCAAATTCATCCACTAAACACAACTTGTTAATCATAATTCAAAATACATATAATCAAGCATCTAACTAATTTAGTTGAAAATAACATAATTTAGTTGTCCAAAAATGAGGTGTGACATAGGATTTGAAGCTAGACTTACACTAGAATTAGAGAGGGGCTATTTGGTGGACATATAGTACATGGAACTAAAATACTAACTATAGGTTGTCCATTAACAATATCATTAATAATACCACAATTACAAATAGATTTTGACTTGTCAACATGGTCTTTTTTATGACCATACACCCCCCCTTCATAAAAAATAACATCTCTTGGCATAATAATACTATTAGTAAGAGGATTATAAAGCCTATAAGCCTTACTTTGTTCACTGTACCCAACAAAAATATGTTATTCACTTTTTGGATCTAACTTCACTCTTTTTTTATTAGCTACATGAACATAAGATAAACAACAAAAAGCTTTGAAATGATTAACATTAGGCATTTTCATACCATGATTCATAAGGTGCCATCTTGTCAAGTGCATTAGTAGGACTCTAATTGAGAATATACACTATGGTAGCAACTACATCATCCCAAAAAGAGTTATTAAATCCCTTGGTTTGTAACATACTCCTTTCCATTTTAACCACTATGTAGTTCCTCCTTTCAACTACACCATTTTGTTGAGGTGTATAGGTAGTTGTGAGTTTCCTTTAGATGTCATTAGTATCATAGTAATTCATAAAAACTCTTTAATAAAATTCTCCGCCATGACCAATCTTTAAGAACTTTATTTTGTAGCCACTTTTATTTTCCACTAGGGATTTAAACCTCTTGAACATACCAAATGTTTTCTTTGTACTTTAAAAAATAAACCCAGCACAATGTAATGAAATATGATGACTTGCCCAAACTTTTTGTTTTCATAGGACTACAAATATCAAAATGAACTAGTTAAAGTGGATAATGGAGCCTTCATGCTCTACCTTTTGGAATTTTTCTCTTGTGTGTTTTCCTTTAGCACATCCTTCACAAATCTCCTTGTGCTCTTCAACCTTAGACAAACTAAAAACTAATTCTCTTGATGTTAGTAGCTTCAAGCTATGAAAATTCAAGTGTCCATAACTATGATGCTAAAACTAAGTTTTTTTTTATCTTCATACACCATATTGGGAAGATTTCTTATTTGTTCTCCAAAATTCAATAGGAACATCCTATTCTTTGACATGGGCACAACTCTAACAACCTTATTTCCTTAATTCTTGTCATATATTGTACATTGCTTATTAATAAACACCACTTTATAATTCCTTTCACATAATTTTCCAACACTCAATAAATTATGTTTTAACCTTGGAGTGCAATAAATATCATGAACACTTTTCTTACCTTCTATAGTATGCACATTCATACCTCCTTTTGTTACAACCTCCAAGGATTTGTCATCATCAAGCTTGATCTTGGTCTTGAAGCTTTCATCTATTGTAGAAAATAACTCATTATTCCCTAACATGTGATTAGAAGAACCTCAATCTAAATACCAACTCTCTTTAGAACTATTTTCAAATTTGTCATATGATAATATAAATTACTTGGAGAAGCTCTCACATCCTCATGAGCATAATGAGCACTTCTGCTTTCATTATCTACTTTTAATCTACACTTCATTTCAGTGTAATTATACCTAGTGCAATGATAACATTGAATATTTCTTTTTATCAAATCTGTATCTACCACTTCCTCTTGTAGTTGAACCACCTCTTCTCCTCTATTTGATCTTGAATAAGTTTTATTCCTATCTTTGCTTTGTCCTTGGTTCCTTTTATTGTTGGAAACATTATTCCTTGTGATCTATAATTTGGAGGCAAAAGATTTCTCATCACTTTCTCTAAATGTATCTCTTAGTCTTTCTTCATGAGACATAAGAGATCCAACTAGGTGATCAAACTCAAGAGTAGTTAAATCATTTCTTTCTTCAAGAATTATTGCAATATGATTCTAACTTGGTGTCAAATACCTTAACACTTTTTTCACCACAATTTTTTTATTCAACAATTCTCCAAGATTAGCCATTTTGTTGACTAAATCCTTTACTCTTACATAGTAATCACTCACACTTTCAACTTCTTGCATCATCAAATTCTTAAATTCTCTCTTCAATGTCTATAGTTTGACCACTTTGACTTGATCACTACCTTGGTAAGCTTCTTGTAAAGTCTTCTAGGCATCCATGGTTGTCTTTGCACCTACAATTCTCAGAAACAAGATTTTATCTAGAGCTATCTAAATATGAATAACGTTTGAGAGTTCTTCCTCTTAGCTTCCTTCTTAGATACTCTATCATTGGTTGCAATATAGTGGTCCAATCAATTAGCACTTATAACTAGTTTCGACAATCCCTCATAATTTTTTTTCTTGTTAAAAGAGTTATTATCTTGATTTTCCAATAATCATAGTCATTTTCATTAAATTTGGAAGTAGGCAAAGAGTTAGTGTTCAACATGATCAATTCTTCAAGAGATCTCAAAAAAAAAAATCTATAATCCACAAACCCTAAAATGAAAAATCTATAACACAAAAAACCTAGACAACCACATTGCTCTAATACCAAATGAAGATTTTGAAATTATTTCATTGTTCCTTCAAACCAAAAAAAAACAAATAGTAGTGAGAAAAAAATCTTACAAATCTTAATATTCCAAAAAAAAACTTTACAACCAAATAAAAATTTACCATTTATCAATCATGAAACTAAACATTCAATAGAAAATAAAATACTACATTCATTCTAAAATTGCTAATATACTAGTATATTTATATTAAATATAATATATCTAAAGTATGCCAAGAGATATCCTTCTTGAGGCACCTAATGTTAGGATTAGTGATTAAAAAAATAGGCACCTCGAGAAGGTTATCTCTCGGCATACTTTAGATATATTATATTTAATATATATATGCTAGTAGCAATCAGAGTTGCAAGCCTAATTCTAACACTAATTATAATATATAATTTTTTTTTATATTAGATATATCTTTTATAATATATCTAATATATTATTATAATATATTATATAATAATTATATAATAATATATTATGTTTATAATTATTATTATTATAATATATAATAATTAGAATTTTATATTATATTATATATTATATTTAGGGTTAGAGTTAGGGGTTAAAATTAGGGTTTGGGTTAGGGTTAGAACCAAGGTTATATTAGAATTACCTAGGCTAGATTTACAAAAAGGTACCTATTTTTAATGAATATTTGAATATAAATGTTGAACCCTAACCCTACTTCTAACAGAAACCTTAACCCTAATACTAACCCTAACTCTAATTCTAACAATAACCCTAACCGTAATACTAACCCTAACCTTAATTATAACAATAAACCTAACCCCAATTATAACCATAATTGTATCTCTAATTCTAAACCTAACACTGACCCTAACACTGATCCTAATTCTAACCCTAACCATAAAATTGATTGTAACTATAATTTTAATTCTAACACTGATTCAAACCCTAACGCTAACCCCAACCCTAAACCCTAAACCCTAAAACTAAACCTAATTTTAAAGCTAACCCTAACCATAACCCTTATTTTAACCCTAAACATAGCTCTACTTTTAACCCTAACCCTAATCCTAACTCTAACCCTAAGCTTGGTTATGATTCAAAACCTAACCCTAACCTTAATACTAACCTTAACCCTAATTGAACTCTAACCCTAACTCTAATTTGAACCCTAATCCTAATTGTAACCCACCATAATCACTAATGCTTACCATAACTCTAATTCTAATAGTAACCCACCTTAATTCTAACCCTAATCTTAACTCTAACCCTAACCCTAATTCTAATTTGAATCATAACCCAAATTCTACTCTAACTATAACCCTAATTTTAAATCTAACAATAACCCTTATTCTAACCCTAAAAATAGTTCTAATTTTTAACCCTAACCTTAACTCTAACCCTACGCCTGACTATAATTCAAATCCTAACCCTAACCTTAATACTAACCTTAACCCTAATTGAACTCTAACCCTAACTCTAACTTGAAACCTAACCCTAATTGTAACTCTAATTCTTACCCTAATTGTAACTCTAATTCTTACCCTAATTCTAATAGTAACCCACCTAATTCTAACCCTAATTCTAATAGGAACCCTAATCCTAACCTTAACCCTAATTCTAATAATAACGTTGATTCTAACCTTAATCACTATTAGAATTAGTTGAAATGTAATTTGAACCCTAACCCTAATTGTAACTCTATTTCTTATCGTAATTCTAATTGTAACCCACCTTAATTCTAACCCTAATTCTAGTAGAAACCCTAATCCTAACTCTAACCCTAACCCTAATTCTAATCATAATGTTGATTCTAACCCTAACCCTAATTCTAATCATAACCCTAACCTAATTCTAACCTTAATTAGAATTATGGTCAGGGTTAGGGTTGGGTCATTTCAAATGCTTACTTATCTTTATTCCATTATTATATCTTTTATTTTAGAGTTTTATGCTTTGTTGAGATCTACTATATGTATTATACTACTAATTCTAATCCTAACACTATTCTAATAAGCTTGAAGTTTAACTAGCATACCTATATTTAAAAAATATATCTAAAGTACACCGAGAGATATCTTTCTCGAGGTGCCTATTTCCACCTATGTGAGGTAAATTGATTAAAAAATAGGCGCCTTGAGAAGGATATCTCTAGGCGTACTTTAGATATATTTTTTAAATATAGGTATGCTAGTAGCATCCGGAGCGGCAAGCCTAATTCAAACTATATTATATTATATATTTATATAATATAATATTATAATATATATTTATATAATATAATATTATAATATATTAAATAATAATTATAATTATATATTATATTATATGAAAAATATATAATATACCTATATTATATTAATTATACAATATAATTCTATCCCCAACCCTAATTCTATTCCTAACCCTAGAATTGTAAACCCAACCATTTGGTTATATTTATGCCCTGATTGTAACCCTAATTTGAACTGTAACCCTAAACCTCATTCTATCAAGAACCTTAATTTTATCCTTAACCCTAACCCTAATTTAACTATAACCCTAGTTCTAGTTCTATTACTTTTACTTATATATTTGCGCTAATTATAACTAAACCCATAACCCTAATTATATCCCTAAACCTAACCCTAGCCCTAGCCCTAACCCTAATTCTGACCCTAACCATAATTTAATTCTAACCCTAGTTCTAATTCTAGTGTTTTTTGCTTATATATTTGCCCTAATTATAATCAAACCAATAACCCTAACTCTAATTCTATCCCTAACCCTAACCCTAACCCTAGCACTAACTTTATCATTTTAACCTTAACCCTAACCCCAACCTTAATTCTAACCCTAACCCCAACCTTAATTCTAACCCTGGCAACCCAAATTTTAACCCTAATGCTATCCCTAAACCTAATTGTAAACCCAAACCTTTGGTTATATATATGTGCTGAATGTAACCCTGATTTGAACTGTAATCGTAAACCTCATTCTATCGAGAACCTCAATTGTTTTTACTTATATATTTGCCCTAATTATAACTAAACCCATAACCCTAATTCTATCCCTAAACCTAACCCTAACCCTAATTTTATCTCTAAATCTAATCCTAGCCCTAATCCTAATTCTACTCCTAAGACTAACCCCGACCCTAATCCTAATTCTAACCCTAACTCTAACTAAATTTATAAACCCCACCCTAATTATGTTCATAACTCTAATTTTGAACTTAGTCATAATTCTATCCCTAACCCTAGCCATAATTCTAACTCTAACCCTAAGCCTAATTCTAACTCCAACCCTAACAATTTGTTTTGTTATAAATATTTTCCCTAGTTGTAAACCTTATTATAATCATAACCCTAACTGTCATTCTATCCCAAACCCTGTTTCTTTCATTATCCCTAACTCTATCCCTAATCCTAAACCTAATTGTAAATATAATTCTAATACCAACACTAAATGTAACCCTAATTTTAACCCTACCCCTAATCCTATTTATAACCCTAATTATAGCATCTGGAGCGGCAAGCCTAATTCTAACTATATTATATAATTATATGAATTATTATAATTATATAATATAATATTATCATATAGATTAGATATATTATTATAATATATTATATACAATAATTATAATTATAATATATATAATTATTAAAATTATATATTATATTATTTAATGATTCTAATAGAAACCCTAACCCTAACCCTAATTCTAATCATAACCATGATTCTACTTTAACTATAACCCTAATTTTAAATCTAACAATAACCCTAATTCTAACCCTAACCCTAACCCTAACTGTAACTCTAATGCTCACCCTAACTCTAATTCTTACCCTAATTCTAATAGTAACCCACCTTAATTCTAACACTAATTGTAATAAGAACCCTAACCCTAACCCTAACCCTAACCCTAACCCTAATTCTAATCATAATTCTACCCCAACTATAACCCTAATTTTAAATATAACAATAGCCTTAATTCTAACCCTAATCCTAATTCTAACTATGATTTTAACCCTAACCCTAACCTAAATTCTAACCCTAACTCTAGCCCTAACCCTAACCCTAACTGTAACTCTAATGCTTACTCTAATTTAGTAATCCTAATTCTAACTTTAACCCTAACCCTAATTCTAACCCTAACCCTAATTTCAACCCTAACCCTAACCACGTTGCTAATTGTAATCCTAATTCTATTCTAAACCTAACCATAATCCTAATTTTAACCCTAACCCTAACCCTAACCCTAACCCTAACCCTAACCCGAACCCTTATTCTAATCCTAAACATAGCTCTAATTTTAACCCTAACCCTAACTATAACTCTAACCCTAAGCCTGACTATAATTCTAACTAAGATTTTAACCCTAATCCTAACTTGAATTCTACCCGTAACTGTAACCCTAATCCTAACCCTAACTATAACTCTAATGCTTACCTTAATTTAGTAACCCTAATTCTAATTCTAACCCTAACTTCAATTCTAACTCTAACCCTAAGCCTGATCCTAATTGAAACCCTAACCTTAATACTAAACTTAACCCTAACCCTAACTCCAATTCTAACATTAACCCTAACCCCAAACCTGATTATAATCCTAACCCTAACCCTAATCCTAATTTTAATCTAATAACTATAAAATTTAACTTATTTAAGTTTTCTTCTAAAATAAATAAAATACAACTTTTTTTGAAAATAATAAATAAAGTTAATCAACAATATATATATTTTTAATGATTTATACTAATTTATATTCTTCTAATTTGCACTTACTTTTGTTTTTGTATTTTTAATAAATAAAACTTGCCTTGCTAATTTATATTCTTCTAATTGGAATAAATGTAACATATAACAAATAAATTAGTAAAGTCACATTACATAGGGATTCCATAGTTAAATACTAAAATTGAATTTTAAAGCACATCTCACAAATAAACCTATTTAAAATAAACCATAAGTTATGGAGTGAGTTACCTAAAATATAGGTATATAATTAAAATAAAATCACATGATTTAGTAATTATAAAATAGGTTTCTATTTTAAACATCATACAAGATTCTACTAAAATTCTAATTTAACTATGCACATTAATTTAATTTTAAATCACATTAGCTAGAAAATAGAGAGTTGTGGAGTTCTAATTATAGTAAATATTAAAACTTACCAAAATGATAGAAAAGAATATAAAAACTATAGTTTTACACTACCTTATTTTAATTTTCTCCATAATTATTTTTTCAGGCTCTCAAATTTCTTCTTGGTTGCAGGGTTGCACAATGAGAATTTCTTCTTGGTTTGCATGCAGGTGGTTTGCATGCAGGGTTGCACAATGAAAATTTGCAATGGAGGTGTTTTACAAAAATATTTCAACTATTTTATAGTTTATTTAGATTTGTCATTTAATTTTCTCCATAAATTTCTTCTTCTTGGTTTACATGTAGGGTTGCACAATGAGAGAATTTGCAATGGAGGTTTTTTACAAATTATTTTAACTATTTTATAGTTTATTATAGATCTATCATTTTTATTATTAGCATTATTAGCATGATACACAGGAAGATGAAAACAAATAATAAAGTTGCATTTTTTTTATTATTATTTTGAAAACAATGTTTATTTAAATATGAGCCACAAATTTAAAATGGATTTAATAAATTAATAAATATATAATTTAAATTTTATATAAAAAAAAAAAAGTTGGAAGAGGGGAGGGACTGCCATAACATAATTAAAGAAAAAACACCATACAATAATATGCAATATAGTTAAACGATTAAAATATTTTTAAGAAAAAATAAAAGTTCTTAAATATATTAGTTTGATTTTTAAACTATTTTTACTCTATGCTATCTTTTAAAAAAAAAAATACTCTTAAAGATTTTAAAGATTCTAGAAAATAAATATAAATATAAATATAGTTAGGAAATATAATTAAACACTTAAAACTTTTAAGAAAAAACAAAAGCTCTTAAATATATTAAAATATATTAGTTTGATTTTTTAAACTATTTTTACTCTATACTATCTTTTTAAAAAATTAGAATACTTTTTATAATTTAGAAAGATTCTAAAATATAAATATGCATATAGTAATAAGTTCAAAAGTTCAAAAAAATAAAATAAAATGGAAAAATCTATTGCAATCAGACGTTGCTATTTTAGCACTTTATAATAACATTATAACATTATAATATTATATTATAATATAGTATATTATATATTATATATTCAAAAATACTAATTATAATATATCAAATATGTGATAATATACATAATTTCATAATATATATTCTTCATTGATAAAAATATATAATATTATATGTTATATTATATTATAATATGATATTATATTATAATGTAATATATTATATATTATATTGATAAAAATATATGATATATTATAATAATAAATATAATAAATATTTGATAATATATATGCCATTTGTCCATTGGCTTGTTGTCCATATGTTTGAAAGGAATCTTAGTTCTTATTTTTAATTTTGTTTAACCAAGAAGTTTCTTTGAAACACATGTTTTGAATAGTTTTTACGCCTCCATAAATCACTTTTAATTCATTTAATTTGTATTATTTTATTTTTTATAAAGATTCTATATAGGAATCTTATAAGCTCTTGTTCTGAGAATGTAGAAACGCCTCTCGGCGTAAATATTTTCATAATTAGTAATGTATTTTATATTGTGTTGTGTGAATTTTTCACAATACAATTGAATTGCATACCAAAACTCTATTTTTAACACTTATATTAATAAGAGTTGTTTTCTCATTTATTAATCTTTTCTAACTAAAATTGTGTTCACTTGACCCTAATATATTTTTAATATTAAGTTAATATTAAAACTTGAAGCTTAATATATTTTTAATCAAATAATCAATCATTTACTAAATAAAAGAAATATTAATAAGAGTTGTTCTCTCATTTATTAATCTTTTCTAACTAAAATTGTGTTCACTTTAAAAATATTAACCCTAAATTAGTAAAATATTAAGCCTAAATTAGTATTAAAACTTAAACGTTAATATGTTTTTAATAGAATAATTATTTTAATTGAATAATCAACCCTAGCTAATTTTTAATGTTAAGTTAATATTAAAATCTACATTTGCCATGTCTAAAGATCTTTTTAAATTTAATTATCATCATTTAAATAAATCTAAATATATCATTTAGAACTCTAATTATAAATTTGAATATGGCCTTTAAACAAGTAAGTAATAGACATTTTTAAATTTAATTATAAATATCTCAACTAATTATAATTTCAAAAAGGTTTAAAGGAAACATTTGAAAAAAACCTCACACATTATGTTAACTCCCAAAAAAAAAAAAAAATTAAACTTACTATTTAAATAAAATTAAATCAATAAAATAAAATAAAAACACCTCACATAATCAATAATTTTTAATAGAGTTATATACTAATTTAATTATTACACTTAATAAATTTAATAAGCATGACTATAATTTTAAAACAAATAATAAAGTTGGCTACAAATAAGGAAATATTATGTAGTGACTTAAGCAATAATTATTTTTGTCTATTTTTGAAACTTCTACTTATTTAAGTCATATAAAACATTTTATTTGATTCTATTTGATTTGCAATCTTATTTTATTTTCCTCTGCATTCTTTTCAAACCCTGACTAATTTTTTTTGGTCTAAGAGTTGCATGTTGGAGAAGTAAGCTCTCAAATTATTCTATGAGAAAATAAAAAACATGCAAATGCATCCAAAGAAATGAAGAGTGAAATCTCTTCAAGTTTGTTATGATTGAATGTAGGTTTTTTGAAATCTTAATAAATAAACATATATATTTATTTATATTAAAAAAATAAATATAAATAAATAAATCAACAAATAAATATATATATTTACATGAATTATTTTAATAAACACAGAAAACTTTTGTATGGCATTAAACAAATTTTAGAAACCTTTATATTCTATGAATTCTTTTAGAAACAGTAAATTGTAGAAGCTTGAGTAATTTTGATAACTTTAGAAATCTTAGTAACTTTTAGGAATTTTAATAACTTTAAAAAATCTTGTTTTGTTTGCTATTTACTTCATTATATATTAAGATTAAAAATAAATATTTAAGTATCCTTTAAAGTATAGCATAAATTATAGTTAATATTCCATAAAAAAAATATAAATTTTGTGAGAGTGTATTAAAATAAATAAATATATATTTTTATTCATAAAAATAAATGATTTATTTATTTTTATAAAGTGTTTTAGACTTATATATTTTTGAAAATTATATTAAAAAAATAATTATAAAAAAATAAATATATATTTATATGAATTATGTTAATAAAAGAACTTTTGGATAAGGTAAACAAATTTTAGAAACTTAATAATTTATTCATTTTAGAAATTTTACTAATTTATTCAAATTTTAGAAACTTAATAATTTATTCATTTTAGAAATTTTACTAATTTATTCAAATTTTAGAAACCTTTAAATTCTATGAATTCATTTTAGAAACTTTTGCAATTTATTCTGGGTATTTATTTGGTTGCATATTAAGACTAAAAATAAAAAAATATGAAATTGTATATAGTTATTTAAGAAATAATTTTTAATTCTATGATTGAATATACCTTTTTTAAACATTTCAAAAGTATTTACATAAAAATCTAAAGTGGGATGCATGATAATACATTTAAATAGTATTTTTTGTATTGTAAAAAGATGAGTTTAAAGATAAAGAAACAGAGAGTTTAAAAAATAGAATACTTCATATCATAGCAATAGAGTGCATATAAACAAAAACAAATAAGTGCTTGTTTTTTTAAATGATCCACAGGGGCTCTCTTGAATCATAAGATGATGCAGAGTGTTGAGCCAAGGATTCTCTGCCTTGTCTATGTTTGATGGCTTCAAAGCAATTTAAATTTTGTTTACCTCTACCAGACCCTTGCCTGGGTACTCTCTTCTTCTTCTCCGCTGCCCTCTTCCTCATTCTCATTACACAAGCTGTTGCTTTCTTCATACAAACTATTATCATATAAACCCCTGCTGTAAAATGCCTTAGCAGACAGAGTGCAAAAATTACATTACAATCAAACAAGAAAAATCACAATCAATTGATTCTAGATTTCATTGATATAGTTCTTCACAATCATACATCCATTGGCAAGGATTGAGAGAGAAGGAATCCCAAGTTTTCAGAGTATTTAAAGGGTCTTCCTTGTCCCTTATATGTTCATTTCTCAATATTTTAATCCCCATTCAGCAAACGCAATCTTATAGCATTGAAACACCAACCACCTCTCCCATTTTCTATGCCATTTTCTAATATTAGCACAACCTTAAATAAATGTTATATTTATTAAAATAACCTCAAATAAATGAAACCCCAACTACCTCTACCATTTTCTAATATTAGCATATTAGCTATGGAAGTCTGAAAAATTATATTAATGCAGGAAGATTAATAGAAAATCTTCAATTTATAGATATTTATTTACTTCTTAAATGCAATTTGGATTTTTTTTTTTTTTTTAATAGTTTATATTTACGACCAAAAATGAGTACTCTCATCTCCACCCCCCTCTTGGCGAAAAAACTACAATAGAAGTTACTTCTATATAAATTTTACAGCTCCCTACCAAAAATAACACTTCAAATAAATACAAAATTTGTAAAATGAAAAAATCTCCTAATTAAAGAACGCCTATTAATGATAGCATATAAAATGGTCTACTGAAAACTGCACTCCAAGTCTCTGAAATAAAGAGTGCATGTTAAACTGCAAAAATAAATTTGTCAAAAATAGGTGGTAGCCAGTAGAGCATCAATTATCCAACAGGATGCAAAATTACATTTTGACCTTACATGGAATGACACTGTTGAAAAGTAACGCAGGGCATAACACTTATTCAAAATGTCCTCAGGCGGAGCTTTTCACAGTATGGAAAATCCCGCCATTTTGTAAAGATAACGTTCTTGAAAATAATTATTCCGGAGTAACGCATTCTCTGAATCTGCAAAGATTTTACATCTGACATGAAACCGAGATTTATTCGTGAAGCAGAGGGCGAAGGGATTTATTTTAGTTTGGTGAGGGTTTGCATTTTGTTTTGGTTGTGAAGATGGAAGATAATCATAATCCTCGTCCGCCATCGCGGCCGCGGGAATGGGTGTGTACAAAGTGTGGAATGGTCTGTTCGCCGCCAAGATTTCTCACAAGAGAACCCATGGCAGGTTATCTACTTTTTAATAAGTTTTCTAGTAACTTCAAATTTGCATTTTTATTTTTTCATAAATGGTGTAAAATTTGCAGGCGAAAGGAACCAAATTGTCGCTCCACAGCGGCCTGAGCAGCCACCTGAAGCGTGCGTGGGGCCTCGAAATCGAAGCTCTTTTGCTGCTACACCACCTGTGGCGAGAGCCGAGCTTGGAATTAGATCCGTTCCTTCACGGTATTATACAAATTTATCACATTTCTATGGCTAATTTGTCAAGGTATTTTGTCTGAATTTGACGCGTTTTATTTTTTTTATTCTTTTTCTTGGTTTGCAGACAAGTTCCAGACGATATGCCCCCGACTTTTCACCAGTTCTTACCTGTCCCTAAAGACGACAATGTTGGACAAAAGGGCGGCTAAATGTTCGCTTTTTTCAGAGAAATATGCAAGATTTGCAGTACTGTTACTCAAATACAGAAGTTTATTGGCTAGTAACAGTCAATTTACAAGAACAATTTTAATCTAGAAATAAGTATTTGTAAAAACAATTGAATGTTGGGATTAAGAATTCGCATGAATAATTGAAATCTAGGAGTGAGTGATATGTTTTCGTCTTGTACAGAAGATGCAATCAAGAAATATTCCTGTTATCTCTTTACATTTACGATTGTGAAATGATCTTTAATGATTTAGAAAGACAAATTTTCGTTTTTCTTTACATTTACGAGATAGCTTCCTTCAATCTTTGGTTTTACTTTCGTTTTCTTATCGGAAAATATTCTGAGCACTTACTACCTAACGTCTGAGAGTAAACAACCGGTGAGTTGTGAAATTTGTTTATGTGGCACTTTGACTTTTTTAATGTTTGAAGTTCCAACCACTATTAAAATACTCTACTTAAATATCATCCACTTTAATGGTCAAACAGCCAATAGGTCGTTTAACTCGTTGAGATAAAACTTAAATATACGATTGAATTGCAGTTGCAGTGCTTGGTGGTGTATCTTAATTACTATTTTTTTTTAATTTTGAAAAAGGAACAGAGTTAATGGTTAAACTAGCTTTCATTATTTTCTCGCTAGGAATACAAAAAGGATGATTGATGAGCATGGCACATATGGCACCTTCTACATTTATATTATGAGCTAGTGTAAGGTTCCTTTGAGTTAATTCAATGGAGAAGATGAGATGTGAAATATATGTTACTGTCTTTACATGAGGCCCTTTTTTTCTTTGGTTGACAATTTCTATTCTTTAGGCTGCCATGTCTAAAATGAAGTTTTGTTTTTTTATTATAAACAGTCCATCATAAGTTATGGTCATGTCTAAAATTTAGTTATATTTTGTTATTATAAACCATGCTAATATATTGTTATATAGGTTATTTACTTGAAAAACAATTAATATTTTCTATTTTGTTATGTGACTTTGAAGATAGGGTATTTTCAATTTTTAAGAAGAACAACCATCTTTGTCTTAAACTATTCATTAATTAGCAGTACTTTGGGAGGTATTATGTAATCGATTTTTAACTAGCATGCAAACTACTTGTATTTTTCTAAGGAGGTCACTTTTTTATTATTTTTTGGTAGAAAATCATTCCTCTTTGTTCTATTTTGGTTGTGTTGGACTATAATTCTAGATAGTGACTATTGTAGTTAAAGTTTTAGTTGTATTTGAATTAGTCTCCATCTACGTAGGTGAAAGGAAACAAAATCCCCCATTGTGGAAATACAATAGAAGGGGTAATATGGAGATGTTGCATGTGTGTAGAGAGGTAAGTGGAAGGTAGATTTTCACCTAGATACCAAGTTCCTCATGTATTACAATATCTCTACTCACAACAATACCACCCTATGCCCCTACCTTTTCAGATTGAGGAAAATTTATTACCAGATGGTGGTTTGTGCAAACAATGGACTTATTATATAGCAATGTTCCAATCATATAAGTAGTTAGAAAGTGAGAAATAATGACAAACAACCAATTTCTTTTATTTTGTTATGTGACTTTGAAGATAGGGTTTTCTCAACTTTTAAGAGCAACAATCATTTTTATCTGAGTAAACTATTCCTTAATGGACCATGATACCCACTTCAAAAGTACTCCTAATTAATGGACATGCAAATGTGAATTCTCATGAAATGAGATGTTAAGAGATCTTAGAACACTCTACAAAAGTAGGACCATGAAAAGAATAGGATTAACCACATTTTATAATGGGAGATCTATTTTCTTTAGTTATCACATGTGATGTGAAAGGTCCTTCAAGTCAACAAGATCTATCAAACCTCTCAACTTAATTTTATGTTTTGGACAATTGTTCTAGTTTCTCTTTGATTTCACCTTGATTTTATGTTGTGGACAACTGTTCTAGTTTCTCTTTGATTGTCTATGTTTAAAGTTCTATGAATTTAACTATGACACAATGCATTCTATAGTGTTTCTTCATGCATAATGTTATATAATTTCCAATAGTTTTCTATGTATGTTAGTATTTGTCATCTTTGTAAGTTTTTTTGGTCCTAAGTCAATAATTTTATTTTTTGTTGTCTTGGTGGCTACTTTTATTTTTTAAAAAATTGTAATTTCAGCATTGACAAGTTACACAAACATTCATTCTAATGAGATGGATTTTTGTGAACCAACACTCATAAAATATTGGTCAATGAGTTTGGCTCAAAAGCTACACAGTTGAATCTAGATAAAGCATCATAATTTCAACATTGTTCAATACAATTTTTTTGTGTGTAACTTTATGACAAAAGCATATATAAACTTAAACAAAGGATCTTTAATTATGCTGAGAGGTATTCTACAATCACAGTGGGGTGGAGAGCACTCATTTTCCATATAAATATATAGAAAAATAAAATACAATCACAAAAACATTGGAACCAAAAAAGAAATTGGAAAAAATAAAAAATAAAAACCAAAAAAGAAATGAAAAAGATAAAAAATAAAAACCAAAAAAGAAATTGTAAAAAATGAAAAATAAAAATGGAAAAAGAAATTGGAAAGTGTTGGAAGGAGAAAAAGTTAGAGAAAATACTAAAAATTAAAAAATAAAAATAAAAAAAGGAATTACAAAGGGAAACTATGGAAAAAGAGATATCTTTGGCATACTTTGGATATATTTTTTAAAATATAAATGTTCTAGTATATTCAATTTTATATTGCAATTTAAGTCAATTTGAGATATGTTGAAAACAAATGTTATATTATTATTATTATTATGTGCAGAAGGTACATATTGCAATATATTAATATTTTTGTATTTTTAATTAACCACTATAAACCAATTAATATTTTTATTAATATAATTTAAAATATTTTTTTAAATCACAATTATTCTTAAATTTTGTGTATTTTATACAAGAGAAAAGTGCAAACTTCACCCCCTTTACCTTCTTGTTTTATAGACTTTTGGCCTCTTTCTCAACATTTAAATTTGGTCTAATTAATTACATATAAATTATACTTGGATTAGAAATTAATAAATAAATTAATTGAATTATACTATTAATCAAATGATAATTTTAATAGTAAAGGACAATTTTATACTTAAATTTAAATAAAATAATTTGAAAAATGTGGAGCATATTTTATTCAAAAAATAATAAGATTAATAATAACAAGGGTAGAATAAAAAATAAATAATAATAGAAAATTAAATTTGTACTAAAGTTGAATCAAATAAATTAAAGAAAGAGGATAAAGCAAAATATTTATTAAAACTGTTTTGTTTTATCATTATATTTCAAGGTGAATATGTGTGAGGATAGTCATGCAAAGAAGAGGTAGGGGAGTGTGACAAAGAATGGTGAAGGTGATGACAGGATCAATGGAAGTTGAGCATAAGTGAAGACGGGGACAAAATCTCAGAGGAATGCTTCAAAGGAGTAGGGGAAGGGCTTTGACCCTCTCAAATCATTAGCAAAAGGTTTGTGGAAGGGATTTTTCCCTTCTATTCCTTCATAAGCTACCAAATCTGATCCACATGATTTTGAGGCATGCAAGAACATATCATTTACCCTTTCCATGAATGTGGGGTTTCTATAGGGAGTAGATCTTATTGGCAAACCCAACCTTCTCTCCCAAGAAGATGTCACGGGCATTGCTTGAAGAAATTAATCAGACCCCTAGGACTAGAATAGGTACAAAATCCATCTTGGCTCCATCAGCTACTTACTCCCTTAGCAATGCAATAGTGGAGCTGGTGGATCACCAATAGACTTTCATGTTTCTGATGATTATGTTACTGCAACACTAGCTGATGTGGGTAGTTGATCCCTCATCCTCAATTTTTTAAGGAAATGCTTACCTTTTGAAGATTTTACAAAGTGGATAAGGCCAACCTAGAGTAATTTGGTTTTCCCCTTAATTGAGACCCTAGATCATGGTTTCTTTCTCCCCTGTTTTAATTCTATGGCTGATTGTGATTATGTGAGAAAGAATTGACCTTGGTTCTATGCAAAATTTGGCCTTTTCATTACTTCATGGTCCCCTTTTTTGATATAGGTATTGCTAAAATTACCTTCATCCCAATTTGGATCCATTTATATAACCTCCCCTTGATCATGCGATAAGCAGATATCATCAAAAATATGATCGATCAGGTGGGATCTTTTGCTAAGAAAGACTCTAAGTTGATGGCTCCATCAAACTAATTCACAAAGGTTTGCAACTTGATTGATATTTTGAAACTTGTGGACCATTATGTTAGAATTCATTCCTCTTTTGGAACCTAGACATAAATTTTAAATTATGAAGGATTACCATTTAGATGATTTTGATGCAACATGATTGGTCATAAAATTGTTGGGTGCACTGCGATTAAGTCATTAGGTTTAAGGTGACCAGTCTCAAAAAGTGGATTAAGAAGCTAGGCTCTCTAGATACTGATTTTGTTTGGCGTAATCATGGTAAGTTCTTGGAACTTCAAAAGGAGATAAGATATGATTGTGTGACTCTTGCGGATACATAATTTTTTGTGGATCGTACCCTGGTACATAGCCTGACCAAAAATGACTCTAATGGCAATAATCTTCTTTACAAAACAAGGATGATAGCTCAACTGATGAGGGCACTTTTCCCTTCATGGATGAATTAGATGATGAGATTCCTAACTTCTTTGAACATGATGATGTGATCATTTTAGTAAAGAATTGCTCCATAGCTCAATCTATGAGCTACATCTCAAAACAAAACATTAGCATCCTAGGGAAGAAGAAAGGATGAAAAACTGAAGCAGAGAAACTTTGACTTGAAGGAAGGGATGTTGTTGAGTAGGACACACAATGGACCATGGATTATGTTCTTACCATGAGTAGAAGGAAAGGCTTAGCAAAATGGGCCTAATGGATGGATTGTGTTTGTAAAGGGTTACTAGTTATATTTAGTTTTTGACTCTTCATGCTTCTTTCTGATCTCTTATTTAAGTTTTATTTATAGTCTCCTACTGCATTCTATAGACCTTTCCTTCTCCTCTAAGTTAGTGTTATTTATTCTATGTGCTCCCCCTTTGTGGGTCTGAACTGGTTCTATTCATTTATCGGGAGTGGATCCTAATCCCACAACTTACCTATAAAAAAAGTGTTTTGTTTTAAAAATAATTTAGAAAATAAAAATTCTAATTTGAATAAAACTTCATTATGATAAATAAGGATAAAATACATAAATAAAATTTAAAATATAATAATGTAAAAATAAAGCAAGATAAACATAAATAATTTTTTTTGATAAACTAATATTAGATGGATTATTTAAATGGATAAAATATAATATTAATTGAGCTTTATTCTTATGAGATAATATTAAAAAAAAGGTTATATTTAATCTTAATAGTCTTTTAAAATTGTCTTTATATATATATATACTAACATTATCCTATGACTATTTTAAAATAAAATATTAAAAGAAAGTGTTAAAATAATATTTAATTAATTGTTTTATTATCTACTTTATTGTTTTTAAAACAAAAGAAAGATTTAAAACAAAAAAAAATAATAAATTTAATAATAAAATAATCTAAGTAAAGGAATAGAAGAAAACTATAAATAGAGGGAAAAACAAAGGAAAGATTGCCCACGAAAAGTTCTAAGAACAAAAATTGAAGGGATTTTCGAAGAAGGTTGTTTTTAGAAGTTGATAGAAGGATATTGAAGAATAATTACTAGATATTATCATGATAGTGCTAAGGGTTGTGCCTCTTAAATGGGACCCCGCGTTAGAGGATGAAATGTGACTACATTTAGGTTAAATTTATGATTAGGGGTAGGGTTAGGGTTAGTGTTGGGGTTAGAATTAGGGTTAGGGTTAGTATTAGAGTTAGGCCTATAATTAGGGTTAGATTATGGCAGGGTTATGGTTAGAATTAGGGTTGAGTTAATGGTTAGGGTTAAGTTTAGGGTTAAATAATATTGTTTAGATATTGCACCTATGGTTAAAATAATCAAGTTAGGTTTAGGTTTAGGGTAAATAGAATTAGGGTTACAGTTACGATTAGAATTAGAGTTAGGGGTTAGAATTAGGGTTAGTAAAGGGTTTAGGTTAGAATTATGGTTAGGTTTAGTATTAGAGTTAGAGCTATAATTAGGGTTAGAATTAGGGTTACAGGTATAATTACGACCTTTGAATTAGGGCTAGGGTTAGGATTAGGGTTAGTATTAGAGTTACAACCACAATTTGTTGGCATAATAGTAGTATTACATTGTTAGTTAAATAAATATAAGTAAATAATTAGTTGGTTAGTTTTTGGGAAGTTACTTTCCCGTAAGAAGTTATATACGGGAATAACAAGGCTTTAAAAAGCTAATTCCCTGCATTGTTAAATCATTAGAAAATCATCAATATACTATTATATTTATTAGTGTACACATTTCATTTGGCTTTCATTTAGCCTCATTTGGAAGCTTCATTTTATGCACATGGCATAAGACACCTTAGCTGGGTGTGTGGTAGTTATGAAGAGTCCTTCGAACTCTTTCACTCCACTTAGCTTGCCATATCTACTTGAGATCTCCCTAAGTTATGGGATTGACTCCCAATAACTCAAGGTTGCTCAAGGCTATATGTACTTGTCATATTGACTTCCAATTCACTTCAAATTTGTGATTAGCAATCATCTTATAGATTCTGCAAATTCTAATATGGTATCAGAGTAGGAAAGTTAGATTGGTGGTTCGATTGGAGGCAAAAATTCCCCTATTTGACAGTTTTTTTGTTGAAAATGCAATTTTTTTTGCAATATCAACATTTTGCAGGCATTTTTTAAAGATGTGAGCAAAATTTAGCATATGGGCCATAGTTTCTCTTCTCTGGTTCAAGTTTTTTGAGCATATCTAAAGGTTTTCTACTGGCATTATGGCTCCTCAGTCACCTAGTTTGTTGTTGGATCTGGGTTTCATTGTAGATCCCCCCCATTTCTCTGTTTGGTCATGAGTTTCAAAGCTCTGTGGGTCACTTTTGTGGGTCTCTACCCATTTTTTCCACAGTGGCATCTGTCTTCAACTGGGATTCCATTACCACAGTAGTAGCCAAACATCAAGTTCATGGTTTCTTCTCTGGAAGATTTGGTTCGATTTGCATGGTTTTCTGGAACTTTTGAGGCATTTTTGGGTCAAACTTCATCCTGTACCATGGCGTTTAGAGTTCAATGGCACCGTCAAAAGATCTTTGTTTAATCTCCCATGATGAGGGGAGATCTTGATGTAGTTTATGGCTGAGCCACCGATTCTGTCAGATCCACTAGCCACGGCCCCTATATGTTGAAAGATCAACAGCAATGGAGGGAATGCATGTTTTGGTGCCATGGTTGCAGCGGTCTTTCATCTTGGACATCCACACTCACCGCAGAAGGCATTATTTTCACTGTTGTTGCTCATCATACATCCAAGGCTGCGTAAGAACTCAACAATGCCACACAGGCATTAGGATAAAAGTGCTTTTGCAGGAGGGGAGAAGGTCATTTAGTCCATCTATGAGGTTACAAGGGTTTCTCACTAGCACCTCCAAATCTAGTTGGTCAGCTTCTTCACCACCTAGTTGCTATTTTTTATCTATAGGAGTTCTTCCACTTTGATTGACGGGGTCATCACTGCATACTCAACACTTGGCAATAAGTCAGTATTTGTGTTTGTTATGTTTATGATATGTGGCAGTTGATGTTATTATTTTCTATTTGCAATCTTCTTCCACTTGTAGTTAAAACATGTTGTTTTAGATCTCTCAAGTGTCATCAACAACTAGTGTTTGTTACAAAGTTGGTTAACCATCACAAAAACTGCGAGAGAAACATCAATGTAACCTTCAGCTACAAATGCTAATGTCTAGTAATAAATGTAATAGTTAGTGGATTAGCTAGCCACCAAAACTAACATTTTATGCTAGAACAATAAAAGCCAACATCATATGCTAACTCATAGAGGTTAGTTAACTAATTGTATGGAGCTCTCATCTTTTCATTTCAATTAGTATTGTAATAACACACTAAGTTATAAAGTGCCACAAATCTGGGGAGTCACCAATCCTGAATCTGGGGGGTGTATAGAATGTGCATTGAACATTTTAGAGTTGTGCCAAAGAGCACTTCATTGAGTTGTGTTTAGAACACTTCCACACTTTCTTTCCATTTTTTCAGTTAGGGGGGTTATTCATGCACTCATTTATAAAGTGCTGCAAATAATATTGGGATAAAAAAATTGAATTATGGGGGCGTTCATAGAGGTGTGTCGAGTGCATTTCCAAGTTGTGCCAAGAGCACTTCCACTACTCCATCATTCTTCAACATTTTTCCCGCATTGTATCGAGATGTGTCACGAACACTTCCACTACAACATCATCATCACATGTTGCTACATTAGAGTTCAGAGTTGCTTCATAGAAGGCTTCTAGAGATTCTTCATAGCAGGATTATCACCTTCGGGTATTTTGCAAAGTGTCTAGTACACTTTCTTGTTTTTTCTCTTTTGGGGGTTAGTTTTTTTCCCATTGGGTTTTCTACCTTTCTCCACTTATGAGAGTTTTTTGTACATGGGTACCTCATCAGGCCTTGTTGTTGGGACCCATCTTTTACACCCACCTAAGTTGTGCTTAAGGGGAGGTATTAGTGTACACCTTTCATTTGGCTTCATTTAGCCTCATTTTATGCACACGGCATAAGACACCTCAGCTAGGTGTGTGGTAGTTATGAAGAGTCCTTCGAACTCTTTCACTCCACTTAGCTTGCCACATCTACTTGAGATCTCCTTAAGTTATGGGATTGACTCCCAATAACTCAAGGTTGCTCAAGGCTATATGTACTTGTCATATTGACTTCCAATTCACTTCAAATTTGTGATTAGCAATCATCTTATAGATTCTACAAATTCTAATAATATATTTATGTTATTTCTATCCAATGACTTAATGTGGTTGCTCTACCATTTTCAAGATGGTATCAGAGTAGTTTTTCAATCATGGACAATAGTATAGTTGATTTGTATAAGCATTGAAATTTGCAGAGCAAGAATGATTTCTATGTGGCCATTGAAAAGATTGGTTTGCAATGTTTTGAAGGTAGTTAGAAATCAAGTCGTGCATATCTTTGATCTACTACCTGTAAGTTGCCATATTCTGCCACTGTGAGACATTTTTTTTGGAGAGAAGCATGAAGCGCGTAGGTGTTGATGTTCGCTGATTTGCCATTGCCGTGATTTTCTACAAAGCTAGTCTACCATAAGAAGAAACTAGTAGAATCTGAAATGGCAGGCAGACGTTAAAATTAGAAGGCATTTTTTGGCATGTTTGACGGCTGTTTGGTATTCTAGCACTTGAACCAAAAATGATAAAGGAGAGCACTAAGGACACATTAGTGTGAGTGCTACCAGTGACAAGAGGAGATATTGCAAGCGTAGCCATTGTGAGTTATATTTTTAGAAATCATATATTGAATGCTTCCAACAGTAGCTGCATATTGGGTGGATGGTGCATATGAAAGTTGTTGTAGAAATTAGCACTGTTGTAGAAATTAGTAAGTTCCAGCATTGGTTTTATAAGTAGTAGGGTCATTCCATCTTTCTGCTGTAGAAGGCAAACCTGTAAGGTGCAATTTCCTGTTCAGTATTGTTACTATTTTCTTAATTTGATTGTTGATTGGATGGAAACTAAAGCCGTTGTGGATAGGTATTTTGTGAAATAAGGTGTTAGTGGAATTATAAAGTGGAACATAATAAAGGTATTGCATTATAGATGCAAAGTTTAAATAAGAATATTCATTAGAGATATAAGAATTTATGATTTTGTGAGTGAAAGAGTTGAAAGCAAGCTTGGGAATAACAAAGGCATTCAACATTTGCGAAAATCAAGTATGGTAAATAGGCAAGTTGGTGAAACTAGTGAAAGTTTTGAGTGGTGATTACAAAAGGTTATGAGTTCAAAATATGATTATGGCTGGGCTCTTGTCATCGTATTTCACTTTGATTAATTATCAATACCTTAAAATGGACTTTTAAATCATATTTACTTATGCGTGGACTTTCAGTGCCATCTTTGTTACACATAACGGGACCTTCAAAGACTCACATGCTTGTGTTATCAGAGAGATTAATGTGACATTGAACAGATAAAGTGTAACAAGGTCAAATTGGAGGCAGGCAGCATCGGAGGACAGAGGATTTTCCATCATCTCAAGTTAGCTTCTCACTTTGAGATGATACTTTGCATGAGAAGCATGTTTGGTTTTGGTTGTTTTATTTTTCTTTGTTGATGCTGATGGAGTTGATAGATTTGAAGAATGTATGTTTTGTGAAGATTTTATTTTGGAGACAGGTTTGGGATTTGGTGTTGAGCTCAATATAGATTGTTGTCCAGTGAGCTTCAAAGAGTATATGATCTTGAATTATACTCTTTCGCGGTCACTAGACAACATGATAGAGATCTGTCGTATCTCTTAGGGTCCATTGTCGAATAATTCAAGACTGTGATTTGAGAGCTTGGGACTAAAGAGCTCAAGAACACAACTCGAGCTACGCCTTTCCGAGGGTAGACGAGACAACATGATGGAGCCCCACTTGGTTCAGGATTTGTTCTTTAGGAGAATATCTATAAATATGTATTCATACTATGTAATCAACTTTGTTGAGTATTTTAGCATTAAGGAGGGGTACCTTGGTACTATTGCAAGAACAATGTAATAAGGGGGGGAATGTTGGCATAATAGTAGTATTACATTGTTAGTTAAATAAATATAAGTAAATAATTAGTTGGTTAGTTTTTGGGAAGTTACTTTCCTGTAAGAAGTTATATACAGGAATAACAAGGCTTTAAAAAGCTAATTCCCTACATTGTTAAATCATCAGAAAATCATCAATATACTATTATATATTTATGTTATTTCTGTCCAATGACTTAATCTGGTTGCTCTACCATTTTCAAGACAATTATGTCAAGATTATGGTTAGAATTAGGGTTAGAGGTAGAATTAAGGTTTATGTTTGTGTTAGGGTTAGGGTTAGGGATATAATTAGGGTTGGAGTAAGGGTTAGGGTTAATGTTAGGGGTAAAATATTATTGTTTAGATATTGCAAGTATGGTTAGAATAATCAAGCTATAGTTAGGATTAGTGTTAAAAGAATTAGGGTTACTTTTAAGTTTGGAATTACAAGTAGGGGTTAAAATTACGGTTAGCTACAAAGGGTTTAGGTTAGAATTAGGGTTAGGGCTAGAATTAGGGTTAGGGTTAGAATTAGGATTAATATTGGGTATTAGCTACAATTAGAATTAGAGTTATTGATAGGGTTAAAATTATGGTTAGAACTAGACTTAGGATTAGCATTAGTGTTAGGAAATAAGGTTAGGGTTAGGGTTATAAGTACAACTAGCATTTGAATTAGGGTTTGGATTGGGGTTAGGGTTAGTATTAGAGTTAGGCCTAGAAATAGGGTTAGAATTATGGTAGGGTAATGGTTAGAATTAGGGTTTGGGTTTGCATTAGGGTTAGAATTAGAGTTAGGGCTATAATTAGGGTTATTAGGGTTACAAATACAATTATGATTTGAATTAAGGGTTAGATTGGGGTTAGGGTTAGTATTAGAGTTAGAGCCACAATTAGAGTTACAATTATGGTGGGGTTATGGTCAGAATTAGGGTTAGTATTTGGGTGAGGACTACGGCTAGAATTTAAGTTACAGATAGAATTAGAGATATTGATAGGGTTACAATTATGGTTAGAACTAGAGTTAGGGTTAGCATTAGTGTTATGATAAAGGTTAGGTTTAGGTTTATAAATACACTTACAATTTGAATTAGGGTTTGGATTAGGGTTAGAGTTCATTTCCCCTTAGAATTGTATCTTTCCTTTTTATAATTTTATTTAATAATAATTCTATCTTCTTAATTAAAGGAAAGTTCTAATAAGTCTTAAAAGTAAAGAAATAGACTGTATTATACATAGAATGATTTTATAGAAAGAATACTTAATGTTTTGCATTTTGGGAAACATTAATGGTCATGTGCTATAATTAATGTTTTGGATTTTATGGTGCTTAGGTGGAGCTATAGATGTAATATAGGAATGTCTAATTTTTTCTATTATTTTTATTTTATTAAACTAGAATTCAATACCATGAGAGAGTACAATGTACTAGACCAATATATTAACAAACTAGCATATTTATATTAACATGATGGAGCAAGGATAACATGGATTTGAACTCATATGAACATAACATGGAAATATAAGTCTCAATCCCATCTCACAATTAAAATGAGGGTACTCATGCCTTTCAACACACACACAAAAGTATGTATGTATAGCATAATATGTTCAGCTTGAATTATAAGAGGAAATGGGCCTAACATTAAACATTAAACTAGAAATCATCTTATCATGTATACGTATCTTCAATTTTAGAACATTATATTACAAAATAAATCATATTATCATGTATACATAAAACAACTAAAACCGATTATTACATTTGATTTGGTTGTACAATCACATTAAAGATGTTTTACAAATAATTCACATTTGGAGCTTGAGGTGCAGCCACACTACTTAAATATCATCCATTTCAATAAGTAAGTTGGCACTTTATATGTAAGATATAGATTTTCACGTCCAATTTTAGCCAGATCCATATGCAATTTATGCAATTACCTACACACAATTATAATATTATTAATTATTAATATTTATTAATAATTATTTTACATTAGAATTATTTAATAATTATTTTATTAAATAATTAAAAATTATTAATACAAAGATTTTTTTTTTTTCAAAATTAAATACTATTAATAAAAAGCTGTAATGTTGCACATAAAATATGATTATGGATGATTAGAAATAGAAGTAATGTAAAATCATTTAATGCAAATTATCATAATATGTAATTGGCCATTATCATAATCTAGATGTAATCTCTGAATAAATGTAGTCTAATATAATCACATAAAACAAGTTAATGATCAAAATAAACATGGTACATAGAAAACAAAAGAAGTTAATGAAAAACTAACTATGGTAGATAGCATGTAAATGAAGAGATGTGAAAATAGTAGGTAAATAGAATTATGATCTCTATAATTAATCTTATCCATCTTTTGTTCTTTAGATTATAATACTTTTGAAGAAAGATTATACTCAGTGTATTTGTTTGTTAGATTGATCATGGTTTTTTTTACACTTGTTTTGTTATATACTCGGGTGTTGTGTGGAATGCCCACTCAACCTGCATGATAACATAAATTTATATGTATTTTTAACTAAATGTAACAAAAAAATTAAACCTATGATATTCTAAAAATAAGACCCTTGTTATGATACCACTTGCTTATGATAATGGGGACATCTATATATCAAACAATTTGCAAAATTTATTATTATTTGGGTGAGCAACCTAAAAAGAATCACTTAATCACACATAAGGGGAAGAATGTTATTATATGTTTGACCATGATAGTGCTAAGGGTTGTGCCTCTTAAATGGGACCACATGTTAGAGGATGAAAGGTGACTACAGTTAGGTTAAATTTACAATTAGGGTTAGGGTTAGTGTTAAGGTTAGAATCAGGGTTAGGGTTAGTATTAGAGTTAGGGCTATAATTAGGGTTAGAATTATGGTAGGGTTATGGTTAGAATTAGGGTTATGAATATAATTAGGGTTTGAGTTTGTATTAGGGTTAGGGTCAGAATTAGGGTTAGTATTGGGGTTAGGGTTAGGGTTAGAATTAGGGTTGGCTTAATGGTTAGTGTTAGAATTAGGGTTGGGTTAATGGTTAGGGTTAAGTTTAGGGTTAAATAATATTGTTTAGATATTGCAACTATGGTTAAACTAATCAAGTTAGGTTTAGGGTTAGGGTAAATGGAATTAGGGTTACTGTTACAATTAGAATTAGAGTTAGGGGTTAAAATTAGGGTTAGTAAAGGGTTCAGGTTAGAATTACGGTTAGGTTTAGTATTAGAGTTAGGGCTATAATTAGGGTTACAAATACAATTACAATTTGAATTAGGGTTAGTGTTAGTATTAGAGTTAAGACCACAATTAGGGTTACAATTATGTCAGGATTATGGTTAGAACTAGGGTTTGGGTTTGTATTAGGGTTAGGGTTAGAATTAGGGTTAGGGCTATAATTAGGGTTGGAGTAAGGGTTCTAGGGTTAATGATAGGGTTAAAATAATGTTGTTTAAATATTGCAAGTATAGTTAGAATAATCAAGCTATGGTTAGGATTAGGGTTAAAAAATTAGGGTTACTGTTAAGTTTGGAATTATAGCTAGGGGTTAAAATTACGATTAGTAAAGGGTTCAGGTTAGAATTAGGGTTACCTATGGTCAGTATTAGAGTTAGGGCTAGAATTAGGGTTAGCGTTAGAATTAAGGTCATTATTGGGTGACGACTATAATTAGAATTAGAGGTAAAGATAGAATTAGAGTTATTGATAGGGTTACAATTATGGTTAGAACTAGAGTTATGATTAGCATTAGTGTTAGGATTAAGGTTAGGGTTATAAATACAACTAGCATTCAAATTAGGGTTTGGATTAGGGTTAGGGTTAGTATTAGAGTTAGGGATAGAAATAGGGTTAGAATTATGGTAGGGTTATGGTTAGAATTAGGGTTTGGGTTTGCATTAGGGTTACAATTAGAGTTAGGGTTATAATTAGGGTTATTAGGGTTAGAAATGCAATTATGATTTGAATTAGGGTTTGGATTAGGGTTAGGGTTAGTATTAGAGTTAGGGCCACAATTAGAGTTACAATTATGGTTAGAACTAGGGTTAGTATTGGGGTAAGGACTATGGTTAGAATTTGAGTTACAGATAGAATTAGAGTTATTGATAGGGTTACAATTATGGTTAGAACTAGAGTTAGGGAACTAGCATTAGTGTTATGATAAAGGTTAGGGTTAGGGTTATAAATATAATTAGCATTTGAATTAGGTGTTGGATTAGGGTTAGGGTTAGTATTAAAGCTAGGGTTAGAATTAGGGTTAGAATTATGGTAGGGTTATGGTTAGAATTAGAGTTAGGCGTAGAATTAGGGTTTGGGTTAGCGTTAGAGTTAGGGTTAGAATTAGGGTTAGTATTGTGACATTGGGTTAGGGTTGGAATTAATGTTAGGGATTGAATTAGGGTTATAGTTAGGGTTAGAATTAGAGTTAGGGATATCATTAGTGTTAGATATAAAGTTAGGGTTATGGTTACAAGTACAATTAGGGTTTAGATTAGGGTTAGTGTTAGTATTAGAGTTAGTGTTAGTGTTAGAATTAGGGTTAGTATTGGTGTGAGGATTAGAATTAAAATTGGGGTTAGGGATAGAATTAGAGTTACTGTTAGGATTAGAACTAAAGTTAGGGTTAGCATTAGTGTTAGGATTATGGTTAGGGTTAAAATAATGTTGTTTAGCTGTAAGAATACTTAGGATAATGAACTTATGCTTAGGGTTAGGCTTAGGAATATAATTATGATTACTATTATGTTTAAAATTAAAATTAGTGGTTAATATTAGAATTAGGGTTAGCATTATAGTTAGGGCTAGAATTAGAGTTAGTATTATGACATTGGGTTAGCATTGGTATTAGGGTTTGTATTGTGACATTGGGTTAGGGTTGGAATTAGGGTTATGGATTGAATTCGGGTTATCGTTAGGGTTGAAATTAGAGTTAAGGTTAGCATTAGTGTTATGATTAAAGTTAGTGTTATGGTTACAAATACAATTAGGGTTTGAATTAGGGTTTAGATTAGGGTTAGGGTTAGTATTAGAGTTAGTGTTAGTATTGGGGTGAGGGTTATAATTAGAATTGGGGTTAGGGATAGAATTAGGATTATCGTTAGGATTAGAATTAAAGTTAGGGTTAGCATTAGTGTTAGGATTAAGGTTAGGATTAAAACAATGTTGTTTAGATGTTGTAAGAATAGTTAGGATAATGAACTTATGCTTGGGGTTAGGTTTAGGGATAAAATTAGGGTTACTGTTATGTTTAGAATTAGAATTAGGGGTTAAAATTAGGGATAGGGTTACTATTAGAGTTAGGGCTAGAATTAGGGTTATAATTATGGTTAGAAATAGGGTTAGGGTTAGAATTAGTATTGAGGTGAAGGTTAGGGTTAGAATTAGCATTAAAATTAGGGTTAAGATTAAAATAATGTTCTTTAGATATTGCAACTATGATTACAATAATAATATTATATATAATTATTATATAATATATTATAATAAGTAATCTAATCTATATTATAATATTATATTATATAATTAATAATTCTTATAAATATATAATATAATTAGAATCTTGCTTGTATATTTATATTTAAAAAAATATATCTAAAGTACACAAGAAATATCCTTTTAGAGGTGCTTATTTTTTAATCACTAATCTTAACATTAAGTGCCTCAAAAAGGTTATCTCTCGATATACTTTAGATATATTTTTTAAAATATAAATATGCTACTATTAAAACATTTTCATATTAGAGGAAGAGAAAAGCCACGGGCAGTATGGGAATGAAACATAGCAAAGAATTCTTATAAAAAAAAATGAAAGACGAGGAATATGCACGGTTGAGAGAAGAGAAGACTCCATATAGGGAAACGAATCAAAAGATAAGTGACGTGAGGAATTTTAGAAGGAATAATTTATTTTGTCATTTTCTAAAAAATCATGGAAGAGAAAAAGAAACATAGTAAGGGAGAATTAAAAAAACACAGCAGATGAAGAGAAAGAGAGGCACAGAAAAATAGAGGGAGATAGAAAACTGAGTTCGTTATTCACCATGCAATAATATTCATATAGTAAAATAATAATAGGCGCCAAGATTGGAAAATGAAGGGGCGTGGCAGATGAGGCGTATGGAGGAAGTTTGAAGCCGCCATTACAAAACTGAAGCTGTCGTGGAAGTAAAAACAAAAGAGATCTTGGTTATGAATTACAAGTTTTGGATGGTTGGGATACAGAGGAGGCATTCAATTCATTGGTTATGAAGTAAAGAAATAGCCGCCATTTGCTGTTTGAAGCCGCCAAATACAGAGTAAAGAAGCGTGGAAGGGAAGAGAGTATTATATTGTTCATAAAAATAAATAAATTGCAGGAAAATCATTGAAGGATTTAACAAAACCCCCGGTTGAGAAGAAAATATATTAATTATCAGATTTTTAGGACAAAAGAAGTCGCCCAGCAGCCGCTATACAACAGAAACTTTGTAGTATTTTGTAAGTTCCCGAAATAAGAAAGAAATGAGTTGCGGAGCATGGTAAATAACCAGTAAATACAGACAAGTTATGACATGAAAATGAATGTAAAAGCTCCAAGTAGATTGTGGTGAATAAATACATAATATTTTCCTGTCAATTCGAATAGAAAATATTTGATGTTTTGTTTCTCTGAGTTGAATTGAATTTTGTGGTCTGCTTGATTCTGCAGTCTGATAAGACCCCTGAATTTCAATCTGCACCACAACCCCGAACTAAAAATAGCACTCCAAATGAATACAGAATCTCTGAAACGAAGCTTAAAATCTCCTAAATAAAGAACGCCTATTAATGATAGCATAAAACCCTAAAATGGCCTACTAAAAACTGCGCTCAAGCCTCTGAAAAAAGTGCATATTAAACTGCAAAAATAAATTTGTCTAAAATAGGTGGTACCATCAATTATCCAACAGGATGCAAGATTACACTTTGGCCTTACATGGAATGCAATTGTTGGAAAGTAATACTTTTTCAAAATGTCCTCAGGCGGAGCTTTCCACAGTGTGGAAAATCCCGCCATTTTGTAAAGATAACGGTCTTGAACATAATTATTCGGAAGTAACGCCAATTCTGATTCTGAGAAGGTTTTACATCTGACATGAAACCGAGATTTATTCGTGAAGCAGAGGGCGAAGGGATTTATTTTCGTTTAGTGAGGCTCTGCATTTTGTTTTGGTTGTGAAGATGGAAGATAATCATAATCCTCGTCCGCCATTGCAGCCGCAGGAATGGGTGTGTAGAAACTGTGGCATGCCCTGTTCGCCGCCAAGATGTCACACAACGCGCCCCATAGCAGGTTATGTTCTTTTTAATAAATTTTCAGGAAACTTGAATTTTGCATATTTATTTTTCATAAATGGTGTAAATTTTGCAGCCGAAAGGAAACTATTTATTCTCGCTCTACCGGCGCCTCAGCAGCCACCTGAAGCGTGCATGAGGCCTCGAATTCGAACTCGAAACCTCTTTGCTGCTAAACCACCTGTGGCGAGAGCCGAGATTGGAATTGGACAAGTTCCTTCACGGTATTATACAAAT
This sequence comes from Cunninghamia lanceolata, assembly GCA_027924645.1. Classification (NCBI taxonomy): domain Eukaryota; kingdom Viridiplantae; phylum Streptophyta; class Pinopsida; order Cupressales; family Cupressaceae; genus Cunninghamia; species Cunninghamia lanceolata. The sequence goes on from BSBN01000320.1 coordinate 13,601,705, forward strand.
TTATCACATTTCTATGCCTAATTTGTCAAGGTATTTTGTCTCAACTTAACGCGTTTTTCTTTCCCCCTTTCTTGGTTTGCAGACAAGTTCCAGACGATAGGCCCCCGACTTTTTACCAGTTCTTACCTCTCTCTAATGACGAAAAAGCCGAACATAAGGGCAGCTAAATTCTGGGGTTTTTGAGAGAAATATGAACGATTTGCAGCACTCTTACTCAAATACAGAAGTTTATTGGCTAGTAACAGTCATTTACAAGAACAGTTTTAAGCATTCGTAAAAACAAATGAAAGTTGGGAATAAGAATTTGCAAGAATAAAATTGAAATCTAGGAGTAAGTAGTATGTTTTTCTTCTTGTACAGAAGATGCAATCAGGAAAGATTTATTTTACCTCACCGAATGTCTAGACTTTGCTATCATGAAATGATTTTTAATGATTTAGAAAGACCAATTTTCGTTTCTCTTTACATTTACGAGATAGATTCCTTCAATCTTTGGTTTTACTTTTGTTTTCTTCTTGGAAAATATTCTGAGCACTTGCTATCTAACAGCGGCGCTTACAAGCTTAAAAAATGAACACTCTTTAAAGTTAAATATAGTTGGTTTGCTTACTAGTGATTTCAGGTAAGTTCTGTTGAAAATGGCAGGTTTCGGTCAGAAGCTTTGTTGATTTCGGATATGTAAATTTGTTCTCACTTCACCCAATGATTTGCTATTCCAAAGTTCAGAAATTGTTAGCTTTCGAAGTGAAATATTGAAGTCTCTATCTTAATCTATGGGGAATCTCTTTTTTATGTTATGAATTGCTGAAGGTATAAATCTTGAAAAGTGTTATTGTAGGGAGAATATTGAAGTGTTTCATAGATTTCGATCACGAAATCTTACGTCTTATTCGAGACATCCACCATAAACAGCCACAATGTGCAACTAGATGGAACAAGATAGGCCAAGAACTAAGGTATAAGACTCAAGTACCATTGCTCCAAGTTCTAGTAGATGTACCAAGTGCTGAGAGAGAAGTCCTAAATACCATTGGTCCAAGTTTTGTAGACGTACGTTGAAGATGCCCACTACAAACAAGGCGAACATGTGCACGATTATTTATTTTCTTTTATGTTGGTGGTGTATTGCAATCACACACTGTAAATCCATGTTCTATACATGTATTTACATTTATATATGTGTTGCCACCCACAAACCCTAGTAAATATCACTACTTAAGAAGTTCCATAAAAAGATAATACATTCATTTTTAAAGATAATACATTCATTTTTAGAGGGGCATAACCAAGTATGGCAATAGAGGCCACTACCACTTTAAAGTATTTTCTCATTAAATATTAAAAAAATTTGCCTCTGTTCCTTTTTACCATTGTTGACAATATAGGTAAGAACAAGAAAATGAAGAACAAAGTACTAGTGGTTTTAAAAATACATATTATGATGTTCTTGTGTTTCCTATTCATGTTTGGAATAATGAACCAAAATGATTATCTTTACTCCTCTAGTGGGCTTAGGGATATATGATTTAACCCGATAAATATATTATGTATTATCTTCTACATGAGTTATACTTAATGTGTTTAGGACCTACAATAATGATAACTTCAAAGTTATAAATGCCTTTTCGATGGGCAGTGGTACTTCTTCACTCTTGCTCACCTAAAATTTGTTACAAGCTTTAGTTACTAAGGCATTCCATCATATAGCTGTCTTAGAAAGATGCTTGCAATTTTTCTATTAACACAAATATGTCTTGCAACTAAAACAAGCATATCATCCAAGCACATTAAATATACAATCAAGACTATATTGGATAGTTAATAATGCTTTAGAACCACAACATAATATTTCTAAAACAAATTTAAATACTCCAAAATTATGCAAAATGTTGATTATTAGACATAATTCAATCCATTTAAGGCAACATTTACACTAGCCATGACTAGATAAAACTTTTGAGAAGCAAAAGAGAAATAAAGAAATTTACTCTAATTTTCTCATCCATAGAACTTGAGTAAAGTCTTTCTGCTCCTAAAACTAATGTGACCACATGTGTTATATGACAAATAAGTGAAGTTGTAGGCTCAAAGGAATTAGATGCAAGACTAAATTTCCATGCCAAAATATTGTTATCATGTGTAATCAAACAAGAATCTATTAAAATTATGTACCAAAAAAACTAATATTCTAAGATCAATTATCACAATCAGAAACTTTCTAGAGCACTGTCTATGAAAAAAATTATGTTTTATAGACACAATGAATTACTAATGCTATGATTAACAATAAAATACTCTAATTGCACCAAGCTACATACTTGTACTCCTGCTAGAAGCATGCCATTGCCAATCAGGGTAAATGCAAGAAGACGAGTCCACTTTTTGTGGAAGTTGCACAGGTAAAACAACCACGGCAGAAATAGGCGCCCATTTTGAAAATAATGGCTACCCATTTTGGTTAGGGATACCATTCCTAAATGGGTACCTATTAGTAATAGTTACCCATTTAAGAATGTGTGCGAAAAATTAAAATTGGGCCAACAATAGATGTAATTAAAACAAGTACCCATTATACCCATTCTATTTTAAAATGAGTACCCATTTTGAAATGGGTATTTGTTATATTTTGAAACAGATACCAATTTCAAAATGGGTACCCATGTTCTATTTTAAAGTAGGAACCCATTTCTTTTTAGTATGTGTTCCCATTTTTTTAGAATGGGTATGTGTTTTGAAGTGGGTACGCACTCTGTAAAATTTAAATTTTGAAACCTATGGATTTGCTTTGGTTTTAGGCTTGGTGACCCAACTCTTAGACTTGGACTTAGAAGGTCATGTTAACAACAAGAGAAAAAATTAATTTTACCAATATGGTTGATGATTTTTTTTTTTAGAATTTTTAGACCAAATTAAAAACCCATTATGAGTCACAATGTCTAATTTTCAAATATGTAAATTTCTATATTGTTCCAAGGACATGTTTTTATATTTGTTAAATATTTTTTAAACAAAGAGACTCATAAACTTGAAATGACATACATTACTATTTTTTAATAACTTTTGATTTTGAAATTTTTTTTTTTAAATTATGTCTGACCATTCTAGGAATTATTCTCTACATGATGAAAAAAAATCATGTTATGATTAGTTTAGCTCAAATTATATTAGTTGTACACAAAGGGTTTTAAAAAATACAAATTAGGAGAAAAAATTAATAAAAAAATATTTATCAAAAAATTACAAAAAAAATCCTAACCAAACTTCAACATCATATGCATCTTTCCACAAAAGGAATTAGAAAAATATTTTCATTTAGGTCAAATTATGCTGACCATACATGTGCATGTTTTGGCCCAAAATAAGGGACTTTTAAAAGCCTTTTTTTGTACATCATATACAAAACTAATTTTTATCATCTGGGTATTGGAATAATTACATATTTGAAAACTACAAACAAAATCCTATATTTCATATTTTTACATCATATTAATATTCTATGTAAATGCTTCAAATTTTTACTCCAACTATCACAAACTTTGAAAATCATGAAAAACACTTCCACTTTTTAGCCAAAAAGTGGACCCAACTTGTTGTACTCACCAAGTGCATTGACTTGACCATCAATAGAATTCAAACTCAACTTTGTAGAGGTCAAAATATTTGAATCATATGGCCACATTTTTCCCTTGTATAAAAAATGCTACATGAATAAAGATTATATTTGTTGATAAATAGAATGGCATGAATCCAAAGAAAAGTTTAAATTAATCCACTTCAATTACCTTAGTAGAATTTGGAAGGCTAGCAATGTGCCAATGACCTTCACTAAGTAGGCATCCAACCTCAACATGCAACTTCATACCATTGATACACTGTTAAATGCAAGAGAAACACTCACTATGAAATATTTAAAATTGCAAATTATATAATATGTACCCTATAGATGATGTGAACATATAGTAAATACTTTCCATTGGGCCATGGTCTAGCATCAAGACAAATCAATTTCCATGATGATGTGAACATATAGTAAATTGACCAAGAGCATGTGTATGAAAGATTGATAGATGAGCGAAAGCTAAAGGTTCCTAATATAGTATGCAATTATTTGATTTCTAGTAGTTGGATCAATATTAGACCTAGAAGCCACATTCTACATTCTCTTTAAAAACTAACCTTATCAAGTTCACATTGTTGGTTTAGGACATACAACTAAGAGGGGGGGTGAATCAGTTGTCACCAAAACTTTCTTTTCTTTAAACACTTAAATCCTTCTTATATTTCTACAACATAATAATGATTTAATCATTGAAGCACAATGCAATATCTCAAGAGCAGAAACACATTAACACATATGACACCAAGATTTTAATGTGGAAAACCCGGTTAAGGGAAAAACCACGGGGTGACTAACCCAAGATTGTATTCTCTGTTAAAAGAATAAACGAGAATAAAATGGCACTTGCCAATTAGGGCTCACTGGCCGAGCACACTGCTCACAAGAGGCCCATTGCCTACAGGACACACACTGTCTACAGAATAATATAATATAAATATTACATACTTGAACTAGAGATTAGCATCTTCACCATGCTTGAGTCAGTTCCATTTAAGCTCAACACTTCTGCTCTACTTTTCACTCTTCTCCTCTCTACCACTTTCTCATCTCGAGAAGGATACTTTAAAATGACTTCACAAATCTTATTTATACAAGACATCGACTTTGGGATAATCATCAAAGTCGGCACAATACATACTTTATTTTATTACAGAGCAATTACATAAATACAAATTGACTTATTACAAAAGACTTCATGTGAATCACCACACTGTCGGCCACACATATCTAGGACTTCAATCTTCTTTGAGGAACATGCCATGCTTCGCATAACATCTTCAAGATCATTTGCAAGATATGTAAAACATCTGGTTGGCCATGATTAAGAAGAACACTATCACCCAAGAGTAAATCTTCAATGCGGACTGCCAACATGAACTGGACACAATCTAGAGACCCCCACAAGCTTGCCTGAATCACCAAGAACATCCACACCACTTTTGCTTACTGAAATCATTTGCATCTTCATTTGGAACCTCAAGAACATAGTCTGTCATTACTGTCACATTAGAATAAATGCTTGCGGACCTCCAGACAACGAACCAATTGAGTTGTCAATTCACATTGGCTTCCTAAACATTCCACCAAATCTGCAGAACAAGATATTGCATTTCTAGATCTCACCGGACCTATTTGTGTCACTCTGTCACCTCTAAATAGCTTCCAGAACTAGTTTTACTCATATGGCCATAACTTCTCCAAATCTTCATGCGGACCTCTCAAATCTTGACTGGATCATCTTTAGACACATATCTACAAAACCTTTGATGTGTATTCTTTGATCTTCATCTAGCTGGGATCTTCACTTCATAGAGCTTCACTGTCTTCACTATTTTTGATAGGACTAATTTTCTCAATATCCTCAGCACACAGCTCATCCAATCCTTGACATCAATGCAACAAGAGTATGTTGACATCAATGACAACACTGGTTAGGCCCATACTTGTAACAATCCCCCCCTTTGTCCTTGATGGCAACATATGATGTGAGAAACTGTTTTAACCATCAAGACAAGAACTTCTCCTCACTAACTGACATAGCTCCCCTTATCAAACAACAATTATTCATATGTCTTCTCTTTCTTTGCTCCTCCCCTTTGATCAGTAACCACTTTTGTTTTCCACATGTCTTCTCTCCCCATTTGACATCAATGGCAAAGGGCACATACTTGAATCAATACTTCAGAACCATACAGACTGTTCCCCCTGAGTGGAAGCTTCCTATCATCAATCCAGACCACAAGATATGACTGTGAGATCCACTAGACTGATGCACATCGGTGCACTTTAATTTAGAACCAGAGGGGTAATAACCCCTAACTTCTCCCTGAGATACTCAAAAGAGCCCTTAGGTAGAGGTTTAGTAAAAATGTCTGCAATCTGATCCTTTGAGGGCACAAACTCTAATCTAACTTCATTCTTGTTCACCCACTCTCTCAAAAAGTGAAACTTGATGGATATATGTTTTGTCTTTGAATGCAACACCCAATTTTTTGATATATTTATTGCACTTGAGTTATCACAGAAGATTGTGATAGGTTCCTCATACTCCACTCTGATGTCTCTTAGCATTTGCTTCATCCACAATACTTGAGTGCATCTACCTGCTGCTGCAATATATTCTGCGTCTATAGTGGACAGAGATATTGCCTCTTGTTTCTTGCTCAGCCGAGAAACCAATCTTTTCCCCCAAAAAAATGCATCACCACTGGTACTCTTTTGGTCATCCATATCTCCTGCCCAATCCACATCTATATATGCATGAAGAGAGAAACCATGATCCCTAGGATACCATAAACCATACTCAACTATTCCCTTTAGATATATGAGAATTCTCTTGATTGCCATGACATGAGATTCTCTAGGATTAGCTTGGAATCTGGCAACAAGACCAACAACATTCATAATGTCATGTCTGGTTTGAGTAAGATACAGTAGTCCTCCAATCATTGACCTATACCTTTTTTGATCAACCTTAGGATATTCATCATCTTTGCTTAGTTTACATCCAGTTGCCATGGGAGTAGTCATTGGTTTTGAATCTTCCATCCCAAATTTCTTCAACAATTCTTTCACATATTTGGTCTGAGATATGAAGATTCCTTTCTTTGTTTGAGTGATTTGCAGACCCAAGAAGAAATTTATTTCCCCAAACATAGACATCTCAAATTCACTTTTCATTTGATTTGCAAAAGTCTTGCACATACTATCTCTTCCTCCAAAAATGATATCATCAAAAAATACTTCAACAATCAAGATATTTTCATGATCAATCTTGAAGTACAAGTTATTGTTAGCAGTACCTTTGTTGGAACCAATCTTCAAAAGATGTTTATCCAATCTTTCATACCAGGCCCTTAGGGCTTGTTTGAGTCCATACAATGCTTTCTTCAACTTGTAGACCATATCATCATGATCAGACAATTGAAATCCATCTAGTTACTCAATGTATACTTCTTCTTCCAAGTCACCATTCAGGAAGGCAGACTTGACATCCATATGATATACTTTGAAATCCTTAAAGGCAGCAAAAGCAAGAAATAATTTGACTTCTTCAATTCTTGCTACCAGAGCAAAAGTTTCTTCAAAATCAGCTCTTACTTGAGAATAACCCTTACAGACCAATCTGGCTTTATTTTTTACTACTTCACCATCTTCATTCAGTTTATTCTAGAAGACCCACTTGGTCCCAATCACATTTTTGTTTCTAGGTCTGGGAACAAGATCCCAAGTGTGATTTTTCTCAATCTGCATCAACTCTTCCTCCATTGCTTTGGCCCAGCTTTCATCATTGCATGCTCCACTTATTTTTTTTGGTTCAATCCTTGAAATCAAACAATACTTCTCTAAATCTTGAGAAATCTTTCTTCTTGTTTGAACACCTTTGCTTCTATCACCTATGATTTGGTCTTCAAAATGATTCAATCTTACATACCTAGGAGTTTTGGGAATTTCTTGCACTTCTATTTCTTGGATAGGTTCATTCAAGCTTATCTCTTCTTCCTATATTTCAGGATTCTCTGGATCAGTCTGAATCTAAACTATAGAAGGGGCTAGATCTTCTTGGACTAGAACATCATTCTGATCATCTCCTTCATACTCATAAAACTTTGAGGGATTTTCAATGCCTTCATCAACCTTCACATTTGTACTTTCTACAATCTTTCTTAATCTCTTGTTATAACACCGGTATGCTTTTCTTTGAGTAAAGTAATCCAAGAATATTCCTTCATCACTTCTAGCATCAAATTTTCTAAGGTCTTCATCTCTTTTAATGTAACATTTACTACCAAAGACTCTGAAATACTTCACAGTAGGAGTGATGCCAAACCAGAGTTCATAAGGAGTCTTACCAGTATTGCTTCTGATTTGTACTCAATTAAGAGTATAGACAGCAGTGCTTATAGCTTCTCTCCAGTAGATCTGAGGGACATTTGCTTCCATCATCATGGTTCTAGATGCTTCCTGGATGGTCTGGTTCTTTCTCTCCACTACTCCATTCTGCTGTGGAGTCCTTGGAGCAGATAACTGTCTCTTTATCCCATGTTTCTCACAAAATTCTATGAACTCTCTGGATGTGAATTAGCAACCTCTATCAGACCTAAGACATTTTATGTTTAACCCGGTTTCATTCTCTACCATAGCCTTGAATATTTTGAACTTTTCAAGAGCTTCAGATTTCTCTTTCAGGAAAGTCACCCACATCATCCAGGGGTGGTCATCAATCAGTAACATGAAATATCTATCACCTTGTAGACTCTTAATTCTTGCTGGTCCACATAGATCAGTGTGTACTAAGTCCAACAATCTGGTAGAAGATTGTTCCTTTCTTTTAAATGTGACTCTACTCTACTTACCCAACTGACATTCTTTGCACATACTATTAGTAGGTTTCACCAGTCTTGGAAGATCTCTTACAGCCTAAGTGTTGCTTATCTTGATGATATTATCAAAATTTACATGACACATTCTCCTATGCCACAACCAACTCTGATCAATTTAAAAAAATAAACAACTTTTGTCAGTACCAACCAAGTGGAAGATGTTACCTTTTGTTTGAGTATCAGATGCAATCTCAGTTCCAAAGATTTCAAAGATTCTACATTTTTTATTTTTTAATCAGAGATCATAGCCTTTGTCCACCAACTGCCCAACACTGAGAAGATTGTGCTTCAGACCTTCAACATATAGTACATCACTGGTTTTGTTCTTTCCATCAAAAGAAATAGTTCCTCTACCTCTAATTCTACCAGCAGAATTATCACCAAATTTTACAACTCCTCCATATCTTTCTAGATCTATGAACTTATTTTTGTCACCAGTCATATGGTGGGAGCATCCATTGTCAATGACCCATTCATCCTTTTCTTCAACTTGAACAGCCAGAGATTTTTCTACCTGTTTATGATTAATAGATTCAGTGGGCATTGGATCTTCTTCCTTGATGGCAATAAACACCTAGTCACTTCCAGATTTGTTTCTTGTCTCTGATTCATCATCTATTACTCCTTCATCATCATCATCTTCATGAACATAGTAACATTTCTTTTAGAATCTTGATCTATTTGGATTTTTCCTTAAAAATCTTTCCGGACACCTTGAGGAAAAATGACCAATCTTGTTATAGTTGTAACATTTGAAGGGTAGTTTTCCTTCATACTTACCAGATCCTCTTGGAAGTCTTTTTGCAATAAGGGCTTCAAGTTGCACAGCTTGTGCCTCATCTTCTTCCAGATCTTTTCTTAATTTTTCATATTGTTGATGATTATTTTTACACATTCATAACAAAAGTTAAAATTCATAAAATGAACCTAACTGTCTTGAAAGATATGAAGAAATCAATGAAGATTACTTAATCCCAAGTTTCTGTATGGTCAGGTCTTGACCTGTTGGATAATTCAGTAGGTTGATGTGAAGATGTAATATGCAAGAGGCCTTACGTGATTTAAGGGTTCTGGTGATTTACTGGACTCAAACTATGCAAAATATCACAAATATCAACATTTTATTCATTCTTTTGCATAAACTTGTTACTGTATTACAAAGCTTGATATGATTTATATTAATATAGCTTTCCTTTTCAAATATTTATAAAGATTGCCAAATATCAACTCAAATGTTCCTATTTCTTTCAAATGCCAGACAATCTCCTTTGAATTTCTACGTTTAAGCTAAATATTTCAAATTGTTTGGGAAAAGTTAGAGAAATCTAAATTAAACTTCATTCTGCTACAGGATCTAAATGTTTTGTTGTGCACGTGGTAAGAAATACAACAAATTCAATTAAATCAGCAGACTAAATCGTTAAATGCGAATGTCCTGAGTATTTTCACAAACATGCATTCAAGATTGCGAGCTTTAAGAGATATTGTTTCAAACACAAAGAAGAGCCAGAAGACACTCAGAATATAGACGTAGAATTCTAGATTCATTTATATTTAAAACACACAGTCATATATGATTTACAATGTATGAATGACTCTTACTAGGGATATGCAAAACACCATTGATTTACAATGTATGAATGTCTTCTCTGTGTTTTGTGTGACTGTCAAGTGTTTTCTGTTAAGAAAAGTGTCTCAACCTTGCAACGTTGAAAGGTTACTATTCTTCCCAATTTTGGTCTTTTCAAATACCCTTTATCTTGAAGAATGATCTAGAACTTTCAAAGTTTCCAAAAGGGCTAAAAATGGTGGGACTTACTATTTTTAGTAAGTTTACATTTGACCTCAGATTGACCTAAAATTTTCCCAGAAGTTGTGGAATAGTTAAGTAAACATCTCATATGAGTTTTGGCTCAAGGTCATGTCTGGATTGCAAGATATTAACGTTTCTATTTTTGAAACTACCAAAAAAAGTATTGAACTCAATTATCAGAATCAAAACTTCCCTAAATGCTCCAAAAATTGTCATAACCAATGAAGTGGGTTACAAGGTGATAGATCTCTTCACGAGATTTTTGACGCATCAAAAGGTTCGTCAATCGAACACCCAAATCAAAAGTTATGACCTTCGGAAGTTGGACCGCCTATTTTTGGGAAATGTAAAAATGTGTTGGACACATAAAAGAGCTGTAAAGGGGAGAGTTACAGGCATTGGTGTGTGTTTTGGCACATCACAAGGAATCTTTGATTGGATATAATTTGGGTGCCACTTTTGGGTGGTTTTGGCTCTTGGTTTTGTAATTACCGGTAACAATTTACTGTATTCTATCTCCTATATATTAGGAGCTAGAGATGGAGGTTGTGTGTAAGAATATTATAGATGTCGAGTTACCTCCTGGATCTCTGGTTGGATGTACTCCTATAAAATCTTGCTCTGCAATTATATTGTAATCTTCTTGATTCCTAAATAATATATTGGGTGGCTTTGGAGTGTGGGTTTTTTTACCTAAAAGGGTTTTCCTCATGTATATCTTGTGTTGTGAGTTTTGTATTTGCATTTGGAATTTATTATTATCTTTCTATTAATGTGCATCTTAATCTGTAACTGTAAAATTAAAAATTTGCATAAATCTTTCCTTAGTAGATAAGTGTAGGAAGCCTTTTCGCATACCTTGCTTCCTTTCAATTGGTATCAGAGCCTAATCACCTTTGGTTCTAGTTGTTGGGTAGAGAGTTTTTTGAGCTGATCTTCATTTGAGTGGGAGCTTGTGTAGAGGATTTTGAAATCATTGTTGCAGGTAAGAGATGGTGAGCACATCTCAGAGGAATCAATGGTGTTTTGCATATCCCTGGTAAGAGTCATTCATACATTGTAAATCATATATGACTGTGTGTTTTGAATATAAATGAATCTAGAATTCTACATCTATATTCTGAGTGTCTTTTGGCTCTTCTTTGTGTTTGAAACAATATCTCTTAAAGCTCGCAATCTTGAATGCATGTTTGTGAAAATACTCAGGACATTTGCATTTAACGATTTAGTCTACTGATTTAATTGAATTTGTTGTATTTCTTACCACGTGCACAACAAAACATTTAGATCCTGTAGCAGAATGAAGTTTAATTTAAATTTCTCTAATTTTTCCCAAACAATTTGAAATATTTAGCTTAAACGCAGAAATTCAAAGGAGATTCTCTGGCATTTGAAAGAACTAGGAACAATTGAGTTGATATTTGGCAATCTTCATAAATATTTGAAAAGGAAAGCTTGTATTAATATAAATCATATCAAGCTTTGTAATACAGTAACAAGTTTATGCAAAAGAATGAATAAAATGTTGATATTTGTGATATTTGTGATATTTTGCATAGTTTGAGTCTAGTAAATCACCAGAAACCTTAAATCGCGTAAGGCCCCTTGTATATTATAGCTTCACATCAACCTACTGAATTGTCCAACAGGTCAAGACCTGACCATACAGAAACTTGGGATTAAGTAATCTTCATTGATTTCTTCATATCTTTCAAGACAGTTAGGTTCATTTTGTGAATTTTAACTTTTGTTATGAATGTGTAAAAACAATCATCAACATGTCCTAGTTGACGACCAAATCTCCTTAAATGTTCTTGATGTTTAACAATAAGTTTATGAATTGAGACACACTCAATTATTCACAAGTATACCACTATGTAATACTTTATCTATGAATTGAGACATACTCAAATATCCATAGTAACACTCGTCCCTTTGTGGATTGATTCATACTCAACAATTCACAAACCATAAAACTACCAAGGCCCCCTTGCTACATGAAGGGACATAAAAATAACTATTGTTTCTCATGTAAAGTACCATCTTTGAGTGAGAAGCTAGTTTGAGATGATAACATTCAGGTCCAACCTCGATTGCCTCTAGCCTCTTTACAAACTTAATTCTTAAAGAAGATATCCCTTCGCATTGTCATGGTGGGGAGAATGTTGATCAATACTACAAAACCACACCTTTCTATCTCAATTTTAGTAGTAGTCAAAGCATTATTTCTCTTCAACTTGCCATCAATAAGGTCCTTGGCATGTTGAATACAATTCACTAGAATATGTCTTCTATAATTACAATAGGAGCAATAAAAAGTTTCATTCTTCCCAGTTGCATTGTTAGACTTTTTTACAAATAAAGTAGTTTCTTCAGTAATTGAATGAATTTTAGTGACTATATTATCTTTATCAATCAAGGAAAAGATCATAGTTACCAAGCTTAGATTGATTTTGTTTAAAGTATATACAACATTATCAAAGCTTAAATGAATACTAATCAATAAAATTATTTTAACATCATCATCCTCAATTGTAGAATTAATACTAGCAAATTGATTAAGAAGAGAATGAAATGTACTAATATGTTGAATAATACTTTCACCTTCTTTTATCTTCAAGTGAAAAATCTTTTGTTTGATTGACATCTCGGCACTTGAAGCTTATGAGCCAAATAAAGAACTTAGACCATCCCATATTTTCTTTGAAGCTTTTGTAACATCAATATGATGCAAATATGCATTAGATAATCGAAAATAATCATTGTGGTTTCTTTGCCATGTATGAAAGTTATACCCCTCAAACTTGGGAAGAGCATATGATTTGTCCATTATAAAAAATAAATTTTTAAAAAAAGCACTTCATACACCTTTCTTAAGAATCTTTGATCAACATAAAAAAAAAACTTCTCAACTAATCACATTCATTGTGCCCTAACATTGATGTATTTTATATAACCTCATTCAAAAAATGGAAAATAAATTTCAAATGTAAAAGAACATTTCTTAAACTTCAAGACCAACCTTATCACTCCCCAAAAAAAATATAGTATTCACTAGAAAGAAAGAGATTTTATCTGCAACCTTATCTTTAAAAAAAATGAAATATCTACCCAAAAAAAATAAAATTGATTCACTATCCATCTGATCTTAGAGAAGCAATTGTGGATGCCAGTTTCCTCTTTATATTGCATGATTTCACAACCTTTTGAAGAACTATATACCCCACAACTAATTCAAAAATAGCATAAATGTGATTGTGAAGAATTTTGTTAGAAAAAGGTTATAGTGGCCACATACAAAGAATTACTTCTAGAGATTGAAAGGTTGGTGCCCAACATTCACATTCAAACTAGCACTTGGCTTCTTCCCATATGTAGGCATTTATTTCTCCTTGCCTCGGACTCTCATACCATGATGAAAAAATTGTAGGAACAAATATTGTAAAACTAGACTATTGTTGGACAAATAACATTAAAATGTAAATACAATATTTACGTTTTAGGAATTTTACAATGTATTGCACAAATGTTTATAAAATATCACATTCTTAAATTCTTGTACAACTTCCCCATACTCCCTAAACTACCTTATAAGAAACTAACTCCCAACTAATTAAACATTAAAACTAACATTAAGTCACTAAAATAACTTTATTACAAAACCTAAACCTTAATTTTTCAACATGAAAGACTTCAATACTCTCCCTACAATAACACTTTTCAAGAATTAAGATACAAACCACAATATTTCACTTTGAAAACTAACAATTTCTAAACTTTTTCAAGAATTAAGATACAAACCACAATATTTCACTTTGAAAACTAACAATTTCTAAACTTTGAAATTCAAGCATTAGCAATCCATTGGCTAAAAGAGTACACATTTACATATCCGAAATCAACAAAGCTTGTGACCGAAACCTGCCATTTTCAACAGAATTTATCTCAAATCACTAGTATGCCAACCCATTATATTTAGCTTTAAAGAGCCACGGTATACTTGCCAAAAACAAAACAAAAGTGAAACCAAAGATTGAAGTAAATTATCTCATAAATGCGAAAATATTAATATTTAATAATAAATATAAAATACAAATATAAATAAAATTTATAATTAAACTATAATTTTTACAAATAATAACACTCGAAGTAAATAAAATTATTTCAAATTGACATTGCATGGCATTTTTAAAAATAAATTTATTTAAGATATCGTATTACTCACTCCCAGATTTCAGTTATTCTTTCAAATTCTTATTACAAACTTTCAATTGTTTTTACGAATGCTTATTCCTAGCTAAAAACTGTTCTTGTAAATGACTGTTACTGGCCAATAAACTTGTGTATTTGAGTAATAATAGTGCTGCAAATCCTGCATATTTCTCTGAAAAAAGCGAGCATTTAGCCGCCCTTTTGTCCAACATTGTCGTCTTTAGCGACAGGTAGGAACTGGTGAAAAGTCGGGTTCCTATCGTCTGGAACTTGTCTGCAAACCAAGAAAGGGAAAAGAAAAAAAAAGGGGTTAAGTTGAGACAAAATACCTGACAAATTAGCCATAGAAATGTGATAAATTTGTATAATACCGTGAAGGAACGGATCCAATTCCAAGCTCCGCTCTCGGCACAGGTGGTGTAGTAGCAAAGAGGTCTCGAGTTCGAGTTCGAGGCCTCACGCACGCTTCAGGTGGCTGCTCAGGCCGCTGTGGAGCGACAATTTGGTTCCTTCCGGCTGCAAATTTTTTACGCCATTTATGAAAAATAAATATGCAAAATTCAAGTTACTAGAAAATTTGTTAAAAAGTAGATAAACCTGCCATGAGTCTTCTGGTGCGTATTACAGTGAGCGATCTTGGCAGCGAAAAGAGCATACCACACCTTGTACACACACAAACAAAATACTGAGGAGGATTATGATTATCTTCCATCTTCACAACCAAAACAAAATGCAGAGCCTCACTAAACGAAAATAAATCCCTTCGCCCTCTCCTTCACGAATAAATCTCGGTTTCATGTCAGATGTAAAATCTTCTCAGAATCACAGTTGGCGATACTCCGGAATAATTATTTTCAAGACCGTTATCTTTACATAATGGCGGGATTTTCCATAAAAGCTCCGCCTGAGGACATTTTGAAAAAGTGTTATGCCCTCCATTACTTTTCAACAATTGCATTCCAGGTAAGCTCCAACTGTAATCTTGAATCGTGTTGGATAATTTAGACAAATTTATTTTTGCAGTTTAATATACACTCTTTATTTCAGAGACTTGGAGCGCAGTTTTGAATAGACCATTTTTATGGTTTTATGGAATCATTAATAGGCGTTCTTTATTTAGGAGATTTTGAACTTTATTTCAAGATTTTGTATTTAGTATGGGGCTGTAAAATCTACAGAGAGTCAATTTTATTGTAGTTTTGTATTAGTAATTATAGAATTAATATAGTGGGTGAATTTACTGTTTGGTTGTAACTTATTATTTTTTAATATTAAAGTTGGTATGATTATTTTAGATGTGATTTTTTTGTTTTTGTTTTTGGAGTTTGTGGTTTATAGATTTTTCATTTGAAATCTCTTTAAGAATTGATTATGTCGAATGTTAACTCTTTGCTAACTCTTTGCCTATTCTGGAAATGACTATGATTATTGGAGCATCAAGATAATAACTCTTTTGATAGAAAAATATGTATGTGAGATTGTAGAAACTGCTTATCAAGAGCCAACTAATTGGACCATTGTTGCAACAAATGATAAAGTAGCTAAGAAGGATGCTAAGAGGAAGAACTCTCAAGCCTTATTTCATAATTAGACAACTCTAGGTAAGAGCTTGTTTCCAAGAAGTTTAGGTGCAAAGACAACCATGGATGTCTAGAAGAATCAACAAGAATCTTACCAAGGTAGTGATCAAGTAGAAGTGGTCATACTACATACATTGAAGAGAGAATTTTGAGAATTTGAAGATTCAAGAAGCTAAAATTGTGAGTAATTACTATGTGAGAGTAAAGGACATGGTAAAAAAATGGCTACTCTTGGAGAATTGTTGAATAAAGAGGTTGTGGTGAAAAATGTGTTAAGGTCTTTAACACAACTTGTTTGAATTATATTGCAATAATTATTGAAGAAAGAAAATATTTGACTACTCCTGAGTTTGATCACCTAGTTGGACCTCTTATGTCTCATGAAGAAAGACTAAGAGATACATTTAGAGAAAGTGATGAGAAGGCTTTTACCTCCAAATTGTAGATCATAAAGAATAAAGCTGCAAGTAATAAAATGAACCAAGGAATCAAAATTATTCAAGAGGAAACAGAGGAAGAAGAGGTGGCTTAACTACAAGAGGAAGTGGTAGAGGAATATTTGATAAGAGAAATATTTAGTGTTATCATTGCAATAGGTACAATCACATTCAAATGGAATGTAGATTAAAAGTAGGCAACGCAAAAATACTAATTATGCTCATGAGGATGAGGTGGCTTCTCCAAGTAATTTATTCTTATCACATGACAAAGTTAAAAATGTCTCTAAAGAGTCTTGGTATTTAGATTTAGGTTGTTCTAATCACATATTCAGAAATAATGAATTATTTACTACAATGGATGAAAGCTTCAAGACAAAGATTAATCTTGTTAATGACAAATCCTTGGAGGTTGTTGAAAAAAGAGCTATGGAGGTGCATTCTAGAGAAGGTAAGAAAAGTGTTAATGATATTTATTAAGTCTTTAGTTAAAACATAATTTACTAAGCGTTAAAAATTATGTGAAAGGAATTACAAAGTGGTGTTCACTAATAAGTAATGTACAATCTTTGACAAGAATCATGGAAATAAGTTTGTTACAGTTGTTCTTGTGTCAAAGAATAGAATGTTCCCATTGAAATTTGGAGTACATAGAAGAAACCTTACCAATATGACATATGGAGATAAAAGTTAGTTATGCCATCCTAGTTATGGATACTTCAATTTTCATAGTTTGAAGCTATTAACATCAAGAGAACTGGTTTATGATTTATCTAAGGTTGAAGAGATCAAGCAAGTTTGTGAACGATGTGTTAAAGGAAAACACACAAGAGAAAATTTTCCAAAAGGTAGTGCATGGAGGGTCCATTATCCACCTCAAAAGTTTATTTTGATATTTGTGGTCCTATGCAAACAAAAACTTTGGGTAAGTCATCATATTTCATTACATTTATTGATGATTACTCATGAGAGTGTTTGGTTTATTTTTAAAGTACAAAGATGAAGCATTTGATATGTCCAAGAGGTTTAAAACCTTGGTGGAGAATAAAAGTGGTTGAAAAATAAAGTGCTTAAGGACTAATCATGGAGGGTAACTTTTTCAAGAAATTTTATGAATTGTTGTGATATGAATGGCATTTAAAGGCAACTCACAACTACCTATACACCTCAAAAAAATGGTGTAGTTGAAAGGAAGTACCTCATAATGCTTGAAATGGAAAGGAGTATGTTACAAACCAATGGATTGAGCATCTCTTTTTGGGATGATGTAATTGCTACCATAGTCTATATTCTCAATTAGAGTCCTACTAGTGCACTTGATAGGATGACACCTTATGAAGCATGGTAGGAAAAATTCCTGACGTTAATTAATTTCATTTTTTTGGTTTCTTAGCTTATGCTCATGTAGTTGATCAAAAGAGATATAAGTTAGGTCCAAAAAGCGAATCAAGTATTTTTTGGATACAATGAATAAATTAAAGGTTATAGGCTTTATAATCCTCTTACTAATAGAATTACTGTGTCAAGAGATGTTATATTTGATGAGGGGGGTGTATGGTCATCAAAAAGACCATGCTAGAAAGTCAAATTCTATTTTTGATGGTGGTGTTATTAATGAGAAAATTACTAGTATTTTAGTTCCAAGTACAACACATTGTAGCCCCTCTATAATTCTAGTACAAGTTCAGTTTCATGTCTCAGTTCTTCAAGGAAGGTAAGAAACTTAAGTGAAAATTATTAGAGTACAAGTCAAGCACATGAAGAGGATCCAAAATATGACATGGTAAATTTTATTTCCTTGCATAGGCTAATTTTGAACTATTATGTTTTGAGGATGTATGTACTAGTGGTGTTTACGTGCAAGAAATTCAACAAGAAATAGATTCCATTCATATGAATGATACTTGGGAGCTTATAGAACTTTCACATGACACAAAGTATATTGGTACTATGTGGTTCTACAAGACTAAGTACAAAAATTATGGTAGT
The DNA here is from genome assembly GCA_027924645.1 of Cunninghamia lanceolata. Lineage (NCBI taxonomy): Eukaryota > Viridiplantae > Streptophyta > Pinopsida > Cupressales > Cupressaceae > Cunninghamia > Cunninghamia lanceolata. Next base: position 13,620,238 of record BSBN01000320.1, read on the forward strand.
ATTGAAAGACACAAGGTTTAGCTGGTTGCAAAGGACTTCACAAAGAGATATGGGATAAATTATGAAGAGACATTTGCACTAGTAGGAAGACAAGACGCCATTAGAATGGTGGTTTCACTAGTACCACAAAAAAATGGAGCATACATCTCATGGATGTGATAAGTTCCTTCTTGAATGGGTACTTAGAAGAGGAAGTCTATGTACAACAACCATTGGATTTTGAAATGCAAGGTTAAGAACACCAAATCTACTATTCGAAGAAGGATTTCTATGGTTTTTAGTAAGCACTGAGAAAGTCATATCCTAGGATTGATGGATATCTTTAGTAGAATGGATTCAAGAGAAGTAAGAGTGATACTCTTTACTACAAGAAAGAATGTAATGATATCCTTATTATAAGTTTGTATGTTGATGATTTTTTGTATATGGGTAGCAGTTCTAAGATGAAGGATCAACTCAAAATTGCTATGATGAATGAATTTGAAATGAAAATTTAGGTTTCATGCAATATTTATTAGGAATGGGCTCTCCCTATTTTCTATCTCATTTTAATGATTATTGTGGGCTTTTTTCTTTATGGTATTCTAGCCATAAATTCATTATATATATAATGGATAGAGAATGGTGAATAAACACATTGAGTCAAGCTATATTGAAGTAATGTAATTATCAATTCATTATACTTCTAGAGTGTCATGTATTGTCAAAAGTCGTGAAGTAGATAGAGAGGGTATCTGGAGTCTACTTGACTCACTGTATACAACAAAGAATGTACTCAAACCACATGGTTCTTTGATGGTTCTAGTTTCCACATTTATCATTATCTACCACCATTATTGAAGGGTTGGGCCACTCCTATATTGGGAGAAGTGCAAGGGTCTGCTAAGTTTGTGGATGGAGGAAAAGTGCCCAAATCATGTTCTCCCTCCTTACAACTAATTTACTCTAGACTGTTTAATAAGGAAATGTATGATATATGTATGTCAAAATGATTTGTAATGATTTCACTTATTTCTCAATTCAATGAGGTTATACACCAATATGCAAATGGATGGGTAATTGTCCTCATAAATAATTTTTATCTCTTTGTTGTATTGGATGTAAAAGGAACACACACATGTAATTGATTGTTATTATTGAAATTATGCTTGTAATTATGTGAAATGATGATTGGAACTATTGTTATCACTTTATTATAACTTTGTTGAAACTCTTCTTGGAACTAATGTAATTTCCATTAAGCAATTTTAATGAAATGAGTTGATTGAGTTAGAAATATTATGATTAGTAATTAGACTCTAAAATATTTAGTATTTTTAGTAAGAGTGGGATCTTACATATAATTTACATGGTTATAACATATTAATAGTGATAATTTACATCATCTGCAGACTGATGGATAGATAGAGGTAGTGAATTGATGTTTGGGCAACATGTTGATATGCTTAGTAGGGGACAAGCCCAAGAGACATGATTTTATATTACCACAGGTAGATATTGCATATAACAATTCTGTCAACAGGAGTATTGGTAAATCCCCATTCTAAATTGTATATGGGAGTATTCTGAGAAATGATTATGAGCTGAGAAGGATAGAAAGAGGAGAGAAGAGTACTGTTGAGGCTGAAGACTTTGCATAGCACTTGAAGAGCTTGCATGAAGAGGCACGACAACACATTAATAAAATGAGTTCTCAGTAAAAGACTGAGGCAGATCAGAAGTAGAAGTTTAAGGAATTCAAGGTTGGTGATGAAGTCATGGTTCACCTAAGGAAAGAAAGGTTCCCAATGGGGACATATAATAAATTGAAGATGAATAAATTTGGACTATACATGATCCTGAAGAAGCATGATTCAAGAAATTCATATGAGGTAGAGGTGCCGAGTGGAATTGATATTTTCCTTGTGTTCAACATTTCTAATTTAACATATTATAATGAAGGTGGCACAGAGGATGGACCAACAGAAGAACAATGGAGTATCCCAGAACCTACTTCAAAGGAAGAGATAGAAGAAATCCTAGATAGCTGTGTGGGAAGAAGTACCGGGAACAAGCAATATGAAGATTATTTGTTTAAATGGAAAGAAAGGCTTGTTGAAGATTCTTCCTAGTTGTCTAAGGTAGAGGTTGACCATTTGGATTTTCCTCAAACACCTAAGATGTGACAAAGTCACTTCTCAAATTACCCTGGGTGTCTAATTCATGAGCATTCAGTGGTGTAAGGGCAATCTTGTATGACAAAAAAATGATGTTTTTCTTTTCTTTTCTTTTGTTTTCAATTTTTGTATTTATGGATACCCATTTGCTTGGATAATGATTTGAAACCTTCAAAATTTCCAACCGGCTAAAAATAGCAACCTGCTATTTTTAGAAAGTTTGCATTTGAGCACATATGGAAACAAAAAATCTACTCAAAGATTTGGAATTGAAAAATATAACCTTTGGTGAAGGAATTGGCCAAAGATTATTTATAGGTTGAAAGATATTAAAGTTTATGTTTCTAAATAAAAACCCTTGAAAAGTTTTAAAGTTAATTTTGAGGCATTTAGCATCCCTGTACGGCCCCAAAAATGGGCATAACCGGTAGAGAAAACAATGTGGGCATAGATCTCTTCACTAGCTTTCCAACACATCAAATGGTTTGTCAATTAGACACCCGAATCAAAAGTTATGGCTTTCGAAAGTTGGGTTATTTTTGGAGGGAGTTACAAATTTTGAAATTTTGGCTGGAAGGTGCCAAAAAGGGCTATTTATGACCATTTTTTGAGAATATTTTTTGTAGTAGAGAAGGGGGGAAGTGGTGAGTCATGAAAAAGAGGGAAAATAGAAAACCCTAGCAGATTTGAAGCTACAGAAGGCAGAAGGTTCTAGAATCTAGAAGAAAGAAGTTGTAATATGTTGCAGCTTGTTAAGGATTTCATCCTCTAATTTGATTCCAGTTTCTATAATGTAATTTGTTTTCAATTCAATAAAAGAACATTCCCATTTTCTATGAGCAATCTATGAGCAATCCCCCCTCATCAATTAGTTTGTTTGCAGGTACACAGATGTTGGATTGGATACAAGATTGAGGAAACTTGATGTATTGTAGTCTTCTTTCAAGGAAATACAAAGATTTACCCTCTTTTCCTGGTGGAATTTTTTACCCAAAAGGGTTTTTTCCACGTTAAATCCAAGTGTTATGTGTATGGATTTTGAGCATTGTTGTTGTATTTGATGCTTGGTTCATATCTCCATTGATATTCTACAATCTTTATTTTAGATTTGCAAGTTAAATCAAATTTCCATATTGTAGTGGTTCCTTCATTTCTAACACATTTTGAAATTAGTTTTATATATATATATATATATATATTAGTAGTATTGATTAAACACCAATAAACCAATATTTAGCATATTTTTTGCTTTCTCTTTGTGGCTTCTTAGTGTTTCCAATTTTATTCTATTGAGAATTATATTACTATGATTCTACTGTGTTTAGCCTTGTGTTTAGGTGTAGTTATTTTTTATTCTCATTGAGCTTATAAGTTTAAGAGGAGTGTGTTTATACATTACCTTTGGATTCATATATTTTGGAGTAGATTCTTAGGCCCATGTTTGTAAAAGAGTGGAAATGATGGTCAAAATCTTAATTGTATAGTGAAGTTGTAGTCTTGTGTAAATAGTGCTATTTTGAATAGTGGTAGGAAGGTGGGGACCACATGGAATTATATGGCTGGCCATGCTCAGTTTCTATTGTATTTGTCTAGAGTTGCTTCCACGTTTTGAGAGTTTCTTGAAATTAAATTAATTGCCTTAAGTAATTTTAGCATGTAGGAAAACATTTTTGTAAACATTACTGGCTCATATTTTCCTAGATGATGAAATACATCAAATTAGTGGGGAAAGGAAGTAGACATTGATGGATAAAGTAGATGCAATAATAATGAAGAGAGAAATGTCAATCTTCACATAACAGTGCAAGGCATTGTGGAAACTTGAATTTCCAAAAGCATATTTAGTGTTAAGTTATGTTGCATCATATGTTTGATCTTGATATAGATGATTTTGTGACGGTAGAAATGAGCCATTATTTTGTAATAAAATGTTCATAGTTTTTAGTATGCTAAATTCTAGTCCATTGGTGTCTCAATACATATAGTATTAGAAGTATTATCTATTCAAGATATACACAAGTTGTACACATTACAAATTACTAATATCAAAGAAAATCTTAGGCAAGTAGTGTTCATGAAGAGAAGGTGTATCTTTACTATAAATGTCACATTTGTTTTTCTTTGTCTTGTCATGCTTAAAATTCATGCATGATATATTACATACATACAAGAGAACAAGAATTACATATGGGTGTCACATTTAAGAGGCCGTATTTTCAAAATGGCAAGAAGACCCAATAGATTTTCTCTTGAACCTACTTGCAAAGAGCCAACATCTTTTTTGAATCTGTCATCTCTAAAAATAATATGTTCAACTAAGTTGATCTCATAAGAATCAAGCTCTGTCAATTGCAATCAAGATTGATCATCCCTAATCATAGGGTTAAACCTTCCTTTGCAAAGTAATGAAATTGCAAAATTCTATAGCTAGCCATTTTTTTAATGTTAGAAAGCTACATGAAGATGGCCTTTTCTTTTTGGAAAAATGAAAATTAACTAGAATGATAGAAAAAAATGAGTGATCTTCTTTGATTTTGTGCATCAAGATGCCATTGTTAGATATCCATCGACTACCACTCACTGCGCTTATAAATTACATATCATGCTCTTATCCATAGATTGCATAGTCAAAGCCATTGAAGTATCATGGTAAAGATTACAAGGCATAATCAACATTCCAAACAGATGCATACAAAAATGGTTACCACTTTTTGTTGTGAATGAAATATAAAATTGCTAATGATTGTTTGACCATTGAAATGGACAATATTTAAGTAGTGTGTGCATAAACTCCCTCCCCACAGCTAGCAATATTTCAAAAAAAAAAACCTCCTTTAAGATTTCTGTCCCCCTATGACTTTGCTTCTGTGGAATGAAAGCAAGCAAAAATTTAATGAACGCCAAAACAAGCATTTAGAATTTATTTAACCATCCTAGTATTAAAAGCAATTCATCTGATCGTTACTCTCCAAAAACTAATTCTATTGCATTCCATTATATTGTCTACTCTAAAGCAAATATGTGTTCTATCATTAATAATTATCTGCGCATATTCCAGAAGAGCATTCAAGATTTATGATGTAATATGGTGAAAAGTCGACTCGCACTCAGGCTTATAATTGGTCTCACCTTGACACTTCTTCCCTGTTTTGGGAACCAATCTTGGACATGTCAGATGGTAGCATGGGTGCAACCCCATTTGATTTGTCTGCCATGGTCTCTTCCCTGCCATCTTTATTGATTGAACTCTCCTTCATAGGCCCATCAATGCCAGATTGAGCAGCTCTCACCCCCATGGATGTTGAACAGCTGCTAAAAGGTAAGACTGCAGATTGCATGTCTGATTTCTGTTTATCACCACTATCAACACTCTTTCCTGGCACAGTTGCAACCAGAGACTTTACACTTGAACTTGATATAGCTGATGCAAGTGCAATGGGCATCAAACAAAGTCCTTTATTTTGTAAGTATTGCATAGCAATAGTCATGTTTGACTCCATTAGTTTTTCAACTTCTTGTTCAAAAGCAAGGCCCTCTTGGCCTAAGGCTGCTGACATGAGACCATCAGATCCCTCAGGTGGAACATCAGCAATAAGCGGAGCAACTGCACCTGCACCACCGAGCCTGTTCATGCTCAGAACCTTCACTTGCAGTTGTAAAAATTTTACATACTCTATGATCTCGTCAAGCATGGAAGCTTTGTCTGTCTTATTCCAGTTTGGAACAAGTTCTTGCAAAGATTTCATTCTTTCAGAAATTCTCTCCCTCCGAAGCCGCTCAGCAATACTGTGTGGATCAGTTGCTTGACCTCGACGTGCCCTGACACGTGACCGTGTAGTTCCATTCACAGCATTGCTATCATCAGCAGAATGACTGCAATACTGCTCTAGAGGATTTCCTTCACCTGATTGTATACTTTGAACCCTAAGATTCTGTTCAGGCACTGAAACAACTGTTCTTGATAACCCTCCAACTGCATTCAGAAATTGGGATGTGCTTCCCTGTGGTGTGACTGGGCCGGATGTGTTTAATTGCAACATAGTAGATCCACCTACAGCAACATTGTTGCCAACAAGTCTCTGTAGCTGTAGTGAATCAACAGGCATTGCTGAAAGCTTTAAGTCCTCTTGAAATGCTCCAATAGAATCATCAGGCATGCTATTGGTTTGTCCTCCATCCATCTCCGGCCATGAAGATGAAGATGAAGATGAAAAAATATTTTCAAAAAGTTCATCCATAATAAATTTTGAAGGATTAACTTGCTAGCAAAATGATGAACACAAATAAGGTTAAAATACCCTCCGGAATCGGATCCCACAGTTATGGCTAGTGAAAAAGCTATTTGTAACTTCCATGGCCATTTTCAGGATATTCTCTGACAATAGTAAATGTGGAGTTACAATCTATGTTTGAAAGGGAATCTATGTTTAAAAGGGAATCTAGAAGCATTCTTGAGTGGGTTGGGTAGGGTAATCATAGAAGGGAGTTATTTCCATGATTACTCCATCCAACCCTCTCATGAATACTTCTAGATTCTCTTTCAAAAATAGATTGTAACTCCACATTTACTATTGTAAGAGAATATGCTAAAAATGGACATGGAAGTTACAAATAGTTCTAAGAGAATCACAACATCACGAAATAGAGGTGCCAAAAATATTAAATAATTAATATTTAATTGGCTATATTCTCTTCTTCATGGGTCTATACTTTGATTTTTCAATTTGGTAAATATTATTGTGAACCACTTTGATGCTAGCATTCATTTAAATGTTACTTTTTCATATTTAGTGGATTGTAAACAAGTTTCAAATGAGCACATTTATGATTATGTTACTAGATTCCAATCCTTGTAAGCTAATATTGATTATCAAATTCTTGATTATGAGTAGCAATGTTTTTGTAAAAGGTTGCTACCTACTATTTAGTAGACTATATACCTCAATAGTTATTCTTCTTCCATGGATTTGTGTGCCAATGTGAGAAATGCTGAATACAAATTGCTTAAGGACAATGTACTAAATAATGAATCTTATTTTCCTCCATTATCTTACCCTTCAAAGTTTCCATCAAAAATAGGCTCTGAAAGGGTAATAGAAAACAACAAAAGAGGTTGAATGCTCATCATGTTCTTAATACTTCTAATGTTATTAATTTAAAGGGCCTAAAATTTTAAAAACTGATTTACTAGACTTCAAGAGCCTTTACATGTTGTGTTAAGTCCTAATATGACTACTCTTCCTCTTATTCAACCATTGGATACTTCAAAGTTTATGCCTAAAAGTTTTAATAATAATATTCTTTATAAATATTATAGAGCTAATGGTCATGATGCATAATGTTGGGTTGCATTACTACATAATATTGAAGAATTCATTGATAATAATATGATACAAGGGTGCAAATGATCAGGGGCAATCATTTGGTTGCTCCTCTAATTAGAATATATAAATTTACACAAATCTATTTTCAATGCACAATTAGTCTAATAATGTGGATTCATTTGGGAAACAATATTTACATGGGTTACATTGGCATATTGATGGTTATGAGCATATTAATCTACATGACTCAAAAATAATGTGGGCATGCTTAATCATGGTCCTAATGTTGCTAGATCTTTTATACCACTTATTAAATTTTCACATAATGAATACCCATATAATAGTTATTTTGGTTATCTATATATGCTATAGCTTATGTTTATTGCAAACTAATTAGGGGTTTCATTATTGATTTTTCTTGTCAATATAACACATGCACAAAATATTTCTTACTAAATTATCATTTTTAGTAATAATAATATTCAGATTCAAATATTTCTATTAAGATGACTAATGGGGTATTGATTAAGACTATGGGTTAAACTAGTATATTTATATTTTAAAAAATATATCTACTAAAAGATATCTTCCAATTTGTTGGCATTTATAAATTACTTGCAATTAGAATATTTGATATGCTCGCATGAGTTAATTTAAAGAGACTATGCTACAAGACTTTTCATATTCTTCAAACGTAATAAAGATTTCATTCCATAACTGCCCAAGTTTTTCTATTTTTCTATCCATTTGGCTTCCACAAATTTATTTATTTTTTGTTTAACGTGATAGAGATTTCACTCCATAACTGCCCAAGTTTTTCTATTTTTCTATCCATTTGGCTTCCACAAATTTATTTATTTACACATTTTATGAATTTTGTTTACATGGAATCTGAATCTTAATTGTTTATGGGAATCTGAATCTTTTAGCCCTTGCTATGAGTGTAGAATGCCTCTCGGCATAATGAGGTGAAATGAAATAAGAACTTCCTTCAATGCTTGGTTTGAAGGAAGTTCTTATTTTATTTCACTTCGTTCCTACTTTGGATTGGTTTTGTGTATTAACTGGCCATCCTTAGATTGAACAATGTCCAGCAACAAATCCATATGTTGCATCAATGTTTAAAATATGTTCATTGGGATGAAGTTATTACTATTGTTATATATTCATACTTCTTCTTAGTAGAATTAAATTATTTTACTTTGAATATATTTATTAGGATACCTAAAGAACCACCTTATGTCTAAAAGGATTAGTGATATGGCATGTACAAAATGTTTAAGCAAGAGCAATGGAGAGAAAATAAAGAGAAAATACAAGTATTTGAAAGACCAAAAGAGCCTAGAAGGATAATGTTGATGTGTGGTTTCACACACCAACTCAGGTAGGGGAAGCATATGCTCTATCTCCCCTAAAAAGAGATAAAATATCTTAACATCTATATTACCAAGTCTTGACTATACTAGGATAACTTAGAGGCTATCAATTTTTAATATTTCAATCAATGGACCAAGGTGGAAAGTAATATAAAATTACTAGAATGTCTTATTGCAACTAAACATAAATTAAAAAATTGAGATTGGACAAATAATTCCAACTGAGTTAACACAAATTGTGTTTCCTCCATGCATCATTTCATACAAAATTAGCAAAGGAAAGTACTTCAAGCAAAAGGGTTTGACTTTTTAGAATAGATCACTAGTTTAATCCTAAACTAAATTCTAATTATAATCATAAATCTACTTGTAACTCTTAACATATTTGTAAAAAAATGCAAAAGATAAGGGTAAGGAGAAAGAGAAACGACCCTATTTTATGTTGATTCCAAATTTGATTTTTTGAGTAGACAAAACAAATTAAACCAATCTTGCTTAACCAATATACACTTAGCTAGGAACATAAGAATGTGCATTCATCTAAGGAGAGATAAACTAGTTGACCTATATTTAAAAAAATATATCTAAAGCACTCCGAGAGATATCCTTCTCGAGGCACCTGTTTTTTTAATCAATTTACTACACATAGGTGGAAATAAGCGCCTCAAGAAGGATATCTCTCGGTGTACTTTAGATATATTTTTTTAAATATAGGTATACTAGTAGCATCCAGAGTCACAAGCCTAATTCTAACTATATTATATATCTTAAGAATTAATATAATTATATAATATAAAAATATAATATAACTTAGATATATTATTATAATTCTAAACATAACACTAACCCTAATTATAACCCTAACCTTAATTCTAACTTGAATTTGAACCCTAACCCTAACCTTAATTATATCCCTAACTTTAATTCTAAACAAAACTCAAATTTCATCCATAACACTATTTCCAATCATAATTGTAACCCTAACCATAGATCTATCTCTGACCCTAACCATATTTCTAACCATAATTCTAACCCTAACTCTAATATTAACCCTAATTCTAACCTTAACCCTAACCCTCACCCTAATAGTAACGCTAACCCTAACCATATTTTTTACCCTAATTCTAACTTAAACCTAAACCCTAACCCTAATTGTAGCTTAAACCTAAACCCTAACCCTAATTGTAGCTAGGTAGCTTATATTTTGAACCCAAATTGTAACTATAACCCTAACCCTAACCTTCATCCTAACAATACTGTTAACCCTAATTGTAACCCTAATGCTAACCCTTATTCTATCCCTAACCCTAATTCTAACCATAAACCTAGCCTAATTCTAATCATTGTTCTAACCCTAGGTCTTTCCCTAACTCTAATACTAACTCTAACGCTAATTCAAACCCTAATTATATTTGTAATCATAACCCTACCTATATTTCTAACCCTAATTCTGACTTGAATTTTAACCCTAACCCTAACCTTAATTATATCCCTAACTTTAACTCTAAACAAAACCTAAATTTAATCTCTAACACTAATCCCAATCGTAATTGTAACCCCAACCATAATTCTATCTCTAACCCTAACCATAATTCTAACCCTAACTCTAATATTAATCCTAATTCTAACCCTAACCCTAACCCTCACCTCAATAGTAATGCTAACCCTAACCATATTTTTAACCATAATTCTAACTTGAACTTGAACCCTAACCCTAATTGTAGCCCTAAATTATATTTTAAACCCAAATTGTAACTATAACCCTAACCCTAACCTTAATCCTAACAATAATGTTAACCCTAATTCTAACCATAAGCCTACCCTATTTCTAATCATAATTCTAACCATATGTCTTTCCCTGATTCTAATACTAACCCTAACCCTAATTCAAACCCTAATTGTATTTGTAATCATAACCCTAACTATATTTCTAACCCTAATTCTAACTTTAATTTTAACCCTAACCCTAACCCTAATTCTAACTTTTATTTGAACCCTAACCCTAACCTTAATTATATCCCTAACTTTAATTCTAAACAAAACTCAAATTTCATCTGTAACGCTAATTCCAATCATAATTGTAACCCTAACCATAGATCTATCTCTAACCCTAAACATATTTCTAACCATAATTCTAACCATAACTCTAATATTAACCCTAATTCTAACCTTAACCCTAACCCTCACTCCAATAGTAATGCTAACCCTAACCATATTTTTTACCCTGATTCTAACTTGAACCTAAACCCTAACCCTAATTATCTAGCCAGGTAACTTATATTTTGAACCCAAATTGTAACTATAACCCTAACCCTAACCTTAATCTTAACAATAATGTTAACCCTAATTCTAACCCTAATGCTATCCCTAACCCTAATTCTAATCATAATTCTAACCCTAGGTCTTGCCCTAACTCTAATACTAACCCTAACCCTAATTCAAACCCTAATTGTATTTGTAACCATAACCCTAACCTTAATCCTAACACTAATGCTAACCCTAACTCTAATTCTAACCCTAATTCAAACCGTAATTCTAACCCTAACTGTAATTGTAACCCTAATCACAACCATATTTCTAACTATAATTCTAACCCTAATTGTTGCCCTAACTATAATACTAATACTAACCTAAACCATTACCATAACACTAATTTTAACCCTTAACTCTAATTCTAAATGTAATCATAACCCTAATTATATCCCTAACCCTAAGTTGATTATGGTAAGCATAGTTGTAACATCTAAACAACATTATTTTAACCCTATGCTTAACCTTTGTCTTATAATGGAGAGTTATAGATTTTGTCTTTCTTTGGTATGGATATAACAATATAGCATTGTCTCATGTTTCTCTATGGAGAGTTTTATAAAATTAGTTAAGTTGAATGTTGTGGAAAAGCTATATATTGTATTAAATTGTTTCATTTTCTCATTTAGGGGTACTTAGATGATCAAGATTCACAATACTTTTCCATTAATATTAAATATTATATTTTTTAAATATTTGTGTATTAAATGATTAAAATGATTATTTGGTAACAAAAGAAATAGCCGCATGCTATAGAAGATCATAGGATTCATTCATCTATTCAATCCTTGAATATTTATATAGTTAAAGATGTAATTTTTCATTTGTTAATAAAAAATATTGATTATTTTTGCATTTTTATTACTTTTAAAATATTTTTAAGGATATTCTTTTTTCATTTTTTTTAAAAAATGCTCTTTGATTTTTAATTTTCAAATTAAAATATATTATGACTATGCTTTCCTTTTTTTAACTATTGTTTTCCTTTTTTGTCTTAACTAAAAATACAAATTATTTTTTATAATATTTTTAAAAAGTATATATTATTATTTTTCATTTTCTTTTTAAATTATAATATTTTATTTCTTTGTTTTTATGTAGTTACACTAACTTAAGAGATATATAGATTTTTTATCTTACTAAAAATAAAAAAATTGATGTTTCCCTTCTCTAACTTTTTAAATATGTGTAAGGGATATTAATCTTTTTTCCTTTTTTTTTTAAAACTTTTAATTTTCAAATTAAATAGGATTTTGATTTGCTTTTTTTAATTGTAACCATTATTTATTCTTTATTGTCTTATTATATATTTTTCATCTTTTTTATTTTCAAAAATTATCAATTTTTTTTTCTTATATTTAACAATTTTTATTTCCTTTTGTCATTTTTAATTTTCAATGTGATTAGGAATTTAGGATTATGAGTTGGTTTTGACATGCTTTCTTTTATCTTTACCCATGTTTTTTCTCAGCTTTTTTAATTGGTGAAAATATTTATGTGAGTTTATTTGTAAAATTAGATCTTACTTATTGTGCTTATTGCTTTTTAGAAACTACTTAAACTAAATTAGAAAAAATCTAGCTATAATTAAGATATATTTCTAAGCATTTTTTTCTCTATTCCATCTACTAAATTCATTATTCTTTTCTATCCATTGAATTCATTATTCTTTTGCAGATTAATGGAGTTTTGGTATTTTAAATTTCTCTAAGATCTAATAAATTTTTCATTTCATTATTCTTTTGCAGATTAATGGAGTTTTGATATTTTAGATTTCTCTAAGATCTAATAAAATTTCTTCTTTCTTATTCCTCTTCTCATTTCTTGCTTTTCTCATTTTGTGGTAGATCTGAGAGGAAGAATTGAAAGCCATTTTCCACCACTCCTTTCTCATCCAGGTTTGCTACTTTAAATCTTTTTTTTTCTTTCAGTTTAATTATTTCCATGGCAATTTCAACCAAGTTTATTTTTATCTATTATAAATTGTTGGATTTGGGTGTTGTATGTTGCAGGCCATTGGATACTTTGTGTTGACATCTCAGAACATGCAAGTATTGCAAATGAAGAAACATATCTTTCCAAATATATTATTATAATATATTATATATTTTTTACTTCAAGAAAGAATTAAAATTTTATAATAAATGGTGGTAGATCTGAGAGGAAGAATTGAAAGCCATTTTCTACCACTCCTTTCTCATGGGTTTGCTACTTTAAACCTTTTTTTTTTCTTTTAGTTTAATTATTTCCTTGGCAATTTCATCCAAGTTTATTTTTATTTATTATAAATTGTTGGATTTGGGTGTTGCATGTTGCAGGCCATTGGATACTTTGTGTTGACATCTCATAACATGCAAGTATTGCAAATGAAGAAACATATCTTTCCAAATATATTATTGTAATTTATTATATATTTTTTACTTCAAAAAGAATTAAAATTTTATAATAAATGTTATTTGTTTTAAATCATGACTTGAAATTTCAAATTCTTTAAAAATATTTTATTCATCACTACAAATCTATATTAAAAGAAATATAATAGAAACATGTCATTTTTTTAAATCAGGTTGACGACAAATTAGGGGTCCACTAAATATTAATTTAGAAAATTAATAAAACTTCCCTAAAGAAAATAAAGGCATATAAAATCAATTCTTTACACTACTTTTTCATTTCATTTCAATTTATTTTTGCTACACAAATTTTCTTGATTCAAACCAAGAGATATAATCATATATGAATTCTTACCTTCATATATGTGTAGCATATATGTGTCTAGAATAACTGTGAATGCAAATTGCATATACACTAAAGCATCAAAGGAAGGATTTTTTTCTTTTTTAAACCAGATATTTAATTGGAATACTTAGATGTTTTATACATGGCCTCTCTCCTCTAATTACTTTGCTCCTATTGCTATTGTTAGCATTGGCTTTTGCTATTGTTAGTCATATATTGTTAGTGAGATATGACAATGGGTCCTCACATTATGAGGTCATGGGCATGTGGTAGGGAGAGAGTGAGCATTAGTTATTGAGCCTCCTTTTATTAATTAGTGTGAGAATTTTTTTTGAGTTTAATTTAATATTTTTTTAAATGTTTTTGAATTTTATGATTTTTATTTACAAGAAATTGTTTATGGGAATCAGCTCTTTCTACCACTGCATAACTACATATAAAAATCTAGTTTCCAACCCTTTACAATGCATTTTTATTGGTCTTAAATAAACTCCTAGCTAAAAGGATACTAAGGTTTTTTATACCTTGTAGGTGGTTGCAAATTATATTTAATTTAAGTTTACAATTCCAAATTTTAAATTCAAAATTTTAAGGCAACAAAGGCCCCAAATTCAAATAATGACAAGAATTAATCAATAATCATATAGAACTAGTTCATGTTAAAATCAATAAACAAATCCCTTATGGTGGCACGTTTCCTTAAACATGTCCCTTTTGTAATCTCCTTCAAAATAGGGCCCATTATAGTTCTTCTTTAGTTCATACCTAAAATAGGCTCCTCATTGATGACACATCTTCTTATATAATTCTTTTGTTATTTGATCTCGTCTATGTAGTAGTTCCAATGCAAATGGGTCGAATTGTTCTCCTAATGTATGAAAGAGCCCTTATTTAATACTGATGGTAGCTTGTTTGTGTAAGCACTTTAGAATGACTTCCAAAAAGACAAGATGTTCTAAAAAATAATTCCCACATATAACTCATCACATTAATATATTCATACATCACTCCAAATTGATATCCTCATGTAAAAAAAACAAAAATAAAAAATAAAAAATAAAAAATATCTATATATAAGATATAAGATATCTATATTACAACTTTAAAGACCTAGAAGCAAAAACAAAGTATCAATTTCTTCCAATACAAGCCTTAACAATTTCATTAGGTCACATAATACTAACTAGCTATGAACAATACTTGCATTAAACTTCATAGGTTTTAAATGATTCCATTTATTTAGGAGAATTTTGTCCGGTTCCCTTGATAGCTAAGTTTTTATTCTGTCTCCAAGTTCAAATTCAAAGTTATCATTACATTATTTGTATATTCTTAATTTGCAAGCAAGTTCATTATCCATATTGGGTTTCTAATTGCAGTCACAGTCACATTCATACTTATAGGGCAACGATAAAAATCAGTGGTCACATTCATACTTATAGGGCAACGATAAAAATCAGTGGATTTCCTCTAAATTTCCTATCTCCTTGTAGATGGGGCAAATAGTTTGGAAAGCCCTTTACAAATCACCCCACGACAAGCTCATGGCCATCATGCTTTATAAAATGGGGCCATCAATTTAAAAATAATACAGCCCAGCACGGAGTGGTGAGTGGATTGCTACTTGCTTTGCACACTTGCCGTTGTGAAGGGAGGTCTATCTTAGGCAACGATTAGCTAAAAATGTGATTCACTAATAATTTGCAAATTACACCATCCAATTAACATAACTCAACAAACCAATGAGCAAATGATTTTTGCAGATTCCAAAAGTTATATGATAGAACCTAGGATTTCTAGTGATCCATAGTAGGTGGGAGGTGATGGGCTCTACCCACTTGCTGTTGTGAAGAGGGGAACTCATTGGTTGGTTTCTCGGTCAATAAAAGACTTTACAAAACCACTTAAGGTGAGACGACCACCAATTACTAGTCACCAAACATAACAAAAGCCTAGATGGTAGGCATGAATGTTCATAAAGCTCAATCTAATGACGATAGTGGTTTGCATAGAGTTTATAAAGTAATGTGAAGAGGCCCTTGTTGGAATAAGAGGCTGGCTACTGTGTGCCAAAATTAAAAAGTACCGTCGCTCTCAATTACAATTAGAAAAGAAAAATCAATGAATATAAAGAAAAATACAGCTTTCATAATCTGGCTTTAAAAAGGAAATGACATACGAACCTCATTGGTAATTATGAAATGAAACATGACCTTATTAAACAAAATAAAGGTTCAAACAATAATCTAATAAATTTAAAATAGAGCTTAAATAAACAGCCAAGGTAAGCATAAAGTTGACTATCAACACAT
This sequence comes from Cunninghamia lanceolata, assembly GCA_027924645.1. Taxonomy (NCBI): domain Eukaryota; kingdom Viridiplantae; phylum Streptophyta; class Pinopsida; order Cupressales; family Cupressaceae; genus Cunninghamia; species Cunninghamia lanceolata. Next base: position 13,636,455 of record BSBN01000320.1, read on the forward strand.
AAGACCCATCAATAGGAAGACTTTGATAGGGCTTAATACAAGGTAGCACACTTGCAACTTGGCCTAGCTAAGATATACATGAGTTGCAAATTTTAAAGTAGGGTCATAAATACATCTTTAAGCATAGTTTCATAATAGGTCATAAATACACCAAACAAAAATTAAAATAATTGAAATGAGAACACTCAAATAATGTTTTTCAAATCAATCCAATAGATATGTAAAGGTTAAAATGCACAAAATAAGGTCTTCTAAAACTAGGAACTAAGCCAAAGAATGCTAAAGTAGTTTGAACAAGTTCAGATAGAGTATAATTAGGTAAAGCTCTTAAATGCACCTAGGTAAAGCTCTTAAATGCACCTAGTGAAGCAAAATGATGAGCATAGGCAACCAACTGGCATGCAGGTAAGTGCATCTAAAAGGGGGACAAATAGGGGGTCAAAAGTGGCCACTATTTTCTTGAAATTAGCTATACTTGAACAAGTGGAAGCAAAATTTTGATATGCTTACAATCAAAATTTGAAGATGTCATTAGAACAAGAATTACAATATTCTAAATCTAGTTTAGAATTAGAACAAGAACTGTAGTATTCTAAATCTAGTTTCTAAACTACTAAGTAATGTTTGCTGGACCAGTTTGCCGCTGGTTCCCGGCACCTTCTCCACCACATTCCTAAGTAATGTTTCTCTATTCTTTTGAGTTATTCTCTATGCTAGTCCTTCTTCTAGTGTTTCTACTTGTGCACCCTTGTGACTACAAGGCATGCTTTTGTACGAGAGTGGTTTTGTTAACCACATTTATATATAAAATAAACAATAATTCATATAATTATATAATATAGTTAGAATTAGGCTTGCGGCTCTGAATGCCACTAGCATATTTATATTTAAAAAGGCACCTATTTTTTAATCAATTTACCACATATAAGTGGAATAAGCGCATTGAGAAATATATCTCTAACATACTTTAGATATATATTTTTAAAATATAAATATGCTAGTTTTATAGAATTTGCAGCATCAAAAAATAAGAGCACATTAAAACTATTCTAAATTTATTGCTAGTCATATATATAATATGCAACTATTTAAATTGTCTCATAACTCTAAAAAAAACTAAGAAAAAAACAACATTTAGACTCTAAATAAATTTCTAATCTTAGACAAGAAAGATCTGCTAAATTTTTTTTGGCAACAATCTATCGATTGAATAGATTGCATGATCATCATTTATCCAACATTTTTTACCTTTTAATGAATCCCATAATAATGTGCTATCAAATGATCAATGCATCCCTAAAAAGTTATTAAAATTCTTGAAAAAAATAAAAATTAAAAATACTATTGAACTTCATGCTATTTAGTTTATATTCATTTCATCATGTCATATTATCAAATTGCCAATAGCACATTACTAAAGGATGTATTAAGCATTTTCATAATCCTAACCAAGTTTTTCAAAAAGCTTTGAAACTTAAAAATAATATTGAACTTCATGCTATTTAGTTTATATTAATTTCATCGTATCCTATTATCAAATAGCTAGTAATGTATTAAGCATTTTCATAATCCTAACCAAATTTTTCAAAAAGCTTTGAAAAAACAAAACAAATACAGAAATTACCTTAAATTGAATCTTTAGACTTTAACCATTAATTCTCCAAGAGTAACCTCCTTGAAAACTTTGCATCTATGGCTACATAACCAACTCTAACTACCTAAACAATCTTCTCTTAGTGATCTCCAATCTTACCCAAAGCATCGACAATATTGTGACCAAAGAATCTATATGTTATATTACGTTAATAATGGCAAAAAAAATTTACATTGCAATTCAGGGATTTTTTTAGTGGTGAATCTTCACCAATTGGCGAATAGTTCATATCTGCGAATTGGGAATTGGCGAATACATTCCCACCGGCGGGGGGCCAATTTGCCCATTTTTTTCAGATTTTCAGTCCAATGAATTTCAATTCGCCACCCTATTATTTTTTGAGTCATTTATAGTTAGTATTTTTGCCACGGTATTCTATGCGGTTCTAACGGTGATTCACCTGGAATTTGAGAGGCATGTTTTAATTCACCCACATATTCGCCAATATCATTAAATGGTTGACACGCATGAGGACCCATTTTGCCAACATCATTAAACAGTTGACATGCACGAGGACCAATTTCGCTAGTATAATTAAACGGTTCACATGTATGAGGGCCAATTTTGCCAATTTACCATTATAACTCCATGCTAATCTGAGGGCCTTATTCTCCTAGAAAATTACAACATATGTTTTTGATGGAGGTCCATTTCACCTAACATTTACAAGTGTCATATTAATAGTACACATGATTCACCAAATTATTACACTACCATTTGAAAATCCTACGGTATTCGCCAAATATGCACTGATATAAATGCATTTGAAACTCTAATTAATCCTTTAGACATTTTGTTTATCTCTGAGCTCTCAAATCCTTGATTCATTTTGGATCATAGAGAAGTTATAGCTATAGGCATTGGCGAGTCACAGAAAAGGTAAGTGCTGATTTCTTTACTGTGTAATAATATAAGATTCATGTTGATTATTTATGTCTTTGTTTGGTTTCATTGTAATTTGTTACAGATGATATTGATTGAGTAGTAGTTAGAAGTCTAGGACTAGGGAGATATCTTAATCTAGGACCCAGGGAATCAGGGATCTATATTCTATCATTTATGATTCCTTCTTGAACAAAATGACATTTTTTTTGTAGCTTTTAATTCGTGAGAGATGTCAAGCAAGAAGAAGTTGTCTGAGGGTGGTGAAGGGAGGTCAAGGTCATTAAAATGGAGAAACATAAAGTCATACTTTGGCAATGTTGGCGGTCCATTTGATGTAGCTACAACATCGGAACCTGTACCATCTATTGACTTGGATGACAATCCAGGGAATACCCAAGGTAGCAGGAATGATGACAATGCCACAGATGATGTTCCAGGGGTAGAGAATACCCAATTTACCAGGAATGATGAGAATGCCACAAATGATGTTCAAGGGAATACCCAAAGTAGCAGGAATGATGACAATGCCACAGATGATATTGATGTTCCACGAAATACCCAAGGTAGCATGAATGATAATATGAATAAACCAAACTCAACAAATGATAATGAAGTTAATGAAGTTATAGAAATCAATGAAGATGATCTTGCAAGTGCACGCAAGGGGAAAAGAAAAGCCAAATCAAAAAAGGGGCATGAGTGGGAAATGTCAAGGAGTTTTCAGATTGATTGGGTGTCAAAATTCTCATTCATTGAACCAGTGGAGAATGCAAATAAAGATGAGCCTCCCACATAATGCAAGTGTAAAATTTGCAGTTAGAAATATCGTAGGGACAAGAGGTTGTAGCTAAAACTCGACGCCATAGAAAAACATATTGTCAAAGTTTATGAAAAACAAATCATAGATGGATAGGAAAAATTAGTGATAAGATGGAAAATGAAGGACGAATGTCTTCATGTAAAGAATGGCCCCAAATATAATGCACATATCCAAAGAAAGGCGAAGATTCATGCAGGTGGAGGTTCAATTGAAGCTCAATTTGGAAAGATGATGGGAGAAGCACAAATGGTAAAACCTATTCAGTTGGGTATTGTTTTTCATATTTTGATCAGAGGGCATCCTATGACAGACTACCTAGAATATAATAGTTTATTATCTTTTATGGGCATTCCTAATTTTCCTAACACACAATGGTCAATAAACAGTGGATGGGAACGGGCAAGTTGTCTTGCTGATGTGGAAAAATATGATTTATAGGAAAAAATAAAAGAGTCAAATTTTATTGCATTATCTCTAGATGAAGTTACAATAATAGATAATACTTCTTGGGTATGTATGCATGTGTATACTATGGAAAATCATGTCCGCTAACCTCATCTACTCTCTGTTTATAAAATGAAGGAAAATGCAACATCACAAAATCTTTTTGAGATAGTTAAGAAATCTTTGATTGAAATTGCAGGTATGGATGACTGCACAATTGCCAGAAAGTTGGTGTGTAGGGGCGGATGGAGCTTCAGTAATGCAAGGTCATAGGAATGGTCTGTGTGTAAAGCTACAAACTTCTATTTCACCATACATGATTGGCATCCACTACATGGCCCACAAAATGAATTTAGCATTTAAAATGGTGAGCAAGTTTCCTACAGTATCAAAAGTTGAAGATCTAGTCCACAAACTCTACTCATACTTCTGCCAAAGTCCCAAACGATTTTTGGAATTTCAACATTTTGTTGAGGGAGTAACTGTAGGAAATAAGCTTCTCAAGAATGTTGATACTAGATGGATCTCCTTGCATGAACCAGTGAAAAGAGTTTTTGTAAAATATCAATCCTTGATTGGTGTAATGTACGACCATTGCTTCTCAATTGACAGGGCTCCTGACCTCTTACATAGGTTAAGTGACATAGAGACACTACTCATTTTAGCTGGTATTCTTCCCATGCTGGAGGAAATGAATGTGCTTATGAACAAAGCCCAAGAAAGAACTATGTATATTTCTGAATATACTAAACTACATCGAATGATATGCATGACCCTCGATAATCTTTATCAATCAGATAGGTCCTTTATAAGTCCAAAATTTAGTAGCTGACACGTGATAACAAATGTGACCAATCCTGCTAATTTTTTATAGATTAATGATAGCGGGGAGTTATGTGTCTCTGTAAAGGGATTTGAGATACCAATACATTATTTTAACAAGGTCAAGCGTACTATCAGAGAAGAACATGTTTCAAGGGAAGCTTTTGACAAGATTGTTATTTCTGTAAGTACTACTTTAAAGAATATTGCAAAATCTCTTTCCTTGGAGATTAGAGATTGATTCCCTTGTGATGAACTGCTTAAACCCATGTCTATAGTGTATCCTCAATATTGGGTCAACTATGAGCCAAGTGATTATAAAAACAAGATAAAGACCTCAACAGATCATTTTTACAAAAGTATAGAACTCGATGGACAACAAATAGAAGAAATTTTAAATCAAACTAAGATTACAGAGCAATCAGGTCGATTTGCAACTTCAATGATTGAACAATTTAAACTCATGGAGGCTCCCCACCAAGAGGGATTGATAACAAAGCTTTGGGCATCCTTAAGTCAAAGCAAAATATTGCGTGATGCATTATCAGAATTTTTCAAACTTGTTGATTTATGTCAAACCATGATATTGGGGTTGGTGGAGGATGAGAGAGTTTTTAGTGCATTGGGGTTCTTGAAATCAAAGATAAGAATTAAACTTGACAACAATTTGGAAAACTACTTGAGAATGTATACAACTAGACATGATATCCAGAGTTTTCCTTTTGATAGGGTACTCGCAATCTGGAGGTCCTTATGTGAAAGAAGAGGGTTGTACAACACTTCAAACAATAATTGCACAAATGACAGTGACACAATGAATACTAGAACCACATGTAGTGGTAGTGGTGTTGATGAGACACTCTTAAGTTGAGATATGGAGATAGAAGAAAATGAAGAACATGATCTGGATGACACTGGATATCATGGTCAAAGGGAGGAGAATGAGGATGACAAGATGATTTGGCAATTTGAAGGGAATTAGCAGTTATTAGGTATTTGTACTGTATTTCATGTTCCAAACTCCAAAATGTTGTTGATGACATTTTATTTGTCTATCAGTGATGTACATTCTTCATTTTCGATATAAAAAATTAATATTTTCATATTATTATTCTATGATAGTGATAAGTTTTACAAGAATTCAACTAAATGGAAAGTAATTTTTCTTGTCTATAACCACAGTAGTGTTTCATTTGTTTTCCTTTATTGCATTGCATAGTAATCAACAATAGTAGCATATTAATATACAACATTAGCAAATTTTTAATGTGTATGTAGAAACCAGAGTTTTCCTAAAGTAGGCAATTAAATAGTACATATAATTTGAACAATGAACACATAAATGAATTTTAGTGTTATATAGATTTTCAAATGAAGGTCCAAAGGAATACATTGAAGTATTACATTTACAATGTATAATAACTTGCTCAAAACCAACTCTGCATAATGCTCTGTTGGAAACAAATATTACTAAATCAATTTATCAGCTTTTGTAGAGTGCTCTACTCTTCATCTGATGGAAGTGTAACTTTTCTTAACCCAATTTGAGCGAGTTGTAAGTGTGATAAAAATTTATAATTATAATTCATATATTTACTTGGCTTCAATATTTCACTAAAACATCCATTCAAGGTTATCAATGGCGAGATAGAACCCAAAAAGTTTGCCTCATCTAGATTTTGAGGAAACTGGTCCTTATACAACTTCATTTTATCCTCCATATTCTTTTTGAAAGCAGCCTTTCTAATGTATCGACATGATGGGTCAAAAGCCCTTGGCAAACCAAGTTTTCTGAAGTATTCTCCCTTTGTTTGCATCCTCTTTGTCAATACTACAGCTTGTTCCAAAAGATGTCATGCTTCTTCCAACTTCTCACATTTTTCAATGATAGATGAGACCTTTATTACGGCATCAATACGGTTCTCAATTCTTCGCAAGTAGCATTGCAGATTGATGCCAAAATGTTGTTTGCATCTGACAGTTTTGAAGTTACCATGTATCCATTTTCAACAATGTATTTTTGGAGTGTATTACTACATATTAGTAGATCATCAGTGAATTCAAACATTTGAGACATATCATCAATCCTCTTCATAATTTCCTCCCACATGTTATGTTTTATATAAACCATTGTGTTTCTATAAAATTAAGATACTTTCTTTTTGGAGGATTTTATTTCATTTTCTACATTCTTTAGTTTTATCTGCAAATTTTCAGAGTTCTCTCTCTCTCTCTCTCTCTCTCTCTCTCTCTCTCTCTCTCTCTCTCTCCATGTTTGCTTCCCATAGATGTCCTACTTTTTCTATTGCCTACAGTTTGTCTTTGGCTTGATTCAAGGATTGTTCTAATTTTTCTGAATTAGCTTTTTCTATATCATAATTTTTTTTTACTTTCACTTAACATTTTCTGCAGTTTATTCACTTCCACCTTTGTTTGTTTATTCACTTCAGTTGTAGATGTAGAGTCAGAGTTTTTTATCCTTTTCTCTAATTCTTTGGTCTTTTTATCGGCTTGTTTCCTCTTGGCTTTTTCATTTGCTATGTTTCCCTGTAACTTTTCTATATGAGTCTACAACCTATTATGTATATCACAAAGTCAAATGAAAATGAGCAATTTGAATGGAATTAACATCACTGAATATATGTTTCTTCTGTTGTAACTCAATTACTGGAACCTGTGACCTGTCTATATTACAACTCTGATTTTTAGATAATATATTCAACAAAGTTACCAAGAAATTAAAAAACAACCATACCCTTTTTTGTTCTCTCTCTTGCTTTAGCAATGATGTGTACACCACTTCGTTGTTCTTTTTTGATACATTAATTTTGTCAGAATTTTTCATTCCAAAAAAATCCACTTGGATGGTGCTCACCTCATAGTCAGAGCATTGCATCTAGTCCTCTAGTTTATTTTGAACTTTGGGCACAATAATCATGTAATCCATTTTTTCTATTTCCAGGTCAAATGTAGTTAATACCTTAGTTGTTGCAGGCTCTGAAGTTGTAGTAGTCTCTATCTCTAGCACTTTTTTCTTGTGTGTTTCAGATATTTTGGATTTCTTTTCAAACTCAGCTTTGTAATCAGAATCTATGACACTTGACATAACTTTGAATGGCGAAGGAGTAGTTGTAGTGTTGGCAACATCTTTAATTAATTGATGCTAAGGATTAGCCATTCTTGTCCCAGTCATGCTAACGATAGGAAGGGGTACCTTCTAGAAACAACTGCTTTGATGTGGACGTGGAATCAAAACCTATCATAATATTTTGCTTCTTAGTATTCAAAAGGCCTTGTTCTCTAAGTTTGTTTATAGTATCATCTAATTTTATTGATGACCACTTGTGAGTTTGTTGTTGCAGCTCTTTTTGGCCAGTACTACTACTATTACTTGTACCATCACTAGATTTGCCACTAGTAGCACTAGAATGTCCACCATCTCCTATAGGAAAAGAATGAGAAATATGCAGATCAAAAAACCCTTGTGGTACATTTAGTGATTGGATCTCACTCTAAGGATTTAAAGCTAGAATAAATCTAATCTCTTGATCTGTATGTGTATGCTCTTTGGCTTGTTCATCACCTCTAATGTTGAGTCAAAGATCATTAGGTTTTCTAGGGCATACATCTGGTACAATCCAAATGCCTTGTCCTGTAGGCCCCAAACCACCACCTTCATAACCCATTTTTTGGGCTATTGATGTCCCTGTAGTATATGTTTGTCTTGTGGTCTCACTCATATGAGGTTTGAATGCAAAGGCACTAAGATCTCTAGGTTGTTCTTCATCCTCATCATCACTTTTAGCATTAGATGCTTCATTGACAGTGGGATGCTCTATATCCCACAATTTGCTGAACTCTTCATCTTCTGACTTTTCTTCAAATTCTGTAGTAGCTTTTGGATCACTGAGATCCTTCCTCATAGACCAAAAGGCACTAATTTGTGATTGTGACCAGCTTTCATTTATACAAGCCTCTTTTAGAGTCTATGGAATTTTTGTATATGTAGACTTTATAGCACCTTTTCTATAGAAATTGTCATATCGATTGTTTGCCAGTGCCACCTCTGCATCTCTCTGTGTTTGTGGAATTGGATGCAATCCCATTATTTCTGATGACAATATTTCAAAAGAAATACCTCTTTGAGCAGCAGTTTCTTCCATGAATTTTCTGACCTCATCCCAAGAATTCATGTTTCTCAACATTTCTAGCAGGGGTTTACTTTCATGTTGAATTCTACTTGGAGTGTTCTTATTGGCCACATGCCTTGTTTTAATCGCATCACATGGGTCATACTGCCAATGAGAGTCAACATCAAATTTAAAAAGTTGTAAAATTTCATGTGCCATAGTGAATGCTTTTCTCTCGAATGTGAACCCTCCACATGAAAAAGGTAAGGAAGGAAATATATGCTCTTCTTTTGCTAACTAACAAAGTGCAGTTTATTTGTACTCTCCATCTGCCGTATGTATTCCAATGCAAAAATCATCTCTGTCACATGTATTGGAAGTTTGTGGGGCTTTACTCCCAATCCATAAAATCTTAGGACAGTATATTCCTCCATGAAGTATCAGTCAGCCAATTGTATTTCTTTTCCCAATTGAATGCAATTTCTACAAGACTTGGGCAATCTAGGCATTGGAGTATTTGTAATGGTTTGATACAATGGACTCAAAAAGTAGTCCACAAAATGATTGTAGTTCTTTTGATTATGATACATCTTTATCTTATGGGTCTAATCTATTAGTCCATTTTTATCTTGCTGATGTTGAATTTGAAGCTTGTTGTCCTGAATCATCCTAGCAAATTACACTAGAAAAAAAATAGCACACGTAGGTTGTGAACCTAAATGTCTTTCTGTTGGAACTGGGAGTGGGAGCTTCACTTTGACTTCATTTAATCATTAAAAACTAATCTTGCATGGATCTTGTAATGTGATCAAGAAATCTGTATTTAGCAGGTGGATTGCATTGATAGATATTGTATACCATTTTAAGGAGGCTTGCATCCATTTGACTATTATTATCCAATCCAAGGAAAAACACTAGCATGGAAACAATATCCTGAACCCATGGTTTAAAAATATCAATGTTATAAGGAGGCTTATGATTCTGATTGAGTTGGGCACTATCCAATGTTAGAGATTTGATTAAAAAAATTTTATCATTTTCAATAACTGCTTCATAAGTACTAGCAAGTCTTTCTAGGTTTATGTGCACTGTTCCGCATTCTTTAGCAGTAAAACTGAACAATTTGCCAAAATATTCTCCATTAATGGGAAGCATTACTTCTTGGCTATCTTTTATAACTATTTCTTTTCTTTTTTCATCATAATTCTAGGCACAGACCATGATAAATTCAGGGCAAGGGAAAACCTCAGGGAACATCAGGTGTCCCAATCCAACCACCCATGGTGCAATCAACTCGCTATTTGGTATTGGTTTTTTGGGGTCAGTTTGCACTTGATGTACCTTATTCTCCAATGAATATCTGAGTGTTGAGATAAACCTTCCAAAGATTACAGGGTCATAAATATCATGGTATTCATCTGTAAAACCTGGGGTTTTAAGTAGTCTGACATAGTCTGTTTTATCTCTTTCTTTTGTTTTCCCAATTTTTGGTTTGGTAGTGCTGGTAGACATGCTTGTAAACACTCAACCCTGATTTCTAAACCCTGGTCCCCAAGATTAAAAAAACTAAAGTTTCAAGGAGAATAGTAATAGCAATAATAATAGAAATGAAGTATTTATGTATTTCACTTACCTGAAAAAGATGAATACAAAGACTGGCACTGAGTGACTCTGTGGCATCGCACAATCAATATTAAAATTTCTGGTGCATTGCAATCTCCTGATTCCTTGACCCTCTTGCTTCCAAATAGTATCAATTAAAATTGCTAAATGCTAAGTGCCAACAATGAAGTAAAGCAAGTGAAACATGTTACATTCTTTTATTAAAGTTATAAATTTTATTTTATTCTCGAGGAAGTTAATTTTTTTTAAAGTTATTATATTCTATTCTATTCTTCACTTTCAGTACAAGTTTGTAGTTGTAGTTGTACTACTACTGAGTACTCCCACTTCAAACGAATTAATAATTTAATACTTATACAGCACGTACGTCGAGCCATGGAATTGAAAACTATCGTATAATCTCAACTGTTGATCTTTGTAAATCTAATAGCTCTTGATTGATTCCAGAGGTTTGAGTTCCCAAGTCTAGCACCCCAGAATTTCATTTCGGAATTCAACTTCAGCTGGCCATCTAGCATAGAAACATTCATCGAATGGGTGATACATGACGCTAAAGTTTGAATATAATATAGGTTAGATATATTATATAATAATTATAATTAATATTATATAAAATATTATAATATAGGTTAAAGGTTAGATATATTATTATAATATATTATTAAATAATTAGAAATATATAATTTATTATATAATAATTATATTATATTATATTAATATATATAATAATTATTCATCCATTGATTTTTGTAAATCTAACAGCTCTAGATTGATTTCAAAGGTAGGAGTTTGCCAATCTAGTGCTCCAGACATTTCATTCTAGAATTCAACTACAGCCATCCATCTGGCATGGAAACATTCATGCAAGTGTTTTACTTATTTTCCTTAAAACCCTAAGTCTTATAGTTGAGAGTTTACTTTATTTTCTATTTTGCTATTAACCGTCGAGCCTAGGTTCCTGGTTAGCTAACTTATAACCTTATGTCTTTTATGTCGTGAGTTAACTAGCCCCCAAGTCTTGAGTTACCTCATCATGTCATATGTATTACAAAGTCTTAGTCTTATATCCTTGTAAGGGTCTGAAAGTGCCACTTGGTAGGATATCACAAGCCCGCACAATACTGAAGGTGACATCATGTTTGCACCGCGGGGCTGCGAGGTGAAGACAAGTGTCAAGGACATACATTGTGGCCTATGGCCATAATATCAATGATTTAGTTGAATGAAGGATATGGTGCCAGGTGTCAAAGGATCGAGTGAAGTAGTGGGGCCATAGATATTGAAGATCCGACAGTAGCGCATCCTCGCAGGAGAATCTTGTCTGAGGGGAAGATTCTCTGCGCTACTACGCGATTTTGACACCTAGCTAACTCTTGGAAAAAAGAATAAGGTTTACATAATGGATGTCCACGTGCAAGCCTTAGCGCGCACCCACGGAGCCAAAAGGAGGTGAACTATTTTCTACCGCACCGCTGCGAAATGATGCCACATGGCCACGTAGGACAAAAAAGTTAAAAAGTTAGCAAGAAGGCACATCTGAGATGGAGTAATTTGATTGGCCACTGGGCCAGCTGCTTTTCACGTAAAGGCCTATATTTTCAAATTTGGCGGTTGATTCACAGCCGTCGATCTCACAATATGAATTTTGCATCAATAGTTGGAATTTAAATTTTCTATGTACATGTATCACGAATTCATAGTGATGGCTGAAAAGACACTTAGACATGCATTTATGCACTGAGCCCTAATCTGTAAGCTTGATTAAATTTGAAGGTAAGGGTTTTTCACAGCGTTTTCATAAACATGAATAGGATTTCTGCACAGTGAGCAATTAGACGAGAAAATATTGTGATTTCAAGATTCTGCAACTAAAACCTGTAAGTTATTCTTGCCTGCTATGTCTGTTTAAAGGTGAATTGCTAATTTGCTACCTGGTAGAGGATATTTTGAGCATTCTTAGAAGAGAAAACCCTAATCTGGTGAAGTGTTATTTCAAAAAATGAGTCAAACAAGTCAACCTTTGACTTCTAAGAGGAGTTTGGATGAGTATTTAATGAAATAGTTGCCTGGGTCTTCAAGAAGGCCAGTGAATGCATACTGTCCAGGTGGGCCTAATGATAGACTATTAGATTTGTGTTCTGGGTGTCAGGATGCTAAATTGCCTATGCATGGGTGGACTCTATTTAAGCACTGGCATGATAGGAAGGAGTATAAAGCCCCTTTTGTAATGCCTGGAATTTGGATGTGGCAAAGTTGATGTGCCCTAATGTATTTGTAAATCCCAACCTGGTAAGGGCTATTGCACAGAGATATGATCCTACTTCTAGGAATGTTAGGGCAGGGAATAATGAAGTCATGATTAGGACAACAAAGATATTCATCACAAAGGTATTTGGCCTCAACCCTGCTACAAACAAAAAGATTGATTTCAACGTCCTAAAAGATGAATACAAAAGAGCTCAGCATGCGTACAAAGTATTCAAGTTGCCTAAGCACAGAGCAAGGGGAATTGATGGAAAGTTAATTAGAATATCAAATAGTGAAGAAGAACCTTTTGATGTTTCACAATTCATGCATTACTTTGTAAAGACTTACCACACTATGTGCCATGTACTGGGAAGAGATGCATTGGATAAGATCCCAGTTCCTATGATGATGTTAGTTGCAAATGTACACGATATTTCAACTACTAAAGCATGTGATTATGCAACATATATAGTAGACAAGATGCATGAGCAGTTATTAAAGATTAAGAACAATCTGTATGTTATAGATGCAAAGGTGGAATTTAAATGGTATTCAATTATGTGCCATATGTTTTATATGCTAGAACAGGGATGTGGCATAAGGATTTGCATGTCAGAGAATTAGAACAGGATGGTACTCTTCTCCTTGTCTAATTATGGACTCATTTGTTAGATATGTACTATGAAAATTTAGACTATGTGATTTTTGAAGAACATTTTGTGAGAAGGATGTTGAAGTTTATGGAGCCTGAAGGTGAAAGGATTCCAAGGGAGGTATTATATTTTCTGAGACCATTGGATAGAACCCCTGAACTAGGAATTCAACATAATTGGGGAGATTGGTTCCTACACACTCGCACTACTTGCATTAGATTTTATGGGAGCAAGGTTGCCCCACATATACTGCCAAAGTATGTGCCAAGGAGGATTGCATATTTGGAAATTATCTGGCAATTGAATGAATCAGATAAAGAACACCTGAGATTGTAGAAGAAAGGGTCATTTTTCCCTACTACCACCAAGTTTTGTGACTTATGGGCTACAAATAAAGATGCTCTAGATCAAACTAATTCAGTTTTGGAAGGTTACAAGATGGGGTTCGAACAACCAAGGCTATTTGATCTAGAAGGTTTCATCAATAGGGTGAGACTTAATGTCAAAAGGCCACAATTCACCCATAAGGTCCTGTATGATGAGGATGTAGTGAGAAACTGTGCTACCATGGAGGAAATTCATTTATTAAGGGAAAAGTGGAGAGCAATGATGGAAGGGGAAAGAATGAGAAACAATTTGAATTCTCCATATCCTGGGGCTTTTCCAGAGGAAAATGACCCAATAATAAGGATTCAGAAAGTTCTTTCCAATGCAAAGACTCTGATTGAAAATGCCCCTGTAGGTGAAGAGAGACCTACATATGATCCAAGGAGTATAGTCAAGCCATATAGCAGAAGAAATGAGTCTCCTGATTCACTTCCGGCCAAAAAAATGAAAATAACTTACTTGGAGCATGAAGAAGAAATAGAGTTTGTGGACTTGGAGGAGGAAATTAATGAACAAGAACAATAAATTTCTCAACAGGTGAATTCACCTAAGAGAATAAGGCCTTATGCCTCTCTAGATAATAGGTTGGCAAGGTCACTTTCTAGTGACTGGGTAGATACATAGGACATCAGAGTGCTCACTTGTGCACAATTTTGAGAAGACGCCTTTGTCAATACCCCTGAATTTAAGGGGTATGTGTTGAAAGTGAGAAATGAAGAATTTTAGAAGAAAGTGGAAGAAGCAAAAAGAGGAGCTGATCCTGAGAAGTATGAAGAAATAACACATAGGGTGCTCAATGAATTGAGCCAGGATATCAACAGGATGACCCTTGATGAAGGAAGAGCTTTGGTGGAAAAGAGTGGTTTGTTGTTACTTCATCATTGGACTTTGGTAGATGCAATTGCATTTGATACTATCACAAGGATGGGCGTAGATATCTCTGATGATTAGGTAGATAAAGCAATCTCTGGTGCAAGGTTTAATCTCAAATTTGAGACCTTGGCAATATGGGCATTGGCCCCAAACAATAAAAATCCAAGGATGGGTTTAGGTGAATTAACAGGAGATGTGATAATAAAAAGAGTATCAGATACTCCAGCTCCTCAAGCTACAATCTTGAGTGTTCACACATCTCAATTTGTTGAGGCTGTCACCAATAAATTGCAGAAGGACTATGATGAACTTTTATTGAAATATGGACAGGCAATGATAGAATTGAATAAGTACAAGGGGCAAATGTTGTTATCACTAGGTACTTCAATTCAGAATGTTTTAGTCCCTGTGGATGCTATAGAAGCTTTCCCAATAGACAGAGAGACATTGCTCTTAGAGATTAGAGAGTTGAAGGAAGAAGCAAAAAGTTTGAAAGATGAGAAGAAGACCACTGTTAAAGACATGGTTATAAATTTGATTAACCATAGGCTATCCAAGATTACAACCAGGGTTGATGATACATGGAAATCTTATTCATGTTTGAGGACAACCCAAGACAAGCATGAGATGGATAAGGAAAGCTTGAAGGACATGATTAGGGTATGGCTACCTAGAACTGGAGAAATAAGGGAAATTCATAGATGTTCAAGGTTTGCCCCTAATGCTCCAGCAGAAATAAAATTAACCCTTGACATGATGCTTTTGTTAGAAGAGGTAGTGGCATTCCAGCTAAAATTAGATAAAGTTTTGAAGGAGAAAAGACAATCAATTGAGAAGATAGATAAAAAGATTATGCCAAGCATATTGGAAAATTATGGACAAATAAAGAGTTTGGACAAATGGAAGGCTGATTTTGAAAATATAGTTAGCCAGCTCGTATCTTCAAGTTGTGTAGATGGTGATCATGTTGGAGTACATGACCACTGAGAGGGGGAGGTGAATCAGTGGTCTATATTTTTTAACATCTTTTGCACCTTTTAATTTACAATATAGAGAATGAAAGAGACTTCAATAATCTACCAAACACATATGCACAAGTATGATGATGAATAGTGTGAACAGGGCCTTATGAACAAAACATTAGGACACACACACATAGAGGCAAATAACATAAACTAAAACACATGTTTTTGATGAGTGGAAAACCCTCATAGGGATAAAAAACCACTCTAAAAATTTGCCTCACTGGATTAATAGAATATCACTGATTGCAACAATTGTCTCACTGACATACATGCCTCACTGGCAACAAACAGGTCTCACTGACCATGCAAGCCTCACTGGCTGAAAGTGCCTCACTGGTTGAATGTGCCTCACTAGATGAATGTACAATCTTAGAATAATACAAAGAATATAGATGGTTTAGATCTATTTCAATACAAATCACTGAAATTGCATCTCCTTAGTCATGTAGTTCTACAACAAGTATATCTTCTCTATTTTGCAATCATCTCTTTTCATTCAATCTGCATATCTTCTGTGTTCTACAAGAAACTAATCAAGCTTTGCCCTTAATCTGCAAATACCTTCACAATCAATTCAATATGCATACTATCTTTCTTTTTATCTGCAAAATAATATCTCTCATTTTCAATCAACATTGCCTTTCAATCATCTCCTGCATTGAATTCATCTCAACTCAAAACCTCACACAAAATATATCTTCAATGCTACATAGTAGTCCTCAATTCCAATTCATAATGAACCTACAATGTCATTAAAAATAGAATGACCTTTCATTCCTCTCCTCTCTGCATATTCATTTTCCCTTTTCAAAAACAACTTTTCAATAATCTCCAATCTGTTTATCTTCCCTGCATTTACGATCTCCCATTTAAAAATTAGAAATCATAAAATGGTATGCATCTCTTGTAAATAAAAATCTTCAATCTACCCTGATAAAAAATATTATCCTTCTATCATCTTCTCTACATTAAAAATTTATTCTAAAAAAGAAACCACTATTATTTTATTTATTCAAATATCTTTATCTTCTACATGAAGGGATCTATATTAAGAAAAAAATCTCCTTAAAAATGCCTTTAAAAGCATCAATTGACTGCCTTTTAAATAGGCTAAAAATAGCCTTTAAAAAACCTTATTTTTTTGCAGTCAAAGCACTTTTGACGGCCCTCTACACATCAAAGTTTGAACATAAGGGAGTGGGAGACAAGTTTAAAGAAGCAACTATTGATTATAAAAATCGCGCCCACCAAACAATTAATTTGAACCCTTGATTTGTATTTGGTGCCCATGTGCTCAAGGGGGAGACCGAACCCATCGGTTATGCAAAGTGGGGGGCCGGTTGAGGAATGTTTTTAAACCCTTTTAGCAGGTAGCATTAAGTGAAGTGACCTGCTACAGAAGGTCAACTAACAAACATAACAAAAGTGCAAAGGGGAATGATGGGTAGCTTCTAGGGAATATACATTAACATTTGAAGACATAGGAATTAGGAATTTAGACTAGGATTTTAGACTTTGAAGGGCAGCAAGCCCTAAAAACATAACTTCACATAAATGAAACCTGATCACATATTAAAAAGAATAGACATACTATAGCAGAGAGTAATTGGTAGATAGAAAATAAAAAAACTTAGGATATGATGGATATAGTCAATGAAGTGTAACCCTAAAGAATGCACCCACAATATGCACATATTGAACACTTGAAGGATATCATAAAGGCAATCCACCAAATGTAATTGTAGTTTGAATTGAGATTGAACAAGTATCTCTGTCATTCTATTAAAAACAACTAACACCACACCATGCCTTTAAATGAACTGTCAAACCATTAGTAAAAACACCAAAACAAGAAGCATCCCTTGATGATGACAAATGCATACATCCTAGCAATATGCAAACCATAACTGATGAACACTCTGATCGTTGCATCTGAATCATGAAAAGCCAACATCATTATACTATGGCATGACAAACATCACCTTGTTGATCATCATCACCATGTCTCTTACCTTGCATGATCAAAGACAAAACATGAGCATCATATCATGAATAAAGACAAAGAATGAACATCATATCAACTGTAAGTAACAACTCAACTCCCTTCAAGATAATAATCATGAGCATCACAACATGAAGCATGGACCTCTATCATGAATGTCAACATAACATTGGCATAAGATTGACACCAAACATCTTATTATCAACACTGTATCATCTCAGCTACTAATTATGACAAAGTGAGATTCTAAGATCCTGTATGTCCTGATTACAAACATGAGCTTCAATATGAACGCCTCTTATCTTGAACAACACACCGAGCAAGATCAACATCTGACATGAAGTATGAACCATGTAAACTAAAAGCATGTAAGCATGCGGACTGAACTAATGAACTAGAAGCATGACTTTGTTGTATCTGCATGAGTGATCATATGAATATCTCTCTGATCAACAATGACAACTAACTTTGCATCAACAACTCAACACCTTTTTGACATCAATGACAATCGACCTCCATCAATCTCTCCCTTTGTCATTGATGGCAAAACTACATGATGCATTTTCTCTCTCTCCCCCTTTTTGACATCAGATGACAAAGGATGAATTAACTCCCCATGTCTTGGACTCCAAATAGCAATACTCACTTAGCATTGAGTCCAAATGCCTTGTTTCAAATTATTCAACTTAGACTCAATATCCATTCATCAACTCAACATAAAGTACTATTCCAGGAAGGCACATATGATCTAATGAAGACAACTTTGACAAACCAACATGATCATCACCATGATTATCCATAAGCATGACTTGTAATCAACACCATCACTAAGAAAAATGTGAACACCCAATATAAACCATATCAATTCATACCACTGCTTGCACTATAAATCATCAAAGGGATTAGAATATTGATTATTTTGTAGAAACAACACAATGAGACACCTCAATAAGATCTGTGACTTACCTCAATTTCAACTCCTGAGCCAAGTTTCATGACAAGATAAACACCCATAGCATGAAGCATTCTAACCATGCTCTCATACACCAATGTCTAAAATTCTAACATGGAAGTTCTGCTCCACCAAAGAAGGTCTATTGTACCAACAAGTCAATCAATACCATCAATACAAAGTGTTGAACCATGACTGTCACTAAGAAGACTGAGTACTATGTTGTACAAGATAATCCTGATCATGTAATATAACTCTTTGCTCTCATTTTCCACTTCAGCAAACATGGCCATAACAAGAGGAACAGTTACAGCTCATCATTCAAGAGAACTTTATGCATCAACAAGTAAGAAAAACACTATCAAAAGATATACCAACAATGCATCAAGCATGATAATCACTGCATGTATCAATGCCCTCTTCAACTTCTTCACTGTCAATATAATAAATCATCAAGATAAAACTATCCATTCAACAACATGTCACTATTCTTAATAAAGTACTATCATTGCAACACTGCAAACCACATAAAGATATGTACACATATCTACCATGCAAATTGCAACTTCAACATATGATAATTTGAACACATGCACAATAAAGGTTATATTGTTACGACCATGTCTTGTGTTTGCAAAAACACTAACTGCACCATCAAGTCCTTCCTAAAACAACACTGCCATTGGCAAGAAACACTGTTTCGAAGACATATACCATCACTACTATTATGTCCTTCATATTGTCACATAGTCAATAACTTGAAGTTCCATTTTTGAATAGAAGAAAAGAACATGTTGGTAGAGATTAAGAAGTTTGAAATTATATCGATCATTTGCATATGCTTACAACAATATGTAGGATTAAAAAGTTTAAAATGCTCATTTTGAAGTCTTCTTTCACAATCCATATGTCTCATGTTAGTAACTAAGCATTGTCATGTCACTGTTTTAAATCCTACTGCACAATCACAACACACCAATGATGAAATATTGTTATGTCAAATATGAAACCACTGTCAATACCTATGCAAAACCAAATGCAGAGATATGTGCTATGAATTGACTTCTTCCATTTGTAACCTCCTGCTAACATCTGATGTGAGCTCCTTGAGAACATCCTATCATAAAACTTCTTGACATGAAACACTCTAGCAAACATTATCAGGTATGAATTCAATAACATGATAAAAAAAACAAGATCACCATATTGACAAGCACCAAATAATCTCCTCCTAAAAACTTCTTGGGGGTAAGTGATAGGACATTGGATAACTCCCCCTATCCTCATGCTATATTTTATGCAACTGATGATGTAACTTGTGCAAGATGCACAAGTTTAGGATCTATCTCCTCTTGGCTTTGTTTCAGTCTCCAAACTTTCATAGGTTCTTTCTTTTGTCCGGGTTTCTTCTTCCAAACCTTTTTAGACTCTTTCCTTTTCCAACTTTTCAAACCAAATGATGTTATTCTACAACTATATGATTTGTGACCAGGAGAGTTGCACTTGAAACATACAAGATTAACATTCCTTATTGAAGCAGATTAACTTCTTCTTCTACAATCAATTGTTTTGTGTCCAAAATGATTATAGGTATAACAATAACCAAAAAATGAGTAATTATACCTATACATATATGCTTGCCTTGCTGGAACAGTCTTCTGAGATTTCTCCTTTGTTTGTGGATTTTGACAAACACATCTTTGGTTTTCATTTTAGCTTCAGTCTTCACAGCTTGCTTGAGTTTTTCTTCTGAATCTTTACCATTCAACTTTGATGTTCCAACAGTGAATTCAATCTTCTTTTTGCCTTCAGGAGCAGCAGAATATTTATTTAGGTTTATCTTCTGCCTAGGAGCATTTCTGACTTTGGAACACTCTCCTTCTTCATAACCTAGACTAGTAGTGTCCTTATGATGCTTTTGTTTGCCCAACATTTCATGCAACTTGTTTGTGCTTTCTTCAAACTCTTGATATTTCTTGGATAGAATCTTGAGACCTTCATAATCTTTTCTTAGATTGACAATTTCATCCTCTAATTTTAGATATTCAATTCTTTTCACCTCAAGGTCATATTTTGTTACATCTATTATTCTTTTAGCTTCCTCAATTTCAATCTTTAGACTGATAATCAATTTGTCAAATTCATCAACATGACTCTTTAAGTTTATAATATGATTTCTTGCCTCTTCAAGATCAGAAGATACTCTTTCAAGATCTGAAAGTGCTTTGTACTTGGAGTCTTTTTTTTGTTGTAGCTACAACTCTAATCTATGGTTCTCCTTTTTGTATTTCTTGATCTCACCCAGAGCACACATGAGTTCTTCTTCTATATCAACTTCACACTCATGTTCATCATCACTCATAATGTGATCTCCTTCTTTTGAATTAGATTGGACCTCATCTCCTTCATGATAGAATGTCTCCTTTCATTGTCACTTTCCTCAAACACCAAGCTATCCTCTCCTTCAAGTGCATCACCTTGATAGATTCTAATCAACTCCTTCCACACATCCTGAGTTGTTTCAAAATGCATAACTTTACAAGAAACTTCATTAGATAATCTAGACAGAATAGCCTTCTTTTCTATATGATTACATTCATAAGCCTCTTTGTTATTTGTAGTATTAGGTGATTGAGAGGAAATAAAATACCCATTCTCAACAGACATCCACACATCATACCCTAAAGAAGATAGATAGACTTGCATTCTAATATACCAAATAGAGAAATCTAAACCATCAAAGAGAGGAACTCTAGAAAACTCTTCCTCTAATTTAATACCTGACTCAACTTGTGAGACATGTAGATCAACATTTGAGTTTGGTATAGATGATACCTTTTGACTAGTATGTGACTTAACATTTATCCTACCCTTATTTCTTCTACACTTTCCCATGGTACTCCACTATCAAGACCTACCCAAGTCTGTTAGACTTCTATAGGGAACCTATGCTCTGATACCACTTGTTGGAGTACAAGACCACTGAGAGGGGGGTGAATCAGTGGTGTATAATTTTTAACATCTTTTGCACCTTTTAATTTACAAGACAAAGAATGAAAGAGACTTCAATAATCTATCAAACACATATGCACAAGTATGATGATGAATACTGTGAACAGGACCTTATGAGCAAAACATTAGGACACACACACATAGAGGCAAATAACATAAACCATAACACATGTTTTTGATGAGTGGAAAACCCTCATAGGGATAAAAAACCACTCTAAAAATTTGGCTCACTGGCTTAATAGAATCTCACTGACATACATACCTCACTAGCAATAAATAGGTCTCATGACCATGCAAGCCTTAATGGCTGAAAGTGCCTCACTAGTTGAATGTGCCTCACTGGCTAAATGTACAATCTTAGAATAATACAAAGAATACAGAGGGTTTCTCTATTTCAATACAAATCACTAAACTCGCATCTCCTTAGGCCTATAGTTCTATAAGTCTATCTTCTCTATTTTGCAATCATCTCTTTTCATTCAATCTGCATATCTTCTATGTTTTGCAAGAAACTGATCAAGCTCTTCCCTTAATCTGCAAATACCTTCACAATCAATTCAATCTGCATACTATCTTTCTTTTTATCTGCAAAACAATATCTCTCATTTTCAATCAACAATGTCTTTCAATCATCTCCTGCATTGAATTCATCTCAACTCAAAACCTCACATAAAATATATCTTCAATGCTGCATATTAGTCCTCAATTCCAA
Organism: Cunninghamia lanceolata; assembly: GCA_027924645.1. NCBI lineage: Eukaryota > Viridiplantae > Streptophyta > Pinopsida > Cupressales > Cupressaceae > Cunninghamia > Cunninghamia lanceolata. Next base: position 13,658,696 of record BSBN01000320.1, read on the forward strand.
TTAACAATGAACCTGCAATGTCATTAAAAATAGAATGACCTTTCATTTCCTCTCCTCTCTGCATATTCATTTTCCCTTTTAAAAAACAACTTTTCAATAATCTCCAATATGTTCATCTTCCCTACATTTACCATCTCCCATTTGAAAATTAGAAATCATAAAATGGCATCCATCTCTTGCAAATAAAAATCTTTAATCTGCCTTGATAAAAAAAATATTATCCTTCTATCATATTCTCTGCATTAAAAATTTCTTCTCAAAAAGAAACCACTATTATAGAAACTTTCCCTTTTAAAAATGCAATTAATATTGTACAAAATCCCTTAATATAGAAAAAAAATTATTCATTCAAATATCTTTATCTTCTGCACAAAGGGCTCTATATTAAGAAAAAAATCTCCTTAAAAAATGCCTTTAAAAGCATCAACTGACTACCTTTTAAATAGGCTAAAAATAACCTTTAAAAAACCTTCTTCTTTTGTAGTCAAAGCACTTTTGATAGCCCTCTACATGTTAAAGGTCGAACACAAGGGAGCGGGAGACAAGTTTAAAAAGCAACTGTTGATTATAAAAATCACGCCCACCAAACAATTAATTTGAACCCTCGATTTGTATTTGGCGCCCATGCAGTCAAAGGGGAGACCGAACCCATCGATTATGCAAAGTGGAGGGGCCGGTCGATGAACATTTTTAAACCCCTTTAGCAGGTAGCATTAAGTGAAGTGACCTGTGATAGAAGGTCAACTAACAAACATAACAAAGGTGTAAAGGGGAATGACAAGTAGCTTTTAGGGAATATACATTAACATTTGAAGACATAGGAATTAGGAATTTAGACTAGGATTTTAGACTTTGAAGGGAAGCAAGCCCTAAAAACATGACTCCACATAAATGAACCCTGATCACACATTAAAAAGAACAGACATATTGTGGTAGAGAGTAATTGGTAGATAGAAAATAAAAAAAACTTAGGATATGATGTATATGATCAATGAAGTGTAACCCTAAAGAATGCACCCACAATATGTGAATGTATTGAACACTTGAAGGATATCATAAAAGTAATCCACCAAATGCAACTGTAGTCTGAATTGAGATTCAACAAGTATCTCTGTCATTCTAGTAAAAACAACTAACACCACACTATTCCTTTGAATGAATTGTCAAACCATGAGTGAAAACACCAAAACAAGAAGCATCCCTTGATGATGACAAATGCATACCTCCTAGCAATATGCAAACCATAACTGATGAACACTCTGATCTTTGCGTCTGAATCATAAAAATCCAACATCATTATACTATGGCATGACAAACATCACCTTGTTTCTTACCTTGCTGATCATCATCACCATGTCTCTTACCTTGCATGATCAAAGACAAAACATGAGCATCATATCATGAACAAAGACAAAGAATGAACATCATATCAACTCTAAGTAACAACTCAACTCCCTTCAAGTTAAAAATCATGAGCATCACAAGATGAAACATGGACCTCTATCATGAATGTTAACATAACATTGACATAAGATTGGCACCAAACATCTTGTTATCAACACTATATCATCTCAGCTACTAATTATGACAAAGTGAGATCCTAAGATCCTGTATGTCTTGGATTACAAACACGAGCTTCAACATGAACACCTCTTATCTTGGACAACACACTGAGTAAGATCAACATCTAACATGAAGTATGAACCATGTGAATTGAAAGCATGTAAGCATGTGGACTGAATCAATGAACTAGAAGCATGACTTTGATGTATATGCATGAGTGATCATATGAATATCTCTCTGATCAACAATGACAACTAACTTTGAATCAACAACTCAACACCTTTTTGACATCAATGACAATCAACCTCCATCAAATCCAAATATAAAAATTTTAAGTTCTACACTTGATAAGCTACATGCATTGGAGTTGAATTTTGAGATATTTTGTAAGGAGTAAAAAGTCTTATTGGATGCTAGGTATGTGGGGCATAATGAAAAAATAGAAAAATTGATTCCTTTCCAATGGCCATCGGAGAAAGCATGTACAGCTTGGGTGGAGAAGTATGGATAAATGTGTCCAAGGTGAACAAAGATCCAATCATGTGTCTTCTTCATCATTGGGATAAAACATTTCTACAGGTTTTTTGGCATCTGCAAGTTGAATTGTATTTTTTCTTTTTCTCTTTCATATGAAATTTGAATTAGCTTCCCAATTGAATACAGAGCAATTTCTGAGAAGCTATCCATATTCTAAGTAGTAAGTTTCAATTTCTATCATGTTGAATGTACTTTCTCTATAAACATTATATGTACTTTGAATGTAATATATGATAATAATTATAATAATTATATAATAAATATATGATAATAATAGATTCTAAAGGTCAGTTCCTTGTTAAATGGCTTAATCTAATCTTGTCTACAGAAAATAGGTAGCAACAACAAAAACAAATGTTGAAAACAAAAGAAACAATACACCAAGATTAAAATATATTATCCTTGAAGATTAAATTCAATAGTTAACAAAATAAACCGCACACATCAATAGCAATGTAGCAAGTAATTAATTATCCAAAAGTAATAACAAAAATATGATAAAAACACAATTCTACAACTTCATATGTTAATTGAATAATAACTAATAGAATAAAATAAACACATCAATAATAATGTAGAAAGTAATTAATCATCGAAAAATAATTATAATAATAGGATAGAAACACATTTTTTGATCGGTAAACCACACCATGTATAGGAAATTATATTAATACATAAAGATTTACATTTGGTTTGAGCCTAGAGGGCTCTTCACATATTAATACAAGAGCACTCATTGTGTGAAAAAAACAAATATAGTGCCAAGAAAATTCCCAAAATTAGCCCTCTAATCTACCAGCCCATGATCCAAAAAACACACAGCACCAGCCACCAGCTTGAAAACTTGCCACCCTACCACCTCGGTCCCCAGTGTGGCAATTACAAAAAAGTGGCCCCGGGACTGGGAGCCTGACCACTCCTATGGCCAGTATAATTCCCTGCACTCACTGTGGTTGTGAAGTGATCAATCCATACTGGAGTCTCCTCTCTGTTGACTCCAATTGCCCACTAAAGAAAGTCTCTCCCACAAGCCACCCAAAGCCTATGCCTTCCCAGTTGTTGCTCATTCATGTTTAGTAAGAACGGCTACCTAGCTACGCCCTCCTCTTTTTGTTGTAGCTTCTCCAGGTCCCTCGGCCATGGGATCCTAACCCCCAATTCTGTAGAAACTGTCACAACTACGTCATCCACAAGAATATCCAGAGTGAATACCTCCCATAGAATCACCAACGCATCCACCTTTGCCTCTCCCAGGTCAAACAAAGAAGCCAGAAAGTGTGAGGAAATGTCTATATTTACCTTGTATCTATCATCTAAGACCAAGAAGTCTTTACCCAAGACTATCTTCACTACCTCAATGAAGAGTCTATTCTGCTGCTTATAAATAATCATCAGTGTGTAATTTGTGATACGACCCTAAAAGGTGACCTGGCTCTTATTGCAATAGAGTCTTATCAGAGTCTCCATCCTGTGTTTTGAACAAGCCAAACGAGTGCCATTTTGTTGGAGACCTCTAGGATTTAATGAACACACGCCTCAGGTGAAAGATGCATTTATTCATTATCTAGATTTTTGTAGCGTCAATCTTCGATTCATATTGTCATTAATAATTATAATTCATTATTCCTTGTGCTAGCAGGGTTGTCAGAAGCTGTCACGGGAGAGCCATTTAAAGGCTGGGAAAAGTACTGCTACTTTAATAATTATTAACAATATATAACTATTATTATATTATATTGTATTATATAATATGGTTAACATCATATCTTATTAATTTATATTATATATTGTATTAGTATTAGTATTAGTATTAGTATTGATATTAATATAATATATGATAAAATATTTTAATAACTACCACCAAGGGGATAAAATCACAACTTAAGTTGGGGAAACTAGCTACACAGGTCAACGATCAATTAGAAGGATAAACCCTAAACGCCTTAGACAACACCAGCTGTAGTATTTTTACTTGGAGATTTTGTAGAGTGAATCATGATAACATAAAAACCATAAAACTTTGAATTGACATAACACATCCATTTATCTTTTCCCTTTTTATACATGGCTATACATTGCCATTGAACTCATTTCTTTTTTCCATGTGATGAATGTTATTTAAATTTTTAATATTGAAAATTTGAACCATCTATGATCTCTATACATTGCAATTTGCCATTAAACTCATGTCAATTTCAAACCATAATTACTTCTATATTTTTTATTAAAATTTAACATCACCCTTTAAAAAAGATTGGGGAATTACATCGTACATGAACATCTAAGTTTCTAACCAACATCTAACAGTAACAGATGCAAAAAACACACACAGACTGTTGAATCTAGAAGCTCTTCACGCAATACTATCATGGACTGTGGAAAACTCATGCTTACCATCTAACCAACCTCAAAGTTCCAAACAAAACTCCTATCCTTTGACCTTCAAACCTTGCTCTGATCCTCCAAAATCTTTTTGGTTCCTCTTTTCGATGACGCTTAATGAATATTTCACTGTAGTCCATAATTATCCTATTCACAAGCAATGGGTCCGTTACAAATTCAATTATGTCCTCATTAACAATGACAATCAATGATTCACTATGAACCTTGCTTTATATGTACAAGACACCACTAGGTATGGGTAACAATAAGGCCAGTAAAGGAGAATTAAATTGATTTTCTCGAGGTCACTGGCAATTGAGTTGTAATACCAATTCCATGCATCAATTCAAATTTCCAGTTTCTCATACATGCATGCATGTGTGGGAAATTCAACCCACCACCCATAAAAGAATGCATCATTTGCAAATGTTAAAAGTGTCGATTCTTGACATGATTTATTCCACTTGACGAATGCTTGTATTTCTTCATTCCGAGACATGCAAAGCAATAACATCTTGCATAGCCACACACAAACAAAATTTTCCATTGGACCATCATTCTTATTACTATTCTACATCTGTCAACTGAGAACTCTATCACACAATTAAATTCAAAATCATGAATAATCACAAACTAAGTACTTGGTAACTTACTTTCTTCACACAACTACTATAATAAAAGCCATTACTTTGAACTTTTACAGTTTATTGATTCTTCTACTATCTAAAACTTAGTAATGCAATATAAGGTTGAAACAATAAACACTATCATATATACATGACATGTACTACCATGACAAATGGGTAATAAATAACAAACAACTCCATGTAATTGACTTTATCATACCCTAGAAATTCACATTGGCTAATCTATGCAGTATGTCACTTGCCATTAATGAACTCAATTGGCATTGGCTAATCTAGCCAATTAAGTGGTGCTTTCAATGAAATCAATAGTACGACTATAATTAGTGATAGAGAAGATTGTTCCACTTGTAGTCTTGTAAATTGTTCCACCATTTGGTGAACCATTGAACAAATGATGAGTGGTTGTAGTTGAATTCCCGAAGGTAGATCTCCAACAGTACACATTGCCAACAAAATCCTCCAGAAATTAGAATCAACTAGGAGCCATTAGTTATTAATAGATCAAAGGTTGAGATATATATAAAATATATAATATATTTATATTGATTATTGTATAAAGGTCAAGGTGGCAGTAGAGTGCAAGCCCTCAACTATAGAAAATTAGAAATTTGGGTGTGTCAGTACTTTGGCCTGAAATATAACGTATGCCTCATTGGCATGTGCGGTGGAAGTGACATCTGTCCTTTCATAATAAATAAGGAATGTCTTAAACTCTTTTGTTTAATATAATATATTAATATGGGTTATCGATATAGATTACAATTGTTGACAACATTTTAATTCTTTTGTCTTATTATCTATTATTTTTAGATAATAACATAATTCTGGAACTTTTAAGTTTTATTATTTTATGGTTAGATCGATTGGATGATTCTGGAAGTATTAAAATTTAGAATATATGTAAAAAATAAGTTTAATCAAAATAATTCCTTGAATCCTTCAGAAAAGAGATCAACAATGTGTGTAATTAATGAAAGATGATAAGACAAAGATGACATCCCTTTATAATAAAGGTTACATGGTGAAAGAAGAAGCTCTCAGCCCCTTGTTGGATAAATATTTCTAGTTGATAGAGAACTGAACACTGTATATTTCCCTTGTATTTTCCTTACAACACAATGAAGAGGAAACCTTTGCTTGAGCCCTGGCCGCTAGACCGAGAAGAATATGTGAATGAAATAAGGAATAAAACTGGGGCTTTCATCCAAATTTAAGAAGAAAATCTAACATGGTGAAAGAAGAAGCCTTCTATAGTATGGACTATCTGGAAGGAATCTAGAAAAATCATCATACTAAGTTGGCTGCCAAACACATGAACCAATGGATTGCGAGAGACCACTATCCACAATCTATCACCAGGTTGCCAGAAAGATGCATCAATGGATTGGGAGAGAACACTAACCACAACCTATCAGATAGATGCAAGACCATCTAGCATACAATGTTGGCAGATGCCTCTTTATTTCCCACATAGCTGGTTGTTATCTTACCAGATACTCCCATGTCATACATGGAGTTCCCATGACTCATTTTTTTTATCTTACAAGAACTAGGTCCTTCAAGGTAAGGATAACAACCCAACTGTGTAACCATTCTAACTCTTTCCTCTGCCAAAAAAGACTGCATTCTAACTGAATAATTCCCAAAATTAACTAACAAGGAACAACCAAAAGTTGAAATTGATTGTCGAAAGCAACTTTCTCTATCCCTTTATAGCCATGATTGTTGGGAAATTGGGAATTCAAAAAATCATTACCTATCCCTCAGTCTATCTTACTAACCCTACAAATAAATCTCCAGATGCCAAAATGTCACTTCAGAATTGTATCAAGCTCTAAGAGTGTTTGGGCATCCAATTCAAGAAATCCTCCTATGGACTTGTCATCTTACACGTATGGACTTGACATCTCGCATTGAAAAATAAATTGGCTACCTTTACAAAGCTTGAATTTTGCATTCACTTGATTGCTTTGGGTGACTGATGTGACCACCAAAACGTTAGCCATCAGAGCAAATTCTTCCACTTGTAACTTGTTCCGCCGTTTGATGAACAAATAATGAACGGTTGTAGTTCAATTTTAGAAGGTAGATCTCCAACGCTACACATTACCAACAAAATCCTCTGGAATCAACTAGGAGCTGTTAGATATTATTAGATCAATGGTTGAGATATATATAAAAATAAAATATATTTATATTTATATTGATTATTGTATAAAGGTCAAGGTGGTAGTAGAGTGCAAGCCCTCAACTGTGAAGATGGGCCTACCTTTTAATTTTGTGATGTACATGAAAAATCATGATGCAATCATGATGAGCCACATGGCATACAACACAGTCCACTTGTCTCTATTCTAGAGAGTCCTTATGTAGAATTTTGGGTGTGTCAGTACTTTGGCCCGAAATAAAACTTGTTTCATCGATCTGCAATCATCTGACAATCAAAAACTATTAGAAATTTAGAATATTTTCCATTTATTGACATGCGCAGCTGAAATGACATATGTACTTTTGTAATAAATAAGGAATATCGTGAGAAGCACAATTGCACATTTTTTGAAAGGCAATTTACGCAGCTCATTTATGAATCGTATAATAATACACGCCACTGAAATCAATGCAATTTATGGAAACATTTTATTAGGTTTGCAACCCTCACACCTACCTTATTCTGCATTTTCACTGGTGTACTTTGGAGGAACTCTAGACCGCGTCTTCTACAGGTGTTGAACACAGGCATTCGCAACCAAGTTAGCTAATTGGTGCTCTTTCTTGCCCATTTCTTATAGTGATAAATATCAATTCTTTAAGTCAACTACGTGGGAAGAACAATTATTTTTTCATTAGTCTGGACTGTTTGTTTACCCCAAATCTTCTGGAGATTTATTTGACACCCTTAGTAGTTACAAAAGCTTTTGTTTACTGGTTTCTCAAACAAGTAAAGATGAAACTTTTGTTTATTGAGAATAGTTTAGCTAAGGTGAAGGATACTGAGCTAAGATATATAGATTTGGACTTGGAGGATTTTTGGGCTCGATTAGAGCAAAACCCCAAGTCACGTATAGCCTAGAAAATCCTAACAAGTGGGTTAGCTCTTAGTGGGGGTTTCCCACCCGTTGTGCCATGTCCAGACCTGGTTGTTGCATGTGCAAAGAACTATTATCCTAATATTAAGGTCTAGTCATCCTTTGTTTTGGAGAAGACTGAGAGGTGGCTTAAGGGGAAATATCGAGAGCACGTTGGTTCTTCTTCTGTGCATACAGAATCAGGAACAAGAGAGCAAGGAACCTCCCAGGCCTCTAGAATTCAGAAAACTTCAACTGGTTTGGAGAGAAGTCATCACAGAGTTGGTTCACAATCTGGTAGTGGTGGGGATGGAGATCAGCCTAAAGATAATAGGAAACTAAAAGGTGTATGTGAGCAGGATGGTCAACCCGCATTCGTGAAACCACAAGAAAAAAAGAAGTTGGATGCTTTATAATAATTGCAGGCAGATCACATGACTTCTCTTGTGTCTCCTTCACCTAGTAATGATTCTTCCATTTTCCAACAGATTGTTGATGATAGTACTTTTTCTTCCTTGTTTGAGATTCCAACCTCCCCCATATCAAATGAAATTCCTATGCAAGATACTCCTAATCAGCCAGACAGAGTTGTCTTGGGTGCAAGTGAGTGTGGTACAGTTTTGTCTTCCCCTTCCTGGCTAAAGAAAGTTGTTGAGAAAAAGAGGATCAGGAGACACGCCCTAATGGCAGACACAAATGTTGACACTGTAGCTAAATTGTTGCATCCTACACCTAACCCTAAGAAGGCTAAGAGGACATGTCTCGGATGGTAACAGATTCTTCCTTAGGGCATAGGATTTTGGAGATTGCAGACCCCATCAGGGATAAAAATGAAAATGAAGTCACAGAAGCGGATTTCAATATGACCAAGATTGACATGGGTCCTCCTACGGTCGAAGGTGATTTATATCATGCAAATTCTCTCAATGCATGCTAGCAAAGAGAGTTAAATCTTAGCAATAGGAGAACACAAAGATGCAAGCCCAGGTGAATTCTATGAAATCTGTCAATCAATCTATTTTGAATAGTACTTCTCAATCCTTCGATGCAACTCCTAGTGTTTCTGTTGATGGAATGGATCCTAGCATGTTGCAACAAATCATGAGATATCAAACTCTAGGTAAGGCCATCAAGCATTGGGTAGAGCAACTCACTATTGATGGTTTGTTGTACATAGAGGAGGTCATGAAACTATATACCCTCATTTATGATAAAAGGAAAGGGTTAGTTGCAAAGTTATGAAATATAAAGAGGGAAGATAGTAATTTGCTCACGATGTCTACAAAGATAAAAGATATGATGGAAATTGATACAAATATTCTTGTAGCTAAATTTTTTTTTAATGAGATCCAAATGAGAATGATTATGTGTCTTGGCTAGATGCACTAGAGTGGAAGAGCTCTATGCTAGGGGATTTTAGTGGACAAATAAGAAGAATTTTGAATCAATGTCACACTGATATGGTTGATCTTAAAAACAATTGTAGTATAATAGATGTAGATATTTTAGATGAAAGCGAAGAGAAATTCAACTTCCTTGATGTCAAGGAAGTAAAGAAAAATTTTAAGAAGATGCTTACTAAAGAGCTTGTTGGTACTAGAAGCTTGGACATATAGCAATGTATCACAGACCTTTCAAGCATGAAATTGATGATATCTATAAGAGATTAATAGATGTAGACAAAATGATAAGTAAGTGGGAACTTTGGGCAAACATTACTTGTGGACCAAGTGACAAGATTTTAAATCCAATAATTACTAGGTACAAGGTGAAATTGAGAGCATCAACTAAGGTGGCCTCGACTACTGCTCAGGACGAAGACCAAATTGCTGCTACGTGATGGCATTTCTTATTTTTATGTTATTTCTTTAAACATGCTCTGGATACTCTTGTGGCAAAAGACTTATTATTATTTTATGTTTTAAATTGGCTATCCCCAAGAAAATGTTAGTATTTCAAAGACATTTATTTTATGACAAGGCTATATATACTAAGCATGTCGATGCATTTAGGATCTTTTGGAAAAAATTGTGTTGTTGATAGGGCAATTTTGTGTTACTCTATATTTCAGTTATTTTCAATATATGAATTGTTATTTTAAATTTTTGTTAATTTGAATTGTTCCTTTGTTGACACTTGTCTCTATTCCGGAGACTTTATGGAGAAAGATGGGTGTGTCAAAACTGCAACCTAGAATAGAACTGATACTGTTGATCTCTGATACTGACTATCTATATATCTAAATGCAAATATTTTTTTAAGCTATAAATTCGCCAAGTAAATTAGTCATTATAATTTGGTATTTGATATTTTCGCTAGCCACATGATGATTTTTCAAAAAAATTACCAGCACATTCACCAAATAATTTATTTTACATTTTTGAATATCTATATGATTTGCCACCTAATTTATTTTATTTTTTGAAATACAACTATAATTTGCCACCTAATTTATTTATTTTTTGGAATACAACTATAATTTGCCAAGGAAATTAATTTTTTTTTCAAATCTATATACAATTTGCCAGCAAAAAAACCACTATCGACAAATTTGAAAAAGTTTGCCAATGAATTTTTTTTTTTCAAAAATAGGCATAGATTCACCAAAAATTTTATGGCCTCAGGCTAGGATTCGCTAAAATTTTATAGGTATTTTAAGGAGGGGGGTTCCTTAAAGTTATCCCTGTTGCAATTATTAGAAGGCAAACATAAAAAATTATATTTGGACATTTTTTCCTTCAAATCAAAGAAACTTGATTGAGATATAAAGAAAATGGAATAAAATTTACGTGTTTCAAGATTCTAGCATAAAAAGTGTTAATTACACCATAAATCCACTATTTAGGTGGCTTGGGAAAAGGAATGAGAGCGAATATAAATGAATCACACATTTGTAATGTAGTTTTCTTTTGAATCAAAGAAATTTGAGATGAGAATTGAAACAAAAGAAAAAATTTAAATGGGTATTGAGATTAGCATAAATTCAATTTTCCTTTGAATCAAAGAATTTTGAGTTGAGAATTGAAGAAAATAAAAAAATTTATATGGGCATTAGGATTATCACTACAAATCTATTATTTGTTCACTCTACTTAAACATTGTCTAATTTAGTAGTCAAATAGTGAATAGTAATTTTACACTTCATTCATGCAAAAAATGTGGTAAATATTTGTCCTATTTGTATTGGTCAAAATTGACCTTTGACTATTGATGTTTAAGAGTAAACTTATCTAAATGACTTAAGAAACATGAATAGAACAAATATAAATAAAAATATAGTTGTAACATTTTTTGTAAATAGATAACTTTAAAATTAGCACGTAGCTAGCTGCCACTTGAACAAATAGTAGGAATGACACTTATATGCCATGCATCTGGGCTAGAGAAACAATTACTTGAATTGATAGAGCCTCTCCTTCAAGGTCTCCAGTAGCGATGGAAGGACCACTACCTCCTATAACATGGCTCGAAGTGATTAACAATTTAGCCAAATATAGTGGCTCCCAAGTTTAAATTAGTCTATTCTAGCTAGCCCAATTTATGAATAAAAGTAGTCTGGTTTCATATATCAATTTTAAAAGAGCTTAACCTATGAGTAGGTAAAAAAATCATCAAAACCATTTTAATTAAATTCTTATAGATTTCCATATTTAATTATTTATTTTAGTCAAGATGAACACTATTAATTGCATATATTGATTGGGTAGAATGAAATTATAAAACAATATGCAAAATAATAATACTCCATCCTCTTTGGTTTTATAGATTTATTTATTTTTGTACTCACATAGTGTAGTTTAAGTTTAAAATATTGCCTAGAGGGTTTGTATAAATTCATAATTTATTGAGTAAAAGGATTTTCTTTTCAAGTTTTCTAATATGAATGGAACAATAATTTTAAACATCTCTTATAAGTCTTTTATTCCATCTTTTATTGTTTGTGAGAATTAATTATTTTTCCTATTCACCTTCATTAAAATTCAAAAGAAGAGAGTGTCTTTTTAATTTTTAAATAACAAGATGCATTTTTAGATTAAACATCTTTGTGTTACTATGTTTTGATTTAAGAAGGGAAGCACATTTTCATGGAGATAAATAGACTTAGAAAACATCTTGCTACTATTTTTGGAGAAATTGTTGAAAACTTGGGAGAGCATTACGATTTGTGGTTTTCAAAACCGTTTAGATCAAATTGCATAAGTGAGCTGACTTAAGTAAGAGGCTAGAGGACCACATGAGATTGGTTTAAAATTTCTAATCTTTAGTTCATGATTAACTTAGAGATTGTAGTAATGTTTTAGCAACAATAATTTTGGTTTAGAAGGAAACCAACAAAAGATTAATTTTGTTATGAGATATGTATGATCTCACATGAAGATGTAGTAAGGCCCAACCCAACTATTTTATTTTTCCAATAGTTATGTTTTTCCCAATTTATATATGAAGTTCATTGTTATGAATGACTATGTGTGTTGTGTGTTTTTCAATTTGTATATGGAATTCATTGTTATGAACTATTGTTTGTCTCTCTCTTCATATGAGTCAAGTGAGAGTATTCCCATTGAAGAAAGACAATGAGACCATTCCTGTTATTGCTTAGTGTGGATAGTTGTGTGTGTCCCTACTTAAATCAGGCACTTGATGAAGAGCAACTAATCCTAGCAACCCCCACACAATCACTCAGCCACTCATCAAATCAGACATGGCAAGGACTTATAACCAGCCCAACATGCACTACAGAAGCAACAAAAAATAACCCTTTCTTTATTAATCAACTTTCAGACTTTATACTTGCCTCACAAGCATATAGTCCAGCAATAAGGACTTACAAACAATTCTCTTCTTGACCTCACATACTAACATCAACAGGCCTTCTGAAAGGAAGCTAGGTGTGCAAAAATCACTTCCTAAACTAATTTAATGAGGGGAGAGGTATGCAAATTTGTTTTAACCCTTACAATTGCAGCAATATTAAACATATATAAGAGATATTACATCAGCAAACACAATACAAGAATGTAGACAGAGAGAAGTAGACACAAGATGTATCATGGGGAAAACCTTTTTAGGTGAAAAACCCCACACTCTAAAACCTGCATAATGTATTATGTGAAACAATAACAATTTACAATACACTTGCAATGCAAGTTCTTCCAAGAGTCTTCAAATGTTGATTTTGGACTTATTCCAGCAGCATAACAGTACCTGTAAAAACACTCTACAAATACAACTCCAAAACAATGCATTTTATAGAGATACAAGGCATATTCTGTAAGTTTCTTGGGATAGGCGTCCACCTTGGCCACATGGCCATTTTCCCACATCAAAGGGCACTTGTCCAAGATACAAATACATCCCTTACATTTGTCATACATGGCAGATTTGACTTTCCAAGATTGGAGTGCTCCATGCTAAAAATAGACTATGACAGATGCTCTTACGCATCTTACAGTTGTCATAGATTTTCCCAACATAACAACCTTAAATGTTGTAAGAGAATTCATCATACAATGCTAAATATAATATATTCCTGTTACAACATGTCATAGCCCAACTTGGGTGCCCAAAGATGCCTTTCCCTCATGCAAAGATACTCATCGACACTTGTCACCACTTGTCATAGGAATCTCCAAACTTGGTTCTTACGTGTCATAGATTCCGTCATATGGAATATCATCTTCCACATACCACAAGATGCCAACACATGGGATAATAGTGCCACCTCAAATGGGACATCCAAATCCATGTATGTTTGACTTGACCATCCAAGTCACATTCCAAGTAAGATGACATATCACCGTGCCACCTCAACTAAGTGACCAAACTGAATGTGCAAGTAAATACAGTATTAGGCAATAAATAAATATACAATTAAATAAATAATACTAAGAATTTGTAAAGGTTGAGACATCTTAATTCCCAACATTTTCCCACTTGTCGAACACCTTGTATGAGCGAAAAGAAATGACAAGATTTAACTGCTAGGGGCTAAGAGGCCCATAAACTCCAAACACCATATGAACTTCTCTGTGCCCACTGGTTTCATCAATGCATCTGTAAAATTCTTCAAAGTGTCTACTTTCTCCAATATCACCTTCCCATCCTCTACCATATCTCGTACAAAATGAAACTGTACATCAATATGCTTTGTTCTGGCATGGAAAGTTAGATTCTTTGCTAAGCAAATCGCACTCTAACTGTCACAACAGATAGTAATTTGTCCTGCATCAACACTAATATATGAACACAACCTCTTAAGCCAAATAGATTTATTACAAGCATGAGAAGATTCCATATACTTAGCTTCTGTCATGGACAAAGCAACCACAGGTTGCTACTTACTCATCCAACTAATTGCACCACCGAATATAGTAAAAACATAAGCACTGGTGGATCTCATGTTGTCAATGTCACCTACCCAATCAGAATCCACAAATCCACAAATACATACAGAATGCAGAGGTCCTATAGGATGACCATGATAACATAGGGAATACTCAGAAGTACCCTGCAAATATCTAAACACTTGCTTTACTGCATCCTAGTGTACCCATCCAGGATTAGCCATAAACTAAGGACTCTCACTACTTGGGCAATATTTGGTCTTGTACAGACTATAGCATACATCAAGATGCCAACTGCACTAGCATAAGGTACTCTGCTCATATCCTCAGTCTTAGGAGACTTTGGACAATCATTCACAGATAACTTTATCCCCAATGAAACAAGAACACAGAATGGTCTACAATCTACCATGTTGAATCTATCCAACACGGTCTTCACATACTTACTCTGGCTTAACCAAAGTTTTCTGTTTGCTCTATCTCTTCCGATTTCCATTCCTAGAATATACCTGGCTACCCCTAAGTTTACCATCTCAAACTGTGCTGGCAACTGAGACTTCAAATTAGAAATCATATTCTTACCATTCCCAATTAACAACATACCATCAACATATAATGCAATAATGAGAATGCGATCATTGTCAAATTTGTAATACACACAATGATCTGATTTCAAGCTTAGAAATCCAATTGACAACACAAAGGCATCAAATTTCATGTACCACATCCTAGTAGATTGCTTCAAACCATACAAAGACTTCTTTAACTTGCAAACCAAATTTTCTTTACCTTTTTCTATGTAGTGCTCTGGCTGTGACATATAAATCTCTTCCTCCAAGTCACCATGAAGGAATGTTGTCTTCATGTCCATCTACTTCACTTCTAAATCATAAGATGAGATGTAAGAGATAATAGGAATTGAATAGGTGTCAGCTTTGTAACGGAAGAGAAAATTTCATCATAGTCAATTCCCTCCACTTGTGAACACCCCTTCGCAACCAATCTGGCCTTATACTTCTCAACACTGCCATCTGCACCAAATTTCTTCTTGAACACCTATTTGCATCCAACAGGTTTATGTCCATCAGGCAAAGGCACCAAGTACCAAGTTTTATTCTTTTCCAAAGAAGCCATCTCATCTTCCATGGCCTCCTTCCAGGAACCTGCGTCTTTCATGCCCATAGCCTCTGTCATAGTTCTAAGCTCATTAGTGTTAGTAAGAAAAGAAAAAGTACAACTAGAATCAAGCAATGCATAACTAAACCTCTCAGGTTGCTTTATATTTTATGTAGACCTCCTCAAAGGCTGAGGTTGAGGTTCTACTTCTTCTTCTGAGTTTTCAGAGCTGCTAGTGCTCTCCTCATCATCAGGTCTCACAGGGTCTGTTGGTTCAGTCTTCTTAGGGGTAGTGGGAAACTAAACCACATCCTCTTTCTTTTCTTTGTCTTCTGGCTTTAGAACAATGGAAGAAGGTGTTAGCTCTCTGAAAATAACACTTCTACTATACAACACTTTTTTGGCCACATGATCCCAAATCTTGTATCCTTTCACATTGACACCATAGCCAATGAAGATACACTTAACAAACTTGTTCTCCAATTTTGACCTCTTCTCCCTAGGCACATGAGCATATGCCTCACAACCAAAAACATGAAGATGTATTATTGAAGGCTTCTTAACAGACCACACCTCCATGGGTGTCTTACCAACAAGAGCTGATGTAGGAGACCTGTTTACCAGGTAGCAAGCAGTGGCAACAACTTCAGCCCAAAACTTCTGTTCAAGGCTAGCTCCACTAAGCATTCTCCTAGCCTTCTCCATCAGTGTCTTGTTCATCCTCTCTGCAAATCCATTTTGCTACGGGGTGTATGGAGTTGTCTTATGTCTTTCAATCCCAAATTCTTTACAAAACTTATCGAATTATGTGGAACAGAACTAACCACCATTGTTAGTTCTCAAACACTTAATCTTTTTACTAGTCTGATTCTCAACAAAAGATTTAAAATCTTTGAACCGACTAAAGACTTCAGATTTGCTTCTGAGAAAATAAATCCATGTCCTATTGTAATCATCTATGAAAGATACAAAATATATAGATTTAGAGATCGAAGGAACATTAACTGGACCAAACACATCAGAATGAATAAGATCCAATACACCAAAAGACTTACGAGAACTCAAGTAAAATTGAACATGGTTTTGCTTTCCATATATACAATGTTCACAAAAGTTGAAATTGAGATTACAATCATCTAACCCCTCAACGGGGTTTTTATTTTTCAAGGTTCCAAGACCCCTCTCAGTAATGTGACGAAGTCTCTTATGCCATAACATTGTCTTCTCAGTAGGAAGTTTAACTTCCAAAGCATGAGCACCCTTAGGTACCCAAAATGCACTACCATCAGAAGTTGATACAATAGATCTTTTAGTTGCTAGTTCCAATGGTGGGGATGAAGTGACTGTAGGTCTTTTCTTCGAGTCAAAAGAACTATTGCATTGTGAAATGCATGCCTCCAGCTGAAACAGAGTACCTCTCTAAGTACCCTTTGCAAGCACCATAGCTCCTCTAGTCATCTTGCATCCTTCTTTCAAGAAGACAACCTGAACACCTGCATCATTCAATTTACTTATAGAAAGCAGGTTCCATGCCAAGCCTGGGATGTGCATAACCCTAGATATCCCCTTCACTCGTCCATCAGGGAATCGGATTGTGACTCTTCCATGGCCAACTATCTTCAAATGAGAGTCGTCACCCAAGTACACTCTTCCACCATCAAACTCTTCATACTTTGTAAACTAGTCTCAGTGTGAGGTCATGTGGAAAGAGGCACCAGAATCAATTAGCCACACATCATCAAATGAATGGGTGGCCAAGGCTACAATGAAAGCATCACCATCATCTTGTGACTTGTCAAAATTTAAATCTGGGACATTTTTCTTCTTTTTCATTTTCTCCTCTTTGCATTCCTTTCGGAAATGCCTGCAACAACCCCCGTGTTCGTATTTTTCTTTTTCTTATCTTGGATGGATTTCGATGACTGTATACTTTGTATTAGATTATGTGTCCTATTATTATTTTGTATTGGCACCGGTGATGTGCAACCTTGATACTATTATGATGTTGACATGATTATTGTTTATGTTGGATTTCATGCTTATATGATTTATGCTGTTTCGGCTATATGATATATGTATATGCACAGTTACCTTGATGTGTTCTTGGTTGTCAGTGTTTATGTGGTTTCAACGGCATCTTTGTGTAGTTTCTAGTATGTCATTTTAAATGATTTTATTCATCCTTTTGGGAGCTCTTATAGCCATATTTAAATCTTTTTGGGAGATTGAAGTCAATAAGGAGTCTTTCACCTTTTTGCTTGCAATAGCCTATTCATGCAAACACAACCTTTTGATGATACCAACATTTCCTAGGGAGTCGCCCTTTTGGTGGGACATGAAGATTAAGAGGTTTTCACCTTTTGTTCTACAAAAAAAAGAAGATAAGTCATATTTTATTTCAATTTTGTTCCCGTGTCATATATGATGGCTTTTGGGGGAAGTTGGTGGGGGATTAAATGCATAAAATATCTGAGGGTAGCGTAGGAATGGAAAAAAGGTAGTGAATCGTACGTTGAAAAAAAAGGAAAAGGCACTCTCTGGGTTTTAGAGAAACCACAATTTGGGGAGAAAAATAGGGCAGCTCATGAGAGGTGAAGGGGTGTGACCAAAATACTTAGGCGAGCATATCAATTTGCAATATCTGAGGTGAGGTAAAGGGGAGTGCGAAAAGAAAGATGTATTTACCTCAGTTCTTTGTTTTTCCAGTACAAAAACTAAAATATGTTTGTTGCTATTTCATTAAGCATAGAAAAACTAAAACCCCATTACTGCCTTTAAAACTAAAATATGTTTGTTGCTATTTCGTTAAGTACAGAAAAACTGAAACCCCATTTCTGCCTTATAGAAAGATATGCCAAAATTTATTTCGATGCAAGATATTTACATTTCCTCTATCCTTGAATTTATTTTCTTTGTGGAAATCGATTCCCTTAGTCTTTAGATTAATGGGTTTGCATAGAAAGATCATGTGTCTTCTGATTTATAAATTTTAGAAAGAAAAGCAAGATCACGTGGTTTCTGATTTATAATTTTTCTTCTGGCAAAGAAAGGGTTCAATCTTATATAGAATATAATGAGGGCAGCCATTCAATCAAAAACTGGGATATCATGATAGATAATGAAGAGATCTAAGTCCCGTGGAACCTTTAGTTATACGTTGACCTCTCTGATGAGATTTGCATTCAACTCTTTTTAATAAACTAGGGTGGCCTCTTGTTTTGATCATTGTCATCATTTTCTGCTAAGTGCCAGCCTTGTGGGAACCATTGACCTTGAGTTAAAGAATGTTATGGCACTAAAATACCTTAGATGCATCAACCTGTGTTTGTGCATTGAAATTTGGTCACATAAATTCTTATTAGAAAAAATTTGCAACACAAGGATCTAAGGGAAATACTGTAGGAGGAAAAATTAAGATTTCCATTTTATAAGTCTTTTTAACATTTTATTTTGTTATGTTAAATATGGTAGACAATATGCAAAATTTTGGCTTTGAGTAGACTTGCAATACCATTTTCCATGTTTTCTTATGCTATATGTGAATTCCTTTGTGAAGAGTGATTAAATTGGGGTCATTGGAGTTATTACACAACTAATCTAACTGACAAAGGGTTGTTTTCAATAAATTACAATGTCATCGCAATCTTTTGTCTTGTAGATCACTTTTTTTATATTTACTATGTCAAATTTAGAATTCAGTGTTTCAGTCAATTTTGGAATACCTCGTTTGGTTAAATGAGATGAGCTAGTCTAGGTAATTAGAGTTGTCTTTTAGAATGGCTCTCTACGGGCCCGGGGCCCGCAAGTGGCTGCCAGGGGAACTAGTAGTAGAGTTATAGTAACAAGTGATAACCAAATAAAACATTGGGGTAAAAACACTAATAAGATAATGAGTCCTTGTGCATGGCCTTGAGTGCTTGTAAAGGCTAAGGATGCAATGAGAAGGCCTATCCATCTGTGGGGCATTGATTTGGGCATGATTGAGTCTCCTCATCTGCATGAGAGGAGTGCTTGGTTCCGTGTGGTACCATCCCTTCAAGCATGCATGATGACACTCCATCTGATTTACACTCTAGTATCTAGTGCCTTAGTAGTCGTGAGTAGTACCCGACCTATGATTGGATGAGCATCTCTATGTTATGACATTGGCTGTATGCATTGTTCTCCGTGTCTGCTCTGTGATTGATGTGAGTGTTGGCCATCTTGTATACCCTGGTCGTTGTTACTTCCGTTTGGGCCTTGTGACTACCTTTGAGCATGGTATGGTGGTCTCTTATGAGTCCACATGGTTGGGAGGCATTGCCACCGCCATTTGGGACTGGTGAACAGGTTATTGGAGGACCAGATTGGAGATGTCCTATCTCTCCGTTACTTTATCAGTTGTTGTACTTATTCAGTTATTGTATCACATTCATGGCTTTATCATTATACTTGTATATTTTTTTATGCAATTGTACTCTCTTAAGAGAGAAGATGTAATCATCTAATTTAATGAGAAGAAATGAGATGCTTCTATTTGGTTTATGGATTCCGATGTGGGTATCAGATCCGATTGTACTATGATGCTTTTGGATTCATGTTTATATTGGTTATGGGTATTAGGAACATTTGGGTTGGTGTTTGAAATGAATGTAGTTTTATAATGTTTCCTTTGGAGAGTGATTTAGTCATCTCTCGTGAGTTGTACATTCGGCCATACTTGGCCACAAATGTTGTCGAATTATCGATCGGCAACCATATCATGTGTATGTTATCTATTTATGTCAAAAAAAAATATTTTGTCCCCTTTTGGATCTTACCCTTTAGGGGTTACGTAGCGGGATGTTACAATGCCCAGTTTTCCCATACTTCCAACACAGTGCCTTAGACTTTCTAGGAGATTTGGATCTCCCACGGGATTTGGATCTACCCTTCTCAGCTTTCTTGTCCTTCCTTTCCCCTTTCTCCTTGGGTCTTCCATGAACCACAAGAGCCTTGTGATGCCTCCCATGCTATGATTATGGTAAATGGATATAATGTTATGGATACATTGACATATGTTGTACTCACATTGAGGACATTCCTGATTTTGGTTATGTTAGTTCGTATGATAGTCAGTATGGGATCTTGATGATCATTGTTGTGGCATTGATAACTTATATGCTCTGACATTATCTTGCATTCTAGGTGATTATGATGTTGATCTTACCGCAATTGTTGTATGTTAGAATTGACTATTTTGAGGATTATTATGTTGTGATTATGATTTAACCCATGACTATATGATGATGAGGAGATGTTTTATGTTTATGTAAATGTCATATTGATCTCACCTCGATGTGTTGCTATGATGAGGGACAAAATCATGTTCCTCACTGGTGAGGCCCACACGATGTCTTGATCCCTGTCATTGTTTGTACTATTTTTTTCATAAGGTGAGTATGCATATGTATGCTTTATCTTTGTAATGCAGGTTGCAGGTACCAAACATCGATTCCACCTGAATTGATGGGTCTGAGCATGCCTTGCACCCAATGGATAAGTTGTTCCGGAGATAGCACAGGATTCCACACCCTAAGTCATCATCCTTGATGAGGATGCGTGTCATGTTCAGTTTAACCAGTCAGTTTGGTCAGTGGTTAATCAGTGTTGCTTGAGATTATGTTAGATGATTATGTGGTCATCTAATTTTATTCAGTTTAATTTGTTGAATAAATGCCTTGGTCAATTTGTGTATTAAAAATCTTTTTGCTAGGAAAGAAGGCATACCTTGATAGATATAAATATAAATATATATATATATATATATATATATATATATATATATATATATATAGTTAGTAAAAAAAATTATAATGTTAAATTAATAATAATAATAATTATGATAATAATGATATGTTTTATTTTTTGGGTGAATAATTAATTAATTAATGGTATGTGTTAATGTTGGGTAAATGAGTAATTTCTAATTATTTTGTCTATACGCTATATAAATTAATTTTAGCATAGTTAGTTAGGTTGGTTGATTTTTCCCCTATTGCGGTTGCTCGGGAAATGTCTTTTGTTTGGGGGGATAGTGAGTATATCAAGTTTTCCCTTAGTTTTAGGGGGATCACGGTAGAATGGATGGAAGGAGAATTGCTGGTCTTGGTCGAGATTTATTTTACATTAATCGGTAAGTTCTAAAAATTCTTAAAACAACTCATTCATTGTGTGATATCTGAATATTGCATTTTCTTGTAATTTATCCTTCTTCCAAAACCCCATTGGTAGGGGTAGAGGATACTAACAAAGACATTTAAATATGGTTTTCCCCTTTCAATTTCTTATGCTAACACTTTATTTATTTTAATTAGCATATTGTGATTTCTTGTGCCTTATTGCACTTTCACAATTATTTGTTATTATTGGCAAGGATTGTTGAATCTAGTTCTTACACCCACCATTATATTTGCGTGTAAGATCTTTAGCCTTTTTAATGATCCATTTTGCATGCATTCTATAATCATTTTATAGAGACACTTGGTAAATCAGTTCTTCTGTCTTTTTCGTGCATTATGTCTATTAAAAAAAAGACATCTCAATTTCTACATATGGTGAAGTACTTGATCTTTATGCCTCGAAGGATGCCTATACCAGGCCGCTGGAAAGGTTGGGGTTTTGGATTTCACCTGCATTGAGGTTGCATGAGAATTTTTATTGTTCTTTTTAACAAATCTATTATGTGCCAAGCTTGAAATCGCTACATTTTATGAGAATACATTTTGGCACATTGTATTCAAGCTCCCACATCATACATGAATTGCATCATAGTCAATTTCAATTAGGTAATCTATTAAAATCTTTTCAAACCTGTATATTGTCTTATCTTGATGCGGGTAGGGAAGGTTAGCAAAGGTAGTGGAATTTAGCCTCATGCCTGCCAATAACACTGCATGCTATTATAATGCAAGCCTATTCTTGTTGAGATTCGTTCGGTGCATCACCAATAATTTCCATGAGAAAATAGTCCCTATTCAAAATGATATATTTATAAGATTGTATCTTTACAACAATTTATCTCGTAGCAACTAGGAGTTAAGCTTCGATCTACATAGAGGGTATATTTATCAAACCAAATGCTTGACAATTGCATTGCTTATAAGTTTTCAAAAGTCTGTTTAGCAAATACTTTTATGCAATCCCTCAATAATTACATTCCATGAGACCAGATTTCTTCAGAATTCCTTAAAGATGGAAAAATTTCCAAAGGTAAAAGGAGCAAAATAGCTCACGTACCTGGTGCATGCTTCTACATTTTGCATACATGTCTAGCAGGGTCATTTTCACCAAATCCATTTTGTGCATATCCTGCAAGTGTTGCGTTCCATGAGATAACATCTCTTTGAGGTATTCTGTCAAACAGTCCACGTACATTGTCTATGCCTCCTCATTTCGCATATCTTCCTACGATGGCAATTGCTACCATAACATCTGACAAAACTCTTCTACCCTTTACGTTTTGATGGACGTCCCTCCAAAACGTCTATTAGGACACGGGCCGACAAAATGCTGGCAAAGGTTTTAGCATTTCATTTTTACTCCTTTCAATTGCATTTGATTGCAAGTTTCTAAAGCCTTTCCAACAAATCCATTTCGTGTATATCCAGCAACTGTGGCACACCATGAGGCCCACGTTTCTTGAGGCATTTTGCCAGCAGTTTGTGCCATGTCTACGCTTCTTCATTTTGCGTATATGTTTGCCAGAACATTTTCACTATTAAATATGACAAAAAAATGCCTTCCCTTATGCTTTGATGAATGTCCATTCCTAGTTCCAAAGCTCCCATTCTGTCATACGCAGGGAATGTGTTTTGAAATATTATGAAGTTACACCTAATTGAATATATATGATTTGAAATGTGTTTTGAATGTGTGTTTTGTATATGATTTGTATTTGTATTAACATTAATTAATTTTTATATCAACATAACATTATCTTAGGGTTGTTGTGGCATAGTTTGCTTAGTATACCTGCATTATATTTAGATCTTGAAATTTAGGTTTTTTTTTTAACATTAATATTTTTAGGGTTTCAATTAGGGTTTGCATTATATTAATCTTTTACATTAAATTCAATCAATTTAATATTGTGATATATATATATATATATATATGTATAAAATTAAGTTTATAAATTAATTAATTAATTATATATCCATATGTTGTATTATGACTACATAAAGAATGTGTTGCATTGGATAATAACAGTACTTTATTTATATTAGGGTATTAGCAAAAGAAATGCTTTATTTAGAATTAAATATATTATGTTCTTTTGTCAATAACATAGTTTATCTTTCCTGATAAATTTTTTCTATTAATGTTTTAGTATCATGGTTGGACTTTAGAAAGAGGTTATAAATTGATAGCTAGAGTTGTGATTTTACAGTTAGATATAATGTTACATTATTATTATTATTATTATTCTAAAGTGGTAATATTTTAGAACTCTATTGTATGAAGGAAACAATACTTTAGTATGTCAAATTAGCTTT
The DNA here is from genome assembly GCA_027924645.1 of Cunninghamia lanceolata. Lineage (NCBI taxonomy): Eukaryota > Viridiplantae > Streptophyta > Pinopsida > Cupressales > Cupressaceae > Cunninghamia > Cunninghamia lanceolata. The sequence goes on from BSBN01000320.1 coordinate 13,682,866, forward strand.
GCGTAAATATACTAAGTTAGTAAATGTTAAAGACTAGATCTGAATTACTTTGGAATGTAATAGAAAACCTTACTTCCTATTTAGAAAATTGTCTAGAATATTGAATTAATGATATGCAAAATTTAGTATAAAATTTGATTTAGGTTATATGGATAAGTTTTTGGATGCCTTATATAATTAGTTGGTGCACAACCTTAGGGAAAACTTTCTAAATCTCTAGTGGGAGCTTTCTTTTCTTTCGTGATTATGTTAACGATCAAAAATGAAGCTTTATGTTTGCATCATGTTTCCTGTCATTATGTTTCCATCATTAGTTTTAGATGGGATACTTTGTTTATTAGTTTTATGCGGCAATATGTTTGTAGAAGCCTAGTATTGAAGGTTGAAACTTATGAACTTGTTAGTCCTATTTCAAGGGTTTATTTATTGAGATTAATGTTATAGATAGAAAGCAATCATTTTGGGACCTTAGATAAAAGTAAATTGAATCTATGTTTGAATAATGAATTAATGTTTGAGGGAAGGTGTTAACAACAAGGGATTATAGGACTAGATAAATTGTTACATTTGGTTTTAGCTTTGGAGTTTACATATATTTACTTGCTATCATGCTATGATTAATTGTTGGTATTAATCCATGTGTCATAATTGGTGGATTAAAGTTGTGCTATTGTTTAAGAGAGATGTCAAGTTTTTGTGTCATTGGGAGGAAGGTTCTAGAGGCCGAGGAGGGTGTAGTTGTGTGTTTGGCCCTTGTGATATTGTAACCCTGAAGATGGTTGAGTATGTGGTGGGTCATATGTGAGGTGCATAATGTAACCCTAAAATGATGTCTCCTATCCTTATATGAATTCATGTGGTTATGATGAATGTGCCAGATGTGTAATGTCTTGCTCTGTATATGAATCATTTGGTTATGATATTTGTGCAAGATGGTCAATGCCTTGTTAGGTGTAGGGTTTACTAGTTGCAAGTAGGGGGAGTGGCTCTCAATGGGGGCTGGAACCCAAAGTGGTATCTAGGACAACCCATTGGAGGGTGTCTCAATTAGTGATAACTTAATAATGAATTAGGGGGTTGGGTAGTTAATCACATTAATTAAGATAACATTATGCCTCACTCATGGCTCAAGTGCTCGTTTAGGCTTGAGATGAGATGAGAAGGCCTGGAATGGCAAGACCATCTGCCTTGTCTTCATGAAAGGTATGTTGGTTCCGCATGTGTTTGTATGGAGGTAGGGGGTCGAGAGAGGCTTCCAGAACAACCCAGGATGGGGGTCGGGGCCAAGGACGACCTACTAGGACAACCCATGACAAGCTATGTGATGACATGCCTCCCTATTGTAGTCTAGCACTCCCTAGTTGTTTATCTCCTCTTTGTGGTGTGAGTGCCTATGGAAGTGATGTGAGTGTTGGATGTGTTGTGTTGGAGTCATGTATAACCCTATTGCTTATGTTAGCCCGATGTTAAATTTTGACTGTCAGTTGGATGTGGAATCTTGTGTTATCTCCTAGCACGGGGGGTGGACCTCAGGGTTCCACATGGTTGGGAGGATGATGCTTTTTCTCCATTGGGTATTCTTGCTTCATGTTCATGAGCTCAGAGACTGTTCTTAGTGCTATGGACTCTAGTTCCTGTTCCAGTTATGAAGGTAATCCTTTCATGTAATGTATACTAGTTGTATACCAGATTGTATTTATTATTATACCATGATGTAATCTTTCCCATGTGGTGAGGAAAGCAATGTGGTGATTATTGTAATGCTGTAATTATTCTTGATGAAATCATCTTGCATTGAGCACTGTAGAGTAATGTGTCATTTGTGATAGTAGTTAGAAGATGATCTTTAATGTTGATTTTCAGTTGTCACACGTGGAAATGAATAGTATCAGCTAATGAGATGATTTTTTTGTGTTGTTAATGAAATTTTCTAGTAATCTTATTATGCGACTAGAGAAGTTGAGGAAACTTGGAGGACCTAGGTTAGTTACCTTGTTGTGCATTCTTTAGTAAAAAAAAATTGTTGTCCTCTGGGGTTCCTTGGTGGGGTATTACACCTGGTATCAATTCCCAAGTTGCAGCACTGGACCTCTAATTCTTGTTGTTGCTCTAGGTTGAGCCTGTTTTCTTGTTGTGGTGAGTTAGTAATAGTACCTCTCACCTATGTGCCTTAGTATGGCGTTAGAAAGTTGATAAATTTACAATCTTGTTCTTTGTCTCTCGAAGAAATAAATTCTTTATGCCTTGTCTTACTTATGCCTCTACTTTGTGCTCTCTCTCCTTTCTGAAAATGCGATGATATATTTAAAAATATGTGTGTTGTCATATGATTGCACTTATTAGCCTTGCTTCATTAGATTAATAAGATGATGATCTGGTGTGTATAGAAACATGTGTGAATTCTTTAGTGTGGATCATGGTGTCTGGTGATGAAATTGAATGGTGTTATATTGATTGAAATACATATTTCTCTCTCCTTCATTTTCTAAAAATGTTATCTAGTAGTGCATTATGTATCAATTAGAATAAATGAGAGCCTATTTATGATTTTTAGTTAGTATGCTGAAAACTTGTCTTACTTCTAGTAAGGACATAAGCTTTTCAAGTCGCATAAAAGTTTGAATTTAAACATCTTATTTAATGCAAAGTATTGGAATGCTTTAATCATTCGATGGCATCATGAAGGTCATTCTATTGTTTGGCATCTTGCTTCAAGCATCGTGAGTCATGTTGTTATGTGGTGTGTGGCTTATTAAAGTTACCATTGTGTATGTCTGTGTAAGAACCTTGTGCAGGAGATCAAATTGGAGCTTGTGTTGGACCCACATGGTCATGAATGTGATACTTGGTAAGTCAATTGTAACCCTGAATTAAGTATATTCTTGTGTGTGACATTATATATACTCTTTCTGTAAATATCTTCTTGCATAAGGTAGTAATTGTATATGTTTATTGCTTGGGGAAAAAGAAATTGTATTGCATTAAGGGTAGAAATTGTTTGCACATAAGTAGCGATTGTGTTGCCTTTATTTCTTGTATAAAAGTTGCTTAGGTATGGGAATGTAGATAACTTAATTGTCTATTGCATTTGGTGTACATTCTCTAATGCATTCTCGACCTTGTGTCCTTGGGTGTTGTGTAGTGGATACTCCCTTTTAGTGGCTAAAATTAGCCACATCGTGATGTGGATTTGTTTGTAATTGATTTGGTTGTTTTGAAATTTTGATAGTTGTTTTATGTGTTGTTGGGGGATAACAATGAATTTGTTTCTTTTGAATTTCCTTATCATAGGAGTGGCCACTAAAATTATTTTCTCTATACTTGCTTTATTGTTGAAAATTGTCGGCATTTCATGACTTAAGGTTGGATTTGATTATTTTTCCCACTTGGGTTTTTACCTTTTGAAGATTCTATGGTGGCTATTCTGAATGTTTGTTTTTATTGGCACCATTTTGTGTTAAGTGTTGTTTCTATCATGTTCATTACGAACCTCTAATAGTATGTACAAGGGAGAACTCCACGAAGAATTGTACTTTGCATGTTTGGTAATTAGTTGGAACCATAGTTGAAATAAGAGATGAAATACTTTTTTTTCCTTGCTAATGTGTGATTGGTTATGAGTAGATTGCATGAATATGCTTTAGTTAAAAGGGTGAGGAACTGATGTCCTTCTTGTCTTTAATGGATAATTGTGCTTGTCTTATGAACAACTGCTTAATATAAATGTGAATCTTGTGTGATCAGGATTCAGGTCTTGTCCAAGAGGGCAAGCCCTCTCTTGTAGTCAGGTGAAGTATATGTAGACAAGGGTATTTGTGCAGATTGCTTTGTAAGAATATATGTTGTTCTATTTTACTCTTGTTTATAGAAATTATAAAAAGGCGTCATCATGTTTGAAAATTATATATTATTGTTCATAGATGTATCTAAAATTAGAAATTAGTTCAAGTAAAAGTATCCATTGAAAGTCATGATTCCTTAAAAGGATTAAAGTAAGTTGTTGTGTTCTATACTTGAAGTGAGTGTAGAATGACGTATCTTGTTGCTTATTTTGTGAATGCATAAGTTTTGAAGGTTAGAAAAGAAAATTCTTGTTGTTTCTACCTTTCTAAAAGTTAAAATGTAGGAAACGTAGGAAATGATTGGAGGTTCTGCCTTATCGCAACCCATGGTTGCAAAGAAATTAATTATGTTGTTTATATAATTATCCTAAAAGGAGCATATTTAATGCTAGATTAAGAATTTTTTGGAACTAATATGCGCTATGTTCTAGTTGGGATTTCGTGACTTCTGGGAGTAAGTCAAGTTCTAGAGGTGGAGGATGTGATGCTTCCCATGCTATGATTATGGTAAACGGTTATAATGTTATGGATACATTGACATATTTGTACTCATGTTGAAGACATTTCTGATTTCGGTTATGTTAGTTCGTATGATAGTCATTATGGGATCTTGATGATCATTGTTGCAACATTGATAACTTATATGCTCTGATATTATCTTGTATTCTAGGCGATTATGATGTTGATCTTACCGCAATTGTTGTATGTTAGAATTGACTATTTTGAGGATTATTATGTTGTGATTATGATTTAACCCATGACTGTATGATGATGAGGATATGTTTATGTTTATGTACATGTCATATTGATCTCTCCCTAATGTGTTGGTATGATGAGGGATGAAATCGTGTTCCTCACTAGTGAGGCCCACACAATGTCTTGATCCCCGTCATTGTCTGTACTATTTTTTTTCATAAAGTGAGTATGCACATGTATGCTTCATCTTTGTGATGCAGCTTGTAGGTACTGGGAATTGACTCCACCTGAATTGACAGGTCTGAGCATGACTTGCACCCAATGGATAAGTTGTTCCGAAGATAGCATAGGATTCCACACCCTACGTCATCATCCTCAATGAGGATGCATGTCATGTTCAGTTCAACCTGTCAATTTGGTCAATGGTTAATCAATGTTGCTTGAGGTTTTGTTAAATGATTATGTGGGCATCTGATTTTATTTAGTTTAATTTGTTGAATAAATGCCTTGGTCAATTTGTGTATTAAAAATATTTTTGCTAGGGAAGAAGGCATACCTTGATAGATATAAATATATAAATTTACATATATATAGTTAGTAAAAATAAAAATAAAATAAATTATAATGTTAAACTAATAATAATAATAATTATTATGATAATAATGATATGTTATATTTTTTGGGTGAATAATTAATTAATGGTATGTGTTAATGTTGGGTAAATGAGTAATTTCTAATTATTTTATCTATACACTATATAAATTAATTTTAGCATAGTTAGTTAGGTTGGTTGACTTCTCCCCTATTGCGGTTGCTCTAGAAATGTCTTTTGTTTGGGGGGACAGTGAGTATATCAAGTTTTCCCTTAGTTTTAGGGGGATCACGGTAGAATGGATAGAAGGAGAATTGCTGGTCTTGGTCGAGATTTATTTTATGTTAATCAGTAAGTTCTAAAAATTCTTAAAACAACTCATTCATTGTGTGATATCTGAATATTGCATTTTCTTGTAATTTAACCTTCTTCCAAAGCCCCATTAGTACGGGTAGAGGATATTGACAAAGACATTTAAATGTGGTTTTCCCCTTTCAATTTCTTATGCTAACGCTTTGTTTATTTTATTTAGCATATTGTGATTTCTTGTGCCTTATTGCACCTTCACAATTATTTGTTATTGTTGGCAAGGATTGTTGAATCTAGTTCTTACACCCACCATTATTTTTGCCTGTAAGATTTTTAGCCTTTTTAGTGATCCATTTTGCATGCATTCTATAATCATTTTATTGAGACACTTGGTAAATCAGTTCTTATGTCTTTTTCGTGCATTGTGTCTATTAAAAAAAAAAAACAATCCAATTTCTACATATGGTGAAGTACTCGATCTTTATGCCTCGAAGGATGCCTATACTAGGCCACTGGAAAGGTTGGGGTTTTGGCTTTCACCTGCATTGAGGTTGCATGAGAAGTTTTATTGTTCTTTTTAACAAATCTATTATGTGCCAAGCTTGAAATTGCTACATTTTATGAGAATTCATTTTGGCACATTATATTCAAGCTCCCACATCTTACATGAATTGCATCATAGTCAATTTCAATTAGGTAATCTATTAAAATCTTTTCAAACCTATATATTGTCTTATCTTGACGCGGGTAGGGAAGGTTATTAAAGGTAGTGGAATTTAGCCTCATGCCTACTAATAACACTACATGCTATTATAATGCAAGCCTATTCTTGTTGAGATTCATTCGGTGCATCACCAATAATTTCCATGAGAAAATAGTCCCTATTCAAAATGATATATTTATAAGATTGTATCTTTACAACAATTTATCTCGCAACAACTAGGAGTTAAGCTTCGATCTACACAGAGAGTATATTTATCAAACAAAATGCTTGCCAATTACATTGCTTATAAGTTTTCAAAAGTCTGTTCAACAAATCCTTTTGTGTAATCCCTCAATCATTACATTCCATGATACCAAATTTCTTGAGAACGCCTTAAAGATGGACAAATTTCCAAAGGTAAAAGGAGCAAAATAGCTCATGTGCCTGGTGCATGCTTCTACATTTTGCATACATGTCTAGTAGGGTCATTTTCACCAAATCCATTTTGTGCATATCCTGCAAGTGTTGCGTTCCATGAGATAGTATCTCTTTGAGGCATTCTGTCAAATAGTCCATGTACATTTTCTATGCTTCCTCATTTCGCATATCTTCCTATGACAGCAATTGCTACCACAACATATGACAAAACTCCTCTACCCTTTACATTTTTATGGACGTCCCTCCAAAACGTCCATTAGGACACAGGCCGGAAGAATGCTGGCAAAGGTTTTAGCATTTGATTTTTACTCCTTTCAATTGCATTTGATTGCAAGTTTCTAAAGCCTTTCCAGCAAATCCATTTCGTGCATATCCAGCAACTGTGGCATGCCATGAGGCCCACATTTCTTGAGGTGTTTTGCCAATAGTTTGTGTCGTGTCTACGCATATTCATTTTGTGTATATGTCTGCCAGAGAATTTCCACTATTAAATATGACAAAAAATGCCTTCCCTTATGCTTTCATGAATGTCCATACCCAACTCCAAAGCTCCCATTCTGTCATATGCAAGGAATGTGTTTTGAAACATTAGTAAGTTACGCCTAATTGAATATATATGATTTGAAATGTGTTTTGTATGTGATTTGTATTTGTATTAACCTTAATTAATTTTTATATCAACATAACATTATCTTAGGGTTGTTGTGGCATAGTTTTCTTAGTATACCTGCATTATATTTAGATCTTGAAATTTAGGTTTTCTTTCAACATTAATATTTTTAGGGTTTCAATTAGGGTTTGCATTATATTAATCTTTTACCTTAAATTCAATCAATTTAATGTTGTGATATATATATATTAATTATATATCCATATGTTGCATTATGACTACATAAAGAATGTGTTGCATTAGATAATAACAGTACTTTATTTATATTAGGGTATTAGCAAAAGCAATGCTTTATTTGGAATTAAATATATTATATTCTTTTGTCAATAACATAGTTTATCTTTCCTAATAAAATTTTTCTATTAATGTTTTAGTATCATGGCTGGACTTTAGAAAGAGTTTATAAATTGATAGCTAGATTTGTGATTTTTACAATTAGATATAATGTTACATTATTATTATTATTCTAAAGTGGTAATATTTTCAAACTCTATTGTATGAAGGAAACAATACTTGAGTATGTCAAATTAGCTTTGCAAAAATATACTAAGTTAGTAAATATTAAAGACTAGATCTGAATTACTTTGGAATGTAATAGAAAACCTTACTTCCTATTTAGAAAATTGTCTAGAATATTGAATTAATGATATGCAAGATTTAGTATAAATTTTGATTTAGGTTATATGGATAAGTTTTTGGATGCCTTATATAATTAGTTGGTGCACCACCTTAGAGAAAACTTTGTAAATCTCCCATGGGAGCTTTCTTTTCTTTCGTGATTATGTTAATGAAAAAAATGAAGCTTTATGTTTGCATCATGTTTCCTGTCATTATGTTTACATCATTAGTTTTAAATGGGATACGTTGTTTATTAGTTTTATGCGGCAATATGTTTGTAGAAGCCTAGCATTGAAGGTTGAAACTTATGAACTTGTTAGTCCTATTTTGGGTTTATTTATTGAGATTAATGTTATAGATAGAAAGCAATCATTTTGGGACCTTAGATAAAAGTAAATTGAATCTAAGTTTGACTAATGAATCAATGTTTGAGGGAAGGTGTTAACTATAAGGGATTATAGGACTGGGTAAATTGTTACATTTGGTTTTAGCTTTGGAGTTTACATATATTTACTTGCTATCATGCTATGACTAATTGTTGGTATTAATCCATGTGTCGTAATTGGTGGATTAAAGTTATGCTATTGGTTAAGAGAGATGTCAAGTTTTTGTGTCATTGGGAGGAAGGTTCCAGAGGCCGAGGAGGGTGTAGTTGTGTGTTTGGCCCCTGTGATATTGTAACCCTGAAGATGGTTGAGTATGTGGTGGGTCATATGTGAGGTGCATAATGTAACACTAAAACAATGTCTCCTATCCTGATATGAATTCATGTGGTTATGATGAATGTGCAAGATGGGTAATGCCTTGCTTTGTGTATGGATCATGTGGTTATGATATTTGTGCAAAATGGTCAATGCCTTGCTGTGTGTAGGGTTTACTAGTTGCAAGTAGGGAGAGTGGCTCTCAATGGGGGCTGGAACCCAAAGTGGTGTCAGGAAAACCCATTGGAGTGTGTCTTAATCTATTGATAACTTAATAATGAATTAGGGGGTTGGGTAGTTAATCACATTAATTAAGATAATGTTATGCCTCGCTCATGGCTCAAGTGGTCATTTTGGCTTGAGATAAGATTGAGAAGGCCTGGAATGGCAAGACCATTTGTCTTGTCTTCATGAAAGGTATGTTAGTTCCGCATGTGTTTGTATGGAGGTTGAGGGTCAGGAAAGGCTATTGGACAACTCGGGATGGGGGTCGGGGCCTAAGAAGACATACCAGGACAACCCATGACAATCTATGTGATGACACTTCTCCCTATTGCAGTCTAGCACCCCCTAGTTGTTTATCTCCTCTTTGTGGTGTGAGTGCCTCTGGAAGTTATGTGAGTGTTGGATGTGTTGTGTTGGAGTCATGTATAACCCTGCTACTTATCTTAGCCCGATATTAAATTCTGACTGTCAGTTGGATGTGAAATCTTGTGTTATCTCCTAGCACAAAGGGTAGACCTCAGGGTTCCACATGGTCGGGAGGATGATGCTTTTTCTCCATTGGGTATTCTTGCTTCATGTTCGTGAGCTCAAAGACTATTGTTAGTGTTGTGGACTCCAGTTTCTATTCCAGTTGCGAAGGCAATCCTTTCATGTAATGTATACTGGTTGTATACCATATTGTATTTATTATTATATCATGATATAATCTTTCCCATGTGGTGAGGAAAGCAATGTGGTGATTATTGTAATGCTGTAATTATTCTTGATGAAATCATCTTGCATTGAGTATTGTAGAGTAATGCGTTGTTTCAAGGGATAGTAGTTAGAAGATGATCTTTAATGTTGATTTTTAGTTGTCACATGTGGAAATAAATAGTATCAACTAATGAGATGATTTTTTTTGTATTGTTAATGAAATGTTCTAGTAATCTTGTTATGTGAGTAGTGCAGTTGAGGAACCTTGGAGGACCTAGGTTAGTTACCTTGTTGTGCATTCTTTAGTAAAAAAAAATTGTGGTCTCTAGGGTTCCTTGGCATGGTGTTACAAGCCTCTTTGGCCAACTTGGATGACTTTCTCCGCATCTCTTCAAATAACAGTGAAGACACTACCTCATCCATCTTGAAAGGGGTTGTAGTTCTTTCGATGGCCATTACAAGATGATCCCACGAATCTGGTAAAGAACAAAGCAAGGTCATACAACGATCCTCTTCCTCCATCTTCACACCAACGGATGTCAATTGTACAACTAACATATTAAAGGCATTCATGTGATCAGCAACAGATCCTCCATCTTCCATCCTCAGAGAATATAGATTCTTCCATAGGAATAACTTGTTTACCAGGGACTTAGCCTGATAAACATCACCAAGTTTCTTCCACAACTCCTTCACAGTTTTCTCTTCATGAACATTTAAGAGGATGGAATTAGCCAAATAGAGTCTCACAAGACCATTGGCTTTATGATCTTTGAGATCCCAATCTGCCTGTGCCATTATTGTTGGTTTTGTACCAGAAATTATTTCCCATAGGTCTCTATCAACAAGCATATCTTCCATTTGGAGTTTCCACAATTTGAAATTGTTGTCATTAAAATTTTCCACTTCTATTCTTCCAAATGTGCTTGCCATCTCCTTCCTGCAACAAGATTATAGAATATTCTGCATAGACTCCCACTCAATCAAAGATCAATAAAAAAAACCCCTACCCAGCAGCTAGGACCAAAATTGGCCAGGCTCTGACACCAACTGAAAGGAAGCTAGGTGTGTAAAAATCGCTTCCTAAACTAATCTAATAAGGGGAGAGGTATGCAAATTTATTTTAACCCTTACAATTGCAGCAATATTAAACATATATTAGAGATATTATAGCAGAAAACACAATACAAGAATGTAGACAGAGAGAAGTAGACACAAGATGTATCATGGGGAAAACCTTTTCAGGTGAAAACCCCCACACTCTAAAACCTGCATAATGTATTATGTGAAACAATAACAGTTTACAATATAGTTGCAATGCAAGTTCTTCCAAGAGTCTTTAAATGTCAATTTTGGAGTTATTTCGATAGCATAACAGTACCTGTAAAAACACTATGCAAATACAACTCCAAAACAATGCATTTTATAGAGATACAAGGCATATTCTGGAAGCTTCTTGGGATAGGCGTCCACCTTGGCCACATTGCCATTTTCCTACATCAAAGGACACTTGTTCAAGCTGTAAATACATCCCTTACATCTATCATACATGGCATATTTGACTTTCCAAGATTGGATCACTCCATGCTAAAAACAGACTATTACAGATGCTCTTACACATCTTACAGTTGTCATAGATTTTCCCAACATAACAACCTTAAATTTTGTAAGAGAATCTGTCATACAATGCTAAATATATCATATTCCTCTTACAACATGTCATATACCAACTTGGGCACCCAAAGATGCCTTTCCCTCATGCAAAGGTACTCACTGACACTTGTCACCACTTATCATAGGAATCTCCAAACTTGGCTCTTACGCGTCATAGATTCTGTGATATGGAATATCCTCTTCCACATACCACAAGATGCTGACACATGGCATAATAGTGCCACCTCAAATGGGATGCCCAAAACCATATAGGTTTGACTTGACCATCCAAGCCACATTCCAAGTAAGATGACATGTCACCATGCCACCTCAACTAAGTGACCAAACTGAATGTGCAAGTAAATACAATATTATGTAATAAATAAATATACAATTAAATAAATAATACTAGGAGTTTGTAAAGGTTGAGAAACCTTAATTCCCAACACCTTCATCATAGCCATGGATTACAACCCTTTGTAATTTTATTTCTCTCAGTCAATAACCACGAATATCATTTATCCCTCCATTTCACATCTCCTGTCCAACAAAAAGGAAATTCCCAGACCATGTGAGCCCTAGTAAAATAGGTAGAAATGTTTTTGAGAAGAATGTCATGCTTAAAGGGAGGCAGTGATTTTTTTAGTGGCTAATATTCACCAATTGGCCAATAATTGAAATTGGGGATTCAAATTTTGGCTAATAGTACAAGCTATAAGGCGACCTAAATCACCATAGTTTTACAAAATTTTATTTTAGTCTTGCTTAAATAGTTAGAACATTTATTTTATTAAACTTTTAAACTCAGAAATTTGTCACAATATTTGATACTTGATTAGATAAGATCCACCTAAATTTTATAAGTTATAGTAGAAAATGAAGTTAATTCACCAATAATATCATATAATCATTGGTTACTTTAGGGCCATATCACAAATTTTTAATCACTACCATTGATTTTATTTATAATATAACGATTGGGGTTGTATTCCATGGGTTAAAAAGTACCTATGGAGTTCCAATGCCCATCGAGCCCAAAATTGTATTTAGGTCATTGATCTCAATTTATAATCTAACAAATAGGGTTAAATTTTATGGGCCAAAATGTACCCGCGGAGCTCCAATTTCCATGGGGCCTAAAATTGTATTTGGGTCATTGATCTCAATGGAGATCAATGGCCCAAATGCAATTTTAGTCCCCATGGGTATTAGAGCTCCATGGGTATATTTTGGCATGTGGAATAGAACCCAAACTATTAGATTATAAATAAAATCAATGGTAGTGAAAAAGAATTTAGGGCCGATTTAAAATATTTAACGTTTGATTTAAAATATTAAGGAATTAAGGAATTATAGACAAGGGCACTACACCTTAAACTAGTCAATCACTGCCACCCTTAGGCCCTTACTTTTCCATAGGAATTTTTGTTTTAAAAGAAGGTTTTGCCACGGTAATTAATGCATTTGCCTATTTTTCATCAAGATTTGCTAGGATTTTCTACAAATTTCTAGTGATATAAAAAAAATTGCCAATAAAACTAATATTGTTTTAAAAAAAAAGAAAGATTCGCCAATAGAAATTAATATTTGCCAGGATTTTATATCTTTTTGTAGGGAGGGTTTCTTAAAGTTATCACTGAAGTGAGGTTTAGATAGAGACTTAATCATGTTCAACGAAGGGTCCTCATTCTACATAGAAATTGAACCTAAAACACACCAAAGTTGGGGCAAAAGAAACCAAATTCAAATGATTAATTGTTTTTTGGAGTGAGTAGGATTGTGTGTGAGCCGGGATACTTCGACAAATTTACTTTTTCAATTTAATATGGACTCTTTATTTCGGAGACTTGGAGCACAGTTTTAAGTAGACCATTTTTATGGTTTTATGCTATCATTAATAGGCATTCTTTATTTAGAAGATTTTGAGTTTTATAAAAAGATTATGTATTTAGTATAGGGCAGTAAAATCTATAAAGAAATCATTTCTATTGTAGTTTTGTATCAGTAATTTTAGAATTCATACACACTCTGTAAATTTCTATTTGGTTGTAATTTTTTTTTTAATATTAAAAGTTGTAAGATTTTTTAGATGTAATTTATTTTTATTTTTGGGGCTTACATATTATAGATTTTTCATTTGAAATGTCTCTAAAAATTGATTGTCAAACTTTAATTTTTTGTCTACTCTTAAATTTGATGGAATGATTATTTGAGCATCAAGATAATAACTCTTTTGATAGAAAAAGTTTTATGTGAGATTCTAGAAACTGGTTATCAAGAGCCAACTGATTGGACCACTATTACAATAAATGATTGAGTAACTAGTATATTTATATTTAAAAAGCACCTATATACCTAGTAAAAAAATCATTCTACCACATTCACCAAACTTAAAGTGGGAAAATCATATAACAATAGACATTCAATTGTGCAAATGGAAATACTCAATAATAGGGTCATCGACTCAATCTATAATAAAATCATAAATCTCAATTTTGGGAATTTGTTTTACATTTTTATTCATTGTAATGTCTATATTGAGAATTGAATAAACTGCCAAAAAAAACATGAGGTCATTCAATCCACTATCTTCAACCAACAATAGAGACAATTAAATTTATCAAGTAGGGAATCACTACTTAATGCATGCATAACAAACAACAATGGCCTTCCATGAGACCACATTTCTTTGAGGCATTTGTCAAATAATTCGTGTATTTTGGGACTATGCTTCTGCATTTTGCATGCACAACAAACCGTAAATCTTCAAATAACCTAAATACAAAAATAATAAAAATATAAATATCAATTAATATATTAAATTTAAATTATACATTCCACTTTAAAAAAAATTGTTGAGAAAAGGTGCCAAAAGCACCCATACAAAAGAAATATATTGAAAATATAAGAAAAAGAATACAGAAGGATGGCCCTAAAGTGGCCACATAGGGGTAGAGTTGCATCCAAACTATCATGCCAAACAAGCAAAAGGCCCAAAAGAAACAAGGCCACCAAAAACAACTGGTGCTAGATATGCAGCCATATAATGGCCATAAAGAGCCCTGTTGTCACCTTAAGAAAATATGAGATAAAAAAGACCATTAAGATGTGCAGACAACATATACCCATACATGAGAAATTTGAAACCGAGGAGTCATTGAGATGGACGAAGAGCATGTGGTCCTCAAATGATGTGATATTGAAAAGACCTTCTAACAAATCCAATAAAAGAGGTAGATCTCTAAAGATATGCAATTAGTCTAAAAAAAGTCATTTATATCATTGGTCAGACCATGGCTCGAGCAAAAAGTATCTATTGGCAGATCTGAAGGGCCAACTCACTGCTCAATATTCCACCCCATAGAGCCACTAAAATTTAATCAACCAGCTAGGATCAGATAAATCTTCACATGTCGTACACAACAAAATCTCAAAGCCAAGTGTCATATGAAGGCCAGAGACTTTAGACAAACCTCCACTTAGCACATCAACAGAGAAGAAAACATTGAAATGTCAAATTTGTAGCCCAAGATTACGTGTTTCAGGAAAAATCTCCCACCAACCAGGGCTTCCAAACAAAACAAAGATAGCACTGGTAAACCAAGAAGTGAATTGTCCCCCGACGCCCACCTCAAAACCTAGGACAACCGAAAAAATTGAAGACAAACTAAAAAGGCTATGCTAGCGAATATCCATAATGATGGAAGTTGTTTGTCATTGATGTCAAAAAGGTGTCGAGTTGTTGTGATTCTCCATAAGGTACCATCAGGGTTTTTGGTATGGTCTTGGTGTCATGCTTCAAGGATATCATCTGGTATGGCCTTGGTCTTCATTTGTTGTCAGGACATTGATATGTTTCAAAAAGTTGACAAGTTTATCAAGTTTGGAAGATTTGGATTGGTGCATGCTTGGTTGTGGTTCTTCATTCTCCTTTGTGCTCCATGATTACTTCAGTGTGTTCATGCTACAAAGATCTCAGAGCTACTTCAATGTGTTCATGCTTGATGTTGGATGTTGACATTGGTGTTCTCTTCTCTATGTCAGTTGGGTAATCATGGGTTCTTCATGACAACTTGAATCTAGACATCAGTTTGATATGCATGCAAAAGTTACTTTGTTCTTCATAGAAGTGTTGATATGAGAAATTGATACATTGTTGATCTCCTTCATGTTGCTTCAGGACCACAGGATCATCAAAGGATCAAAGGCATCAAAGGTGTTATTCTTCATATGTATCATATAAGGTGCTTGGTGGTTTTAGGAGTTGGATCTTCATTCATCATATTTCATGCTTCAGAGTTTTTGTCATGCTTTATGGTTCATTCTGGTTGGTCAATGGTTCAAACTTGAAGTGTGACCCTAATCTGTACAAGGTGGTTGATCATAGAGTTCATTTATTCTATGGGCAATGTCATTCATGCAGAGAGAGTCAAATTGTTGACCACATCATTGCATTCATAGTTTGGTGTTGGTTCATCATAAATGTTTAAGTATATGTCACATTCAAAGAATTATTTCATAAAGGTGAAGTTGAATGTTGAGGTTCAAGATTAGTTTATCTCAAATGGTAAAGGTTTCATATGCTCTCTTCTTTAAAACTAGGGTTTGAATTTTGTTGAAACTCTAAAACCCTGGGTGAATTCCTAAACCCTAAGTCTTATTCTAAAAGGTCCTTAAACTCAGTTTTGCCCGTCATATGCCACTATTACTTTTTATTATGTTTTGAGGTTGACCCCCGATCGTAGGTGGAAGTCACTTAAGGTGACCTTTTGGAGGGTTTTAAAATGTAATTTTGACCAGACCTTCCTTCTATGGATCATTGGTACTACAAGGTATACCATTTTAAGTTAAGCGCTAGTTTAAATCTAATGGACGGTATTTAATCTGTGAAAGTGCAAAGAGGATGATCTAAAGTCAGAGTTTAAAAGAATTTCAAATACCAATAGTTCATTTATGTTTTTTAATTTAATGATCTGGTTCCTTGCAGAGTGTTCTAACTGCTTTAAGATAGTTGTTCCAACAAACCTGTGAGGCTAGGAAAAATTATAAAATGGACTCAGAGATGTTTTTGACAGGTTGAGTTGATAAGTGGTGTTCAGAAGAGACATACCTACATGTCCATATGCATAATGTCAAGTTTGGTAATATAGATTTATGTGTTTGAAAGGCTTAAAATTGAAATATGTTTTTTAATGTATGAAAGAGGGTTTTGTTTAAATGATGTGCAGTATGCCATAAGAGGTTTACATGTTTTTGTCTGCAGTAAACGTGGAGTATTGGATTGATATTTATCTTGTCATGCAGAAGAGATTGATGCTTAAAGGTGTATTGAATATATGGTCATTATGTTGGTGCAACATTAAGGGTTCTTGTGAATAGTACATTATAGTGAATCGGAGTATCCCTCTGAACTCCTTCTTGTATTCAAACCATTATGCTAGTGAGGCACATGTTTTTCAATGAGACACTATTGATTTTTCAATGAGGTAGTTGTATTTTCCAGTGAGGCATGTTGTGTAGCCAGTGAGGCTTTGCTAGTGAGGCACGGTGTTTCACCAGTGAGGTAGTTGTATTTACCAGTGAGGCAATTTTTCCCGAGTGGTTTTTTATCCCTATGAGGGTTTTCCACTCATAAATCACTATGTTATGGTTTCTCATTATTTGTGGTCTACTTGGTTTGCATGTTCAAATGTTCAGTCCTGTGTATCTTTCAGTATTTGAGTTTCTATGATGTCTTCAACTTTTATGATTTGCTTATGTTCTTTATATGTTCAATCAAGCTTGATATCTTTACATGTATGATGCAACACATGATAGTTGAACTATTCTGAAACTTGCATTTTATATGTTCAAAGTTGTGAAAAATTTATTCAAGGTCATTTTAAATTGGTATACCACTGATTCACCCCCCTCTCAGTGGTATTGTACTCCAACACAGTGCACACAAAAGAACATGATGTGAAAACTTCTATCAACATAAATAACATTGAAGCATCGGCTATGAAACAATTACCAGCACCAAACGACATCTGAAAAACAGAGATCTCGAACTATCATCTACCCAACTATTACTCAATCCTGAAGATTCTCTACGGCACCAATTACAAGACTAGAAAAAGACAATGTATTCTCCTTCTCAAAATATTTCAAACCCTTTTCTATAAGTGGTTTTAAAAATAGCTAAAACAAGATGTCCACCTTCCCTATGAGAGAAAACTCATGGCAAGGACACTAAAAATAGGGTCATTTGTGCCCCAAACTAGCACTACAGGGGAGAAATCCCAGATGAGGCTATATAAAACTGATGAGATTGCCCTTTTCCATATAAATCCATAAAAAACAAAGCAGGAATTTTCATTACAAAAAAACTCCAAGCCATCAAGACCGCCTTCACCCAATCCATGGTGAGGCAACATTTGTTAGGGGCATTTCTGCTCCTAACCAAATGAAAAGAGTCTCCATCCAATGCAAATTGAAATTGCATCTAATGAAAAGAGTCTACCTCCAGCCAGCAAAAATCCCCACCAAAAATCATTTTTAATATCAAACATTAAATGATAATTAATATTTTTATTAAAAAAATTATTATATTTTAAATCATGTTTTATAATTGTTAAAAAATTGTTAAAAAATATGAAGTTTAAATAAATTTTATAATATAAAAAATTTATTTAAAAACAATAAGAATATTGACAGTTTTTAAAAAAGATTTCTAATTAGTTTTTTTATACTTTTTAAAATAAGAAAAGAAATTTAATATATGAACAACACTAAACATTTGTTAATATAAAATAACATAAATATAAAAAAATATTTTAAATTTTCACCTTTTTTAACATCTCTCTAATTAACAAATTCTAAATACAAAGTAAAGATAGTTAGGCTAGATTCCCTTTATATTTTTTGATTGTTTTTTTTTGTTTTGTTTATTTTAGTTTATTTTTTATTTTTTTGGCTTTTTTGGGTTTTTATTTATATGAAAAAATGAGCGCTCTCATCTCCACCTTGCAACTGTAGAATGTCTCTCAATGTAACTAGGAAGGATGCTAAGAGGAATTACTCTTGATCCTTATTTCATAATTATATAGCTCTAGATAAGAGCTTGTTTCCAAGAATTGTAGGTGCAAAGGCAACAATGGATGCCTAAAAGAATCTACAAGAAGCTTACCAAGATGGTGATCAAGTTAAAGTAGTCAAAGTACACAAATTGAAGAGAGAATTTGAGAATTTGAAGATGTAAGAATCTAAAAGTGTGAATGATTACTATGTAAGAGTAAAGGATGTGGTAAAAAAATGGCTACTCTTAGAGAATTATTAAATAAAGAGGTTGTGGTGAAATTTTTTTTAAGGTATTTAAGACCAAGGTGGAATCATATTACAATAATTATTGAAGAAAACAAATATTTGTCTATTTTTTTGTAATGAAACAACATGCATAATAGAGAATATAATAATAAAAAATGCTACAAATACTTGATAATAATATGCTACTTTGAGGTGGATACCTCCAATAGTCTTCAATAAGAACACAATACTCAATATATGATGATAATAACTAACCTCTACCTCCTATATATGCAATACTTATGACGTGGATGCCACCCATGATGACCTTACTACCTATATAAGACTATATTAATGATTATATAACTTAATTAAGAGTTAAGGTAGCCACAAGTTAACTACTCATCACCATATACACACTATAAGATTAGGGTCGTAGTATGCTCCCCCCTTTATAAAAGTGATATTCTTAACACTAATCAATTATGAATACTTCAACATAAAAATTTCATCTTCCTATGTGGTAACTACAACCAATAAGTACTTCCATTGTGATTGTCCTTGTCCTTAGCTTCTTTGTGTGTGTTTGGAAAATTAACTTTGGCTCTAAGATGTGTCTTCCCTCTATGTCTAGATTAGGTAGCAATATCTAGGTTAGAATTTTGTATTGATCCAGTTGCCTCTTCATTATGTTTTGTGTGTTTTCTTTATTTTCCTTGAGACTAGAGGGTACCTCTTGGTGACGAATGTGTTATTCCATTTCTCTAACCTTTTGGTGTACCTCCAAGGAAGAGGTGAAGGATGTTATATGGTAACCTAGAATTAATTGAATGAATTGATCAAGATATCCTATAAGAGGTAATTCCTTTTTAATTTCTTGAAGTAGTGACAATGCATGGAAATATTTTATTAGCTTGAATTCTTCTCCTCCATTTTCTTCTTCATCTTCTTCTCCTCTTCCTTCTTCTTCTACTCCACGTCCTCGTCCTCCTTCATTTTCTTCTTCTTCTACTTCTATGTCTCCTCCTTCTTATATGTTCTTCATTGGAAATAAGTTATAATATCACACATGAGTGCTCACATTTATATATAGATTAGATGGCTTAGAAAACCCATCTTGATTTCTTGAAACCTTAGGTTGTGAGAATGATATCTTTTGGAAATAAGCATTGGTATTTTTTATTGCACTATGAATTATAGATATATCTTCTTGTATATTATGCATACCTTCTTACTATGGCCCACCTTATCATCCAATAGAGATGCAGTTACAACTAAGGCCCCACTTGATCCAAACTCCAAGTTTATATCCTCTTTGTTAAGGCTCTTTCCTGGTGTGTAGAAATTCTTTCCCCTACTTCTAGTTTGTGGTCCTACTATGATGATGATTAACCATGTAAAATCTATTTCTTTTGATTACCCAACCTTGATTGGATGATTTTAGAATTTGTTTACCCAAACATTAAAATTTCAAAGAGTAGACCCTGAATTATTTTTTGTACACTTTCCAAAAATGCAAATGAATCTAAAAAATTCCACAAATGGCAGCCTATATAAAGAATTTATGAAAACTCTAATATTATAATAACTTACTAAAAATGACTCCAAGTTCCTCCAAAGAAGGATTGTAGGTAGTGTAATTCACTCTTGTCCAACCCTCTAGAAATTAGGAAAAAAACATTGAATTACAACCCTAAGAGTGAAACTAGTGCAAACCATAATTCTACAATATCTCTGTTAAATCTACTCCAATTTATCTCAAATTAGAACTAAAGTAGCTTCAATATATCCTTGACGAACCCTGTAAAAATCAAGAAAATTTTTATCAAAATGAGAGAGATATGCGCTTCCTAAAATGACCTCCAAACTTGAAAAAGTTACCTTGTTACTTGCCTTCATGGTGCCAAGATCATGATTTGATACCACTTGTAATGAAACAACTTTCACAATAGAAGAATATAGTATAAAATATGCTACACTTACCTAATAATAATATACCACTTTGAGGGAGCAACCTCCTAAACCACTTTGAGGGGGCAACCTCCTAAACCACTTTGAGGGGGCTACCTCCAATAATCTTTAATAAGAACATAATACTCAATATGATGATAATAAACAACCTTTATCTCCTATATATACCACACTTATGCCATGGATGCCACCTAGGCTAACATAACTATCTATATAGGACTATATATTAATGATTATATAATTTAATTAAGAGTTAAGATAGCCACAAGTTAAATACTCATAACCATATATAGACTATAGGATTAGGGGTGTAGCATCTTGAGTTTGATAACCTAGTTGGATCTCTTATTTCCCATGAATAAAGACCAAGAAATACATTTAGAGAAAGTGATGAGAAGGCTTTTATCTCCAAATTGTGGATCACAAATTAGAATAAAGTTGACAATAATAAAATGAATTAACAATAAATAAAAACATATGAATCAAAATTAATCAGGAGGAAACAAAGGTAGAAGAGATGGTTTAACTACAAGAGGAAGTGGTAGAGGTAGATTTGATAAGAGAAATATTCAATGTTATCATTGCAGTAGGTACAATCACATTGAAATGAATTGTATAAAAGTAGGCAATGAAACCAAAAGTGTTAATTATGCTCATTTATCACATGACAAAGTTGAAAAAAATCTAAAGAGGTTTGGTATTTAGATTTAGGTTGTTCTAATCACATGTTAGGAAATAATGAGTTATTTTCTACAATGGATGAAATCTTCAAGACCAAGATCAACCTTGTTGATGACTAATACCTAGAGGTTACAACCAAACGAGCTATGGAGGTGCATACTAGAGAAGGTAAAAAAAAGTGTTAATGATATTTATTACACTCAAAAGTGAAAACATAATTTATTGAGTGTTGAAAAATTATGTGAAAATAATTATAAAGTGGTGTTCAGTAATAGGCAATGTACAATCTTTGACAAGAATCAAACAATAAGATGTTCCCATTGAAGTTTAGAGGACATAGAAGCAAACTTACCAATATGGCATCTTAGCTATGGACAGTTGAATTTCATAACTTGAAGCTACTAACATTGAGAGAATTAGTTTATGGTTTGTCTAAGGTTGAAGAGAATGAGGTTTGTGAAGGATGTATTAAAGGGAAACACACAAGAGAAATTTTTCCAAAAGACAATACACATAGAGAGTCCATTATCCACTTGAAATAGTTCATTCAGATATTTTTCATCCTATGCAAATAAAAAATTTTGATAAGACATCGTGATGTAGTTGTTAAAGCCTATGTAGACTCATTAAATGTAACTAGGGAAGAAGTTCATAAACCATGATCAATGGGGAATTATTTTTGGTACGATGCTTAAAGCATCTCATACCTAAAGAGAAATTATAAATGGTCTTTAATACCTTAAGTTGTTCAATTTGTAGGTTTATGAATGAGAAATGATAGCCTATTTCTATTTCTCTTGGACACCCTTGTTATAAGTCATAACAAAAGAACATATAGCTATGGCCCAAGGTATGTTCCCACACAATACCTTTAAAATTCCACATCAAGACTTACATCTAGACTCCATAGAAGGAGAACCATTTCAAATCCTCAAATAAGTCTTTAGTTCTATTGTTCTATCATAAATGACACAAATTCATCCATATCCAAGATAGTTAGTTGTGTTGTGTTCCCATCATGATGAGTTTGAATGTGGCCAAATATGTTGGATGAGTTTAGTTGCTTGGTATTTAATGTTTGATGCAATTGATGAAGAATCAACATTTTTATATTTTATGTCTTCAATGAGAGGGAGAGAGAGAGAGAGAGAGAGAGAGAGAGAGAGAGAGAGAGAGAGAGAGAAGAGAGAGAGAGAGGTGAATACTTGATTCTTTATTGAGAGATTTTTAGAATCTTTTATACAAGGAGAAAAGCAGTTTGAGGACAAGCAGTTGAGAACTGCCACCTATAACTGCATAGTAACAACCATAACTGACAATGTAATATCTATGCTAACATTCACATCCACTTCTAAAATCAATTTCTATATTGATTGGTCCTTAGATTCAAATCTTAGAGGAGATCTAATGAATTATTTTCTACTTTTTTAACTACATAGTGTGTTGCTCTTTATGCAAAACAAAGTATCAGTAACAAGAAACTATCTATAGTTAGGTCTTCCAGTTTGATGTACATATAACACTGAGGATTTTGGCATATAATTAAAATCATAGGTTTTTTATATGACTAGCATATTCATTTCTTATATTATTACCAAAACAAGACAGTTATTGTATTATTAAACCAATATTTTTTGGTTCTATTATTCAGGTAATAATTGGTAGAGATTATGCAACTTAGGTCAACATGTGCTTTGGCACATTAATATATGTATATTGCATTTTTAACTTGGTAGAGAACTTATTTACTTTCAAATTCTGGTCTCAATGGTTGGCTTGTCCATGGTAAAACTTGGCTTGTTTAGAAACTTGAATTTTTGTTGCAATCATTTGCAGAGTTTTATAACTAAGTCTTGGCTATAGTCATGGAAACCCTTTCTATTTGCATTGACTCAAAATCATTTCCAGTAAGCTCTCTCATATTTTCTTATTCATGGGACTAAATATACTAATTTATGCATTTTTATCTTTTCAATGTCACTAGGAAATATTAGGTATTTAGGAAAATAAAAATATGGCATATCTATTCATACTAAAACTATGCATAATCTACAATTCCAAAAAGATGAATTTGAATTAGATGATAACATTCTATATGGCTATGGATTTTTCCATTTTGTTTTCTTAATGGGAGCCACATACTCTGCTCTGTTATGAACATTGGTTGGAACTTACACCAAACAATGCAGAAGTAAGTGTCTGCACACCACCTAGATGCTCATGTATTCAAGACAATGAATTTTTTTTCATTTGAATGAGAATATGATCATGATATTTAATGTTTCACTATGAATTTTACCAATATGATTATAAATATCAGAAAAATAGTCAATAGTTTTTATAGTCTATAATTTTTAACTATTTTCTTTCAAGTGGAGCATTGATGTTCGTTGGGCTAGTACTTAGGTGAAGATTGTGAATGAATGGCTTGTTACAAAGCTATATGGTATGGGTTTTTTCCATCCTTATTTCTTTTTTGAGGAAAACATTTTATTCATTTTCTAGAAAGTTTTTACTATTTTGTAGATGGATCTGGAGACTAACTTTTCTTAAGCACACATGCAACTTGAATACTTACTAGATCCTAACATGATTAAGGATGTTTGTTCAAAGAAAACATAAATATTTATTTCATTCTATTATGATTTATCCACCTCATATTCAATAGGTACCAAGTCTAACTATCAATAATATGATATTTTTCCTTTTTGTTGTGTGCTTCATAATGTAGTTTGGAGTTTGATTGCTCTCCATGTATGGAAGATCAACATCAAACATTTAAACCAGTTTAGCTAATGTTCAATTTATTATCCAAGGAGGAGATGCAATACTCCATCATTAAATGTATAACATGTCCTTGTACTATATGTGTGTTGCAAGTATGGGCCTAAACGGTGTTGTCATTGATGTCAACATACTCCTCTTGCATTGATGTCAAGGATTAGATGAGCTGTGTGCTGAGGATATTGAGAAAATTAGTCCTGTCAGAAACAGTGAAGATCCCAGCTAGATGAAGATTAGAGAATGCACATCAAAGAGTTTGTAGAGATGTGTCTAAAGATGATCCAGTCAAGATTTGAAAGGTCCGCATGAAGATTTGGTGAAGTTATGGCCATATGAGTAAAACTAGTTCTGGCAGCTGTTCAGAGGTGACAGAGTGACACATATAGGTCCGGTGAGATCTGGAACTGCAATATCCTATTCTATAGATTTGGTGGAATGTTTAGGAAGCTAATGTGAATTGACAACTCAATTGGTTCATTGTCTAGAGGTCCGCAAGCATTTATTCTAATGTGACAGTAATGATAGACTGTGTTCTTAAGGTTTCAGATGAAGATGTGAATGATTTCAGTAAGTAGAAGTGGTGTGGATGTTCTTGGTGATTCAAGCGAGCTTGTGGGGGTCTCTAGATTGTGTCCAGTTCGTGTTGGTGGTCTGCATTGAAGATTGAGCTTGTAATTGAAGATTTACTCTCTGGTGATGGTGTTCTTCCTAATCATGGCCAATTGGATGTTTTACACATCTTGCAGATGATCTTGAAGATGTTCTGCAAAGCATGGCATGTTCCTCAAAGAAGATTGAAGTCTCAGATATGTGTGGCCGACAGTGTGGTGATTCACATGAAGTCTTTTGTAATAAGTCAAGGTTGTATTTATGTAATTGCTCTGTAATAAAATAAAGTATGTATTGTGCCGACTTTGATGATTATCCCAAAGTTGATGTCTTGTATAAATAAGATTTGTGAAGTCATTTCAAATTATCCTTGTTGAGATGAGAAAGTGGTAGAGAGGAGAAGAGCAAAAAGAAGAGCAGAAATGTTGAGCTTAAATGGAACTGACTCAAGCATGGTGAAGATGCTAATCTCTAGTTCAAGTATGTAATATTTATATTATATTATTCTGTAGACAGTGTGTCTCCTATAGGTAGTGGGCCTCTTGTGAATAGTGTGCTCAGGTAGTGAGCCCTAATTAGCAAGTGTCATTTTGTTCTTTATTCTTTTAACAGAGAATACAATCTTGGGTTAGTCACCCCATGGTTTTTCCCTTAACCAGGTTTTCCACGTTAAAATCTTGGTGTCATATGTGTTAATGTGTTTCTGCTCTTGAGACATTGCATTGTGCTTCCATGACTAAATCATTATTGTATACACTTAAAAATCACATGACTCTACTTAAATAAATATTTTAAATATTTATTTCATCTTCATATTCCTCTATCAATAAATAAATAAATTTATTTATATATTTGATTCATTTCCTCCCATTTAATTAAATAAATTACATTTATTTAATTAATTTCATCAATATCAACTTTATTCTTCTAGATAATTAAATAATTTTAATTATTTAATTAAATCTTTCATTCTTCCAAATTTAAGTAAAATGCAAATTTATTTAAATTAAATCTCCAAAAAATAAAATATATTTAAATATTTTAATTATTCTTCCAAATTATCCACAAGTAATTAAATAAATTTATTTATTTAATTATGCTTTCTTATCTTCTAAAAAATCTTCAATATCTTCTAAAAATAAATTCTTCTTGTCATACAAAAGTAAAAGCTGAGTTAACTGATTTAAAGCTATCAACAAAGCTCTTAAATTAGAAAAATATATTCTAATTTAAGAAAATGAAAACTCATCCTCATCAAGAAAGCAGTTAACTTAACAAAGCATCTTTTGAATGACACATGTCCTTCTTCTATTCATGCATGTTCTCTCGAACATTCTCCTCCATTGATCTTCTTATTTCTTTTCCACCATTGATCCTCTCTCACACAACTCTATAAATACAACCCTCTTCTTCTTCATTTCATATCCAACGTTTGAGTAAACTTATGCTACAGAATCCATAGCACACCATTGGCATCCCCATTTCCATACCACTTCATCTATCATCCATATCCTATTGTGTTGAAGCTCAGCTTCAACACAAACAAGTATCCAAGCCATTTCTCCTTGTCATCTTGAGGAATCGAAGCAAGGAAGAAAGCTTCCTAAGGGCCATCTTCATCACTAAAAGATCAAGAAAGAATAGGCGAACAATGGAAATCACAAGGTAAAAGGTTGTGAGTATCTTCTCTCTTTCATTTTAATCTCCTTTTGCATGCATATTCCATTTATGTTTTGGTTTTTATTATTCATTTGATTAATCCAATTTTCCCCTTAACATTTCTAGCGCACATAGTCTTCTAGCACATACATCCTCCAAGCCATCGCATCTGAGCACTGTTATGGCACTTTTATAGTTATGGTGCATCCATCCTCTGATACGGCGCATATGCATCATTTTCCGGGGCCTGTGTAATACTGACGCATATACCCTCCATCACGGCACTTGCATATTGTTTTACGGCACATCTGCTAAATTAACGCATTTGTCTATTCTTCCTGCGCTTTTGACATCTGTCTTAGCGCATCTATAAAACGGCACTTACAATCTATGTTTCTGTGCATACAGACTATATAGCAGCGCATCTAATTTCTCATTAGGGTTTTTAGGATTTCTAGTGATTTTTCAGGTTGATTTGAATGTTTGTCTTGGAGGATTAGAGGTTGGATAGATCATTTAGCTGCATTAATTAATTCATCTTAGAATAATTAGGGGAAAAAGTTAAAAAAATGCATGCATACAAATCTCACGTAGTCTTTAACTAGGAGGATAGTAATTGAACCACTACTATCTTTGCATCACTGCTATCTTTGCATATTGCTATCTTTCCTAGTTTATGGTGAGGAGCCTCATACACTAACTTAGCATATGCTTGGCATGACTTGCTATAACCGGTGGTAATACCCTGATTCACTGTTACGCTCGGTCAACATTTGTATCTGACGAAAGATACATTCTCAATGTACATTCCCCACATGCATTTGTGAGATACATTCACAACATACATTCAATGAAATCATACAAAACTTACTTTGCTGCTAGTGTCTTCAGTGAATGCTTACACACTTAGGTTGATGCACCGATGGACACACCCGATACACCAATGGACTTCAACCATCGGGGTGACTTAGATCGTCGGTGAACTCCTGAAATCTTTGGCTGATGCCTGATACACTCCGTTGTTGGTATCACTTATCTCCTGTCACTCTGATACCCTTGATCATCCAGACTATCCTCGTCACTCTGAGCAAGGAAAGCTTTGTCGATGGCCTCTATCTCACTGAAACAACTCCAACTCCTCCAACGCAAACCCTAGCACATGGAGATGCTAGGTGATCTATTGTGCACAACCCGCGATCTGGAACATTTGCACTATTGAATAGGAAAACAAAATAGGAAACATACGGATATGGTACATTGAAGCCATTCCACTGATTTTGACAGAAATCTCACCAGTGGAATGCTTCACATCGACATTCTGCAACAACGAAAACATAGAAGGGAAAGGAAATCTACAACAATGCAATTTCATATTTACAGAGAATGGAAACAAATTGACAACACAGAAAAAGATCAATTTCTCCTTCACAATGCTCGATTACATTCGCACAATTACAATCAATTACAATATCATAGCCAATCTATATGCCTTTGATTCAATTCTCTAGGGTTTATAAACTCGCCCAGAGTAGTACCAAACTGACTCCAAGTGGCTGGGAGACAACTGTCTAACAACCTCTGTGATTACAAATTGACAAGTGTCCTTGGGACTTACAAAATGAACCTAGATACTAACAGAAATTACATGCATTGGTCAAATAGACCTTATTACAACTCAAAACATGATTTCAAAACCAAACATGACTTAAATGCCTCATGGAGGCCACCTTGTGTTAGGTTCCCCTGCACCATACACCCCACCTTGAAAAGAACTCATGTCCCATGAGTTGAGTCCTGGTCTTGTACCACATGTATCCATTGCTGCTTCATGCCTTCCCCATGATCTCTAGACTGCAACTTGCGTCCATGGAACCAAAAACTCATGCCTAGCATTGTAGGCTCTACTCACACCTTGCCATGAGTCAGTGCTTGCAACCAAACCTAGACTTTGTTCACCATTCTTCCTTATTGTCATCTCTACCTGAACACCTGCATGCAAAACCTTGTTTGATGCTTCCTATACTGCTGCTATGGTAGAATATGTTTGCCTTCCAACTCTTGTTGGCTCTAGAGGACAAACAATGGTCCCTACTATGATAACATCTCTTTCTCTCCAATCAACTTGTGACTTCTTACAGACCTACTCTTTGACCTTCTTCTGATCCATTTCAGACATTACCATCTGATCTCCATCATTCAAAACTGAAATTACCTTCAAACTGTGATCTTTAGTAACCCCACTTCTTGAGGTATCCTCAACTTTCCTTATCTCTTCTTCATTGATCTTCACAAACTCTTTCTTACCCACCAAAATGACCTTGGCTGCCTTCTTTGCTTCAGCATCCTCCTGCAATGGTGTCATCACAAAAGTCTTTCCATCCTTCTTGATGGTGTATGTGTTAGCATAGCCATCATATAATGCTTGCCTATCAAATTGCCATGGCCTACCTAAAAGTAGGTGACAACACTCCATGGGAAAAATGTCACATAAAATTCTCTCCTTATATTCTCCAATCTGAAAATCAACATATGCCTGTTCACTTACCAAAAGTGATTGACTGTCACTTACCCAAGATGCCATGTAAGGAGTTTGATGAGGAATCCTTTCTATGTTCAATTTATCCACCATTTCTTGAGACACCATATTATCTATTGAACCATAATCTATGACTACCTTGCATACTTTACCTTTGCTTTTGTAGTTGATCCTAAAAAGAGCTCTCCTCTGTGATGGTTCAGTCTTCACTAGTTCTTTGAGCAACGTCCTCTTGAACATCAGCGCTTCTCCTGTTTCTGATTCCAAATTTACTTTAAGAGATGTCACACTCCATGTATCCTCTTGAGTCAATGTGGTTCTTCTCTCATTACCCTGAGAAGTTGAGGCCTTCTCTGGACACCTATAAGCTGGATGCCCTATCTAATTACAATTACAGCATCTCATGTTGGAGAACTTGGATTCTCTACTTGATCCATTTGTCCCACCTCTTTCATTTGGCCTTCTTCTTCGGTAGCCTCCTTTGCTACTTGAGTCCCCAACTTGCTCCTCTTGGTTAGACTCACCACTAGGCCTCTGGTTAGGACTTCTTCCTCCAAAACTGCCTCTAAAATTTCTGACACCTCTTCCTCTCCTCTGATGCTCACTTTTCCTCTTCAACTTCTCTTCAACTCTTAATGCTACTTGAAAGCATTTTTCCACAGTTTCAAGGGTAAATAAACTTATCTCATCTTGAATATTGATCCTCAAACCATTTAAATACCTTGCTACCTTGGCTTTTTCATCCTCCATGTACCCACAATGAAGAGTGTATTTGTGAAACTCCTCGGTGTAAGTAGCCACATCCATATCTTTTTGCTTAAGATTCTACATCTGCCTATAAATCTGCACCTCATAGTCAGATGGAAGGAACTGGGACTTGATCTTCTCTGGCATTCTGCTCCATGAAGATATCATACTCTTCCCATTCTTTACCCTTTCTCCTTGGGTGTAATTCCACCATGTAAGGGCAGCACCTTTGAGTTTAGTTTTTGAAAACTTAACTTTCTTACTGTCAGGAACTTCCTTGTATTCGAAGTAGTTGTTCAGAGCCTTAATCCACTCCATAACTTCATCAGCATTCATCTTTCCACTGAACATGGGGATATCTATCCGAGCCTCTGAAGAGTCCTTGCCAATTGCCTTAATGGCTTCCAGAAATTGCTTTTGTTCAGCTAGTATATTTGCCTCTTCTTGTTCCTCTGCTTCTTCCTCTTTCTCTTCTTCTTCATCTGAATCTTCATCTACCCTTTTACCTATCTTCATTGCCTTCAATTCTTCTTGGAGTGCTTCCCTGACTCCAATTTTGATCATCTCCTCCATCTCTTGAAATTTCTTGACCACTTCGGTGGTCATCCCCTTTGGAGGCATATCCCTAGCCTCTCCTTCGCTTTCTCTATCTGACATAAACATTCATAGACAGCACCCAAATGCCAACACTCCTGCAAATCCTCAATTCGACTACAACCCAATGCTCAATCGGATGCCCATCCTACACATTGCTTCACAGACCCATTCCTCTCGTCCAACAGCAGATCCTGGAGATACAGTACCACTCTCTCATAGTGGCTTCACTCTGCACCCTCTTCCAGCCAAATCTCTATTGGTGAATGGTCTTGACAAACCTCATCATCGTCTGCCCACACACTACAAGAATAGGATTCATCTACCTTTAGAAAATCAAATACACAACACCTCCGCCCAGAGATTTCGCTAGCTTTGATACCAATATGATGAGGAGCCTCATACACTAACTTAGCATATACTTGGCATGACTTGCTATAACCAGTGGTAATACCCTGATTCACCATTACACCTGGTCAACATTTGTATCTGACGAAAGATACATTCTCAATGTACATTCCCCACATGCATTTGCGATATACATTCGCAACATAAATTCGATGAAACCATACAAAACTTATGCCACTACTAGTGTCTTCAGTGATTGCTTACACACTTAGGCCGATGCGCTGATGGACACACCCGATATGCCAATGGACTTCAACCGTCGGGGTGACTTAGATCGTTGGCGAACTCCTAAAATCTTTGGCCGATGCCCAATACACTCCGTTGTCAGTATCACTTAGGACTATCACTCCGATACCCTTGATCGGCCAGACTATCCTCGTTGCTCTAAGCAAGGAAAGCTTTGTCGATGGCCTCTATCTTACTGAAACAACTCCAACTCCTCCAACGCAAACCCTAGCACATGGAGATACTAGGCGATCTATTGTACATGACCCGCGATCTTGAACATTTGCACTATCGAACAAGAAAACAAAACAGGAAACAAACGGATATGGTATATTGAAGCTATTCCACTAATTTCGATAGAAATCTCACCAGTGGAATGCTTCACATCGACATTCTACAACAACAAAAACACAGAAGGGAAAGGAAATCTACAGCTATGCAATTTCATATTTACAGAGAATGGAAACAAATTGACAACACAGAAAAAGATCGATTTCTCCTTCACAATGCTCGATTACATTCACACAATTGCAATCAATTACAATATCATATCCGATCTATATGCCTTTGATTCAATTCTCTGGGGTTTATAAACTCACCCAGAGTAGTACCAAACTAACTCCAAGCGGCTGGGAGACAACCGTCTAACAACCTCTATGATTACAAATTGACAAGTGTCCTTGGGACTTACAAAATGAACCTAGATACTAACAGAAATTACATGCATTGGTCAAATAGACCTTATTACAAATCAAAACATGATTTCAAAACCAAACATGACTTAAATGCCTCACGGAGGTCACCTTGTGTTAGGTGTCGCTGCACCAATTTAGAACATTGCTATCTCACAAATGGAATGAACCATTGCTATCTTTTAAACACTTCAAAGTTAACAAATGCATGAGTGCCCAAGTAGATAGCACATTTAGTTTTTTTTCTTTTTAACTACATTTGATTTAATCACTGTCTTCTGTGTTTGTTGAATGACAATAGGCTTACGCTCTCCCCTTTACTGGGTGACCAAAATGCCAGACTTGTTATTCCCTTTATAACCTTTACAGGGGCCTGCCCTTGGATGCCCGCCTGTCCAAGTGGGAACGACCCTGAGTGGTAACAGGCTAAAGCCAAGCCCTACCAATCCACTTAAAATAAATTGTGCTTGAGGCGAAAGCTTCCTGCAACGAGTGCCGCTGTGTTACACCAACAACCAACCTCCCCCAAAACCCTCCAAGGTGTAACCCTTGGAGGCTGGGAGACTCCATAACGGAGAGTAGTGCTACCACACGTGTAACCACTTGAACGGTTGCCTTGACTACTTAGCCACTTGTTTAGTATACCAAAAACCCCTATTTGTTGACACAAAAGGTGGAGCCTTTGAAGCGGCCCCGATTCATGTGATTCTTAATAGAGGTAGTAGGGACAATCCTATGGTTCGGTGGGGGTACGAACCTAAGGAAACCCAGATCTAGTATGCGTGAGAAGTGAGTGTCGTGGAGGGGAGCCAGTGCTACCAGATCCTAGAGCTACATGCTTTGAATATGCACAGCTAGGGGATTCAACAAATATTGTCCTTTCCAGCCTAGGTTGTGATTGTTTTTGTGTCGAAAAGTCAAAAATACAAAAAAATAACAAAAATATAAAAATCATGAAAACTTCTATGTGCTTACTGTGTTTTTTGCCATAATTGAAAACCAAAATTCAAGAAAAGACCAAGTTTTCAAACTAAAAATAGAATTTTTTTGAAAAACGTTCCAAAAACTCTACAAAATTCAAACTAAAAACCAGAACGACGCATTCGCGGTGACCTGCAGCACATTTTCTTAGACTTACAGTGCATTTGAACTCTGTTGTGGTGCATTTGAAAATTACCAGACTTGTGCATTTGCTGTGACCTGTGGTGCTTTTACACTCTGTTCCGATGCATTTACTGTAGCGCATCCATACCAGAGAGCTAATCTGTACTGCCTAGGAGAGAAAAACTGTCAACTTTTTAGAAACTATTTCAAACCTATCTCAATTGTTCCAAGATCTGATTAAAAATGTGCAAGTCAACCATTCCCCTCTTTTTTCGCACCATAGCTACTTTTCATCATCCAAAATCTTGCAAAATTCTTCCAAAATTCAACAAGGTTAAAACCAAGCTATTCTTGATCACATCAAACCTCAAACAAACCTAGTGAGTCTCCACTATCAAGGATCACTTATCCTTCTCTCTCGGAACTCCACTAGTGGCTTATGCAAAACTAGTCCACATCAAGTAAACGGATTTCTATCATCCTTACTTCGACTATCATTTTGCACATCCAACTTGTTTGACACCAATTACATCTAAGGAGAACATTGCTCAAATCTTGGCACCTTCTCACACCCCTTGGTCAAAACTTTCAAACTCACTCCATCCCATTCTCTAGTCACCTTGCATGGTCTTAACAAGATTACAAAAACAAAAACAGATTGAAATGGCTAAGAAAACTATTCCAAACTCTCACAACAGTGATGAGGAAATTTCTATGGAAGAAGTCCTCCAAACACAACAAGACCGAAGATTTTAAAGCATAATGGATAAGGTACTTTCCCAAGACCCTACCAAATTCTTTCTACACTTAGCACATCTAGGAGTCAATCTCCCTAAAGATTTTGACGTAGAAGCTCTAAAAGAATCTGAGGAAGAAAGACACCCTGAGGGAAGCACACACGAGGAAACACCCACAGACAAAAGCAAAGCAACCATTGATTCTACAAATGCCTTGAGCTTAATGACCCAATAGATCCAAGCTTTACAACATCAATTCATGGACATGCAAACGGGAGCATCAACTAAACATTACTCCCTAGAGGATATTTCACCATATCCTTTTGATAGGACTTTGATCATGATACCTTTCCCCTCTAAATTTGAGGTGCTACAATTTGATAAATATCAAGGAAAGGGTGATCCAAGGGACCACATTAGGGAATTCAACGCTGCTTGTCTCGAAGTCGCCCACAATGATACTTATCTTATGCGACTATTTCCAAGAAGCTTGGGAGGACAAGCCATGGAGTAGTTTTCTAGACTACCACCTGGCATTAGAACATTTAACAAACTTGTGGACAAATTTGTCACACACTTCTCCTATAATATTGAGCATGACACCTCAATCTTAGATCTTTGTAACACCAAGCAAAAAGGTGGAGAATCTTTCGCCGCCTTCCTACAAAGATGGAGACAGTTGGCAAGTAAATGCCCACATCAAATGCCTGAAAAACAAATATTGGAAATGTTTGTCCATAACTTACAAACTAACCTAAGCTATCAGATACAAGTCCAATGTCCTACTTCCTTTAGCAAGGTCATTGAGATGGGTCTAATCATTTAAAAGGCTTTAATTGCAAAGGGTCAAATAAAACTCTATAAGGACACTCCTAGTACCAACACCAATGTAGATAAACCAAGATTCTTGACAAAGAACAAAAACATTGTGAACAATGGGGTGGTAGATGCCAAGAATGTGGCACCTAAACAACCAATCTTCAACTTATCAACTCCTCAAAACAACCCCCCGCAAAACAAACCAAGAAACACTAGATCATGGTTTACAAATGTTTAACCTAGGAGAAAATTCACACCTTTGGGAGAATCATTGGAAACTGCCCTACGGAAGTTAATCACAAGTAAAATCATAACACTTCCAACAGCGCAGGAATATGAACCAAAAGTCAAACCTCCTTGGTGGAACGACAATGATTTCTATGAGTACCACCGAAACAGGGGGCACAAAACCAACGACTGCATTGTGCTCAAGCACACTATCCAAGATTTGATTGAGCAAAAACAAAGTGATTCACACAAAACAATAGTGATCGATCAAATTTGTTGATGTGTGAATCACTTTCTGTGTGATCCTCTTCCTTTGGGAGAATCACTTTCTGTGTGATTCACTATAAACATCAACATGATCACTATAAACAAAGATCTAGATTGTAACATTACCACCCGCAGTAATAGAGTCACTCTTAGAGGAGACTCCGCCCCTCCGGCTAATCAGTATAGTATCCTTGATCAGCTACATAAGACACCTGCACATATCTCTATTCTAGAACTTCTGTGTCTGTCACCGTCCCATAGGGCCATACTTGACAAAGCTCTTTCCAAAGCCTCTGTTCCAACAAACCTTGCTGAAGAACAGTTTCAAACCATGGTAGGTCACATTACCTCACCTCATTCCCTATCATTCACTTAAAAGGATGATATGTCAATCACCCAACCTCATAATGCCTCTCTTCATATTGAAGCCTTCATTCACAAACACAAGATAAAAAGGGTCCTAATCGATGAAGGAGCTGGTTTGAATATTTGCAGCTTGAAGCTAATCCTTGCATTGGGGTTTTCAGAGAAAGCTATAGATCCAAAAAAGAAAATCACTATCAAAGCCTATGATGAGGAGGAGAGAACTTCCAAGGGAATTGTTACTTTACCAATCAGAGTGGGACCTATAGTAAAAGATGTAGCTTACCAAGTCCTCAATATGGAGCTAGCATACAACATTCTCCTTGGGAGACCATGGATGCATGCTCTGAAAGCAGTGCCGTCAACATACCACCAGTGTATCAAGTTCCCTTACGAAGGTCAAGAGATCACCATCCAAGGTGACCCCAATCCATTTCAGTATTGCAACTCCATTCAATCTAAACCTGAAGTTGTGATTCCTAATAACCGCACTTCTGCTTCATCTTCATCTCGTGTTGAGCCAGCTTCACTTCCTTCCACATCAAAAGCTTCCCAACTTGACCTTAGACTCAAAGATAAGGGCTTGGGTGAGTACACAATCTCCCAATCCCTCTGTTTGGCACAACTCCCCCTATCTCCAAGATCATATGGAAGACCTACCCTAAGCAAATCTAAAGCAAACAAAACTACCAAAGGTCCATTTATCAAATGGGGAAGCCTTGAAGATGAGAGTGATGAAAAGGATATCCTGCAATGGCTATACAAGGATGAAGATAGTTCATCAACACAACAAGACCATCACACTATACAAACTGAACAATATGGTCAAGGATTCCAAATGCTACAAAGAATGGGGTATGAAGGACATGGGCCACTCGGTTCAAGAAAAGATGGTATCACTGAACCCATCTAACCTCATACCTTGATAGGCCGAGAAACTACAGGGCTAGGTTACACTAGCACAT
This sequence comes from Cunninghamia lanceolata, assembly GCA_027924645.1. Classification (NCBI taxonomy): domain Eukaryota; kingdom Viridiplantae; phylum Streptophyta; class Pinopsida; order Cupressales; family Cupressaceae; genus Cunninghamia; species Cunninghamia lanceolata. The sequence continues at coordinate 13,718,682 of BSBN01000320.1, forward strand.
CAAGAACCAACAGAGCAAATAAGAATAAAGGCAAACAACCAGTAACATCTGCTACTATTATGGTTGATCAAATTCAGCAACTGCAACTAGGTAGTGAGACTGATTCCAATGAATATGAATGGGATAGTCTCTCAGAGCTATCTTGTGACGAAAAAGGCATCAATGTTGTCCGTGACTATGACCCAACCCACGCAAATGAGAGACAAGGTCCAAGGGCTAGACCACTAGAGTTTGACTCGCATAATAATGATAGTGAAAGTCATGAGGAAAGAATGATACCCCCCTTAATGGATCCGCTAATAGAGAGTACCATCGCAGACTTCATCCATGCTTACAACAACTCTATCCTAACCATCAATACCATCAAACCGGACCAACCCAATGACCCCTTACCATTGGTGCACCCTGAACTCATAGATTGGGACTTACAAGGTACTACCCCTGAGCTCAATACCTTTTAGAACGATGAAGCCATCATAGACTATCTTGAGCTTAGAGATCATATACTTGCAGGAGACCACAGAGCTGGCTATGCCATAGAACTCAACGAGAAGGCCTACTTTGGAGAGAGTGCCAAGCCTTTTAGTCTAAAAAATGTCAAAATGAAAGAAAGATCTAATGGTGAAAACTATTCTACAATAGTGTTAGATCATGAAAAAAGTAAAAATATAGACGTATCCAACGGTGAAAACCTCTCTGAGGCACTGAAGGATGGAAGGCTTGACCCTCTACCCAATCTTACACATCAGGACAGATCTTGAATCTTGATAGAACCAATAGAGCCTATCAATGTCAGCACAGGTGATAATCCTAGAATGATCCACATGGCACAATCTTTAACAACACAAGAAAAACTAGCATTCACTGACTTCTTCAAAAGAAAACAAATCAACTTTTCTTGGACATATGCAGACATGCTCGGGCTAGACCTGAATCTCATAATGCATCACTTATCTTTAGCTCTAGGAGCTAAACCAGTCAAGCAAAAACTCAGAAAGATGCACCCACATGTGGCCCTCATGGTGAAAGAAGAACTGAAGAAACTGTTAGATGTCAGATTCATCAGACCAATAGACTATCCTGAGTGGATTTCAAACATAGTACCAGTTGCCAAACCAAATGGCAAAGTCTGAATATGTAATGACTTTAGGGACCTGAACAAAGCATGTCTGAAAGATGATTTCCCCCTGCCAAACATTGACATTATTGTAGATCTCACGGCAGGGCACACCATGCTATCACTAATGGATGGTTTTTTTGAATACAACCAGATAAAAATTGCACATGAAGACCAACACAAGACTGCACTCACATGTCCTTGGGGCACCTATTATTGGTGTGTCATGCCATTTGGTTTGAAAAATGCCGACGCAACATATCAGAGAGCTATGACCACAATCTTCCATGACATGATGCACACTATAATGGAAGACTATGTTGATGACATTCTGGCAAAATCACTCACAAGAGGACACTTGGCAGTAGTGGACAAAATCTTCAAAAGACTAGAACAGTTTAACATGCATCTCAATCCAAAGAAGTGTGTATTTGGAGTTACCTCAGGAAAGCTACTTGGGTACATCGTGTCCGCCAATAGAATCGAACTTGACCTAGCTAAAGTGAAGGCCATCATGGAAATGCCGCCTCCTAAGAATCTCACCCAACTAAGGTCTCTACAGGGAAAACTACAATCTATCAGAAGGTTCATTTCTCAATTGGTAGACAAGTGCCACCCATTTTCCCACCTGCTACATAAGAAAGTCCCTTTCAAATGGAATGATTCATGTGAGCAAGCATTTTAGCAGTTAAAAGAGTGTCTCATGAAACCACCTATATTGATGCCACTGATTCAGGGTAAACCATTGCTACTGTATATCTCGGCTACACCAACAACTCTGGGAGCTCTCCTCGCACAGCAAAATTATGAAGGGAAAGAACAAGCAATATACTATATCAGTCAAACACTTATTGGATATGAACTGCAATACATGCAAATTGAAAGAGCATGTCTCGCTGTGGTCTTCGCTTCACAAAAGTGGAGACATTACATGTTGTCACATTCTGTCAAACTGGTAAAAAAAATTGATCCACTCAAGTACTTACTCAACAAAGAAGCCTTAACAGGTAGATTGTCCAAATGGGTCATGCTTCTCAGCAAATTTGACATCGAATATATAGACAGGAAAGCAATAAAAGGCCAAGTACTTGCAGATCAACTGGCACATGCACCTCTAACAGATAACATCGCTTTGAGCTTTGAATTTCTAGATGAATCTATCTTCCACGTAAACATAGCTACCTGGAAAATGTATTTCGATGGATCATATACTCAGCATAGATTAGGAGTAGGTATCTTGTTGATCACCCCTAGAGGTGACACCATTCCTAAATCATACAGATTACTCTTTCCTTGCACTAACAACGCGGTAGAGTATGAAGCCCTAGTCATTGGCATCAAGCTAGTAGTTGAATGGAATATCCAAGAACTTCAAGTATATGGTGACTCACAACTCATCATAAATCAAGTAAATGACGACTACCAGACAAAAGATGAGAAATTAATCCCTTACAAACGAATGGTAGATGACTTCAAAGAATACTTTGTCAAGATCTCTTTTGAATAGATACCAAGGATTGAGAACAAAGTTGCAGACACCATGGCAATGATTGCATCTCTCCTTGATATTCTAGATAATCAATCACATTATGAGTTCTTGGTGGAGCCAGTGCCCTGTCCTGCATATGACACTCTTGAATCCCATATCATTTGCCACATTGTTGGAGTTGATTCCCCCTTCTATGGAAAAATATTTGCCTATATTAAGGAGAATACCCTCCCACCTGATCTCTCCAGTAACCAAAAATGAACCTTGATCTGTCAGGTATCCCGATATGCCATTGTCGCCAATACCCTATATCGCCGAGGTCTCGATGGTACTATCCTTAGATGTCTTGATAGTGAGGAATATCAAACCACCCTAAACGAAGTGCACGACAGTATATGCAGGACCCACTCTAGTGGCCCTACCCTAGCTAAGAAACTCATACACATGGGATACTACTGGCCAACTATGGAACAAGATTCCTATCATTTTGTAAAGAAGTGCAAAAAGTGCCAAATCCATGGGAACCTGATACATGCACTAGCACAGGAGCTAGAACCATTAACGACTCCTTGGCCTTTCTGTCAATGGGGACTCGATTTAGTGGGCAAGATTCACCCTCCCTCATCCAGTGGCCACAAATTTATAATCACTGCCACTGAGTACTTCACAAAGTGGATTGAAGCTATGCCCTTAGCCAATATCACAGGCAAGCAGATTGCCTCTTTTATCTTGAGCTATATCATTTGTCGCTATGGTATCTCTTCGTCCATTGTCACGGATAATGGACGACCCTTCAAAAATCAAGATGTCAAGGAACTATGTGACAAATTCCATATCCAACACCACTTTTCAACCCCCTATTACCCCCAAGGCAATGGCCAGGAAGAGGCATCAAATAAAACCATCTTGAAAATCCTAAAGAAGAATTCAATGATGCCACTTGTGATTGGCATGTCCAATTAAATCCTGCGTTGTGGGCCTATCATACAAGCATCTGCACACCCATAGGTACAATGCCATACTCCCTGGTCTACGGATCTGAAGCCATCTTGCCCATTGAAGTCGATATCCCATCCTTGTGAGTTTCGTTAAAAGGCCTCATATCTGATGAAGAGTACAGAGTGTCCAGACTTCAAGAGTTAGAGCTACTTGAAGAGAGAAGGTAACAGGCCTTTAATCACCTAAAAGCTTATCAACAACGAATGTCCAGAAGCTACAACCATAGGGTAAAGCCCCAAGTATTCCAAGTTGGTGATCTAGTCCTTAGAGAAAATCTCATAAATTAGCAAGATCGAGAAAAGAAAGGCAAGTTTGAACCCAACTGGCTAGGTCCCTATGTCATCATTTTAGCTTATGGGTCAGGAGCATACCAATTGGCTACATCTAAAGGTGAACTGTTTGATGATCCTATCAATAGCATGCATCTTCATAAGTTCTACACCTAAAACCCCAATGCAAGGGAGTCCTTAAAAATTCAAAAAAAATTGGAAAAATGATCAAAAACAAAAACAAAAAAAATTAAAAAAAATGAAAATAACAAAAATATCGTCCTCTAGTGAAAACCTAGCAAACAGGCACCTGGGATAGGTACCATGATGAAAAGATGGCAAACAGGCGTCATGTGTGCTTTTAGCTATCGTGCAAATAAAAGCAAGTGGTGAAAACTTGGTAAACAGGTGCTATTTGCGACAAACCACTTCCTCCATCTGTTGTGACCTCATGTCTCTTGTGTCCATCATGTAATTCATCTTGAACCAATCCTTTGAACCGTTGTCGAACTACGTCGCCTCTGAGTTATTACGTAGGCAAGGCCATTCTCAATGCGCCCCCGAGGCTCCGCTCCCCTTCTTTTCTGTCGATTCCATCAAGTGTTGTCTGTCCTACTATCCAGACCATTTCTACATCTTTGCCATCACCTAGGTCCTAGGTCCATTAGGTTCACCCCAAACTACGTTGCATCTACATCGTCACGTAGGCAAGGCCATTTAGCAATGAGCCCCCAAGGCACTAGGTCAGTCCCTTAGGGTTCGTCTTTCCATACTTGTTTGTCATCTCACCCACAATAAGTCAATCCTTGTCCAAACTGGGGACAACTCCTCGACCTGGTTACAGATTTGGATTCTTGAGTGCCACTTTTTCTAAGAGGATACCAATAAAGATTTGTGATACCTTTCACTAGACAAGCACGCGTAGCAAAGCAAGCTTCTAAAACAAAAAACCTTGACGCAAAACATCAACCTGTCCAAAGCAAAACACCATACCAAAACACTCAAACCAATTCTATATCAATTATGGCAAAAAGTTACATCTAATGCAAGAATGTTTTGTGAACAATATAACTTACAAAGTCTTGGATTTTTGTCATTATGTCTTCCTATGCTACTCAAGGATGCCAAAAGCTAGAGATGCTATGATGGGGGCATAAATCTTTTTCTTTGTCTGTTGTTTGTGGATTAAACTTTAGTAATGTGATGACTTTTGTCTAACGACATGATCAGCAAAAGATCATCAAGGACTTTGGAGGTCTAAACATGAAAAGGGGCAATCCTTGTTTGTTGAAACGCAAGAAATACTCAGGTCATCTAGATTCAAGTTTGACTAGATGCTTGTATTAATTTGCTATATCAAAATCTATGTAAGGAATACTCAGGTCATCTCAGTCTAATTATACCTAGATGCTTGTATTTTCTCACAACATTTCAAAAAGAGAAAAGAAACAAAAAAGTGCCCAATGATGAAAGCAAAATACTTGCAATATCAAGATGACAATCCACATCCATCCCATACCCAAAAATCCATATCAACCATGCAATAAGAAAATCATGCAGTGTATCAAATGAAAGCCTGTATTTCTTCATCTCTTCTCTTCTGCCTATCTATATCATCTCTATGTCGATTGAGTACATTTGGACATATCAAAAACATAGCATAGATAGCATATCATATCACATGAGATAGTCATTCACATGATTAAACTATTTGCATACATAATAAGTGCATTAGGTCATCCACATACATTTGCATCCATATATCTTATCAAAAATAAAAAAATAGACAAATACATATAGAGCTGCATAATCATATCCATAACATTTCACATTTGCATTTGCATATCAAATCATCTAAAATCCATCTAGTATGCATCACATATACAAAGCATCATAAGATAGATTCCATCCATAACATATAAACATAGAACATGAGCATATAGAGCATCAAAAACTGCATCATCATGTAAGCATAAAAACATGTCCAAATGTACAACATATCACAATATCTGTCTATATCTCATAGTCATGTCATGAAATATATACAAAGTACAAAAAAGACAATGATACATGTCTCGAGGCAAAAATAATACATATACTAGCCATCTCAGCGATCCAAAATGTGTACAATCAAATCAAAAATCGGTACAAGTGTCCCAGACTGACTAACCCTGCTACCGTGGAGCACTGCTCCCTGCGCTACCCTCTCCTCTATCTCCCCCTAACTAGTGAGGGCCCCTCACTGATGCCACGGATCGGGATCCACCTACCCTCAATGACGCCCCAGACTGACTCTTGTAGCTAGGCGCACGCTGGTTCACCACCACTGCTCCGTGATATAATCCCCTGTAATACTGACCCTGAGCCTGCACTCTAGCAAGCTCATCCTGTACCTGGGCAGCTGTGTTTGTGCCAGCTAAACCTGTGAAACCAAAAAGCTCAAAGTACCATCTATACCCAGGGCTACCACAGCTGCATCTATCTCTGTTCTCATCACCTGCACGCTCGCCAGGGCTGCATCTTGCTCTCTGGATATCTCTGATATCTGTCCTGCGTTTGCCTCTCTCTGAGACTCCACTACTCTCAAGTGGTCTCTCAACTGCCTAATCTGACCCTGTAAAGCAACAAGGACCTGCTGTTGTAAGTAAGGATGCAGAGCCTGCCCTCCCTACACCTGCTATTGTGCCACCTGCTGTGGTGGCGACATCTGCCTCTACAGTGCCACCTGTTGTGCTGGCACTTGTGCCTGCACCTGTCCTACAACCTGCAACTGTGCAACTGCCTGCTGACCTGAAGGTCCCTCCCCAGACCTCCTCCTCTGTCTCGGTCTACCACCTCCTCCTCCATCTCCTCATCCATCTCCTCCATCATCTCCCTGACCTCCTCTCCCCCTCCTCCATCCCCTCCTCCTCCTGCCAGCTCCACCCTCATCCTCTGAATTCTCCTCGTCTATACGAGGAGCCAGCTCTCTGGGTCCTGAATACCCGGGAAATGGGTGAGCGGAACTACTCCTCATAATCAGGTGTCATACCCGCATCTACTATATCCCTCTTCATGGGCCAAGCTGCATGAGGAATCTGACAGAAGTCTGCCAAAGCCTCCTCGTATGATGCCACGGGCCCCCACTTGTATCTCTCTGCATGGGTCCTTGCAAATCATGCCTATCCCTATGGCCTACCCTGCACTCTACCAATCTACCTCTAAACTCTACTAACAAACTACCGCTCTAGTATGTACCTCATCCTGCCAATGAGCCACCGAGTCTGGAAACAGTAAGGCAACTCATCAGCCTCATCCTCCCATACCTCGCAGTATAGGTATGGGTGCCAAATAACTGCATCCACGTTATCCAGCGCATGTCTCCAATACTCGATCTTCCCCAGCTTGTGCTAGGAAATCACACCTGCATAACCATAGTTGTAGGGCTTACCTCTCTACCTGTGAAAAAGACATATCATCCATGTGATAGCTATGTGCTCCCATAACCAAAAATGTAAAAGAGACACACCTGCTAACAAACTGGCCCCTCTGTGATACACTACCTGGTGCATATCCCTGTATAAGTGTGCTAGCATGCACACACCCCATGCATACCGAGTCCCGTCAGTAATCATACTCTCTAACACCCTCCCCCAGCCAGTCGGGAACCCATGTGACCTCTTATCAGGGAATACTACGCCACCGATCAGTCCAGCCACTATACCTGGGAAGTAGTCATAGCAGTCATGAATGTCCTACCATGAAATCACCTACTCAACCAACTCTGGGTCATCAAACACCCATCTGCACTTAGCCAACCCAGTGTCACGCTGTGACTCGTACTCTACCAACTCTCCTTGAATAGGGAGGTGTAGAATCCTGTACACGTCCTCTAGTGTGATCGCCATCTCCCCAGTCAGTAGATGGAAAGTCCCATCCTTAATGTGGAAACACTCCACCGCTGCAGTCAACAACCCACGGTTCGTATGAACCTCAGGCATGAAGCAAATGTAATGAAGACCCATAGCACCAAAAGCCTCGTGGTCAATCTCTATCAACATATACCACTGCAACAACGGCAAAGGGAACTGCTCTTGTGACATCAGGGTATCTTGGATATCCTCCTGCAACCAAGCAAAGCATAGCATCAAAGAAATCCATATCCAAGCAAACTTACTCAAAGCAACCAACCTATCCTATCATTGACTTAACATATCAAATTAATCAAAACAACATATCATCTCTTGACTAGATTCTCGGCAATCTCAGAGATCCCTTATCAATTGACGCATCGATCAAGGTGCCAATTGAGTTAATTTTACTGAGTCAATTGATTATTTTAGTGCAAATGCACTGATCCAGGTGGCAAATGCGCCAATCCATATCATATGCACCGCTTCACCATGAATGTGCCAATCCTTGACGTGTATGTGCCATTCTAGCACATGTGCCGCTTCTAGTGTCACATGTGCCATTCCAAAATGGATACGCCAATTCATAGCCTATATGCGCACAACTATCATATGTGCCATAAGATATCTCATATGCGTGACTTCACAACACATGTGCCATTTCAGAGCATATATGTACCGAACTGCAGTTCGGTGCATCTATCCTAGCTTTTTTTCCTAAGCATTTATTGACCTAATAAATGCCTTTTAGCGAGTTTTATCGAACTACATACCATTGGTCCTGCCTCAACTGGCCGATCAAACCATCGAAATCGCTCAAACCGGTGCTCCTCGTGCGGACTATCCATCTCTCTATCAACTGCTCTAGCTCCCATACTCTCCTAAGCTCTCTAAGACCAATCAATTAAGGACAAGTGTGCAAATGAATAAGACTTGTGGACCCAACTCCTATATATAGAAAATGAACCATAGCTGACTGTGTGACAACTGTGACTACTTCCCATATCTGTTTCTCCGAACCGTGTCCTATTTTTCTCCATCCTATCCCACTTTTCACCTTCTTCTTCGTGAGATTGTCCGTCTCACACCTTCTGCCTTCTTCCCGTCCAATCTCCCGATGGGGCATCCTGTTGTTAAACTTGTACCAGGGGCAAACTGGGGCATGTATCATTATAAAAAATTCTTATTCTTTGAAACAACGTGATAAAACACATTACATCAAAGAGGGGAAAATGTATACACTTAAAAATGACATGACTCTACTTAAATAAATATTTTAAATATTTATTTCATCTTCATATTCCTCTATCAATAAATAAATAAATTTATTTATTTATTTGATTCATTTCCTTCCATTTAATTAAATAAATTACATTTATTTAATTAATTTCATCTATATCAACTTTATTCTTCTAAATAATTAAATAATTTTAATTATTTAATTAAATCTTTCATTCTTCCAAATTTAAATAAAATGCAAATTTATTTAAATTAAATCTCCAAAAAATAAAATATATTTAAATATTTTATTTATTTTATTTATTCTTCCAAATTATCCACAAGTAATTAAATAAATTTATTTATTTAATTATGCTTTCTTATCTTCTAAAAAATCTTCAATATCTTCTAAAAATAAATTCTTCTTGTCATACAAAAGCAAAAGCTGAGTTAACTGATTTAAAGCTATCAACAAAGCTCTTAAATTAGAAAAATATATTCTAATTTAAGAAAATGAAAACTCATCCTCATCAGAAAGCAATTAACTCAACAAAGCATCTTTTTGAATGACACATGTCCTTCTTCTATTCGTGCATGTTCTCTCGAACATTCTCCTCCGTTGATCTTCTTATTTCTTTTCCACCATTGATCCTCTCTCACACAACTCTATAAATACAACCCTCTTCTTCTTCATTTCATATCCAACTTTTGAGTAAACTTATGCAGTAGAATCCATAGCGCGCCATTGGCACCCCCATTTCCATACCACTTCATCTATCATCCATATCCTATTGTGTTGAAGCTCATCTTCAACACAAACAAGTATCCGAGCCGTTTCTCCTTGTCATCTTGAGGAATCGAAGTAAGGAAGCAAGCTTCCTGAGGGCCATCTTCATCACCAAAAGATCAAGAAAGAATAGGTGAACAATGGAAATTGCAAGGTAAAAGGTTGTGAGTATCTTCTCTCATTCATTTTAATCTCCTTTTGCATGCATATTCCATTAATGTTTTGGGTTTTATTATTCATTTGATTAATTCAATTTTCCCCTTAACAATTATTATGTTGTAGGAATATAAGAAGGATTTAAGTGTTTAAAGAAAAGAAAGTTTTGGTGACAACTGATTCACCCCCCCTCTCAGTTGTCTATCCTAAACCAACAATTGGTATCAAAGCCAAGTTTCTCTAAAAAATTTTAACCACTTCAGGAGATCCAGGATGTCTTCCTACAAAAAGGATAGTCTGAGGTTTGATGGAACAAATTACACTCTTTGGAAAACCCACATGGAATGTCACTTGCAATGTATGGGAATGCAATATTGGACCATGACTACAAAGAAGTATGTTCCTCCAAAGAATGGTCTGACAACTGTAGATGAAATCAGAGATGCTAAAGATAATCTTCAAGCTAAAGAAGCCTTACTAAGTGCCTTATCTGATTCAGAGCTGACAAATGTTATGGATTTAAAAACTGCATATGAGATTTGGTCAAAGCTAGAATTTTTGCATGAAGGAGACAGATATGTTAAATGTGCCAAGCTACAAAGTCTAAAAGGAAATTTTGAAAACCTAAAAATGAATGAAAATGAGGATATCACTACATTTATGCCAAAAGTAAATGAGCTTGTTTGTGGCATTAGATGTGTTGGTGGAACCTTGGATGAAGATGAGATTGTTGCCAAAGTTCTCAAATCCTTACCTCCTACTTACAAACACAAGGTTGTTGCTATTGAAGAATTCAGATCTTTATCAAATATCACAAGAGATCAATTGGTTGGAAAATTAGCTGCATTTGAATTAGCTGAGTTTGGAGATGCACCTCCCAAGACTAAATCTACATTCAAAGCTAGTGCCTCTGTAAAAGGCAAACAAAGGTATGATCTAGGAGAAAATTCCTTAAAGAAACTATCCTAGTATGTGTTGATGATTATTTTTACACATTTATAACAAAAGTTAAAATTCACAAAAATGAACCTAACTGTATTGAAAGATATGAAGAAATCAATGAAGATTACTTAATCCCAAGTTTCTATATGGTCAGGTCTTGACCTGTTGGACAATTCAATAGGTTGATGTGAAGCTGTAATATGCAAGGGGCCTTACGTGATTTAAGGTTTCTGGTGATTTACTGGACTCAAACTATGCAAAATATCACAAATATCAACATTTTATTCATTCTTTTGCATAAACTTGTTACTGTATTACAAAGCTTGATATGATTTATATTAATACAAGTTTTCCTTTTCAAATATTTATGAAGATTGCCAAATATCAACTCAATTTTTCCTATTTCTTTCAAATTCTAGACAATCTCCTTTGAATTTATGCATTTAAGCTAAATATTTCAAATTGTTTAGGAAAAGTTAGAGAAATCTAAATTAAACTTCATTCTGCTATAGGATCTAAATGTTTTGTTGTGCACGTGATAAGAAATACAGCAAATTCAATTAAATCAGCAAACTAAATCGTTAAATGTGAATGTCCTAAGTATTTTCACGAACATGCGTTCAAGATTGTGAGCTTTAAGAGATATTGTTTCAAACACAAAGAAGAGCCAAAAGACACTCAGAATATAGACGTAGAATTCCAGATTCATTTATATTCAAAACACACAGTCATATATGATTTACAATGTATGAATGACTCTTAGCTTCATTAATCAAATTCACAAAAACTTACAATGCTTTACAGATACAATAAGAAAGCCAGACATTCCACGCGTTCCTTAGTGCAGACACAGGCGACCTCCTCTAAACTAAAATACTCCTACTCAAAGTCTTAGAACAAATTACAACTGCTAGCTATTTTCTAAAAATCCCTGTGTAACTTATTACAGAGTAAAGGGGCTCAATATATAGATTTGATTATCCCCAATATAGCTCCAAAACCCTAGTCAATCAACGGTCTATATCTCAAGTGCAACATCAATCGGTTGAAAACAAATCTTGCCAAAAAAAATCTCTGAGCAGCATACTCATACTGAGCATAAAGAAGCTCTTTGGAAACCCTAACACCTCAAAATATCTTCCGTCACTTCTGTTGTGATCCATTCCCCCCTTTGTGATGTCATCGCCATTAAGTTTCACCTTCTATATCTACCTGCACGCCTACAAACAGACATAAAAAATAGATTTAAAATTCATGTTTGTTGTCGTCAATTTATACCTGGTCAGAATGTTTGATGGGCCTTAATTACAGTAATGCCGGCATTTTTAAACCTCCCTTTTTATCGGTTATGTATATCCTCATCATTGGCATGACTCTTGCAGTCAGGGCAAGCTAATAATTTCTCACCAATCTTACATTTCTGGCCGATGTTTTATTTCGTTTGTATCCGGATATATACATCGTAAACATACAAGCACCCCCTTAACATACAAAGAATATTCTATTTTTAACTCTCTTTTGACATCTGACGCTTTGTATCTATCGCGTTGTATGTATCGTATTGCATATCACATATACAAACCCTTAAATATACAAAGAGTTCCTTGTATTTAATTCCTTCTTCACATCCGGCTTGTATATCAGTTTGCACCTTACGGTTGTATATCGGCTTGTATCTCTTAAACATACATTGTAGTTCATACAACCCGATATACAAATGGTGGGGTCCACCTCACCTTCCTCTTTTGTATCTCTGCAATGCATAAAGTGCTTGTATCGATCCCTTGCATACAAGCATGAATGCATACAAACTCCTTTGTATGTGCACTTTGGACTTCAACCTTTTATAGACCATAGTTTTTTTTTTTTTTAGTTCTGCAACCTGCATATAGTGCAATGTATCTTCTGATATGCATTGAGTTATGATACATTGCATTAACTGAATTTTAATAATTCCTCAGTTCCGGCTTGCATGTATAATGAAATGCATGTATCAAAACATAGATACAAAGCGCGAACATACAATGACCTTATCTCATTTAATAACTATTTCAGTTCCACCCAATGTATATTTCATTGTATATCACCGAAACATACAAGCCCGCATACATACAAGGACTTAACCTTGTTTCATAACTTTTTGGTTCTGCGGCTTGTATCTCCGCCTTGTATGTATCGCAATGTATGTATACCACAACATACATACAAAGCGAAACATACAAGGACTTAACTCTAATTCATAAATGTTTTGGTTCCAGGCAATGTATATCGCATTTGTATGTTCACTTTGCATGTTTCATTTTTTTAAACATACAAACATAAGATGCATTCAATGAACTTAAACAATTATGCATTCAAACTTTGAAATTTTCGGGCCCGACTTGCATGTATAGAATAAAATGTTACTGAAATGCATACAAGTAAAATGACTTAGAAAAACTGATAACTTCTATATGCGACTTGTATATGCAACCCGATATACAAAGAACTTTGTATATGAGTGACTTGTATGCAAACAACCTTGTATATGCAACCCGATATACAAAAGACTTTGTATATGAGCGATATACAAACTTGATTGTACATTTTACCAAAACACTCATAACTTGCAAAATACAGGGAATTTTCACATGGTTCAAAAAGCAACCCTCACTCATTTTTGACAAGGAATTCACCCATATTTAGCTCTGGTACTTAATGCAATTTTTCTTTGCTTTCAACAAGGTTTGCAACTCTCACTCTCTTTTTCCCTTTGACCACCCAACAGACCACACACACACAAGCAAAAGCCACAGCCACAGCATGGGTCCTCATTTTGCTAAGGAGTAAAATGGGGCGTGTTGTGAGCATCACAACAGGACATTTACTTGGGCATGGGTAGTTTGGAGTGTTCCTAGGAGATTTGATGGTCAACAAGACATTTTCCTAGACATGAGTAAATTGGGGTGTTTTGGACTAGAGAGGAGATTTGATGGAGATGATGCTTCCACGAATTTCTAGATGGATTGTTACAATTAGTCCATGTTATGGTTTTTTTATTCTTTATTTTTTATTTTTTGTAATATAAACCTTAAAAGGGGGTGTTGAAAAATTAAGGTTTACATTTTGTAATAAATTCATTGTAGTGACTTAAAACTATTTTTAATGTTTAATTAGTTGGTGTTATGGAGTAAAAAGTGTCCGCGTGTATTTTTACCTCCTTGTTTAGCTCCTAGGTCCCCGTGATTACATTATACATTCTAAATGTTCATTATGATGCAAACTTGCCCAACACCAATGTAAATTGGGAATAAGAGGCCCATATTTTATCTTATCTCAGACCCAAAAGGAGCACAAACACTTGGGTGCCACCACCCAAATCCCTCCTGATTGGTCGGGCAAAATCAAGTGTATGTCTACCTGGGACCTTTCAAAATATTTCTCTTTGTCATCTCTTTTGGTTTAAGAAAGCATATATAAATGTGTTTTTGAGCTCACTTGTAAGGAAGATGGATATATCTAACTTATGATATTGAAGTGAAACAAGCAAGAGCATTCATTGTGATTCTAGAGAATATTTGTGTGTTGTTATTGCATTTTTGTTGTAGGCATGAATCTATCATCTATCCACCTTAAGAGTTGAAAGATCTTCATCCTTTTAAGGGATCATCACATAGGTGATATAATTGTTGTTTATGATCATTTGATTCATCATTATTATCATTGTTTTCAGCCTCTGTCACCATGAGGGCATACACTCTCTATCAAACAATGGTGTTGGGAAGCTTGAATACTATCCCAGGATTTGACTAAGGCAAATCCCTAAACACTATAATCCCCAAACCCCTTCTTATCTTCTTGTGTGCAGGTTATAGGAGCGAGATCCGGAGAATGTGAAGACCTACAGGAAGACTAGGTGAAGATCAGGGTTTTGAGATCTAACAATAGTTATAGAATATTCCTCTATCCAAGACTTGGACAATGGTGCCCTAGTCTTTCTACCCTTTTAGATTTTAGATCTGGCATTAGGACAGCATCTGCAACATCTTTCTAGTTCAAACATCAGGTAGAATCTTCCAGTCAGGACTTGGGTAGTCCCAAATTAGTCCTCTGACACCTTTTCTTTCATGAGATAGGTTCTATCATCTTCTTGATCATCCCTATGCAATTGGTTTTTGGATTACTGTAGTACTATCTTTGTTATGAGATGATCATTATTAAATTAGGGTTTCATGCATTAACCTAGGGTTTATTAAATCAGATTCCTCTATAGCATACCTGAGTATAAGATCTATAGCCAAGTCCTCCTCCATTTGGTAGTGATTTGGCTCGGTCTTGTCCTTCAATGTTATATGGAAAAGGGTTTGATCTAGTGCACATCCTAGTTGTCATCATTCACCTTTTTCATACTTAACATTTTGGTGAACCCATAGTTTCGAGCATTTGCACCTTGCTAATTGTTCAAATCAGATCTTGCATTGATTCATTACATATTTATCAATATTAATTTGAAAATCTTGCATAATTTAGAAAAAAGTACATATTTTTGCATTAAAAAAGCTAGCATTTTGAAATATTTGGCATTAAGGTTTAAAAAATTATCTTGCATGATCATAGTGGTTGCATTAAATCAAATGTGATTGGGCATAGTAATCTTGCATCATTTCACATCCTTGATTTGAAAATTAATATTCTTATAATTACTCAATGTGTATTTCAACATAAGAAGATAACATCTCTTTCACACTTTGCAAAGAGGTCTATATTTGCCTTTGTGTGCAGCACTTTAACATTGGGATCACTTGGTTTGTAGTAACACTTGTGTGTTTTTTATCTTTGCAAAAGTTTCAAAAAATTGGTTTCCTCAAACTAGTGCCTTGATGTACAAAAGTCTCACATACATGGCATCCAATCATAACAAGGGTGGTATGGCTCCTCCTCGATCTAACAAGAAAAGGAAGGATCCCGAACCTGTCATATCCTTCACACCACATGAGGTCACTATTAGAGACATTGATGGTCCTCTTTACATAACAACAAGAATAACTAGAAATCCTACAAGAGGAGTTCTTATTGATCCTAATTGCATGACAAATGTGATCACAGAAGAATATTTATACATGAATGATCTAGGACAAGATACTTATGATCCAATAGATATAATGATAAAAGCACATAATGGTTATTTTCTTTCGGCAATTGGAAAGGTAACACTTTTAATTAAGGTGGTTGAAAAAGCCTTAGACATATCATTTGTTATCATTCCCACTTCAGATCCCTTTCGTGTGAAGTTAAGACATCCTTGGCTAAAATCCATGAAATTGGTTCCTTCTACTATTCACAAGTGCTTAAAGTTCCCTCAAAAAGTTTGGGTGCATGTTATTCATCACAGTGGATGGAAACTATTAGCCACTTGTGGAAATTTCAATCTAGATTATTTTTTGCCACAACCTATCGAAGCATATCAACCATGACAAGATCAATTCTATTTAGCATACCAAAATAATAAAGAAAACAAAATAGTTGAACTATCATATGGCAAGAATACTCCTGGACCCTCTCAGTCCTCTAAGGCTACAATTCCTCCTATCTAACGATTAGAGAGCAAAAAGCAACCCGAGTTGAAGGATTCATCTTGATCGAAAGGAAAAGGAATTTTTTCCAAGGTTCCTCCTTTGCCATCCTTACAAGGATCAAAAGAAAACCTTCAAGAGTGAAACTATTCATCACAAAACCATAAAATTAATTTTGTACCATCTTCCTCTTCTAAAATGACCAATAATACAAAAAATCATGAGCCCTTGATGGCAGACAAGGAAACTCCTTTGGGAAATATAACTAACAAGACTAGAAGAAATAGAAATGCAAGAGAAAGAAGAAGAAAGCATCAAGCCTTAGCTCAAAAGATGTCTCCATAGGAAGAGAACATCCCTTCAATAGAAATGGAATTAAAAGAAGAGCTAAAGGAAGAAGTTTCATGTTGGGCTATAGTGCCCTATGTACCACCTATTGAAGATCAAGATTAGGAAGAAGATGATTTGATTAAGGACAATTGCTAGTAGGTAAGCATTTCTAATTCAACCACCTTTGATGTAGCACCTCTTTGAGTTGCTCTCATGAGTGGTCTCCTCTTAAGTGTTGTGTTGTTCTCCCCTGTGTAGTGTTAAATGTTTGTATAGGTCTCCTTGGATTACCCTGTTAGGGTTAGCCGGCAGAAGATATCAATTAAATGCAAATAAAGATTAAACAGAGAAATGGAAATACACAAAAATAATAATAGCGAGAGACAAATTTTAACGTGGTTCACCCAAACTCGGGCTACATCCACCAAACAGAGAGTCCAATATTATTATCCAGTAAATCAAAACCGATTACAATCAGCAATCCCTGCAACTCAATACTGCTGCAAAATGCTACAATACAATATCAAAACCCTAACCCTTAGCCGCTTTTTATCAAGCTTTTTGTCAGTTACAAAATAGGGTTTTCTTATGTCGGTCAATGAAAAAAATAACTCCCGGTGCATTATAAAATAATAAAAAACAGTGTGAGGTTTCGGGGGCGTTGCCCCTGAGCCCCCACGGGGGCGCTGCCCCTCGACCCCGCCCTGTATCGCGACAAGGAACGTGCCAGAGGAGCTGCCCCTGGACCCCGCAAGGGGCGCTGCCCCTTGACCCCGTAGGAATTTTGGGGGAAACCGCGCCGATAAAAGTGGGGTAAATATAACCTCCGAGTCTGATTAGGCTCCATATAACAACAATCTCCCACTTGGAGACTGATCAGACTCCACACCATATCATCTCCCACTTGGAGACTGATCATAACACCACTGACCCTGTAGCTCCCACTGGAAATAAGCACCCTGGACTCTGCTGTTCTATTTTTGTTGTGTTCAGTCTAGAAGACCAACCAAAGCTGAAGAGGAGCTCAGCTTCTCCCTTGTCACTACCTTTGTAAACATATCTGCTGGATTGTCATCTGTATGTATCTTTGCCAGCTGTAACTGTCCATCATCCAACACCAACCGAATGAAGTGATACCTCAACTGTATATATTTGGTCTTTGAATGCAAGGCAGAATTCTTTGCAAGATGGATGGCACTCTGGCTGTCTGTAAACAAATAACTATTAACCTGTTGTGTGCCCAATTCATTCATGAAAGATTGTAGCTATATCATCTCCTTGCTTGCCTCTGTTGCAGCTACATATTCTGCTTCTGTGGTGGATAAAGCAACCACCTTTTACAACCTGGAAATCCAACTTACCGCTGTTCCACCTACAGTAAAGACATAACCTGTAGTACTCCGCCTGGTATCAATATCTCCTGCCAAATCTGAGTCTACATAACCTACTAAATCAGTATTAGAGCCCCCAAAACATAAGTGTTTATTGGATGTACCTCTCAAATACCTGAGAATCTATTTTACCGCATTCCAATGCTCTAATCCGGGATGACTCATATACCTGCTAATGACTCCTACAGCATGTGCAATATCCGGTCTCATGCATACCATGGCATACATTAAACTGCCTACAGCTGAAGCATATGGTACCTTGGACATTTTCTCTTCCTCCTCTTGTGTCTTAGGACACATGTCCTTAGTCAATTTCAAATGACTAGGCAAACGTGTGCTGACAGCTTTTGCATTCTCCATGTGGAATCTCTGCAACACCTTTTCAACATAAGCAGCCTGAGATAGAGTCAATTTTCTGTTCTTCCTATCTCTGCAAATTTTCATACCAAGGATTTGTTTTGCTGCCCCCAAATCCTTTATATCAAATGATTGTGCCAACTGCTGTTTTAACTCTCTTATGTGATCCATGTTAGACCCAGCTACAAGCATGTCATCAACATATAAACATAAAATAATGTAGCTGGCATTATCTAAGCTCTTAAAATAAACACAATGGTCAGAATTACACCTACTGTAGCCTTGCTCAGCCATAAAACTGTCAAATTTCAAATACCATTGCCGAGGTGCTTGTTTCAGGCCATACAAACTCTTCTTCAATTTACACTCTAGTTTCTACCTTACCTTTGACCTCAAATCCTTGGGGCTGTTCCATATAGATCTCCTCCTCCAAATCACCATGGAGAAAGGCAGTTTTAACATCTAGCTGTGCCAAATGTAAATCTTCAGCAGCCACAATACTTAAAATAGTACGAATAGAAGTCATCTTGACAACCGGAGAAAATATCTCATCAAAATCAATGCCCTTTTTCTGTGCAAATCCTTTTACAACTAACCTGGCCTTAAATCTTTTCTTACCTCCATCTTCCTCTTTTAGCCTGTAAACCCATTTATTTGGTAAAGCCTTTTTACCTATTGGTAACGTACATAATTCCCAAGTCTGATTTTTCAGCAAGGAGTCCATTTCTCCTTTCATTGCAAGCTCCCACTGAACCTGTGTATCCACCTGCATAGCTTCATCATACCCTTCGGGTTCACCAGCATCTGTTAACAAAATAGAATACAAAGAGGGAGAAAACCTTTCAGGAGGTCTACTGATCCGTGTTGACCGTCTAACATTCACTGGAGTTTGTGGTATTTCTGGTTGCTGTTGCGGAGCATGAGGAACCACTGGAACATCACTATTTGGAGTATCGTCCAGCACCACATAATCCTTTTCTTTCTTCTCATGCTGCTGCAACTGATCTTTGTACAACACCTTCTCATTGAATATAACATCCCTGCTTCTCACAATTTTCTGATTTTCAAAATCCCAAAGCCTATAACCAAATTCATCAATGCCATATCCAACGAAGGTACATTTTTTTGATTTCGCATCCAGCTTGGTTCTATTTTCAGAATCTATATGTGCAAATGCTTCACAGCCGAAGGTTTTCAGAAAGGAATAACTCACCTTCTTGCCTATCCATGCTTCCTCTGGAATACCACAACCTAAAGGAACTGAAGGACCTCTGTTAATAAATATACAGCAGTGTTGACAGCCTCTGCCCACATGTTTAAAGGTAGCCCAGCATGCAATCTCATGGTCCTTGCACGCTCCATTATTGTCCTATTCATGCGTTCAGCCACTCCATTTTCCTGTGGAGTCCCTGGAACCGTTTTCTACCTACGAATTCCATTAAAGGAACAATAATCTTCAAAGTCTTTGCTGCAATACTCACCGCCATTATCAGATCTGAGACATTTTAATCTTTTACCCGTCTCATTCTCAACCAAGCTTCTCCATTTCTTAAATGTTTCAAATACATCAGATTTCTGTCTAAGAAAATAAATCCAGACCTTCCTAGTTGCATCATCTATGAATGTAACATAATACCGAGAGCCACCAAGAGAAGATACCTGAGCTGGTCCCCATACATCTGTATGCACAAGCTCCAACTTTTCATTTTTCTTTTGCTTCCCATCCTTAAGAAAACTGACTCTCTTTTGTTTTCCATACACACAACTTTCACAGAAATCTATATTAATACATTTCAGACCTGGTAAAACTTTCTTAGAATGAAATACCTTCATACCTTTTTCACTCATATGCCCAAGTCTATTATGCCACAGTGTTGTCTCAGAACCTGCAGCAACTTTTCCAGTCTCTTCCTGCAAACCTGCAGCAACTGTTCCTGAACCTGTTTGTTTTTTCTCTGTAACAGCTAAAGTAGAAGGAACAGTATGACCTGTACAAAGATATAAGGTGCCTACTTTCACACCTTTTGCTACTACTAAGGCACCTTTTGAAACCTTCCAATTTTTATCAGTAAATGTAACAGTGCAACCTTGTTCAGTTAGCTGCCCTGCTGAAATTAAATTCCTACTGAGCCTTGGAACATACCTTACCTCTTGTAGTAGCCAATAATTCCCATTCTGCAACTTAATTTTGATTCTTCCCTTTCCAACAATCTGACAGGGTTTGTTATCTCCCAAATAAACCAGCCCAAAATCCCCTTGGACATAATCAAGGAAATAACTTCTATGGGGCGTAGCATGAAATGAGGCCCCTGAATCTAAAACCCATGAATCATCAGCATTATCTAGGGAAAGAATCAAAGCATCATCTTTAGACTTATTGCTTACCACATTTGCTTCCTTATTGCCTTCTTGTTTGTCTCCTTCTTTATTCTTCCGAGACCAGCAATCTTTCTTCAGATGACCTGGTTTTCCATAGTACCAGCAATCCTTCTGTCCTCTGGTTTGGGATCTTTTGTCCTTTGATTTTCCTCGTGACTTCCCATGACCTCCAGAACCTTTTCCTCACTCCTTTGATCTGCTCTTGCTTTCTGTATTCAAAACACTGCCTGATTTGGATCCACCTGAGCTTTTCTTACGAATTTCCTCACTCAGAATAACACCGACAACATCATCAAATTTTAGGGTATTTGAACCAGAAATAGAGTTACTAACCGCCATTACCAAACTATCTCAGCTTTCAGGCAATGAACATAATATCAAGAGAGCTCTAACTTCTTCATCAAATTTTACATTTACAGAAGTCAATTGACTGACAATCATATTAAATTCATTTAAATAACCTGTCACAGATCCACCTTCAACCATTTTCAAATTAAACAACTGCTTCATGAGAAATACCTTATTTGAGGCTGAGGGTTTTTCATACAATTTTGCCAAAGCTTTCATCAGACCATCTGTTGTCTTCGCTTCTGTTATATTGAATGCCACCGATGGTGCCAGGCACAACCAAATGGTTCCTAGTGCCTTTCTGTCAAGAAGATTCTAATCCTCATCAGACATTGTTGCCAGTTTCTTGGCTACTCCTTCCAACGGCCTCCATAAATCCTTTTGATAGAGGTAATCCTCCATCTGCATCTTCCATAACTAATAGTTCTGCCCATTAAATTTATCAACCTTCGTTTTACCCTCATCCGCCATTGCTCCCACTCAACCTGAGACTTTCCTGCAGACGATAATCGAACACAACCCGCTCTGATACCACTTGTTAGGGTTAGCCGGCAGAAGATATCAATTAAATGCAAATAAAGATTAAACAGAGAAATAGAAATACACAGAAATAATAATAGTGAGAGACAAATTTTAACGTGGTTCACCCAAACTTGGGCTACATCCACCAAACAGAGAGTCCAATATTATTATCCAGTAAATCAAAACCGATTACAATCAGCAATCCCTGCAACTCAATACCGCTGCAAAATGCTACAATACAATATCAAAATCCTAACCCTTAGCCGCTTTTTATCAAGCTTTTTGTCGGTTACAAAATAGGGTTTTCTTATGTCGGTCAATGAAAAAATTAACTCCCGGTGCATTATAAAATAATAAAAAACCGTGTGAGGTTTCGGGGGCGTTGCCCCCGAGCCCCCACAGGGGCGCTGCCCCTCGACCCCGCCCTGTATCGCGACAAGGAACGCACCAGGGGCGCTGCCCCTAGACCCCGCAAGGGGCGCTGCCCCTTGACCCCGTCTTGGGGGCGCTGCCCCTTGACCCTGTAGGAATTTGGGGGGAAACAGCGCTGATAAAAGTGGGGTAAATATAACCTCCGAGTCTGATTAGGCTCCATATAACAACATACCCTTGATACTCTTGTAAGGTTAAGGATACAAGGAGATCACATCTGTCGTGACATTCCCTCTATTTGTTTCTCTATTCTTCTACTCTTCTCTTGTTGCAATTGTTGTGTGTGGTGCCTTGGGGGCATAACATTGTGGATGTTGTCTTGGGGGCATCTTCCCACATTGTGATCCTAAGTCACATTTGTCTCCTCTCTCATTTTTTCATGATTTCATTCTTCCATTGTACTTGTGGCTCTACTAGTCAGCGAATGATGACAACAAATATACACTTTTGATAAGGACCATCCATCCCTAACAAGAAAACAAAAATAGACCTAGTCCATATATGAAGACGGGGCCCGTAATTTGTTATTGACGATTGCCTAGTAGAATCAATTTGTGATGTGATGTATCGTATTGTGAAATTGTTTTAACAAGCCTTTGCAATACCCTAAATCTACTTCTATGCAATTTCAGTTGCTTTTGTCTCACCTTGTAGCTACACTCAGTTCTAAGATACCTGAAGTATAACCTCACGGCTATACTCGGTTCCAAACCCATAAGTATAGCCTTGGTTTTTTTTGATATGTTGCCTTATTTTTGTGTCAATTTCATGAAATGATTTGGTTATTATCTTAGCTTAGATTTTCCAACTGAAGCATATTGTTGAACAATAGTTATTAGCAAATGATATTGATGTGTTTTCATCATGATTGTTGGGAACAATTTGGTGATTGTAAGATCACATGTCAATTTGCTGCATGGGCTTTGTGAAATCTCTTGTTCCCTTGTGTGTTTTTAGCTTACCTTAAACGTGATTACTACTAGCAAGCAAGAGCAACCACTTTAAGGTGGGGGCATATATTGTGGTAAATGCTTGGATATCTTAGGCATTGTGATAAATTGTGCTTGCATGTACTTTCTTTTCACTATAAGGCATCTCCGCAATGCAGGTGGGATTGTATACTTTGTGCATTTGCATATACTTCCTTGTCACCGTAAGGCATCTCCACGACATAGGTGGGGTTGTATACTTTGTACGATTGCTACCTTTTTTACTGTAAGGCATCTCCGTGACGTAGGTGGGGTGGCATGCTTTTGAAATCCCTTTTGTGGAAGGTGAGATGTATACCCTTGAGTAGGTTGCACATCATTTTGAAAAAAATCCTCTATGGAGGTGAGGTTGGATCCTGAGTTATTCACCCTTAAGCGTGTTTTTAGTGGTTGTGGTAGTGTAGCTAAACCATTAGGTGTGTTTGGCATGTTTTAGATGGCAGAGTGTAGCAATGAGCTCCTTCATATCACTCATGTTTGCTTTGTATAAGATGTACAATGTGTCGGCAACACACTCTATGGCGCTCATGTATTCCGTGTGTCTTGCATTTTTTATGGAATCATGTAGCGATGAGCTACCCCCACGCCATGTGTCTTGTGTGTTTTGTGGAGGCACGTAGTGATGAGCTCCCCCCATGCTGTGTGTTTGTGTGCTTTGATGGCAGTGTGTAGCAATGAGTTCCCCCATCGCCTAGTTAGGGTAGTATAATTATTTAATCATGTCTTCTCTCCATGTATTACTTGTGTATTGTTTGACTTCATTCATGTCTTCTCCATGTATTGCGTGCTTCTTTACTGTCTTCTCTGTGTTTTGTGTGACTGTCAAGTGTTATCTATTAAGAAAAGTGTCTCAATCTTGCAACTTTGAAATGTTACTATTCTTCCCAATTTTGGTCTTTTCGAATACCCTTTATCTTGAAGAATGATCTAGAACTTTCAAAGTTTCCTAAAGGGCTAAAAATGGTGAGACTTACTATTTTTAGTAAGTTTACATTTGACCTCAGATTGACCTAAAATTTTCCCAGAAGTTGTGGAATAGCTAAGTAAACATCTCAGATGAGTTTTGGCTCAAGATCATATCTGGATTGCGAGATATTAACGTTTCTATTTTTGAAACTACCGAAAAAAGTATTGAACTCAATTATCAGAATCAAAACTTCCCTAAATGCTCCAAAAATTGTCATAACCAATAAAGTGGGTTACAAGGTGATATATCTCTTCACGAGCTTTTTGACGCATCAAACGGTTCGTCAATCAGATACCCAGATCAAAAGTTATGACCTTCGGAAGTTGGACCTCTTGTTTTTGAGAAATGTAAAAATGTGTTGAACACATAAAAGAGCTGTAAAGGGGAGAGTTACAGGTGTTGGTGTGTGTTTTGGCACATCACAAGGCATCTTTGATTGGATATAATTTGGGTGCCACTTTTGGGTGGTTTTGGTTCATGGTTTTGTAATTACCGGTAACAGATTATTGTATTGTATCTCCTATATATTAGGAGCTAGAGATGGAGGTTGTGTGTAAGAATATTATAGATGTTGAGTTACCTCCTGGATCTCTGGTTGGATGTACTCCTGTAAAATCTTTCTCTGCAATTATATTGTAATCTTCTTGATTCCTAAATAATATATTGGGTGGCTTTGGAGTGTGGGTTTTTTTACCTAAAAGGCTTTTCTTCATGTATATCTTGTGTTGTGAGTTTTGTATTTGCATTTGGAAGTTGTTATTATCTTTCTATTAATGTGCATCTTAATCTGTAACTGTAAAAGTAAAAATTTGCATAAATCTTTCCTTAGTAGATCAGTGTAGGAAGCCTTTCTGCATACGTTGCTTCCTTTCAGTTGGTATCAGAGCCTAATCACCTTTGGTTCTAGTTGTTGGGTAGAGGGTTTTTTGAGCTGATCTTCATGAGTGGGAGCTTGTGCAGAGGATTTTGAAATCTTTGTTGTAGGTAAGAGATGGCGAGCACATCTCAGAGGTTTGAGATAGAGAAGTTTAATGGCAGTAATTTCAAGTTGTGTAAACTCAAAATGGAGGACATGCTTGTAGATCAGGATTTATGGGATGCCATATCTGGTACAAAACTAATGGCAATGTCCCAAGAAGACTAGGATCTCAAAGATTGAAAAGCTCAGGGTTTGATAAGACTCTGTTTGGATGATTCAGTGCTCCTGAATATCCATGAATAGAAGACTGCAAAGGAGCTTTGGAAGAAGCTTGGAGATGTTTATCAGGCTAAATCCTTGGTGAACAAGTTATTCCTCCAAAAGAAATTGTAATCTCTAAGGATGGAAGATGGAGGATATGTTGCTGATCACCTGAATACATTCAATATGCTTGTTTCCTAGTTGACTTCTATTGGTGTGAAGATGGAGGAGGAGAATCAATGTATGACATTACAATGTTCCTTATCATATTCATGTGACCACCTTGTTATGGCCATTAGGAGTACCACTACCACCTTCAAGATGGATGAAGTGGTTTCTTTGGTGTTGTCTGAAGAGATGCAGAGAAAGTCTTCCAAATCGGTTAAGGAGGATCTTGCGGTTCATGGTAGATCTAAAGAGAAGGGAAAGAAAAAAGATAAGAAGAAGGAAGAAAAAGGAAGATCCAAATCCCATGGGAGATTTGAGTCTCCCGAAAAGTCCAAGGCCCTGTGTTAGAACTGCAGAAAACCTGGTCACTTCTACAAGGAGTGCATGGAGGAGAAAAAAAGAAGAAGAATTATGATTCAGATTCTGACAATCCTCTCAAGATGAAGGAGAAGTGTTTGTCACTGCCTTGGCAATGCATGCATCTGAGGATTTGTGGCCTTTCACATGACCTTGCATCAGGGTTGGTTTTCGAAGTATGAAGAATACGATGGTGGAAGGGTGTACTTGGGTGATAATTCTCACCTAAAGATTGTTAGCTATGGAAGAGTCTTGATTCAATTCCCTGATGGATGAGTGAAGGGAATCAATGGTGTTTTACATATCCCTGGTTTGAAACAAAACCTTCTTTCTATAAGTAAGTTGAATGATGTGGGTGTGCAAGTTGTTTTCTCGAATGGAGGATGCAAGATGAGTAGAGGATCTATGGTGTTAGCTAAGGGTGTTTGGATTGGTACCATGTTTCAACTTGATGCATGCGTAGTTCAGTGTGCAATAGTGCCTTTGTTTTGAAGAAGAGAGCTTCAGAGTATTCATCCTCACCATTGGCACTAGAAGTGAAGAGGACTATTGCATCTACTTTCGAAGGTCATGCTTTTTGAGTACCTAAGGGTGCTCATTCTATGGAGATGAAACTTCCAACTGAGAATATAATGTTATGGCACCAAAGGCTTAGTCACATTGGTGAAAAGGGTTTGAGGACACTGAAAAATAAAAATCTTGTTGAGGGTATGAATGACTGTAATCTTGAGTTTGATTTCTGCAAACATTACATTTATGGAAAACAAAACCATGTTCATTTTTATTCTAGTTCTCACAAATCTTCTGAGGTGTTGGACTTTATTCATTCTGATGTGTTTGGTTCTATTAATGTTCCTTCAATTTCAAAATATGTTTACTTTGTTTCATTCATTGATGACTACAGTAGGAGGACATGCGTGTATTTCCTTAGAAGTAAATATGAAGTCTTTAATAGATTCAAAGAGTTCAAATCTCTTGTAGAGAATTAGAAGGATAGAAAGATTAAGTGTTTGAGGACTGACAACGGTGGTTAGTTTTGTTCAGCAAATTTTGACAAGTTCTGTAAAGAACAGGGGATTGGAAGGCACAAGACGATTCCGTATAGCCCTCAGCAGAATGGAGTTGTAGAGAGGATGAATATAATGTTGATGGAGAGGGCAAGGAGTATGTTAAGTAGAGCTGGTCCTGAACAAAAGTTCTAAGTTGAAGTTGTTTCTATCGCTTGTTACCTGGTTAACAGGTCTCCTACATTGGTGCTCATTGATAAGACACCTATGGAGGTATGGTCTGGTAAAAGACCTTCATTAAGACACATTCGAGTATTTGGTTATGAGGCATATGCACATGTGCCTAAGGAGAAGAGGTCTAAGTTGGAGAACAAGGCTGTGAAGTGTATCTTCATCAGTTATGGCATCGGTGTGAAAGGGTACAAGCTTTGGGATCCAGTGGCTGAGAGAGTTCTATATAGCAAAAATGTGATCTTTAGAGAGCTCAATCCTTCTTCTATTCTCTTGTAGCTAGAGAAAGAAGAGAAGAAAGATGATGTGGTTCAGCTTCCTTCCACCCCCAAGAAAGTTGAACCAAAAACATCTATTAGACCTAATAATTAGGAGAGCCTAGTAGATCTGAAAGTTCAGAAGAAGATGAAGAACCTCAACCTCAATCTTTGAGGAGGTCCACATGGATAAGGCAACAACCTGATAGGTTTGGTTATTCATTGCATGATTCCAGTTGTATTTTTCCTTTGATTTCTAACACTGATGAGCCTAGAACTATGAAAGAGGCTATGGGTATGAAAGATATAGGTTCCTAGAAGGAGTCCGTGGAAGAGGAGATGGCTTCTTTGGAAAAGAATAATACTTGGGACTTGGTGCCTTTGCCTGAAGGATGAAAACCTATTAGATGCAACTGGGTGTTCAAAAAGAAACTTGGTGTATAGATGGCAGTGTTGAGAAATATAAGGCTAGATTAGTTGTGAAAGGGTATTCTCAGGTGGAGGGAATTGAATATGGTGAGATTTTATGTCCCATTGCAAAGATGAGATCTATTTGGTTCCTGTTATCTCTTACATCACCGTATGATCTAGAAGTGGAATAGCTGGATGTGAAGACAACATTCCTTCATGGTTACTTGGAGGAGGAAATCTATATGTCACAACCAGAGCACTACGTGGTGAAAGGTAAAGAAAATCTGGTTTGCAAGTTAAAAAAGTCTTTGTATGGTTTGAAACAATCTCCTAGGATGTGGTACCAAAAGTTCGATGCCTTTGTGTTGAGTATTGAATTTTAGAGATCGAAATTAGATCATTGTGTTTATTACATGTTTGACAATGATCACATTCTCATTATTACATTGTATGTCGATGATATGTTACTCATTGGGATTGGTAAAAGTTTGATTTCTGATTTGAAGTCTCAGTTGTCAGCACAGTTTGAGATGAAAAATCTAGGGGCAACTCGGTACATTTTGGGGATGGAGATTAGAAGAGACAGAACAAACATAAAACTTCGGTTAGCCCAGAGTAAGTATGTTAACACTGTGTTGGAGAGATTTAGCATGGTGGATTACAGACCTTTGATTGTTCCTATTACAATGGGGACAAAGTTATCTATTGTAGATTGTCCAAAATCTCCTTTTGAGATAGAGGATATGAGCAGAGTTCCTTATGCTAGTGTGGTTGGCAGTTTGATGTATGTGATGGTCTGTACAAGACCAAACATTGCCCAAGTAGTGGGAGTCCTTAGTTGATTTATGGCTAATCCTGGACGGGTACATTGGGATGTAGTGAAGAGAGTGTTCAGATATTTATGGGGTACTTCTGAGTATTCCTTATGTTATCATGGTTATCCTACAAGACCTCGGCATTCACTCTGTATTCATGGATTTGTGGATTCAGATTAGGCATATGACATTGACAACAGGAGATCCACCAATGCTTATGTGTTCACTATGTTTGGTGGTGCTATTAGTTGGATGAGTACACGTCAACCTGTGGTTGCTTTGTCCACTACTGAAGCTGAGTACATGGCAGCAACTCATGCTTGTAAAGAGGCCATTTGGCTTAAGAGATTATGTTCTGATGTTGGGTTTTATGCAAGGAAGATTACTATTTGTTGTGACAGTCAAAGTGCCATATGTTTGGTGAAGAATCCTAATTTCCATACAAGGACTAAGCACATTGATGTCTAGTACCATTTTGTTCGTGACATGGTAGAGGATGGAAAGGTAAACTTAGAGAAAGTTGATACTTTGTGGTGTAGGAGCTTCAGTTTTTGACCATATCATTTTATGATCTTGGTATTTTGGTTTTATCTAAGGCTTTGAAAGCCATTTTGATGTGTTGTAATAAGGACTTAGTCCACTTTATTTCACTAGTCCACTTGGAGTTAATCTAGGCCTATTTTATAGGAGAGTTTCTTTTAGAAACTTATTGTTTTTTGTTAAATAGCCACTTCCAGCGATTCACTGCCTTTCTTGGGCAGTTGTATAGACTGTTTGGAAGAGGAAAGGTTTGTAAAACTTCCTATAAACGTTGCTTTGTGTTAACATGCCAAAAATGAATAAGAAGGAAGGAGTTTGTTAAGAGAAAAGTGTGTTTTTTTCTATTTTTCTGTGAGAACAGCCTGCTGTATGACTAGGTACGGACTGCCAAGGAGATAAATTCTATAAAATGTTTTAGACATTTGATATAGCTCCTGTTTGCATGTATTCTTAGTTCCTGAAACATTTTGTAGTATTGGTTTTCTTTCATTTTTTAGAAACAGGTATAAACCCTCCTCATCTAGGGTTCTGAGACAAAATGCTCCATTCTTCCTCTGTCCTCTGAAGGTGGTCGCCCATTTCTTGTGGGATGGAGGAAGACAAAGTATTTTTCATGTTTTTGATGTGTGCATTGTGGTTCTTCTTCCTCCATGGTGATTGGTATGCTGCTATCTAGTCAAAATAGTGACTAGTTAGTGAAGAAAAGGCAATGGACAACAAGTGTAGAAGAAAATAGTCATAGGTTTGATAGAATGGAGTTGTTCATGTTTTGGGAGGGATACAGACCTGCACAAGAGCCCTACTACCCAGACAAGGAATCTTGATACACCTCTTTTCCTTAATCCCAAACTAGACCATTCTCTAGAAGGCAACCAACAAATGTTGATAGAAAAAGATAGTTTGCTGTTATGCACGTGGGTACAGTACGGTCTGGAGGTTGAGAGAATGGTAAACATCTTAATAGTGGTATTTGATTCATGCACCAAATAATGAAGGTCATATGAGGTTTGTGAAGGATTAGCATGGTGTTAAACTTCTCTTTATTTGCAAGATAACCTTCATTTCTTTCATTGTTTTCTTTAAGACAGTCAAACAATCGTACCTCCTGTCAGATCAAGTACTATGGTGGAGTGATAAGTCAGTGGAACTTGTCCTTGTGAATGCATGAGATGTTTTCATCCTTGTTGGGGAGGAGTGGTTGTAGATTGAGTTTTCTCAAAGGCTATAAGAAGAAGTGGTCACTTTAAACTGTCATAGGACAGTCAACCTCCTATTTGTTGTCCTCTGCCCTTTAAACACAGTGTGGGCCTACACATAAGTAGTTGGTTGTTTTCTCACACCTAATGTTGAGTATGCATTAAGCATTGATGGTCATTTGAAGTCTTGGAAGGGTGTTGAAGGTTTAAATCCTTGTTTATGCTACAAGAGAAGGGTTTCCTCTTTAACTCTGTCAAAAGACAGTCATACAGAAACTTGCTATCCACTATTGTATTAGGAGTAGAATGAGAGTTTTTGGTCAGTTTCATGCATGTCATAAGTCAGTATATGTTGATTTGTGTTGTTGTCCATGTTGGTAGAGTGTGGGTAGGAAATTGTGAGTCAAACCAAGGTGGTTGTGTAGAAAGGAGGGATTGAGTAGCAACTCTTCAAGGTGAGAGTTGGACAGCCTGTGAGGAGGACACTAGATAGTGGTCCTAGGCTAGATAAATCTTAGAAATAGCCTTGTTAGGCTTGGTAAACACAAACACTCTTGTAAGCCATCAAGAAGAAAGTTGAGTAAATTAAGCTCATTTGAGTGAATTTCAAACTACTCTTACCTGACCTCTGCATCACTTTGACGAATGTTGTAGATTCCTTGACAAAACCTATGAGCATAGAGAAGTTTAGATGGTGTTCAGAGTCTATGGGCCTCTTAGCCCCTAGCAATTAAATCGTGGTGTTGATACTCCCTTTTCTCTTGCAAGGTGTTTGACAAGTGGGAGAATGTTAAGAAAAGTGTCTCAACCTTGCAACTTCGAAAGGTTACTATTCTTCCCAGTTTTGGTCTTTTTGAATACCCTTTATCTTGAAGAATGATCTAGAACTTTCAAAGTTTCCAAAAGGGCTAAAAATGGTGGAACTTACTATTATTAGTAGTTTTACATTTGACCTCAGATTGATCTAAAATTTTCCCAGAAGGTGTAGAACAACTAAGTAAACATCTCGAGTGAGGTTCAACTCAAGATCATATCTGGATTGCGAGATATTAAAGTTTCTATTTTTTGAAATTGCCGAAAAAGGTTTTGAACTCATTTATCAAAATTGAAACTTCCCTAAATGCTCTAAAAATTTTCATAACTAATGAAGTAGGCTACAGAGTGATAGATCTCTTCATGATCTTTCTGACGCATCAAACAGTTCGTGAATCGGACACCTGGATCAAAAGTTATGACCTCCGGAAGTTGGACCTCCTATTTTTGGGAAATGTAAAAATGTGTTGGAAACATAAAAGAGCTATAAAGGGGAGAGTTACACATATTGGTGTGTGTTTTGGCACATCACAAGGAATATTTAATTGGAGATAAGTTTGATGCCACTTTTGGGTGGTTTTGGCTCATGGTTTTGTAATTACCGGTAATAGTTTACTGTATTGTATCTCTTATATATTAGGAGCTAGAGATGGAGGTTATGTGTAAGAATCTTATAGATGTCGAGTTACCTTCTGGGTCTCTAGTTGGATATACTCCTGTAAAAGCTTGCTCTTCAAGTATATTGTAATCTTCTTGATTCCTGAATAATATATTGGGCGGCTTTAGAGTGTGGGATTTTTTACCTGAAAGGGTTTTCCCCACATATATCTTGTGTTGTGAGTTTTGTGTTTGCATTTGGAAGTTGTTATTATCCTTCTGTTAATGTGCATCTTAATCTATAACTGTAAAAGTAAAAATTTGCATAAATCTTTCCTTAGTAGATCAGTGTAGGAAGCATTTCTGCATACCTTGCTTCCTTTCATTTTCTTATGTTTGCCTAAGCTTGGGGGCTAGAAATGGTCTTCCAAACTTAGGGTGTATCTTCTCTCTAGTGTTTGATGTGCTTTGACCATACTTTAATGCATGTATTGATTTTAAGATCATACACACATTAAAGTGGGGGCTAAATGTTATGGAGTAAAAAGTGTCCACATGTCTTCTTACCTCCTTGTTTAGCTCCTAGGTCCTTGTGATTACATTATACATTCTAAATGTTTATTCTGATGCAAAATTACCTGACACCAATGTAAATTGGGAATAAGGGGGCCATATTTTATCTTATCCTAGACCCAAAAGGAGCCCAAAGTGATGAAGGGGGTAAATCATAAAACACACAACAACAGAAACTGCACATAGAAAATAGAATGTTCTTTTATTGATTTGGATAACTCATTACATTACAGAAGCTCCAATAGAATCAAAGGATGAATCCTCCACAAGCTGCAACACATTACAGCTTCCTATCTCAAGACTCTGGAACCTTCTGCCTTTCTATAACCCCAAATCAGCTAGGGTTTTTGTTTTCCCACCTATTCCTAACTCTACACTTTCCCCCTTATCTCTACTACTCCCAGGGTTCCCAAAAATAGTCATAAATAGCCCTTTTGGTGGCCTCCAGCCAAAATTTCAAAATTTGCAACTCCCTCCAAAAGTAGGTCAACTTCCGGGAAGCAACTTTTGATCTCGGTGTCTGATTGACAAACTATTTAAAGCGCCGGAAAGCTCGCGAAGTGAACTATCACGCTGGAAATCTATAAATAGATTTTCATAAACTTTTTGGGGTGTTATGGGACATTTTAGTGCCTCATATCTGATTTCAGAACTTTTCAGGGGACCTCACAAAATTGAAACTTGAATATCTTGAAATCCAGACATGATCTTGAGCTAAAATTTACCAAGAATGCTTATTTGACCATTCCAAAGCTTTGGGGAAAATTTTGGGCTCAACCGCTTCTGATAAAGACTTACTAAAAAAAGTAAATTCTATTATCCTTAGCCTTGTTGGAAACTTTGAAGGTTCTGAATCATTATTCAAGCAAATGGGTGTCCAAAAACACAAAATTTGAAAAGAAATGAAAACAAAGTCATCAATTTTTAATCAACATTATTTTTGGGTGATGCAAGATTGCCCTTACACCTTTGGATGCTCCTGCATCACAAAGACTTGGGTGCCACCGCCCAAGTCCCTCCTAATTGGTCAGGGTAAAATCAAGTGTATGTCAGCCTGGGACCTTTCAAAAGGTTTCTCTTTGTTGGCTCTTTTGGTTTAATTTCACTATTGTGAGTGGGAAAGCATATATAAATGTGTTTTTGAGTTCATTGTAAGGAAGATGGATATAGCTAACTTATGATATTGAAGTGAAACAAGAAAAAGCATTCATTGTGATTCTAGAGCTGATTTGTGTGTTGTTATTGTATGTTTGTTGTAGGCATGAAGTGATCATCTATCCACCTTACGAGTTGAAAGATCTTAATCCTTCTAAGGGATCATCACATAGGTGATATCATTGTTGTTTATCATCATTTGATTCATCATTATTATCATTGTTTTCAACCTTTAGCCCCATGAGGGCATGCACTCTCTATCAAACAATGGTGTTGGGAAGCTTAAATGCTATCCCGAGATTTGACTAAGGCAAATCCCTAAATACCATAGCCCCCAAACCCATTCTTATCTTCTTGTTTGCAGGTTATAGGAGCGAGATCCTGAGAATGTGAAGATATAGGAAGACTGAGTGAAGATCACAATTTCAAGATCTGACAACAGTTATGGAATATTTATCTATCCAAGACTTGGGCAGTGGCGCCCTAGTCTTTCTGCCCTTTCAGACTTCAAATCTGGCATCAGGGTGGCATCTACAACATCTTTCCAATTCAGACCTCATGTAGAATCTTCCAATCAGGACTTGGGCAGTCCTGAATTAGTGCTCTAACACCTTTGTTTCTAGGAGACAGGTTCTATCATCTTCTTGATAATCCATGTGCAATTGGTTTATGGATTGATGTTGTACTTTCTCTGTTATGAGTTGATCATTGTTAAACTAGGCTTTCATGCATTGTTAACCTAGGGTTTTTTAATTTTGATTCCTTTATAGCATACTTGAGTATAAGATCTGTAGCCAAGTCCTCCATTTGGTAGTCATTTGGCTTGGTCTTGTCCAAGGTGAGTGTTATATGGAAAAGGGTTTAATCTAGTGTGCATCCTAGTTGTCATCATTCACCTTTTTTCATACTTAATAGTTGGTAATTAGTTTCCCGTAAGGTAGTTTAGGGAGTTTTTTGTTTAATTAGTTGGGAGTTAGCTTCCCATAAGGTAGTTTAGGTATTTTTTGGAAGTTGTATGGAAATATAGGAATGCAATATTTTATAAAAATATGCACAATACATTGTAAAACACCTAAAGCATAAATGTTATATTTACATTTTAACGTTACTTGCCTAACAATGATTTATTTTCACAATATTTGTGCCTACAATTTTTTTATCATTTCATAAGTTTCAATCATAAAATGTATACTTTTTTTTTATCAGTGAATTACAGTCATAGGGATTGCTCCCTTTATATTAGATTTAACCATAATTAACAAAGTTTGAACATATATTGCTCTAGTTACCAACAAGAGCTACATCATTAATAGGGAAATTACTCAAAGCCCCTGTAAAACAATATATTTCCTTATACAGCAACAGCCTACCATTCCCTCCACTACCTAGATATATCAACAAAACCCTGTATATCACTCTATCTCCCTAAATATAAACAAACTTCTTATCCCTACCTCTACCATGGTATATAAACAAAAACCCTGTATATACATTGCATATAATTTAAACACAAATTACCTATACTGTGAGAAAGTTAGGCATTTGGATCCACCTCATAGTAAAAATTGATGAAGTCTTGCATCCACTCAAACTCCCATTCCAGTCCCATGATTTTTTTCAAGAATCTAACCCCCATTGCCACCTTATGCTTCTGAGCTGCTACTCTACTAGATGTTTCTTCTATAATGAAAGGGAGTCAAACCACCGAATCCCCTACATCATTAATTTTGTGAAATTCATCCAAATGAGGAATCCCAACTCCTATTCTTGCCACCCCGAGCACCTCAAGCCATCTCTCTGTGAACTCATCTTCCATCATATTCTCCATAATTTGTTTTATCACATTCTTGTTTTCCCCTAAATGTAATAGTGAGGCTAAAAACATTGTAGAAATATCATAATTAACTTGATTTATATCCTCCCCCATGAAATCCTCCCCTAGAATCCATTCTACTATAAACAACACTAACCACTTTATTGTGATACCACCTAGAAAGGCCATTTGGCATTTAGCAAACGTTAGGCATATTGGCGTGTCCATCGCTAGTTCTCTGTCAAAAACTAAATGCCCAAATGTCTTCATTATCACTGGTTTAAGAATATCACTCTTCATAAATTCTAACATGCTTCACCACTTCACTATTACTCACCTGAAAAGACAACTAATCATTCCATCATCATCTCCCACATCCGTTCTGCTCTCTACCGAAATCCACCACTACCCTTACTTCATTCTCCCGGTGGCTCTTAACTCAACTCTATGTAATTATATCTCTGACATCTCCCAAAGCACCTCCTTGCAATCATTTCTCTGACGTCTCCCAAAACACCTCATTGTAATCATCGATAGCCATATTAGCAAGGCTATATGCTTCACCGTTAGCCTCTCAATAAATATGATTTATTGTGTATCCATCAAATTTTCCCAATAAGATTAAGATTTCATCTAAAAGGCATTTTAACCTCCAATTTTGTAAATTTTTATTTATTACCGCATTAACTACAACTTGAGAATCCTCTTCTATTTCCACTTCCTTAGATTCAAAGAGTGGCACAATTGAACTCCCAAGACTAATGCTTGCAATTTAGCTTCATTATTTGTTCCTTTGACTAGTTTCTTTGCAGCCTTGCCAATCACTTTACCCTTCCAATCTCTGATAATACGTCTTGCATTTGACTCTCCCGGATTACCTCTAGAAGCCCCATTGAAATTCAACTTAGTCCATCCTTCTCTTGATAGTTCCCATTTACCTCATCTCTCTTTTTACATGATTTAACTTCACCCATCCCATTAATGGGAATCATGAAATGTATTCTTGAAAAGTGTTATTGTAGTGAGAATATTGAAGTCTTTCATAAGATTTGATCATGAAACTTGTCATGTGAATTTGTCTCCTCTGATATAATGTGGGAACATCTAAGGTCACAAATGATCCTACTCAACCAAAAATAGTTAATCATTTGAATTTTCTTTATTTTTCCCTTACTTTCATGTGTTTCAAGTGTTGCGTGTTAGTTTAATTTTTGTTTAGAATGAGAACCCTTTATTAAATGTGATTAAGTTACTATCTAAACCTCTATCTAAGTTATAGCCCTACATGGAATTCTTCTAAAAAGTATTTCTACTTTTTTTTGGGTGGGGGGGCTCCCATGGTTTGGGAATTTCCTTTATTTTGGATACATTATGCATTTCTCCTCAGTGTCACCACAATTTCCTTGACAAGTGGTTATTTTGTGTTGGGCAACCTATTAACAGTCATTTTTTATCCTAAATGTTTCCTCTCTACCTTTAACTTGGCTTTTTCTTCACCCATTTTTGAATGGTGATGCCAAATTCTAACCTTGATCATGGCAGTTACATCTCGATTCCACTTCTTTCTAGCATTTCTAGCTAAACCTTTAATGTGCTTGTAAAGTTATGTAGACACCTAAAAGTATCTATCACATTTTCTTGATCATCAACACTTTATTTACATCATTTTCTTCTAAATTAATTGAGTAAATCCTATTTATTTAATTAATAATTTCATTTCCCCTTTTAACTAATTATTTAATTAATTAACAAACATTTCTTCTAGGTATTAATTAAATAAATCAACACAATTTATTTAAATAATCAATTTAATTTTTAAAAATAAATTGCTATCGAATTTTCATTATCATCAACACTTCATCTACATCATTTTACTCTAAATTAATTATAAAATCTAATTTATTTAATTAATAATTTAATCTCCCCTTTTATAATTAATTAAATTATTTTTAATTATTTAATTAATTTATCATTTCTTGTAGGTATTAATTAAATAAATCAACACAATTTATTTAATTAATCAATGTAATTTTCAAAAATCTATTTCAAATAAATAAACTTAATATTTTATTTATTTAATTCTAACACTATCCTCATTCTCATGAATTAAATAATTTTATTTATTTAATTTCCTAATTTCCTCTCAACTCCATAGTTAACTCTATCAAATTAGTTAACTAATTAGTCAATTTAGTTAACTAATTAATTAAAAGTGTTAACTCATCAATCAACCTAGATAACTAATCAATCAAATCTAGTTGACTAAAAGAGACAATTAGTTAAACAATTAATTAATTTGGAAATTTAAATCTTGCACAAGTTAACTGCATGCATGCACATGCACAAGACTTCAATAAAGGACTTGTTAATCCCCTTGCATATCACAAAAAAACACTTGTCAACTCTTCATGCATCTAAATTGTCTCAAGT
This sequence comes from Cunninghamia lanceolata, assembly GCA_027924645.1. Classification (NCBI taxonomy): domain Eukaryota; kingdom Viridiplantae; phylum Streptophyta; class Pinopsida; order Cupressales; family Cupressaceae; genus Cunninghamia; species Cunninghamia lanceolata. Next base: position 13,756,359 of record BSBN01000320.1, read on the forward strand.
AACCATAACCATTTATCTTCTACATCAATCTCTACCATTGATCATTTTTTCTAATAATTTATAAATTAAACCTCTCACACGCCATAATCTTGTTCGATCTTGAATGTAAAATTATGCTATTAAATTGATCACTTGACATCAATGCTCTCAACCAAATCAATCTTGGAGCATAGCGATCATTGCTAGTGCAACAAGGAGGAGCTTGAGTGAGATTTTACTATTGTTTCATTCATTATTATTAGATTTTCCTTATGCTTTATTGTGAGGTTTGTAATTGAATTTGAAAGTAGAATTTAGATCTTTTGATTTGAGTCTTATATTTGTATTTCAAGTTTACTTATATACATTCTAACATGTCTAGTGGGACACTTGTCCCTCATCTAATCCTTTTTGCAAGTTTTGTAGCTTGTTCTTGTAGGTTTTTAACTCTCTTTTTAGAGAAATTTAGGGGTGCACTTTATAGGAACCATCCTAGGATTAAAAAATCATGGTTACATCTGGAAGGCCTAAGAGACAGATTCATATAAAATTTGACATTTTTTTGTGTAGGTAAAATCAAGGCAAAAAAATTTATCCCCAGGCATGTAGCTTGAGGCCATACGAATGCCTGTGTAGACAAGTAAAAAAATAAATTTATTTTCACATTTTTTTTTTAATTTCAAAATTTTAAAAATTAAATAAAAATAAAAATAAAAAATAAATAAACAAATTTAAAAACAAAAAAATTTAAAGGGGTGGTACACTTTGTGCAGGGACGTAGTACCCTATGTAGTCAAGGTACAACACCCATGACCCACTATGTTACCGACAGTCAAATCCCATTGGCCTTTTAAGGTTCACTTACAGTTAACAAGCACCCAACCCCTCATTTGTTCTTTTTTAAATAAAATTTTAAAATATTAAAAATTAAAAATTAAAATATTTGGAATTTAAAAATTTTAAACATTTAAAAAATTAAAAAAAAAACACAAACCCCTTGGTCTCATCTCTTGGTCACATCTGTAACCAAGGTCTAAGTTTTAGCCCCTTGCTGCCAACAATTAATGCTAGGCTAACTGCCCACATTGATATTAATTGTGCATATGACCAATATTCCTAGCTACCAGACTTAAATCATTAAGCCCAAAATAGAGCATTTTTTCAAATGCTTATAACTTTTGCATATCTTATTAGATTTTTGAGTTTTTATAGATGTTGAAAAGATGATTCGATGTACTACACGATGGAATAGGTAAATTTCCTAGATTTTAGTCCAAATTTTAAGTATAATTATTCAAACCTTCCTCTTTGTTTTGGATCTCCAAATGTTCTTATCTTTTGTATATGAGGACGTAATTGAGTGATTGTTTTTAAATTGGATAGAAAATCATGAAGAACATCATCATTACCCCTTGTTATTATATGTGACAACATTTATTTTTTATTTTTACACATGTTTTAAATACATTGCTAACACATTTCTTGTAGCAAAAACACTTGTCAAAGGATTTTATTGATCAAACCACTAACATTTTTTAGTGTAAAATGTTAGTCCAAGATTATTCCTCAAATAGTTACTAACACATTGTGTGCAACACCACTTATTAAAGATCACATTTTTATCACTAGATTAATGGCACACTTATTTTCTTAAGGAAAATTAATTGGGTTGTTGTATTTGAGAACTTCTCAAGTGTGTATGCTCTCTTCTCACACTAAAAGGTGATATTGGAGATCAAAAGAACTTTTTAAGTTATAATTTGTTGTGTTATACCCAATAGTCTAAGTACATATGCTCTCTCCTTACATTGCAAGGTGATCTTGGAGATCAAAAGTACTTGGACTTATTTCCCTTTAGGGGCCTACCTAAGGATTTCATGACCTTAAGGAATGACCCATACCCACGTGTTCTAACAGGGTATAGAAATTTAGGAGAGAATCAAAAGACTCTCCTATTGCAGGACATTTGTAATTTGACTAAGCTTGAAAGAACTTTATACCTTACAAAGTGATAGAGTAGAGTGGGTTACCCTCTCGAACTAGGCCTTTAGACATATCTTTCGTTTCATGGACTTGGGCCTCCCATACCTTTAAGTGTTTTGAGGATATTCCCTAGTTGCCTTGTTTATCCTAGATAGGACCATTCAACAATATATACTTGTAATGCATTGATAAGCAGTTAGTCTTAGGAAGTTACCACACACAAGTGTTTATACCCTCTAGAAATGAGTTTGTATGTCGTATATGTTCTCCCCTCACACCATAGATAAATATTTGGCTTGGGTGATCAAAATTGGTTAGTTTCCTCATCACGGGACTTACACATGATGACTAAACAAAGGAAACATGGTGGCTTTACAATTGTATATACAACCACTTGAATAATGTAGGGTGTTCACATGCCTAGAGTGTCATCATTTGTGTGAAACTTGTGCATCATCCCTTCAAATCCAAAACATTCAAAAATCTTCTCAAAGTTGAAATCCAAGATCTTGTGCATTAATCTAATTTCCTAATCAAAATACAACAAGGTCATGTTCCATCAACCCTATCCTAATCACATTTCATCCATATCCTCATCCAAATCCAAACCAAACAAATCCTAATCCAATCCACTTCCCACATCAAATCATCCCTAATCACATCAACTCAACTAAATCATATCCATCAAGCCTTCATAAACTTCATTTCCATATTTTTCCATCCACCCCAAACTTCATTTCCACCCATGTCAAACATCATTCAATCCCTTCCACCTCTCTCCATCCCTCAATAAATGACTCCAATCCAACCCACATTACCACCATATATTCTATACCAACCAATATCATATCAATCCACATCAAATCATCTAACCATTTCACATCCAACACATTTAGCATACCAATTTAATCCATAAACATACCAACTTAATCAACATCCATATATCCAACAATCTCATGATAATCCACATCACATCATCCAACCACTTCACATCCAACACATCAATCTCACCAACCTAACCCATCAACATATAAACCTAATCCTACATCCATCTATCTAATTATCCCATCTCAACCCATGATGCCACCATTCACATTGTCACAAACAACACATCAATCATACCAACCTAATCCATCAACACATCAAACCAATCGCATATCAACTTATCCCATGATCTCATATCAATCCACCATACAACCTTTTAATTCTCACCAAAACACATATCAACAACCTCCCACTTCTTCAAATACAATACAACATCCATATCAACAACCTACACAAAATAATGCCCATACAAAGCCCAAAATCATGATTAATCCAAAAATTGGACATGCATCCATTCAATGAGATTCCTCATCCCAAGTCCAAAATCACAATCAAAAGTAAGGCCATGCATCCATTATATGAGCTTCCCCATCCCAAACCCAAAATCATGATCAAAGGTCAAACCATGCATCCAATAGATGTGCTCCTTTATCCAAATGATGATGATGATAGTCTTGTAGATCAAGAGGAATATATTGATGATGATGATAGTCTTTTAGATCAAGAGGAATATAATGACGATGATGGTGATGATGATGATGATAGTCTTGTAGATCAAGAGGAGTATACTAATTATGATGATATCCTTGTAGATCAAGAGGAATATATTTATGATAATTAGACTTGTAGATCAAGAGGATTATATCAATGATCCTAACACAAGCTACCCCTTGCATCCAAATCAACTATTTATTGGTCGTTCTTATGCTACCTTTGACAAGGGAGACACCACTCTAACCTATGCATCCTATGCACATCATCCATCCTCATATCCTTTGCAATCCAACTCCTCCCATCAATCCAAATGTAGAAATTCTCCATCCCCATAACATTTACAATCCAACTCCTCTCATCAACATAAATGGTCCTATTTAGATTTTCTCCTTATTGAAAAACTACTAGCAAAGGATCCTAAGAACAAAAGCAAAAGTGAATGCAAAGTTGTGAAGTCATGCAACTCAACTCATCCAATTTCATCCCCCTCTAGCACATGCACACATGTTGTCACCAAGAAAGTCATCAATCCACCATCTCCCAAGAGCATCCAAGATCCCACATCTACCAATCCTATCGAAAGGTCATATAGCGACTTCCAAAATCAAACATAATTATGCACTCCAATGCCTATCCTTGAACCTATAAAGAGTCTCCTAGTACTATCCTTGTCCAAAATTAAGCACTATCTTGGAAATCAACACCCATAATACTTATCAAAGAGCCCCTTATCCCAAGCTCAAGTCAAAACCCATCATGCAACCATGTTGTCAACCATCCAAATTATACTATAGTTATCCAAGAACTACCTATGCTATCATCCAATCTATTAGATCTATGTCAAGAAAAAATTCTAGAGCATGCCCAACTGCATCCCCATCCAAATCAAGATCATATCATCTCAACTCATTCTATCCATGATCAAGATCAAACTATCATTGTTTCTCTCATCTATGATCAAGATCCTATTCATGATCAAGAAATCTAAACTAATCATATCTAATATCCAACTAGTCCTATCCATCATCCAACAACATCCTCTTCCCGTGTGTTGGTTTTTTCCCTGACTGGATACTCATTCCCAGATTTCCCTACAATGGTAGCCATCAGTGATCAACAGGATCTCTGGGTCAGGGGCCAACAGTGTAGGAGATAGACTCTATTTTTATCTCCTCTTCTTCTTCAGGCTCTGTAAAACCTAGGGGGGTATTCCCTATTCAACACCCATGAGAATATGCTTGTGGGTTGGCTTGGGATGTTGATACAAAGCAGATAAATCCTCCTGTGTGAAGACCAAAACTGTGAGATAAGTACAAAGGGGCTAGCTTTGGGCTTATGTTCAGTTGTGAATCAGAGGATCTTGGTCCTAAACTACTTCTAAGGTCCTAATGGTTTGATTTGGAAGTATGAGTTTGATTTATGTGTTTAGATGCAAAACTAGGACCTGGTGTGTAATCTCAATGCAGAGCTAGATTGGTGCCTATCCAGGACTTGGAGTCAGTAGACATACACCTGTGAATGATCAGCATGAACACACTAAAACTGGATTTCAAGGGGGTGTTGTAGTATCTGCCTTACAGATACCTCCCAGGACAGAGTGTTAAGTTATCTCTACTTATGGTATCCCTATTGCAGTATATCATTCCCAACACTTAATCTGAAAACACTTTAATCTACCCCTTGAGCAGAAGTTGAAAGATCAAGCATTCAATATAGGAATTCTATATTCTAGAATACCAAACACCCCTTAGATATCTAGATTTAGAAGAAGGACACATGCAATATTGGAGACAGAATTAACAAAACACATGCAAATACAGCATTACTCATATAAAATCAATCATGAAATCAGTAGATTCATGCATGAGACATACAACAAGAGATACATAAACTCACAAGACCTCCTACACAGAGTAACCAAAAATAGTTGTATCTTATTACAGAGCCAGATATGTCCAGTTTTCAACAACCTTCAAATGAGCAACACAGCCCTACTTATACAACAAGGAGGTGCTTATCATTAACCACTAGGCAAACTCAAAATTTGCCATATACCATGCATCATGAGGAAATGGCACTCCAACATTCAATGCAGCAGGTGGAGGAGGGGACAGGAAGAGATCTCGAGCTTTGCGCCACCGCCTAGGGATTCACATCATCAATCGAGTGGTTGAAATGTCCACGCCATCGCCCATACCCTGCAACAACCGCCATTAGTGGCGCACCAAACCTGCAACCTCAGGAAATGCAGTAGACAGTGCATCGCGACCTTTCCCACCAAGAAATATCACCTCGATATTTGAAAATATGCAGGAACCAATTATCCCACATGCACCCTGCAGCAACCTTCTCATTACTTTATATACTGGGTCGTTAACATATATAATGTCGGTGATTTTGCTCCCGACGGCACTAGCCTAGACTTCATCATCATCATCCTCTAGCATGATATCTGGATACTCAATATCACCCTGACGTCAGCATCATACTGCATGATAATTGCCCCCAAACATCACCCTGATATCTCGCATCAGCCTGATGCGAAATATCACCCTCATCAGAAAGATCACCCCGATAAGGAAAATCACCCTGATATTTCACCTTCATCGGCACAACCTGATGCATCGAAGAAAGATCCTCCTGCCTTGCCGATGCCAAATGTCTGGCTAATGAACATCTTGTATGTCCACAAAAATCCTGATGACGTCATCATCATATTTGCATACCGCGCACCTCCTCATATCGGGATGACGTCATCGTCATATTCGCAACATCGGGGGATCTCCATAAGATGACTGATGTTAAAAATATGACCCCCCTCAGATCCTGATGATGTCACCATCATATTGGCGCCAGGGTGATATTCGTAAGATCACTCGATATTTCAGAATATCACCCCCCGCAGAAATATCAAGGTGCATTGTAGCTCCACTACAGGATCGGGATGATATCCAAACATCACCCGATATTGAAACATGATGACCCTGATGAAAAATCTGATTGATAGAATATCATGATGATGCTGACCACCTCCTAAGAGAAAAATGATGTAGACAGGCAAATATCACCCCAATAAAAGAATGACGTCAGCAGCACCGGGCGATAAAGCAAACATGAAGTGATAGAATAACATTAGGATGATCTTAACCAAGATCACCTGATGTTCAAATATGATGACCCCGATGCAAAACGGGTCATACTTAGAACCTTAGAGTAACATCATCAGGATGATCGTAACTAAGATCACCTGATGTTAAAATATCACCCTGCAGAAGATCAGGCTGACAAAAAATATGATGATGACCCCTGCGAGAAACAATAGGGTGATGACTGGAAATATGATGATGATGACCTCCTCTGAAGAAAATATGATGCTGCAGTTGAAAAATACTGAGGAGGCCCAAAGACTTAGAATATTTTTGGATTTTTAGGGAAGGTGCCTACATGTTTATATGCTTGAAAATTGACTGCTCATGTAGACACCAACAGTGGCTCTGTCTGGGGACGCATGTCTCTTGCAGGCATGGTGAGAACCACAGATCTCTGGGATGCAGACCAGTCCTTATCCATTGGGAAATAGAGTCATGAGGTTATATTGATTTGCATCACCAAACACATTATTTCTAAACATTATTTTGGTGGCCCAGGGCAGCCAAAAAGGAAGAACCATAATTTTTTCTTGTCAAATGCCTAATTCCAAACTGGAAGATCCCAATCCCAACTGAAAAGATTGGCATAATCTGCCCATAATGTCATCTGCTCAAATAGATATTCCACCAGTTTTGAAAGCTTGCCACCATCATTTTCAGCTTTATCATTTTGGATTTCAAAATTAGACATATAACCATACACATAATATTCTTCAACATTAGGTAACACATGTATGTCATACCCCTCAAATAGTACATCATACTGCTCTCAGCATTCTTCATCATTTATCTGGCTGTTGCACACCATCAGGCACTCATCCAGCTGATCCAAAAACTCAAAATACTCAGAAAATATAAGACCCCTAATATCTACTGATATTGAAAACAAATCCTAATCCACACACCCAATGTTGCACGTGTCTGAATCAGGTGATGATGAACATTCATTATTCACAGTTTGCAAATCAGTATCATCATCTTCAAACAAAGGGTTAACCCTGCACCAATGAAGGTCATGACTCACAACAATAAAAGCATCCAGAGGCTCATCATAAAGGGGATTCATGCTCATTGCAAAGGTCTCTGCTTCTTCTTCATGACAATCCAATTCTTCTTCATTACTATCAGATCCAGAGTCATAAGAAAAACAAACCTGATCCATGCACTAGTCATGGATATCATTTTTATCATCTGATTGCCCCACATACAAAATTTTTGCTACTTCAATGCACTCTGAAGTTGAACTATCTACATCACTTTCCATCCCCCTGACACTTCTTGATGAGACTGATATTGATTGTTGATCCACATGATCACAACTTTGCACAACTGGATCATTTAAATATGAAGGCTCTTTGATGAGGACTGGCATGTAAATATCACTTGAAAAATCATTATTTTCAACTTCATTTGCTAGGCAAAATAGGACATCCTCCTCTATAATAGAAACATCATCCACTTGGAATGATGCAAAAACTGGGACAATAGGGGTGTGAGTGCTTTGACATTCATTGTCAATTCCTGAATTAAATCTTTCATCAACATTGGGGGCTGCAGGACAACAAAATTTTTTAGAAAAATAACCCTTTTGTATTCCATACCTCTAATTGTTTTCAATGTCCATTGCAAACTGATGTGCTTGATGCAATGTGGTGGGCTCCTTATCTCTCAATCTATAACTCATTTTCTTATCAAATGCTCCCAAATAGACAACTAGGCACAAGGCATCATTAGGTCTCATACATTCTGGTATTATATTCAATGCCTTCATAAATTTGAGGTTAAAGGCTAGGATCAACTCATCCTCTTCAATATGGATGTACATAAAGTCACTAATGACTGCATATTTAGAAATTTTTTCACCATATTACTCTAGAAATGCAGATTTAAAACCATGCCAAGAGCTGACAGAGTGAGCTGGAAGGTAGGAGAACCAATCCCTTGCATCTTCATCTAGAGATTAAACAAATAATCTCATAACTACATCTTCATGGTCAATCTCAAAATCATCTATAACATTTATAAACTGCTGCAAGTGTCTCTTAGCTGATTCATCCTTTATACCACTGAATTTAGGCAAATACCTTCTGATTTTAGGTGGAAGAGCATTTGGATAGCCACAAATGTCACTGAAATCTATGGGCTTATATCTGTCTATGTTGAAACCTCTTTTATTACATGGTTGGGACTGACCACTATACATTATTGCATTTGACACCTCACAAGGGTGCATGGGCTGACAATACATCTTTTTATGCTTTTGCAACCCTCTTCTCTACTCAGATTTTCAATTACAATATGACCTCAGGCCTTTAAAATATAAACTGTTATTTCAACCTACCTAAAGTCTTCTATATGAGTCTTTTGAACAACATTGCATGCCCTTTTGAAATATAGAGTAGGTTCTAACAAAAGCATGCAAGCTCTGCTTTCACCAATGTTTCCCTTTTAACCAGTGCTATTTCACAAAATAGGGAACTTTTCAAAAACTTGTACAAATACCTGGATATGTTGCAGCTGCTGATAGGTTCATTCAACAGAGTCGCCACCTCCTTGGTAGAGGAATGAGCTTCAAACAGGCTGAAGCTGAAAATTGATTTCTTTCTTTCTGGGTCATCCACCAGCAGAGCCACATATAAAACTTCAAATATGCTGCAACAAGGCACTTCCAGGCCTAATTCTTTAATTTTTTAGACTCACACCTTCATGGATATGATATTGTCCCCAGTAGAGTCGCCAAATCTGTTGGTGACTCAGATGGGCCACAAATACATTCTTTTTTCATCAATCCTTCCCCAGTAGAGTCACCAATTTCTGTTGGTGACTCAGATGGGCACAAATATATTATGTTTTATTTCTTTTCTCCCCAGTAGAGTCACCAATTTTTGTTGGTGACTCGGATGGGCACACAGATATTATTCTTTTTTCATTTACTCCTCCCCAGTAGAGTCGCCAATTTTTGTTGGTTTTTTCCCTGACTGGATACTCATTCCCAGATTTCCCTACAATGGTAGCCATCAGTGATCAACAGGATCTCTGGGCTAGGGGCCAACAGTGTAGGAGATAGACTCTATTTTTATCTCCTCTTCTTCTTCAGGCTCTGTAAAACCTAGGGGGTATTCCCTATTGAACACCCATGAGAATATGCTTCTGGGTTGGCTTGGAATGTTGATATAAAGCAGATAAATCCTCCTGTGTGAAGACCAAAACTGTGAGATAAAAGCAAAGGGGCTAGCTTTGGGCTTATGTTCAGTTGTGAATCAGAGGATCTTGGTCCTAAACTACTTCTAAGGTCCTAATGGTTTGATTTGGAAGTATGAGTTTGATTTATGTGTTTGGATGCAAAACTAGGACCTGGTGTGCAATCTCAATGCAGAGCTAGATTGGTGCCTATCCAGGGCTTGGAGTCAGTAGACATACACCTGTGAATGATCAGCATGAACACACTAAAACTGGATTTCAAGGGGGTGTTGTAGTATCTACCTTATAGATACCTCCCAGGACAGAGTGTTAAGTTATCTCTACTTATGGTATCCTTATTGCAGTATATCATTCCCAACACTTAATCTGAAAACACTTTAATCTACCCCTTGAGCAGAAGTTGAAAGATCAAGCATTCAATATAGGAATTCTATATTCTAGAATACCAGACACCCCTTAGATATCTAGATTCAGAAGAAGGACACATGCAATATTGGAGACAGAATTAACAAAACACATGTAAATACAACATTACTCATATAAAATCAATCATGAAATTAGTAGATTCATGCATGAGACATACAACAAGAGATACATAAACTCATAAGACCTCCTACACAGAGCAACCAAAAATAGTTGTATCTTATTACAAAGCTAGATATGTCCAGTTTTCAACAACCTTCAAATGAGCAACACAGCCCTGCTTATACAGCAAGGAGGTGCTCAACATTAACCACCAGGCAAACTCAAAATTTACCAGATACCACGCGTCATGAGGAAATGGTGCTCCAACATTCATTGCAGCAGGTGGAGGAGGGGACAAAAAGAGATCTCGAGCTTTGCACCGGCGCCTAGGGATTCACATCATCAATTGGGTGGTTGAAATGTCCACGCCATCGCCCATACCCTGCAACAACCGCCATTAGTGGCGCACCAAACCTGCAGCCTCAGGAAATGCAGTAGACAGTGCATCACGACCTTTCCCACCAAGAAATATCACCTCGATATTTGAAAATATGCAAGAACCAATTATCCCACATGCACCCCGCAGCAACCTTCTCATTACTTTATATACTGGGTTGTTAACATATATAATGTCAATGATTTTGCTCCCGACGGCACCAGCCTAGACTTCATCATCATCATCCTCCAGCATGATATCCGAATACTCAATATCACCTTGACGTCAGTATCATACTACATGATAATCACCCCCAAACATCACCCTGATATATTGCATCATCCTGATGCGAAATATCACCCTCATCAGAAAGATCACCCCAATAAGGAAAATCACCCTGATATTTCACCTTCATCAGCACAACCTGATGCGTCGGAGAAAGATCCTCCTACCTTGCCGATACCAAATGTCTGGCTGATGAACATCCTGCATGTCCACAAAAATCCTGATGACATCATCGTCATATCTGTATACCGCGCACTTCCTGATATCAGGATGACGTCATCGTCATATTCGCAACATCGGTGGATCTCCATAAGATGACTGATGTTAAAAATATGACCCCCCTCAGATCCTGATGACGTCACCATCATATTGGCGCTAGGGTGATATTCGTAAGATCACCCGATATTTCAGAATATCACCCCCCGCAGAAATATCAGGGTGCACTGTAGCTCCACTGTAGGATCGGGATGATATCCAAACATCACCCGATATTGAAACATGATGACCCTGATGAAAAATCTGGTTGATAGAATATCATGATGATGCTAACCACCTCCTAAGAGAAAAATGATGCAGACGGGAAAATATCGCCCCGATAAAAGAATGACGTCAGCAGCACCAGGTGATAAAGCAAACATGAAGTGATAGAATAACATCAGGATGATCTTAACCAAGATCACCCAATGTTCAAATATGATGACCCTGATGCAAAACAGGTCATACTTAGAACCTTGCAGCAACATCATCAGGATGATCGTAACTAAGATCACCCGATGTTAAAATATCACCCCGCGGAAAATCAAGCTAATAGAAAATATGAGGATGACCCCCGTGAGAAACAATAGGGTGATGACTGGAAATATGATGATGATGACCTCCTCTGAAGAAAATATGATGCTGCAGTTGAAAAATGCTGAGGAGGCCCAAAGACTTAGAATATTTTTGGATTTTTAGGGAAGGTGCCTGCATGTTTATATGCTTGAAAACTGACTGCTCATGCAGGCACCAACACCATGATGAGGAATGTAGTCCCCATGAATGCATAGATAATCAAGTGACATTGATCATATAAAACATATCAATGAGTAAGCTATCACTGAGCATTCAAATGATCAAGGCATGACAAGAACAAATGATGATCAAGGTACAATAAGCACAAATAATGATCAAGGAATGACAAGTGTACCCAATGAGAAAGAACAAGCTTCCTATTAACTAGGATCCTCCACCTTCATAAAGTCAAGCTTTATTGAAGATGTGATAGTAGAAAGTTTAAATAGTTCTTAGCAACACACCAATGGGCTAGCAACATGCTACAAAAACAAGTATCCTATCACAAACAAGATTTGAAAAAGCATGAAGTATCAAGGAAAAGGATTTGCTATTGATGAGCAAGGAATCCTAGAGCCTATCCCAATCTACATTAGTCATGGTCAAGGCATTAGCTACAAGTCTTCCAACAATGAATCTAATGGTGTTAGTGGTACTTGAGTGATCACTGAGGAAACTTTACCTAATGAAAGCATCGATATAGTACTTCTTCTTTCATTACCTACTTTTAATCTACATTCCATTTCAATGTGATTGTACCTATTGCAATGATAACACTAAATATTTCTCTTATTCAATCTACCTCTACCACTTCCTCTTGTACTTAAACCATCTCTTCTTCCTCTATTTCATCTTTAATAATTATATTTGGTTTATCATTAGTTCATTTTATTAATGGTAACATTATTCTTTGTGATCCATAATTTGTAGGTAAAATCCTTCTCATCACTTTCTCTAAATATTTCTCTTATTATTTCTTCATTAGACATAAGAGATCCAACTAGGTGATTAAATTCAAGATGTTATTCCCCTAATCCTATAGTGTGTAGAGGGTTATGAGTACTTATCTTGTGGCTAACTTAACTTTGAATTAAATTATATAATTATTAATATAGTCTTATATAGGTATTTAGGTCAACCTTGGTGACATCTATGGCAAAAGTATGGTATATATAGGAGGTAGAGGTTAATTATTATCATCATATTGAGTATTACATTCTTATTAAATATTATTGGAGGTAGCTCCCTTTAAGTGGTTTAGGATGTTGCCCCCTCAACGTGCCATATTATTATCAAGAATTTGGAAAATATTTTCTATTAAATTCTTCTATTGTGTAATTTATTTCATTACAAGTGGAATCAAAGCATGATCTTGGCACCATAGAAGTGAGTGACAAGGTGATTTTCTTCAATTCTAGAGGTCATTTCAGGAAGCGCACATCTCTCTCATTTTGGTGAGGTTTTTCTTGATTTTTAGATGGTTACTTAAGAATATATTAAAGCTTCTTGAGTTCTAATTTGAGGTAAACTGGAGTAAAATCAAAGGACTTATTATAGAATTAGGGTTTCCACCAATTTCATCCTTAAGGTTGTAATTCAACAATTTTTTTTTCTAATTTCTAGGGGCTTGGACAAGAGCACATTGCACTACCTATAGTCCTAATTTGGAGGAACATGGAGTCATTTTTAGTAAGTTATTACTTTAGGGTTTCATAAATTCACTATATAGGTTGAAATTTATTGAATCTTTTAGATTTGTTTAGATTTTTTGAAAGCTTGCAAAAAATAATTAGGGGTCTACTCTTTGAAATTTTAATTTTTAGATGAAGAAGTTCTAAAATCATCCAATCATGGTTGGTTCATCAAAAGAAATAGATTTTGTATGGTTAAGTATCATGATGGAAAGACCACAAACTAGAGGTAGGGGAAAGAATTCTTACACACTAGGAAAGAGTCCTAACAAAAGTGGATATGGACTTCAAGTTTGGATCAAGTGGGGCCTTAGTTGTAACTACCTCTCCATTGGATGACAAGGTGAGCCACTAGAAGAAGCTATACACAATATAAAGGAGATATATCTAGCATCCATAGTGCATTGGAGAATATCAATGCTTATTTCCAAAATATACCATTCTCAAAACCTAAGGTTTCAAGAAATTAAGATAGATTTTTTAGATCTTCCAATCAAGATCTAAATGCTAATACTCATATGGGATCTTGGAACCTATTTCCAATTAGGAACATGCAAGAAGAAGGAAAAGGAGATGTAGAAGAAGCAGACAAAGGAGGAGGAGGAAGAGTAGAAGGAGTAGAAGGAGGAGAAGAAGGAGAAGGAGAAGGAGAAGAAAAAGATGAAGAAAAAAAAGGAGGATAAGAATTCAAGCTAATAACATATTCATGCATTATCACTACTTGGAGTAATTCAAAAAGGATTACCTCCTAAAGGAGATATTGATCAGTTCATTCAATAAATGCTAGGGTATCATCTATCATCCTTCACCTCTTCCTAAAAGGCACACCAAAAGGTTAGAGAAATGGAAGAACACATTCATCACCAAGAAGTACCCTCTAGTCTCAAGGAGAACAAGGAAAACACAAAAAACATAATGAAAAGGCAAGTGGATCAATACAAAATTCTAACATAGAGAGTGCTACCTAAGCTAGATGTAGAGGGAAGACACATCTTGGAGCCAAAGTTAAATTTTCAAACACGCAAATAAGTTGAGGACAAGGACAATCCAAAATTATCTCATTAAATGAAAGTACTTGTTGGTCAAAGTTTTGATTAGAATAAGGTGGTTTTTAAGGGACCAGAAATCCTTTACAAAATTATAGCCAAAACATAGAAAACCAACTATAATAGGGACCAACAAGCTACCAAGTAGTGAAATAGAGACAAAAAATAGCTCAAAACAACAACAAAACAAAAAAGGAAGGCCACACTGAATAAGGGCCAAAAATCCTACATACGATGAAGCATTTTGTTACTTCTAGCACCATAGTTAGGAATCCTTCCTCTGAGAATTTGCTAGTTTTTCCACTCACACTTTACTAGTACTACCACAAGTGTTATATCTTTTATCCTTTTTCATAACAAGACCACCATCCTTATTCCTCTATTTCAATCCATTCCCACCCCCATTATTTTTAAAGCTCTCTTTTAGCTCCTTAAACTCTTCCTCAAACAAGATCATTATGGCATTCAATTTATCCTTCTCCATGTTTAGAATAAAAAACTTTTTGCATAGCATTCTAGTACTTGAGGTTCAACTTGTCCTCTTCCTTTGGGCCTAGAATTTTACATCATACTTCTAAGCCATAGGTGATTTTAATTTTTAGGCAGTTGATGTCCATAAAGAACCACTTTGAAAGTTGGTGATGAATCCTTTTTCTTGCACAATATTTGCTAACTAATCCACTAACTAGTTTATGACTCTAATAGCCTCCTCCAAAGTGGTATTATTGCACTAGTTAACCTAGTTTTCTCCAGAAGGGTGAGGGCATGGGCTAAGGATTCCAAGGCAGTTGACTGCAACCACCAACTTCTCCCACACTTTAGTCTTCCCCTTATTTTTTCCTTTTCACATTCTCCTTAGCATCCCTAGACTCCACATAGTCAGGATCATTTTCCCTTTGATCATCAACCATGTCAATAGAGGCATTATCCCTTTCAAACTGTAGGTATTGTGAACCTCCTCATAACTGTCCTTAGCTAGACTATAGGAATCAATTTCAGTGCACTTCTTTTTCTTCAGGATAGGGCTGGCTTTAATTTTAGGATGGGTTCTTTTCCAATGGTTGACAAGGAGAAAGATAAGGTTGGCATGTGCAACGTAACTTACTAGTCAAAGATACCACATGTTAAGATGAAGTTTTATGCTAAAGTCTCCACAATTGATCAGTGTTGAGGACAACACTTAAATGTAAAGGGGGCATACTATGCCTCTAATCCTATATCATGTATACAGTTATGAGTAGTCAATTTGTGGCTACCTTTGTTGGAGTACAGGACAACACTGAGAGGGGGAATGAATCAGTGTTGTGTAAACTTTTCAACTTTTTGCACCTTTTAACTTACAAGACAAGGAGAGAGGAAGACATCAATGATGTATTAAACAAATATGATAATGAAAATTATGAATCAAAACCTTAAGAATAAATCATTAGGGCATATGAACACATGAAGACAAATAAGAACCATTACACCTGATTTGATGAGTGGAAAACCCTCAAGGGGAAGAAAACCACTCTGAAATGCTTCACTAGCTTAATCAAAAACCTCACTGATTACAAACAGGTCTCACTGACCATACAAGCCTCACTGGCTATAAAGAGATCTCACTGACCATACAAACCTCACTGGCAACAAAATACAATCTCAAAACAATACAAGGAATAAAGAGGGTTTCTCTATTTCAATACAAACCCCTAAATTTTCATATCTCTTTGCAATCACACTCAATTCAATCTGCATATTAGTCAGATTATCTCTGTACAATCAATTCACTTGATTTTATTTTTGCACAATCAATTCAACTGATTTTATCTCTGCATAATCAATTCACCTTATTCAGATTATCTCTACACAATCAATTCACCTGATGCACAATCAATTGCATATTATCTTCATACTTGACATGGTTCAATCTGTAAGTTTGTTGCATAATGTCTCCATCTTGTGTTTGATTCATTCCTGCAAAAACATGATCTCATACTTCTCTCAAATCACATACAAAATATCATGATTCATCTGTATTTTCTCTTCAAAAGAATATTCACAAAAATGTCTTCAACACTACATATTGGTCCACTCAACAATTCATCCATCAATGTACCTATAATACCATTAAAAATTGAATGTCCTTTCATATTCCTCTCACATTCTTCTTCTTCTCTGTTTCATTTTCACCTTCACAAAAATAAATCTTTTTCATCTGCTCACAAATAATATCTTCAATATTCCATTTTGTTCTCAATAAAATATTTCATAATGCATCTACAAAATTATTAAAAAGAATGACCCTTGACATTTATTTTCTCTGCATATTCATCTTCACCTGCAAAAAAAATGCAATCATATATCTCTTCTTCAAAACCATTCACATTCCTCTTCTATCTGATTCATTTTCCCTTTCATAAAAATTCATCTCCTTTTATTGAATGTCTTCAACAATATTTTTCAATATGCAAAAATCATCTTTAATAAAAATTAATTCCATGTCTTTGATATTTTTAAGAGCCTTCAAAAAAATATCTTCATAACCTGCCAAAAGAGATGCCACAATATCCACCTTCGAATCCATTCCACTTCTTAAAAAAAAACTTTCTATTTGAAGAAAAAAATCCTTAATCACCATTTTAAAAAAGAATAAAATCTTCATAAAAAATCTCTCCCTCCTTAAAAAAATAAACTCCTCCTTTTAATATCTTTAAGTGGCATGAAAGTGGAGAATGAATTTAGAAAGAATCTCCTTGGAAATATCACTTAAAAATCTCCAAAAAAAAAAATTGCTTTTTAGAGAGGCTAAAAATAGCCTTAAACAACTTGTTCTATGCAGTCATAGTGGAATAACTTTCCCCTGCACGTCAATGTGAGAACACAAGTGAAGGAATCAAAGTTTAAACCTTAACCATTGATGTGTCATCACGTGCCCAAATGTAAATTTAAACACAACCTTTGATTTCTTCTTTGGCACCCGTGAGCTCATGTGATGACATGTGGAGTTGGTGGCTTTACAAAGGACCGGTCACAATAGATGTATTAATACCCCTTCAGTAGGTCAGCTTAAGTGGTAGTGACCTAATACAACAAGTCAACTTCAAAACATAACATAAAGTGTATGTTATAGGTGACAGTTTGAGTTAAGTTTTGAAGTTTAATTCAAAGACATTTAAACAAGAACTATAGGGCTTTAGAGACATGCAAATTAGGTTCATAGGCAGCAGTAAACTTTAAACACAAATTTGACCATTGATATAGTATAGTGTAGGCCCTAATAGCATATGCAAAGTAGCAAGATAGCATATACATTACAAGCATGAGAGCAAGAAACAAGATCCATTGTGATTGAATGAAGTATCAACTCCTGAAGAAGAAGCAAGCACCAACCAATATGAAGATTTGAGAACACATATAATAGATCTAAGGACACATATTATGAACACCATAGTAAACCAAGAGCATTGGAATCCATCAACAACTTCATACATCTCCTGATGGCAAGATGATCCCAAAATCAAACACATCTCATAATGAGGACATCCTATCAATCCTAAACCAACACATCATGAAGAAATGAGAAAACATCTAAACCTCTTAATTCTTCCATATCAACTACCTTCAATCCTGTGAGCACTTAAGGTACCAACATATGAACAACATGATGATATGAACAACACATATGAACAACATCATGATTCCAATAATACCACGATTCCAACAATGTGAACCAGAGAACCAACACCAACATCTTTAAACATGATGAACCAAGTAAGTAACCTCATCAAGTGAAGAAGTATGAAGAACATCAACAACTCCAAAATAGACTTTGTCAGCCTTTATACGAAACTCCTTTTGTTCCCACTAACACCTTGCAAACAATATCAAGGCATCCTAATCTAACAATAATGAACTTGATGAACACATCCTTGATGAACCTAATTTAATGACAATAATGAAGCACCTCAAAGAAACATATCAACCTTGCTACACATTTTGACATCAATGACAACCTTCCATCAATATCCCCCTTTGTCATTGATGGCAAAACTATATGATGCATTTTCTCTCTCTCCCCCCTTTTGACATCAGATGACAAAGGATAAAATCTATTTGTTCCCCCTGACTGAAAATGTTAAGACTTGATCATAACATTTACAATCACATTGCATTATGAAGATTTTGAAGGATGGTATAATAATGAAGACATAAACTCATGTTATCTTATTATCTTCCCTTTGAACCTATGATGATCTATCATGACAAAAATAACAATTCTGAAGCAAGCATATGACAAACCATATTGACAATACCTTGAAACAACTCTTCATCTTGAGAGAAACAAATCACCATGAAGCACACATCTGAAAACATACATCCTGAAGCACATAATTGAGGACAACATTGTGTGAGGCACACCAAACAAAGCATCAAACCACTATCATAAACTGCCCATAGACTGTACCATACTCTCAGCACAATACCACTTCAACATCCATAAACACCAACATGAAGACTAGTCATCACACTATTCACAACTCACGATGACATGATGACCACACAAGACTTCCATGATAGTAACTACAAGATGGACAATCAACCTACAACCAATCTACTCTTGTACACACTTCTTGGCATGATAAAGAATGCAGATCATCTAGTAAGGAATGAAGACTATCTTGATGAAGATCATCCTCCTATTCCTGCACATGACACTTTTTGCAACATAATGTCAAATCTAATATGTATAGAACCACATCTGAAACATATTGCAATCAACAAGAATTATTGTCTCTTGACTGTATCATTCAAATCAGCCCATCAAGACTGCACATCAACAAACTCCTAATTGATTTCTATGCAAGCATAACTGTTGTGTTGCACCAAGAGACTTCCAATACGGAGAGAAACTGTATTTCAATATTTTGATTCTAATTGCACCTTGTCACTGTCCACTACCTACAAATTGAAGTTATGACTGCACCATATCATATTACTCAAGAAAGAAACTCAAACCAATCAACACACTTAAGCTCAACTGAGATCACAAATTCAATCAACAAATTTTCAAAATCAAATGAGTACATGTTCTCTATATGGCTTGTCAACATGTTAAATATCATAGGTCATAACCATTGATCACTAAATAACCAAAGAGATAACTTGGAGAACTACTTCCCTTGAAATTATATTAGGTCTCTTAAATGGAATAGAGATGAACACCATGAAGAAAACTTTTGACATAAAAATGAATCTATCATCTTACTATGAAAGATACCAATACAACAATATAGAGACAGTCATTTGAAATGCACTAAATGAATTCTAGAGACAATAAACATAATCAATTCCTTCTCCACTTGCTCCTTGATTGCAGTAACATCAATGGGGGTAAGAGATAAAACATTGGACAACTCCCCCTCACTTCATGCTATATGTTATGCAACTGATGAAGTGACTTGTGCAATATGCACAAGTTTAGAATCTATCTTCTTTTGACTTTGTTTATGCTTCCAAACTTTCACAGGTTCTTTCTTTTGTTCAGTTTTCTTCTTCCAAACCTTTTCAACTTTTTTCTTTTTCCAACCTTTCAGACTAGGTGATGCTATTCTTCCATACATTCTGCAACTATATGCTTTCTGACCAGGAGAATTACACTTGAAACATACAAGATTAGTATTCCTTCTGCAATCAACTGCTTTGTGTCCAAAATGATTACAGGTATAACAATAACCAAAAAATGAATAATTATACCTATACAAATATGCTTGTCTTACTTGAGTAGTTCTTCTGAAACTTCTCCTTTGATTGTACATTTTGCCTTCAGGAGCAGCAACATGATAACTTAAACCAATTTTCCTTCTAGGAGTCTCTCTGACTTTGGAACACTCTCTTTCTTCATAACCTAAACCAATAGTATCCTAATGATACTTTTGTTTTCCCAACATCTCATGTAACTTGTTTGTGCTTTCTTCAAACTCCTTATATTTCTTAGATAGAACCTTGAGACCTTCATAATCTTTTCTAAGATTGATAATTTCAGCCTCTAATTTCATATTTTCAATTCTTTTAATCTCAAGGTCAAACTTTGTTACATCTATTATTCTTTTGGCTTCCTCAATTTCAGTCTTTAGTTTGATAATCAGTCTGTCAGATTCATCAACATGACTTTTTAATCCCATAATCTGATTTCTTGCCTCTTCAAGATCAGAAGATACTCTTCCAAGGTCTTAAAGTGCGTTGTCTTTTAAGTCTTTTTCTTGTTGTAGTTACAACTCTAGTCTCTGATTCTCCTTTTTGTATTTCTTGATTTCACTCAGAGCACATATGAGCTCTCCTTGAATATCAACCTCACAATCATCTTCATCAAACTCCTATCCATCTTCATCCACAAAAATATCTTCTTCATGTGAATGTCTCCTTTCATTGTCACCCTTTTTGGACACCAAGCTATCTTCCCCTTCAAGTGCATCACTTTGATAGATTCTAATCAACTCCTTCCACATATCCTGAGTTGTTTCACAATACATAACTTTACAAGAAACTTCATTAGATAATCCAGATAGAATAGTCTTCTTTGATGTATGATTGTATTCATAAGCCTCTTTGTTACTTGTAGCATTAGGTGATAGAGAGGAAATAAAATACCCATTCTTAATTGACATCCACACACCATATCCTAAAGAAAATAGATAGGCTTGTAACCTAATGCACCAAATAGAGAAATCTGAACCATCAAAGAAAGGAACTCCTAAAAACTCTTCCTCTAATTTAATACCTGATTCAACTTGTCAGACATTTCTATCAACAGATTCTATATCAACAATTGAATTTGATAAAAATGGTTCCTTTTGATCAATAGGAGACTTGACATTTTTCTTTTCTCTATTTCTTAAGCACTTACCCATGGTACTCCACACTCAGGACCTACCCAAGCTGATTAGACTTCTATAGGGAACCTGGCTCTAATACCACTTGTTAGAGTATAGGACAACACTGAGAGGGGGGGTGAATTAGTGTTGTGTAAACTTTTCAACTTTTTGCACCTTTTAACTTACAAGATAAGGAGAGAGGAAGACATCAATGATCTGTTAAACAAATATGATAATGAAAAGTATGAATCAAAACCTTAAGAATAAATCATTAGGGCATATGAACACATGAAGACAAACAAGAACCATTACACCTGATTTGATGAGTAGAAAACCCTCAAGGGGAAGAAAAACCACTCTGAAATGCTTCACTAGCTTAATCAAAAACCTCACTAATTACAAATAGGTCTCACTGACCATACAAGCCTCACTGGTTGTAAAGAGATCTCACTGACCATACAAGCCTCACTGGCAACAAAATACAATCTCAAAACAATACAATGAATACAAAGGGTTTCTCTGTTTCAATACAAACCCTTGAATTTTCATATCTCTTTGCAATCACACTCAATTCAATCTGCATATTAGTCTCATTATCTCTACACAATCAATTCACCTGATGCACAATCAATTGCATATTATCCTCATACTTGACATGGTTCAATCTGTAAGTTTGTTGTATAATGTCTTCATCATGTGTTTGATTCATTCCTACAAAAACATGATCTCATACTTCTCTCAAATCACATACAAAATATCATGATTCATCTGTATTTTCTCTTCAAAAGAATATTCACAAAATGTCATCAACACTGCATATTGGTCCACTCAACAATTCATCCATCAATGTACCTGTAATACTATTAAAAATTGAATGTCCTTTCATATTCCTCTCACATTCTTCTTCTTCTTTGTTTCATTTTCACCTTCACAAAAATAAATCTTTTTCATCCGCTCACAAATAATATCTTCAATATTCCATTTTGTTCTCAATAAAATATTTCATAATACATCTGCAAAATTATTAAAAAGAATGACCCTTGACATTTCTTTTCTCTGCATATTCATCTTCACCTGCAAAAAAAATACAATCATATATCTCTTCTTCAAAACCATTCACATTCTTCTTCTATCTGATTCATTTTCCCTTTCATAAAAATTTCATCTCCTTTTATTGAATGTCTGTAAATTCAAATCAAACTTATAATCTCTAACTTGGATATCTTCTGAATGTTGGATATTTGTATTGCAGACTTAATTTATTACTTTCTTTTGTTTAGCAGATGCAATTTCCACTTCTCATACACTTCTGATTTCTATGTCGATCTATGTTATTACAGGGCAAAAATGTTGATATATATATATTAGTAATGGTAGGAGTCACATCTGTGATAGACATGACTCCTCAAGGAGTCACGTCTATCACAGGTGTAAATTCATCATTTTTCATTATTTTAGCGATTGCTAATCACCGTTTAAATGTAATCGGTGTTTATATCATTCGATCATGCTATATTCACATTTATTTAACATATCTTATATTCATGCATTATCTGATCGAAGCTACAAACAACTCAACACTCCCTCTTTGCTTGGGAAGATAACAATATCACAATAATCTCTGTGAATATCAATTATCTGATCTGTAATGAATTACTCAAAGTAATTTAATATCACATAACTCATGATATATAGTATCACCTACCTCGTGATACGTAGCATCACCTACCTCGTGATACTAAAGGATATACTATACTCGAGAACATTACATTCTCCTTATATATCCTAGTTATGGTATGTGTACTGACATTAAGTCACATAATGTCTACCATAACTTAATCATGATAACTCCATGATTCATACAAATATCAAGTCACATGATATTAGTCTAATGAACATTATAAGATTGTCACCTTATAATGTTAGGTACAAGTGTAGATTATCCAAAAGTCATCACTTTTAGAAATAAACACAGGATGGGTAGGCCCATTATGTCATAGAGTCACAGATATGACACAAGAAGTTTACACATTAAACATTAGTACAAATCAATTAGAGTCATTAAACATTAGTACAAATCAATTAGAGTCTTACATTTCAATCATACCAAAATTTTTCCTGAAGTATTCAACTTTCACCTTGAGGAGTGGTTTGGTAAGAATATCTGCAGTTTGATCTCCTGTACTAATATACTCCAACTAAATCACATTCCTTTCCACCATATCATGCACATAGTGATGAGGAATCTCAATATGTTTAGATCTATCATGGAATACTGGATTCACGGATAGCTTAATACAACTTTGATTGTCGCAGTGAATGATAGGTGGTTTAAGAGGTTTACCAAATAATCCTACAAGCAATTTTCTAAGCCATGCTGCCTCTCTAGCAGCCATAGAAGCTGCAATATATTCAACTTCTGTAGAACTCTGAGCAACTGAAGACTATTTTCTGTTGATCCATGATATCATTGTTGACCCTAAACTAAAACAACATCCGGAGGTGCTCTTCCAGTTAGTTACACTTCCAGCCCAATCTGAATCTATGAATCCATGTAGATCTAAGTCAACCTTTTCATATTTTAAGCCATAATTTAGAGTACCTTGAAGGTATCTCATTATATGCTTCACAGTCACAAGATGTATCTCCTTGGGCTCACACATAAACTGACTTAAGGCATTTACAGCATAGCAGATATTAGGTCTGGTATTGACCAAATACATCAAGGATCCAATTATCTGTCTGTAAAGAGTGGGATCTGCCAATGGAGAATCTGCTGCTGCTTCCTTCAATTTATGAAGATTTGTTTCCATGGGGGAAGACATAGGTCGACATTCCATCATACCAAACCTTTTTAATATATCAATTGTGTACTTCCCTTGGTTTAGAATAATACAGTCTGATTTCTGCCATACTTCCAGTCCAAGGAAGTAGTGTAATAGACCTAAGTCCTTCATGTCAAATTCTGAAGCTAGATCTTTCTTACACTGATCAATAAGATGATCTTCTCCTATAATCAATTGATCATAAACATATAATATCAATATTAACATATTACCTTTTCTTTGTTTGAAGTAGAGATTTGGATCTGCATCATTCTTTGAGAAGCCTAATCTCAAG
The DNA here is from genome assembly GCA_027924645.1 of Cunninghamia lanceolata. Lineage (NCBI taxonomy): Eukaryota > Viridiplantae > Streptophyta > Pinopsida > Cupressales > Cupressaceae > Cunninghamia > Cunninghamia lanceolata. Next base: position 13,780,938 of record BSBN01000320.1, read on the forward strand.
AGGTAATTGCCAATTCTTTCATACTAGGCTCTGGGGGGCTATTTAAGTCCATATAGAGCTTTCTTTAATTTACATACATGGGATCCTGCATTGTGAATCTCAAATCCTTCGGGTTGCTCTAAGTAAACCTCTTCTTCAATGGTTCCATTTAAGAAAGTAGTTTTTACATCCATTTGATGGACTTTCCACCCTTTGGCTACTGCAATAGCTAGAACTGCCCTGACTGATGTATATCAAGCAACTGGAGCAAAGGTTTCATCATAATCAATTCCTTCCTTTTGTGAAAATCCTCTGGCTACAAATCTTGCTTTGTATTTCCCTATACTACCATCTGCAGCATGTTTGATTTTAAATAGCCATTTTGAAGAAACAACAGATTTCCCTTTTGGTCTAGGTACTATATCCCACACATCATTTTTCAGGATGGATTGATACTCCTCTGTCATGGCATCCTTCCATACTTGGTTCTTAAGAGCTTCTATAGCACTAGAATGTTCTGATTTAATGAATTCACTCATTAAAGCTACATAACTAGAGAATCTCTTAGGTCTTGTGCTTTCCCTAAAAGTCCCTAATGGAGCGGCATAATTTTTAGCTTCTTCCATTGTTTTGGTGGCCGAGAGTGGTCTTTTCTTGGGATTTTCTAGTGATGTGATTTGTTCATGGTTTACATCTTCCTCAGGATACTCCCTCTGAAACTCAGGTGTAGGATCCTCTTCTATGCCTGAGTTGGAAGTTTGAATTTCTGTCTCGATATAATTTTTGGCTCTTTTAAAAGCTATGTCTTCCTCAAAAATCACATCTCTGCTTAGTTCAATCTATCTTTGACCAAGTATATATATTCTATAAGCTTTTGATGTTTGACTATAGCCTACAAAGATGCCTTTTCTCCCAGAAGGTTCTAGCTTAGTTCTTTTCTCTTTGGGCACATGAATGTAAACAGGACAACCAAATATCCTTAAATGACTAATGTCTGGTTTTGTGCCAGTGAAGGCTTCTTCAGGAGTTTTGTCATCAATATGAGAGTGAGGACATCTGTTCTGTATATAGACAGTAGTACTAGATGCTTCTGCCCAAAGTGAAGTGTCTATATTCTGATCAAGTAACATAGCCCTAGCAGCTTCTACAATGGTTCTATTTTTTCTTTCTACAACTCCATTTTGTTGAGGATTATAAGGTACAGTGAACTCCCTCTTAATCCCAGTGTTTTTACAAAAGTCTTTAAAAATGTCTGAAGTGTATTCACTCCCATTATCTATTCTTAAGGTTTTGATTTTTCTACCAGAAGAGTTTTCAGTAATGGATTTGAATTCCTTAAATCTTTTAAGGATTTCTTGTGATTCTTTACATTGAAGAAAATAGATCCATGTCTTTTTGGAGAAGTCATCAACGAAGATTACATAGTATAGAAACCCACCTAAGGAGGGTACAAACATGGGTCCACATAAATCTGAGTGGACTAGTTCTAATATGTTATTTGTTTTGCTAGAACTATTTTGAAAAGACCCCTTTGTATTTTTTCCTAAGGCACACCCCTTGCCTACCCCTGAATTGCATTGTTTGAGTTTGGGTAACCCTGTAACTAGTCTTTCCATGGAAGATAGGGCATGAAAATTTAGATGTCCTAGTCTTCTATGCCATATTTCATTAGAGTCTGTAGTTTCATGAATTAGGGCTAGATTTGGTTCCATACATAACTCATACAAGTACCCTTGTCTATGACCTATGGTTTTGGCTTTCTTAATAGTAGAATTCTTTGGCCATGCCAATACTTTGCTATCCATAAAGGTCACCCTATATCCATTATCTTCAAGTGCAGATATGGAGACTAGATTTCTTTTGATGCCTGGGACAAACAATACTTGAGTAAGTTGGATGGAGATGCCAGCCTTTAATTTGAGGGTGCATGTGCCAACACCCTTGACTGGATGTACAGAGTTATCTCCAATTGTTACTTCTTTGTTAGTCTCTTCTACCATGGTGTCTAGTAGCTCCCTGAACCCTGTGATGTGTCTTGATGAACCACTATCTATAACCCAGGTGTTGGATTTATTTGTTACTTGGTTTGAAAGTGCAGAGTAGAATACATATTTCTTAGATTCATGCTCCTTTATTTTGGCATAAGATGCTTGTTGCTTAGTTATGTCAGGACATCTAACTGCATAGTGTCCATATTGGTCGCATCTAAAACATTGGATGCGAGAAATGTCTTTCTTGAATGAACCTTTCCCGTGATGATTTTTCCTCTTCTTGAAGTGTTTCTTCTTCTCTTTCTTGTGAGAGTTTGTATTTAGAACATGAAGATCTTCATCTATATTTTTCTGTTTTGACCTTTTCTTTGTCTGTCTAGATTCTTCTTGAAGACAGTCTAATCTTAGGTGGTCAAATTTTGGAAATTTAGACCTTGCACTAATGCCTTGAACAAATGTCTCCCAGGAATTTGGGAGACCATCTAGGGCGCAATAAGTGTTAGTTCCTTGCTTTCAATTTGGTACCCAAGTGTTGATAGTTGATCCCTTAGTGCAGATATTCTCATAAAGTATGCATTGATAGATTCTCCTTTGTTCATACTTATATGATTTATTTCTCTCTTTAGGGCTAAGGTTCTGCTGGAGTTATTAATTTCATAATTACTTTCAAGTGACTTAAACATATGATATGTAGTCTCATGTTTTGTCAGAATCGGCACGATATGATCTCTAACTCCATCAACTATGATTTTCATGGCTTTGTCATTTCCTTCAATCCATGTCATTTTATTAGGATCATTCTCTGGTTCTGTTTTGTTTTCTCTCACAAATGAATCAACTTTATTTTCTTTTAGTATCATCATAAATTTGAATTTCCATGATGAGAAGTTATTTCCTCCTTCCAATCTGTCTTCGAATTGGATTGCTGCTGCCATTTGAGAAATGAGATGTATTAAATCTGAATTTCTCAAGTTCAATTTTATGCCCGGATTCTGCTTAACTTGGCTCTAATACCATGTAAATTCAAATTGAACTTATAATCTCTGACTTGGATATCTTCTGAATGTTGGATATTTGTATTGCAGACTTAATTTATTACTTTCTTTTGTTTAGCAGATGCAATTTCCACTTCTCATACACTTTTGACTTTTGTGTCGATCTGTGTTATTGCAGGGCAAAAACGTTGATATATATATTAGTAATGGTAGGAGTCACATCTGTATAGACGTGACTCCTCAAGGAGTCACATCTATCACATGTGTGAATTCATCATTTTTCATTGTTTTAGCGATTGCTAATCACCGTTTAAATGTAATCGGTGTTTATATCATTCGATCATGCTATATTCATGTTTATTTAACATAGCTTATATTCATGCGTTATCTAATCGAAGCTACAAACAATTCAACAATGTCTTCAACAATATTTTTCAATCTGCAAAAATCATCTTTAATAAAAATTAATTCCATGTCTTTGATATTTTTAAGAGCCTTCAAAAAAATATCTTCATAACCTACCAAAAGAGATGCCACAATATCCACCTTCAAATATATTCCACTTCTTTAAAAAAAAACTTTCTATATGAAGAAAAAAATCCTTAATCACCATTTTCAAAAAGAATAAAATCTTCATAAAAAATCTTACCCTCCTTAAAAAATAAACTCCTCCTTTTAATATCTTCAAGTGGCATGAGAGTGGAGAATGAATTTAGAAAGAATCTCCTTGGAAATATTGCTTAAAAATCTCCAAAAAAAACTGCTTTTTAGAGAGGCTAAAAATAGCCTTAAACAACTTGTTCTATGCAGTCATAGTGGAATGACTTTCTCCTACATGTCAATGTGCGAACACAAGTGAAGGAATCAAAGTTTAAACCTTAACCATTGATGTGTCATCACGTGCCCAAATGTAAATTTAAACACAACCTTTGATTTCTTCTTTGGCACCCGTGAGCTCATGTGATGACATGTGGAGTTGGTGGCTTTAAAAAGGACTGGTCATAATAGATGTATTAATACCCCTTCAGCAAGTCAGCTTAAGTGGTAGTGACCTGATACAACAAGTCAACTTCAAAACATAACATAAAGTGTATGTTATAGGTGACAGTTTGAGTTAAGTTTTGAAGTTTAATTCAAAGACATTTAAACAAGAACTATAGGGCTTTAGAGACATACAAATTAGGTTCATAGGCAACAATAAACTTTAAACACAAATTTAACCATTGACATAGTATAGTGTAGGCCCTAATCGCATTTGCAAAGCAACAAGATAGCATATACAAGATAAGCATGAGAGCAAGCAACAAGATCCATTGTGATTGAATGAAGTATCAACTCCTAAAGAAGAAGCAAGCACCAACCAATATGAAGAGCTGAGAATACATATCATAGATCTAAGGAAACATATTATGAACACCACAGTAAACCAAGAGCATGAGTATCCATCAACAACTTCATACATCTCCTGATGGAAAGATGATCCCAAAATTAAACACATCTCATAATGAGGACATCCTATCAATCCTGAACCAACACATCATGAAGAAATGAGAAAACATCTAAACCTCTTAATTCTTCCATATCAACTACCTTCAATCCTGTGAACACTTAAGGTACCAACATATGAACAACATCATGATTCCAACAATACCGTGATTCCAACAATGTGAACCAGAGAACCAACACCAACATCTTTAAACATGATGAACCAAGTAAGTAACCTCATCTAGTGAAGAAGTATGAAGAACATCAACAACTCCAAAAAAGACTTTGTCAGCCTTTATACCAAACTCCTTTTGTTCCCACTAACACCTTGCAAACAATATCAAGGCATCCTAATCTAACAATAATGAACCTAATGAACACATCCTTGATGAACCTGATTTAATGACAATAATGAAGCACCTCAAAGAAACATATCAACCTTGCTACACCTTTTGACATCAATGACAACCTTCCATCAACCTTAACTCTTAATTAAGTTATATAATAATGAATATAGTTGGTTTGTGGCTGTTAGAAATGAGAGCAATACTACTTAAATGGAAATCTGATTTGAGATAAATTTCAACAAACTTTAACTATGTGTTATTAATGGAGATTGTAACAAAACATAAACCCACAATACAGAAATATACCAGAAGCAGAATGAACTACATAACAGAAGTGTTTAACATGGAGAAAACCCTTTCAGGTAAAAAACTGCACCAAGAAAAGAGGCCAAGTTGTATTATCTTCACAAAAGGAGATTACAAATACATTCACTTCCTCTATCCTCCAACCTTCACTCTGGCAGAATCTGGGTACCTGTAAACTGTTATTATCACTTCCATCTACTATGCTATGTTTTTTATAGAATTTACACAACCTCAAGACATTAAATGACTTCTTACAAGCCCATAACACTTGTCAAGAGTCAACAACACAACCTTGGGCGTCCATGGCCAAGAATAGGCTCTTACAGGGTCATAAATGTTGTCATACATGCATCCTACACTTGGGGAAAAGTGCCCATGCAAGCTTGAATGCCTTGGGGCTAAAAATAGCCACTCGCAGCATCTTATGACGCGTCATATGCTATTATTAGTGTCATAGATTCTTATGATAACTTACAACTGTCATAGAATCTCTTACACCTTCTTACAGCATCTATGACATGTGTCCTAACACTAAAAATAGATTATTCCTCCACATGTACACCCCACTTTGACCAATTACCATTTACCATAGTAAATGACATCCCGTAACTACCGCCGATAACTCTGGCACTTATTGTGCAGTAACTCCGTAATTACCGTGGACAATAAATAATTTTTACCACTACCAATGAAACTTGTACATCCCTGATGGGTAATTACAAATAATAAATGGAATAATACAATAATGGGATTTACAAGGTTAATGGCACTTTATCCCAACATTCTTCCACTTGACATTATACATTGTAAATCAACCCATAGGAAATCAAATGAAAAATAATTAGGCACTAGAAACAAGGCCCATGGCCTCTCTACACCACACGAACTTCTCTGTGCTCACAAGCTTGGTCAATGAATCTACAACATTCTCCTGAGTGTGTATCTTCTTTAGCTCAATCTCTCCACTTGCAATCAACTCTCGAACAAAGTGATATTAAACATCAACATGCTTAGTTTGAGCATGATACATGGGATTCTTAGCCAAACAGATAGCACTCTATCTATCACAACCAATCTAAATGTTTCTGCAATCAAAACCAATACCTGTAAATAGTCTCCTTAACCAAACTGCCTCCTTAGAGACATGAGTTGCAGCCATATACTCTGCTTCTATGGTGGACAAAGCAACTATGGGCTGCCTCTTACTCATCCAACTCACTACGCCTCCAAACAGAGTAAACACATAGCCACTAGTGGACCTTCGACTATTCAAGTCACCTACCCAATCTGCATCAACAAAACCCTGTATGTCCAAAGATTTATCAGCACTATCAGTACCAGAATAAACCAAACAATGATCAGGAGTACCTGCAATACATTTAAACACCCTCTTCACATAGTTCCAATGTTGTCTACCAGGGTTAGACATAAATTTGCTCAAAACTCCCACTGCTTGGGCAATATCTGGTCTAGTGCAAACCATTGCATACATCAAACTCCCTACAGCACTAGCATATGGCACATTAGACATATCCTCAAGATCATCCTCAGTCTTTGGACACATATCTAATGAAAGCTTAGTACCAATGGGTAAAGGAACTCTAACTGGGTTACAATCCTACAAACTAAACCTCTACAAAATAGTATTCACATACTTACTTTGTGACAACCAAAGCTTTCTGTTAACTCTGTCCCTCCTAATCTCCATTCCCAAAATATACCTTACAGCATCAAGATCCTTCATCTCAAATGCACCTGAAAGTTGGGCTTTAAGCTCACTGACCATACCCTTAGTATTGCTGAAAAACAACATGTCATCAACATACAAAGCAATAACCAATATAGAATCATCAACACAATGAATGTAAACACAATGATCCTCCTTGCTTCTAAAAAAACCCAATTTCAAAACAAATGAATCAAACTTTTGATACCACATTTCTGGGGGACTATTTCAAACCATAGAGAGACCTCTTTAACCTACAAACCCAATGTTCTTTTCCTTTTACCTCAAAACCTGTAGGTTGTTGCATATAAATTTCTTCTTCAAGATCTCCATGCAAGAATGCAGTCTTATCATCCATTTGCTCAATCTCCCAATCATAAGCTATAGCAATGGATAAGAGAAATCTAATAGAAGTCAATTTAGTAATAGGAGAGAATATCTCACCAAAATCAACTCCCTCTCTCTAGGAGTAGCCCTTGGCTACTAGTCTAGCCTTGTACTTCTCTAATGACCTGTCTGCTCCAAACTTCTTCTTGAAGACCCACTTACAACCTATGGCCTTTCTTCCTTTGGGAAAACAAACAAGCTCACAGGTATTACAAGAGTCTAAAGCCATTATCTCCTCCTGCATGGCTAACTACCAAGACTCACTATCATCTGCAGAAATAGTTTCCCTGCAGGATCTAGGTTCATCGTTAGTACTCAATAAAGCATATACACAACAGAAATCTAGTGGGCTATACCTGTCAACTGGATTTCGTTGTCTTGTGGATCTCCTCAAGGGTGGAGTAAGAGTCTCAACTTGTTCTTCTACATGATCATCTACACCAATTTCTTCTGTAACAATAGACTCATCTTCATCACAACTACTCAATTCTTCTTCTTCTTCACCCCCCAATCCATCATTCTGTTCTTCCTGAGGTGCATCTTGCTGCTCTAAATCAAAGTGCACCTTCTTTACCTTTTCATCTTTTTCTTTTCGCTGTTCAGGTTCAGAAATAGCTCTAAGTTCCCTTAAAATAACATCTCTAGAAAAGATAATCCTGTAGGTTAGTGGATTCCAAAGCTTATAACCTTTCACATTATCACCATATCCAATGAATGTACATTTTTCAGCCTTTGGATCCAAATTAGATCACTTTTCCTTAGGCACATGAACAAAAGCCTCACAACCAAAAACCCTTAAATGTGAAACAAAAGGTTTCTTACCTGTCCACACTTCATAAGGTGTCAAATCAAGAGCCTTACAAGGAGATCTATTTATCAAGTAGCAAGCAGTACACACAACCTTTGCCCAAAAGTATTTATCCAACTGTGCATCACTAAGCATACTTCTAGCCCTTTCCATAATTGTTCGGTTCATCCTTTCTGCAACAACATTCTACTATGGTGTATACAGAGTTGTCTTTTGTCTGATAATACCTGCATGCTTGCAAAACTCATCAAATTCCTTAGAGCAATATTCCCCTCCATTGTCAGATCTTAATATTTTTATCTTTAAACCTGATTGGTTCTCTACTAAGATTTTGAATTCCTTAAACTTAGTGAAAACTTCAGATTTATGCTTCATAAAATAAATCCATGTAAATATAGATACATCATCAATGAAGGTTACAAAATAATGAGATTTTCTGATAGATTCATTATCCACATGTCCAAACACATCCGTATGAATAATTTCTAACTTCTCTTTTGCTCTATTGCTTCCTAAAGGAAATGATTTTTTGTTTTGTTTACCAAACACACAATGCTCACAAAAATCAAAGTGCTCATCAGAATAAGAGAAACTGTCCAACAAATTTTTACTCTTAATAGTTTTCAGTGCATTATTGCTTGTGTGGCCCAATCTATGGTGCCACAACATACATGTATTTTCAGTAGTGGCCTCAGATACATAGGAGGCATTACAAACTGTAGTGGCTTCAAGCTTAAACAAGTTCCTGAATCTCTTCCCTTTCACTACCACCAAGTTCCCTCTCACCAATCTATAGCCATGCTTGTCAAATGTCGCATGCATTCCCAAATCATTCAACTTTGAAACTAAAATTAGATTTCTAGCTAATCCAGGAACATGCAAAACACCAGGGAGGGTCTCCATCATATTCTTCATATGTGGAGAACCATTCCTTATGCGGGGTCATATGAAATGAGCATCCTGAGTCAATCAACCAATGATCATTAGAAACAAGATTACATGCAGAAAGTAAAAATTCTTCACCTGCATTCGAGTACTTATCTGAAGCACTCTCCCACTGTTTCTTGGGATTTCTGAACTCCTTCACATGTCCCCTTTTACCGCAGTTCCAACACTTAACTCTGTTCTTTTTACCAGGAATCTTAGACCGGCCCTTGGACTTGTCTTTAGCCCCTTTCTGATCTCCTTTAGGTCCTCTTTCCTTAGACCTTCCCCTAACACTGAGAGCATCCCCTGAACTATCTGAACTCTTCTTCCTCAATTCCTATGACAGTAGCACTAAAACAAGAGCATCCAACTTTGGATCCGCAAGGTTAGCAGTGATAGCAAGGATAACATTCTTCCAAGACTCAGGTAAAGAAAATAGAAGTAAGATACATTTATCTTCCTCACTAACCTCAACATCTACTAAATCAAGCTGACTCACCAATAAATTAAAAAATTTAAATGCTCTGCAACTGACTCACCCTCTTTCATTTTCACGGAAAATAATTTTATTTTTAAATAAAGTTTATTTACCATATTCTTGGCTTGATAGATCTCACCCAACCATTTCCACAACTTGTATGCAGTCTCTTCCTTTGTGACATTCAACAGGACAGAGTCTGAAAGACACAACCGGATGGTTCCCCGTGCCTTCTTATCTAGTCTGTCCCACTCATCTTGAGAGACATCATCAGGTTTCTTCTCTTTTTGGACAGCCAACCATTGGTTTCTTTCTTCCAACAAATCTTCCATTTTCATCTTCCACAACTCATACCCCGTTTCGTTGAACTTCTCAATGTCCAATCAAGAGGTTAATGCAACGATGGATGCAGCCATAATAACAACACAAGATCTACAAAACAAACACAACCAAATCTCCCACTGTAGCTATAGCTTCCACACTAACACCCAAGAGTCAAAGCTGGCCAGGCTCTGATACCAAATGTTAGAAATGAAAGCAATACTACTTCAATGGAAATCTGATTCGAGATAAATTTCTGCAAACTTTAACTGTGTGTTATTAATGGAGATTTTAACAAAACACAAACCTACAATACAGAAATATACCAGAAGCAGAATGAAGTACATAACACAAGTGTTTAATATGGAGAAAACCCTTTTGGGTAAAAAACTCCACCAAGAAAAGAGGCCAAGTTGTATTATCTTCACAAAAGGAGATTACAAATGCATTCACTTCCTCTGTCCTCCAACTTTCACTCCAGCAGGACCTGGGTACCTATAAACTATTATTATCACTCTCATCTACTATGCTATGGTTTTTATAGAATTTACACAACCTTGGGCATCCATGGCCAAGAATAGGCTCTTACGGGGTCATAAATATTGTCATACATGCATCCTACACTTGGGAAAAAGTGCCCATGCAAGTTTGAACGCCTTGGGGCTAAAAATAGCCACTTACAACATCTTATGACGCGTCATATGCTACTATTAGTGTCATAGATTCTTATGACAACTTATAGTTGTCATAGAATCTCTTACACCTTCTTACAACATCTATGACGTGCGTCATAACACTAAAAATAGATTATTCCTCCACATGTGCACCCCACTTTGACCAATTACCATTTACCATAGTAAATGACATCCTGTAACTACTGCCGGTAACTCCGACACTTATCGTGCAGTAACTTCATAATTACCGTGGACAATAAATAATTTTTACCACTGCCAGTGAAACTTGTACATCCCTTATGAGTAATTACAAATAATAAATGGAATAATACAATAATGGGATTTACAAGGTTAATGACACCTTATCCCAACAATGGCTACCTTAACTCTTATATAGGTAGTTAGGTCAGCCTACGTAGCATGCATGACATAAGTATGGTATATATAGGAGGTAGAGTTTAGTTATTATTATCATATTAAGTATTATGCTCTTATTCAAGGTTGTTGGAGGTAGCCACCTTGAAGTGACATAGTCAAATATTTTATTTCTTCAATAATTATTGCAATATGATTCTACCTTGGTGTTAAAGACCTTAACACTTTTTTACCACAACCTCTTTATTTAACAATTCTCCATTAGTAGCCATTTTTTTTTACCACATCTTTTACTCTTACATAGTAATCACTCACTTTTAGCTTCTTGCATCTTCAAATTATCAAATTCTCTCTTCAATGTCTATAGTTTCACCATTGACTTGATCACTACCTTGGTAAGCTTCTTGTAGATTCTTCTAGGCATCCATGGTTGCCTTTGCACCTTCAATTCTTGAAAACAAGCTCTTATCTAGAACTATCTGATTATGACATAAGACTCAAGAGTTCTTCCTCCTAGAATCCTTCTTCGTTGCTCTATCATTTGTTGCAATAGTGGTCCAATCAGTTGGCTCTTAATAACTAGTCTCTACAATCACTTAAAACTTTTTTTGTCAAAAGAGTTATTATCTTAATGCTTCAATAGTCATAGTCATTTCCATTAAATTTGGGAGTGGGCAAAGAGTTAGGATTCATCATGATCAATTCTTTAGAAATTTCAAATGAAAAATCTATAATCCACAAGCCCCAAAACAAAAAATAAATTACAGTTCGAAAAAAAAACTTAAACGTTTAATATTAAAAAATAATAATTTACAACCAAATATAAATTTACACACTATATTAATTCTAAAATTACTAATAGAAAACTACAATAGAAATGAGTTCTTTATATATTTTACACCAGTTCTTACCTCTCCCTAGAAACGACAAAGCTGGACAAAAGGGGAGCACTGTTACTCGAATATAGAAATTTATTGGCTAGTAACAGTCATTCATAAAAAGAGTTATAAGCTAGGAATAAGAATTCACAAAAACAATTGAATGTTGGGAATAAGAAATTGCAAGATTAATTGAATTCTAGAAGTGAGTAATATGTTTTCGTCTTGTACAAAAAATGCAATCAGGAAAGATTTATTTTACCTCACTGAGTGCCTAGACTTTGCTATCGTGAAATGATTTTAAGGATTTAGAAAGACAAATTTTCATTTTTTTTTACATTTACGAGATAGCTTCCTTCAATCTTTGGTTTTACTTTTGTTTTCTTCTTGGAAAATATTCTGAGTACTTACTCTCTAACGGTGGTGCTTACATGCTTAAAAAATGAGTACCGTAGCTCTTCAAAGCTAAATATAATTGGTTTGCTTAGTATTGAGGTAGTTAGTGATTTCAGATAAATTCTGTTGAAAATGGCAGGTTTCGATCAGAAAATTTGTCCTCATTTTAGCTAATGGATTGGTAAAGCTTGAATTTTAAAGTTTAGAAATTGTTAGTTTTCAAAATGAAATATTGAAGGCAGCATCTTAAATTATGGGAAAATCTCTTTTTAACGTTATGAACAGATGAAGCTTTAATTCTTGAAAATAAGGTCAATATTGAATTCTTTCATAGCTTCTGATCATCAAGCCTGTCATATGTGAATTTGTCTGCTCTATTATGATGCAGGAGCATCCGGGCTCTGACTCGATCCATATAGTTGTTTCCTATAAAGAAGGGTAGATACAAATATTTGAAAGGCAAGGAGAGGTTAGAGTTAAAAAAAGAAAAAGAGAGATAATATCTACCTCCTTGGACAGGAGATGTGAGATGGAAGGATAAGTGTTGTTGACAGAGATAAAATTGCAAAGGACTGTAATCCATGGCTATGATGAAGGCCTGTTGATGTTAGTAGCTGAGGTCAAGAAGAGAATTGTTTGTAAATCCTTATTGTTGGACTATATGCCTGTGAGGCAAGTATGTAGTCTTAAAATTGATTAATAAAGAAAGTGTTTTTTTTTATTGCTTCTGTAGTGCATGTTGGGTTAGGTATAATTCCTTGCCATGTCTAATTTGATGAGTAGCTGAGTGATTGCGTGGGGTTTTCTAGGATTAGTTGCTCTTTGTTGGGTGCCTGATCTAAGTAGGGACACACAACTATCCACACTAAGTAATAGTAGGAATGGTCTTATTGTGCTTCTTCAATGGGAATGTTCTACCCACAATAGTTCATAACAATGAATTCTATATATAAATTGGAAAGCACACAAGATAGGCATAGTCATTCATAACAATGAACTCCATATATAAATTAGGAAAAACACAACTATTCGCAAAATAAAATAGTTGGGTTGGGTCTTATTACATCTTCATGTGAGATCATACTTATCTCACAACAAAATTGACCTTTTGTTGGTTTCCAAGACTTTATTGATCATTTTTTTTAACCAAAATTATTGCTAAAACATTACTCCAATCTCTAAGCTAATAGTGAACTCAAGATCAGAAGTTTTAAACCAACCTCATGTGGTCCTCTAGCCTCTTACTTAACTCAGCTCACTTATGCATTTCAATCTAAATGGTTTTGAAAAGCACATAATACATCATAATGCTCTCCCAAGTTTCTATAATTTCTCAAAAAATAGTAGCAAGATGTTTTCCAGGAATGTACTTCTCATCTTAAATCAAAACATGGTAAACAAAGATGTTTATTCTAAAAATGCATCTCCAAATGTTTTGTTCTTTTGAATTTTAATGAGGATGAATAGAAAAAATAATTAATTCTCATAAATAATAAAAGATGGAATAAAATACTTATAAGGGATATTTAAAAATATTGTTCCATTCATATTAGAAAACTTCAAAAGAAAATCCTTTGAATAAAAGTTTATAAATTTACACACACCCTCTAGGCAATATTTTAAACTTAAACTACACTATGCTAGTACAAAACTAATTAAATTTATAAAATCAAAGAGTATTATTATTTTGCATATTGTTTTATAATTTCATTCTATCCAACACAAAGTTATAACAAAATTAATCACCAAAATAAAGATATGCAATTAATAGTGTTCCTCTTGACTATAAAAATAATTAAATAAAAAAATCTATAAGAATTTAAGTAAAATGTTTCTGATTATTTTTTAAAAATTATTTTATTTTTAAAAATAATTAAACTCTAAGTATATGCGAATACTTTGTAGATTTCCTGCAAAATCAAGGAGACAAATAACAAACATGAAAGATTCCAAATCAATACACATAGAAATCAAATGAAGTCCTCACACACTACATGAATCAATAGAAAAGGAAGAGAGTACATATAATCTTGAGCAACCTTGAGTTAATGGGATGAAGGAGTCAATCCCATAACTTAAGAAGATCTCAAGTAGATGTGGTGAACTGCAAAAGACAAGTGGAGTGAAAGAGTTTGAAGGACTCTTCCAACTGACACACACCTAGCTGATGTATCTTATGCCATGTGCATAATTTGAGGCTTCCAAATGTGGCCAAATGAAAGCCAAATGAAATGTGTACACTAATACCCCCCTTAAGCACAACTTAGGTGGTTGAAAACAATGGGTCCTAACAACAAGGTCGGATGAGGTACCCATGTACAATTTTCTCATAAGTGAAGAAAAAGGAGAAAACCCAATGGGAACAAAATGTTGGACACACAAGGATACTAAGAAGGGGTGTGAATTAGTATCTAAACAAACTTTAAATTCTCCGGAGCAGATCAAGACTTAAGCATTACAACATCAACATAAGCATGAAAGATTAACACAATGCACATCAACACATAATACCAGATATACATGGAAAACCCTAGAAGGGAAAAACCACGGTGAGGATTAAGTCATAATAGATGAAGCTCAATTAACAACTTTGTTTTAGGGCTACAACCTAAGGAAGCTACTACTCCTTAATAAATTTGATTTAGGATCACTCCCAAGGAAGCTTCTACTCCCTGAAGACTTTGTTTTAGAGTCACTCCCAAGGAAGCTTCTACTCCCTAAATTGAGAACACACTTACAAAAGATTATAGTATGACAGTCCTTTTACTATCTGAAAACTAACATTGAAACTCACACCTTTGATGATTGCAATTCTGCCTCTTCACACTTTCTTTTGATGATCTAAGAAGTTAGGTACACTCTACACTTGATCACTATCACAAATATGTCTTCAAGATGAATCAAGACAACATCAACATCTTCTACTTTTTCTCCTTTAGTCGCACATCAAAATGCATTCATTCTGCTCCTTATCTTGCTTGCGAACCTTATCAATTAACTTGCAATCACACCTCACCTCACTCAATTTGATTTACAAATTATACAAGATATTACATTGATTACATTGCTTGTCAGCCAAATATAACATGAAAACTGTATTTACAAGTTGGCCAGACAACACACAACATTAAACGTGTAGAAGATAGGTCCTAAGTAAGACCACATGTTACACCAGCAGAATACCCTTGCCTTGCGGACACCAACAGTTGCTTAACTAGGTTCAAAACATCCTTCACATCTTCAAACACCAAGGAATTACATCCACACACTCGGTTCATTTGGAAATAGAACAACTTTAAGCAAAACATATGAAGTCTTGAAGCAAAATGACCACAACAACTTGAAAAACTTGTGCGGTACTGGAAATAAGAAAGATCTTCATGAAATTCTTCCAAATGAGTCCACATGACTCATACAGTACCTCCAAACACTCCTTTACCTCCACATATCAAAGATTTGTGCCGCACAACTTCAATCATGAACTCTGGGAACAATAAGTCATCCAGAACACACTGCAACATGTTGTCATTTGAAAAATTGAGTTGCAGACCACCAAGAATCTTGAAACTGCAAGGAAGCATATAATATACATCCATGAACATGTCCTCAAAACTACAAGGGAAATCATTCATTTTCGGAGGAATGCGGAGCATTCCAACAGGCCTTCAACACTAGCTTACTCTGTCAAAACACATGTCGATACTCTATCATGCATAACTTTCACAACGGAAGGACAAATGATCTAAAAACTTGGAATTTTTACCTTCACTACACTCTAGACACAGTTCTAGAACTGCATGGCCATATCTACAAATGTGGAACAATGCAGAGCATTCCATTGACCTACACATAACACCTTCACAAAGACAACACTGTCTTCAAATAGTCAACAGCAAAACACTCTTTTGATAATCCAATCATCATAGAACTTGGAACATACATGTTTCAAGCCATCAGTAACATAAAAAATACATCTGATCATCTTTGTACTTCTAATTCCCATATTAATATGTCTTCATACTTAACTTTGTACTAATCAAAGCATGACATCCATCCATGAACTATATCTTCTCTCTTTTCTTGTTGAATGGGACATGACATCCAACCATGAACACCATCACACCTCCATGATAGTGTTGACATCAATGATAACCTAGTGATAGTGTTGACATCAATGACAACCATAAGAACCATATGTGTAACAATCTCCCCCTTTGGCATTGATGGCAACACATCTCTACTTCTCTCCCCCTTTGACATCAAGGGCAAAGGGAAACCACTATCTACTCATCAGTGACCACATACCTACACATTTTTTTGAGAGCAACCACTACCTGCTCCCCCTGAGAGGAAGTCACTATCAGTCCAGGAAAAAGATATGACATAAACTCCCCCTAGATAGATGCACCATTTTGCATCTAGCAAGAAGAAAGAGGGGCAATTACCCCTAACCTCTACCAGAGATCCTCAAAAATATCCTTTGCAAGAGCCTTTGTGAAAATATCTACAATCTGATCCTTTGTTGGAGCATATTCCAACTTCACTTCCTTATCTACAACCTTCTCTCTCAAAAAGTGATACTTGATTGCTATATGCTTTGTTCTAGAATGCATCACTGGATTCTTGGAAATATTGATAACATTTGTATTGTCACACAAGATAGGAATAGGCTCATCATACAATACCTTGATATCCTTTAGGGTTTGCTTCATCCTCAATGTACTTGTGTACAATAGAATGCTGTTGCAATGTACTCTACCTCTGCAGTAGATAAGGACACTAAATCTTGCTTCTTGCTTTACCATGAAACCAATCTGCTTCCTAAGAAGAAAGCACATCCACTTGTACTTCTTTTATCATCAACACAACCTACCCAATCAACATTAGTGTAGGCACTCAAATCAAAGTCATTACCTCTTGGATACCATAGGCCATAGTCTAGAGTTCCTTTCAAATATCTAAATATCCTTTTCACTACCTTTTCATGTGTTTGCTTGGGATTGGCTTGATATCTGAAAACCACACATATTGCATGCATAATATTAGGTCTAGAAGCACTTAGGTACAACAATCCTCCAATCAGAGATCTATAGACAGTCTGATCCACCTCTGGAGACTCATCATTTGTTCAAGTGGCATCCAATGACCATGGGAGTACTCACTAGTTTTGTATCCTCCATACCAAACTTCTTCAACAACTCTTTGACAAATTTAGCTTGAGAAATAAAGATACCACCTTCTAGATGAGAAATTTGAAGTCCAAGGAAGGACATCTCACCAATCATAGACATCTCAAATTCTTTTTGCATCTCCTCTGCAAACCTCTTACACATACCATCATCTCCACCAAAGATGATGTCATCAACATATACTGCAACTATCAATATCATGTCTCCTTCTTCCTTGATGTAAAGATCGCTATCTGTGGTACCTTTCTTGAAGCTCTGCTGAAGTAAGTACTTGTCCAACCTAGCATACCAAGCTGTAGGTGCTTGTTTAAGACCATACAGAGCCTTCTTGAGTCTGCACACCATGTCCAAATATTTTGAAAGCTGGAAACCATCTAGTTGTTCAATATAAATCTCTTCCTCTAAATCACCATTCAGAAATGTTGACTTAACATCCATCTAATATACCTTAAAGTTCTTATGAGCAGCAAGAGCAAGGAACATTCTGATTGCCTCCATCCTTGCTACCAGAGCAAAAGTCTCCTCAAAATCAATACCTTCAACTTATGTGTATCCTTTGCATACCAATCTTGCCTTGTTCCTTACAACTTAACCTTCTTCATTCAGTTTGTTCTAGAACACCCATTTTGTTCCTATAACATTCTTATTTGCTGGTCTAGGAACCAATTCCCATGTCTGATTCTTCTCAATTTGATCCAATTCTTCTTTCATTGTCTTTATCCATCTATCATCTTTGCTAGCCTCAGCAAAGGTTTTAGGTTCTACTTTTGATAACAAACACAAGTTTACCTGCTCATGTGTCTTAGAAAACTTTCTCCTTGTAAGCACACCTTCATTCTTATCTCCAATGATCTGATCTTTTGAGTGGTTCTTCTAAACATACTTTGTTGGAGTCTTAGGTACTTGTTCTGGTTCTTGTTCCTTTTCTTCTCTCACTTCCTCTTCTTCATCTTCTTCAATGCAAGGAAAGATGTCAAATCTAGAGTCCTCTGATTCTTGTGAGATTTGATACAAGTCTTCATCCACTTTGACATTTGTTCTTTCAATCATCTTTACCAATCTTTTGTTGTAGCATCTATAAGCCTTGCTTCTGGTTGACAACACCACCATCCCACTTCTCAAGGTTGATAAACTTCTCCTTGTCACTAGTCATATGATTTGAGCATCCATTCAGTTTGTTCTAGAACACCCATTTTGTTCCTATAACATTCTTATTTGCTGGTCTAGGAACCAATTCCCATGTCTGATTCTTCTCAATTTGATCCAATTCTTCTTTCATTGTCTTTATCCATCTATCATCTTTGCTAGCCTCAGCAAAGGTTTTAGGTTCTACTTTTGATAACAAACACAAGTTTACCTGTTCATGTGTCTTAGAAAACTTTCTCCTTGTAAGCACACCTTCATTCTTATCTCCAATGATCTGATCTTTTGAGTGGTTCTTCTAAACATACTTTTTTGGAGTCTTAGGTACTTGTTCTGGTTCTTGTTCCTTTTCTTCTCTCACTTCCTCTTCTTCATCTTCTTCAATGCAAGGAAAGATGTCAAATCTAGAGTCCTCTGATTCTTGTGAGATTTGATACAAGTCTTCATCCACTTTGACATTTGTTCTTTCAATCATCTTTACCAACCTTTTGTTGTAGCATCTATAAGCCTTGCTTCTGGTTGACAACACCACCATCCCACTTCTCAAGGTTGATAAACTTCTCCTTGTCACCAGTCATATGATTTGAGCATCCATTGTCAATTACCCAAGCCTTAGATTCTTCTCTTGCATGAAAGGTAGTCCATACAACCATTGATCTTGCATTGTTTTGATTTGTTTGCAAGGTATCAGTCTTCTCACATTTTATAGCATCATCATTTTTGTTACCAACACTTAGGGCCATGAAAAGTGTTTCATCAATTGAATTCACATCATGATCATCATCTTCTAAAGAATAATTGCTTTCTATGGAATACAAAATTCTCTTGAACTTGTCTCTTCTGTTACTACCCCTTAATTCTTTGAAAGGACATTTAGAAGAAAAATGACCAACCTTTCAACAATTGAAACATTTGAAGAGTAACTTACCTTTGTATTTTCTAGTTCCTTTCTTCAGTCTTCTCACAAAATTTGCTTCAACTTCATTAGAGCTCTCATCTTCATCAGCAACTTCTTCTTTTGTCTTCATACTAACTTTAAAAGTAGCTTCTTTCTTTGGAACATCACTACTAAACTCTCTCATCTCAAAGGAAGTAAGGGAACCAAACAATTTGCCTACAGTGTATGTATCCAAGTCTGCATTCTCCTCAATAGCAAATACCTTATGACTATAAGATTTGGGAAGAGATCGCAGAACCTTCTTTACAATCTCATCTTCCTTCACTTCTCCACCAAGGATTGTGATCTACCATTGACCACTTGATTCACCTAGATCATATATCCAACAATGTTTTCATCCTCTGACATTTTTAGGTTCTCAAATCTACTCTTGAAAATCTGCATCTTGGCTTGCTTTACTTTCTTATCTCCTTCATAAATGGTTTCAAGTTAGTCACAAACTTCTTTAGTAGGACTGCAACTCATTACCTTTGAAAGTTCTTAATCAGCTAACCCACTCATGATGGCAACCTTTGCCTTGGAATTGTTATATCATGCATTTTAACTTCATCTGCACTTGTGGGAATAGTAGTAGGAACTTTGTAACTAGTCTTGACATATTCCCAAACACCACACCCTAGAGAGTTGACATAGGCTTTCTAGAGAGTTGACATAGGCTTCCATCCTTAGCTTCCAAAAAGCATAATTCGTTCCATCAAACCTAGGTATCTTGTTGGGTCCACTTTGTGCCATCCTAGACTTTCCTCAAGCGGTTAATCTTCCCTTAGAAGAACTTGGCTCTGATACCAATTGTTAGACACACAAGGATACTGAGATGGGGGGTGAATAAGTATCTAAACAAACTTTAACTTCTCCAGAGTAGATTAAAACTTAAGCATGTTACAACATCAACATAAGCATGAAAGATTAACACAATGCACATCAACACATAACACTAGATATACGTGGAAAACCCTAGAAGGGAAAAACCATGGTGAGGATTAACTCACAATATATGAAGCTCAATTAACAACTTTGTTTTAGGGCTACAACCCAAGGAAACTACTACTCCAAGTGATAACTTTGATTTAGGGTCACTCCCAAGGAAGATTCTACTCCCTGAAAACTTTGTTTTAGGGTCACTCCCAAGGAAGCTTCTACTCCCTAAATTGAGAACACATGTACAAAAGATTACAGTATGACAATCCTTTTACTGTTTGAAAATTGACATTGAAACTCACACCTTTGATGATTGCAATTCTGCCTCTTCACACTTTCTTATAATGATCTGATCAATTAGGCACACTCTACACTTGATCACTGTCACAAATATGTCTTCAAGATGAATTAGGATAGCATCAACATCTTCTACTTTTTCTCCTTCAGTCGCACATCAAAATGCATTCATTCTGCTCCTTATCTTGCTTGCAAACCTTATCAATTGACTTGCAATCACACCTCACCTCACTCAATTTGATTTACAATTTATACAAGATATTACATTGATTATATTGCTTGTCGGCCAGATATAACATGAAAAATGCATTTACAAGTCGGCCAGACAACACATAACATGAAATGTGTAGAAGATAGGTCTTGATTAGAAGATAGGGAAACTAATGAATCATTCGGATCCTCTGCTGAATCTGAGGGACCAACATCTTCCAAGGAACCGATGACCTTCAGAGGGTGCAGAGCCCAATCGGTGGCATGATTATGCAAGAGGCGTATGGCTTGGAAAACATCTCAAATATTATGCACTATGTATGGAGAGAAATGGAAGAGGTGACCTTGGAGTTCTCTATCAAGCCCACCCATACTGCCACATCTAAGCCCCTTCTGCATAGCATGATAGACACATTTAGTAGCCTGGGCAGAACACAAGAATTCAATTGGAAAAGACCTCCCACCATGGTGTCCCCCTTCAACAAGTCATAAACATCCAACACCAAACTCCAATGATCAAGCATAAATATGTGGTCAAATACTAGCCCAGAAGCAATGGCATGAACAAAATCTTCATCTTGAATGATGTCCATGATATTGGACAAGAGAGTAGAAGCCACTTCTGACCAAAAGATAACACTGTCTAGAGAGCCCAACAACATTCTCTACCCACAGATGTTATAATGTAGTTAATATTCATAATGATATAGTTAATTTTGACAATATTTATGATATTGGCAATAGCTATATCTCATTGATATAGTTAATATTGACACTATTGACAATATTTATTATATGGATCAATTATGTCAATAGTCACTACAAAAATGAAATAATTGTTTAAATTTTAGTAGATTTTGAAATTGATAGTATGATAGAATATATTTTTAGTGCATTTATTGGTATGATGATGCATGCAGAAAGTTGAGCTAACAGGGGTACATTCAAATCTTCCAAATATCAAAATATCACCCATATCACAATACGTTCTAGCCATTTCAAGATACTAAAGTAAATATTTGTAAATTGATGTCATGTTAACATGATTTCCATTGTCAATGTAGTTGGAATAATGTGAAATGAATTTAATGCATTCATTGATTTGTTAAAAATGCATTTTATTTATCCATCCACTGTATATTCTAGAAAAGTTGTTATAGATTTCATTTTGTGTGTGCAATGTTTTGTTTGCAGTAATTGCTATTTATTTTGAAGGCTGTGTGATAGTATAATTTGAACACCTATCAACATGAGTACAAAACTAAGGTATGGAATGTCAACTTTTTGTATAAATTTTAGTTTATGTATAAATTTTACTTCTTATAATTTCTCCTCTTTTTGGTTACTAGAGTGAAGACATTTCTGCCCCCGCCGCTCTATTTTCCATCGGTACCAACTTCTCCAGTACCGCTATCGCTGTCATCAGAGTACTCACTCATATTGTGTCCATTTTCAAGTAGAGGCTCTTCATCTACCTACTATTCACCATCATCCTTGTCATTGTATTGATTCATCTATTTAGTACTTTGATCATTAGAATAGGAGGAACTTTCAAAGTGGATGTTTGTTGAGGCTTCATCTATACCCATAATTTAAATTTCACATAATTCTTTTTGACGGACTACTAGTAAATAATGCATGTGAAAGTTTTCTTTTTTTTGCAAACCTTAGCCTCAAAACCCTAGAATCTTTTCCAAAAAACTATACAAAACATGACAAGTTAATATAATGATTTAATTAAAAATATATAGATATATGTGTCAATGAAAGCTTAAGAATTTTCAATGACACTATCAATGGGCAATAGTGTCAATGTAGGATCCATATCTCATATATGGCCTTTCAACCTATCAATGTAGTTGGATCTATGAATATATCTTGAAGAGTCAATGCATAAATAAAATGTATATTAATGAAAGCTATATCAATGAGATATAGTTTCAATGTATTAATTTGTTAATAGTGTAGTGAATATTCTACAAGCTAGACTAGGATCCATATCTATCCATTTTGTACATAACCTGCCATATATGAGATTGCAATAACTTCCATTGATTTGTTACAAATGCATTTTATATCAATGAGATAGTTAATATTGACACTATTTTTGGGAGCGGAAGTCCAAGATCAATGGATTAGAGATCAAACACAAATGCAATGTATTGAAAATGAACTAAATTGATTTACAACCAAAGTGGTATAAATAGGTGAAGTTTGAGGAACAAGACTCCATGAGAATAGGGAAGGTGTAGGGAAGGTGGAAAAAATGAAACCAAGAGAATAGCTCAAGGTTCAACCACCCTCAAATGTAGCGGTGATGTGTCGAATATGAGGCGACACATCTACTAACAACTCAACAAGAGGACTTAGTCTTTCCACATGTGTGGAAAACCACCTAACTATGGTTATGTTAGGAATAACTCGTGTGAGTTATACACCAACACCCCCCCCTAAGCATAGCTTAGGTGGGTTTATGAAATATGAGTCCCGGTTGTACGCCATTTTAGGTACTCATTTACAAAACATCTCTCATGAAACGGAGAAAGAAAGAAAACCCTATGGGAAAAAACTGTCCTCCTAAAGAGAGAAAACAAAGAGAGGACTTTAGATGGCCCCTCCAGATGAAGATGATGTTGATGTAGACCTAGATGCAAATATGTAGAACTCCTGAAGCATGTCGAAGTTGTAAAATTTGCCTTTCCCTTGATGTTAAGATATTTTGGCAAACTAATTGAAGTAAGTAGTGTTTTAAAAGAAAAAGACCAGGATGATGATCTAAGAAATGTACAAAATGAATGAAGAAAGGATGTACATATGTGCACATGCGAATGAGATAAGGAATCTGTGCAATTTTTTGAGAAGTGATTGTTCCCCCCATTACACTTTATAGATCAGTGCTTACATTTCACTTTTACACTTTCAATATCTAACACTATATGAGTGTTTTTACATGCTAGAAGAAATCAGGTAGAGTTCAATTTTTCTACTATGAAGAACCAACTGAGCTAAGAGCCGAGAGTTGATACTAGGCTCTAAAGTTGCATCATGATTGTCTTCTTCACCAGATGTGAAATGTGAAAAGATGAAGGCGGTATCATTGCCTTTTGACTTTCTTTTAGGTGATGAAATGGTGCAATTTAAACTTCTTAATACTCAGTTTTGGTAATTAAGGTGGTGCTTTAGTGATAGAAGTAGCGATTGTGTGCACTCCTCTTACTTATCTAACCCTCTTAAAGTGGTACTTTATAAGTAGTGCATGACATCATACAACAATATTGTTCCCTTTTTGTTTCCCTCCCAACAAGCTTTGCAATTTGAAATGAACTTTTTTTTAAGAACCCTAAACCTAAATTAACTTGGCACTTTATAATGATAGTGCAATTAGTAGCTATAATGATAGAGGTCGAAAAAATAAGCACTTTTGCCTTCTGAACGACTCGATTATGAGATCGTATGCAAAAGTTATGGCCTTTACAATTTTTGCATATGCAAAAAAAAATACACCTTTAAAAAAATTTCAATATGCTTGAAAATAAAAAAATTTGCAAACTAATATATTTGGAGAAAAAAAACTTGATAGGGAAAAAGATAAGCCCCCTCTGGTAGAGTGTGACCAAGGGCTTAAAAACCATATGACCAGGGGCTTATTTTTAAAAATTTTGTGTCCTTTTCTATTTTCCCTCTTTACTGATGTCACCCCCCCCCCCCGAGTTTCTTATGTCAGCAAAAAAGAATGAATAGTGTTGCAGGTTCTCTCTTTTAACTTGATGGTCATTGTAGTTTATGTGCCTCCCAAGGCACTTTCAAATTCCCACGCCTTCCTGCCTCAAATTTTGGCCTTTCATTCCCTGTTTGGCATGGTTGTTAGGAGGGTTTCATTGACTGAGCAAATGGTACAAAAATTCTGCCAAAAAGAACTCCGTCAACTATTGGTATGTGGCCAAAAAGCCACGAAAAGAGGGCGACGTGGCGTTGATTTGCCACGGGCTGCGTACCGAGTTGCAGAGAGGGTTGGGTGGCACCATTGGTGAGAGGGTCAACCCTCTTGGAGGCGTCGACTGAATGCAATGACGGGGGTGACTTTAGCCTTTGAAAAGGTAGAGAGATAAGCACTCTATTCAGCCTCTTTGTGAGGCACTTCACAGTATATAGATCGGCCTATATGTGAGGCACGAAAACTAGAGAAAAATACCTCTGTGTGAGGCTTTCCCAGTAATGATTCGACCTCACTGTGGTGAGGGTCGATGAGTTCTGCAATAACGATTATGACCTGCAAAAATATACTTGTTTCAAATGTGCTTTGAAACAAAATTTTACCTCCTTGATATGCAGTGATAGAAGGCCAGATTGAGCCTAGTGTGCAAGAGAGGTTGTAGAGATTCACCAATGGAGATGTAATCAACGAGCAAACGATTTGATGCTATTCCACTCACTCTGATACCATGTGGAGCATGTGCTCTGATACCATGTGGGAGCGGAAGCCCAAGATCAATGGATTAGAGATCAAACACAAATGCAATGTATTGAAAATGAACTAATTTGATTTACAACCAAAGTGGTATAAATAGGTGAAGTTTGAGGAACAAGACTCCACGAGAATAGGGAAGGTGGCAAAAATGAAACCAAGAGAATAGCTCAAGGTTCAACCACCCTCAAATGTAGCAGCAATGTGTCGAATATGAAGCGACACATCTACTAACGACTCAACAAGAGGACTTAGTCTTTCCACATGTGCGGAAAACCGCCTATGGTTATGTTAGGAATAACTCATGTGAGTTATACACCAACACTATTGACAATATTTATGATATGGATCCATTCTATTAACAATATTGACACTATCATGATATGGATCCATTGTTAATATTGACACTATCAATGGGCAATAGTGTCACTGTAGAATCTAGTTTGTTGGGAAATAGATTTTGTCAATAGTGTCAATATTAACTATATCCATATAGTGTTAATTTATTCATATATCTTTCATTTCATATAGCATCTAGCATTGACAAACTATTCTCATTTAGTATAATGCATTAGCCTTTCCCATCAAATAGAAATTTATTGCAATTTCATATATGGCAGGTTATGCACAAAATGGATAGATATGGATCCTACTCTAGCTTGTAGTATACCAAAAGATTTGTTCCTACAAAATAGAAATTTCAATATGCTGCATTACCCTAAATTTCAACTTACACAGAAGCTTCGTTAATTAAAAAGTAGATAAAACAAGCACTAGAATTTTGCTAAACAAAATTCATTTATGATACGGAACAAAATGGTATGAATATTATTTTGTCAATGCACTAATATATGGCCTTTCAACATGTTAATTTAGTTGAAATCATGAATATTTCTTGTATAGTTGATGCATAAATAAAATGCATTTTTAACAAATCAATAAAAGCTATTGCAATCTCATATATGGCAAGTTATGCACAAAATTGATAGATATGGATCCTACTCTAACTTGTAGAATATTCACTGCAATATTAGCAAATCAATACATTGACACTAGATATCCTATTGATATACTTTTCATTGACATATATGAGATACGGTTAACTATATGAATGGGCAATAGTGTCAATGTAGGATCCAAATAAGAAGTTTCAATACTAATAATATTAATAGTGGATTATTAATATTGAAACTTCTTATTTGTATGAAAGATATGGATCCTACATTGACACTATTACCCATTGATATGGTTAACCTATCTCATATATATCAATGAAAGGTATATCAATGAGATATAATGTCAATGTATAAGAAAGATAGGAATACCAGTTTCTCATATATATCAATGAAAGGTATATCAATGAGATATAATGTCAATGTATAAGAAAGATAAGAATACCAGTTTCTAGGTTTCTAGGCTGTTCTAAACATGGTGCTAGAAAAATGAAAATACTGCAAATTCTAAAAACTGATGAAGTGGGTGCATATGCATATGTTTTTAAAAGCAAAATTAGGAAATGGATCAGGAGGATTATGCCCTAACAGGAGACTATAAATCATTTTTTAATAAATTTATGGTGAGCAAGATCCGTGAGTAACACGCCAATTTGAACGTATGTTGACTGTAATTGAAGTCTATTCAAAGCAGGGATTAATTGTCTGAACTGGGAAAGGGATTCTTGAAAAATGTTTCAATCACTCTCGTCAACTCAATGTAGTCGTTGTTCTTATTTGAGAAAGTAAAAGGCGTGGCGGTAAAAGGCAGGATTTTCATGGAAATAGGTATATCCCGCATTTCCCCATTTAGAGAACTTCCTGGTTAGATCCTATAATCTATTCAAGAATTTCAGGATTGCTTGTTCGCCTTGGATGCTCTGCATCATTGTTGCTAGTGATAAACTAAGGTTAAAAAATGGTTTATTGCTGATATAGATATCTCTAGCAAAAAACCATTTTCCTAGCATGGTTTATCACTCATGTTAAGTTAACATTTTGTTTGAAAATGATAAAACTTTCAACAAGCAACATCAAAACTTCCAGCATGTACAAATGGTACGGTTTTTGTTTCTTAGTAGAATCAAATACATAAAAAAATGGTTGATAGTAGGTGCCAGCAGGGCCTAAATTTGATGGTCGACCATGCATGTCAATCAAATTTTTTATGATAGTTATCCATTCAAAGGTGCATTTAAAATACTATGGCAGATCTTTGTATAAAAAAAATTATATATATATATATAACAATCTTATATAAATTTTGACAATCTGTCCAAAATCTTGCCTTGTGATACAGTCTTTTTAAAATTTTAATTATATTTTATGACAAAAATGCCTAAATACAGCTATACGGCCATCAAATTTAGGCCCTGATGCCGTGAGTGGAGGGTGGAGTGCATGCATGGCAGATGTCAGCGGCATCGCCTCTCTCGTCCTCTCTTATTACCCTTATTTTATTTAACTAACTGTCATTACATGTGGGAGCAATCACTATTAGTCACACTTAACATGGAGAATCACCTTGCAATAACTTGAATAGGAGAATCAAATCTTTCATTAGAATGTCCCATAAGTGTCTCCAGTGCTTTTGAGAGCTTGTAAACTACTTCTGGAAGGCTTGGTCGTGTTCCAGGATCCTCGTCCACGCAGGCTTTGGCTATCATTGCAAGGCAAAGAACACTATCATCGGGACAAACACCTTTAAGATTTGGATCAACCCACTTTTTCAGTTCCACTTCTCTGTCTACCCCTTCCATAAGGGGTTTAATTTGGGTCCAAAGAAGACCTGCCTTCCCTGCTAATGGAACTCCACCTTCATGCACTATGGCTTCCTTTCCAGAAATGAGATCTAGCAGCACAACTCCAAATGCAAACACATCAAGCTTGGGGGTCACCAGTCCATCTGCAATGTATTCTGGAGCCATGTATCCCTGTGTGCCTACTATGTGTCTTGTCAGAACATTTATCCCTGATTTCGCCATTCCAAAATTCGCAATTTTAGCCCTGAAATTTCCATCCAAGAGAATATTGCTACCTTTCACATCCTTGTGCACAACGCTAGGGGTTGTATGCTCATGAATGTAGTGAAGCCCATTAGCAACATCCAAGGCAATTTGCAATCTGATCTTCCATGAAAGAAATGTAGAGCTGAAAGTAGAAGCAGTCTGCTTCGGAATGGATTCAGGATCATGGAGCCAGCAATTGAGAGAACCATTATCTGCATATTCATAAACTAAGTAAGATTGACCCTCTGAACTGATACAAAATCCTTCCAGCTTCACCAAATTACTATGATTGACCTTCTGCAAAAGCTTCAACTCTTCAGAAACTTCTCCCTTCATATGCTTTATGGCATAAACCTTACCATCTAAAGTACCTTTGTAAACAGAGCCCTTTATGTTACAGAGGGGGCTAAAATTCTGAGTTGCTTTCAGTAAATTCTCAGCAGAATATACCTGAGGCCTGCCTATGCAACTTGTAACATCCGCCAAAAGTTCTTCATGTTGAGTCTTTTTTCTTTCAAAAGACCCAACTCTCACAGCTGAGGACCTTTTTGGATATTCAGAAGTGTTTGTTAATCTATATGAGAGTATCCTCTTTCTCAGAACCCAAAAGACCAATACAACTATTGCCAAAAGCACCATGGCCCCACCTATGGAAGCCCCAATAACAATCTTCTTATGGGATCCCCCACTTGAAGAACTTCCAGAAACAGGAGGACTATCAGTTGTACCTGAAGATGGAGATGGTGCAGGGGAAGGAGATTGAGCTAACGTTGGCTTTACAGAAACAGGAACCAGGAGTGTAGTAAAAGCATATAACATTGAAGGCATGCCATTCTCAGACTCCAAATCCTCGAGATTTGCATCAAATTTTTCACTGATGGATTCCATACTGTCTCCTTTCTGTACAATATATGTTATCTGCATTTTGACCCCTTTACCAATTTGGGCTTTGGATGGACACTGACACCTAATTGGAAAGGTAACTTTAACACCAATGGGGAGATTTTCTGGTACTAAAGTAGGATTTGCAACTTCTACAGCCTGATATGTGGTCAAATACTCAAAGTACTCTGTTGAAACCTTATAAAAGCTATCATCCTTCTGTATCTGGTAGCTTATGTTGGCCTGAGAATAATTTCCCATGCATCCACATGTGATGGGAATAAGCAAAGGCTGTCCTTCAGCTAGAGAAGAGGTATCATCAGGCAAACCACTGGCTTCTATTATTTCTAAATTGCTTACTTGAAATAAATTACCTATTTTGGTGAGATCAAGGAAGTTAGGAGCCTGGGCTTTATAAAAAGCATATGTATGACATGGTGCTGGGCCATCAGAGCAGCTGTAGCCTGTGACATTGGGTCTATCCTCTTGTCCTTGGATTTTAGCAGCAATACACAGGAGGAAGAAAGATAGAAATCCCAGTTTCCAAGCGGTTTGAAACATGGTGCTAGAAAAATGAAAACACTGCAAATTCAAAAACTGATGAAGTGGGTGCATATGCATATGTTTTTAAAAGCAAAATTAGGGAATGGGTCAAGAGGATTATGCCCTAAATTTCTGGTGGGCAGGATCCGTGAGTAACACGCCAATTTGAACGTATGTTTACTGTAATTGAAGTCTATTCAAAGCAGGGATTTGTCTAAACTGGGAAAGGGATTCTTGAAAAATGTTTCAATCACTCTCGTCAAGTCAATGTAGTCGTTGTTCTTATTTGAGAAGGTAAAAGGCGTGGCGGTAAAAGGCGGGACTTTCATGGAAATAGGTATATCCCGCATTTCCCCATTTAGAGAACTTCCTGGTTAGATCCTATTCAAGAATTTCAATGCAATAGACCAGAGTAAGTCTTACTGCTTACCCATGCCATAGATGGGTATATGTATCTTATATTTCAATATACATCTTAGGATTCTATCAAACACAATCTCCAATGAATTGTATGTATATCGATTTGGTATGCTGTAAATTCAAGATATCAAATATCAAACCGATCATTTCCTACAGACTTTTAGGAAAAGATGCAGAGTCTAAAACTGCAGCAGATTAACTTAGTTTCCATCTTCTGTCACAATTTTTTTAAATCAAAATCATCTCAACTTTAAAAAAAGATTAATTGAAGTTCGCGGTAAGTTATAATATTAATAAAACTATAACTTAAATGGGGTAACCGAAGAGATTTATCAATGCAAGTCCCCTCAAGACAAATGCAAACAAAAGTTAAAAATAATATTATTATAATTATAAATATTTAAAATTAATATATTATTCTTAATTTAATAATTTAATCTCTTAAATAAATAGTTATAAAATAATTTTTAAGTAAATAAAAATAAAGTAAATCATGTAAATAAATAAAATAATTGTTAAATAGTTCTAAAGTAAAATTAAGTAATACAAGATTAATATTGATTATGTTTTAAATAAATGAATTTAACACTTTAATAATTATTATATATTAAATTATAGATAGATATTATAATAATTATAAATATGTAATATCAGTCACAATATTTATAATTATTATATTATAATCTATGTCATTTTGATAACCATCATTTAGTATTATTGTTGTTGTGATGTTTACCTACTAAGAATAGTTTTTAAACTTTTTTTAATTTTTTTTTGGACATTATAAATATGAGATATCCATAGTTTATTGTAAAAAATTAAAATGCTCTTTGTAAAAATTGTATAAGATTTTATTTCATCTTGATAATAAATTATAGAGTGTGATTGAAATCTTAATTCAAAAAATGTTGCATACTTTTTATCAAAAATATTATAATTTTTTAATAAAAATCTTGAAAAAAATTAGAAATAATTTAATTGAAACATTAAATCAAGAAAAATAATTATTTTGGATTTGTAATTTTTGAAGCAAACATTAAATTTTTAAAACAAAATTATTTTTTCTATTTTTCTTTATATTAAGAAGGAAGAAAATAATTAAATGAATAAAAGATTTTAACACCATAAAACCAAAAAATCTATAAAACCAAGAGTAGCAACAAACATTAGTCCATCATAATGTGGCATTTCTATGTCATGGTAATTGTGCAATTCTTTGTGTATATTTAATACTCCGTTCATGGAGAAGATTCGTCAATAGATAAGAGACTCCTCATAGTGGTGTTTACTTCAACAGCTTAATCGTATGGTTTACGCCTCATAGGCAATCAGATTTCTACTTTGACTAGTGATTAATTGTAATATTTCACATTTCATGTGCACCAAAGTCTATTTTAAGTTCAAAATCCAAAATCCATGTGCCCTCACTTGTATTCTAAGAATATCTCTATGAACTTTCTTTGATTCTCATAAATCTTATATAATTTGGTATTTTATTTTCAAAACATTTCTCCTATGTTAACGCCTCTCTTACATCTCTTACATCATAGCTGATGTTCATTGATTTTTATATCCATCTCTACTTGTTACTTAAGGCTACCAATGGAGACCTCGTCCTTGTGTCCCAAACATGGTATTTAGTGTATATTTACTCATAATAACTTTGTCACTATGTCATGCATTTTAATTGTTTACATCTTCAATCGTGATAACAAAGTTAGATTAATATAGAGTAACTTATTGAAGAGGTAAAAAATTTTATGGGATATGTAGGTTAATTATTATTAATTGAATAAAACATTCAATATCATAGATAAAGAGCCTAGTCAAGATAAGCTAAAATTGTTATTAAAATTGGTAAAAAATGATAGAAGTGCTTAGTTCTATGTATAATAAGGATGTTTTGGTGTAGCATGCACTTTTTCATGTAATTCAAACTTATATTATTAGATCTTTAGTTGTTAGGTTTTGACAAATTGAGAAATAATCTTATGTTGTATTTAGGTATAAAACTATAGATGTGGCCTTAATCAAGAAATTTAAGGCATTGAACTATGTACTTTAGGTCTTCATATTCATGTTCATCTCTATGTACATCTAAAGAGTGGTGATTAAAAGCACAAGTAGAACTTGCAATGATAGGTAAGGGAACTTAGATTTTTTTAGTAGCTAATATTCATCAATTAACAAATGGTTTAAAATGGGGCCTTAATTTGTGACAAATAGGACAAGCGATAAGGGGTACTAAATTGCCACATTCTTCCCAAATTTTAGTTTAGCACTAGTTAAATCACTCGATCATGATTTTATTAATTTTATAAAATGAATTAATTTTCCACAGTAAATGATGTGCGATTGGAGCCTAATTGATGCGGGAGCACCCAGTGGTGTAAGGACAATCTTGCATCACCCAAAATGTTGATTTTGTTTTCATTTCTTTTCAAAAGTTGTATTGCTAGTCCCATAATCGCTTAAATAATGATGTTGAACCTTTAGTTTTTCCAAACTGCTAAAAATATCAAACTACTACTTTTGGAAAGTTTACATTTGGGCACGTGTGGAAGCGAAAATTTACAGGAGGCTTTGAAATTGAAAAATAAGACCTTTGGTGAAGGAATCAATCAAAGATCATTCGTGGGATAAAAGATATTTAAGTTTCTGTTTCCTGAAAAATACTTGAAAAGTTTCAAAGTCAGATTTGAGACACTTAAAGGCCTCGTACGAACCCCTAAAACGGGTAGAATCGACAGAACTTATTCTTAGTGCATAGAGCACTCTGCAAGCTTTCCAACACTTCAAACAATTTGGTTCGTCAATCAAACATCCAGATCAAAAGTTATGGCTCCCGGAAGTTCACATATTTTTGGAGGGAGTTGCAAATTTTGAAATTTTGGCTGGAGACTGCCAAAAAGGGCTATTTATGACCTTTTTGGGAACCCTTTGGGGTAGTAGAAAAAAGGGGGAAGTGTGGAGTCAAGAAAAGGTGGGAAAACATAAACCCTAGTGGATTTGAGGCTATAAAAGGTAGAAGGTTCTAAAATCTAGAGATAGAAAGTTGTAATGTGTTGCAGTCTCTGGAGGATTCATCCTCTGATTGGATTTTAGCTTTTGTAATGTAATGTGTTGTCCAAAATCAATAAAAGAACATTTCTATTTTTTGTGTACAATTTATGTTATTGTGTGTTTTGTTATTCCCCCCTCATCAAATGGTATTAGAGCAAGGGTTCCTGAGTGTGTAGACAAATCACCAACCGTAAGACAGTTTCAACCAAGACCTGAGGTTGTGGGTTTATTGTAGAAATCAAAATACCTCCATAAAGAAATCGTGGTGGGAGAAATGCTTTGATAGAAGAGGGTTTTAGAGCCCTACAAAGGCAAATCGATGCATAGCAAGAGGAGCTGCGAAGAGGGTTTGAGCCAAGAACAAGAGAAGAAAGCGAAGATGAAGTAGACGAAGAGTTATCCGAGGAAGAACAAGATAGTGCAGGGGATCATACAAAAGTTAGGTTGTTGAGGGCCATTTCGAAGATCAGAAAGAGGCCTTGGATCGAAGTTCCTATCTATTCTAGAGACCTAAACCTAGAAGAGCTTATTTATTGGATCAATGATATGGAATAATATTTTGAGTATGAAGATGTGGAGGATCCAGAATGAGTCAAGTTTGTGAAAACAAAGTTGAAGGTCCATGTCAGTATTTGGTGGAAGGAGGTCAAGTCATAAAGAAATAGAAGAGGCAAAGGAATGATTACCATATGGGATCAGATGGTGGACAAACTAAAGAAGCAGTTCATTCATGTGGACTATAAGTTGGAGTTGAAGAAGTTGCAAGGATTGAAGCAAGGTAACAAATCTGCCAAGGAGTATACATAAGAGTTTTATAAGTTCATTATCAGGACAGGCTATGCAGAGGCCAACAAGGAGAAGGTAGCCCATTACATTAATGGGTTGAGGCCAAATATTCAAGAGGAGTTGAGCCTAGTTAGAATGACCACCATAGAAGATGCATACTAGTTTTCCCTGAAGGTGGAAGAGAAGCTGAATAAAAGATTCGAAAGCAATCAAAGGGGAAGAGGTTAAGGCAGAAGGACTGGTGGAAGATCCTATGGAGGCTAAAATGAAGATCAAAAGAAAAGTGAAGAAGTTGGCACCAGTCAAAATCAAAGAGGAGATAATGCCTACTACCCTCATGACCAAAATAATGGTGAGCAAAGAGGAAGAGGAGGAGGCTGACCTAGGTAGGGACCTAGAAAAGGAGGTTTCAGAGGAACCTGTTTCCAATGTGGAGAAGAAGGACATCGAGCATACGAGTGTCCACAACATCAAGTGAGGAAAAATAGAAGAACTGAAGGTATTGCACGAGTTGCACATGTAGATGATGATATATAGTCTAAGCATTCTAAAGATGCTAAAAGAAGAGAAACCCTAGTTGTCAAAAGAACCTTGTTGAATGGGGAGAAAGAACCAGATCAGAGGAAGAGTTTATTCTGCACAAGGTGCAAATGTAAAGGTAAGTGTTGTGATATTATTATTGACAGTGGAAGCACTGACAATCTTGTTTTAGAGGAGATGGTTAACAAGTTGAAGTTGACAAGAAGAAGGCATCCACATCCATATCAGATTGCATGGTTGCAGAAGGACCATAGAGCTTTGGTCAATGAGTAGTGTTTAGTCAAGTTCAA
Source organism: Cunninghamia lanceolata (assembly GCA_027924645.1). Classification (NCBI taxonomy): domain Eukaryota; kingdom Viridiplantae; phylum Streptophyta; class Pinopsida; order Cupressales; family Cupressaceae; genus Cunninghamia; species Cunninghamia lanceolata. The sequence continues at coordinate 13,815,716 of BSBN01000320.1, forward strand.
GATTGGAGACTACCATGATGAGGTGCTATGTGACATCATACTGATGAATGCATGCCATATGCTATTGGGAAGGTCGTGGCAGTATGATAGGTGCACTGTCCATGATGGCCATGCAAACACCTATTCCATAACAAAGGATGGAGTTTGTCATAAGTGGAAGCCCTTGAAGGTGGAAGAAAAGGTATGTAGCACTGCCAGAATTTACTTGGTAGATGGTAGGAAATTTTTGGAGGGTATGACGCATGAGTGTCATTGCTTTACATTGATTCCTAAGATCAACCAGGAGAAATGTGAAGATGTACCATCAGAAGTCTCGGATCTATTGGAAGAATTTCAGGACATTTTCTCTGATAATGAACCAAAAGGTTTGCCACTAGTGAGGAAGATAAGTCACCAAATGGATTTGATACTATGAGCCAGTTTGCTGAATAAGGCAGCCCATAGAATGACTCTTGTAGAGAATGAAGAGCTAAATAGACAAGTTCATGAGTTGTTAAGGAAAGGACTGATAAGGGAGACCCTAAGTCCATGTGCGGTACATGTAGTACTAGCACCAAAGAAAGATGGAGAATGGAGAATGTGTGTAGTGTCTTTACAATGCTAGGTAAACTTGGTGGTAAGCACTCAATTCCAAGGAATCTCCTACTAAAGAGTCCACTATAACTTCTTGAAAAGACCTCATCAAATTATCAACCAGGGCTTGTAGACTTGTGATGGCACTTGCACTATATTTGCTTTCAGGGATCAGACTGTATAACTTATCTACTAAATCAAGCTACTTATAAACAAGGGAAAGTAATGCTTCTACAACTGCTATGGATATTTTATAATGTAAAACTGTAACAACAGATTAAGGAATAAAATTCTTATTTGTTAATGACAAATGTTCGTATCCTCCGGAGTGTCACAACTAATTGAACTAAACAACTCTAAGAATCTAATGGATCTTGTATTCATAAATTAACTGCTACAACAATTAAAACATACAAGAAATAAATTGAAGGTCAGTTATCCTAAGTGGCCCTTGCTTGGGTGATTGCCTCACTATTTAAACTCAAATCTAACTCTTTCAGATAAACACAATCATATCAACTCCAACATATATTTGCACAATCTTTTCAAATCACATACAATCTAGCTCAACTGTAATATTCATAACTCGTGATCAAATAACATTGTATACATAATCTAGGAAAGATTCAGATAGCTAGATCTATGGTAGAACAAAAACTATTCAAAACTAAACTTAAAAAAAAACTTCTATCTCAACCACCGAACCATAATATAGGTACGGGGGAGTTATTCAAATAGGTTTCTTAACTAAAAACATAAAAAAAACCACTCTGCATGAACTAGAGTGTAATGAATGCTAACAATAACAATAGGAAAATAAGGAAGGAAGTGTTCTAACAAAACTAGAACTCTCTTTTGAAACAGGGGAACATGGGTCGATTGAATCGGTCCCATTAGTTTTCAAATTGTAATAGAGTCCTCCAAGCTTCCAGTCACCTTTATTGATCACCTATCACGATGTGTGATTCTCTCCATTGAGTGTCCTTGGTCATGGTTACTGCACTTAGTCAATATTGGAATCTCCCCTGCTCTGCACCTGGAAATGTTGTGGCTGCGGGTTGCACCCTGTGGTTGCTGCGGGTGACATACCTCTCTCCTTTAGCTGCAAGGTTAGTCCATGAACATGTACAAAATAGTAACAACCAAAATCAACACAAACATTCTCAATAATCAATACATTTCACATATAACATACAATTTCATCATATCATAATCATATCTCCATATACTTAATTAGCCAAGTTCAAGTCTGCATAGTCATCATAAAGGATAACATAACATAGAGATATACTTAAAACAGTGTCTGGGAATGTCTTTTAACTTGCATAAAACTAGAATAAAACAGGCTAATAATTAGGCTCATCACACCCCCCAACTATCCTTTTTCTTGACCTCAAGAAAACCACTAAGGATGTAGGTTGTAATACAAGGTGATCTCCCTGAGATCTACAACAATGTCTACTCCTTGAGACCACTCCAAATAGAAGCCATTGCTGTGTGCCAACATGTTCATCCTGGAGACCTCTAATTTCTCACTCTTTGCACTCCTCCTCCCAGTCCAATGTGGCACTAGATATAAAGGCATAGGGGGCTGAAAAGTAAGTGGTATCTAGCTCAGTGCTTGTCCCTTGGCAATGTCCATATATTTCTTGACCCTTTCAAACATGGCCATGAAGTTGTGGACAGAATGGGGTTCCTTCTTTTGTAATTCTGGAGTCAAGCTATTCCACCGGTCTTGTACATGCTGATGAGAATGATGGATGAGCCCTACTATCAAGTGTTGAATCCTATCATAGTCTTGTAACCTCAAATTCATAATTTTTCTCCCCACACCCTTGTGATCTAATAGCTACTACCATTCTACAATAATAAACTTAGGAATTTTTAAAGGAATTATAATATATAAATATATAATATAATAATAATTATCATATTATAATATATGTCATTTTGATTACCATCATTTAGCATTATTGTTGTTGTGATGTTTACCTACTAAGACTAGCTTTAAAACCTTTTTAATTTTTTTTAGACATTAGAGATATGAGATATCCATAGTTTAATGTAAACATTAGAATATTTTAGGTAAAATTTGTATAAGATTTTATTTCATTTTGATAATAAATTATAGAGTGTGATTTGAAATATTAATTCAAAAAATCTTACATAGTTTTTGTCAAAAATATTCTAACTTTCTTATAAAAATTTTGAAAAGAAAAAATAGAAATAATTTAATTGAAACATTAAATTCAAGAAAAAAAATTGTTTTGGATTAGTAATTTTTAAAGGATTTGAACTTGCAACCATTATCTATGTTTCTCAACAACTTGATTAAATGGTTTATGCCTCATAAACAATTAAATTTCTACTTTGACTAGTGATTAATTGTAATATTTAACCAAAATTCAAAATCCATCATGTACCTTAGCTTATATTCTAAGAATTTCTCTATGAATTTTCTTTGATTTTCATAAATCTTATATAATTTGGTATTTTATTTTCAATAACATTTCTTCAATGTTAATGCCTCTCTTACATCAGAATTGATGTTCATTGATTTTTGTAGCCATCTCTAATTGTTACTTAAGGCTACTAACGGGGATCTCATCCTTGTGTCTAAACATGGTTTGTAGTGTATATTTACTTATAATAACTTTGTCGTTATGTCATGCATTTTAATTGTTTACATCTTGAATTATGATATGAACCGGAAGTAGGAGTGTGACTGCTTGCTAGAGATCTTGCAGATGTGTACTATTGGTCCCTGCCTGTGTTGGACCTATGTTGGGTCGAAACAATAGGTATAGGTAATCTGTTCACGTTCCCTGGCTCTGCCTTCTGATTATCATTTTTATCAGACTTGAACACTTCTTTGTGGAGATTCTTGGATTGAGCTTTCTATTTCCTCACTTTCCACCACTTGCAGACATAATTATAGTAAATAATTTGGAAAACTAGAATAATGGTCGTAGTTGTATACAGTTTTTTTTTTTGCCGATTGTTTGTTCGCCCTGGATGCTCTGCATCATTATTACTAATGATAAACCAAGGTTAAAAAATGGTTTATTGCTGGTATAGATATCTCTAGCAAAAAACCATTTTCCTAGCATGGTTTATCACTCATGTTAAGTTTAACATTTTGTTTGAAAATGATAAAACTTTCAACAAGCAACATCAAGACCTCCAGCATGTACAAATGGTACTGCCTTGTAATACAGTCTTTTTAAAATTTTAATTGTATTTTATGACAAAAATGCCTAAATACAGCTATACGGCCATCAAATTTAGGCCATGATGCCGTGAGTGGAGGGTGGAGTGCATGCATGGCAGATGTCAGCGGCATCGCCTCTCTCGTCCTCTCTTATTACCCTTATTTTATTTAACTGTCATTACATGTGGGAGCAATCACTATTAGTCACACTTAACATGGAGAATCACCTTGCAATAACTTGCATAGGAGAATCAAATCTTTCATTAGAATGTTCCATAAGTGTCTCCAATGCTTTTGAGAGCTTGTAAACTACTTCTGGAAGGCTTGGTCGTGTTCCAGGATCCTCGTCCACGCAGGCTTTGGCTATCATTGCAAGGCAAAGAACACTATCATCAGGACAAACACCTTTAAGATTTGGATCAACCCACTTTTTCAGTTCCACTTCTCTGTCTACCCCTTCCATAAGGGGTTTAATTTGGGTCCAAAGAAGACCTGCCTTCCCTGCTAATGGAACTCCACCTTCATGCACTATGGCTTCCTTTCCAGAAATGAGCTCTAGCAGCACAACTCCAAATGCAAACACATCAAGCTTGGGGGTCACCAGTCCATCTGCAATGTATTCTGGAGCCATGTATCCCTGTGTGCCTACTATGTGTCTTGTCAGAACATTTATCCCTGAATTCGCCATTCCAAAATTCGCAATTTTAGCCCTGAAATTTCCATCCAAGAGAATATTGCTACTTTTCACATCCTTGTGCACAACACTAGGGGTTGTATGCTCATGAATGTATTGAAGCCCATTAGCAACATCCAAGGCAATTTGCAATCTGGTCTTCCATGAAAGAAATGTAGAGTTCAAAGTAGAAGCAGTCTGCTTCAGAATGGATTCATGATCATGGAGCCAGTAATTGAGAGACCCATTATCTGCATACTCATAAACCAAGTAAGATTGACCCTCTGAACTGATACAAAATCCTTCCAGTTTCACCAAATTACTATGGCTGGCCACCTGCAAAATCTTCAACTCTTCAGAAGCTTCTCCCTTCACCTTCTTTATGGCATAAACCTTACCATCTAAAGTACCTTTGTAAACAGAGCCCTTTATGTTACAGAGGGGGCTAAAATTCTGAGTTGCTTTCAGTAAATTCTCAGCAGAATATATATGAGGCCTGCCTATGCAACTTGTAACACCGGCCAAAAGTTCTTCATGTTGAGTCTTTTTTCTTTCAAAAGACCCAACTCTCACAGCTGAGGACCTTTTTGGATGTTCAGAAGTGTTTGTTAATCTATATGAGAGTATCCTCTTTCTCAGAACCCAAAAGACCAATACAACTATTGCCAAAAGCACCATGGCCCCACCTATGGAAGCCCCAATAACAATCTTCTTATGGGATCCCCCACTTGAAGAACTTCCAGAAACAGGAGGACTATCAGTTGTACCTGAAGATGGAGATGGTGCAGGGGAAGGAGATTGAGCTAACGTTGGCTTTACAGAAACAGGAACCAAGAGTGTAGTAAAAGCATATAACATTGAAGGCATGCCATTCTCAGACTCCAAATCCTCGAGATTTGCATCAAATTTTTTACTGATGGATTCCATACTATCTCCTTCCTGTACAATATATGTTATCTGCATTTTGACCCCTTTACCAATTTGGGATTTGGATGGACACTGACACCTAATTGGAAAGGTAACTCTAACACCAATAGGGAGATTTTCTGGTACTAAAGTAGGATTTGCAACTTCTACAGCCTGATATGTGGTCAAATACTCAAAGTACTCTGTTGAAACCTTATAAAAGCTATCATTCTTCTGTATCTGGTAGCTTATGTTGGCCTGAGAATAATTTCTCATGCATCCACATGTGATGGGAATAAGCAAAGGTTGCCCTTCAGTTAAAGAAGTGGTATCATCAGGCAAACCACTGGCTTCTATTATTTCTAAATTGCTTACTTGAAATAAATTACCGATTTTCGTCAGATCAAGGAACTTAGGAGCCTGGGCTTTATAAAAAGCATATGTATGACATGGTGCTGGGCCATCAGAGCAGCTGTAGCCTGTGACATTGGGTCTATCCTCTTGTCCTTGGATTTTAGCAGCAATACACAGGAGGAAGAAAGATAGAAATCCCAGTTTCCAAGCGGTTTGAAACATGGTGCTAGAAAAATGAAAACACTGCAAATTCTAAAAACTGATGGAGTGGGTGCATATGCATATGTTTTTACAAGCAAAATTAGGAAATGGGTCAAGAGGATTATGCCCTAAATTTCTGGTGGGCAGGATCCGTGAGTAACACGCCAATTTGAACGTATGTTGATTGCAATTGAAGTCTATTCAAAGCAGGGATTTGTCTGAACTGGGAAAGGGATTCTTGAAAAATGTTTCAATCACTCTCGTCAAGTCAATTTAGTCGTTGATCTTATTTGAGAAAGTAAAAGGCGTGGTGGTAAAAGGCAGGATTTTCATGGAAATAGGTATATCCCGCATTTCCCCATTTAGAGAACTTCCTGGTTAGATCCTATAATCTATTCAAGAATTTCAATGCAATAGACCAGAGTAAGTCTTACTGCTTACCCATGCCATAGATGGGTATATGTATCTTATATTTCAATATACATCGTCGGATTCTATCAAACACAATCTCCAATGAATTGTATGTATATCGATTTGGTATGCTGTAAATTCAAGATATCAAATATCAAACCGATCATTTCCTACAGACTTTTAGGAAAAGATGCAGAGTCTAAAACTGCAGCAGATTAACTTAGTTTCCATCTTCTGTCACAAATTTTTTAAATCAAAATCATCTCCACTTTTAAAAAAATTAATTTAAGTTCGCAGTAAGTTGTAATATTAATAAAACTATAACTTAAATGGGGTAACCAAAGAGATTTATCAGATGCAGTTCCCCTCAAGACAAATGCAAACAAAAGTTAAAAATAATATTATTATAATTATAAATATTTAAAATTAATATATTATTCTTAATTTAATAATTTAATCTCTTAAATAAATAATTATAAAATAATTTTTAAGTAAATAAAAATAATTCTTCAAATAAAAATAAAGTAAATCATGTAAATAAATAAAATAATTGTTAAATAGTTCTAAAGTTAAAGTAAAATTAAGTAATACAAGGGGGCCGAGCCCTTGACTCTATTGGCTAAAAATCGTTGAAGGTTACAAGTCTAGTCTCTCATCTAAAAAAAATAAGTAATACAAGATTAATATTGAGTATGTTTTAGATAAATGAATTTAACGCTTTAATAATTATTATATATTAAATTATAGATAGATATTATAATAATTATAAATATGTAATATCAGTCACAATATTTATAATTATTATATTATAATCTATGTCATTTTGATAACCATCATTTAGTATTATTGTTGTTGTGATGTTTACCTACTAAGAATAGTTTTTAAACTTTTTTTATTATTTTTTTTGGACATTAGAGATATGAGATATCCATAGTTTATTGTAAAAAATTAAAATGCTCTTGGTAAAAATTGTATAAGATTTTATTTCATCTTGATAATAAATTATAAAGTGTGATTTGAAATCTTAATTCAAAAAATGTTGCATACTTTTTATCAAAAATATTATAATTTTTTGATAAAAATCTTGAAAAAAAATAAAAATAATTTAATTGAAACATTAAATTCAAGAAAAATAATTATTTTGGATTAGTAATTTTTGAAGCAAACATTAAATTTTTAAAACAAAATTATTTTTTCTATTTTTCTTTATATTAAGAAGGAAGAAAATAATTAAATGAATAAAAGATATTAACACCTTAAAACCAAAAAAATCTATAAAACCAAGAGTAGCAACAAACTTTAGTCCATCATAATGTGGCATTTCTGTGTCATGGTAATTGTGCAATTCTGTGTATATTTAATACTCCATTCATGGAGAAGATTCGTCAATAGATAAGAGACTCCTCGTATGGTTTACGCCTCATGGGCAATAAGATTTCTACTTTGACTAGTGATTAATTGTAATATTTCATATTTCATGTGCACCAAAGTCTATTTTAAGTTCAAAATCCATGTGCCCTCACTTGTATTCTAAGAATATCTCTATGAACTTTCTTTGATTCTCATAAATCTTATATAATTTGGTATTTTATTTTCAAAACATTTCTCCTATGTTAACGCCTCTCTTACATCATAACTGATGTTCATTGATTTTTATATCCATCTCTACTTGTTACTTAAGGCTACCAATGGAGACCTCGTCCTTGTGTCCCAAACATGGTATTTAGTGTATATTTACTCATAATAACTTTGTCATTATGTCATGCATTTTAATTGTTTACATCTTGAATCGTGATAACAAAGTTAGAATAATATAGAGTAATTTATTGAAGAGGTAAAAAATTTTATGGGATATGTAGGGTTAATTATTATTAATTGAATAAAACATTCAATATCACAATCAACTTAGATAAAGAATCTAGTCAAGATAAGCTAAAATTGTTATTAAAATTGGTAAAAAATGATAGAAGTGCTTAGTTCTATGTATAATAAGGATGTTTTGGTGTAGCATGCACCTTTTCATGTAATTCAAATTTATACTATTAGATCTTTAGTTGTTAGGTTTTGACAAATTGAGAAATAATCTTATGTTGTATTTAGGTATAAAACTATAGATGTAGCCCTAATCAAGGAATTTACGACATTGAAATATGTACTTTAGGTCTTCATAGTCATGTTCATCTCTATGTACATCTAAACAGTGGTGATTAAAAGCACAAGTAGAACTTGCAATGATAGATAAGGGAATTTAGATTTTTTTAGTAGCTAATATTCATCAATTAACAAATGGTTTAAAATGGGGCCTTAATTTTTGACAAATAGGACAAGCTATAAGGGGTACTAAATTGTCATATTCTTCCCAAATTTTAGTTTAGCACTAGTTAAATCACTCGATCATGATTTTATTAATATTATAAAATGAATTAATTTTCCATAGTAAATGATGTGCGATTGGAGCCTAATTGATCCAGGAGCATCCAGTGGTGTAAGGACAATCTTGCATCACCCAAAATGTTGATTTTGTTTTCATTTCTTTTCAAAAGTTGTATTGATGGTCCCATAATCACTTAAATAATGATGTTGAACCTTCTATTTTTCTAAACTGCTAAAAATAGCAAACTACTATTTTTGGAAAGTTTACATTTGGGCACGTATGGAAGCGAAAATTTACAGGAGGCTTTGAAATTGAAAAATAAGACCTTTGGTGAAGGAATCAATCAAAGATTATTCGTGGGATAAAAGATATTTAAGTTTCTGTTTCCCAAAAAATACTTGAAAAAGTTTCAAAGTCATATTTGAGGCACTTAGAGGCCTCATACGGACCCCGAAAATGGGCATAATCGACAGAACTGATTCTTAGGGATAGGGTCGGAGGGTTTAGGGATAAGGGATTAGGGTTTAAGGTATAGTATCAAATCTGTTGAGGGTTTAGGAATAGGGATAGCATTTAGGATTTTGGGATGAGGGATTAGAGTTGAGGGATGATGGATTAGGGTTGAGGGTTGAGGGATTAGGGTTTAGGGATAAGGTTTAGGGTTGAGGGATTAGGGTTTAAGGTATAGTGTTGAGGGTTGAGGGTTTAGGGATAGGGTTTAGGGTTGACAGATTAGCATTTAATGTCGAGGTTAGGGTTAGAGTGTCAAGAGTAGAGGGATTAGGGATAGGGTTTAGGGTTGAAGGTTTAAGGATTAAGGGTTGAGGCTTTAGGGATGAGGGTTTAAGGCTTAAGATATAGTGTTAAGTGTTGAGGGTGTAGGGATAGGGTTTAAGTTTTAAGGGTTAAGGGTTGAGGGATAGGGATTAGGGTTTAAGGTATAGTGTTAAGGGTTGATGGTTTAGGGATAGGGTTTAGGTTGAGGGATTAGGGTTTAGGGTTGATGAATTAGGGTTTAATGTTGAGGGTTAAGGGTTGAGGGTTGAGGTTGAGGGATAGGGTTAATGGTCAAGGGATTAGGGTTAAATAAGAGTGTCGAGGGTAGAGGGATTAGGGTTTAAGGTATAGTATCGAGTTTGTTGAGGGTTTAGGAATAGGGATAGCATTTAGGGTTTAGGGATGAGGGATTAGAGTTGAGGGATGATGGATTAGGGTTGAGGGTTGAGGGATTAGGGTTTAGGGATAAGGTTTAGGGTTGAGGTTTGAGGGATTAGGGTTTAAGGTATAGTGTTGAGGGTTTAGGGATCAGGTTTAGGGTTGAGGGATTAGAGTGAAGGGTTGAGGGATTAGGATTTGACGTTGAGGGTTGAGGGTTTAGGGTTTAGGGTTTAGGGATAGGGTTGAGGGTCGAGGGATCAGAGTTAAGGGTTGAGGGATTAGGGTTTGACGTTGAGGGTTGAGGTTCAAGGGTCAAGGGTTCAGGGATAAGGTTGAGGGTCGAGGGATTAGGGTTAAAGTAGAGTGTGGAGGGTATAAGGATTAGGGATAGGGTTGGAGGGTTTAGGGATAAGGGATTAGGGTTTAAGGTATAGTATCAAGTCTATTGAGGATTTAGGAATAGGGATAGCATTTAGGGTTTAGGGATGAGCGATTAGAGTTGAGGGATGACAGATTAGGGTTGAGGGTTGAGGGATTAGGGTTTAGGGATAAGGTTTAAGGTTGAGGGCTAAGGGATTAGGGTTTAAGGTATAGTGTTGAGGGTTTAGGGATAGGGTTTAGGGTTGAGGGATTAGAGTGAAGGGTTGAGGGATTAGGATTTGACGTTGAGGGTTTAGGGTTTAGGGTTTAGGGTTTAGGGATATGGTTGAGGGTCGAGGGATTAGAGTTAAGGGTTGAGGGATTAGGGTTTGACGTTGAGGGTTGAGGGTTGAGGTTCGAGGGTCAAGGGTTTAGGGATAGGGTTAAGGGTTGAGGGATTCAGGTTAAAGTAGAGTGTGGAGGGTATAAGGATTAGGGATAGGGTTGGAGGGTTTAGGGATAAGGGATTAGGGTTTAAGGTATAGTATCTAGTCTGTTGAGGGTTTAGGAATAGGGATAGCATTTAGGGTTTAGGGATGAGGGATTAGAGTTGAGGGATGATGGATTAGGGTTGAGGGTTGAGGGATTAGGGTTTGACGTTGAGGGTTGAGGTTCGAGGGTCAAGGGTTTAGGGATAGGGTTGAGGGTCGAGGGATTAGGGTTAAAGTAGAGTGTGGAGGGTATAAGGATTAGGGATAGGGTTGGAGGGTTTAGGGATAAGGGATTAGGGTTTAAGGTATAGTATTGAGTCTGTTGAGGGTTTAGGAATAGGGATAGCATTTAGGGTTTAGGGATGAGGGATTAGAGTTGAGGGATGATGGATTAGGGTTGAGTGTTAAGGGATTAGGGTTTAGGGATAAGGTTTAGGGTTGAGGGTTGAGGGATTAGGGTTTAAGGTATAGTGTTGAGGGTTGAGGGTTTAGGGATAGGGTTTAGGGTTGACGAATTAACATTTAATGTCGAAGTTAGGGTTAGAGTGTCGAGGGTAGAGGGATTAGGGATAGGGTTTAGGGTTGAAGGTTTAAGGATTGAGGGTTGAGGCTTTAGGGATGAGGGTTTAAGGCTTAAGATATAGTGTCAAGTGTTGAGGGTGTAGGGATAGGGTTTAAGTTTTAAGGGTTAAGGGTTAAGGGATAGGGATTAGGGTTTAAGGTATAGTGTTGAGGGTTGATGGTTTAGGGATAGGGTTTAGGTTTGAGGGATTAGGGTTTAGGGTTGATGAATTAGGGTTTAATGTTGAGGGTTGAGGGTTGAGGGATAGGGTTAATAGTCAAGGGATTAGGGTTAAATAAGAGTGTCGAGGGTAGAGGGATTAGGGTTTAAGGTATAGTATCAAGTCTGTTGAGGGTTTAGGAATAGGGATAGCATTTAGGGTTTAGGGATGAGGGATTAGAGTTGAGGGATGATAGATTAGGGTTGAGGGATGACAGATTAGGGTTGAGGGATTAGGGTTTAGGGATAAGGTTTAGGGTTGAGGGATTAGGGTTTAAGGTATAGTGTTGAGGGTTTCTTTCATCAAATGTAGATTTATGGGTTGATTATATTGATTGCCTCTCCAGTTTTGGGGTGTGGATGTTTTGGAATCAATCAGGAAGTCTTCAGGAGACTTTGTGGAAGTGGATTGGAAATCGCTTAACAGAACCCCTACTATTTATGCTTGGATAAGGATTTGTCACAAACTAGAACTTTTGCTTCCAAAGAAGATCTATCTTTCTTCCTCGATGGGCATTTTCTATCAAGAACTTGATTATGAGGGCTTGCCCCTTCATTGTTATTCCTGTCATATGGCGGAGCATCTGGCAAGCTCTTGTAGGAAACAGGAAAAGTTCTCCCTCAAAAACCTTGTGGTCATTCAAGTCTGAAGGGGAAGGTTTGGAAAGAGATGTGATCAATGCAAAGGATGTGATCAATCTATAGCAGGACAAAACACGAGCACGTTTTGTCTTGCTATTGAAATGGTAAAAAAGTGTTGACCCCTGTGATCTAGGCCCACATGCTCTGTTTTCTTACTGATTATGCGCATGCTCCGACAAAAAAGAAGTGCTTTCATGCTGTTGGGAAGTTCACATGTACATTTGACACATTGTACCACATTTGTATGATCTTTCCACCACCTTTTCTGCTTTGCCAACTTGAGTAGGAGGAAATAACATAGTTTTCACACCAAGTTTGATATATATCTATTCAAGTTTCAATTTTTGTAGTGTTGCAATGTTAATTGTGATTCAATTTTAGGAATTTAACATTATAGATTGGTTAATAGTATTGTTGTTAGTAATTATATTTGAGTGTTATTCAATTTAACATTGAAAAGGAAGCAAGTGGTGAAAAACTTAAATTATTGAGGAGTTTGATGCAAGAAGAAAAAAATACTACATAATTAGGTACTCTCTCCATTCGAATCTTTAATTTTTAGGTATGTCAAGTCTTTACATGCATGTTCTTTACATTTTCCTTATTTCAGATTGAATTACTTTATCATGCTTTATTATACATGTTTAAAATAGACACATTCCCAATCAAAAAAGCAACCTACAATCTCACATGATGCCATGTATATTTTCTACTCTTGGGCTCTTTAATAATTATGTGTAATAAATAGACCTTAACATACCATGATGTCAAACTATACAAGAATAAATCCTTACAACATAAAAAAATACAATCCCACTATTATCTTGTATTCATTTCTTAGGAACTAATATTGGTCTCTTTATCATGCTACAGACAAATTCTCCGTCATGCCAAGGAAACGGTCAAGAATTAAACCAACACAGGAAGAGATAGAAGCTAAGAATGCAAAGAAAGCAGTGGCTAAGAGGGAACTTCATGAGAAGAGGAAATTGGACACGATAAATGAAAACATACCAATTGAAGAGGAACCACAACCATCACAAAGAGATATGGTATTGGCGGCACAAAGAGAACGAATGCAAAAACTTCGTGGTATGAGAGATTTGAATACCATAGTTGGAGAGACGTCCTCTACCACAAGTCAACATGTAGGGACACCATCTACCACATCTCAAGTTGAGAGTACATCATCACTCACATGTGATGAAGGAGGTACACCATCGTTCCCACCTCAACCTCAAGGTATGTCATCTATTCCATCTTCGATCGAAGGTATGCCATCTAGCCCATCTCATTTAAATATTGATGAAATTCCTAATGTTGAGATGAATTTACCTAACTTAACACCACCTAGAATTTTGCATAGAAAGCCAAAGTATTTGATTGATATTGATGAGAATATTTTGTAGTCAATTGAAGGTAAGATTCCAAAACGCACTTGTAGAAGATATGCTAATAAGATTTGGAGATTGTTCTTTGAAAAGTTAAATGAGACTGCAAGATGTCAACTATTCGTTGAAATGATGCGAAGTATAAAGTATAGGTCTATCATGAAGATTCTTGGGTTGAGAACATTAGAGGCTTCAAGTGAAAAATCTATTGTCAAGAATCTAATGAGTGCGTATGAGAGTGTGGGTAACACCTCACATACAAAAGATAGTAATGCAACATGTCATGTGATTACATCGACTATAGTAAGTAGTCAAACGAGAAAAGCTCGTCTCATTAGAAAGACGAGTCAAGAATTGAGAATTAATAGTAAACCTTTATCAAGAGCTGTTGGAAGATGCCAAAGAATTGAGGACACTAATGCCAATGAATTATGGGCATTCTCGGGGAGACTACCACGAAAAGATAAACCAATTGTTGAAGCATTGAGATCACTAATTGAAGACTTTTGGAAGAATTACACAAGGGTATCTCTGAATCAAAGGGATGTGGTAAGAAGGAGAATCGGTAGTCAGAACCGCGAGCCACATCCAAAGCATTTTTTGGATGAGACTCAAACACAGTTTTATGGTAAATTTCTAGAGAAGTATCCTCAAATTAAAATTGCTTCCATGGGTCCAGGTAATGAAGGTAAGTCTTTAGTTCATAGATTTTTTTGGTTGATAGATGATACTAACATTGTACCATATGAGGATTGTTGTACACTGACAGAATCAAATGAGATGTACTCTTTCAGAAGCTCAATTGCAGGTTCATGGAGTATCCATATATGAAAGATGTCATGCTTTTGTTCTTCTTGTACAATTCAAGTCTGGGATGAGTGCAAGTCAAAGGAGTGGGTTGACGAATGGCAGTTAAGTTATCTTAGCCCACTTGACACGTATCGACCCTCGACGGCACTGGAACTAACACAGATGGAATCATCGGTTGACTTTGACCACACATCAGATTTAGTTCAACCAGGTAATATAGGGCACATATATGCATCTAATTTCATATAGTTCAACCAGGTAATGTCATCTTACTTTGTAGTGTTTTTGTAATGTTGACTAATTTCATCTAATTTGCTACACATGTCAATGTAGGGCACGTATATGCAGTTATTGTAGATGAAGATAATGAAGAGGGAATAGATTATTACTTATGTCGTTGTGTTGAGGCCAAAAAGAAATTGGAGGCCCCTGTTACAGATGGAGAAAACATCGGATACCCTACAGGCTCAGTGGTTATTACTGGAACATGACTTAGAAGGTACCCACATAAGAATATTAATATTTGGCTATTTCAGGACTTTGACACGCATCGGAAGATTCTTCATTACTCGAACCTTGTCGTGGCATCCAATGTTCGTTTGATAAAGTATCGGGGTAGACCTTTGAACAAAATATTGTGGAAGGTGCGTGAGTTTGACCATGAAGCAATACTTGACACAATAAAGAGTAGAGCAGACCCGGATGGTTCATTGGATTAATTTGTAAGTATTCACATTGATTTTGTAAAGTCATGTTACATTGAGTTGTAAGTATGCACATTAATTTGTAAGGTTTGTCTTTTTGTATTTCCTCCTATATTTTTACACATATACACATTTTTACATCATCATGTTATGCATTTTTGGTGTCCTGCTCCTGATGCGACCAAACTCATAACTCACCCTACTTCCTCTAGACACCATTTGATGATCTCTCTAACACTCTTGATCTAGGGTGCCCAATCATGATGATGACCTATAGACCATTCTCCCAAGGTGCTCATAATGAATGAAAAGAAGACCAAGGGCACCCAAGCTTAATAGACTTATTTCTTTCAATTTTGATGATCCAAACTCTTGCAAAATGATATCCACTTTCATGCCTTTAGATCTTCCTTCACATACAGGATGCCAAATCAAGTTAAAAAATTTACATAAGGGTGCCAAAATGGATGAAAGGAGACATGAAATGCACCTTAGGACTCCATGCTAAGGTTTGAGCCATTAAAGTCTCTTGATATTAGGTGCTCATGATGATGAAACTTAGAGCTTTTTCCTTTCCTATGCGCTCATCTAAGATGTTTGAATGATAAGGAGTGCCTCGACCTCTATAATGTACATTGGGTGCCAAAATCAAGGTGATTTAAGTCACTTTGAGTCATTTGGGGTCAGTTTGAGTCTTTGAGTCATGTTGCAAAAAAGTGTCAATGTTGTCAAGTTGCACAAAGCAACTTTTGCATTTTTGGTGTCCTGCTCGTGATGCAACCAAACTAACTATTCCAACGCATCCAGATGGGTACATTTACATTAGGCATGGTCATGTTTTTCACCCAAACATGTCGAAACAGTCCGAGCTACATTGTACCGACGATATCCCTGAAGAGTCCAAAGTGCAAAAAGGCAGCAATCTTTGACGAGATGTTACTCAAAAATTATGTCACTTAGAAACATTCTGTCTAAGGTAATGTGATCACGTAGAGTGCCTCTACAATAACCTCTCTTAATTTTTTATATCTCTGAGGCATTTGCCTGTGGTGAAAGGTTTTCTACTGCCCCAAAAATTGTCAGAAGGAGGCATTGTAAAGTTGCAAAGGGGTGTAACTTTCGTCCTGCTCATGATGCGACCAAACTAACTGTTCCAATGCATCCAAATGGGTACATTTACACTAGGCATGGTCCTTTTTTTCACCCAAACATGTCGAAACAGTCTGAACTACATTGTACCGACGATATCCCTGAAGAGTCCAAAGTGCAAAAAGGCAACAATCTTTGATGAGATGTTACTTGAAAACTGTGTCACTTAGAAACATTTCATCTAAGGAAAACTAATCACGTAGAGTACCTCTACAATAACCTCTCTCAATTTTTTATATCTCTAAGGCATTTGCCTGTGGTGAAAGGTTTTCTGCTACCTTAAAAATCGTCAAAAGGAGGCAGTGTAAAGTTGCAAAGGGGTGTAACTTTCGTCCTGCTTGTAATGCGACCAAACTAACTATTCCAACACATCTGGATGGGTATATTTACACTAGGCATGGTCCTATTTTACACCCAAACATGTCGAAACAGTCTGAGCTACATTGTACCGACGATATCCCTAAAGAGTCCAAAGTGCAAAAAGGCAGCAATCTTTGACGAGATGTTACTCAAAAATAGTGTCACTTAGAAACATTATATCTAAGGTAACAAGATCATGTAGAGTGCCTCTACAATAACCTCTCTCGATTTTTTATATCTCTGAGGCATTTGCCTATGGTGAAAGGTTTTCTGCTACCCCAAAAATTGTCAGAAGTAGGCAGTGCAAAGTTGCAAAGGGGTGTAACTTTCATCCTGCTCCTGATGCGACGAAACTGACTATTTCAACATGTCTGGATGGGTACATTTACCCTAGGCATGGTCCTAGTTTTCACCCAAACATGTCGAAACAGTCCGAGCTACATTGTACCGATGATATCCCTAAAGAGTCCAAAGTGCAAAAAGGCAGCAATCTTTGACGAGATGTTACTTGAAAACTGTATCACTTAGAAATATTCCATCTGAGGCAACGTGATCACATAGAGTTTCTCTACAATAACCTCTCTCAATTTTTTATATCTCTGAGGCATTTGCCTGTGGTGAAAGGTTTTCTGCTACCCCAAAAGTCGTCAGAAGGAGGTAGTGTAAAGTTGCAAAGGGGTGTAACTTTCATCCTGCTCCTGATGTGACCAAACTGACTATTCCAACACGTTTGAATGGGTACATTTACGCTAGGCATGGTCCTGGTTTTCACCCAAACATGTCGAAACAGTCCGAGCTACATTGTACCGACGATATCCCTGAAGAGTCCAAAGTGTAAAAAGGCAGCAATCTTTGACGAGATGTTACTTGAAAACCATTTCACTTAGAAACATTCCGTCTGAGGCAACGCAATCACATAGAGTGCCTGTACAATAACCTCTCTCAATTTTTTATATCTCTGAGGCATTTGCCCGTGGTGAAAGGTTTTCTGCTGCCCCAAAAATCGTCAGAAGGAGGCAGTGTATTAAGTCAAGATGAAAGCCTATTCACTCTAGGCACCAATCTCAAGTTGCACAATCATGAATGGGCGCCTAGAGAAATAAGGCACTACATCATGGTTCCAAGACCTTGAAATGGCGCCCAAGCATGTAGGAGGAATTTTCAAGGAGCCAGAATGTTTTTGAAACTCTAAGGAACTAGTCCAAAGACTCTATGGTGCCATCTTGATACCATTGAGTCAACTTTGGAACTCAAACATATTGAAACAAGGTCTAGGAAGCTAGGCGCCATCTCTTGCCAGTTCAACCTCTCAGATGCGCCAACATTGGAAAGACTCTTAATGAGCGCCTAAGTTTGAATTGATCTTGTGATTGAAAGTTTGGTGATGTATTGGTGTAAGATGATCTTTAGTTGAAGCAATCTAAGTTCCAGGAAGGGTTTAGAAGTTATCAACCTCTTCACTAAGTTAGGCGCACTTTACAAGCTTTCTTACCCAAGAGTTGCACCTCATTAAGACAAGGCGCATCTTAACCTCCGAGACTTTTCCAAAGAAGCACTTCAGTTTATTAGCACCTTTGGACCTTGTTTTGCATTCTGAAAAAGAAGGCACACTTTGGAGGTATTTCTAACCCAGATTGACGCCTAGGTATAGTCATCTCTCTAGAGCATTAAATTGTGTTTTAAAATGAAGGAGGATATTTCATAAGTTGGGGAATTGATCACTGAAGACCTTGGAGTGTTTGAATTACTCGAAGCAAGAAGGCGCATTTCCATGGATTAGCATACTCTAGATAGCGCCTAATGCCATCAAGGCACAATTCCACCCTCACTTTGGTGCCTATCATCAAGAAGGGGCATTCGGTATTCCTTGAATAGTTCTGAGCATTTGAAGTTCGTGAAATCACCAAGGAATGTTGGGCACCATGTGTATCCTCAACAAGCTTGAGTTTGCACCTAGACAAGTTGGCGCTTATTCATGTTTTAACTTCCCTCTTGAAGCGCCTAACTTGGGAAAAAGTTATCTTGTTGTTAGTCAAGTGTTTGATGTGTTTTGGAGACTCCAAAAGACTTCCTCTTGCTAGGCGCTCTTCTTGGCAACTACAACCTTCAACTGGCACCTAGATCCTGAAGAAAAACACTTGCAAGTGTGGGTGCACTTTCGTTGTGATGGAGCATCAAACTGGCGCCTAGAAATCCTAATGCATGAAGTGAGTGCCTAGGATCCTATTGGTCCAATAGGTGGTTTTGGGATCCGTGTCAAGTCATTGGATTAGGTTGCCAACTCAGAATGATTTTCATGCACTTAGACTTCAAGGTGCCAAAACTAGTAGGAAAATATTTGGGGGGAAACCACGCTGATAAAAGTTGGGTAAATTTAACCTTTGAGTCTGATTAGGCTCCATATAACAACAATATTCATATCATGCCCCTTTGCTTTATGAAACAAGCAGTATGTGTCAAGTCATACAGATAACACTATGGTCCTTCGAAATTTCTCTGTGACTTTTGATAAGATTATCTACTATTATGTGGATGCTTGATAGTATTATCCTGATCCATTGGACTAGTGTGGCTATGAGGTTGGAAAGTGTTGCAACCTCCATCCTTTAAACTTCTCTATCTTGTTATGGGTTCTTTTGAGTATTTTCACTTGCTTTCTCTTCGAGAATATTTTCTAATGATACGTGATGTGTCATAGATCATTCAACTTGATAAACAACATGGATGGATTCTCATGCCTCCTATACTTCTTGCAAGTTTCTTTATAGATAGCTCACATCATTGTCCATCTAGGTGGTCATTTCCCCAAATATTATGATAAGATAATCTTGTTAATAAACTTTGGATTGAATGAGAATCAACATGCTTTATCTTGACTAGAATAGTTGGGATGGACAAAAATCTATTGATTCTAGGTTGGGTTGTTAAAGGTCAAGAAGTTTTGGTGTCTAATGCCCTCTAATCTAAATATTCAAAATCATAGTGGTTCAATAAGTTACAACAAATAGTCAGGTAGAGAATAGACTATAATCAACAAGGACTACACATGAATCCAAAACAACACCAGTGAATAAGGACATCACAAGTAACTCAACATTACTTCCAGAGGTGTTCACAAAAACAAAGGGGAGAACATAAGTAGAGAATGCTAGACTGTAGTAGGGATGAGTGTCTGATGCAGAGCACATAGTGGAAGCATAGAATTATCAACTTTTGAACCTTCAAACTCACTATTAGCGAGACAACATACCATCGGCGAGCTTAAAATTTCATCAGCCGATAGGCCGATGCCACCATGACTCTGTTTGATTTCACTTTTGACAAACATCCCATCATTGACTCTTATCGGTCAGATAGACCACTATCAGTGACTTTATATCCTTTCACACCGATGTCTTTGTCACTCCGATACGAGACTCTAAGTCCCTCGCCTATCAGTAGTACTTAATACCATCGGTACACTCAAAAACTCTTTTGCCGACACACCGATCTCACCAATGACAACCTTCAGACTACACCCGTTGGTGAGACTCCAAACATCGGTGAACTCTAATCTCATTGGGCTGACACACCGATGGATTTTGACTGTCGGTGTGACCCCCTTCATTGATGAATCTCTCAACTGCTCTTCTGATGCGTCGATGGGATTATCTTCTGATACACCGATGTCTTCGACTTCGAACCACACTCGTCGACAAGACATACCACTATCGGCAAAGCCTAACCAAGGTCTACCAATACGCCGATACGACCAACTCTTGACATCGATACAAGGTTCTTTTGAAGGCAAAGGGTGCCTAGGCTTATGGGGCTCAATTTGATGTATTTATTGAAAGCTCAAGTTGAATTAATGCTTATTGAAAATGCCACTTAGTCCTTCATTTGCATTCTAGGTGCCATTTCCTATTGACTTATATACTCCTCATGCTAGGGTGCCATAATGAAGTGGTTTAGACAATAGGTGCACTTCACTTACTAGAGGCTTGTTCTCCTTCCACCTTAGGCGTACTTTTATGGTGGAACAACTGTTAATGGGCACCTTGTCTTAAATGAATGCTCTCTCTAAGTTGGGTGCCCTTTTGAGGCTTTATGAGTTGCAAATTGCGCCTTAACCCTTCATGCTTGTTGCTCAATGTTTGAATGTTTAAGAAAGTATCCTTTAGGCGCTCATCTTAATGACTTTTTTTCAAGGCGCAATCATCCTAATGACTTGGATATTCATCCTAGTGTTTCAGGATATCAGGCTACCAGACTTAGTCATTTTTAGGATCTCAAACATAAAGAATAACATGATGATTCATTTTTTTGTATTGCATATAGTTGACATTGTATGCTACTCATAAAGAATATTAATATTTTCTGTTCAACATGATGATTCATTTTTTTTTTTAATACAAATTTTATCTTTTATTTCCAAAATGAGGTTTAGGTGATACTTGAATAACAATAGCTTGCTTATTGGATCAACAAACATCCTATGTAATACAATTGGACTTTAAATATTTGAAGTAGCAATCTACAAATATCCATTCAAACGTGGAATTATAATGCAAGTATGGACGCCATCAATAAAACAGATTTGTATTAATCAAATATCTATATAGGCATACATCAATATCTATCGATATAAGTATAACATATATACAAAATAGCCATATAGGCTTACAAGATGCCATATAGGCATACAATGTCAACTATAGACAATACAAAATATATGTCCACAAATGCCATATAGGCATACAACAAAGGAACACAATAAAAAGTCATTCCCCTCTGGCTGGTGAAGAGAATAGATTATGGGCAACCTTTGATCTTCTAGGGGATGGAGACGTACATGTGGGTGGTCTACTACGAACCCAAGGGCTACTCCTCCTATTTAGTTCTTCCTGCATCTTTAGCTCTTACAATAAAAAGTATAGACATTAATATATAGAAATTACATGTTATAAAAAATGAAACATTTAACAAAATAATCACTTACGGCTAACATATAATCTGTCTCCTCACTTGCCTCAGTAGCAAGAATAGGCCTTGGTGATGTCAAGTCCTATAGAAACCATCCAGATAGAAATTAAACTTCAAATCAATAATCTTTTGATTTTTCAAAAATAGACAACTATAACAATGAATGTAAATTAAAATTTACTAATCTGCCTCATACCCCTGTCAATGCCATGGAGCTATGAATCGCAGAGGCCACACCCTGCTCCATTGCCCTATGAACATTAGGAGGTGTCTCCATAGCTTGCATCATCTGGAAATAAAACAACATATTCAATTACAAAAACTATAATAGTGATGCAAATCATGGCTCCTAACATACACACACGTTCATCTAAATATGGAAGTACACACAATAAAGCACACAAATCACATACAAAAATCTAATAAGTACAATTCATTCATTAAACTATTTATTTTATTACCTCCGTAAAGCTTTGAAGTCCACCACCGCTGGTAGATGTTGCCGTGAAATCTACAGTATTAACCTATTCAACATCCAAAATTAGATATTAGAATACCATTCATATAACGATGCTATTCACATGTAATATTTATAATTGTTTACTAGTTACATACCCCGATAGTAGATAATCTAGTGTAAAATGCAGGTGGAGAACAACTGAAAACTGCATCGACGCTATGACCCTGATATTTCATTAAAATCAACAATTTAAATTAGTTAATCTTGCATTTCAAAAATAAAATTTAATAAATCAAATTCAATAAACTTGCTAATATTTACCTGAGTATCAAGGCCGAAAGTCTCACTCAGGAGGGTATCTGTCATCACCATCTGCTTAGCTACAGATGTAGCCTGTGCATCTGCGTCCTGACTATCCATGGGGTCATAACCACAGGCTGACCTGCAAGCCTGACAAGCATGGGGTGGGACCCTACTCCTCACACTATCTCCCAACCCACTCTGTGCTGCAGGACCGGCATGCTCTATGATGCTTTGGGTCAAGGCACTAATGGAGTGAAGTGTATCAACCTCAACACTCTCCTTCACAATGGAAGGGATAGAAACATGCTCATGGGCTGGTCTGCTAATTACTCATCTCACCACCCGCTGTGGGTCAAGACGTGCCCCTGGTCTATCTTGTGCTAAACCCCCACCTCTACCCTAGAAGTCCCGCATATCAAAATAGTTTGGCACTTTATTGAGGACAAACTCACAGTAGAGTTTCCTCAAAAAGTATTGCAAGACCTCATTATTATTGCATGGAGGATGGTCAAAAACCATCCACCACCTCTGCCCAAAATTGTGCCTTATTGCTTGGTTGTTGCACCAATGGATAGGGAACCTCTTGCATGTAATGGGTGGAGGTTGATTTGTTTGTCGGTTTGTGAAAATGGAACACAAGTCTAATTTTGTGATTTGTAATTTTTTCACATCTTGGTATGACAACTTGTCTGCATAATAATCTCTAAACTCTCTCCTCTTATCCGTCAAACTAGTTATTTGCTTGCTAATTAAATCTACATTTGATAACATAGATTCAAGAGATTTAGCAAGCGTGGACCTATGCAAGGTTAAAGTGGAAGGATCTTTCAACCTTGCAATTATATCTTCAATTTCTTTTTTGTTGTTTTTAATTTTCCCCATTATATTTTATTGTGTTCCAGGGGCATGTCGAGGAATGGATGGAGGAGGTTGTTGTTCTGCAGGTATTTTCTCCTCAGGATTTTATGGATTTTGAGGAGGAGGAGGAGGAGGTGCATTAACATTTCCTAACAATTAACAAAATATACATCAAAAATCAACTCAAACCTACCTATTTAGAAACAAATTCAAACAAAAAAAATAAATATAACTCACTCCCTTGGCATGCTCGACGTCGTGGCGACATTTTGGCGATGAATCGATGGTGTTTTACAAAATGCGAGCGCACTTTCTAGGGTTTGCAGGCTGCAGGCATAGAGGAGAAGAAATAAATAAAATGAGATAGAAACCTTTTTTTTTATTTATAGCAAGTCAAAATGCGAGCACATTATAACACGCTCGTGTTATGGCTTGGTTTTGACGAGCCTTAGGCTCGTCATTACCAAGTCATAACACAAGCGCATTATAACGCGAGCATGTTATAATGCGCTCGTGTTTTGTATTAATTTTTTTTAAAAATAATTTGGCCACTTTTTGGCCCCCCATCTTTTTGCACTTACCCACCTTTTTGGGAACCCTTTGGGGTAGTAGAGAAAAGGGGGAAGTGTAGAGTCAAGAAAAGGCGGGAAAACATAAACCCTAGTGGATTTGAGGTTATAAAAGGCAGAAGGTTCTAGAATCTAGAGATAAGAAGTTGTAATGTGTTGCAATCTCTAGAGGATTCATCCTCTAATTGTATTTTAGCTTTTGTAATGCAATGTGTTGTCCAAAATCAATAAAAGAACATTTCTATTTTCTGTGTACAATTTGTGTTATTATGTGTTTTGTTATTCCCCCCCTCATCAAATGGTATTAGAGCAAGGGTTCCTGAGTGTGTAGACAGATCACCGACCATAAGATAGTTTGCACCAAGACCTGAGGTTATGGGTTTACTGTAAAAATCAAAATGCCTCCATAAAGAAATTGTGGTGGGAGAAATGCTTTGATGGAAGAGGGTTTTAGAGCCCTACAAAAGCAAATCGATGCATTGCAAGAGGAGCTGTGAAGAGGGTTTGAGCCAATAATAAGAGAAGAAAGCGAAGATGAAGCAAAAGAAGAGTTATGTGAGGAAGAACAAGACGGTGCAGGAGATCGTACGAAAATTAGGTTGTTGAGGGCCATTTCAAAGATCAAAAAGAGGCATAGGATCGAAGTTCCTACCTATTCTAGAGACCTAAACCTGGAAGAGCTTATTTATTGGATCAATGATATGGAAGAATATTTTGAGTGTGAAGATGTGGAGGATCCAGAACAAGTCAAGTTTGTGAAAACAAAGTTGAAGGGCCATGTCAGTATTTGGTGGAAGGAGGTCCAGTCAAAAAGAAATAGAAGAGGCAAAGGAATGATTACCATATGGGATCAGATGGTGGACAAACTAAAGAATCAATTCATTCCTGTGGACTATGAGTTGGAGTTGAAGAAGTTGCAAGGATTGAAGTAAGGTAACAAGTTTTCCAAGGAGTATATAGAAGAGTTTTATAAGATCATTATCAGGACAGGCCATGTAGAGGCCAACAAGGAGAAGGTAGCTCGTTACATTAATGGGTTGAGGCCAAGTATTTAAGAGGAGCTGAGCCTAGTTAGAATGACCACCATAGAAGATGCATACTAGTTTTCCTTGAAGGTGGAAGAGAAGCTGAATAAAAGATTTGAAAGCAATCAAAGGGGAAGAGGTTAAGGCGGAAGGACTGGTGGAAGATCCTATGGAGGCTAAAATGAAGATCAAAAGAAAAGTGAAGAAGCTGGCACTAATCAAAATCAAAGAGGAGATAATGCCTACTGCCCTCATGACCAAAATAATGGTGAGAAAAGAGGAAGAAGAAGAGGCCGACTTGGGCAGGGACCTGGAAAAGGAGGTTTCAGAGGAACCTGTTTCCAATGTGGAGAAGAAGGACATTGAGCATACGAGTGTCCGCAATATCAAGTAAGGAAAAATAGACGACCTAAAGGTAATGCATGAGTTGCACATGTAGATGATGATACATAGTCTAAGCATTCTAAAGATGCTAAAAGGGGAGAAACCCTAGTTGTCAGAAGAACGTTGTTGAATGAGGAGAAAGAACTAAATTAAAGGAAGAGTTTATTCCGCACAAGGTGCAAATGTAAAGGTAAGTGTTGTGATATTATTATTAATAGTGGAAACACTGACAATCTTGTTTTAGAGGAGATGGTTAACAAGTTGAAGTTGACAAGAAGAAGGCATCCACATCCATATCAAATTGCATAGTTGCAAAAGGACCATAGAGCTTTGGTCAATGAGCAGTGTTTAGTCAAGTTCAAGCTTAGAGACTACCATGATGAGGTGCTATGTGACATCATACTGATGGATGCATGCCATATGCTATTGGGAAGGTCATGGCAGTATGATAGGTGCACTGTCCATAATGGCCATGCAAACACCTATTCCATAACAAAGGATGGAGTTTGTCATAAGTTGAAGCCCTTGAAGGAGGTGGAAGAAAAGGTATGTAGCACTGCCAAAATTTACTTGGTAGATGGTAGGAAATTTTTGGAGGGTATGAGGCATGAGCATCATTGCTTTGCATTGATTCCTAAGATCAGCCAGGAGAAATGTGAAGATGTACCATCAGAAGTCTCAGATCTATTGGAAGAATTTTAGGACATTGTCTCTGATAATGTACCAGAAGGTTTGCCACTAGTGAGGAAGATAAGTCACCAAATGGATTTGATACTAGGAGCCAGTTTGTCAAATAAGGAAGCACATAGAATGACTCTTGCAGAGAATGAAGAGCTAAATAGACAAGTTCATGAGTTGTTAAGAAAAGGACTGATAAGGGAGACCCTAAGTCCATGTGCGATACCTATAGTACTAGCACCAAAGAAAGATGGAGAATGGAGAATGTGTGTAGTGTCTTTACAATGCTAGGTAAACTTGGTGGTAAGCACTCAATTCCAAGGAATCTCCTACTAAAGAGTCCACTATACCTTCTTGAAAGACCTCATCAAATTATCAACCAGGGCTTGTAGACTTGTGATGGCACTTGCACTATATGTGCTTTCAGGGATCAGACTGTATAACTTATCTACTAAATCAAGCTACTTATAAACAAGGGAAAGTAATGCTTCTACAACAGCTACAGATATTTTATAATGTAAAACTGTAACAATAGATTAAGGAATAAAATTCTTATTCTTTAATGACAAATGTTCCTATCCTCCGGAGTATCACAACTAATTAAACTAAACAACTCTAAGAATCTAAGGGATCTTGTATTCATAAATTAACTACTACAACAATTAAAACATACAAGAAATAAAGTGAAGATTAGTTATCCTGAGTGGCCCTTGCTTAGGTGATTGCCTCGCTATTTAAACTCAAATCTAACTCTTTCAGATAAACACAATCATATCAACTCCAACATATATTTGCACAATCTTTTCAAATCACATACAATCTAGCTCAACTGTAATATTCATAACTCATGATCAAATAAAATTGTATACATAATCTAGGAAAGATTCAGATAGCTAGATCTGTGGTAGAACAAAAACTATTCAAAACTGAACTTAAAAACTAACTTCTATCTCAACCACCGAACCATAATATAGGTACGGGTGAGTTATTCAAATAGTTTTCTTAACTAAAAATATAAAAAACACCACTCTGCATGAACTAGAGTGTAATGAATGCTAACAATAACAACGAGAAAAGAAGGAAGTGTTCTAACAAAAGTAGAACTCTCTGCTAAAATAGGGGAACATGGGTCGATTGAATCGGTCCCATTAGTTTTCAAATTGTAACATTGTCCTCCAAGCTTCCAGTCACCTTTATTGATCACCTATCATGATGCATGATTCTCTCCATTGAGTGTCCTTGGTCATGGTTACTGCACTTAGTCAATACTAAAATCTCCCTTGCTCTGCATCTGGAAATGTTGTGGCTGCGGGTTGCACCCTATGGTTACTGCGGGTGACATACCTCTCTCCTTTAGCTGTAAGGTTAGTCCATGAACATGTACAAAATACTAACAACTAAAATCAACACAAACATTCTCAATAATCCATACATTCCCACTATAGACACTAAAAATTATCTAGGTCTTGTTTACACATGACCTTGTATGTCTTTGCCCTAGGTCTTGGTTACACAATACATTGTCAACATGACCTTGTATGTGTTCCCCTAATTCCTAGTTCATTCGAGTTCATCTAACCTCATCCCACTTAATCCCATTTATCCCTAGGTCCTAGTCCATCTTAATCGCATTGTCCCAACTTAATCACTTTCTTGATTAATTAAATAAACCCACTTTATTTAATTAATCCCACTTGATCACATTCCCCTAGTCACATGTCTCAAATAATTCAAATTAAAAATTTGAATTATTCCCTCACCTCTCATCACATTGTGACACATGTCACATGTCTCCATCTCCCACTTAATATGCCTTCACATGTCAATCTAATTCAAATTTGAATTATATTCCCTTTATTCTCCATTGCACACTTGTCATGTGACTACAATCCCTCTTTGAGTGGGAAACCCTAATCCAACCCTAGTCAATCTTGATGATCCATATCTTTCAACATAACTCTCAATCCTATCCATCCATTCAAATCAGCCTTTTTCTATAAAGGTAGCCTCTCTTGAGCCATTTGAAGGGAATCTTCTTTTAGCATCCTTACTCTGCCAATTTTTCCTCTCAATCTCTCATCCACCTATCTTACATTCATCTAATCTTCCATCTACCAATCCCTATCCTATCGTTATGCTATTGAATCGAGCAATCAACATTCATCTCTTTGGGTAAAGCTAGAGTGCTTTGGGTGTGGCACTCCCAACCCAATCAATGGATTGTGGATCAATGTGAAGGTATTGCATTGTTTGTTTTGCATTTTTATTGTGTTTTCCTTCATATTAGATTTCCATGATCTCATTTGGCATGCCCAGTGGGACTCCCAGGTCCTGATTCTACTAACTTTTGCTAGTTTTTGCATGAGTTTTCCATGAAAATCATCTATTACCAGTATCAGCGCCTTTTTTCTCTGTATTAGTGTGATTTTCATTTGTATTGCCACCATTTTCCTTTGTAGTGGCACTATTTTCCTCTGTAGTGGTGCTATTTTCCTCTGTAGTGGCACCATTTTCCTCTGTAGTGTCGCTATTTTCGTAGAAACTTCAAACTGGCATAACTTCCTCATACGGTGGCAAAATTTTACAAACGAACACTCGTTGGAAATCTAAGAGGATGAAATTCACAATGGAGTAGGTTTTATTAGGTGATTGTATCATTTTACCATCATTTTTATTAGTCAAAGTCAAACTAGCATTTAAACTTCAATCGAGCATATCTTGAGCATTTCTTATTGGATTTCAACAATTTTTTTTTAAAAAGTGCATAGAATGTCATATAGAATCTGTTCATATGACTTATTTTTCTTGTTTTAGTCTAGTTTCATCAGATTTTATCTTTTTCGCATAACGGTCCTCTTATCTAGTTTACTTGCTTCTTTCTTGCTTTGGTGGCTTGTAGGTGACCTCAAGGAGCTAGAGTAGCGTTCACATCAGAATCTACAATAGATTGAATAGCAAAATAATCAGGTGTATTCACTCTAATCTTTCACATCTCTTAATCATTGTTTGTCTCATATTTGGACTTTGGGCTTAAAATGAATATTGCTTTAGCAATCACATCAAAAAAAACTAGGCTAAAATTAACCATTGGCTTCAATCACACATCTTGACTTTGGGTTAAACAAGAACAAGTCTCTTCATTTCTTGGTGAAGTTTCATGTGATTAGTGGTGTGTATGCTCTTCTCATGTACTTTGTGCGATCTTGAGAATCAAAAACACCTCTTATCCATTCATATTCACACCTCACATTTCATTTTCTAAGGGTTAATTTACAAGTGTGAGTGTGAATCAAGTGTGCGTGTGTATGCTCTCTCCTCGCACCGTAAGGTGATCTTGGAGATCAAAAACACCTCACTTGATTTGCTTTTGTTTACCCTTTCCTAGGAGGCCTGCTAGGGGATTTCATCACCCCTAGGGACAACCTCATTCGAGGCTGAATTGAAAGACACCCTCATTGAGAGTTAGAATCTTGTCACTCTTGGCTAAGACCCAAAGAACTTTATACCTGTGGGAAGTGAAGGTTAAGGGTGGGTTACCCCTTTCTCTTGGCTGTGTGGCAAGATTTCAATTTCAATTCCATAGTCAACCTTGTGTAATAGATAGCCTAAGACCTAATTGGTCATACCCCACTTGACTAGTCATAGGGCTCATTGATGTGTCTTCCACGTGTGCTTATTTAATCATCATTACATTTCCTTTTCAAAATCCAAAATTACTTGTGTCTTGTGTGAGTGAATCATGTTTGTACATGTGTGATCATTTGATTGAACATTGTTGCATCAAGCTAAACACCAAACACACAAAGAAAAGTCATTCAACTCATTCTACCAACACATTCAAATCCAATCACATTCATCCTAATCACCCATTTTTAGCCATTTCCTCCCTAATCATATCCAAGGCATCATCCCAACAAATCAACATCATCCTAATCATCCTAGTCATCATCCTAATTAATCCAATACATACAATCTTGCCATTCTTAATCATATCCAAATCATATCCTCCTCATTCTACATCACCCTTACCATCATCCTACTCATCCTAGTCATCATATTGGTCATCACACATCATCCAATCACTCCAAGCCAAATCACATCCCAACTACTTTCATCCCAATCCAAATCCAAATCAACCCAATCAAAAATCAAGACCTTAGTTGATCATCATCAACCGTTATCCAAACTTGCTTGAGATCATTAGTCTATCTTAAGTAAGTCAACCAATCAAATCAATCCAATCAACCCTATATTACTTAAGTGTCATTAGTCTACCTTAAGTATATAGAATCAATCCAATCAACCCTATATTACTTAAGTGTCATTAGTCTACCTTAAGTATAGAGAATCAATCCAATCAACCCTCTTACTTGAGATCATCAGTCCATCTCAAGCATAGAGAGCCATCCATCAAAAAAAACAAAACAAATCAAATCATCCTAAGGTCTTGAAATTTGATCCCAATCACTCCACATCATCACCTACATTTCTCATTTAAACCACTTTCATCCTAATCACCTCAATCCAAGTCATCCCACATCATCCTTACCATTATCCTAAACTTCCTAGTCACCTAACCTAATAATTCCACCATCATTCATCCTAATTCCTTCAAGTCATCCAATCTCATCATCTTAGTCATCTTTGACATCCTAATCATCATCACCATAGTTCTCATCATCCAAGTAAACCCCTAATCATTTATGGCCATTACACATCATCAAATCTTCATCCAATCAATTCTCCACATCTATCACTTGTAAACATGGACATGACATTTATAAACAACACCTATGAGAATGATCCTTATGGAACCAAAAGACTGCTTAATCAACTTAGTCAACTTAGGTGGTTATATAGAAAAGAAGAAGACCCGGTATCACCACAACATCAACAATTCCCACAACATCAAGTCCTAGGCCAATATCAACGATCCCACATTCAATCACAAGTCCAACAAGCATATAATCCAAACACCAATGTCACCACATCCATACCACAAATCACCCTCACTATTCCTAACAACACCACAAACACAAGTACTACCATAAGCCTACCATCCAATGATCCTAACTCCATTGCCATCATATCCCAATTACTTTCTCAACAAGCCTTTAACATCAACCAATGTCCACAACAATCCACCTCACAAAACCTTTCACCTACATATCTTATCATGCCACCTCATCACCAAACCTATCCATATGGCAATCAAATGTCATTACAAGCACAACAAGAAAGCCCAAATGGCCCTATGTACATAAATCAAGAAAGTCCAAGTCATCTTATGTAAGCCTTAAAATCCTTTGACAAGGGAGAAACCAACCTAGCATGTGCCTCCTTTGAGTCACCTTCACCATCCAATTATATGCCAACACATGAGCCAACTAGTACCATCCCAACACCTGTATCAAGCCCTTCATCGCCTTCATCACCTTCATCCTCATGTTCCACTAATCCTTCATTAAAAGATTCCATGGAGATACTTTTAGAGAAATTGGTCCAAGAAAATTTGATTGAGCTATACCCGCTCAAAGCATATTCTCCATTTATGATTAAACCTAGAGGGTATAATGAAAACCATTATTGTGCATACCATAGGTATAGGGGCCATTCCATATCCACTTGTGTCCGATTTCAAAGATTGGTCAAGAACCTAGAAGATTGTGGTAAGGTTGTCTTGGATAAAACCAATCCCTCTAATTCCATTATCTTTCTATCTAGCCCAAATCCTAATCCCATTATCCATCCAACAAATCCCAATCCTAAGCCTTCAACTTCCACTATTATCATCCATCCACTATATTGCCCATTCACCAATACCCTTGTAAAGGATGTAATCCATTGGCTACTCGCAAGGAATAAAACATTGCCATGTCATCCAACACCTATTCTTGAGCCTCCCCATGAGTCCTTAAACACTATGTCTAGTCTTTTAACCCCATCATGTGATCTACGAGCTATCAATCTTATTAAAGAGCCTTCCACTTCCATTCAAGCAAGTCAAGAGGTATGTCAATAGTTTAATCCTAATCATGAGAAAACATTAAGCCCTAGTCCTAATCAAGATCAAATCATCCCCATCTAATCTATCCACAACATGTACCTTCTTTATGATCAAGATGATACCTATGAAGAACCTATCCATGAGTCACTTGATCCTAGTCATAACCCCACAACTATCCATGAACAAGACACCCAAGACCTACATGCTCCATCTAATGAAAGTCTTGTTGACTTACTTGAGCATTCACCTCATTTCATGGCCTTCATTCAAAGAAAAGAGACCTCTCCACCTAGCCATGATCCCACAATATCCCCTTGTCATGATGAGACACTTGTCCCCCAAGCCAACATAGAAGATCAAACAAATAACTTAGATCTAAAAGAACATAAGCAAGATCCCAATGATCCTTCCACATCCACTATTGATCCCATTTCAAATCCACCATATCCTACTAGTCTATCCACATTCATTCATGAGTGTTCCTCCTTAGAACACCAACAAACATTATCCACTTTACCTTCTCCATGCAATAATCAACTCAAGTCTAGTGTCCAAACTACACCTAATCCTATAGTCAATCGCATGCTCCAAAATATGAATTACCAAGGAAAAGGTTTAGGCCTACAAGAACAAGGCATGTTGGAGCCAATCCATGTCAAAGTCCCTCCTCACTCATTTGGCCTTGGATACACACCCAAAGGTCAACAATCAAAAGATGTTGGTACTTCTTCCACACTTCCTAAATCCACTTCCTTCCATCATAAACCCCATCATATTCCTAGAAAATACATTGCCATTCCACCTCGCTCATCCTACAAATGTCAAAAGCATGTGACCATTCACCTTCCACCATCCACTTTACCTCCACTTCTTCCAACTCCTACTATCCCTCCATCCACTTTGCCTCCACTTCTACCAATGCCTAATTATCCACTTAACCATAAATATCCTAATCATGGCCAACAAATGCACACATTGTCTAAACAAGGAGCTTCCACTCATTTCATCCGCCACATGGGATTCAAAAATAAACATTTGGGTGCCTCCACTCAAAAGGCAACAAATCCTAAGGGTCCTAATGCCTTAGTAAATCAGTCCAAAAATTCAAAGTAAGGTACATTCAAAAATCCATCCAAACCCATACCTTCAAAAGCAAAATGGTATGGGTACCTAAGCAAAAAATCAAGCAAATCAAATGAGGCATCTACCTCTTAAAAATCCCAACCATTCCCCTCCATTCAAACATGCCATTCCATTCAAACATTTCAAACATCCCACATGCAAAGCAATAATCAGAAAAATACTAAGTCCATGTGGGTTCCAAAAGTCCTAAATCATCCATCTCCTAAGAAAACATCGCCATTGCTTCCTCCACCTCCATCCACTCACAAGCTTCCATGCTTATCACGGTATGTGCAACAGTTGGTCATGATTCCTTTCCATACCTCCATCACTCCATCATTCACTCATTATCCTACATATCTCCCCCATCACCTTCCTATGGTCCATGCTTTTGCATAAGTCCATTATAATCCACATCATAATCCACTTTCACCCCTACATAATCCACATCATAATCCACTATCTACCTTATCCATCTCACTTTCATACCATCACTTACCAACATCGATGAGCACATTTGACATGGTCCATGTGACATTCCTTTCCAATGGGACTATCACCTTTCATGACACTAGACACTTAAGTCCCTCTCATCCATATCCACCTCCTTCCATCCAAAAAGTCAAAAAAGTAAAAATTTTTTTTTTTTTTTTTAAAAGTAAAGATAAATCCTTTCGTCCAATAGTGAAAACTTGGTAAACAGGCGCCTTGGATAAGTACCATGATGAAAACCTAGCAAATAGGCATCATGTGTAGGTTGATCTTATATGCCACTTACACTTGGGGGCACCTTGTCTCATCCTTTTCCAAACTATCATACCATTTTCATACCATTTCTATATACATTCCTATCATATCGAGTCCATTCATTCTCCCTTCCTCTTTTGATCTTGATAAAGATGTGGGGGCAACAATGTTAAACATGTTTTGGATATCTTTTGATGTACTTCATCCCATCTAACCCATCCTATCATTACCCTCTTGCCATTACCCATTTTTCCATCCTTTCCAAATGAACCCATTCATCCAAGTCATAAGCTTTGTCATGTCAAATCCTATCATCCTATTGCCTTAAGCATTGTCCTAAAAAATCCTAAGTTTACTACCTAGAATGGGGCATGTTACTCCTATGCGACATAGCCTTTGGAGATCACATCCTTATGCATACATTCATTGTGAGTTTTTCATCCTATCCACTATCACACATCCCTTTATCCATCCATTTATCATGACCTTTTCATCCATCCACTATCATCCATCCTTTTGTCCAATCCCATTCATTCCCTTGCACCTAGACTTGGTTTCCCCCTTGTCATTAGTACCTAGCATAAAGGCTATCAAAATGAACATCTAATGCCAACGTTTCAAAAAATACAAAAAAAAAATCAAAACATTTCAAACACCCAAAAAAATCAAAACATTTCAAAAAACCCAAAAAAATCAAATATTCCCAAAAAGACAAAAAAAATCAAAATATGTCAAAAAATCCAAAAAAAAAAAAAATCCAACAAAATCCAAGCAATAAAACCATTCCACATCAAATCATCAAAATTACATTCTTCCAATCAAATCAATCCCAATCATCAACTTCATCACATCATCAAATCCATCAAAACAAATCCAATAATATCATCATCAAATTAAGTCAATTTATCAATCAATCAAAATCAAATCATATCAAATCCCAAATCATCAAACATCTAATCAATTTCAATCAATCCACAATCATATCAATCCATCCAATTTCATTATCACCATCAATAAGAAAATCAGAACTACATCTCATCTCTATCATAAGTGCCTTGATCCCATGGATATAGGGTATGTAGGCAATCTAGGATACGAAGGAAGTACCTAGATTCAGGCATAGGTGATAGATCTTTTCCATCTTTCATCTATTCTTCTAATCTTCATCAATCATCAATCTTCATTCATCTCTCATTTCTTCTATCATTTATCTCCCACATCATCAATAAACATCTAAAATTCAATTCATCCAATCATCCTTCAAATCAATTCTTCAAATCAATCCATCAATCAATTCATCTTCATCATTCAATCTCATCAAATCAAATCACCTCTTCCAATCAAAATTCCAAGCAATGATCCAAATGCAAGTCATACTCAATCCATACCTATCAAGTCAAATTATCTATCAAGTCAATCAATCAAGTCAAATTATCCAATTACATCCTTGGTCTTGATCCTAATCTTGTTGTAAGACAAATCAATTAATCAATCATCATCATTATCATCAATGGGATATATTGTTCCCACATCCTTATGTTGATCTAGGGATATATCATTCCTTGCAATGACAACAGTATCTTTCATCATCATCATCATCAATAATCAATCACTTAATCATTGGTTTACAGCTTGACATGGGCAATACCTTGTTTGTTTTTGTATCATTTGTGCATTCTTGCTTTCTTGCTTGTGTGTGTTATTATTTTCAACTTGCATTTGTATCTGAATGCAACCCAGCTAATATTCATATCTTGTATCTAGACAAGTTTGTATTACACTGGGGCACGAGACACATCGTCACCTTGGTCCTTATACCTTGGTGCATAATGTCTCGTGCTATATCAAACATCATGGTTGCTCACCTTTATTGCAACATAATGTATCCTTCACTTCTTCTATCCATTCCCTTACCTTTCTTCCTTGACCAATTCATTTTCATTTCAAGAGCCTACCCATGTTTGTTCAACCCACCTATCCTCTCGAGGGGGCATCATCATCCCATTTAATCATCTTATGTTTCCATAATCCCATTATCCTTTTCCTCTATCTATACCTTAGCTTCTTTGAAATGATGTTACTCAACATAAATCTTATCATCTCAAAGAGGGGAAAATGTAGACACTAAAAATTATCTAGGTCTTGTTTACACATGACCTTGTATGTCTTTGCCCTAGGTCCTAGTTACACATTACATTGTCGACATGACCTTGTATGTGTTCCCCTAAGTCCTAGTTCATTTTATTTCATCTAACCTCATCCCACTTAATCCCATTTATCCCTAGGTCCTAGTCCATCTTAATTGCATTGGTCCAACTTAATCACCTTCTTGATTAATTAAATAAACCCACTTTATTTAATTAATCCCACTTGATCATATTCCCCTAGTCACAT
The DNA here is from genome assembly GCA_027924645.1 of Cunninghamia lanceolata. Classification (NCBI taxonomy): domain Eukaryota; kingdom Viridiplantae; phylum Streptophyta; class Pinopsida; order Cupressales; family Cupressaceae; genus Cunninghamia; species Cunninghamia lanceolata. The sequence continues at coordinate 13,851,777 of BSBN01000320.1, forward strand.
GTCTCACATAATTCAAATTAAAAATTTGAATTATTCCCTCACCTCTCATCACATTGTGACACATGTCGCATGTCTCCATCTCCCACTTAATATGCCTTCACATGTCAATCTAATTCAAATTTGAATTAGGTTCCCTTTATTCTCCATCGCACACTTGTCATGTGACTGCAATCCCTCTTTGAGTGGGAAACCCTAATCCAACCCTAGTCGATCTTGACCATCCATATATTTCAACATAACTCTCAATCCTATCCATCCATTCAAATTAGCCTTTTTCTATAAAGGTAACCTCTCTTGAGCCATTTGAAGGGAATCTTCTTCTAGCATCCTTACTCTGCCAAATTTTCCTCTCAATCTCTCATCCACCTATCTTGCATTCATCCAATCTTCCATCTACCAATCCCTATCCTATCATTATGCTATTGAATTGAGCAATCAACATTCATCTCTTTGGGTAAAGCTAGAGTGCTTTGGGTGCAGCACTCTCAACCCAATCAATGGATTGTGAATCAATGTGAAGGTATTACATTGTTTGTTTTGCATTTTTCTTGTGTTTTCCTTCATATTAGATTTCCAAGATCTCACCCACATATAACATATAATTTCATCATATCATAATCATATCTCCATATACTTAATTAGCCAAGTTCAAGTTTGCATAGTGATCATAAAGGATAACATAACATAGAGATATACCTAAAATAGTGTATGGGAATGTCTTTTAACTTGCATAAAACTAGAATAAAACAGGATAATAATTAGGCTCATCACACCCCCCAACTATCCTTTTTCTTGACCTCAAGCAAACCACTAAGGATGTAGGTTGTAATACAGGGTGATCTCCCTGAGATCTGCAACAGTGTCTACTCCTTGAGCCCGCTCCAAATAGAAGCCATTGTTGTGTGCCAACATGTTCATCCTAGAGACCTCTAATTTCTCACTCTCTGCACTCCTCCTCCTAGTCCAATGTGGCACTAGATATAAAAGCATAGGGGGCTGAAAAGTAAGTGGTATCCAGCTCAGTGCTTGTCCCTTGGCAATGTCCATATATTTCTTGACCCTTTCAAACATGGCCATGAAGTTGTGGACAGAATGGGGTTCCTTCTTTTGTAACTCTAGAGTCAAGCTATTCCACCAGTCTTGTACATGCTGGTGAGAATGATGGATGAGCCCTACTATAAAGTGTTGAATCTTGTCATAGTCTTGTAACCTCAAATTCATAATTTTTCTCCCCACACCCTTGTGCTCTAATAGCTACTGCCATTCTACAATAATAAACTCAGGAATTTTAGATTCCTTTCTGATTGGAAGGGCAATGGACTTCTCTCTTTCTGTGTAAGCTTGCATAATGTCCCCTCTCAATTTCTCATTTCTAAAGTAAGAGGTCAGTGCTCTTACCTGCAAATCCCCTACATAGATTAATGGATTCCACTCAGTATCTCCTAACAAAACAAAATTATGTAAATAAAATTCACATAGCTAATCTTGTTCATCAAGTGTGGAAGTAGCAAAAACTTTGAGGAAATCCATTTTCTCACTCATGTCAAGTGGTTTATTGCTAATCAATCTACTAAACTGGAAACTCAAAAATTTTTCTTGAAGAAACAAGGCATAGGTCCTAGCTGGTGGTCTACATTTGATAATCTGAGTAGCCTTATCTGCTACCTTTTCCATTCTTACTGTAAGCTTCTGCAACTCTATATCCTTCCTTTGCAGTACCTTATTATGTTATTTAATCATGGTTTCTGTTTCTCTTTTCCATTCTTCTTTTCTTTGGTTGCTAATTCCTTGTTCCCTGCAACTACTATGGCTAGCTCTACGAGGGCATCCAATTTTGATCCTGACCATAGGTGTTAACCCTTTCTTCCAACTCATGTATCCTTACCTCCCTCTCTTTGTCCTTCTACTCCTAGGCTTTGATCAATTCTTCTAGTTGTTGTATTCTATCAATAGCTTCCTACAGTTCTCTTCTTATATTCTTGTCCTCAAGCAACAATTCCTCATCCTTTGAAGATTGTTCATCACCACCTCTGGTACACTCACATTCCTCATTAGTAGTAAAGATGTCTTCTGATTCAAACTCAGAGGTACTTAACACATACCATTTTATTTTTATGGGGGTTTGTATATTCTCAGTCACATTATCCTCTAGCTCATGATCACTCTCAACTGCTACCACATCCTCCTTCTCTTTTCTAGGTTTCTTAACAACAATCCCCATAACACCCTTCTCTCTAAGGCGATGTGAATTCCTTACTGGTGTGGATTTCCCTTTTGACCTTTTTGCGGGCTTAGAAGAGGAACCACTCTTCTTTTTCTTAGTTCTTGGTGTTTTGGTGCTAGGTGTCTTACTAGAGGATGGATCCTGATTGGTCTCTTCTTTTGGGGTTTGATTCTCTTCCTCTAGTATGGGTTGATTAGATACTACATTTGGCATAATTGGCACATCTTGTTCTCCTATCTCCTCTATGCTATGGGTAGATGATGGAGCAGGTGAAACAGGGTTTTCTCTCAAGGATGCAACAGGTGAATTCTTTGGTGATGCTGGCTCATTAAGGATATCATTGATATTTCTATATTTCAAGAAACGTTTCTAGGGCACATTTGGATACTGCATCCTAAGACTTCTCTTGACTAATAGAGTAACTAGGCAATCATGGGATAATGATGATCTTTTTGATTTCCTTTGATATTCATAGCTCATTCCTTTTAACAAATTGTATAGGAAATTAGGCACATTAACTACCCTATTATGATGAAGATGGCTTAACAATTTGAAATGGACAGTGTATAGCATAGATTTCCTACCATCACAAGTGAGGTATTTGATAATGTGCACAGCACAAGCAACCCACAATTCTAGAAGTGATAGCCTTTTAGTTCCTTGAGATGTAGATTCCAACTGTTCCCCTTCTTCACTAAATTCATCTCTTGTCATTATTGCATCTGCTTTGATGGGGAACTCTTCACCATTTCTAGGTAAACTTGATACCTCAGCAACTGCTACTTCTTAAGCATCCACTATCAGTCCTTTTATAGTGGCTTCATCATGGTAAAGTGAGGCTGCAAACTGGCTAGTTATACGTTCATCAAATTCTGTGAGTTTTAGGAAATAATCAATCCATCCTGCCTGTGTCAAGATTGGCAGAGTTAATTGATCTTCCAATACTATATCATGCACTGTAGGTTCTCATCTAATGATGTCTCCTCCCATATTGCCAATTCTGAATTTAAATTGACCACAACCCCTTTCTACAACCTTTTTGTATATCTTCTTTACTCTTTAAGTTCAATAACCCATGCTTCCAATAACCCCCTGTATATTCCCTTGCCGTATAATACTAGACTGAACTATCAAAACAACTTAAATTGACTTAGAACTATGGGAAATTAGGAATTTTAGGATGGAAGCATAGTAGATAATTTAGCAGAAAAATTGGTAGAGTAGTCATAAAAATGAAACAAAAATGAAAAAGAGGTTGTATGTTGTGTGTTTAACTGACAATGGCAAACAATCATTGTTTTGAACAAAAACACTATCCCTCCCCCCAACTAAATTCTTGAAGTGACCTCAATTCAAGTCTGTGTATAGCAAGGAGAAGGATAAAAGTATATGGATACAAGATTACAAATGATAATTTTGTAATATTAAATGTGAGCATATAAGGAAAGACTGAGATATTTGTATCAAATAATGGCAAGTTGATATTGTACCTATTGGAATGAGATGAACTAGACTTCACGTGAGCTCAGCATTGGAAAATGTGTATGTAGCTTAAGTTTGATAAGACAGAATTTATTATTATGAAGAATGGTGGAATGACACTCCGATATGTGTGAACAAACTGATGTAAGTTGCATGCGGTGTGATGATGAACATCAACTACATGTGCTCAAAAAGTGGAGTGCATGGCACAAAATTTGAATGGACGGACAGATCTAGTTGCTACATGTGAGTGGATGGATAGTTGTTACATGTTTGCCTCCAATAGGTCCCAATTTAATATGATGGCAAAGTGGAGTTGTAGTCTTTAACAGGTCCCTACAGTCATTGACTTCGTCTTCATGAAGATATCAGCATCGGTGTTGTGTGTGCATGTGAGGAAAGGAAAGAAATTATACTTGAGTGACCTCGGGAGGTGAGCTATATAGCTCACCTACTAAGTCACTATGATTATCGGTGGGGTCTTCTTCTATGTTATTGCTAGGTGATGATATAGTAGCATCCAGCTCATGGTTAGGAATAGAACATTGATTTAGAAAATTATCCCTATTTGCTGGCCTGGTATAGAGCTTTAATCAATGTCTATGAACCAATAGTGAAAATCTGACACCATCTATTGTCTGAAGTTTGACAGCTCCATTAGAAAACACTTGGTGAATTTCATAAGGTCCTAACCATCTAGATTGCATTTTGCCTTTATGATCTCTGTACTTTGAATCATATGATAGAGCCCAGTCACCTACATGAAATTCTTTCCTTTTAATATACTGATCATGCCATTTGGCTCTCTACTTTTGAATAATTTATGTGTGGTGTATAGTTGCCATTCTGATCTCATCTAATCCATTGAGAATATGAAGTCTTTCTCTTTGTGCTGCTGTCAGATCCATGTCAAGTTCTAGGGTAGTCCTTAGTGTCTTATGCTCAAATTCAATTGGTAAAACTGTTGTTTTACCATACACTAACTCATAAGGTGTGAAACCAGTTATTATTTTCCATGTAGTTCTGTATGCCTGCACTTCCTCTGGTAGTTTGGTTGCCCAATCCTTCCTATGAATGTTCATTGTCTTTGTCAAAATATTCTCAATTTCTCTATTTGTAACTTCCACTTGCCCATTGGCCTGAGGGTGATAGGGTGTGGACTTCCTATGCCTAACTTCATATTCTTTGACTAGTATTGAAATGAGTTCGAAAGTGAACTGTGGGCCTTGGTCAGTGACAATTTCTTTTGGTTCTCCATATCTAGTGAAAATTTCTTCATACAAGAATTTGGCTACATTCCCATCTCTGGCAAATTGGAAAGGCTTGACTTCAATCCACTTTGTTAGGTAATCAGTGCAAACTAAAATGTACTCCTTATTATTAGAAGCTGGTGAGATTGGCCCAATGAAATCTAGCCCCCACTTGTCAAATGGTGCTAGTGCTATCTGGGGTTGCAAAGGCATCTCATCTAATCTTGTTGGTCTACCCATTCTTTGACATTGGTCACAACTCCTTGTATACATGATTGCATCCTTATGAAGAGTTGGCCAATAATAGCATGTGGTTAGTATCTTGAATGTTGTCCTCTTGGCTGCAAAGTGACCCCCACAGGGCTTATCATGACAAGCTTTTACGATGTCAAAGACCTCATCTTCTCTGATGCACCTCCTCATAATATGATCTAGACCAGTGTAGAACAAATAACCAGTAATCCAAGAATATGGAAAGCTTTTATGCACTAATTGTCTTCTTTCTCTTGGAGAGAAGTGAGATGGAATCTGCCCTGCTACCAAATAGTTAGCAATATCAACAAACCATGGTGTATGTAAAGTAAGAGAAAACAAGTGTTCATCTTGGAAAGAGTCATCCACAACATCTTATTCTATTTGTGTAGGTAATCTAGATAAAAAATCTGCCACCACATTAGCTTTTCCTAGTTTATCCACTATTGTGATATCAAACTCCTATATCTTGTAGCAAAAGCAACCATCTAACTAGTCTACCCCCAACCATAGGCTTATTCATTAAATATCTGATTGTAGTATGATCTGCGTGGATAAATACTTGGTAGCTAGTAATATAATGTCTAAACTTGTTAATAGCATAGACAACAACCAACATCTCTTTTTCTGTGACAGTGTAATTGAGTTTTGCCCCTTGTAAGTTTTTACAGATGTAATAAATAGCATGCTCTTTAGTACCTTATTTTTGTCCCAATACTACCCCTATAGCAAAATCAAAAGCATCAGTGTGTATATGGAAGGGCAATGTCCAATTGGGTCCTCTCAAGACAAGTGCTTTTGTCAGAGCTGCCTTTAATGTGTCAAAAGAGTGTTGACATTCTATGGTCCAATCAAATTCCATGTCCTTTGTGAGTAGAGAAAATAAAGGTGCTGCTAGCTTGCTGAAGTCCTGTATAAACCTTCTATAATAGCCTGCATGGCAAGAAAGCTTCTGACATCTTTTGGCTTCTATGGTACTAGAAGTGTAGAAATTATCTCAATCTTGTTAGGATCCACTTAAATACCATCATTGGATATGAAGTGTCCTAGAACAACTCCTTGAGTCATCATCATAAAGCATTTTTCATGACTTAATGACAAATTATGCTCTTGACATCTTTTTAGGACCTTTTTCCAGATTATTGAGTGTTGTCTCAAATGTGTCTCCATAAGTGGTGAAATCATCCATATAGATCTCCATAGAATCATGAGCATAGTCTAAAAAGATACTTAGTACTGCCCTTTGGAAAGTGGCTGGGGCATTGTATAATCCAAAAGGAAGGATAGAATAAGCATATGTACCCCAAGGGTAGCTAAATGTGGTTTTATCCTAGTCCTCTGGAGCAATTTTTATTTGATTATAGCCACTAAAGCCATCTAAGGAGTACTTTTTACCTGCTAGGGAGTCAAGTACTTGGTCAATGAAGGGTAGTGCAAAATGGTCCTTTCTAGTGGTTATGTTAAGTTCCTTGTAATCTATACACACCCTCCACTTGCCTCCTTTCTTAGGGACAATAACTAAAGGTGACACTCATTCACTGTCAGAAATAGGGTAAATAAAACTAGCATCAAGGAATTTCTGGAGCTCATTTTTAACTGTCTCTTAAGGCAGGGTTCATTCTTCTTTGTGGTTGTCTTATGGGCTTGAAACCATCATTGATGTAGATCCTATGCATGCACAAATCTGGATCTATTCCTTTCATGTCATTATAATCCAATGCAAAAGATGATGCATGTGTCTGCAATACAATGTGCAAGGAAGTCTATTGTTCTTCAGTTAGGGCATTATTAATATTTAGCATTTTGCCTGGCATGATTTCTAATGTCTTAGAAGTTGGATGGACAGATGAATGGTCACATCCAATGATGTTGGGAACACATTCCTAAGGTAGTAAATAATGGAAGAGTTTGGACAATTCCTCTAAGGAATGTGCAGGTATGATATTTTGTAATGGATCTTGCAGACATGACAGACAGTCCTATTTCTGAGGGTCCCTACTGCAATGGTTTTGTATAATGTGATCAATCAAGTCATCCTCATCTTGGGTTTCTAACAAAGGGCTACATTCTATCATCATGAGAGTTTGTAGGGAATAATGGTCTTCTTCCTCTTCTAAGGTAGGCCATAAGGTTTGTTCCAGATTATCATGAGGTTGAGCCGGGGGATAAAGCACCAATTTCTTTGTGACAGTCCCATTTGAGATTATCATGTTCCCAGACCTGCAACCTATAAATGCATCTGCTATTGCTAACCATGGTCTACCTAAGATAAGTGGATATCCTACAAGATTACCTTTTGGCTGCAAAACTATGAAGTCCACATGATACTCCCATAAGTCTAATGCTATGACTATGTCTTTAAAATCCCCTTAGGTTTCACTGTTGACCTATCTACCAACTATAAAATAATTGGTGTAGGCCTCAAGTTTAGTAGTTGAAGGAGTTGCATTGTTTCCTTAGTCATGACATTGATAGCTACCCCTAAGTCAATCAGGGTGTTTTTGATGAGAGTTCCATTAATCTTAACATCCACTACTGGACTACCAGGGTCTGTGTATTTAGGGATAGTTATGTTCCCTACCATGATATCAGCAAGGTTTCCTAAGACATGAACTGTCTAAGGATCCTTCTTCTTTCTCCCTGGTTTCTTAAGGCAAAGGTCTCTCACGATCTTGGTGTAGATTGGGATGTCCTTGATAGCTTGGATAAGGGGTATCTTGATACTAACATTCTTAAGTTGGCTTAGTAAGTCTATCTCTGCTTGGGTTGGATGTTTTGAAATGGCTAGTCGTTTAGGGAAAGGAGGCCCTGGATTGGAAATAGTCTGACTTACCTGATTTGATTCAAGTTCCAGAGGTGAATTGTCTAATGCCTCCTCCATGGGTTGTTCATCTACTACCTCAATGATTTGGGGAGATGAAGGTCCAGCTAATATTTTCCCTAACCTGAGGTGGACATCACTCACCTCTACCCCATAAGTGGGGTATTGAATAGCCTCGTTAGTGTATGCCTGTTGAATAGGCTTGTTATTGGGGTTAGGTGCAGGTTGGGCAGGTATTTGTGGAGCTCTTGGTGGCTATGTTGTAGGACTAGATGAATTAGCATAATGGCTTGTTGTTGAGGGTTAGAAGGTAGTAAGGGTTGTGAATAATTCATGTTTTGGTTTTGCCACTATTGTCCTTTTTTCCATTGTGGTTGCCATTGGTTTTATTGTATTGGCCATTGGGGGTTGTAGTTAGAGACTTGGAAGTTTTGTTGGGGCCATACAATGGGTTGCTACTGATTCTAGTTTGGCTAAGGATTTTGCCATTGCTAAGGGTTTTTCCATTGGGTTTGATTAGTTGGCCAAGGCTGAGGGTTCCAACCAAAGAAATTTTGATGACCTATGGGAAATGATGTAATAAAAGTTAAAGGATCTTGTGGCATACCTTGTCTTTGCTGCCATGGTTTTATTGAAATTAAGGAACACTGAGAGGGGGGGTGAATCAGTGTTCTGAAAAACCTATTACTTTGTTCCTTTATTAATTTACCACATACATCCAAAAGAAAGAAGCATGAACACAAGAATAGAAACAACAAGATCACAACACATGAACACCAGGATTTTTATGTGGAAAGCCGGTTAAGGGAAAAACCATGGCGGGGGTTAACCCACAAGAATTTATACTCTGTTAAAAGTATTACAAATGGGAAGGCACATGCCTTCGGGCACACTGCCCAGAGCTCACTGCTCAAAGAGGCTCACTACCTACAAATCAATTATAAAAGTTCACTGGAATGTTTGAACTGAGGAATAGCATCTAACAATGCAAGATTACAGTTCCAGTTGAGCTTAGTATACTGACTTTACAGACTTCATCTCTCTCTGCCCTGTTTCACTACTCTGCCATGATTCAAAGCTTATATCTCTTTACTTCGCACTTGACTTTGCTAACCTTCACACTTATTTCTTCATATTCACATCCCCACACCTCAAAATTCTTGAACTCATCGATTATATATATCCGCTACATGAAATTGCATCAACTGCAGTCGACCTTAAGAAAAACTTAGAGACTTTTTAAGAACATTGTTATGTCAGCTGAATCCATGCACAAACACCAATATGGATCAAAACCTATATATCTAAGTTACCTTACATGTTGGGCAATACCACTAGATCTCATAAATTACTCAACCAACAACTTTTCCTAATTCATACAATGATCAAACACCAAGTCAGCCTATTCTTCATTGGATTGAACTGTTTAATCCAGAACCTAATACTCAGATGCATGTAACTTTCAATCCCTTCATCACTGGAGGCTAAAATATTAGATTTAGGTAGCCCTGACATCCCTAAACATTCCCTCAAATCTGCAGCACAATATGATTACCTATGGAGAAATGCGGACCAGGATGTTGAACCCTATCATATGCCATGTTCCTGTCTATCTGGACTTAGACAAATCTACAATCTGACTTCTGGCATGATCCAATGATGAGATGCAGATGTGTAAGATAGATTTAGTTTCCATCAATGACATTACTTGATATGTCTAGCAGTGTCTCTTGCCAACAATCTCCCCCTTTGGCATTGATGGCAACACTTAGTGAAAAATGACTAAGTGTTAGCACAGTTCCCCCTTACTATATACTCTTGTGATTTCTAATGCTCCCCCTTAGATTAATTCTTCATTTTTAACTGCTTTTCCTCTCCCCCTTTGACATCAATTGCAAAGGCTGGAATCTGCATATCAAAATTCATGCAAAAAATTTATGTACATGGGTCAAAAACTCTAAGTATATACTTCCACATATGAACATACAATCCTTAAGCCTTGTTCATCAACAAAAAGATATCCCCAAAAATGTTTTACAACTGTGACAATTCACTATTATAGTTCTTTTTTATGCTGCCTAAAATGGATATATGCCCACTGAACAAAAATGCTTGTGATTCTGCCTTTTGAAGGTCAGTAGGATCACTAGTAGCAGCAGCAGCTTGGGATTCTACCAATAGATCATACATAGTTTCTAATTTGGGGGAAATCAGTCCCTGGAGCTCATCTAATCTGCCCAAAACTTTAACCTTTTCTTTCTCCAGGTCACTCAATTCATTCCACAAACTTACTACTTGGCATTCTTTGGTAGTTATAGACTCAGTTAAAGGACTATATGACTGAGAAATGTTAGACAATTTGAGCTCTAAGTCCTTAATCTTCTTTTCAATATCTTCAACAGCTTTAGACCGATTTAGACAAAACTTGTAAATTTCTACACCTTCAGAGAGGGCATTTTGGATACTCTTTACACCAGTATCAAGCACTGGTCTATCATAGCTAATTATTTTCCTTATTTCAACAAATCTCTTCTCATTATATTCATTTTTTACTTTAACTTTTGTTGACTTCTTAAAAGTTTCAAAATGAGAACTTACAGAGTTTATCAGGCTCTTCAATTGGCCAGAGGGAGATGCTGATGAGTCCTTTTGAAATGTGGGCATGATTTTCTCTAAAATCTCAGATGCAAGGCCGAGCAACTCGCTATCTTCTATATGAGACTTTAGGATTTCTTCTCTGGCCTTAGCTTGTGCAATATAGGCCAACTTTATCTTCTGCACTAGTGATAAGGTATCAAAGTTGATTGGTCCTTGTATTATGTCTTGATCTTCTGCAATCTATTTATGTCTTTCCAAAATTTCTCTTACTGCTTCTGCAGTGTCTCTTGCCCAAAATGATGTGTCAAATTTATGCTCTTCAGGGCCTGCAAATTCTTCCTTTCTGGAGTCAACTTTATTGTCTTGCTTATCATTATCATTCTTTTTCTCTGCTTCTGCTTTCTCTGCATTACCAGCAGAGGCATCCTCTTTATCAGAAATGTCTTCTGCACTCCTTTCTAAAGAATTTTGTGTATCATCATCAGCAGCATTATCATCAAATTTGTCAAATTTCTCAATATCCAGAATGGAGGAATCAATTTCAACATTAGTTTCTTCTTCAACAGTGGGTAGATTATGCTTTTTCAATGCATTCAGAAGAATCTCCTAAGTATCTCCAACTACCTTATCAATCTCTCCCAGCATGAGCATATTCATTCTGATCTTACTCTTGAAGTCCTCTTTCACTTCTTTGAATAGCAGGTTCTTTTGATCTGGAGTAATTTGAGGACACAATTTTATTAGCACATGCTCCCAGAGCTCAAAATCTTCAGCTTTTGCATTCTCTTTTCTTATTTCTAGAATTTTCGCAAGGCTTTCCAGAATTTCAGAAGTTATTTCAAATAAAGTCTTACTAAAGATATTCAGGTATTTGATTGTTGCTTCCTCCAAGACTCTCTTATCAACATCACTGTAATGATCATAAAATTTAGTCATTGGCTTCAAGTTTCCATCTACAGTAACTGACTTAATGATGTCATCTATAGAAAGAGTAGGCTTCTCAACATAAGTCTTTGTCTTATGCCTTTTACTTGAATTTTTGCTTTCGGAGGGCTTCTCCTTAGACACTTTAGCAGCTTTAGTGCATGAGGCCTTCAGTTCTTTAACTTCACTATCTGAGTCAATTTCTTCTTCATCCACTTTCTCCATACTGACATATGTTCTTTTTCCCTTTACCTTTGTCCTTTTTCCTTCCTTACCAGTAGGTTTTTCTGCAGTAGGAGAAGGTGACACCCCAGAGATTGAACTAGAACTCCTAGTAGACCTTTCTTTAGAAGTGGATTCCATCGGAACACTTATTTTTTCTCTATCCTGCTTCTCCTTCTCAGCTTTCTCTATCCTTTCCCTATTTTGTCTCACAGCTTCTTTTGTTATGCCAATGCTTTCTACATACATTTCAACTTGTCTTTGAATCTTTCTCTTAGATTCAGGTTTCTGGAGCTCAACATGCAGTTTCACATTGAGTTCACCATATGTCCCAAATCTTTCAACTGTGGTGTCCTTTGGTTTACTCAGAAGGTGTTGAACATACATATCCAATACTTGCTCATCAACTTCATACCCCATGGGCATGATCCACACAGTTCTTGGTTCAACTACTTCCATTAAACACTGATCTGTATCTACCATAAAACAGATTGTATCCTTGTATTTTTCAACCACAGATGTAGGGATTCTTTCCCTTGATTGCATCATGTTCTAAAAATACTTGAAATATCCCCAAAGAGAAGTCCTTTGGGTATTGGAGTCACCAATCTTGTTTAAGTGCTCTCTTATTTGTATGGCAACAGTCTTATCACTAGTCCAACACATGCTTTTCTTGCTGGGTAACTCCTTCATGAAATAGAAGAACAAACATAATACCAATGTACCATACTTGAATGTATTCTTCTTGTCCTTTTTGATCTTGTTCAGGTTTTCCATTAGCTGGTTCTACAGCAACTCACACAAGTCATAGTCAACATTTTCTCTCAACGTTTGATAAGCTGCATAGATAGCTGTACTAGATACAAAATTCTCCCTGCTGGAATGATATATCTTGTATCTAATCACCATTGATGCAAATTTGACATCTGGATCAGTGATGTCATTTATTGTCATTGCCCTTTTGCCAAACCTTGAACCGGTAGCATCAGTTACAATTTGATTCTTTACTGACTTCAACATTGGCAGTCCATCGGATGAGTTCAACCCTGTCACGGCCTTGATGGCATCCTTGGTGATCTTGAAGGGTTTCATTAACCACATAAACTCATCATGCATCTGACTCAACACATACTGGACCCACTCATCTTCATCGAAGGATGGAAACTCTATAATCTGAATGAAATGTTTATCTTGCAGTGCCTTATACTCAGGTTTAATGCTGTGAATTTCATCCCTCAGATGATTCTTGAACAAATCTACTAACTTCAAGTCCCCAAACTCATCTATGCTAGCATGAACATAAGCCCTAATATCTTCAACATGTAATACACCATGCGAAACACTTGAAAAGGCACCTAACAGATTGACCTCTACAGATTTGTGTGGATGCTTTTTGAATTTAGGTCAGGGCCTTTCGGTGATGTCAACAACCAATGGAGTAGCCATATCCAAAGATTGCAAATTAGGAGAGCTTTACAAAAAATACCTTGTTTCATCGGTTAGGGTTAGCTATTGAATTTGCTTTTCGTACTCCAAATCCTTGAAATCTCAGCTCAAATCCTCTTCTCCTTGTTCTCTTCAACTGCAAAGTGATTCAAATGTTGAGTGAATGACCTTTTATGCTCTGCAAATCCTAATTTGCCATTGTAATAAATGCTTTGCCCTAATACATTTAGTTATATTGTTTCTGCATACAATCAGTCTTCAATTGCTCTGCACTCAATCGCATTAGCTTCTTTTCTTCCATAATTTGCTTCAACAAATCTGCAATAGGCTTCTTTATCTTCATTCATTATGCCAAGTTCAGGCACCCACTTACTAGCAAGGGGAATTAGATTTTCAATGCAGCTCCCCCTAAGCCAGAGGTCCTGTTTCAATTCTCGGAGGAATTAATAGCACCAGATTCTGGAGTAGACCCATCACCATCATTCACTTCATCTTTCTTTAGCCATGTTTTGTTCATTTCATTTTGGATCTCATTCACATTTACTTTACCCTTTCCTTTATCTTGTCCCTACAATTTTTGGTTTCTGTTTATTGGACCTTTTCTGTCATCATTCCTGCTTCTACAAAATCTTGCAATATGACCAGATCTATTGCAATTGAAGCACACAACATTTCTTTTCTCATTTACTTGATTTCCTCTTGATCTACACTGATTAGCCATGTGTCCAAATCTATTGCATGCAAAATAGTAGCCATTGAAAGAATTGACATTTCTTTTGTTGTTAGAGTAGTTCATCATCATACTTCTGCATTCATTGGATCTATGACCATATGTTTTACAATTGAAGCATTGACTGGAGAAGGATAGACCACTTTGATTCACTCTACTTCTATACTGAGTAGCTCTATGACCAAATTTATTGCAATTGAAACAATTTTCATTGAAAGATGGATACCTTTGGGCATTAGGTTGTCTTACTAGAGGTCTTCTAGGTCTGTTTCTCTGATTCCTTGATTTAGGATTTCTTTGACCGGATCCAGAGCTTTCACCTTTCTCATATCCTAGACCATGCTTATCATCTGCCATCTTCTGACTATCACGTAGCACTTCAAGTTTGGTTGAGCTTATCTTGAACTTCTCTTTATAGTCATTTGCAACTTCTAGGTCATGTTTGAGAATAACAATTTGCCTTTCAAGTTGTTCCTCATTATCCCTATTTTCTTGAAGTTCAAACTCTAGATGGCCAATTATTTTGTCTAATCTGTAGCACTCTTCAGTTCTTTCTTTCAGAGACTAATTCAGGTTTTCCTCAATCTTCTTCCTTTCCTCGATTTCCTTGGTTAGTCTCATCACTCTGGATTCCTTCTCATGTTTTAGAATAACTTCTTTTGACAACTTCTCACATTCCTTTGTCTTCTCTTTCAGAGCATCATCCATAACATTGTCTTCATTCTGATTTGCTAATCGTTGAAGTAGCTCCCTCCTCTTTTCATTGGATTTGCTCAGTTGTCCTTTTAAGGTTTCAATGAAATCTTCAGCATCTTTAAGGTTCTCTTGCAGATCTCTGATTTCTGCTGGCAGGTCAAGATCATCTAACGCTACTTGAAGCTATTGATTGATACCATTAGAGTGCTTGAGTGAACCCATTGAAAGCACCTTCCTAGATCTTCCTCAAGCTGTTAAACTTCTTCTAAGGAACCTTGCTCTGATACCAATTGTTGAAATTAAGGAACACTAAGAGGGGGAGGTGAATTAGTGTTCTGTAAAACTTATTACTTTGTTCCTTTATTAATTTACCACATACATCCAAAAGAAAGAAGTATGAACACAAGAATAGAAACAACAAGATCACAACACATGAACACTAGGATTTTTACGTGGAAACCAAGTTAAGGGAAAAACCACGGTGGGGGTTAACCCACAAGAATTTATACTCTATTAAAAGTATTACAAATGGGAATGCACATGCCTTTGGGCACACTACCTAGAGTTCACTACTCAAAGAGTCTCACTGCCTACAAATCAATTACAAAAGTTCACCGGAATGTTTGAACTGAGGAATAGCATTTAACAATGTAAGATTATAGTTTCAGTTGAGCTCAGTATACTGATTTACACACTTCATCTCTCTCTACCCTATTTCACTGCTCTGCCATGATCCAGAGCTTAGATCTCTTTACTTCGCACTTGATTATGCTAACCTTCATACTTCTTCCTTCATATTTGCATCCCCACACCATGAAATGCTTGAACTCATCAATTATATATATCCACTACATGAAATTGCATCAATTGCAGTCGACCTTAAGAAAAACTTAGAGACTTTTTAAGAACACTGTTCTGTCAGCTGAATCCATGCACAAACACCAATGCAAATCAAAACATCTGTATCCAAGTCACCTTACATATTGGCCAATACCACTGGATCTCACAAATTAATCAACCAACAACTTTTCCTAATCCACACAATGATCAAACACCAAGTTGACATGTTCTTCATTAGACTAAACTGTTTAATCCAGGATCCGATACTTAGATGCATGTAACTTTCAATCCCTTCATCACCAGAGGCTAAAATCTTAGATTTAGGTAGCCCTGACATCCATAAACATTCCCTCAGATCTGCAACACAATATGATTACCTGTGGAGAATTGTAGACCAGGATTCTAAACCTTGTCATACGCCCTGTTCCTGTCTATTCAGACTTAGACAAACCTGCAATCTAACTTCATGTATGATCCAATGATGAGATGTGGATGTGTAAGATAGATTTAGTTGCCATCAATGACAACACTTGATATGCCTAGCAGTGTCTCTTGCCAACAGGTTTCCTTTGTGAAGCATAGTATAGCAGGCCATCTTCTCCTTCAACAGGCTGAAAGTGAGGTTTCTCTAGTTTATCTTCTGCAATACTGGCCACTCTCCTACATTTGCATGTAGCTTTTCTTTGTCAACAATTTGGATAGTATTCAGTGAGTATTGAATCATCCTCCTCCTATTTCTTCTTCAAGTGTAGAGTATCTAGTTGAGTGTCTAGATGATTGATGATATCTTCGTTCATGTTGGTCAACAGGTTACTCAGTTCCACTCTTGAAACTGAATTGGATGCCTTACCAATGGTGGATGCTCTCTCACCCCTTGTTCTCTTGGAAAAAGTCCTTGAGTAGTTTCTGCAAGCTTTGCAGACATCTTCAAAGGGTAATTGAGATATATCCCCTACTCTGATAAGATTAAGAGAATCCATGCAGTCGTCATTGACTCCTCTTAAGAAGGCAAGCTTCAAAGATTCTTCTGATAATCTATTATGTGGATTTTTCTTGACGCAAAACTAGAACCTCTCCACATAGTCCTCCAATGGCTCATCTTCTTTTTGAGTCATCTTGAAGATATCATCTCTTCTTTTGTCAACCCCTCTACAATAATCTTGGTATTTCTCTAAGAAATTTATCTTCATTGTATCCCAATCTGGAATAGCATCCTTTCCTAATCGCATAAACCATCTTAAAGTAGCATCCTTCAATGTGGCAGGGAATAGCTTAAGCCTATGAGGATCAATGGTGTAGTCATAAATCCTACACATGACATCAAACTCAAACAAGAATGTGTCTGGATCTTTAGTCACCAAGCCATAGAAGACATGTAATGCTAAAGGAGGTATATTCTTCAGAGAAGCAACCCTTTCCTGGTTGGTGATAGGAAATTCAAACGTCACCTATCCTGGTGGATCATCCACTACATCAGCCATGGTGAGGAAAGTTCTTTTTGTATTATCAGTAGATGTTGATGAGAGGGAAGATTCTTCTTTAGTAATACCCTTGCTATGATCACTAAAGTCACCAATCTCTATTGTAGCTTGTTGGGTTGATGGAAGGAACCTTCCTAAAGTGTCTCGCTGCCTCCACATACAATGTCTATAACTTTGTATGGATCCTGCACAATGTTAGTAACCTTTTTGGTGGTTGGTGAAGTAGAACCTAAGTACCCTATCCTTTGAAAAGTAGAATGTGAATAAGAAAGATGAAAACTAACAAGGACTAATCTCAGAAAGTAGCACCATCCCTGGCAACGGCACCAAAAATGTAGTGTCTTTACAATGCTAGGTAAACTTGGTGGTAAGCACTCAATTCAAAGGAATCTCCTACTGAATAGTCCACTATAACTTCTTGAAATGACCTCATCAAATTATCAACCAGGTCTTGTAGACTTGTGATGGTACTTGCACTATATGTGCTCTCAGGGATCAAACTGTATAACTTATCTACTAAATCAAGTTACTTATAAACAAGGGAAAGTAATGCTACTACAACTGCTATAGATATTTCTAATGTAAAACCGTAATAATAGATTAAGGAATGAAATTCTTATTTGTTAATGATAATTGTTCCTATCCTTCAGAGTATCACAACTAATTGAACTAAACAACTCTAGGAATCTAATGGATCTTGTATTCATAAATTAACTGCTACAACAATTAAAACATACAAGAAATAAAGTGAAGGTCAGTTATCCTGAGTGGCCCTTGCTCAAGTGACTGCCTCACTGTTTAAACTCAAATCTAACTCTTTCAAATAAACACAATCATATCAACTCCAACATATTTGCACAATCTTTTCAAATCACATACAATCTAGCTCAAATGTAATAGTCATAACTCATGATCAAATAACATTGTATACATAATCCAGGAAAGATTCAGATAGCTAGATCTATGGTAGAACAAAAACTATTCAAAATTGAACTTAAAAACTAACTTTTATCTCAACCACCAAACCATAATATAGGTACGAGGGAGTTATTCAAATAGGTTTCATAACTGAAAACATAAAAAACACCACTCTGCATGAACTAGAGTGTAATGAATGCTGACAATAACAATAGAAAAGAAGGAAGGAAGTGTTCTAACAAAACTAGAACTCTCTATTGAAATAGGGGAACATGGGTCAATTGAATCGGTCCCATTAGTCTTCAAATTGTAATAAAGTCCTCCAAGCTTCCAATCATCTTTATTGATCACCTATCATGATGCGTGATTCTCTCCATTGAGTATCCTTGGTTGTGGTTACTGCACTTAGTCAATACTAGAATCTCCCCTGCTCTATGCCTAGAAATGTTGTGGCTGCGGGCTGCACCCTGTAGTTGTTGTGGGTGACAGACCTCTCTCCTTTAGTTGTAAGGTTAGTCCATGAACATGTACAAAATGCTAACAACCAAAATCAACACAAACATTCTCAAAAATCCATACATTCCCACATATAACATACAATTTCATCATATCATAATCATATCTCGATATACTTAATTAGCCAAGTTCAAGTCTACATAGTGATCATAAAGGATAACATAACATAGAGATATACTTAAAATAATGTCTGGGAATGTCTTTTAACTTGCATAAAACTAGAAGAAAATAGGCTAATAATTAGGCTCATCAATGTGTACAAATTCCCAAGCCATCAACAAGATCATGATCAAGTACAGATTTCCATTGCCTAGAATGGATAACATAATGGATTGTTTGAGTGGAGCCAAGTACTTTACAAAGATTGATCTGAAGAGTGGGTGTCACCAGATCTGAATCAGAGAAGGGGATGAATGGAAGACAACCTTCAAGACAAAAGAAGGTTTGTATGAGTGGTTAGTCATGTCATTTGGGCTAACTAATGCACCAAGCACATTCATGTGGCTTATGAACGAGGTATTGAAAGAGTTTTTGAGAAATTTTGTTATTGTTATTTAGATGACATTTTAATTTTTAGTAAAACTTGGGATGAGCATCTGATGCATATCAGAAGAGGGAGAGAAGATGAGAAAGGATAATTTATTGATTAATCTAAAGAAATGTAGTTTTGCAAAGACAGAGTTGGTATACTTGGGATTTGTTGTCTCAAATGAATGTCTTAAGATGGACCCAGAAAAAGTAAGGGCTATTGTTGAATGACCCATGCCAAGAAGTGCTATAGAGGTATGATCTTTTCATGGTTTGGCGAGTTTTTATAGAAAATTATCAATAAATTTAGTAGCATTTGTGCACCCCTAACTGAGACAATGAGAGGGGATAGAAAAGAGTTTAAATGGGCCACAAGAGCAACCAAGAGTTTTGATACATATTGAAGAAGAAAGTCATAGAACAACCTATTTTGGCACTTCCAGATTTCAATAAGGTATTTCAAGTAGATTGTGATGCTAGTGGTAGTGCTATAGGAGCTATTTTGAGTCAAGAAGGTAAGCCCATTGCCTATTTCAGTGAGAAGCTTAATGATGTGAAGAAAAGGTATTTTGTTTATGATCAAGAGTTTTATGCAATAGTTCAGGCTTTGAAGAAATGGAGACATTATTTGTTGCCAAAAGAGTTTGTTTTATATAGTGATCATCAGGCTTTACAATATCTTAACAGTCATGGGAAGTTGAACTAGAGGCACTTAAAATGGGTTGAGTTTTTGCAGAGATACTTTTGTTCTAAAACACAGGAGTGGAAGATCAAACAAAGTTGTAGATGCCTTAAGCAGAAGGAAAAATTTGTTGACAGAAATGTAGAGGTTGTTGGGTTCGATGAGCTAAAAAGTTTGTATCCTGAAGATCCAGATTTTGCAGAGGTTTGGAAAGCTTGTTTGGAACTTGTTACTCAGGACAAAATGGTTGGATTTCATCATCCAAGATGGCATGTTTTTTAGAGGAAGCCAGTTGTGCATTTCAAGGAGTTCCATGAGAGAACTTGATTAAGGAGAAGCATAGTGGGAGATTAGCTAGTCACTTTGGTTGAGATAAGACCATTGTTAAATTATTGCTGGTGAGCATTATTATTGGCCACAATTGTAGCATGATGTGAGGAAATTTGTGCAGGGTTACAGAGTGTATCAGATGGCAAAAGGAACAAGTCAGAATACAAGGCTATATCAGCCATTACCTGTACTAGAGAGGCCATGGGATGATATTAGTATGGATTTTGTTCTTGGTTTACCAAGAACACAGAGAGGACAAGATTCCATTTTTGTAGTGGTGGACATATTCTTGAAGATGACACATTTTATTCCTTGTAAGAAGACTAATGATGTTCATATTGCAGAGTTATTTTTCAGAGAGGTGGTGAGACTACATGGTCTACCAAAGAGCATAGTTTCAGATTGAGATACCAAGTTTGTCAGTTGTTTTTGGAGGACATTGTGGAATAAGTTGAAGACAGATTTGAAGTTCAGTTCTGCACACCATCCATAGAATGATGGACAGATGGAAGTGATGAATAGGAGTTTGGGTAACTTGCTAAGATGCTTAATAGGAGATAAGTCCAAGGGATGGGATTTGATTTTACCACAGGTGGAATTTTCTTACAACAATTCTGTCAATAGGAGTATAGGTAAATCACCATTCCAGATTATATATGGGAGTAGTCCAAGAAATGCTTCAGAGTTAAGGAAGATGGACAAGGGAGAAAAGATAAGTGTCGAAGCTAAAGACTTTGTAGAACACCTGAAGAATTTGCATGAAGAGGTGAGAAATCACATTAATAAGATGAATATTCAGTACAAGGCTAAGGCAGTTCAGAAGAGAAGATATAAGGAATTTTAGGTAGGAGATGAAGTCATGGTTCACTTGAGAAAAGAAAGGTTTTCAGTTGGAACTTATTTAATAAGTTGAAAATGAAGAAATTTGGACCATGCAGAATCCTGAAGAAGCATGATTTAGGAAATGCATATGAGGTAGAGCTGCCAAGTGGGATCAACATTTCCCCTGTGTTCAACATTGTTGATTTAACAGAGTATCATGAAAGTGGAACAGAGGATGGACCAACAAAAGAACAGTTGAGTATTCTGGCATCTACTTCAAAGGAGGAGATGGAAGAGATCTTGGATAGCCGTGTGGGAAGAAATACTTGGAATAGGCAATATAAAGAATATTTGGTGAAGTGGAAAGGAAGGCCTATTGAAGATTCTTCCTGGTTGTCTAAGGCAGAGGTTGACCATTTGGGGTTTTCTTCAAACACCTGAGATGTGATAAGGTCACTTCTCAAATTACCCTGGGTGTCTGATGTAGGAGCATCCAGTGGTGTAAGGGAAATCTTGCATCACCCAAAATGTTGATTTTATTTTCATTTCTTTTTAAAATTTGTATTGCAGGTCTCATAATCGCTTAAATAATGATGTTGAACCTTTAGTTTTTCTAAACTACTAAAAGTAGCAAACTACTATTTTTGGAAAGTTTGCATTTGGACACGTATGGAAGAGAAAATTTATAGGAGGATTCAAAATTGAAAAATAAGACCTTTGGTGAAGGAATCAGTCAAAGATCATTTGTGGGCTAAAAGATATTAAAGTTTCCATTCCCTAAAAAACACCTGAAAAAGTTTCAAAGTCAGATTTGAGGCACTTAGAGGCCCCGTACAACTTTGAAGAAGGGAAAAATTAGAAAAGTTATTCTTAGCACGTAGAGCACCCCATGAGCTTTCCAATGCTTCAAATGGTTCATCAATCAGATGCCCAGATCAAAAGTTATGGCTCGAGGAAGTTGACCTATTTTTGGAGGGAGTTGTAAATTTCAAAATTTTGGCTGGAGGCCGCCAAAAAGGGCTATTTATGACCATTTTTAGGAACCCTTTGGGGTAGTAGAGAATAGGGGGAAAGTGTAGAGTCAAGACAAGGTGGGAAAACATAAACTCTAGGGGATTTGAGACTACAAAAGGTAGAAGGTTCTAGAATCCAGAGATAGGAAGTTGTAATATGTTGCAACATGTGGAGAATTCATCCTTTGATTGGATTTTAGCTTCCGTAATGTAATATGTTGTCCAAAATCAATAAAAGAACAATCCTATTTTCTATGTGCAATTTGTGTTATTGTGTGTTTTTTTATTTCCCCCCATCACTTATTGTCTATAATATATAATGCATATTACAAATTCTAAATCATATTTGGCATTACTATTAAATTCTTGCTTATTTTTAGGGCCATATTACCATTACTATTAAATTCCCACTTTCTTTTGAGGCCATATCCTATTTGAAATTAAAATTGGGTGAAATTCACCACTTAGAATTTGTATATTTAATTAAGTTTCCATGGGGTGTGTTGTGGACCCCTAATACACCTAAGTTGTAGACAAACCTCATAGTCCTATGGTAGCAAAAAAACCATTGAACATGACTTGCCAGCATTGTGTCATGGTGTGTAACACTTGTATTCTCCTTTCTCTCTTTTGTTATCATGGTCTCTAATAACCAAGGCATACAAAGCCTCAAATTTGATGATTACAAAGAATACAAGTAGTATAGATTTCATGTACTAATATTATTTTTTCTATGTTTGTACAAATAATAAATTGATATCTTATCTATAATTTGTGATATGTATAGTCTAGCCATAGTCATGATAATATTTTCTTACTTTGTGGTCTAGCTTGGGAAAGATATTTGTGATACATTATTTGAACATAACTTGTTTCCAATTATAATTTTCCCTTACATTGATGTCATTAGTCATCAGATGGTGTTTGCACAAATCATCAAGAAAAATATGTTTTGGGGAGGTTGTATGCAAACAAATTGGGCCACATGTAGATCGCTTCATACAATGCTTGCAATGGATCTTTTGGTACAATTACTACAAGATGAGGTGTGAATGGGATTGTCCACCTGTATGATCAACACTTAAATTATGATTATTCATGTATGGATTGTCTAACATGTCATCTCATATTACCCAGATTAACATTCCCAATTTACTCACAAGTAAATAATCATGATCATCATAATCATATTTTGTTAATCAATAAACATTTTCAGTCATTATATATAAAACATATCTTTTTTTGAATAATTTCAAACTGAAAATTTACAACATATTCAAAGATAGCATGCTAGTGATTCCCTTCACTTTACAATCATAATGTTTTGCTCATGGAAATAATGATTAATTTACATAGAATTGGATTGTCAAGTCATATAAATAGAATATACTGCATCTGGATTTTAGATATCTATCTTCATAAGTCTTAGTTTGTCTTTTGCTTGGGAAGGAGAGCATCACCTGAGTGCTTTTCCTCCAACCACAAAACGACAGTTTCTCACTCAACTTTCTTTCTGGAAGCGGTCCTACCCTTCACGAAGGGAATAGATATAAGGAACCAATAGGTTTGCCATCTGAGTCTCTAGTGTTGTGTCCTTCATAACTCATCACGGTCATACAACTATAGATCCACTCTAACTATGTATGACACTATTGGATGGTTATGCCATCCGGAGCACAGTGAACCAACTAATGCATGCAGAGACAGGTGCATTACTTTGGCCAAAGATTTAATATACATAGATGTTTCACAATGAACGTAGTCGATTGTCCACACACTCCTGACTTGACTTAGAAGCTATCTCATCCTATAGTATTCTAGTAAGACATATTCTAGTCATGGAATGACTTAATTAACTTTCCCACTTAGTCCATCTGACTTGGGCTTTTAACTCTAATTCCGACAATGCATTCCAAGGGTTTTCTTGTTGCATCTACAACATGGAACCAGTGACTCCACATCACTCTATTTCATATTTTAATCATTTAACAGTTCTCATTTTTTAATCTCAAGACTAGTCTTGGTCTATAACTTCATGAGATCAGTTTAAATGTTTAATCTGTTTCAAGGATTTTCTCCCATTCCATATCGACTATAACATATCCTATTAAAGTTAGCAATACAAAGTAAATGGATAATACAGATTAAAAGGAGAATACCATTTCCCATTATAGTCCATACTCTTAGTCTATTAAAGACTTAAAGAGGTTCTAACACCTTCTGCTCCATTCAAGATTAAATGTCATTAATAGAAAGAAATCAATCATAATGATTACTTATCAATCGAGCTATCGAGCTCTTTCTCTCATATTCTATTCTTGAATAACTTGGAGTTAGACATGATTTCATTATTTTTCTTACTATGCTCAAGGCACTTGCATGTACTTGAGGTGTAGTAATGATACCCTTATCTTGGTTTCACTTAAACATAACAATGGAGCATACGACTTTAAAGCCAAAGGCACATAATAATAAAGATTCCATTCCAACCTTTTTCTTTAATTATTATACAGACAATTTCTAAAGCCTACTATCACAAGGAAGCGACACTGACATGGTGTTTCAAACTATTGTTATAATACAGTGATACAAGGTTTCATTACACATTAACTTTCATTTTCAATAACATCTATATCAAAATAATCTGGTTTGCTAGTTATTGTGGCTCCTTGCTAGTATTGAACCAATAATACAACTTTCCAATAATAAGGAAGTAAATATAATGATAACCATAGTTTAGTGATAAGAATAGTTGCCCTTTGGGGACCAAAGTGGTAATAGAGATGCTAGCTATGCCACAGTCTCGGGTCTATACTATTTGAGTTATATATTTATAAAAATAAAATGTCTCTCTAACGTTGGCCATATTACACAGACTGGGTTTCTTAACTCAAGAAATGTTTAAAGACAAGCAACATTAAAACTTTAGCAGAATGCTCATAGCATTTCATTATCAACTACCTTGAATAGACACCATATCGATAATCTAAACATACATAAGCCATTCAAAAAGGCAAATGATATGCAAGATACAGATGACTGTAATAAACCACTTCAAGTTTACATGACTTTGTCAAGTCTTTGACTCTGGGTGCAGGCTTCTATATCAGAAGTTCTTCCTTAAAGCTTACGGTCTTTCACTTTTTATGTGAAGGTTGTTCTTCTATTCTTTGTTTCTCTCTATTTTCTTCAAGCTCCTCTCTTGCTCAAGCCATGCAAAAACAAAATTCCCATCCATGAGAAAGACTAAGACCAAAACTAATTTCCTTTACTCTATCTCCAACTAATTCGAGAATAATTGATCATGGAGTCTTTTGCTAACAAGCTCACATCCACCATGAGCTGCACTTTCTCCATCTTCTCCACAATCCATGGAGAGTGGAGTTGTGCTTAACAACTTGCCAGCAATGCTCTTGTCCAAGAGACTTATCAAAGCAACAAAGGAACTTAAAGCATAATATATGATTATTGCCCTTATATCATATAAGGAATATCATGCTAATATAATTATAAGTTAAGTGATATGACACCATGAACATATTATGGAAAATATGGTGCTAATCAAAGATCAGCCAATACATTGCAAATATGGGGTTGAGCTCTCTACCTCCCCCTTAGCAATCTCTTACATTAAAAAAATAAAGTTAAGTTGATACTTATAAAATAATATAATAAACATAAGGGAAATTCTGACAAAAGACAAAGATTAACTCCAACCACTAATAATGTTCCCTGAACATTATTCAACCAAATCGACGTAAATAACGTCGAAAAATCCTTAACGACAAAATGACAGTGGTCAAACGGAGAATTTGACTAAACAAGGAGAGATAACCTAAACATACCCCATCTCGAAGGTTCATGAAGTGTACAGTTTGAAACTCAAATGGCAAACCACTCTTTTCAAAATATCTATCCCCTTCTCTCTGGTTATACTCTCCTTCCATTCTTGAAGGTGGAAATCTTTTTCCCTAGTTACACTCACATTCATACAAACTATGATCAATGTATCATCAATAAATCATTAAACATCATGTTAAAATAATCTCAACAACATGTAATCTCATGTCTAATTCTAAGCATTAATCATAATCCATGTAATCAATGATTTATCCTAACATTTTCCCCAAACATCAAATCATTAACCTATGATTACTTATCCAGTTAATCAAATGAAAAGTAAAAGTTAAACATATTCAAAATTGGGGATGTAACATATCTCCCCCCACATGAATCATCATCCCTGATGATTTAATGTATCCAAAACTTATAACATAAAAAGAGTTTTGTTCATCATAAGTAAAAGCTTAAAAGAGATGAGGGAATTTTTACTAAATATCATCATAAATTTCCCAGGTGTCATTCTCTTTTGCATATTAGTCCCTTGAACCTTGCATTGAGTAATCTCTTTATTATGCAAGTGTAGCTTACATATTTTGAGCACATTGATAGGCTTGATCATTACGACCCTTAGGTCCTTCACCTATATGGAATTCCAATCAAGAATAGGAATCATGATTATCTCCTGCAACATACTTTTTCAAATAAGAAACATGGTTCAAAACATTATGCATTATGGCAAGAGCTAGCGGTAGAGCAATCCTATATGCAATTGGGTTGACCTCTTCAAGAAATTAAACGGGAGTCACATACCTAGGAGCTAGTTTGGATGCCTTTCCAAACTTAATAGAACCCTTTTGTGGTTTAACTCTTAAGATGACTTTTTCTCCCACTAAGAAATGCCTTGCGATGTGTTTAGCATCCACATAACTTTTCTGCCTATCATTCACTTCTGCTATCCTTTCCTTAATCAAATGGACTTGCTCTTCCACTTCAGATAACATTTCTAGACCAAGGCTAATCCTATCTTCTATCTTATCCCAACTTATACAAATTTGGTACTTTCTTCCATATAATGCTTCAAATGGAGACATCTTAATAGCGAAATGATAGGAATTATTGTAAGCAAGTTCCACAAGAGGAAGATAATCTTCCCACTTGTATTGCTAGTCCATGCAATACATTCTCAATAGATCTTCCAACACTTGGTTTACTCTTTTAGTTTGGCCATCCATCTCAGGATGATAAGCAGAGCTTATGTTTAGTTGAGGTCCAAGTGAGGAAAACAATGTTTTCCAAAACCCTGATGTCATATGGAAATCCCTATTTGAGATAATCTTCTCATGAATATCGTGCAATCTAAATACTTCTTGTACAAATTTGTCGGCTATGACTGGTGCCCCATCTGTCAAATTCTCAGGTATGAAATGTGCTACCTTGGTGAGTCTATCCACCACAACGAGAATAACATTGTGTCTATTTATAGACATAGGAAGTCCTTGCACAAAATCCATGCTAATGATTTTCCATTTCCATTCTAGAATCTCATGAGGGTATAGAAGTCTTATCAGGTGATAGTGTTCTGCCTTCACCCTCTGTCATTCTAGACATCTAGCTATAAACCTTGTAGCATCCCTCTTCATTCCTTCTAGAAATATAATGGTTTTGCTAGCAATTTCATCACTCTAGGATGTCTTAAATAAGGTGCAGAGTAACCTCTCTCCACACATTATTCCTTAACTCCTCAAAGTTCAAAATGTACATTCTTCCTTTAAACCTTAATAGTCCATATGGTTCAAAGTGGAATCCATCATACCTAGAATCATGAGGATTGTCCACAAGAGCTTGCTTTACCTGCTCATAATATTCATCTCCTTTGGACCTTTGCAATACCTGATTCCTAAAATTAGAATGTATGGAGATCATCGAGGAGATATGTCTTCTCCTACTTAAGGCATCTGCCACTCGGTTTTCCTTGCCCTATATATATTTAATCTCAAAATCATAATTAGATATTAAATCTAACCATCTTCTCTAATGAGCATTCAAATGTGGTTGAGTAAATAGATATTTGAGTCCTTGGCGGTCAGTTTTTAATTCAAAAGGTTTCCCAAGTAAATAATGTCTCCACATTTGCAGTGCATGAACCACTATTCCCAACTCTAGATCATGAGGGGCATAGTTTTGCTTATAAGATTTCAATTTTATGGATTCATAAGCAATAACTTGCCCATCCTAGACAAGTACACCACCTAATCCGTCTCCTAAGGCATTGGTGATGACTACAAATTGACCATCCAAGTCAGGTACCTTCAAAATAGGTGTCATAGTCACTCTTTCTTTTAGTT
Source organism: Cunninghamia lanceolata (assembly GCA_027924645.1). Lineage (NCBI taxonomy): Eukaryota > Viridiplantae > Streptophyta > Pinopsida > Cupressales > Cupressaceae > Cunninghamia > Cunninghamia lanceolata. Next base: position 13,879,740 of record BSBN01000320.1, read on the forward strand.
GATCAAATGCCTCCTGGAATTTCTTTGACCAATCAAACCTTTTGCCCTTTCTTTGTAGAGAAGTAATAGGATAGGCAATTTTTTAAGAATTAGCCACAAACTTTCTATAATAACCTACTAGGCCCATGAAACTACAAACCTCATGCACATTTCTCGGTGCTAGCCATTCCAAAATGGCTCTAATCTTTGTTGGGTCCACAACAATTCCCTTAGCTGAAATTATATGATCCAAATATTGTACTTCCTTTTGAAAGAAAGTACATTTTGAGAGCAGTCCATATAGTTTATGCTCTCTTAACCTTTGGAGAACAATCCTTAGATGTTGAAGGTGTTCCTCCTCATTCTTGGAGCAAATCAAAATATCATCAAGGAAAACAAGGACAAACTTGTCCAAATAGTCGTTGGACACACTATTCATTAAGTTCATAAATGTTGTAGGTGCATTCATTAACCCAAAGGGTAGGACAGTAAACTCATAGTACCCATACCTCATTCTAAAGGTTGTCTTATGAATATCTTCATCCTTTAGCCTTAATTGATGGTATCCTGATCGAAGATTGATCTTTGAAAATATAGTTGCCTCTCACATTTGATCAAAGAGATCATCAATGCGGGGAAATGGATACTTGTTCTTTACCATTGCCTTGTTTAGCATACGATAATCTATGCATAGCCACAATGTACCATCTTTCTTTTTAACAAAAAATATTGGTGCTCCCTAGGGTGAAACTCTAGGTCTTATCAATCCTTTTTCAAGTAGTTCTTGCAACTAAGGCTTTAGCTCCATTAACTCTATTGTGGTCATTCTATAAGGAGCTTTAGATATAGGTTCCAACCTTGGAATTATATCTATTGCAAAATCAAAAGCCCTCTTACGAGGTAATCCCGGTATGCAGACATGGATTTCAACTTTTGTTCCTATTCAATAGATTTCTCATAAACTTGGTCCATTGTAGTGGGACCATGCACATCAACTTCACCTCTAATTTGGGTATTCAAGCCCATGATGAACTTTTGGATGTGAAATCTCTCATCCTGCTGATATTGGGGAACATATTTGAGGAGACAAGTGAATTTCACCCACTAATCATTCACAAATGAGTCACCCTATCTCAGATTTTGGAAGTCTATAAGCTTATGGTCAAATACAATTGAGACAACCAACTTTGCCTAAAAATTTCCACAAACCTTTCCCAGGTTAGACTCAAGGAGCTCAACTTTAACTCCATCTTCTTGTTCATCCACTGGGTGGATGCTTCTGCTGCCAATTGGTATGCTCCCCATACCGCTTTGGTGATTTCTGAATAGTTTCTTATTTCAAATTATTTCTCCATTTCTATAAGCCATGCCTCTGCGGCATCTCCGCTTATAGTCCCATCAAATTTGGGAGGTGTAATCTTTTTCATATCTCTAGATAATTCTTGAGCCAAGTGGCTCCTTTTATCCTCATCTTGTCTCATTTCAGAGTTACTCTCTCCATGTCCACTTTGGGTGGTGTTTTCATTACATTCCTCATCTTCACCCTCATGGAAGGCTTCCTGGCTGGGTCCATTCTAACCCCTGACCTCCTACTCTAAAGTTCCAATTCTTGCCCTCGTCTCATGGATCATAGCAAGGATCTAGTCAAGTTTTGAATCAGAGTGGCCAGAAGGTTGCCCTTCCTCTTGGCTACCCCCAATGTTGGTCCTGTCCAAACCATGTTGCGATCTACTTCTCCTGAAGTTTGCAGGTTAAGTATTTAATTAGTTTTTTATATGATTGAATCCATTCATAACCATAAATCCATTCTCATTTATGCAATCTTAAATAAGAACGAAAGGTTTTGCCAAAATTTCAAAATTGCATTATAATATCTGTGTATGAGGAAAATTGACTAAATTAAACTAAACAAATCAAAAACTCAATAACATAAAGAGAACCGATCTAAATAAAAGCCATTAATAATAATCAATGAAACATGAAAGATTTTACCAAGATTTGTATTATTCCCTTTGGATTGAATGTCGATTGCTTCAATATTGCTGTGAAACCATAGTTGCAACAAGCAAGTGTAGTGCTCAAAGATCAATGTTAAGAGATCATAAAGTTGCTCAATCGATGCGATGTATGCTCAAAGCACTATTAAGTATGCTTGAGAATAAGTGATCGAAGAGAGGGGTAATGAAGGAGATGAGGGGGGTTTATATAGGTTTCAACAAAGATCGATCAATGGTCCAAATAATTCAGAAGAATCAACGGAGGAGAACAGTTGAGGAACATGCATCAAATAAGAAGAAGACAAGTGTCACACAAAAGCTGTTTTATTGAGTTAAACACTTTCTTTTCTAAAGATAAGACGTGCTTTTCATAAATTAGAAAGCTTTTTTCTAATTTAAGAGAAATTGATAAAAACAAGGTTGAGTGAATAGATAACTCAACTTAAGATTTGCTTTTGCATGATTTGAGAGAAATTAACTAATAAATTATTTAACTTTGTGTGCATGGAGAAGAAGACTTATTTTTAGAAGATTTGAAAGATATTTGAAGAATTTGAAGATAAGAAAGCAAATTAAATAAATAGATTTATTTAATTATTGTGCATGATTTGGAAGAATAAATAAAATATTTGATTTATTTTATTTTTGAAGATTGAGAGAATTTAAATAAATTTGATTTGATTTATTCAAATTTGGAAGAATGAATTTGATTTAATTAAATAATTGGAAATTATTCAATTGTTTGGATAAGAGGGAATTTGTGATGAATTAATTAAATAATGGGATTTATTCAATTAATGAAGACTTGAGATTTAGACAGAAGATAATTATCTAATTAAATAATTACAATTATTTAATTGTGGAAGAATAGTAGAGGAATTTGATTTAATTAAACAAATAAAGAGAGTTTATTCAATTAATGTTGAAAGTATGTGATTTAGAAGAATTTGGTGAAATTAATTAAATAATTAGACATTTAATTAACGTTGAAATGCATGTGATTGGAAGAAATGACAAAATGCGAGTAGTGCGACGACTTGGTCATTTTAGGGTGTCTACATTTTGCCTCTCTTTGGTGCAATGCAGTTTATAGCGTTGCGTCAAAGAAATCGATAGTTGAAGATATGATACAATTTTTGATGCCCCAATGTAGCTAATTGCCCTAGCATAGCTGGCGTAATATGCCCCCTCGAGAAGAAAGATAGGGAAGCAATAGAAGAACTATGTTGACGCTCGACTAGAATATTTTGTTGGAGACAGACGAGGTTGGGTTGATGATAGATAGAAGAAAGGAGATAGGAGAGAACATGAGAGAAAGACTGTTGATCGATCATTGCTTTGAAAACAATATAAGGCCATGGAAAAATGGATGGTGTAAATGGATGAGCTTGTTGCAATGGTTTCACAAATGTTTATAAAGAGCAATCCTTATTTTTGATATAGCACGAGGATAGTTTGCCACCAAGGTATAAAAGACCAAGGTGCAGTAATATCCAAGTGCATGAACATTGACTCTGCAAGCAAGCGGTTTGAACTTAGATCCTTTAGACATAATATAACCTTGTTGGAACATGTGAATGAGCCATAGTCTTGAACATAAAATAAACTTCAATACATGCAAATGCAAGAAGCATTATTAATATGTAAGATGTCAGGTCGTAACACACACAAGATAAATATGATGCTAAGAAAGATGCTAAAGATCATTCCTCAAACACGGCACACAAAAGCAATGACTATGCCCCCAATCCGTACTACATCACAACATACCAAGATTATAGATAAACCAAGGTAGCCTTGAGTAGGTAATGGATAAAGGAAGAAAAGATAAACCATAAAACAATTTGACTGACTTACAAAGTAAACCTATAGCCAACATATTCTCTTGCCAAAGAGGTTGCTCAGGATAGATTGGATAGGAAAGATAACAACCTTATCGTAGGAACTATGTGTCTGTTAAAGGGTGCCATCTACCTAAAAAGACAATGTCTTGTTGTAGGAAATGCCACATGTCGCAGGAGACGCATGTGTTGGTCTCGACAATGGAACACTTCGCAAAAGACAAGCTTGTTGATCTAGGGCTTGGGTTAAGTGGTACTTATCTGATGTTGGCAATCAGTATGTAGGATAGTAGATGACTTTGGAGGTAGGCCTCTTTGCTTCAGGTTTGTTAAGGACTTTTGCTTTGAAAGGGTACACTAGCCTGCTGCTTGAGTTAGTCAAGTTGAGGCGAATGGATTTTCATAAACAGAAGACTAGAAAGGTGACACACTAATGGATTGGGGTGGGTGGAGAATGATGGATCATGTGTGCCTGAGTACTGGATACACCTTCGTATTCCAGACTGCCTACATACCCTGTATCCATGGGATCAAGGCACACTATGATGGAAGATGAAAGATGATAATATGTAGTTCTAGTTAGAGTGATGAGATGGATTGAGGTGAAATGGGAGGGATCTTATGTACCTGAGTACTGGATACTTCCTTCATATTCCAGACTACCTACATACCCATATCCATGGGATCAAGGTACCTTAAGATTGAAAAGAAATGATATGTAGTTCTGGTTGATGTGATGATGTAGAAAAAGTGTTGGGAGAGATAACAACCTTATTGTAGGACCGATGTGTCCGTTAAAGGATGCTATCTACAGAAAGGAGAAAAGATTGAAGAGCGTGTTGTGAACCATGAACAAGGAACCAATCCTAGACATAAGTTAAGGAAAGAGTTGCCCCCATTCCGGTAGAGGAAACTGCATGGGCGACTGCGGAGGAAGAAACAGAAAGCTTTGACCTAGGACAAGACAGTGTTAACTGTAGACACAGATCAAGACATGGGGTGATGATGATGGACACTGACAAATTTCCAAGCTATACTAGATAGGGAGATGGAAATGCAAACAAGGTCAATGGTTTTATTATGGATGGGTGGAAAGTGCATTGTGACAGTGAGAAATGGACAAGACTCGATAGACGATGGGTGCTGACTCTACACATAGCGCCTGTTTGCCAGGTTTTCACTATGGTACTTTATCCAAGGTGCCTATTTGCCAGGTTGTCACCAGAGGACGATTTTTTTTTTTTTGGATGTTTTGTTTTGTGTGCTTTTTTTTTTGTTTTTTTTGGAATACTTTGAGGATTAGGCATAGAACTTCTTGAGATGGACACTATTAAGTGGCTCATCTAGAGGAATGCTGTTAGGTGTAGCTAAAGTATAAGCTTTGGATCCATATGCTACTGTGACAATAAAGGGACCTAACCAATTAGGCTCAAACTTGCCCTTCTTTTATCGGTCTGCTTGATTTCTCTGATTCTCTTTGAGTACAAGATCACCAACTTGAAACCGTCTTTCTTTGATCTTTTTGTTGTAATTTCACCAAAGGTGGTTTTGACAGACATGGAGATGATTAAGTGTGGCAAGGCACCTCTCATCTAGTAATTCAAGCTCAGCTAATCTGGAAGTGTGATACTTGTCTCCGCCGATCAGGTCCTGCGTGGATACTCTGAGGGATGGGATCTTGCCCTCTATAGGTAGGATGGCTTCATAGCCATAGACCAAGGCATAGGGTGTGGCACCAATTGGTGTTCTGATACTAGTGCGGTAGGCCCATAGGGCGGGATTGAGTTGCAAGTGCCAATCATGACCAGCTTCATTGACTATTTTCTTGAGGATCTTGAGAATGGTCTTATTGGAAGCCTTAGCTTGGCCGTTACTCCGCGGATAGTAGGGAGTTGAAAAGTGATGTCGGATATTGTATTGTGTGCACAAGGCACGGACATCTTGGTTCTTGAATGGTCTCCCATTATCAGTGACAATGGCTTGGGGAATACCATACCAGCATATGAGGTAGTTAAGGATAAAATTGGCTATTTGCTTACCAGTGATATAGGTCATGGGAATGGCTTCAACCCACTTCATAAAATACTCAGTGGTGGTAATGATGAACTTATGGCCATTGGATGAGGATAGGTGGATTTGTCCTACGAGGTCAAGACCTCATTAAGAAAAAGGCCATGGAGTTGTCACAGGTTGTAATTCATGAGCTGGTGCATGAATCAAATCTCCATGCTGCTGGCATTGTAGACACTTCTTAGTGAATTGTGCAGCATTGTGCTCTATTGTAGGCCAGTAGTAACCTATTCTTAGTATCTTCTTAGAGAGATTAGGACCGGTAGAATGTGCACCATAGACACCTTCGTGTATGTCTCGTAAGGTATCTTTGGCTTCTTCCGCATTAAGACATCGTAAGAGGATACCATCGAGACTCCGACGATATAATGTATCACCCAAAATGGTGTAATGGGAGGATTGACAGATAAAGGTTTTACGTTGGGTGGATGATAGGTCAGAGGGAAAGGTACTGTGCTTAAGGTATTCATAGATATCTTCATACCATGGGGAATTGGGACCAACCAGTTCGCAGATGATTTCAGTAATTGGAACGTCAACAGCTGGTATCAATAATTGCTTGATCAAGAATTCACATTTCTGTGTATTAGCAAGCATGTCTATCAGTGACCCTATAGAAGCCATTGAATCTGCAGCCTTGTTATGCTCTCTTGGAATTTGCTCAAATGTGATGCTAGAAAAGTGTGGTTTGTATGCATCCACTAGTTGCTTGTAGGGGACCAACTTTTCATCCTTTGTTTGGTACTCGTCTGTGACTTGTCGAATGACTAGCTGTGAATCTCCATATACTTGTAATTCTGTGATGTCCCATTGAACTACTGTATTGAGACCTATGAGGAGTGCTTCATACTTGGCAATGTTGTTGGTGCAAGGGAATGCAAGCTGATATGAATTTGGAATATAGTCATTCTGAGGTGTGACAAATAAGATGCTAGCCCCTGATCCATGCTATGTGTAGGACCCGTCAAAGTACAACTTCCACATTATTGAGTTAGAAAGAGTGAATAGATTCTCATCTGGAAAGTCCGCTACCATAGGGTGTGTATCTGTCATGGGTGCTTCTGCTAGTTGATCTGCTTGAGCTTGTCCTTTGATTGCTTTACGATCCGTATACTCAATGTCAAACTCACTAAGGATCATGACCCATTTAGCTAGTCTTCCTGTAAGGGCTGCTTTTGCTAGTAGATACTTCAAGGGATCAATTTTGGCTATAAGATTTGTGTGTTGGTTCAACATGTAATGCCACAGCTTTTGGGAAGCAAACACTATTGCTAAACAAGCCCTTTCCATTGGTGAATAATTGAGTTCGTATCCCACCAAGGTTCTACTGATATAATAGATTGCATGCTCTTTTCCTGTTTCATCATGTTGTGCTAGCAAGGCCCCTAGGGCCGAAGTTGTAGTTGAGATGTATAATATTAAAGGTTTATCAGCAACTGGTGGAACCAATACAGGAGATGTAGCTAGATACTCTTTGAGTTGTTCAAATACTGCTTGACACTTATCGTCCCATCGAAATGAGACATCCTTTCAGAGTAAGTGTTGAAATAGTTGACATTTATCTGCTAGCTGTGAGATGAAACGCCTAATAGATTGTAACCTTCCCTGAAGGCTCCTTAGTGCTTTGAGGTTCTTTGGTGGAGGCATCTCCACTATAGCCTTGACTTTTGTAGGGTCTACTTCGATACCTCTGCGAGATACAATGTATCCCAATAGCTTTCCTGATGTTACACCAAAGACACACTTCTTTGGATTGAGGCGCACTTGGTATTTCTTGAGCCTATCAAAGATCTGTCCTAGAACTTGTATGTGATCTGCCCTAGAAGATTTAGCTAGTATGTCATCAACATAGTCCTCCATGATATGATGAAAGAGGTCGTGGAATATCACTATCATTACTCTCTGATAGGTTGCTCCTGCATTCTTTAGACCAAACGGTATGACACACCAACAATAGTTACCCCATGGACAAGTAAAAGTTGTTTTATGTTGATCTTCTTTTGCTATCCTTATCTGATTGTAGCTTGAGAATCCATTCATGAGAGAAAGCATTTCATGACCTGCTGTCAAGTCTACTATAATGTCAATGTTCGGTAGTGGAAAGTCATCTTTGGGACATGCCTTGTTAAGATCTCTAAAATCATTGCACATGTAGATGCGCCCATTGGGTTTAGACATAGGTACAATGTTTGATACCCAGTCTGAATAGTCAATAGGTCATATGAACTTTGCATCTAACATCTTCTGTATTTCCACTTTTACTAAGAGAGCTACTGTGGGTGTATCTTTCTCAGCTTTTTCTTGACTGGCTTGACTTTTGGATCAACTGTGAGATAGTGGACAACTAGCTTAGGGTCTAACCCTGGCATATCAGCATAGGTCCATGCAAAGTTCATGGTTCTCTGTAAGAAGAATGTATTAAGATTCCTATGCTCTGTCTCTGATAATGATGTTGCTAGGAATGTGGTCTTTGGATTTTGCTCTGTGCCAAGGTTTATCTCTGTAGAATCTTCCACTAGGAGAGCTGACTTCTCTTGATACTTACATGGTAGGGGAAGGTTAAATCCTCCATCCTCAGGTGCCACATTTGGGTTTTCACTTTTGGATACATCCTTCGTTTTTACTATTTTGTGATCAGGAGGTGCCACAGTGTGGTTTTCACCTAGAGATCTTTCTTTATTTTTACTTTTGCGACTGGAGGATTTGGCATTCTCACCAAAATAAGCTGTTGGTTCTAGTTCCATTACAAAACCTGCTTTATGATCGCCAAGAGGGATACCTTCTCGAAGTCCCATGAACTCAGCTATAGCTTCGTAATTCTAAAATACATCTATAACGGGGGACCCTTGTTGGTCCCAATCGATAAGTTCAGGGTAGACAAGTGTGACATTCTGGGTGTTCGTGGTGGAGGTTAAGGATACAGAGGATAGCATAAAAATGGAGGATTCTGCAAATAGGTTGGTCATATGGAGGGAAGAGTCATCGATGATATCCTCATTAGACATCAAATCGGTGGGAAAAGTTTCAACTACCTCATCGAGAATATACTTAATATCCAAGGCGCGCGGTACCTTCTTACCAAACCCTAAACCCTTCTTGTCTAGTTTCTTTGTCACAACAATGGGTTCCATAGTTCCTTGATTCTATTTCCCAAGGCCACCTTTGCCTTTATAGCCCATGTGTTTTACTATCCTTAAGCCATTGCCATATTGCTTGACTGGTATTGTGATTGGTTCTCTCTCTTTATAGAGCCAAGAAGAAATGTCCTCAATAGTTTCCTCTTCCAATAAATGTCACTGTTGGAACTGGGTTAGGAATGTTGGGGGAAGAATAGCTACTTTTTTGGCGACTTTTGCAATGGGTGGTTGGCCATAAGATTTTGGAGATAAAGGCATCCGCCCTACACAACAAGATTTTGAGATATCATAAGTTCCAAAGCCTATATCACGGATGTGCGCTTTGATTTCAGGAATAGGATTAGGTTCACTTGTAGAGGCTTGTGTCAGAGTTTTAGGATCAACATATAGTGGGGATTCAAGGGCTTTTGCATTGTTAGGCACTTGGTTGCAATTCTTATAATTACCTTGCAAGACACTACAGAATTCAAAAGGATTGGGGTCTCCTGGGATAGTTATCTCCGTACCATTGTATGGGAACTTTAGAGACTGATGGTACGTGGAGGGAACAACTTTCATTGCATGGATCCATGGGTGGCCTAGGATAATGTTGTAAGGCAGCTCAATATCAAGGACTTGACACCTGGTTTCAAGCATGACAGGGCCCAGTTGTATAGGCAAGTGGATAATACCTTCTGAACAGCATTCAACATCATCATATCCCTTGATTGCAATACTTTGATCAGTGTTGACATGATCCTCAGAGTATCCCAATTGTTTAAGTAACTTTAAAGAATAGATGTTGAGACTAGCACCACCATCTATGAGTATACGTTTGATTTTGTGCTTATGGATGAGAAGCTCAATATGAAGGGCATCATTGTGACAAGGATCGTGGGATGGGAGATCTTTCTCAGAGAAGACCACATTATAGGGCGAAGCAATGTTACCTTCTATAGCTTGGAAATCTGCGACCACTATGTTGTTAGGCACTAAAGACTCTTAGAGGGCTTTTCTAGCACTACTCTATGTACAGGTGATGACCGTAGAAGGTCCAAGATAGAGATCTATGCTGGCGTTTTCCCTAGATGTTCGACAAGATTATAATCAGATTGAGCCAGAAGATTGGGTGTAGGACCACGAATGGTGACATGACCATGATGAGTTGTAACAGCGCAATCCGTAGATTTGCCTTTGATTGTGAGGGTAGACACTCGACTCTCTTCAAAATGCCCTACAATGGAATCAAAGGAAGTGGAAGCATGATTGGTACCCTTACCTCTACCCTGAGGAGGAGGTGGACCATGATGAGGGAATGGTTCCTTGTACATGTTGAGATCTTTGTTTGTGTGTTGAGTTGGTGGATCTTCTTGTAGAGATATTTGATTGCCTTTGATGAGATTTTGGATTAGGTGCTTGAGTTTCATGCACAATGCAGTTCTATGCCCTTTGCTCCTATGGAATTCATAGTATTCATTTTCTCCGTACCGTGCAATTTTGTAAACAAGTTCGTCATATGGGGGAGCATCAGGTAGGGTGATGAGTCCCTTCTGTAAAATCTTTTGTAAGACTATCTCTATGGGCTCTCCCAAGGGAGTGAATTGACGCCATGGAGGGTAATCTTGTTGAGGCCGCTCTTGTTGTCGTTGCTATTGGTTTTGATAATGTTGCTACTATTGTTGCTGTTGTTGAGGAGCTTGACTTGGTTTGGAGAGTTACAATGGCATTTGCAATGTTTGGACATGTTTAGTATTAACCACACCATCATTGACCACGTTTTTGTTTTTGTTCCAATATTTGGGTTTATCACTTGATTGTTGATGAGGAGCATTGTCTTTTGTTTCCTTGAAGATTTTGACCACACCTTTAGCAATGAGGGCCTTCTCAATGTTGATTCCCTTGTATGTGATTTCGTCGAAGGTTGTAGCACTAAGATTTGCAAATGAAAACCTAACTCTTGGTTAAGGTTCTGCACAAATATGCTAACAAGCTGTTTCTCTAAAATCTTGAAAGGGAATTTGGTAGCCATTTGTCTCCATCGTTGAAAGAAAGAAATGAAAGTTTCACCATTTTTCTATTTATTGTTGCATAGATCAGTCATAAAAATCTCATGCTCTGCGTTGTAAGAAAAATGAGTGGCAAATTTCTCTACTAGCTCGTTAAAAGACTTGATGCCCATAGGTAAGTGTGAGAACCATTCTATAGCTTGACCTCCAAGACTGCGAGGAAAGAGATGCATAAGGTATGTGTCATTATGCGAGACCTCGAAGCAAGCAAGATAGAATTCCTTGAGATGGTCTTTTGGGTCACCTTTTCCTTTGTACTTATCAAATTTAGGAATAGTGAAATTTTGAGGAAAAGGGATCATGGGTAATGACCGATCAAAAGGATAAGGACATACTTCTTCTAAAGAGAAGGTCTTCTTGGTGTGGCCAAACGTAAGATTAGATAGCTGTTGTTGAACTTCCGCGATCTTTAGCTCCATCGCTGTGGGAGGGTTGGAAACATCTCTTGTTGTCCAAGAAGTGGTTGTTGCTGCCCATACGGAAGATTGTAATGTAAGCCATGAGCGTTGGTATTATAAGGGTCGTAAGATTGGTTGGGGTCATACGCGTTGTACGTTGGGTTCAGATTGGGTTGGAATTGGATGTTTTGATTTGGAAGAGGTGGAGGCGGTGCTAGGTAAGAATGTTGGCTTTGTGATGGTTGAAGAAAAGAATTAGGCGGAGGAAAGCTAAAGTGCGTTGGATTAGGTTGCGATGGCGGTACATAGCTTTGGGAAAATTGATGTTGGGAATGTTGAGGGTGGCTAGGTAATGTGTGAAAGAAATTTAGTGAGGATGAACGTAGCGGAGGAGGGATATAGGTAGAAGTGATTTGCGATGGTTGATTGGGGATGAGTGTAGAAGAAATTTGTGGGGGGGACTGCATGACTCTAATTGGTTGAGAGACATGGAGGTTTGATGATATGGGAGGTGGTACGTGTTGAGACCCTTGTTGCATGGCTACATAGCTGTTCCCTGGATTGTAATTGGGTGGGAAACCTATTCGTGAAGGAGTAACCAAAATTCCACTTGTGATTGGTGTGGACACTTTAGGAGTTTGTTGTATATTTGCTTGAGCTAAGGTGGCTTGCTTAGCTAGCTCTGCTTGACGTTGGAGAGCTTCTTGTTGATTCTTGTAGATCTCCATAGGAGTTAGAAGCGGTGATACAACCCTCTTTCCTGTTGGGTTTTGAAAAAGGGGATTCTTGTATTGTACCATTGTCTTCCCTTGAGAGCCTTATTTGGGAAAAGGCGTGGTCACTGTTGACATGGTTTGCACCACTTGTATGGCATCTAGGGTATTGTTTGTCTCCTTGAGATTGGAAAGATCAAAATCCTAAGGTAGTTTGGCTCCTTGCTCTACTAGCAAGTGAAAGAAATGATCTTGGTTCTCACTAAGGATTTTATCAAAGGCGGCTATAGCTCTAGGATCTTGTATGAATTTATCAAGATCTTGCCCATTTTCTTGAGAGGATTGACCCATTTCAAAGTGTCGCTCTTCTTGAGATGGGGCTAGCTTAGCAATATATCCTTGTGGGACAAAATCGGGAGGCAAGCTGGTGGTGTAATGAGGTGTACTTACCAAAGGAACTCTTTCCTCATGAGACGGGACCGGGTTGGCAATATAACCTTGTGGGACAAAATCTAGAGGCAAGCCGGTGGTATAGTGGGGTGTATTCACCAAAGGGACCCTACCTTCTTGAGAATTGCTTGGTTGGTCAATGTGCGGCATGTTCAGAGAGCTGGTTGATTTTGCCACGGGTGTCCTATGAGTAACCTTGGGTGTAATGTTGAGACGGCCCGATTGCAGTGTGCGAGGAGGTGATTTGTGCTTCTTAGGGATAACTTGCTTGGACTTCATAGTTTGCTGGAGCCTAGTGGTTACCATGGAATACACTAGGACAAAAGGTAATGCTAAGATTCTACTTGTGTTTTGAGAAAGACAAACTCTGATGCACAATTCACTGGACCAAAGGTGATATACTGTTTGACCAGAGGTGTAGGATTGTGCAACCAAAAGCGTGCTACTGTAATACCAAAGGCGATGGACTGAGCTACCAGAAGCAAGTTACTGCTATAGCAAAGGTGAGCTAAGGTTACCAAAAGCGAGTTACTGTACCACCAAGGGTGAGCTTCTATAATACCAAAGGCGCTGAAGTAGTGTCTGACGTTTTTTAAAGGCAACTTTGACAGATTTAGTTATGGTTCTGATTGGATTTATTTTTGGCAAGAGAAAACACAGCAAACAAGTGGTTAAAAAAGGACTGACACAACAGATAGTGTATGTTTGAGGCTCACAAAAAGCCTAATGTTTCCATAGGTATAAGACAATTACAATCAATAACAAGCACTTTTTATCCCTAGAGACAATGTTTCATTGCAGTAGATCAGCTCACAGCTTAATACTCCATCAATAAAAATATCATTCCATAAAGGTGTTAGATATTTTGTATCTTTGCGAGAGATGATAGGTAGGGATATCTCACCCTCCCCTTGGAAAGCTCAAGTAGGTCACAAGAGATTTATGGCCAAGGGAATACTATCTCTTCTCAAGGGAGCCAATGGTGAGTGTCTTAAGGGCTTAAATTGATTCCCCTTGCACTGATGATTACCGCAATGTTCAGAGGTAGATCAGGTAGTCTCTATCTAGAATGGTTCTTAGTAACTTTGAGGGACCAACGCCTTACAAGCAATGTGACAAGCTACTAAAAGTTTTAACCAATCCTACTAAGAGTATCAAACACTTTGCTCAATGTGAAAATTGTTTCCACAAAGAGCTAGTACACCTCTTTTTTAATTTGGAACCACAAGGTAAGGCTGACGTCAGTTAGGACTTGGCTTTCACCTTATCCCTATTATATAGCGGTTTAAAGGAAAACTCTGCTTAGGGTCATCCCTTTTGGATGAAATGTAATCCAAAAGTAGGCCCTTCTAAAGGAAATACTAAAATGTAAGAGCAAGCACGTCAAACAAAAGTTTAATTGTCTCGTTATAAGAAAAATAAGGTGCAACTAAATTAGGCACACATATGTTTGTGGTTGTCAGTTGTCCCTTATGAAATTGAACTGTTTGGCATTCATGTCCATTGTCTCTTAGAAAATTGAGGTGTTTTCACATACATGTCCATTGTCCCTTAAGAAAAGTAGTATGTTCCTAAGACCTAGATTGCTGAAATGATTTGTTCAATTATCCCTTAAGAAGGCAATATGTTTCTAAGACTTAGTGAGATAAATCAAGATTTTTTCAACACTCGTCCTGCATGAACATATTAGAAAAACCTTTTTTCTCTGTGTGAGTGATAAGAAGCTACAACAAGCTAGTTAGTTCCACAAAAACTCACAAGTTAGCAAAAATAAATCAATTTGACCAAACGTGCGTTACTGTCTTACCTAAAGTGACTCACTGTGATACCAAAAGCACCACACTGTGTTTTCAAAAAGTGCGGTGATGTAGACCAGAAGCGCTTTACTGTAGTGCCCGAAGCGCTATAATAGACCCAAAAGTGTTGTACTGTATATCCAGAAGCGCTGTCCTATGTGACCAAAAGTGTTGTTCTGTCTCAAATCAAGAAAAGGTTATACTTTGTCAAACTAACTAGGTTTAGATAGGATTTCATGATTGATATAATGTTCTGAGAAGTAATATCTGCTAGATCTGTATCCTGCAATCAATCAAACTTAATAAGGTGTTGCGAATAGATAGGTTAACTCAAATATCGAAAAATACCCCCAAATAAGTCAGCTTAGGAAGTATCAAAAGACAGTTGAATGACAAATACAACAGCTTGTCAGACAAATCAAAGATATGTATATGAGTAAAACCCTACAAAAAAAACACCAAACAATGTCAGAAAAGCTATTTTGCCGAAAGCGCTGAATGATACTACCAAAAGCGTCATTCTATGTTTCCAAAAGCGCCACTCTGTGCTACCAGGAGCACCGTAGTATCACCCGAGGGCACTATACTATGCCTCCAGAAGCACTTTAGAATACTGCCAAAAGCACTTTTCTGTGTCTTTTGCGTTGTTCCGTACTGTAACTTTAAAAAAAATTACTTTCTCAAAGAACAAGAGGGATTAGTGGGTCCCACTGGGCGTGCCAGAATGTGTATGAGGAAAATTGACTAAATTAAACTAAACAAATCAAAAACCCAATAACATAAAGAGAAACGATCTAAATAAAAGCCATTAATAATAATCAATGAAACATGAAAGCTTTTACCGAGATTTGTATTGTTCCCTTTGGATTGAATGTGGATTGCTTCAATATTGTTGCGAAACCATAGTTGCAACAAGCAAGTGTAGTGTTCAAAGATCAATGTTAAGAGATCGTAAAGTTGCTCAATTGATACGATGTATGCTCAAAGCACTGTTAAGTATGCCTGAGAATAAGTGATCGAAGAGAGGGGTAATGAAGGAGATGAGGGGGGTTTATATAGGTTTCAACAAAGATCGATCAATGGTCCAGATAATTCAGAAGAATCAATGGAGGAGAACAATTGAGGAACATGCATCGAATAAGAAGAAAACAAGTGTCATACAAAAACTATTTTATTTGAGTTAAACACTTTCTTTTCTAAAGATAAGACATGATTTTCATAAATTAGAAATTTTTTTCTAATTTAAGAGAAATTGATAAAAACAAGGTTGAGTGAATAGATAACTCAACTTAAGATTTGCTTTTGCATGATTTGAGAGAAATTAAATAATAAATTATTTAATTTTGTGTGTATGGAGAAGAAGACTTATTTTTAGAAGATTTGAAAGATATTTGAAGAATTTGAAGATAAGAATGCAAATTAAATAAATAGATTTATTTAATTGTTGTGCATGATTTGGAAGAATAAATAAAATATTTGATTTATTTTATTTTTGAAGATTGAGAGAATTTAAATAAATTTGATTTGATTTATTCAAATTTGGAAGAATGAATTTGATTTAATTAAATAATTGGAAATTATTCAATTGTTTGGATAAGAGGGAATTTGTGATGAATTAATTAAATAATAGAATTTATTCAATTAATGGAGACTTGAGATTTGGACAGAAGATAATTATCTAATTAAATAATTACAATTATTTAATTGTGGAAGAATAGTAGAGGAATTTGATTTAATTAATTAAATAAAGAGAGTTTATTCAATTAATGTCGAAAGTATGTGATTTAGAAGAATTTGGTGAAATTAATTAAATAATTAGATCATTTAATTAACGTTGAAATGCAGGTGTTGGAAGAAATGACGAAATGCGAGTAGTGTGATGACTTGGTCATTTTAGGGTGTCTACAATATCCATGGATCACATAATATCCATCATTCATTATAGATATTTACATCTTGCAACTACAAGTCATTTTTAGGTTGGGAAATCTTCCTAGGTTTATCCTTATCCTTGAGGTTTACCACATCAGACTTAGGAGGTGTATGTACTCGCAAGTACTCATCCATGACCTCCTAAGTTATAATAGGAGTATTAGGCACTCATTTTAGACATGTTTGTAATGCTTGTATAGAGATTTCATAATCATTCTTCAAGAATATCATTGTCCATAAAGCAAGTACCCTATGCATTTGGGTCCATCCATTTGGTGCCTTCTCCTTTCATTTTTTCTTCTTCTTATCAACATGATCAACATTATTGGTGTCTGCCTCCTCATTTCCACTATGAGCTTTATTTGTCTTTATCCTGGGGTCCAAATCTTCACCATTTTTACTATTAGGTTTGCCACACTTCTCTAAGCTCTCATCAGGCCTATCTATGCATGTTCTAAACCCCCAAAGATCTTCAAACTTTGTATGGTCTTGTAGACTTTCAAATAGGCATGTAGAATACTATGACAATCTTGATCTTTGTCTTCATTCTCACCTTCTTTGACACTTCTTGACAGATCTATGCGCTGTTATACCATTACACTCCCTATGCTTACCTCTTCATATTGACAAAGAAACTATAGAACTATTCCAACATAATGAAGAAATGGTTTTCATAACCCCTAAAGTGCTTGAGACACACGTTGTATCATTCTCAAAACCCCAGAATGATGGAATATTCACCATGTCTTCTTACCAATATGTGAAATACACAATGTGTATTTTATCAAATCAGTAGGGCTAAAATAAATTGTTCTTACTCCTCCATAGTCCTTTTATTAATCACAAGAAGTCTCTAAGTTTAAAATGTCTGGTATGCTCCATATCACAAAATAGGAAACCTACATGTTAGAAGAAAAGTTCCAAACCTCTCTCATTGACCTAAACCCTAAATCCTTAACTTAACCTTAAGACTTAGACTCAAAACTTTGACTCCTTTTCAAAATAGGACTCTCTCCAAATGGATGTACATGAATTTTTGAGGATTTTAAGGTTTATGAAAACTTGTGACTCTAATATGTAGCTATACATGACCAAATGAACACATTTTTTACTTTTTGCATTACAAGAAACCCCCCCTTTACATGTTTCAAAATATTTAAGACATTTTTTAAGACTCATAAGACATGGATAATGTTTGAAAAAGACTAAGAAATGACCATTAAACACCTCTAAGGTCCCCCATGACTATTTGAGTCTGAAAAACTCAAATAAGTCAAGAGGACCATAATACCCTTGTAGTGCATGATACTATAAATGTCCCTATGGATCGTAATGATTTTGAGAAGGTTATTCAAATTGGAGAATGTTTCTCATCTAAAGAGTAGTCTTCTCATTCCAAACTCTTACATGATTTTCTAGACCTCTTTTCTTGGACATACAGAGATATGTCTGGTATCAATTCCAAGGTTGTGGTTTATAATATAGTGCTATATCTTGATACCCAACCCATAAAAATTAAGATTTGAAAAATGCACACCAAGGTGGATCTCATGGTCAAGGATAAGAATGAAAAGATCTTAAAAGTTGATTTCATCTACCCCATTGACTATTCATCTTAGATTTCTCACGTTATAGCTATCACCTGTTGCAAATATGTGCCTATGATGTGTTGTCATTGATGTCAACATATCTCTTTGTCAGAGATAGTGAAGATAGTGCAGTTCATTAAAGTAGATTAATCAGCATTCCCAGTGAGATGAAGATCAGAGTCTATGGACTTAATAGTTTTTTAGAGGATTGTCTGAAGTTGCTCCAGTTAAGATTTGAGAGGTCCGCATGAAGGATTGGTGAAGTTATGGCCATCTGAGTAGAACCAGGTTTTGCAGTTGTTCAGAGGCAACAGAGTGATAGTAATTTGGTCCAGATTGCTTCACATAGAAATATTATGGTCTTCGGTTCTAGAGGTATTTTTGGGATGTTGGTGTGTATCCTCAACTCAAGTGGTTCATGGTTTGGAGGTTCGTAAGCAATCTTTCTAGTGTGACAGTCATGGCAGTTAGTGTTCTTAAGTTCCTGTATGAAGATGCAAGTGATTCTGGTAATTTGAGGTGGTGCAGTTGTTCTTGTTGATTTCATTGTGCTTGTGGAGGTCTTGGGATTGTGTGCCTATTGTGTTGGTGGTTTGCATTGAGGATTGAGCTCGTAGTTGAAGATTTCGCCTTGGGCGTTGTTCTTTCTAGTCTTGGCCGACTGAATGCTTTGTGCATGTTGCGAATGATCTAAGAGAAGTTGTATGGAGCGTGGCATGTTGTTCAAGGAACATTTGAGTCCCAGCAATGTTTGGCCAATAGTGTAATGGTTTGCATGTAGCATTTTGTATCAAGTCAAGTTGTGTGATTGTAATTTCTTGTAATGCCTATCTTGGAGAATGTTCTAGATAAATGATTGTAAGGCTGACTTTGATGTTCATTCCAAAGTCGATGTCACATATAAATAAGTGTAATGAAGTTGTGTAAAGGTGGTGAATATGTATGAAGATGTGGAGGTAGTGAAGAAGTGTTTGGGGGTAGAGCAGAGGTGTTGTGAGCTTCAATGGAACTAAACCTTGGCATGGAGAAGATGTTGTTTCTCAGTTCAACCTTTCGATGTTAACCATGTGAAATTTTGTAGGCATTGAGCCTCCTTTGAGTAGTGAGCTTTGGGCAGTGCACCTGAAGGCAAGTGCCTTCCCATTTTTCTATTCTTTTAATAGATAATAAATCTTGTGGGTTAACCCCACTGTGGTTTTTCCCTTAACCAAGTTTCCACGTAAAAATCCTGGTGTTATGTGTGTTGATTGTGTTTCTGCTTATGTGTTGTTGATTCATAATTTTATAGTTATATTATTAATCTATTAATAAGTGATAAAGATGATTAAATATAGTAAAAGATAAATTTTTGTGACAACTGATTCACCCCTCGTCTCGGTTGTCTGCCCTAATTTCAACAATTGGTATTAGAGCCGGTTCCTCTAAAAGAAGCTTGACTACTTGAGGAGATCTAGGATGTCAACATATAAGAAGGATAGTCCGAGATTTGATGGAACAAATTACTCTCTTTGGAAGAATCACATGGAGTTTCATTTGCAATGCATGGGTGATCCTTATTGGTTGATAACTAAGGATAAGTATACTCCTCCGCAGAATGCTCCTAAAACCCTAGATCAAATCAAACATGTTGAAAACAACATTCAGGCTAAAGAAGCATTGTTCAGTGCCCTGACTGATATAGAAATGACAAATGTCTTGGAATTGCAAATTGCTCATGAAATCTGGAAGAAGTTGGAAACTCTATATGAAGGTGATGCATATGTCAAATGTGCTAAGTTACAAAGCCTGAAGGGTAGACACGAATGTTTGAGGATGAGTGAAGATGAAAACATCACTTCCTACATGCAGAAGGTAAATGATCTTGTGTGCAATATCAGGTGTGCTGGTGGAAAAATGAAAGAATCAGATATTGTTGGCAAGGTGCTTAGATCCTTACCTGCTTCATACAAGCATAGAGTTGCTGCTATTGAGGAGATCAGGACTATGACAGATGTTACAAGGGATCAGTTGGTTGGCACGCTTTTAGCATTTGAAATGAGTGAGTTTGGTGATTCTCTTCCCAAATCAGAATCCACATTTAAAGCTAGTGTTTTTGGAAAGCAAAGATTTGATCCAGGTGAAAGCTCTTCAAGAAGACTAACCAGATATGAGAAGGCAAGGAAGGAACTTGAAGAAGATGAATCTGAGCTTGAAGAACTTGAAGCCCTTATTGCCAAAAGATTACCAAGAGGATCTCATAAGTATGAAGGAAAGTTTCCTTTCAAATGTTTTTCTTGCAATAAGATTGGTCATTTTGCTTCAAGATGTTTGGAGAGGGTTTCAAAGACAAACCCTAATAGACCTAGGTTTAAGCAGAAATGCTACTATGTCCAAGAAGCTGCTGATGAAGGAGTCATAGATGATGAATCTCATAAGGGAAGTACCTCTGGAAATGAATGGGAGTTCATTGCTATCAAAGAATAAGATATGGTGCCTACTGACTCTGCTAGCTATGTGAATGTGGAAAGTGTCTTGGCTGCTCAGGTTGAAGAAAATGATGAATGGGTGATTGACAATGGATGTTCTCATCATATGACTAGTGATAAAAGTAAGTTTGTAAGTTTAGAAAGATATGAAGGTGGAATTGTGAAGTTTGGAGACAATTCAACTGGTAGAATCCATGGCAGAGGATCCATCTCTCTTGGTGGTAAGAATAACACTAATGATGTTTTGTATGTAGAAGGGTTGAAGCATAATCTTCTCAGTGTTGGTCAGTTGGTTGACAAAGGGTATGATCTCTAATTCAAGGATGGAAAATGCAGAATTTTGGGAAGCTCTGGAACTAAGATTGCATCTAGTACATAGACTAGAGGTAATATCTTTTATTTAAGTGGTACTGGTAAAAGTTGTTTAATTGCTCAGTTTGATCAGAGTTGGTTATGGCATAGGAGAATGTGTCATGTAAACTTTGCTAACATTGTCAAGATAAGTACTACTCAGGCTGTGAGAGATCTTCCAAAGGTTGTGAAACCTGCTAATAGCATGTGTAAGGAATGTCAGTTGGGCAAACAAAATAGAGCTACATTCAAAAGTAAAGAACAATTTTCAAGTGGATTGTTGGAACTTGTGCACACTGATTGTGTGGTCCTTCTAGAGTTAGGAGTTTGTAAGGAGACAGATACTTTATGTTGTTGATTGATGATTACTCCTGGATGATGTGGGTCACCTTCTTGAGAGAGAAATCAGAGGGTCTTGACAGATTCAAGGTGTTCAAGGCTAGGGTGGAAAATGAGATTGGTGTGAAGATAAAGTGTCTAAGATCTGACAAAGGTGGAGAGTTTATCTCCAGTGAGTTTAATGCATTTTGTGAAAAGCATGGAATAAGAAGACAATTATCTGCTCCTAGGACTCCTCAGCAGAATGGAGTTGTGGAAATGAAGAACCAAACTATTCAAGAGGCTGCTAGAACCATGATGATGGAGGAAAATGTTCCACATGTCTATTGGAGAGAGGTTGTGAGTACTGTTGTCTACACTCTTAACCGGGTGCACGTCAAAGGTAATACTAGTAAAACACCTTATGAATTGTGGTTTGGTAATGCTCCTTCTATGAAATACTTCAGAGTTTTTAGTAGTAAATGCTATATTAAGAGAGATGAAGATCTAGGCAAGTTTGATGCAAGATGTGATGAAGAAATATTTCTGGATTATTCTAACCAAAGCAAGGCATACCAGTGCTTTAATAAGAGATTGAAAAGGATTGTTGAAAGTGCTAATGTCAAGGTTGATGAAAGCAAGGAGAGACCTTCCAAGTCTTGTGGATATGAATTAGATGACCAAAATGAAAGTCCAAATAAAGGAAACCAAATTCAAATTCAGATTGCTCCGGAGAATCTAGTGACTCAAGAAGCTAGTGCAAATGTTGAGGAACAAGTTCAAGAATCAGAAGTTTAAGAAAATCCCAAAACTCCCAGGTATGTAAGGTTGAATTATTCTGAAGATCAGATCATAGGAGATAAAAATAAAGGTGTTCAAACTAGAAGAACAATTGTTGAAGAACAAGTGGAGTTTTGTTTGATTTCAAAGATTGAACCAAAATCAGTAAATGAAGCTTGTAATGATGAAAGTTGGGTAAAAGCAATGGAAGAAGAATTAATGCAATTTGAAAAGAATCATACTTGGGATCTTGTTCCTAGACCTAAAAACAAAAATGTAATTGGAACTAAATGGGTCTTCCAGAATAAAATGAATGAAAATGGTGAAGTTGTGAGAAATAAAGCAAGATTGGTGTGCAAAGGATATTCTCAAGTAGAGGGAATTGATTTTGAAGAAACTTTTGCTTCGGTGGCAAGAATCGAAGCAATCAGATTATTTCTTGCCTTTCCTACTTACAAAGATTTCAAAGTTTACCAGATGGATGTCAAGTTAGCATTCCTGAATGGAGAGTTGGAAAAAGAAGTCTACACTGAGCAATCGGAAGGATTCCAATTGTTTGATCAAGGAAATATGGTCTACAGATTGAGGAAAGCATTGTATGGACTTAAACAAGCCCCAAGAGTCTGGTATACAAGATTAGATAAGTATCTACTAAAGTTAGGTTTTAGCAAAGGTACAGCTGACAATAATCTTTATTTCAAAATTGATCATGAACACATCTTGATTGTTGAGCTATTTGTTGATGATATCATCTTTGGTGGAAATGAGAGCATGTGTAAAAAGTTTGTTGATTAGATGCAAAGTGAATTTCAGATGTCCATGTTTGGTGTAATGAATTTCTTCTTGGGTTTGTAAATCATTCAGTCAGATAAGGGCATCTTCATATCTCAGTCTAAGTATGTGAAAGAGTTGTTGAAAAAGTTTAGAATGGAGGATTCAAAACCAGTGAGTACTCCTATGATAACTAGATGCAAGTTGAGTAAAGATGATGATTCCCCTAAGGAAGATCAGAAAAGGTATAGATCAATGATTGGAGGACTGCTTTATCTGACTCATACCAAACCTGATATTATGAATGTAGTTGGCCTTATTGCTAGATTTCAAGCTAATCCTAGACAATCTCATATTGTGGTAGTCAAAAGAAGTTTTAGATATCTGAAGGGGACATATGATTATGGCTTATGGTATCCTAAGGATGATGATTTCATTCTTCATGCATATACAGATGCTGATTGGGTAGGAGATGTGGATGACAGGAAGAGTACTAGTGGTGGTGTATTTTTCTTGGGAAAGAGATTGGTTTCTTGGTTGAAAAAAAAGTAGGAGGCAGTATCTATGTCTACTGCAGAGGCAGAGTATATAGCAGCAGCAAGTAATTGTACTCAAGTTTTGTGGATGAAGCAAATGTTGAAGGATATCAGAATTGTGTTTGAAGAGCCTAGTATAATCTTCTATGATAATTCAAGTGCAATAAACATCTCAAAGAATTTGGTGTTGCATTCAAAGACAAAGCACATATCCATAAAGTTTCACTTCTTGAGAGAGAAGGTAAATGAAAATGAAGTCAGATTGGAGTTTGTTCCTTCAAAGGATCAGATTGCGGATATCTTAACTAAGCCTCTACCTAAGGACACTTTTGAGTATCTCAGAGTGAAGCTAGGGGTTATTACCCCTCCTACTCAGAACTAAGATGCACTAGTGTGCATTGGTCCGGTGGTACTCACAGTCATATCTTGTGATCCAAATTGGTATTAAGCAGATGCTACTCAGGGGGAGCAGTCAGTTGTTAATCTGGAGTTTAGTTTGGTTTTATCTAAGAAACAAAAAGGGGGAGAGATGATTGCAAAAATGTGCCCTTTGCGATTGATGTCAAAGGGGGAGAGAAGTCATGTGCAAACTCAGAAGTAGTTGCTGGTGAAAGGGGGAGTAGTGGAGAAAGTGGTTGTAGGTATGATAAGAGAAAGGGGGAGAAGTCCTTGTCTTAATGGTTGAATCAATTTTTCACATCACATGTTGCCATCAATGACAAAGGGGAGATTGTTGCAAATATGTGCCTATGATGTTTTGTCATTGATGGGAAGCCTCAGTTGGTAAGACTTACTCACTCTTCACTCAAGCCGACAGTTGGTTCAACCATCGCCAAACTCTCGTCGCTGTGACCTTTACCATCGATGAACACTTACAACCTATTGCCGATACGTCGATACACTAACTTAGTATATGCTTGGTGTGACTTGCTATTACTAGTGGACTAAAGTTTCTATACCCTGATTCACCATTATGACTGGTCACCATTTGTATCTGATGAAAGATACATTGTCAATATACATTCCCCACATGCTTTCTCAACATACATTCTCAATATACCTTTCAAACCACACTCATTGGCAAGACCCAGATCATCGGTGAACATATATGAAGATAGACCGATATGCCAATGGACTAACCCCTCTTTGGCGTGACTTGAGCTATCAGTCAGACTTACTTTGGATTCGCCGATACACCGATTCTTTTCGATGGATCTCTATCAGTGTAAGTTACTCCTTGTCACTCCGATACCCTCGATTAGTAAGACCAACACTGTTGGCACAATGCCAAGTCATCTACCCAATGTACTTTGTCATAGCGATATGAACCTCAGACCACGACTTTCTTTCAATGGCTTGAACCTCTCTTCAGCCAGACTATCCTCATCGCTCTGAGCAAGGAATGTTTCATCAATGGCCTCTGTCTCACTGATAATAGCTGCAACTACTCTGATCCAAACCCTAGCACATGGAGATGCTAGGCCACCTACTGTGCACACTCCTCGATCTGGAACATCTGCACCGCTGAACAATGAAACAAAATAGGAAACAAACGAATATTGTACAATGAAGCCATTCCACTAATTTCGATGAAAATCTCACTAGTGGAATGCTTCACATCAACATTTTGCAACAACAGAATTACAGAAAGGAAAAGAAATCTATAGCTATGCAATTTGTAATTACAGAGAATGGAAAACAAATTGACGACACAGAATAGATTAATTTCTCCTTAACACAATGCACAATTACATTCAATCTCCTCTTCGATCTGATTACAATACTATATGATCTTGTTCATTTCCCTAGTTTTATAAACTCGCCAAAGGAACACCAACCCATTCCAAGCGGTTGGGAGACCAATTCCAAGCAGTTGGGAGAAAACTAACTGATTCCAAGCGGTTGGGAGACCAACCGTCTTACCATTAACAATTTGACAAATGCAACCTACTTACTTGGGACTTACAAAGTTTGTTTTAGGTCTAGATACAAACAAAAATGATATGAATTGGTCGAATAGACCTTATTACAACACAAAACCTAATTTTCCAAACAAACATGAATTTAAATGCCTCATGGAGGCCACCTTGTGTTAGGTGCTCCTGCACCATACACCCCACCTAGGAAAGAACTCATGTCCCATGAGTTGATTCTTTGTCTTGCACCACCGTCATCCGTCATTGCATCATGCCTTCCCCACAATCTCTAGACTGTAACTTGCTTCCATGGAATCAAAAACTCATGTCTAGCATTGTAGGCTCTACTCACACCTTGCCATGAGTGAGTGCTTGCAACCAAACCCATACTTTGCTCGCCATGCTTCCTTACCATCATCTCTTCCTAAACACCTACATTCCAAACCTTGTTTGATGCTTCTTGTACTACTGCTATGGTAGAATACAATTGTCCTTCAACTCTTGTTGGCTTTAGAGGACAAATAATGGTCCCTACTATGATAGCATCCTCTTCTTTCCAATCAACTTGTGGCTGCCTGTAGACCTACTCTTTGACCTTCTGCTGATCCATCTTAGATGTTACCATCTAATCTCCATCATTCAAAACTGAAATCATCTTCAAACTATGATCTTTGGTAACCCCACTCATTGAGGTATCCTCCACTTGCCTTGTCTCTTCTTCATTAATCTTCACAAACTCTTTCTTACCCACCAAAATGATCTTGGCTGCCTTCTTTGCTTCAACACCCTCTTGCAATGGTGTCATCACAAAAGTCTTTCCATCCTTCTTGATGGTGTATGTGTTAGCATAGCCATCATAAAATGCTTGCCTATCAAATTTCCATGGCCTACCTAAAAGTAGGTGACAACACTCCATGGGCAAAATGTCACATAAAATTCTCTCCTTATATGCTCCAATCTGAAAATCAACATATGCTTGTTCATCTACCAAAAGTGATTGACTATCACTTACCCAAGATGCTTTGTAAGGAGTTTGATGAGGAATCCTTTCTATGTTCAATTTATCCACCATTTCCCTAAACACCATATTATCTGTTGAAGCAGAATCTATGACTACCTTGCATATTTTACCTTTGCTTTTGCAATTGATCCTAAAAAGTGCTCTCCTTTGTGATGGTTCAGTCTTCACTAGTTCTTTGAGCAGTGTCCTCTTGATCATCAAATTTTCTCCCACTTCTGATGTCAAATTCACTTCAGGAGATGTCACAGTTCCTGCATCCTCTTGAGTCAATGTGGTTCTTCTCTCATTACCATGAGAAGTTGAGGCCTTCTCTGGACACTTATAGGTCAGGTGTCCTATCTTATTATAGTTATAACATCTCATATTGGAGAACTTGGATTCTCTACCTGATCCATTTGTCCCACTTCTTTCATGTGGCCTTCTTCCTTAGTAGCCTCCTCTGCTACTTGAGTCTCCAACTTGCTCTTCTCAGCTAGACTCACCACTAGGCCTCTGGTTAGGACTTCTTCCTCCAAAACTACCTCAAAAATTTCTATCACCTCTTCGTTTACTTTACTGCTCACCTTTCCTCTTTAGCTTCTCTTCAACTCTTAATGCTACTTGAAAGCATTTTTCCATAGTTTCAGGGGTAGACAAACTTATCTCATCTTGAATATTGATCCTCAGACCATTTATATACCTTGCTACCTTGGCTTTTTCATCCTCCATGTACCCACAATGAAGAGTGTATTTGTGAAACTCCTCGGTGTAAGTAGCCACATCCATATATTTTTGTTTAAGGTTCTGCATTTTGCTGTAAATTTGCACCTCGTAGTCAGATGGAAGGAACTAGGACTTGATCTTCTCCAGCATTCTGCTCCATGAAGAGACCATACTTTTCCCATTCTTTACCCTTTCTCCTTGGGTGTAATTCCACCATGTAAGGGTAGCACATTTGAGTTTAGTTTTTGCAAACTTAACCCTCTTACTTTTAGGAACTTCCTTGTATTCAAAGTAGTTGTTTAGAGCCTCAATCCACTCCATGACTTCATTAGCATTCATCTTTCCACTGAACATGGGGATATCTATCTGAGCCTCTAAAGAGTCCTTGCCAATAGCCTTAATGGCTTCCAGGAATTGCTTTTGTTTAGCCGGTATCTTTGCCTCTTCTTGTTCCTCTTCTTCTTCCTCTTTCTCCTCTTCTTCATCTGAATCTTCCTCTATCCTTTTTCCTATCTTCATTTTCTTCAATTCTGCTTGGAGTGCTTCCCTAACTCCAGTTTTGATCATCTCTTCCATCTCTTGAAATTTCTTGACCACTTCGGTGGTCATCCCCTTTGGAGGCATATTGCTAGCCTCTCCTTCGCTCTCTCTATCTAACATAAACATTCACAGACAGCACCCAAATGCCAACACTCCTGTAAATCCTCAATTTGACTACAACACAATGCTCAATCAGATGTCCATCCTACACGCTGCTACAGACCCATTCCTATCATCCAACAGCATATCCTGGAGATGCACTACCACACTCTCTCGTAGTGGCCTCACTCTACACCCTCTTCTAGCCAAACCTCTATTGGTGAATGGTCTTGATAATCCTCATCATCTTCTGTCCACACACTACAGGAGTCCTATTCCTTTTCACAACTAGGTGGCACGAGAAACTCTTCATCTACCTTCTCAATGACAAAAATCAAATACACAACACCTCCACCTAGAGCTTTCACTGGCTCTGATACCAATATGATGGGGAGCCTCAGTCAGTAAGACTTACTCCCTCTTTGCTCAGGCTGACAGTTGGTTCAACCATTGCCAAACTCTCGTTGCTATGACCTTCACCATTGGCGAACACTTACAACCTGTTGCCAATACGCTGATACACTAAATTAGTATATGCTTGGCATGACTTGCTATTACCGGTGGACTAAAGTTTCTATACCCTGATTCACCATTACGATCGGTCACCATTTGTATCTGACAAAAGATACATTCTCAATATACATTCCCCACATGCTTTCTCAACATACATTCTCAATATACCTTTCAAACCACACTTGTCAGCAAGACCCAAATCATCAGCGAACATTTATGAAGATAGACCGATATGCTGATGGACTAACCCTCTTCAACGTGACTTGAGCTATCAGTCAAACTTACTTTGGAGTCGCCGATACACTAATTCTTTTTGATGGATCTCCATCAGTGTAAGTTACTCTTTGTCACCCTGATACCCTTGATCGGTAAGACCAACACTGTCGACACAATGCCAAGTCGCCTACCTGATGTACTTTGTCATCCTAATATGAACCTCAGACCATGACTTTCTTTCAATGGCTCGAACCTCTCTTCGGCCAGACTATCCTCGTCGCTCTGAGCGAGGAATGTTTCATCGATGGCCTCTATCTCACTGATAATAGCTCCAACTCCTCCAATCCAAACCCTAGCACATGGAGATGCTAGGCTGCCTACTGTGCACACTCCTTGATCTGGAACATCTACACTGCCGAACAATGAAACAAAATAGGAAACAAATGAATATTGTACAATGAAGCCATTCCACTGATTTCGACAGAAATCTCACCAGTGGAATGCTTCACATCGACATTTTGCAACAATAGAATTATAGAAAGGAAAAGAAATCTATAGCTATGCAATTTGTAATTACAAAGAACAAAAAACAAATTGACAACACAAAATAGTTTGATTTCTCCTTAACACAATGCACAATTACATTCGGACAATTACATTCAATCTCCTCTTCGATCTGATTACAATCCTATATGATCTTTTTCATTTCCCTGGTTTTATAAACTCGCTAGAGGAACACCAACCCATTCCAAGCAGCTGGGAGACCGATTCGAAGCGGCTGGGAGAAAACTAACTGATTCCAAGTGGCTGGGAGACTAACTATCTTACCATTAACAATTTGACAAACGTAGCCTACTTACTTGGGACTTACAAAGTTTGTTTTAGGTCTAGATACAAACAGAAATGATATGAATTGGTTGAATAGACCTTATTACAATACAAAACCTGATTTTCCAAACAAACATGAATTTAAATGCCTCATGGAGGCTACCTTGTGTTAGGTGTTCCTGCACCAGTCATTGATGTCAAGATATCTCTTTGTCAGAGACAGTGAAGACAGTGCAGTTTAGTAAAGCAGATTGATTAGCATTCCCAGTGAGACGAAGATCAGAGTCCGTGGACTTAAGAGTTTTGTAGAGGATTGTCTAAAGTTGCTCCAGTTAAGATTTGAGAGGTCCACATGAAGGATTGGTGAAGTTATGGCTATCTGAGTAGAACCAGATTTTGTAGTTGTTCAGAGGCAACAGAGTGACAGGAATTTGGTCCAGATTGCTCTGCATAGAAATATTATGGTCTGCAGTTCTAGAGGTATGTTTGGGATGTTGGTGTGTATCCTCAACTCAAGTGGTTCATGGTTTGGAGGTCTAGAAGCAATCTTTCTAGTGTGACAGTCATGACAGTTAGTGTTCTTAAGTTCCTATATGAACATGCAAGTGATTCTGGTGATTTGAGGTGGTGCAGTTGTTCTTGTTGATTTCATTATGCTTGTGGAGGTCTAGGGATCGTGTGCCTATTGTGTTGGTGGTCTGCATTAAGGATTGAGCTCGTAGTTGAAGATTTCTCCTTGGGTGTTGCTGTTCTTTCTAGTCTTGGCTGACCGGATGCTTTGTGGATGTTACGGATGATCTAAGAGAAGTTCTATGGAGTGTGGCATGTTGTTCAAGGAAGATTTGAGTCCCAACTATGTTTGGTCGATAGTGTAATGGTTTGCATGTAGCATTTTGTATCAAGTCAAGTCGGGGTGGGTGTAAAAAGTTGGGGGACCAAAAAGTGGCCAACTTTTAAAAAAATATTAGTAATAACGTGAGCGTGTTATAACGCACTTGCGTTATAACATGGCTTGGTGTTGCCAAGCCTACACCAAGTGTTATAATGCACTCGCGTTATAACATGAGCGTGTTATGATGCTTGGTGTAGGCTCGGCAACACCAAGCCATGTTATAACGCAAGTGCGTTATAACATGCTCTCGTTATTACTAAAACGCGAGCGCGTTATGTGCTGCTATATATCAAAAAAAAAGTAGCATTCTATTTCATTATTTCACAGCAAATTGCAGGAAACCCACAGCTTGAAGAAAGAAAGGAGCATGCTCATGTTATTTGAGGTCCAATTGTCAGCTATTTCTTGCTGATTTATCATCAAAATGCCACCATGACATCAGGGAAATCAAAGAAGTAAGTTTTATTTTCTTTCTTGTGTGAATTTGTTGCTAAATAGGTAGGTTAAAATAGTTTTTGATGTAAATTTGTTAAATTTATAGGATTTGATAATGCACCTCCTCCTCCTCCTAAAAATCTATAAAATCCTCCAACAAATGAATAACAAATACCTGCTGAAGAAGAACCCCAACCACAAACACCTCCCTTTATTCCTAAATATGCCCTTGGAACACAAGAAAATCTAATGGGGCAAATTGAAAATAATAAGAAAGAAATTGAGGACATAATTTCAAGGTTGAAAGAACCTACAACTTCAACCTTGCATAGATCCACACTGGCTCAATCCCTTGAATCTATGTTATCAAATGTAGATTCAATAAGCAAGTAAATCACTAGTTGGGCAGAAAAGAGGAGAGCATTTAGAGAGTATTATGCTAACAAGTTATCATATGAACAAGTGAAAAAGGAACAAATTACAAAACTTGACTTGTGTTCTATTTTCACAGACCCACGAACAAATGAATCTCTACCCCTTACATGCAAGAGGTTCCCTATCGATTGGTGTAACCAAGTGATAAGGGACAATTTTGCGTGGAGGTGGTGGATGGTTTTTGACCATCCTCCATGCAACAATAATGAGGTCCTGCAATATTTTTTGAGGAAACTCTATTGCAAGTTTGTCAAAAATAAAGTGCCAAATTATTTTGATATGTGGGAGTTCTAGGGTAGAGGCAGGGGGTCAGCACAAGATAGACTAGGGGCACGTGTTGACCCATAGTGGCCAGTGAGACGAGCACTCACCAGACTGGCCCATGAGCACGTTTCTATCCCTTCCATTGTGAAGGAGAGTGTTGAGGTTGAGGCACTTCAGTCCATTAGTGCCTTGACCCATAGCATCTTACAACATGCTAGTCTTGCAGCATAGCGTGGGCTGGGGGAGAGTTCGAGTATGGTTCTACCCCATACTTGTCGAACTTGTAGGTCAGCATTTGGTTATGACCCCACGGATAGTCATGATGTAGGTGTGCATGCTACATCTACAGCTAAGCAAATGGTGATGATAGATGCACTCCTAAGTGAGACTTTCAGGCTTGATACTCAGGTAGATCTTAGCAAGTTCACTGAATTTAATTTATTAAATTTCATTTTTGAAATGCAAGATTAACTAATTTAGTTTGATGATTTTAATGAAATTTTAGGGTTATAGCGTTGATGCAGTTTTCAATGGTTTTCCACCTGCATATTACACTACATCATCTACTGTCAGGGTATGTAACTAGTAAACAATTATAACTATTACGTGTGAATAGCATCATTATATGAATGGTATTCTAATATCTGATTTTGGATGTTGAATAGGTTAATATTAGAGATTTCATGGCAACACCTACCAGCAATGGTGGACTTCAAAGCTTCATGGAGGTAATAAAATAAATAGTTTAATGAATGAATTGTACTTACTAGATTTTTGTATGTGACTTGTGTGCTTTATTGTGTGTACTTCCATGTTTAGGTGAACGTGTGTGTATGTTAGGAGCCATGATTTGCATCACTATTATAGTTTTCGTAATTGAATAATGTTGTTTTATTTCCAGATGATGCAGGCTGTGGAGACACCTCCCAATGTTCATAGGGCAATGGAGCATGGTGTGTCCTCTGCGATTCATAGCTCCATGCCATTGACGGGGGTATGAGGCAAATTAGTAAATTTCAATTTACATTCATTGTTATAGTTGTTTATTTTTTAAAAATCAAAAGATTATTGATTTGAAGTTTAATTTCTATCTAGATGGTTTCTATAGAACATGATATCACCATAGCCTAATCCTGCTACTAAGGCAAGTGAGGAGACAGATTATATGGTAGCAGTAAGTGATTATTTTGTTAAATGTTTCATTTTTTATAACATGTAATTTCTATATATTAATGTCTATACTTTTTATTGTAATAACTACAGATGCACAGACAACTAAATAGGAGCAGCCCTCAGGAGCCCTCGGGTTCATAGTAGACCACCCACATACGCGTCCCCATCCCCTAGAAGATCAAAGGCTGCCCATGATCTATTCTCTTCACTAGCCAGAGGGGAATGACTTTTTATTGTGTTCTTTTGTTGTATGCATATATGGCATTGGTGGACATATGTTTTGTATTGCATATAGTTGACATTGTATGCCTATATGGCATTCTTGTAAGCCTATATGGCTATTTTGTATATATGTTATACTTATATCAACAAATATTGATGTATGCCTATATGGATATTTGGTTAATACAAATCTTTTTTATTGATGGCGTCCATACTTGCATTATAAATCCACATTTGAATGGATATTTGTAAATGGTTACTTCAAATATTTAAAGTCCAATTGTATTACATAGGATGTTTGTTGATCCAATAAGCCAGCTATTTTTATTCAAGTATCACCTAAACCTCATTTTGGAACTAGAAGATAAAAGTTGTATTTAAAATAAAAATGAATCATCATGTTGAATAGAAAATATTCATATTCTTTATGAGTTGCTCAATTGAAAATATTCAAATGAGTATGCTGATCCATATTCTTTATGAGTTGGTCAATTGAAAATATTTCTTAATTTCTTGTTATTATACCATATTGGGATGCAAAGAGTATGTTTCTTGTTTTGAATAAGATAGTCAAAATCATATGCTTATGAGCACCTGATGACCATTGTGGTTATTAAATGTAATTCCTCTTGCATCTAAGGCAAGGTTATGATATTACATTGAGTCTTACCTAATTTTAGTATGCAACATAACATTGGGGCTATAGGCTTCCATAAGTCATCAACAATCAAGGTTCAAGGTTGTCATTGAAGTCAAAGGGCCAAGGTTGTTTGTCATTGATCTCAAGGTTGATGCCATGATGTTGATAAGGTGATATAGTGATTTAAGGTAGGTGATGGTCATGAGGTGCATGATGTTGTGAATATGGTTTTCATGATAAGGTCTCTCAATTCATGTTGATGTTGCACAAGACGAACATGGTTCATATGATGCAAGGTTCATGTTCATGGTGGATGTGGTTTTGTTCATGCAAGTTTTTGTTGTGAATATGGTTTTCATGATAAGGTCTATCTTGGAAGGTTGATATGATGCAAGGTTCATATTCATGGTGGATGCGGTTTTGTTCATGAAATAAGAAGTTAGAGAAGACACAAGCTTTCATAATCATAATCTTATTGATAGTTAGGGTTTGCATATTAGGCATTAAACCCTAAAAAGAATCTACTTTTCTTAAGACTTTAAAACCCTCAATTGCCTATCGTGTGTAAAGTGTACTTTTGTTTTAATTTAATATTGACTTATAATCAGAAGTTACTATCACTTAAATCAACCTACTAAATGGTCTTTAAGTCATTAGTTCACCGGCCCTTCAACCTAACTCAACCGACGTCTCTGGTAAACTCTCATAAGCTCGAGAGCCATATCATAATCGAAGGTCATATTTAATTGATATGAGGGTGTGAAAAAGGATTGGAAGGTCAGTATTTAAATAGAATTTAGAATCTAAACAATCATCTCTATGCAGTTGAATTTGATGGGCATGCCTTTATAAAAGGCTAAAAGATAGCTTTATGCAGGATATCATGGTATTTGTAGTGTTTGTAGCTCAGACTGTTTCGGCATGTTTGGGTGAGAAATAGAACCATACCTAGCCTAAACATATTCATCCAGACATGTTGGAATTGTTAGTTTGGCCGCACGAGGAGAAGAACAAAAGTTACACCCCTTTGCAACTTTACATTGCCTCCTTTTGACAATTTTTGGCATAGCAGAAAACCTTTCACCACAGGCAAACACCTCAGAGATATAAAAAAATGAGAGAGTTTATTGTAGAGGGACCCTACATGATCGCGTTGCCTTAGACAGAATGTATCTAAGTGACATGGTTTCTGAGTAACATCTCATCAAAGATTACTACTTTTTTGCACTTTGGACTCTTCAGGGATATCGTCGGTACAATGTAGCTCGAACTGTTTCAGCATGTTTGGGTGCAAAATAGGACCATGCCTATCCTAAAAGTACCCATCCAGATGCGTTGGAACTATCAGTTTGGCCACACGAGGAGAAGAACAAAAGTTACACCCCTTTGCAACTTTACACTGCCTCCTTCTGACAATTTTTGGGGCAGAAGAAAACCTTTCACCATGGGCAAATGCCTCAAAGATATTAAAAATTGAGAGACGTTATTGTAGAGGGACCCTATGTGATCACGTTACCTTAGACAGAATGTATCTAAGTGACACGATTTCTGATTAACAACTCATCAAAGATTGCTGCCTTTTTGCACTTTGGACTCTTCAAAGATATCGCCGGTACAATGTAGCTCAGACTGTTTCCGCATGTTTGGGTGCAAAAAAGGACCATGCCTAGCCTAAACGTACTAATCATTTCCTCGACATGATGGAGAATTTGTCTGTAGCATGATAAAGAGACCAATATTAGTTCCTAAGAAATGAATCCATACAAATAACTAGAATAATGTCATTCAACCCTTCATAGTAAATGTACATACAATCATCATGTAAAAGAGTAAATGTCACTCAACCAAAATGGGTGCAAAGCATACAAAGCAAATTATTGCAGCCATACAAAGCATTATGGTACAAAGTTCATTTCAGTCCTAGATGAGGATAAGGTCAAAGGAGAGTCACCTATTGAGGCTACAAGTGAAGAGTACATGGGAATTCATGCTTGAAAAGGTTGAGGTTGACCCAATTTGACATGTTTGTTGTTACTAGGACTACTAGGATTTGGAATTGAGAAGGTGTTTTGTTAGTACTAGGGATACTAGGATTTGGGTGGTTTGTGAAGGAATAGACACCAATTAAAGAATGTAGACTTGAGTAAGGGTTTAGAATGGTTGTGTCTAAGTTCTTGAGGGGTAATAAGACCTCTAGTAGCCTTGTTAGGTTTTGAAGTATTGAAGACCCTCTTTGTGCCTTTGTATAGGGAGATTTCTTGAGAGGAAAGCTTATGAAATTTGAAGAAACTATTGGTATGAGCCCTTTGGATTGAGTTGAACCCTACCTCTACATCACATACCTAGGATTGTCATAAAAATCATTAGACTAATCTTTGTAATTTAGGGTATTGAATGGTATATAGTCGATCAAGGTAACCACCATCATGTGCTAACAAAGGACAATTAGGAAATTTTGAAATGTTGTTGTGTCATGTGCATGTACAAATCATCATGAATAGGTGCATAAGGAATGTCCTAGCCCAAGATATGTGCATACAAATCATCATGTCATGTGCATACTTGTATGATCTTGGCACCTATTCATTTGTATTTTAACTTGTTAATATGACAAGATAATAGTGGGATTGTATTTTTATTATGTTGTAAGGATTTATTCTTGTATAGGTTGACATCATGGTATGTTAAGGTCTATTTATTACACATAATTATTAAAGAACCCAAGTGTAGAAAATATACATGGCATCATGTGAGATTGTAGGTTGCTTTCTTGATTGGGAATGTGTCTATTTTAAACATGTATGATAAAGCATGATAAAGTAATTCAAATAGAAGGAAAATGTAAAGAACATGCATGTAAAGACTTGACATACCTAAAAAAATAGAGATTCGAATGGAGAGAGTACCCAATTATGTAGTGTTTTTTTCTTCTTGCATCAAACTCCTTAATAATTTGAGTTTTTCACCACTTGCTTCCTTTTCAATGTTAAATTGAATAACACTCAAATATAATTAGTAACAACAATACTATTAACCAATCTATAATGTTAAATTCCTAAAATTGAATCACAATTAACATTGCAACACTACAAAAATTGAAACTTGAATAAATATATATCAAATTTGGTGTGAAAACTATGTTATTTCCTCCTTCTCAAATTGACAAAGAAGAAAAGGTGGTGGAAAGATCATGCAAAGGTGGTAGAATGTGTAAAAATGTGCATGTGAACTTCCTAACAACATGAAAACACTTCTTTTTTGTCAAAACACGCAAATAATCAGCATGAAAATAGAGCATGTGGGCCTGGATCATGGTTGTCAACACTTTTTTATCATTTCTATAGCAGGACAAAATGTGAACGCATTATAACATGCTCACATTTTGTCCTGCTATAGATTGATCCATAAATATTTGTGCCTATCTCACCTTCAATAGCACCTTTACAATATCTCACATCTAGTTCCATTAGCTCATGTTCTATATCTCACTTATCTCTCCCCCTCACCTCTCTACCTCTCCCCTCTCTATGTCTCTCAGTCGCTCCTTGTCTACCTCTCCATCCATCCTTAGCCATCTAGGTCTCACTTAATCCTAAACCCTAAAGCCAGCTATCTCTATTCCTAAACCCTCAACGGGCTTGATACTATACCTTAAACCCTAATCTCTTATCCCTAAACCCTCCAACCCTATCCGTAATCCTTATACCCTTGACACTCTACTTTAACCCTAATCCCTCGACCCTCAACCCTATCCCTAAACCCTCAACCCTCGACCCTCGACCCTCAACATCAAACCCTAATCCCTCAACCCTTAACTCTAATCCCTCGACCCTCAACCCTATCCCTAAACCCTAAACCCTAAAACCTCAACCCTCAACCCTCAACATCAAATCCTAATCCCTCAACCCTTCACTCTAATCCCTCAACCCTAAACCCTATCCCTAAACCCTCAACACTATACCTTAAACCCTAATCCCTCAACCCTAAACCCTAAACCCTAAACCCTAAACCCTAATCCCTCAACCCTCAACCCTAATCCCTCAACCCTCAACTCTAATCCCTCATCCCTAAACCCTAAACACTATCCTTATTCCTAAACCCTCAATGAGCTCGATACTATACCTTAAACCCTAATCCCTTATCCCTAAACCCTCCAACCCTATCCCTAATCCTTATACCCTCGATACTCTACTTTAACCCTAATACCTCAACCCTCAACCCTATCCCTAAACCCTCAACCCTTGAACCTCAACACTCAACCCTCAATGTCAAAACCTAATCCCTCAACCCTTAACTCTAATCCCTCGACCCTCAACCCTATCCCTAAACCCTCAACCCTAAAACCTCAACTCTCAACCCTTAACTCTAATCTCTCAACCCTAAAACCTAAACCCTATCCCTAAGCCCTAATCCTTCAACCCTCAACCCTAATCCACCAACCCTCAACCCTAATCCATCATCCCTAAACCTGAAACACTATCCCTATTCCTAAACCCTCAACAGGCTTGATACTATACCTTAAACCCTAATCCCTTATCCCTAAACCCTCCAACCCTATCCCTAATCCTTATACCCTTGACACTCTACTTTAACCCTAATCCCTCGACCCTCAACCCTATCCCTAAACCCTCAACCCTCGAACCTCAACCCTCAACCCTCAATGTCAAACCCTAATCCCTCAACCCTTAACTCTAATCCCTTGACCCTCAACCCTATCCCTAAACACTCAACCCTAAACCTCAACCCTCAACCCTCAATGTCAAACCCTAATCCCTCAACCCTTAACTCTAATCCCTCAACCCTAAACCCTATCCCTAAACCCTCAACACTATACCTTAAACCCTAATCCCTAAACCCTAAACCCTAAACCCTATCCCTAAGCCCTAATCCCTCAATCCTAAACCCTAATCCATCAACCCTCAACCCTACTCCCTCATCCCTAAACCCTAAACACTATCCCTATTCCTAAACCCTCAACGGGCTCAATACTATCCCTCAACCCTTAACCCTCAAAACTTGAACCCTAAAACCTATCCCTACACCCTCGACACTCGACACTATATCTTAAACCCTAATTTGTTAACCCTCATCCCTAAATACTTAACCCTAAATCCTTAAACCTTCAACCCTAAACCCTATCCCTAATCCCTCTACCCTCAACACTCTACTTTAACCCTAATCCCTTGACCATCAACCCTATCGCTAAACCCTCAACCCTCAACCCTTAACTCTCAACATTAAACCCTAATTCATCAAGCCTAAACCGTAATCCCTCAAACCTAAACCCTATCCCTAAACCATCAACCCTCAACACTATACCTTAAATCCTAATCCCTATCCCTCAACCCTTAACCCTTAAAACTTAAACCCTATCCCTACACCCTCAACACTCAACACTATATCTTAAGCCTTAAACCCTCATCCCTAAAGCCTCAACCCTCAATCCTTAAACCTTCAACCCTAAACCATATCCCTAATCCCTCTACCCTCGACACTCTAACCCTAACCTCGACATTAAACACTAATCTATCAACCCTAAACCCTAATTCGTTAACCCTAAACCCTATCCCTAAACTCTCAACCCTCAACACTATACCTTAAACCCTAATCCATCCACCCTAAAACCGAATCCCTCAACCCTCAACCCTAAACCCTATCACTAAACCCTCAACCCTCGACACTATACCTTAAACCCTAATCCCTCAACCCTTAACCCTAATCCCTCATCCCTAAACCCTAAATGCTATCCTTATTCCTAAACCCTCAACCCTCGACACTATACCTTAAACCCTAATCCCTTATCCCTAAACCCTAAACCCTATCCCTTAACCCTTAACCCTTAAAACTTAAACCCTAAAACCTATCCCTAAACCCTCGACGCTCAACACTATATCTTAAACCCCAATCCCTTAACCCTTAGCCCTAAAGCCTCAACCTGCAATCATTAAACCTTCAACCCTAAACCCTATCCCTAATCCCTCTACCCTCGACACTCTACTTTAACCCTAATCCCTTGACCATCAACCCTATCCCTAAACCCTCAACCCTCAACCCTCAACCCTCAATTCTCAACATTAAACCCTAATCTATCAACCCTAAACCCTAATCCTTCAACCCTAAACCCTCAACCCTCAACACTATTCCTTAAACCCTAATCCATCAACCCTAAACTCTAATCCCTCAACCCTAAACCCTATCCCTAAACCCTCAACCCTCAACACTATTCCTTAAACCCTAATCCCTCAACCCTAAACCCTAAACCCTATCCCTAAACACTCAACCCTTAGCAAGTTATACCTTAAACCTTAATCCCTCAACCCTCAACCCTCAACCCTAATCCCTCATCCCTAAACCCTCAACCCAAGACACTATACCTTAAACCCTAATCCCTTACCCCTAAACCTTAAACCCTATCCATCAACCCTTAACCCTTTAACCTTAAACCCTAAAACCTATCCCTAAACCCTCAACCCTATACCCTCAACAATATACTTAAGCCCTAATCCCTCAATCATCAACCCTATACCTTAAACCCTGAAGCCTACACCCTCAAACCCTCATCCCTAGACCATATTTAACCTCACCCTTATATCCTAAACCTCAAATATTGTACAACCCTATACTTAAATTAAACCTAAACCATAGGTGCTTCAACCCAAGTCACCCTATGCCTTATATACCCTCAATCCATATCGTCAACCCTAAACCCTAATCCTTGTACCTTACACACTTAATCTTATACACTCAACAACCTGAATATTAACCCTTAATTGTAACCCTCAACCCTCTAATCTCTACCCTCTACCCTTTACCTATTACTTAAGCCCTAATCCCTCAACCCTCAACCCTCAAAACTATACAGGCTCAAGTCCTTATATACACTAAACCCAAAACACTTACATACATACATACATGCATACATACAAGCATGCATACATGTACATGCATACATACCTACAAGAATAGATATAAATATCCATGAAACATACTTATGAAAGTTGAACATATCTCATTCAAAGGAAGACATAACGTGAGCGTGTTATAACGTGCTCACGTTGCGTTGAACTGGGAAAACACTGACAAACATGCAAAAAAAGAAAGAAAAGCACAACATAATGCGAGTGCGTTATAACGCACTTGCGTTATATTGTGCTTTGGGAATCCCAAGCCTTGGGTTTGGGATTTCCTTTGGATTTCCAACCCAAAGGCTTGGAGTGCCTTTTCAACATCCATAGATGTGTTTTTGCAAATTCTACAAGATTTCACATAATTTTGTTCGTGCTAACCCTCATATTTGCACGTGTTTCAAGGTCAAACAAATTAAACACTTGGATAATGTTAGGCTTTCTCTTAGCTATTTAATGATGTCATTTTTTTCACATTTTGACAATGTTAAGCCTTTCATCTTTAATTTCTTTTGTTTGTGTGTCCAGTTTTGGGCAAAAACCACTGTTTGGTCTTTTTTTCATTGTAAATTAACCATTTATTAAAATTTCAAAAAAAATGCATATTTAGAAACTAGACTCCATTCTACACATATTAAAAAAAGAAAAATGATTTTCAATTAGTTTTCAAAATTTATTGGGGTAGCACGAACAAAATTCTATATTTTAGGATGTGTCCACTTTGAAAATTAGTAAAAAATCAAATATTCATCAAAAAATTATCAGAAAAATCAGGCATAAACTACATGTTGTTAGCTAATTTCTCACTGAAGCAATTTTAAAAATACCAAAAAAAATGTTAACCTTTTGAGGGAGCCACAAAACATGCTATGTTATGTTTTTTTGACAGAAACAACACCAATTTCTGTGGCTTCCTCTTTTGAACCCCTTAATCTATACCATTTTCAATAAAAATAGTAGTTTAGAAAGTAGACTCGGAGTACTATGAACATTGTTTTGGTTTCATCTCCAAATTTTGAGTGTAACTATGCTCAATTTCTCATCCAAGGCCAACATTTCCTGATTTAAAAAAAAAAAAGTGGCCACTTAAGACCACTTTTTGGCCCCCCATCTTCTTGCACTTACTCATCGTGTGATTGTAATTGCTTGTAATTCCTATCTTGGAGAATGTTCTAGATAGATGAATGTAAGGCTGACTTTGATGTTCATTCCAAAATCAGTGTCATGTATAAATAAGTGCAATGAAGTCGTGTAAAGGTGGTGAATGTGTGTGAAGATGTGGAGGTAGCAAAGAAGTGTTTGGGGGTAGAGCAGAGGTGTTGTGAGCTTCAATGGAACTAAACCTTGGCATGGAGAAGATGTTGTTTCTCAGTTCAACCTTTCGGTGTTAACGATGTGAATATTTTTGTAGGCAGTGAGCCTCCTTTGAGTAGTGAGCTCTAGGCAATGCGCTCGAAGGCAAGTGCCTTCCTATTTTTCTATTCTTTTAATAGAGAATAAATCTTGTGGGTTAACCCCCACCGTGGTTTTTCCCTTAACCGAGTTTCCACATAAAAGTCCTAGTGTTATGTGTGCTTATTGTGTTTCTAGTTATGTGTTGTTGATTCATGCTTTCATGGTTATATCATTAATCTGTTAATAAGTGATAAAGAAGATTAAATGCAGCAAAGGATAAAGTTTTGTGGCAACTGATTCACCCCCCCTCTCAGTTGTCTACCCTAATTTCAACATCTATGAATGCATTTGTGTTTGCATTAACTTTCGTGATCTTAACAAAGCCTCTCTCAAAGATTATTTTCCACTTCTCAACATAGATATGCTTATTGAATTGATTGTAGGCCATGTTCTTCTTCCCTTCATGATGGATTCTTGAGTTATAATAAAATCTTCACTAACCCTCTTGACCAATATAAAATAGCTTTTACAACACCGTGGGGGAACATTTTTCTATGTGGTCATACCATTTGGTCTAAATAATGTTGGTGCAACTTATCAACATTCCATGACCCTCATATTTCATGACTTCATTCATAAAATCCTTGAAGATTATGTTGATGATATCTTGGCTAAGTTTGTCCTTCACCAAGATCACATACATAATTTTTGTCTCATTTTTTAACATCTTCATTTATACAACATGTGTTTGAATCCTGAGAGCTATGTCTTTAGTATGGATAGTGGTAAACTTATTGGATTTATTGTATCTCATCATGGAATAGAATTTGACACCAAAAAGATTAATGTTATTGTCAACATGGCACCACCTAAAAATATTTCTCAACTTCATAGCCTCCAAGATAATTGATGATTCCATCTCCACGAGTTGTAGTGCTCATAGAGGTTAATACATCTCAAGTGGACATAAAGTTCATGAACACCATTCATTGACCCACTCTTTTGACTTGTTAGCTTCTTCTACCAACCAGAAAAATATATGAATTGTAGACTTACCTTCATTACCTGGACTGATCATTGATTTATACCATTTAGTGATAGATGCTACATCTATCAACTTCACATCTTTGTACTTCAACTCTTCTTATGCTAGGATCTTTTAATACATGTTCCTACACCACCATGCTCCCATTTTCCATGCCTATTCTCAAATAAATTCCATATATGTTAAACACTACTCATCATATGTATCCTACTCAACTAGTAAAACATCCACAAGTTCTTGAATTGTGATGTAAAATTATCTAACCATATGATATGCTAACCAAATATAATGTTCTTATTACTCCAATTACCATAGAACATCTCAAAGAAACCTTGCATGTGTTGGCCATATGTGTTGTCATTGATGTCAACACTATCATGAAAGTAAGATACTATTCATGGTTGCATATTCCTAAGGAAGAGAAAGCTCATGATTGGAGGTCATAAAAGCTACATTCCTAATCAAAGTAGAGTTGAGTTTGAAGCCTTATTAATATGGGAATTAGAAGCACTAAGAGAATCATATGTTAAGAAAGGATGCTTGATGGCTTGAAGCATGTTGTATGATCTCTCTTACCGATCCTGAGTTGTATGTGGTAATGCAATGAAGGCTTGCCCTCCAGAAGCAGGTGATAGTCTTTGTTTCAGAATTTCTGCTCTCTAAAGTCTGTCTGGAAGATTGCTCTACATTTTCATCATTGTTCTATTGAGCTTCTATGATTAGGAACATAGCTTCATACAATGTTATTTTATATATGTTCCAAGTTTCATGATGTTTTGATCAGCAGAAGGATGTTTTTCTATTGATAGCTTAAAGACAGATTTTGTTTTGTGAAGGTATTGCTAGCAGGTGATAGAATGCTTTTCATTCCTCTGTAGTTGTATATGTGGCTATGCGGTTCTGAGATTTTGTCAAGAACGCAGTGGAGGTGCTATTTCCAAAGTCTCAAATCATATATTTTCCTCCGATGTGAAAGTTATATATGATAGAACATCAGAATGTGCTCTGGTAGAATGGTGTTATATTGAAGACCCACTGGAATGCTCTGCATTCCTCTAAAAGTGAATGATTGACCTTGCAATTTTATGAACATGTTATTGGATGTGCATTGCATGG
Source organism: Cunninghamia lanceolata (assembly GCA_027924645.1). Classification (NCBI taxonomy): domain Eukaryota; kingdom Viridiplantae; phylum Streptophyta; class Pinopsida; order Cupressales; family Cupressaceae; genus Cunninghamia; species Cunninghamia lanceolata. The sequence continues at coordinate 13,923,265 of BSBN01000320.1, forward strand.
GCCTCTTTTCTAATTTAAGCTACTTGGTGGTCCGTAACTCAGTCTTTCAATTGATAGCATGGTTTAGTGTGTTCCAGTTAATAGAGTATTTTCAAAGTAAATGTTTGAAGTTGTGTGGCACAATTCTTTGATGTGCGGTGGCAAAGGAGTGTTTATTTATGTGTTGTGAGTCATGTGGACTCATCTTGAAAAGTTTCATGAAGATCTTTCTTTTTTCCAGTATCGCACAAGGTTTCCAAGATGATATGACCATTATACTTCAAGTCTTCATGTGATTTCCTTAAAGTTGTCCTATTTTCAAATGAGCGGAGTGTGCGAATGTCATTCCTTGGTATTTGAAGAAGTAAAGGATATTTTGGACCTAGTTAAGCAAGTGTTGGGGTCCACAAGGCTTGGATCTTCTGTTGGTGTGACGTGTTGTTTCAATTAGGACCTATCTTCTACATGTTTTGTGTGTTGTCTGGCTGACTTGTAAATATATTGTTCATGTTGTATCTAGCTGACAAGAAATGTAATCAATGTAATATCATGTATAAATAGTGAATCAAAGTGAGTGAGGTAAGGTATGATTGCAAGATGATTGAAAACATTCGCAAGCAGAATAAATACATTATTGATGTACGACTGTGGGAGAAAGAGCAGATGTTGTTGATGCTATTTGGATTCATCTTGAAGACATATTTGTGACAATGATCAAGTATAGAGTGTGCCTAGTTGATTAGATCTTTAGAAGAAAGTGTGAGGAGGTAGAAGTGCAATCATCAAAGGTGTGATCTTCAATGACAGTTTTTAGACAGTAAGAAAAGACTGTTATATTGTAATATTTTGTAAGTGTATTCTCATTTCAAGGAGTAGATGCTTCCTTGGGAGTGACCCTAAAACAAAGTCATCAAGGAGTAGAAGCTTCCTTCGGTGTGACCTTAAACCAAAGTTACTTAGGGAGTAGTAGCTTCCTTGGGTTATAGCCCCTAAAACAAAGTTACTATTTGAGCTTCATATATTGTGAGTTAATCCTCACTGTAGTTTTTCCCTTCTAGGTTTTTCCACATATATCTGGTGTTATGTGTTGATGTGCATTGTGTTAATCTTTCATGCTCATGTTAATGCTATAATGATTAAGGTTTAATCTGATTTGGATAAGTTGAATTTGTTGAAAGTGAAATTTGGTTGTATATTGATTCACCCCCCTCTCAGTATACTTGTGTGTCCAACAATTGGTATCAGAGCCAAGTTACTCTAAGGGAAGCTTAACTACTTGAGGAAGGTCTAGGATGGCACAAGGAGGATCCAGTAAGATATCTAGGTTTGATGGAACAAATTATGCTTTTTGGAAGATAAGGATGGAAGCCTACATCAATTCTCTAGGGTGTGGAGTTTGGGATTTTGTCAAGAAAGGTTACATTGTTCCTACTACTATTCCTACAAATGCAGATGAAGTTAAGAAGTATGAGAACAATGCCAAAGCAAAGTTTTCCATTGTGAGTGGATTATCAGATTCAAAACTTTCAAAGGTGATGAGTTGTAGTTATGCTCAAGAGGTTTGGGAGAAACTTGAAACCATTTATGAAGGAGATAAGAAAGTAAAGCAAGCTAAGATGCAAATTTTCAAAAGATTTGAAACCCTAAAGATGATAGAGGATGAAAATATTGCTAGATTTATGCTTTGGGTGAATGAAGTGGTCAATGACATCAAAGGTCTTGGTGGTGAAATAAAAAAGGATGAAATTGTGAAGAAGGTTATGAGATCTCTTCCCAAATCTTACAGTCATAAGGTATCTGCTATTAAGGAGACTACAGACTTGGATAAATATTGTTTAGACCAAATGTTTGGGACCCTTACTACTTTTGAAATGAGAGAATTTGGCAGTGATGTTCTAAAGAAAGAAGCTGCCTTCAAAGCTAGCAAAAAGACAATGGATGAATCTATTGATGAAGATGAAAGCACTGATGATGCTGAAGCAAATTTTGTAAGAATGTTGAAGAAAGGCTCTGACAAATATAAAGGTAAGTTTCAAATGTTTTAATTGTGAAAAGGTAGGTCACTTTGCTTTAAATGTCCTCTTAAAGAAGCTAGGAGAAGTAATAGAAATAGTAAATTCAAAAGGAGTTTGTTTTCCTTAGAAATTTGTTCTTTAGAAGATGAGGATCATGATTCAAATGATGAAACACTTTTCTTGGCCATGAGTGTTGGTGACAAAAAGAATGAGGTTGGAAAATGTGGAAAAATTGATACCTTGCAAACAGTTCAAAATAATGAAAAATCAATGGTTGTATGGACTACCTTCCATGCAAAAGAAGAAACCAAAGCTTGGGTTATTGATAGTGGTTGTTCAAATCATATTATTGGTGATAAAGAGAAGTTTATCAGCCTTAAGAAGTGGGATGGTGGAGCTATTAAGTTTGGAAGTAATGAGTCAACTCAAATTTCTGGAAAAAGGTGTCATAACTACTGATGGAAAGAACATGACTAAGGATGTTCTCTATATCAAAGGGTTACAACATAATCTTCTCAATGTCAGTCAGATGTGTAGGAAAGGTTACAATCTACTTTTCATGCTAATGGTTGTGAAATTAGGAAGACATGATCTGTTGCAGAAGGTATCAAGACTTGTGGTGATATTTATCACTTAAAAGAGGCAAATGGAAGAACATGTCTGTTGACTCAATCTAGTGAGTGTTGGTTGTGGCACAAATGAATGGGACACAACAACTTTGATAACATGGTAAGAATAAGCTCTACTCGTGCAGTGAGGGATATGCCTAAGATAATCAAGCCTACAAATACTGTATGCAAGGAATGTCAAATGGGAAAGTAGACAAAGACAAGTTTTAGAAGCAAGGAGTACTCTTCTTCAAAACCATTGGATCTGATTCACACAGACCTATGTAGACCTACAAGAGTAAAGATTAAACAAGGTGAAATGCATTTTATGTTGCTCATTGTTCTAGAATGACTTGGGTTACTTTCTTAAGAGAAAAATCTGATGCCCTTGATAAGTTTAAAGTTTTAAAAGCTTTGGTTGAAAGTGAAATGGATACTAAGATCAAATGCTTAAGGTCAGATAGAGGAGGTTATTTTACTTCAAATGAATTTGAAAATTTTTGTGAAGATCATGGTATTAGGAGACACTTATCTACTCCTAGAACCCCTTAGCAAAATGGGGTAGTGGAAAGAAAGAATAGGACTATGCAAGAAATGTCTAGGGCAATGTTGAAAGACGTAGATCTACTTGATACATATTGGAAGGAAGAAATTCACACTGTTGTCTATCTAACTAATAGAGTGCAGTTAAGGGTCAATAACACTAAGACCCCTTATGAGTTGTGGTATGGAAGACCTCCCTCTATTAGATACTTCAAGATCTTTGGCAGTAAATGCTATATCAAAAGAGATGAAGAAGACCTAGGAAAGTTTGATTCAAGATGTGATGAACGAATATTTCTTGGTTACTCAACCAGAAGCAAGGCCTATAGATGCTACAATAAAGGGTTGGAAAAGATGATTGAAAGCACAAATGTCAAAGTAGATGAAGACTTGTTCACACATGATTTAGAAGACACTAGATCTAATATATTTCCTTGCATTGAAGATGACGAAGTAGAAGAAGTGAAAGAAGAAAAGGAATAGGAACCTAAACAGATGCCTAAGACCCTAGCAAAGTATATTTAGAAGAACCACTCAGCAGAACAGATCATTGGAGACAAAAATGAAGGTGTGCAGACAAGGAGAAGGTTTTCCAAGACACATGAGCAAGTAAACTTGTGTTTATTATCAAAAGTGGAACCTAATACCTTTGCTAAAGCCAACAAAGATGATGGATGGATAAAAGCAATGGAAGAAGAACTGGATCAGATTGAAAAGAATCAAATATGGGAATTGGTTCCCAAACTAGTCAATAAGAATGTTATAGGAACAAAATGGGTGTTCCAGAACAAACTGAATGAGGAAGGTGAAGTTGTAAGGAACAAAGCAAGATTAGTATGCAAAGGATATACTCAAGTATAAGGCATTGATTTTAAGGAGACTTTTTCTCTAGTAGCTAGGATGGAGGCAATCAGAATGTTCCTTGCCCTTGCTGCTAATAGGAACTTCAAAGTGTATCAGATGGATGTCAAGTCAGAATTTATCAATGGTGACTTAGAAGAAGAAGTATACATTGAACAACCAGATAGTTTTCAGATATCAGAAGATCCATACATGGTATGCAGACTCAAAAAGGCTTTTTTATGGTCTCAAGCAAGCACCTAGGGATTGGTATGCAAGATTAGACAAGTACTTACTTCAGCAGGGCTTTAAAAAAGGTACTACAGATAGCAATCTTTACATAAAGGAAGAAGGAGACATGATCTTGATAGTTGCAATTTATGTTGATGATATCATTTTTGGTGGAAATGATGATATGTGTAAGAGATTTGTAGAGGAGATGCAAAAAGAAGTTGAAATGTCCATGATTGGTGAAATGTCTTTCTTCCTTGGAATTTAAATTTCCCAGCTAGATGGCGGTATCTTTATTTCTCAAGCTAAGTATGTCAAATAATTGTTGAAGAAGTTTGGTATGGAGGATTCAAAACTAGTGAGTACTCCCATGGTCACTGGATGCCACTTGAACAAAGATGATGAGTCTCCAGAGGTAGATCAGACTGCCTATAGGTCTATGATTAGAGGACTATTGTACTTAACTACTCCTAGACCTGAGATTATGCATGCAGTATGTGTGGTTTCCAGATATCAAGCCAATCCTAAGAAAACACATGAGAAGGTAGTGAAAAAGATATTCAGATACTTGAAAGGAACTCTTGACTATGGTCTATGGTATCCAAAAGGTAATGACTTTGATTTGAGATCATACACTGATGCTAACTGGGCTAGTTGTGTTGATGATAGAAGAAACTTACAAGTGGTGGTGCTTTCTTTCTAGGAAGTAGACTGGTTTCATGGCAAAGCAAGAAGTGAGTTTCAATGTCCTTATCTACTGCAAAGGCAGAGTATATTGCAGAAGCATCCTATAGTACACAAGTACTATGGATGAAGCAAAATTTGAAGGATATCAAGGTATTGTATCATGAGCCTATTCCTATTTTGTGTGATAATACAAGTGCTATCAATATTTCCAACAATCCAGTGATGCATTCCAAAACCAAGCACATAGCAATTAGGCATCACTTTTTGAGAGAGAAGGTTGCAGATAAGGAAGTGAAGTTGGAATATGTCCCAACAAAGGATCAAATTGTAGACATTTTTAGAAAGGCTCTTGCAAAGGACACTTTTGAGGATCTTTGGTAGAAGTTAGGGGTAATTGCCCCTCCTTCTTCTTCCTAATCTGCACAATGGTGCATTTTTCCTGGGGGAGTTGATGCTATATCTTTATCCTAGACTAATGATGGCTACCTCTTAGGGGGAGTAGGTAGTGGTGCATGATGATAGAGGAGCTTGCAAGAAAATTTTTGCAGATATATGATTGTTGATAAAAGGGGGAGAATGAGTAGGTATTGGATCCCTTTGTCCTTGATGTCAAAGGGGGAGAGAATCTGAGGGGAAGCATATGTTTCCATCAATGACAAAGGAGGAGATTGTTGGCCATATGTGTTGTCATTGATGTCAACATAGCATACACTGATGCATACATTGATGTCAACACTATCATGGAAGTAAGATACTATTCATGGTTGCATATTTCTAACGAAGAGAAAGCTCATGATTGGAGGTCCAAAAAGATACATTCCTAATCAAAGCAAAGTTGAGTTTGAAGCCTTATTAATATGGGAATTAGAAGCTAAGAGAATCAAATGTTAAGAAAGGATGTCTGGTGGCTTGAAGCATGTTGTATGATCTATCCTACTGATTCTGAGTTGTATGTGGTAATGCACTGAAGGCTTGGGCTCTAAAAGTAGGTGATAGTATTTGTTTTAGAATGTTTGCTCTCTAAAGTCTATCCAAAAGATTGCTCTGCATTTTCATCATTGTGCTGTTGAGCTTTTACAGTTTGGAACATAGCTTCATATAGTTTATTTTTTATATGTTCCAAGTTTCATGATGTTTTGATCACTGGAAGGATGTTTTTCTGCTGACAACTTAAAGACATAATTGGTTTTGTGAAGGTATTCCTAGCAGGGTGATAGAATGCTCTGCATTCCTCTACAGTTGTATATGTGGCTATGTGGTTCTGAGATTGTGTCAAGAAGGTGGTGAAGGTGCTATTTCCAAAGTCTTAAATCATATTTCCCTCCGTTGTGAAATTTATGTATGATAGAACACCAGAATGTGCTCTGGCAGAATGGTGCTGTATTGAAGACCCACTAAAATGCTCTGCATTCTTGTGGAAGTGAATGATTGACCTTGTGGTTTTGTTAACATGTTCTTCGATGTGCATTACATGCCCCTTTTCTGTTTCAAGCTTCTTGGTGGTTCGCAACTTAGTTTTTCAATTGATAGCATGGTGCGGTGTGTTCCGGGTATCAAAGTGTTTTTAGAGTAAATGTTTGAAGCTCTGCAGCACAATTCATTGATGTGTGGTGGAAAAGGAGTGTTTGATTATGTGGACTCATCTTGAAAAGTTTCATGAAGATCTTTCTTGTTTCCAGTACCGCACAAGGTTTCCAAGCTGATATGGTTGTTATACTTCAAGTCTTCATGTGATTTCCTTAAAGTTGTCCTATTTTCAAATGAGCAGAGTGTGCGGATGTCATTCCTTGGTATTTGAAGAAGTAAAGGATTTTTTGGACCTGGTTAAGCAAGTGTTGGGGTCCGCAAGGCTTGGATCTTTTGTTGGTGTAACGTGTTGTTTCAATTAGGACCTATCTTCTACACGCTTTGTGTGTTGTTTGGCCGACTTGTAAATATTGTATCTAGCCGACAAGAAATGTAATCAATGTAATATCATGTATAAAAAGTGAATCAAATTGAGTGAGGTAAGGTATGATTGCAAGATGATTGAAAAGGTTCACAAGCAGATAAAAGTAGAATAAATGCATTATTAATGTGCGACTATGGAGGAAAGAGCAGATGTTGTTGATGCTATCCTGATTCATCTTGAAGATATATTTTTTATAGTGATCAAGTATAGAGTGTGCCTAATTGATCATATCTTTACAAGAAAGTGTGAGGAGGTAGAAGTGCAATCATCAAAGGTGTGAGCTTCAATGACAGTTTTCAAATAATAAGAAAAGACTATTATACTGTAATCTTTTATAAGTGTATTCTCATATCAAGGAGTAGACGCTTCCTTGGGAGTGACCTTAAAACAAAGTCATCAGGGAGTAGAATCTTACTTGGGTGTGACCCTAAACCAAAGTTACTTAGGTAGTAGCAGCTTCCTTGGGTTATAGCCCCTAAAACAAAGTTACTATTTGAGCTTCATATATTGTGAGTTAATCCTCACCACGTGGTTTTTCCCTTCTAGGATTTTCCATGTATATCTAGTGTTATTTGTTGATGTACATTGTGTTAATCTTTTATGCTCATGTTAATGTTGTAATGCTTAAGGTTTAATCTACTTCGGATAAGTTGAATTTGTTGAAAGTGAAATTTGGTTGTATACTGATTCAACCCCCCTCTCAATATACTTGTGTGTCCAGCAACATGAACTTTGTAGAATGTATATAATCATCGCTCATAAAAATAATACTCTCTTAGGGTCTTTTCTATCTTCCTCTATAATATCAGGTGCATGAATGAATTTTATATACAAAAATATGACAACCTAAGTGGTGTTGTAATACTACATTTAAAATTTGTTATGTGGTTTTAGTGTATAATTATTCACAAAATCTATAGCTGGCACAATGGTATGAAGAGGAAATGTGTCCTTGCATAACTTTAATTGCAAGTCCAACCATTCATCTCTATGTGTATGTCTTGCATGCTACACTATCTTCTTTTGAAAGATATCCATAATTGTTGATACACTTATTTCTTCACTCACTAATTCACACCTCTTGGCCTATTAACCATCTTTTAAAGTGTATTCCGCTGACTTATATTTTACAAAACTTACTAGTTCATTTTCAATTGCATTTGTATTCTCTATGTGCATAATTTTTCAAATGTTCCAAACCACCACAGCTATCACATGTTCCATCCAAATATAAATTATTTTTTAAAAATTGTTCATCCACTCTTTCACAAAAAGTAGTTGAAATGAAATCTCTTGTTGTTCTAGGTGGAGCTTATATCATACACTCCTACAAAATATCATTAATATGCAAAGTAACACATATATGTCAAAAAATATCATAATAGAAAATTCAATGTGGACCTAACAAGAACAAGTAGTGCAAGTGTTATTTATTTTAATATAAAAGGTTTTGCCATTTTAAAATACCTTTGACTAATTTTTATTCGAGGATAAATCTCTAAAAATTTGGAGAAAAATTGTGTTTGAGTTTAAAAATGTTTTGGATGTGGTTCACAATTTTGACAACCAATTCTTTTTTTACAATGTATCTTTGATTAGGTGATACTCTTTTGTTATTTTTCTAAAATTCTTCAATTAAGTATTATAAGGCTTCAACTATGACTTTGTCTTTTTGTGCATCTACCAAAGAATGGCCATAGTTCATTGTTATTTTGATCCTCATCTCTTTCATGCCTCCCAATGGCTTTCATTAGTGTTTTGATATTTATTTTTAGTGCTCTACTCTCATTTTTCTTATTAAAAGAGATTTCTTTATTTGATTACTTACTATAGTTTCAATATAATTACATGTCATGTAGCATCACTATCTTTGATGCATGAGGTCGAACCTAATGTTTGGTATGCATTAATTAGATTTTTCATTGTTGGTGTTAGATGTTCTTAGACCAAGGGTCTTTATGGTGGGTTTAAAATTAAGATTTCAAATCATTTCAATAAACAATTGACATCTTCCTATTTCATTTAATTTTTTAAAAAATATTGTCCATGTTTTATCATCACTTCTTCTACAAGTAGATTTAAGAATCTTATCACTCATTAGCTTTAGAATGTTCTCATCAATTTCAACTAAAAAATAGGTTTTTTATGTAAAACTATGGGTGGTCATCTCAATGGTGAACTTGATTCATTAGATAAATTTTGATTACAAACTTTTTTTTCATTTTCATAATTTGGTAAATTTTGTGTGTTTTCAATTGGTTGATCAATTGGTGTAACATTTAAAATAAAATTTAAAATTACATAATCGTTGATTGTTTCATTATTTATTGATTCAATTGATGTTTGAGTATTTACTAAAATATCTAATTTAGATGGCAATGATGGCATTCTTTCAACTCTAGGGTTCAATTTCCTAATTTCATGATGTTTTTGCATTCATTGCTTTTTATCTCTAAATTCTTCTCTTTCATGGCTCTAATGGATGCTTGGGGATGTAATTTAATTGACAAAGATGATATATCTTCAATTTTAGAGTTTAATTTCTTATTTTCATGAAGTTAGATCTCATTGGTTCTCTTTCCTTCACATTCTCAGCTTCATGCTCCTCTAGTGTTTTTTTTTCTCATTTCCTTGGCATGATGCTCAATTTTATATCAATGTAAAACAATTTGACAAAATAATGAGAACAATTATTGGCAATATCAAATTCAATTAAAATACATTCAATTAGAATGTTTTATGTCAATACAAGACAAAAAAAACTAGTTAATTTTATCAAACAATGATTCAAATTCCTTAAAATAATGAAAATACTGATTGATAATATCAAACTCAAATAAAAACATGCAATTAAAATCTTCTATGTCAATACAAGACAAAAAACTAGTTAGTTTTACCAAACAATGATTGTAATTCCTCAAAATAATAGAAAGTATGATTATATGTCATAGAATATGTAGAGAACATGGAAAAATAGAACCTATGAGTCCAAAGTCATGATTTTTTCCTTTTTTGCTCATTGTTTCTCTATTTTCTTATGTCCACCAAAACATGTGAGTGTTATAATATGAACCTGTTTTATAAGAATTTTGCATCTATTATACTTTTCTTTAGAAATTCCAACCCTTAGGGTTGGATTTGCCTTAGAAATATGGCCCAAAGGGTTTGGACCTACATGTGAGGTACCCAAATATGTGTTTTGTATAAAACATACAAAAATAAATAAATGTTGAGCATTCTCTCTATCAAGTTTGCACATTTTAAAATATTATTCTAAAAAAATGTCACAACACAAATATCTCTTACCTTTATAACCATGTACTTTTTCTATAATTCAAATACATTAAGGTTTCAATTTTCAATTTATTTTACTAGTGTCTTCATTTTTTGCCAAAAACCTACGTAAAGCATTTTTGGTGTCATTTTTATTTACTCATTAAAATTTGAAAGAAATCACATTTTTATATTCTAGACTCCATTCTATACACATTAAAAAAATGATTTTTGATTAGTTTTCTCAAAATTAAGAGGGGAACATGCTCAATTTTCCATTTTCAGTATGTTTCCACATTGAAAATTAGTAAAAATTCATATATTCATTAAAAAATTAGAGGAAAAATCCAGTATAAACTAATTGATGTTATCTATTTTTACTCTAAAAGGATTTGTGAAATAATTTTAAAAAATTAACATTTTAGGGGGTGCACATTTAACACTATGTTATATTTTTCTAACAAAAATAGGACCACTTTGTGTGCTCGTCCTATTTGACCCTCCTAATCTCCACATTTTTTTAAAACAAATAGTATTTTAGAAACTAGATTTTGAGAAGTACTAATCTTGTTCTTGTCACATCTTAAAAATTTAAGCATGGATATCTTGAATTACTCATCCAAGGTCAATTTTTGCTGATCCTAGGAAAAAGTGGTCACTTTTGACCTACTTTTGGCCCCTCTTTCAATGCACATACCTTGACAAGAATTTGCTTATCATAAATAGAGAAACCCTTTTTTGACTCTTTCAACTTTCTGCTCTCAATTTCTATGGGGTTCTCATTTTACATTATAATATCTCTAACCCCCTCTCTTGAAATATCATATTTGTAAGGAAAGCAGAGGTGCAGAATATAGCTTCCCTAATGTTAATTCTAAGGGGATAATGCAGCTAGGTAATTTTCAATTCAAAAACAACAGATGAATACACCAGAAAAGCAAAATAAACAATCAATACTACACAGAATGACACTAGTTTTATGTGGGAAAACCCTTTCGAGTAAAAAACCCACCACCACAATAGAAGCTATCTTTATTACAATAAACTGAAGGCTTACAATAAATATCTCAGCTCTTTGCTTTTGATATCGATTCTTTTACAATTATACAAAACTGTTTATTTCATTTGCACATCTATAGAATAAATTGTATAATTTTAAATCGTTTCGTCATCAAACAACGATGCCAATAGATCAGTTTTATATCTCCAATCTGCAAGAGCAAAGACCGTTACTCGACTGTTGCCCTAACTGATTGATCTAACTTCCTCATCGTTGCTACTGTTCAATAGTCGTAACTATTCACATTCCCGTGAGATGTTTAATCCCACATGCACTGGGTTGTAGACTGCGCTGCAGTTTATATTGCCAAACACTCGGTCATACTATCGTCAACAATTTTGTTGCCGACGATGCCAAACCAAAGACCCATCGGCCTAACCTGCTCCATCGATGATCACATTACTTCCTTCATCGATAATATATAGTCTCCGCGATCCCCAAGTTCACCACCCTTCATCGGACAAACCTTTGCCATCAGTTTAAATGCTTTCCATTGTTCCGATGAACAATCTCTCACCAACCTCTATAGAAGCTACAACCATCAGTCAGAAAGTGAGCGTCAGACAAACTTAACAAAGCCTAGCCGAAAACAACTCTTACACTGATGCCAAACTCCTATTGGAGTAACACATAACTATCGGGGCATGTAGCTTAGGTTCAACCGATAACAAACTTCACGCTGATAGATGTAAGACATCGATGAGACTTCACACATCAGACTTTGAACCTGCTCAACCTTGAACCCATTGAACTCTTGAATGGTTCAATGAACCATTGAACCCAACACTTGAACAGTTCATCGAACCATTGAACCCAATGAACTCATGAAAGGTTCAATGAAGAACAACTATGAAACATGAGGTTCAAGCAGTAAAATTGAGACACAAGTTCTCTTCAATCTCCCACTTGTCGAAGAGATTACTATTACCTCTTAGTCCTCTTTAGATTATTGAGAACTATGAGCCTGTAGACCCATTTCATCTGAACACCATTTGAACTTGGCCATGCTCACTGGTTTAGTTAAGGCATTAGCAACATTTTCCAAAGTGTCAACCTTTTCCAGCTTCACCTTCCTGTCTTCCACCATATCACAAACAAAGTGATATTGGACATCAATATGTTTTGTCCTAGCATGGAATGTAGGGTTCTTTGCCAAACATATAGCACTTTGACTGTCACAATGAATTTGTATCTACCCTGCATTAAAACCAACATCAGAACATAACCTCTTCAACCAAACAGCTTCTTGGCATGCATGAGTAGCTGCCATGTACTCTACCTCTGTTGTGGACAAGGCGACTATAGCCTGCCGCTTACTCATCCAACTGATAGCACCACCATTTAACGTGAACACATATCCATTAGTGGATCTTCTACTATCAATATCCCCTACCCAATCAGAATCCACATATCCCTGAATGCTAATAGATCTCTGTGATCCAACTGAGTTTCCATGATAGCAAATAGCATAATCAGAAGTTTCCTTCAAATACCTCATAACTCTTTTCACAGCATCCCAATGTGATCTACCTGGATTCGCCATAAACCGGCTCAGAACTCCCACTGCTTGGGCAATGTCTGGTCTGGTACAGACCATTGCGTACATTAAATTGCCAACAACACTTACATAAGGCACTTTCTTCATGTCATTAACTTCATTTGAAGATTCTGGACAATCTTCAACATATAGTTTCATTCCTTGCAAAACTGAAAGAACTAGTTGTTTGGAATCAGACATATTAAATTTATCAAGAACATTGGTAATATATTTTCTCTGGCTGAGCCAAAGCTTACTCTTAGATCTGTCCCTTTTGATTTCCATTCCCAAAATGTACTTTGCTACCCCCAGATTCTTCATTTCAAATTTGAAGGACAACTAAGCTTTTAAATATGAGATCACCCCCTTACCATTGCCAATGAATAACATGTCATCCACATATAGTGCAATTATAAGAATTTGATCACCTTTAATTTTATAATAGACACAATGATCATATTTAGATCTCACATACCCCAAGGATAAAACATATGTATCAAATTTTTGATACCACATTCTGGGAGATTGCTTCAATCCATAAAGAGACTTTTTAAGTTTACATACCAGATATTCTTTTCCATTTACCACAAAATGCTCTGGTTGGGACATATAAATCTCTTCTTTAAGGTCCCCATGAAGAAATACTATTGTCACATCCATCTGCTCAATTTCAAAGTCATACATTGTTGCAAGTGATAAAAGAAATCTAATGGATGTCAGCTTAGCTACAGGAGAAAAGATTTCTCCATAATCAATACCTTCCTTTTGGGAATACCCCTTAGCAACCAGTCTTGCCTTGTACTTATCAACACTACCATCTAGACCATATTTATTTTTAAATACCCACTTACAGTCCACGTGTTTTCTTCCTTCAGGCAAGGGCACCAAATCCTAGGTTCCATTTTTCTCCAATGATGTCATTTCACTATCCATGGCTTCCAACCAAGAATCTGAATCAGGTAAACTAATAGCTTATTTCACAGTCCCAGGTTCATCAGTATCAGTAAGTAAAGCATAGGCACAACTTGAATCAAGTACTAAAAATCCATACCTATCTGGTTGTCTTCTTTCATGTGTAGACCTCCTCACAGGATGAGGTGTAGGTTCAGGTTCTTGATCTGGATCTGAATTATCGAAGAAACTCAAACTCACATATGAACCATCTACACTTTGTGTTTGTTGTTCCTCTTTTAGAGGGGTTAGAGGAATATTCACAACACTCTTTTCTTTCTTCTCTTCTATCTTCTCCGGCTGAGGATCAATAACCAAAGGTTTCAGCTCTCTAAAAATTACATTCCTGCTGTAAATTACCTTTTCAGTTTCAGGATTCCAAAGCTTGTACCCTTTAATACTGACACCATAGCCAATAAAGATACATTTAACTACCTTGTTATCCAACTTAGATCTCTTTACCTCAGGAATATGAGCATATGCCTCACAGCCAAAGACTCGAATATGTCTTAGAGAGGGCTTCTTACCAGACCATGCTTCCATAGGCGTCTTATCAACCAATGCCAAAGTAGGAGAATGATTTAGCAAGTAACAAGCTGTAGCAACTGCCTCAGCCCAGAACCTTTGTTCAAGACTAGCATAACTCAACATACTTCTTGCTTTCTCCATCAACGATCGATTTAACCTTTCAGTAACTCCATTTTGCTGTGGAGAATAAGGTGTAATTTTATGCCTTTTAATTCCATGATCTACACAATACTTATCAAAATCTGCATTGCAATATTCACCACCATTATCTATTCTCAAACATTTTAATTTTCTACCAGTCTGATTTTCCACAAGAGTTTTAAATTCTTTAAACCGATAGAACACTTTTGATTTATTCTTCAAAAAATATACAAATGTCCTCCTTGAATAATCATCAATAAATGATATGTAGTGTCTTGATTTAGATAAAGAAGGAACATCAACTGGAACAAAAACATTAGAATGTACATAGTCTAGAACACCAGAAGATTTATGAGAACTAGAGTAAAAAGAAACACGATTCTGTTTTCCATATATACAATGTTCACATAATTCGAACTTCAGATTACAATCAATCAGCCCATCTACCAGGTTTTTGTTTTTCAAAGTTTTTAAACCTTTTTCACTTATGTGACCAAGTCTATGATGCCAGAGCATTGTTTTCTCTACAAAAAGTTTAACTTCCATTGAGTTTACATCATGTGTTACAATAGTAGCTTTACCATATTTTACAGAGACATTATTACAACACACTAGTTTTGTATCTAACCTATATAGAGTTCCAATGTGTTCACCCTTTGCCAGTACAATAGACCCTCTAGTCATCTTACAGCCACCATTCACAAAAGTAACTTGCACTCCAACATCATTAAGCTTACTAACAGAAATTAAATTTTGAGCCAGACCTGGTATGTGAAGAACTCCATTCATTCCCTTTATCCTGCCATCCAGGAACTGGATTCTGACTCGTCCTCAGCCAACAATTTCCAGTGTTGAATCACTTGCCAGGAACACCTTCCCACCAGCATACGGTTCATACTTTGTGAACCAATCTCTGTGAGATGTCATATGAAAAGATGCTCCTGAATCCACCAGCCAAACATCTTCAGATGCAGGCATTGCCAAAGCAGCAATGAAGGCATCAGCATCACTCTGTGAAGACTCAGAGTCAGAGAAGTTCTTCTTTTTCTTTTTCTCCTCTTTGCAGTCTTTCTTGACATGACCTTTCTACCCACAATTCCAGCACTTCACCTTGGACTTCTTGCCAGGAGATTTTGATTTCCCCTCTGATTTGGACTTAGACTTCTTGTCCTTCTTCTTGCCTCTTTCCTTTGATCTACCTCAAATAGACAGAGCCTCTTTGGCCATTCCAGAAGACTTCCTCCGCATCTCTTCAGACAACAGTTTTTGTTGAAAACGTAGTTGTTGTACTTCTAATAGCCATCACCAGATGGTCCCATGAGTCAGGTAAGGAACATAACAGAAGCATACAACAGTCCTCCTCTTCTATTTTTACACCTATAGATGTCAACTGAGTAACAATCGTATTGAATGCACTCAGATGTTCTGCTACAGATACACCTTCATCCATCTTTAGAGAATACAATTTCTTTCTGAGGAAAAGTTTATTCACCAATCACTTGCAGTCTTCACCTCATGGATGTTCAATAGAATAGAGTTAGATAAACTCAATCTTATTAGTCCTTTGGCTTTCCTATTTGCCAGATCCCAATCTTCTTGCTTCATGCCTGTAGGTTGAGTTCTAGACATAGCAACCCAAAGATCTCTATAGACCAGCATGTCTTCAACTTTAAGTTTCCACAACTCAAAGTTTGTGCCATTGAACTTTTTAATGTCTATTTTGTCTAACATACTTGCCATCTTATTTAACCAAATAAATCTCTACAGAACTCCCACTCACAGAATTGACACAAAAAACCCAAACTACCAGCAAGGATAGCACAACTAGCTAGGCTCTGATATCACTTGTAAGGAAAGTAGAGGTGCGGAATACAGCTTCCCTAATGTTAATTCTAAGGGGATAATGCAGCTAGGTAATTTTCAATTCAAAAACAATAGATGAATACACCAGAAAAGTAGAATAAACAATCAATACTACATAGAATGACACCAGTTTTATGTGGGAAAACCCTTTCAGGTAAAAAACCCACCACCACAATAGAAGCTATCTTTATTATAGTAAACTAAAGGCTTACAATAAAGATCTCAGCTCTTTGCTTCTAATATCGATTCTTTTACAATTATACAAAACCGTTTATTTCATCTGCACATCTACAGAATAAACTGTATAATTTTAAATCGTTTCATCATCAAACAACGATGCCAGTAGATTAGTTTTATATCTCTAGTCTGCAAGAGCAAAGACCATTACTTGACTGTTGCCCTAACTGATCGATCTAACTTCCTCATCACCGCTGCTGTTCAACAGTCATAACTATTCACATTCCTGTGAGATGTTTAATCCCACATGCACTGGGTCGTAGACTGCACTGCAGTTTATATTGCCAAACACTCGGTCATACTATCGTCGGCAATTTTTTTGCCGATGATGCCAAACCAAAGACCCATCAGCCTAACCTGCTCCATCGGTGATCACATTGCTTCCTTCACTGATAATATACAGTCTCTGCAATCCCCAAGTTCACCACCCTTCATCAGACAGACCTTTTCCATCAGTTCAAATGTTTTCCATTGTTCCGATGAACAATCTCTCACTGACCTTTGTAGAAGCTATAACCATCAGTCAGAAAGTGAGCATCAGACAAACTTAACAAAGCCTGGCCAAAAACAACTCTTACACCAATGCCAAACTTCTATCAGAGTAACACATAACTGTCAGGGCATGTAGCTTAGGTTTAACCGATAACAAACTTCACACCGATAGATGTAAGACATCGATGAGACTTCACACATCAGACTTTGAACCTGTTGAACCTTGAACCCATTGAACTCTTGAATGGTTCAATGAACCATTGAACCCAACACTTGAACAATTCATCGAACCATTGAACCCAATGAACTCATGAAAGGTTCAATGAAGAACAACTATGAAACATGAGGTTCAAGCAGTAAAATTGAGACACAAGTTCTCTTCAATATTCTACAACAAAAGGTTGTGAGAAATTTGGAATAACAATTATAGGGCATGAGTTTACTACCTTTATAAGCTCATCAAAAAAATCTTGTGTTATATCCTCCTACATGCCTTAATCACTAATGACATGGCCCAAGTATGAAATCTCTCTGACCTCACACTTAAATTCTTTTTACAAATAAAGCCTATTGCTCTAGAACTCTAGGGATTGTATATAAAGGGTTTAAGTGTTCTTCCCAAATCTTGTTGTAAATCCAAATATCATAAAAAAAAAACTAAGACAAATATTCACAATTGACCATTGAGTACTTGACTCATTTTAGATTTGGGATTAGTTGTGTTGGAAAAATGGAGAGAGAACAAGGTAAATTTGTAGCTATGTAGCTTTAAAATGTTTTCAAATATGAAATTAATAGCATGTGTATATCTGAAAATTACTTTCAATTTAGATGTTAGAGTATTTCTCCAATTTAATCAATGTAGCAGAAGAAAATAGCTTGCAAGAAGAAGACAAGTATTTACGTGGAGAAACCCTTTCAGGAAAAAACTCCACACCAAAGGTGTTTATGCTTGTATTAAATCTCTTGTGAAAGATTACATTCAATACTTAAATCCTTTGATTCCTTTATGCACTTCAAAAGCTTCTTCAATCTTCAAACTTGTAAAAACTTCAAAAAGTTTCTTGTTTTTTTCTTCTAAGTCTTTTACAATTCAACTCTCTAGAAAATGCATGGGGATTTTTAATTAATACAAAAGCTTCTTATTGGAAAGCTTGAAACTCAAATTACAATCAATTGTAATTGATAACATGAGAACAAATCCTCATACAAAACCCAATGACTCCAAATAGAGAAGACATAAGTCAAACTAAGTCAAGCTTCCTTTTAACTACCTGTCCTAGATGTGGGTGCCCAAGTTTGCCCAAGTAAACTTAGCCAACATCAAATACATTTCCAAATAAAAGCAACAACTGAAAGTCCCAAGATTGGGCATCCAAGTTTGCCCAATCTCTTTCAGTCAACTGAAGTGATCAACACACACCAATCTCATGCAAACAACATGCAAGACTGATGTCCCCAATGTTATTCTGAATTACCTTGTTCTATACATGCAAATGACATGTAAACACTTGATTCAACATGCAACTGATACCCATTATCTTAAACATTGAGATGTACCATCCTACAAGTTTCTGGAGTTGGAATGTTCTGCAAGAAATCTCTCAAAACTAACATGCAACAACATCCAAATCATATAACTATCATATGACAACATGCAAGCACATGCAAGTCCATAGAAATAACATGCAAGCACATGCAAGTGACATGCAACAACATGCAAGCATATGCAAGTGACATGCAACAATATGCAAGCACATGCAAGTCCATAGAAGCAATATGCAACAACATGCAAGTCCATGCAAGTAACATGCAACAACATGCAAGCACATACAAGTTCATTTAAGTGACATGCAACAACATGCAAGTCCATATAAGTAACATACAACAACATGCAAGTCCATATAAGCAACATACAACAACATGCAAGTCCATGCAAGTAACATGCAACAACATGAAAGCACATGTAATTTCATTTAAGCGACATGCAATAACATGCAAGTCCATATAAGCAACATGCAACAACATACAAGTTCATGCAAGTAACATGCAACAACATGCAAGCACGTGCAAGTCCATATAAGCGACATACAACAACATGCAAGTCCATATAAGCAACATGCAACAACATGCAAGTCCATGCAAGTAACATGCAACTCTAACTTCATTGTTAACTGCCACATCATATTCATGCAAATATCATGCATCTCTGAACCCACTGTTAACTGCTATATCATGTTCATGCAAACATCATGCATCTCTAACTCCTCAGTTAACTACTACATCATGTTCATGCAAAGTGTATCAACAATATCCACTCATATACATAAAAAAGCAAACTCCAAGTCTAAGTATAAGACACCTTCAAAAGTGGGCGCCCAAGTTAACTCCCACTCACTAGGAGTTGTCAAACTCTCAAAATAGACTTCAAGGAGTTGTCAACAAGTCTTCATGGACCTCACTCCAAAAGTGGATGCCCAAGTTTGACCCTATCAATTAGGAGTTAATTACAATTGTAGATGAGAAAATTTGGACAAAACGAAAGATAAAACAATTAAATGCAATATCTTGATCTAAACCTTTTCGAATACCTCAGATTGATGATGCATGCATAATTGTTTTCTTGAATGGTTGGATTGTTGGTTGTTCAGATCTGTAACATAATGTTGGATTGAGATTGATGGATGAAAGATAGGTAGATTGATGATGGATGATGAGGAGGAATTTCGGTAGAGTAACCGTGCTTGAGAGTTCATCCTTGCAAATGACATGGTTAAGGGTGAATTTATAGGCAAATGAGAGAGGATGGAGGGAATAAGATTTCCATTTTGTGTGTGGAAGTGAAATTGGAAAGTTGCTTGTGCAACTTGGGAGAAGAAATGGAAGGTGAAAGAGTTAACTCAAGAGGAAATTAGAAGGTAAGTGAATTAACTCAAGAGATGAAATTAGAAGGTGGTTGGAGTGATTTGAGAGATGAATCAAGATGAAAATGGAAGATGGGCCAAGTGGATAATAAATTAAAAAAAAACATATTTATTTAATTTATTATTTAAATGAGAGGAAATGTTTGGAGGAAAATTAAATATAAATTAAATAAATTTAATTTATTTAATTCATATGTAAGATGAGAAAATAAATAAAACATTGGTTTTGTTTTTTTTTTTAAAAGAAAGATAAGATAATTAAATAATTTAAAATTATTTAATCATTTGATGAAGATAGAAGAATAATGAACATTAATTAAATAAATAAAATTTAATTAATTAATTAAAGATATGAAGAGGAAAATGAAATTAGGTAATGATATGGGTGCTTAGGGCAAAACATAAGGTGTTGCGAGAGATGGACATTTTTGGGTGTCTACATTTTGCCCCTCTTTGAGATGATGTTCAAGATGATGAAATTTGTGTCGAGTAACATCATTTCAAAGAAGCTAAGGTATGGATAGAGGAAAAAGATGATGAAGGAAAGATAGGATGAGGATGCCCCCTCGAGAGGATAGGTGGGTTGGACAAACACGGGTAGGCTCTTGAAAGGAAATGGATTGGTCAAGGAAAAAAGATAAGAACGCTTCATTATGCTGCAATGAAAGTGAGCAACCATGATGTTTGATATAGCACTAGACGTTATGCACTAGGGTATAAGGACCAAGGTGACGATGTGTCTTGTGCCCTAGCATAATACAACCTTGTCTAGATACAAGATATGAATGTTAGGAGGATACAGATGCAAATGTAAAAATGATAACACACATAAGCAAGCAAGAAAGCATGTACAGATGATACAAAAACAAACAAGGTATTGCCCCTGTCAAGCTGTAAACCAACAATTAATTGTTTGATTGGTTGATAATGATAAATTGAAGATAGTGTTGTCATTGCGAGGAATGATATATCCCTAGATCAACACAAGGATGATGGATTAAGTGATTGATGATTGATCAATTGATTGGGTTTACAACAAGATTAAGATCAAGACCATTGATTCTAATTGGATAATTTGACAAGCTTGATTGACTTGATTGGTATGGATTAAGGATGACTTGCATTTGAGTTTATTGGATGGATTAATTTGATAATAAGGATTGGATGAAGAAGTAATTGAAGAAGTGGATTTGAATGATTAATTAGAAGAATTATTTTGAAAGATTGATGAATTGATGGAGATAGATGAGAGAAGAAGATGAGAGATGGAAGAAACAGGAATATCACATGTGCCTAAATCTAGGCACTTCCTTCGTACTCCAGACTGCCTACATACCTGTGTCCATGGGATCAAGGCACTTAACAATAGAGATGAGATGTAGTTCTGATTTGTGTTTTATTGATGGTGATGATAAAGATTGATGAAGTGATAGGATTATGGATTGATTGAGATTATTGATTGATTGGGATTGATTGGATGGAGTTGGAAGAAGTGTTTGGATGGATTAATTTGATTGATTTGATGATTTGGAGTGATTTGATTTGATCTTGATGATTTGGTTGATTGGAATGATTTGGCATTGATTTGATGGATTGATTTTGATGAATGAATTTGATGATTGGATTGATGGATTGATTTTAGTTTGATGATTGATTTGAAGAATTGATTTGATTGGTTGATTTTATCGTTTTGGATTTTTGGTGGATATTTGATTTTTTTTGTGTTTTGGGGAATATTTTGATTTTTTTGTTAGATTTTGGAATGTTGTGATTGTTTTGGAATTTTTTCAAGACTTTTTATGATTTTTTGGATTTTTTCAGGACATTTTACGATTTTTTGGATTTTTTCAGGACATTTTATGATTTTTTTGGATTTTTTAGGACATTTTATGATTTTTTTGGAT
Source organism: Cunninghamia lanceolata (assembly GCA_027924645.1). Classification (NCBI taxonomy): domain Eukaryota; kingdom Viridiplantae; phylum Streptophyta; class Pinopsida; order Cupressales; family Cupressaceae; genus Cunninghamia; species Cunninghamia lanceolata. The sequence continues at coordinate 13,945,029 of BSBN01000320.1, forward strand.
TTTTTCAGGACATTTTATGATTTTTTTGGAATTTTTTTAGGACATTTTATGATTTTTTTAGGACTTTTTGTGATTTTTTTATATATTTTTTTCAAGGCTTTTTATGATTTGTTTGTATTTTTTATGTTTTGGGATGTCAATGGATTTACAATTTGTGCAACCTTTTGTGCTAGATACCAATGACAAGGGAAAACCAAGTCTAGGTGCAAGGTGGTAGAATGGATTGGATGAACAAAAGGATGTACGATAGTGGATGGAAAGGATGTATGTGTAAGAGAGCAAGGATGTGATCTCCAAAGGCTATGTCGCATAGGAATAACATGCCCCATTCTAGGTGTAATACTTAGGATTTTTCATGGCAAGGCTCAGGACGATAGGACTCATGCTAGGATTAGGCTTATGACAATGGGATGAGGATAGGATGATAGGATGGATTGGTTTGGAAAGGATGGAGGTATATCAAGGGATACCCAAAGCATGTTTCAACATTTTTTCCGCTAATCTTTATCAAGATCAAGATGAGGAAAGGAGGATGAATGGACTCAATAGACTAGGTATATGTATGTAGAATGGATAAGGATGGTAGAAAATGGTATGGTAAGATAGTTTGAAAATGATATGGTGGATGAGACAAGCTGCCCCCAAGTGTAGGTGACATAGAAGATCAACCTACACATGACACCTATTTGCTAGGTTTTCATCATGGTACTTATCCAAGGCGCTTGTTTTCCAAGTTTTCACAGTTGGATGAAGGGATTTCTCTTTACTTTTTTTTCATCATTTTTTTTTGAATAGGATAGTGGGGATATGGATAGGAGGGACTCAAGTGTCTAGTGCCATGAAAGGTGATAGTCTTGCTAGATGGATGTTGTCACATGGAAAATGTCAAGTGCGCTCATAGATGTTGGTAAGGGAGATTGCATGAAAGTGGATTAGGTAGATGGTAGATTATGATATGGATTATGGATGGAAGGATAGTGGATTATGATATGGATAAACAGTGGATTATGGATGGAGGGCTTATGCAAAAGCATGGACCATAGGGAAGTGATGAGGAAGATATGTTGGATAACAGTTGAAGGATGGGGAGATGAAGGTATGTGGAATTGTTGTGGGATGGAAGGGAATCATGACCAATGGTTGCACACACTATGGTAAACATTGAAGGCTTTGATGGGAAGGTGGTGTAGGAGGAAATGGGGTTGTTTGCTTAGAGGATGAGTGATTTAGGCATTTGGAGACCCACATAGACTTAGTATTTTTCTAATTTTTACTTTGCTTGTGGGATGGAGGGTTTTGAGACTTTTTGATGGAGTGGATTCTTTCAGATTGTGGAATGAAAGTGGATGGTTGGGATTTTTGAGAGGTGGATGCCTTATTAGACTTGATTGGTTCTTTTTGCTTAGGGACCCATACCATTTTGCTATTAGACTTTTCTTGTGGAGGTATGGGCTTGGATATATGCAGCTTTTGTGTAGCTTTTCAGGTAATTACTTGTTGCTTGGGGACCCACACCTTTTTCATTTTTTCTTTGAGGTGTGTGGGTGTATGCAACTTTTAATATGGATGTTTCTTTGATTCTTGGCTTTTGTGTCCTAAGGCATGAGGACCCTTAGGATTTTTGAATTTATAGGTAGAGGCATCCAAATTTTTTCTTTGAAATCCCATGGGTATGGTGGAAGTGGGGTTGGTGAAGCTCCTTGTTTAGACAATGTGTGCAATTGTTGGTCATGATTGGGATTTTTAGAGAATTTATGGATGGATGGGTAAGGTGTTGGAAGTAGTGGAGTTAGATTCGATGGAGGGATATTAGGAGTTGGAAGTAGTGGAGGCAAAGTGGATGGCGGAAGGTGTATGGTCACATGCTTTTGACATTTGTAGGAAGATGGAGGTGGAATGGCAACATATGTTTTAGGGGTATGATGGGATTTGTGACAGGAAGTGGTGGATTTAGGATGAATGGAGGAAGTGGAGGAATTACCAACATCGTTAGATTGTTGACCTTGAGGTGTCTATCCAAGGCCAAATGAGTGCAAAGGGACCTTGACATGGATGGGCTCCAAAATTCCTTGTTCAAGAAGGCCTAAGCCTTTACCTTGATAGTTCATGTTTTGAAGCGTGTGATTGACAATGGGACTAGGTGTAGGTGGAACTCTAGACACGAGTTCCTTATTGGATGGAGAAGGTGAAATGGAGGATAATGGTTGTTGGTGTTCTAAGGAGGAACACTCATGGATAAAGGTGGATAGACCAAGTGGATATGATGGTGGGTTTGCAATGTGGTTGATGGTAGATGTGGAAGGATGATTAGGATCTTGATCATTCTCATTAGGATCCAAGGCATTTGTTTGATCTTTTGTGCCTATGTGTTCTTGGGAGTCATGTGTCTCATCATGGGAAGTGGAATCTTGCACATTAGGGTTAGATGGAGGATGGAGTGGAGCAATTTGGATATCTTGTTCATGGATGATCATGGGAGGGAGGATAGGAAGAGTGATAACCTCTTAACTATAAATCGCATAAGGTTTGTCTAAGAGGCTCATCGTGGTTTTCATGAGTTTAGCTAAGATGGTCACCATGGTTTTCATGAGTTTAGCCAAAACTTTGACAATAAATGGGAGCAAAAATAGGATTAATTTAGCTATGAATGGGATCACTTTTCTCACAAATAGGGTCATGATCATAGCTAATATCTTGATCTCAGAAAATATATAGGTGATGGATAGTTTGAACTTAGAGATGCTTTGACCTTGATTCGGATGGGGGATTGATGTTTCCACATGCTTAGGAGTATACTCTTGACATAGCTCTTGGGTTGCTTGGATGGAAGGAGATGACTCTTGGATAGGCTTTTGGTAAACAACATGAGGGTATGATAGGTCTTGATGTGGATTCATGGGAGAAGTCTTTTCAATAAGCTCAATTATTTGTGGACCACATGGTGGAGTTGGAGGAATAAGAAAGGTATTGGGAGATTCGTTGCTAGGTGCTAAGATAGGTGTTTGACATGGAGATAAATTGTTCCTAGCTAGTAGCCAATGGATCACATCCTTTGCAAGGGTAGAGGTGGATGGACAATATAGTGGGTGGATAATAAGAGTAGATGGAGTGGTAGGTTTAGGATTAGGAATAGGATTGGAGGGAGGGATAATGGGATTAGATGGATTGGGATTAGGAGTGGATAGAGGGATAGTAGGACTAGATGGATTAGATGGTTGGTGGGTCAATAGACTAGGAATGGGATCACATGATGGTGTCAAGATGGGGCTAGTAGACTCATGTATTGGCATGTGATCGTTTGGTGATGGAGGATGTTCATAGGATGTAGTGATTAGATTGGTATCTCCCTCATCAAAGGATATTAAGTCTTGAAGTATAGGCGGACTTAAGGATAGCTGATTTATATACAAAGGGTCACTTAGACTTCAGTCAAAGGTTATTAGGTCTTGTAGCATAGGTGGACTTAAGTCTATTAGGTCTTTTTGCAAAAGTGGACTTGGGTTCACTTGATTTATGTATAAAGGGTGTAATGAAACAACTTGCACAATAAATATAATAGAAAATATGCTACAAATACTTGATAATAATATGCCACTTCGAGGGGGCAACCTCCTAATCCACTTCGAGGGGGATACCTCTAATAGTCTTCAATAAGAACACAATACTCAATATAATATGAAATGAGACTCACTACCTCCTATATATACCTATCCATGCCTAGGATATCACCTAGGCTGACTTAGATAGCCCTATAGAAGCCTTAGGCCGACCTAAACAACTAAATAACAATGTACTAATGATAATATGACTTAATTAAGAGTTAAGATAGCCACAAGCTAACTATTCATAACCATATACACTATAGAAGTAAGGGCATAACAAAGGGCCACTTGGACTTACATGTTCATGTTGTGGGGGCCATTCATAGTCTTGTGAATGTGTTTGATGAAGAGATGAAATGGTAGGATGTGTAGGTAAAAGATCTTGGGGTATGGGTTGTTGTGGATAATGGTAGATATTGGAAGTAGGGTATGATGATGTGGCATTGTTATGGGAATGTATAGGATTAGGTGATGTGGAGTTGTTATGGAAAGATGTAGGGTAAGGTGATGTGGCAGTGATTTGAAATGCAAATGGATTATATTGATAAGGAATAAGATAAGTTGATGTGGAATTGTTATGGTATTTGGATGGATTAGATTGGTGTGAAATGGAAGAGGATGCCATAGAGGAATGAGATTGAATTGGTTGGTGTTGAATGGATAAGGGATGATGATGTACTTGTTGGGTTTGTGATTGACAAGTGGCTATGAGGTGTTGGGCTTGTGCTATGAGATGTTCCATGTGAGGTGATTGGCTTGCTTGTAGTTTTGGGATCATGTCTTGGGCCCTCTGAATGGTCCATTAATCTAGAGGTTTTGGCATTTGGTGAAGAAGGTCAGTGAGGTCTTGTGCTAGGTCCTCTAATGTTGACATGGTGGAAAATGAATGTGGGTTGGATTAGAAAGAGGATGATGTATAATGATGAGGTTGGATGACTTGGGTTGATTAGGATGTGGTTGATTGAATGATTAGGATGATTTGGCTTGGGATGATTGGATGAAGTGTAATGATTAGGATGTGTTATGATGAGTAGGTTGATGATGATGTGGTGATATCAAACACAAGATCTCACATGTACATGCATGCACACCAAACACAATGATAAATGTGTACACCCTAGGCTTAGGCAAGGATAATATCTACTAGGTTCCCACTTGGATTTCTCTAGCCACACTTACTTATAGTGGATGGCCTAGAAGTATAGTAGCACTGGTTCCCCCTTACAGTGCACTCACTTCTCAGGCATACCAGACTTTAAATTTCTAACGATCCGAAGACCTCCAGAAATTTGCCATCCCTACTATAAGTAGTGAAAGTGTGGGACAGCTTCAGAGGTTTGACCTCCTATGCCAGTAGATAGAGGGTTTTTGGCTACTACACACGGTTTCTAGTAAGGTCTTCCATTTGGGTGGCTATACATGTGGTGATTCACTCCAATAAGGAGGCTTCCCAGCCTGCAGAGGTTACACTCTATAGGGTTTTAGGGGAAACATTCATCAGTATAGTAGAACAACACTCGTCGTTTGTGACTTTCGGCACAAACACATTATTTATATAGCAGCTTGGAAGGGCTTGGCTTTAGCTTGTTTCCACTTGGATCATACCCCTTCTCACAATGGGAAGGCAAGCCCTCTAGAGTTAGCAACAATTTCTCTTACACCCCAGATTCATTGGTTAGGCAAGGGGAGAGGATACTCTCATTGCTAAATTAGGTTACACACAAACGCAACAAGAAGACTAAAAAAGATAAAAAAGACACATAGCATGCAAGTGTTCGTTTTAAGCACCAAGCCCAAATGTACCTACTCTAGTGATAAAAAATATTCTTTGACTGCTCGAACCTGTAGAAGATATGTCAGTATTTTGTTTTCTCCATTCTTTGACAAGCAGTTAGGACAAGCTACACAGATAGATTGTTAGCTACCAAAGAGGATTAGGTCAAAAGATATGATCTAATAAAATCCTACAATTAATGATTTGACACAACAAAATGGACTGCATAAATAGAAAATACAAGAAATTCTATGCACTTTAAAAAAAAATCATTAAAAAAGGATCAATTTTGCTCCATTATGTGCATTTTAAGTTTGAAAGATAGTTGATGTTTGAATAAAAAATTACTTGATGAAACCCTTACAGCTATGAAGTTTGTGAAGTTAGCTTTTTGGCAAGTATTTGTTTGCGTTATTTGGCCTCTGTATGACAAAAGGAAAAAGAACCCACCCTTTGGCATTCTTGAGATGACAGGTTGACTAGAGGTTGACTTTTAATGTTTTGTGGTTTTGCAAAGATTTCTCTTAGGTCACATGCCTGTGTGTTTGAGGGTTATAGTTATAGATTATCACTTGGAAATAAATACCACCCCCCCTCTTAAAAATAAGATCAAGATTCCAAAAAGCATTAAATCCTAAAGCCAAGACTATAATGCTAAGTGTTAACACCCCAATGCTAAGTCAAAATCTAAATGCTAAATCAAAATCTAAAAAGTGATGTCAAATTGCCTAAAGCTAGGTTTTTTTTTTAGGTCGGTCAAAGGGCTCTGATGCCGACCAAAGGCCAAACAAAAATATTCTAAGATAACATAGGAGAAACGTAGGGATTAAAAGCCAATGCAGAAGATCAACAAGGGTTTTTAAATAGATGACCACTGTTCTGAATGGGGACTAAAGGAATGGTGACTAGAGACTTAAGGAAAGCGACTGGCAACCATGACCTTTGAAAGGGATTTCACACTGTTAACGGAGACTAGTTTTTTGTTATGATTGTGACTGACAATGCCCATGGTCTGCGACTACGACCACTAACTAACACTTAGGTGGCGACTAAAAGTACAATGAGCATTGACTATAGATTTGAGGGTGGCGACAGATCTATGAATGATGATATAGGAATTTTCAAGTGGTCGACAGTGAATTAGGAGGAGGTGACAAAGAATTTAAGGGCCGACACTCAAATTTTCTGAGGAGTGGTGGAGGTAATCTAAGGTGAGGGATCGGTATTAATGATGTAAAACTAGGATTATTAAGGTGTCGACCAGAGACTTGCGAGCAGTCAACCTACAACCAATAGCACACTAAACCTACAAATAGAAATAGATGTTACCTAGAAACAAAATGCCCTTTTACCCTGCAAATGAAGTTTAGATTGCTTATCAAAGAGAACCCCAAGTAGATGGTATGGTGGATCCGTACAGTATGGATCATACTGTACGGTCTACCAATAAATAAGAAATTCAAATTTTTTCAAGAAATTTTACAGTGACGAAACATGGCCAAATTTATAGTCAAAAAGCACAGAATCAGCCTTCCGAATACGATGGCGCAGTCAAATTTAGCCCAAGAGATCACCTGCAGCAAATCACATGCAAAACTAGCAAACGGGGTTAGAAAGCATAAATTTTTGTAACAAAAACCTGCAAAAATGATCAATTGAAGTGGGTCCCACTGGGCATGCCAAAAATGTAGATGAGAAAATTTGGACAAAACAAAAGATAAAACAATTAAATGCAATACCTTGATCCAAACCTTTTCAAATACCTCAGATTGATGATGCATGCATATATGTTTGCTCGAATGGTTGGATTGTTGGTTGCTCAGATCTACAGCATAAAGTTGAATTGAGATTGATGGAAGAAAGATAGGTAGATTGATGATGGATGATAAGGAGGAATTTCGGTAGAGTAACGGTGCTTGAGAGTTCATCCATGAAAATGACATGGTTGAGGGTGAATTTATAGGCAAATGTGAGAGGATGGAGGGAATAAGATTTCCATTTTGTGTGTGGTAGTGAAATTGGAAAGTTGCCTGTGCAACTTGGGAGAAGAAATGGAAGGTGAAAGAGTTAACTCAAGAGGAAATTAGAAGGTAAGTGAATTAACTCAAGATGAAATTAGAAGGTGGTTGGAGTGATTTGAGAGATGAGTCAAGATGAAAATGGAAGGTGGGCCAAGTGGATAATAAATTAAATAAAAACATATTTATTTAATTTATTATTTAAATGAGAGGAAATGTTTGAGGAAAATAAAATATAAATTTAATAAATTTAATTTATTTAATTCATATGTAAGATGGGAAAATAAATAAAAATTGGTTTCACTTATTTTTTAGAAGAAAGTTAATATAATTAAATAGTTTAAAATTATTTAACCATATGATGGAAGATAGAAGAATAATGAACATTAATTAAATAAATAAAATTTAATTAATTAAAGATATGAAGAGGAAAATGAAATTAGGTGATGATATGGGTGCTTAGGGCAAAACATAAGGTGTTGCAAGAGATGGATATTTTTGGGTGTCTACAACAATAAATTGAGTGATATAATTAAATAATAATTAATCTCTCAAAGTCCTTATGTGCTGGGGAAAACATTCCAAGAACTTTGGAGGTGCATGAATTGGTTAGGATTGCAAGTTAATTGCAACTTATCCCAATAGGTTGGTACATTAGTCAAATCAAATGTAATGAGCAAGAACTCAAAATGCCACAAAGAGACATTTGAATCCTATCTTGTGTACATTCTCATTCTACATATGGATTTGAGGGTAGCTTGATCTCAAGTCAATCTTTGAGTAGTAAACTACCCCATACAATTCTATAATGAAATCATTGATCCTAGAGGAATGGGGTATATTATTGTCTTCTTGTGCATTTCTCTATAGTTGATGCACATCCCAATGGTGTCATCTTCATCCTTCTCAAGGACTACTGAAGAAGAAAATGGGCTAGAGTTGATGTGTCATATTTTAAATAACTCCTTAAGAGTTATGTCTCTTGAGTGGTGGTAAGGAGTGCTCATGACATGCTTAGAGCCTAGTTCCAACTCTATGTTGTTGGAATCCTCTATACGGTAGCAATCTTGAAGCATATTATTGAACACTGTAATGGTCAATATCTAGAATGCAAGTTAGAATAAAAGCAATACGTAAAACAATACAAACAAACCACACTGATGGAGAGTACTGAGGTAGCACCCAAACCTCAAGTTGATTGCTCTTTGCTCTTTGGTATGTAGATTGCTTAGTTTGTCAGCATAACTTATATGAGGATGATAGATAAGTTCTTGAATGATTTCAACAGCATAATGTTGTATGAAGATCAAAGACGATTGGAAATGGAGAATGAGGTTCAATTTATAGACTTCCAATAGTGAAGATCAATGGTGGAGAGTGATCAGAGAGATCAATGGCTAAAAATGGTTGAGAGGATGTGCACGAATGAGAGAGGGACAAGTGTCCTTATCCTCTCATGCATGATCAGGGGAGTTAACAGATTTGATTGAAGAGTTGACTGAGTTGATTACTTAGATGATTGAATTGATTGGGTAGTTAACTGAATTGATTGACTAGTAAATTAATTTGATTGATTTAGTTAACTAATTTGATTGATTAGTTATCTAAACTGATTGAGAGTGAATTATGGATGAGACGGGATAATAGGAAATTAAATTAATTAATTATTTAATTTCATGCAAATGGATAAATAAATAAAATATTGAATTTTATTTATTTTGAAGGAAATGGAATATTAGCTTTAATTAAATAAATTTAAATTATTTATTTAATAAATATGAGGAGGAAAATTGATTTAATTAAATATGGAGGAATAAAATGGATATCGATAGATGAACTTAATCAAATAATTAAGAATTTATTTAATAGTGAAGTATGGTAGATGAAAGCCTGATCAGGGAACATAACAATTTTAGGTGTCTACATTTTGCCCCTCTTTGAGATGGTGTTGCGAAGTAACATCATTTCAAAGAAGTTTAAAACATAGTGTTATGTTCAATAGAAGAAGATATTGGTTTAGAAGAACAATATGATTGGATTAGAAATTATGATGCCTGAGGTAGAAGAAGTACGTAGTAGATTAATTAATGGGTTGAATGATGCCCCCTCAAGAGGACAGATGAATTAGAAGAATTTGGGTGTGCTCTCAAAATGAATGGATATGAAAAAGGGAGATAGAAGATGGAGAACAACATAGAGAAAAATGAAGAAGATAAAAGGATGGATGATAGAATGATGGAGTTATGAGTAGTTATGCTAACTTGAGTAGAGCAATAGTATAGTTTGATATAGCACTAGACATTATGCACCAAGGTATAAGGACCAAGGTGACGATATGTTGTGTGCACCTAGTGTAATACAACCTTGTTGAGACGTATGAGGAAGGATACTTAGAGCATTGAAGTCCTAATGCACAGAAGGCATGATATGACCTTAGATGTAAAGGATAATGCAAAAAGATATTCCAACATACGCAAGATATGAATATTAGCTAGAAAGATATGGATTTGATATGAATGCAAGATAAAAAAAAGATGACACACGCAAGCAAGCAAGCAAGCAAGCATGCACAAATGATAAAAAAAGGTATTGCCCCTGTCAAGATATAAACTATTGATTGATTGATTTGATGATGATGATGATGATACTAGTGTTGTTGGCCATGCGAATCAACATCAGGATTTGATTGATAAGGACAACACTTGTTGACATTGTGGGGAATGATATATCCCTAGATCAACACAAGGATGTGGGAACGATATATCCCATTGATGATTGATTGATTGTGGTGCAGTCACAGTCGAGGGTCCATAGAGTGAACTATCTAGGCCGTGCAGCAAGAGTAAACACAATGGAAGCAACTTAAATATAGAATGCAAAGAATGACTCAAATGCTCAATATATCATAAATTCAAAATCTTGATATGCTGGTAGCATGTGGGCTACAAATTAGGGCTCATAGGCCTAATTCTCTAGTTACAACAAATATGGCTTTGAAGTTCAAAGAACTACTACCTTCCTAATACATCCTAGAGATCTATATATCATCTCAAAGCTCAAGAAATCCTCTGCGTCAACCAAGAAAGGTTACAAACTCCAATGAAGAGTGTAACATGTACAAACAAATAGGCCAACCTTAAATATCTTGTATTCCTCCGTAAATGATGGAAACTTGATACAAATCTCAAGGGAGGTTAGCTAAGTCCCAAACTATCTTGAATGATGTTTCATTTAGCTCGACAAGTCATGAATGTGCTCCGAGAACCTTCTCCTTCACCTGACTATCTGTATGCTCTGCTCTATGAAAACAGGTGATCTTCTAATAGTGATAACTTTCAACAAACAAGTCCAAATGACCTAAATTTTGGATATGATGTAAATGATGATGTCTAGGTGCTAAGTCCTACTCCATAATCTTTGAAATGATAATGCAGAAAAATATGGTATAAAATGTAGAAACTACTACTGATTGAATTGTTACTAAACTAGAAAATGAAAAAAAAAACAAAAAGAATGCAAATGTTTTCGGTTGATGCAAGATTGCTCTACAACTTGGGATGCTCCTGCATCAGATCGATTTGGTTTATGACAAGATTAGGATCAAGACCATGGATGTGATTGGAATAATTTTTCTAGTTTGGTTGACTAGATTGGTATGGATTAAGGATGACTTGCATTTGGTTTATTGCTTGGATTTTTTGAATATTTGAGTTTTTTGTTTTTTGAGATTTGTGATTGTTTTTGGATGTTTTTGAGAGATTTTGATTGTTTTTGGATATTTTTGAGATTTTTTATTGTTTTGGATATTTTTGAGATTTTTTATTGTTTTTAGATATTTTGTGATTTTTTGATTATTTTTGGATATTTTTGAGATATTTTTATTGTTTTTGGATATTTTTGTTTTATGGGATGGCAATATATTGGAGTTTGGATAGCCTTGTTGTTAGATACCAATGACAAGCGAAAACTATGTCTAGATGCAAGGAGGAAGATGGGATTAGATAAGTGGACAAAAGGATGGGTGATAACAAATGGGATGGAAGACATGATAATGGGATGGATAAAAGGGTAGGTGATAGTGTGTGGGATGGAAAGCTTATGATAGAGGTATGGATAAAATAATAGACAATAGTGGATGGAATGGATGTATTTTGCATAAGTGAGCTAGGATGTGATCTCCAAAGACTATGTCGCATAGGAATAACATGCCCCATTATAGGTATTTATGTTTAGGGTTTTTACATGATAAAACTTAGGATGAGAGGATGATTGGATTGGTTCACTTAGGACAAGAGGATGATAGGATTGGTTGAAAAGGATGAGGTATATCAAGATATTTTCTAAAGCATTTTTCAACATTTTTCCCCTATGTCTTTATCAAGATCAAAAGGAGGAAGGCAGGATGGATGGATAGATGGGATATGTATGTGGGTATAATGGCTAAAGATGGTAGGATAGGATATGATATTATGAGGGAGATAAGAAGGAACTAATAGGTTGGAAATGATAGGTTGGATGAGACAATGCGCCCCCAAGTGTAAGACATGTAGATAGTCAACCTACACATGATGCCTATTTGCTAGGTTTTCATCATGGTACTTATCCAAGGTGCTTGTGTACAAGTTTTCACCATTGGACGAAGGGATTTCTCTTTACTATTTTGATTTTTTTAATTTTTAGTTCCCTGAAAGGTGATAGTCCCATTTAAAGATGGATGACACACATGGACCATGTCGAATGTCATTATGCTTAGAGATGTTGGTAGGGAATTACATGAGAGAGATGGAGTAGGTGGATAATGGATTATGATGTGGATTATGTATGGAAGGATTATGCAAGGATGGATGGGAGATAGTGGATTATGGATGGAAGGATTAGGCAAGGATGGATTAGAGATAATGGATTATGATGTGAATTATGGATGGAAGGATAGTGGATTATGGAAAAGCATGGACCATATGGATATGATGGGTGAAATATGTGGGATAATGGATTAAAGATGGGGAGATGAAGGTATGTGGAAATGTTGTGGAATGGAAAGGAACCAAGACCAAAGTTTGCACACACCATGATAAACATTGAAGCTTTTGATTAGAAGGAGGTGTAGGAAGTAATGGACATGTTTTCATAAGGGATGGTCAATGTATGGATTTAGGTACCCACACAAACTTATGATTTTTGCATTAGGATTTATGGGATGGAAGAATTTGAGATTTTTGGCTGAAGTGAGACTTTTGGGATTTGTGGGATGTGGATGCTTCATTTGACTTGATTTATTTTTCCTTAGGGACCCAAACCATTTTATTTTTGGACTTTTTGCATTGATGCCCTAAGGCATAAGTATTTGTAGGATTTTTCACTTTATGGGTAAAGGCATCCAAAACTTTATTTGTGAATCCCATGGACTTGGTGGAAGCTTCATGTTTGGTCGATGTGTGCATTTGTTGGTCATGATTAGGTATGTGTGGATTTATGGATGGAGAGATTAAAAATGGATTTGTGGATAAATGGATAAGGGGATTTGATGAAGGGATATTAGGTGTTGGGATAAGTGGAGTTAGATTGGATGGAGGGATATTAGGAGTTGGAAGTAATGGAGGTAAAGTGAATGGACAAATATTAGGAGTCGGAAGTAGTGGAGGTAAAGTGGATGGAGGAAGGTTTATGGTCACATGCTTTTGCAGGTTGTAGGATGATGGGGGAAGAATGGCCACATATGTTTTGGGGATATGATGTGGTTTACGATGGAAAGGAGTGAATTTAAAAGGCATGGAGGAAGTACCAACATCTTGAGATTGTTTTTCTTGGGGTATATAACCAAGGCCATATGAGCGTGGAGGGACTTTGACATGGATGGGTTCCAAAATACCTTGTTCATGAAGGCCTAAACCTTTACCTTGATATTTCATTTTTTGGAGTATGCGGTGGACAATGGGACTATGGGTGATTTGGACACTAGATGTGAGCTCATTATTTGATGGGGAAAGTGAGGTGGTAGATAATGGTTGTTGCTCTTCTAAGGAGGAACATTCATGGATGAAGGTGGTAACACCAAGGGTATATGATGATGGATTTGAAATATGGTCAATAGTGGGTGATGCAGGATTATTAGGATCTTGATTATCATTATGCTCATTAAGATCCAAGCTATTTGTTTGATCATTTATGTTTACTTGGGAGCCAAGTGTCTCATCAAGGAAAGTGAATGTTGTAGGATCATGGATAGGATTAGGTGGAGGATGGATAGGAGTAGTTTGGATATCTTTCTTATGAATGGTTGTGAGATTATGGATAGGATCAATTTTCTCATGGATAGGCTCTTGGTCATAGAGAGGATTAACATGGATAATGTGATAGTGAGCTTGGATAGGATGAACTTGGATTACTTGCTCATGGGTAGTAACTTGATCATAGATAATATCTTGATCATAAAGAGGATTATGGAGAGGATGAGTGGAAATGCTTTGATCTTGATTTGGATAAGGGGTTAATGTTTCCACATGCTTTAGATTATACTCTTGACATAAATCTTGATTTTCTTGAATGGAAGTGGAGGTAGAAGACTCTTGGATAAGCTTGATAGGTTCTATATGGTCAACAACATGAGGGTAGAATGAATCTTGACTTGTAATCATGGTGGGAGACTCTTCAATAGGATTGATGGGTTGGGGATTACATGATGGGGTTGAAGGAATGGACATGATGTTTGAAGGCTCTTTGATAGGCTCTTGGATAGGTGTTTGATGATATGGAGATGGTTGATTCCTTGCTAATAGCCACTGGATCACATCCTTCATGAGCGTCTTGGTGGATGGACAATATAATGGATGGATAATAATGGTGGATGGTGTTGGAGGCTTAGGATGAAGATTAGGTGGAGGGATAATAGGGGTGGATGTTGGAGGCTTATGATTAGGATTACGTAGAGGGATAATTGTATTGGACATACTAGGATTTGAATTGGATGGTTTCATCAGGTGTAGCTTAAGTGATGTTATTTGGATTAATTGTCGTAGGGTCATCTCTGAGGGATCTGTTGGTGGAAGATTGGAGGAACATGGGGACGAAGGGAATGAAGGGCTTGATGGATTAGAAGGTTGATGGACCAATGAACTATGATAGGGACTACATGGTGGTGTTGGGATAGGACTAGGAGGCTCTTGTATGGGTATTTGATTGGATGATGAGGTAGGGTACCCATAGGATGCATAAGCTAGAGTGGTTTTCCCCTTGTCAAAGGTACTATACGGACTTAAGGACACTTGATTTTGGTGCAAAGGGTAACTTAGACTTGTGTGTTCTTGTTGTGAAGGAACTTGATAGCCTTGTGAATGGATTTGGTGGTGAGGTGAAATGTTAAGATAAGGAGTTGGATGTTCTTGAGGTATGGATTGATATAGATAGGGGTTAACATTGGAAGAAGTGGGATATGTTGATGTAGGGGTAACATGATATGTGGTTGGATTAGGTTGTGTTAGATGTTCTTGAGGTAGGGATTGATATAGATATGGGTTAACATTGGACAAACTAGTATAGGTTGATGTAGGAGTAACATGATGTGTGGTTGGTTTATATGAAGGTTGTGGTTGTGGTTGTGATTGTTGAATGGAGAGGGGTTGTGTTTGTTGAGTTTGGGGTTGGTAGGTGGCTAGGAGTTGTTGGAATTGTTCATTTTGTTGCAGTTGGGATTGGTGTTATTGTATGAATTGTTGGTCTAAGACTTGTTGTTGTTGGGATTGTTGGTGTTGTTGTGGGGTAGTGACTTGTTCCTTTCTATATAACCACCTAAGTTTAGAAAACATTTTTTGAATACCATAATGATCTTGCTCGAGGTTCTTGTTTTCTAGTGTCATAACCATTTTGGAAAAGGAAGAATGGGATATATTATGGTGAGATTTAGAAGTGGGATTGGATTGGATGATTATTAAGATGATGTGGATATGGATTGGATGATTATGATGATAAGGACATTATGGATGATGTGGAGTGTGTTTGTTGATATCTTGACTGGGGCAATTGCAAACAAAAAATTTCACATGTACATGCATAAATCACACACACAAGACACAATGGCAAGTTTGACTTTTCAAGATTGATTGTTATGATTATGAAAACACTTGAAGACACATCAACAAGCCTAATATTAGTCAAGTGGGTATGGCTAATAGGTCTTAGTCTAGGATACACAAGTGATCTAGGGATGTCCCCAATATACATAAGGTACGAGTGGCCCAATTTCGTGAAATGAAAGTGAAATAATGCCACACAGTCGAGAGAAGAGGGTAACCCACCCTTCACTTTCACTTCTCCAAGGTGTAAAGTTCTTAGGGGCTTAACCCAAATGATAAGATTTCAACTTCCAAGAGGTGTGTCTTTCGATTCACTCCTCACTGTTTATACTCTGTCAGAGCACAAGAGTTGATGTCATCCCTTAGAGTGGTGTGTCTCCAAGCAAGCCTCCTAAGAAGGGTGAAAATAGAAAATCAAGTGGTGTTTTTGATCTCACACACTTGACTCACAGTCGCAAATGTTAATTGACCCTTAGAAATGGAAATGTGTGTGTGTGAAGGTGAATGGTTTAAGGGATGTTTTTGATTCTCAAGATCACACGAAGTGCATGAGAAGAGCATACACACCCTAAATCACACTCAAATCCACCAAGAGATTCAAGCACAAGTTCATTTTAATACCCAAATCCAAATGTGCTAATGAATACACATGTTCATTTTAAACCCAATTTCAAGGATGATGCAAACAAATGTTTCTTTTAAGCCCAAATTGAAGTGTGATTGCAAACAAGGTTTTTGATTCAATGAAAAGACAAAAGTTATGTTGAGTGTACCTAGAAATTTTATCTTCAGATGTAATGTGGATGTGGATGTTGTGTAGCTCTTGATGTCCTCTTAGGTTCCACCAAAACAAAAAAAGAATAACAAAACTTGCAAGCCAACTTGTTAGGTGAAAAATGAGTAATCTGGAAAAATATGATAATGATGAATAATTAAAGAAAAATAAGTGATATTATCATAATCTATAGGAAATTCTATTTTTTTCAAAAAACTTTTGCTAAAATCGGATACATTTGCACAAGATATGACCATTTGAAGTTTGCAAAGAAGGGTTGACTTTGACTAAGTATCCTTGAGAAATTTGACCAAATTTTCTAATGAAACTTGTACCACTGAAAAGTATGTCAAATCAGCTTTCCAACAACTATACTTTTGTGTGATTCCAATATGATTTGTCCAAGTTGTGCAAAAAAGAAAAAAAAGGCCCTATTTTGGCATGTAGGAGGCAAGGAAGGCAATCTGATGGTTAGCTAACAAGTAATAGTTAGTGTTTGCGGTAGTTAGATGGGGTGGTTTAGGAGGGAATAGTTAAGCTAGAAATTAAGGTTTTAAGGCCCCTAGTCACCCATGTGACCAAGGGCTAAGCACCTAAAAAAAATTAAAAAAATTTAAAATTAAAAAGTTAGGCTTTTTGTTTTAGGTTTAATGTGTTTGTTGTTTATTGTTTTGTTTTTGTTTCGTGCATGGCAAGGGCAGCCGACGGGCGGCTAGGAGGACATAGGGGGAGGGCGTAGGGTAGGGATTAGGGAGGAGGGGTGGTGGGGTAGGGTGAGCACCAGAGGTGGGGAGTACAGAGAGCGACATGGGGGATCAAGGAGGAGCATAGGAGGCAGGGAGGAGGTGAGATAATGGGTGGGGAGTGGATGGAGTAGCGGCTGGGGAGCGACGGAGGAATCAAGTGATAGGAGGGCACAGGGAAGCGATGGGGGAAGGGGGAACAAGGTGCAAGTAGAAGGATGGGTGGGGGATGGGCGGCGCAGGGGTGGCTGGGGAAAACAAAACGCAGGCAGAGGCACGGGGATGGTTAGGGTGAGTGGGGGTAAGAAGCAGGCGAGGAGAGTTGGGAGGTAGAGCCGGGAGTGGAAGCGAATGTAGGTGGGAGTGAGCAGGTGGAAGGGAGGCTAAGCATAAGGAAGGGAGGTGTAGGGGTTGTGTGGCAGGCATGGGGGTGTATAGTAGCAGGCGGCAGGGGTAGCAAGGAGCCCTAAATAAACTAGTTAAAACCAACAAAAAAATAAACCATTTAACCTACATCAAAACAATGAAAGCCAAGGAAAAATCTCAGCTACACAAAAAATGAAATGTAATTGGAAGATCAACTTGGGGGTCATACGGTGCTATACAGATCCCTACGGTACGGCCTTGTAAAGGGGTCGAAAGTAAAAAAAATTGCAAAATTTTACAGTTTTGAAAAGGTAGGGTGTTTTATGTCAAAGTTCACCTACAAGGCCTCTTAGACTCAACGGTGAGGTGGGTTTTTGTGTAGGAGCCAACCTGTAAAACTTGATCACTGACACTTGACAAAAACAATGTTAGAGTGACAAATAAAAAATGCATAAACATGCAAATGGCGAGGGTTAGACTATCAAGCGTGCCAAAATGTAATGGTCAATATCTAGAATGGAAGTTAGCATAAAAGTAATACGTAAAACAATACAAATTACCTTCCAAGCACACAAACAAACCACACTGATGGAGCCTATCGAGGTAGCACCCAAACCTCAAGTTGATTGTTCTTTGCTCTTTGGTATGTGGATTTCTTAGTTTGTCAGCATAACTTGTATGAGGATGATAGATAAGTTCTTGAATGATTTCAGCAGCATAATGTTTTATGAAGATTGGAGAGGATAAAAAATGGAGAATGAGGTTCAATTTATAGACTTCCAATAGTGAAGATTACTGGTGGAGAGTGATTAGAGAGATTAATGACTAAAAATGGTTGAGAGGTTGTGCACAAATGAGAGAGGGACAAGTGTCCTTGTCCTCTCATGCATTAGGGGAGTTAATAGATCTGATTGAAGAGTTGACTGAGTTAATTACTTAGATGACTGAATTGATTAGGTAGTTAACTTAATTGATTGACTAGTCAACTAATTTGATTGATTTAGTTAACTAATTTGATTGAATAGTTATCTAAATTGATTGAGAGTGAATTATGGATGATAGGGAATAACAGGAAATTAAATTAATTAATTATTTAATTTCATGCACATGTAAATAAAATATTGAATTTTATTTATTTTGAAGGAAATGGAATATTAGCTTTAATTAAATAAATTCAAATTATATATTTAATTAATATGAGGAGGAAAATTGATTTAATTAAATAATCAGAATTATTTAATTAAATGTGGAGGAATAAGATGGATATCGATAGATGAAGTTAATCAAATAATTAAAAATTTATTTAATAGTGAAGTATGGCAGATGAAAGCCTGATCTGGGAACAAGTCAATTTTAGGTGTCTACAATCACCACACTATGTTGTTTCAAATGGGTTTGAATATCAAAATGATGACTATGCTACTTACCAAAAAATGAAATAGTGTGCATGCCATCCATCACCAAACAACTTGCTACCCAAGAAACTTGTTCCTTCTAAGAAATCTTGTTGTTATGACTACTCTTAATGAGTCATCTAAGATACTTCCAAGAACCCCATCTTTTCCTTGATAATTTTATGAAAACTCACCAAGAGAATACAACCCTTGTAGACCCATAGCCATGTCAACTTTAACAACATAGAATTCATCATGTACCTTAAGCCCATCCATGTCTAAATTAAGTTGTTGGCTTATCCAAGTGCATGGTATGATAAATCTATTAGCAACAATGATATTGACCCTAGCATCAAAAACTTTAACCTTCATGCATATCACAATGTCTTCTTTTTGGAGTTCTTTCATTATAGCACCAAGATCCCACACCATCATGTACGAGCAATCTTGGACTTGAGAGAAAATATCTCTATTCCATTTTCTTCTAGTTATACCTTTCACCTTTTCATTGATGTTACAAAGGTTCCCATGATAATAATAATTTTGTAATGATATGGTATAAAACTGGTGCGATAAATATTTAGTACTACTATCCTCCTTATCAAAAAGGCCATCAAACTGTTTACCTTTTGTTGTTAATTTGGTAATTTCTAAAAGAGTTGAAGCAACACTACCATTCTTGTGACTGATGTTTTTAGAATCAAGATTAATGGAACAAGAATCATCACTTCACAAATTCATGCTTATTTACACAACTACTTAATAAATCAATTTCATATGACAATGGCTCATTCTTTTCAATGTTAGAAATCATGATAGTCATTTTTTGGATATCATTTGGAACTACTAGAATATCTTTTCCAAATACTAAATTTTTACCTTCAATATGCAATATGGATTCCATCTCTTTTGGAGCTTGTTGTGGTCTTGGTTTTGGTTTTGGCCTTTCTTATTTATTTAGGAACATGGTTTTAGTTAGTTTTTTCTTTGACCTTAGAGTACAAAAATCTATGAAAGAGATATCAACTTGAAATTCTTCACTTTGTCCTATATATTTAGCATGAAGAGCTGTCAGATCCTCATCTTCTTTTTGTGATGTTGTAGATGAAGCTAGATTCTACTTGTTACTCTAAGGTTGTAACCTTTTCCCTACTACAACTTGATCATTTTGTTGTGGCTCTTTTGTATTTGCATCATTGTATCTAGAAAATTATTTACACTGCTTCCTTTTATTAGAGAACTAAAGATTCCCCACATGATTCACATCAACACTTTACCCTATAGGCTAGCAAGATCAAATCTCTAATACCACTATGATCATGACCTCAACCAAAACTTTATGTGAAAATTCTTAGATATGAAATTTACTCAATAAACATAACATAAATTATATTGAAGTAACATTCACACACTTTATTTATACTTCAAATGATTACAAAAATTTGGCTCCTAATATGTTGAAGTTTGTGAAATTACAAATCTATTGTAGCTACAAATATATTCTGAAAATACCCAAAATGTTAAAATGCCCTAGATGTACATGCTAAAATCCTCTAAACTTGAAGTGTAGATGCAACCTCTATACAAAATTTGCCTTAGGAATTCAAAGGCTTTCCATCCTCCGAACTCTAAGGAACCAATGGGGTTTCATCCACTGATCTCTAGAACCCAAGGATTTTCATCCTCAGATCCAATTGATGAACACAAGTTTTCAAACTATGATAAATTGGGTTTTTTTTAGTAAAATGGAATAAAGATGAAAATTGATGAAGCTGCTTGAAAAAAATAGAGATTTAAGGACTAGCTTGGGGTTGAAAGTCTCATTTCCAATTCCACCTCAAGTGGTCTTGGAGGAAATGCAAGGGTCATCTATAAGTGTACAGGTTTCCCATTCCTGCTAGTAACATCTTCACATGGTCGGGTACATGAAACCATGCCCTCTACATTAGAAACCATCTAAATTCATACACAAACCATGTTATGAGGGGCCCACACATGCTAATAGGCATTTGAAAGTGTCACTTAGTCTTATCACATCCATTTTAATCCATTAATGGCATCCTAGGTTATGTAGGGTAGTAGGTGGGGGTTTTTAGTTTGAATGATGGGGCTTCAAGGATGTTCATGCTAAAGGGTACAATTGTAAGAGGGAGTGGGGAATCAAGAGTTAAGATGTCATTTGGATGATTTTCACTTAGTATGTTGGAATTAAGATTTCTAAAGTTCTAAAGTTAAGTGTTTGGGAAATAGGAAGTGGGGAATCAAGAGAATGAAATATTGAATGCTATCTAGGAATAAGAAATAAAAAGGTTTGGGGGTCCACAAACACCAAAGGAGAGAGAGGTCAAGGATTGGAGTTTTGACATATCTGATACCAATATGGATTAGGGATCACGGATATGTCATACTCGATATTCGGGTGATGAAGGAAAGGAAAACCTAAAAGTCCACTAGGGTGGTGGGGTTCATGGTTCTGAGATAACAGATGCCCTTTAGGTATATTGGTAGAGAAATGTCTAGGAGCCCACAATATGATAGAAGTCAAGAATTGGGGATACCTGATACTATGGGGATCGAGGGTCAGAGTGAAAAATCCATTCAAAGGGAGTGGGCCAAAAGGGAAACTAAACTTTGAAAGCCCATGAGTGATAATGGATTGAAAAGTAGGGATACAAAGAACTAAGGAAAGGGATGCCGACAGAGTAAAGTTCAAATTTTTAAAATATGAGTGACAAAGTAGTGGTGATGTAGATAGGAAGACAAGTAATGAAATACACAAAAGAATAAAACATGTAGATGTGAGGAACTAGTGGTTGATGGATAGGTATGATAGGGAAGAGAAAGCCTAGAGATCCAAAGCATGGGGAATTGAGGGATTGAGGAAATGAAAGAATAGTACCAAGGTAAGGGAAAACCTAAAAAGCTACAAAAGGCAAATGATTGAGAAAATGGGGAAACATGAGATGAAAAAAGGCATGACAACATGAGAAAGCTAGAAGCCCCACCCAAGACTAGAAAGTGACCTAAACACCCTCATACATAGAAATTGAGACATTACAAGTACTTAACATGGCTTGTCTTGCTGAAACCCATTTATTTATTACCTCAGTTGCACTTAGGAGGGTTGTTGGTGTAATTAATTATTTATTGTGCCTTATATTAAGTTTACTAAGGGTAAATACAAAGAGATGGGGGACCAAAAGTCACCACCATGTCCAAAAGTAAAGCAAAATGCGAGCGTGTTATAACGTGCTTGCGTTATAACATGCATGTATTTTAAAATGCGAGCATGTTATAACATGCACGTGTTTTAAAAATCATGCATGTTATAACACACTCGTGTTTTGCTTTACATAAAAGAAAAAAAAAAACCCATTTCTCCTCACTCATAGCTGCGACCATTGCAAGCTTAGTAGCAAAAAACTCAGGTGAAAGTGCGATCGCATTGAAAAAAAGACTATCCAATCAAGTTTAAGACATAAAATGACAAATTCACGATGCCACCTCACCGCCAAATACATCACCATGCAAATTTGGAGGCTCCAACACAGGAAGAAGGTAGGGTTTGACTAATTTTGTTAGTTTGAGAACAATTTTTGAGTTTTACAATGTTTGATTTGTTTTTATATTTCATTTACAATTATTGGGGAAAGAGAAAAACTAAATCTAGCTGAGGAGGGTGAAAACAACCTCCAAAACCCTCCAAACCCTCAAAACCCACCTTCACCTCCTTTTAATGTAAGGGATAGTCAAGAACACTACCTACGAATAATAGAAGAAAACAAGAAACATCTTCAAACTATTATTCAAACCCTAAACAATCCAAGTGGAACCACTGATCGTAGGAGGGCGCTTGCAAAATCACTAGAGGAGATTGTTTCCCACATGGATTCGGTGACAAAACAAATCACAAAATTCTAAGAATATAGGGAGAGGTGTCGGTAATATTATGCTGACAAGTTGTCATATGAATAAGTCAAGAATGAAAAAATAACAAAATCTCAATTATGTGTACACTTTATTAATCCCAAAACTGGCCAAAGATTAGAAGAAAGTTGCAAACGGTTTCCTATACATTGGTGTAGGAATGAAGAAATATCCCAAAATTTTTTGGGATAGATGGTACATGGTCTTCGATGAGCACCCATGCAATAATGATGAGGTACCACAATATTTCTTGAGGAAACTCCATTGCGAGTTTGTCCTCAACAAGATTTTGAATTATTTTGACATTCGTGAGTTCCAGGGTAGAGGTGGTGGCTCTACCCAAGATAGACCCGGGGTTCAGCGAGATGAAAACCTTGTACCTATACCTTGGGCGAGGCCAGAACATAGGTCACTCCCTTTGGCTTTGAAGGAGAGTGTTGAGGTGGAGACATTACATTCATTGACTACTCTCACCCAAACTCTATCACAGCATGCCGATGATCTTACCCAGGCTGATGAGGGTGAGAGTAGTAGGCATCATGTGTCCCCATATTTGTGCAGTTCGTGTGGAACCTATGTTATTATGGGACACAGGAGGCACGACAGGACTCTCGGCAAGATGCTACGATGTAGGGGTAGGATGCTGCGACACAGGGGCAGGTCATATTGGATGAACTTGTTCTTAGTGACGATCTCTTACAGCATACATTTGGTATTGACTCTCAGGTAATTAATTACAAGTTTCATCTTGATTTAGTATATTGTTATTTGAAATTTGTAATTAATTTTATATGATTATCTATATTATAAGTAAAAAATAATGTATGTAATTGTCTGCACAATGAAATTCCAAGTTCAGAGTCTTCATCCTGTCTCCATTAGCCGTCCATTGGCAGGTTATGAGAGGAGGTCAAGTCAGTAGGTTTGTAATTTATCACATAATCGCAATTATTGTAGATATGTCAATGGTAATATTATTTTGTGACAATTTGATGATTTCAACAGTCACTGACACCTCCACAGTTTCCTTGGTCCCCTAGATGCCAAACCACCACTTTTATGGAGGTAGATTTAACCATTTCTATTCATTATGCATTTTTAAAATAATGTTATGTATTTATTTTGTTTGAATAATCTTGAACTTGATTTTCAAATGTTGAATACAGTGGAGACTCCTCCTCATCTTTGTGAGTCAACACAGATAGGCATTGCTATAGCCATGATGTCTTCAAATCCTTTGACTGAGGTATGAGCCAATAACATGAAAATGTCATAATTTTGTATTTCTTGTTTTATCTCATGTCATTTGATGTACATAAATGATATTTATGTTTAGTCAATTTCGCTTCTTGATGCTTCTCACAGGAGGTCACAACTCTAGTCCGTCCAAGTACGGACGTAGAGAGAGACAAGATGATGGAGAGTGATCATCAGGTGGCAGTAAGTGATCGATTACATATGTGATCACTAGTAGAAATATGGCAAATAAATGACCAAGTGACCAAAAATTTTAGTCACTTTTGGTCACGTGACCAAAACTTTTTGCAACACAGCTATAAATGACTAAATAAATGACTAATTTGGTCATCGGGCAAAAAACACAACTAAATAATTGATCAAAATTAGACAATATGATATTAAAGTGGATAATTAAAAAAGTAGGTTGTATTATAATATAATATAATAATAATATATTATATTACAATACAAGATAATATAACATGATATGTTATTATTATATATATAATATTATATTATTAATATTACAATATTATATTTATATAATTTATTATAATATAATATGATATATTATTATTATATATATTATATAATAATATTATATAATTATTATATTATATTATATTTATATTATATTAAATATTTATATTTATATTATAATATTAATATAAGACTTCATATCAAGGAGACCAGAGCTGAAAACTATGAGCGCAAAAATGTTAAAATTAAAATTTTAAGGCGCCATAAAGGTAAAAGTCAGAAAGGCTCAAAACCCTAATGGAGCAGAGCAGGGTGCTTAAAATTTCATCGTAGTGCAGCCTAGTAGGTGCCCTCCAAAGCCTAAGTGTAAAATGCCATCTCATGCGCCAGATCATCCTTGACATCGATTTCTCCTCCTCTTTTGTAATCTATGCAGAGCTTTTCAATCCAGTTGACATTGTCTGGCCATTTGATTTCCTCTAGCTTTTCATGGAGGCCGATAGTGTTATACACTGCGTCTTTGCAAGGCTCGCTTATCAGCAGGTGGGTGAGCTTAAGCTCTCAATTTGTTGATAAGCCATGGTGACCCAGATGAGAAAAAAGAGAAAGGTATGCCTTTATTGCTACCCCCACTGCACGATATAGGTAAACCCTAACTTGTAAAATCAGTCCTGACTTCATTTTTTAGCAAGTGGGTGAGCTTAAGCTCTGAATTTGTTGATAAGCCATGGTGACCCAGAAAAAATGGCAGGCAGAGGGAAATCCGTAGAGGGAAAGAAGGTCATTTTGAGGAGTTATAAGGCAGGACTTTAGTTTCCTGTTGGGTGTATCGCTAGATTTCTTAAGGTAGGGAAATATGTTGAGAACGTAGGTACATGTGCTCCTGTTTATCTTGTAGGCACAACCAAGGTATGCCACTTTAAGTCTGAATGATATGTGTATTGAAGATCCTATATGGGTTTTCGAGGTTTCAACTTTTCTTTGATTAGGTTCCTAATCTTCTTGATGTCCTCTGTGTGGTTCCTAAATATGGGTTTTAATGGTTTTGTGTGGGTTTCTGTAGGTTCTTGAGCTGGCAGGGAATGTTGCAAGGGACAACAAGAAGACTAGGATTGTGCCTCACCATATCTAGTTGGCGATGAGGAATGATGAGGAGCTTAGCAAGCTTCTTGGAGCTGTTACCATTGCTAATGACGGCATTCTCCCAAATATTCACAATATTCTCTTGCCCAAGAAGGCTGGTGACGGCAAGGCTAGAGCCAACGAGGCCGAGACTTGAAGAAATATAATTTAACCCCATTTTTTCATGTTTATGAACACCACCTCAATTTAGAAATCTTGTTAACGTTTCAGAAGATTTGGTCTTGTACAGATCTCATAAGGGTTTCTAACCAGTTAGATGTTAGAAGAAATTGATGTAAATTCTTTACTATGGATTTTAGAGTTTCAATATAATATATAAATGCCATAGGGTTTTAATTTTTAGATACTTTTGAGTAGTTTGGCTTAAAGGTTTGTTTTTTAAGTTCCATTTTAAAGTATTTTTTTAGATCTTGAAATTTACAGAATCAACTTTGCCTAAATTTTTGAAAGGCACGTTCAATTTTGTCTTCATTTTAATGAAGGAACATGTTGTTTTTTTAGATGAGGAAAAGATCTGAATAGTTGTATGGTTAGAATCCTAGCTGTATTGAACCATTTTAGTTGTAAAATACAATCAAAATTTTAAAAAGACTGTATCATATGAAAGGAGAGATTTTGGACAAACTGTCAAAATTTATATAGGATTATGCTGATATATATATTTGGTTTTTATATAATCTACTTATACTAAGGTATGTCATAGTATTTTAAAGGCAACATTGAATAGATAACTGTCATAAAAAAATTGCTTGACAAGCAAGGTTCGATATTTTAAATTTTTTGTTTATTGAATTTCATTTTTTTTTAATTCAATCTGTCAAATAGTTCACTCACCTTGAAACTAAAACACATTAAGAATTTCTTAGCATATGGAAACTAAATAAATGATTAAATTAATGAATAAATATACTACCAAATTGATGACTAAATATACTACCAAATTACCAAATATACTACCAAATTGATGACTAAATATACTACCAAATTGATGACTAAATATACTACCAAATTAATGACTAAATATAATACCAAATTAATGACTAAAATTTTTTTGGTCATAAATTTGGTCATGAGATAAATGACCAACAATAAACTACCAATTTCACGTGACCAAACTACTGATCACATGACCAATTTTTGGTAGTTTTTTTAGTCATTTATATTTGGATTTCTACTAGTGGATATTATATATTTCATACATTTTCTATACTGATGTGCATATATTGTTTGATTGTATTAACAGGTTGAGCTGGATCAACATCTGTCGAAGAGGTCTAATCGATGACAGAGAGAGGATAAGTCAGTGATTGGCTCTACATCTTCACAGTTAAGCAAGGGCCGTCGATTATTTTATAAAAGTCCATAGGAAACTAGTTTTTGGGACATTTTTTGTATGCCTAGATGGCTTTGTATACATACTTTTGTATGAACTACCGATGTATATTTTTGAATATATGCCTATATGGCTTTGTTTGGACATGCCTATATGGCTTTGTATATAAACTAGATGTTATGTTCATGACATTATGTATATGACAACATATATTAAATATTTAATATGATGATCAATTATCATTACAAGAATTTGGTTTTACATGTGCCAATTGCATTTGCTTGAAAGTTTATAAATCATTTTCAAATAATCCATTTTGTGCATATCTTGCAATCATTGCATTCTGTGGGATTGTGCATTTCTTTGAGGCATCATTTCAAATAGTTCATACGCCTTGTCTATGCCTCCACACTTTCCATACAATTCATGTGCCTTCATGAGGTGACATTTCTTTGGGACATCATGCCAAATAGTTCACGTGCCTTGTCTATGCTTCATGTCATAGTGTTGCTTGATATTGACAAAGATATTACTTATTACCTGCCCAAACATGTTTTCTCTTTGCCTTTCCTTCTCTCTTAGCATTTTTAAAGGCACCATTAAATTGAGTCCTGTTGATGATGATTGTTAGTCATAACAACATTCATAAAAGTTTACACAACAGACCTTTATTATCTTGAAAAGTACGATCAATTTGAAATGAATTGATGACTCCAAGTCTCTGTTGATCAGGTCATGATTGTCTGACATTACTCAGAGGTTGATGTGATATGTTATTTTTCCATTCAAGGGTCTTATGTTGTTTTGATAACATGAATTGATGTCTAAACCTCTGGTTATACACTTGTTTCCTATAAATTACTTCACAAACAAGGTTATTTATACTATACTCAACAAATGATGATCATATTTGTAAGTTTGATCAATTCTTCTAAACATCAACTGTCATGAACTGATTCTACTTCTACACTTATGAATTTGTCTAAATAATGTGCCTTTAAGATGATATTTGCATGATTACTGTTATCATTTATGTATATTTGCATGAGATTCTCAATATTACATGCATATTAACTCAAATATGCTATAGATGTTCAATTTCCTTTAGGATGTCTACATATTTCATGTATTTTCTTAGAATTATCTATGTATTTGCAATTGTGAGGGTGATTGTAATGAAATTTAAGAAAATAAACTCAAACATTCTAAATCTACTTAATTTAAATGAGTCTTTGACAATTGGTCCATATGTAGCATTTAATATTTCACAAAACAGAGATGAAATCAAACCATGTGTTGTCAAGCCATTCCACAACTTCACACAGCTTAATGCTAATCTTCAATGGTAAATAATGACAACAATATCCACAAATTGACATACACTCCAAGGGACGCAGCACATCACAGTGAAATATCCAGATGACATTCACAAGATTACTCAGAATTTACAATGATATGTAATCTGATCTCTATTTCATTAGTATTCAAAAGCATGCACATTTATAATATGTCTTGAGAAAGTATCATGACATTCAACAATCCTATCTCAATTAAGTCTCTAATAATGATACAAGGTGCACTCCATCTCCCTTTTATAGAACAAGGAGAGGAGGTAGTTATGAAAGGAAGCTAGGTGTGCAGAAAACACTTCCTACACTAATCTAATGAGGGGAGGAGAGTGCAAATTCAATTTTATCTTTACAATTATAGCTATGTTAATCCACTAACAGAGATATTGCAGCAAACGCATACACAACAAAGTAAGGCAGAAGAAAAGACACAAGATATACGTGGGGAAAACCCTTATGGGTGAAAAACCCCACTCCAAAACACAGCTCAAATGTATTCCGTAAACAATGAAGGTTACAATATAACACAGAGCCAATGCTCTTGCAAGAGTCTTCGACACTCATATCTGGAGATGATCTGATAGCATAACAGTACCTGTCAAAGCTATAGTACTTCTCCTCTCAAAAGCACATCTTTATATAACAAATACAAGGCAAAAATAGCTCCACATTGGAATGGGCATCCAACATGGCCTCATGGCCCAAAACCCATACCTATGGACACTTGTCCAACACTATAGGATGCTCCTGACACTTGTCAAGTCACCCCATCCCAAGGAGGTCACCTATTTCCAAAATGGGCTATGACAGATGCTCTTACGACTTTTACAACCATCATAGAATCTGTCATAGTTGTTGTAACTTACAGCTATAAGAGAATCTATCATACATGTAGGCTATAAATAGCATATTCTCTTACAACATGTCATAGTCCACCTTGGGGCACCCAAAGATGCCTTTTCCAAAGATGCTCTTCAACACATGTCTTCACCTGTCATAGAATCTCCTATTTTCAACTCTTACATGTCATAACTTTGTCATAGGAATCTGTCATGACTGTTTCGGTCAATATTCCCTTACACAACATACGAGATGCCGACACATGGCAAAATATTCCTACCACTAAGTGGGACGCCTATCTCCTCATGTGAGGACAAAATTACATGTGGTCATATTCAATGTAGGATGACACATCACCGTGCCAACTCCCACATTATGACAACATAGGATTTGCATCCAATTAATACAACATTCAATAAATAAATAAATATAATGTAAAAATTACAAGGAATTACCAAGGTTGAGACACCTTAATTCCCAACATTCTCCCACTTGTCGAACACCTTGTAAGAGCTAATAGAATTAATAGGATTTAACTGCTATAGGCTGAGAGGGCCATAGACTCTGAACACCATCTGAACTTCTTTGTGCCCACTGGCTTCATCAATGCATCCGCGACATTCTTTAAATTATCTACCTTCTCCAAATTTACCTTCCCATCTCTAATGAGGGGAGGAGAGTGCAAATTCAATTTTATCTTTACAATTACAGCTATGTTAATCCACTAACAAAGATATTGCAACAAACACATACACAAGAAAGTAAGACAGAAGAAAAGACACAAGATATATGTGGGGAAAACCCTTATGGGTGAAAAACCCCACACTCCAAAACACAGCTCAAATGTATTCCGTAAACAATGAAGGTTACAATACAACACAGAGCCAATGCTCTTGCAAGAGTCTTTGACACTCATATCTGGAGATGATCTGGTAGCATAATAGTACCTATCAAAGCTATAGTACTTCTCCTCTCAAAAGCACATGTTTATATAACAAATACAAGGCAAAAATGGCTCCACATTGGGATGGGCATCCAACATGGCCTCATGGCCCAAAACCCATACCTATGGACACTTGTCCAACACTGTAGGATGCTCCTGACACTTGTCAAGTCACCCCATCCCAAGGAGGTCGCCTATTTCCAAAATGGGCTATGACAGATGCTCTTACAACTCTTACAACCGTCATAGAATCTGTCATAGCTGTCATAACTTACAGCTATAAGAGAATCTATCATACATGCAGGCTAAAAATAGCATATTCTCTTACAACATGTCATAGTCCACCTTGGGGCACCCAAAGATGCCTTTTTCAAAGATGCTCTTCAACACATGTCTTCACCTGTCATAGAATCTCCTATTTTCAACTCTTACATGTCATAACTTTGTCATAGGAATCTGTCATGACCGTTTCGGTCAATATTCCCTTACACAACATACAAGATGCCGACACATGGCAAAATATTCCTACCACTAAGTGGGATGCCTATCTCCTCACATGAGGACAAAATTACATGTGGTCATATTTAATGTAGGATGACACATCACTGTGCCAACTCCCACATTATGACAACATAGGATTTGCATCCAATTAATACAACATTCAATAAATAAATAAATACAATGTAAAAAATACAAGGAATTACCAAGGTTGTGACACCTTAATTCCCAACATTCTCCCACTTGTCGAACACCTTGTAAGAGCTAATAGAATTAATAGGATTTAACTGCTATAGGTTGAGAGGCTCATAGACTCTGAACACCATCTGAACTTCTTTGTGCCCACTGGCTTCATCAATGCATCTGCAACATTCTTTAAAGTATCTACCTTCTCCAAAGTTACCTTCCCATCCTCTACCATGTGTCGTACAAAGTGAAATTGTACATCAATATGCTTTGATCTGGCATGGAAAGTTGGATTCTTCGCAAGGCAAATCATACTATGACTGTCACAACAAATCATAATCGGTCCTGCATCAACACCAATATCTGAACACAATCTCTTAAGCCAAATGGATTCCTTGCAAGCATGAGTTGCTGCCATGTACTCAGCTTCTGTAGTGGACAAAGCAACCACAGGTTGTCGCTTACTTATCCAACTAATTGCACCACCAAACATAGTGAACACATAGGCACTGGTAGATCTCCTACTGTAAATGTCACCTACTCAATCAGAATCCACAAATCTACAAATACAAACTGAATGTGGAGGTCCTATAGCATTACCGTGATAGCATATGGAATACTTGGAAGTACCCCTCAAATATTGGAACACTTGCTTAACTGCATCCCTATGTACCCGTCCAAGATTAGCCATAAATCAACTAAGGACTCCCACTACTTGGGCAATGTCTGGTCTTGTGCAGACCATAGCATACATTAAACTACCAACAACACTAGCATAAGGTACTATGCTCATGTCCTCCACCTCACTAGGAGATTTCAGACAATCATTAACAGACAACTTTGTCCCTAATGAAATAGGAACACACAATGGTCTATAATCTGCCATGCTGAACCTATCCAACACAGTCTTTACATACTTACTCTGGCTTAACCAAATTTTTTTGTTAGCTCTGTCTCTTCTGATTTCCATTCCCAGAATGTATGTGGCTGCCCCAAGATTTTTCATCTCAAATTGTGCTTACAACTGAGACTTCAAATCAGAAATCATATTTTTGCCATTCCCAATCAACAACATATCATCAACATACAATGCAATAATGAGAAGTCAATCATTGTCAAACTTGTAATACACACAATGATCATATTTTAATCTTAGATAACCAATCGACAACACAAAGGCACCAAACTTCAAGTACCACATCCTAGGAGACTGCTTCAAACCATACAAAGACTTCTTTAACTTACAAACCAAATTTTCTTTACCTTTCTCTATGTAATGCTCTGGTTATGACATGTAAATCTCTTCCTCCAAATCACCATGAAGGAAAGTTATCTTCACATCCATCTGTTCTACCTCTAAGTCATAAGTAGCTGCAAGAGATAACATAAATTGAATGGATGTCAGCTTTGCAACGGGAGAGAAAATTTCACCATAATCAATTCCCTCCACTTGTGAATACCCCTTCGCAACCAATCTAGCCTTGTACTTTTCAACATTGCCATCTACACTGAATTTCTTCTTGAACACCCATTTGCATCCAACAGGTTTCCATCCATTAGGCAAAGGCACCAAGTCCCATGTTTTATTCTTCTCCAAAGAAGCCATCTCATCCTCCATGGCCTCCTTCCAGGAACCTGCATCTTTCATGCCCATAGCCTATTTCATAGTTCTTTGCTCATCAGTGTTAGTAAGTAAAGCAAAAGCACAACTAGAATCAAGTAATGAATAACCAAACCTATCATGTTGCTTTCTTGTTCATGTAGACCTCCTCAATGGCTAAGGTTGAGGTTCTGCTTCTTCTTCTAAGATTTCAGAGCTGCTAGAGCTCTCCTCATCATCAAGTCTCACAGGGTCTATATGTTCAATCTTCTCAAGGGTAGAAGGAAACTAAACTACATCTTCTTTCTTTTCTATCTGTAGAACAATGGAAGAAGGTGTTAGCTCTCTGAAGATAACACTTATGCTATACAACACTTTTTCAGCCATAGGATCTCAAAGCTTGTATCCTTTCACACTGATGCCATAGATAATGAAAATACATTTAACAGCCTTGTTCTCCAATTTAGATCATTTCTCCCTAGCACATGTGCATATGCCTCACAACCAAAAACATGAAGATGTCTAACTGAAGGCTTCTTACCAGACCACACCTCCATAGGTGTCTTACCAATAAGAGATGATGTAGGAGATATGTTTACTAGATAGCAAGCAATGGCTATAGCTTCAGCCCAAAACTTTTGTTCGAGGCTTGCTCCACTAAGCATACTCAGCCTTCTCCATCAGTGTCCTATTCATCCTCTCTGCAACTCCATTTTGCTGTGGGATCTATGGAATTGTCTTATGTCTTTCAATCCCTTGCTCTTTACATAACTTATCGAACTCTACCGAACAAAACTCACCACCATTGTCAGTTCTCAAACACTTAATCTTTTTACTAGTCTAATTTTCAGCAAAGGCTTTAAACTCCTTAAACTAACTAAAGACTTCAGTCTTGCTTCTGATAAAATAAACCCATGTCCTTCTACTGTAATCATCTATGAAAGATACAAAATATACAGATTTGGAAATTGAAGGAACATTAAATGGACTAAACACATTAGAATGAATAAGATCCAACACACCAGAAGACTTGTGAGAACTAGAGTAAAACTGGACATGGTTTTGTTTTACATATACACAATGTTCACAAAAGTTGAACTCAAGATTAGAATCATTTAACCCCTCAATGAGGTTTTTATTTTTTAGGGTTCTAAGACCCTTCTCACTAATGTGGCCATATCTCAAATGCCATAACATAATCTTTGTAGCAGAAAGCTTAGCTTCCATAGCATGTCCACTATCATCAGAAGCAGTTACAATAGATTTCTTCACTTCTCATTCAGATGGTGGGGATGAAGTGACTGCAGCTCATTTCTTTGAGTCAAAAGAACTATTGCACTGTGTAGTGCATGCCTCTAGCTGAAACATAGTACCTCTTCGAGTACCCTTCGCAAGCACCATAGATCCTTTAGTCATCTTGCATCCATCCTTTGAAAAGACAACCTACACACCTACATCATTCAACATACTTATAGAAAGCAGGTTCCGTACAAGGTCTAGAATGTGCATAACTCCAGTGATCCCCTTCACTCATCCATTAGGGAATTAGATTGAGACACTTCCATGACCAACAATCTTTAGATGAGAGTCATCACCCAGGTACACTCTTCGACCATCAAACTCTTCATACTTTATGAACTAGCTTCAATGCGAGGTCATGTGGAATGATGCACCAGAATCAATCAACCACACATTATCAGATGCATGGGTGGCTAGGGTTGCAATGAAGGCATCACCATCATCTTGTGACTTGTCAGAATCTGAATTAGGGGTTGTCTTCTTTTTCTTTTTCTTTTCTTCTTTGTATTCCTTTCAGAAATGCCCCATCTTCCCATAGTTCCAACAGAGAGCCTTGGACTTTCTAAGAGATTTGGATCTCCCACAGGATTTGGATCTGCCCTTCTCAGCTTTCTTGTCCTTCTTCTTCCCTTTCTCTTTGGTTCTTCCATGAACTGCAAGAGCCTCTTTGGCCGACTCAGATGTCTTCCTCCGTGTTTCTTCAGATAATAGTGAGGACACCACATCTTCCATCTTGAAGGTGGTAGTGGTGCTTCCGATGGCCATGACAAGATGATCCCATGAATCTGGCAAAGAACAAAGTAGGGTCATGCGACGATCCTCCTCCATTTTCACACCCACAGATGTCAACTGTGTAACGATCATGTTGAAAGCATTCATATGGTCCGCAATAGTTCCTCCATCTTCCATCTTTAGAGAAAACAACTTTTTCAGAAAGAGCCTATTCACCAAGGACTTGGCCTAATAAACATCTCCCAGTTTCTTCCAAAGGTCTTTCATGCTCTTCTCCTCATGGACATTCAACAGGATAGAGTCAGCTAAATAGAGTCTTATGAGACCCTTATCCTTTTGATCTTTGAGGTCCCAATCAGCTTGTGACATTGCTATAGGTTTTACACCGGATACAATTTCCCATAGGTCACAATCAACAAGTAGGTCTTCCATCTTGAGTTTCCACAACTTGAAATTAGTGCCATTAAACCTCTCCACCTCTAATCTTTGGGATGTTGTTGCCATCTCCTTGCTACAACAAGATACAGAATGCTCTATACAACACTCCCACTCAACCTAAGATTAGCTCAAAAAGCCCCTACCCAGAAGCTAGAACCAAAACTAGCCAGGCTCTGATACCACCTGAAAGGAAGCTGGGTGTGTGGAAAACGCTTCCTACACTAATCTAATGAGGGGAGGAGAGTGAAAATTTAATTATATCTTTACAATTATAGCTATGTTAACCCACTAACAAAGATATTGCAACAAACACATACACAAGAAAGTAAGACAAAAGAAGAGAGACACAAGATATATGTGGGCAAAACCCTTATGGGTGAAAAATCACACACTCCAAAACATAGCTCAAATGTACTCCATAAACAATGAAGGTTACAATACAACATAGAGCCAATGCTCTTACAAGAGTCTTTGACACTCATATCTGGAGATGATTCAACAGCATAACATTACCTGTCAAACATGTAGTACTTCTCCTCTCAAAAGCACCTATTTATAGAACAAATACAAGGCAAAAATGGCTCCACATTGGGATGGGTGTCCAACATGGCCTCATGGCCCAAAACCCACTCCTATGGACACTTATCCAACACTATAGGATGCTCCTAACACTTGTCAAGTCACCCCATCCCAAGGAGGTTGCCTATTTCCAAAATGGGCTATGACAGATGCTCTTATGACTCTTACAACCGTCATAGAATTTGTCATAGCTATCATAACTTACAGCTATAAGAGAATCTATCATACATAGGCTATAAATAGCATATTCACTTACAACATGTCATAGTCCACCTTGGGGCATCCAAAGATGCCTTTTTCAAAGGTGCTCTTCGGCACATGTCTTCACCTGTCATAAAATCTCCTATTTCTGACTCTTACATGTCATAACTTTGTCATAGGAATCTATCACGACCATTTCGGTCAATATTCCAAAGATGCCGACACATGGCAAAATATTCCTACCACTAAGTGGGATTCCTATCTACTCATGTGAGGACAAAATTACATGTGGTCATATGCCATGTAGGATGACACATCACCGTGCCAACTCCCACAATATGACAACATCTAGGATTTGCATCCAATTAATACAATAGGCAATAAATAAATAAATACAATGTAAAAAATACAAGGAATTACCAAGGTTGAGACACTTTAATTCCCAACAGGTTACAATGATCCAATGATCAAGATTTGTCTATCCAAATCAACAGTCAATATCTCTTCTTTGACTGGGTCAACATATGTATACGTGGTACAAGTTGCCAGCTGGGAACCATCTAGTACAACTTGATCACTACATTTGTCATGTTATGCATATGACTCTATCATCATGCATCTCTACTTAATCTTCATCCTCTTCTTCTTCATCTTCTTTATCTTCTTCTTCATTTGCATCTTCTTCTTCTTCATCTTCTTATTCATCTTCATCATCATCATGAGGATCACTTCCTATATGTTCTTTGATCATCCCCCTAATGGATTCATATGTTTGCACTATTCTTTCAACTTCCCCTCCATTCTGGACTTTAGCTTTCATCACAACATGCTTTTGAGAATAGAATTATACCTGTAGAGCAGTCCATTTGCTCCTTCCACTATTTAACCTTTCATTATATGTCTCCACCTTAGCCTTCATTCTCATAGATTTATTGATTACATCCTCTGTCAAATGATGAAGAGGGTCATATGCTGCCTACTTGAAATTATTGTGGAAAGCTTGGATTGCAAAATTAGTATCCTGATTTTCTATTTTCCCTTCTACATTGTCTTCTAAAGCTTCCAAAATACCTATCTCATCTGCCATTAGGTGGTGCAAGTTAACACTAATATCCGTGAGGTTGCCTTTACATTCCTTCAGGATATCACCTTCAAACTTTGTGTCCTCATACCATAGGCTCAACAATTGTGATGTATTATTATCTAGTACCTTATTATCCATGAGCACTTTCATGTTTATCCGCCTCATCTTAGCTATGACATCTAAATGTTTGTCCACTTTGAAGGATCTTCGGCCAACCTCATTTTGCATTTTATCCACCTTGCTCTTTAATGTACTAAGCAAATCCTAATTTGTGAGGGAGGTTTTTATTACTTTCTCAGCTTCAAAAATAAAAAAAATAAGCCAATTATCCATTATATGAGCCTTGTGCTTCATGATATCTAATCCTGTTATCTCACCCTGAGATATGATAGTCAGTGGAGTAGCTGTGTTAGCTAGTATATGATTAGGGTCAATTAACCCTTTTATGAATGCATGCAATTGAGTAATGTGCTCTTTATGAACCTTGTTCTTATCCTTTTCCTTCTTCACACTCTATGTCAAAGAATCAATGATATCTTTGGCCTCTTGGCCCTCCTGCTCCTCTGTAGAAAAACCCAGATCAACATTTGTTATCTAGAATTCATCAATGTTTATTTTTCCTTTTCCTTATCTACCATTGGCAGTGCTACCTAAGCTATCCTCCTACCTGTAGTAGGATCTCTCCTTATCACAAATGTAGGCCTTTCCTTTCCTTTTGGCTTCATCATGCTTGCTGAAAACAATGTTGAGACATCAAATTCTGGTACCTCATCAATCTGTTATAGGTTTATTTCTTGTTGCAACTAGTATGGGACATCACCCTTGGGTCCTTGTTGGTCAATCCACTCATTATGAGCATCCTAAGACTCTATATTTTGCTCTACCCTAGGTGGGGAGGTCTCTTTCCTTTGTTCTTCCTCATGCATTTTCTCATGAGGGACTTCTTGCTGAGGTATCTCCCATTGAGGGATCTCCTGTTGAGGGGGAGGTTCTTGTGATGTATATTCATTCTGGTCATGTACCCCTTCTTGTAATTTATCCTCATGAGGATTTTGCACCTCATGATCTTGTGTATTTTGTAGCACCTGATCTTCATGGGAAGATTGTGCATTTTGATCTATTTTGTCTTGGGGATCACCCTAATCCTCCTTGTTCATTTTCTCTAGTTCTTTTGGCTGACCATCATCTTGTGGAAGATTTTGTCCCTCACCTTTTGATGTGTCTATTTCCTCAAGGCCTAGGACTTTACCCAATTCCTTTTCAATTGTTTCCTCTCTAGTATTAGATTACCTGTCTGATTTCATCCTTAGCAAGAGGTGATGCATTATTCTGATCCTTATCCTTATTATGCATCTCTTTATCAGTCTCCTCATGTACACTAATCTCTACCTTTTCTAGATCTGGAGGTGGATCATTATCTCTGCCTTGATCTCCATCATCCTGGTAAGCTAAATCTATTACAGCAGGACTGGTGACTTAGTCAACCAGATTTGTCAGTCCAATTTGTTCAGCTATCACCTCTGGGCTATCTTCTTCAATTTCTTCTATTTCAACCTCCTCCTGATGAGTCTCCTTTTGAACTTGAGGTGTACCATGAGGGGTCATCTTTGTGTTTGACACCAAGGTCTCCATCCTTTGAGCAGAGACATCATTCACTATCTCATCATCAGACAAATATATTGTATCATCAAGTGGAAGAGGTGATTCTTTCATTGCCCTATGTCTTTCTTCTATTTGTTCCTCTACTTTTTCAGTTTTGAATTGAATAATATCTGGGATGGGAACCTCATGTTGCAGGTTCTTCATAATACCCAAACCACCTACACCCCTCAATAAAATGGGATCAATATTCACATTTTCTCTCATTGTAGTCTTCTACTTCTTTTGGGGTGGTGTCTACTGCACCTTCTTCCTCTTCTTGGTTATCAACAAGTCATCATCCAACAGCTCCTCATCCTCTTCTATAATCGCAGGGGCAGACTTTGTAGCAGCTTTCTTTTGTTTAGTAGGAGTCTGTGGTGATGCAATTGCTAATGTGGAACCCACATTCCCCTTTGGTTGGGGTCTTCTTATGATTACTCCTCCAGCTACATGGGTTGCATTCTTATTCTTACCATGCTACTTTTCTTCTATAGCTGGTTGTCTTTCTCCATTAGATTTCCTCTTCTCTTCAAGGAAGTCATCATATTCTTCTTCAGACAATTCCTGTCTTTTCTTCTTATTATCCACAGTAAGGGCTACACCCTTCCTTTTCAATTTGTTGACCTCGACGTCCACCCAACTTTGGGTCAGATGAATGACCTTTTGCATTATTTGGTCCAATGAAGTCACCTCAGGCTGACTCAAATCAGGGGCTGATATGGTTTCATTATATACTTTCTTGTCCTCATATTCACTAGACATGATCTTTCCATCATCCTTGTGTAACTGAATAGGCACTAGTATGCAATCAAAGGTGCAAATGTGATTTAGGGTGAGCCTCTGGTAATTCCTTCTCCTGACCTCTGCTTCATCATCACAATCAGTCCAGTAATCCTCAAGGTGCTTTTGATGTATATGCTTCCCCAGTAATACCTGCATCCTGCCATATGGGTCATATGACCTAGCTGGTGAGAATGGTTGTAAGTGCATTAACTTCAATCCTCCAATCACATTTGTAGACACTGAAAAATGTCCTCATGTCGCAAATGTGACAGGACAAATTTCCCCTTCAAATCCCATTATTCAACTAGTTCAATTTCATCCCTTTTGTCCACTTGACCATATTTCTTCTATAATTAAATAATTAATTTCAATTGATTATTTAATTATTCAATCATATCCTAATGTCCCCTTCACTTGATTTATTCAAACAAATAAATCAAATCCCATCAAAAATCCCCTTTCACATGTCCCCTTCCTCAAATGAATTAAATAAACTAATCAAGTTTATTTAATTTAAACATTTCCCACCTCACCATATTTGTGAATTTAAAATTCACTTTTATCCTCTAGTGGTGAGGAAACCCTAACTCATCCTAGCCCTTCATTTTGGCTCCAAGTCAACAATGAATCTGAGCCATTCATTCAAATTCCTCTTCTATAAAACACCTTTCTCTAGCTCATTTTGGGGCTCTTAGTTCTCATTTTTTCCTCTCTGGTTTTCATGTTCATGCTCCTAGTGCATTTTCTTCATCTCTCTTAGCTTTAAACCCTCTAATGTCTTGCTATCCATAC
This sequence comes from Cunninghamia lanceolata, assembly GCA_027924645.1. Lineage (NCBI taxonomy): Eukaryota > Viridiplantae > Streptophyta > Pinopsida > Cupressales > Cupressaceae > Cunninghamia > Cunninghamia lanceolata. The sequence goes on from BSBN01000320.1 coordinate 13,984,857, forward strand.
CCAAGAGCTTCTCAAGATTATGCATAAACCTACAAATCTAAGAACATAGAGTGCAAGATGAGGAGGACAATGGAGGTTAATCAATGTTAGCTTAGTTTTGTCTTTTATGTTCATGCTCCTAGTGCATTTTCTTCATCTCTCTTAGCTTTAAACCCTCCAATGTCTTTCTATCCATACCCAAGAGCTTCTCAAGATTATGCATAAACCTGCAAATCTAAGAACATAGAATGCAAGATGAGGAGGACAATGGAGGTTAATCAATGTTAGCTTGTTTGGTTGATTTCTAGGCTAGATTGTACTTCATTACAGTTAGGGTTTTCAAGTAGTTTCATTTATGCAAGTTTTGAAAATCTAAACCCTAGCCACAAATGGTGAACCCAACATGAATGCGTGGAAAATATCACATTTTCTAGTGATTTTTGAAACTCAAATCTTGCAAGTGGCCTCCGGAGCTCAAAGGGACCTCACCGTTGAGTCTGGGATGCCCTTTCTACAAAAAATGACTATAAATTTGACTAGTTTTGCTCACTAAAATTTTTGTATTTTTTTGAAAAAAAATTAGTTTGCCAGTTCGTACCATATGGACCCATACGGTACGGACTGACCCTAGAGATTCTATGAGGTGGGTTTTTGTGGTTGCAGATTAACATATTCTAGGTCGATGCAGATTTTTTTATTTGTTTCTTTGTTGTAGGTTTTAAATGTTTAAGTGCTTCATTCTTTTTTTCTTTTGTTGTAGGTTTAAACTTCTTTATGGTCGTAGGTTCAAATTTTTGAACAATTGCCTAAACCCCTCTACTAAAATCTAACCCTAACCATTGTGTTAAATCCCTTCTTTCACCACTCATTACATATCCCTCCACCCAAGATCCTTGGTCGTTACCATTGTTAGACCTATAGCCACCTCTGCAAACAAAGCTCCACTGCCGAACACCTTGTCAAAACCCTAGACCATCGATCCTAAGCTCTGCCTAATCAACACTCTTTTGTGGCTTTAATCTTTGTTGCCACTTCTATTTGCCCAGACTACCTTCGTTTAAAGTCTTAGCCGCCATTTGGAGACCCCCAACTCTCGGCTTAAACCTGGACTGTCACGGTTTGAAACCCCAAATCCTCATGATCACAGAAATGTTGCTGTTTAAAGTTGGCACAATTTAAAATCTTCAACAATTTTTGGTTTACTTTTGAATGCTCATTGTTAAAGTGTTAGGGTTAGCTAGTGGCCACTGTCACCTCGACGACTTATTAGCACCCTATTTGGCATAGTAGAGTGGTCAATACAGGTTTTATTCCTATTGGTTGCATTTACTTGAAACATCTAATGCCTTAGGATCATAGAGAATAGATTTACATTTACAAATCCATTCATGTGTGTTTCCCACAAATCCATTTCATATATTTCCTACAATTACTGTGTTCCATGAGGTGCATCTCAAACCACTGTCAACCCCTCTAAACCCGCATGTCACCCAGTCACAGACCTTTGAATGTAGGCATTAAAACATTGGTCACGATCAGTAAAAGGCCCTAAATGCAGACCCTTAAACACAGACATTGAAAGGTTTAGGTGCCGTCAACAAAACCCTAACCACTGTCTAAAAGCCTTCAAACTATAGTCGCTACCTCCTTATAGCCTGTCGCCACCCACAAGGCATTCAAAATCTTCTGCCGCCACTCCTTCCAATCCCCGATCACTTTCAGATTGGGACTTAGGGCTTAAATTAGGGTCTATTCAAATTTCCTGCCTGCTAGTCTCCAACATTTCACTGATCACTATAGTGGACCACTAGTTTTAGGTTTCCAACAGTGGTTTAGGCCCCCATCAGATATGGATTTCAGTCACTGTAGTGAGTGGATGGGAATAGCATCGACTGTTATTAACATGTTTGCCTGTATGCTTGTGTGAGTCACCATATCCTGTCACAGTTTGACTATCACTTTGGGCCCTTAGCCCTTTGGTGTCCATTGGCCTTTTGGGAGCCCTACGGGCTTTAGGGTTTTAAGCCCCTTTTCCAAGCAACAATGGGTGGTGCTTTTAAGCCCCCTTGCTATTTTCTTTATATATATATGTATTTTTTTGTTGGCTTTTGACTCCTGGTCATATAGATGACCAGAGGCGCGGCTATGCCAAACTTCCACAGACACACTAATCGCCAACAAAGATAAATGTGCAATGCAACCACAGCATCTAGAACCACTAGCGATTAATGTTAACTGCCAGATGACCCCTTTTTGCCCCCATATACCTAAATAGGCATTTTTTTTCAAATTTTCATAACTTTTGCAAAACAGGTCAGATTTTCATGAAATGCATTGTGTTGCAGAGAAGACTCAGCCAATTTGGTGATGGTAAGGTCCATTTTAGGTAATGACATTGTTTTATTAGTTATTTTTTTGGTCAAAGTCAACCTTCATTTCAAACTTTGACTACTCATAACTTGTGCAAAACTACTCCATTTTTGACGAGATATTTTTTCAAATTGCTCAGAATTTCCTAAATTTTCTGAATATACAACTAATTTTTCTATCACTGATCATTTTTTTTAGATATTTTGTAGATTTGCGTTTTTGACCATTTTGACTTGTGGTTCACAAAATGATGCATCTACTTGTTATATCATGTTTTTTGCATTATCATGGGAATTTTCTATTACTAATGTCTGATTTGCAGCATGTGGCATTTGCTGGTCAAAGAAATCAAACTCAAACTACTAACACATTGGATGCAGGGTGCCTTCTTTCATATGCATGTGTTTTTGTATCATAGGCACATTTGGTTTTGGTGCACTAAAATGAACTTAATCTTGTTGTTTTCACACATATCTTGGGGCTTAAAATGAACCAATGTTTGCTTTGTTTGGTGATTGTGCTGGTGTTTTGAGGTGCATATGCTCTTCCCTCACATGTCATGTGACCTTGGGAATCAAAAGTATCTCTCAACACTTGCATAATCACACCACACATCTATTTTTCTAAGGTCAATGAACCCCCATGTGAGTGTGAGGCAAGTTTACATGTGTATGCTCTCCCCTTGTGACTTAGTGCGAGCCTAGGGATCAAAAACATGTTAACTTGTCTTGCTTTTGTTTGAGCCTTAGAGTGGGCCTGCTTGTGAGACATATCTGAAAGGAGAACTCACTTGCGACCCCAAGTGGGACTTTTGTCTGGCCTGCTATATAAATTGAGGATAAGGTGAAAGCCAAGTCTAGCTGGTATGAGTGCTCACCATACAGTGCTAGCTTGAAAGGAGGCATATCTTAGCATAGGTTAAACTCCTAGTAGGGTTAGTTAGAGCCTTAAGTGGCTTGCTGGATTCTCGTGAGGTGCCGATCCCCTAGATATTCACTAGAACCCTTGTGATAGTGGCCAAAAACCCTCTATTTGTTGATGCAGAAGGGTAACCTTTGAAGCCGCCCTGATTCTTGTGGTTCTTAGCTGAGATAGCAGGGACAATCCTAAGGTTTGGTTGGGGGATGAGCCTTGGGAAACCTGGAACTTGGTATGTGTGAGAAGTGAGTGTCATGGAGGGGAGCTAGTGCTACCAAGATCTTGAAGCTATCTGTTTTGAATAAGCGCAGCTAGGGGATTCAACAAATATAGTCCTTTCCTAGCCCTAGGGTTGTGCTTGTTTTCTAAGTGCTTTCAAAACTTATCAAAAATGCCAAGTGTCTTCAATGTTTGATGTGTGTGCTTGCTTAGTCATCATCCCAAACATTCTTGACCACACATTCATTCCATGTCATCATCATATCCTCATCATGAAAAATCATCCTATCCTAATCACATTCCTACCCATATCTTCCATCATTCAACCTTCATACCCTAATCAACATCCTTAGCCATGTCACATCCTAGTCACATCCAAGTCATCATAACCCTATCCTAATCACATTCTTATCATACCCTCACCATTCGACCCCATATCCTAATCATTCTTCCTAACCACATCCTCTTTGTCATCTAATCACCCTTATCATTCACACGATCCACATCATCCTTGTTCTATCCTAATCACATCCCAATTACATTATCATCCTTCCACATCATCCTCTTTCTAATCCAACCAACACCTAACCATCATACCCTAATCACATCCTAATCACCCTTCCTAATCACATCTCATTCATCCTAATCATCCCATTCCTCATCATTCAACCACATCCCTAATCCCACTATCCTTACATCATCCTATCATATCCAAACAACATCGATCCTAATCATTCCTAATCACATTCTTGTCACATCTTCTTCATGCCACCTCATCATAATTATACCCTAATCATTCCTAATAATCACATCCATTTCACATCATGTCATATTCATCATTCCAACTCAAACTATCCTAATCACATTGTCCTATCCATCATTTTAAATATCCCATTCATATCCTAATCTACTTTCCACCATATCATTCCTAATCATTCTACATAGTCATCCGCTTTCTAATCCCATTAACATCATTCGTACCATTGTCCTACTCATCATCCATTCATCCCAGGTCATCATCCTTATCACTCTTCCTAACCATCCTCCTTGTCATTCCATATCATTCACCCACATCCTATTCATCATATTCTATCCATCTAAGTCATCATCCCTAATCCTTAGACATCATTATCCTCATCCAATCACACCACATCCTATTCATCATGTCTTCATGAACTCATCATATCCTAACCATATTCCTACTCGTATCTTCATCATTCAACCTTCGTATCCTTAGCCACATCATATCATATCCTAATAAAATTCTTATCATTTTCTAATCTTTCCACCATCACCCCAATCTATCATATTCCTCATTCCTAATCATTCCACCTCTTCATAATCATACCCTCTTCATCCTTCCTAATCATTCCATCTCATCCCAAATATAGCCTAATCATCATGATTGTGTCCAATTCATCATGCATAACCATTACACATCATCATCCCAATCCAATCCTATTCATTCAACCACATTCTACACTATCCAATCATCATCATTCTTACTCATTACACATCACCCTTAACCATTTAGCCACATCCTAATCATATCCCATTCATCATATCCTAATCATCCTAGTCATCAATCCAAGTCACCCAATATTGTCATTCCACATCATTCAACCTCATCATAACCATATCCTAATCATGTTCTATTCATCATGCCAAATAATTCCACCACACCCTAATCATTTCCTAATCATCATTCTTGTCATTCCATATCACCATCCTCATCCAATCATATAATCCCTAATCATATTCTATCTATCCAAATCATATCCTAGTCATTCATCATAATCCAACCATATCCTATCCATTCATCATAATTCAATCATCTTCATCCTAATCATCCAAGACATCTATTCCTTATCACTACACAACATCATCTTCATTCTAATCATTTCCTAGTCATCTACATCTTATCATCGCACATCATCACCTTCACTGTAATCCAACCATTCATTCCCAATCACACCTGAATCACATCCGATCCTAATCATTCCAATCCAATCACCATCATTTCTTATCACAACACACCACAACCATAGGGAAAATTTGGAGCATCTACTCTCCCTATCGAATCCAATTGCAACCGTGTCATAACTTTATGGACTTGCATATTCAATTTCATTCACCCATTGCAAATCTAATTCCATCCCTTTATGATCACATTTCATCACAACATTTCATTACCATTCAGCCTTTAACATCTATAGAGGACCCTAAACATTAGTCTTCCTAAGGTTGATACATAGGGAGAAACTGTCGAAGCTTGACTGTATCACAAGTACAAATTCAGACCAAGAGGCCTTGACATATTTTCACATCAATAAAAAATTGGGATTAATACTCCACGGCTAGTTTAAGTCCATCCTTACAAGTGAATTCTAAAACTCATGGGTTCACTCTAATCAATCATCTCTTCCATACCTCAAGGTTTCAACAAAACCAATTTATTCTTTGAAAGGTCATTAGTAGACAAGAGTACCCTCTTGGAGCTAGACTTTCGAAGACTAAAATCATTAGCCTCTATCATAGTCTGGGCCTCATCACCTTACATTGTCATCCCCATAGCATCCCACAATTCACAAGTCTCATTTGGTATAGACATAGTTGCAAAAAGAAGAGAAAGGGAGTCGATCCTCCTAGGTATCCCTATTCATCCTCGGCATTCCACATCATCTTTGTCATTCCAATCGACATCATTATAATCACATCCTACTCATATCCTCCATCATTCAACCTTCACATCCTAATCACCCTTTCTTATCACATAGTTCAATCAAATTCATCCTAATCACTTCACCCCTAATCATGTCCTAATCACTTCCAAGTCATCCTAATCACAACCCTAATCATCCCTAATCATACATCTAATCATCCAATCAATCCCACACCTTATCACATCTCATTCATCCCAATCATTTCACATCACCAAATTAATCCTAGTCAAGCACTTGTCAACATGGTCCTAATCCCACAAGAAGACATAAAACAATATGAATACATGCATCATTCCATGACAATCCTAGAGAACAAGGTTCTAGCACCCCAAGTCTATTCACAAGCTTATCTAAGTCCACCTTGGCAGCAAGACAAAGTGCCCTTAAATTATCATTCTACCTTTGACAAGGGGAACATAAGTCTACCTCATCCATCATGAGTACATTCTCCCATCGCATTGCTAATCACAAGTCCACATCATCTACCCTCATTGTCCATCCACTATATTGTCCTTCCACAAATACCCTAGCAAATGATGTGACCCAATGGCTACTAGCTAGGGATAAACCCTCCCCATGTCAAACACCCCTTCATAATCCTATCATAGAGTCCTCATATACCATGTCCATCCATTCAACCCCATCATGTGGTCCACAACATACTGACCTTATTCAAGAGTTATCCAATTCCATTTCCACCTCCCTTTTAAGGAAGTCAAGAGTATAATCCTAAGCATGAAGAAACATGACCCCTTCATCTGCATCAAGATCAAACTACTTCCATTAAAGCTATCCATAGCACACTTGATCCCATTCTCATGATCCCCTCCATGATCAAGAAGACCATGATGATCCTCTTAGCCAACTCTACGCATTCCATGATCAAGAGCTTGCCACCTCACCCATTCATGATCCGACCATTGCCACTTGTCATGATGAGACATGTGCCTCCTAAATACATGTAGAAGACCAAACAAATAACTTGGATCTACATAAACATAATAAAGATCCTCATGATCCTTCCACATCCACCATCGATCTAATTTCAAATCTACCATCATATCCACTTGGCCTATCCGCTTTCATCCACGAGTGTTCCTCCTTGGGACAACAACAACCATTATCCATTGCATCACCTTCTCCATCCAATAATCCACTCAAGTCTAGTACCATAACTACACATAGTCCCATTATCAATCCCATGCTCCAAAACAAAGGTATTATGGAGCCAATACATGTCAAAGTCCCCCCATGCTCATATGGCCTTTGATCCACACCTCAAGGTCAACAATCTAACAATGTTGGTAATTCCTCCATCACCCCTAAATCAACCACTTTCCATTGCACATCCCATCATATTCCTAAGATATATGTCGTCATTCCACCTCCCTCATCCTACAAATGTCAAAAGCATGTGACCATACACCTTCCCCCATCCAATCTACCTCCACTATTACCGACTCCGCATATTCTCTCCATCCACTTTACCTCCATTTCTCCCGACACCTAACATTACTATCATTCATAAACTCCCTCAAATCCCTAAACATGACCAACAAATGCACACATCATATAAATATAAAGCTTCCACTCATTCCATCCATCACATGGGATTCAAAAATAAACATTTGGATGTCTCCTTTCATAAAGCCAAAAATCCTAAGGGTCCTAATGCCTTAGGAAATCAATCCAAAAATTCAAAGCAAAATACATTCAAAAATCCATCCAAACCCATACCTCCAAAAGCAAAGTCAAAAAGCAAAATGGTATGGGTCCCTAAACAAAAATTAATCAAATCAAATGAGGCATCCACATTTTGAAAATCCCAACCATCCTCTCCCATCTATTCCATTCAAAAATATCAAATTAGTCCACCCCACATGAAAAGAAAAAGTTATAAAAACACTACGTCTATGTGGGTCCCTAAAATCTTACGTCATCCATTCACTAAGTAAACACCATCATTGCTTCCTACACCACCATCCAATCACAAGATTCAATGTTTAACATGGTGTGTGCAACCATTGGTCATGGATCCTTTCCACACCTCCATCACTCCATCATTCAACTATTGTCCTACACATTTCACTCAACCTATCCCTATGGTCCATGCTTTGGCATAAGTCAGTCATCCATCCTTACATAAGCCCTACATAATCCACATCATAATCTACTTTTATCCCTTACATAATCCACATCATGATCCACTTGTATCCCCTCATAATCCACATCATAATCCACTATCTATCTTATCCATCTCACTTTCATGCCATCGCTTACCAACATCAATGAGCATAATGACATTTGACATGGTCAATGCGACATACCTTTGGGGCTATCACGTTCATGGCACTAGACACCTAAGTCCTTCTCATCCCTATTCCCCTATATAATTCAAAAAATCAACAAAGTTGATCTTCTATGCCACTTACACTTGGGGGCACATTGCCTCATCTTCCTATCATTTTCCACCTTACCATCCTTATTCATACACCTACATGCCTATCATATTGTATCCATTCCATCCTCCCTTCCTCTTTTGATCTTGATTAAGATGGGGGGCACAATGTCGACAAATGTTTTGGATGTCACTTGACATACCTTATCCCTTCCAAACAATTCATCTCATCATCCAAGTCATAAATTTTGTCATGTCAAAACTTAAGCATTCCTCCAAACCAAGCAAATCCTTCACAATCCTATCATCATCCTAAGCTTTGTCATGAAAAATCCTAAGTGTTCCACCTTGAATGGGATACGTTATTCTAATGTGACACAGTCCTTGAAGATCACATCCTTGCCCTCTTACGCATATGTTCCTTCCATCCCCTATCGTCCACCCCTTTTATCTATTCACCCAATCCCATTCATTCATCCTTGCACCTAGACTTGGTTTCCCCTTGTCATTGGTAACTAGCACAAAGGCTATCAAAATTGTTCATCCAATGCCACTTTCCAAAACATTTCCAAAAATCCAAAAAAATTGAAATATTCCAAAAACTCAAAAAAATCAAATATTCTCCAAAATAAAAAAAAATTGAAATATTCCCAAAAGTCCAAAAAAATCACAACATTCCAAAAGCCAAAAAAATCACAACATTTCAAAATCCAAAAAAATCACAACATTGTGAAAAATCCAAAAAAATCAAAATATTCCCAAAATCCAAAAAAAACAAATATTCCCAAAAATCCAAAAAAAATCAAAACATGTAAAAAATCCAAAAAATCAAATATCAACCAAAAAAATCCAAGCAATAAAATCACTTGATCAACTTATCACCACTTCAATCCATTCATTCATTTGAACCAAATCAATTCTTCTATCAAGTCTTCCAATCATTCACTTCCTCAACCAAGTCACTCAATCAAGTTTCTCAATCAATCCATTCAAACATCCTAATCAAAATGCATCATCGCGTCATTCAAATCCATTCTACAAATCATCCACAGTCCGCATAGTCGAACTACGTTGCCTTTGAGCTTTCACGTAGGCAAGACCATCTTCGATGCGCCCCCGAGGCATTAGGTTAGTCCCTTAGGGCATGTCTTGTCAACCATCATAATAAGTCATCCTTCATGAAATGGACACTTTGATCAGACCAAAGTAATCAATCTTTCACACTTCAAACCAATCCAAAAATCAAACAAGACAAGCTATCCAATCAGTCAAACCAATCAATCACCTTGTGATAGTCATATGTCACTATCAATATCAACACTCACATTCCGAGGATGACCCTTTAGTGAAATGGCGGGGCTTCTTTCCTATAGTGCCAACAACCAAGGTTCAAACCCCGCGGGGTCACCCTCTACTGCGTCAAAAATTGAGGTTGCTTACCCTCCAAGAGGGGAGAATCTGTGGTGAAATAGTGGGGCGTCGGCCTGTAGAGCTAACAACCTAGATTCAAACCTCCTAGGTTTTTCAAGGGGATGACCCTTTGGTGAAATGGTGGGGCTTCTTGCCTGTAGTGCCAACAACCAAGGTTCAAACCCCGTGGGGCCGCCCTCTACCGCATAAAAAATTGAGGTTGCTTACCCTCCAAGAGGGGAGAATCTGTGGTGAAATAGTGGGGCTTTAGCTTGTAGAGCTAACAACCTACATTCAAACCTCCTGGTATTTTTAAGAACTATTTCTGATCATAATCCTGTTCTCCTCAATTGGATGGTCCAGCATAGGCATGGTCCCTTCCCTTTCAGATTTGAATCTATGTGGATTAAACATAAAGATTTTAGGAGTCTTCTGACTAATTGGTGGCAACTTCCGGTTCAGGGTACTCCTATGTTTAGGTTGGTTAAGAAGCTCTTACATATTAAACAAGAGGTCCGTGGCTGGAACAAATATAGTTTTGGTAATGTATTTGTTCAGAAGAAAACTATCTCTGGTAAATTAGCTGACCTTCAAAATTTAATAGCTCAAGGATTTGTTACAGAGGACATTGCCCAGGAGGAAAGTAATCTGATTTCTGACTGGAAGAACCTTATGAATAAAGAAGAAATTTTCTAGAAATAGAAGTACAGAGTTCAGTGGCTCAAAGAAGGGGATCGTAATAGCACCTTTTTTCATCTTTCAACTATGAATCATAGGAAAGCTAATTCTATTTCTAAATTATGTTTGGAGGATGGAAATACTATCACGGATGACAATGAGATTGGTAATCAAGCTGCTTTGTTTTTTCAGAATTTGTTGTTGGAACAAGTTGATAATGTTGTCAATGGGCAGATTATGGATCAGTTCCTTGATAAAATCCCCTCATTGATTACGGAGGAGGACAACATAGAAATGTTGAAACCGATTTATGAGGAAGAGGTTCGTGTTGTTTTATTCTCCATGGGTCCTTTCAAAGCCCCAGGCCCTTATGGCTTTCCTCCGATATTTTTTCAGGAATATTGGGATATTGTGGGCTTTGATGTAACTGTTGCTATTAGGGATTTCTTTAGAATTGGTAAACTTCTAAAGTAGATCAACAATACATTTATTGTTCTTGTTCCTAAGAAGCCAAATCCTATGCTTCTTACTGATTTCAGACCTATTAGCTTATGCAATACCATTTATAAGCTGTGTAACAAATTGCTTGTTCTTAGATTCCAACCTTTCCTAAATAAAATTATTTCCCCTTTGACAAGGTGTTGCTGTACCTCATCATTTAATCTATTTTCCAGATGTCAATAATCCAGGGGCTGTGTCCACGGCTATCTACAACTAGGGATTCTACAGTTACCAATTTCTAGCTAATCCTAACAGCTTCTACAAATTGAAAAGAGATTAATCTATCTACTTGCTGAATTTAAGGAATGCTAAAAATAGGATAAAACAAGAAAATTTACTTAAAGCAATCTTAAAATAGTAACATGCATCTACCTATCAAAATTAGCAAATGCTTTGCATAACAGAAAGCCGAAGTAATAAAACAATGTTACTAGCCTCCTGCCTTAGTGGTGAGAGTGGGCCCTTGCTCCACACCTTTGGGGCTGAAGGCTACAGTAAGAAATCAACACAGAAGAAGATCACAACTAGATCCAATCCAATTCATTCACTCTGCATTCATGAAAATATTGCTAACACAGAACTGAGATTTTTTAGAATCAGAATGATTCAATCATTGTATATTTCTTCTGTTGTTTCTACAAGTATATATGAAAAGTGAATGATGACTTAACACTTATCTTATCTATTAGTTCCTCTATGAGATGACATCCATCACTTTATTACACTAGTTGTTTAACTATGACAGAAAATCATGCAAATAAAAAGTAGACTTGAGTGGAATAGAAGTCCACTCAAAATCTAAGTTTGAGTCTTAATACATTTGGGCATCGAGGCCCTGAAAATAAGAGTATTGAATTAGTTCCATCGTAACTCATGCAAAAACTTTGAAAAGATAAAACTCCAGCAATTTAACTAAAGATGACCCCTCACCACTCAGGTGATGATTTGAGTGAAATGAGGGGTATTATGATCACTGCTGAGAGTGTCTGGTTGGTAGCTTATGCTGGAAACATGCCCTACTCTCAAGAGGTGCCAGAGATAACTATTCTTGTCTGCAACTCTGGAGATACTGTAGCTTTCTCTATTCAACTCTAGAGATGCTCCAGACTCCCGTAAAGCTCCAGAGAGGTATTCCTCATTCCTTCAAAACTTCAGGTGTCATGGTCCTCTGGTATTGTCTCTAGAGATCATTGAAAACTTTCTCTAGAGATGCGCAAAATTGTTGTTTCTGGTATCTACACCTGTTGAATCAAAAAGAGAGAAGTTCTACATTTTTCCATCAATTCCATGCACTTTAGTCACTCAATCAGAAATTATAATCTTAAGTAATCTATCTCAATTAATCATAAAATAGAACAATCTTGCTAGCTTATTTGGGTGCAGACATTAGGAAAGATGGACTCAGGAAGGAGAAAAAGAGAGGCAAAAAGATGTATTTCATGAGTGCAACTTGGCACTCATTATTCCCCCCATACCTAAAGTTTGGCAGGTCCTCCTGCATCTCACATTCTGGATTTATTCTGGCGAAGCAGCTTGTCAGACAGGCTATAATCCTGGGCATAGGTGGTCCAATTTGTTTGGTTGATATTACCATTGCCCATGTACTCATCAACTTGCTTCATCCAGTCCTGTAATTTTTTATCTTCCATCAATTGTTGTTCTTTTGAGATTTCCACATCCTCTTGATCAGAGGGATGAGAGAAGGTTTCTGCCTCTTATGTTGCTACTTCTGTGGCTGTTTCTGTGGCTCTTGGCTGATCATCAAGGTTTACCATGGGCATCTGCCCTGCTCTGCCCATTGTATCCTTTTGCTCTGTTTCTTCTTCTTCAGATTGTCTATCCTGAGGATCCTCTTGGGGTATCTCTGCTTCTACTGGCACTGATGAAGGCCTAGCCTTATCCTCACATGTTCTCAATTCTAGGAGTACCTCAGCGAGCAGGGCAATATCTTTTTCAGCCTATGAGAGTTGTCTCTTCCTTTTGTTTCTCTGGAGCAAAGGTGGGGTAGGTGCCTCTGAAGCAGGTCTCTCTTCCTCAGAATCTAAGGAAATAGTATAAGTTTGTATGTTTTCTGTCTTCGGAGCACATGGTGGTTCTAAAATTGGGCTTGACTCTAGATGAACAGATGGTGCTGAAGAAATTTCTCTTTGTTTCCTCTTCCTGACCAGAGGGATCTCATCTGAACCATGAGATGGTTCTTCAGCCCACCAGGTTCCCTCTATTCTCTATCCTGACCTTCCCTCGGTTAATTCCCTAGGGCAAGATTCCTCAGTTAGAGTCATCTTTCTCCTAACTGATCGAGTCATATATAGGGTTTGTTTAGGAGCAGGTTCTATAATTTCTTTGCCTTTCCTCTTTTTGTCAGGAATAAGGGCTGCAGATGAAGTGGCCTCCTGTGAGGGCTTCTATCCTATGTGAACAGCTATGGAGGAGGCTGAAGGCTCAGTTTCCTCATCTTGGTGAGTAGGAGAATTCTCACCTCCTGGCTGTGCCATCTCTAGTTCTCTGACCTGGGGACTCTGCTCAAGAAAGTGTTGCCATAATTCCTCCCCATTGGCCTAAGATAGTAAGTGGTGCTTAACTACTAAAAAGATGAGACCATGGTGTTTCATGGATCCTTTATTCTGTTGATATTTCTCTGCAGTTGCCCTGATGGCAGAATAAAAGAAATTGGGAATATTTATGCTATATTCAGGGTGTCTACTCCCATGTCTTAGGAAAATCAACATTTTCATGATTGGCCCTAAAACTAGAGAAAATTAACCATCACACGTAAAGTATTTCATTAACTAGGTAGCAACAGATGTCCAAGGGTTTGGGAGTGTGGACCTTATAATTCCTTTGACTTCATTTTTATTCGAATGTAATTGAATAGCAGGTTCACCACGAACAATTTTTTTTTAATCAAATCAGTGTATAGGGTTTTCAAGTGGTAAAACCTCTCACCTTGTTCGGGAAGTCCAGAAATGTGGTTGATAGTGGCTGAGGAGAAATTGATTTGCACTCCTCTGATAGTTGTCTGGTTGTCTCTTAAATTTCTAAGGAACTCATCGACAACATCTTCCTGAAACCCTTTGAATCTCTCTAGGAAGTCTAACCATCTTGTAGCTCTTAGAATATTTGCTGCAGCTGCATCCCTTAGAAAACCTGCAATACTTTCTGGCTCAGATTTTTTCTTGACTCCCATTGCTGAATTGACTCCACCTTATGTGCCTATTCCTCACCTCCTCAATCTATCATATATCCTTTCCTCTTATCTCAATAGGCTCCAGAGGACTGTTTAAATTGCTCTGTAGACTCTGGAGGACTGTTCAATTGCTCTGTTCTTTAGGGTACTTTAGATGTTCGAATGAGGAACGTTTTGTTTTTCAGCTTAGGATTATGCAGATTAGTTAGAGTCTCAAGGCAGTCATAAATGTGATAGAATGATAGGACACTTCGGAGGCAAGGTGGTAGTTCAACATAGCTAGTGGCATGTGTGAATTTTGGAAAGAAGATGATGGCAGGAGGACGTGGCATAGTGGCGGCACCCAAAAACAGAAAGACAAGACAATTTCTAATAATGATTAATTAAAGATAGAGTTACCTGGATTAGTTTTAATGATGAGAGCAATGTATACAACAGAGATGTTGTGTCATTGTTGGAGACTGCACGCATCGTGGCACACGAACAACTTTTAGTGGCTGGAGGTGACGTCCACTACTCCGTTGGTACGTAATCCGCAATCATTTCGCAAAGTGTTTCAACAATCCACATTCTCGGGTGATGTCAGTGCCAACTTTGTGAATACCCCTGCAATTGATATTCACGCCAATTGAGTTTATTCTTTTGTCATCAAGTAGAGGATGAGTCATGATGACCTCATCATGTGATGTGTCTACTTTACCACCTGGAGAGGTGGGTCCCCTCCCTTATTATTGAGACTGACTTCTTCATTGACAGAGTGCTAGAGGTGCTCCTAGTTGGAAAGCACTGGAGGTGCTCCTGATTTGAGAAATACCGGAGGTGCATTTGACTAACTCCTGGCATCTGATCATCTCCGGAGCTTAATTATTTCAACTGTCCTAAAGAAGGGAACCACCATTTATTGGTTTTCAACTCCATTGGTTGAGAAAGACAGCCATTTGTTGGTTTTCCATCTTTCTCTATTTTTTTTTTTAGAAGGCCACCATAACTGGTTTTCAACCTTTCCTTTTTTTTTTCTTTTTTTTTAAGAAGGCCACCATTACTGGTTTTCAAGTTTCCTTTTTTTTTTTTCAATCCAACGCTGGGACAGAGGATGTATCCCCTGTATCAAAACTTAAATCACTAAGAAACTCTTCTTTAGTAGATGGTCTTTTGTAGAGCCTGATTCAGTGACCATTTACTAGAAATGTGTCTGTGCTTCCATCAATAGGTTGCAATGATATTGTTCCATTTTCAAAAACTTCCTTGATTTGATAAGGACCCATCCAATGAGTTTGCAATTTCCTTTTGAACTCCTTGAATTTAGAATCATAAAGAAGGACCCAATCACCTTGTTGAAATGTTCTCCTTTTGATGTGTTGGTCATGCCATTGCTTCCTCTAATACTGAACCAGTTCTGTTTGTTGAATGGCCTCTGTCTGAATTTCATCTAATTCATTGAGATGAAGAATTCTATTCTGTTGAGCTATAGACAATGGTAGACCAATATCCAATGTAGTTTTAAGTGTCTGGAGTTCAAATTCTATAGATAAAATGGGCTTTTTCCCATAAACCAATTCATATGGTGAGAACTTTGTTGTGGACTTCCAAGTGGTGTTGTAAGCCCAAACTGCTTCAGGTAATCTGCTAGCCCAATCTTTTCTATTCATTGCTACTGTCCTTGTCAGAATATTTTCAAGTTCCCTATTGGTTACTTCTACCTGCCCATTCGCTTGAGGATGGTAAGGTGAAGATTTTCTATGCTTGACTTGATATAAATCTGTGAATGCCTTGATTACCTGTGAAGTAAACTGAGGTCCTCTGTCTGAAACTATTGATCTTGGGGCTCCAAATCTTAAGAAAATCTTATTGTAAAGGAAATCTGCAACTTTCTCTTCGCTTGCAAACTGTAATGCTTGAACCTTAGCCCACTTAGTAACATAGTCTGTTCATACTAGAATGTACTCCTTGCCTGATGATGGTGGTGAAATTGGTCCCACAAAGTCTAGACCCCACTGCTCAAATGGTTATTGCTATTGTAGGAATTTGATATTGCCATAGTTGATTCATTAGGTACTTGATGACTGCATGATCCATGTGTACAAATATCTTATATCCAATGATATAATGCCTGAATTTGTTTATAGCATAGATGACTGCCAAGAATTCTTTTTTAGTTGTTGTGTAGTTTCTTTCTGCAGAGGTAAGGTTTTTGCTGATGTAATAAATGGCATGCATACTTTCTCCTTCCTCCTTTTGTCCTAAAACTGCCCCAATGGACTCATTTGAAGCATCATTCTGTATGTGAAATGGCAAAGTCCAATTTGGTCCTCTTAAAATTGGTGTGACAATAAGTTTCTCTTTTAAGGTTGCAAATGCTGATTGACATTCTTCTGTCCACAGAAATTCTATGTCTTTGTTAAGCAGGGTAAACAGGGGAGTAGCTATTCTGGTGAAATTTTCTATGAACCTCCTATAGTAGCATGCATGACCCAGAAAACTTCTAACATCTGTCTAATTTTTGGGTGAAGGCAACTATGTGATCACCTCTATCTTGTTTTGATCCACTTTGATCCCTTTCTCTGAAATATGGTGTCCCAAAACAATTCCTTCCTCCACCATCATGAAGCACTTTTCATGACTAAGGGATAATTGATTTTTCTCACAGCATTTTAGTACTTTCTCAAGGTTTATGAGAGCTTCCTCAAAATTATCCCCATACACAGTAAAGTCATCCATATAGACCTCCATGCATTCATTAGCTAGTTCAGCAAAAATAGCTAAAACAAGTCTCTGAAATGTAGCTGGGGCATTGCATAGCTCAAAGGGAAGAAATTTGTAAGCAAAGGTTCCCCAAGAGCATGTGAAGGTGGTTTTGTCCTGGTCTTCAGGTGCTACTTGAATTTGATTATACCCACTGAATCCATCTAGAAAAGAGAAATACTTTCTCCCAGCAAGGTTGTCCAGAACTTGGTCAATGAATGGTAAGGGAAAGTAGTCCTTTTTTGTGGCCTTATTGAATTCTCTATAATCAATACACACCCTCCATTTCCCATTCTTTTTAGGCACTATGACAAGGGGTGAAACCCATTGACTGTCTGAGATTGGATATATGAACCCTGCTTGAAGTAATTTTTCTATTTCAGCTTTGACAATGTCCTTTAAAGCAAGATTCAATCTTCTCTGGGCTTGTCTGACAGGTTTAATATCCTCAGTGTATATATGATAGGTATAGATCTCAAGAGGTATGCCTTTCATATCTTGGTATTCCCAAGCAAAAGATGTTGAATGGGAAATCAAAAGTTGGATGAGTTTTTCTTCCTGATTAGCTGTTAACTGAGTATTGATATTAAGTGTCTTCCCTAGTAAAATCATGACCTGTTTTGTGATTTTATCCATAGACATAGTTAATCCACACATAGGAGTCATGGTATTGAGAGGACAAGAATGTGGAAGCAACATATGGAAAGTAGCTAAGTCTCTATAAAAGGTTTCCCCACAAGGAATGATGTTGGCGAGGGTACAATAAGAAGAAGTAAGAAGTTCTCTCCTAGAATCTTGGGCGAGTTCTATCACATCCTTCTTGATTAGGATGTGAGTGAAGTCTTCTATTGTATCATAGTATATTTCTTCTTCCAATTCTCCTAGATGTTCCTTGATGGTTACCATAACTACCGAGGCACTGTTGTTATTGTTCTCTGGCTCATCCACCCATACTCTTCCTGTATAATGTATTGATGGTTTAGCTGGAGGATACAAAAATATTTTCTTTAAATCTATCCCATTAGAAATGACCATATCCCCAGTTTGACAATCAATAGATGTTGTTGCTGTAGCCAGCCATGGTCTTCCTAAGATCAGTGGATAAGCATTTCTCTGGTTTCTCAGTTCTAGAATCAGGAAGTCCACTAAAAATTCCCATGAATCTATCACAACTGGTACATCAATGATTACTCCTTTTGGAACAGTTACTGATTGGTCAGCAAGTTGAAGAATTGTAGTTGTGGATTGGATACCTGATAGAGCTAATTTGTCCATTGTGTGGACTGTCATCACATTAATTGCTGCTCCCAAATCAACCAGAACATTTGAAATTTCTACTCCTAAGATGAAAACAGTTATGACAGGGTTTCCAAGGTCTCCATATTTTGGGAGGAGAATTTCTCCCATTAATAGATCTACCACTTTTCCTTCCACCTGTATTGTGGAGGGAAAGTTTTTCTTCCTACCCTGTATTTTGATACAATGCTGTTTAATTAACTGATTTAGTTCTGGAACATCTCTGATTGCCTGGAGAAGAGGAATTTCAATGTTTAGCTGCTTGATTTCTCATAAAAGTTTTGATTCCAGGTTGGTTTGGATTTGTTTTTGTAAGATCTTTTTCTGGGGAACATTTTGTTTAAGCTGTTCTGGGTATGCTGCTAGTTTTTCCATCTCTAGAGCTCTTGTCAGAATTGTGTTCAGGAACGTTCTCCGGAGTCGGTCTTTTAGGAGCAACTCCAAAGTTGTCCAAGAATGATCCTTTTAGCACTTTTTCGTTAGTAATCTCCTCTGGGGGTTGAGTGGATGAATCTTCAGGTTCCTCATCATTGGTTACTTCAACTATAGTTGGAGGAGATGGTCTTGGGAATGCTTTCCGAGAACGCAGCTGGAGATTATTTGAATATATAGCATTAATTCCAACTAGATTTTCTTACTCTGTCAAGTAAATAGCTACTCCCTATTTATTTCATGGGTTTGGTATAGGCTGAGCTGGTAAAGGTGGTTGGCTAACTGGTTCATTTTGTGCTTGACCTTGTGTGTTGGAGGGTCCAGTTAGTAAAGCAAGTTGCTGAGGTTGGAAACATCTAGGTTGTCCCTGGTATTGTTGATTATATCCCTATTGAGAACCCCATTGAGGTTGCATGTTTTGTGATCCAAACTGTGGTGGCCACTGTTGATTTCCCCAAGGCTGATTTTACCAATTTTGGTTTTGCCAGTGTTGATTTTGCCAATCCTGTTGTCCCCAAGGAGGATTATTTTGAGGCCCATGCCAAGTTGGATTCCACTAATTATTTCCCCAATTAGAAGGACCCCTGTAAGAAGGCTGGTTTGGATACTGATTATAAGGAAAATTCCCAGCTTGTTTTTGTCCCACATAGTTCAATTCCTCTTCTATTACAACATTCTTCTTACTCAATCTTTTCAAGGTTGGAAGTTGACTACATTGACTGGTAGGATGTTCTGTATCACAGATTTGACAAATCTCTGATTTGTCCAAAGGGCATTCTCTCAACAAATGTTTGTTTCTACACCTAGGACAATAGATGGAGAGTGGTTTAGTTGCTCTGTTTTGATTAGTTGTTCTAGTTTTTGCCTGAATCCCATCCAATGTGGTATTTAATTGGACCAAAATGTTTGTTTTTAGATTTGCAATCTCTTCCATCAACTGTCCTATTTCATTCTTCCCTTTAAAAGTTTTGGATGACCTCACTCCATCTTGGGTTCTAGAATAGTTCCTGCAGAGTTCTTCTATATCCGGTATTTCCATTTTGTTGATGTTCCCTTTTCCCATTAGGTCCAGTGCCTATTTTGATTCTTTATCCAATCCTTTTATAAATAGGATTCTAGCCAAGGAGTGATCTACTAGGTTACCATACCTTCTCAAGGCGAAGTTAAACCTATCCACATAGTCCTCTAAGGATTCTTCCTCCCCCTGCCTAATTTTGAACAACTCTTCATTTTTATTACTAGATCTGCAGTAATCTTGGTATTTGTCCAAAAACTCTATTTCCATCTGATCCCAAAAATGGATAGAATTCTGGGGTAAACCCATAAACCATCTCATCGCAGAATCTTTCAGAGTTGAAGGGAACAGTTTGAGTTTCTGGTTATCTGATCCATAATCATAAGTCTGGCAGACTACTTTAAATTCAAATAAGAATTGATCTGGATCCTTAGAAGAAAGTCCTCTAAAGTTTGGCAGGTGTGCTGGTGAGATATTCTTCATAGGAGCATTGTCTCCAATAGCCAAAACAATAGGATATGAGAAGGTTCTTAGAGCCTGATTTTCCTCTTCCCCATGATTTTCATTTTCCATGTTTCGTACTGGTTCTTCTTCCCAAGGTTCTAGGAAATTAGGTTCTATTAAAGGATCTACCTAAAACTTTTGTTGTAATTCTTGGATATATTTGACAAATGGAATATTTGGAGGATCTAAGGGATTATTGTTCTGAGGTGCAGCTTCCAAAGTAGGCTCTAGGTTTCTCTCCTCAACAAGATCTTGTATCACCCCACTGCTTTCCCCTATGGTTTGTTGTTGGGGTGTCTACTTTATATATCTTCCTTTCAAGTCTCTCGCTCTAACCATACAGATCTATCCTAAAAACTATTTTAACTTAGTTTCCCTAATTAACACAATAGGTCCCCGACAACGGTGCCAAAAATGACAAGGTGTCGTTGTACCTCATCATTTAATATGTTTTCCAGATGTCAATAATCCAAGGGTTGTGTCCATGGCTATCTGCAACTAGGGATTCTACAGTTACCAGTTTCTAGCTTATCCTAACAACTTCTACAAATTGAAAAGAGATTAATCTATCTACTTGCTGAATTTAAGGAATACCGAAAATAGGATAAAACAAGAAATTTACTTAAAGCAATCTTAAAATAGTAACATGCATCTACCTATCAAATTAGCAAATACTTTGCATAACAGAAAGTTGAAGTAATAAAACAATGTTACTAGCCTCCTGCCTTAGTGGTGAGAGTGGACCCTTGCTCCACACTTTTGGGGCTGAAGGCTACAGTAAGAAATCAGCACAGAAGTAGATCACAACTAGATCCAATCCAATTCAGTCTCTCTGCATTCATGAAAATATTGCTAACACAGAACTGAGATTTTCAAGAATCAGAATAATTCAATCATTATATATTTCTTCTGTTGTTTCTACAAGTATATATGAAAAGTGAATGATGACTTAACACTTATCTTATCTATCAATTCCTCTATGAGATGACATCCATCTCTTTATTACACTAGCTGTTTAACTATGATAGAAAATCATGCAAATAAAAAGTAGACTTGAGTGGAACAAAAGTCCACTCAAAATCGAAGTTTGAGTCTTAATACATTTGGGCATCTAGGCCCTAAAAATAAGGGTATTGAATCAGTTCCATCGTAACTCATGTAAAAACTTTGAAAAGATAAAACTCCAGCAGTTTAACTAAAGATGACCTCTCACCACTCAGATGATGATTTGAGTGAAATGAGGGATATTATGATCACTGCTGAGAGTGTCTGGTCGGCAGCTTATGTTGGAAACATGCCCTACTCTTAGGAGGCACCAGAGATAACTATTCCTGTCTGTAGCTCTGGAGATACTGTAGCTTTCTCTATTCAGCTCTGGAGATGCTCTAGACTCTCGCAGAGCTCTAGAGCGGCATTCCTCATTCCTTCAAAACTTCAGGTGTCATGGTCCTCTGGTATTGTCTCTGGAGATCATTGAAAACTTTCTCCAGAGATACGTAAAATTGTTGTTTCTGGTATCTACACTTGTTGAATCAAAAAGAGAGATGTTCTACATTTTTCCATCAATTCCATGCACATTAGTCACTCAATCAGAAATTATAATCTTAAGTAATCTATCTCAATTAATCATAAAATAGAATGATCTTGCTAGCTTATTTGGGTGCAGACATTAGGAAAGATGGACTCAGGAAGGAGAAAAAGAGAGGCAAAAAGATGTATTTCATGAGTGCAACTTGGCACTCATCACCCTTCTTAGAAAGGCTTTGTCCCTAGTCGACAGATTTTAGATGTTGTTATATCCACTCATGAAACCATTCATTCTATGGCGAAGAGCAGGATCCCTGGTATGGTTCTAAAGCTAGACATTTCTAAGGTCTATGATAGAGTTTCATGGAAGTTTCTTTTAAGGTTATCCAAAAGTTTAGTTTTAATGATAAACTCTCCCTTCTCATTCGGGAAGCTGTCTCCATTGCTAAATTCAGTCTTGGTTAATGGGGTCCCCAGAGGCTTTTTCTCTTCCATGAGGGGGATTAGACAGAGAGATGCTCTTTCCCCATATTTGTTTATCATGATGGTTGAGGCCCTTGGGAGATATGTTCACTCTAAGGTTCTCTCTAAGGAAATTGTGGGCATTAAACCTACTTCTTCTATACCTCCTATGTTTGTGCAGCAGTTTGTGGATGATACCATCCTCTTTGGATCTTGTCTGTGGTTGAAGCTTGAAGTTGGAAGAATATTCTCAATGACTATGCCAAAGCTTCTGGTCAACACATAAATTTTCAGAGATGTAATGTTTATTTTTTCAACACTCAGGGTGATCTCTGGAGAAAAATTATTAACATTATCAGCTATGCTGAGGCTGATCTTCCTGTTGTCTATCTTGGCCTTCCTTTAACTATTAAAGAGGTCTCTCTGGGATTTTGGAATGGAATTTTGGAACAAACTCAAAAGAAGATGATTGGCTGGAAGGGGAAGCTCCTGAGTAGTGCTAGTAAATTATAGCTCTTACGAGCTTCTCTTCAAGGTATTCCTACTTATTTTCTACCTCTTTTTAAAATGTCTAGGTTTATTACTGACAAATTGAAGTAGATCCAAAGAAATTTTCTATGGACAGGTGTGGAAGATAAAAAGAGAATGTCTTTGGTTAGTTGGGAGAAGGTCTTCCTTCCCAAATCTCATGGGGGTCTTAATATTAGATCTATAAGAAATATGAATAAAGCCCTCCTTGCCAAAATTAATTGTAATCTAGTCCACAACCATAAAGAATGGGGAGCCATTATGCAAGCTAAGTATTTACATGGTGCTAACAATCTTAGTTTCCTTTATCAGGAAGGGCTTCCTCAGGGCTCTGTTATTTGGAACAAAATGTTGAAGTCTAGAAGCTTACTCAAATAGGGGCTTAGGTGGAAATTGGGGAATGGTAATACTATAAATTTCTAGGAGGACACTTGGGTTGTTGACAAGGCCCTTGCTGCTCAGGAGGATTATAGGATTGTTGTTGATATTGCCAAACAATTTTTTGGGTCAAATGTATGCCATTATATTTATATTGAGAATGGTATTAGACTTTGGAAAAATCTTCTTGATTGTTGTGCTCATCACCCTGAGTTTATTCCTAGGATGAGTTCTATTCAACAAATGCTTCTGGGTGCCAAAATCCCTCTCTTTCCTACGGAAGATGAGTTGTATTGGTGGCCTAATAAGAAAGGTCGTTTATCGGTTAACTCTGCTTACCATCTGTTGATCCCTGATGTTCATAAAAATGAGCTTTGGAGGAAAGTTTGGAATCATAAGCTTATTCCTAAAGTTAAAATGTTTTGGTGGACTATTGTTCATAATAAGATTTTAACCCAAGATAATTTGTAGTGGAGGGGATTCACCTTGGTGAATAGGTGTTTCATGTGCCTTAAGGAGGAGGAAACTATTTCTCACTTAATTCTTCATTGTGACTTTACCAAGGAAATTTAGAGTACAATTTTGCAGAACTTTGGCATTCAATGGGTGTGTAATCCAGATATTAGGTAAGTCATTGCTAATTGGTATCCTACTTTTTCACATCCTTGGCTTGTGGAGCTTTGGAACCAAACTCTTCCCTTCCTTGGTTGGACTTTGTGGAAGGAACGAAATAACAGAATATTTAGGGAAGCTGTCAGGGACTCCTCTCAAGTCTTTCAATCTCTCTCTAAGCTCATCATTGAAAGTGTTGTTAGCTCTCACATCAAAACTGTTGATAAACCACTTACTTAAGAGGAAGAACAAATTGCAGTCAATTGGAGAATTCTTAACCAAATTCTAGCATATGATAACTCTAAATAGATTCAGAGATTAAACACTAGATGGACCCCTCCAAGGCCCCATTGGTTCAAACTTAACTTTGATGGGGCTTCTAAGTCCAATGGTAAGGCTAGTGGTGGTGGGATTATCAGGGATGACAAAGGGGGGCTGGTTGCTGCCTATGCTGGTAGGATAGGTATTCAAAGTAATAATTATGTTGAAGCCTCTACTCTCTTATGGGGGGTTAAATTGGCTATTTCTCTTGACATTCCTCGTCTGTATATTCAGGGGGATTCAAAACTGATCCTTGATGCAGTTACTAATACTTCGGTCTATGGGTGGAGACTCAAGGATATTATTGTGGATATCCAAATCCTAGTCCAGAGGATCTCTAGAGTGGAACTCTGTCATATTTATAGAGAGAGCAATGAGGTTGTTGATGCTCTTGCTGATTATGGTCAGCAATTTATGAATTGGCAGTGTTGGTGCCAATTTAAAAATATTCCTGCTAACATAAGGGAACTAATTCAAAAAGAGATGACTTGTCAAGTATGATTCATCATAGTGAGGGTGCCAACCTATTTAGTCAGCTTTTTTGGGCATTGATGATGTGTATTTTGAAGTACAGGATTTTTACGAACTATTGTACTTCTTTGTATAATGTCATTTTGGTATTATTTATTACTCGCATTAAGGCGAGTTGGTTATATGGTAATCATAGAAAATTTATGATTATCATTTTCAAGCATGGGAAGGGCTGGCATTGATTGGAGTTTGGGAAAGCACTCCAGGATAATGATGACTCATGCATGTTAATTTATTGTCTCATGTACTATTTCATTATTCCTTCCCAATCTGTTAGAATCACCTTCTGAAAACACTCTGTGAATTCTCGGCTCTATGTTTTCTATGTCTTTGAGAGAAAGGAGATAATGGGGGGAGACAGGATTTGCACGGAGCCAATATCTTGCTGTGAATTCAAGGATAATGCTATGGTTTGGCATTATTGCAAGGAAGGTGGCATTAGTCCTTTTCTGGAATGCCTGAATGGTTTTGATGAAAATTTGTCTGTGCAATTTGCCCATTCCTGGCATAATCATAGAGTTACTGTGGGAAGAATTGGTTTTGAAATCTCTAAACAAGTCATAGCCATGGTGACTGGTCTTTCTACTAAGGGTACTAAGTTGTAAAGGAAGGCAAAGGTGGCTGATCATTTGAACCAGAAGCTTTTTCTAGGGGAAGAAGAGGAATTAGTTCCCTACCAAGGATGGTTTGAATGGGCCAAGTTGCTAGAGCCGTGGGATGAGATGTGCTTTCTTCTCATGAAATACTTCACATTGGAGGGTTGGTTCAGCAGGTTTTATAATTATCACCTCCCTCTGCTTAATCATTTCAGGCATAATGCTCTTATTAGTTTCCCTTTTTACTTAATGTCGTCCCTTGAACACTCTATTTTTAGGGTTAAAGCTAAGATGGATAAGAAACCCTCTAAAAGGCCTATCCCTTTGCATCAAGGTCTTATCCTTTGTTTATATAATTTTCATCTTTCTTTGGAGCCACCTAAGCCAATTCAGACTCCTAGTTGTGAGATTCCTACCAATCCCGACCCCCTTGATGTTGTCGTTTCTAAGGAACCTTGCCCTAGAAAACTTAGGGAGTTGGATGATGATATTGTGGGGGACTCTGTGGGGACCCATAAGAATTTGAACAATGACCTTGTGGGACCTGGCAATAAACATAAAGCTAATTTGTCTATTAAAGATAAGAAGGAGGGCTTCTCTTCTAGGGTAAGGAGGTTGGGAAGGATTGCTGGTAAGACTGCCCCACGAGCTAAACTAATTGACTACTCTGAAAGTGCTTTTGAAGCCTCCACACAGGGGGACGATCAGCTGAATTCCAAAGACATTGATGTTCAAGAGATCTCTGAAGATGATACGGGTAAGGATGAAGGGAAACAGGTTGATGATTTGGGAGGTGATAATGGTGATCCTGTGGACAATGCTGGTGAAGGGGAGAGGATGATTGTGGAGAAGGTTGGAGAGGAGACTAATGAGGAAGGGGATGACCACAAGAATGATCTTGCTATGCTTAGGGGTTGTGTGGATGATCTAGAGTAGAAGGTTTCTTCTATGGGAGAGCTCATAAGCAGTGTGCTCAGTCATACAACGATGCTTAATCTGTCTCTATTACAGGAACTTGGGACTTGTGCTAATGAAGAGGAGGAGAAATTCAAAAAACTTGATGAATTTGTTGAATTTTTGGCTAAAGGCTGGGAGAATGTATCTCCTTAGTTTTGTTACTTTTTATGTTGTCTATCTACTATCTGTTGGTTATATGTTGTATATGTTGTTCATGATGTTTATGCTATAGTTGGTCTGGTGGCTCTTTTTGTGCTTGAGCCTCTACAGTCTCTTTTTGTCTTGATGTAAGGGTTTGGCCCCTAGTTTTTGCAGACTTATATAATAAAAAACACTCACATTCCTAGACAGAATGGGGCATCGTTGAAACCAGGATTCTATTCCTTATACGACATGCGTCAAACATCATCAATCAAACCCTGGTGTTGTTCATATGACCAAAAACACTAGTGTCAATAAATCAATCACTTGCCTTAGATAGGTAGGGGCATTGTCGAAACCAGACCAAACATCTTATACGACATGTTTCATTTCCTAAAACCAAGCTCCTTCTTCATTCAATCATCATTAATCAATCAAATGCATATCACTTGGAAAAAATTCCAATTGGTTGTTGGTCTAGTTTGTCTTATCTTTTATTAGATTGTTTTGGAATCTCGTTCTTATGCTTCTTAAGGCAGTCCCTAAGTGATGAAGAGAAACAAGGATAGAGCAAGACCTTTTTCTTTGATTGTTGCTTGCGGTTTGTCTTGGCAAAATGACTAGGGCAACTTGGTGTCTTGGATGTGATCAGGATTCCATTGGGTGTGGATCAAAGACATCCTATGCATGGGAAAGAATAAATGCTTCCTTGCATTAGGACCTACACACCTCATAGTTATCTCATAGAATGTTCCGACAAGGTATCACGATTACTAGTCTAAGTCAGGCATTCCTTGTCTATCATGTGCCTATTTCACAAGGGACTACACTTTCCACTTTGGCCTTTGTCACGCCATGGTGATTGTCATCCTTTGATATAATAAGTTCTATGATGACAAGCAGAAAAAATTGCAAGTGAGAAGCTCAAAAATCTATCAAAGAAAGATATCATTCCTATTCTTCTAGCCAATCTTTCATTACCTCCACCATCTCTCTCTCGCCTCTTCATTCCTCCACCTTCATTGCAGCTTTGTATACCATACCTTTCATTTCCTCCATCCATTCCCCAACCATTCCCTTTCATTTCAAGAGTCTACCCATGTTTGTCTAACTCGCCTATCCTCTCGAGGGGGCATCATCATCCTATCTTTCCATCACCATCTGTTTCCTCTATCCATTTCCTTAGCTTCTTTAAAATGATGTTACTCGACATATATCACATCATCTCAAACATCATCTCAAAGAGGGGCAAAATGTAGACACTAAAAAATGTCCTCATGTCGCAAATGTGACAGGACAAATTTCCCCTTCAAATCCCATTATTCAACTAGTTCAATTTCATCCCTTTTGTCCACTTGACCATATTTCCTCTATAATTAAATAATTAATTTCAATTGATTATTTAATTATTCAATCATATCCTAATGTCCCCTTCACTTGATTTATTCAAACAAATAAATCAAATCCCATCAAAAATCCCCTTTCACATTTCCCCTTCCTCAAATGAATTAAATAAACTAATCAAGTTTATTTAATTTAAACATTTCCCACCTCACCATATTTGTGAATTTAAAATTTACTTTTGTCCTCTAGTGGTGAGGAAACCCTAACTCATCCTAGCCCTTCATTTTGGCTCCAAGTCAACAATGAATCTGAGCCATTCATTCAAATTCCTCTTCTATAAAACACCTTTCTCCAACTCATTTTGGGGCTCTTAGTTCTCATTTTTTCCTCTCTAGTTTTCATGTTCATGCTCTTAGTCCATTTTCTTCATCTCTCTTAGCTTTAAACCCTCCAATATCTTGTTGTCCATACCCAAGAGCTTCTCAAGATTATGCATAAACCTGCAAATCTAAGAACATAGAATGCAAGATGAGGAGGACAATCGAGGTTAATCAATGTTAGCTTAGTTTTGTATTTTATTTTCTACTTGTTTGGTTGATTTCTAGGCTAGATTGTACTTCATTGCAATTAGGGTTTTCAAGTAGTTTCATTTATGCAAGTTTTGAAAATCTGAACCCTCGCCACAACATCCCTAACACTTTCTTTGTCTGGACACATATACCAGCCAATCATGACTAGAAACAGCACAGGTGGAATCTTCCCCTTTCCAATATGAGCCTCTACTGAAGGCAAAATCTGCCTAGCAAACTCCATCAGAATAACTTTGTCATTGGGGTATCTGGGTAGCATGAGGGGGTGTCCTTCAAAGCCTTCTATTCTTATGTATGAAAATGTAGGAAATTGGATAAACCAAACCCCATATTTGTAGATAACAGCTTGGGCTTCTATACTTAATCTTTTTGTTCTATCTTCCTCCATGGTCCTGACCAGATGCATGGAAAAGGAGTCATTCACTATCTTATAGTTTTGGAGAGATTCCCTCATGTTCAACTGAGTATAATGTTCCCATATGTTCACATCCCTAGGATTGTTTCCAGCCCTGCCAACTATTTGTAACCCATTGAATGTCCCCCTAAAGGCACAGACATATACGACATAAGAATTCATATGAAACATGCACATCTTTCCACCCAGCCTTCTCATACCCTCATCTAAACTATCACTTATGATTTTAGCCCAGAGGGGTTTGTCATCTAAATACTCTACCATCCAGATAATTTCATACATCCAATTTTCAAATGCTCTAGTATGCTGTCTTCCTGTCATTCTGCTAAGCATGACCATCATGTACTGGTATTCTTCAGCAAAATCAAACTTAAAGAGGTACACTAGCAATTTAGCAGATGCCTTGTATGTACTGCTCTTTGATCTCCACTGATACATAACTCTCTTGGCTTCTTTTTGGTTATTCTTATATTCTTTTTCTAATCTACTTAGGCTCAATCTAACCATATTAGGTCCTATAGGCATGTTAAAGGCACAGGTGATACCTTTAATTGAGAAATCTGCATATACTCTACCGTGCTTCTCCACTTTTCTAGTCTCTAGATTATAATTCTGTGCACATTCAATTACTAGCTCAGTAGCTTCCATGGCATAGGGAAATCCACCAGCGTTCCACATCCCTGAGGTGTATATACTCTGGAGTAGAGGGTTTCTACTTCCCTTATCTAATCTTCTCATCCATGCATCGAGATTGGTATTTCCTTGATGTGTATCATTGATCATCCCATATCTAAATCCTACCCTTTCTGGCTATAGAAACATGGGTTTCAAAAACTTTGTATTGGACCTATTCTTTTTTATTGCCATTAGATCTTGCGATAAAACCATGCATTTCTTACCCTAACACGTTGTATGTGGCAGGGCTTAAGGATCACATACATTTCATGGCAGTAATTATAACATTTTAATTCATCTCATGCATTAGGTCATGCTAATTGATTGAGTGAAAACCATTTTACTTCATGATTGACTATAAACAAAAAAATAGAGTGTTTTAAGTTACATACCTGATAATCGCTTTCCCCTTTTACTGTATGAGTGATAATGGTATGAATGTGACTGCGTTGTATTTACCATCCTCCATTCCATTCAGATGCAGGTCCCGTTCCATTTGTAGGTAGCGGTGATGCTTTGATCTTCAAAGCTCTGTAATCCTTGTTTAAATGTAGGGTAAATGTAAAATAAACCCCAAAACTTATTTTTAACCAATCGATATGACAAATTAGGGTGTGCATAATGTCTTTTGTTTAAATCTATCAATCAACACATGACATTCGTGGATGCCGACAAGTAGCATGTTTACATTTGAAATTAGAAGAGGTGACCTACCGTTGGGTTTGCATTTAATGCAGAGGGTGATCTCTATGAATATCAAGGATATTTGAAAATATGACCCTCTAGGGGCATATGAGGGTGACATCATCCTGAGTATGGCCAACTTTTGACCAACGACCGAGATTAGGTCACTAGACATTCGCTAACAAATCGTGATAATACATTGTATTCATATGATTCAGGGGAATGCCACGTGGCATAGTTGGATTGGTTGTTGAGAAACTAGGCATCTCAATTCATTGAAGGTTAATATGAGGGATATTGGAAATATCTGGGTCCTCTAACACTAGGAAATATCACCTTATTGGAGAAGGTGAGGGTGACGTCAGTGTTTAATAAGCCTTTGAAATTGTTTGAGAGAATGACGTCATCATCACATTTGTTAAGATCGGGGATATTTTGAAATGTGACCCTCTCAGGTTTGGATTATGATGACATCATCATATTATCATGTCTTCTTTGTTATCAGGTTGGGATGACATCATCATCATATTGAGGAATATGATAGATGTTTGGAAATGTGACCCTCCGAGTGTCGAGCAAATTGATGACATCATCATCAGGATGAGTTCTCTTATATATCAAAACAAGATGACATCATGGTCATATTTTGCGAAGGGTGATATTTTGTAACATGACAGATATTTAGAAATGTGACCCTCTAAAAACATGCATGCGGACTTGACGGTCATATATTCTTTCGCACTTAAGTTTGACGTTCATATATTGGGGAACATGTAAACATCAGGTGATCTTCCTATGTCGGGGTCATCTACGAATATGACTGATATTTAGAAATATGACCCTATGGAAAATATCTAGTTTGATTGAACTTTGACTTAGCATAAATTTTTATCCTAAATGAATATCAGGGTGATCCAAAAAGCAAACCTACTTAAAATTTAGCACTCTTCAAGATTATGAAAATTATGACTGCAAATTCTGACTTCAACCATTGACTTCCTCTTGTGCACCACATGCATGTGCAAGGGTGATACACTTAACTGACTTTTGCCAAACCACCCAAAGCAAGAAAGCAAAACAAGCAGAAGAAAAAAGAGTTGGGTCCTTGTTTTGCTAAGGCAAAATAGGGTGTGTTGTGTAACCACACAACAACTTGCCACCAAAGAAATCAACCAAATTCAAATGATTCAAGTGATGAGGTCACATTAAAACATAGCATCATAACTCTCTCTAAGCATAAGTATCATGACCTTTCTAAATTATATCATGTTCATAAGTGCAATAATGCTGATAAGGGATCAAATGTGTGCATATGATTAATAATCCTCATCTTGAAAATAAGTTGAAGACACCAGTAACCGATGTTAAGCTACATATTTTGGGTTCATCCCTCATAGCCAACCAAGATAAAGCTTTATTGCCAGTAGGCATCCATAGCCTCGACGAGGTTATCTTTACAATCCCCCTAAGTAGAGCCCCACTACTAGTAGGCATCTATAGCCCCGGTAGGGTTACTTAGATGGCCTAATTTTATCCTTTTGGATTTTCAATATTCATCTTTTTCTCTTTTTTTTATATTCATATGATATCATCAAGTAAGCTCAATATGCAAGGTGTGGTCACTTTCTATTTTAGGTTGGGGATTGCAATGGTACCAAGGGTGACCCTTTGGATTTTTCACTTAACACCTATACTGATGTATTCAACAAACCCAAGGATTTTAGGTGAGTCATCGTGGAAATCTCCTTAGTCAAGAAAAGGTGTCACTGATGAAAAGGACATCACAGACCTGATCAAGGATACTTCTCAAAGTGAGTCACAACCTATGTAAAAATTTGTTCTCATCACTTGAATCCTAACAATTTTTGTTGGTTTCTTAGGGTGATAAGGTGCATCATCTTGACTAAGAAAAACAAAACTCAACAACAATAAGAAAACAAGCAAACACACAAAGCAAAACTATACAAACAACTATACAATATATACACTATGATACAAATGACTTACATGACCCTGTCTAAGCTTGAATGTAATGTTTGAGGAACTATCCATTGACTGGTAATGGAACATCCTCACTGGTTAGGGTCTTAAGTCTATAGGTACTATCTCCTAGGATCTCTGAGATTTGAAAAGGACCTATCCAAAGTTTGTCAAATTTTCCATCGTCACCTTTCTTTTCATGTGCTTTGTCCCATGTGAGGACTAAATCTGAAATCCTAAAAGCTTTTATTCTAGCTCTTTTATCAAACCATCATTTGATAGTAGTCTAATGCTTAGCAAATTGATCAATTGCTCTATCTCTTTTTTCCTCTAGGTGCATGAACTAAAGTAATCTAACTTCTTGTTTACTATCTAGGCCTAGATACTCTTGTGCAAATTGCAGTGTGGGGATCTTTAAGTTAGTAGGGAGGATAGGATCCACCCCATACACTAATTGGTAAGGAGAATTTCCTAAGGCAGCCTTCATTCTAGTTTTGTCTACCCACAAGGCATACTTTAGCAGGGTATTCCACTCCCTAGGATTCTTCTCTATCATTTTCTTTATGATATTCAATAAGTTTTTATTTGTTGACTCTGCTAAGCCATTCCCTTGGGGATAATAATTTGAAGAAAATTTCAAAACAATTCCATGATCAAAAGCCCAACTAGATAACTTTAGTGATGGAAAGGCAGGTCCATTATCACATACTAAAGCATATGGAATTCCATACCTAGTCATTATGTTGTTTTCCAAGAGCTTGATCATATCATCTGCATTGCATGTCTTGCTGCTGACTGCTTTAGTCCATCTAGTGCAATAATCAGTGATTGTTAGGACATACCTATGGCCTAAAGATGATGGAGGATTGATGGAACATATGAAATCCATGCCCCACTGAGCAAATGGGCCCATCTCCATCACTAGTTGCAAGGGTTGAGCAGCATATCTTTCTTGGTTAGCAAGAACTTGACAAGTATGACAACATTTAATATGTTCTACAGTATCTTTAAAAATAGTAGGCCAGTAATATCCTACCCTCAGGATAGCATGGGCAGTAGCTAAGTCAGATCCATGTGCAGTTCCAAACTTATTATGTAACTCAGCCAAAACCTTATTAGCTTCTAGTTTTTCTAGGCATCTGAGATATATTCCTTCATAATTTCTCCCAAAAAGGACTCCTCCTTTGATCATGTACTTTTGTGATCTTGTCTTCAAGGCTCTTCTTTGTGAAGCCTGCATCTTTGAAGGGCATCTTCTAGTAATCAAGATATGTCTAATATATGAATACCATTCTTTATCTTCCTTGGAATTCACTACATATTGCTGACTCATTATATTAAGGTTAGTCTTAGAAATTATTTGGCTCAAGTCTTTCCCTCTTACCAACTTCATGGGTGTTATGTCCATATCATATTCTTGGAGCACCGTTATCCAATTGGCTCTTTTATCTCCTAGCTCACTCTACATTAGGAGCATTTTTACTACCGCATCTGGTACTACAACAATGATCTTACTTCTTAGAATGTAGTGTCTAAATTTCTTAACTACTCAGACTAAAGCAAGAGCTTGTCTCTCAACATCCATGTATCTAAGTTCTGCATCCTTAAATGGGCAGCTCATGAAGGCTATGGGTTTCTCTTCTTTAGCTTCATTCCTCTGTGTAAGTACTGTTGCACGTGTGTTCTGAAGCAAATGAGTAGATGTAGAAATCTCTTGTATAATTAGGGCCAATCAGAACAAGTGCATCTGATATGGCTTTCTTGATGTCCTCAAATGCAGCCTTTGCTTCAGGAGTCCACTCGATCTTGGCATCTTTCTTGAGCATTGCATTAAGTGGTCTAACAATTTCTACAAATCTGGTGATGAATTTTCTAATAAAATTTATCTTACCAAAATATGATTTAAGGTCTTTGTTACTTCCAGGAAGTTGTAGCTTCATGATAGATTCTACCCTAGCAGGGTCAATGGTGATTCCATTTTTTGTTATCAGGTGACCTAGTAACTTTCCTGTGGTCACTCCGAATATGCATTTCTTTAGATTGAGTGAAATACCATAATGTTCACATTTCTTGAGTACTTTCCTAAGGTCTTCTATATGATCTCCCCTTTTCTTTGAAAAGATGGTCATTTCATCCATGTATATGACTATGAATTTTCCCACCAAGCCTCTAAAAGCTATATCCATTGCACGCTGGAATGTGGCTCCAGCATTGATCAAGACAAAAGGCATACGCCAATAAGCAAATATTCCCCACTTTGTGGTGAATGCAGTCTTCAATCTATCTTTTTTACCTACCATCACCTGATTATACCCTGAGAAACCATCCAAGAAGGACATCATCTAGCACCATTTACTATTTGTAAGACTTCATCCAATGAAGGTAAAGGATAGTTGTCCTTTTCAGAAGCTCTATTCAGATTTCTGAAGTCTACACATAGGCGTATATCCCAATTCTTCTTTCTTACTGGGGACAAATTGGCTACCCAAGTTGAATGTCTCACTGTAAATATAATTCTAGCATTGAACAACTTCTTAACTTCTTCAAAGATGATGGGTTCTAACAAAGCATTCATAGGTCTTTGCTTTTGTCTAAAAGGCTTAGCATCTGGTTTCAAAGGTATAGTGTGAGTGATGATTGAGGTATCATAAGTCTTTAGCTCATCATAAGTCCAGGTAATAACATGATGTAATCCTTAAGTGCTTGAGTTATTCTTGCCTTTTCTTCTTTAGTGCAAACTTTACCAATCAAAACATTTCTTACGTCTTCATTTTATCCTATATTGATTGGTGAGTATTCTCCTCCATCAGTCTTTGGGAGGTCTTTCTGCTTCATCATATTATGTAAATCAAAAGCCTTCTCTAATTCTATCATACCCTTGGGAATCTTATTGCTTGGTAGATCCATTATCTCTTCTTGTTCCCATGTATGATCTTCTGCATTCCTTTCATCTATGATCTGAGCATCAAATACATCTCTATTTGATATGAAGTCTAAAATGTGTTGGTCATCATCAAATACTTGTAGGTTAGTAACATTATCTCGTATAGAAGGCACTGATACCAATTCAACTGAGAATCTCATGAAACCAGAGATGGACAATGGTTCCAAAGTAATTGTAGCCTGCACCAAAGCATCTACTCTATGATTATGTTCTCTAGGCACATGGGTGATGTTGAATGCATCAAACTCTTCTATTAAGTCCAACACGCTATGTCTGTAGTTAGACAACTTCTTGTAGTTGCAAGAGTGTATGCTTCTCACTTGTCT
This sequence comes from Cunninghamia lanceolata, assembly GCA_027924645.1. NCBI lineage: Eukaryota > Viridiplantae > Streptophyta > Pinopsida > Cupressales > Cupressaceae > Cunninghamia > Cunninghamia lanceolata. Next base: position 14,020,240 of record BSBN01000320.1, read on the forward strand.
TACCACCAATTCTAAGTCTCCATAGACCTGCAGAATCTTTACTTTTTTCTTGAGAGAAAACAATAACCCATGAATTAAAGCTTCATACTCTGTCACATTATTGGTACATGGGAATTGCAATCTATATGCTGCTAGGTAAGACTTTCCTGCTTGGTTAACAAGATCTATACCTACCCCAACTCCTTGTTTTGAGTTTGATCCATCAAACCTAAGGATCCATGGTTTATCTTTTGTCAAAGGCTTATCAAGACCTTCTCTTTTCTTTTTAGCTCTGGCGGCTGCACCACCTGATATCCACTTCAACTTTTGTGGTTCATTCTTTATTATTTTTGGTGGGTGATTTGAATCTGATACCTTTCCTCTTTTAACATTTGTGGTATCATCACTATTAGTGTCTACTTGTACTTCAATCTCTTTCTTCTTATCTCAAAGCATGTCTCTATTGTTGGATAACTGATTCTTTGAATAAAGCCTCTCTTGCTTATTCAACATATGTAAACATAATGAGCATGTAGTCTCTGAATGTGGTGCTTCATGTAGTCTACACCATCCATCAATTAAAGCATGATGTGGAGGAACTTCCTGCAACATAAGCCTCTAAATCTATTTTTCTAAAAACTCTTCAAACTTTGTTAAATTACTACCTTTATCTTCATCAAATACTTCAAATCTGACTCAATCGAACAATCAATCCCTAGGGTGATGTTATTTTCTTCTTTAGAAATGTTCTCAACATACATTAGGATCTCTTCTGAATTGTGAATGTGACTTTCATCCTAATATGTATCTTCTTCTATACCTGCAAATGACGAACAAGAATCAGCATCACTATAACGGTCTATATTGCTTACCTCAATTGATGACAATCCTCCCTTGCTGCAAGCTCGTTCTAGATCCACCATATCCAAGCAGGCATCACAAGTTTTCTCTGAATGTGCTTCATCATGTAACCTGCACCAACCCTCAATCAAAATATCCTCATTGGATATGTTCAATATTTGGCAACGTTACATTTCTCTAGATAAGTACAATTCAAAGTCCTTGAAATGATCAATTTCATCACTATCATCTAAACTATAATCAGATTCTATGATCACCCTATTGTCCTGATGAACATCTTCAGGGATATGTGTATCATACATGAGAATTTCTTCTATCCCGATTGTTTGGGGCTTGATGGTGTAAACTCTCAGTTCAACATCTATGTACAATATCTCATTGGTTTTGTTGTACTCGATGATCATGTGTTTCATTCGAGGTTCAGTCTCTATTCTGATTTGGTTAGGAATCCCCTTCCAAGGTAACCATGTGTGGCTAAAATCTGTAGACATGTAGCCATTAAGTGTTTTTGACCAATCCCTACTAAGTAACATTCCATAAGTATCAGGGATATCCACCACTTGGATGTCAATGTAATATTAAATCCTTGGATCTGATGCTAACTGCATGTGGATATGGGTTAACTCTCCCACTACACTTACTTCAGATTTGTCTAGTTGTGTCACCTTCTTGAGTGATTTGGCTAGATGTAATCCTAAGGAATTGCAGATAGACAATGGCATCACATTAGTAGATGTGCCTAAATCCACTAAGCAATTGTGTAAGTTCTTACCGAACATCCTCAGTGTGAGTAAGAATGGAGGTGATTCAGTTTTATCTCTATAGAGAGTCATATGAGAAGTTTCAGCAACTTGAATAGTAGCCGAGGTTTTGTTCTTAACATTGTTGTCTTTAGCTACATGATCTTTATTCAGAACTTGATCAGGATTATGAGCATGACTATCCTCTTTCGATATAGGCTCATCTAAAGACCTCATGAAAGCTTTCTTGATAGTCAGGGTTTTTAGCAATTTTGATAATGATAGACTAATTTTGACTCTTTTCATCTCTTATGCTAAATAGGTGACTAACTTATCAAACTCAGAAGATTGATTATTAGCCTTCAACACTGTATTTTGAGGTGCAAAGTACTGAGCATTGACTTTGGGAGGACCAGGATTGTTGTTGGCTTTTGGATCTAGGGGAGTGTTGAAGTTATTTGGAGGTAGTGATGAGATCAAAGGACCAGGTGGTCTATTAGGATTACTCTTGAGGTTATAATTGTGTCTACCCTGGTACTGCTACTGGTAGGCATGAATTTATTCATGTTCCACTGATGGTTCATTTTCATCTTTGAATGGGAACACATAGTTTGTTTCAAATGCTAAGGCAGATTCCTCACATGCTAGTGTGTAGTTCTCATGAGCTAAGGTTGCTTGGTGATGAGGTTGATTTACAAAACTTTCTAACACAAGGGAAAAATCATATCCACAAGGGATGATCTCAATTCCTTCAATGAAAGGAGGATTACCTATAGTGTTGGACACTTCAGCCTAAAAGATAGTAGCTGCTATTTTGAATTAAGGATAGTCTAGCTCAGCATGTGCATTGGTGTAATGTATTCTACACCAATTTGTAAGAGCTGTCTCTTCTAAATTCACTCTAGTAGTCTGTTTTGGTTCACTAGGAGGCTGATTATCTAAGGGTGATGGCAAAGAACCATTGTTTGGCCTAGTATTCCACACTCTAGGCTACCTAGATGCATTATTGTTATTGCCATTATTGCTATTATAGTTCCTGTCATTATTGTATCCTCTATCCAGATATCCTGATCTATCATTGTTATATCCTCTATTTTGGTTTGGTTGAGAATAAAAGTTTTGGCCTCTTAGATGTGTGATTTATGTTGTCAATTTCCTCAGCTGTGCGGATATCTCTTTGATGTCTTCTTTCTCCTCCTGAATTTTAGCTACTACGTTTTCTTGTTGAGGTTTAAAGAAAGAAGAACCATTATTATTATTTTGACCTACATCCTGAGATGTCTGAGCATGTCCTAGATATTGTACTATCTGACCATTTCCATTTGAAGGGGGCATGATGCTAAGTGGAGGTACCTGTAAAGGACTAGGCATTGCAAAAGGAGGCATCATGACTCCATTGGTTTGCTGTTTAGTAGGATATGCAGGATATGTAGGATATGTAGGGAATGCTATGTTAGGTGTTGGAGTAGGAATCAGTTGTTAATTAACTTTTTATTGCTTCCTCAAAAGCTCCTGTCAGAGTTATGACATTAGGATGTGTTCTTCTTATGAACATAGAAGTCAGGGGATCTAGGGCTGAGTAGTATATACTCCTAGATGCCTCATCTGCTACATTGTATGGAGCTACCAACTTGGAATAAATCTTTTGGAATCTAGCATTAAAGTTAGAAATAGGTTCTCCTTTAAATCTTTTGATTGTGGCAAAAAGGTGATAATTCATTAAAGGATCTTTAGGTATCTTAAACCTATCCTTGAAGGCTTTCTCTAAGGCATCCCATGAACCAATTGAGGCTTGAGAAAGACTAATGTACCAATTGTATGCTTCCTCTCCCAAGGAATATGGAAACAGTCTACATACCACATCCCGATGCTCAATCTTTGCTCTGTAGCAAGCTTCCTTAAATGTTTGGATATGATCCTCAGCATCCTAATATGGATGATATTTAGGACAAATCTTATCAGGATTCTTAGGTAAAGGATGATATGCAATGAAAGTCAAAGGTGAGTTAGTAGCATAGAATGACATTGTAACTGGTGCTTGATGCACTGGAGGGGTATTTGGTGATCTTGGAGGTGTTACAATATGCCTTGATGAAGATGCTGATGCACCTGAGTCAGGAGTATGGTGAATATCTATGGTACGGGGTCTTAGTCCATGAATGGGCAATTGCTCAAAGATTCCAATGGATCTGGACCTGGTATTAGGCCTGAGAGCTAGGATTCTAACAATTTATGACAAGTTATAGATATTTGATTGGATCTTTACAAAGATCAGAAGAACTGACCTAGCAAAGATGATATTTCTAGTCTAGACTCAGCAAGGACAAAATATTTAAGCAATATTTGCATAAAACATGCAAATATGAGAAAGATCAAACTTTTAGACATGGATATTGGGATATCTGGCGATGCAAGCAAGTCACCACAAAAACTTTGTAGGAAAACTTGGACAATGACTCAATCTTCAAGGATTTCAAAGATTTGACTGCAAAGCGTAAAGTATTTATGCTCAATTCTAAAATATTTATGATAAACAGACTTGAAACAACACAAAACAAGCAAATCTTTGCATAAACACTCAAAGCATAAACAATTCTGGTGAGCTTTAAGAAGATTACCTTGTACAAATGCAGGAATTGCATATATGTAATTGATTCACTTATCAGAATGGAGAGAAGTGCCCTCCTTCTAGTGCTAATTTATGTTGATGATTATTGTTAGTCATAACAACATGCATAAAAGTTTACACAACAAACCTTTATTGTCTTGAAAAGTACGATCAATTTGAAATGAATTGATGACTCCAAGTCTCCGTTGATCAGGTCATGATCATCTGACATTACTCAAAGGTTGATGTGATATGTTGTTTTTCCATTTAAGGGTCTTACGTTGTTTTGATAACATGAATTGATGTCTAAACCTCTGGTTATACACCTGTTTCCTGTAAATTACTTCACAAACAAGGTTATTTATACTATACTCAATAGATGATGATCATATTTGTAAGTTTGATCAATTCTTCTGAACATCAACTATCATGAACTGATTCTACTTTTGCACTTTTGAATTTGTCTAAATAATGTGCCTTTAAGATGATATTTGCATGAGATTCTCAATATTACATGCAAATTAACTCAAATATGCTATAGATGTTTAATTTCCTTTGGGATGTCTATATATTTCATGTATTTGCTTAAAATTATCTATGTATTTATAATTGTAAGGGTGATTGTAATGAAATTTAAGAAAATAAACTCAAACATTCTAAATCTACTAAATTTAATTGAGTCTTTGACAATTGGTCCATATGCAACATTTAATATTTCACAAAATAGAGATGAAATCAAACCATGTGTTGCCAGGCCATTCCACAACTTCACACAGCTTGATGCTAATCTTCAAAGGTAAAGAATGACAACAATATCCACAAATTGACATGTACTCCAAGGGACGCAGCACATCATAGTGAAATATCTAGTTGACATTCACAAGATTACTCAAAATTTATGATGATATGTAATATGATCTCTATTTCATTAGTATTCAAAAGCACGCACATTTATAATCTATCTTGAGAAAGTATCATGACATTCAACAATCCTATCTCAATTAAGTCTCTAATAATGATACAAGGTGCACTCCATCTCCATTTTATAGAACAAGGAAAGGAGGCGGTTACAATGATCCAACGATCAAGATTTGTCTATCTAAATCAATGGTCAATATCTCTTCTTTGACTGGGTCAACATATGTATACATGGCATAAGTTGCCAACTAGCAACCATCTAGTAGAACTCGATCACTGCCTTTGTCTTGTTATGCATATGACTCTATCATCATGCATCTCTACTTACTCTTCATCCTCTTCTTCTTCATCTTCTTTATCTTCTTCTTCATTTGCATCTTCTTCTTCATCTTCATCATCATCATGAGGATCAATTCGTATATGTTATTTGATCATCCCCCTAATAGATTCATATGTTTGCACTATTCTTTCAACTTCCCCTCCATCCTGGACTTTAGCTTTCATCACAACATGCTTTTGAGAATGGAATTGTGCCTGTAGAGCAGTCCATTTACTCCTTCTACTATTTAACCTTTCATTATATGTCTCCACCTTAGCCTTCATTCTCATAGCTTTATTGATTACATCCTCTATCAAATGATGAAGAGGGTCATATGTTGCCTGCTTGAAATTATTGTGGAAAGCTTGAATTGCAAAATTAGTATCTTGATTTTCTATTTTCCCTTCTACATTGCCTTCTAAAGCTTCCAAAATACCTATCTCATCTACCATTAGGTGGTGCAACTTAACACTAATATCCCTGAGGTTTCCGTTACATTTCTTTAGGATATCACCTTCAAACATTGTGTCCTCATACCATAGGCTCAACAATTGTGTTGTATTATTATCCAGTACCTTATTATCCATGAGCACTTTCATGTTTATCTACCTCATCTCAGCTATGGCATCTAAATGTTTGTCCACTTTGAAGGATCTTCGGCCAACCTCATTTTGCATTTTATCCACCTTGCTCTTTAATGTACTAAGAAAATCCCAATTTGTGAGGGAGGTTTTTATTACTTTCTCAGCTTCAAAAATAAAAGGAATAAACCAATTATCCATTATATGAGCCTTGTGCTTCATGATATCTAATCATGTTATCTCACCCTAAGACATGATAGTCAGTGGAGTAGCTGTGTTAGCTGGTATATGATTAGGGTCAATTAACCTTTTTATGAATGCATGCAATTGAGAAATGTGCTCTTTATGCACCTTGTTCTTATCCTTTTCCTTCTTCACACTCTATGTCAAAGAATCAATGATATCTTTGGCCTCTTGGCCCTCCTGCTCCTGTGTAGAAAAATCCAGATCAACATTTGTTATCTGGAATTCATCAATGTTTATTTTTCCTTTCTCCTTATCTGCCATTGGCAGTGCTACCTGAGTTGTCCTCCTACTTGTAGTAGGATCTCTCCTTGTTGCAGATGTAGGCCTTGCCTTTCTTTTTGGCTCCATCATGCTTGCTGAAAACAATGTTGAGACATCAAATTCTGGTACCTCATCAATCTGTTGCAGGTTTATTTCTTGTTGCAACCAGCATGGGACATCACCCTTGGGTCCTTGTTGGTCAGTCCACTCATTATGAGCATATTGAGACTCCGTATTTTTCTCTACCCTAGGTGGGGAGGTCTCTTTCCTTTGTTCTTCCTCATGCACTTTCTCATGAGGGACTTCTTGCTGAGGTATCTCCCATTGAGGGGCCTCCTATTGAGGGGGAGGTTCTTGTAATGTATGTTTATTCTGGTCATGTACCCCTTCTTGCAATTTATCCTCATGAGGATTTTGCACCTCATGATCTTGTGTATTTTGTAGCACCTAATCTTCATGGGAAGATTGTGCATTTTGATCTATTTTGTCTTGGGGATCACCCGGATCTTGTTCATTTTCTCTGGTTCTTTTGGCTAACCATCATCTTGTGGCAGATTTTGTTCCTCACCTTTTGATGTGTCTATTTCCTCAAGGCCTAGGACTTTACCCAATTCCTTTTCATTTCTTTTCTCTTCTGGTATTAGATTACCCGTCTGATTTTCATCCTTAGCAAGAGGTGATGCATTATTTTGATCCTTATCCTTATCAAGCATCTCTTTATCAGTCTCCTCATGTACACTGATCTCGACCTTTTCTGGCTCCAGAGGTGGATCATTATCTCTACCTTGATCTCCATCATCCTGGTAAGCTAAATCTATTACAGCAGGACTGGTGACTTGGTCGACCAGATTTGTTAGTCCAATTTGTTCAGCTATCACCTCTAGGCTATCTTCTTTAATTTCTTCAATTTCAACCTCCTCCTGATGAGTCTCCTTTTGAACTTGATGCGTGCCATGAGGGGTCATGTTTGTGTTTGACACCAAGGTCTCCATCCTTTGAGCAGAGACATCGTTCACTATCTCATCATTAGACAAATATATTGTATCATCAAGTGGAATAGGTGGTTCTTTCCTCACCCTATGTCTTTCTTCTCTTTGGTCCTTTACTTTTTTAGTTTTGAATTGAATAATATTTGGGATGGGAACCTCATGTTGCAGGTTCTTCATAATACCCAAACCACCTGCACCCTTAATAAAATGGGATCAATATCCACATTTCCTCTCATTGCAGTCTTCTACTTCTTTTGGGTGGTGTCTGCTGCACCTTCTTCCTCTTCTTGGTTATCAACAAGTCATCATCCAATGGCTCCTCATCCTCTTCTATAATCGCAGGGCTAGACTTTGTAACAACTTTCTTTTGTTTAATAGGGGTGTGTGGTGATGCAGCTATTGATGTGGAAGCCACATCCCCCTTTGGTTGGGGTCTTCTTATGATTACTCCTCCAGCTACATGGGTTGCTTTCTTATTCTTACCATGGTGCTTTTCTTCTATAGCTGGTTGTCTTTCTCTATTAGATTTCCTCTTCTCTTCAAGGAAGTCATCATATTCTTCTTCAGATAATTCATGTCTTGTCTTCTTATTATCCACAGTAAGCGCTACACGCTTCCTTTTCAATTTGTTGACCTTGATGTCCACCCAACTTTGGGTTAGATGAATGATCTTTAGCATTATTTGGTCCAATGAAGTCACCTCAAGCTGAATCAAATCAGGGGCTGATATGGTTTCATTATATACTTTCTTGTCCTCATATTCACTGGACATGATCTTTTCATCATCCTTGTGTAACTGAACAAGCACTGGTATGCAACCAAAGGTGCAAATTTGATTTAGGGTGAGCCTTTGGTAATTCCTTCTCCTGACCTCTGCTTCATCGTCACAATAAGTCTAGTAATCCTCAAGGTGCTTTTGATGTATATGCTTCCATAGTAATACTTGCAGCCTGCCATGTGGGTCATATGACCTAGCTAGTGAAAATGGTTGTAAGTGCTTTAACTTCAATCCTCTGATCGCAACCCTAACACTTTCCTTGTCTGGACACATATACGAGCCAATCATGATTGGAAACACCACAAGTGGAATCTTCCCCTTTCCAATATGAGCCTCTACTGAAGGCAAAATTTGCCTGGTAAACTCCATCAGAATAACTTTGTCATTGGGGTATTTGGGTAGCATGAGGGGCTGCCCTTCAAAGCCTTCTATTCTTATGTATGAAAATGTAGGAAATTGGATAAACCAAGCCCCATATTTGTAGATAATAGCATGGGCTTCCATACTTAATATTTTTGTTCTATCTTCCTCCATGGTCCTAACCAGATGCATTGAAAAGGAGTCATTCACTATCTTATAGTTTTGGAGAGATTCCCTTCTATTCAACTAAGGGTAATGTTCCCATATGTTCACATCCTCAGGATTGTTTCCAACCCTGCCAACTATTTGTAACCCATTGAATGTCCCCCTAAAGGCACATGCATATATGACATAAGAAGTCATATGAAACATGTACATCTTCCACCCAGCCTTCTCATACCCTCATCTAAACTATCACTTATGATTTTAGCCTAGAGGGGTTTGTCATCTGAATACTCTACCATCCGGATAATTCTGTACATCCAGTTTTGAAATGCTCTAGCATGTTGTCTTCATGTCATTCTACTAAGCATGACCATCATTTACTGGTATTCTTCAGCAAAATCAAACTTAAAGAGGTACACTACCAATTTAGCAGATGCCTTGTCTGTACTACTCTTTGATCTCCACTGATACATAACTCTCCTGGCTTCTTTCTGGTTATTCTTATATTCTTTTTCCAATCTATTCAGGCTCAATCTAACCACATTAGGTCCTGTAGGCAAGTTAAAAGCGGAGGTGATGCCTTTAATTGAGAAATATGCATATACTCTACCGTGCTTCTCCACTTTTTTGGTCTCTGGATTATAATTCTGTGCACATTCAATTACTAGCTCAGTAGCTTCCATGGCATAGGGAAATCCACTAGCACTCCACATCCTTTCCACTTCCCTTATCTATTCTTCTCATCCATGCATCGAGATCAATATTTCCCTGATGTGTATCATTGATCATCCTATAGCTGAATCCTACCCCTTCTGGCTGTAGAAACATGGGTTTCAAAAACTCTATATTGGCCCTATTCTTTCTGATTGCCATTAGATGCTATGATAAAACCATGCATTTCTTACCCTAACACGTTGTATGCAGTAGGGCTTAAGGATCACATACATGTCATGGTAGTAATTATATCATTTTAATTCATCCCATGCATCACCATGCTATTTAACTGAGTGCAGACCCTTTTACCTCATGATTTACTATAAACGACAAAATAGAGGGTTTCAAGTTACATACCTGATAATCGCTTTCCCCTTTTACTATATGAGTGATAACAGTATGAATGTGACTACTTTTATTTACTGTCCTCCATTCCGTTCAAATGTGGGTCCTGTTCTGTTTGCAGGTAGCGGTGATGCTTTGATCTTTAGAGCTCTGTAATTCTTGTTCAAATGTAGGGTAAATGTAAAATAAACCCCAAAACTTATTTTTAATTGATCAATACGACAAATTAGGGTGCACATAATGTCTTTTGTTTAAATCCATCGATCAACACATGACATTCATGGATGCTGACAAGTGGTGGGTTTACATTTGAAATTAGAAGAGGCGACGTACCGTTGGGTTCGCATTTAATGCAGAGGGTGATCTCTGTGAATATCAAGGATATTTGAAAATATGACCCTCTAGGGGCATATGAAGGTGACATCGTCGTGAGTATGGTCAACTTTCAACCAATGAGCAAGATCAGGTCACTAGACATTCACTAACAAATCGTGATAATACACTATATTCATATGATCCGAGGGAATGTCGTGTGGCATAGTTGGATTGGTCATTGAGAAACTAGGCATCTCATATCATCAAAGGTTAATATGAGGGATATTGGAAATATCTAGGTCCTCTAACACTAGTAAATATCACCTTATTGGAGAAGGTGAGGGTGACATTAGCGTTTAATAAGCCTTTGAAATTGTTTGAGAGAATGATGTGATCATCACATTTGTTAAGATCGAGGATATTTCAAAATGTGACCCTCTCAGATTCGGATTATGATGACATCATCATCTTATCATGTCTTCTTTGTTATCGGGTTGGGATGACATCATTATCATATTGAGGAATATGACGGATGTTTGGAAATGTGACCCTCTGAGTGTCGGGCAAATTGATGACGTCATCATCAGGATGAGTTCTTTTATATATCGAAACAAGCTGACGTCATGGTCATATTTTGCAAAAGGTGATATTTTGTAACATGATAGATATTTAGAAATGTGACCCTCTGAAAACATGCATGCAGACTTGATGGGCATATATGTTGGCAAGAGACACGTTGTGGCTTCATGAGTGTTGTCATTGATGGCAACAAAGTTCATCCCACACATCCGCAGGACATGGTGTGTCTATACTGGAAGTCAGATTGTAGAGTAACTTGGTCCGGTGACCAAGAACAAAGTATGCAGCAAGGTCCGATAATCAGGTTTGGATCTCTCAGAGAAAGTATCTATGTAAAGTACGGACTTGGGGAAGTCAAGAGGAATATCTTGACTGATAGATTCCAGGGATTAAGCCTCCGGTGATGAAAGAGTGAAGAGATATAAACACCTAAGTTTTGGGTTCCTATTTGGCAGAGTAGACAGAGGAAGAACTGACCGGTAGAGCATCAGAGCTTAATCCAGATGAGACATTGATGGTGATCAAGCTTCCTGAGGTATCATTCATTATTGGCTGACTTAATTGATGACTTCTATAAGCATCTCTTTGATACGCATCACTTGATAAGCAAGGATTCAGCCGACAGACCAGAGTTTGGGAAAATATTGACTATTCCAGATGCCAACTAGAAAGATGATGAAATCCTTGGTGCGGATATATATACCAGATGGATTTGGATGTGAAGGTGAGTGTTGCATGTGGTGAACTATGAAGAAAAGCAGAAGGGCAGTGTGAAGACAATAAGACAGGTCCGGTATGTGACAGGACATCAGCACCAAAGAAGAGGAAGAATGAAGTGCAGTAGATCAATGTATTGAGCCTAACCAGAACTAAACCTCAGCATATGTGGATGCTTTTCATCAATTCAAGTTTCTTGTTACTTTCTTTATAACTTGTAGACAGTGAGTCTCTTGTGGGCAGTGAGCCTCTTGTGAGCAGTGTGCTCAGGCAGTGAGCCCTAATTAGTAAGTGCCATTTTGTATTTCTATTCTTCTAATAGAGAATACATTCTTGGGTTAGTCGCCCCGTGGTTTTTCCCTTAACAGGGTTTTCCACATCAAAATCATTATGTTATGTATGTTGACTTTATTTCTACTTTCATGATTATTAATGCTTATTTGCTTTGATGTTGCACTAGTTGTTAAAGAAGAATAGAAAGTTAAATTGATTAAGATAACTGATTCACCCCCCCTCTCTCAGTTATCAATAATTGGTATCAGAGCCAATTTCCTCCAAATAGAGCCTAACAGCTTGAGGAAGATCTAGGAATTCAAATGGATGTGTATGGTATGAGGGAACAACTTCAGTCTACCCTAGATGATCTTGAGCAATCTAACTCTGAAGTCAATGAATTGAAGGAAAGACTCAAACAGGTAGATGATTTCATAAATGAACTAAAAGGGAAACTGAGTATCTCTATGAAAAAGAGAAAGGATCTACTTCAGCAATTGGTAAGTCAAGGTGAAGCCAATGATACAAATGAAGATCTGAAGGAGAAAACCAAGTTATGTGAAAAGTTATCAAAAGAGGTCATTATGGTAAGACATGAAATGGAATCAGGAGTTATGAAATTCACCCAAGAAATTGAAGAGAAAAGAAAAACTAAAGATGATCTAAGACAATCTCTCAAAGAGAAATCAGAAGGCTGTCACAAAATGGATAGAATAATCAGGCATCTAGAATTTGATCTTGAAGAAGCTGGAGATAATGAAGAACAACTTGAGAATCAGATTGACACTCTTAAAAGGGATCTTCAAACAACAAATGAATACAAAGAGAAATTCAAGATAAGCTCTGCTCAACTTGAAGTTCTTCTTCAAAGCCAAAAGAGGGTAGATGACAAGCAAGGCTTGGGGTATGAAAAAGGTGAAAGCTCTGGATCCAGTCAGAAGAACTCCAGATCAGAAAATCCAAGAAACAGGGCTAGAAGACCTCCGGCAAGGCAACCAAATGCCCAAAGATATCCTTTCGTCAATGGATTCTACCACAATTGCAATAACTTTGGTCATAAAGCAAATCAATGCAGAAGAAGAATGAACCAGACTAATTCATCCTTCTCCAGACAGTGCTTTAATTGCAAAAGGTATGGTCACAAAACTCATGAATGCAGAAATATGCAAATGAACAATTCATTCAATGGTAGATGTTTTGCATGTAATAGAATGAGACATATGGCTAATCAGTGTAGATCAAGAGGATATCAGTCAAATATGCAAAGAAATGTTATTTGCTACAATTGCAATAGATCCAGTCATATTGCCAAGTTCTGCAGAAGTAAGAATCAGGACAAAAAGGGTCCGGTGCATCATAATCAAAACCAAGACAAAGGAAAAGGAAAAGTAAATGCGGATGAAATTCAAAGAGAGATGAACAGGATATGGGTGAAGAGAAGTACAGAAAATAATGGGGATGGATCTGCACCAGAATCTAGTGCTGATATTCCTTCCGGAAACCAAATGGATGAGCTCTGGCTCAGGGGGAGTAACAAAAGAAAAACAATTTCCCCCAGCTAGCCAATAGGTGCCTGAAAGTGGCACATGAAAGGTTGCAGATCAAAGGGTTCTCAGAGAAATATCTAAATAAGCCATGGTAAAGATATGGAAGATCCGCAAGATGTTTTGAAAAGATTAATCTTCCAAGATTGATTCGGTTCAATAGTCATCTATTTTCAAAGTTAGATCCGGTATGATTTGAATTTGAGGGATCTTGATCTGCAGATAAATGGAATGATTGTGTAAGGTAGATAGATTGCCAATCATCACCAAAACAACTCTAAATGCTTCTCAGTAATCCGGAAAAGATTTTTCTCAGAACAAGGAGAACAAGGCAAACCGGAATGACTTAAGTTACACATTTATTGCAATATGAAATTAGGGTTTGGAGAGAAATATAAGGGTTCTCTTATTGATCATTTGCTCATCTTACATTCGAGAAGAAGAGAAAAGGAGCTCTGCAACAAATTGCCTCAAGCCCATCAAAGATCAGCTGCAGAAGTTGATTCATCTAGCAATCCAATCCGGTTCATATCGTGAACGCTAGAAGTGTAAAAGGTATTTTCCGCTCTTGAAAATCTCTATATGAATCTTTGAAAGATGGCTACTCTGAATGTGGTGAAGATCACTGATAGGTCGCGCTCTAAATTCAGAAAACATCCCTATAAATCCCTAGAAGTTGATCCCCTAGGTGCATTTTCTAGCATTCCACATGGAATTCTGCATGTAGAAGACGTTAGGGTTTACATTCACGCAAACATTGAAGAATTTGGTGAATCTAGGTTGATGGATATCTACCACAAGGAACTGATAGATGAGTCATTTGAACTAAAACCTCAGTATAAGGTCATCCGGGATAAACATTTTGGATAGTGCATTCATTTCCCCTATTTTGCTAAAGATGATTGGGTCTAATATGTTTTGAGCAGAATGCATGACAACTTTATGTGGTTGATGAGGCCATTCAAGATAACCAAGGAAGCAATTAGGGCAATAACTGGATTGCACTCATCCGGTGGGTTACCTACTCTAAAATTAGTCAAAAACCAAACTGTGAGTGAGGCTACCAGATCTAAATTTGATAAAAGAGCAATGACAGTTGAGGATATCACAGATCCAGACATCAAGTTTGCCTCCATGATTATTGGCTACAAGATATATCACTCCAGCAGAGAAAATTCTATATCCGGAACAACAATCTACACTGCTTATGAAATGTTGAGAAAGAATGCAGATTATGATCTTTGTGAACTCCTTCTGAGCCAACTAATGGAAAACCTACAAAAGATCAAGAAGGACAAGAAGAACTCTTTCAAGTATGGTGGGTTGATACTGTGTTTATTCTTCTACTTTATGAATGAGCTACCCAGATCCAGTGGTTGGGTATGGCAGAATGACAGACCTGTTACAATTCAAATCAGAGATTACTTGCATGGTCTTGGTGATGCCAAGACACAAAACACAACACTGTGGGGTTACTTAAAAAACTTCCAAAGCATGATGCAGGCTAGAGAAAGAATTCCCCAATCCCTAGTTGAAAAATACAAGGATACAGTGTGCTTTATGGTAGACACTGATCAATGTCTGATGGAGGCAGTAGAACCAAGAATAGTATGGATCATGCCAATGGGGTATGAGGTTGATGAGAAAATCCTAGAACTACATATCCAACATCTGCTAAGCTAGCCCAAAGATCCTAAGGCAGAAAGGTTTGGAATTTACCAAGAACTAAGTGTAAAAGTTCATGTTGAACTGAGACAGCCTGAGATCAAGAGAAAGATAAGGAGGGAAGTAGAAGATTTTTCCAAGAGGCATGGAATTTCAAAGGAGGCACTTAATGCAAATAGAGAGAAGCTAGAAAGGGTAGAGAAAGAAAAAGAAAAAATAAAGAAAGAAGGTGCTCTGGTGGAAGTCCCCTCCTAGACCAGATCCTCTAAGACCCCTGCACCTACCACTGCTAAGAGCTCAAAGGCATCAAAACCAGAAGCAAAATCATCTGGTAGAGGAGAGAAGAGAACTAAGACAAAGGCCACAAGATCTTATGCCAGTCAAAAGGATGATGAAGAGACTAAATTTGATGAAGAGGTCAAGAAAATGAAGAAGAAGAAGAAAACATCTGGTGAACCCTCTACCGGTCAAGGGAAAGAAGAGAAAGTGGAGGATTTTGTTGAAAAGTCCACTCTTCGCATTGATGATATCATCAAATTAGTTACTGTGGATGGGAACCTAAAACCAATGACTGAGTTCTATGATGAGTATAATGAAGCTGACCAGAGGATCTTGCAAGAAGCTATAGTCAGGTATCTGAATATCTACAATAAGGCTTTTATTGAAATCATATCTCTCATTCCCAAAAGCCTAGAGAAGGAATTAGAAATAAGGAAGAATAATGCTAAGGCAAAGGATCTTGAGATCTGAGAACAGATAGCTATTCAGCTATATTCTTCAATCACTCCGAAGCAAATGAATATGATCTTCAAAGATTGCAAGGATGAGTTCCAGAGCAAAGATAGAATGAATCAACTTATGCTCGGAGAAACTGACAAAGTAGAAAAAGAGATAGAAGAGATCCTCTATAATGCATACAAAAGATTCAACATTCCCATTATAGAGGACGTAAGTGATGAAACTTCTGATGTTGAAAGGCAAAGTGCATCAAAGAAAGATCCTACTGAAACAATTGTAGAAGAAACAAAGGAGATAGGTGAGGAGAAGTCGAAGGACCAAGATTCCTCTGTTCCGGAAGAAGAAGTCCAAGAAGAAGAGAATATCTCTCATCCGGATTCCCCAGTAGTCTTTGGATCTAAAGGAGGAGAAAGATTAGAGGAAAAAGAAGAAGTGAAGGAAAGAGAAGAAGGTCAAACTAAGAAGACCACAAGTGACAGTACTGAAGCTGCAGAAGGAAAGAAAACTCTGTCTCTAGCAAGAGACATTGCAAAAATTGTCAAAGATTTCTTGACTAAAGAAATGATGGAGATTGATGAACCGGAGCTACTTTAAGGACCATTCAACTTTGATTCTCTCTCCCTAGTTCAAACAATGAAGATAGCATCCTTTGCCTAAGAAAAGGCAAAAGAGAAACTTCTAAAATCTCACATGGAAGACTGTGAGCTGCTAGAGATCGCATCTGGTGTGTTGGAAAAGATCATGCCATCCTTTTAGAAGGATTCCTCAGTCTCTTCATCTGGTAATCTCAAGTCTCTTGTTAGTTCTGTCGGCACTCATTTTGAGTCTTTGGAGAAATCAGTTGAGGAGAAGGTCTGGAAAGATTTTATGGATAAGAGATTCACCGAAGTACAAGGTCTGATAGAAAATGATAGGAGAGTTATGGATATTGGAATAAAGAGCTTAGAAAATGCTCTTAAAGATGGCAGAGATATCTATAAATTTTGTTTATCCTGGCCTGAAGTGACCATGGATATTGAGAAGAAAGTAAAAGAGCAAGAGGACAAACTGTTAAGTTTATCTCAAAGTTTTGATCCTCTCTCCTCCTCCATAGTAAATCAAGAGTGTCAGACTATTGCAGTCATATATGAAATAATGAAGCTTGAGAAGGAGAAGAAAAATAGAATAAACAGGTTAAGTGAACTTAGAGGGATCATTATCCCTAAGTTAGAGGCCATGCATGAGGCCCTAATTGATGCACAGGCCACAGCTCGGACCAATGATCCGACAGATCTTAAGAAGGCAGAAGCTTTTGCATTTCTATTGAGTGGTCACATCTCAATTTTGGATAGGATGAAGCAGAGTTGGGTAACAGAAGTTGTAAAGTTGAAGAATACTTTTGCAGACATACTTAAGTATATGTAAGTACAACTTGTATATATACTTATGTGGATATGTAGACTATTTTTGGAAATTTTGGTGTGCGGACCCTACCCTTTGCCATTGATGTCAAAGGGGGAGTGAGGAGCAGTGAAAAATGTGGAATCCAGCTAAGGGAGAGCTCTGAAAAAATGTACATTAGAACAAAGCATCAGCCAAAGGGGAGTGTAGTATAACACAGTCATTTTTCACTAAGTGTTGCCATCAATGCCAAAGGGGGAGATTGTTGGCAAGAGACACGTTGTGGCTTCATGAGTGTTGTTATTGATGGCAACAAAGTTCATCCCACACATCCACAAGACATGGTGTGTCTATACCAGAAGTCAGATTGTAGAGTAACTTGGTCCGGTGACCAAGAATAGAGTATGCAGCAAGGTCTGACAATCAGGTCCAGATCTCTCAAATAAAGTATGTATGTAAAGTGTGGACTTGGGGAATTCAAGAGGAATATCTTGACTGATAGATTCCAGGGATTGAGCCTCCGGTGATGAAAGAGTGAAGAGATATAAACACCTAAGTTTTGGGTTCCTGTTTGGCAGAGTAGATAGAGGAAGAACTGACCGGCAGAGCATCAAATCTTAATCTGGATGAGACATTGATGGTGATCAAGCTTCCTAAGGTATCATTCATGATTGGCCGACTTAATTGATGACTTCTATAAGCATCTCTTTGATACGCATCACTTGATAAGCAAGGATTCAGCCGACAGACCAGAGTTTGGGAAAATATTGACTATTCCAGATGCCGACTAGAAAGATGATGAAATCCTTGGTGCGGATATATATACCAGATGGATTTGGATGTGAAGGTGAGTGTTGCGTGTGGTGAATTGTGAAGAAAAGAAGAAGGGTAGTGTGAAGACAATAAGACAGGTCCGATATGTGACAGGACATCAGCACCAAAGAAGAGGAAGAATGAAGTGCAGTAGATCAATGTATTGAGCCTAACCGGAACTAAACCTCAGCATATGTGGATGCTTCACATTAGTTCAAGTTTCTTGTTACTCTCTTATAACTTGTAGATAGTGAGTCTCTTATAGGCAATGAGCCTCTTGTGAGCAGTGTGCTCGGGCAATGAGCCCTAATTGGCAAGTGCCATTTTGTATTTCTATTCTTCTAACAGAGAATACATTCTTGGGTTAGTCACCCCGTGGTTTTTCCCTTAACAGGGTTTTCCACGTCAAAATCATTGTGTTATGTATGTTGACTTTATTTCTGCTTTCATGATTATTAATGCTTATTTGCTTTGATGTTGCACTAGTTGTTAAAGAAGAACAGAAAGTTAAATTAATTAAGATAATTGATTCACCCCCCCTCTCAATTATCAACAATATATTCTTTCACACTTAAGTTTGACGTTCGTATATCAGGGAACATGTTGACATCGAGTGATCTTCCTATGTCAGGGTCATTTGCGAATATGACTGATATTTAGAAATATGACCCTATGGAAAATATATGGTTTGACTAAACTTTGACTTGGCATAACTTTTTATCCTCGATGAATATCAAGGTGATCCAAAAGGAAAACCTGCTTAAAATTTAGCACTCTTCAAGATTATGAGGTTTATGACCACAAATTTTGACTTCAACCACTAACTTCCTCTTGTGTAGCACATGCATGTGCAAGGGTGATACACTTAACTGACTTTTGCCAAACCGCCCAAAGAAAGAAAGCAAAACAAGAAGCAAAAAGAGTTGGGTCCCTATTTTGCTAAGGCAAAATGGGGTGTGTTGTGTAACCACACAACAAGTCCTTCAACAATTACTTTCGAAGGATCTATGAAACTTTCTTATTACATGATTGGCTTTCTTTCAAGGAGTGAATTTTCTTTTTTCACTTGGCTCAATAGAGTTGGAAGTGTGTCTATTCATCTAAATGTGCATTGAGATGTGCTTTCTAGGTCTTTTGAATTTCTGGACCAAGGAGATGGTATTTGTTGAAGAATAGTATGATTTTTCTTTATGTGGTCACATTCAATGCTCATTCACTAGCATGTTGTCAATTGGATTTTAGTGCTTTCTTTGGTGTATGATTTGAATGTTCTTGTAGTCTTATAGCAATTGGGATGAGTAGAAAAGAGTTAATATCCAAGGTGTCTAGCTTGGATTGTTCTCACCTTGAATGAAACCTATTAAGCCACACTCACTCACCATCCCTCTTGGCTTGTGGATCAAAGGGTGACATTCCCCTATATTAACATGACAAAGATCCTACATTAGGGCAATCCTTTATGACTGTACCTTGCATTAAAGATAGTCCATCAGCAATTCATATCAACATAATAGTCCCCACAAGCATTGAGCCACTTTACAAACTTTTCACCTCTTGCTTATAATGAAAACCCCTGAAGTAACCTTTTTAGAGCCTCATGACTACTCTTCTTCTTGTAATT
Organism: Cunninghamia lanceolata; assembly: GCA_027924645.1. Taxonomy (NCBI): domain Eukaryota; kingdom Viridiplantae; phylum Streptophyta; class Pinopsida; order Cupressales; family Cupressaceae; genus Cunninghamia; species Cunninghamia lanceolata. Next base: position 14,039,749 of record BSBN01000320.1, read on the forward strand.
TGTTTATAGGATGGCTTTGTGAACTTCTTAGGTCTTGATACCCTCAGTGATTACTAGATGAAAGTCTAAGGAGTACTCAAAACCTTTCTTGCAATATACTCCAGTGCAAATGATTTAAGATAGTCATTAATGTTGGTCACAAGCAGGTTGGGGTTAGCTAGATAGTATTGTGATGAAGTTTAGCAAGCTAGACACATGGGGGTATTCCTTTAGATACCTTGATTACATATCTATACTCCCCAAAACTCATAGGATAGTCTTTCGGAAAGTTTATTAGAATAATTCTATGCATGGTTTTAATGGTAAATCAAAGCACAAAAGTTGTTACAATGTTGCCCCTATTTAGCAGTCCTATATTGGTAAGGTGTCGGAAGTCCTTTGATGAAATTGTATGTTTTTTCCACCACAATATCTCCTGATTCTCCATAACCTATGAACCTAGATAAAATATATGATGATATCTTTGATCCCCTCTCAAAATATTGTGATATTAATGATCTTGAATCATCCTCCTGGATCCAAGTCATTGTACTCAATCTCATGACAACCATGGCCACCCATAACATCCATCTTATGTGATTGCACTTGAAGTAGGAATGATATAAAAGGTAACCCTGATGGAGTTAAGTTGTCATTGATGTCAAAAAGGTGTCCTCAGTTTGTTTGATGTCATCAGGACTTGGTTGATCAGGTTTGGCCTTCAATGTGTTTTCTTATGTTCTTTGGTAAGTGAAGTCATAAGGTGATTTAGGGTTGTCAAGTGTTGACAAATGTTCATCATTCATGTTTGGACAAATGTTCATCATTCATGTGTGCTCATCCATGTTTGGACAGAGTTTGCTTAGAAGTTGTGATTCATTTCATACTTGATGAAGTGCATATCATGTTTGGTTATCCAGTGCAGAGATACATACTTGTTAAAGGATCAGGAGGAGCAAAGAGTTCACATCATCCTGTGTAGAGTTTATATCATCTTGTGTGTTGTTTTTGGCCATGATCTTTACAGATGAATTGTAGTGGTAATGACTTAGTCACAGATGACTTGTAGTGGTAATGACTTAGTCATTTGATCTCAGTAGCCTTTATCATGTTGTCTAACTTTCACTACAATGAGGATTGGATTGTTTTCATTTTGTGTGGCATACTCTATATCAAGGACTGATAGAATTGATTACAGGAGTTATATACTAGTTCATAGGTATTGTCACCCATGGTCAAAGTAAGGTTGGTTCATAATATTCAGTTGATAAAGCATTGTTAATCTTTTGGATATCATTCTTATGAAGAGGAATTTTATACACTATGCAAGAGGTATAGTTGAAGTTGGAGGTTTAGAAGATATTTATCTTATATCTAAAACATACTCTTTGTGCCTATTTCATTTTTCTTATATTTTGAAAGTGACCTATGATAGAAGGTTTGCAACTTATAAAAACACCGCTTGGAGGGTTTAAAGTCATAGGGCAACCGGCCCCTTTCCACCGATAGAGCAGGTTATATACATGGGCGGGTGTTTAATATGTTTGAATTTAAAGTTTCCACCGCCAAAAGTTTAAAAAGGGCATGGGTTTATGCATTAAGGAAAAGGTTTTAGTTTTACTTGAAAACTTTAAGAAGTATTTAGAATCCTTTATGAAGCCCGAAATTAAAGATAGAAAGTTTCTTTTTATTAAAAAAAACTTAAGTAATTTCCTTGTAATCCTTTTGGTCGGTCCTTTTTTTAAGGAGTTTTTCTTAATAAGGAGATTTTTATTATGAGGAGATTTTTAAGAGGATGAAGTTTTTTTTTTAGGAGATTGCTATTGCTTTTTAAAAGCAATTTTTTTTAGAAAACTATTGAAGAATTTAGAAAAGATATTTATGAAAAATTGCAGAGATAACAATGATGCAATGAGAAAGATTCTTTACAGATTGAAGATTTTTTTTGAGGCAGATTGGTTTTCAAAGATGAATTGATTTTTTGATTTTATTGAAGATGAAATAAGATTGCACGAATTTGCAAAGAGGAAGAGAGGAAGAAAATGAACAGTCATAGACATGAAGAGAAAAGTAATTTCTTCACAGCTATAGAATATGAAAGGTTTTCATGAAGATATTTTTGAGGAAGATCAACAGGATTGAATGATGTTTTTGTCTTGTGAGAAAATCAAATTGAAGATTTTATTTGCAGGGATAATATTGAATACAGAAATTGTCCAAATTGAAATGTCAAAGAATGTGAAGGATCATGTACAGAGAAGAGGAAGATCAAAAGATTTTTTAATGCATAGAATTGACGGGAATTTTTTTTGTTTTAAAAATAGAGAAGAGAATATGAAGGGATTTTTAAAAAAGTGAATTGTGAATGGGTTGTGAAAGTATATTCAGATTTTATTACAGATGCTTTGATTAAAGAGTTGTGTGGATTAACAAGATGAGGTGAGTGATGTTGTGCAGATTGATGATGAATTGACAGGGATCAAATACAGATATAGAGATTGACAAGGTGATTAGAAAGACAATATGCAATTGTAATGACAATCAGGTGCATGAATCATGAATTTGATTGATCAAGACATTGAAACTAGTAAGATAGAGATGAAACATACAGTGTTGTGAAGTGTTGTTGAAAATCAAGCAGTGTTGTTGAGAATCAAGCAGTGTTGGTGTTGTAGAGTGGATCATGATACAGGATTGAAATATCTGAGTTTGTATATGATTTTGGAATGATCAGTTGACAGACACATAAGAGAGAATAAATGTTATGTATTGAAATAGAGAAACCCTCTGAATTTATGTTTTCAGTTTAGGGGTTGGTGCTCCTTGAAGCTTGTGCTTCTAAACAGTATGCCAGTGAGGATTGTAGGTCAGTGAGACCTTAACATTTGTCAGTCAGACATATATTGTAGCCAGTGAGGCTTCTTTGTAGCCAGTGAGGCATGTTTGATCAGTTAAGCCAGTGAGGCAGTTTAGAGTGGTTTTTCTACCCCTGGAGGGTTTTCCACTCATGCAATTCTTGTGTCATAATCTTCTCTGTGTGTGTATGATTTACTTATGAAGTTTTGTTCTTTTTCTGTATTCACATTCATGTGCATATGTATTAGACAGATCAATGCTATCTTTCTCTCTTTGTACTTTGAAAGTTAAAGTGTGTAAAAAGATTTGAAAATTCACACAACACTGATTCACCCCCCCCTCTCAATGTTGATTGTACTCCTACAATTGGTATCAGAGTAAGGTTCCCTTTTGAAGCTTAATCAGCTTGGGTAGGTCTTGTGTGTGGAGTTCAATGGGTAAGTGTAGAAGAAATAAGAGCATGAAAAATGTCAAAATTCATTCTGGTCAAAAGACACAAAAGTCCCCATCTTTATCAAATTCAGATGTTGTTAGATATGTCTCACAAGTTGAGTCAAGTATTGTATTAGAAGAAAAGATTTCAGATGCTCCTTTGTTCAATGGTTCAGATTTTTTAGTTTGGTGTATGAGAATGCAAGCCTATTTATCCTCTTTAGGATATGATATATGGATGTCTGTTGAGAATGGATATTCTAACTCTGCAAATAACAAAGAGGCTATTAATTGCAATCATATAGCCAAGAAGGTTATTTTATCTGGTTTATCTAATGATATTTCTTGTAAAGTGGTGCAGTGTGAAACAGCTCAGGATGTCTGGAAAAAGTTGATAAAAATTTATCAAGTTAGTGCACCTGAAGAAGAAAACAACTTATTATCTGAGAAGAGTGACCATGAAAGGAAACTTTCAAATGAAGGAGTTGATGTTCAATCCCAATCTGATTTAGAAGAAGCCAGCATCACAAGTGATGATGATGAAGAAGATTGTGAGATTGATATGGAAGGAGAGCTTATATATGCCCTGAGTGAGCTCAAGTATAAGAGAGAGAATCAGAAACTAAACTTGCAGCTGCAACAAGAAAGAGATTTAAAAAACAAAGCTCTTACAGATCTTGAAGAGGCTGAATGTCAAATTATTAGTTTAAAGACATATATTGATGATTCAGATAAACTAATTGCTAGATTGAAGACATAAATTGAAGAAGCTAAGAGGATAGCTGATGGATCAATTTCTAACCTTGAAGTTTCAAGGATTGAAAATCTAAAACTGGAGAGTGAAATTATTAATCTGAGAAAAGAGTATGATGGTCTCAATGTTTTATCTAAGAAATATCAAGTGTTTGATAAGATGCTTGGTAAGCAAAAACTATATGAAGACACTACTGGACTTGGTTTTGAAGAAGGAGAATGTTCAAAAGCAAGAGAGACTCCTAGAAGGAAAATTGATTTAAGTCATGTTGCCACAGAAGGAAAAATGAGAGATGAATTTGTGCACAATCAAACAAGAAATTTGAGAAAACCTGCATCTATAAGACAAGCTTACATGTACAGGTATAACTATTCATTTAATGGTTACTGTTATACTTGTAATCATTTTGGGCATAAAGCAGTTGATTGCAAAAGGAATATTAACCTTGTATGTTACAAGTGCAATAATGTTGGACATATTCAAAGAAGCTGCAAAATGAACAGAGTGTATGATCCTTCATGGAAGCTTAATATGAGTGATCAAAGGTATTATCAGTCAATTGATTTTGATTACAACATAATTTGTTATAATTGCAACTCTCTTTGTCATAAAGCACACAGTTACAGGAGAGCTCCACCTAATTTGAAAGGTTGGCAAAAGAAAAAGACAAAAAAGGTTTGGAGGAAGAAAGCACCTGTGAAAATCTGGAGGCAGAAAGAAAGTAAAGAGAAGTCAAAATCTAAGCTTGTGCATCCTGCACAAGTCATTTCATCTGTTGCATAATAGATAGCATAATGTGAGGGGGAGTTGTTCTTGTTCTATTTTTTTTATCCCCAAGAAGTTACAGGAGGAGATCAGTTGATCTTGTTTTGTTTATCATCCTTGCCTGAAATGTTTGAAATGAAGTTTCTGATGTCTTTGAGTTTCAGTGTATGACAGTGTTGTCAGTGATACAGGTGTTCATTGGCTTATTATGATTTCAAGGTTTTGAAAAATGTTTCAGGATTTCAAAATGCACAAATCGTTCTTGATCATGTTGTTGATTACAAAGGTTGAATTATCATTGCAATCCAAAGTGTTTTGGAAAGTGTTGTTGCAATAATATCTTGTTTTGAATGATGAAGTCAAGAGGCAAGAGTTCTTGTTGATTTCAGTATGTTTCAGATATGATTATGTATATATCAGTTTTTGCCAGAGTGTTGTATATCAGATTTGACAGTATAATATGTGCAGGAACAGCAAGATGGTCTATCAAGAAAAGGTGTCAGAATATGCAGGATGATAGTTCATATCAGGAAATCAGTTTGATGATTATATCTATTGCTTTGTTGAGTTATGTTTATGACATGTACCTTGGAGCTTTCAGAAAGGTTTGTTCAAATTGTGTGGTGATTTCAGGTATGAGCTTCAAGTTATGACAATCCAAAGTCTCTTATGACATTGATGGTGAATCTTGTTTTTCTTCAAATCGGAGGCAACTAAAGGACTTATCAAAAATGGTCATCTTGGCATCTGTGTGATGAGGGGTCTACATGTTTTGTGCCTACAAAATTGTTCATCAAAGAGTATTGGTATGTTTATGATTTTCTTTGCAAAAGTGTTCAGAAGGTTGACTGTCAGTAAATGGATGGTATACTTCAGGTTGATATGTTGCTTCAGGACTAATTCAAGAAGTGGATAAGTGTTGAGTTGAGTTGAGTTATGTTGGTTAGTCTTGTCAATGTTTACCAATGGTATTTCTGAGTAGTAATTTGTTTGTGATCTTTAATACATGGAAGATCTTGGAGATTTGTTATTTCAGGTCAAAAAGGTTGTTAATTAAAGAAGAACTGTTTGTTTTGAAAGTTTATGATGTTATCAGGAAGGAGTGTGTCAATCTTCATCTTCACAGTGGTATTGTCATCAGATGTAAGTTTCATGAAAGCAAAATTGCATTCAGTGCTGTGAAAGGTAAGTGGTTCTTATTTTTGGTTGAAGATAACAAGATAATAGGAGTTTATGTCTTCAAGGTGCTCTTAATGCAATGTGATTGCAATTGTTATAATCATGCTATAACATCTTTCAGTTGAGTTATTTTCTCAAGGGGAGATAATAGCCTTTGTCATCAGATGTCAAAAAGGGGGAGAAAGAAAAATTGCATCGGGTGGTTTTGCCATCAATGACAAAGGGGGAGATTGATGGAGTTAAGTTGTCATTGATGTCAAAAAGGTGTCCTCAGTTTGTTTGATGTCATCAGGACTTGGTTGATCAGGTTTGGCCTTCAATGTGTTTTCTTATGTTCTTTGGTAAGTGAAGTCATAAGGTGATTTAGGGTTGTCAAGTGTTGACAAATGTTCATCATTCATGTTTGGACAAATGTTCATCATTCATGTGTGCTCATCCATGTTTGGACAGAGTTTGCTTAGAAGTTGTGATTCATTTCATACTTGATGAAGTGCATATCATGTTTGGTTATCCAGTGCAGAGATACATACTTGTTAAAGGATCAGGAGGAGCAAAGAGTTCACATCATCCTGTGTAGAGTTTATATCATCTTGTGTGTTTTTTTTGGCCATGATCTTTACAGATGAATTGTAGTGGTAATGACTTAGTCACAGATGACTTGTAGTGGTAATGACTTAGTCATTTGATCTCAGTAGCCTTTATCATGTTGTCTAACTTTCACTACAATGAGGATTGGATTGTTTTCATTTTGTGTGGCATACTCTATATCAAGGACTGATAGAATTGATTACAGGAGTTATATACTAGTTCATAGGTATTGTCACCCATGGTCAAAGTAAGGTTGGTTCATAATATTCAGTTGATAAAGCATTGTTAATCTTTTGGATATCATTCTTATGAAGAGGAATTTTATACACTATGCAAGAGGTATAGTTGAAGTTAGAGGTTTAGAAGATATTTATCTTATATCTAAAACATACTCTTTGTGCCTATTTCATTTTTCTTATATTTTGAAAGTGACCTATGATAGAACGTTTGCAACTTATAAAAACACCACTTGGAGGGTTTAAAGTCATAGGGCAACCGGCCCCTTTCCACCGATAGAGCAGGTTATATACATGGGCGGGTGTTTAATATGTTTGAATTTAAATTTTCCACTGCCAAAAGTTTAAAAAGGGCACGGGTTTATGCATTAAGGAAAAGGTTTTAGTTTTACTTGAAAACTTTAAGAAGTATTTAGAATCCTTTATGAAGCCCGAAATTAAAGATAGAAAGTTTCTTTTTATTAAAAAAAACTTAAGTTATTTCCTTGTAATCCTTTTGGTCGGTCCTTTTTTTAAGGAGTTTTTCTTAATAAGAAGATTTTTATTATGAGGAGATTTTTAAGAGGATGAAGTTTTTTTTTAGGAGATTGCTATTGCTTTTTAAAAGCAATTTTTTTTAGAAAACTATTGAAGAATTTAGAAAAGATATTTATGAAAAATTGCAGAGATAACAATGATGCAATGAGAAAGATTCTTTACAGATTGAAGATTTTTTTTGAGGCAGATTGGTTTTCAAAGATGAATTGATTTTTTGATTTTATTGAAGATGAAATAAGATTGCACGAATTTGCAAAGAGGAAGAGAGGAAGAAAATGAACAGTCATAGACATGAAGAGAAAAGTAATTTCTTCACAGCTATAGAATATGAAAGGTTTTCATGAAGATATTTTTGAGGAAGATCAACAGGATTGAATGATGTTTTTGTCTTGTGAGAAAATCAAATTGAAGATTTTATTTGCAGGGATAATATTGAATACAGAAATTGTCCAAATTGAAATGTCAAAGAATGTGAAGGATCATGTACAGAGAAGAGGAAGATCAAAAGATTTTTTAATGCATAGAATTGACAGGAATTTTTTTTGTTTTAAAAATAGAGAAGAGAATATGAAGGGATTTTTAAAAAAGTGAATTTTGAATGGATTGTGAAAGTATATTCAGATTTTATTACAGATGCTTTGATTAAAGAGTTGTGTGGATTAACAAGATGAGGTGAGTGATGTTGTGCAGATTGATGATGAATTGACAGGGATCAAATATAGATATAGAGATTGACAAGGTGATTAGAAAGACAATATGCAATTGTAATGACAATCAGGTGCATGAATCATGAATTTGATTGATCAAGACATTGAAACTAGTAAGATAGAGATGAAACATACAGTGTTGTGAAGTGTTGTTGAAAATCAAGCAGTGTTGTTGAAAATCAAGCAGTGTTGGTGTTGTAGAGTGGATCATGATACAGGATTGAAATATCTGAGTTTGTATATGATTTTGGAATGATCATTTGACAGACACATAAGAGAGAATAAATGTTATGTATTGAAACAGAGAAACCCTCTGAATTTATGTTTTCAGTTTAGGGGTTGGTGCTCCTTGAAGCTTGTGCTTCTAAACAGTATGCCAGTGAGGCTTGTAGGTCAGTGAGACCTTAACATTTGTCAGTGAGACATATATTGTAGCCAGTGAGGCTTCTTTGTAGCCAGTGAGGCATGTTTGATCAGTTAAGCTAGTGAGGCAGTTTAGAGTGGTTTTTCTCCCCTGGAGGGTTTTCCACTCATGCAATTCTTGTGTCATAATCTTCTCTATGTGTGTATGATTTACTTATGAAGTTTTGTTCTTTTTCTGTATTCACATTCATGTGCATATGTATTAGACAGATCAATGCTATCTTTCTCTCTTTGAACTTTGAAAGTTAAAGTGTGTAAAAAGATTTGAAAATTCACACAACACTGATTCACCCCCCCTCTCAGTGTTGATTGTACTCCTACAAACCCAAGGTGGATGGCTAATACTATTCCCTTAACTTGCAATGACTTAGAGATAGGTAATTGGAAAACTGTATCAGGATAGTGGGTTAAAGAGGGCTGCTTTGCACATAGTGTAACAACTAGTATTCAATGGGTGGGTTTGGATAGTGCTTGAAATGTAGATGACAGTGCTAAATCTTTCTTTCTCCACAAGTAATCAATTCTTACTCTTGAACAACATCTCCCCATCTTGACACAACTTTCAACCTTGCTTTCTATAATAACTCTAAGATTAGGGAGTCTCACAATAAATAGTAAAATCCATTTAGGGCTGTGTGTTCAGGGTGTGACAATCTTTCTCAAGGATTCAGGGCAATCTTCTTGATTAATTTCACTAGTCTTAATATGAAGATTTAGGCTTAGGGTTTGATGGATTGCCCTAGGAAATCAAACCCTAACCTTCATATAGATTAGATCCTTAGTCCTTATACTCACAAAAAATTAAGTTCTAATGACTCTATGGACTGGTATACCATCCTCAAAGTATGATAAACCTATGCTAGCTTTTAAAACCCTTCATAATCATGTTTGAACACTGATCTCTCTTTGTGTGACTCTATGGCAACATCAAAGCATGATTGTTTTACCTTGTGACTATTTTATTTCCATTCTTCTTCATGGTATTTTGATGACTACCTCATCATACTGTCTCAACATCATCATTAAGAGAATATGCCCACTCTCTCACATTGATTGAGGACCACATTAACTAAATAAGAAACATGACTACACCATGCCTCTGTGATTGTCCCTGAGATCTACCCTACACAATATCAATCAAAAGGTTGGGAAGGACTATCTCAAGGGTAGCATATTCCAAAGTATAGGTGTGATAATCTCATTGCACCATAAAAGACTCAATGACTTCCCTTAGAGACTTATCCTAAAACCACTTAATGAAATTACAATCTAGAAAACCCTCCATCAAACATAAGCCTCATAGAATGCAGTCATGAATTTACATAGTCATGATCCTCATATAAAGGAAGAACAACATAGATTCCCCTCAAGTTTATTAATATTTTCTCCTCCAATCCCGAGACTAGCCCTCCTAGACAACCTATAGAAATAAAATCATAAAGTTAATAAGTTTATCATGAGAAATAAATAGGGAAAAATCAAAAAATCATGTGCCAAAAGGAAAAACCAACCCTAAAATCAGAAATCCTCACCCATTTTAGAAAAATAAATAAAGGAATAGGATTCCAAATGCCCCAAAACAAATGCAATTAGCTTTATATCCATACTAGCCACATGTGTGAGGTCATTATATGAATATCCATACTAGCCACGTGTGTGAGGTCATTATTAAAGCAAGATGGGTGTAGAAATTAACCTTCAATAGTTGCTTCCGATAATAAAAAGAGTCTAAAAAGAGTTCAATGTTATGGTCCTATAGAGGTACACCTAGGAGCATAAAAGATGTACGAACACTTTGTAATTTTGTGTTGTTTTCCTAAAGAATGTCCTTCCTCTGCATCAAGATCCCACTTTGGTACAGGTAGAGAGGATGCAATGTGGAATTTGGCTTTACACCCACTGATTTCTTTTTATTGAAAGTTTCTAAATCCTTATAAACAAAACCATTTTGTGCATATATGATGTAAAGATAGGGTAGAACACAATGGTTTCAACATCCAAAAGAACATTTTGTAGTTTCTATTCTCATAGCCACCCTTAGGTGCATACTAGGCTCTAAGGTCTTATGGGTCATTAACACCTAAAACACCATAACCTACACTAGGAGGGTCTTACATAAGATGGAGACAACAAATACAATGCAATGATGCTTCACAAGAACTTAGGAACAACAAGCTTCTAAGATTTCCTTATTTGACTGACCCTAGGCCAAGTAGTACAACAAAATGACATTTTCTTGCATAATTTTCAACTTAGGCCTGATACTCAGAATATAAACATAGATTTAGATACCCATTTGGACTTTACACAACATAATAAGATTTTAGGGGTGGTCACTTTGTACAGAACCCTCCAAAAATTGAATGTTCTTCTGCAAATTAGGCTTAATTAGGCCTCTAGGCATAACACCAAATGGCTTTAAGGCTTTAAGGTTTCCCAATTCTTGTTCCAACACCTTAGACACATTCAAAAAGGTCTCAAACAACTGTTCCAACTCCAGGGATCCCTCTCCAATGACATATAACAAGATTTCACCAACTCACCATGACTAGTAAGAATTAATAAGAAATAAGCATAATGGCAATAATTAGCATTCAAGGATTTCTAATCAAGAACTAGGGTTTGGGTGCCAATGGAAACTCACCAAACCCTCAGATCAATCTTTATTTGAAGATATTTTATGATTTAGACTAATACAGATGCTTGGGTATATCATGATCATATTGAGATCTAATCATTGCTTTGTTTCTTGTAGGGTTTGTTTCCATGCTTCTAATCATAATAATCAAGGTTATGGGATAGCAAGGTTATGGAATAGTTCTTGTCATGTCATTTGAGGAGATCATGGCCACAATAACATCAAGATGTTGTGAATCTCAACAACAAATTTCCATCTATCCAAACCCTACCATCATACACACTCAAGAAGGCTTCAGTTTCATGCAATAGAAAGGTGCTAGGAGTGACATTTTGCATTCCATAGCTCATGGGGCCAAACGGACTATGCCAACATGTCAGGGTGGGTGGGTAAATGCCAGGGAAGGTCTCATTTTGTGTGCCAATTGCCCCAATCATTCGGGGCAGTAAGCTACCGGCAAAGTCCCTTAAGATCCCTAATATGAAAAAATTGCCAAACTTTGACAAGGGAGTTCTTGAAATTCATGGCAGATGGGAATGCTTTGTTTAGACCTACAGGTGCATGTGGGGTCTATCTACAATAACCTCTCTCGGTTTCATTCAAATCTTGTCTGTTTGACCATGCCGGAATCAAATGCATTCTTGCAAAATACTTCAATTCCATGCAATGGAAAGGTTGTTATGTGCCATATTTTTTGCTTTGCTCATCGTGGGGCTGAACCAATTGTGCCAACACATCTAGATAGGCAAGTAAATGCTACGAGAGGTCTCATTTCGTGTGCCAAGAGTCTCAGTCGTTCCGAGCTGCAAGCTATCAGCAAACACGAAAGGTGCTAGGTGTCGGTAGCTTGCAGGCCAAAACAACTGGGACACTTGGAACATGAAATGAGACCTTCCCTACCATTTACTCACCCACCTAGACATGTTGGCGCAATCGTTTCAGCCCCAAGACTTGTGGAATACAAAATTTCAGTGTTAGCAACTTTCTACTTTGTCAATAGCTTATAGCCCGGAATGACTGGGATGCTTGACACACAAAATGAGACCTTCCCTACCATTTACTCAGTTGGTTTGGCCCCACAATGAGCAGAACAAAAAATATGGCACCTGGTAACCTTTCCACTACATGAAATTGAAGCATTTTGCAAGAATGTGTTTGATTTCAAAACGGTCAAACAGACAGGACTTCAACGAGACTGAGAGAGGTTATTGTAGATGGATACCACATGTAGTTGTAGGTCAAAACAAAAAATTTCTAGCTACTACAAATTCTGAGAACTGCTCCATCAAAGTTTGGTAGTTTTTTCATCTTAGGGATCTTAAGGGACTTTGCCGGTAGCCTGCTGCCTTGAACGATTGGGGCACTTGGCAGATGAAATGAGACCTCCCCTAGCATTTACCCACCCACCCCAACATGTTGGCATAGTCCATTAGGCCCCACAAGCTATGGAATGAAAAATGTCACTCCTAGCATCTTTCTACTACGTGAAACTGAAGCATTTTGCAAGAATGCATTTGATTTCGGCACAGTCAAATGGACTAGAGTTGAGAAAAACTAAGAGAGGTTATTGTGGATGGACCCCACACCCACCTGTAGGTCCAAACGAAATGTTATCAGCTGCCACGAATTTCAAGAACTGCTCCATCAAAGTTTGGTAGTTTTTGCATCTTAGGGATCTTAAGGGATTTTGCCAATAGCCTGCTGCCCCGAACGATTGGGGTACTTAGCACATGAAATGAGACCTCCCCTGGCATTTTCCTACCCACCCCAATGTGTTGGCATAGTCAGTTTGGCCCCATGACCTATGGAATGCAAAATGTCACTCCTAGCACCTTTCTACTACATGAAACTGAAGCATTTTGCAAGAATGTATTTGATTTCAGCACGGTCAAACAGACTAGATTTGACCAAAATTGAGAGAGGTTATTGCGAATGGACCTCATGTACACCTATAGGTCTAGATGAAATGTTCCCATTTGCCACGAATTCTGAGAACTACTCCATCAAAGATGTAAAAGTTGTTATTTGTTGTCAATGTTGTCAAATTGTCAAATTGTCAAAGGTGAGTGTGGATTCTTGTCGAGAACTCACATTGGAGTGAATCTATGTTTTATTGAAGACTTGAAGAGATTTTTGAGGGTTTGGCATTGTCCTTTTGTCCTGGTTCTAATCATGGTGGTTGCCCTACGCCTAGGAACCCAGTGTGCACCAATGGAGTCTATAACCATGGAGACTAAGATCACTGCCCTATTTTGTTGAAAACCTTTTGTGTCTGCCCTTGCTTTGCATCAAAAATCACTAAGAATGATGGGACAATTATGCATATGGTGTAGGGCACCATAGGTCTTAATGTGGAAAAGTTGCAAAATGTTAAGCTTTTTGGTGTTTTTGTGTTTAAGTCATGATTTTGTGTGTAATAAGGTCTCTTAAGACCATTTGTGATGTTTTTGGAGTTAATTTAGGTTATTAGGAAGTTTGGAATCATTTTGGAGTCTATTTTGTAAAAGTTGCTCTATGTTGTGTTTTGTGTTCTTGAAGTTGCAGGAGCAGGGGAATGAAGATTGGTGAAGATTTGTTGATGCCCTAGGCTGAAAACTCATGATTTTGGGCAAATAAGATGCATAGGAGTCAGGTTTGGTAGAAAAGATCTTGGAAAAGGATTTGTAATGGTTGGAAATGTTTGTGCAAACCATCTTGAACATGTCTGAGGCGTTGGTGTGAAGATTTGAAGTCTAAGATTAGAAAACCTTGTGGTGACCCATCTAAACTAGCCTAATTAGGCCTCAATTAGAGTGTAACAATCCTATTTTGACCCTTGTGTTACAAAAAACCCCCATCTGCATTTGAAATATACTGTGTAATAGGATAATGGGTATCCAAAATAGTTTTTAGTTCATGGGTTTGAGTTGTTTCCTTCAAATTATGTCAAAAATACCCCTTTTGTTGTCCTACAAGGCATAGTGGAAGATTGTGAAGAAAATCACTTTGTTTGAGGTGTTAAGACTTTATCCAAGGATTGATTGAGTGAGTTTGATCTTTGATACCCTACTCGGCATCAACATATCTCTTTCTTACCACATCCCTTTGATTCGGAGATACCATTGTGTAATTCTTCCAACAGTCTTCAATTAGTGATCTCAAAGCTTCAACAACTTTGTCTTTTCATGGGAGTCTCCTAGAGAATACCCACAATTTATTAGTGTTTGGATCCTCAAATCTTTGATGTCTTCCAATGGCTCTCATAAGAATTTTTCTATTTAATTTCAATGCTTGAGTTATCTTTCTAATGCAGCGAGCTTTTTTTGTTTGTTGGCTTACTATTGTTGATGTAATGACATGTCATGTGACATTACTATCCTTTGTATGTGAGGTGGAACCCACACTCTCATATGCACTCATTAGATTCTTGACAATTAATTTTTCACTTGAGGCATTCGATGTTCTTAGGCCAAGAATCTTCATAATGGGCCTAAATTTTAGATTTCTCATCAATTCAACAAAGAGTTGACATCTTCTGGTTTCATTTAAATTCTCAAAGAATAATTTCCATATCTTATTCACATATCTTTGGCAAGTGTGTATGGGAATCTTATCGTACATGGGCTCCAATACATTCTCATCAATATCAATTAGAAACTTAGGCTTCCTATGCAAAATTCTAGGAGGTGTTTTAATTGGTAAAGTAGACTCAACATTAGAAATCTCTTCAATATTTACTTGAGATGGGATAGATGACGTACCTTCAATTAGAGGTGAAAAAGATGAAAATGATGTACCTTCAACTTGAGGTGTGAATGATGGCATGCCACCAACTTGAGAAGAAAATACAAATGTACCTTCTACTTCACCTGTGAAAGATGGAGTGTCTCCAATTCGAGAAGATAATGATGTTGTTCCTTCAACTTGACCTGTGGATGATGGAGTGCCTCTAACTTGGAGATTCCCTTTCCTCATTGCAAGGAGGTTTTGCATTCATTCCCTTTGTTCCGCCAATTCCATCTCTCTCTTAGATTCATTAGACATGTCATGTTCCTCTTCAATTGGCAATGGTGGAATGTCTTCTTGTATGGTTGACAATTTCCTACTTTCCTGAATTTGCCTCATTCTTTCTCTTTTCCTCTCATTATCAGCTTCATGCTCTTTTGGTGTTAGAGTCTTTGCTCATTTCCTTGCCATGATGATGATTTCTACAAGCATGATGAATAAGACAATGATAATTAGAAATTTTATAATGACAATGAATAGCACAGTCAGAATGAATAACAAGGTTCTACAAACTTCTGAATAAGACAACTCATATCATGATAACTTGAACATACATAAGTCACGAAGTATGCATTTGAACACACATATAAATCATGTAGTATACACTTGAACATACAAAGTCATGGAGTATACACTCAAATACACAAAGACATAAATGATGCAAAGGAAGGGTGGAGTTCATGAAAACAGACCCAAAAGACAAATTGTTCTTGCATGTTCTCCATTGTTGCTCCTATGTACACCTTCCTATATGACTTCAATGAACTAAGGCAAATCCACTTGGAATGCTTTCAAAAACCTCAATACAAATTTGGGAGCCTCTTTCAAACATTCTAAAGGTGATTCCAATAGGTATTAAACACCTAGACTCAAAAGCAAACCCTAACTTGCTTGGGTGCCAACACTTACTCAATGATTGTAAAACTAGTCCTCTTGGGACAGTCATAATAAAACTTTTCTAACCCTTGAAGAATGCTCTAACATCCTTTGTTCAAGTTTGTAGGACCTTCTAAGACCCCTTCCCAACAAGGAATATGCACAAACAGCACTTTTAGACATAGATTTGTTGAACTTCCAATTGCTGCCCCAACATTGTCATACATAATCATTTAGGACAATCATCACACTTTGTCAAATAATGGCCAAGAAAGCTTCAAACTCCTTGAGCAGGTCTAAAAGACCTTCATATAGATTCTTCACACCTTTTTCCCAATCACAAAACGCACCAAGTATACAATGAAATACACAAAGTCATGGAGTATACACTTGAACATATAAAGTCATGGAGTATACACTCAAATACACGAAGTCTTTAAATGATGCAGAGGAAGGGTGGAGTTCATGAAAATAGACCCAAAAGATAAATTGTTCTTGCATGTTCTCCATTGTTGCTCCTATGTACACCTTCCTATATGACTTCAATGAACTAAGGCAAATCCACTTGGAATGCTTTCAAAAACCTCAATACAGATTTGGGAGCCTCTTTCAAAAATTCTAAAGGTGATTCTAATAGGTATTAAACACCTAGACTCAAAAGCAAACCCTAACTTGCTTGGGTGCCAACACTTACTGAATGATTGTAAAACTAGTCCTCTTGGGACAGTCATAATAAACCTTGTCTAACCCTTGAAGAATGCTCTAAAATCCTTTGTTCAGGTTTGTAGGACCTTCTAAGACCCCTTCCCAACAAGGAATAGGCACAAACAACACTTTAAGACTTAGACTTGTTGAACTTCCAAGTGCTACCCCAACACTCTCATACACAATCATTTAGGACAGTCATCACACTTTGTCAAATAATGGCCAAGAAAGCTTTAAAACTCCTTGAGCAGATTTGAAAGACCTTCATATAGATTCTTCACACATTTTTCCCAATCACAAAACATACCAAGTACACAATGGAATACACAAATTCATGGAGTATACACTTAAATACATATTCATGATATACACTTGAATACAGGTCATAGAGTATACACTCGAATACAAATACTTCAAAACTATTTGAAACCATAAGGTGTTGAGAGATCACTATTTAAAGGTAAAAATGCATGCATATGTTGTTGATCAAGTGTCATAGGGGACTATCACAATCAAGAGACAATCATAAGGTCATGTTTGTAACCTTCATTCATTTGATGATTCACCATCCTCCATGCAAGGATATCTCTAATACTAAGCCTCCCTTTGACCCTATCAACTCATAAGAACATCACCTTGACTGTTCTAGACTGTCTTTCCCCTTGAAGGCCATTGTTTGGACTCTTATATGAGTATCAAAGCATTATTTTAGGTTTGGAAATCATGAATTGTATGGTTAAGTTTTTACATATAGGAGTTGTATGGAGGTGAGTTTGAAGGATGACAAAATGAATGCCATCGAAGGGGACTGTTAATCAACATAAATTGACTATCCTAATAGTCTTAAACCAGTCTAAAAACTTTGTGATAGTAGAAAACAACTTCATGATGGTCATGACTATGATAGTGGATTGTTATATAGACTTGTGACTATCCTACACTCATGAAAACCTCCTTTTTAGTGTTTTATCTCCTTATAAGTCCCTTTGTATCATCTTGTGTATACCCTAAGACAACCCCTAAACCTCTTTTTCATGGAGATTTCTTAGATAATGGGCATGATACAAATTGTATATGACTATCACAATGACAAATATAGCCTTGAAACCCTTTATGTAAATTGACTTCTTCTCCTTTACATGGACTGTCCTCTCTATCTCTAGTTGATGGTATCTTCAAATTTTATCTAAAATGAGTGATACAACCTAAATTTATACCCTACTAAGATCAAAACATGAATTTATAACATTAAAAAATGATCCTAAATGAATTATGGTAGCAATATGACAACACAGTCATGAAGGGTCGGGACAATCATGGTAGCCTCTTAATATCCCAAAATAGGAAAGCAAGGCAAATTTCACAATGGTCATGAAGGGTCGGGACAGTCATTAATCCTAGAGAACTATCATCTGACCTCTATGATAGATGATTCATGTCAAACATTATTGGGGTTGGATATGTTGTATGTTTGGATTCTCTATTTGGGTATGATTATGATAGTAGGGTTAAAGAAGAGGATAGTCACAATCTAAAATGGTTAAGAAAACTATAAAAACACTCATAAAGTAAGCATTAAGATGATCTAAGATCTAGGTTTGCATGGATTGTTGTAGCATCTAACATGAGCAACATCTGGTATGAGTAGTTTACGAATAGTTAAAACAAGATGAAAATCCTAAAGTTGAAACAAGATGAAAGACATATATATAAGTGAATTAAAATGGATATAATTTAGAACATACCTTAAAGACTTCACTATTGGAGTTGACCAATTCTCCAAATTTTGGCTTCAAAATCCTCAAATTCTTCTTTTTCACAAGTTTGATTATGAATTCTATATAACTCTAGAATAGGATTAGTGAATTTATGGAAAAAATAAACATATATATATCATAAAATTCAATCTATATATCAATGGTAATTAGATTTGAAACAAAATCACACATGAAACATGAAAGTTTAGGTTTAAATAATCAAATTTTCTCCAAAAACATGCAAAATAAGTTCATCTATGTTGAAAAAACAAAAAAGGTGGTGGATATTTCTAAAAATGATTGTTAATATGTCAACCAACATGAAAAGTGTTTTCTTGTCTAATATATTGCATGAAAAGTAGGAATAACATGCATGTGGGATATGAATCACGGATCCCACATGTTTTTTTCCCATTTTTTTGCTTCCCATAATGCAAGCGTATTTTGGGAAGCATAAAAATATTTTCCTCTTTCTCTATATCTCTCTCCCTCTCTTTGTCAACCCCTTGGAATGTGAGGGAGAGAGATATAGATATATGGAGAGATAAGGAAAAAATATAGAAAGAGGAGCAAATAGAGAGATACAAGGGGATAGGTGGAGATAGAGATAGGGAGAGGGAGAGAGGGGAATTGAGATAAGCAAAGGGCTCTAGATAGAAGGAGAAAGATAGATAAAAGGGAGAGATGGATAGGGAAATATAGAGAGACGTAGAGAGGGATATATTAAGAGATAAGGTTATGGGAAGAGATAGAGATAGGGAAATAGATGGAGAGATGTCTAGAGACATGCCTGGAGAGACATTTCAAGAGGTAGATGGATGGGGAGAGAGATAGAGAGGAGGAGAGACATAGAGAGGGAGGGAGAGAGAGGTAAAGATGGATAGATTAAGAGATAGGGATCTATGTGGAGAGATAGAGATAGGGAAAGATATCTTGAGAGATGTGGACAGAGACATACAGAGATAGATTTGAGGCAGAGGGATTGAGAGAGTGATAGAGAGGGGGAGTGAGATAGTGAGGGATAGAGAGATAGAAAGGTATAGTTAGAGAGAGGGGATCGATAAAGAGAGCAACCCTAAACCCTAACCCCTAAAACCTAAACATGAGTAACCCTAAACCCTAAACTCGAGCATCCCTAAACCCCTAAACCTTAAATAATTCCCCTGAACCGTAAACTTGAGCAACACTAAATGCGAGAGATAGAGAAAGAGAGAGAGTTTCTAGGGGTTAGGGGTCAAGGAACTTAGGGGCATTATTTAGGGTTGCTCAAGTTTAGGACCTTTAGGGGAATTATTTATGGTTTAGGGGTTAGGGGTTAGGGGAATTGTTTAGGGTTTAGGGGTTAGGGTTTAGGGTTTAGAAAGAGATAGAGATAGGGGACCAATAGATATTGGGAGAGATAAAGGAGACAAAGGGGAGGGATAGGGAGATAGAGAGTGAGAGTGAGATAGATAGTGCTTAGGGTTTACAGTTTAGGGGCATTATTTAGGGTTTAGGAAGAGAGAGAGGAGATAGATAGGGAGAGATAGAGGAGAAAGAGGAGAGAGATAGGGTGATAGAGAGTGAGTGAGATGTCTAGAGAGATAGGGAGATAAGGGAGAGATAGGGAGATTGAGGTTTGGGGTTTCTCAAGTTTAGGGTTTTGGGGGTTAGGGGTTATGATTTAGGGGCATTATTTAGGGTTTAGGGGTTTAGAGAGAGAGAGAGAGACTACTTTTGACATGCAACGCTAAACCCTAAACCCGAGCAAGCCTAAGCCTCTAAACCCTAAATAATTCCCCTAAACCCTAACACCTAAACCCAAGAAACCCTAAATCTCTTTCTATCTTTATCATCCATCTACCTCTCAATCTCTCTCCGTAAACTTGAGCAACCCTAAATAATGCCCCTAAACCCTAAACCTCTCTCACTCACTCACTCCCTCCCTCTCTCCCTCCTGCCCTCTCTCTCTCTCTCCCTCTCTCTCTATAGCTCTCCCTCTCTCTTTGAGAGGGAGAGAGAGATAGGGACATAGGGAGAAAGTGATATATAGGGAGAGAGAGAGATAGAAAGAGAGTCATAGTTTTCTTTTTTCCATTTCCTTCATCGATAAGGGAGAGGGAGAGATAGGGAAATAGAGGAATGATAGGGGAGGAGGTAAGAGATATGGAGATAGCGAGAGATAGATAGACCTAGAAAGAGAGGAGACAAATAGGGAGAGATAGAGAAGAAAGAGGGGAGAGATAGGGTGATAGAGAGCATGAGTGAGATGTCTAGAGAGATAGGGAGATAAGGGAGAGATAGGGAGATAAAGGTTTGGGGTTTCTTGAGTTTAGGGTTTACAGGTTACAATTTAGGGCCCTTACTTAGGGTTTAAGGGTTTAGAGAGAGAGATAGATTGCTTTTGACATGCAACCCTAAACCCTAAACCCAAGCAACCCTAAGTTCTCTTAAACCCTAAATAATGCCCCTAAACCCTAAACTCAAGAAACCCTAAGCCTCTAAACCCTAAATAATTCCCCTAAACCCTAACCATAAACCTAAGAAACCCTAAATCTCTATCTCTATCATTATCATCCATCTACCTCTCAATCTCTCTCCCTAAACTTGAGCAACCCTAAATAATGCCCCTAAACCCTAAACACCTCTCTCTCTCTAAACCCTAAACCCAAGAAACCCTAAACCTTTATCTCCCTATCTCTCCTTGATCTCCCTATCTCTATCGTCCCCCTACCTCTCAATCTCTCTACCTATGTCTTTGGCCATGTCCATCACTCTCTATCTCCCTATCTCTCCCCTCGGCCTCCTCTAGATATCTCCCTATCGGTCCTCTCTCCATAAACCCTAAACCTCCAAACCTTAACATCCAAATAATGCCCCTAATCTCTAGATTGAGAGGTAGAGGGATGATAGAGATAGGGAGATAGAGTTTTAGGGTTTCTTGGGTTTAGGGTTTAGGTGTTTGGGGGTTTAGGGTTGCTCAAGTTTAGGGTTTAGTGTTTATAGATTAGGGGCATTATTTAGATGTTAAGGTTTGGAGTTTTAGAGTTTAGGGAGAGAGGACCAATAGGGAGATATAGAGGAGACCGAGGGGAGAGATAGGGAGATAGAGAGTGATGGACATGGCCAAAGACATAGGCAGAGAGATTGAGAGGTTTTAAGGTTTAGGGTGTTTAGGGTTGCTTGGGTTTAGGGTTTAGGCTTTAGGGTTACATGTCAAAAGTAGTCTCTCTCTCTCTCTAAACCCCTAAACCCTAAATAATACTCCTAAATTGTAACCCCTAAGCCCTATACTCTAAACCCGAGCAACCCCAAACCTCTATCTCCCTATCTCTCTGGACATCTCACTCACTCTTTATCACCCTAGATCTCTCCCCTCTTTCTCCTCTATCTCTTGTTATCTATTTGCTCTCTCTCTCTACCTATTTATCTCTTTCTATCTCCATATCTCTTACCTCCTTCTCCCCTATCATTCATCTATTTCCCTATCTCTCCCTCTCCCTTATCAATGAAGGAAATGGAAAAAAGAAAAATGACTCTCTTTCTATCTCTCTCTTTCTCTCTCCCTATATATCACTTTCTCCCTATCTCCCTATCTTTGTCCCTCTCAGAGAGAGAGAGAGAGTTGTTTTAGCTCACCATAATGCACTCACATTATGGTGAGCTTGCTTTGACATGTTTTTACTAGTTTTTAGTAAAATCTAAAGATTATCTAGAGCGTGCTCCCCATCAGGATGGCACTTTTTTCAATGAAGACTAAAAAACACTACCACCATAATCTTAAGCTCTCTGTTAGCTATCTAATTGTATATTTTTTTTAAGATTTCGAGTAGGTTAAGGGTTTCATCTTGAATTTCTTTTGTTAGTGTGTCCATTTTTTATCAAAAACCACTGTCTAGTATTTTTTACTTGTTTTTTTAACTGTTCATTGAAATTTGAAATAAGTTAAATTTTTAGAAACTAGACTCCATTCTACACATATTTAAAAAAATGATTTTTGATTAATTTTCAAAAATTTGAGGGGGGAGCATGCTCAAATTTCTGGTTTTCAGGATGTGTCCACTTTGAAAATTACTAAAAAATCAATTATTCATGAAAAAATTATTAGAAAAATCAGGGATAAACTACATGGTGTTAGATAATTTCTCACTAGAGCCATTATTGAAATACTAAAAAAATGTTAACATTTTAGGGAGAGCACACCAGACACTATGTTATGTTTTTTTGAAAAAAATAGGACCAACTTGTGTGCTCCCCCTTTTTGAACCCCTTAATCTCAACCATTTTTGGAGAAAATTAGTAGTTTAGAAACTAGATTCAAAGCACTATGACTTGTTTTTGTTCCATCTTCAAATTTTGAGTGTAGCTATCTCCAATTTCTCATCGAACATCAATGTTTCCTAATTTCAGGAAAAAAAAGTGGCATCTGAAGACCCCATTTTGGTCCCTCATCTTTGTGCACTTACCCCTTAGGTAATTAATATTATTTACGTGAGTAAATTAGGAAATAAGAGCATGTTTAATCACCTTGATTGATGGGAGCACATGCCACCTCTATCTTATTCAACTCCTTGATTAATGGTAGTTAGGTGCCACATCTCCCTCATTAAGATGAGTTCCCTTGACACCTCTACTCCTACAGTTGAGTAAATATTTTAGTTAACTACTCTTCTATGACACTTGTCACCTTGACTTGGCCATCCTAGAGCCTATATATTGTAGTCCATTTCCTTGTTTTCATACCATAAATAAAAATATTGGAATTATATTATTCTCATTGTTTGCATATTGAATTAATGTCATCTTATTGTTTATTCTTGGGTAGATTTATATTTATGGAAAATTCTAACAAGATCAAATAATAGAAGCATTGTATAAGAAGATGTGTAATTCAGTTGGGAGCCTATTTTGTGTAACTTAGTGTCAAACCTTTTTTATTGTAGGTAATTTTCTTTGCTAATTTTGTATAAAGTGATGTAATTTTTGTTAACTTAATTGGAATTATTTATCAAATCTCAATCTATTGATTATATTTAGTTACAATAAGACTTTCTACTAATTTTATCCTAGTTTCCACCATGGTTCCTTGATTGAAACAATAAACACATCAACCTCTAGGCTATACTAGTATAGCCAAGACAGGTAGTAATATAGACCTTAGAGAGATTTTGTCTCCTTCTAAGAGAGATAGAGCATATTCCTCCCCTACCTTGAGCAGTGTGTCAAACCATGCATCAAGATTATCCTTATAGGATCATTTGGTCTTTCAAATACTTGCATTATTTATTTATTTTCTCTCCATTATTCTTCCTTAAACATTTTGTGCATGTCATATAAATAATATTTTCGCTTATAAGGTGGTTCCTTGGGTATCTTAATAAATATATCCAAAGTAAAATGATTTTTAATTCTAATAATGACACATATAGATATATAGAAAATGTAATAACTTTATCCCAATGAACACATTTTATACATTGATGCAACATATGGATTTATTTCTTTGCATTGCTCAATCCAAGAATGACCAACTAATACACAAAACCAAACCAAATTAGGAAAGGTATGACATAAAATAGGATATCTATTTCAATCAACTACTAGAGGTAAAATAATATAACTTACAGTCTTTATCTTGATACCCCATTGGTCATCTTAATAGAAACAATTGAATGTGTATATTATTACTTAAAATGATAATTTAACAAAAAATCTTTCATGCATTTTTATATTGACAAGAAATATCAATAAGGGCACCCTTAATTGGTTTAAAATAAACATAAGGTATAACACATATAAATAACCAAAATAACCATTATATGGGATCTCATCATGTGAAATTTTGATAAGTGATAAAAGATGTAGCAAAATTAGGACCACCATTAAGCATGCCCACATTATTTTCTAAGTCATGTAAATTACTATGCTCATAACCATCAATATGTGAATTTATAGCATGTAAATATTATTTCTCAAATCAAACCACATTATTAGACTAATTATATGTTGGAAAGGGATTTGTGTATATTTATAAATTTTGATTAGAGGAGCAACTAAATGATTGTCCCCATTGATCACACCTTTACCATGTATCATATTATTATCAATGAATTCTTGAATCTTATGCAGTAATGCAATTCTTCATTGTGTATCATGACCATTAACTGTATGATATTATATAATTTCAAAAAATAATTCACCACCTAATGGAGAGTGAAAGGCAGAGGAATGAGGAGCAGGAAGGAGAAGGACAGAGGAGCAAAGGGTGGAAGAAAAACGACGAAAGCAGAAAGGAAAGACAAAATGATCAAGGATTTAGGAATCTAAGCAGCTGGGGAGAAGAAATGGATCTGGTGGAACCCTTGGATGAATTCAGAACAAAGATCAATAATGGGTCTACATTTGGAGATAATGGGCCAAGAACCTGGAATATCCCTTAAAGACCACAATGGGTGTGGGAAAATGGGGTTTGGGTGGATAAGTGTCACCCATTTTATGCAGGGAGAAGCGAAAAAGAAATTCACAGACAAGTCTTCCAGGGTTGGGGAAGGAATAGAGATGAGCATAGACCGCACCAAGCAAGGAGGAATGGTCAAGAACCCCTGTGGATTAGGGCAAATCATGGAAGAAGGAGAGGACTAAGTCGAGGGCCATGAATAGGCCAAGGAGGAGGACTGAATGGGTGGTTCAGGAAAAAGAGAGACATTAATGAAATCAAGTATTGGCGCGCAATTGATCTACAAGAAGGGAGAAGAAAAAAGGCAGCAAAGGACGAAGCGTGCAAAAGGGAGAAGATAGAAGAAGGATCAATGGAAAATGGTATGTCCCCAGAACATAACACTATTTCTATTAAGATTAATTCAAACAATCAAACTAGGGTTTTGCTACATGACAAAGGTATGTTTATTAAATGGGGGGGAGGGTAGAGTTTGAGCCAGGAGGAAATTGCAAAATGGTGTAAGGAATCATGGGGGAATTTAGTTATAGTTAGGTCCTTGCGAAATGGATTCCATCTAGTAGTTTTCCACTCCAAAGAAGAAAGGGATATGGCTTTAAGGTCAGGGCTGTATTTCATGAGGGGTTCGCATATGCACATTTTGGAGTGGAAACCAAACTTTGATCTAGGGAAACAGGTGATAAGAGAAAGCTCCACTTGGGTGCAATTATACAATCTCCCCACATAATATTGGGATGAAGAGGTACTCAAAATGATTGGAAGACAATTAGGGCAATTTAAATTCTTGGATAAGATGTAGGAAGATTGGGCAAGGGGTACATATTTCCAATTATGTATTACAACTGAGCAAGGGCTAGGAACTTCGGAGGCAATAAATTTGGAGTCGGGAGAAGGAGTCTGGAGACAAGAAGTGGTAAGGGAAGACTATCTGAGTTTATGCCCTACCTGTAAATCAGTGGATCATGGACAAGACAAGTGTATAACTTGAATTAAAGAAAAGGGGCTTAATCTGTATGAGGAGGTAAAAGAAAATGTGCTAGAAGACTGCGGGGAAAGAAAGGAGGAGTTTCCATATGTAGATATGGGAAAAGAATTGGTGGATTCAATTTGGATACAGGGGTTAGGGAAGGAGTTTGCAGGGAAGGAAGGAGATCATGATTTTAACTCCCATAGTGAGGATGATAGTCAGCATGAGAGGAGGATTGTGCAGGGAAAGGATAATACTCCAGTAAGGGAAGATCAGAAAATAGAAGAATTTCCACACTTAGAGGAGATTGGGGAAGGAAGGAAGGATGAGGGGGAAGTGAATAGTCAGAGGGAAGATAGGGAGGAGGAGGGTGTTAGCCCAGAAGCAATGGAGAATGGGGTGTGTGAGGAGGTGGGAAGTTCTGATGTGGAGTCAGGAGAGGAGGGAAGTTTTGAGGATTATCAAGTAGGCATATTAGAGGAAAGGGGATTGGAGCAAATTCAGTCAGGTAGATGGACACCAAGGGTCAAGACAGCCAGCTAGAGAGGGTGAAAAACCAATAAGGAGAGATTAGCCTTGGATGGGGTTGCCAAAGGGAAAACTAAAATAAGTCAAACTATTCTAAGGAACGGGAAGGAGTTGCCCCTTCCCGGGGAGCCATGAAGATAATAAGCTAGAATTCTAGGGGCTTAAATGCCCCTAGCAAATGGCGCTTATTCAGGCATCAGATGGAAACAAGTAAACCAGTCATAGTTTTGATTCAGGAAACAAAATGGAGTAAGGAAGAGTAGAATAATAAAATGAGATTTTGAAAGGGATGGGAAGGGGTGTTTAAGGAATCTAAGGGAGCTTCAGGAGGGTTGGGCATAGTTTGGAATCTAGACAGAGTAAGATGCACACTCTTAGAAGCAAATCAGAATTGGATGGCAGTAGCAGTAAGGATATACAGAACAATAAGGAGATTAAGATAGTCAATGTATATGGACCAACAAATACAATAGCAAAGAGAAATGTTTGGGGATTGATCACAGCCTTTGTAAATCAACATAAGGAGGATTGTATCCTGATAGGGGGAGACTTCAATGCCACACTAAATAACTCTAAGAAGAAAGGAGGGATGAGAATGCTGACTATGGTCTAGCAGGACTTCCAGGAGTTTGTTGATAACAATGAGCTAAGAGAGATCCAGACTAAGAATGGGGTATATACTTGGACTAACAGAAGATTGGGTCATACCAATATCTTGGAAAAATTAGATAGATTTCTAATGTTTGGGAACTGGTTCCAAATAGCCAGCTTGGTGGAGGCAATGATTCTACCATGGAGTGGTTCTGATCACTTCCTAATTCATTTATTGATAGCAGAGGATGAATATAAAGGAGGTTTGTTGTTTAGATTTGAGAAAATGTGGCTACGAGACCCAGAGCTTCTAAGTAAAATTGTACAATGGTGGAGAGAAACTTGGGGAGGCAATTAGTCACACCTACTTACTTTTCAAAAAATGTTGGCTGGGATAAAGACAAAATTGAAAATTTGGAATAAGGAACATTTCAAGAATATCTTTGATGAGAGAGGTAAAGTAGAAGAGGAGTTAAGAGAACTCAATGAGAAAGTAATAGAAAAGGGTATGGGTCAGGAGGAGTTTCTAAAAGAGAAAGAGCTCAAGAACAAGCAAGAGGATATTTTAGCCAAAATAGAATGTCATTGGAGATAGAAGTCGCGGGAGTTATGGCTCAAGGAGGGGGACAGGAATACAAATTTTTTTCATAATTCGGCCATAGCCAACAGAAGTAGAAATAGGATCAGCGAACTAGAAAGGGAGGTTGGGACAGTAGTGAATAGAGAGAAAGAGATTAGCCAAGAAGCTATCAGATATTTTGAGGCTCTGTTTACTAGGATGGATCAAGGACAAGGTAGAGAGAGAGGATTTTCTGGAAGGAATCCCAGCGATAGTTAATATGGAAGAGGTTAAGAAGGCCACTTTTCAACTAGGTTCAGATAAAGCCCTAAGGTTAGATGGTTTTCCAGATCTCTTTTATCAAAAATGTTGGAAAATCATGAAGGGAGATTTGGTTAGGGTAGTAGAGGAATCAAGGAGGAAAACAACCATGTTGGGAGTGTTTAACCACACTTTCATTACACTTATACCCAAGAAGAAGGAAGCCAAAAACATGGGAAACTACAGACCTATCTCATTGTGTAATACCTTCTACAAGATAGTGACAAAAGTAATATCAAATAGGCTCAAGGAAGTAATTGACAGAATCATCTCTAAGGAACAGAGCGGCTTCATGCCAAGAAGATCTATAGTGGAAGGAATAATAGTGGCACATGAAACAATTCATACAACCAGGAAAATCAGATTTCCAAGTATGATATGAAGTTAGAGATCCTAAAGGCCTATAATCGAGTGGATAGATAGTTTTTGGTGGAAGTACTGATTAGATTTGGCTTTGACAATAAATGGGTAGAATGGATTAAAAGCTGTATAGAGACCCCAAGGTTTTTTGTTCTAGTGAACAGGGTGGCTCAGGGCTTTTTTAGCTCTTCGAGAGGCATTAGACAGGGGGACCCCCTGTCTCCGTTCTTATTAGTCATAATGGCAAAAGCACTAGGCAGGAGAATTTTTCGAGCTAGAAGGGAGGATGTATGGAAAAATGTGAGGGTAAAATAGTGCATCAATCAAATGAATAACAGATGACCCAAACATCAACAGAATAGAGAAACAAAGAAGATTCAAATGAACACAGCAATGAACAAACACAGCAAACCTCTTCCGTTTCGAAACTTCTGTTGTTCGCCTATCACGAATCGTCCTTTCACAGATGAGATGAGCCCTCAGAGAGTGCAATCTTTTAAAGCTGTTTGAGGAAGTCGATGGTGAACGGCTATGGTGTGATATGCAAGGAAGGTGAGCTCCAATGCAACAATGGTGATCTCAAGCTTGTAGATGACAAATGGGTGCCAAAGGCGCGCTGGTGATATTTCTGCAGAGTAATGATGTCAAAAGCCTGGATGATTAGAATGAAGGGATGAAGCTTCATTTATAGACTCGGAGGAATAGGAATCAACGGTTGAGAGAAGATATGAAGATCAACGGTTGAGGATGGTTGAGGAATGTGCAACCAGTGGAAATGTGACAAGTGTCCCAGCTCCATCATGAAAGGTGGGATGTGACAAAACTGATTGGAGAGTTAACTCCATTGACTGGTCTGTTAACAGAATTGATTGATCAGTTAGAAGAGTGGATTGTGGAACTGACTGGGTTGATTGAGGATTTGACTCAACTGACAGGTTAGTCAACAGATTTGATTTATTGGTTAACTGACCTCTGATTGGAGAAGAAATAGGCCATGTGGGTGAGGGAAAATAAGATAATTAAATATTAAATATATTTAATTACATGTGCAACTTGATGAGGTGGACAAGGTGAGGTGGAAAGGTGAGGTGGAATTTTGAATTTAGAACTTTAGGATAGAGGAGTTAGGCTTAATTAAATAATTTATGATTATTTAATTGTGAAGGACAAATAGAAGAATTTTAATTAAATAAATAGAATTTATTTAATTATGGAATAGTGAATTGATTAAATAAATTTAGAATATTTATTTAATTAATAGAAGAATGGAATAAATATTTAGAATATTTATTTAGGATAATTTGTGTCATTTTTAGGCGTATACATTTTGCCCCTCTTTGATGCAATGCAGTTTACGGCGTTGCTTCAAAGAAATTGATAGTCTGAGTGATGATACATGCCCCAGTTTGCCCCTGGTATAGGTTAAATGACGATAGGATGCCCCCTCGGGAGATTGGACGGGAAAAACGGCGAAAGTTTTGGAGACGGACGATCTCATGACAAGGAAGGGGTTAGGATAGGTTGGAGGAAAAGGGACGCGGTCAGGGATGCGGGAAGAAAACGGGAGGAAAAACGGACACGGGAAGTAGTCCACAGTCATCACCTAGCCAGAATTAGGGTTTTGAGGCTATAAATAGGAGCTGGGTCCACAAGAATAGTCATTTGCACACTTGGTTGATCTGGATTGGAGAAAGAGAGCTCAGAGCAAACTTAGAGCAGCATGGCGGCCAGAGCAGCAGACATTCCACGCGAGGAGCACCGATTCGAGCAAGTTCGACGATTCGGGCGGCCAGCAGAGGCAGGACCCCCGGTATTTGCTTCGAAAAATTTCTCCTAGGGTCGAGTTTAGGTGTCATAAATGCTCGTAGAAAATAGGTGAAATGAATGCGCCGAAACGCAGAATGGCGCATATGCCTCGCGAAGCTGCACTTTTGTGATTTCGCAGCGCATATGCCTGTTTCGGCGACGCATGCGTGAAAGCTGCGCATTTGTGCAGTCTAGTTGCGCTTTCGTAATTGGGCGGCGCTTTTGTATTTATGCCGCGCATGCGTGAAATGTAGCAGCGCATTTGTTAAAGTTGCGCATATGTGGATTCTTGCGGCGCATGCGTAATTGCGCGGCGCATGCGTGGATTTCTGTGGCGCATGCGTTAAAACGGCGCATATGTGTCCTGTAGCGGCGCATATGCGTTTTTGCGGTGCATATGTTGATTTTTGCGGCGCATATACCAGAAATGGCGCATTTACCACCTGTAGTGGCGCATTTGCTTGGGATGGCAAATTACTTAGCCAAATTGATTCGATTAGCGTCCTGTTTGACACAGGAATCGATGAGCTATCTCCGAGATTGCAGGAATCTAGTCAAGAGATGTAGTGTGCTGTTTTGATCAATTTGAAATGCTAAGTTTAGTTGATATAGTTCAATAGATATGTTGAGTATGGTATATGCAGCTTGAGACTGACGCCTTGCATTGTGTGTTTGCAGGAGGAGATACGAGAGACTCTGCAGTCGAGGGAGACGTTCCCTATGCCTTTATTGCAGAGATACATGCTGACGGAGGCTGACAGAGTGGCGCTTGGTGCCATGGGTCTAGATTATGTTTGCTTTATGCCTGAGGTGCGGGTGAACCGAGGACTGTTGACAGCTGCCGTGGAGAGATTCCACAGCGAGGACAGGACCTTCCACTTCCCTACTGGAGAGATGACTGTGACGCTGGAGGATGTCTACCGGATATTGCACTTGCCCGTGGTAAGCGAGTTAGTGGAGTACGACGCATAGCGGGACGCGGGACTCGCCGAGTGTCAGCGAGTATTTGACGATCCCGAGCTGGTGGGACAGGTCATCCCTTGGCAGGATATCTATGACTGCTACGACTACTTCCCTGGGATTGTGGCCGGACTGATTGCGGGCGTGGTATGCCCGGACAGGAGATCGCACGGGTTCCCTATCGGATGGGGCAGGATCATGGAGCGGATGCTGACTGAGGGCACTCGATATGCGTGGGGACCTTGCGTGCTAGCCCACTTATATCACGACATGCATCAGGTGGTGTACCACCGCAGCACGAGTCTATCGGCTGGGGTGTTGCTGTTATAGTTTTGGCTGTGGGAGCACATAGCGGTGACCAGGCCGATATGCGTCTTTGCTAGGCAGAGGGGAGAGCCGTACAGCTACGGCTACGCAGGAGTGATTTCCCAGCACAGGCTGGGGAAGTTGGAGTATTGGCGGCATACGTTGGATGGGATAGATGTGGTCGTCTGGCGACCATATCTGGACTGCGAGCCTTGCGATGATGAGGGGGATGAGCTGCCTTTCTGTTTTCAGACCAGGTGGTTGATAGGCCGGACACGGCACATCTTGGAGAGGCAGACGATGGGCCGAGTACTGAGACAGTTCGGTAGGAGACAGGGCATGCCGCAGAGACAGGCCATGTTTGCACGGACACATGCCGAGAGGGTCCGATGGGGGCCGATGGCTTCTTATGAGGAGGCTCTGGTAGAGTTCCAGCAGTTGCCTTATGTGGCATGGGACATGAGGCGAGAGATAGCGGATGCGGGGATTACACAGGAGTATGAGGATTGGATTACTGCACATCCATTCCCGAGATATTCAGGACCTGGCATGCTGGTGCCTCGTATTGACGAGGCGGACTCAGAGGAGGAGGGAGAGACTGGCCCAGGGCGGAGGGCCGCTAGAGGAGGACGAGGACGGGGTGGCCGAGCTGTAGAGAGGCCGAGGCAGCGGAGGAGGATAGATCGGGCTGGGCAGGCAGTGCCAGGACAGGGAGAGGGACAGCAGCAGGTGCAGCAGCAGGCACAAATGCCACCACCCCAGCAGGTACCACAGCAGCAGGTGCCGCAGCAGCAGGTGCCCCAGCAGCAGGGGCTAGGACAGGCAGAGGCAGCACAGGGGCCGGTGCAGGGTGAGGCACATGAGAGGACCATAGCCGGCCTGAGAGGACAGGTGCGAGAGCTGCAGGCACAGTTGAGGAGAGTGGAGAGGATGCGAGATACAGACGCAGCGGTGATCGCTAGTTTGACTCGTGAGCGAGACATGGCAGATGCCCAGGTACGCCTCATCCGAGTAGAGAGGGACACAGCAGTGGCTGCCATGGGCACAGATGCAGCGAGTACATTTTTGGTTGGGCAGGTGCAGCAGGCACAGGCACAAGTAGGCCAGTTGCAGACGCAGTTGGCACAGGCACAGACAGACCTAGCCAGAGCGCAGCAGCAGGCACAGTACTACCGAGGCTTGTACCATGGGGCCGTATCCTCGAGCCAGAGGGCAGGGAGCTTCAGGAGTCAGTCTGGGGTGGCTCACAGAGCAGGTCCTTCGCAGTCAGGGGCATCCGTGATGGGACCTCAGCAGTCAGGAGCTGGCAGTGGTGGCCCACAGCAGCAGGGGTAGACACAGACCTGATTTTGTACATTTTTGGGACATGTATCACCGTCTATGTAGACGCATATTGTATATGACACTTTGATTTTGAGAGAGATGGTGATATTGTACATTTGGACCTCTTTGTATATGATAGTATGGATGATGATGCAGCTTTGTGTTTCTATTGCATGCGTGTATGAGATGATTACTTCTATTGCATGTTTGTGATTCTATTGCATAGTTAGATGGTCTATATGATGCGATATGAGAAATACGTTGATATGCTGCTATATGATGTCTATATGATCTAATGTGACAAATGAATGCAAAATGTAATATGATGTCTATGTGATGATGCAAATGTGTATGTATGGAACATGATTTCTATGTTATGATGCTGTATAGATATGTGAGATGCTATTGGATGTTTATATGATGTAATGCTTTGAATGTATGCAGTTGTA
This sequence comes from Cunninghamia lanceolata, assembly GCA_027924645.1. Taxonomy (NCBI): domain Eukaryota; kingdom Viridiplantae; phylum Streptophyta; class Pinopsida; order Cupressales; family Cupressaceae; genus Cunninghamia; species Cunninghamia lanceolata. The sequence continues at coordinate 14,072,552 of BSBN01000320.1, forward strand.
ACATGAGTACTATGTGGTGATGCAACTATATATGTGATGCACTTAACTATGTAGTTTTGATTTTCTGGGCTTTTAAGATTAAGATGTGATGCAAATGTATTAGTGACCTAATGCATTGGATGGTGCCTTCTACTAACCTACTCATGTGCATGACTAGTTTCTACGAATGATATGATATGCTCCTATATGCCTTGCTTTTGTGATGTCCAAACGTACTCTAGCGACATAAGAATGACATGATGGATAGAGGAATGGTTGCGAAAGAATGACTTAGGAATTTTTCTTGATATCATTACTCTGCACGGTTCGAATAATGAGGATTGTATGGATGGGTGTATGGATGTGTATATGGATACAGGACGGATGTTTTGCTTTTAGATTGCCTTATTTCCTCATTGAGCATTTTGTTTTTGGTACTTTTCTGAAATGTTGTAAGTGAATACAAGCATCGAGGTATAATTGAACCAAGATGACCTGAGTATCGCTTACATGGATTGTGATTGAGCAAGTTAATACAAGCATCGAGTCAAAATTTGAATCTAGATGACCTGAGTACCTCTTGCGTTTCAACAAGCAAGGATTGCCCCCGTTTATGTTAGACCTTTGATGTCCTCGATGATCTTTTGCCGATCACGTCCTAAGACAAGGCTTCACATTACTAAAGTTTTAATCCCCAAATAGCAAACAAAGAAAGTAATCATGCCCCCATCATAGCATCTCTAGCTTTTGGCATCCTTGAGTAGCATAGGAAGGTATGATAGCAAAATCAAGACTCTGTAACTTAACCCTAGGTTCCCATCTACAAAAGCACATTTGCGTTGATATGTGTTTATTTCTTGCCTTAATTTGCATAAAATCATTTAGAAGACCTTGGGTATTTTCTTTGCATTGGAGAGGTTAAGATGCTCATTGTCGGGATTTCTGCTTGAAGTGCGGGTGTTTGCTTGCATTTGCTTACCTGATGAGAAGGTTGCACTATCCTTATTGAGAAGACGGACCCTAAGGGACTGACCTAGTGCCTCGGGGGCTCATTGCTAAATGGCCTTGCCTACGTGACGACGCAGAGGCAACGTAGTTCGGGGTAAACCCTAATGGACCATGGATGGACTAGAAGAAAGATGACAGGAATGAAGACAAGAGAGGAGACAAATGGGACTTTGGGAGAGATGGAAGCCTCGGAGGCGCATTAGAATAATGGCCTTGCCTACGTGACGGCGCGGAGGCAACGTAGTTCATGGATTTGGACCACAGACACTGACGAGAGACACTACGCTAGGCTCCCTTCGAGGAGACGGTATGGGACAAAACCTTGGTTGACAAGGCCACAAGGTGAGTATCAAGCCATGATAGGTAACTGTCAAATGTTTACTGTGGGATGGATATGGGTCGAATGGGGAAAATAGAGGGAGAATGGGCTCAAGGTGATTGGATTCCCAAAGATGGAGAATGCGGTTTGTCACAAGTAACGCCTGTTTACCAGGTTTTCATCACTTGCTTTTATTTGCACGAGAAGCTAGAAAGTAACATGACGCTTGATTGCCAGGTTTTCATCAGGATACCTATCCAAGGCGCCTGTTTGCCAGGTTTTCACCAAAGGATGATTTTTTTGCATGCTTTCTATTTTTTTCAATTTTTTTGTATTTTCTCTTTGTAACTTTTTGCTGATTTTTTTGATTTTATTGTGCCCCCTTGCATTGGGGTTCTCTTAGGTATAGAACCTGCGAAGGTGCATGCTGTTGATGGGATCATCAAACAACTCACCTTCTGATGTGGCCAACTGATATGCCCCCGATCCGTAAGCTGCTATAATTACATAGGGTCCCAGCCAGTTAGGCTCGAACTTACCTTTCTTTTCTCTGTCCTGCTGATTGCGAGGGTTCTCTTTTAGGACGAGGTCCCCAATCTTGAAGCATCTTGGTCTAACCTTGTGGTTGTAGCTTCTTGACATCATCTGTTGATAGGCTTTGAGATGGTCAAAAGCTTTCTGGCGCCGTTCCTCTAGCAGTTCTAGCTCTTGTAGTCTGGAGACTCTGTACTCTTCGTCTGATATGAGACCTTTCAACGACACCCGAAGGGATGGGAGTTCGACCTCAATGGGAAGGATGGCTTCGGAACCATAGACGAGGGCGTAGGGTGTAGCACCTGTGGGAGTGCGTATGCTGGTTCAATAGGCCCACAGAGCGGGATTGAGTTGGACGTGCCAGTCACGACCAGCTTCATTGACAGTCTTCTTTAGGATTCTCAGAATGGTTTTGTTTGATGCCTCAGCTTGGCCGTTACCTTGGGGGTAATATGGGGTGGAGAAGCGGTGTTGGATTTTGAACCGTTCACAAAGTTCCTGGACATCCTGATTTTTGAAGGGTCTCCTGTTATCCGTTATGATGGACGAAGGGATGCCATATCGGCAGATAATGTAATTCAGAATGAAAGAGGAAATTTGCTTTCCTGTGACGGTTGATAAGGGAACGGCTTCAATCCACTTTGTAAAGTATTCAGTAGCGGTTATGATGAATTTATGGCCGTTGGAAGAGGGCGGATGAATCTTTCCCACGAGGTCAAGTCCCCACTGGCAAAAGGGCCAGGGTGTCGTTAGAGGTCTCAACTCCTGAGCAGGTGCGTGAATCAGGTTCCCATGTATCTGGCACTGTTTGCACTTTTTGACGAACTGATATGAATCCATTTCCATATTGGGCCAGTAATAACCCAAACGCATGAGTTTCTTAGCTAAGGAAGGACTGCTGGAGTGTGTTCTGCAGATCCCTTCGTGCACGTCTCGCAAGGCAGTTATAGATTCTTCTTGTTCTAGACAACGGAGTAAAGTACCATCCAGACCACGTCGATAAAGGGTATTGGCGATAATGGTGTAACGGGAGGCTTGTCGGATGAAGGTTCATTTTTGGTTGGAAGAGAGGTCCAAAGGAAGGATGTTGTCCTTGAGGTAAGTGTAGGTCTTACCGTACCAAGGCGAATCAAATCCCACTAGGTGGCAAATGGAATGGGTCTCAAGGAGATCATAAGCCGGTTGTCGAATTGTTTCTACTAAGAACTCATACCGTGACTCCTGTTCAGGTATCTCAAGAAGAGAGGCTATGGTCGCCATTGCATCGGCTGCTTTGTTCTCTATCCTGGGTATTTGCTCAAACGAGATGGTCCCGAAATGTTCTTTGAGGTCGTTGACCATTCGCTTGTATGGGATGAGCTTCTCATCTTTGGTCTGATACTCGTCATTGACCTAGTTTATGACAAGCTGAGAATCACCGTAGACACATAGTGCTTGGATTTTCCACTCAGTGGCCATCTTGAGACCAATTACCAAAGCCTCATACTCCGCTATATTGTTAGTGCATGGAAATAACAACCTGTAGGACTTTGGAATTGTGTCGCCTTGGGCAGTGATGAACAAGATACCTGCCCCCGATCCATGGTTGGTGTAAGATCCGTCGAAGTAGAGTTTCCAAGGAGATGTTGACAGAGTGAATAAAGATTCATCGGGGAACTCAAACTACATTGGTGAAGTGTCCTGTAATGGTGCCTCAGCTAGTTGGTCTGCGATGATTTGCCCCTTGATGGCTTTTCTATCCACATACTCTATATCATATTCGCTAAGAAGCATAACCCATTTGGCTAGTCGTCCTGTGAGAGCTGCTTTGCTGAGAAGATATTTTAGTGGGTCGATCTTGGCAATGAGTTTGACAGGATGTGCCAACATGTAGTGTCAGAGTTTTTGTGAGGCAAAAACCACCACAAGGCATGAACGTTCCACCTGTGAGTACTGCAACTCGTAGCCCACTAAGGTTCGACTGATATAGTACACAGTTCTCTCCTTGTTCTCATAGTCTTGCTGCGCTAGGAGAGCCCCCAGAGCAGTAGGTGTAGCAGATATGTAGAGAATCAAAGGTTTTCGTTGGATCGGAGGCATGAGTATAGGAGGATTCATGAGGTACTCCTTGAGCTTGTTGAATGCCTCTTCGCACTGCTCATCCCATTTAAATGGAATGTTCTTATGTAGGAGGTGGTTGAAAGGATGGCACTTTTCTGCCAGCTGTGAGATGAACCTGCGGATGGCCTGTAGCTTGCCCTGTAAGGATCTCAACTGTGTTAGAGTTTTGGGTGGAGGCATGTCCATGATTGCTTTGACCTTGGCCGGGTCTACTTCTATGCCGTTTGCTGACACGATGAAGCCTAGCAGCTTGCCTGATGTGACCCCAAACACACATTTCTTCGGGTTCAATTTTACTTGGAATTGGTCCAGCCGTTGGAAGACTTTCTCTAATGTGTCCAGGTGTGAGTCCCTGGTGAGTGATTTTGCCAAGATGTCGTCAACATAATCTTCCATGGTCACATGCATCATGTCGTGGAATATAGTTGTCATGGCCCGCTGGTATGTAGCACCTGCATTTTTCAGCCCAAACGGCATGACATTCCAGCAAAAAGTACCCCATGGACAAGTGAAAGCGGTTTTGTGCTGATCCTCTGGTGCTATTTTGATCTGGTTGTACCCTGAGAATCCATCCATAAGTGACAACACTGTATGTCCCGCCGTGAGGTCGACTATGATATCGATGTTAGGCAAGGGAAAGTCATCCTTGCGGCATTCTTTGTTTAAATCTCTAAAATCGTTGCATAGTCGGACCCTGCCATCTGGTTTAGACACCGGCACAATATTAGATATCCATTCAGGGTAATCTATGGCTCTGATGAACCCCACGTCTAACAATTTCTTGAGTTCTTCCTTGACCAGGAGGGCAATATGGGGATGCATTTTTCTCAGTTTTTGCTTTACGGGCTTCACCCCTGGATCTAATGGTAAGTGATGTAGAATCAGGTTTGGGTCTAAACCTGGCATGTCGGCATATGACCAAGCAAAGCTGCCTCTCTTCTTCTTAAAGAATGGTACAAACTTGGTTTTCTCAGGCGGCGTGAGAGATTTTGCAAAGTGGATAATCTGAGGCCGCTCTTCGGTTCCAATGTTCACTGGCTCTGTTGGCTCTACCATGATCTGTGACCTTTCTTGATACATGTCACTTGGGAGGGTGTCAAGCAATCCATCGTCAGGTGCCACAGTTGGGTTTTCACCTTCAGATACGTCCTTTCTTTTTACTGTTTTATGATCTGACACTGCCGCATGGCGGTTTTCACCGTCAGATTCTTTTTTGATCTTTACATTTTTGCGACTAGAAGGCTTGGCACCCTCCCCGAAGTAAGCTACAGTATTGAGTTCGATAGCGAAACCGGCTTTATGATCTCCTTTTGGTAAATGATCTCTAAGTCCCATATAGTCAATGTAGGCATCATCGTTCTGGAACATATCTAATTGAGGGGTCCCTTGCAGGTTCCAGTCAATAAGCTCAGGGTGTAAGAGGGGAAGGGAGTTAGATGAAAGACCTGATTCATTGATAGTGTGGATGGAAATATTAGGAGCACCGGTGGGGGTAGTGTTCTGGGTGGTACTTTCTTCCAGGTTGTTTATCACAATGGAATCGATACTTTCCTCGAAAGCCATAACTTCAGGGAGGGGCAAATCAGACTCCAGTGGTCTGTCCCGTTGCGTTTGTCTCTCATGATATGGGCTAAGGGTTTGGATGGTATCAATCTCCTTGTCATCGTAGGAGTGTTCTGTCAGCTCGTCCCATTCATACTGATTGGAATCATCTGAATCTGCGTCACTATCCTCTTGGAGTGTTTGAATTGTCTCCACTAGGCAGGCATTTTCTTTGGCTTTACCTTTACCTTTGTAGCCTAGGCCAGTCGTGTTTCTAGCCGAAGAGGAGGAAGAGGGTTGTATAGGTTCGATGATCCCCTCTTTTCTGAGGCCGATAGGGCCTTGTCCTTCATATCCCATCCTATGCAAGATGGTTTCACCTCGCCCATAGAGCTCTGTAGGGATTCTGGGTGGATCTTGGGATGTGTTTTCTTCTTCGGCATAAAGCCATTGCAAGAGATCTCGCTCCTCTGATTCATCGGATAAGGTCCCCCATTTTACAAAGGGGTTTGCGGAAGTTGTAGGGGGAGCAGAGGGCTTTGGAAAATGCCTGGGTTGATGCTTGGGCTGGCCAAAGGAGCGAGGAGACAAGGGCATTTTTGCAAGGTTGAGGCTATGCTCAATCTGGTATTCCCCCACGCCATTTTCTTTTATGGTGATTTTCATTGGTTTGGTCCGTGAAGAGGAAGCTTCGGCAGTATGGTCTTGTGGCGGAGTAGGGGAGATATGGGCTCGATTGTTGGGAATGACACATTCCGGTTTTGCTTGGAATGAGTTGCAATGCTGGTAGGGGTCGGGGTCGCCGTGTATGGTGACCTGCTTGCCATCGTGTGGGAACTTTATGCATTGATGGTAGGTGGAGGGGACAGCTTTCATGGTGTGGATCCATGGTCTCCCTAGTAGAATATTGTAAGCAAGCTCCCGATCAAGGACTTGGCACACCACATCTTTAATTACCGGTCCCACTTGAATGGGTAGGACAACCGTGCCCTTGGTGGTTCGTTCCTCCTCGTCATAGGCTTTGATAGTGATTTTCTGTCTTGGATCTACTGCCTGTTCAGAGAACCCCAATGCAAGGACTAGCTTCAAAGTGCAAATATTCAAACCGGCACCCCCATCAATGAGAACCCTCTTGATGCGGTGCCTGTGTACGAATGCGACAATGTGTAGAGGAGTGTTGTGGGGTTGAGACATGGAAAGGTCATCCTGTTCTGTGAATGATATGGAAGGGGAGGATGTCAAATTACCCACCATGGTTTGAAACTTTTCTTGGGCGAGGTTAGTGGGGACAGTAGTCTCCACTAAGGCTTTCTCAAGAATCTCCTTATGAGAAGGAGATAGACGCAGGAGCTCCAATATAGAAATATGAGCCGGAGTCTTTTGCAATTGGTCGATGACATTATATGGGCGGGGGTTGGACAGAGATGGCGACGACCTTGGAGGAGTGGTGTTGATCGTGACTCTACCACTGCGGGTAATTATACTACAACCAGTTCCGTTAGGTCCTGGTTGTTGGTCGGGGGATATGACGTTGACTTGTGGAACGTGCTTAGAAATGCAGTTAATGGTGTACTCAAAGGGAACGCTTGCATAGTTAGCACTACTCGACCCACTGTTCTGGTTTGGCCTGTTGCGATTGTTGTCATTATTGTTATGACCATTGGAGTTGTTGCCATTGTGACCATTGTTGTGGTTGTAACCATTGTTGTTATACGGCCGGTTGTGGTTTAGGAGAGGATCCCGGTAGGCCACATGAGATTCATTGGAGGTATGCGGTTGTGTCCCTCCTCGATTCTGATCCAGTATATCCTGTATGACGTTCTTAAGACGGATGCAATTATTGGTTGTGTGCCCCCTTCCTCGGTGATACTCGCAATAGTCTGTGTCCTTCCAATAGGGAGGTTTGACTATAGGCTCATAGTCACTTGTTGGCAGTAGAGAAATTTCATTGTTAGCCAACAACTTCCTGAGAGCAGACTCTTGAGATTCTCCTAACGGCGTGAATTTTCTCCTTGGATTCGAATTGAACCAAGGTCTAGATTCCCGAGGGGGTGGCTTGTTGAGTGCACCGTTATTTGCTTCTTCCTTAAGAGTGAATATGGGTTGTTGTTTAGGGGCTACCGCCTTGGCATCCACTACTCCATCGTTGACCACATTCTTGTTCTTGGTCCAAAACTTTGACTTGTCAGTTGTGTAATTGGAAGGAGGTGTGTCCTTGTAGAGCTTGAGAGTTCCTTTAGCGATCATAGCTTTCTCAATGAATAGCCCCATTTCAATGACTTTGGTGAATGAGGTAGGGCATTGTATCTGAATCTGATAGCTAAGATCGGGATTCAAATTGTGGACAAACATTTCCAATAGTTGTTTCTCAGGCATGTCGTAAGAACACTTGCTAGCTAGCTGTCGCCATCGTTGTAAGAAGGTGGCGAAAGACTCACCACCTTTTTGTTTGGTGTTGTATAGGTCTAGCATAGATACTTCGTGTTCTATGTTGTAAGAGAAGTGCGTTATGAATTTATTGACAAGTTCATCAAAAGTTTTGATTCCTGGTGGAAGACGTGAGAACCACTCCATAGCTTGACCTCCTAAAGATTTTGGGAACAGTCTCATTAAGTAGGTCTCGTTGTGAGCTACTTCTAAACATGCTGCAGTGAATTCCCTGATATGATCTCTAGGGTCCCCCTTCCCTTTGTATTTGTCGAATTTCGGGATTCTGAACTGAAAGGGGAATGGTTTCATGACCAAATTTCTGTCAAAGGGGTATGGTGCTATATCTTCCAAGGAGTAGTTCTTGGAACTGGTGCCGATCTTAAGGTTGGAGATTTCTAGCTTTAGACTCTCAATTTGTTGTCTCACATCCGCTATAGGAGCATTTTGATCTATGTGTTGTTTTCCTCTTTCATTGGCCTGGGGGACCGTGTCATTTGTGCCTCTCTCATGTGCATTTGGGACTGTGTCATTTGTGTCCCTCTCACGTTCATTGTCTGCATTTTCCATGATGGAGCTAATGTCAAAGTCTGCGGGGAGTTTGAGTCCGAGACTAGCAAGATGATGGAAATATTTGGTGGGATCCTCAAGGAGTACTCTCTCCACTAGGCGTTGGAATTTGCTATCTTGCATGTGTGCCACTAATTCTTCACGAGAAATTTCTTCATCATCATCGCGTGGTGGGGCGATGTGATCGAAAGAGTCGGCCATTTCAGTTAGCTTGTTGTACTGGGATCGAGTAAGAACCATGCAAGGTGGGGTGGGATGAAATGGACTAGGATTAGAAATCTTGGCAAGGTGCCGACTAAGACTGTAATGAATGGGATATCTAGGACAAGACTTGGACAAAGGGTTCTCTCACTCAATGACTTCAGGTAAGATGGTTGACACAAGACTCTAGCCACTAGCAAGGGTAGTCGATACCAGTCTCACTGTGTAGGGCTTAGTCGTTCAACAAGACTACTAGCAAAAGGTACTGTGACCTACTAGGCTTACGTGAATTCACTAAAGAAGGACCTATGTCGAATCGGTATGGGACAGAATGACATTGGGGCAAGAGTGACTAGGACAGAAGGTGACTGGGACGACCGTCGAAAGAGAGAGAAATGGGTGAAATGGATGAAAACTGACTGCAAGGTTGATTCTGACCTCGGAAAATGAAACTAGGCTGAAATGGGTACTCCAGACAGCTGACGAAAATTTCTCAAAAATAGGGCAGATGCTCACTGTCACACATGCGCAGAAACAGATGCGCAGCAAGAATAGGTAAATGCGCAGTAAGTCGTTGTATATGCGCCGCTCTGGTGAGGTATGTATGCGCAGTAACAGTGTGCAAATGCGTAGCAGAAAAGTATATGCGCAGCAGGTCGGCGTATATGCGCAGCGAGTCGCTGTAAAAGCGCAGCAGAACAGAGTATATGCGCAGCAGAAAGGTACAAAAGCACTGCAAGTCGGTACAAAAGCACAGCAAGTCGTTGTATATGCGCCGCAGAAATGGATATATGCGCAGTTCTGGTATATTTTTTGGCAAATTTTTGGGATTTTTTCTCTGTTTTTGGTATTTTTTGGCTGGAATAGGTCTTCCTGATCTGATATTATGAATTAATTTAGCAAGAAAACACAGCAAGCACAAAGAGTATTTTGTAGTTTTCCATTGTTTTTGTAGTTTTTCGACTCTATTTTGGACAAAAGCAAGTACAAAATCCTAGGCGAGAAATGGATTATAAGGGATTTGGGCCACTAAAACAAGAGGTTTGTAATTCGGGCAACCGTTCAAGTGGTTACACGTGCGGCGGCGCTACTCTCCGTTATGGAGTCTCCCAGCCTCACAGGGTTGCGCCTGAGAGGGTTTTGGGGGAGGTTGGCCGTCGGTGTAACATAACAGCACTCGTTGCAGGAGGTTTTCACCTCAAGCACAATTTATTTTAAGTGGCTCGGTAGGGCTTGGCGTTAGCCTGTTACCACTCAGGGTCGTTCCCACTTGGACAAGCGTGCATCCAAGGGCAGGCCCCTCCTAAAGGTTAAACAAGTAGAATGACAAGTCTGGCACTCTGATCACCCAGAAGAGGGGAGAGCATAAGCCTATTGTTATTCGCAAGCACAGAATACACTGATTAATCCACCCTAGTTAAAAAGATAAAAACTAAATGGGCTAAGCTAGTCAAACAAAACTTTGAAGTGATTTCGACAATATTGCAGTGGTTCAATTTTAAGTCCCAGAAAGCAGTTGTGAGTTCAATTGTAAATCCACGTTGCGCGAGATTGTTAACTTTGAAATTTAGGTCTCACGATATAGCAATGGTTCATTTTAACTCCAGAATGCAGTTGTGAGTTCAACTTTAAGTCCACGTTGCACGAGATTGTGAACTTTGAAATTCAGGTCTCACGATATAGCAATGGTTCATTTTAACTTCAAAATGCAGTTGTGAGTTCAATTTTAAGTCTTAGATAGCAATAACTTGGAAGTTTGTTTGCAATGCAAGCATGAAATAAACAAGTTACTTCCTCCCTAATTAAGACTAGATGAAGATTTGTAATGAACAACCATTTTACTCTTTCCCAGAAAATGAAATGTGAGCTTAGTTAGATGCAACTACATGTAACTGAACCCGAGCCTAACCTGCAAAACCGCTCCAGCAAACACCTGCAAAAGGGTTAGCGTTAGCAAAATACTCTAGAAAAGTACCAAAACCTGAGCCAGTTACAAATGCGCAGCTTCAGTGATCAGATGCGCAGAAGTGATCAACAGAAGCGCAACATTAACGAATGCGCCGTAAAAATGAACAGATGCGCCGTTAAAATGAACAGATGCGCAGTTTTAACGTATGCGCAGCAACAGTCGTCAGAAGCACTGTAACAGACAACAGATGCGCCGTTTTAACGTATGCGCAGCAATATTATATGAAAGCGCAGCAAAAATCGACAAATGCGCAGTTTCAACAAAAGCGCAGCAACAGTCTATAAAAGCGCAGTTACAGTCAACAAATGCGCAGTTTTACAAAAGCGCCATAACAATCTTCAAAAGCGCCGTAAAAATGAACAGATGCGCCGAAAGAACCTGTGCGTGACTCTGCGGGACCTGTACGGAACCTGCCTTCAAAAAAGCTCAAAAACGGTAAAATAAAGGGGCTACGGCCCCACGGTGGGCGCCAAAAATGTGAGGGTAAAATAGTGCATCAATCAAATGAATAACAGATGACCCAAACATCAACAGAATAGAGAAACAAAGAAGATTCAAATGAACACAGCAATGAACAAACACAGCAAACCTCTTCCGTTTCGAAACTTCTGTTGTTCGCCTATCACGAATCGTCCTTTCACAGATGAGATGAGCCCTCAGAGAGTGCAATCTTTTAAAGCTGTTTGAGGAAGTCGATGGTGAACGGCTATGGTGTGATATGCAAGGAAGGTGAGCTCCAATGCAACAATGGTGATCTCAAGCTTGTAGATGACAAATGGGTGCCAAAGGCGCGCTGGTGATATTTCTGCAGAGTAACGATGTCAAAAGCCTGGATGATTAGAATGAAGGGATGAAGCTTCATTTATAGACTCGGAGGAATAGGAATCAACGGTTGAGAGAAGATATGAAGATCAACGGTTGAGGATGGTTGAGGAATGTGCAACCAGTGGAAATGTGACAAGTGTCCCAGCTCCATCATGAAAGGTGGGATGTGACAAAACTAATTGGAGAGTTAACTCCATTGACTGGTCTGTTAACAGAATTGATTGATCAGTTAGAAGAGTGGATTGTGGAACTGACTGGGTTGATTGAGGATTTGACTCAACTGACAGGTTAGTCAACAGATTTGATTTATTGGTTAACTGACCTCTGATTGGAGAAGAAATAGGCCATGTGGGTGAGGGAAAATAAGATAATTAAATATTAAATATATTTAATTACATGTGCAACCTGATGAGGTGGACAAGGTGAGGTGGAAAGGTGAGGTGGAATTTTGAATTTAGAACTTTAGGATAGAGGAGTTAGGCTTAATTAAATAATTTATGATTATTTAATTGTGAAGGACAAATAGAAGAATTTTAATTAAATAAATAGAATTTATTTAATTATGGAATAGTGAATTGATTAAATAAATTTAGAATATTTATTTAATTAATAGAAGAATGGAATAAATATTTAGAATATTTATTTAGGAATTGAAGCAGCCCCAGGAATGGAGCCTTGTACACATCAATAGTTTGTTGATGATACCAACTTATTTGGGCAAGCCACGAGGACAGAGGCTAGGATGATCAAGGAGTTTCTAGATGGGTACAGTAATGCCTCGGGTCAAGCAATCAGTTGGAGAAAATCAGAAGTCTACTTCCTAAATGTGCAAACGAGTTTACAAAGGGATTTAAAAAGAATTTTAGGGGTAAGGGTGGCCAGCTTCTCTGGGAGATTTTTGGGCATGCCCTTGTTTGCAGGTGCCAATAAGAAGGACTACTGGGAGAAACTAGTAGCTAGTTGTAAGATGAAAATGGATCTATGGAAGGGCAAATGGCTAACCTATGCAGGTAGGCTACTTATGATAAGGGCAGTTTTGGCTGCAATTCATGTTTATTCAATGTCATGTTTGAAGTTTCCAACCAGTATAGAAGATCAGCTCAACAAAATCATGTCTCAGTTCTTCTAGAATGGACCTAATGATATGAATAAAATCCCTTTGCTAGCCTGGGAAAAGATGTGTAAACCTTAGCAGGCAGGAAGCACTAGGATTAGACAACTAAGGATCATGAACTTGGCGATGGGGGTGAAGTTAGCATGGTTGATGTGCACTGGTAACTAGAAGTGGATTAGAATCTTGAGAAGAAAATATTTGGACTCAGATGATCCAGAGAGTATAGTGAAAATAGTAAACCCTCCAAGGGGTTCTGTAGTTTGGAATTTCATATGTGAAAGTAGGGATATTATAGCAAAACATGTCACTTGGGAGGTGCACAATGGATTGAAGGCTTCCTTTTGGCAAGACTCTTGGGATGGATACTCCAAGTTGAAAGACACTCCCCATATGGAAGAAATTAGGGAGGAAACCAGTAGAGTATGGGGATCAAGGGTGAGCAACTTTAGAAGGGAAGGGGACCAGTGCGAGTGGAAGGACCCTAGAGAGCTTAATGCCCCGGAAGATTAGAAAGAGGCTCTCAGAACAATCCTAGGCAAAAGAAAGATACCAGACATGACAAGAAAAGATGTTTTAAGGTGGGCTACCTCAGAAGATGGTGAGTACAAAGTTAAAATCAACTACATGATCAAAGGAGTGGAACTAGTTCAGCATTGGCCGAGGCCTCTCTTTTGGGGTAAGGATGTTTTGCTAAAGGCGAGTGTCTTCCTCTGGCTTGCAACTCAAAACAAAATCCTGACACAGGACAGGCTGGAGAAGCTAGGGTTCAAGGGTCCTAATCAGTGCATATTGTGTAAAAGGGCTAGGGAGACTGTGGATCATTTACTGTTAGGGTGCCCATTCGCAGACTTTTGTTGGAAAGTGGTGATGAGGAAACTAGGGTTTCAGACCCTATTCTCTTAGAGCTTGCAAGAGTGGATTATGACCTAGCTAGGGAAGAATAACAAGGGTTCTTTGAGCAGCATTTGGCAAATTGTACCCTCAACGATTTGCTGGGAGGTGTGGAAAGAAAGAAATAGAAGAACCTTCAAGGAACAAGCTATGGGTAGGGAAATCTTGGCTAAAAAAATTGAAAGGGCAATAGTAGAACTAGTAAATTCAACAGCCAAAAATAGACCTTTGGCAAAAAACAACTTTAGCAATAGGGATGTTGAGTTAACAAATAGCTTTGCAGGTTTGAGTATACTGCCAATTGTAGGCATTAGCTGTGCAACAAAGAAGTTGGATATTCGAAGGCAGATAGTGTGGAAAAAATTGAAAGAGGACTGGATAAAGGTGAACTTTGATGGTGCCTGTGTGGGAAACTTGGGCAGGGCAGGAATCAAGTGTGTGGCTAGCGATTTAGAAGGGAAATTTTTGGGCTAGAGGGCGGTCTTCATCGGATAGGCCATGTTGGGTGAATATTTTGTCTTCAACTAATTGAAGGCAAAATGGGTATATCAACCACAGTACAATGAGATAAATCTCTCCTCTCAACAAGGGGAGGTTCCCTATCAATTATTATAACTTTATTTTAAACTAAAACTAACTTGGGGGTGTGATCATACCATCCATTTCTCTTTTTTCAGAAACGATGTTTACAATATATTATGATTTCAACAAAACTGATATAAGGCTAAGAACTATGAATTACCACAAAATCCACGGAAACACAGTCTTCCGTTACTTTGTTCACCAACGGAAAATAAAATGATTCGGAGTAGAGTGCAGCCCAAAGTCTTCACTATACGCCAAAATGAGAAATAGATTAACGATAACAACTTGCAACACAAAGTCTTCAAGCTATTTCTCATTCACGAACACAACACAATTCTCACAAAAGATTTTATAGCTCAAAGTCTATTAAAATCAGATTTAGAATACTCCTTGATCACTTGAAATAAACCCTCACACTTCAATTACTTATCAAAGAAAATATGATAGCAAAGACATAAGAACAATTCTATCATAAAACAAATCGTTCCAAGACAAAGATTGGAATTCAACTTGCTCTCTTGTATTGATAAATATCTGAAAATTGATTTACACAAATAAGCACAAAGTCTCAACTTGCTCCTCAATTCAGCAGAGTTTTGCTACAATAGATAAAAAGAAGATATTTACAAAAGAGGCCCTCTTTATTTATAGGGAGAGGCCTTGAGAAAATTTAGGAAATCTACAACTACTTTGACTTATTCAACAAAAGAGTCCTATTTGACTTAGGACTTCTCTTGTGTCACATGTAATTACATTTTGGAAAATTACATGTGTAGATGTCCAAAACAAAATTCAATTTACATATCATCTAAGAAAAATAAGCTAAGGCACTAGCTTCCTCCATCTTTTTTCTTCAGGAAGTTCTGGTACATAGTTTGAATGACTGACATCTCACATGCATCTGGTTTTGCTGTGTTCCCTGAGATGGTGCGAGCTCAGAGAATTGAATCTTTCATCGCCTTTATCACCTTTTCATGCTTGTCCAGATTATTTTTTAGGTTCTCCAGGGTCGAATGTTGATCATACAGGCTATCCATTCAAAGCAATGAGGGCGCCTCTTCTTCAAATTTCTTTTGTACCATTTCTTCAAAAGAACTTATCATTTCCTGTGCTGTGAGGAAACTATGATCTTCCCTTGTCAAGGTGCAAGGAAGTTCTTCTAGCCGGTGTAGGAGTGTGACATCACTATCTTCACTGGCTTCTTGGGCTTGGCATAGATCTTCAAGTAGACTCTTTATTATGAAAATACGATGAGCTAGTCTCCTTGGTCTTAAGATATGATTCCCTGTTGGTGATGACCCCAATGGCAATTAGATTCTTTATCTTGATCTTCTTCATGTCTATCCACTCTTCTAGGCTCTCTTCTTCATCTTGTAGCTCTTGTGAAAGTAGATCTACCAGATTGTCCAGCTCAGCTTTAGCTTTGTCCATTTTCTCTTTCCTTTCCACAGTGGTTTTTAGCAGAACTCGTCCTTGAGCCAACAACCGCTCCACTACATCCCCCACTATCTTACCTCTGGCTTGCACTTTTTCAACCTTCTGTATCAGGGGATCTTCCACTATCATTGCCATGGGTTCTACTATTTCTAATGTCTTCACTATTTTTTGAAGGATAGCAGCTAGTTGTTCTGCTTTTGCTTTGTACTGCTCCTTCTCCTTCTTGGCTTCATCATACTTTTCAAGTAGGGTACTGGTAGTGGTCTGAAAATCTACGTTGACACCTTCATGAGTCACTTTACCCAACTCAACCCTTGAGATGACATAATTACTCATGTCAAAAGTGTCAACCATGGCATCTTCAGGAGGTTTGGCAATCTCAGCATATCTGATTCCCTTTTCGGTGACCAGCCTAGAAACAGTCTTAGGCTTCTTCTTCTGGTTCTTTGCTTTCACGGGCAACAGCTTTTCAATGTCAATCTCATCAGGTGAGATGACTTGCTTCTTCCTCTTTGGAATACAGGCAGATAGCCATGGAGGAAGTAGAGAAGCACCAATAGCCGAAGAGGGATCCACTACTTGCTTGGCCAGCTCCATGTTTATACCGGTGATGGTGACAATTGGACTTGTATTGGTAAACACAACACCTGTATCAACAACCTTTTGTGAAGCATCCAGAAGGTTCTCTAAAATAGTTTGTTCCCCGATATCAAAAGATGGGGAAGATAAGCTTGGAATGGAACCAGAAGAATAAAAAACAGTTCCAAAGCTAGCTTTCATGGATGGAGGGGTATTATTAGAAGAAACAACAAAAATTGGGGAAAGAGGAACACTTGAAATCACTGGCAAACTATCAGAAACTGGAACATGAGGAGGAGATGTAGAAATTCGAGTCTTAGAGGGAAGATCTTTCACAGGAGTCTAAGGGGAACCATCAAGTTGTTCTACCTCTATATCTTCATCTTCACCTTGTTCAGCTTCATCAGATACCTTTGTCTTAGACTTTTGAACATTTTGTTCTTCAGTCTCAACATCTTCAATTTCCATCTATTCATCATTAGTATCTTCAACATCTAACTTAGTGGCATCAGAAGCCTCTGTGGTTTCCTTCTTCTTTCCTCCTTTAGATACAAATTTGATCTTTGGTTTGTGTATCTTGGAGGAAGAAGGGGTCTCACTCTTATTTTTAGTTCGGTTCTCGACCTTCTTACCTATTTGCTCCTGTGTTTCAACTTCAGATCCTGTAAGAAACTCTTTCAACTTAATCCCCTTACTTTCCAACCACAAGTTGGTGTTCACCAATATTGGTTGGAATCTTTTCCTGATAAATGTCTCCTCTTTGACTGACCATTTCACCTCTGGGAGAGGTGAAGCCTCAACATTTTCTGCATCATAGTTGTGGTCTAGGACATTCCCATCATCCTCCATTCCATCTGGAATATCAGCGAGTCCTAGTTCTTCAATTTGACTTAGATGAAGTCTATAGAAATCCAGTTTTCTAATCTCATTTTGAGTCCTGAGATCCGCCCATATATCTTCAACCATTGGCACATGAAAAGTTGACTTCCTCTTGATTTTATCTTGAACCCTTCTGAAGTCGAAATGATTTCTTTTCTTGTAGGTCTTCATGGTGACCAATTGCAAATCAGAGTCAATTATCTTTGCTTTGTTGGTAGATTGAATCGAGTACCTCCCAATTTCCACGGGGAACTTTATCCCTGACTCCTTCAGCTCCATCTATTTGTTGTGCACCACAATCAGTTGTCTACAAAGCTCCATAAGAATAATGTGATCACTGGGATACCGTGGCAGCATGTAAGGGTAACCAGGATAGTATCCTACCCGAAGATATGTGAAGGTGGGAAATTGTAAGAATAAGAAACCAAAAGAATTTACAACCTGCCAAGCTTCATCAAAAACTCTTCTTTGAACCAGTTCACCATCCCATAAGCACATGAAAACTGAGAAGAACACATCATTGACTCTTTTTAAATGATGAATTGACCCCTTCAGAGTGATTTGGGGGTAGTATTCATACACTGGGATCAACCTCCTGTCTCCCACTTGGGTTAAACCCAGAAAGTTTCTCATGCTTGCAGCAACATAGATGACATAAGAGGTCATGTAAAATTTAAAAGTAGTATTGACCCTTACCAGTTGCTCGTGCAATGCGTTGCTAATCTGTTCTCTCCAGAATATCTTATGATTACCCTGTAGAATCACCTTGATGTAAGTGTACATCCAATCCTAAAATTTGGAAGCAGAAGGGAGTCCTCTGATGCGACTCAAGAGAGTAATCAAATCACACACTTCCTCTACAAAGTCACTCCTGTGAAGATCCTTTGGCCATCTGGTCAAATTACCCCTAGGAATCTTAAACCATTTGTTGTTTATATACCTCCTAGCAGATTCCACATCATTATCATAGTCTTGTTGACCCTGAGCAAAATCAATCCGTCCAATGTTTTCAATAGGTGGACACATGAAGATTTTGTCAAGGAATTCTGCATCCAATCTCATGATTACATTTCCCTATGAGTCCGTCATAGCTCTAGTGTCCCTGTTGTAATGGCTAGCCACTTGTAGAACAAATTCAGGATTGTGTACAAAAACTGGAAATGACGCAACCAAATGAATATTGTTGTCAATGATTTTCTGCATAGGCTTGGAGGGATTTGCCTGTTTAGTTCTATCCACGAATTCCGCCATGTCCACATGCCCAATTTCTGTGTCTTTGATTTCATCAATGTTTGATTGCACTGCTATTACCAAAAAGACACCCTGGTACTTGTACTTCATGACTTTGGCCTTTGATGGAGATGGTTCTGTCATGAGCTCTGGAGAAAACTCTGAGTTTGAACTTCACCACGAACGCTGATTGAAAACTGCAAAAGGCCATGATCTTGCAGTTAGGGGAAGAATTGGGTAAATTGGGTCAACTGCGATTCGACGATCATGGACAGGAAAGCACGCGTTTGAAGGGCTTGAGTGCGCAAATCAAGGTGAATGTGAAAGCGAGCTAAAGGCATCATTTGCAATAATTTCCCAGTGTTAGGAAGTTTTGAGAGAGATATGCATGGGCGGTCAAAATGGCCGCTCCCGCATGTGGGGAGGTAAATTTTGCAAACATGTTCGTGCAGCAAAAAGGTCCGCTTTTGCATGAGAATGGAAAAGCTATAGTGTAAGAGCGGTGAAAAGAACCGACTTTGCATGTGTTAAGGAAAGTTGTGTTTAACATGCAAAAAGTGGTGTAAAATACCGTTGTTACATGTTAAAACACTTTGGAGGATATGCATGTAGGAGCGGATGATTTAGCTGCCTTTACAGGTAAACGGGAAAAATTGCTAAGCTTGCAATGGTGGGTGTTTCGGCCACTTTGGCAGGTAGGATGGGATTGGAGTCAACAATGCAAGGTTTTTGGCAGTGGAAAACACCGCTATAATAGGTAATGTTGATATAAGGATGAGGTTTTGGTGTTCAAGCAGGGATTTCAACCGACGATGCATGTGGGGTTGGATTTGGTCTTTGCAGTGTTCGATCGGAGAAAATGGCCGACGATGCATACCAACAGTTTCAAGGTAACCTGAAGGGCGAAAATTTCAGCGATAATGCACAATGGAATGGTAAGAGATTGTCATGTATGGGCGGTGAATCCGCCGTCCTTCATATGGTAAAACTTAGGGCACCAATATTGGTCGTCTAAAGACATATTCGAAATGAAGAACTGACTAGAGATTAAGCAAAACGACCATAACAGTTTAAGAAAACAATCTATCAACGAAAACATATAACAAAATTAAGACAAAGGAAAACCATCCAAAATTGATGAAAACCCTAGTAAAAAAAAGAAACGGCTAGAGGATTTACCTATCCAAATGTCTGAAACCCTAAGTTTGATGATGAAGAGTGTGACTAAATCACAACTCGGCGCGATCAAACGATGCTGGAGGAGTCCAACAAATAGCTAGGGAGAAAGAAATGAAATGGCGAAATAAACAATCAAAAGATATTAAATAACTCGAAAACAAGTGTTCAACGAGTGGCACGAGTGGCCATTAATGGCACTCAGTGTTCAAGATTCCGAAGATCTTGTTTAGGCGGGAGTTTCGGACGCTCCGGCACATGTATTAACAAACATGCCAAGGCGGCAAAATTCGCCGACAATGCACAAACTTGGAGTAACATGTGACGACGGCAAAATCCGCCGCCTTTACATGTTTAATGAAAAACAAGTCAAAAAAGATATGCAGGAGCGGCAAAAAATGCCGCTATTGCATATGAAAACTAAAAATTTTATTGACTCCTGAAAATGACCTAAATTGACCTTTTAACCAGCTTGCGACTTGAACGATCTTTACGAATATCAAGAAACCGATTCAAAGGGATGTCATAAACCAGTCTAGAATGTCAAATGACTTCACACGAGACCAAGGGAATCTTGTCTCGATTTGCGATCTTAGAGTGTAGATTCAAAAATAGACAAGTTTCGTGGGGTTGTCTACAAAAATGAGCGTAGTTGATTTTGAGAACAACAGGCCACTAACAATGTAGCTGAGTTCAGAGCTGTGTTAAGCGGGTTGGAGATGGGTAAAGCTTTGGGGGCTGCTAAATTGCATTTGGAAGGAGACTCGCTACTAATGGTGAATGCAATTAGAACCAACTTCACACTGAGTTGGACTCTCCACTGTTGTCTACAGCCAATCAGAAGACTTATCAACTCCTTTTCATAATTCCGCATCAGCCACATGTACAGAGAAGGGAACACCATGGCTGATGAATTGGCAAAAGAAGGGGCTTTTGGAGGCGGCAGACAACTGAGAATGCTAGCGAAGCAGAAGTCCGACGTGGTGAGGAATGATGACAAATGGGTGGGATGGGTGAGCGAGGGGGAGATGAGGTGGCCTGGTGTCAGAAGGATCTACCGTAACAGCAAATGTAGGATTGCGTTCGTGTGAGGATCTCAAGTTTCAAGGCCAGTTCAACTTGCAGATCATCGTAAGTGGAAAGGACAAGCAAATATAAGTGGGAAGTATTTATTTCAAGGCATGTGTTCATCACCTCATGATGAGGAAGCAAGAGGGGAAGTACAGGCTAGGCTGTGGCAGCTCGTGTGGTGAATAAATGAAGCAATTATGGAAAGTTGTGTTTTTTGGGCTTAAATAGTCAAGGGAGGCAAGGTAGAAATCACTTGTTATGAGCAGCGGCATAGGTAGGTGCAGAAGTTATGGATACTCTGATTTGCCTTGAGTCCATGACAACAATGGTAGCTTTCTTTGGTGTGGTGACGGACAAGAGACTTAGGGGGATTCTCTTTGTCAAGCATGAGTTGGTGCTGCATGCGGTGAAGGAGGTGCTGGGGTAGGAATTCCTGTGGTCTTACCATAGGCACTGGGTTAACATAGATATCCTGGCGATGTTCTTGGCATTAGCTTTGAGTAGAGGAATGCCAAAGCCAAAGGCTAAAAATTTGTGCCAGAGGTTGTTTAAACATGCGTTCCTGGGGGAGATTGATGCAGTGCTAGACAACGTGGGCATTGATGGCAAGATTCCGTTGCCACAGCAGTATTACTTGAGGAAAGGTCATGGGTTGAAGGAGATTCAGAGGTTCCCACTAGTTTTCTCAGTGGATGCAGATGAGCTAGAGGGGAGGGTGGGAGCTTTAGGCCGGAACCTAGAATTCTTATAGAGGATACTAGAAATTCTCCCGCTCCCATTGATGGACTGGATGGGTAACTTCCTAGCAAGGGAAGGTTTTAGGGTGCCAATTGACAGCGATAGCGAAGTGGAACAAGAGGACATGGAATTGCCGCTGCTTCCGGATTGCGGGGAGGATTGGATAGAAAAGGATGGAAGGGATGTCGAGGAAATTGCTAAAGGCCTAGCCCATAGGAAATGCAGAATGGACTGTCCGGTGAAGGCTTATGTAGCTCATGCAAGGCAAATGAGGAAGGAGATGACAAATCTGAACCTAGGGATGGACCCAGGGTTGGAGCTAGGGAGTATGAGCTCCTCTGTGGTATGTGGTCATCAATGCTTATTAGATAAGGGCAAGCTAGGCCCTGGGTGTATTTTTTTACTGTTATGACTGGTCAGGATAGGTGGTAGGAGCAAGAATATAATATAGTATGGTTTTTAATAGTTTGAAATAGATGTAATTATGTTTGATAGGAAAGGGGTAAGGGAGATGTTAGAAGCAGTTTTTATCAAATAGGTAGGGGAAAGGGGAAGCTGGTAACAACAATTTTGTTCGACTACTGGATTCTGTCTGCAAGTTTGGACATGCAAGCTATAACTTTTTGTTGATGATATAATACAATGGGAGCTGGCCCTTACCAGCTATTAAATTATCAAAAAAAAAAATTAACTGTATGATATTTATATAATGTTTTATCATCAAAACCTTTAGGCACAAACTTTGAAGTATACAATGGTTGAATAAGAGGAACAATAATCATATTAGCACTGAGTAGACTTTATAACACAACATGTAAAGGCTCATGAAGTCTAGTAAACCTTTCTAAATTAAAAATTTAGGCCCTTTAAATTAACAACATTAGAAGCATTAACAACATCATGGGCATTCAACCTCTTTTCTTGTTTTCTATTACCCTTTGGAAGACTATTTTTTTATTGAAACTTTCAAGGGTAAGATGATAGAGGACAAGAAGATCCATTATGAGCATTCCAATCGTTGAACTGAGATAAGTACTATCCAACATTTGATCTTAGATGTATTTTTACAATTTGATGAACTACATATAAACACTTTTGTTGTTTTAATGAATGATTCACATATATGTTTGTAATTATTCAAATGCAATTAAATTATTTCCAAAATAATTTAAATTTCTAAAATGTATAAACAACAATTTGATAATTGCTCATTTGGACATCTCTGGGAAATTGGCATATAATATTTGGTATCAAACATAAAACATCCTTAAAATTCCACATTTCCATCAACAAATACTTAAACTTTTGCTAAAATAGTTCCTACACACATATGCAAAGAATTTTTTTCTATAAATTAGTATGTTCCCTGGAGACGTGTCTTGCCCTCTTTTAGGTGTCTCCATATCAAGGATGTTTCAAGGATGCAAGGACTCCTTGGAAATGTCCCCCTATCATCCCCCAAACCCCTTTGTTGTTGAAAAATGTTTCCAAAACTATATTAGGGAAATGTACGCCCTGATATATATTAGGGAGATAGATCAACTTCTAATTGAATCTGTTGAACAATAAAATTTTATTTGTTTGTTTAGAGATCACAGAAATATTTAAATAGAGAAAATCTCTGTCGATGTCCCTAACGTGAGTTAACATAGAGGCCTAATGATTTGAAGATGGAGATGGTGCAGGGGAAGAAGATTGCCCTAATGTTGGCTTTATAGAAACAAGAATCAAGAGTGTAGTATTAGGATATACATTTGAAGGCATACCATTCTCTCACTTCAAATCCTCCAGATTTGCATCAAATTTTTCACTGATGGATTCCAGAGTATCTGCTTTCTATACTGATGGAAATGAAGCCCAACCGTTAGTGCCCTTTCGTCTTCCTCTTCCCACGTCTCTTCACTTGCCTGAAGAGTTGACATAATTCCCTTCTTATTCTCTTTTTGGTGTAGATGAAGACTGATGTATTCGGGTTGATTAATGAAATAGTGTGTCCTGCTTTCCTTGGTGGATGTAGCCATTTTGATGGTGAACCACGTTAAATTAGTGTCTCTATTTTTATCTGTGTGTGTTTGATTCTTTATCTATTTTAGTTTTTTGTTTATCTACATTTTGTCTTTAACAATTGGTATCAGAGCCATGGTGCTCAATCATTTGGCATGAGAGGTTTGAGTTTGAGTGGGAGCAATGCTGACTGATAAAGGAAGTCGTAGGAAATCACAAGGGAGGCTAATATCCAGTGAGAGATATGTTGGTTGCTGGTATTGTGGCAAGCAAGGCCACATCAAGAAGAATTGTTGGTTTTTGAAGAAGGCTGAAAATCAGCCAAAAGAAGATGAAGTGAATCTAGTACGTGAAGAGGATACCGGTGCAATAATTGGTGTTCTTGTTTCAGCCTTGGAAGAAACATCACCAAATGTTTGGGTGCTTGATTCGGGAGCATTGCTTCTTGCCACTTCGTGCAAGGAGTACTTCATTAATGTGCAAAGCGATGACTTTGGTAAGGTTCTTCTTGGCAATAATGAATCTTGTGATGTTATTGGCAAAGGGGATGTTTTGTTAAAATTAAAAAATGGAAATAGTTGGTTGTTTCAAGATGTTATATTTGTCCCTCAGCTCAAACAAAATTTAATTTTAGCTGGACAGTTGTTTTCACAAGGATGTAAAGTCAATTTTGAATTGAATAGATGGAAAGTCACAAAAGAGGCCTTAGTAATTGCTCGAGGTAGCAAAGTAGGCACCCTGTATGTCGTAGAGAGTCTTGCTTCATGTGAAATGGATAGGTTAGATGATGTAGTTGATTCTGTCATTGATGAATTTCTTAACCTATTAGAATTTGATCAAATATTTGCTTAAGAAAATGCAAGAGCCTCTGCAGAAAATACAAAAATTATAAAGACAATGGTTTGGGATGATGATTTGAAAGGGAAAATGGTAATGCCATTTCAGAGAGTAGAGCAGTTGAATCTAAAGTTCTTATGAGTGGCAAGTGCTCTTTTACCAGTTATGGGAAACCATATTCAGAAGATTCATTTATGAAAGATTTCAGTGGTATTCCAAGATTTGATCTAAGAGATTCATTTGTTGGGGGTCTTGGCACATAAATTAAGGTTGCCAGGAGGAGAAAAGATGATTCTAAACAAACAGATTTCTACGACCCCATCTGGGCATCCTTTGAAGCAAAGCTTGAGAGGGTTCAAAAGATGTAGGAGCAGGAGAGACAAAGGACGATTAAGGAACAAGAGACAGCTCAAGAGCTTGCTCAGAAAGAACTAGAAGAGAGGCAACTCCAAGCCAGAGAAGAAGAAGAGCGTCAAAGGAAGCTTGAAGAAGAGGCCCGGGAAACTACTTAGAGGGAGGAACAACAAGCATTGGAGGTTGCTAGAAGATTAGAAGAAACAGAGTTGGCACTAGGCTGTAAGAGCACTTTAGAATCTAGTCATCATTTAGAAATAGTAATTGACATTAAAGTGACATCTGAAGCAAGGGAGTGCTCTCAACACAAGTATGTATCTTCACTGAAAGATGGACAGAAGTAAGAGAAAAGAATGCTTTTGAGATTGAATTCTGGCTATTTTAATGATGATGGGTCACATTGGGACTTAAATACCCCTATGGACTCTTGGGACATAAACTCTGAACACTCGAATGGTATTCCGGTACAAATATTTGTTTCAGATGCCATATACGACAGTAGAAAGCCTGAGCAAGATATACTAAGCAAGGGATTACAGGCAAAACAGAATGATCATGTAGTGCACTCTTTAGAAGGCTTGGGCCTTGATAAAGATTTGGTACTTGATATGACCCTTGGTCTTCAGGCTGATGCTTTGCTCAATCATCATCCTGCCAATTTGCAGAATAAGTTTAACCGAGCTCTTGTCTCCAAAAGCTTTTCAATATCATTAGACAAATCAAATGCAGAGAGGAATTTAGACCTATCCATTGCAAACTCAGAAGTACCATGTGAATTAGCTGATGACATTTCTTCAACTGAAGCCCAAGATGGCAAGCATTCTATAGAGAGTCCTCCTGATGATATTTTGGAGAAAGAACCCCAGCTACAAAGTGATGAGCAAATAGATATGATGATGATTGATGTTAATGCAGACACACTTGATGGGGTTAAGCATTCGTCTCTTGTAACACGTAATTTGGAACCTGTAGAAGATGGTCTTGAAGCAAGTACTCTCACTGATGCTAAGGGAAATTTGAGGATTCTTCCAATTAGTCATAGTCATGAAATTTCTGATTGTGAGCAAAAATGTTCTCCATCCCTTTTAGAAAATAAGCAAGATTTAAATGAGATTATTGATGAGGACATGAATGTTGATGATATGCATACATCAGTTATCTGTGAGGTTGATGCTGGTCCAGAGAATATTGACATCCCTGGGGAAAAATTAGGAAGCCCTGAGGGTGGGTTGGATAAACAGTCTGCAAATGATGCTAAAGAAATTGCATATGGTGGTGACTATGAATCAGATGGTTATGACGATGAAGATGACCTTGCTTCAGATGCTAAAAATTTTGTTGAACTGGCTGAAGTTGAAAACCAAGGTGAAGAAGGAGAATACAGAGAAACAGAGCTTCATGACTGGATTGAAGAAGGATTAATTGTTAGTGATAGATAGAGGATTAAAGGTGAACAGGGTGTTAGTTTGGTTGAGCTAGTTAGAATTCTCACTGGGATTGGTCAGCCAATGGAGTGGTTACTTGGTACTGTAGTTAAGTAACAATGAGTTTCAAGGAAAGTGGGGACAATAGTGCGGTTTGGACTTCAAGTGGGAGATTGTTGGAAATGAAGCCCAACCGTCACTGCCCTTTCGTCTTCCTCTTCCCATGTCTCTTCACTTCCCTGAAGAGTTGATATAATTCCCTTCTTATTCTCTTTTTGGTGTAGATGAAGATTGATGTATTCGGTTGATTAATAAAATAGTGTGTCTTGCTTTCCTTGGTGGATGTAGCCATTTTGATGGTGAACCACGTTAAATTTGTGTCTCTGTTTTTATCTGTGTGTGTTTGATTCTTTATCTGTTTTAATTTTTTGTTTATCTGCATTTTGTCTTCAACATGTACAACATATGTTATTTGCATGTTGATCCCTTTACTAATTTGGGTTTTGGATGGACACTGACTCCTAATTGGAAAGATAAGTATAACACCAACAGTAAGATTTGTTGGTTCAAAAGTAGGATTTGCAACTTGTACAGCCTGATATGTGGTCAAATACTCAAAGTTCCCTGTTGAAACCTTATAAGTGGAATCGCCCTCCTGTATCTGGTAGCTTATGTTGGCCTGAGAATAATTTCCCATGCATCCACATGTAATGGGAATAAGCAAAGGTTGCCCTTCAATTAAAGAAGTGGTATTACCAGGCAAACCACTGGCTTTTGCGATTTCTAACCTGCTAACACCGAATAAATCACCGATATTCACCAGATCAAGATACTTAGGAGCCTGGGCTTTATAAAAAGCATATGTATTACATGGTGCTGGGTTATCAGAGCAGCTGTAGCCTGTAACATTGGGCACTACATCTTGTCCTTGGATAGGAATACAGAGGAGGAAGAAAGATAGGAATACCAATTTCCAAGCGGTTTGAAACATGGTGCTAGAGGAATCAAAACACTGTAAAATCATCCAAACTGATGAAGTGGGTGCATATGCATATGCCTTTTAAAGCAAAACCAGCAAATGGGTCAAGCGGAATGTCTTTCCAGGAGACTGTAAATCGCTTTTCTTTTTTTTCCCGTTACAAGCTTCCTTGAACAGATCAAACACGCCAATTTGAACATATGTTGAGAGTTTAAAGCAGGGATTTATCTGACTTGAAATGGGATTCCCGAGAATGTTTCAATCACTTTGGTCCAGTCGATGGAGTCGTTGTCCATGGTTATATCCTATTCAAGAATATGAATAAAGTAAAGGCGTGACGGTAAAACACAGGACTTTTATGGAAGTATATCCCACATATGCCCGTTTAGGGAACTTCCTGGTTAGATCCTATTCAAGAATTTTAATGCAATGGATCAGACTAAGTCTTACGGCTTACCCCGTTAATATTTGTGACTTCGGTGTCCATAACAATGCCTTATTTCTTATACAATTATTACCCATTCTTCTCTCACTCTATTTAAACATCATCCATTTAAAATGGTGAAACACACTCTACTTAAATATCATATACTTCAATGGTTAGAAGTCAATAGCAATTTTACACCTCATCCACAACAAAAAGTGGTAAAAATTTATCTTATTTTTATTGGCCAAAATTTACCTTTGACTATTGAAGTGGATGATGTTTAAGTCAATAGCAGAATTAGACTAATAGCAAATTTAGACTTTATCCATACTTAAAAGTAATAAATATTTGTTCTATTTTTATTGGTCAAAATTGGCATTTGACTGTTGAAGTGGATGATGCTTAAAATTAGTCGTTTTCTCTATGCTTATGTAATACTCCATTCATAGAGAAGAGTCGTCCCAACAACTAAGAAACTCGTTATAGTGGTGTTTATGTCCTATTAAACTTCCACTTGACTATAACACTTCACATTTCATGCACACCAAAGTCACCATGGGCCTTCACTTCAATTTATACAATCTCTATTAATTTTATTTGATTCTCATAAATCTCTTACAATTTGGTATTTAATTTAATGACATTTCTACTATGTCATGACAAGTCCCATTTGTTAAGGTGTTATAGGAGAGGACTTAGTAGCCGTACACCCTAACTTGATGCACTTTAAGCTCTTAAACAATACATTGAATTTTCATGAAAATTCAGTATCTCTTTATAACTAAGTTGAAAGCTTAAAGCTATTGTTTGGGGTACTGAGTATCAACAATGTAGTACAATCAACTATGTCTTTGTTGAGTTGTCCAAAAACACCACAAAAATGTTAGATTGAAACATGTACTCCAAGGCATGTATTATCGATCACCTTATGTCTCACTAGATATCATTGGTTGTTTATTTGATGTGACTTGTGAAGGATATAGTTATACATGTATTGGTTCCTTATTAAATTTTTACTAGTCTATTATTTCTCAACTACTAATTCTTTTAACATATTTAACTAGGGGCCCAAGTGTATAGCACCATTACAGCTATTGGTGCATGCTCATCTATTGTGTTTTTTTCCCTATAAACACTTTTTTAAGAACCCTTATAAATCTTGTACGATTTGGTATATGATTTTAACATTTATTTTATATTATATATGGTCCTAATCATTGAGGCCTTTTTTATGTTATAACTAGTTTTAATTGTTACAATTACTACCGAGGACTTCATCCTTGTATCTCATATATGATATTTAATGTCCAAATTATATCATGTACATCTTAATTGTTTACATTTAAGTTGTGATAGTAAATTTTATCTTAGACAAGTTACAAATTAAAAAAGTAACTGATGGATTCCAGAGAATTGGTCAGGCTTAAACAACACACTCTAAGCTTTGACTTAGACATGTGCTGGTAGGCCCTCTACAACTCCATTTCTCTCCAAAAAAATCTATTAAACATCATTCGCATGTTTCAACAAACCTTGACTGCCCCACATGTTGCCGCCTACAATTAGTTTTAAACTGGGGATAAGTTTAATTTGAATATCTCTCCCCTCCCACTCAATTAATTCTAATCTCAGGGGCTATATTTATGTGGGTGTTTTGTTCTGTAGGTGCAAGGTGTAGGCACTCGCACTGTTTCACCATATACAACAAACAAATCTCCATCCCATCAATTAACATTTGCCAGCATATTACCATCCTGCACCAAAATGGGAGCTTCAGAACTGTTTAACCGAAATCCTCAAAGAATTGTGATGTCGTGAAATACCATGACTACAGGATATGAACAAGATGGATTTGTTGAAAAGGATTTAGAAACTTTCAAGCAAATGCAATTGGCAGGTGTAAAGCCAAACTCCGCAACCTTTTCCAGCATCCTACCTACCTATGCCAAAATGGGAGCATTGGAACAGGGTATGAACATCCATCAAAGCATAATGGAAGGGGGATTCTTGTCAAATATTATAGTTGGAAATGCTCTAGAGTCAACACGTATGGAAAATGTGGAAGCATAGACAAGGAATGTGAACTGTTTGACAAAATACCTTAAAGATATGTGGTCTCATGGAATGCAATGATTCTAGGATATGCACAAAATGGATTTTGCAAGGATGTTCTCAAAATCATTGAATTAATGAAGCACTCTAGACCGTATCCTGACATTACAAGATTTGTTTTTGTTCTATGTGCATGCATAGCCATGCAAGTTTAGTGGATGGGGGTTACACATGCTTTAATCATACGAATAACCCTTATTGCATTACACCTACAATTGATCAATATGTGTGCATGGTTGACCACTTTGCCCATGTTGGCTATCTTGAGGATACAATAAACTTTATCATTAAGATGCCAGTTAAACCTGTGGTGGTTGTGTGGATGTGTTTTCTTGGTTCTACAAATCACATATGAATATAGGCAAGCTTAGGAGTATTTATAGTGATGTTGCTTTTTTATTTGGACCCTAACAATATACTGTGACTTATGTTCTCTCAAACATCCATGAAGAAGTGGCCAAGTGTTGTGAAGTTCAAATGGTAAGGAGATTGATGAAAGATAAAGGAATTACAAAGATCCCTAGATGTAGTTGGATTGAAGGCTATAAAATGGTATGTGCTTTTTATGTAGGAGATAGATCACATCCACAACATAGGAGATCTATCCAATTTTGGAGAAATTGGCTTGGGAGATGAAGGCAACAAGGTATTTCCATATTCAAGACATTTACTTAGTGATGTGGAAAAGGAGGAAAAAGAATTATTTCTCTACCACCATAGTGAAAAGATGGCTATTGCTTTAGGTTTGTTGGACACCCCCTAGAACAGCTACTAGAGTTGTTAAGAACCTTCAAGTATGTGTTGATTGTCACAATGCAATGAAGTTTATCTCCAAGATTGTTGCAAGAGAAATCGTTGTGAGAGATGTGAATTGTTTGAATCATTTAAGGCTAAGAGAATGTTCTTGTGGAGATTATTGGTGATGCTAAATGAAGTGATCTGAAAAATTAATAATGAAGGAACAAGGTTGTATTTTTAGTTACTAGGAAAAAAAATGGTTTAGTTTTTGTTTTGAATATTTGGCAATCTAGACTATGATGTTGGCTTAATAAAATTAGATGCATAGAGTGCAATGAAGATCACTACTTATATACACTATTGGGGCATCTATCAAAGACTTATTTTATGATAACATGGACATTTAATTGAATTGTTTTCATAAAACCTACATATGTATGAAATGCAAAGATGGAGGAGGTGGTGTAGAAAGAGTGAAAAACAAAAGGTGAGGAACCTTTCAAGTAAATGGAAAAATGCTTGAGCAGTAGGAAATGGGAGAGGAGGGCTCACAATTACCCTTGTCATTTTGTATAGTTCTTTTGTTTCGATTAATCATATTGTCTTTTGCCTATGTTAGGTTAAGCATTTAATTACACATTCTATATTCAATATGTAATTTTTTATAAGTATGTAGATTTTGTGTCATTTATGATCAGATATTTCTAATATTATTTCGCATCCCTTTGCTTGATGAGATAGCTAATATATTTGTGAATTCGTAGATATTTTTTAATTTAATTTGATTTCAATTTGTTTGGTTTTAATTAGAAAGAAACCACTATAATTTATAATGAAGAAGTAAAAAGACAAATAACAAGTGTGTTTATGTTGTAGTTAGTGGTTATGCATGGCACTTGAAAAACTCTCATAATGAGGTGTATAGATTGATGTTAGAGAGAAAAGAATAACATTTGTATATGTAAAAATAAAATAACGATTTATATCGCATTGTAATTGCACATTTGCGGCATTACAAAATAGTGCATGATGAGATTTATAAATTAATACTAATGAGATTAGGGTTTGAAGGTGGTTAGGAGAGAGCTAAATAGGGCATTTCATAAGTGTTTGGAGTGACAATAGGATTTAAAATAAGAGGAACTCAAAGAGATGAGGGGAATTTTAGAGAAACACAATGGAAGACATCATAAGTTTGAAAGGAATATTATAATTATATTCATAATATGGTCAAATTGACTACATATTCACTTGTGCAAACCTAACAAATGGTAGTAAAGTTAAATTCCATTTGGTAAGATAGGAATTGAATAATTTTGCACTAGTCACATACTAGCAAATGCTAGTCAAGACTAAATTCCATATGCCACATCTAATGTTTGTTTACAATCCTTAATCACAACTGCATTAAGAATCTTGAATTCTTGTACTTGATTCATGTCAATTTAATAATGAGGGACTCATTTCATAATGTCCAAAGACTTATGAGTCGTGGCAAACAATTTTTGTTTAGTTGATTTAAAAATGGAATGTTATCATTAGCATACATGTTTGTATAAAATGAAAGCAAGAAAAATAGTTTTTTTGGAAAGAATCTAGAATGATGAACTTTAATTCTTCATCTCACGCAAATGCATTTGACAACTTCTTGATTATAAGAAAACATACATTTATAAGTTATTATAAATCTTTATAATGAGTGTATTTTTAATGTTTACAATAGAAGAAGAAAATTTGTTATGAAGCACATGTTCTATTCTTATAAAAGTTAGATCACTTTGTAACTATTACTAATGGTATCACACTGGAGGTCCCAAGGGACATCTAAAATTATAAATGAATATTTTTGTGTATGCATTATAATAGTAGGCAACATTTGAATGGAAGCAACTCCATTGTCATTAAAAATAAAAATAATTATAAAATAATCCCATAGATCACATTATAGAAATGGGCAATATGGTAGTGGTTCTTTAGATCATGTGACATAAAATGGTCCCATAGATTGGATCTTGCATCACAAGGGACAACAATAATTTTTTTTGCATGATGACATGAAGCACATTGACTAAGAGCCTTGCTTGATATGTTGGATTAAGCTCTTAGCAACAAATTTTAGGAAACCATAATATATTTCTCGCTATGGCTCACCATTTTTGTTTTATGGCTATGTTGTATCTAGAATAGTGATTTTGTTCCCTCTTTATTATTGGTGAGTGCTTTGGTCTTGCTGCAATGGCCTTTGGAAGTAGCTTAGGGAAGAGGAAATGCTAGGATTGTAGGGTGGAGGCATCAAAATAGAAGGGTAGGAGGTAAAAGGAGAGGGTGGAGAGCGCCAAGATGATGGAGAATTCCATCTATGTCTAGAAAGGGAGATTACAAATCTTGATCTTTGCTCCTTGTTAGCAAAACTCTTAGAACCATAAAGTTGGTCCAAGCGGGAGGTGTTTGACCCTAGTAATCCAACAATCTTCCCCAAAGTGTTTGTAGACATTGCCTTGACAATTCTAGACATAAGGAAGGCAAAGATGAAAAGATAATTGCTACAACTTTTTGTGAGATCATTCCCATGGGCCATGGTTCATTCTTGTGCAAAAAATCATTCACATGACACTTGGGTTCAATCCTAAGAGACTTAAATTTAATCCATACATATTTATAAGATTGAATAGAGCTCAAGACATTTATTAGACTGTGAGCTTTATTTTTATACACCTTGATGATTAGATTCTATGCATCATCAATAGTATTCTAAGTATTCATTGTTGTTCCCAACACTAAATACAACTAGCCTCCTATTTAATTATCATATTTATTCATTTATTAACCTAACTAACTAATAAAATCTAGGTTAATTGTATAGTTATTATTTACATTTATTTAATTAACCTATCTTGTTTATACATAGAAATTTATTCCTTTACAAGAAAGATAAACTAGTATATTTATATTTAAAATATATATCTAAAGTACGCCGAGAATCTCCAGGTGCCTATTTTTTATCATACAATTTGATATGTTTGTTCTACATGTGAAAAAAATTGAGGCAATATAAATGGAATGTGCATCTTTTCATATGCCATTTGTAACGTTTCTTTCTTTCATCTTAGTGCATAGTGATTTCTTTGAAACTGCCATCCACCTTTCTTTCCATCCACCGTGTATTTTCTTTTTTTCTTTTTTTTTATTCCTTTCACCTTCTTTTTTTTTTTGTTTTTTTAATTTGTGGAGTGACTATTTGGTTTTTTTAATAAAGATTCTAGATTGGAATCTTATAAGTTTACATAGAAATTCCAGAATCTTTCAGCGCCCATCCGCGCTGTGAATGTAGGAACACCTCTCAGCGTAATTAACTAATTAATTGATACTTATCTCCCTTCCGTGTTATGAATGTAGGAACACCTCTCGACGTAATTAACTAATTAATTGATATTTATCTCCCTTCTGTGCTATGAATGTAGGAACGCCTCTCGGCATAATTAACTAATTAATTGATACTTATCTCCCTTCTGTGTTGTGAATGTATGAACGCAATTGATACTTATCTCCCTTCCGTATTTGAATGTAGGAATGCCTCTCAGCGTAATTAACTAATTAATTGATACTTATCTCCCTTCCGTGCTGTGAATGTAGGAACGCCTCTCGACGTAATTAACTAATTAATTGATATTTATCTCCCTTACGTGCTGTGAATGTAGGAACGCCTCTCGGCATAATTAACTAATTAATTGATACTTATCTCCCTTCCATGCTGTGAATGTAGGAACGCCTCTCGGCATAATTAACTAATTCATTGATACTTATCTCCCTTCCATACTGTGAATGTAGGAATGCCTCTCTCTTGATACTTATCTCCCTTGCCATTACATTAAGGCAGGATATCTGATATTCTCATGAGAAAGTCTTTTGAACATTCAACTTTTAAATCACATTTGAAGTCATCATCTCCTTATGTTCCCATTTTATTGGAGACAGAGTCTTTTGAACATTCAACTTTTAAATCATATTTGAAGTCATCATCTCCTTATGTTTCCATTTTATTGGAGACCATCCAACAGCAGCGATAGTAAAACTTTTCTAAATGAGCTCGGCAGTAGAGGAAAAAAGAAAGTTAAAACCTGATCGCCGTTGCCGGGGATCGAACCCGGGTCACCCGCGTGACAGGCGGGAATACTCACCACTATACTACAACGACAACTGTTGTAGTTCATAATTTGTCTAAACAAATCAAAATATTTGTATTAACGTTTGATTTCCATTGCAGCTGCTACGTTAAACATTTTCTCAATAATAAATGATTTTATGATCAACGTTGAGCACTTGAATCCGAACTGTTTCATTATTAATTCCTGCCATAGAACTATTGCGTCAAGGCAGTTTTTAACGGGTGATTATTGGTTCTGTTTTGCAGGCAATCAGATTTTTTTGCTTGTTAATTTTTGACATGTTTCAGCGGACTGAGTTGCACCTAGTGATATATTTTCTAAACGATTTTGTCTCCTATGTAATTGGATCCTCTTTCGCTCTACATATTGTCAGTGTTAGAAAAATAAACAACACAGATTTATATGGAAAATCTGGTAATATATCAAGAAAAAACTACGGGTAAAGATCTCTCAATTTTATTCTCAGAAGAAAATTTGGAGTGGCACTTTTGTATACAATTTTACATGGTGTACACTGCTCCTCACTGCTGTAATAAGTAAAATTGACTTCACATTTCAACATATAGCAGGAGTTTTACCCTGAAAAAAGGCCTTCTACTTAAATATCATCCACTTCAATCGTCAAACATTCCATAGCAATTTTATACTTCATTGACAACAAAAAGTGGTAAATATTTGTCCTATTTTTATTGGCCAAAATTGACCTTTGACTGTTGAAGTGGATGATATTTAAGAACAGCCCAAAAAAAACACAAAACACAATAATCTCTACCCTCACAATATTTAAATTTTATTTGGCCAATAGGCCATTCTATATGGGCAGCATCTATCCAACATTCAGGATGCACCATGCCTATAATGGTGCTATTCCATCATG
This sequence comes from Cunninghamia lanceolata, assembly GCA_027924645.1. Lineage (NCBI taxonomy): Eukaryota > Viridiplantae > Streptophyta > Pinopsida > Cupressales > Cupressaceae > Cunninghamia > Cunninghamia lanceolata. The sequence continues at coordinate 14,107,644 of BSBN01000320.1, forward strand.
CCATACCATAACTATCCGTCTACTAGTTAACTATCCCTCTATCTGGAGATCTACTGAACGTTTTTCACTGCTGTTTGCATGCTTGCCTTCGCTGGATTTTTCTAATTTATTTTAGAAACATTTCAGTCGATTTTAGTGGGCCGGAAACAAAACAAATAATAGAAACCTTGATCTGTCTATATGGTATGAATTCCCTGTTGCCGTGTAGAATTTTGGTTTTTTCCAAAAGAAAACGTTGGATTGAAGCAAAAATCTACATGAAGAATGATGATGGTGCATGAGAATACTAGGCGGAGATTCACCATTCAAAAAGAAAAGAGGAACAGGAACCAGGTTCATTTCATTTAATTCTCTTATGGTGTTCATGACCTTGAGGCACATGTATTGGTGAGGAATTTTGATCATTTACACAGGCAATACTCAAAAGATCTAAATGTTTTAAAAGTGTTTGCTTGCCCAATTGAATATACTACTAACGTTTCAAAAAGGCTTTCTAGAAAGTGAAATCAGAGAGGTAAATAAATTTTTGTGTGGTGAAATTGAATGCAAGGCAAAAAAAATTTTAAAGAAACATCAGACTTACTTTATTTCAATAATGCAGTCGATGATCAAGATACCTTGACGATCTCCTTCAAACCTTATGCCATTCTAATAAGTTCTTTTAAAACATCTAGGATCTAGGAGTGGCATTATCGAAATAAAGTAAGTTTGATGTTTCTTTTAAAAAAAATCTTTGCCCTGCATTCAATCTCACCACACAGCAAATATATTTACCTCTCTGATTTCACTTTCTAGAAAACTTTTTTGAAACGTCAGTAGTATTTTCAATTGGGTTCAAGAAATATATATTTTTTTTTAATATCTAAAACCAGGAATAATAGATAAAACAGCGCTCCTCATGAGGCCACGACATAGGAAGGCCACCGCGCCTCCCACAGCCCTCTTGAAATGTTTAAAAGACTCAGACAATATTCTACCTTTAATCTTGCATGCAAACATTTTTAAAACATTTTAGATCTTTTGAGTATTGCCTGTGTAAATGATCAAAATTCCTGCACCAATCTATGCGCCTCAAGGTCATGAACACCATAAGAGAATTAAATGAAATGAACCTGGTTCCTGTTCTTCAAAGGCTCTTCTTAAATATCATCCACTTCAACAGTTAAAGGTCAATTTTGGCCAATAAAAATAGGACAAATATTTACCACTCTTTATTGTGAATGAGGTGTAAAATTACTATTGGCTGTTTGACCATTGAAATGGATGATATTTAAGTAGAGTGTTCTTGAAATGCCAAGCATATCTTTGTTCCTCTTTTCTTTTTGAATGGTAAATCTCCGACTAGTATTCTCATGCGCCATCATCATTCTTCATGCAGATTTTTGCTTCAATCCAACGTTTTCTTTTGGAAGAAACCAAAAATCTACACGAACTTGCAGACAATACTTCCTCGAGCCTTCTCAACCGCACGGTGTAGTTTGAAAAAACTGTTCTAAGATTCGCCTCTGTGGGATTTTCGGCGGCAACAGGAATTCATACCAGATACAGAGATCAAGGTTTCTATTATTTGTTTTGAAAAATCAACTGAAATGTTTATAAAAATAAATTAGAAAAATCTGTTCAGCTGTTTAGTCGATCTGTACCTGACGTCGACCAGCCGGTCGATTACAACTCACCGGCTGGTTAAGACGTTCCGTTATGGTATGGCACCATCTATAGGCATGGTGCATCTTGAATGCTGGATAGATGCTGCCCTACTCTAATCTACCAAGGAATAGAAGAAGGATACTTTTAATAAACAAATTGATCATTTTAATTAAGTACAATCAATTCCTTAGTCTATTCGATGAAGAGTCAAGGTTTAAAAAAAATTCTAAACTACTCTTATAAATTTAAAACAAAGTACTAGTAGTACATCTAAAATCCCATCATTCTACCTATACAATTTCATTTATATGGTAAGTGTGTTAGATGGTTGACGTATGAGTATATTGTCTAGTTTGCATTCATGTGTGGAGTATGATTTTTGACTGAACTACATCATTAGGGATCTAATAGTTGATATATCTTTGGTCACATACACTAGTTTTAGGGTTTAAGGTTCATAGTTTATAGTTAAATTTTAGTTTTAGGGTTTATCAAGTTCATAGTTTTAGGGTTTATAGTTAAATATAGCGTTTTAGGGTTTATCAAAAAATACATACCATAATTTTACTTAAACCCTAATTTTTCAATTTAAACCTACAATCATAAAAAAATATATTAAAAAATACATAAAAAACAAACAATAAACCACCCTGGAGGTCTTCATAAATGAAGAGTTGGCGGGAGGAGGTGACAGGGCAAAAAATTCACCGAAACTATGTTGGCTGGGCCTTTAGCAACGCATACCTGTTCTGCTATCTCGTCGTCGCTGTCCGTCTGTGAAGGAAAATGAGCCCGCCGGGGCTTTTTTAAAAATCATATACATTTAAGAAATGGTTACCCATTTAGTAACGGGTACCCATTCAGTAATGTGCACCTGTTTACTAATGGGTACCTGTTTAGGCTCAGGCACCCGTTCGTAAATAGGTACCAGTTAGTAAACAGGTACTCGTTTAAGTTCGGGTGCCCATTCCTAAACGGGTACTCATTTCTTTTAAAACGGGTACCCGTTCTTGTTGGAATTTTTTCATCCACGCAACTTCCCCTACATGTGGACCCAACTTCTTGCGGGAACCCATAACACATATAATAACCAAAATAACCATTATATGGCATCTCATCATGTGAAAATTTGATAAGTGATAAAAGATATAGCAAAATTAGGACCACCATTAAGCATGCCCACATTATTTTCTAAGTCATGTAAATTAATATGTTCATAACCATCAATATGTAAATTTATAGCATGTAAATATTATTTCTCAAACGAATCCATGTTATTAGACTAATTATATGTTGGAAAAGGATTTTTGTATATTTATAAATTCTGATTAGAGGGGCAACTAAATGATTGTCCCCATTGATCACACCTTTACCATGTATCATATAATTATCAATGCATTCTTGAATCTTATGCAGTAATGCAACTATTCATTGTGTATCATGATCATTAACTGTATGATATTTACATAATGTTTTATCATCAAAACCTTTAGGCACGAACTTTGAAGTATCCAATGGTCGAATAAGAGGAACAATAATCATATTAGCACTAAGTAGACTTTATAACACAACATGTAAAAGCTCATGAAGTCTAGTAAACCTTTTTTTAAAAAATTAGGCCCTTTAAATTAATAACATTAGAAGCATTAACATCATGGACATTCAACCTCTTTTCTATTTTTCTATTACCCTTTGGAAGACTATTTTTTTATTGAAACTTTTAAGGGTAAGGTGATAAAGGACAAGAAGATCCAATATGAGCATTCCAATGGTTGAACTCAAATAAGTACTATCCAACATTTGATCTGAGATGTATTTTGACAATTTGATGATACATATAAACACTTCTATTGTTTTAAATGAATGATTCACATATATGTTTGTAATTATTCAAATGCAATTAAATTATTTCCAAAATAATTTAAATTTCTAAAATGTATAAACAACAATTTGATAATTGCTCATATGGACATCTTTGGTAAATTGGCATATAATATTTGGTATAAAACACAAACCATCCTTAAAATTCCACATTTCTATCAACAACACTAAGGAAAATGTTTCCACAACACTAGAGGAAACATGACAAAACAAGGGAGTTGCTTTCAACAAACAGACAACAACTGTGATGTTCGAGGAATAGATTGATCTGCATATGTAGCCTTAAAACATATAAAATCTCTGACTACATATTAGATGATTAGGAATAATTTTAAAAGAAAACAATGCCATTCAATAGTGATATATATTAGGAGATGATCAACTTCTAATTGAGTCTGTTGAACAATAAAATTTTATTTGTTTGTTTAGAGATCACAGAAATATTTAAATAGAGAAAATCTCTGTCGATGTCACTAACGTGACTTAACATAGAGGCCTAACGATTTGAAGATGGAGATGGTGCAGGGGAAGGAGATTGCCCTAATGTTGGCTTTACAGAAACAGGAATCAAGAGTGTAGTAGTAGGATATAAATTTGAAGGCATACCATTCTCAAACTTCACATCCTCCAGATTTGCATCAAATTTTTCACTGATGGATTCTTGAGTATCTGCTTTCTGTACAACATATGTTATCTTCATGTTGATCCCTTTACTAATTTGGGTTTTGGATGGACACTGGCACCTAATTGGAAAGATAAGTATAACACCAACAGTGAGATTTGTTGGTACAAAAGTAGGATTTGTAACTTGGAAAGCCTGATATGTGGTCAAATACTCAAAGTTCTTTGTTGAAACATTACAAGTGGTATCACCCTCCTGTATCTGGTAGCTTATGTTGGCCTGAGAATAATTTCCCATGCATCCACATATAATGGGAATAAGCAAAGGGTGCCCTTCAGTTAGAGAAGAGGTATTACCAGGCAAACCACTAGCTTTTGCTATTTCTAATTTGCTAACACCGAATAAATCACTGATATTCACCAGATCAAGGTACATAGGAGACTAGGCTTTATAAAAAGCATATGTATTACATGGTGCTGGGCCATTAGAGTAGCTGTCACCTGTAACATTGGACACTACATCTTGTGCTTGGATTTTAGCAGGATTACAGAGGAGGAAGAAAGATAGGACTGCCAGTTTCCAAGCGGTTTGAAACTGTTGGATATGAAACCCAACGGTCACCTCGTCCTTTTGTGGTGACTCTTCATTGTTCAGCGCCTTCTCTTGGCTTCTATTGTAATCTATAAAAGCATATGTATATGCTGTTGTAAACACATCTGAGAACACACTAATATAAGAGTTTTCCCTTGCTTTGTGGACGTAGCCATACATATGGTGAACCACGTTAAATATCTTTGCACTGTGTGATTGTTTACTGTTCTTTTCTTTTTTCGCTGTTCCATTGTTTCAACAATTGGTATCAGAGCTCGGGTAAGGAGTTGGTTGAGAAATTCGTGACGAATTTCGAAGAAATGGAAGAAGCGGACAAGTGGAGAATAAAGAAGTTTTTGGGGCAGAATTTTGGGCTTTGGAAGCTGCAAATTCGTGCCGTGCTAATTCAAAAAGACTTAGCTATCACGCTGAAAGGAAAAACAACAAAACCAGAAAAGATAACAAATGACGAATGGGATGTGTTGGATCAAAAAGCAGCCTCTACAATTATCCTCTCACTATCCAGCAACGTCTTATTTAATGTTGCAACAGAAACTTCAGCAAAGCAGATCTGGGACAACCTTTGTGACATGTATGAAACGGCATCCGCAACCAATAGAGTCTTCTTGCTAAAAAAGTTGTTCACCCTGAAAATGAAAGAGGGAAAAATATTTTCAAATCACTTGAACGAATTCAACATTGCAATCAGCCAACTAGTTTCTGTAGAAATCAATTTTGATGATGAAATGAGGGCTATGCTACTCCTGTGCTCACTTCCCGATAGTTGGGATAATGTTGTGATGATGATCAGCAATTCAGCACCTGGGAGAAGAGGATCTGAAAACAAAGAAAAGAAAGCATTGTTAAGATTTGACGATGTTGCTGCCACCCTCCTCAATGAAGACATGAGGAGAGGCCAAAATAAATATCCGGTGAAGCCTTGGTTCTAGGCAATAGGGGAAGAACCCAAGATCGAGGAAAACAAAACAGGAGAAGATCTAAATCAACAAAGAGATCAAAGTCAAGAGGACGAAAAGAAGGTTGCTGGTTTTGCAGGAAAGATGGACATGTCAAGAAGGATTGTTGGTGTTACAAGAAAGCTCAAAAATAGCTGAAAGAAAATGAGATTAACACGACTCTTGAAGATGATGGAGGAGCTCTTGTCTTGGCAGCAAGTGAAGCTGAAGCTGACTCATGGATTTTAGACTCCGGTGCCTCCTTTCACGCAACTTCAAATCGGGATGCCTTCCAAACATATTAAGAAGGAAAATTTGGCAAGGTTTATCTTGGAGACAATGAGCCGTGTGAGATTGTCAGCAAAGGTGATATATTGCTACAACTAAAGAATGGAAGCAAGTGGCTATTGAATGATGTCAGACATGTTCCTAAACTTAAGAGGAACTTGATTTCAGCTGGACCACTTGATGCGCAAGGCTGCAGCATCACTTTCTCTTCCAACATTTGGAAAGTAACTAAAGGTACTTTAGTTGTTGCAAAAGGCAGTAAATCAGGATCTCTTTATGTGCTCGAATGCACCGCTGAAGTGGGAGCGGTGATGGCTGTAGTTGACAGTGAGACAGAATTGTGGCATAGGAGACTTGGCCACATGAGCAAAAAAGGAATGGAAGTATTGCTCAAAAGAGGCCAACTTTCTGGTTTACATTCAATAGATTTAGAACTTTGTGAGCATTGCATTTACGGAAAACAAAGGCGGGCCAGCTTCTCCAAAACTGGACACGACAAGAAGGCAAAACCCTTGGAACTCGTGCATTTGGATGTCTTCGGTCCCACAGAGGTAACCTCCATTGGAGGAGCAAACTACTTTGTAACTTTTTTAGATGATTGCACCCGTAAGCTTTGGGTTTATATGCTCAACAAAAAATTAGAAGTGTTTGCAAAATTCAAAATTTTTAAGGCTGTTGCTGAAAATCAAATTGGGAGCAAAATTAAATGTCTTAAAACTGACAATGGGAGGGAGTTTTGCTCTTTAGATTTTGATGCTTTCTGTGCAGACAACAGCATTTAGTACATCAAGGTTGTGCCATTTACACCTCAGGAAAATGGTGCAGCTGAAAGAATGAATCACACGATTCTAGAGAGGGCACGTAGCATGCTCTCAAATGCAGGTTTGAGTAAAGAATTCTAGGCTGAGGCAGTTAACACAGCGGTTTATTTGATCAACCGAAGTCCTTCCACCAAACTGGACTTTGATATTCCAGAAGAAGAATGGTTTGAAAAGAAGGTCTCCTACAATCACCTTCAGGTCTTTGGCTGTGAGGCGTTCGCTCACATTCCAAAAGAAAAGCGAACAAAATTGGATTTCAAATCCAAACGATGCATCTTCATCGATTATGGGGAAGAGCAATACGGTTTCAGATTGTGGGATCCTGTTGTAAAACAAATCATTTGCAGTCGTGATGTGATCTTCAATGAAAAAGTGTTTCCTGCCTTGCAAGAACAAAGGGCATCTACAAAAGAGTATATATCAGTTGATGATATTGGGCGTAATACGCAGTTTTCACATCCAAAAGTGGGATCAGATAAAGATGGAAATTCCAATTCAGCATTGGTACCTACTCCATCACTTCGTCTGAACAAAGATGCACAAGGAAATGTAAGTTCAATGTTTGGAAATGATGACATTACACAGTATATGCCACCGAATTTTCAATCACCACATTCAGTGGGAGCAATTTCCACACGGGCTAGTGAAGCAGAGAGACAAAGCTCATCTGGTGAGCAATCTTCTAATCCCACGCAGCAGGTTCAGCGCACTGGGATATCAAATGTGGGGTCACAAACACCAAAGCACACATTCCCGTCGCTGCCTCCTTTGCAAACAACGACCCCACAACCTTTGTTAGATGCCACGTCCCCTGGGTCTAATGATTCGCAGCCTTCCTGTGGTCAATCGTAGCATGATATGTGTTCAACGCAGCTTGAAAAATGTTCCACGCAGCCTAATTTGGATACAGTGCTTCTGCTGTCCTCTCATAACAACAATGGTACACAAAATAATCCCATACGGGCTGAGGTTGGTCCACAGAGGTCAAACGCACCTCTAGACGTCTATGCAACTACTCTAAATGTGCCGTCCCTGTCTCAAATACAGTACATGACCCCTGAACATGAAACATTTCCTATGCAAAGTCCATCGCAGAATAATAGATATTCGATGCAGCTAAGAAATTCTGTTCAGAATTCAGTGGATAATGTTCACACATAGGCTCTAGAGGCAGAGCCTTCTACTATGAGATTGCAAATGGATCGACAACTTCAAAATCTTCCCACGCCAGCAGCAGGAGAGCCACATTTTTTGCAAAGAAATTCATCCACTACACAGGAAATACAGAGGGGCATTACCAAATCAGAGGGCATATAGAGGAGTGTTGAACAAAGCACTACACATAAAGAGGGCTGTATACAGGGACAATTGAGGAGATCTACCAGGGAGAGGAAACCTCCTCCAAAATTTGATGATTATCAATTGCTCGTTGCTGACATATTAGAACCAAATACATTTCAAGAAGCTTGCAATGATAGGGACAGTCAGAAGTGGATGGCAACAATGAAGGATGAAATGGACTCTCTAACGGCAAACCATACATGGGATTTGGTCCGGCTTCCACCTGATCGCAAACCTTTGAAGAATCGGTGGGTCTACAGAATCAAAGAGGAAGAAGGCGGCACAAAATGCTACAGGGCCAGACTTGTTGTGAAAGGATATGATCAACAAAAGGGAGTGGACTTCAATGAGATTTTCTCACCAGTCGTGAGAATGAACACAATTCAAGCCGTTTTGGGTTTGACAGCAGTTTATGACCTTGAGCTTGAGCAACTCGACATCAAAACCGCTTTTCTCCACGGTGACATAGAAGAGGAATTGTACATGCATCAGCCAGAAGGTTTTGTCAAACAAGGGCATGAAAATCTATTTTGCAGATTAAAGAGGAGCTTGTATGGGCTGAAACAAGCCCCAAGGCAGTGGTACATCAAATTTGATAACTTCATGATGGAAAATCAGTTTACGCGCTCTAAATCTGATCCATGTTTATACTACAAGGTTTTGCCTAGTGGTGAATTTGTTTTGTTGCTACTCTATGTTGATGACATGCTCATTACCGGCACCAACATGAGAGTCATTACTGATTTGAAGCAACTCTTGGGAAACAAATTTGCAATGAAGGACCTCGGGGCAGCAAAGAAGATTCTTGGCATGACCATCATTCGGGATAGAAAGAAGAAAGAAATCAGATTGTCTCAGCAAAAATATGTTGAAAAAGTTTTGGACAGATTCAATATGAAAAGTGCTAAGCCAGTTAGCACTCCACTTGCCGATCATTTTCACTTGTCTTCATCATTGTGCCCCAAGACACAAGAAAAACAAGATTACATGAAGAACATTCCATATTCTTCAGCCATGGGAAGTCTTGTGTATGCAATGATATGCACCCGTCCTGATATTTCCCAAGCAGTGGGAGTTGTGAGCCGGTTCATGAGTAATCCCAGAAAAACTCATTGGGAAGCTGTGAAGTGGATATTGAGGTATCTAAAAGGCACTTCAGATTATGCCTTATGATTTGGTGGGAAAGTTGCACAGCTACAAGGCTTCATTGACTCCGACATGGCGGGTGACTTGGATAAAAGAAGGTCTACATCCGGCTATGTTTTCACTTTTGCCGGGGCAGCTATCAGCTGGGTCTCAAGATTGCAACAAGTAGTTGCTCTTTCTACTACTGAGGCTGAGTACATTGCTCTCACTGAAGGAGCAAAAGAAATGGTTTGGTTGCAGCGTTTGTTTACTGAATTGGGTTCGAAACAGCAAGCTTTCACACTTTTTTGTGACAGTAACAGCGCTATTCATTTGGCCAAGAATACGGCATTCCACAACAGAACCAAACACATTGAGCTGAGGTATCATTTCATCCATAGCATGATTGAAGAAGGCAAGTTGCAAGTTCAGAAGATCGACACCAAGATCAATCCAGCTGATGCATTGACCAAGGTTGTACCTCGAGAGAAGTTTGAATTCTGCCGCGCTTCTCTTGGCATTGTCAAACTCTGACAATAGGCTTAAAGTAGGGGAATAGCTCTAAATGTTTGCAACAGTCGTTGGGTTTCAAGTGGGAGATTGTTGGATATGAAACCCAACGGTCACCTTGTCCTTTTGTGGTGACTCTTCATTGTTCAACGCTTTCTCTTGGCTTCTATTGTAATCTATAAAAGCATATGTATATGCTGTTGTAAACACATCTGAGAACACACTAATATAAGAGTTTTCCCCTACTTTGTGGACGTAGCCATACATATGGTGAACCACGTTAAATATCTTTGCACTATGTGATTGTTTACTGTTCTTTTCTTTTTTCGCTGTTCCATTGTTTCAACAGAAACATGGTGCTAGAGGAATCAAAACACTGTAAAATCATCCAAACTGATGAAGTGGGTGCATATGCATATGCCTTTTAAAGCAGAACTAGGAAATGGGTCAAGAGGAATGTGTCTTTCCAGGAGACTGTAAAATGTTTTTTTTTTCTTTTTTCCTATTAGAAGCTTCCTTGAACAGATCAAACACGCCAAATTGAACATATGTTGAGAGTTTAAAGCAGGGATTTATCTGACTTGGAATGGGATTCCTGAGAATGTTTCAATCACTCTCGTCAAGTTGATGGGGTCGTTGTACATCGTTATATCCTATTCAAGAATTTTAATGCAATAGATCAGACCAAGTCTTATGGCTTACCCCGTTAATATTTGTGACTTCGGTCTCTATAATCCATTCGTCGTCACTTTATTTAAACATCATTTAGAAATACACTCTATTAAGTATCATCCATTTCAATGGTCAGACAGTCAATAGCAATTTTGCACATCATCCACAATAAAAAGTGGTAAAAATTTATCTTATTTTTATTGGCCAAAATTTTCCTTTGACTATTGAAGTGGATGATGCTTAAGAATAGCCCGTGAAACAGTCAATAGCAAATTTAGACTTTATCCCTACTTAAAAGTAAGAAATATTTGTTCAATTTTTATTGGTCAAAATTGGCATTTGACTATTGAAGTGGATGATGTTTAAAAATAGTTGTTTTCTCTATGTTTATGTAATACTCCATTTATAGAGAAGAGTTGTCCCAACAACTAAGAAACTCATTATAGTGGTGTTTATATCCTATTAGATTTCCACTTGATTGTAACACTTCACATTTCATGTACACCAAAGTCACCATGGGCCTTCACGTGAATTTTTAGAATCTCTATTAATTTAATTTGATTCTCATAAATCTCCTACAATTTGGTATTTAATTTTCATGACATTTCCACTCTGTCATGACAAGTCCCATTTGTTAAGGTGTTAAGAGAGTGGATTCAATAGCCGTACACCCTAACTTGATGCACTTTAAGCTCGCAAACGATACATTGAAGTTCATGAAAATTTAGCATCTCTCTGTAACTAAGTTAAAAGATTAAAGCTATTGTTTGGGGTACTGACTATCATCAATGTAGTACAATCAACTATGTATTTGCTGAGTTGTCCAAAAACACCCCAAGAAAGTTAGATTGAAACATGTACACAAAGGCATGTATTATCGATCACCTTATGTCTCACTGGATATCATTGGTTGTTTCTTTGATGTGACTTGTGAAGGATATAGTTATACAAGTATCGGTTACTTGTTAAATTTTTACTAGTCTATTATTTCTCAACTACTAAATCTTTTAACATATTTAACTAGGGGCCCAAGTGTACAACACCATTACAGCTATTGGAGCATGCTCATCTATTGTGTTCTTTTTCCTTATAAACATGTTTTTAAGAATCCTTCTAAATCTTGTACGATTTGGTATATGATTTTAACATTTATTTTATATTATATATGGTCCTAATCATTGAGGCCTCTTTTCTGTTATAACTAGTTTTAATTGTTACAATTACTACTGAGGACTTTGTCCTTGTATCTCATATATAATATTTAATGTCCAAATTCTATCATGTACATCTTCATTGTTTACATTTTGAGTTGTGATAGTAAATTTTATCTTAGACAAGTTACCAATTAAAAAAGTAACTAATGGATTCCAGAGTATCAGTCGGGCTTAAACAACACACTCTAATCTTTGACTTAGACATGTGTTGGTAGGCCCTCTACAACTCCATTTCTCTCCAAAAAAAAATTGTTAAATATCAACTGCACGTGTTTCAACAAACCTTGACTACCCCACCTATTGCCGCCTGCACTTAGTTTTAAATTGGGGATAAGTTTAATTTGAATATATCTCCCCTCCTACTCAATTAATTCAAATCTCAAGGGCTATGTTTATGTGGGCACATTTTTTCTACAGGAGCAAGGTGTAGGCACTTGCACTATTTCACCATATACAACAAATAGATCTCCAACTCCATCAGTTAACATTTGCCAACGTACTACCATCCTACACCAAAATGGGAGCTTCAGAACTGTTTAACCGAAAGCCTCAAAGAATTGTGGTCTCATGAAATACCATGACCGTAGGATATGCACACGATGGATTTGTTGAAAAGGATTTAGAAACTTTCAAGCAAATGCAATTGGAAGGTGTAAAGCCAAACTTCGCAACCTTTGCCAACATCCTACCTACTTATACCAAATGGGAGCTTTGGAACAGGGTATGAACATCCATCAAAGCATAATGGAAGGGGGATTCTTGTCAGATATTATAGTTGGAAATGCTCTAGTCGATATGTATGGAAAATGTGGAAGCATAGACAAGGAATGTGAACTGCTTGGTCAACAAAATGCCTAAAAGAAATGTGGTCTCATGGAATGCAATGATTCTAGAATATGCACAAAATGGATTTTGCAAGGATGTTCTCAAAATCATTGAATTAACGAAGCACTCTAGAACATACCCTGACATTACAAGATTTGTTTGTGTTCTATGTGCATGCAACCATGCAAGTTTAGTAGATTAGGATTACACATGCTTCAATCATATGAGTAACCCTTATTACATTACACCTACAATTGATCAATATGTGTGCATGGTTGACCACTTTGCCTGTGTTGGCTATCTTGACGACACAATAAACTTTATCATTAAGATGCCAATTAAACCTATGGTGGTTGTGTGGATGTGTTTTCTTGGTGCTACAAATCACATATGAATATAGGAAAGCTTAGGAGTATTTATAGTGATGTTGCTTTTTTATTTGGACCCTAACAATATATTGTGACTTATGTTCTCTCAAACATCCATGAAGAAGTGGGCAGGTGTTGTGAAGCTCAAATGGTAAGGAGATTGATAAAAGATAAAGGAATTACAAAGATCCCTAGATGTAGTTGGATTAAAGGCTTATAAAAATGGTACATGCTTTTTGTGTAGGAGATAGATCACATCCACAACACAGGAGATATATCCAAAGTTGGAGAAATTGGCTTGGGAGATGAAGGCAACAAGGTATTTTCCATATTCAAGACATTTACTTAGTGATGTGGAAAAGGAGGAAAAAGAATTATTTCTCTACCACTATAGTGAAAAAATGGCAATTGCTTTTGGTTTGTTGGACACCCCCTAGAACAACTACTAGAGTTGTTAAGAACCAGTATGTGTTGATTGTCACAATGAAATGAAGTTTATCTCCAAGATTGTTGCAAGAGAAATTGTTGTGAGAGATGTGAATTGTTTACATCATTTAAGGCTAGGAGAATGTTCTTGTGGAGATTATTGGTGACACTAAATGAAGTGATCTGAAAAATTAATAATGAAGGAACAAGGTTGTATTTTCAGTTACTAGGAAAAAATGGTTAAGTTTTTGTTTTGAATATTTGGCAATCTAGACTATGATGTTGGCTTAATAAAATTAGATGCATAGAGTGCAATGGAGATCACTACTTATATACACTATTGGGGCATCTGTCAAAGACTTATTTTATGATAACATGGACGTTTTATTGAACTATTTTCATAAAACCTACATATGTATGAAATGAAAAGATGGAGGAGGAGGTGGTAGAGAAAGAGTGAAAAAAAAAAGGTGAGGAACATTTCAAGTAAATGGAAAGATGCTTGAGCAACAGGAAATGGGAGAGGAGGGCTCACAATTACCCTTGTCATTTTGTATAGTTCTTTTGTTTCAATTAATCATATTGTCTTTTGTCTATGTTAGGTTAAGCATTTAATTACACATTCTATATTCAATATGTAATTTTTATAAGTGCATGTAGATTTTGTTATTTCACATCCCTTTGCTTGATGAGATAGCTAATATATTTGTGAATTTGCAGATATTTTTTAATTTAATTTGATTTCAATTTGTTTGGTTTCAATTAGAAAGAAACCACTATAATTTATAATGAAGAAGTCAAAATATAAATTACAAGTGTGTTTATGTTGTAATGAGTGGTTATGCATGGCACTTGAAAAACTCTCATAATGAGGTGTATAGATTGATGTTAGAGAGAAAAGAATAACATTTGTATATGTAAAAATAAAATAACGATTTATATTGCATGTAATTGCACATTTGTGGCATTACAAAATAGCGCATGATGAGATTTATAAATCAATACTAATGAGATTAGGTTTTGAAGGTGGTTAGGAGAGAGCTAAATAGGGCATTTCATAAGTGTTTGGAGTGACAATAGGATTTAAAACAAGAGGAACTCAAAGAGATGAGGGGAATTTTAGAGAAACACAATGGAAGACATCATAGGTTTGAAAGGAATATTATAATTATATTCATAATATGACCTCAAATTAACTACTTTATTCACTTGTACAAACCTAACAAATGGTAGTAAAGTTAAATTCCATTTGGTAAGATAGGAATTGAATAATTTTGCACTAGTCACATATCTAGCAAATGCTAGTCAAGACTAAATTCCATATACCACATCTAATGTTTGTTTACAAGCATTAATCACAACTGCATTAAGAATCTTGAATTCTTGTACTTGATTCATGTCAATTTAATAATGAGGGATTCATTACATAATGTCCAAAGACTTATGAGTCGTGGCAAACAATTTTTGTTTAGTTTATTTAAAAATGGAATGTTATCATTAGCATACATGTTTCTATAAAATGAAAGCAAGAAAAATAATTTTTTGGAAAGAATCTAGAATGATGAATTTTAATTCATCTCATGCAAATGCATTTGACAGCTTCATGATTATAAGAAAACATACGGTTATAAGTTATTATAAGTCTTTATAGTGAGTGTATTTTTAATGTTTACAATAGAAGAAGGGAATTTATTATGAAGCACCTTCTATTCTTATAAAAGCTAGATCACTTTGTAACTATCACTAATGGTATCACACTGGAGGTCCCAAGGGACATCTAAAATTATAAATGAATATTTTTGTGTATGCATTATAATAGTAGGAAACATTTGAATGGAAGCAACTCCATTGTCATTAAAAATAAAAATAATTGTAAAATAATCCCATAGATCACATTATAGAAATGTGCAATATGGTAGTGGTTCTTTAGATCATGTGACATAAAAAGGTCCCATAGATTGGATCTTGCATGACAAGGGACAACAATAATGTTTTTTGCATGATGACATGAAGCACATTGAGTAAGAGCCTTGCTTGATATGTTGGATTAAGCTCTTAGCAACAAATTTTAGGACACCATAATATCTTTCTCACTATGGCTCACCATTTTTGTTTTGTGGCTATATTGTATCAAAAATGGTGATTTTGTTCCCTCTTTATTATTGGTGAGTGCTTTGGTCTTGTTGCAATGGCCTTTGGAAGTATCTTAGGGAAGAGGAAATGCTAGGATTGGAGGGTGGAGGCATCAAAACAAAAGGGTAGGAGGTAAAAGGAGAGGGTGGAGAGCACCAAGATGATGGAGAATTTCATCTATGTCTAGAAAGGAATATTACAAATCTTGATCTCTGCTACTTCTTAGAAAAACTCTTAGAACCATAAAGTTGGTCCAAGCGGGACATTGACCTGAAAGAAATTAACCCTAGTAATCCAACAATCTTCCCCAAGGTGTTTGTACACATTGCCTTGACAATTCTAGACCTTGGGTTCAATCCTAACAGACTTAAATTTAATCCATACATATTTAGCCGGTAGGCTTTTATATACGAGCATTATAGTGCTCAGAATTGTCTCACACCATAAAAAAAAAATCACGCCAGAAAATTTTCTAAAGTCATTGGTTGTTCCTATCGGCATATTCCTTGAACCTCCTATGGGTGCAAGTGCTAGTTATGAGATTGAATAGAGCTCAAGACATTTATTAGACTGTGAGCTTTATTTTTATACACCTTGACGATTAGATTCTATGCATCATCAATAATATTCTAAATATTCATTGTTGTTCCCAACACTAAATACAACTAGCCTCCTATTTAATTAACACATTTATTCATTTATTAACCTAACTAATAAAATTTAAGTTAATTGTATACTTATTATTTACATTTATTTAATTTTGTTTATACATAAAAATTTATTTCTTTAAGGAAAGATAAATTACCTAATTAATTGATACTTATCTCCCTTGCCATTAACTGACCTTGAAGTGAAGAGTCAAAGGAAACTCTTAACAACATTAAGGCAGGATATCTGATATTCTCATTTGATGAGAAATTTTTTTGAACATTCAACTTTTAAATCAAATTTGAAGTCATCATCTCCTTATGTCTCCATTTTATTGCAGACCATCCAAAGCAGCAATAGTAAAAGGGACTTTTCTAAATGAGCTCGGCAGTAGAGGAAAAAAGAAAGTTAAAAACTGGTCGCCGTTGCCGGGGATCGAACCCGGGTCACCCGCGTGACAGGCGGGAATACTCACCACTATGCTACAACGACAGCTGTTGTAGTTTGGTTTTGTCTATTTATAATATTTTTATTAACGCTTCATTTCCATTGCAGCTGCAACGTTACTTAAACATTCTCTCACTAATAAATGATTTTATGATCAACGTTGAGCACTTGAATCCCAACTCTTTTATTATTAATTCCTGCCATAGAACTATTGCGTCAAGGTTTATATTTTATCGATCTCTTTCCCCGTTGGTACCTAGTTTTTGATTAATGAAATTTTCAAACTTTCCAGAGGGGTAATTTTTAATAATCTTCCCAGCCGGACTTTGCATTATATGATTATTTTTTAATAAAATTTAATTTTTAATTTTAATTTTATAGTATAAAATATAGTTTAGTGAAATTTGTAATATAATATTATAAAATAAAATAAATATTATTTAAATATTTTAAAGTATATTATAATATTTTCATATTGTAAATTTAAATTAAATATATCATATATTTAATAACTATATATTTATTATTCAATCATATTTATTTTATATATAAAATTTAATTATATTTAATATATCTAATATTCTATATAATAATAAAAATTATTCTATATATGTCTAATGTAATATTATATTATAAATTTTTATATTTATATTAAAAAATATATTTACTATTATATATTACTTTTTCTAAAAATGATATTTAATTTTTAAAATTTTATTTAAAATTATAAAATATAATTTAATAAAATATTCTTAATATAATATTATAAAATAAAATAAATAGTATTTAAATATTTTTAGTATATTATGATATTTTAGGAGTGTGTATTTAGATTAACTATATCGTATATTTAATAATTATATATATTATTCAATTATATTTATTTTACATATGAAATTTAATTATATTTAATATTATATCTAATATTCTATGTAATAAAAATTATTCTATATATTTCAAATGTATTATATAAGAGAGATAGGGAGGAGGGGAGTGGGTGGTGGGAGAGGGAGGGAGGGAGAGAGGGAGAGAGAGAGAGAGAGAGGCGCTGCAACTTGTGTCTCTAATGATAATCACATACAAAAACAAAAACAAATGTTATCTTATTTCCCCCTGCCACGAGTAAAATCTGCTGGTATAAGGTCAACAAGTGGGCAAGAATAAATTGAAGAGTTGTTACAAATTGTTCTTAAAATATATACTAGATTTTAGACATTTTAAATCAACTTCTTGCATCTACATTGTTATTCCTCATTTTGCAACATCACTCAAGGAACACATATAAATCTGCATAGCTCCTCAAAGGTGTTCATCAATAATGCAAGTCTAATTATTGCACAAGGTAAGATGAACCAATATTTAGATCACAAAACATGTCAACTCAATTTCACACAATATGGGTTGAAATTACATCCATATGAAAACCATTACAAAAAATAGGGCTCCTGACTAGACACATGCCCATAGACCAAGATATAAACAAGCAATACCTTAGACTATCCCCAAACACTCTCAAGCTACAGGGAAAGCATGACTAGCATCAACCACCTCTTCCACCCAGCGCTTCACATCATTTGTAGACCAACCTCTATAATGACCCACTAAAGAAGGAAAGCACACACCATAGTAGATCTCTTGTTGGCACTAAGACCTACATGCATTGTCACCACCAACTTCTAGCCACTAACAATGATGATGAACATGTAAACTAGATAAAACTTTGCCCACATCTCTAGAAAAATCCTGCAAAACCCTAACTTCACAACTCAACTATTTTGTCCACATTACCCAGTCACAAAGCTAGAGTAGAAGAAAAGCCTTCCTCCTCCAATCCCATAGGCTTCAATTCCATACCCACCTCCAAACTTTCATTCTGCAAAGATACCTCTCTCTCTCTCTCTATACTTCTCTCTCTGAAATATGACAAAATAAATTTAACTATCTCACAAATGTATCTAAGCACGAAGGGAGCAATGCTATTGAGTAAAAATACCTTTTTAAGAGAATTGTGTAAATTTGCGTGATGGGAGCCCGTTGTGTTCAATCTCACTCTGACAAAACTTTTGTAAAGGGAACTAGACATTTAATGCACACCATTTTTAGGTCTCGAGATCATTCCCGTATCATCTGCAAATTCAAACAAATCATAAATCTTTTCCCTCAAAATTTTATATTTTTAAATAATCAGGAATTCTCAATCTAAAATTATAGCATGTCTAAATTTAATTTTCATCCATTTGACATCCAAATTATGCAAAGGTGTGAAATTATAAAACTAATGAGGGTCACTAAGTCTGATCAATCTTTGTATTATGTGATATCCCCATTAGAAGATGCATAATGGTAGGCTAGATAACAAATGAACATGATGTAGGTGGTGGTCATGCTTATATTTGCAACACAATGCCTATTAAATGTCGGTGATGACTAATCTAATGCATGTGAACCCAAGTGTAGTGCATGAACAAGAATCTAGAAGGGGGATGTATGCACATAATAGAGGCTACACACCAAACATGAAAGCTAACAAATTTGAAGTACCCACTAAGAAAAACACAAGGATTTTGAAATCCATTAACATTATGCAAATTAATTCACGACACTCGAAAAAACAAAAAACAACATGGGCCATAGGGATACAAGACAACCATCATTCACTTAAAGACATGGCAATTCAACTTCCACTACTCTTTGGCATACCCATTGCACACCAAGGTGCGATTGCTAGCAAGTAAAATTGACTTCACATTTCAACATATAGCAAGAGTTTTACCCTGAAAAAAGGCATTCTACTTAAATATCATCCACTTTAATGGTCAAACATTCAATAGCAATTTTATATTTCATTTACAACAAAAAGTGGTAAATATTTGTCCTATTTTTATTGGCCAAAATTGACCTTTGACTTTGACTGTTGAAGTGGATGATAATTAAGAACAACCCAAAAAAAACACAAAACACAATGATCTCTATCCTCACAATATTTAAGTTTTATTTGATCTACCTTAGAAGAGCCAGATGACACCGCTCAAAACACAAGGCACATTACATGCAACACGAGTGGCAGGAACAGTTGTCTTGACATTGTGTAATGTTGATGGTAGAGTACAATGATTGCGTTGATCATGCTCACGGTTTTCTTCCTCACGAATTGCAAGATTGAAATGTAGCCTTGAGGTCAATTTACTTCGGTTGCTTTGTTTTCAACGTCTGGTAAAAATGATGTTCAACGGATTGTAGAGCTCTCTATCACGATGACTCGGCTTCCTGTGTTCTACAAATAGAGAGATTCAAAGTTGTATTCAGCCTGGGCTTACTCACTTACCACATGGATTATGAGAGTCCCGCTGTCACCTATGGAGTCTTCCATCTGCGTCATTCTCCCTTAATATAACATTGGCTTTGACCCAAATCCAAACTAGTATTGGATTTGGCCATGTAGTTATGGCTCAATTATTTTTTGAAGGCTGGGTTTACAACACACTCTAAGCTTTGATTTAGAAGTGGTTGGTGGGGCCTTCTCCAACTTCTATTTCAACAGTTCTGTTTGTCCAAAACATTTCTGTTAACAACACATCACCTACAAGTTTCAATTAATCGTGACTGCGCCACCTACTAACGCATGCGGTTACCGATAATTTTAATTTGAATATCTTTCCCCTCCCACTCAATTAAGTCCAATCTCACAAGATTTGTTTTTGTGGGTGCACTATGAACTATTCACCAAATGCCTCAAAGAAATGCAGTGTCATGACATACCATGATCACAAGATATGCACAAAATGGATTTGTTAAAAATCCTTTAGAAACTTTCTAGCAAATGCAATTGGCAGGTGTTAAACCAAACTCCACAACCTTTGCCAGCATCCTCCCTGCCTGTGCCAAAATGGGAGCTTTGGAACAGAGTATGGACATCCATCAAAGCATAATGGAAGGGGGGTTTTTGTTAGATATTATAGTTGGAAATGCTTTGGTAGACATGTATGGAAAATGTGGAAGCATAGACAAGGAACGTGAATTTTTTGACAAAATGCCTCAAAGAAATTTGGTCTCAGGTCTCATGGAATGCATTGATTCCGGGATATACATAAAATGGATTTTGCAAGGATGTTCTCAAAATCATTGAATTAACGAAGCATTTGCTTGTGTTCTATGTGCATGCAACCATGCAGGTTCAGTGGGTGAGGGCTACACATGCTTCAATCGCATGAGTACCCCTTATTGCATTACACCTACAATTGTTCATTATGTGTGCTTGGTTGACCTTTGCTGCGCTGGCTATCTTGAAAACACCCTAAACTTTAGCATTAAGATGCCAATTAACCTGTGGTGGTTGTGTGGATGTGTTGTCTTGGTGCTGCAAATCACATATTGACGGCAGAGGTTAAGCCAATTCCAAGTCTATTTCTTTCTATACTGCAACTGTGGCAATACAGATAAGTGGAGCGGATGTTTAAAACAAACTAAAATAGTGACATGTTTTCAAACAACATCAATGCCCTGTCCTTTGCAAAGGATTTGGGACTTCCAAAGCTCTCGCTACCTTCTCAAAAACCACGGTGTTACTTGAATAATAAACTACATTTATAATGCCTACAAAGTAACATTATATAGAAAGATCATTAGAGAACAGGGGAACAACTATGGGACAGTCGGTTTGTGTACGTTTGGGGATTCAAAACACTCTAAACTTAAGTTCTTTCCTCCCTTCAAAACAACTCTTCCAATGGTCACCTTCTATACCGAGTTTCTTTCTGCTGGAAAACAGTTATATCAGCGATTGTGTGACAAATGTGCTTCCTAAATGAAAAGAAAATATCATTTCAAACTGCCCACACAGTGAAACACTTCGTATCTCTGCTACAGAGAGTTTAACATCATAAAAACAATTTCATTTACTGGAAACAACTTGAATTTCTGAACTGAATACAATGCAACACTGGAGTTCTTTTACTTCCTACACTCATGGAGGGACTCCACTTACAGAGACATGGAAAAACTTGGGTGTCCTGCTGCCCAACGCCGCTTATACCTACAGAAAATGTCAGAAAGATCAAGAAGAAAGAACTGATTCATCCCAAAACCCAAGTCGTGTAATTTTCCACTAAAATGCATTCAAGTCTATACATTGCCATCGAACCCCCTCTGACAAACTTTGCTACACAAAACTATATCGATTTCTTAGACATTCTTTCCCGAATGGCTGCTCTCCAGACAAATAAAGCAAGAAACTGATTACCCAATACCAAATAATTCCACCGTACATAGGAAGATTTTCCAACTGTCTCTAAACTCAACAATGCAGTCACCAGTCTCTGTCTTTTCCTTTTTCACATATATGTCTCCATCGCCTCCTAGAATGAGGACTGCCCAGCCAAAAACAAAATGTAACTATTTTTTTTTTTCCCGTGTTCTCTCTCCCCATGAAAACTGTCCTAAAACGAACCAAAAAACCGAAATCTTGTTTTACCCCGCTTTACAAATTGGTGAAGGTTTGTAAATGAGCGGAACCAAAATTTTCTTTGGCACTTGTCAAACATTACCTAAGTAGGCAAAATGTGCAAGAAAAACAATTACAAAGACTCGGAGGGACCCAAGAATGAACTAAAACACTCCAAATTCAGGTACAAGGACCCACAAACCCAAAACACCAAAATAAAATAAAGTACACCAAAATATCTGAGAATGATGCTCTTGCATCAAGCTCCCCAGGAGAGACGTTTGTGAGCATAGCTCACAAATGGAGCTAGATAGTAGGACTACCCTTTCAAGCTATAGCAACTTGCAGCATACTCCAATGCTTGGACTCAGTGATCTACAACCATCTACATCTTTCTCTTTTTCTAGCATGTGTCTGGAATAGATCCTGCATACCGTGACAAAATGAATTTGGCCTCTACAGGACCATTTGTGGATCTATGTCCACCATGCATCAAACTCCTCCACCTTTGCCTCCCACTTGTTGGCTTCCTATTATGACACCCCAACATGAGGATTAACTCCTCTCGATCCGTCCTCCTCTGCCTAGAAATTCTGTCATTACACCCCATCGCATCCTCTACAACCTCCTTTCCCATCTCACTCAAATAATTTTCAGCTTCAACATAAACATGAACAAAATCGAAGAAACTAACATAGGTATGTGAAACATGATTTGCTTCCAATTCTGGTAGTGCACATGCATGGAAATCAATTGTATCTACATCAAAGGAGTTTGAAAACGCATGTACCCCATTATCTTCTGCTACAATATTTGTTTCACCTTTTGTAGTAATAGGTCATCTTCATCATCTTGTTTGGCTACCCCTTCACACTCTCCATGAAGCATCTCATCCATATGTTCATCTTGACAATGCTATTCCAAACTTTGTAGTAGTTCTATGTCCTTCATGGGACCATCTTGTACTGTTGTCCCAACATCACATGTATTTATTTCAACACCTTTCCACTGTCCTACATGCAAATCAGTACTGTCTTCATCCTTTTACAACTCATAAAATTGAAGTAACTCCTCCTTGGTTGCTGCTGTGACTTCTTCTTCATTCCTACCATATACAAACTCCTTCACACTCACTAACATCACCTTACTACTGTTGCTACTACCGTTGTCCTCTATTGAACTTCTTGCAAAGGCAACAAGGTATGTTTGACACCATCCTTCTCAATAGTATAAGTATTGGTTCTACCATCATGTATAGCATTCTGGTCAAATTGCCAAGGCCTACCAAGTAACACGTGACACCCATCCATAGGCATGATATCACATATAATACTATCCTTATAACTCCCTATTTGAAATTCAACCAAAGCTTGCTCATCTACCAATAACTGGTGCCCCTTTTGTAACCAAGAAACTCTATAAGGTGTAGGATGCTTAGTTTTCGTAAGTCCTAACTTATCCACCATTTCAATAGCCACAATATTATCCATACTACCACTATCAGTAATAAGTTTGCAACACTTACGTTATGCCTTGCATTTCGTTCTGAATAGAGCTCTCCTTTGCATAGGTTCATTGTTCTCTTTCGGTGGCTTCAACAACACTCTTTTGAACAACAATGACTCACCTAACTCAGGTTCCTCTGTGTGATGAGAAGGTGATCCTACACTCTCTTAGTCTACTTGCACAATTTGATTACTCCTTTCAGGCCTTGTGTGACCTTCTTGTATGTATTCATGACACTCCCAACCTTTGTGCTCATACTTGTTGCACTTAAAACATTTACTAGAGAAACCTCTTCCTCTTCCTTGGTAACCTCCTCTTTCAAATGGTCTCCCTCCTCTATTCTGGAAACCTCCTCTTTCTAGATTGGTTGTCCCACTAGAACTACTTACATCCCTTCATCTTGATAGTGCTATTGTCTTCTTCCGAGCATTTGTCCTCTTCCATTATAGCCTCTTCCTTTACCTCTACTTTGTTGACTTTTCTTTCTTGCAAGCTTCTCCTTAGCTTTGATAGCATATTGATAGGCTTCCTCAAGTGATCTTGGGGATAATAGACTCAACTCATCCTGTAAACTGTACCTCAAACCATTAAGGTATCTAGCTACCTTTTCTATATCCTCTTCACTATGGCATGATCGAATGACCAACTTGTAGAACTCTTCCATGTATTCTTTCACCGACATGTCATTTGTTGAGATTGTGTAGCCTTTTAAAAAGATTGGTTTGATAATCTCCCAGAAGAAATTTTTCCTTCAATTTGGCAACCATCCAATCCCACGAAGTAATCTTTTCTTTATTCTTCTTTCATCTCTCCAATTAGACAGTCTCACCACATTGCAACATAGCCTTTGAGTCTTGTGCATGCAAATTTGACTCTCTTTTCTTCTGGTACACCCTCATACTCGAAATATTTGTCAAGATCATTGATCCAATCAATGAGTTCCTCACCATTGAGGCTTCCTGAATAAATAGGCACTTCAATTTTCGGCCTTGCTCCCACATTCATGACTGTTCTTATCAATCTCTCAAATCCTTCCACTTCTTCACCTTGAACTACCTCTTCTTCGGCTTGTTGCTCCTCTTCTTCATTATCAATTACATATCTAGCAGGTATTCCTCTCCTCAGTGCCTTCTCCATGACCTCTAATCTCACTGTAAGGTTTTGTAGCATCTCCAAAACACCTTCATCATGACCTCTTCGACCACCTCCTCTTGTACCTCCTCACATTCTTCTTGGTGGCATTTTGCCCAGTGTTTCCCTGCCCAAAATCTTGGGGCTCTAATACCAAAAATGATAGCAGAGGTTAATCCAATTCCAAATCTATTTCTTTTTCTACTACAACTGTGGCAATACAGATAAGTAGAGCGGAGGTTTAAAACAAACTAGAACAGTGACATGTTTTCAAACAACATCAACACCCTATCCTTTGCAAAGGATTTAGAGCTTCCAAAGCTCTCACTGCCTCCTCAGAAACCATGGTGTTACTTGCATAACAAACTGCATTTATAATGCCTGTACAAAGTAACAGTATATAGAAAGATCATTAGAGAATAGGGGAACAACTGTGGGATAGTCAGTTTGTGTATGTTTGGGGATTCAAAACACTCTAAACTAAAGTTCTTTCCTCCCTTCAAAACAACTTTTCCAATGGTCACATTCTATACTGAGTTTCTTTCTGCTGGAAAACAATTATATCAGCAATTGTGTGGCAAATGTGCTTTCTAAATGAAAATAAAATATAGTTTCAAACTGCCCACATAGTGAAACACTTAGTATCTCTGCTACAAAGAGTTTAACATCATAAAAACAATTTAATTTATTGGAAACAACTTTAATCTCTGAACTGAATACAATGCAACAATGGAGTTCTTTTACTTCCTAAGCTCATGGAGGGAGTCCACTTACAGAGACATGGAAAAAATTGCGTGTTTTGCTACCTAGTGCCGCTTATACCTACATAAAATGTCAAAAAGATCAAGAAGAAAGAACTGATTCATCCCAAAACCTGAGTCGTGTAATTTTCCACTAAAATGCATTCAAGTCTATACATTGCCGTCGAATTCCCTCTGACAAACTTTGCTACACGAAACTATATCAATTTCTTAGACATTATTTCCCAAATGGCTGCTCTCCAGACAAATAAAACAAGAAACTAATTACCCAATACCAAATAATTCCACCGTATGGGATGATTTTCCAACTATCTCTAAACTCAACGATGCAGTCACCAGTCTCTATCTTTTCCTTTTTCACATATATGTCTCCATCGCCTCCCAGAATGAGGACTTCCCAACCAAAAATGAAATGTAACTATTTTTTTTTCCATGTTCTCTCTCCCCCCAAAAACTATCCCAGAACGAACAAAAAAACTGAAATCTTGTTTTACCCTGCTTTACAAATTGGTGAAGGTTTGTAAATGAGTAGGACCAAAATTTTCTTTGGCACTTGTCAAACATTACCTAAGTAGGAAAAATGTGCAAGAAAAACAATTACAAAGACTTGGAAGGACCGAAGAATGAACTAAAAGATTCCAAAATTCAGGTATGAGGACCCACAAACCCAAAACACCAAAATAAAATAAAGCACACCAAAATATCTGAGAACGATGCTCCTGCATCACATATGAATATAGGCTTAAGAGTATTTATAGTGATGTTTTTTTTATTTGAACCATAAAAATATACTATGAATTATGTTCTCTCAAACATCCATGGAGAAGTGGGCAAGTGGTGTGAGGTTGAAATGGTAAGGAGATTGATGAAAGATAAAGGAATTATATAGATCCTTGGATGTAGTTGGATTTAATGCCATAAAATGGCATGTGATTTTTGTGTAGGAGACAAATCACATCCACAAACATAGGAGATCTATGCAAAGTTGGAGAAATTAGCTTGGGAGATGAAGACAACAAGGTATTTTCCATATTCAAGACATTTACTTGGTGATGTGGAAAAGGAGGAAAAATAATTATTTCTCTACCACCATAGTGAAAAGTTGGCAATTTCTTTTGGTTTGTTAGACACCCCCCCTAGAATAGCTATTAGATTTGTTAAGAACCTTCAAGTATGTGTTGATTTTCACAATGAAATGAAGTTTATCTCCAAGATTGTTGCAAGAGACATTGTTGTGAGAGATGCAAATTATTTGCATCATTTAAGGCCAGGAGAATGTTCTCATGGAAATTATTGGTGACACTAAATGAAGTGATCTAAAAATAAGCTCACACTATAATAAGGTACACCATGTTAGATTTGCACTAATAACGAACCTGTACAAAGTTGTATTTTCAGTTACTAGAAAAAAATATGGTCTTGTTGTTGTTTTGAGTATTTAGCATCCTAGACTATGATGTTGGCTTCATAAAATTATATGCATAGAGTACAATGGAGATCACTACTTATATACACTATTGGGGTATCTGTCAAAGACTTATTTTTTGATAACATGGACGTTTAATTGAACTATTTTCATAAAACCTAGATATGTATGAAATGAAAAACTGGAGGTGGTGGTGGAGAAAGAGTGAAAAATGAAAGGTGTGGAACACTTAAAGTAAATGGAAAGTTGCTTGAGAACCAAGAAATGGGAGAGGAGGGCTCATAATTACCCTTGACATTATGTATAGTTATTTTTGTTTTGATTAATTGTATTGTCTTTTGCCTAGTTTAAGTTAAGCATTTAATTACACATTCTAGACTCAATATGTAGTTTTATATAAGTGTATGTAGATTTTGTGTCATTTCTGGTTAGATATTTCTAATGTTGTTTCACATCCCTTTGCTTGATAAGATAGCTAATAGATCTGAGAATTTGCAGATATTTTTTAATTTAATTTGATTTCAATTTGTTTGGTTTCAATTAGAAAGAAACGTGCTATAATTTATAATGGAGAAGTAAAAAAAAATACAAGTGTGTTTATGTTGTAATTGGTGGTTATGCATGGCACTTGAAAAACTCTCATAATGAGGTTTAAACATTGATGTTAGAGAGAAGAGAATAACATTTGTAGATGTAAAAAAAAAAAAAATGGTTTAATATCACATTGTAATTGCACATCTGTGGCATTACAAAATTGTACATGATGAGATTTATAAATTAATAGTAATGAGATAAGGGTTTGAAGGTGGTTAGGAGAGAGCTCCATATGACATTTCATAAGTGTTTGGAGTGACAATAGGATTTAAAACAAGAGGAACTCAAAGGGGTGAGGGGAATTTTAGAGAAACACAATGGAAGACATAGATTTGAAAGAAGTATTATAATTATATTCATAATATAGTCAAACTGACTACTTTATTCACTTGTGGAAACCTAATAAATGGTAGTAAAGTTATATTCCATTTGGTAAGATATGAATTGGATAATTTTGCACTAGTCACATATCTAGCAAATGCTAGTGAAGACTAAATTCCATATGCCACATCTAATGTTTGTTTAAAATCCTTAATCACAAATGCATTAAGAATTTTGAATTCTTGTACTTGATTCATGTCAAAATTTAATAACAAGGGATTCATTTCATAATTTCCAAAGACTTATGAGTTGTGGCTAACAAGTTTTATTTAGTTGTTTAAAAATAGAATGTTATCATAAGCATACATGTTTGTATACAATGAAAGCAAGATTTTTTGGGAAAGAATCTAGAATGATGAAGTTTAAAATTCTTCATCTCATGCAAATGCATTTGACAACTTTATGATTATAAGAAAACATACTTTATTATAAGTCTTTATAATGAGTGTATTTTTAATGTTTACAATATAAGAAGGGAATTTGTTATGAAGCACCTTCTATTCTTATAAAAGCTAAATCACTTTTTAATTATCACTAATAGTATCACACTTGAGGTCCCAAGAGACATCCAAAATTATAAATGAATATGTTTGTGTATGCATTATAATAGTAGGCAACATTTGAATGGAATTGACTCCATTGTTATTAAAAATAAAAATAATTATAAAATAATCCCATAGATTAAATTACAAAAGTGGGAAATATGGTAGTGGTTCTTTAAATCATGTGATATAAAATGATCCCACAGATTGGATCTTGCATCACAAGGGACAACAACAATTGTTTTTTCATGATGACATGAAGCACATTGACTAAGAGCCTTGCTTGATATGTTGGATTAAGCTCTTAGTGGAAAATTTTAGGACACTATAATATCTTCTTGTTATGGCTCACAATTTTTGTTTGTGGCTATGCCTTATCTAGAATGGTGAATTTATTCCCTCTTCATTATTGGTGAGCACACTTTGGTTCGGGTGCAATGGCCTTTGGAAGTAGCTTAGGGAAGAGGAAATGCTAGCATTGCAAAGTGGAGGCATCAAAAGAAAAAGGTTGGAGGTAGAAGGATAAGGTGGAGAGCACCAAGATGGTGGAGAACTTCATCTCATGTCTAGAAAGGGCGATTACAAATCTTGATTTCTGCTCCTAGTTCTAAGTATCTTAGTTGAATAATAACTTTAACAGAGCATTTGATTACACGGACTTCTCGCCTAGTACAATCATATGACATATATGGTCGTAGTGGATCATTTGATATTAGTGGACCCTCCTCGTGCACACATGTTTTCCTTGTGTGCATGTATTCCTACTTTGACACTTCAAAGTTGAATGTATAATCGATTTAGACTATAAGATGATGCATGTGTAATCATTTTAGAGCATTTAAGATGATGTTGCATGTATAATCCTTTTTGACAATATAAGCTACATAAGAAAATATTGCACCCTATTTATAAGTATTGTTATCATAAGGTCATGTAATGTGAATCATGAGAACTAATGATAAATTTATTTTTTCCTAAAGAGAATATGGTTGGATTTGAGAGTATTATGTATCTTACCTCTTTGAGTTAGATTTCTATGTGAATAGATTTTAGTTATGAACAATAATGTTATAGATCAAAAATTATATTGATTAGTATATTTTTAGCTAATTAGTTTAAAATTATAACAAATCAATTGATATAATATCTGACCTTAAGTTGTACTAAAAAGGATGAAAAATTCAAAGCAATTTATTCTCTTAATTGACTGAAAATCCATTCATTCAAATATGCGTAAAGCCTTCATGGTAACTTTAGGTCGGCAAAGAAGTTGAGGGATAAAGATTAGATTGATGACCTATTTTACTAAACTCTGTTGGATCTAGGGCATACAACTGAGAGGGGGGGGGGTGAATCAGTTGTATAAAACTTCTTGTCATTCAAACACTTAACTCACTGTTGTTAGTTAGCAGCACATCAAATAATCATCCATGGAAGCATAATACATAAACACAAGAGCAGATAAGCATCAACACATTGAACACCAAGATTTTGACGTGGAAAACCCGGTTAAGGGAAAAACCACGGGGTGATTAACCCAAGAATTATTCTCTGTTAGAAGAATAAAGAAAAATGAATGGCACATGCCAATAAGGGCTCACTGCCCGAGCACACTGCTCACAAAGAGGCCCACTGCCTACAAGGAGACACACTGTCTACAAAGTGATGAAAATCACAGTCTTGAACTGGAGAATGACATCTCTACCATGTCCGGATCAGTTCCAATTAAGCCCAACAATCTCTGCTCTGCCTTTCGCACCTTTCTTCACTATATCATACTCATCCTCACACCTCACACACTGAAATGAATTCACAAATCATTATTTATACAAGACATCGACTTAGGAACAAGCATCTAAGTCGGAAAACAACCATAGGAGTATCCGCAAGATGAATAACACATCCGGTCGGCCATCACAAGAACATTCGCAGAATGAACATCTCATCCGGTCGGCTACACAAAGCAAGAACTTCATCCGGAAGAATAACTTCAATTCCGGGCTCTACCATCAATGCGGACCAACAACAAAACCTAAACATGATCTAAGAACCTTCACAAGCCTGTCTGAATGTCCGGATACATCCGCACTTCCTCTGCTTACTGGGATCTCTTGTCTTCCTCATCCGGAACTTCAAGAACACAGTCTGTCGCCACTGTCATAATGCAAGAGGTACTTCCGGACCTCCAAATCATACACAAATCAGGATGATACATCACAAGGACATCCCAAACACTCCTTCCAATCCGCAGATTAGGATAATACAATTCCGGACCTCACCGGACCTTTTTGTGATCCTCTGTCACCTCCGGATACTTGCCGGACCCGGTTCTATACCGGCAGCCACAACTCCTTCAGATCTTCATGCGGACCTCTGAAATCTTAACTGTAGCATCTCAAGACTCATATCTACTAACCCTTTAATCCGCATCCTCCGGTTCTCATCCTATACAGTACATTTACCTTCTTCTCATCACTGTTCTTCACTGTTCCTGACTGAGACTAATTTTCTCAATATCCTCAGCACACAGCTCATCAAATCCTTCTTGTCAATGCAATATGAGTATGTTGACATCAATGACAACACTGGATAACCTCATACTTGCAACAATCTCCCCCTTTGTCATTGATGGCAACATATGATGTGAAAAACCATTAAGACAAGAACTTCATCTTTTCATATGTCTTCTCTTCCTTTACTGCTCCCCCTTTGATCATCAACCACTTGTTTTTCACATGTCTTCTCTCCCCCTTTGACATCAATGGCAAAGGGCTCATACTTGCAATTCTCATGCATCAGAATCATACTAGCTGCTCCCCCTTAGTTGCAGCTCCTCATTAGTCCGGATCACAAGATATGACTGTGATAGCCACCGGACTGATGCACATCAGTGCCATCTTAGTTCATCACCGGAGGGGCCATGACCCCTAACTTCTCCCGGAGATATTCAAAGGAGTCCTTGGGAAGAGGTTTGGTAAAGATATCTGCAATCTGATCCTTGGAGGGAACATACTCCAATCTGACTTCTTCCTTGTTTACTTGTTTTCTCAAAAAGTGAAATTTGATAGATATGTGCTTAGTCTTAGAATGCAATATCGGATTCTTGGAAATATTAATTGCACTTGAATTGTCACAGAAAATTGTGATAGGCTCCTCATATTCAACTTTAATGTCTCTTAGCATCTGCTTCATCCACAAGATTTGAGTGCAACTACCTGCTGCTGCAATGTATTCTGCTTCAGTTGTAGACAGAGATATTGCATCTTGTTTCTTGCTTAGCCAAGAAACCAATCTCTTCCCCAAAAAGAATGCTCCACCACTAGTGCTCTTCCGGTCATCCACATCTCTTGCCCAATCTGCATCTGTGTAAGCATGAAGAGAGATATCCGGATCTCTAGGATACCATAGACCATACTCAACTGTTCCTTTCAAGTATCTAAAAATTCTTTTGATTGCCATAACATGAGATTCTCTAGGATCAGCCTGGAATCTTGCCACAAGACCAACAACCTGCATTATATCTGGTCTAGTTTGAGTGAGATACAACAATCCACCAATCATTGATCTATACTTTGTCTGATCTGCCTTTGGAGAATCATCATCTTTGCTTAACTTACATCCGGTTGCCATAGGAGTGTTCATAGGCTTTGAGTCTTCCATACCAAATTTCTTTAACAATTCTTTCACATATTTGGTCTGAGAGATGAAGATCCCCTCTTTTGTTTGAGTAATTTGCAGACCCAAGAAGAAATTCATTTCACCGAGCATAGACATTTCAAACTCACTTTTCATCTGATTTGCAAAAGTTTTGCACATACTATCTCTTCCTCCAAAAATGATATCATCCACAAACACTTCAACAATTAGAATGTTTTCATGATCAATTTTGAAATATAAGTTACTGTCAGCAGTACCTTTGTTGAATCCAATCTACACAAGATGCTTATCCAACCTTTCATACCATGCTCTTGGGGCTTGCTTCAATCCATACAAAGCTTTCTTCAACTTGCAGACCATATCATTATTATCAGACAATTGAAATCCATCCGGTTGTTCAATGTAGACTTCTTCTTCCAGATCACCATTTAGGAAGGCAGACTTGACATCCATCTGATATACCTTGAAGTCTTTGAAGGCAGCAAATGCAAGAAGTAATCTGACTGCTTCAATTCTTGCTACCGGAGCAAAAGTCTCTTCAAAGTCAATTCCTTCTATTTGAGAGTAGCCTTTGCAGACCAATCTAGCTTTGTTTCTGATTACTTCACCAGCTTCATTTAGTTTGTTCCGGAAGACCCACTTGGTTCCAATTACATTCCTGTCTCTAGGTCTGGGAACAAGATCCCAAGTATGATTTTTCTCAATTTGCATCAGTTCATCTTCCATTGCTTTGGTCCAGTTTTCATCATTGCAGGCTTCATTTATTGTTTTAGGTTCAATCTTTGAAATCAGACAACATTCATTCTGATCTTGAGCAATATTCCTTCTAGTTTGTACACCTTTGCTTCTGTCACCTATGATCTGATCTTCAGAGTGATTCAGTCTTACATACCTTGGAATTTTGGGAGTATCCAGCACTGCTGTTTCTTGATCAGCCTCATTCAAATCTAACTCTTCTTCCTGATTTACCGGATCAGGCTGACTCTGTCTCACCGGAGAGGATTGAGGTCCTTGAACACTGTCTTGGTCATCTTCATCAAACTCATAAAATCTTGAAGGCTTCTCAATTCCTTCATCAACCTTCACATTGGTGCTTTCTATCATCTTCCTCAATCTCTTATTGTAACACCGGTATGCTTTGCTTTGAGTGGAGTAGCCCAAGAAAATTCCTTCATCACTTCTAGCATCAAACTTTCCTAGATCTTCATCTCTTTTAATATAACACTTTCTACCAAATACTCTGAAATATTTCACAGTAGGAGTGATGCCAAACCAGAGTTCATAGGGGGTCTTACCGGTGTTGTTTCTGATTTGAACTCGATTGAGAGTGTAGACTGCAGTGCTGATGGCTTCTTTCCAAAACATTTGAGGAACATTTGCTTCCAACATCATTGTCCTAGCAGCTTCCTGGATGGTCCGGTTCTTTCTCTCAACTACTCCATTCTGCTGTGGAGTCTTAGGAGCAGACAACTGTCTCCTTATACCCTGTTTCTCACAAAAGTCAATGAATTCACCAGATGTAAATTCACCACCTCTATCAGACCTTAGACACTTTAGTTTCAATCCGGTTTGATTCTCCACCATAGCTTTGAAGATTTTGAACTTCTCAAAAGCTTCTGATTTTTCTTTTAGAAAGGTAACCCACATCATCCGGGAATGATCATCAATTAACAACATGAAATATCTATCACCTTGCAGACTCTTGATTCTTGTTGGACCACATAGATCAGTATGTACTAATTCCAATAATCCGGTAGAAGACTGATCTTTGCTTTTAAAAGAGACTCTGCTTTGTTTGCCTAACTGACATTCTTTACACACACTATTTGTAGGTTTTATCAACTTTGGAAGATCTCTCACAGCCTGAGTATTGCTTATTTTGATGATGTTATCAAAATTTACATGACACATTCTTCTATGCCATAACCAACTCTGATCAATTTGAACAAACAAACAACTTTTATTTGAACCAACCAGATGAAAGATGTTACCTCTTGTCTGAGTACCGGATGCAATTTCAGTTCCGGAGCTTGTAAAGATTCTGCATTTTCCATTCTTGAACCGGAGATCATAGCCTTTGTCCACTAACTGACCAACACTGAGAAGATTGTGCTTCAATCCTTCAACATACAGTACATTTCCTGTTTTGCTCTTACCATCAAAGGAAATAGTTCCCCTACCTCTGATTCTGCCAGCAGAATTGTCACCAAACTTTACCATTCCTCCTTCATATCTTTCCAAGTCTAAGAACTTATTCTTGTCACCAGTCATATGGTGAGAACATCCACTGTCAATAACCCAATCATCCTTTTCTTCCACTTGAGCAGCCAAGGCTTTTTCAACAACTTTGTGATTGACAGATTCAGAGAGCATGGAATCTTCTTCCTTGATGGCTATAAACACCCACTCATTTCCGGATTTGCTTCCTGGTTCTGATTCATCATCTGTTACTCCTTCATTGTCATCTTCTTCATGAACATAATAGCAATTCTTTTGAAACCTTTGTCTGTGAGTATTAGATCTTGCAGATCTCTCCGGACATCTTGAGGCAAAATGACCAATCTTATTGCAGTTGAAACACTTAAAGGGTAGTTTTCCTTCATACTTACCGGATCCTCTTGGCAGTCTCTTTGCAATGAGGGCTTCAAGTTGAGCTGTTTCTGCTTCTTCTTCTTCCATGTCTCTTCTTGCTTGATCATACCATGACATTTTCCTTGATGAGTTTTCACCTGGATCAAATCTCTGTTTGCCTTTCACATAGGCACTGGCTTTGAAAGCAGATTCAGTCTTGGGAGGATCATCTCCAAACTCGGTCATTTCAAATGCAGCTAGTTTGCCAGCCAGTTGTTCTCTTGTGACAGTTGTGTGGGCTCTGAATTCATCAATGGCAGCAACTTTGATTTTGTAGGCAGCAGGAAGGGATCTTAGGATTTTGCAGACAATCTCATTTTCATCTAAAGTTCCACCAGCATTTCTGATTCCACATACCAGCTCATTTACTCTTGGCATAAAGGTAGTGATGTTTTCATCATCTCTCATTTTCAACCTTTCAAATTTCCCTTTCAGACTTTGCAACCTTGCACTTTTGACAAACTCATCTCCTTCATATAGAAGTTCCAATTTAGTTAGGATCTCATATGCAGTGGGTAGGTCAATGACATTCGAGAGATCTGAGTCATTCAATGCGCTTAGAAGAGCTTCCTTGGTCCGCAGATTGTTTTCAGCTTCTGTGATTTCATTCAGAGTTGTCGGACCACCTTGTGGAGGTACATATGGTTTTGAAATCATACCTAGGTATGCTTTTCCCATGCATTCCAAGTGACACTTCATGCGACCTTTCCAGAGAGTGAAGTTGGTTCCATCAAACTTCGGACTATCCTTCTTGTATGACGACATCCTGGATCTCCTCAAGCGGTTAAGCTCTTGTCAGAGGAACTTGGCTCTGATACCAATTGTTGGATCTAGGGCATACAACTGAGAGGGGGGGGGTGAATCAGTTGTATAAAACTTCTTGTCATTCAAACACTTAACTCACTGTTGTTAGTTAGCAGCACATCAAATAATCATCCATGGAAGCATAATACATAAACACAAGAGCAGATAAGCATCAACACATTGAACACCAAGATTTTGACGTGGAAAACCCGGTTAAGGGAAAAACCACGAGGTGATTAACCCAAGAATTATTCTCTGTTAGAAGAATAAAGAAAAATGAATGGCACATGCCAATAAGGGCTCACTGCCCGAGCACACTGCTCACAAAGAGGCCCACTGCCTACAAGGAGACACACTGTCTACAAAGTGATGAAAATCACAGTCTTGAACTGGAGAATGACATCTCTACCATGTCCGGATCAGTTCCAATTAAGCCCAACAATCTCTGCTCTGCCTTTCGCACCTTTCTTCACTATATCATACTCATCCTCACACCTCACACACTGAAATGAATTCACAAATCATTATTTATACAAGACATCGACTTAGGAACAAGCATCTAAGTCGGCAAACAACCATAGGAGTATCCGCAAGATGAATAACACATCCGGTCGGCCATCACAAGAACATTCGCAGAATGAACATCTCATCCGGTCGGCTACACAAAGCAAGAACTTCATCCGGAAGAATAACTTCAATTCCGGGCTCTACCATCAATGCGGACCAACAACAAAACCTAAACATGATCTAAGAACCTTCACAAGCCTGTCTGAATGTCCGGATACATCCGCACTTCCTCTACTTACTGGGATCTCTTGTCTTCCTCATCCGGAACTTCAAGAACACAGTCTGTCGCCACTGTCATAATGCAAGAGGTACTTCCGGACCTCCAAATCATACACAAATCAGGATGATACATCACAAGGACATCCCAAACACTCCTTCCAATCCGCAGATTAGGATAATACAATTCCGGACCTCACCAGACCTTTTTGTGATCCTCTGTCACCTCCGGATACTTGCCGGACCCGGTTCTATACCGGCAGCCACAACTCCTTCAGATCTTCATGCGGACCTCTGAAATCTTAACTGTAGCATCTCAAGACTCATATCTACTAACCCTTTAATCCGCATCCTCCGGTTCTCATCCTATACAGTACATTTACCTTCTTCTCATCACTGTTCTTCACTGTTCCTGACTGAGACTAATTTTCTCAATATCCTCAGCACACAGCTCATCAAATCCTTCTTATCAATGCAATATGAGTATGTTGACATCAATGACAACACTGGATAACCTCATACTTGCAACAAACTCTTGATTTCATCCTTAAGTTTAAATAAGTTATGTAAGAGTACAATCACCCAACACTCAAAATGAATGCCATGTTTCTTAGACTGTTAAAATAGTCTTGCTAAATAGGATGGTTAAATGGTTGTAAAGAATGTCTTAATAAGATATAGATAGTCATATGCATCACTCACAATCCTAGGAGTACCTCACCCACCTAAAGTGTTGTCATATTAGTCTTAGGCTGCAATAAAAAAGACTGTCGTGATTATGAAAGATTGTTGCAATGTTGTATAGACTGGTTGCATGTAGGAAAAGAAGACTATTATATCCAAGTAAAGGGTTGTAACATCCACATTCTAAAAACATAGTAAAATCAAAAAACTTACCATAAAGTAATTTAACAAGGTAAAAAAAAATGAGATAGAGAAAATTTTCCTTTTATTCAACATATAATCAAGTAACTACAATTACAAGATTTCTCATTACAAAATACAATAAACCATATTGTCTTTCTCAAGTACAATGTTTACAAAAGTAAATCAATTACAAATATCTGCATTAGATAATGTTTTACAAAGACTCAATAAATACAAGTCTCAAAGATATACTGCATCCAGAAATCTGACATCTTTATCACAAGCCCTAGCATGTCTTCTGCTAGAGAGAGAGAGTATCTTTCCAGTGATTTACCTCCAACCATAGACCGGCGGTCTCCCACACATCTTCCACATAGGAACTGGCCCTACCCTTCATGAGGAATATAGACCAAAGGTGACCAGTGGTAATTTGCCTTTCCAAGTACATAGTGTTGTATCTTACACAACTCTATCAACCATACAACCCTAGATACCCTCTAGCTAAGTATGATTTCTAATGGGTTATGCAATCTAGATACAGTGAACCAACACTGCATGCAGAGACATATGCATTACTATGGCCATAGTTTCAATATAAATTGACGTTTGTAATGAACATTGTCGTAATGTTCACCAACCCCAACTCGACTTGGATACTATCATATTCCTACAGTTCAACTTGGTCATCTACATTCAACTTATGAAGTCAAGACAATTTCAATATTTTAGTCTTCCTGACCTAAACAAGTTTACATCCACTATCTATTTTCCATAGACCTTATCGACTACCTTTCTTAATGAGGATACTCATTGTATCATTGCAATACCCGAAATCCAAGCCTTATCAACTCATAAGAATTTCAAATCAATATATAACGAATAAGATGGTTACCTTACCCAGGTTAAGCATCATAGTCTAGGAAATTATTTCCTTTCTTACAAGTAAGAATACATAGTTAGGGTACTTATCCCTTCAATCAGGATCTGTAAAATGATCCCAATGATTTAATATAAATAATTGCCATAGCTAGGTCAAGTTAAGGTTTAACTAAAGAGTTTTTGTCTAACTCAATCCTAGTCTTTTTGACTTAGGTGGATTCACAAGACACTGTCATTACTCCATAGACCTTATGGAATGACTATCTATTCTTGGGTATCTCTTTGCATCTTTACAATCATTTGAGATTCTTCACTTATCAACAAGTAATAACTAACAGAAGTTGTAACCAAAAAGGTATAATAAACTTTATGTTTGACTAACCATTTAATAGTACCTCTTGCATGCTTACAAAAACCCGAGGCTTATGACTTATATCCCAAGTCGACTTGTAACCCTACAAATAGTTTTCTCTACCTAAGGTTAAACATTGTCGACTAATAACAAATCTCTTTTCAATAAGATAAATATAAACATTTATTATTTAGGGTTCTCGACCCTTTAATGTCTACCCCCATAAAATAACTAAACGGGTTATAACTGTAAATGTGTCATCAATAATCTTTAACCCTTCTAGGTTAAACTAGGGTTTTATTTTACCCTTGAATAATCCATTTTATCGCAATAACCCTATCTCTTAATTCCAAGACTGAGGTTTATAAATGACTTTTGGTTTAATTTATCCAAAGTTAAGAATACTATGGTTTTGTATTAGATACTAATTCCTATTCTAAGGAACGTGAATACTAATCAATTCACTTCTGTGTGATGCCATTACCATCACTTCTTATATACTCATAAGTGAATTCTATATAAAGTTATAGACATAGTCTTTTCAACATAAAATGGTGCACTATAAAACTATATTTTACCAAGATTACTAGTATAGACAATATGGAAGGTCTTCTTTCATCTATGAAGTCGTTATAATCTTCTACAACAGGATTAGATTTCATTTGTAATGAAATCAAGTTCAAAACTATCCAAAGTCTTCATATAGTTACAAATATTGGTCTAAATTGACTTGCTATCAAAAGATGTAAAAGACTAGTTGAAACTATTGTAATCTATACTTACTGCTTGAGTTTCTCTCTCGAAACATGCATATATTCCAATAAATCAATAGTTCAATATAAGATCTAAACCATTTTGAACAACTTAAAGCTACGGTTTCCCCCTAGTATTTTGGTAATATTCTTGTAAGGATTCTATAGAATATATAGGAAGATTTATAACATACAGAGAGCATTTTAGACTTGAGATTTCAAAAAAAGAACTCAAGATTGCAAGAGAACAATGACCCTACAGAAACTGCTAGTTTTGTTCCCTCATAGCAATCAAAAGTAAAAGCATAGAATTCTATTTTTGAAATGGTTCTAGATAGATCCACTCAAATCTTATAGTTTTCTGAAGTGACAACACTGTTTGTATATATATAAATAGTTGAACTCTCTACGAATACTTTCCTTAAGTCTTGGTTTGGATTAAAAGTAGAATTTTAGAAACAACTTATTTTATCATTGAAGGAAGACGCCTTTGCAAAGAGAAAGCTACGTATTACATATATTACAAATCTCAACTTATATCAAGCATGTTATAAAGAATATTAAGACTTCAAAGATAGATAAGCACCTATTAGCAACAACTGGGGAATCCTTTATCTATGAAGAGCTCCTTAATTGCTGTCTCTTCCTTGACACCAAACTTCACTCGATCTTTATCTCAAACAACCTTAGACTTGTATTGATTATCCCTCCTTGATTCTAGATGTCTCCTCGAGGATAAAATACGCACCTCCTCTATTCTATTTTTCTTCTCTTGCTACCCGTTAACTTGTTTGCCAATAGCTCACAGTCTAATTTGTTGTTGTGTGCTATGTTTTTCTATATGCCCGATTCCATTAACACATAACCCTTATAATCAAAAACTATTGCCGCCTACCACGATTACCACCCTCTAATCATAGCTATCTTTTCTTTTTCCCTCACTGATTCCTACATACCAGACTCTTAATGAGTCGTGCCATTTTAAAGACTTAAGCAAGACTCTTTATGAGTCCCCTGTTTTTCGTTCCCCCACACTTTGCAATTGGAGACATATAGAATACAAAGCGGTCCGCTTCATGATTCAATTTTAACCAATAACTATAAATTTGCATATCTCTACACATGTTGATAGAAAGAACACTCTTTGAGGAAGCTTCAGTGAATGTGGTTAGCATCACCATCGCTCTACTTTCAAAGAGGTTGATAAGGCATTAAACCTACGTTTACTCATTTAATAAACACTTAAAGTGGTTCATTCCACCACTCAATATAATGAAGGCTCTCCCATTGTAAGCCTTCGACTACTCAAGCATAACACCCTTGACTCATTATGAGGTATTATGGACACTTTCGACACATAAGCATATTCTTATTTGATTAGAACAAATATGATTCACATAACATCACCTCAACTAGATAGTTATGGTTTAATCAATAAAAGATAATATTATGACAAAGGAATATGGATAATGTGATTGGGTTGAGATTGTCTCCCCATCACAATCCATCAACAATATTCACGTATTCTTAACTCGACGAAAACGTCTTAACATTAAGAATGGTTTATAACACCTCAAGGGACTTAATAATAATAAGAAAACCATTTTATGACAATAATGTCGTAATATTTACATTAAATGTAAATATCCATAGTTCATATTCAAACGACGGTGTTAACGCTATTAATGACTATAACGACACATTACGACTTGCAATGATTT
Organism: Cunninghamia lanceolata; assembly: GCA_027924645.1. Lineage (NCBI taxonomy): Eukaryota > Viridiplantae > Streptophyta > Pinopsida > Cupressales > Cupressaceae > Cunninghamia > Cunninghamia lanceolata. The sequence continues at coordinate 14,148,386 of BSBN01000320.1, forward strand.
GTGAGATATCGATTATCTGTCGGTTGGGTTCAGAAGAAAACTGATAAGACAAGACTTACCTCTTATGACACATTGGTTCACACTTTTGTTACACATCATACTCATCTTGGAAAATAGACCACTCGTAACCCGAGGTCTATATCTCTCTCCTCGAAAGATACTCTCTCTCTCTTCTTTGAGAGTCATCTGAGAATCTACATTCCTGATTCAACTTGTAACCAAACAATATATGATCAGTGCATCATTATTCAAATAATTCAAATAATAAATCAAATCTCATAATGCTATTATTAAATCGATAATAACATAATATTTTCATAATTTTGTAAATGACAATCAATATAATCTATGTCTTTCCTCGACATTAATCTAAACATCATAATAGATTTACTTATGTGTAGGTAAAAGTAAAAAGTATAGCAAGGAAAAAATTAGGGATGTAACATATCTTTTCCCTAAAGATTCATCGTCCTCGATGATATAAAGTATCTAAATGCAACTAGAAAACAAATTCATTGTTTAACTGCTATAAGCATAAAATAAATGAGGAAATTTTTGCTAGAATTCATGGTAATTCCCCCCCATGTAAAACTATTCTATGCATACTGGTCCCACTGGACCTTACACTACATAACCTCTACGTTACACAAGCAAGAAGCTTGATCATAACCTTTCCTAGGTTCTGTACTTGTGAAACATTCATAGAATATAATATTCTTATATTACATAAATATATATTTTCATATATGAATCACAGAAAGCACTATGCCTCCTGGCAATAATTGGTAATAGATTGATTCTTGAAATCAATAAACTTTATAACCTTGAATATTTAGAAGAGTACTTAGGAACTAATTTGAAATACATTCCACACTTTATGAAACTTTTTCAGGGGTTTGACCCTCAAAAGAACTTTTCTTCTCTAATCGAGAATTATCTTAGTGTACACTTAACATCAACATAACTTTTCTATTCATTATCAATTTCCACTAATTTTTCTGATCAGCTAAATCTTTTCATCCATTTCTTATAACATTTCTGGACTAATGCTAATCCTATCTTCTAGCTTACTCAGCTTATATGAATTTGGCATCCTTTCTGTCCAATGTTTCAATTTAATCCATCGTAATAGCAAAAAGTTTAAAAATTTCACAAGTGATAAGTAGTCTCCCTACTTATATTGCTGATCCATTCAATACATTTGCAACAAGTCTTCCAAAACCTAGTTAACTCTCCTAGTTTAACCATCTGTTCTCAAGATGATAAGCTGTACTCTTATTAAATTTAATCCCTAGCATAGAGAATAAAGTTTGCCAAAACCTTGACGCTACATGCGCGTCTCTATCCGAGATAACCTTCTCAGGAAACCATGCAATCTAAATACATCTTGCACAAATTTGCGAGCTAACACTGATGCTCCATCAGTCAAATTTCTTGGTATAAAATGTGCTACCTTTGTGAGTTTATCAACCACAACTAAATTGGCATCATGCCTATTCCTAGACATAGGAAGACTTTGTACAAAATCCATACTAATAACTTGCTATTTCCACTCTGGCATATCATGTGCCTACAACAATCCTACTGGTGTTGATGTTCTGCTTTTAACCCTTTGGCACTCTAGACAACTTGCTACAAGTCTCACAGCATCGTTCTTCATTCTTTTTATGAATTTAATAGGTTTAATATCCACTAGAAGTTCGGTTACTCTAGGATGTCTGGAGTATGGTGCGGTAAGAACTTCTTTCCATACTAGATTCCTTAATTTAGCATAATTAGAATCACATATTCTTCCTCTAAAACTCCATAGTTCATCAGTCTCAAAATGAAATCTTTCATACCTTGAATCTTTAAGATTTACCATAATCTCGCTTGCTTAACTTGCTCATCATGTATAGGTACACCCCTTAATCCTTCTCTTGAGGTATCAATTTTTCCCTCAAACTGTCCTTCAGACAGGAATTCACAGAATTGGTGTTGTTGTAATTTCTCTTTTAATAGATCAATTGCCTCTTGAGATCTATCTGTCCACTCAAATCATTTCTCTTAACCATTGCAGAACCACTTGCACATGTTGGTAATGTTCTCCTTCATTCTTAGAATAAATAATTTATATCTTCTAGAAGATTAGAACAAACATGTCTAAACAATCTCTAAACACACTGTTCATGATATTCATGAATGCGACAAGGCATTTGTAAGTCCAAAAGACAACACTGCAAACTCACAGTGCCCATTTCTTGTCCAAAAGTTGTTTTAAGGGTATCCTCATCCTTGAATCTTGACTAATGATATATTGATCGCTGATCAATCTTTGAAAACACTGCAGTTCCATGCATCTAATCAAAGAGGTTATCAATATGTGGTGAAAGATATTTACGTTGCTTTAATGAGCATACGATACGAAACACACAATTGCAGAGTTATGTCCTTTTTCTTGACAACGATAACTAGTGTTCCCCATGGTGAAATACTGGATCTAATCAAACCTTTAGCCAATAATTCTTGTTGTGGGGATTTTGATTCCATTAATTCTATAATTGTCATATGGTAAAGTACTTTTCTAGGTAACTTATCTCAAAACTCTAGGAGGAATAAAATTTTCAGTTGCCTCCATCACTTATTCCATCAACTTTGGTTAAATGACTTTCTTCATATCTAGGATAGTTCTATGGCTAGCCTATCCTTTGCTTCCTTTTAGGATCTAAAGTTTTAGGATTTTCATTACTCACTCTATATTCTTGGTGATTTTCCATTCTCATCCCATGAGAAATCTCATTTTCCCCCTTTAGGGTTTCCTTGATCTCATACTTTCTTTTCCAAAATACTAGGTTTCTCCTTGGTTTCTACAAACATGGTTAGGATTACTCCATTTTGATCAAGAGATTAACTAATGGTTTATTCTCTTCTTAAATCTTACCCTTGTTTGAGTTCTTGAATGAAACATGTCATTTTTCTCATACCAGAAAAATAAGTTATCTAATAGTTTTCTGAATCTAAAGCAACTCAAATCATCAAACATATTTATCTCATAACAATCAATAGTTTGATACAAAACATTCTCACCTTTATTGTAATTTATTCAGGAGTAACCACATCCTTATTTATATAGTTGATATGATAAGACTACATGTCACTGTTGATTTAGCAATCTTCCATTTAAACAATCATAGAGGGTGGATGTACACACAAGTACTCCTCCAACACCTTTTTCCTAAAATAGAAGTATCACAACAACCCCCAAGTGACATGTCGTGACTAGCTAGAGTTTACTAGGTTTTTACTACACAAGAAGAAATAGTAGGATTCTTGGCCAATTCAAAATGTTGTTTTCTTTCTAGCCAAATATGCTTAAGCGCATCATCAAAAGTCTCTGAATCCTCCAGCCATGCACCTTCAAAGTAAATAATATGCTCTTTAAGTTCAACCTCCTTGATAGGTTTCTTCTTAACCACTAATTCAGACAAATGTTCGGGAACAGAATTCCTAGCAGTTTTCTTGGTTCTTCTCCATGCCATTCTGGTACAAGGAAATTCAAACATTAGCTAACCACATAATGTTGACTACAGGATAGCACAGTGGACTTATAAGCCCTAGTGTCAAACCTGGTAGCTCTGATACCATATGTAACATCAACATTCTAAAAACATAGTAAAATCAAAAAATTCACCATAAAGTAATTTAGCAAGGTAAAAAAAATGAGATAGAGAAAAATTTCCTTTTACTCAACATATAATCAAGTAACTACAATTACAAGATTTATCATTACAAAATACAATAAACCATATTGTCTTTCTCAAGTACAATGTTTACAAAAGTAAATCAATTACAAATATCTGCATTAGATAATGTTTTACATAGACTCAATAAATACAAGTCTCAAAGATATACTGCATCCAGAAATCTGACATCTTTATCACAAGCCTTGGCATGTCTTCTGCTAGAGAGAGAGAGAGTATCTTTCCAGTGATTTACCTCCAATCACAGACCAGTGGTCTCCCACACATCTTCCACATAGGAAGTGGCCCTTACCTTCACGAGGAATATAGACCAAAGTTGACTAGTGGTAATTTGCTTTTCCGAGTACATAGTGTTGTATCTTACACAACTCTATCAACCATATAACCCTAGATACCCTCTAGCTAAGTATGATTTTTGATAGGTTATGCAATCCAGATACAGTGAACAGACAATGCATGCAAAGGCATGCATTACTATGGCCAAAGTTTCAATATAAATTGACATTCACAATGAACGTTGTCATAATGTTCACCCACCCCAACTCGACTTGGATACTATCATATTCCTATAGTTCAACTTGGTCATCTACATTCAACTTATGAAGTCAAGACAATTTCAATATTTTAGTCTTCCCAACCTAAACAAGTTTACATCCACTATCTATTTTCCATAGACCTTATCAACTACCTTTCTTAATGAGGATTCAAATTGCATCATTGCAATACCCAAAATCCAAGACTTATCAACTCATAAGAATTTTAAATCAATTTATAATGACTAAGATGGTTACCTTACCCAGGTTAAACATCATAGTCTAGGAAATTATTTCCTTTCTTACAAGTAAGAATACATAGTTAGGGGACTTGTCCCTTCAATCAGGATCTGTAAAATGATCCCAACAATTTAATATAAATAATTGTCATAGCTAGGTCAAGTTAAGGTTTAACTAAAGAGTTTTTGTCTAACTCAATCCTAGTCTTTTTGACTTAGGTGGATTCACAAGACATTGTCATTACTCCATAGACCTTATGGAATGACTATCTATTCTTGGGTATCTCCTTGCATCTTTGCAATCATTTGAGATTCTTCACTTATCAACAAGTAATAACTAACAGAAGTTGTGACCAAAAAGGTATAAGAAACTTTATGTTTAACTAACCATTTAATAGTACCTCTTGCATGCTTACAAAAACCTGAGGCTTATGACTTATATCCCAAGTCGACTTGTAACCCTACAAATAGTTTTCTCTACCTAAGGTTAAACATTGTCGACTAATAACAAATCTCTTTTCAATAAGATAAATATAAACATTTATTATTTAGGGTTCTCGACCCTTTAATGTCTACCCCCATAAAATAACTAAACGGGTTATAACCGTAAAGGTGTCATCAATAATCTTTAACCCTTCTAGGTTAAACTAGGGTTTTTTTTTACCCTTGAATAATCCATTTTATTGCAATAACCCTATCTCTTAATTCCAAGACTAAGGTTTATAAATGACTTTTGGTTTAACTTATCCAAAGTTAAGAATACTATGGTTTTGTATTAGATACTAATTCCTATTCTAAGGAACGTGAATACTAATCAATTCACTTCTATGTGATGCCATTACCATCAATTCTTATATACTCAAGTGAATTCTATATAAAGTTATAGACATAGTCTTTTCGACATAAAATGGTGCACTATAAAACTATATTTTACCAAGATTACTAGTATAGACAATATGGAAGGTCTTCTTTCATCTATGAAGTCGTTATAATCTTCTACAAATAGTTACAAATATTGGTCTAAATTGACTTGCTATCAAAAGATGTAAAAGACTAGTTGAAACTATTGCAATCTATACTTACTACTTGAGTTGCTCTCCCGAAACATGCATATATTCCAATAAATCAGTAGTTCAATATAGGATCTAAACCATTTTGAACAACTTAAAGCTATGGTTTCCCCCTAGTATTTTGGCAATATTCTTATAAGGATTCTACAGAATCTATAGGAAGATTTATAACATACAGAGAGCATTTTAGACTTGAGATTTCAAAAAAAAAACTCAAGATTGTAAGAGAACAACGACCCTACAAAAACTGCTAGTTTTGTTCCCTCATAGCAATCGAAAGTAAAAGCATAGAATTCAATTTTTGAAATGGTTCTAGATAGATCCACTCGAATCTTATAGTTTTCAAAAGTGACAATATTGTTTGTATATATATATATATATATATATATATATATATATATATATATATATATATATATATATATATATATATATATATATATATATATATATATATATAGTTAAACTCTATATGAATACTTTCCTTAAGTCTTGGTTTGGATTGAAAGCAAAATTTTAGAAACAACTTATTTTGTCATCGAAGGAAGATGCCTTTGTAAAGAGAAAGCTACGTATTACATATATTACAAATCTCAGCTTATATCAAGCATGTTATAAAGAATATTAAGACTTCAAAGATAGATAAAAACCTTTTAGCAACAACCGGGGAATCCTTTATCTATGAAGAACTCCTTATTCTAAAGATCGTTGTCTCTTCCTTAACACCAAACTTCACTCAATCTTTATCTCAGACAACCTCAGACTTGTATTGATTATCCCTCCTTGATTCTAAATGTCTCCCCGAGGATACAATACGCACCTCCTCTATTCTATTTTTCTTCTCTTGCTACCCGTTAACTTGTTTGCCAACAGCTCATAGTATAATTCCTTGTTGTGTGTTATGTTTTTCTATATGCCTGATTCCATTAACACATAACCCTTATAATCAAAAACTGCTGCCACCTACCATGATTACCACCCTTTAATCAAAGCTATCTTTTCTTTTTCCCTCACCGATTCCTACATACCAGACTCTTAATGAGTCGTGCCATTTTAAAGACTTAAGCAAGACTCTTTATGAGTCACCCATTTTTTTCTCCCCCACACTTTGCAGTTGGAGACATATAGAAACAAAGTGGTCCACTTCATGATTCAATTTTAACCGATAACTATAAATTTGCATATCTCTACACATGTCGATAGAAAGAACACTCTTTGAGGAAGCTTCAGTGAATGTGGTTAGCATCACCATCGCTCTACTTTCAAAGAGGCCGACAAGTCATTAAACCTACATTTACTCATTTAATAAACACTTAAAGTGGTTCATTCCACCACTTAATATAATGAAGGCTCTCCCATTTGTAAGCCTTTGACTACTCAAGCATAACACCCTCGACTCATTATGAGGTCTTATGGACTCTTTCGACATATAAGCATATTCTTATTTGATTATAACAAATATGATTCACATAACATCACCTCAACTAGATAGTTACGGTTTAATCAATAAAAGATAATATTATGACAAAGGAATACAGATAATGTGATTGGGTTGAGCTTGTCTCCCCATCACAATCTGTTGACAATATTCACGTATTCTTAACTCGACGAAAATGTCTTAATGTTAAGAATGGTTTATAACACCTCAAGGGACTTAATAATAATAAGACAACCATTTTATGACAATAACGTCATAATATTTACATTAAACGTAAATAGCCATAGTTCATATTCAAATGACGTCATTAACAAGCTATTAACGACTATGACGACACATTACGACTTGCAATGATTTGTGAGATATCGACTATCTGTCGGTTGGGTTCAGAAGAAAATTGATAAGACAAGACTTACCTCTTACGACACATTGGTTCACACTTTTGTTACACATCACACTTGTCTTGGCAAATAGACCACTCGTAACCTGAGGTCTATACCTCTCTCATTGAAAGATACTCTCTCTCTCTTCTCTGAGAGTCATCTGAGAATCTGCATTCCTATTTCAACTTGTAACCAAACAATATATGATTAGTGCATCATTATTCAACTAATTCAAATAATAAATCAAATCTCATAATGCTATTATTAAATCAATAATAACATAATCTTTTCATAATTTCGTAAATGACAATCAATATAATCTATGTCTTTCCTCGACATTAATCTAAACATCATAATAGATTTACTTATGTCCAAGTAAAAGTAAAAACTATAGCAAGGCAAAAATTAGGGATGTAACAAGGGTTGTCAACAAGTCATTTGAACTATAAAAATAAGAAGAGAAATGTCATGAAAGAAAAACTAGTTAAAGTGTCTAACCTATCAACTAAACAAAGAAACATGCCACTAAATATTGTAATCACTAAAAGGACTATTGGTCATACAATGCCAACAAAAATGTTACCTTGCAAGAAAGTGGTCATCTTGTAGCATTAACATAGTCTTATTATCTTTTAGATAGATTCATGAGTTAAAATATTATCAAAATCGCTTCAAAGGAAGTCATGAAAATCAAGTGGACTATCATGGGATTAATAACGTATCACAATTTTTGACAACTTCAAATCATTTGACCATGCCGACAATGAATACATTCTTGCAAAATGTCTCAATGGTGTTTAGTGTAAGGGCACCGTCAATAGTCATATTTTTGCTCCACACCTTGTGGGACCTAATCTATAATGAAAATACATTAGGGTGGGTGGATGAATGCTAATGGACGCCTCATTTCATTCCCTAAGTGTCTTGACCCTTTCAAGCTACATCAGACTGAGAAAGTCCCTTAAGAGCCCTAAGAGCAAAAAGGTGTCAAACTTTGACACAGTGATTCTCAGAATCCATGGCACCTAGGAATATTTTGTTTACACCTACAAGTGGATGTCAAGTCCATCTACAATAACCTATCTCAATTTCCAACATCTCCAAACTATTTGAGCATGCTAACAATGAATGCATTCTTACAAAATGTTTGAATTACATTTAGCGTAAGGGTGCCAATAGTCATATTTTCATTCTGCACCTTATAGGATAGAATCAATGGTGCCAACATATTGGGGTGGGTAGGTGCACGCTATTGGAGGCCTCATTTCATTCCCCAGGTATCCCAATCCTTCTAGGCTACATCGGAGTGAGAAAGTCTCTTAAGAGCCCTAAGAGAAAAAAAGTGTCAAACTTTGACACAATAATTCTTGAAATTTGTGGCACGTAGGAATGTTATGTTTACACTTACAAGTGGAGGTTAAGTCCATCTAGAATAAGCTATCTTGATTTCAAACAACTCCAAATTGTTTGATCATGTCAACAATGAATGCATTCTTACAAAATGCTTGGATTACATTCAGTGTAAGGGTGCCAATAGTCATATTTTTCATTATGTAGCTTGTGGGACCAAACTGATAGTGCCAACATGTTAGGGTAGGTGGTTGAACTCTAGTGGAGGCCTTATTTCATTCCCTAGGTGTCTCGATCCTTCTAGGATACATCAAACTAAGAAGACTTCTCTTAAGAGCCCTAAAAGAAAAAAGTGTCAAACTTTAACTCATTGATTATTGGAACTTGTGGCACCTACGAATATTTAGTTTGCACCTATAGGTGGATGTCAAGTCCATATACAATAACTTATCTTGGTTTCCAACAACTCTAAAACCATTTGTTTGTGCCAATAGTGAATGCATTATTGTAAAATGCTTGAATTACATTTAGTGTAACGGTACCAATAGTCATATTTTTCATTTTGCACCTCGTGAGACCAAACTATCAGTGCCAACACATCAGTGTCAGTTGGTGAATCCTAGAGGAGGCCTCATTTCATCCCTAGGTGTCCCAATCCTTTTAGGCTACATCAAACCAAAAAAGTCTCTTAAGAGCCCTGAGAGAAAAAATTTGTCAAACATTGACGCAATGATTCTCAAAATCCATGGCACCTACTAATGTTCTATTTGCACCTATAGGTGGATGTTGGATCCATCTATAATAACCTATCTCAATTTCCAAAAACTCCAAAATATTTGACTGTGCTAACAATGAATGCATTCTTGCAAAATGCTTGAATTACATTCAATGTAAGGGTGTCAATAGTCATATTTTTCATTCTACACCTCATGGGAATAAATCAACAATGCCAACATGTTGGGGTGAGTGGGTGAATGCTAGTGGAGGCCTCATTTTATTCCTTAGGTGTCCCAATCTTTTCGAGCTACATCAGATTAAGAAAGTCTCTTAAGAGCCCTAGGAGCAAAAATGTGTCAAGCTTTGATGCAACGATTCTCAGAATCTATGGCACCTAGGAATGTTTTGTTTGCACCTACAAATGGATGTCAGGTCCATCTACAATAACTTATCTTAATTTTCAACAACTCCAAACCATTTGACCATGTTGACAATGAATGCATTCTTGTAAAATGCTTGAATTGTGTTTAGTGTAAGGGTGCCAATAGTCATATTTTCTATTGTGCAACTCATGCGACCAAATCAATCCAATTTTTTTTCTGCACCTAGGTTCATTGTAGAAATGAGCTCACTAGATCCATCCAAATTTGAAATTATCAATCCTAATCTTATCATTTATAGATCTAGCTAACTAAAATAAAATATTTAGCATACAGCTAACCTCACATAATAGAATACATGATGCCCTTCCTCACAAACTTCAAGTGCCATCAAATCTAGAAAAAAGAAAAGACTTACATTAATTACAATAATAGCTAGTCAATAGTTGAATTAGGTTATAGCACATGATAAACCATTTCCATACAATCACTTGAGACCTACAAAGAAAATGATAGTCCATCATGTAATAGTATCCCTAAGACCTTCTATACAAAAAGAATCCTACCCACAAAAAATGCCCTATCAAGCCTCAAAGCATATATCACCATCAAAACAAAAACATAGATTACCAAAAAAAGAAATCATATATCTAGAGGGAAGGGAAAATGACCACAACCCATCATCCAATATGTGTGCAACTAACGATAATGTTTCTAGTCTTGTGGGGGTGGCCAGGAAAATTATGCAAGCCTAACTAAGGCCCCATGATAAGCTTTACACTTAACATATTTTTCTAGTCTCATGGGTGGAGGGACCTTAACTAGGTCATCCTCATAATAAATGGAAATATTAAACTTACTTTCTAATGATAGTTTTACATTATGTGCCTTTGTTATTTCTTTCATGCACCTTTGTACATCTTAGTTTTTCTTATCTTCAAACAATAGAAATGCTCAATAGAATATAGTTAAATAAGATCTTAGATTTGTGAATGATACCTTCAATGTCATCATGGAGAAGATAAGTACCTATAACAAAGGATAACATTGTCACACAACTAACTGGCTGAGCTACATACAACATTTTTTACCTTCCCAAGGATAGTCTATGATCTAGTAGAAACTTGCTTAGGAATTTTTTAATGCCTAGACATGAAGCCCCATCCATCTCCTTGGCCAATTCCTAGATACATAGAACTAGGAGCAGATATCAAGATTTGTAATCTCTCTTTGAAGACATGAGATGAAATTCTCCACCATCTTCGTGCTCTCCACCCTCTCCTTTTACCTTCTACCCTCTTTGTTTTGATGCGAGCACCTTGTAATCCAAGTATTTCCTCTTCCCTAAGCTACTTCCAAAGGCCATTGCACCTAGATCAAAGCACTCACCAATAATGAAGAGGGAACAAATTCACCATTCTAGATAGAGCATAGCCACAAAACAAAAATGTTGAGCCATAGAGAGAAGATATTAGAGTGTCCTTAAATCTGTCACTCATTTGGCCTTTCAAATACTTGTATTATTTATTTATTTTCTCTCCATTATTCTTCCTTAAACATTTTGTACATGTCATATAAATAATCTTTTTTCTCATAAGGCGGTTCCTTGGGCATCTTAATAAATACATCCAAAGTAAAATGATTTTTAATCCTAATAATGACACATACGAATATATAGAAAATGTAATAACTTCATTCCAATGAACATGTTTTATACATTGATGCAACATATGGATTTATTGCTTAGCATTGCTCAATCCAAGAATGACCAATTAATACACAAAACCAATCCACAGTGGGAAAGATATGACATAAAATAGGATCTTCCTTTCAATCAACTACTAGAGGTAAAATAATATAACCTATAGTCTTTATCAATACCCCATTGGTCATCTTAATAGAAACACTTGAATGTGTATATTATTACTTAAAACAATAATTTAGCAAAAAAGTAGTTCATGCATGTGTTATATTGATAAGAAATATCAATAAGGGCACCCTTAATTGGTTTAAAATAACATAAGGTATAACACATATAAATAACCAAAATAACCATTATATGGGATCTCATCATGTGAAAATTTGATAAGTGATGAAAGATGTAGCAAAATTAGGGCCACCATTAAGCATGCCCACATTATTTTCTAACATGTCATGTAAATTAATATGTTCATAACCATCAATATGTAAATTTATAGCATGTAAATATTATTTCTCAAATGAATCCACATTATTGGAAAAGGATTTTTGTATATTTATAAATTCTGATTAGAGGAGCAACTAAATGATTGTCCCCATTGATCACACCTTTACCATTATCATATAATTATCAATGCATTCTTGAATCTTATGCAGTAATGCAACTCTTCATTGTGTATCATGACCATTAACTACATGATATTTACATAATGTTTTATCATAAAAACCTTTAGACACAAACCTTGAAGTATCCAATGGTCGAATAAGAGGAACAATAATCATATTAGCATTGAGTAGACTTTATAACACAACATGTAAAGGCTCATGAAATCTAGTAAACCTAGTAAACCTTTTTTAAAAAAAATTAGGCCCTTTAAATTAATAACATTAGAAGCATTAACATCATGGGCATTCAAGCTCTTTTCTATTTTTATATTACCCTTTGGAAGACTATTTTTTGATTGAAAATTTCAAGGGTAAGATGATAGAGAATAAAAAGATCCATTATGAGCATTACAATAGTTGAACTCAGATAAGTACTATCCAACATTTGATCTTAGATGTATTTTGACAATTTGATGATATATATGTTGAGAGTTTAAAGCAGGGATTTATCTGACTTGGAATGTTACAATCACTCTCGTCAAGTCGATGGAGTCGTTGTCCATGGTTATATCCTATTCAAGAATATGAATAAAGTAAAGGCGTGACGGTAAAACACAGGACTTTTATGGAAGTATATGCCGCATATCCCCGTTTAGAGAACTTCCTCGTTAGATCCTATTCAAGAATTTTAATGCGATGGATTAGACAAAGTCTTACGGCTTGCCCCGTTAATATTTGTGACTTCGGTGTCCATTAACAATGCCTTATTTCGTATACAATTATTACCCATTCTTCTCTCATTCTATTTATACATCATTCATCAATGGTCAAGCAGTTAATAGTAAATTTAGACTTTATTCATATTAAAAAGTGATAAATAATTGTCCTATTTTTATTGGTTAAAATTGACATTTGACAGTTGAAGTGGACTCTCTGCTTATGTAATACTCCATTCATAGAGAAGAATGGTTCCAACAACTAAGAAATTCATTATAGTGGTGTTGTCCTATTATATTTCCACTTGATTGTAACACTTCGCATTTCGTGTACACCAAAGTCACCATGGGCCTTCACTTGAATTTTTAGAATCTCTATTAATTTTATTTGATTCTCATAAATCTCTTACAATTTGGTATTTAATTTTAATGACATTTCTACTATGTCATGACAAGTCCCATTTGTTAAGGTGTTAAGGGAGAGGACTTAGTAGCCGTACACCCTAACTTGATGCACTTTAAGCTCTTAAACAATACATTGAATTTTCATGAAAATTTAGCATCTCTCTGTAACTAAGCTAAAAGCTTAAAGCTATTGTTTGGGGTACTGAGTATCAACAATATAATACAATCAACTATGTATTTGCTAAGTTGTCCAAAAACACCGCAAGAAAGTTAGATTGAAACATGTACTCCAAAGCATGTATTATCGATCACCTTATGTCTCACTAGATATCATTGGTTGTTTCTTTGATGTGACTTGTGAAGGATATAGCTATACATGTATTGGTTCCTTATTAAATTTTTACTAGTCTATTATTTCTCAACTACTAATTCTTTTAACAAATTTAACTAGGGGCCCAAGTGTACAGCATCATTACAACTATTGGTGCATGCTCATCTATTGTGTTATTTTCCCTATAAACAATTTTTTTAAGAATTCTTATAAATCTTGTATGATTTGGTATATGATTTTAACATTTATTTTCTATTATAAATGGTCCTAATCATTTAGGCCTCTTTTATGTTATAACTAGTTTTAATTGTTACAGTTACTACCGAGGACTCCATCCTTGTATCTCATAAATGATATTTAATGTCCAAACTATATCATACATCTTAATTGTTTACATTTTGAGCTGTGATAGCAAATTTTATCTTAGACAAGTTACCAATTGAAAAAGTAAATGATGGATTATAGAGTATCAGTCGAGATTAAACAACACACTCTAAGCTTTGACTTAGATGTGTGTTGGTCGTACAACTCCGTTTCTCTCCAAAAATATTCCATTAAACAACCGTGTGTACAAACCTTGACTACCCCACCTGCTGTCGCTCACGATTAGTCTTAAACTGGGGATAAGTTTAATTTGAATATCTCTCCCCTCCCACTTAATTAATTCTAATCTCATGGGCTCTATTTATGTAGGTGTTTTTTCTGTAGGAGCAAGGTGTAGGCACTTGCATTGTTTCACCATATACAACAAACAGATCTCCAACTCCATCAGTTAACATTTTCCAGTGTACTACCAACCTGCGCCAAAATGGGAGCTTTGGAACTGTTTAACAGAAAGCCTCAAAGAATTGTGGTCTCATTGACCACAGGATATGCACAAGATGGATTTGTTGAAAAGGCTTTAGAAACTTTCAAGCAAATGCAATTCGCAGGTGTAAAGCCAAACTCTGCAACCTTTGCTAGAGTCCTCCATGCCTGTGCCAAAATGGGAGCTTTGGAATAGGGTATGACATCCATTAAAGCATAATGGAAGTTGGATTCTTGTCACTTATTATAGTTGGAAATGCTCTGGTTGACATGCATGGAAAATGTGGAAGCATAGATAAGGAATGTGAACTGTTTGACCAAATGCCTTAAAGAAATGTGGTCTCATGGAATGCAATGATTCCAAGATATGCACAAAATGGATTTTGCAACCATGTTCTCAAAATCATGGAATTAACGAAGCACTCTAGAACATATCATGACATTACAAGATTTGCTTGTGTTCTATGTGCATGCAGCCATGCAAGTTCAGTGGATGAGGGTTGCACATGCTTCAATCATATGAGTAACCCTTATTGCATTACACCTACAATTGATCAATATGTGTGCATGGTTGACGACCTTTCTCGTGCTGGCTATCTTGAGGACACAATAAACTTTATCATTAAGACACCAGTTAAACCTATGGTGGTTGTGTGGATGTGTGCTACAAATCACATATGAATATAGGCTTAGGAGTATTTACAGTGATGCTACTTTTTTATTTGGACCCTAAAAATATACTGTGACTTATGGTCTCTCAAACATCCATGAAGAAGTGGGCAGGTGTTGTGAAGTTCAAATGGTAAGGAGATTGATGAAAGATAAAGGAATTACAAAGATCCCTAGATGTAGTTGGATTGAAGGCTATAAAATGGTACGTACTTTTTGTGTAGGAGATAGATCACATCCACAACATAGGAGATCTATCCAAAGTTGGAGAAATTGGCTTGGGAGATGAAGGCAACAAGGTATTTTCCATATTCAAGACATTTACTTAGTGATGTGGGAAAGGAGGAAAAAAAATTATTTCTCTACCACCATAGTGAAAAAATGGCAATTACTTTTGGTTTGTTAGACACTTCCCCTAGAACAACTATTAGAGTTGTTAAGAACCTTCAAGTATGTGTTGATTGTCACAATGCAATGATCTTTATCTCCAAGATTGTTGCAAGAGAAATTATTGTGAGAGATGTGAATTGTTTGCATCATTTAAGGCTAGGAGAATGTTCTTGTGGAGATTATTGGTGATGCTCAATGAAGTTATTTGAAAAATTAATAATGAAGGAATAAGGTTGTATTTTCAGTTACTAGGAAAAAAATTGTTTAGTTTTTGTTTTGAATATTTGGCAATCTAGACTATGATGTTGGCTTCATAAAATTAGATGCATAGAGTGCAATGGAGATCACTACTTATATACACTATTGGGGCATCTGTCAAAGACTTACTTTATGATAACATGGACGTTTAATTGAACTATTTTCATAAAACCTACATATGTATGAAACGAAAAGATGGAGAAGGTGGTGGAGAAAAAGTGAAAACAAAAGCTGAGGAACATTTCAAGTAAATGGAAAGATGCTTGAGCAACAGGAAATGGGAGCGAGGGGCTCACAATTACCCTTGTCATTTTGTATAGTTCTTTTGTTTTGATTAATCATATTGTCTTTTGCCTATGTTAGGTTAAGCATTTGATTACACGTTCTATATTCAATATGTAATTTTTTTATAAGTGTATGTAAATTCTGTGTCATTTATTATTAGATATTTCTAATGTTGTTTCACATCCCTTTGCTTGATGAGATAGCTAATATATTTGTGAATTCATGGATATTTTTTAATTTAATTTGTTTTCAGTTTGTTTGGTTTCAATTAGAAAGAAACCACTAAAATTTATAATGAATAAGTAAAAAGAAAAATTACAAGTGTGTTTATGTTGTAATTAGTGGTTATGCATCACACTTGAAAAACTCTCATAATGAGGTGTATAGATTGATGTTAGAGAGAAAAGATTAATAATTGTATATGCAAAAATAAAATAATGAATTATATCGCATTGTAATTGCACATTTGCGACATTACAAAATTGTGCATGATGAGATTTACAATTTAATACTAATGAGATGAGGGTTTGAAGGTGGTTAGGAGAGAGTTAAATAGGGCATTTCATAAGTTTTTGGAGTGACAATAGGATTTAAAACAAGAGGAACTCAAAGGGATGAGGGGAATTTTAGAGAAACACAATGGAAGCCATCATAGGTTTGAAAGGAATGGGTAAAAACACAAAGCTATGTCACACTTTGGGCCAACAAAATAGTTCATAGCGCATCGTTTTTGCGTGAATCAATTTGGGGGCGAGATGATTTTGCCTGAAAAAATGTAGCCGTTGCATGGCGGATATGTGGCAAGCTATTTTTGGGTGAGTCAATTTGGGGGCGAGATGGTTTCTCCTGAAATCATCTAGTTAAAAACAAAAAAAAAAAAAAATGAAATCTTGCAGTTAAAAACAAAAAAAATGATTTCACCCCCAAATACTTTCGCCCGAAACTATCTATGTGGCATCTTACTTGGCAACCACCTCCTCAATTTCTAAGGTTTTCTGGAATTCTCAACTTAAATTGAATATTTCTTCAATCAGAATGGATTATTTCAAAAATTAAAAAATACCCTTTTGTAGAGCTCTGAGTCTAGAATCCAAATATGATTTTTATTTTTTATTTTGATTGATTTTAATATATATTTTTTAAATTATTGCAAGTAGGTTGTTAAAATCAGAGATGACACTGATTAGAAATAAATAAATAAAATATCAAAACACATCCAATTTTTTTCAAAATATATGGTGCACTAGAGGAAAGAGTCCTCTCCAAAAGGGTATAATTGGTTTTATGAAAATGATAAAAAAAATTATACAAAAGTTGACGTGGAATGGAAACTATAGATTCTATAAAGTTTGACTTTAAAACAATATTACAAAGAAAATATGCATTGAAAACTGATTTTTTTTCTCCATTTGGGGAAAAAAATTAGGGAAAAATAAGATTGTTTGCTCTTTTTTTGTGATGTGGACTCAGTCACTTTTTTCCTGAAATTTTCAGCAATTCAAAATTTGCTCTTAAATTTATAAAAAAAAATGTCAAAATAATTTTTTCAATTTTTTTTTAAAATTACAAGAATAAAATTCATCAAGAGATCTACATTTCATTAGTTTACATCATTTTGAAATTTAAAACATAAATGCCACTTTTATGAGGTCGAAGTTCAGAAATTTTTTTGTTGTTGGCTGATTCCTTTATAAAGTGTGACACAGGTTTGTGCTTTTACCCAAATATTATAATTATATTCATAATATGGTCGAATTGACTACTTTATTCACTTGTACAAACCTAACAAATGGTAGTAAATTTAAATTTTGTTTGGTATGATAGGAATTGAATAATTTTGCACTAGTCACATATCTAGCAAATGCTAGTAAAGACTAAATTTCATATGCCATATCTAATGTTTGTTTACAATCCTTAATCACAACTACATTAAGAATCTTGAATTCTTGTACTTGATTCATGTCAATTTTATAATGAGGGATTCATTTCATAATGTCCAAAGACTTATGAGTCATGGCTAACAATTTTTGTTTAGTTGATTTAAAAATGGAATGTTATCGTTAGCATACATGTTTGTATAAAATGAAAACAAGAAAAATAGTTATTTTGGAAAGAATCTAGAATGATGAACTTTAATTCTTCATCTCATGCAAATCCATTTGACAACTTCATGATTATAAGAAAACATGCATTTATAAGTTATTATGTCTTTATAATGAGTGTATTTTTAATGTTTACAATAGAAGAAGGGAATTTGTTATGAAGTACCTTCTAATCTTATAAAAGCTAGATCACTTTGCAACTATCACTAATGATGTCACACTAGAGGTCCCAAGGGACATCTAAAATTATAAATGAATATTTTTGTGTATGGATTATAATAGTAGGCAACATTTGAATGGAAGCAACTCCATTGTCATTCAAAATAAAAATAATTTTAAAATAATCCCATAGATCACATTATAGAAGTGGGCAATATGGAAGTGGTTCTTTAAATCATGTGACATAAAATGGTCCCATAGATTTGATCCTTCTTCACAAGGGACAACAATAATTATTTTTGCATGATGACATGAAGCACATTGACTAAGAGCCTTGCTTGATATGTTGGATTAAGCTCTTAGCAACAAATTTTAGGACACTATAATATATTTCTCTCTATGGCTCACCATTTTGTTTTGTGGCTATGCTCTATCTAGAATGGTGATTTCATTCCCTCTTTATTATTGGTGAGTGCTTTGGTCTTGGTGCAATGGCCTTTGAAAGTAGATTAGGGAAGAGGAAATGCTAGGATTGTAGGGTGGAGGCATCAAAATAGAAGGGTAGGAGGTAAAAGGAGAGGGTGGAGAGCACCAAGATGGTGGAGAATTTCATCTATGTCTAGAAAGGAAATTACAAATCTTGATCTTTGGTCCTTGTTAGCAAAACTCTTAGAACCATAAAGTTGGTCCAAGCAAGAGGTTGACCTGAAAGAAATTGACCCTAGTAATCCAACAATCTTCCCCAAGGTGTTTGTAGACATTGCCTTGACAATTCTAGATGTAGGGAAGGCAAAGATGAAAAGATAATTGCTACAACTTTTTGCGAGATCATTCTCATAGGCCATGGTTCATTCTTGTACAACAGATCATTCGCATGACACTTGGATTCAATCATAAGGGACCTAAATTTAATCCATATATATTTATAAGATTGAATAGAGCTCAAGACATGTATACAACTAGCCTCCTATTTAATTATCACATTTATTCATTTATTAACCTAACTAACCAATAAAATCTAGATTAATTGTATACATATTATTACGCTGAAGGCGTTCCCTCTATGAGAGGGATGACCTGACACCAGTGATCAACAGTTGAGAACGGCCTACAAGGTTGCAAGATGATTGAAATGTTCCTAGCCATTGATTTTGTCTCTTTACATTCGTCATTTTTCGTTTCTCTGGTAATGTTTCCCGTTCATGCGTGTTGTTCGGTCGTCAGTTTCCTAATACTGAGCAATGAAGCCTTTGTTGTTGTGTACATCTGGGTGTCATTTTTCACTTTTTGTGTCACCGTTTTATTTTTCTATTTTACCCTTTCAGATTTCAACCTGCTTTTCAAACTATTTTAATTCGCCAATCCAATGAGGCCACTTTGGAGTTTTTAGTTATACGGCTCCATTTAGGGGTTTTTACAAGAATGGTCTGTGGGAAATTTTATAATAAAATATTTAAAAATATTTAATACTCAACATCTCCAAGTGCAAGACAAAGTTATAAATATTTAATATATTTTTTTAATATAATATTTAATTATCTATAATATAAAAAATATATTGTTGTCTATTAAAATGTATACAAATATTAAAATTAAATATTATATTAAATTAAATAACAAATATATATAATACTATATATAGAAAATACCTAATTAACTATAATATTAAAAAATAATATTGTAAATTAAAATGTATATAAATATTGAAAATATTAAATATCTATTAATATTGAAATTAAAAAATAAATACTATATAGAATATTATATATATAGTAACAAATATTATAGATTTTATATAATTCTTTGTTTATTAAATATATATTTAAATATATCTTCCTAGTGGTCATTGTTAATCATAGGTTTTATATTACATAGTTGTTTATATAGATCTGTTGTCAATGGGTAGATTGGGCTTCTCAACCATAGATCCCATTTGTTTATCAATGTTTAGTTTTATTAGTAACAAGTAGGCAACCATTGTTTTACATCATTTTATAATGATGCAAGGCAATATAGAAATGATGGGTGCCGTTAGATCCATTCATTTCTTGTGTTTATCAACAAAAAACCTAAAGCACAGGAGAGAGAGAGAGAGAGAGAGAGAGAGAGTTCAATTTATTTTTAATATATATATATATACTTATACTTATACTATTTAATAGAAATATTCAATTAATTTTATTTCAATAATAAAATATAGTTTTAGATTATTTTCATGTTGGAGCATGCTAGTGTAAAGAAGAAAGAAGAGAGGGAGAGAGAGAGAGAGAGAGATAGATAGAGTGAGAGTGTAATGCCCTGCCAAGAAACTCTAGAGAACAACACAATAACGCTATACAAACAAGACAATTTTTTTTTTTTTTTACAAGAAAAAACAAGATAACATTTACATATCTATACTAAGTAACATTCTCTCAGGGTTCCATGGCTGCATTACTGACAAACTACTATCATGTTCTCTCATACGTCATGCAGTAACTGACAACAATAACTCATTCTGTAACTATTGCATTAAATGAATAACCATATACATTTCCATGACATCAGATAAATAATCATCCAGATCAAGTACAACTACAGTCTTTCCATACACATGAGGATACAGTATTACATTGTTTACATCATCAACTTTTGAGTACATTGGATTACATACATTATGAATAATCTGATACACAGGATAGTACATGAGCATAAATAACTATCTTTATAGACTGGTACAAGATCTGAATCTGCTATAGGAGATGCAACCTTCTTCACACGAATAATGGCAAGGAAAAACCAATGGAGATAAAGCACATCCACCTGACCATGTGGAACCCTAAGGTCCACCCTCTGTGCTAGGAGATAACATAAGGTCCCAAAACATCAAACAGTTAGGTAGACAATTGCCTAACAGGAACAAGGACTCAACATGACTCCATTACAACACATGACAACATCACAAGCAACTCAATATCACTTCCAGAGGCAACACACGACGAATGGGGAGAATACAACTAGGGAATGCTAGGCTGTAGTAGGGAGAGTGTCATCGCACGGTCCTAACATGGGTTATCCTGATAGCCTCTCACTAGGTGTCGGCCCCCATCTATGGTTATCCTGATAGCCTCTCTCTAGGCGCCGGCCCCATAGGGTGACTCATGTGGAATCAACCTTCCTTTCGTGAGGACAAGGAAGTTGATCTTGCCAACCAGGCCTTCTCTACCCATCCTTAGTCTAAACGAGCACTACAGGCATGGGAGAGGAAATCCAATTATCTTGTTAATGTGTAATTTACCCTTTCCCCCCCCAGTTCATTTTTAGGTTTTCACTTAATTAACAACTTTCAATGGGTTATCCTGACAGCCACTTTGGGCGCCGGCCCCACATTGAAAGCCACTCCCCTACCTGCATCTAGAAACCCTAACCATCAAGCAATACAATCACTATCTTAATGATAAGAAAACATAAACAATGCAAGACATTTACCTTCTTGCATACAAAACATAATCACAATGACCAACCTGTACATCATTGTCCCAAAACTTTTAGTTAATCAATCACACATATCCAGAGCAAGGTATGGATCATCTTGCTCTCAAATCTCAACCATGAATAAACTAGTTTCTCATTACGATTACCAAGATCTCCCCATTACAATACTACACACAAACTTGATATCAACACTTCCTTGGAGAAGATTTAAACCCATCATAACATATTCACAACACAGTATATAGCTCATCTCACATTATTGTTTACTAAGACCCACATACATAGACAAAAACATCATGTTCTTACAACATCTTCATTTCAAGACACCTATGAACAGAATACATGCGATCAAATCATATTACCTTATGCCTCTGGAACCTAAACTTGACAATTTACACATAGACCAACTCACATGAAAATTTTGCTTGCAATAAGCAATTTCAACTAATCAACTCATTGACAACATAATTTTTTCTTACAAGAGCAATTCAATCTCTTAGTTATCTAGCTACCTATAAGTTTTACTTATAAGTCTAAATTTTCAAATACATTGTTGCTTAACCTAATTCCAAGCTTTTAAATCCAATTTCAACTTAACAAAATCATTATGAAAAGATCTTTACCAAATCAATCAAACTAGATTAAATTTCACCTACCCTAATTATTTTGTCATATCTATTTACATTTAATCGTATTAACAACTAAATTCAAGTTATATCTCCACAAGAATTCATAAAACCTAGGTCTAATCTAATAAATATTAATTCTATCTGTTATATTAAATCAACCATCAATTACCTATAAATATAACCTTCAAGCTAAACAAATGCATAGGTAATATTAACTACAAATGCTTATAAATTAAATACTAATTACAATGTTTATACATCTAATTCTGACCTATTAATCCAATTCCCTGCTTGACAAATCATTATCAAGAAATCATATTAAAATCAGTAACAATTTAAATAAAATTCATTAACAACTCAATATTACACATATCGATTGAAATAAAACATAATTTACCTATCTTGAGCATATGCATTATAATTAACTTAATAACCTATTTCAATGTAATAATAAAATAAATCATTATACAACTCTTTACTTGGAAACTTCATGATATTAAACCCTAAACGATGGGACACATTGTTTTGGCATACCTACGTGCATGTAGAACTAATTTCCCAAAGTGTGACACTGAACTTGGTGCACAGATTTGAACTGTAAGTCATGTGAATGATTTAGCAGAAAAATTGACTATGAAATGTGATTGAAGATACTAATCATCATTAATGACGTCCCTTCAGCAACATACTTCTCTTCCTCACGTATCATAGTGTAATCTAAAGCAATTATCATTCTTCCTAAAACAAATTAAATATGCACATTATGTAACAGACTTCAGTTCCACAATGTAACCATATGACTATGCCTTGAGGTTAATTATCCAATGACTATAATACAATGACTATGACATAAAAGAAATATATGTGACAAATTCTCACTTAAAACAATTGACACTTCAACAATAATTGTATACAGATTTGCTATAAGATAGATGTGTGCGTTGCTAGTTATATTTGTCATTTGAAAACACATTATACACTATTTTAAATTTCATAAGATGAGCTTCATATTTAACCAGCTCCTTTAATGATTTTAGAACACTTAGAACTGCATACTACTTTCTGGAAAACTGGCAGCAATGGAATTGCATTTTATCCACCTTGCAGGTAAGAAAATGCAATATATTTCCTAGGCTATAGAGTTAGCACCAAATAGATTTGTTTGAAAGACTTTAAACAAAACTTTCAATCAATTAATAGATAAAACTCAACAACTATTGCCACATTCGGCTGGAGCGCGTGCCATGTAGGTTTAGTGGATGGGAACTAGACATACTCCAATCTCATTTGAACCCTTACTGCAATATACTTAACAGTTGATCATTATGTGTGCAAGATTGACCTTCTGGACCATTCTAGCTCTCCATAGGGCACCCTAAACTTTGTAACAAAACAAGTGTGTAGACTATTTAATCCAAGATACAGGCAATGCTGCTCATTGAGACCCTAAGGACAGAGTGCTTACAAATTTTCATCCTAGTGCAGCAAGTTGGAGAGAGAGGTATGGACGTCCATCATCGCAAAAAGGTAAAGGATCTCTATCAAATATTAAAGTTGGAAAAACTCTAGAGGACAGGTATACAAATATAAGAACAAGGATGTAACTGTCTGATGGATGTCTCAAGGAGATATTATCTCATAGTATGCAAAGATTAGCAGAGTTTTGCACAAAACAGATCTGTTAAATAGGCTTTAGAAACTTTTAAACAAAAGAAATCAACAAGCGAAGCGCCAAATTATGCAACTTTTGCCACATTCTCCACGCCACCCAACGAATGACAAATATTGCCAGGTATTATGGTTGTAGGATCAGTACATAATTGATTTATTGAGGAGGCTTAGAAACTTTCCAGCAAATGCATCTGGCAGTTAAGTAAAGAGAGTTGAACATATTTTAATCACATTGTATACATAATTGCAATACGTTTAAAGTTGATCGTCTGGCTTAGAAATGGCTTCTATCAAAGCATGTAGAACAACCGAATTCCATCAGATGTGAAAGTGCAATGGCTGGTAGTATGCAAAAATACGCAGAGTGGATTTATTGTTAGGGTTTTAGGAATTTTAAAGCAATTGCAATTGGAAAGTGTAAGCCAAATTCAACTACCTTTGTCAGCATCCTCCTTGCGTGCAATAGAATGGGAACTTTTGCAAGAAATGATCGTTGTTTTAAAATGGTTGGTTTAATAGACTTTCAATCATAATGAAGGATACTCACAAAATCAATTTGTAAAAAAAAAGGTTCAAGAAACTTTCGAGCAAATACAATTAGGAGGCATAAAACTAGATTCTTGCTTGTGTCATGGTGAGAGTCGTGGAACAGGGTATAGACATCCATCAAGCATAATGGGTAGGAAGATTGCCCAACACAACATCAAAGACTGTCATTTCGAGAGATATAATTGGAAAACGTAAAAAAAATAGAGAAAGCAATAACATAATGCAATAAGGAGATGTTATCTCACGGATCACAATGATTACAAGAGAAGCACAATTTGGATTTGTTGAAAAGGCTTTAGAACTTTCAAGTATTATGATTAGCGGTGCAATGCCAAATATAAACCTATTTACCAGAGGTGGTATTTGCTATTGCTCTGGTAATATATGCAAAGATTTGAAGCATAAAGAAAGTACGTTAACTGTTGACAAATTGCACCATAGGTATAACATCTCATAGAATACAATGATCATGAGATACGCACAAAATGGACTCACAGATGAAACCCATCAGTTATTAACTAGATTCTTGATAAATTTCTACTCAAAAACATGAAATAAAAGGGAGAATTAGACAGAATGGCTCACAGTGATTGTAACCCTCATACATTTTTTCATGAGCATCTTCTCCAATCCGAAAGGGAAGTTCTTCTTTGATCCTCCTCCCTCTATCCACCCCCTCCCTAAATTTCTAATAGCAACCTCTCCAATCTGCCAGCAACTGCCCCAACTACCATGCCTCCCCATAATGAAATGTTCTTCCCCAAACTAAAATAAATATTGTGGAATTAAAGTATTTGAGCATCGTAATAATAAAACATTAAAATACTAAGATAATAAAAACTTATTTAAATCTATAAATACCCCCAAATAAATCCATTTAATAACAATAATAAAATAATTCATATTCAAACAACTTTAAATAATTGTTTTGAACTAGGTAATTATCAATTACCAATTTATTCTTATTAAATAATAATAAGAAGAATATTATATAACCCTATTAAATATTATAGTGGATCAAATATTAGTATGACTATATAATGAAATCTAGGCATACAACATAACTCACTGAGTAGGAAAGCCATTAAAAGCCAAATCAAACATGTTCACAAGCCAGGCCAAAACACACTTAACCAACAAGCTCCATCAAATATAAATCAATTGCAACACCTGACATTCTGACAGAACTGACAAGTTGAACTAGAAATGTCATGCATCCTGATTGAGGATGATGACTTGGGATGTGGGACCTTAAGTTATCTCCGGAACAACTTATCCATTGGGTTCAAGGCACGCTCAGACCTATTAATTCAGGTGGAGTCGATGCCTGATACCTGCATCCTACAACAAATGACACAGTCAAGCATGTATAGATGCATATAAGCTGACACTAGGTGAAAAAGGAATCACAACATCGTAGGGCACTCGCAAGCAAGTGATGCAACATCGTCCTTTCCACATCATATCAATCTAGATTAGATAACACATAATCATAACCAAATTGAATCTACCTCATTATCTGAACAGAACCATACACTGAACATATAGGTGCATGAAATTGAATAAGTCTCAGAAGTACCATCATAACAATTAAATCTAACAGAATCAGTCTATGAGGTCCATTCTAACATATAACAATTGTAATAAGATCGACATCTTAATCATTGGAATGCAAAACAATGTCAAAGCCTGCATTATCAGTATTGCAATAGAGATTATCAATAACACACATTAACTATCATATGAAACTACACATGGATGAAACATGTATCTATATTGTACAACATCAATTGTTTACCTTACCTTAATTATTCTTGTTATTATACCTTCATATTCATGCACCTTGATCAATTCACTTGTACATCCATGGTGGGAACGGAGGGGCACTATAGAGAGAGAGAGAGGAGAGATAAAGGAAGAAAGAAGGGGGGATAGAGACAGAGGGATAGAGAGAGAGAGAGAGAAAGATAGAGACTGGGAGAGATGAGAAATGGACAGATAGAGAGAGAGAGAGAGAGAGACAAAGAGATAGAGAGAGATGGAGAGAAAAAGAGAGACATATAGAGAGATAAAGAGGGAGAGAGACAACAAAAGAGATGGTGAGAGAGAGAGAAATATAGAGAGATGGAGAGCAGAGACAAAGAAAGGAAGAAAGCAAGAAAGAAGGGGAAATAGAGAAACATATATAAAGATAGGGAGATAGAGAGAGAAGGCTGAGAATTAGACAAAGAGGGACATAGAGAGAGAGAGAGAGAGGAAGAGAGATAACAAGAAGCACAGAGAGAGGTATAGATAGAGACGTAGGGATAGAGAGAGAGAGGGAGAGATAGACAAAGAGAGATAAAAAGAGGAGAGATATAGAGAGATAAATGGGCACTTACTATTAAACCACTCTCCCTAGCTCTTTTAAATATAACAGCTTATATACATTTTATTTATTTGACGAAATATATTTTTTCGGACATTGATATATAGGTATTTGTCAATTTTCCACAAGGGTTGTTCCTTGGACGGTGACCCTTTTTTTGACTAATAATCACATTCCTTTTACAAAAGTCTTACCATGAGGGTTGTTCTTTGGATGACGACCCTTTTTTGACTAATAATGCATGCCATTTTTAAGGTCTCGAGATCATTCCCGTATCTTCTGCAAATTCAAACAAATCAAAAGTTTTTCCCTAAAGATTTAATATTTTTAGAAAATTAGGAATTTTCAATCTAAAATTATAGCATGTCTAAATTTAATTTTCATATCTTTAAGCTCCAAATTATACAAAGGTGTGAAATTATAAAAGCAATGAGGGTCACTAAGTTTGATTGATCTTTGTATCATATCACATCCCATGAGAGGATGCACGATGGTAGGCAAGTTGACAACTAAACATGGTGTATGTGGTGACTATGCTTATATTTGCAAGAGAATGCCTATTAAATGTAGGTGTCAAGATGTGAAATATGAGGCTTCTGATAAACAAGCATACATGCTTCAAATAATATCCATAGCTAACAACTAAGGGGATGGAGGTGAACCCAGGTGCAGTGCACGAATAAGAAACTAGAGAGGAGATGCATGCAAATAGAGGCTAGACACAAAGCATGAAAGATAATAAATTTGAAGTATCTACTAAGAAAGATGTAGGCATCCTAAAATCCATTAAGATTATGAAAATTAAAATTCATGACACTCGAGAAAACAAAAAATTACATGGGCCATAGGGATACAAGGCAATCATCATTCACTTCAAGACATAGCAATTGAACTCCCACAACTCTTCAATGTATTAAGAGGAAGGCTATGTGCAGCCTCATTGTTGAGAAGAGGGAAAGACTACAAGAACTATTGTAGTTCACTATAACATCATGGACTTTTGTAATGCAAGTTGAATGTTTCTATATAGGAAGTCAATAAAAATTAATATGTTTTTAAAATTTTATTACATGATGGCTTTTGTTCTATATAGGGATGTGTGTCAAGAATGTGTAGGCTAATAGATTGGGTAGTCTTTTAGTAGACCCGCTGATCTAGACTACATTGACTTCCAATGTATCTTTTATGTCATAGATGACATTCCAGGTGGTGGGTGTTGGTTCCCAAATCTACACACATCAAACTCTAAAGATTTGCCACTTCTTATGCCCAAGTTCAATGGAAAACTTGGCTAACAGAGTGGGAGATTGTTCTTCACCAATCTCCCCTGCACTTTAACTTCTGCCGCACCTAGGGGGTATTCCCTTATTATGCTATAGATTTGTCTTTCACTGTATTAGGCAAAATGTTCTCGTATATGCACCAAGATATATAAGATTAACCCTAGATTGACAATATTCTTGGATTATCCTCACTGTTTAAACCTGAGAACATGTAGCACCTAAACTAAAACAAAACATAAAATAAAATGTTTCAAATGATTTGTCTTTAAATTATTAGATTTCCTCTAGAACTTTGGGAAAATTCTCTCCAGATCGGTGCTTTATTAGGGCAACAGAGTCAAACTCAGCAATGTAAATGCTTCATTATGACAACAAAACTTCATATCTAGAGGACCCCAAAATAATAGTATTATTGTCTTACAGTAATATGTCCAAGAAAAGGTATTACTTGTGACTCTTCTTCACTAATCCCTCGATACAACACATTTCCCCTTATACCTGATCCAAAGAAATTTAATCCATTCCTTGAATAGAGGCAACAAACCAGACATACAATATAGCAAATGTATATTTATGAGATCAGAAACCCTTAGCAACTTCACTCAAAATAAAAATGCTCATACCCAAGGAGACAATCACAGATAACACACACAACAAGTGTTTCTCATATAACTCAATCTGGAAAGAACAATGTCATTCAAAAATTTATTCATCTACAAACCAAAATATGCCTCTGCAACCCAAAGTCTAGTCACCTCCTCCTGCAGAAAGCAATTTCCCAAATATACAGATATCTTGTATCCGAAGCCCAGAATCCCCCTTTTACAATGATACCAGTTCCCTTATAAAGAGAAACAAATTATGTCAGCCACGACTTCCCGCTACAATTTTTAATTACATTTTTTGACTTTTCATCTAAGATTTGTGACATGGAAACTCGTATCCTTCAGCTGATTCGATCCATCTGTAACACATTTTCTCAAATAAATCTAGGTCATCAAAAATGAATTGAGATTGATATTGCCCTTGAAAATCATAAAATTTTGTTTAACTGATTAATTGGATCTTGCCCTCAAGACTCTAAATTGAAGTTGTAAAGCTTCCTAGCTCATTATTTCACTATATTTCGAGGCTTGGCTTATCATATTTTGGCACATTTTGCACTATTTATTTGATTTCATTGATTGGGCTCATTACCAATTGTAGGGCATCAAGCTTTAATTTCCACTTTAATATGGAGTTAAACTGACAGTCCAAGCCTTTAAAATATTCCACCACATCATAAAATCAATATATAAAACTTCCTATAGATTTGAGAGACACGTGCCACTCCTGCGCATTGTCGCAGCTTCAAATGAGATGGTCCTTTACTCCTCTACACTCTTGCACATCATCATCACATATCATTCAAACTTTCTGCAAAGTCATGTTTGAATTATATGTATCATCCTTGTAACTTCTATCACCATATTTGTTGGATCTGTTTCTTATGGAATTATGGAACTTCAAATCGAGCTCAGTACATCTTGCAACAAGAAGAATACTAGAAACTTTTTCTTCATGGGTCAATTGTATAGGTTGATGACTATGGTCCTCCAATTGAGATTGATTCCTTAGATGAGATGGTGCATTCTTGAGCTCATAAATCTACTTGAGGATTCTAGTGACTGTCGTACAGAATGACAACATCTACAATGGCAAGGTTAATGCCCAGACCTCCCGCTCTGATAGAAAGCAAGAAAATAAATTCATCACTGCCATCTTGGTTGAAAGAATCTATTGAAGCGTCACATTCCTCTCCATTTGTATTTCCATCAATTTGGTGATACTGATATCCTTGGTACATACAATATTCCTCCAGAATGTCCAAAAATCTAGTCATCTGTGAGAAAATGACAACTCTGGAATCACACTCCTTTAGCTTTGGAAGTAACTTGCCTAGAAGAACCGTTTTTCCAGCATTTGTGACTAAATGTTATTCATTGGTATACGGTGGTCCTGGCTTAGCACCATGGAAAAGATATGGGTGGTTACAACATTTTCTCAGCCACATAGCCATATTCAGAAGGCGCTTACGCTCTCCTCTAGCATTGACAATCTCCAAGTCCTTTTGAAGAAGGGCTCGATAAAATTTCTTTTGCAATTGTGACATCCCTACTTTCAATATTGTTTCCTTTTTAGGAGGCAAGCCTTTTTTAACATCTGACTTGAGCCTCTAAATTATTTAAAACCCAAGTGATCTTATCTTCATCTGAAAGGGGATTGCCATGACCATCCAATATTCTTCTCTTGTCAAACTCTCCTTCTTGAACTAACAGAGATCATGCAGTGCTTAAGTCAAAAATGATGTAAAGAGAATTGAAGTTCTTGTAGAGGCCTTCTGCTATAAAAATCTTTGTATCTACATCTATTTTTGAGTCACTTATCCTTAGAGAATGGATGGAAATTGAATCCCACTAATTACACTATGTCGTTTCCCTTCTCTCTTCTGTATTCACAGTCAAGGGAATGAGAGGAATGGTCTAGCACACAAGCGCAGGCCTTTCTTCCAATGTCTCCTTTCACAATGCACTCATGCACTATTTTGACATGTGGCCTCAACATTAGATTATCGCCCACTCAAACTTATGAAGCTTAGTTTACCACATATGCCTAACCTTTGTTTATCACACCATCGCAATCACACATTAGAGGGCCCCTCATCCCTTCGTGATGCTACGATACAAGGCCAGGCCATCAATAGTGCTCCTTCATTACACTCAGCTAAGGATTACTAAGTCAAAAAACTTTACCAAATATGCATTAAAAATAGAACTTATCTTGCGCCAACATGTTAAATTTCCTCACCAACCACATGACCAAATCTTTACCGGAGGTACAGAAAACATCTAGAGGCCACAAAAACTTATAGAAGACCTTTATTAATTATTTAAACCTCTTCATAGTTGTCGCACACTGAAAAGGTCAACTTCTGGGACCTCCTTTGTAAACTGGCCCCTCCAGGAGTCCAATTTTTTAAATATTTTTCGTTTTCACACAAGGACACCTCAGATCACCACGAAAAGGAGCTGGGAACATTTGAAAGAAAATCAACAACTAGGTTGTCATCAAAACTGAGAAATTTGAACTTTTTATGGGACCCTTCAGAGCAGGCTTGAAGTGGTGATAGATTAAAAAAAACTGGTAAAACACATCCTGGGATAATGCAAACTGGCGCACACACTCTTGGTAAAAGGGTTTCTCTTGATGAATCATAGATTGAGAAATTTTAATCCCAAAAGTTAGAAGCATGCTAAGTGCCATGGGGCCTGAAACTCAACTGAAACCATCAAATAAAATCTTGTCAAGCACTGAGACCAAAATTACAGGTGCTAATAGTGGGATCAATATTACCAGGGAAATCTCAAGATTCTTCACCAAGTATGTTGCCTCATTCCATAGATACTAAAACTCTCTCTCTCTCTCTCTCTCTCTCTCTCTCTCTCTCTCTCTCTCTCTCTCTCTCTCTCTCTCTCTCTCTCTCTCTCTCTCTCTCTCTCTCTCTCTCTCTCTCTCTCTCTCTCTCTCTCTCTCTCTCTCTCTCTCTCTCTCTACCTCCCTCTCAACCCATGTTTTATATATATATATATATATATATATATATATATATATATATATATATATATATATATATATATATATTACTAATTTTATAATTTATATTACATTGAATATAACATATAATAATAAATACAACTATAATATTGTTTAATATAAAAATATATATATAATTAAATCATTACAAGTTACCAATGCTTAGACAATAAGCATGTAGACCTAACTTCTCTACATGGAATTGTTATATGCCTTCTTAAGCATAACACTTCATAAGAAATCAAATTTGATCTCTAATCTAGATATGTCTTAAGGTTTCCTTTATATGTGTAGGGCTTAGAAATTGTGTTGATGGAGGTATTCACATTAAAATGTATTGATTGTGAAGGTTTATAAATCAAACAAATTCACTGGTGTAGTCACGATGAATTATATTGTCTGTTATTTTTGTCAAAAATTTCCCTCCACAATCATTGCCCCATGCCCCTATAATACCTCTCACTCCTTTTACCTTAGGAGACCCAAATGCCACCTTGTGACAAGAAATATCAACTTTTCCATGCAACTAGTATTTATTAGTGTTAAGGGAAATGTGGTCAGACAATGAATATGCAATAAACAACATCAAATACCCATAACTCAATAGAATAGTGAAACTAAGAAGATTTAAACGAAATGAAGCAATGAATCAAACAATGCAAACCTTCCTTAGATCGGAGCTTCTATTGTTTGCCTATTAAAACCGTCCTTGCTTGTATGAAGTAGGGCCCTCAGAGAGTGTACTCCTTTGTTGTGTTCAAGGATGTCGATAGGAAATGGCTGTGGTGATAAACGTGCAATGAAGATGAGCTCCAAAGCAAATGTGTGATCTCAAGCTAATGAATAGAACTGGAAGTGCCAAAGGCACGGTAGTAAATTCCTGCAGAGTAACAATACAAATAGCCTGGATGAATAGAATGGAAAAATAAGGTTTCATTTATAGACTTGGGAGGATGAAGATCAATGGTTGATACATGCCCCATTTTGCCCCTGGTACAAGTTATAACGACAGGATGCCCCCTCGGGAGATTGGACGGGAAATAGGCGGAAGGCGTGAAATGGACAATCTCATGAAGACAAAGGGTCTTTAGGTTAGGTTGGTAGAAAACAAGATGCATTTCAGAGAAACGAGAAGAAAACTGGAAGAAAATAGGTGTGGGAAGTAGTCATAATAACCATCTAGTCAAATTAGGGATTTGGAAGCTATATATAGGAGCTAGGTCCACAAGACAATTCATTTGCACACTTGTCTTGGTTTGATTCGCATTGGAGAGCTTAGAGCAGTCAGCACGAGGATGGATATTCCACGCGAGGAGCATCAATTCGAGCACGTTTGTCGATTCGATCGGACAGCAGAGGTAGGACCCCCGGTATGTAGTTCGAAAAACTTCCCCTAGGCTCAATTTAGGTAGCAATAAATGCTAGGAGAAAGTATAGGTAAACAAATGCGCTGAAACGCAGAACGGCGCATATGTTGTGCGAAACAACGCATATGTCATTTTGCAGCGCATATGTGAAATGAAATATG
This sequence comes from Cunninghamia lanceolata, assembly GCA_027924645.1. Lineage (NCBI taxonomy): Eukaryota > Viridiplantae > Streptophyta > Pinopsida > Cupressales > Cupressaceae > Cunninghamia > Cunninghamia lanceolata. The sequence goes on from BSBN01000320.1 coordinate 14,181,797, forward strand.
CTAGGCTCACGTGATGGATATGATATGGGACAAAACCTTGGTTGACAAGGCCAACAAAGAGATAGAGTATCAAGCCATGATAGGTTACCGTCAGGATTTTATTACAGGACAGATATGGGTCGAATGGGACACAAGGAAGAATGGACTCAAGGTGATTGGTTTCCCAAAGATGGAGAAGGCGGTTTATCACAAGTAACACTTGTTTACCAGGTTTTCATCACTTGCTTTTGTTTGCACGAAAAGCTAGAAAGTATACATGACACCTAATTGCCAGGTTTTCATCATGATACCTATCCAAGGTGCCTGTTTGCCAGGTTTTCACCAAAGGATGATTTTTTGTACTTTTCTACTTTTTTTTATTTTCTTATTTTTTGTATTTTTCTGATTTTTTTTTTTTTGTATTTTTCTAATTTTTTTTTTGTATTTTTCTGATTTTTTTATTTTTTTGTATTTTTATGCTCCTCTTACATTGAGGTTCTCCTAGGTATAGAACTTGCGAAGATGCATGTTGTTGATTGGGTCATCGAATAGCTCACCCTCTGATGTCGCCAACTAATATGCCCCCAATCCATATGCTGCTACAATTACATAAGGCCCAAGCCAGTTAGGTTCGAACTTGCCTTTCTTTTCTCTGTCTTGTTGGTTGCGAGGATTCTCCTTAAGAATGAGATCTCCAACTTTGAAGATTCTTGGGAAAACTCTATGGTTATAGCTTCTTGACATCATCTGTTGATATGCTTTGAGATGGTCAAAGGCTTTCTGTCTCCTTTCCTCTAGCAACTCTAGTTCTTGCAATCTAGAGACTCTGTACTCTTCATCTAATATGAGACCTTTCAACGACACCCTAAGAGATGGTAATTCAACCTCAATGGGAAGGATAGCTTATGAGCCATAGACAAGGGCGTAATGTGTAGCACCTGTGGGAGTGCGTATACTGGTTCTGTAGGCCCACAGAGCGGGATTGAGTTAGATATGCCAATCACAGCCAACATCATTGACTGTCTTCTTGAGAAGTTTCAGGATGGTCTTGTTTGATGCTTCAGCTTGACCATTACCTTGGGGTTAGTATGGAGTGGAGAAATGGTGTTGGATTTGAAACATTCATAGAGTTCTTGGACATCCTGGTTTTTGAACGGTCTTCCGTTATCAGTGATAATGGATGAAGGAATTCTGTATCTACAGATGATGTAATTCAGGATGAATGAGGAGATTTGCTTACCTGTGACGATGGTGAGGGGAACGGCTTCAATCCACTTTGTAAAGTACTCAGTGGCGGTTATGATGAATTTATGGCCATTGGAGGAGGGTGAATGGATCTTTCCCACAAGGTCAAGTCCCCATTGGCAAAAGGGCCAAGGGGTCGTTAAAGGTCTCAACTCTTGAGCTGGCGCATGTATCAGGTTCCCATGTATTTGACACTGCCTGCACTTTTTGACAAACTGATATGAATCCATTTCCATGTTCGGCTAGAAATAACCCAAACGCATGAGTTTCTTGGCTAAGGAAGGAATGCTAGAGTGTGTTCCGCAGATCCCCTCGTGTACATCTTGTAAAGCGGTTATAGATTCTTCTCGTTCTAAACAACGGAGTAAAGTACCATCAAGACCACGTTGGTATAGGGTATCGGCAATGATGGTATAGCGAGAGGTTTGGCGTATAAAAGTTTGTCGTTGGTTAGAAGATAGGTTAGGTGGGAGGATGTTGTCCTTGAGGTAAGTGTAAATCTTACCGTACCAAGGTGAATCAGATCCAACTAGAAGGCATATGGAATGGGTCTCAGGAAGATCATAAGTTGGTTGTCGGACAATTTCCACTAAGAACTCGTACTGTGACTCATTCTCAGGTATCTCAAGGAGAGAGGCAATGGTTTGCATGGCATCTGCTGCTTTGTTTTCAATCCTAGGTATTTGTTCGAAAGAGATGATTACAAAGTGTTCTTTGAAGTCTTCGACCATCCGCTTGTATGGGACAAGCTTTTCATCTTTGGTTTGATAATCATCGTTGACTTGATTGATTATAAGTTGAGAATCCCCGTAGACATGTAGCTCTTGGATTTTCCACTCAATTGCCATCTTGAGACCAATTACTAGGGCTTCGTACTCTGCTATGTTATTGGTGCATAGAAATAACAAACGGTAAGAATTCAGAATTGTGTCGCCATGAGGAGTCACAAACAAGATTCTTGCCCCCGATCCATGATTTGTGTAGGACCCGTCGAAGTAGAGTTTCTAGGAATATGTTGATATGTTGAATAGGGATTCATCCGAAAACTCAAATTACATCGGCATGGTGTCTTGTAATGGTGCATCCGCTAGTTGATCAGTAATAATTTGTCCCTTGATAGCTTTTTTGTCTACATATTCAATATCGTATTCACTTAAGAGCATTACCCATTTAGCTAGGTGACCTGTGAGAGCTGCTTTGTTTAGTAGGTACTTCAGTGGATCTATTTTTTCAATAAGTTTGACTGGGTGTGCAAGCATATAATGTCAAAGTTTTTGTGAAGCAAAAACTACCGCAAGACATGATCTTTCTATCTGTGAGTATTGCAACTCATAGCCCACTAATGTTCGACTGATGTAGTAGATGGCTCTTTCTTTATTCTCATAATCTTGTTACGCTAGGAGAGCCCCAAGAGCTGTAGGTGTAGCGGATATGTAGAGTATCAGTGGTTTTCCTTGAATAGGAGGCATGAGAATGGGCAGAATTGTAAGATATTCTTTCAGTTTGTTGAATGCCTCTTCGCACCTTTCATCCCATCTGAATGGAATGTTCTTGTGTAGGAGATGACTGAATGGTTGGCACTTGTCTGCTAGCTGGGATATGAATCTGCGGGTTGCTTGTAGCTTGCCATGTAGAGATCTTAATTGAGTAAGAGTCTTGGGTGGTGGCATCTCCATAATGGCCTTGACCTTGGCGGGGTCGACTTCTATTCCATTCGCTGACATAATAAAGCCTAGTAGCTTGCCCGATGTGACCCCGAACACACATTTCTTTGGGTTCAACTTGACCTTGAACTGGTCCAATCTTTGAAATACTTTTTCTAACACATCTAGGTGTGATTCCCTTGTGAGCAACTTTGCTAGGATATCATCGACATAGTCCTCCATTGTTACATGCATCATATCATGGAATATAGTCGTCATAGCACGTTGATATGTGGCTCTTGCATTTTTTAGCCTGAATGGCATGACATTCCAGTAGAAAGTGCCCCATGGACAAGTAAAAGTTGTCTTGTGTTGGTCTTCTGGTGCTATTCAGATCTGATTATATCATGAGAATCCATCCATGAGAGATAACATGGTATGCCCTGCTGTTAAGTTGACTATGATATCGATATTTGGCAACAGAAAATCATCCTTGTGGTAGGCTTTGTTTAGATCTCTGAAATCATTGCATAGTCTAACTCAGCCATCAGGTTTGGACACTGGTACAATGTTGGATATCCACTCCGGGTAGTTTATAGCTCTGATGAACCCTACATCCAGTAATTTCTTGAGTTCTTCTTTGACCAATAGCACTATGTGTGGATGCATCTTTCTAAGCTTCTACTTCACTGGTTTTACTCCTGGGTCTAATGGAAGATGGTGTAGAATCAAGTTCAGGTCTAGACCTGGCATGTCTGCATATGATCAGGCGAAGCTACCCCTCTTTTTCTTGAAGAATGGTACAAACCTGGTCTTCTCTGGTGGAGTAAGAGATTTAGCAAAGTGAATGATCTTAGGTTGTTCCTCTGTACCAATATTAACAGGCTTTGTCGGTTCCACAACAATTTGGGACTTCTCCTGGTGCATGTCATTAGGGAGAGTGTCAAGCCTTCCATCGTCAAGTACCACAGTTGGGTTTTCACCTTCAGATGCGTCCTTTCTTTTTACTATTTTGGGATCTAACACTGCCGCAAAATGGTTTTCACTGTTAGATCCAGTTTTTATCTTGATAATTTTGCAACTGGAAGGCTTGGCACCCTCTCCAAAGTAAGCCATGGTATTAAGTTCAATAGCGAAACCAGCTTTATGATCTCCTTTGGGTAGGTGGTCCCTAAGTTCCATATAGTCAATATAAGCATCATCATTTTGGAACATATCTAGTTGGGGAGTTCCTCGCAGATCCCAGTCAATAAGCTCAGGATGCACAAGGGGCAGGGAGTCAGAGGATAGACCTGATTCATTAATAGTGTGAATGGATACATTGGGAGTATAGGTAGGGGTGGTGTTCGGGATGGTACTTTCCTCCAAGTTGTTTATTGCGATGGAACCCAAACCTTCCTTGAAGGTTGTATTCTCAGAGATAGGCGAATCAGACTCTATTGGTCTATGCAGTAGCATTTGTCCCTCATGGTAGGGGCTAAAGGTTTGGATGGTATCGACCTCTTTGTCATCATAGGAATGCTCTGTTAGCTTATCCCACTCATATTCATTGGAATCTGTGTCGCTGTCCTCTTGAAGTGTATGGATCATTTCCACGAGACAAGCATTTTCTTTGGCTTTGTCCTTGCCTTTCTATCCTAGTCCATTTGTATTTCTAGCCAATGAGGATGAAGAAGGTTGAATAGGTTCTATGATTCCTTCTTTTCTAAGGCCGATGGGGCCTTGTCCTTCGTAACCCATTCTGTGTAGGATAGTTTCACCTCACCCATAGAGTTCTATTGGGAGCCTAGGCAGTTCTTGCGATGTGCTCTCTTCTTCAATATAAAGCCATTGTAAGATATCTCTTTCCTCTTTTTCATCAAATAAGGTCCCCCATTTTACAAAGGGAGTTGCGGGAGCTATAGGGGGAGCAGATGGCTTTGGAAAATGTTTGGGTCAGCCAAAAGATCAAGGAGACAAAGGCATCTTGGCTAGGTTGAGGTTGTGCTCTATGGAGTACTCTCCCACTCTGTTTTCTTTTATGGTAATTTTCTGCTCTTTGGGCCTTGATGAGGAGGCTTCGGCGGTATGATCATGCTGTGGGATAGGGGATATAGATGCTCTGTTGTTTGGTATGATGTAATCAGGTTTTGCAAGGAAAGAGTTGCAATGTTGATAGGGGTCAGGTTCACCTTGGATGGTGACTTGCTTGCTATCGTGCAGGAATTTTATGTATTGGTGAAAGGTAGAGGGTACGGCCTTCATGGCATGAATCCATGGTCTCCCTAGAAGAATATTATAAGTGAGCTCCCTATCAAGGACTTGGCATACAACATCTTTTATTACCGGTCCTACTTGTATGGGTAGGAGTACTGTTCCCTTTGTAGTTCTCTCTTCTTCATCATACGCTTTGATAGTAATCTTCTTCCTTCGATCAACTACCTTTTCGGAGAACCCCAATGCAAGGACTAGCTTTAACTTGCAAATATTTAAACTGGCCCCCCATCAATGAGAACCCTCTTGATGCGGTGCTTGTGGATGAAGGTGACAATATGTAGAGAGTTGTTATGAGGTTGGGATACAGAGAGGTCATCTTGCTCGGTAAATGATATGGTGCTTGAGGAGGCTAGGTTACCTACCATGGTCTGAAACTTCTCTTGGGCCAATTTAGTGGGGACAGTGGTTTCCACTAAGGCTTTCTCAAGGATCTCCTTATGGGAAGGAGATAGACGCAACAACTCCAAGATAGAAATGTGGGCTAGAGTCTTCTGTAGTTCCTCTATGACATTATACTGATGGAAGTTGGATTGAGAAGGTGACGACCTTGGGGGGACAGTATTGAGCATGACTTTACCACTGCGGGTAATGATAATACAACTAGTTCTGTTAGGTCCTGATTATTGGTTGGGCGTGATGACATTGATTTGCGGGACATGCTCAGAAATGCAATTTATGGTATAGTCAAATGGCACACTTGCATAGTTGGCATTACTATTCTCACTATTCTAATTTGGCCTGTTACGATTGTTGTTGTTGTTGCCGTTGTAGTTGTTGCCGTTGTTGTTGTTGTTGCCATTGTTGTTGTTGTTGTTGCCTTTGTTGTTACTGTTGTAGTATGGCTTGTCATGATTGAGAAGTGGATCTCTGTAAGCCACATGTGTCTCATTGGAGGTATGTTGTTGTGTTCCTCCTTGATTTTGATCAAGCACATCTTGGATAACATGTTTGAGATGGATACAATTGTTGGCTGTATACCCCCTTCCTCTATGATCGTCACAATAGTCAGTGTCTTTCCAATAGGGGGTTTAACTATAGGCTCATAATCACTTGTTGGCGGTAGAGAGATTTCGTTGTTAGCCAATAACTTTCGTAATGCAGATTCTTGGGACTCACCCAGCAGTGTGAACTTTCACCTTGGATTTGCACTGAACCATGGTTTTGGCTCCCGAGAGAATGTCTTGTTGGGTGCAACATTGTTTTCTTCTCCTTTGAGAGTGAATATGGGTTGTTGTTTGGGAGCCGCAACCTTGGAATCAACTATTCCATCATTGACAACATTCTTATTCTTGGTCCAAAACTTTGATTTGTCCATTGTGTAGTTGGAGGTAGGTGTGTCCTTGTATAACTTGATTTGCCCTTTGGCGATCATAGCTTTTTTGATGAACAATCCCATTTCAATGACTTTTGAGAATGATGTAGGGCATTGTATTTGTATTTGATAGCTAAGATCGTTATTGAGGTTATGGACAAACATCTCCAATAGCTGCTTCTCAGGTATATCGTAAGAACACTTACTTGCTAGTTGTCTCCATCGTTGTAGGAAGGTGGCGAATGACTCACCACTCTTTTGTTTGGTGTTGCATAGATCTAGCATAGACACTTCATGTTCAATATTGTAAGAGAAGTGCATGATAAATTTGTTGACTAGTTCATCAAAAGTTTTGATGCCTGGTGGAAGTTGTGAGAACCACTCCATAGCTTGGTTGCCTAGAGACCTAGGAAATAGTCTCATTAAGTAAGTCTCATTGTGAGCTACTTCCAAACATGCTGTGTTGAATTCCCTAATATGGTCTCTAGGGTCCCCTTTCCCTTTGTATTTGTCAAACTTAGGAACTTCGAATCGATAGGGAAATGGTTTCATGATCAAACTTTTATCAAAGGGGTACAGTGCAATATCTTCCAAGGAGTAGTTTTTAGTGTTTGTACCCATCTTGAGGTCTGACATTTGTTGCATTAGACTCTTGAGTTGTTTCCTCATTTCTTCCATAGGAGTATTTGTTGCAAGTATAAGGTAAACCAGTGTTGTCATTGATGTCAACATACTCATATTGCTTTGACAAGAAGGATTCAATGAGCAGTGTGCTGAGGATATTGAGAAAATTAGCCTCAGTCAGGAACAGTAAAGAATAGTGATGAGAAGAAGGCAAATGTACTGTATAGGATGCGAACCGGAGGATGCGGATTAAAGGGTTTGTAGATATGGGTCTTGAGATGCTTCAGTTAAGATTTCAGAGGTCTGCATGAAGATCTGAAGGAGTTGTGGCTGTCGGTGTAGAACCGGTTCCGGCAAGTATTCAGAGGTGACAGAGGATCACAAAAGGTCTGGTGAGGTCCGGAACTGTATAATCCTAATCTGCGGATTGGAAGGAGTCTTTGGGATGTCCTTGTGATGTGCCATCTCGAGTTGTGTATGATTTGGAGGTTCGGAAGTACCTCTTGCATTATGACAGTGGCGACAGACAGTATTCTTGAAGTTCCGGATAAGGAGGATAAGAGATTTCAGTAAGTAAAGGAAATGTGGACGTACCTGGTCATTCAGGCAGGCTTGTGAAGGTTCCTGGATCATGTTGAGGTCGTGTTGTTGGTCCGCATTGACATTAGAGCCCAGAATTGAAGATATTCTTCCGGATGAAGTTTTTGCTCTGTCTAGCCGACCGAATGAGTTGTTCATCCTGCGAATGTTCTTATGGTGGCCGATCGGATGTGTCATTCATCTTGCGGATATTCTTATGATTGATTGCCGACTTAGATGATTGTTCCTAAGTTGATGTCTTGTATAAATAAAGATTTGTGAGTTCATTTTGAAGTGTGGCTTATGTGGAAAAAGGTGAAGTAGCGAAGAGAAGTGCAGAAGGAAGAGCAGATGTTTCTGGGCTTAATGGAACTGATCCAGACATGGTAAAGATGTCATTCTCCAGTTCAAGACTGTGATTCTTATCACTTTGTAGACAGTGTGTCTCCTTGTAGGCAGTGGGCCTCTTTGTGAGCAGTGTGCTCGGGCAGTGAGCCCTAATTGGCATGTGCCATTTTGTAATTCCTTATTCTTCTAATAGAGAATAATCTTTGGGTTAATCACCCCGTGGTTTTCTCCCTTAACCGGGTTTCCACGTCAAAATACTGTGTCATGTGTTTCTTATTTCATGGTGATATTTGTCTGTTTGATTCAATACTGCTTTGATTAAGAAGAAGGTTCAAAAGAAGAAATAATTAGGATAACTGATTCACCCCCCCCCTCTCAGTTATCAACAATTGGTATCAGAGCGAGGTTCCTCTGAAAGAAGCTTAACCGCTTGAGGAGATCTTGGATGTCGTCATACAAAAAGGATAGTCCGAAGTTCGATGGAACCAATTTTACTCTCTGGAAGGGTTGCATGAAATGTCACCTGGAATGTATGGGAAAAGCATACTTGGCCATGGTTTCAAAACCATATGTACCTCCACAAGGTGGTCCGACAACTCTGAATGAAATCACAGAAGCTGAAAACAATCTGCAGACCAAGGAAGCTCTTCTAAGCGCATTGAATGACTCAGATCTCTCAAATTTTATTGACCTACCAACTGCATATGAGATCCTGACTAAACTGGAACTTCTGTATGAAGGAGATGAGTTTGTCAAAAGTGCAAGGTTGCAAAGTCTGAAAGGGAAATTCGAAAGATTGAAGATGAGAGATGATGAAAACATCACTACTTTTATGCCAAGAGTGAATGAACTAGTGTGTGGAATTAGAAATGTTGGTGGAACTCTGGATGAAAATGAGATCGTTTGCAAAATCCTTAGATCCCTTCCTGCTGCCTACAAAATCAAGGTTGCTGCAATTGATGAATTCAGAGCTCACACAACTGTCACAAGAGAACAATTGGCTGGCAAGCTAGCTACATTTGAAATGACCGAGTTTGGAGATGATCTTCCCAAGACTGAATCTGCTTTCAAAGCCAGTGCCTATGTGAAAGGCAAACAAAGAATTGATCCGGGAGAAAACTCTTCAAGGAAGATGACATGGTATGATCAAGCAAGAAGAGACATGGAAGAAGAAGAAGCAGAAACAGCTCAACTTGAAGCCCTCATTGCAAAAAGACTACCAAGAGGATCCGGTAAGTATGAAGGAAAACTACCCTTTAAGTGCTTCAACTGCAATAAGATTGGTCATTTTGCTTCAAGATGTCCGGAAAGATCTGCAAGGTCTAATACTAACAGACAAAGGTTTCAAAAGAATTGCTATTATATTCATGAAGAAGATGACAATGAAGGAGTAACAGATGATGAATCAGAACTAGGAAGCAAATCCGGAAATGAGTGGGTGTTTATTGCCATCAAGGAAGAAGATTCAATACTCTCTGAATCTGTCAATCACAAAGTTGTTGAAAAAGCTTTGGCTGCTCAAGTGGAAGAAAAGGATGATTGGGTTATTGACAGTGGATGTTCTCACCATATGACTGGTGACAAGAATAAGTTCTTGAATTTGGAAAGGTATGAAGGAGGAATGGTAAAGTTTGGTGACAATTCTGCTGGCAGAATCAGAGGCAGGGGAACTATTTCCTTTGATGGAAAGAGCAAAACAGGTAATGTACTATATGTTGAAGGATTGAAGCACAATCTTCTCAGTGTTGGTCAGTTAGTAGACAAAGGCTATGATCTTCGGTTTAAGAATAGAAAATGCAGAATCTTTACAAGCTCCGGAATTGAAATTGCATCCGGTACTCAGACAAAAGGTAATATCTTTCATCTGGTTGGTTCAAATAAAAGTTGTTTGTTTGTTCAAATTAATCAGAGTTGGTTATGGCATAGAAGAATGTGTCATGTAAATTTTGATAACATCATCAAAATAAGCAATACTCAGGCTGTAAGAGATCTTCCAAAATTGATGAAACCTACAAATAGTTTGTGCAAAGAATGTCAGCTAGGAAAACAAAGCAGAGTCTCTTTCAAAAGCAAAGATCAGTCTTCTACCGGATTGTTGGAATTAGTACATACTGATCTCTGTGGTCCGACAAGTATCAAGAGTCTGCAAGGTGATAGATATTTCATGTTGTTAATTGATGATCATTTCCGGATGATGTGGGTTACCTTTCTAAAAGAAAAATCTGAAGCATTTGAGAAGTTCAAAATCTTCAAAGCTTTGGTAGAGAATCAAACCGGATTAAAACTAAAGTGTCTAAGGTCTGATAGAGGTGGTGAATTTACATCTGGAGAGTTCATTGACTATTGTGAGAAGCAGGGTATAAGGAGACAATTGTCTGCTCCTAGGACTCCACGACAGAATGGAGTAGTTGAAAGAAAGAACCGGACCATCCAGGAAGCTGCCAGGACAATGATGTTGGAAGCAAATGTTCCTCAGATGTTCTGGAAAGAAGCTATCAGCACTGCAGTCTACACTCTAAATCGAGTTCAAATCAGAAACAATACCGGTAAGACCCCCTACGAACTCTGGTTTGGCATCACTCCCACTGTGAAATATTTCAGAGTATTTGGTAGCAAGTTTTATATCAAAAGAGATGAAAATCTAGGAAAGTTTGATGCTAGAAGTGATGAAGGAATTTTCTTGGGCTACTCCACTCAAAGCAAAGCATACCGGTGTTACAATAAGAGACTGAGGAAGATGATAGAAAGCACTAATGTGAAAGTTGATGAAGGAATTGAGAAGCCCTCAAGATTTTATGAATCTGATGAAGATGACCAAGACAGTGTTCAAGGAACTCAATCCTCTCCAGTAAGATAGAGTCAGCCTGATCCGGTAAATCAGGAAGAAGAGATAGGTTTGAATGAGCCTGATCAAGAAGCAGCAGTGCAGGATACTCCCAAAATTCCAAGGTATGTGACACTAAACCACTCTGAAGATCAGATCATAGGGGACAGAAGCAAAGGTGTGCAAACTAGAAGGAATGTTGCTCAAAATCAGGATGAATGTTGTCTGATTTCAAAGATTGAACCTAAAACAGTAAATGAAGCCTGCAATGATGAAAACTGGACTAAAGCAATGAAAGATGAATTAATGCAAATTGAGAAAAATCATACTTGGGATCTTGTTCCCAGACCTAGAGACAGGAATGTGATTGGAACCAAATGGGTCTTCCGGAACAAATTAAATGAAGCTAGTAAAGTAATCAGAAACAAAGCTAGATTGGTCTGCAAAGGCTACTCCCAAATAGAAGGAATTGATTATGAAGAGACCTTTTCTCCCGTGGCAAGAATTGAAGCAGTCAGATTATTTCTTGCATTTGCTGCCTTCAAAGACTTCAAGGTATATCAGATGGATGTCAAGTCTGCCTTCCTAAATGGTGATCTGGAAGAAGAAGTTTACATTGAACAACCAGATGGATTTCAATTATCTGACAATGATGATATGGTCTGTAAGTTAAAGAAAGCATTGTATGGATTAAAACAAGCTCCAAGAGCATGGTATGAAAGGTTGGATAAGCATCTTGTGCAGATTGGATTTAGCAAAGGTACTGCTGACAGTAACTTATATTTCAAAATTGATCATGAAAACATTTTGATTGTTGAAGTGTTTGTAGATGATATCATTTTTGGGGGAAGAGATAGTATGTGCAAAACTTTTGCAAATCAGATGAAATGTGAGTTTGAAATGTCTATGCTTGGTGAAATGAATTTCTTCTTGGGTCTGCAAATTACTCAAACAAATAAAGGAATCTTCATTTCTCAGACCAATTATGTGAAAGAATTGTTAAGGAAATTTGGTATGGAAGATTCAAAACCAATGAACACTCCCATGGCAACCGGATGTAAGTTGAGCAAAGATGATGACTCTCCAAAGGCAGATTAGACAATGTATAGATCAATGATTGGTGGATTGTTGTATCTCACTCAGACCAGACTAGATATAATGCAGGCTGTTGGTCTTGTGGCAAGATTCCAGGCTGATCCTAGAGAATCTCATGTTATGGCAATCAAAAGAATTTTTAGGTACTTGAAAGGAACAGTTGAGTATGGTCTATGGTACCCTAGAGATCCGGATTTCTCTCTTCATGCTTACACAGATGCAGATTGGGCAGGAGATGTAGATGATCGAAAGAGCACCAGTGGTGGAGCATTCTTTTTGGGGAAGAGATTGGTTTCTTGGCTAAGCAAGAAACAAGATGCAATATCTCTGTCTACAACTGAAGCAGAATACATTGCAGCAGCAAGTAGTTGCACTCAAATCCTATGGATGAAGCAGATGCTAAGAGATATTAAAATTGAATATGCGGAGCCTATCACAATTTTCTGTGATAATTCAAGTGCAATTAATATTTCCAAGAATCCGATATTACACTATAAGACTAAGCACATATCTATCAAGTTTCATTTCTTGAGAGAACAAGTGAACAAGGAAGAAGTCAGGTTGGAGTATGTTCCCTCCAAGGATCAGATTGCAGATATCTTTACTAAACCTCTTCCCAAGGACTCTTTTGAATATCTCCGGGAGAAGTTAGGGGTCATGGCCCCTCCGGTGATAAACTAGGATGCACTGATGTGCATCAGTCCGGTGGATATCACAGTCATATCTTGTGATCTGGATTGATGATGGGGAGCTGCTACTAAGGGGGAGCAGCTGGTATGATTCTGATATGTTAAAATTGCAAGTATGAGCCCTTTGCCATTGATGTCAAAGGGGGAGAGAAGACATATGAAAAACAAGTAGCTGATGATCAAAAGAGGAGCAGTAAAATAAGGAGAAGACATGTTGCTGATAGGGGGAGAAGTGACAGAAAGGAGAAGTTTCTTGTCTTGATGGTTTTTCACATCATATGTTGCCATCAATGACAAAGGGGGAGATTGTTGCAAGTATAAGGTAAACCAGTGTTGTCAATGATGTCAACATACTCATATTGCTTTGACAAGAAGGATTCAATGAGCAGTGTGCTGAGGATATTGAGAAAATTAGCCTCAATCAGGAACAGTAAAGAACAGTGATGAGAAGAAGGCAAATGTACTGTATAGGATGCGAACCAGAGGATGCGGATTAAAGGGTTTGTAGATATGGGTCTTGAGATGCTTCAGTTAAGATTTCAGAGGTCCGCATGAAGATCTGAAGGAGTTGTGGCTGTCGGTGTAGAACCAGTTCCGGCAAGTATTCAGAGGTGACAGAGGATCACAAAAGGTCCGGTGAGGTCCGGAACTGTATAATCCTAATCTGCGGATTGGAAGGAGTCTTTGGGATGTCCTTGTGATGTGCCATCTCGAGTTGTGTATGATTTGGAGGTCCGGAAGTACCTCTTGCATTATGACAGTGGCGACAGACAGTATTCTTGAAGTTCCGGATAAGGAGGATAAGAGATTTCAGTAAGTAAAGGAAATGCGGACGTACCTGGTCATTCAGGCAGGCTTGTGAAGGTTCCTAGATCATGTTGAGGTCGTGTTGTTGGTCCGCATTGACAGTAGAGCCCGGAATTGAAGATATTCTTCCGGATGAAGTTTTTGCTCTGTCTAGCCGACCGGATGAGTTGTTCATCCTGCGAATGTTCTTATGGTGGCCGACCGGATGTGTCATTCATCTTGCGGATATTCTTATGATTGATTGCCGACTTAGATGATTGTTCCTAAGTTGATGTCTTGTATAAATAAAGATTTGTGAGTTCATTTTGAAGTGTGGCTTATGTGGAAAAAGGTGAAGTAGCGAAGAGAAGTGCAGAAGGAAGAGCAGATGTTTATGGGCTTAATGGAACTGATCCAGACATGGTAAAGATGTCATTCTCTAGTTCAAGACTGTGATTCTTATCACTTTGTAGACAGTGTGTCTCCTTGTAGGCAGTGGGCCTCTTTGTGAGCAGTGTGCTCGGGCAGTGAGCCCTAATTGGCATGTGCCATTTTGTAATTCCTTATTCTTCTAATAGAGAATAATCTTTGGGTTAATCACCCCGTGGTTTTCTCCCTTAACCGGGTTTCCACGTCAAAATACTGTGTCATGTGTTTCTTATTTCATGGTGATATTTGTTTGTTTGATTCAATACTGCTTTGATTAAGAAGAAGGTTCAAAAGAAGAAATAATTAGGATAACTGATTCACCCCCCCCTCTCAGTTATCAACAGTATTTTGGTCCATGGTTCTCTTTCCTTTATCATTTGGGTTTGGGTCTATGGCATTCTTTCCCTTTTCGTGATCATTTTCCATGTTTTCCAGGATTGAGCTTATATCAAAATCCACAGGGAGTTTAATTCCAAGACTAGCAAGATGATAGAAATACTTGTGAGGGTCTGCATGAAGCACTTTCTCTACTAAACATTGGAATTTCCAATCTTGGATGCTTCCTTGATAGTCTTTGTTAGAGATTTCCTCATCACTATCATGAAGTGTGAAGATGTGGTTGGATGAGCCGGCCATTTCAAGTTGCTTTTTTGTACTGAGATCTAGTAAGAACCATGCAAGGTGACATGAGATGAAGTGGATTGGGATTAGAAATTTTGGCAAGGTGCCAACGGAGATTGTTGTGGATAGGATACCTAGGACAAGACTTGGATAAAGGACTTTCTTGTTCAATGATTTCAAGTAAGGCGGCTGATACAAAACGATAGCCACTAGTAAGGGTACTCGATACCAATCTTACTGTGTAGGGACTAGTTGTGTAACAAACCACTAGCAAAAGTTCTGTGACCTACTAGCTTTACTTGAATTCACAATGATACGAAAAAGGGACCTACGCCAACCTGATATGGGATATTCTAACTTTGGGGATTAAAAAGACCTGTTAGAAGGTGGATGGGATGATTGACGAAAGAGAGACTTTTTAGACGAAATGGATGAAAACTGGCTGCAAGGTAGAACCTGATCTCTGATCTTGGAGCTAAGCTGAAATGGGTACTCAGAACTGGTAAAATTTTTCCCTCAAAAATTGTGCAAGTGCTCACTGTTGTGTACGTGCTAGAACAGATGCGCAGCATAAATTGACAAATGCACAAGTCAGGATATATGCCCTGTACTGGTAAAGGATGTATGTGCAGCAACAGTCAACACAAGTGCAGGAAGTCTAAACAAATGTGCCGCAGGTTGTCATAGATGCACAGGAACAGAGGATGGATGTGATGTTCTGGCTTTCTTCAGTGTTTTTGTAATTTTTGGAAATTTTTTTATGTTTTTGGTATTTTTGGTTGCAATAAGGTCTTCTTGATCTGATTCTTTCGAATTAATGGCAAGAAAACACAGCAAACACAAAGAATTTTTATGGTTTTTAACTTTTTTAGTGATTTTTCTGACTCTATTTGGACTAAAAGAAAAGTACACCCTAAGCTGGATAGGACAATATCTGTTGAATCCTCTAGCTATGCAAATTCAAAACGTGTAGCTTCAAGATCTGGTAGCACCAGCTCCCCTCCACGGTACTCACTTCTCATGCATACCAGATCCAGGTTTCCTTAGGCTCGTACCCCCACCAAACCATAGGATTGTCCCTGCTACCTCTACTAAGAATCACATGAATTGAGGCCGCTTCAAGGGCTCCGCCCTTTGCATCAACAAATAGGGGTTTTTGGTATACTACACAATTGGTTCGTAGTCAAGGCAACCGTTCAAGTGGTTACACATGTGGCGGCACTACTCTTCATTATGGAGTCTCCCAGCCTCAAAGGGTTGCACCTTAGAGGGTTTTGGGGGAGGTTGGTCGTCGGTGTAATACAGCAGCACTCGTTGCAGGAGGTTTTCACCTCAAGCACATTTATTTTAAGTGGATTGGTAGGGCTTGGCTTTAGCCTGTTTCCACTCAGGGTCGTTCCCACTTGGACAGGTGTGCATCCAAGGGCAGGCCCCTCTAAAGGTTAAACAGATGGAATAACAAGTCTGGCACTCTAGTCACCCAGTAAAGGGGAAAGCATAAGCCTGTTGTCATTTGACAAGCACGGAAGACACTGATTAATCCAACCTAGTTAAAAGTAGAAAAACTAAATGGGCTAATCTACTTGTGCACTCACGCTTTTGTTAACTTTGAAGTGTTTAGAAAGATAACAATGTTCATTCTCGTTTGTAAGATAGCAATGACTTAAATAAGGAAGATAGCAATATGCAAATATAGCAATGGTTCAATTACTCTCTTCCTAGTTAAAGGCTATGTGGAGTTTGTATGAGCATTTGTTTTACTATCCTTTTTAGAAATTGAAGTGTGGGTTTAGTAAAATGCAACTAGATGAATCTAAACCAGTAGCCTAACCTGCAAAACAGATCAAGAGTGCCCTCCTAAAGATGTCTGCATTAGCAAAAATCTTCTAAAAAAAACCCTAAGATCACTGCCTACTACAAAACCATCGCTTCAGTGATTAAATGCGCAGAAATAATCAACAGAAGCGCAGTAACACATATGCACCGTAAAAGTGTTTAAAAGCGCAGTAATAAAGAGCATATGCGCAGAAAGAACATATGTGTCGTAACAGTGTTTAAAAGCGTAGTAAGAAAGAGCATATGCACAGAAAGAACATATGCGTCGGAACAGAGGATATAAGCATTGGATAATCACAGGCACTGGAACAGAGGACAGAAGCGTCGTGGAATTGTTCAAATGCGCCAGATTAGCCTGTGCGATGCCTGTACAGAACCTGTCTTCAAAAAAGCTTAGATTTTGATTAAATAAAGGGGTAAGGCCCCACGGTGGGCACCAAAAATGTTAAGGGAAATTTGGTCAGACAATGAATATGCAATAAACAACATCAAATACCCATAACTCAATAGAATACTAAAACTAAGAAGATTTAAACGAAATGAAGCAATGAATCAAACAATGCAAACCTTCCTTAGATCAGAGCTTCTATTGTTCGCCTATTAAAACCGTCCTTGCTTGTATGAAGTAGGGCCCTCAGAGAGTGCACTCCTTTGATATGTTCAAGGATGTCGATAGTAAATGGCTGTGGTGATAAACATGCAATGAAGATGAGATCCAAAGCAAATGTGTGATCTCAAGCTAATGAATAGAAATGGAGGTGCCAAAGGCGCGCTAGTAAATTCCTGCAGAGTAACAACACAAATAGCCTGGATGAATAAAATGGAAGAATAAGGTTTCATTTATAGACTTGGGAGGATGAGGATCAACGCTTGAGACGAAATATGAAGATCAACGGTTGAGACGAAATATGAAGATCAATGGTTGAGAATGGTTGAGGAATGTGCAATGAATAGAAAGAGAACAAGTGTCCCACTTCCATCATGTAACAGGGTAGTTAACAAAATTGATTGAAGAGTTAATAGAATGGATTGAGGAATTGACAGAATTGATTGATTAGTTACCCGAATAGATTGAGGAGCTGACAGAATTGATTGATCAGTTAACAGTTTTGATTGAGGAGTTAACTAATTTTGATTAGAGGAGAAATAGGACATGTGGGTGAGAGAATATTAGCTAATTAAATATTTGAAATATTTAATTACATGTGCAACATGGTGAGGTGGAAAGATGAGGTGGATTTATGAAATTAGGACTTAGGATAGAGGAAGTTATGATTAATTAAATTTAATGTAGGATTATTTAATTATGTGAAACATTAGAAGAATTTAGGGAATTTAATTAAATAAATTGATTTTATTTAATTTTAGACTTTAGAAGAAATAATTAAATATTTTGATATTTAATTAATTAAGAGGAATGTGAATCAAATAAATAAATTTGTTTATTTATTTATTGATAGAAGAATTGGGAGGGAATAAATATTAAGAATATTTATTTAGACTGAATCGTGCCATTTTGAGGCGTATACAATTAGTACCTATGAGTGCACATACTATACCATTGGTTTATTGGGGTTTGTTTCATTGTATGGGAGAGATCATTAGAATGCTTGAGTATATCCTGAAGTCTATCACACAAGAAAACACTTTTTGCCACTATGTTTATGCAGTTAAGCTTAGTTTTGCAAGGATTGAATGAAAGCCTAGAGGATGTGTAGAAAATCAAATTTCATAAAAGAAAGCACTTAGATTTATAAAAGGGTTGTACTATGAAACCCATCACAAGAAACTATTTTAAAAGATAAATCTAAAAGAAAATATGTCTATCAAAGCTTGTCTGTAGAAAATAAAGATATAAATTTTCATTTACCATGCCATGTTAAAGTATTGGTTAGATTTGAAGTTTCATATCACCTTGTGGATCAGTAGTGGAAGATTACAGAGTTTCAACAAGGCCCACCATACTTTTACTTTGAATATGTGTATAGTATGCCAAAGGGCATATGGGAAAGCCATATCCTTATTTATGTATGATGAACTAAAATTTGTGGATTCAAAGTGCTTTTCAGTTTCAAGTAGAAAACATGGCTACATGCATAACCTTCCTATGAATAATTATTTTTAAAATTTAAGTTTACCACCCATTTCAAAAGACTTTTCCTAAAACACAAAATAATTGGACATCATAGGATTACAAAACTAAGCTTCTCCACATAAACATAGTGGCAAAAATGTTTTATTATGTGATAGACTTGGGGCTATGCTCAAACATTCTAATGAAAAAACCTACAAGAAAGATTAGGCTACAGTATCCACTTGAGCCTCATGAAATGGTACTTTTACAAAAATACAGAGAGACATAGGAATAGAGAAAGAGAGATAGTGTTCAAATGTTCCTCTTACCTACTCAATGTTCAAATGTTCAAATGATGGCCAAGATTCAACAAATCCAAATTGACCTAAAAAATTAATGCAAATATTCTCTATACTCTCTTTAAATTGAGAATACTAATATTAGAAACAAATAAAAAATTCCTCTTTACTACTCTTACAAATATGTACCCCTTATTTATTGCTCTTACGTACTCAATTTTACAAACTATGTATACTTTTAGTTTCTTGTATGCAAAATAATGTTTCCTTTTATCCACATGGAATTCCTTTCCACATCCATTCTCGACATACCCATTGCACAATAAGATAGAGAGAGAAAGAGACATAGGGAGAGAGATATCTCAAAGAGAGGAAGTGTGAGAGAGAAGGGGGAGGGACACATAAACAGATATAATATATTTTTTGCCTTGGTCTTGAAGAAAGGATCTGAAAAACTTGAGATATTGTCAATTGAGTGTATCGTCTTTATGCAATTCATGTAGCCCTGTGCATTCTTTAGGATTTTAATTTATGTAAAGTCTTGAGTGATTTTTGTAGGCATTTGTGCTATTGATTTTATTTTCTTGATGACTATTTATTTATGTGGTTTGTCATGTAATTGTGGGGAGTGGACTAGAGCGGTACTTTTTTTGTTTTTATCTGTGAAATACTTCCCCTTGTTTGGTTTTTTTTAAATTTCATTTTTGTTTAATTAGTGTAATATTATATAGAGAGAGGTAGAGACTTCGAGAGATAAAGAGGGAGGGAGAGAGAGAGAGGTAAAAATTTGAGTTGTGGAAATTGAAGGTTGAATATCTTTTAGTGGAGAGAGATCAATGGATCATAATAATTGTTGCACTCAATTTTCTACCATCAGCAATGAGTCAAGATAAATGGGACAAGATGGATAGAAGAGATAGATCTAATATTAGATTATGTCTACCTAATTCAATCTTCAAGAATGTTTTAGTTCAAAACATTACTAAGAGTTTATGAGATAATATTATTGCATTATATCAAACTAAGTAACCAAATTAGTTTGATATAATGCAATAGGAACACAAGGGATGGGCTAGAGGCGAAGCATTCTAAATAAGTTAGAAGCATTATATCAAACATTGTAAATAAGTTAGTTTTTAAAATAAATTTGTGTTCTTTAAAGATGCATGAAGGAGACTTTGTAACCGAGCATAATTTAAATACTTTTCATGTAGTAGTGAGTCAACTTGCTTCCATCGATGTAAAAATGGAAGAATAGGGAAAATTATCACTTTGATTTGTTCATTATAGGATACCATAAATTAGTTTTGAAGCCTATTTATCTAAATGGGATCAATATCATTTCCTTGCTCTCTAGAACTAGGGGTGCAGAATTTGCTTTGCATTGTTTGGGTACACCACTCAATTATGTTGTAAACTTGCAAAAAAATATAAAGAAAACAAGCTTACCCTCAAAAGTTGGGTGGAAAAACACATCAAAAGGGTAAATTGATTGAGGTGGAAGATGGGTAGAATTTGACAGGAAATAATAGGAACACAAGGGATGAGCTAGAGGGGAAGCATTCCTCTATTTTATATGAATTTCCATAGATTGTGAATTATGTAAGGCATACAATGCATTCAAGTGTAGCTTGAAAGAATAATGAAACCTTCATTTTGTACTAACATGGACTTCAATAGATTATAAATTTCTTTTTTCTAATAGCCAAGTTCCTACCCAAATTGAAGAGGCTACCAAAAACAAATACTGAAAATTATGGACATTATTATTGTTTTATTCTATGTAGAAAATTTGAATGCACAATCAACATGGGACTAATTGTAGCTATGGATGTTTCGAATTGTAGACCCATATGGTATTTTAGTAATCAATCCTTTATTTTGTACTTGTCTGCACTTAAATAGTTTAGTAATTATTTTTTCTTCCCTCAATGAACTTGATGAGCTAGCATGGAGGATCAATGGCACAGGGCTTCAGAGAATGGTGCAAGATGATTGAAATCATCTTACCCATTCATCTGTGTCAATGTACCTTCATCAAACATTTGTAAACATTTTTTATTTTATTTCATTAGCCCTATTTTTGAGGATCAATGACATATATAAATTAATAGAGGAGCAAGACTATCGAAATAATATGTCATTCATTCTACATTTTTTTTGAATATGCCAATTCTTGTCCAAAACCCGCTAACATGCATCAATTTCCCATAGCACATGGAGACTCTGTGGTTTAGAAAGGGCTTGAAACAAGAGACTGCACATGCCATATCTAATGACATTGACAAGAGAGTAAATAGCATGGACTCCTTACATTGGACTCCAAGCCAACATGTTTCCCTGATTTTACCATTGTAGCCCTGTCTAGGGGTTAGATCTATTGGGTCTATTTGTTGATAAGGCTATAAATTGTGAGTCACGCTTCACATGGAATCAGTTAGTGTCCAACGTAATGTCTAGGATGGAAGAGATTGTCACGCTATTAAAGTTTCTGGGGAAAACATAGGAGGGGAAGCTGAAATTGCGAGGGTCGGAGCAAGGGCACAAGGGACACCTAGCAATAGCGACTGAGATATTTGAAGTGGTGCCTCCCTTGTGTGTGGTTGGGATAAAGAATCTGTTTCAAATGGCTATTCTCCCAACTATCCTAAAGATATTTGAGGACCAATTTAAATATATATTTGCCATTGTTAATAGATTAAATCTTTTGCATAATTTGTGTTAGGAAAATAAGGTCTTTGCTGGAAAAATAAAGGTTAATCACTTGTTATTTGGGGTTTTATAATGGATTTTTAGAATAGTTTCCCATTAGTTATTTAACCAAATTAGTGGGCATTCCCAATATTGAATATATATATCATTTTAAATTATTATTAATAAATAACAAATATTCATTATAAGAAAATATAATTTTCAAAAATATGTTAAATATTAATTTAAAACATTCTTAAAAATAGAACTTTAAATTATTATTAAATTATGATAGAAATACTCTCAAAAAATAAAATCAATACTATATTTATATATTTTTAATATAATATAAAGAGAGATAGAGAAAGAAGGGAAAGAAGAGAGATCAAGAGAGATAGAAAGAAGGGAAGATAGAGATGGAGATATATATATATATATATATATATAGAGAGAGAGAGAGAGAGAGAGAGAGAGAGAGAGGCATTCCTCTATTTTCTATTGGATTATGAATTATATAAGGTGTGCAATGCATTCAAACATAACATGACAAAATAATATCATATTATAAAAGGTGTGACACATTCTTACAATGTTTTCTTACAATCCCCCTCTTGAGTCACTTATTTCAACTCTACCCAACAAATGTTTATATTCAAAATCTACTTACCTTAAAGTTTTTGTAACAATTCATTACATAGACAAATGGAAATAATTATATGAAAATAACAAGGAGATGAAACAGTCATAAATTGGCTAATTGATGTAAAGTTTCTTCAAACAAAGACCATCCATGGAATTTACACCATACATCTCTAGATCCCTTAACAGACACTAGTGATGGAACTCCTTTTGACGGGGGACATGCAATGTAAGAAGATAGTCTTGATGAATGGCAAGTCTCGTCAAGTCTGTACCTAGGCCTACCATTTTAACTACATGGGCTCGACATGCTTGAGAAACAAGAAGAGGACCGGTTAAGGGCACTATCACTTGCAAATAATTGACTGAAAGAAAGAAAAAAAGGTTTCTGCTTTTACCCACTACTATTCAAAAACAACTTTACTTGCATGCATGTCAACATATTTAATTTACTCCATTTTTTTCTAATGCAAGGCAAAAACACATATCACTACATTCTTTCAGTGTTCGAATGACAGATGGACAACAACCATTCACCAACAAGAAAATTGTATGCTCTCTTCTCAAAAAATTTTAATGTTCAATGTGCAATTATAAAGGAACCACTAATTACTTTTATCTACATGCAATTATAAAGGAAAGATAAATTAACTGAAAGGAAACTCTTAACAACATTAAGGCAGGATAATGATATTCTCATTTGACGAGAAAGTTTTTTGAACATTCAACTTTTAAATCACATTTGAAGTCATCATCTCCTTATGTCTTCATTTTATTGCAGACCATTCAAATTTATTTTTTGCGAACAGCAGCGATAGTAAATGGGACTTTTCTAAATGAGCTCGCAGTAGAGGGGAAAAAAAGAAGTCTAAGTCTGCTCGCCGTCGCCGGGGATCGAACCCGGGTCACCGGCGTGACAGGCGGGAATACTCACCACTATACTACAACGACTACTGATGTAGCGCTTTTTGTCTACAACTAATTATAATACATTTATTAACGCTTTCATTTCCATTGCAGTTGCTACGTTACCTTAAACTTTCTCTCAATAATAAATGATTTTATGATCAACGTTGAGCACTTGAATCCCAACTGTTTTATTATTAATTCCTGCCATAGAATTATTGCGTCAGGGCAGTTTTTAACGGTTGATTATTGGTTCTGTTTTGCAGTCAATCAGATTTCCGAATGTTTTTTGCTTGTTAATTTTTGCCATGTTTCAGCGGACTGAGTTGCGCCTATTTCAGGTGATATATTTTCTAAACGTTTTTGTCTCTTATGTAATTGGATCCTCTTTCACTCTGCATATTTTTAGAGTATAGTGTTAAACAAATGAGTGCAGAATTCAAATAACAGTGAATTAGCAATAAAAAGTACAAAATAGACGTTGGGCTTAAACAACATACACTAAGTTTTGACTTGCTTAGGTAGCTGGTGGGCCCTTTCTCTTACTCTGTTTTGTTAATGTGTCAATAAGAGAAGGGGCCCACCAGCCACCTAAGCAAGTCAAAGCTTAGTGTGTGTTGTTTAAGGGGCTTAAACAACACACTCTAAGCTGACTTAGATGTGGTTGGTGGGCCCTCTCCAACTTTCGCTTCCACAGTTCTGTTTGTCGAAAACATTTCCCTTAACAACACATCACCTATAGGTTTCAACTAATGTGACTTCACCACCTGCTAACGCCTAAGTTACCGATAATTTTAATTTGAATATATCTTCCCTCCCGCTCAATTAAGTCCAATCTCACGGGATTTGTTTTTGTGGGTGCATTGTGAACTGTGAACTATTCACCAAATGCCTCAAAGAAATGTGGTGTCATGAAATACCATGATCGCAAGATATGCACAAAATGGATTTGTTGAAAAGCCTTTAGAAACTTTCAACCAAATGCAATTGGCAAGTGTAAAGCCAAACTTCACAACCTTTGCCAACATCCTCCCTATGTGTTGCAAAATGGGAGCTTTGGAACAAGGTATGGACATCCATCAAAGCATAATGGAAGGGGGATTTTTGTTAGATATTATAATTGGAAATGCTCTGGTAGACATGTATGGAAAATGTGAAAGCATAGACATTAAGGAACGTGAATTTTTTGACAAAATGCCTCAAAGAAATTTGGTCTCATGGAATGCAATGATTCTGGGATATGCACAAAATGGATTTTGCAAGGACGTTCTCAAAATCATTGAATTAACGAAGCACTCTGGAACATATCCTGACATTATAAGCTTTTCTTGCGTTCTATGTGCATGCAACCATGTAGGTTTAGTGGATGGGAGCCTACACATGCTTCAATCACATGAGTACCCCTTATTGCATTACACCTACAATTCATCATTATGTGTGCTTGGTTGACCTTCTTTCCTGTGTTGGCTATCTTGAGAACACCCTAAATTTTAGCATTAAGATGCCAATTAAACCTAGATGGTGGTTGTGTGGATGTGTTTTCTTAGTGTTGCAAATCACGTATGAATATAGGCTTAGGAGTATTTACAGTGATGTTGCTTTTTTATTTGAACCCTAAAAATATACTATGAATTATGCTCTCTCAAACATCCATAGAGAAGTGGGCAAGTGGTGTGAGGTTCAAATGGTAAGGAGATTGATGAAAGATAAAGGAATTATAAAGATCCTTGGATGTAGTTGGATTGAAGGCCATAAAATGGTACGTGTTTTTTGTGTAGGAGACAAATCACATCCACAAACATAGGAGATCTATGCAACGTTGGAGAAATTGGCTTGGGAGATGAAGACAACAAGGTATTTTCCATATTCAAGACATTTACTTGGTGATGTGGAAAAGAAGGAAAAATAATTATTTATCTACCACCATAGTGAAAAGTTGGCAATTGCTTTTGGTTTGTTAGACACCCCCTAGAACAACTATTAGAGTTGTTAAGAAACTTCAAGTATGTGTTGATTTTCAGAATGCAATGAAGTTTATCTCCAAGATTGTTGCAAGAGAAATTGTTGTGAGAGGTGCGAATTGTTTGCATCATTCAAGGCTAGGAGAATGTTCTCATGGATATTATTGGTGACACCAAATGAAGTGATCTGAAAAATAGGCTCACACTATAATAATGTGCACCATGTCAGACCTACACTAATAATGAAGGCACAAGATTGTATTTTTAGTTACTAGAAAAAAAAAATGGTTTTGTTGTTGTTTTGAGTATTTGGCAATCTAAACTATGATGTTGGCTTCAAAAAATTAGATGCATAGAGTGCAATGGAGATCACTACTTATATACACTATTGGAGTATTTGTCAAAGACATTTTTTTGATAACATGGACGTTTAATTGAACTATTTTCATAAAACCAAGATATGTATGAAATGAAAAATTGGAGGTGGTGGTGAAGAAAGGGTGAAAAATGAAAGGTGTGGAAGACTTCAAGTAAATGGAAAGATGCTTGAGCAGCAAGAAACAGGAGAGGAGGGCTCATATTTACCCTTGTCATTTTGTATGGTTATTTTGTTTCGATTAATCGTATTGTCTTTTGCCTATAGGATTTTAGGTTAAGCATTTAATTACACATTCTAGATTCAATATGTAATTTTATATAAGTGTATGTAGATTTTGTGTCATTGGGTAAGTGCAAGAAGATGGGGGGCCAAAAAGGGGTCTTAAGTGGCCACTTCTTTTCTAAAATCAGGAAATGTTGGCCTTGGATGAGAAATTGAGCATAGTTACACTCAAAATTTGGAGATGCAACCAAAACAATGTTCGTAGTGCTCTGAGTCTACTTTCTAAACTACTAATTTTTTTTTAAAATGGTATAGATTAAGGGGTTCAAAAGAGGAAGCCACACAAATTGGTGTTGTTTCTGTCAAAAAAACATAACATAGCATGTTTTGTGGCTCCCTCAAAAGGTTAACTTTTTTTTGGTATTTTTAAAATTGCTTTAGTGAGAAATTAGCTAACAGCATGTAGTTTATGCCTGATTTTTTTGATAATTTTTTGATGAATATTTAATTTTTTACTAATTTTCAAAGTGGACACATCCTAAAAAATAAAATTTTGGTCGTGCTACCCCTATAAATTTTGAAAACTAATTGAAAATCATTTTTTCTTTTTTTTTTAATATGTGTAGAATGGAGTCTAGTTTCTAAATATGTAATTTTTTTTAAATTTCAATGAATGGTTAATTTACAATGAAAAAAAGACCAAACAGTGGTTTTTGCCCAAAACTGAACACACAAACAAAAGAAATTAAAGATGAAAGGATTAACATTGTCAAAATGTGAAAAAAATTACATCGTTAAAGAGATAAGAGAAAGCCTAACATTACCCAAGTGTTTGATTTGTTTGACCTTGAAACACGTGCAAATCTAAGGGTTAGCACAAACAAAATTATGTGAAATCTTGTAGAATCTGCAAAAACACGTCTGTGGATGTTGAAAAGGCACTCCAACCCTTTGGGTTGGAAATCCAAAGAAAATCCCAAGCCCAAGGCTTGGGATTCCCAAAGCACAATATAACGCGAGCGTGTTATGTTGTGCTTTCTTTGCTTTTTTGCATGTTTGCTGGTGTTTTCCCAGTTCGACATTACGCGAGCACATTATAACACGCTCGCGTTATGTCTTCCTTTGAATGAGATATGTTCAAATTTCATAAGTATGTTTCATGGATGTTTATATCTATTCTTGTAGGTATGTATGCATGCTTGTCTGTATGTACATATATTCATGCTTGTATGTATGCATTTTTGTATGTATGTATGCTTGTATGTATGTATGTAAGTGTTTTGGGTTTAGTGTATATAAGAACTTGAGCCTGTATAGTTTTGAGGTTTGAGGGTTGAGGGTTGAGGGTTATAGTTGAGGGTTAATATTCACGTTGTTGAGTGTATAAGATTAAGTGTGTAAGGCACAGGGATTAGGGTTTAGGGTTTACGATATGGATTGAGGGTATATAAGGCATAGGGTGACTTGGGTTGAGAGCACGTATGGTTTAGGTTTAATTTAAGTATAGGGTTGAGGCACAATATTCAAGGTTTAGGATATAAGGGTGAGGTTATATGGTCTAGGGATGACGGTTTGAGGGTGTAGGCTTCAGGTTTAAGGTATAGGGTTGATGATTGAGGGATTAGGGCTTAAGTATATTGTTGAGGGTATAGGGTTGAGGGTTTAGGGATAGGTTTTAGGGTTTAAGGATTAAGGGTTAAGGGTTGAGTGATAGGGTTTAAGGTTTAGGGGTAAGGGATTAGGGTTTAAGGTATAGTGTCTTGGGTTGAGGGTTTAGGAATAGGTATAGCATTTAGGGTTTAGGGATGAGGGATTAGGGTTAAGGGTTGAGGGTTGAGGGATTAAGGTTTAAGGTATTACGGTTGAGGGATTAGGGTTTAAGGAATAGTGTTGAGGGTTGAGGGTTTAGGGTTGAGGGATTATGGTTTAGGGTTGATGGATTAGGGTTTAAGGAATATTGTTGAGGGTTGAGGGTTTAGGAATAGGGTTTAGGGTTGACAGATTAGGGTTTAATGTTGAGAGTTAAGGGTTGAGGGTTGAGGGTTTAGGGATAGGGTTGATGGTCAAGGGATTAGGGTTAAAGTAGAGTGTTGAGGGTAGACGGATTAAGGATAGGGTTTAGGGTTGAAGGTTTAATGATTAAGGGTTGAGGCTTTAGGGCTGAGGGTTAAGGGATTGGGGTTTAAGATATAATGTTGAGCGTCGAGGTTTTATGGATAGGTTTTAAGGTTTAAGTTTTAAGGGTTAAGGGTTGAGGGATAGGGTTTAGGGTTTAGGGTTTAGGGATAAGGGATTAGGGTTTAAGGTATAGTGTCGAGGGTTGAGGGTTTAGGAATAGGGATAGCGTTTAGGGTTTAGGGATGAGGGATTACGGTTGAGGATTGAGGGATTAGGGTTTAAGGTATAGTGTCGAGGGTTGAGGGTTTATTGATAGGGTTTAGGGTTGAGGGTTGAGGGATTAGGTTTTAGGGTTGATGGATTAGGGTTTAAGGTATAGTGTTGAGGGTTGAGAGTTTAGGGATAGGGTATAGGGTTGACGGATTAGGGTTTAGCATTGACGGATTAGGGTTTAGCATTGACGGATTAGCATTTAATGTCGAGGATAGGGTTAGAGTGTCGAGGGTAGAGGGATTAGGGATAGGGTTTAGGGTTGAAGGTTTAAGGATTGAGGGTTGAGGCTTTAGGGATAAGGGTTTAAGGCTTAAGATATAGTCTCGAGTGTCGAGGGTGTAGGGATAGGGTTTAAGTTTTAAGGGTTAAGGGTTGAGGGATAGGGATTAGGGTTTAAGGTATAGTGTTGAGGGTTGATGGTTTAGGGATAGGGTTTAGGTTTGAGGGATTAGGGTTTAGAGTTTATGAATTAGGGTTTAATGTTGAGAGTTGAGAGTTGAGGGTTGAGGGTTTAGGGATAGGGTTGATGGTCAAGGGATTGGGGTTAAAGTAGAGTGTCAAGGGTAGAAGGATTAGGGATAGGGTTTAGGGTTGAAGGTTTAAGGATTTAGGGTTGAGGTTTTAGGGATGAGGGTTAAGGGATTAGGGTTTAAGATATAGTGTTAAATGTCGAGGGTGTAGGGATAGGTTTTAGGGTTCAAGTTTTAAGGGATAAGGGTCGAGGGATAGTATCAAGCCCGTTGAGGGTTTATGAATAGGGATAATGTTTAGGGTTTAGGGATGAGGGATTAGGGTTGATAGTTGATGGATTAGGGTTGAGGGTTGACGGATTAGGGCTTAGGGATAGGGTTTAGGGTTTAGGGTTGAGGGATTAGGGTTTAAGGTATAGTGTTGAGGGTTTAGGGATAGGGTTTAGGGTTGAGGGATTAGGGTTTGGCGTTGAGTGTTAAGGGTTGAGGTTTTAGGGCTGAGGGTTTAGGGATAGGGTTGAGGGTCGAGGGATTAGAGTTAAGGGTTGAGGGATTAGGGTTTGACGTTGAGGGTTGAGGGTTGAGGTTTGAGGGTCGAGGGTTTAGGGATAGGGTTGAGGGTTGAGGGATTAGGGTTAAAGTAGAGTGTCGAGGGTATAAGGATTAGGGATAGGGTTGGAGGGTTTAGGGATAAGGGATTAGGGTTTAAGGTATAGTATCAAGCCCATTGAGGGTTTAGGAATAGGGATAGTGTTTAGGGTTTACGGATGAGGGATTAGGGTTAAGGGTTGATGGATTAGGGCTTAGGGATGGGGCTTAGGGTTTAGGGTTTAGGGATTAGGGTTTAAGGTTTAGTGTTGAGGGTTTAGGGATAGGGTTTAGGGTTGAGGGATTAGAGTTAAGGGTTGAGGGATTAGGGTTTGACATTGAGGGTTGAGGGTTTAGGAAAAGGGTTGAGGGTCGAGGGATCAGAGTTAAGGGTTGAGGGATTAGGGTTTGACGTTGAGAGTTAAGTGTTGATGTTCGAGGGTTGAGGGTTTAGGGATAGGGTTGTGGGTCAAGGGATTAGGGTTAAAGTAGAGTGTTGAGGGTATAAGGATTAGGCATAGGGTTGGAGGGTTTAGGGATAAGGGATTAGGGTTTAAGGTATAGTATCAAGCCCATTGAGGGTTTAGGAATAGGGATAGCATTTAGGGTTTAGGGATGAGGGATTAGAGATGAGGGTTGAGGGATTAGGGTTTAGGGATAACATTGAGGGTTTAGGGATTAGGGATTAGGGTTTAAGGTATAGTGTTAAGGGTTTAGGGATAGGGTTTAGGGTTGAGGGATTAGAGTGAAGGGTTAAGGGATTAGGATTTGACGTTGAGGGTTGAGGGTTGAGGTTGTAGAGTTTAGGGCTTAGGGATAGGGTTGAGGGTCGAGGGATTAAAGTTAAGGGTTGAGGGATTCAGGTTTGACATTAAGGGTTGAGGGTTGAGGTTTGAGGGTCAAAGGTTTAGGGATAGGGTTTAGGGTTAAAGTAGAGTGTCGAGGGTACAAGGATTAGGGAGAGGGTTGGAGGGTTTAAGGATAAAGCATTAGGGTTTAAGGTATAGTATCGAGCCTGTTAAGGGTTTAGGAATAGGGATAGTGTTTAGGATTTAGGGATGAGGGTTGATGGATTGGGGTTGAGGGTTGACGAATTAAGGCTTAAGATATAGTGTCAAGTGTTGAGGGTGTAGGGATAGGGTTTAAGTTTGAAGGGTTAAGCATTGAGGGATAGGGATTAGGGTTTAAGGTATAGTGTTGAGGGTTGATGGTTTAGGGATAGGGTTTAGGTTTGAGGGATTAGGGTTTAGGGTTGATGAATTAGGGTTTAATGTTGAGAGTTGATGGTTGAGGGTTGAGGGTTTAGGGTTTAGGGATAGGGTTGATGGTCAAGGGATTAGGGTTAAAGTAGAGTGTCGAGGGTAGAGGGATTAGGGATAGGGTTTAGGGTTGAAGGTTTAAGGATTTAGGGTTGAGGCTTTAGGGATGAGGGTTAACGGATTAGGGTTTAAGATATAGTGTCGAGTGTCGAGGGTGTAGGGATAGGTTTTAGGGTTCAAGTTTTAAGGGTTAAGGGTTGAGGGATAGTATCGAGCCTATTGAGGGTTTAGGAATAGCGATAGTGTTTAGGGTTTAGGGATGAGGGATTAGGGTTGAGGGTTGATGGATTAGGGTTGAGGGTTGACATATTAGGGCTTAGGGATAGGGTTTAGGGTTGAGGGTTGAGGGATTAGGGTTTAAGGTATAGAGTTGAGGGTTTAGGGATAGGGTTTAGGGTTGAGGGATTAGATTTAAGGGTTGAGGGATTAGGGTTTGACGTTGAGGGTTGAGGGTTGAGGTTTTAGGGCTGAGGGTTTAGGGATAGTGTTGAGGGTCGAGGGATCAAAGTTAAGGGTTGAGGGATTAGGGTTTGACATTGAGGGTTAAGTGTTGAGGTTCGAGGGTTGAGGGTTTAGGGATAGGGTTGAGGGTTGAGGGATTAGGGTTAAAGTAGAGTGTCGAGGGTAAAAGGATTAGGGATAGAGTTGGAGGGTTTAGGGATAAGGGATTAGGGTTTAAGGTATAGTATCAAGCCCGTTGAGGGTTTAGGAATAGGGATAGAGTTTAGGTTTTAGGGATGAGGGATTAGAGTTGAGAGTTGAGGGATTAGGGTTTAGGGATAATGTTTAGGGTTTAGGGTTGAGGGATTAGGGTTTAAGGTATAGTGTTGAGGGTTTAAGGATAGGGTTTAGGGTTGACAGATTATAGTGAAGGGTTGAGGGATTAGGATTTGATGTTGAGCGTTGAGGGTTGAGGTTTTAGGGTTTGGGGTTTAGGGATAGGGTTAAGGGTTGAGGGATTAGGGTTTGACGTTGAGGGTTGAGGTTCAAGGGTTGAGGGTTTAGGGATAGGGTTGAGGGTCGAGGGATTAGGGTTAAAGTAGAGTGTCGAGGGTATAAGGATTAGGGATAGGGTTGGAGGGTTTAGGGATAAGGGATTAGGGTTTAAGGTATAGTATCAAGCTCATTGAGGGTTTAGGAATAGGGATAGCTGGCTTTAGGGTTTAGGATTAAGTGAGAACTAGATGGCTAAGGATGGATGGAGAGGTAGACAAGGAGTGACTGAGAGACATAGAGAGGGGAGAGGTAGAGAGGTGAGGGGGAGAGATAAGTGAGATATAGAACATGAGCTAATGGAACTAGAGGTGAGATATTGTAAAGGTGCTATCGAAGGTGAGATAGGCACAAATATTTATGGATCAATCTATAGCAGGACAAAATGTGAGCATGTTATAATATGCTCACATTTTGTCCTACTATAGAAATGGTAAAAAAGTGTTGACCCCCTGATCTAGGCCCACATGCTCTATTTTCATGTTGATTATGCGTGTGTTCTGACAAAAAAGAAGTGCTTTCATGCTGTTGGGAAGTTCACATGCACATTTTACACATTCTACCACCTTTGCATGATCTTTCCACCACCTTTTCTACTTTGCCAACTTGAGAAGGAGGAAATAACATAGTTTTCAAACCAACTTTGATAAATATATATATATATATATATATATATATATATATATATATATATATATATATATATATATATATATATATATATATATATATATATATATATATATATATATATATATTCAAGTTTCAATTTTTGTAGTGTTGCAATGTTAATTGTGATTCAACTTTAGGAATTTAACATTATAGATTGGTTAATAGTATTTTTGTTACTAATTATATTTTAGTGTTATTCAATTTAACATTGAAAAGGAAGCAAGTGGTGAAAAAATCAAATTCTTGAGGAGTTTGATGCAAGAAGAAAAAAACACTACATAATTGGGTACTCTCTCCATTCGAATCTCTATTTTTTAGGTATGTCAAGTCTTTACATGCATGTTCTTTACATTTTCCTTAATTCTATTCGAATTACTTTATCATGCTTTATCATACATGTTTAAAATAGACACATTCCTAATCAATAAAGTAGCCTACAATCTCACATGATGCCATGTATATTTTCTACACTTGGGCTCTTTAATAATTATGTGTAATAAATAGACCTTAACATACCATGATGTCAAACTATACAAGAATAAATCCTTACAACATAATAAAAATACAATCCCACTATTATCTTGTCATATTAACAAGTTAAAATACAAATGAATAGGTGCCAAGATCATACAAGTATGCACATATCTTGGGCTAGGACATTCCTTATGCACCTATTCATGATGATTTGTACATGTACATGACAACAGTATTTTAAAATTTTGTAATTGTCCTTTGTTAGCACATAATGGTGGTTACCTTGATCGACTATATACCATTCAATACCCTAAATTATAGAGATTACTCTAATGATTTTTATGACAATCCAAGGTATGTGATGCAAAGGTAGGGTTCAACTCAATCCAAAGGGATCACACCAATAGTTTCTTCAAATTTCATAAGCTTTCCTCTCAAGCAATCTCCCTATACAAAGGCACAAAGAGGGTCTTCAATACTCCAAAACCTAACAAGGCTACTAGAGGTATTCTTATCCCTCAGGAACTTAGACACAACCATTATAAACCCTTACCGAAGTCTACACTCTTCAATTGTTGTCTATTCCTTCACAAGCCACCCAAATCCTAGTATCCATAGTACCAACAAAACACCTTCTCAATTCCAAATCCTAGTAGCCCTAGTAACAACAAACATGTCAAATTGGGTTTGCCTCAACCTTTTCAAGCATGAAGTCCCATGTACTCTTCACTTGTAGCCTCAATAGGTGACTCTCCTTTGACCTTATCCTCATCTAGGACTGAAGTGAACTTTGTACCATAATGCTTTGTATGGCTGCAATAACATTGTGCAATAATACTTTGTACCTATTTTGGTTGAGTGACATTTACTCTTTTACATGATGATTGTATGTACATTTACTATGAAGGGTTGAATGACATATATTTTAGTTATTTGTATGGATTCATTTCTTAGGAACTAATATTGGTCTCTTTATCATGCTGCAAACAAATTCTCTGGCATGCCGAGGAAACGATCAAGAATTAAACCAACACAAGAAGAGATAGAAGCTAAGAATGCAAAGAAAGCAACAACTATGAGGGAACTTTGTGAGAAGAGGAAAGTGGACATGATAAATGAAGACATGCCAATTGAAGAGGAACCACAACCATCACAAAGAGATATGGTATTGGCAGCACAAAGAGAACGAATGCAAAAACTTCGTGCTATGAGAGATTTGAATACCATAGTTGGAGACACGTCCTCTACCGCAAGTCAACATGTAGGGACACCATCTACCACA
Source organism: Cunninghamia lanceolata (assembly GCA_027924645.1). NCBI lineage: Eukaryota > Viridiplantae > Streptophyta > Pinopsida > Cupressales > Cupressaceae > Cunninghamia > Cunninghamia lanceolata. The sequence continues at coordinate 14,215,423 of BSBN01000320.1, forward strand.
TCTCAAGTTAAGAGTGCATCATCACTCACATGTGATGAAGGAGGTACGCCATCATTCCCACCTCAACCTCAAGGTATGTCATCTATTCCATCTTCGATCAAAGGTATGCCATCTAGCCCATCTCATTTAAATATTGATGAAATTCCTAATGTTGAGATGAATTTACCTAACTTAACACCACCTAGAATTTTGCATAGAAAGGAAAAGTATTTGATTGATATTGATGAGAATATTTTGCAACCAATGGAAGGAAAGATTCCAAAACACCCCTGTAGAAGATATGCTCATAAGATTTGGAGATTGTTCTTTGAAAAGTTAAATGAGACTGCAAGATGTCAACTATTTGTTGAAATGATGTGAAGTATAAAGTATAGGTCCATCATGAAGATTCTTGGGTTGAGAACATTAGAGGCTTCAAGTGAAAAATCTATTGTCAATAATCTAATGAGTGCGTATGAGAGTGTGGGTAACACCTCACGTACAAAAGATAGTAATACAACACGGCATGTGATTACATCAAATATAGTAAGTAGTCAAATGAGGAAAGCTCGTCTCATTACAAAGACGAGTCAAGAATTGAGAATTAGTAGGAAAACTTTATCAAGAGCCGTTGGAAGACGCCAAAGAATTGAGGACACTAATGCTAATGAATTATGGGCGTTCTCGAGGAGACTACCACGAAAAGATAAACCAATTGTTGAAGCATTGAGATCACTAATTGAATACTTTTGGAAGAATTACATAAGGGTATCTCTGAATCAAAGGGATGTGGTAAGAAGGAGAATCGGTAGTTGGAACCGTGAGCCACATCCAAAGCATTTTTTGGATGAGACTCAAACACAATTTTATGGTAAATTTCTAGAGAAGTATCCTCAAATTAAAATTTGTCAAAGATATTTTGAAATGCTAAAACCTTTCTATGTCAAGATAAATCACACATGCACTACTTGTTGTTGTAGATTACATATTGAATTTTCTAACCATTTTGATGTTTATAGGTCTATATGTTTAGATTTGCATACTAACAATGTTTTGCAGGGTTGTGCCAGACGTGCCCCACCAACATCTTCAAGAGACTTCATATCAAGAATTTAATGTGAAAGAGAGGAAGGTCAAATATTATACAAGAAATTATGCTTGGATGGCACATGTCATCGTTGCAGTGGCTTGCAACATTTGCCAATATGTGAACATATAGAAAGAACACATGTGGTTGGAAACGAACTAGCAGAGTTCAACAAGTATAAAACAGTGGCATACAATACAAAAGATGGTAAAGAAGCAAAGAGGTGTGAATTAGTTATTGAAAAGATTCCAGTGTATCAGTTTATCCCTATATTTCGTGACATCATAGTGTATGAGTATGCAAGACATGCCCATAGAGCTCGATGGTTGGACTTGCAATTCAAGTTATGCAAGGACACATTTCTGGTTGGTAGCATTGTTTCAGTCGTCGACTTTGCAGAGAACTACAGTCTATAGCCACAGCATGAGGTGCAATCACAATATTATAACTCCACATAGGTTTCTATATTTGTGCACATCGCATTCATTCATGCGAATGATAGTACAGAGGATGATAGAAAGATCATAAGGGAGTATAATTTATATATCATTGATGATCACACACATTCTACAGAGTTTGTGCAAGGTTGCTTTCAGGTGTTCTATAACGATTTGGCTAGAAGGGGCATATTGTTTAGTCATCATATCATATGATCAGATAATTGTGCATCACAATTCAAGAACTCGCAGAATTTCTATTGGCTGAGTAGGAGGCATAATTTTACAGATATTCAGCATATGTGGAACTTTTGTGAGACCATGCATGGAAAGGGGGAGCATGATGGTGCAGGAACATGTATCAAAAGAGCCATAGCACGAGAAGAGTTAAAGTATAAAGACAATGCAAAGTTGACAGATGCAAAATTGATTGTCGAGTGGTGTAATGCTTCCATGGGTCCAGGTAATGAAGGTAAGTCTTCAATTCGTAGATTTTTTTGGTTGTTAGATGATACTAACATTGCACCAGATGAGGACTGTTGTACACTGACAGGATCAAGTGAGATGCACTCTTTCAAAAGCTCAATTGCATGTTCATGGAGTAGCCATACGCGAAAGATGTCATGCTTTTGTTCTTCCTGTACAATTCAAGCCTAGGATGAGTGCGAGTCAAAGGAGTGGGTTGACGAATGATAGTTATCTTAGCCCACTTGACACGTATCGACCCTTGACGGCACTGGAACTAACACAGATGGAATCATTAGTTGACTTTGACCACATATCAGATCTAGTTCAACCAGGTAATATATCTATTTGCATAGTTTTTGAAATTCCTAATGTCATCTTACTTTGTAGTGTTTTTGTAATGTTGACTAATTTCATCTAATTTGCTACACATATCAATGTAGGGATCGTATATGCAGTTATTGCAGATGAAGATAATGAAGAGGGAACAAATTATTACTTATGTCATTGTGTTGAGGCCAAAAAGAAAATGGAGGCCCTAGTTACAGATGGAGAAAACATCGAATACCCTATAGGCTTAGTGGTTATTACTGGAACATGGCTTAGAAGGTACCCACATAAGATTGCTAATGTTTGGTTGTTTCAGGACTTTGACACACATTGGAAGATTCTTCATTACTCAAAATTTGTCATGGCATCCAATGTTCATTTGATACAATATCGGGGTAGACCTTTGAACAAGACCTTGTGGAAGCTGCATGAGTCTGACCATGAAGCAATACTTGACACAATAAAGAGTAGAGTAGACCTAGATGGTTCATTGGATTAATTTGTTAGTATTCACATTGATTTTTTAAAGTCATGTTACATTGAGTTGTAAGTATACACATTAATTTGTAAGGTTTGTCTTTTTTTATTTGCTGCTACATTTTTACACATATACACATTTTTACATCATGTTATGCTTCATGGGGTTAGACCTAAGTGATGGATGAAGTTGATCTTGAGAATAATGTGTAAAATCTAGGTAATGTATAAAATATAGGTGTCTCTAGGTGTCTTGGTTTCTAACTAGATAATAGGTGTCTCTAATTGTGTCTTAGGTATATACGATATGTCAACTAGGTAGATAGAGACTAGAAAATAGGTGTCTTAGGTGTCCTACGTCTACTAGACTACATGTGTCTTAGGTATTAGGTGAGGCCACATGAGCTTCCACCTTCACATGGTTGGCCTTGTCAGTATAGAATATTTATATTTCTTGAAGCTAAGGGAAGCTCTTTTTCTTAATAGGAAAACATTATCGACTTTAGTTGCACTAATGGTGCAAGGGCACCTAGGTTGTCATGCCTCCAAGAGGGCTCAAAAAAATAAATTTTTGTTTTGATTGAGTCAATTGTATGTAATAAGGTCTTATAAGACTATTTCATTTGTTTTTAAGTCACTTTGAGTCATTTGGGGTCAATTTGAGTCTTTGAGTCCTGTTGCAAAAAAGTGTCAATGTTGTCAAGTTGCACAAAGTAACTTTTGTATTTTTAGTGTCCTGCTCCTGATGCGACCAAACTGACAGTTCCAATGCATCTGGATGGGTACGTTTAGGCTAGGCATGGTTCTATTTTTCACCCAAACATGTCAAAACAATCTGAGCTACATTGTACCGACGATATCCCTGAAGAGTCCAAAGTGCAAAAAGGCAGCAATCTTTGACGAGATGTTACTCAAAAATTATGTCACTTACAAACATTCTATCTGAGGTAACATGATCATGTAGAGTGCCTCTATAATAATTGAAGAGACCTAGTGTCTCAAATTAATACTTGGAACCTCATTTGTTAATCGTTGGTTTTGTTCATATCATTCACATGTACTTTGTTCATCGAGTTGACAGAACACCATCGGCGAACACTTAACTTGTTTTACTGATAGCATATGTTTCACCGATGGTAGTGGCCATCGGGAAGACTTCCTGTATCGGCGCAGATGGAAGTTGTCTCATCGATGATGTGGTCAGCATGAGTCACTCTAATGGAAGATCATCGAAGTGAGTAGCTTTATTGGCTCAGTGGTAATGGTTCTTATCGATGAGCCTGTCATCCCGATGTTCGGCAAGAAGATATTCATCGACGCAGCGTAAATTCTTTGGGCCAATGGCAGAGGTCACTCCAATGAAGGTTGAAGGTGTGAGCATCGGTGGGACAAGGACTCATCGTTGTGAATGGTGGAGTTGTCGCCGATGGTTAAGGCTATACCGATGAGGCTTTGACTGGCATCGTCAGCAACAAAATTGTCGATGATTGTCATACAATATGTTCGAGTATTTAAACCTAGATGTCTAATGCAAACTGGTGAATGTGGGACTAAATATCTCACATGAATGTGAAAAGTTGCGACGGTTGGAAGCAATGACACTGAGTCAGTTGGAATGAACAATTAGGGCAGAAGTTAAAACGGTTTTGCTCAAAAGACTGTGGTAAAATACAAATTTGAAAAAGCTATCTGTGATTGATGATGAGATTTTATCATATTGTTCATTTTGTAAGTGAACTGTTTGTATGATCTGAGAATCGATACCTGAGCAAGAAGGCTGGTATCTTTATTGTAATCTTTCTAAGCTTACTGAAAATAAAGTTTGTCTCTCTTGTGGTGGTGGGTTTTTTACCCGAAAGGGTTTTCCCATGTACATCTGGTGTTGTTCTCTGTTGTCTTGAATGTTTATGTTGTTTTTCTGGTATGTTCATCTTTGTATTTGAATTAAACATTACCTGTCTACATATTCCCCTTTGAATTGACATTAGGGAAGCTGTATTCCGCACCTGTGCTTTCCTTACAAGTGGTATCAGAGCTTGGCCAGTTGTGTTATCCTTGTTGGTAGGTTCGATTTTTTGTGTCAATTCTATGAGTGGAAGTTCTATAGAGGTCTATTTTGTTAAATAAGATGGCAAGTACATCAAGAAAAATAGACATTGAAAAGTTCAATGGCACTAACTATGAGTTGTGGAAGCTTAAGGATGAAGATTTGTTGGTCAACAAAGATCTTTGGGTTGCTGTGTCTAGAACTAAACCTTCAGCCATGAAGCAAGAAGACTGGGACCTGGCAGATAGGAAAGCCAAAGGACTGATAAGATTAAGTTTAGCAGATTATGTTCTATTGAACGTCCATGAGGAGACAACCGCAAATGCTTTGTGGAAGAAGTTGGGAGATATTTGTCAGGGCAAGCCCTTGGTGAATAAACTTTTCCTCAGAAAGAAGTTGTACTCTCTGAAGATGGATGAAGAAGCATCTGTAGCAGACCATCTGAACTCATTTAATATGATTGTTTCATAGCTAACATCTGTAGGTGTAAAAATAGAAGAGGAGGACCACTATATGCTTCTGTTGTGTTCCTTACCTGACTCATGGGATCATCTTGTGATGGCTTTTGGAAGTACAACAACTACGTTTACAACTGAAGCTGTTGTTGCCTCGCTATTATCTGAAGAGATGCGGAGGAAATCTTCTGAGATGGCCAAAGAGGCCCTATCTATTCGAGGTAGATCAAAGGAAAGAGACAAGAAGAAGGATAAGAAGTCTAAGTCCAAATCAGAGGGGAGATCAAAATCTCTTGGCAAAAAGTCCAAGGTGAAGTGCTGGAATTGTGGGCAGAAAGGACACATCAGAAAAGACTGCAAAGAGGAGAAAAAGAAGAAGAACTTCTCTGACACTGATTCTTCTCAGAGTTATACTGATGCCTTCATTGCTACCTCGGCAACGCCTGCATCTGAAGATGTATGGCTGGTGGATCCAACAGCATCTTTTCATATGACATCTCACAGAGAATGGTTCATTAAGTATGAATCATATGCTTGTGAGAAGGTTTTCCTGGCAAGTGATTCGACACTAGAAATTTTTGGCCAAGGAAGAGTCAGAATCTAGTTCCTGGATGGCAGAATAAAGGGAATGAATGGAGTTCTACACATACCAGGTCTGGCTCAAAATTTACTTTTTGTTAGTAAGCTTAATGATGTTGGAGTGCAAGTTGCTTTTGTGAATGGTGGTTGTAAGATGACTAGAGGTTCTATTGTTCTGGCAAAGGGTGAACGCATTGGAACTTTGTATAGGTTAGATGCTAAACCAGTGTGCTGTAATAATGTCTGTAAATCTGAAAAAGCTACTATTGTAACACATGATCCAAACTCTATTGAAGTTAAACTTCCTTCAGAGAAAATAATGCTCTGGCATCATAGACTTGGTCACATAGGTGAAAAAGGTTTAGAAACCTTGAAAAACAAAAACTTGGTAGATGGGTTGATTAATTGTAATCTGGAGTTTGATTTATGTGAACATTGCATATATGGAAAATAGAACCGTGTTTCGTTTTACTCTAGTTCTCATAAATCTTCTGGTGTTCTAAACTATATACATTCTGATGTTTTTGGTCTAGTTGATGTTCCTTCTCTATCCAAATCAAGATATTATGTATCATTTATTGATGATTATTCAAGGAGGGCATTTATATATTTTTTGAAAAATAAATCAGAAGTGTTTAGTCGTTTTAAAGATTTTAAAAATCTTGTGGAAAATCAGACTAGTAGAAAAATAAAATGTTTGAGAATAGATAATGGTGGTGAATATTGCAATGCAGATTTTGATAAATTTTGTCTTGATCATGGAATTAAAAGGCATAAGACTACACCTTATGCTCCATAGAAAAATGGAGTTACTGAAAGGTTGAATCAATCATTGATGGAGAAAGCAAGAAGTATGTTAAGTTATGCTGGTCTTGAACAAAGGTTCTGGGCTGAGGCAGTTGCTACAGCTTGTTATTTACTAAATCATTCTCCTACTTCGGCATTGGTTGATAAGACACCTTTGGAAGCATGGTCTAGAAAGAAGCCCTCTCTAAGACATTTTTGTGTCTTTGACTGTGAGGCATATGCTCATATTCCTGAGGTAAAAAGATCTAAGCTGGATTACAAGGCAGTCAAATGTATCTTTATTGGCTACGGAGTCGGTGTTAAAGGGTACAAGCTTTGGAATCCTAAAATTGAAAAAGCAATTTACAAAAGGAATGTAATTTTTAGAGAGCTGAAACCTTTGGTTATTGATCCTCAACCAGAGAAGACAAAAGAAAAGAAAGAAAAGAGTGTTGTTAATATTCCTCTGACCCCTGTAAAAGAGGAACAACATGCACCAAGTGTAGATGGTTCAGAAGTGAGTTCGAGTAGTTCTGAAGTTTTAGATCCAGAGAAAGAATCTGAACCAACACCTCAGCCATTAAGGCGGTCTACACATGAAAGAAGACAACCAGATAGGTATGGATTTTCAATACTTGATTCAAGTTGTGCCTATGCTTTGCTTACTGATACTGATGAACCTAGGACTATGAAAGAAGCTATTAGTTTACCTCATTCAGATTCTTGGTTGGAAGCCATGGATAACGAAATGTCATCGTTAGAGAAAAATGGAACATGGGATCTAGTGCCCTTGCCTAAAGGCAGAAAACCTGTGGGTTTTAAGTGGGTATTTAAAAAGAAATATTGTCCAGATGGTAGTATTGAAAAGTACAAGGCAAGACTGGTTGCTAAGGGGTATTCCCAAAAGGAAGGTATATATTATGGAGAAATCTTTTCTCCTGTAGCTAAGCTAACATCCATTAGATTTCTGTTGTCACTTGTAGCAGCATATGACTTTGAAATTGAGCAGATGGATGTGATGACTTCATTTCTTCATGGGGACCTTGAAGAAGAAATTTATATGTCCCAGCTAGAGCATTTTGTGGTAAAAGGTAAAGAACATCTGGTATGTAAACTTAAAAAGTCTCTTTATGGTTTGAAGCAATCTTCCAGAATGTGGTATCAGAAATTTGATACATATGTTTTATCTTTAGGATATGTGAGATCTAAATCTGATCATTGTGTCTATTATAAAACTAATGGTGATTAGATTCTTATAATTGCACTGTATTTGGATGACATGTTATTCATTGGCAATGGTAAGGGGATGATCTCAGATTTAAAATCTCAGTTTTCCTTGAAATTTGAAATGAAGATCTGGGGGCAACAAAGTACATTCTGGGAATGGAAATCAAAAGGGACAAATCAAAAAGAAAAGCTTTGGCTCAGCCAGAGCAAGTATATTACCAATGTGCTTGATAAATTTAATATGTCTAATTGCAAACAGTTAGTTGTTCTAGTTTTGCAGCGAACGAAACTATCTATTGAAGATTGTCCAGAATCTTCGAATGAAATTGACGACATGAAAAAAGTGCCTTATGCAAGTGCTGTTGGTAGTTTAATGTACGCAATGGTCTGTACCAGACCAAACATTGCCCAAGTAGTGGAAGTTTTGAGCTGATTTATGGCAAATCTAGGCAAATCACATTGGGATACTGTGAAGAGAGTTATGAGGTATTTGAAGGGAACTTCTGACTATGTTATTTGCTATCATGGAAACTTAGTTGGGTTTCAAAGATCTATTAGCATTCAGGGATATGTAGATTCTAATTGGGCAGGGGACATTAATAGTAGAAGATCCACCAGTGGATATGTATTCACGTTAAATGGTGTTGCTATTAGTTGGATGAGCAAGCAACAGGCTGTAGTCACTTTATCCACAATAGAGGTAGAGTACATGGCAGCTACTCGTGCATGCCAAGAAGCCGTTTGGTTGAAGAGGTTGTGTTTTGATGTCAGTTTTGATGCAGGGTAGATACAAATTCATTGTGACAGTCAAAGTGCTATATGTTTGGCGAAGAACCCTACATTTCATGCTAGGACAAAGCATATTGATGTCTAATATCACTTTTTTCGTGATATGGTGGAAGACAGGAAGGTGAAGCTGGAAAAGATTGACACTTTGGAAAATGTCGCTAATGCCTTAACTAAACCAGTGAGCACATCGAAGTTTAAATGGTGTTCAGATGCAATGGGTCTTCGGACCCATAATTCTCAGTAATCGTATGTGGATTAAGAGGTAGCAGTAATCTCTTCGACAAGTGGGAGATTGAAGAGACCTAGTGTCTCAAATTACTGCTTGGAACCTCATTTGTTAATCATTGGTTTTGTTCATATCATTCACATGTACTTCATTCATCGAGTTGACAGAACACCATTGGCGAACACTTAACTTGTTTTACCGATAGCATATGTTTCACCGATGGTAGTGGCCATTGGGAAGACTTCCTGTATCGGCGCAGATGGAAGTTGTCTCTTCAATGATGTGGTCGGCATGAGTCACCCTGATGGAAGACCATCGAAGTGAGTAGCTTTATCGGCTTAGTGGTAATGGTTCTTACCGATGAGCCTGTCATCCTAATGTTCGGCAAGAAGATATTCATCGGTGTAGCGTAAAGTCTTTGGGCCAATGGCAGAGGTCACTCCGATGAAGGTTGAAGGTGTGAGCATTGGTGGGACAAGGACTCATCACTGTGAATGGTGGAGTTGTCGCCGATGGTTAAGGCTATATCGATGAGACTTTGACTGGCATCGTCGGCAACAAAATTAATGATGATTCTCATACAATATGTTTGAGTATTTAAACCTGGATGTCTAACGCAAATTGGTGAATGTGGGACTAAAGATCTCACATGAATATGAATAGTTGCGACGGTTGGAAGGTAATGATACTGAGTCAGTTGGAACAAATAGTTAGGGCAGAAATTAAAACAGTTTTGCTCTGAAGACTGTGGTAAAATACAGATTTCAAAAAGTTATCTATGATTGATGATGAGATTTGATCATATTGTTCATTTTGTAAGTGAACCTTTCTAAGCTTACTGAAAATAAAGTTTGTCTCTCTTGTGGTGGTGGATTTTTTACCCGAAAGGGTTTTCCCACGAACATCTGGTGTTGTTCTCTATTGTCTTGAATGTTTATGTTGTTTTTCTGGTATGTTCATCTTTGTATTTGAATTAAATGTTACCTATCTACATTATCCCCTTTGAATTGATATTAGGGAAGCTGTATTTTGTACTTGTGCTTTCCTTACAATAACCTCTCTCAGTTTTTTATATCTCTGAGGCGTTTGCCCGTGGTGACAGGTTTTCTGCTGCCTTAAAAATTGTCAGAAGGAGGCAGTGTAAAGTTGCAAAGGGGTGTAACTTTTGTCCTGCTCCTGATGTGACCAAACTGATTGTTCTAACGCATCCGAATGGGTACATTTATGCTAGGTATGGTGTTGTTTTTCACCCAAACATGTCAAAACAGTCTGAGCTACATTGTACCGATGATATCCTTGAAGAGTCCAAAGTGCAAAAAGGCAGCAATCTTTGACGAGATGTTACTTGAAAACTGTGTCACTTAGAAATATTTCATCTAAGGCAACGTGATCATGTAGGGTTCCTCTACAATAACCTCTCTCATTTTTTTATATCTTTGAGGTGTTTGCCCATGGTGAAAGATTTTCTGCTGCCCCAAAAATCGTCAAAAGGAGGTAGTGTAAAGTTGCAAAGGGGTGTAACTTTTGTCCTGCTCCTGATGCGACCAAACTAACTATTCCAACGTGTTTGGATGGGTACATTTACACTAGGCATGGTCCTATTTTACCCAAACATGCTGAAACAGTCTGAGCTACATTGTACCGACGATATCCCTGAAGAGTCCAAAGTGCAAAAAGGCAGCAATCTTTGACGAGATGTTACTCAAAAATTGTGTCACTTAGAAACATTATGTCTAAGGCAACATGATCACCTAGAGTCTCTCTACAATAACCTCTCTCAATGTTCTATATCTCTGAGGCGTTTGCCCGTGGTGAAAGGTTTTATACTACCCCAAAAATTGTAAGGAGGTAGTGTAAAGTTACAAAGGGGTGTAACTTTCATCCTGCTCCCGATGTGACCAAATTGACTATCCCAACGCGTCTGGATGGGTACATTTATTCTATGCATGGTCCTTTTTTTCACTCAAACATGTTGAAACAGTCCGAGCTATATTGTACTGACGATATCCCTGAAGAGTCTAAAGTGCAAAAAGGTAGCAATCTTTGACAAGATGTTACTCAAAAACTGTGTCACTTAGAAACATTCTATCTAAGGAAACACGATCATGTAGAGTCCCTCTACAATAGCCTCTCTCAATTTTTTATATCTCTGAGGCGTTTGCCCGTGGTGAAAGGTTTTCTACTACCCCAAAAATCGTCAGAAGGAGGTAGTGTAAAGTTGCAAAGGGGTGTAACTTTCATCCTGCTCCTGCTGCAACCAAACTGATAGTTCCAACGCATCGAGATGGGTACGTTTAGGCTAGGCATGGTCCTATTTTGCACTCAAACCTACCGAAACAGTCCAAGCTACATTGTATCGGTGATATCCCTGAAGAGTCCAAAGTGCAAAAAGGAAGTAATCTTTGACGAGCTATTATTCAAAAACCATGTCACTTAGATACATTATGTCTGAGGAAAAGCAATCACGTAGGGTCCCTCTACAATAACCTCTCTCAGTTTTTTATATCTCTAAGGCATTTGCCCATGGTGAAAGGTTTTCTGCTACCCCAAAAATTGTCAGAAGGAGGCAGTGTAAAGTTGCAAAGGGGTGTAACTTTTGTTCTTCTCCTCGTGTGGCAAAACTAATAGTTTTGAAGCATCTGGATGGGTAAGTTTAGGCTAGGTATGGTCCTGTTTTGCACCCAAACATGCCGAAATAGTCCGAGCTACATTGTACCGGCGATATCCCTGAAGAGTCCAAAGTGCAAAAAGGCAGCAATCTTTGACGAGTTATTACTCAGAAACTGTGTCACTTAGATACATTTCGTCTAAAGAAACACGATCATGTAGGGTCCCTCGACAATAACCTCTCTCAATTTTTTATATCTCTAAGGTATTTGCCCATGGTGAAAGTTTTTCTGCTACCCCAAAAATCGTCAAAAGGAGGCAGTGTAAAGTTGTAAAGGGTTGTAACTTTTGTTCTTCTCCTCATGCGGCCAAACTGACAATTCCAACGCATCTAGATGGGTACGTTTAGACTAGGCATGGTCCTGTTTCACACCTAAACATGCCGAAACAGTCTGGGCTACAAACACTAACTAGTCTTCAATCTTCAAACACTACAAATATCATGATATCCTGCATAAAGTTGTCTTTAAGCCTTTTATAAAGGCATGCCCATCAAATTCAACCGAATAGAGATGATTGTTTGTATTCCAAATTCCTTTTAAATACTAACCTTCCAATCCTTTTTCCCGCCCTCATATCAATTAAATATGACCTTCGATTATGATATGGTGCTCGAGCTTATGAGAGTTTACCAGAGACGCCGGTTGATTTAGGTTGAAGCGCTGGTGAACTAATGACTTAAAGACCCTTTAGTAGGTTAATTTAAGTGATAGTAACTTTTGATTATAAGTCAATATTAATTTAAAACAAAAGTGCACTTTACACACGATAGGCAATTGAGGGTTTTAAAGTCTTAAGAAAAGTAGATTCTTTTTAGGGTTTAATGCCCAATATGTAAAACCTAACTATCAATAAGATTATGATTATGAAATCTTGTGTCTTCTCTAACTTCTTATTGCATGAACAAAACCACATCCACCATGAATATGAACCTTGCATCATATTAACCTTCCAAGATAGACCTTATCATGAAAACCATATTCACAACACAACCTTGCATGAACAAAACCTCATCCACCATGAACATGAACCTTGCATCATATGAACCATGTTTGTCATGTGCAGCATCAACATGAATTGAGAGACCTTATCATGAAAACCATATTCACAACATCATGCACCTCATGGCCATCACCTACCTTGAATCACTATATCACCTTATCAACATCATGGCATCAACCTTGACATCAATGACAACCTTGAACCTTGATTGTTGATGACTTATGGAAGCCTATAGCCCCAATGTTATGTTGCATACTAAAATTAGGTAAGACTCAATGTAATCTCATAACCTCACCTTATATGCAAGAGGAATTACATTTAATAACCACAATGGTCATCAGGTGCTCATAAGCATATGATTTTGACTATCTTATTCAAAACAACAAGCATACTCTTTGCATCCCAATATGGTATAATAACAAGAAATTAAGAAATATTTTCATTTTTATTTTAAATACAAATTTTGTCTTTTAGTTCCAAAATGAGGTTTAGGTGATACTTGAATAACAATAGCCAGCTTATTGGATCAACAAACATCCTATGTAATACAATTGGACTTTAAATATGTGAAGTAGCCATCTACAAATATCCATTCAAACATGGATTTATAATGCAAGTATGGACACCATCAATAAAAAAAAATTGTATTAACCAAGTATCCATATAGGCATACATCAATATCTGTCGATATAAGTATAACATATATACAAAATAGCTATACAGGCTTACAAGAATTCCATATAGGCATACAATGTCAACTATATGCAATACAAAATATATGTCCACAAATGCCATATAGGCATACAATAAAGGAACATAATAAAAAGGCATTCCCCTCTGGTTGGTGAAGAGAATAGATCATGGGCAGTCTTTGATCTTCTAGGGGATGGAGACGCATATGTGGGTGGTCTACTATGGACCCGAGGGCTGCTCCTCCTATTTAGTTCTTCCTGCATCTGTAGTTGTTACAATAAAAAGCATAGACATTAATATATAGAAATTACATGTTATAAAAAATGAAACATTTAACAAAATAATCACTTACCGCTACCATATAATCTGTCTCCTCACTTGCCTTAGTAGCAGGATTAGGCTGTGGTGATGTCATGTCCCATAGAAACCATCTAGATAGAAATTAAACTTCAAATCAATAATCTTTTGATTTTTCAAAAATAAACAACTATAACAATGAATGTAAATTGAAATTTACTAATCTGCCTCATACCCCTATCAATGGCATGGAGCTATGAATCATAGAGGTCACACCATGCTCCATTGCCCTATGAACATCGGGAGGTCTCTCTGCAGCCTGTATCATCTGAAAATAAAACAACATTATTCAAATATGAAAACTATAATAGTGATGCAAATCATGGCTCCTAACATACACACATGTTCACCTAAACATAGAAGTACACACAATAAAGCACACAAGTCACATACAAAAATCTAGTAAGTACAATTCATTCATTAAACTATTTATTTTATTACCTCCGTGAAGCTTTGAATTCCACCACCGCTGGTAGGTGTTGCCGTGAAATCTCCAATATTAATATGTTCAACATCCAAAATCAGATATTAGAATACCATTCATATAACGATGCTATTCACATGTAATATTTATAATTGTTTACTAGTTACATACCTCGATAGTAGATGATGTAATGTAATATGCAGGTGGAGAACCACTGAAAACTACATCAACGCTATGACCCTGAAATTTCATTAAAATCATCAAACTAAATTAGTTAATCTTGCATTTCAAAAATGAAATTTAATAAATTAAATTCAATGAACTCGCTAATATTTACCTGAGTATCAAGGCTGAAAGTCTTACCCAGGAGGGTATATGTCATCACCATCTACTCAGCTGCAGATGTAGCTTGTGCACCTACGTCCTGACTATCCATGGGGTCATAACCATAGGCTGACCCACAAGTCTAACAAGTATGGGGTGGGACCCTACTCCTCGCACTATCTCCCAACCCACACTGTGCTACAGGACTAGCATGATCTATGATGCTCTAGGTCAAGGCACTAATGGACTGAAGTGTATCAACCTCAACACTCTCCTTCACAATGGAAGGGATAGACACATGCTCATGGGCTGGTCTTCTGATTACTCATCTCACTGGCCACTGTGGGTCAACACGTGTCCCTAGTCTATCTTGTGCTGACCCCCCACCTCTACCCTAGAAATCCCACATATCAAAATAGTTTGGCACTTTATTGAGGACAAACTCGTAGTAGAGTTTCCTCAAAAAGTATTGTGGGACCTCATTATTATTGCATGGAGGATGGTCAAAAACCATCCACCACCTCTACCCAAAATTGTCCCTTATCGCTTGGTTGTTGCACCAATGGATAGGGAACCTCTTGCATGTAATGGGTGGAGGTTGATTTGTTTGTGGGTTTGTGAAAATGCAACACAAGTCTAATTTTGTAATTTGTAATTTTTTCACATCTTCATATGATAGCTTGTCTGCATAATACTCTCTAAACTCTCTCCTCTTATCCGACCAACTAGATATTTGCTTGCTAATTGAATGTACATTTGATAACATAGATTCAAGAGATTGAGCAAGCGTGGACCTATGCAAGGTTGAAGTTAAAGGATCTTTCAACATGCAATTATGTCTTCAATTTCTTTTTTATTATTTTCAATTTGCCCCATTAGATTTTCTTGTGTTCCAAGGCCATGTCGAGGAATGGATGGAGGTGTTTATTGTTCAGGTTGTTCTTCGGCAGGTATTTCCTCTTCAGGATTTTGTGGATTTTGAGGAGGAGGAGGAGGAGGTGCATTAACATTTCCTGACAATTAAAGAAATTTACATCAAAAATCAACTCAAACCTACCTATTTAGAAATAAATTCAAACAAAAAAATAAATAAAACTCACTCCTTTGGCCTGCTCAACATCATGGTGGCATTTTGGTGATGAATCGGTGAGATTTTGGTGTCGAATTGGGTCTTCAAAAATGCGAGCGCGCCCCTTAGGGTTTGCAGGCCACGGGTGTAGAGGAAAATAAAGAAATCAAATGAGCAGAAATGCTCTTATATATATAATTAAAAATAACGTGCTCGCGTTATAACAGAAGCGCGTTATAACATGAGCGTGTTATGGTTTGGTTTTGGCTACTTTTTTGCCCCCCAACTTTTTGCACTTACCCCATTTATATGGTTAGATATTTCTAATGTTGTTTCACATCCCTTTGCTTGATAAGATAGCTAATAGATTTGAGAATTTGCAGATATTTTTTAATTTAATTTGATTTCAATTTGTTTGGTTTCAATTAGAAAGAAACCACTATAATTTATAATGAAGAAGTAAAAAGAAATTACAAGTGTGTTTATGTTGTAATTAATGGTTGCACATGGCACTTGAAAAACTCTCATAATGAGGTTTATATATTGATGTTAGAGAGAAGAGAATAACATAAATGTAGATGTAAAAATAAAATAATGATTTAATATAACATTCTAATTGCACATCCGTGGCATTACAAAATTGTGCCTAATGAGATTTATAAATTAATACTAATGAGATGAGGGTTTGAAGGTGGTTAGGAGAGAGCTCCATATGACATTTCATAAGTGTTTGGAGTGACAATAGGATTTAAAACAAGAGGAACTCAAAGGGATGAGGGGAATTTTGGAGAAACACAATGGAAGACATAGATTTGAAAGGAGTATTATAGTTTTATTCATAATATAGTCAGATTGACTACTTTATTCACTTGTCCAAACCTAACAAATGGTAATAAAGTTATATTCTTCTTGGTAGGATGTGAATTGAATAATTTTGCACTAGTCACATATCTAGCAAATGTTAGTGAAGACTAAATTCCACATGCCACATGTAATGTTTGTTTAAAATCCTTAATCACAACTGCATTAAGAATCTTGAATTCTTGTACTTGATTCATGTCAAAATTTAATAACAAGGGATTCATTTCATAATTTCCAAAGACTTATGAGTTGTCTCTAACAAGTTTTATTTAGTTGATTTAAAAATAGAATGTTATCATAAGCATACATGTTTGTATACAATGAAAGCAAGATTTTTTTTGGGAAAGAATCTAGAAGGAGGAAGTTTAAAATTCTTCATCTCATGCAGATGCATTTGACAATTTTATGATTATAAGAAAACATAAATTTCTAAGTTATTATAAGTCTTTATAATGAGTGTATTTTTAATGTTTACAATATAAGAAGGGAATTTGTTATGAAGAACCTTCTATTCTTATAAAATCTAAATCACTTTTTAACTATCACTAATAGTATCACACTTGAGGTCCCAAGAGACATCCAAAATTATAAATGAATATGCTTGTGTATGCATTATAATAGTAGGCAACATTTAAATGGAATCAACTCCATTGTCATTGAAAATAAAAATAATTATAAAATAATCCCATAGATTACATTACAGAAGTGGGAAATATGGTAGTTGTTCTTTAAATCATGTGATATAAAATGATCCCACATATTGGATCTTGCATTACAAGGGACAACAACAATTGTTTTTTCATGATGACATGAATAACATTGACTAAGAGCCTTGCTTGATATGTTGGATTAAGCTCTTAGTAGTATATTTTAGGACACTATAATATCTTCTTGCTATGGTTCACCATTTTTTTCTTGTGGCTATGCTTTATCTAGAATGGTGAACTTTTTCCCTCTTCATTATTGGTGAGTGCTTTGGTTTGGGTGAAATGGCCTTTAGAAGTAGCTTAGGGAAGAGGAAGTGCTAGGATTGCAAGGTGGAGGCATTTGATTACTCAAAATTCTCAACTAGTACAACCATATGACATATATGGTCGTATTGGATCATTTGATATTAGTAGACCCTCCTTGTCGACACATGTTTTCCTTGTGTGCGTATCTTCCTACTTTGACACTTCAAAATTGAATGTATAATCAATTTAGACTATAAGATGATGCATGTGTAATCATTTTAGAGCATTTAAGATGATGTTGCATGTATAATCCTTTTTTGACAATATAAGCTACATAAGAAAATATTGCACACCCTATTTAAAAGTATTTTTATCATAAGGTCATGTAATGTGAATAATGAGAATTAATGATAAATTTATTTTTTCCTCAAGAGAGTATGGTTGGATTTGAGAGTATTATGTATCTTACCTCTTTGAGTTAGATTTCTATGTGACTAGATTTTAGTTATAAACAATAATGTTATAGATAAAAAATTATATTGATTAGTATATTTATATCTAC
Organism: Cunninghamia lanceolata; assembly: GCA_027924645.1. Taxonomy (NCBI): domain Eukaryota; kingdom Viridiplantae; phylum Streptophyta; class Pinopsida; order Cupressales; family Cupressaceae; genus Cunninghamia; species Cunninghamia lanceolata. The sequence goes on from BSBN01000320.1 coordinate 14,233,219, forward strand.
TTAGTTTAAAATTATAACAAATCAATTGATATAATATCTGACCTTAAGTGGTACTAAAAAGGATGACAAATTCAAAGCAATTTATTCTCTTAGTTGACTGAAAATCCATTCATTCAAATATGCGTAAAGGCCTTCATGGTAACTTTAGGTTGGCAAAGAAGTTGAGGGATAAACATTATATTGAGGACCTATTTTACTAAACTCTTGATTTCATCCTTAAGTTTTAATACTATGTAAGAGTACAATCACCCAACACTCAAGAGGAATGCCATGTTGCTTAGACTGGTAAAATAGTCTTGCTAAATAGGATGGTTAAATGGTTGTAAGGACTATCTTAATAAGCTATAGATAGTCATATACATCACTCAAAATCCTAGGAGTACATCACCCACCTAAAGTGTTGTCATATTAGTCTAAGGATGCAGTAAAAATGATTGTCATGATTATGAAAGATTTCCCCAATGTTGTATAGGATTGCATGTAAGAAAAGAAGACTATTATATCCAAGTAAAGGCTTGTCAACAAGTAATTTGAACTATAAAAACAAGAAAAGAAATGTCATGAAATAAAACTAGTCAAAGTCTCTAACCTATCAAATAAACCAAGAAACATGCCACTAAATATTGTAATCACTAAAAGGATTGTTAGTCACACCATGCCAACAAGAATGTTACCTTGCAAGAAAGTGGTCATCTTATAGCATTAAGATAGTCTTATTATCTTTTAGATAGATTCATGAGTCAAAATATTATCAAAATCACTTCAAATAAAGTCATGAAAATCAAGTGGACTATCATGGGATTAATAACGTATCACATTTTCTGACAACTTCAAATCATTTGACCATGCCAACAATGAATACATTCTTGCAAAATGTCTCAATTATGTTTGTGCAAGGGTGTCAATAGTCATATGTTTGTTCTACACCTCGTGGGACCTAATCGATGATGAAAACAAATTAGGATGGGTGGTTGAATGCTAATGGAGGCCTCATTTCATTCCCTAGATGTCTTGACCCTTTCAGGCTACATCAAACTGAGAAAGTCCCTTAAGAGCCCTAAGAGCAAAAGGTGTCAAACTTTGACGTAGTGATTCTCAGAATCCATGGCACCTAGGAATATTTTGTTTACACCTACAAGTGGATGTCAAGTCTATCTAGAATAACCTATCTCAGTTTCCAACATCTCCTTGAACTATTTTAGCATGCTAACAATGAATGCATTCTTGCAAAATGTTTGAATTACATTTAGCTCGTGAGGGTGCCAATAGTCATATTTTCATTCTACACCTTATGGGATAGAATCAATGGTGCCAACATATTGGGGTGAGTAGGTGCATGCTAGTGGAGACCTCATTTCATTCCCTAGGTATCCCAATCCTTCTGGGCTATATCAGAGTGAGATAGTCTCTTAAGAGCCCTAGGAGAAAAAAGTGTCAAACTTTGACACAATAATTCTTGAAATTTGTGGCACCTACGAATGTTATGTTTACACCTACCAATGGAGGTTAAGTCCATCTACAAAATCTATCTTGATTTCAAACAACTCCAAACTGTTTGACTATGTCAACAATGAATGCATTCTTACAAAATGCTTGAATTACATTTAGTGTAAGGGTGCCGATAGTCATATTTTTTATTATGTAGCTTGTGGGACCAAACTAATAGTGCCAACATGTTAGGGTAGGTGGTTGAATTCTAGTGGAGGCCTTATTTCATTACCAAGGTGTGTCGATCCTTCTGGGATACATCAAACTAAGAAAGTCTCTTAAGAGCCCTAAAAGCAAAAAGGTGTTAAACTTTATTGCAGTGATTATTGGAACTTGTTGCACCTAGTAATATTCTTTTTGCACCTATAGGTGGATGTTGAGTCCATATATAATAACCTATATTGGTTTCCAACAACTCTAAACCATTTGTTTGTGCCAACAATGAATGCATTCTTGTAAAATGATTGAATTACATTTAGTGTAAGGGTGCCAATAGTCATATTTTTTTTTATTTTGCACCTCATGAGACCAAACTGACAATGCCAACACATCAATGTGGGTTGGTGAATCCTAGAGGAGGCCTCATTTCATTTCTTAGGTGTCTCAATCCTTTCAGGCTACATCAAACCAAAAAAGTCTCTTAAGAGCCCTAAGAGAAAAAATATGTCAAACATTGACACAATGATTCTTAGAATTCATGGCACCTAGTAATTGTTGCAAGTATGAGGTGAACCAGTGTTGTCATTGATGTCAACATACTCATATTGCATTGACAAGAAGGATTCAATGAGCAGTGTGCTGAGGATATTGAGAAAATTAGCCTCAGTCAGGAACAGTGAAGAACAATGATGAGAAGAAGGTAAATGTATTGTATAGGATGCGAACCGGAGGATGCGGATTAAAGGGTTTGTAGATATGAGTCTTGAGATGCTTCAGTTAAGATTTCAGAGGTCCGCATGAAGATCTGAAGGAGTTGTGGCTATCGATATGGAACCGGTTCCGGCAAGTGTTCAGAGGTGACAGAGGATCACAGAAAGGTCCGGTGAGGTCCAGAATTGTATAATCCTAATCTGCGGATTGGAAGGAGTGTTTGGGATGTCCTTGTGATGTGTCATCTCGAGTTGTGTATGATTTGGAGGTCCAAAAGTACCTTTTGCATTGTGACAGTGGCGACAGATTGTGTTCTTGAAGTTTCGGATAAGGAAGAGAAGAGATTCCAGTAAGTAGAGAAAGTGCGGATGTACCTAGTCATTCAGGCAGGCTTGGAAATGTCTGTGGATCATGTTTAGGTTGGTCTGCATTGATGGTAGAGCCCAGAATTGAAGATATTCTTCCGGATGAAGTTCTTGCTCTGATTAGCCGACCGGATGAGTTGTTCATCCTGTGAATGTTCTTGTGATGGCCGACCGGATGTGTTATTTATCTTGCGGATATTCTTATGGTTAATTGCCAACTTAGATGATTGTTCCTAAGTCGATGTCTTGTATAAATAAAGGTTTGTGAGTTCATTTCGAAGTGTGGATTATGTGGATGAGTGTGGTGTAGCGAAGCGAAGTGCGAAAGGCAGAGCAGGGGTTTTTAGGCTTAAATGGAACTGATCCAGACATGGTAGAGATGTCATTCTCTAGTTCAAGACTATGATTCTTATCACTTTGTAGACAATCTATCTCCTTGTAGGCAGTGGGCCTCTTTGTGAGCAGTGTGCTTGGGCAGTGAGCCCTAATTGGCAAGTGCCATTCTTTTTCTTATTCTTTTAACAGAGAATAATCCTTGGGTTAATCACCTCATGGTTTTTCCCTTAACCGGGTTTTCCATGTCAAAATCCTGGTGTTCAATGTGTTGATGTTTATCTGCTCTTGTGTTTATACATTTTACTTTCATGGATGATTAATTGATATGCTGTTAACTAACATAGAAGAATCAAGTGTTTGAAGTAGAGAGTAAGTTTTTATACAACTGATTCACCCCCCCTCTCAGTTGTATAACTAACATAGAAGAATCAAGTGTTTGAAGTAGAGAGTAAGTTTTTATACAACTGATTCACCCCCCCTCTCAGTTGTATGCCCTAGATCCAACAGTAATGTTTTATTTGCACCTCTAGATGGATGTTGGGTCCATCTACAATAACCTATCTCAATTTCCAAAAACTCCAAAATATTTGACTGTGCTAACAATGAATGCATTCTTGCACAATCCTTGAACTACATTCAGTGCAAGGGTGTCAATAGTCATATTTTTCATTCTACACCTCATGGGAATAAATCAACAATGCCAAAATGTTGGGGTGAGTCGGTGAATGCTAGTGGAGGCCTCATTTTATTCCCTAGGTGTCCCAATCTTTTCGAGCTACATCAGATGAGAAAGTCTCTTAAGAGCCCTAAGAGCAAAAATGTGTCAAACTTTGATGCAACGATTCTCAAAATCTATGGCACCTAGGAATGTTTTGTTTGCACCTACAAATGGATGTCAGGTCCATCTACAATAACTTATCTCAATTTCCAACAACTCCAAACCATTTGAACATGTTGACAATGAGTGTGTTCTTGTAAAATGCTTGAATTACGTTTAGTGTAAGGGTACCAATTGTCATATTTTCTATTGTGCACCTCATGGGACCAAATCTATCCAATTTTTTTGTTGTGCACCTAGGTTCATTGTAGAAATGAGCTCACTAGATCAATCCAAATTTGAAATTATCAATCCTAATCTTATCATTTAGAGATCTAGCTAACTAAAATAAAATCTTCTGGTGTAGAGCTAACCTCACATAATAGAATACATGATGCCCTTCCTCACCAACTTCAAGTGCCATCAAATCTATAAAAAATAAAAGACTTACACTAATTACACTAATAGCTAGTCAAGAGATGAATTAGGTTATAGTATGATAAACCATTTCTATACTATCACTTGAGACCTACATAGAAAATGATAATCCATCATGTAATGGTATCCCTAAGACCTTCTATGCAAAAAGAAGCCTACCCACACAAAATGCCCTATCAAGCCTCAAAGCATATAACACCATCACAACAAATACCTAGATTACCAAAAAAAGAAACCATATATCTAGAGGGAATGGAAAATGACCACAACCCTTCATCCAATATGTATGTAATTAGTGATAATGTTGCTAGTCTTGTAGGGGTGGCCAAGAAAATTATGTAAGCCTAACTAAGACCCCATGATATGCTTTATACTTAACATATTTCTCTAGTCTCGTGGGTGGAGGGACCTCAACTAGATCACCCTCCTCTTTATAATAAATGGAAACATTAAACTTACTTTCTAATGATAGTTTGACATTATGTGCCTTTGTTATTTCTTTCATGCCTTTGTACATCTTAGTTTTTCTTATTTTTCAAACAATGGAAATGCTCAATATAATAGTTAAATAAGATCTTAGATTTGTGAATGATACCTTCAATGTCATCATGGAGAAGATAAGTACCTATAACAAGGGATAACATGGTCACAAAACTAACTGGTTGAGCCACATCAAACATGTTTGACCTTCCCAAGGATAGTCTAGGATCTAGTAGAAACTTGCTTTGGGATTTTTTAATGCCCACACATGAAGCCCCGTCCATCTCCTTGGCCAAGTCCTAGATACACAGAACTAGGAGCAGATATCAAGATTTGTAATCTCTCTTTCAAGACATGAGATGAAATTCTCCACCATTTAGGTGCTCTCCACCCTCTCCTTTTACCTCCTACCCTCTTTGTTTTCATGCCTCCACCCTGTAATCCTAGTATTTCCTCTTCCCTAAGCTACTTCCAAAGGTCATTGCACCTAGATCAAAGCACTCACCAATAATGAAGAGGGAACAAATTCACCATTCTAGATAGAGCATAGCCACAAAACAAAAATGTTGAGCCATAGCGAAAAGATATTAGAGTGTCCTAAAATCTGCCACTCATTTGGTCTTTCAAATACTTGTATTATTTATTTATTTTCTCTCCATTATTCTTCCTTAAACATTTTGTACATGTCATATAAATAATCTCTTTTCTCATAATGCAGTTCCTTGGGTATCTTAATAAATACATCCAAAGTAAAATGATTTTTAATTCTAATAATGGCACATACAGATATATAGAAATGTAATAACTTCATCCCAATGAACATGTTTTAGACATTGATGCAACATATGGATTTATTGCTTAGCATTGCTCAATCCAAGAAGGACCAATTAATACACAAAACTAATCCACAGTGGGAAAGATATGACATAAAATAGGATCTTCCTTTCAATCAACTACTAGAGGTAAAATAATATAACCTAGTCTTTATCAATACCCCATTGGTCATCTTAATAGAATCACTTGAATGTGTATATTATTACTTAAAATGATAATTTAACAAAAAAGTATTTCATGCATGTGTTATATTGATAATAAATATCAATAAGGGCACCCTTAATTTGTTTAAAATAAACATAAGGTATAACATATATAAATAACTAAAATAACCATTATACGGGATCTCATCATGTGAAAACTTGATAAGTGATAAAAGATGTAGCAAAATTAGGGCCACCATTAAGCATGCCCACATTATTTTCTCAGTCATGTAAATTAATATGTTCATAACCATCATTATGTAATTTATAGCATGTAAATATTATTTCTCAAATGAATCCATATTATTAGACTAATTATATATTGGAAAAGGATTATTGTATATTTAAAATTTTTGATTAGAGGGGAAACTAAATGATTGTCCCCATTGATCACACCTTAAACATGTATCATATAATTATCAACTCATTCTTGAATCTTATGCAGTAATGCAACTCTTCATTTTGTATCACGACCATTAACTGTATGATATTTCCATAATGTTTTATCATAAAAACCTTTAGACACAAACTTTGAAGTATCCAATGGTTGAATAAGAGGAACAATAATCATATTAGCACTGAGTGGACTTTATAACACAACATATAAAGGCTCATGAACTCTAGTAAACCTTTTTTTTTAAATTAGGCCCTTTAAATTAATAACATTAGAAGCATTAACATCATAGGCATTCAACCTCTTTTCTATTTTTCTATTACCCTTTGGAAGACTATTTTTTGATTGAAACTTTCAAGGGTAAGATGATAAAGGACAAGATCCATTATGCGCATTCCAATGGTTGAACTAAGATAAGTACTATCCAACATTTGATCTTAGATGTATTTTGACAATTTGATTATACATAGAAACATTTTTTGTTGTTTTAAATGAATGATTCAAATATATATTTGTAATTATTCAAATGTAATTAGATTATTGCCAAAATAATTTAAATATCTAAAATGTATAAACAACAATTTGATAATTGCTCATTTGAACATCTCTGGGAAATTGGCATATAATATTTGGTATTAAACACAAAACATCCTTAAAATTTCACATTTCCATCAACAAATAGTTAAAATTCTCTTAGAATATTTTCTACATGCATATATGCCAAAGATTTTTTTCTATAAATCCCTTGCCCTTTTTTAGCTGTCTCCATATCAAGAATGTTTTGGGGATGCCAGGACACCTTGGAAATGTCCCCCTATCATCCCCTAAACCCCTTTGTTGCTGAAAAATGTTTCCAAAACTATATTAGGGAAATTTGCGCCTGAGAAAGAATAGTGCGCCTGTAATATATATTAGGGAGATAGATCAACTTCTAATTGATTCTATTGAACAATAAAATTTTATTTGTTTGTTTAGAGATCACAGAAATATTTAAATAGAGAAAATCTATGTCGATGTCACTAACGTGACTTAACATAGAGGCCTAACGATTTGAAGATGGAGATGGTGCAGGGGAAGGAGATTGAGCTAGTGTTGGCTTTACAGAAACAGGAACTAGGAATGTAGTATTAGGATATAAATTTGAAGGCATAGCATTCTCATACTTCAAATCCTCCATATTTGCATCAAATTTTTCACTGATGGATTCCAGAGTATCTGCTTTCTCTACAACATATGTTATATGCATGTTGATTCCTTTACTAATTTGGGTTTTGGATGGACACTGGCACCTAATTGGAAAGATAAGTATAACATCAATAGTGAGATTTTCTGGAACTAAAGTAGGATTTGCAACTTGTACAGCCTGATATGTGGTCAAATACTCAAAGTTTTCTATTGAAACCTTATAAGTGGTATCTCCCTCCTATATCTGGTAGCTTATGTTGGCCTGAGAATAATTTCCCATGCATCCACATGTAATGGGAATAAGAAAAGGTTGCCCTTCAGTTAGAGAAGAGGTATTACCAAGCAAACCACTAGATTTTACTATTTCTAACTTGCTAACACCGAATAAATCATTGATATTTACGAGATCAAGATACTTAGGAGCTTGGGCTTTATAAAAAGCATATGTATTACATGGTGTTGGGCCATTAGAGTCGCTGTAGCCTGTAACATTGGGCACTACATCTTGTCCTTAGATTTTAGCAGCAATACAGAGGAGGAAGAAAGATAGGAATACCACTTTCCAAGTGGTTTGAAACATGGTGCTATAGGAATCAAAAGCATATGTATTACATGGTGTTGGGCCATCAGAGCAACTGTAGCCTGTAACATTGGGCACTACATCTTGTCCTTAGATTTTAGCAATAATACAGAGGAGGAAGAAAGATAGGAATACCACTTTCCAAGCAGTTTGAAACATGGTACTATAGGAATCAAAACACTGTCAAATCATCCAAACTGATGAAGTGGGTGCACATGCATATGCCTTTTAAAGCAAAACCAGGAAAAATATGGCTTTATAAAAAGCATATGTATTACATGGTGCTGGGCCATCAGAGCAGCTGTGGCCTGTAACATTGGGCACTACATCTTGTCCTTAGATTTTAGCAGCAATATAGAGGAAGAAAGATAGGAATACCACTTTCAAAGTGGTTTGAAACATGGTGCTATAGGAATCAAAACACTATCAAATCATCCAAACTGATGAAGTGGGTGCACATGCATATGCCTTTTAAAGAAAAATGAGGAAATGGGTCAAGTGGAATATGTCTTTCCAGGAGACTATAAATCATTTTCTTTTAAGTTAAAAGCTTCCTTAAACAGATCAAACACGCTAATTTGAACATATGTTGAGAGTTTAAAGCAGGGATTTATCTGAATTGAATGTTTCACTCACTCTGGTCAAGTTGATGGAGTCATTGTCCATGGTTATATCCTATTCAAGAATATGAATAAAGTAAAGGCATGAAGGTAAAACACGGGACTTTTATGGAAGTATATCCCGCATATCCTCGTTTAGGGAACTTCCTCGTTAGATCCTATTTAAGAATTTTAATGCAATAGATCAGACTAAGTCTTACAGCTTACCCCGTTAATATTTGTAACTTTGGTGTCCATCAATGCCTTATTTCGTATACAATTATTACCCATTCTTCTCTTACTCTATTTATGTTGGCAGGCATGGGAGGTTTAATGGCTATCCAAACAAATGCTACAACAATAGTGGACAACTGTAACATCCACGTTCTAAAAACATAGTTAAAAACCAAAAATTCACCATAAAGTAAATTTACAAGGTAAAAATGAGATAGAAAATTTTTTCTTTTATTCAACATATAGTCGAGTAACTACAATTACAAGATATCTCATTACAAATACAATCAACCTTATTGTCTTTCTCAAGTACAATGTTTACAAAACTAAATCAATTATAAATACCTGAATCAGATAATGTTTTACTTAGTCTCAATAAACACAAGTCTCAAAAATATACTGCATCTAGAAATCTGACATCTTTATCGCAAGCCTCAGCATGTCTTCTGCTAGAGAGAGAGTATCTTTCTAGTGATTAACCTCCAACCACAGACCGTCAGTCTCCTGCACTCTTTCCTAACCGGAAGTGGCCCTACCCTTCACAAGAAGTATAGACCAAGGTGACCAGTGGTAATTTGCCTTTTGGAGTACATAGTGTTGTATCTTACACAACTCTATCTATCATACAACCCTAGATACCCTCTAGCTAAGTATGATTCCTGATAGGATGTGCAATCCAGATATAGTGAACCGACAATGCATGCAGAGACATATGCATTACTATGGCCATAGTTTCAATATAAATTGACGTTCACAATGAACGTTGTCATAATGTTCACCCACTCCAACTCGACTTATATACTATCATATTCCTACAGTTCGACTTGGTCAACTATGTTTAACTTATGAAATCATGATGATTTCATCAATCTAGTCTTCCCGACCCAAAACATGTTTTCTTTCATTGTCTATAATCCATAGACCTAATCAACTTTCTTTCATTATGAGGACTCCCATTGCATCATTGCAATACCCGAGGTCCATGACTTATTGTCTCATAATAGATATAGATAGATTAATTACAACTAAGATGATAACCTTACCCAGGTCAAGAAATATAGTCTAGGAATCTAATTCCCTTCTTGCAAATAAGAATAATTACTCATAGTTAGGGCACTTGACCCTTCAATCATGATCTAAATGATGATCTCAATGATTTAATATAAAAGTTACCATATCTAGGTTTAAGATTTATCTGTTGAGTTTTGCCTAACTCAAACCTAGTCTTTCTGACTTAGGTAAATTCACAAGACACTATCGTTGCTCTACGAATGTTATGGAAAGACTATTCATTCTTAAGTATCTCTCATTGCATCTACGCAACATAAGAGATTCACCTCTTGTCGACAAGTAATAGCTTAGAGAGGTTGTGATAAAAAGGTATAATGAATTAATGTTTGACTTAACCATTTAATGGTACCTCTTGCATGTTTGCAAAACCTGAGGCTCATGGCTTGTAAAACAATCAAATAGGTTTTTATGCCAAGGATAAACATTATTGTTTAGGAAAAATCTCCTTTGACAAGAAAATATAATCATTCATAATTAGGGTACTCGACCCTTCATTGACGATCCAGATAGAAATAGCTAAGACAAGATGTAACCATAAAGGTACATTAAATAACTTTACCCTACTGGGTTAAATCTAGAGATTTGTCTTCCCTATTCCATCATAATGGAATAATGCATTGAATTGGTTTTTGGAAATAATAATAGTAATATTATAAAAGAAAGATCGACCTCGAGTCTTCTTCCAACTACATGGTCGTATAAATTTCCCAAATCAAGACTATTTTCATAAATGAGTATACCTTAGTTATATCCTAACTGAAGGTTCCAAACATAATTATTCTTCGACTAATTTTGTTTGATTTTAAAAAAAAATGTAAATAAACTATATCAACAATCTACCCGTTAATAACCATAGTCCAAGGTTTCTTCTCTTTAACACATATGCAAATATTGGCTCATTAATGCATGAATGTTTTCATCTAAGGATGATGTAGGGAACATCTCTTGCTAAACATCCTAGTAACAAATTGTTTTCTAAATGATAACAATAATCATTTATACTAAAGTGTTCTAGTGAGCATACGAATACTAATTTCTTAGTATCTTATGACATGCACACTCACCACTGTCATAAAAGAGTTGTTTTACATTCAACCCTATGGTATGCAAGAAAGTATAGACATAAGCATATTTTGTTACACAATGTCCAACTAAGTATGTTCATATTGAGCATACATATATATAAATCTCTATTAGACGTTATGGACTCTTGATAATATGAAACTACATAACAATATTTATACTTTATTCTCATTGTAATAAGCATATAAAAGTATCACTTTTTATACTCTTCCCACGGCAATATATAAAAACAATATTGTTATCCAACAAGTTTCTGACAACATGCTTCTAAAAAGAAAGCATATAAACTAAGACAAGAGGTTCGGCTCCTACCTGAGCATGCCTCAACAAAGGGATACCGATGATGTGTGGATTTTTACCTATTGACTAATTAGCTTGGCTCACCACAACCAGCGTCCCTCCATTATGTTGATGCCGCTGTCTACCCTCTGGTTCCTCTCGTCTTCTTAAGATTCAATGCTATCTTCCTCGATCACTAAGCTATCCTCTCAGCTCAAGACTCCAAAGTCTATGTTCTCACAACATAACCAAGCTCTCTTCTACTCTCGTGAATGCTCCTCAAGAATAGATATCAGTCACTTCCAAACTATGGACCCCTAGATTCCTCTCAAACACTTCATATAAATATATCTGAATGTGTCTTTCTTTACCAAACATTCATTTGGCTCTAGCAGCGATCTTAAGAGATGAAGACTGAGCCATAGTACATGGCCCCTCTGCAACAAGATTAACTCCCTCCAAAACATTTCCCCACGTATATCTTCATGTATTAGTCTCATTGCTCCGCAATTATAGTGGACTTGCACCCACAAGGGGTTCTTGGAAAACGTAGGCAGAACACCGATGAGTTTAGAGACTTTTCTGGCATGAAAAACCCATCCTGAGTTCTATATGCCCCCTTATAAAAGACTGTCGACACTTTATGTTAAGCTGCCCACTCACAGCGAAGAAGAATGGCATTATTAACTATCCAAACTCCCCACGGCGATAGAGATTACTCCTATTCCTCCCAGTTTTCAGTTTCTTAACAACAGAAAGCTCCCTCTAGTCGTGCACAGCGAAGAAGATATCTCCTTTCCCTTCTGACCAAACCGCTCTCCCTTTTTCTTTAATCACCATTCCTTGCTCAAAATGAATTCTTCAATATATATCCAACAAACCCCTGTGTTCCTCTCTACAGGTTGATCCCCTTAATAACTATAGATCCATCCTTAAATTAACTCCACTTCACTCACATAAGTGGTTGTCATGCTCCCTACAAACCACGAAAGACTCCAATCAAAATTTGTTAAAACAAATTCCTTAATGTTTGCAAATTCTACCACTAAGGAAGCAAACGTTATGTTTCCACTAACGTTACTCTATTGTCCTTCCTCTGAAACATTCTCCACGACCCAACACTAAGAATCCACTCACAGTTAGAGTGAGTTTTTCCTCACCCACGGCATCCTTTCTCGAGATTTTGTTATAACAAACCCCATTTCCAACGTGAGGACTCCCCGTTCCCCACTACATCCAAAATAACTACTTTCTAAAAAAGGTAATGACGCCCTACAAGGCAGCAAGCAAAATGCCATTAATGGCACAAGGATTTTCCCATGAGTTAAGAGGTGCTGGCAGTTTAGAAGCAACACTCAACGGTAATGAACACACAACTCAATAAATAACGACTTAGATTCGCTCCTAACGACTCTCGTCCACTCAGAGTTGGTTAAAACAAGTACCTTAAAATCATGGACTTCAAAATAATTAAAGGCATGAATTACATATGAAGAAAGTGTGAGCAGTTACTACCTCCTAAAAGTATAAAAGATTCCCTTCTTGAACTTCAAATCGATTCCGTCAACAGACTAGAATAAAGGAGTTCCTCATCGTCTACTAAAATATAACAATATAATTTAGCATATTCCTTTACATTACGACAAAGGTTAAAACACACCTAGGTCTCTAATTCGACATCCGTTGATTTTCACAAAAGGAGTTTACGACATATGCTTGTAGTGCTTTATGACGATAAAGACGACTTGGGTGCAAACGCAGAACAAGACTCAAGATTTCATTTAGCTTTCACGTAGCTGAGAAAAACCTCTACCTGAAGTTGTTAAAAACTCCTCTATTTGTCCCATTTTGATCACTAAGGATTTCAGATGATGTGAATGGGTTGAGTTTACCTCCCCATCACAATTCTTCATTAAAATCACGTCAACTTGACAAGTTCATCTGTTGACGTTAAACGTCGACAATATTCACGTTATTTAACTTGATGGGAACATCTTAACATTTAAGAGGCGACAATAAAACCTCAAGTGACTCAAGAAAAATAACGTAACCATTTTACGTCTATGATGTTGTTTACTTCGCAAACGATTATGTCGACTCATCATCGACTTGAGTAAATGATAATCAAGATATCGACTACCTATCGATTAGATTTCAAAAGAAAACTAGCAAGACAAGACTTACCTCATACGACTCATTGGTTCACATTATCTTTTAACACTAAACTCGTTTGGCAAATAGACCACTTGTATTCCAAGGTCTATATCTCTCTTCTCGAAAGATACTCTCTCTCTCTTCTCTGAGAGTCGATAACCTGTAATCCTATTTTCACTTGTCATCAAACAATATGTAATCAATGCATCATTATTCAATAAATTCAACTAGTAAATTGAATCTCATCATATAGATATTAAATCGACAATAACATAATCATTTCCATGATTTCATAAATGATATTCAATATAATTCCATGTCATATCCTGTCGTAAGTCTATAACATCACAACAAATTTACTTATGCCCAAGTAAAAAGTAAAAGTAAAGCAAGTCAGAAATAGGGATGTAACAACAATAGAAAACAAACAAAAACACATGAGAGAGAGCATAATACACAGAAACAAGCAATAATATATTATATTTTCCTCTTCAAAATTACACTCAAAATTTGTTACAAACTTGATGCAGAGCTGCTACTCTATTTTTTTGAGTTGCTCCAATCTCTGGAGCTACAAACTAATTCAAATCTGGAGCACTATCCAGAAACTCCGTAGCTGCCTGTAGATCACTGTTGTTGCTGCAACATTCCCTTCTGCTATCTTCTTTCTATTGTTTTCTTTTATTCTCCTCCTTCACATTCCTTCTGCTACTGCAGGTTCTATTCTCTCTAACTCTATCTTCTGTTGTTGCAGGTTTCTCCACACATTCCTATGATCCATACCTTTTCCATCCTATCTGTCTCATTCTATGCAAGCCAAAACTAGCGCTCAACTTTCCTTTCAAATTCAAAATCACCTACCAAAATGAATGCTGGCAGGCCAATAGATGCTGGGGTAGATTTTGGAAATCCCCAAGTCTGACGCGAGGGTAGGCTGGAGTAAATGCACTGACGGAAGATTAATTTTCCAACACCCCCCCTTAATTTGAAGTCAGATGTCATTCAACAATTTTCTTTCTAGAACTGATCTCTAGAGTTATACCTTTGCATTTGCCTTTCCAGAGCAGATCTCCAGAGCTATTTCTGCCATTCTGGATCACCTCCGGAGCTCTATTCTGCATCTCTGGAGCACTCTATCTACATCTCTGGAGCTAACTCCCTACATCTCTGGAGCTCTATTTTTGCATCTCCAGAGTATATGCGGAGTTGCACAGACTTTCTAGGGTTGAACCTCTGGAGCTCTGCTGTTGTCTTTCTAGAGCTGAACCTCCAGAGCTATCTTCTTTCCAGGGTTGCACACCTCTGGAGCTGTCAACAATGCCAAGCCTATCTCTTAGGCTTTCAAAAGAATCTTTTGGCAATGCCTTTGTAAAAATGTCAGCAAGTTGCTGTTGGGATCTGCAATACTATAACACAATCTCTCCTCATTCTACCAACTCCCTTATAAAATGATAACAGATCTCAATGTGCTTGCTTCGTCCGTGGAAGACTAGATTCTTTGTCAGGGCTATTGATGAAACATTGTCACAATGAATGGTTGTACCATCTTCTTCCTAATCATTCAATTTTGCAAGGATCCTTCTCAACCAAATAGCCTAGCATGCTGCTGCATTTACTACAATATACTCAGCTTCTGTTGTAGAGAGAGAGAGAGAGAATGGGCTGCTTCTTGGATGCCCATGATATCACACCTGAACCCATGTGAAATACATAGCCAAATGTGCTCTTCTGGTCATCTACATGACCTGCCCAATCACTATCTATAAAACCAACCAACTTAAAAGAATAGAAAAAGCTTTCATTGTATCGCTTAGGCTGTAGAAGACTTCTTGGATCCAAGAATTTAGAATGCCAAGTTTCTTCCTACCCAGAATGAGATAAACACTTAGAACAACAAAACCTATTAAATTTGCTAATAAATGTGAGATTATTTGGATACAATCTTGATTATATATTTTGACCAATTGGATCATTTTTTTCTGCATCTCTACACGAAGATCTTGTGAATGCGTTTCCGAAGAATCTTCCACCATTATTTCTAACAGGAATAGCTCTTCTATTTTCTCAAATTTTCCTAGAGCGTTTTCTTCTTGTAAATAATCAAAAAAAAATTTTGATTGACCAGTATTCCACCAATTTGTAACCCAAGATTCCAAACCGTTCTGTAATGAAATTGAAATTCCCCAAGGCAGTACTATTAAACATGTAAGATATTGTAGAGAAGCTAATGCTTTATATTTGGCCACTTTCAATTCGTGAATCGCTAACGAACTCGATTGGCTCGTTAGCTCTGTCCAAAATCTGAACAAAGTACAAATTATAGAACGAGGTATGGGACCCATAGAATGATCTTTTGCGTAATTCTTCGACCTCGATAGAAAATATCTTTCGGATGAGGGATGGTTTGTTCCGAATGAGAAGTAGAGTAAAAAAGGAAGGATCAACCCTTTAAAATCGCTTTGATTTGGACTAATTTTCTATTTATTGTTTTCTTATTTAACTCTTGACCCGAAGAATCACTTCAATTTAAGTGGCAAATAAATTGAAGTTTAATTCTAATAATACCAATTCTGTACTCTTTGGTACATATAGGAGATGAAATTTGGAATTTCACGTGCATATATATAAAAAGGTGTAAAAAACTATATATATATAGTAATTCACTTCATTGTATTCTTTTGATATGTGATATCCGTGTTTATTGGACCTTTTGTTTCTATCTAATAGATAAAGAATGATATGGAGTGTTTGCCAACAAGAATACCGGTTTGCTTCCATAAGTAATATGGTGGAAATAAACTGACTATATGATCTTACCCTCCAAACAAATGTTATGTCAAAACTTTTTCTCGTATCTACTAATACAGATCTATCTATTTGTATATTAAAATAGAAGACTTTCCCCCATTTCAAAATCCTTCAATGGATATGCGTAAAAAACGAGCTAATTCGGCAGCTTTCTGTTCCATTTCACGCAGAGTTAAATTTTCTTCAGTACGAGTTAAAGGGATGTCTTGTTGGCCCTTTATTTCCATATAAAGAACACGACGAGGAAAAAGACCTTCTTGAACTTCCATTTTGATTGCCTGAATATCTTTCATAAGAAATTGGAGAAAAATACGACGATTTCTTCCGGGAAATCCCCAACGAAAAAGGCATACAACTCCTTCTTTTTCATCAAACTTATTGTAGCCACTACCTACATTGCACAAAATAGTGCACCACAAATAAGAGCTAATGAACAGACCTGAAATCCCATAAAAACACATTACAATTCCTTGTGGAACAAAAAGTATTTGCTGAGATGACAAAAAGGGTATAAGGTTCCTACCAAGGTAACTTGAAATTCCGACCACGAAAAATCCTAGTGAACCAAAAAAAAGGAGACAAGCGAAAAAAAAATTGCTCATTTTTCGAGACCCTGTTATGGGTTCTATCCAGAGCCATTTGGATCGACGATTCATAACAAATTACGTCCTATTTAAATTGAGGGATTGAACAAATCTTGACTCCCCATCCCAAAGTCATTCTCATAAATTGGCTATATTTATAAACTAGCCATATACATATAAGCATTTTGATAAAAAATATATATATATATATTTAGAACGATTTTTTTTTTTATTCTTATTCTTTTTCCATGTTCTTTTTTGTCTGTGCTTTTTTCAATTTTGCCCTTAACTTATTGATTGTCAAAATAATACTTCATTGCATCAGTCAAATAAAAATATGAATCTCTATATTCAAGTGTATATATACACATATTCTTAAATAGAAGTAAGAAAGACTTATTCCTTCACACACGGGCCTATATGATATGTATCATACATATATACATATCACATTCGATTCTATTTATGATGTATACATCATGTAATGTATCTCCATTTATTTATCATATATGAATAGATCTAAATAAATAGAGAATATCTATTTAGATCTATTTATGTTCATATTTAGAACAAGGTTTTATCTTATATTAGAAAAAAATCATATAGATATATTTGTTCTACGATTGAAAGATTGGAACCTATTTATGAATCTAATTTGATCAGATTCATAAAATTTTGTCATTTTGAATATAGAAATATAGAAAAACGATTGTAATTGCCGGAAAAAACAAGCCCACCAAAGGCACGAAAACAGAGGGTAAGTTGGTCATTATTATATCAAAAGTATATTCAATAATATTTCTCTCTATTACAAAGATAGATTATAAGATAAAATGAGTAATAGGACCAAATAAGCGGACGTGCCTTTCTTCATAAAATACCTAATTCATTAAGGTGTTTTGTAAAGTAATTTATTATTTTTATTTTGTTTGATATAAATGGGACCAATTTCCACATTGTATATTGGTACATATAAATGATAAAATATCTCCACTTCTCAATTCTATTTTTTGAAACTGTTCTATTAATAGATGTTTTTCTATTTCTATTAATGAATAAATGTTTACCTTTGAGACAAAGGTCTAACTCCATAACATAATCTTCTCTAATGCGAGAAAGTTACATAGTGTCTACTTTTTCTGATAAAGGGGTATTTTCATGGGTTTGCCTTGGTATCGTGTCCATACCGTTGTGTTGAATGATCCTGGCCGGTTAATTGCTGTACATATAATGCATACAGCTCTAGTTTCTGGTTGGGCCGGTTCAATGGCTCTTTACGAATTAGCAGTTTTCGACTCGTCCGATCCTGTTCTTGATCCAATGTGGAGACAAGGTATATTCGTTATACCTTTTATGACTCGTTTAGGAATAAAGGATTCATGGGGTGGATGGAGTATAACCGGAGAAACTGTATCTAATCCAGGTATTTGGAGTTATGAAGGTGTGGCTGGGGCACATATTGTGTTTTCTGGCTTATGCTTTTTAGCAGCTATCTGGCATTGGGTATATTGGGATCTAGATGTATTCTGTGATTCCCGTACAGGAAAACCTTCTTTAGATTTGCCTAAGATTTTTGGAATTCATTTATTCCTCTCAGGAGCAGCTTGTTTTGGATTCGGAGCGTTTCATGTAACGGGTTTGTATGGCCCTGGAATATGGGTGTCTGACCCTTATGGACTAACTGGAAAAATACAACCTGTAAATCCGGCATGGGGAGCTGAAGGTTTTGATCCTTTTGTTCCGGGAGGAATAGCTTCTCATCATATTGCAGTAGGTATATTGGGTATATTAGCAGGTCTATTCCATCTCAGTGTTCGTCCTCCCCAATGTTTATACAAAGGATTACGTATGGGGAATATTGAAACTGTTCTATCCAGCAGTATTGCTGCTGTATTTTTTGAAGCTTTCATTGTGGCCGGAACAATGTGGTATGGTTCCGCAACCACTCCGATCGAATTATTTGGTCCTACTCGTTACCAGTGGGATCAGGGATACTTTCAACAAGAAATAGATCGACGGGTTCGTGCCGGTCTGGCTGAAAATCTAAGTCTATCAGAAGCTTGGTCAAAAATTCCTGAAAAACTTGCTTTTTATGATTACATTGGGAATAATCCAGCTAAAGGGGGGTTATTCAGGGCGGGTGCGATGGACAATGGAGATGGAATTGCTGTTGGTTGGTTAGGACACCCTATTTTCAAAGATAAAAAGGGACATGAGCTTTTTGTACGTCGTATGCCTACCTTTTTTGAAACATTTCCAGTCATTCTAGTAGATGAAGAAGGAATTGTGAAAGCCGATGTTCCTTTTAGAAGAGCAGAATCAAAATATAGTGTTGAACAAGTAGGTGTAACTGTTGAGTTCTATGGTGGTGAACTTGATGGGGTTAGTTTTGGTGATCCTACTATAGTCAAAAAATATGCTAGACGTGCACAATTAGGTGAAATTTTTGAGTTAGATCGTGCTACTTTGAAATCGGACGGTGTTTTTCGGAGTAGTCCAAGGGGTTGGTTTACTTTTGGGCATGCTACATTTGCTCTTCTTTTCTTTTTTGGACACATTTGGCATGGTGCTAGAACTCTATTCAGAGATGTTTTCGCTGGTATTGATCCGGATTTGGATGCTCAAGTAGAATTTGGGGCATTCCAAAAACTGGGAGATCCAACTACTAAAAGACAAGTGGTATAAGATGGTATTGCTCCGCTCGTTAATAAATATTGAGAGATTTCATCTCAGTAATCAAAATCTTTTCATTCCACCTTTTTTATGGAAAATGTTGTAATTAGTACGAAAGTTATCTCTATAATTGTAAACTACGATCGAATCTATGGAAGCATTGGTTTATACATTCCTTTTGGTGTCGACCTTAGGGATCATTTTTTTTGCTATTTTCTTCCGAGAACCCCCCAAAGTTCCGGATAGAGGGGGAAAATAATTTTCTATTTTTCAAATCTTCTCTAATAAAAAAATGACCTTCCCGATCGGGAAGGTCATTTTTTTTTTCAACTAGTCCTCGTGCTCTTCAAAAGGATCTCGAAGTTGTTCAGAAGGTTGCCCAAAGGCGGTGTATAGGGCATAACCAGTAAAGCTAACAAGCAAACAAGATATGGAGATAGCGACTAAGGTTGTAGTTTCCATTGGTAGGTAATCCTATGTATGTATATATACATAATAGTATACAAAGTTAATTAGATCTCAACCAATACTATTGTTTTTATGGCTACACAGACCATTGATGATACTTCAAGAACCGGACCAATACGAACTAGTGTAGGAAATTATTTAAAACCACTTAATACAGAATCTGGTAAAGTTGCTCCCGGATGGGGAACTACTCCTTTTATGGGTGTTGCAATGGCTCTATTTGCAGTATTCTTATCTATTATCTTGGAAATTTATAATTCTTCCATTTTATTAGACGGAATTCCAGTTAGTTGGGTCTAGAAAAAATAGAAAATCCGCCCGGATCCCGAGTTCATCCAAAAGAAAAAGAACTAAGGAAGGAAAGATTTTGAATAGCTTTCATTTTTAGGTTATTACGTTCTGGTAGTTTGATCGTGTAATTACTTTTTTTATCTAAGGATTTTTGGAATTATGGGTGTGCGACTTGTTAAAATTGTTCTCTATTCTAGTACAGAAAACCGGTCTGTTGTCTTCATAAAATAAAGACGATCCTCTTACCTCGTTGGATATTGCTCTAATAGTTAATATCCAGAGCACGAGGAATATATTAAAGAAAATCTGAACTATGGTTTTTTATGCCTATTTTTGAGACCTCGTGACCAAGCTTCTCAATAATTTGAAAGAAGTATGATCATAAATTGAGGGATCTCTCTTCCTTTTTCTACTGATGCTGATTAAAGAATGAGATAATTTCATTTTTATTAGTTAGTATATTTCATTAAGTGAGTAACAATGAAATGGAAAGGTTATAACCCATAAAACCTTTTGAGTATAAAAAAAATCATCGGGGTGAAATGGAAATCTGAGGTTTAGATTGATTCATCTATCGAGATCTCGACAAGATAATTTCTATTGATCGTCCATACTAGTTGTTCTATCACGAATAGGATAAAAGATCGTTCAAAAGGCCTATAGCGATTTATTTTGCATAAGAATGAGCCAAATTGAAATTTGAGGACTATGAATGAAGTTTCTCTTCCTTCTTATTGTAGGAAATCATGGATTATTCTGAATCCTCTTCCTTCATACAAAGAAATTAAATATCAAGAAACCATGTACTTTGTTCAAAAAGGTATTTGGGTGTTCTTGTTTAAGCCGTATGAAAGGAAATTTTCATATACGGTTTTTAGAGGGGGAATTTGAGTTTACCTATCTCAATAAAGTATACGATTGGTTCGAGGAGCGTCTCGAGATTCAGGCGATTGCGGATGATATCACTAGTAAATATGTTCCTCCTCATGTTAATATATTTTATTGTTTAGGGGGGATCACACTGACTTGTTTTTTGGTACAAGTAGCTACCGGTTTTGCTATGACTTTTTACTATCGTCCCACTGTTCTAGAAGCTTTTGCCTCTATTCAATACATAATGACTGAAGTGAACTTCGGTTGGCTAATCCGATCGGTCCATCGATGGTCGGCAAGTATAATGGTTTTAATGATGATCTTGCATGTATTCCGTGTTTATCTAACAGGTGGATTCAAAAAACCTCGCGAATTAACTTGGGTTACGGGTGTAATTCTAGCTGTATTAACCGTATCTTTTGGTGTAACTGGGTATTCTTTGCCCTGGGATCAAATTGGTTATTGGGTAGTCAAAATTGTGACTGGTGTGCCTGAGGCCATTCCGTTAATAGGAGCTCCTTTGGTAGAGTTATTACGCGGAAGTGTTAGTGTGGGTCAATCTACCTTGACTCGTTTTTATAGTTTACACACTTTCATATTACCCCTTCTTACTGCTGTATTTATGTTAATGCATTTTCTAATTATCTGCAAGCAAGGTATTTTAGGTCCTTTATAGAGAGGAAATATCAATTTTGAATAAGTATTCAAAACATATTATTTTACGATATATCAATATCATTGCCGCGAATATTTCTTATTGGAAATATGGAAATAAGAAAGCATGTTTCTCGGATTTCTCCTTTCAATTATTAAGTATTCTTTATTTAATACAAAGAATTGAAGTAGATACTCATTTCAGATGGAGAAAATGGATTATGGGAGTGTGTGACTTGAACTATTGGTCAGGCCGTGCAGATCAATTTTTGGATCTGTCATATAAAGATTAATTGTGTCTCTGTCCCAATTTTCTTCCCAAAAATAGGAAGTTTAGAACCTGGGTAAAAGGGGAGCACTTTGTTGTGTTCCAAGAGAGTTATTTCTATGATCGAATCCGAATTAGGCTCCGTGAGATCCAGGTAATAGTAATAACATTCATAAGTAAAATTTATTACTTACTTATTCTTTCATTTTCATAGTATGAAAATGCATGCATTTCCCTTGCATTTCAATAGGGTAAACTATCGGAGTAAAAAAGGGGTCTAAAGAAGGAAAAAGGCCAGATCAGTAACAAGTCAATACCTTGTATTAAAAAAAAAAAAAGAAATAAAAAAAGAATTGTGGAGGTCGAGATACACACAGATTACAAGGAATAAGATGACCCAAAAGGCATATTGATCATGATCGAATTTGTGAGCTTACTTGGGTACTGAGCATTTAATACGAAATAATCAAGTTATGAAGAATGGTATAGATCTTCTTAATTCTTATTCTAACAATACGCCCTTCATCATTTTGATTTCAATTATTGCTCGAGCCGGATGATCAAAATTGGCATGTCCGGTTCTTTCGGGGGATAGATTCATTCATAAGAATCTACTTATCCCAATAACAAAGAAACCTGACTTGAATGATCCTGTATTAAGGGCTAAATTAGCTAAAGGCATGGGGCATAATTATTATGGTGAACCCGCTTGGCCCAATGATCTCTTATATATTTTTCCAGTAGTTATTTTTGGTACTATTGCATGTACCGTAGGTTTAGCAGTTCTAGAACCATCAATGATTGGTGAACCGGCAAATCCATTTGCAACTCCTTTGGAAATATTACCGGAATGGTATTTTTTCCCCGTATTTCAAATACTTCGTACAGTACCTAATAAACTATTAGGTGTCCTTTTAATGGCTTCAGTACCTGCAGGACTATTGACAGTCCCTTTCTTGGAGAATGTTAATCAATTCCAAAATCCATTTCGTCGTCCAGTAGCTACAACAGTATTCTTAATCGGTACCGCAGTAGCTCTTTGGTTAGGTATTGGGGCAACGTTACCTATAGATGAATCTTTAACTCTAGGTCTTTTCCAATTTGATCTAATTTAGAATGTCTGAATATAGGAGGGAAATCTTTTGTTCATATATCTAGGGAGTAGTTGATTCAAGACAAATGGTCTCTCCCTAGATATATTTTATCAGATATTTTCTAATATTGTTATAGAATAGTCAAAGATTTATTCCAATTACTTTCCAGAAGAACTTAGAAAAAGGGAATCAATGGAGAGATGAAATGGAACTATTTATAAACCTAAACCCGATTCCCCGGTAAATCAATTCCAATATTTCGCATAAATTCCAATATTTCTTTGACAGATTGTTCCCCAAGATGTTTTATTTTCATTAAATCTTCTTGACTGTAATTTGAGAGGTCCGATAATGTATTTATATTGGCCTTTTTGAGGCAATTATATATCCTAGTAGAGAAGTTTAATTGGTCGATATACATTTGATCGAAAACTATTCTCTTCGTATCAGTCGATATATGCGAATTAGGTAAAGAAGGAGTCATATTGTCGCTTAAACTGTTTGTTCCATCGATGTTCTCTTCCTTTGCATGCAGAAAGGGAAGGAAAAAGTAAATCAAATTCCGAGAAGCTTCATAAAGTGCTTCTTTAGGAGCTAATCCTCCATTCGTCCATATTTCAAGAAATAGAATTTCTTGTATCTCATTTTCGCTACAATAGGAATGAATACTATAATTTACATTTTGTACAGGGATGAAGGCAGCATCTATAGGAAAAATTCCATCCTTATTATTATAATTATTTGGATTTTGGATAATATATCCGCGGCCTTTTTCAATTTGTAATGATATATCTAAGGTAATGGATTTATTTATGTTAGCTATATGTTGTGTAGTATCAATTATTCTCACAGAAGGTGGTAACATAATATCTTGAGCGGTTACTTTTTTTGGTCCGACGACATGGATAGACCCTTCTCGAATTCCGTATGCATCACTTCGAAGTACAATTTCTTTCAGATTCATCAAAATTTCATGTATCGATTCTTCAATACCTATTATCACGGAATATTCGTTTGATATATTTTTAAATTGAGCACGTGTGATACATGTTCCTTCTACTTCTCCGAGTAAAACTCTTCTTATTGCGCTGCCTATTGTATTAGCTTGATCTTTGCGAAGCGGAGATAGAGTGAAACGACCATAATTAAAACGCTTACTGTCTGTTCTGGATTCGACACACTTAAATTCCGGTGTCACTGATATTTCATTCTGATTCATAATATGATTTGAATAGATAATTTAATAATTTCTTTCTCTTTAATTTCTAATTTATTCAATTCTTACACACGTCTCCTTTTGGGAGGTCTACATCCGTTATGTGGCATAGGAGTTACATCACGTACATAACTTAAATGTATACCACTTTTAGCAATGGCTCGTAATGCTGTATCTCTCCCCGGACCAGGACCACTTATCATAACTTCTGCTTCTTTCAGAAGACCTTGATTTACTAAGGTATGAACAACATTTGCTGCTGCAGTCTGAGCAGCAAATGGTGAACGTCTTTTTGTGCCTTTGAATCCACAAGCACCGGTAGAAGACCAAGAAACCGCTTTCCCCCATGTATCTGTAACAGTAACAATGGTATTGCGAAAACTTGCTCGAACGTAAATAACTCCTTTCAGTATTCGATGTTTAGTTCTACGTGGCAAAAATCTTCTTATATGCGAGATTCTCTCATTTCTGTTCAGTGAAAAGAAAGCAAAAAAAATGGATTCAGTTTATCAAACAGAGCTGGAGGAACTGGCAGTAGCAGAATCGTTTTATCCTAATCCCTTTCAATATTTAGCAAAATTATATTGCTATGTTAGAAGAAGGCTAGCTATACTGGTTCAGTATACTTCAAATATACCTTTGGTATCATATTGACAATCAAACAAGGATTGTAGAAGATATCAGTAGTTTTCCATTTCCTGATCTCTTTCTTTCATGGGATCAATTTACCCTTGATTTTACAATAATATATGTATGGAGCTTAGCATGTCTGGGAATACGGGAGAACGCGCTTTTGCTGACATTATTACTAGTATTCGATACTGGGTTATCCATAGCATTACTATACCTTCTCTATTCATTGCAGGTTGGTTATTTGTCAGTACGGGTTTAGCTTATGATGTATTCGGGAGCCCTCGGCCAAATGAGTATTTCACAGAAAGCCGACAAGAGGTTCCATTAGTAACTGGCCGTTTCGATTCATTAGAGCAACTCGATGAATTTACTAGATCTAGATCTTTTTAGGAGGTATTAATGACTATAGATAGAACCTATCCCATTTTTACAGTTAGATGGTTGGCCGTTCACGGGCTAGCTGTACCTACGGTTTTTTTCTTGGGATCAATATCAGCAATGCAGTTCATACAGCGATAAACTTTATATAAACTAAATAACGGAGCTATTTATGACACAATCAAACCCGAATGAACAAAATGTGGAATTAAATCGTACCAGCCTCTATTGGGGGTTGTTACTTATTTTTGTACTTGCTGTTCTATTCTCTAATTACTTTTTCAATTAGGAACAGTAAGAATATTCTTTCTCACCCAATTTGGTGAGATCTAATATTTCTATGTATTATTGTTTATGTCTTGAGCATGACTACTTAAAAAAAATGTGAAAGGAAGTAATAGAAATGGCCGATACCACCGGAAGGATCCCTCTTTGGTTGATAGGTACTTTAACTGGTATTCTCGTTATTGGTTTAATAGGTATTTTTTTCTACGGTTCTTATTCCGGATTAGGATCATCTTTATAGTCATGAAATGTATTACGTATCTATAAGAGATACTGTACATACGAAAGTGAAAACTCAAAAATAAAGGTAAGATCTTACCCTTCTTTGAACACAAAGGAAGGTAAGGTCTTATCTTTACTTATTATTTATTGTCAATAAATCCAATTGTAGATTAATGATAGGAGGATAATTCATACAAATTCTACAAATAATTATCTTTTTTATTAGAAAGATTTCATTTTCATTATAAAGAGAATTGGATCGATCCAATTAGAATGTATTTTTTTCCAAAAATCAATTAACGGTTTTTACGGATCTGCAGAATATTTCTGCAATATTTGTTCATTTGCAATAAATTTTGCAAGTGTAAAAAATAGAATTTATAGTTTTATAATATAATAACTATTAGGATTATAAAAGGAACGAACCATTTCATTCAAAGATTTGTTTTGTTAAAAGGCCCATTTACTCAATGGGCAGCAATATATGCCTTTGCTGCTCCTTTTCTCATTTCAGTCCAAAATGTAGGAATGGAATTAGAAAACGAATGCGCTCTTCTTGCGATTGGCGAAATAATGGTAAAAAGTAAAAAAGATATATATATATATCTTTTTTTTACTTTTTACTTGTAGGATAAATGAGAAAAAAAGCAAAAATAGTAAACCAAGATTACTGAATTCTTTCCTTCCTTCTATTTATGTTTTGATCATTTGTTTTGAATACGATAGATCAAGGTGAGAAAAGATGAGATGTATATAATATGTAATGTCGCGCATGACTATGTTTAGCAAGTTTGTTCCGGAATAACTCATTATTAATGATGCACATATTATTTCTATTTCCTCATCCTTCACAATATATTCGAACAGAGGGAAGGGGCAAATGAAGGGCTCCGAAGAAGTTTTTTTATTTTTATATCTATCTATAATTGCATTAATCATCAATAAGATGGAGATTCAAATCTTTTATGCACCTAAAAATTCATTTCGACCAATTGAACTTTCTCAAATTGTTTCTTCTTAAGAACCAGAAATATCTGTGCTAAAATGACAGATGCTAAGAATAATAAAAGACCTTGAACACGTAAAGGATCTTGAAGTACTATTTCTGCATTTTCCTGACCAAATCCACCTACATTAGGGTTATTCATTAACGACTGATCCGCCTTGATGAATTCGCCTTCTGAAACAAGAAGTTCCGGTCCTAGAGGTACAAAGTCAACCACTTGTCGACCGTCTGATGAATTATCAATAGTTATTTGATATCCACCCTTTTCTTTACGTGCAATTTTACTTACTTTACCCGTTGCTGAAGCGTTGTAGACTGTATTGTTGCTTTTGCTCCCATCGGGATAAATTTGTCCTCTTCCTCTATTACCACCCACATATATGGGATATTTCAGGAAGTGAGCTGCTTTATTAGTAGCGGGATTTGGTGAAAGGATGGGAAAGACAATTTCACTATATTTTTGACCAGGAACAGGACCTATTACTATAATATTTTTTTGATTCGGACGGTAGTTCTGAAAATAAAGATCACCTATCTTTTCCTTAATCTCAGGATAAATACGATCCGGAGGAGCTAATTCAAAACCTTTGGGTAAAATAAGAACAGCTCCTACATTTAAAGTTCCTTTCTTACCATTAGCAAGAACTTGTTTTATTTGCTTATCATAGGGTATTTTAACAACTGCTTCAAATACGGTATCAGGAAGCATGGACTGTGGAACTTCGATCTCCACAGGTTTTTTAGCCAAATGACAATTGGCACATACAATACGCCCAGTTGCTTCTCGAGGATTTTCATAACCTTGCTGTGCGAAAATGGGATATGCATTCGCAATAGATGTCCGAGTCATTATATCTATCATGATTAAGACGGAAATTGATTGAGTTATCCACTTTTTTACCCAGTTATCATAAGTTTTTCTATTTTGCATGGTTCAATTTTTGGTTCCAAATCTTTTATTTTAAATAAATGGTAGTAGGTAACTATCATAGTGACCTGTCTGCAATTCTGCTACTATATTAAACCTAAAGATAAAAAATAAGAAGTATCGCCCTAAAAAGTAAAAAAAGGGGGGGGGGGGTTAAATGAGGGATAAACCCATTTGTTATTCATTCATCGAGTGATAAATTACTACAAGTGAAGGAGATATACGATTCAAACGACGAAAGATCCAATATTTAAAAATTGTGTCTAAGATGACTGGAAAAGTTGAAACGAGACCAGATATTATTCGTAGCTCACCATATGTATTCTATGCCTCCCTATCCATATCTAGCTACTGACTATGGTACCCAACTCTCTCTGTTCACGCACCATATGTGGATTGGTGGATTTCTCATAGTTGGCGTTGCTGCACATGCAGCTATTTTTATGGTAAGAGACTATGATCCGACTACTCAATACAACAATCTTTTAGATCGTGTTCTGAGACATCGTGATGCAATTATATCACACCTCAACTGGGCATGTATTTTCTTAGGCTTCCATAGTTTTGGTCTATATATTCATAATGATACTATGAGTGCTTTAGGACGTCCTAAAGATATGTTTTCAGATACTGCTATACAATTACAACCTATCTTTGCTCAATGGATACAAAACACTCATGCTTTAGCACCTAGTTTGACAGCTCCTGATGCAACAGCAAGCACCAGCTTAACCTGGGGAGGTGGTGATTTGGTAGCAGTAGGTGCCAAAGTGGCTTTGTTACCTATTCCATTAGGAACTGCGGATTTTTTAGTGCACCATATTCATGCATTTACTATCCATGTGACTGTATTAATATTACTTAAAGGTGTTTTATTTGCTCGCAGTTCTCGTTTAATACCCGATAAAGTGAATCTTGGTTTTCGTTTTCCTTGCGATGGGCCTGGTAGAGAAGGAACATGTCAAGTATCTGCCTGGGATCATGTCTTCCTAGGGTTATTCTGGATGTACAATGCAATTTCGGTAGTAATATTCCATTTTAGCTGGAAAATGCAGTCCGATGTTTGGGGTAGTATAAGTGATCAGGGAGTAGTAACTCATATTACAGGAGGAAACTTTGCACAGAGTTCCATTACAATTAACGGGTGGCTCCGCGACTTTTTATGGGCACAAGCTTCTCAAGTAATCCAATCTTACGGTTCTTCATTATCTGCATATGGTCTTTTATTCTTAGGTGCTCATTTCGTTTGGGCCTTTAGTTTAATGTTCCTATTTAGTGGCCGTGGATATTGGCAAGAACTTATTGAATCTATTGTTTGGGCCCATAATAAATTGAAAGTTGCTCCTGCTATCCAGCCCAGAGCCTTGAGTATTGTCCAAGGACGTGCTGTAGGAGTAGCTCATTACCTTCTGGGTGGAATCGCCACAACATGGGCGTTCTTCCTAGCAAGAATTATTGCAGTAGGATAATGGCTAGGAGGATTTGAAAAGCATTATGGCATCAAGATTTCCAAAGTTCAGCCAAGGCTTGGCCCAGGACCCAACTACTCGTCGTATTTGGTTTGGTATTGCTACTGCACATGACTTTGAGAGTCATGATGATATTACCGAAGAACGCCTTTATCAAAAGATTTTTGCTTCTCACTTTGGTCAGTTAGCTATAATCTTTCTGTGGACCTCTTGTAATTTGTTCCACGTAGCTTGGCAAGGCAATTTCGAAGCATGGGTACACGATCCCTTACATGTAAGACCTATTGCGCATGCAATTTGGGATCCTCATTTTGGTCAACCGGCCATAGAAGCCTTTACCCGAGGAGGTGCCCCCGGTCCGGTCAATATTGCTTATTCCAGTGTTTATCAGTGGTGGTATACAATTGGCTTACGCACTAATGAAGATCTTTATACTGGAGCTCTTTTCTTGCTATTTCTTTCTGCTATCTTTTTAATAGCGGGTTGGTTGCATCTACAACCTCAATGGAAACCAAGTGTTTCATGGTTTAAAAATGCCGAATCTCATCTCAATCATCATTTGTCGGGGCTCTTCGGAGTCAGTTCTTTGGCTTGGACGGGGCATTTAGTTCATGTCGCTATTCCTGAATCAAGAGGACAGCACATAAGATGGGATAATTTCTTGAATGTATTACCATATCCCCAAGGTTTGGAACCACTTTTTACAGGTCAGTGGAATCTTTATGCTCAAAATCCTGATTCCAGTAGCCATTTATTTGGTACCTCTCAAGGGTCGGGAACTGCTATTCTAACTCTTCTCGGAGGATTCCACCCACAAACTCAAAGTTTGTGGCTAACTGATATCGCTCATCATCATTTAGCTATTGCATTTGTCTTTTTCATTGTTGGTCATATGTATAGAACCAACTTTGGGATCGGACACAGTATAAAAGATATTTTAGAAGCACATATTCCTCCAGGAGGCTTATTAGGACGCGGACATAAGGGTCTTTACAACACAATCAATAATTCTCTTCACTTTCAATTAGGTCTTGCTCTAGCTTCTTTGGGAGTTATTACTTCCTTGGTAGCTCAACACATGTATTCTTTACCTGCCTATGCATTCATAGCACAAGATTTTACTACCCAAGCTGCATTGTATACTCATCATCAATACATTGCCGGATTCATTATGACAGGGGCATTTGCTCATGGAGCTATATTTCTCATTAGAGATTATAATCCAGAACAGAATAAGGATAATGTATTGGCGAGAATGTTGGAGCATAAGGAAGCCATAATATCTCATTTGAGTTGGGCTAGTTTATTCCTAGGTTTTCATACCTTGGGACTTTATGTTCATAACGATGTTATGCTTGCTTTTGGTACTCCAGAAAAACAAATCTTGATTGAGCCTATATTTGCTCAATGGATACAATCTGCTCATGGTAAGGCCTTATATGGTTTTGATGTACTCTTATCTTCAGCAAATGATCCAGCATTCAATGCTGGTAAAAGCATATGGTTACCCGGTTGGTTGAACGCTATTAACGATAATAAAAATTCACTGTTCTTAACAATTGGTCCTGGAGACTTTTTGGTTCATCATGCTATTGCTCTAGGTTTGCATACAACTACATTGATTTTAGTAAAAGGTGCTTTAGATGCGCGTGGTTCTAAGCTAATGCCTGATAAGAAAGATTTTGGTTATAGTTTTCCTTGCGATGGTCCGGGACGGGGCGGTACTTGCGATATTTCGGCCTGGGATGCTTTTTATTTAGTAGTTTTCTGGATGTTGAATACCATTGGATGGGTTACTTTCTATTGGCATTGGAAGCATATCACCTTATGGCAGGGAAATGTAGCTCAATTTAATGAGTCTTCCACTTATTTAATGGGATGGTTAAGAGATTATCTTTGGTTAAATTCTTCACAACTAATTAATGGATACAATCCTTTTGGTATGAACAGTTTATCTGTCTGGGCGTGGATGTTCTTATTTGGGCATCTTGTTTGGGCTACTGGATTTATGTTTCTTATTTCTTGGCGTGGATATTGGCAAGAACTGATTGAAACTCTTGCATGGGCCCATGAACGCACACCTTTGGCTAATTTAGTTCGATGGAGGGATAAGCCGGTAGCTCTTTCCATTGTTCAAGCACGATTAGTTGGATTAGCTCACTTTTCTGTAGGCTATATATTCACCTATGCAGCTTTCTTAATCGCCTCTACATCAGGCAAATTCGGTTAATTCTTTTTCATTTTAGAGAATATTTCTATTTTCAATATAATCTCTATGGATAAAAAGAAGGAGTAATCCACGTAATACTTCTCCATCTCAAATTTGATCTATATTTTTATATAATGAATATAAACTGACTGAATCATTATGGCAAGAAAAAGTCTCATTCAAAGAGAGAAAAAGAAACAAAGATTGGAAAGGAAATATAATTTTAGAGACACCATACAAGATGCCATAACCTGTTGTGCCATTCACATATCTCAGGATCCTCTTTCCTACTTGCCAATTTATGTCCTTAGGCTTCTCCATGAACATAGAAATCAGGCTTACTGCATACATAAAATCAGGCCTAGTGGCTGTCAAGTACATGAGGCTTCCAACAATGTTCTTGTAGAGGGTTGGGTTTACTTCCTTGTTGTTGTCCTCTTTACTCAATTTTAGACCTGTAGCTGTTGGTGTAGGGGCAGGTTTACTATTCTCCATTTTAAATCTCTTCACAATCTATTTGGCATAGTTAGTTTGTGAAATAAATATGCCATACTCTGTTTGTTTGACCTCAATGCCAAGAAAATACTATAGCAGACCTAAGTCTATCATCTCAAACTCATTCTTCATTTCCTCTTTGAAATCAACAATGAGGAGATCACTATTGCCAGTAAAAATCAAATCATCTATGTATACAAAACAACAATCAAAATATTACCTTCAGCTGCTTTGATGTAAAGAGTGGGCTCACTGCTGCTTTTGCTAAAGCCATTACTCATTAAATATGAGTCTATTCTATTGTACCATGCCCTAGGTGCTTGTTTCATCCCATAGAGGGCTTTCTGAAGCCTATAAACTTTGTCCTCTTGCCCTAGGACTTCATACCCAGGTGGTTTCTCCACATACACTTCCTCTTTCAGCACTCCGTTCAAGAAGGTTCACTTTACATCCATTTGAAACACCTTCCACTTGTGTTGGATTGCTATTGCTATGACTGACTGAACAATTTCTAGCCTTGCAACTGGTGCATATGTCTCATCATAATCTCTTCCAGGCTGTTGTTTGTACCCTTTGACAACTAGCCTTGCCTTATGTCTTTCAATCTTTCCTTTAGCAGTAGACTTGGTCTTATAGACCCACTTAACTCCAATTACTTGTTTACCCTTGGGTAAATCAGTTAGCTGCCATGTGTCATTCCTCTCTATGGTATCCAACTCTTAATCCATGGCCTTACACCATTTCTCTTCTTTCATAGCTTCTTCAAAGTGCATTGGATCACTACAAGAAAATAATGCAAAATCCAAATTCTCATCCATATCAGCATACCTTGTGTTCTCATAAATCTCCTTCACACTCCTTCTCCTCTGTTGCATCAATGATCTGAGTGTAGGGTCTGAATTACCTCTGGAGCTATTGTACTGCTGACCTCTAGAGTTGTTGCTCTGCTGAACTCTAGAGTTGTAGATCTCCAGAGTTGCAAACCTCTGAAGCTACTGATCTCTAGAGCTGCTGTGCTAATGTCCACCTCTAGAGCTACCCTGCTAAACACCTCTGGAACTACTATTCTCCAATGCTCTACGGTAGTTTCTCCCCAAGCTGTTGCTCTCCGTAGTTCCTCCAGAGTTGTTATCCTCCTGAGCTTCTTCATCTTCAAGGGGTATTGTAATTGAAATACTCGTGGTGCTGTCCATTGTTCCATCCCATGCTTCATTCTCAATGAACTCAACATCCCTACTGATCACAACCTTTTTGGTGATGGGATTATATAGTTTGTAGGCTTTTGACTCTTCACTATAGCCTATGAAGATACATTTCTCACCTCTATCATCAAATTTCTACCTCTTCTCTTGAGGCATGAATACATATGCCACACACCTGAAGATTATTAGGTGTTCAACACTCCATTTGTTGTTTGACCATGCCTCTTGTGGAATCCTATCATGAACAGCCTTTGTAGGGCACATGTTCAATAGGTAAATTGTTGTTGCTATAGCCTCAGCCCAAAAATCATGTGATAGTCCTTTTGCTTTCAGCATGCTTGCTGCCATCTCTTGAATGGTTCTATTTTTCCTTTCAACCACTCCATTTTGTTGTGGAGTATACCTAGTTTTAAACTACTTTTCTATGCCTTCATTCCTACAAAAATTCATAAATTTCTTAGAGATATACTCTCCCCCTCTATCTGTTCGTAGGGCTTTGATATAGTGGTTGCTTTGCTTTTTAGTTGATGCCTTAAACCACTTGAATTTCTCGAAGTCTTTTGATTTGTTCTTCAAAAAATAAACCTAGATTTTTCTACTGTAATCATCTATGAATGTCATAAAATAAGTATTTCCAACCAAGGTGTGGGTTTTCATGGGACCACATGAATCTGAGTGCACCAACTCCAATGGTGCTTTTGCACTCCTAGAATACCCTGATTGAAAGGGTTCTCTATGCTACTTTCCTAAAATGCAAGCTTCACATTTTCCATCAGGCTCTACAATGTTTGGTAGCCCTCTAACCATGCCTTTCTTGGACAATAAACTCAAACCAGAAAAACTTAAGTTCCCATACCTCAAATGCCACAATTTGGATGGGTCTTTGATGACTGTCCTAAAGGCTGATTGTTGTCCCACTGCTGTGAGTGTCAAAGATAGTGCTAGGAACTGCGTTGGAGACAGCGCCGGAGACTCTATGTGTATCCTAAGAGGAAACATTCTATTTCTTGTCATTTGCACTGCTACAATCACTTTCTTACTGCCTCCTTTGTCAAATATTGTGCACTCTCCATTTTCCATCAGGATTTTATAACCATTTTGGACCATCTGTTCAATGCTCAATAGGTTATGTTTTATGCCAGGGACATAATAAACATCCCGGATCACTCTCCTTTCACCATTCTTGGACTGAATGTTGACTGTACCTTTTCCCATGATGGGAACCTACTCATTATTTGCCATTTTTAGTTCAGTGTGTATGCTACTATCCATGGAGGCAAAGAAGTTATTATTTCCACTCATGTGGTTGCTACAACCGCTGTCTAGAGACCATACTTCATCACTACTCCTCTCAGCAAGGTTGCAAACAATAAAAACATTTGACTATTTTTCATTTTCAGCCTTGTTCTCATTTTCTACATTAGCATTTTGGCCTCCATGATCACATTGTTTCTTTCTACACTCACTAGCATAATGACCAAACTTATGATAGTAATAACATTGAACATTACTTTTGTCATATCTCTGATTAGAACTGTTCTTCTTCTTTTCTTGATAGCTTGGCTATGAGCTGCTTGCCTCTTCTTGGCTGTTTGAAACTCCTCTTCTGGAGTTGCTTCTTCCTCTACCTCTTTGGCCTCTACCTCTGCTATTTCTTCCTCTTCCCCTACCTCTTGCATTGGTTTGAGCCTTGAAGGCTTGCTCAAGGGAAGGAGTGGATCTATTTAACCGATGCTCATGGATTTGTAGAGATCCCATCAACTCATCCACTGTCATCTTGGACAAGTCCTTTGTCTCGTCAATGGTTATGACAATAGGGTCAAATCTAGAAGGTAGACTCCTTAGGATTTTCTCAACAATCCTTTGATCATCCATGGTTTCTCCATTTATCCTTAGCTGATTTATCATGGTAGAATCCCTAGTGTGAAATTCTGAAATAGACTCACTCTCCTTCATCTGCAGGGTCTCAAAATCTCTCCTAAACAGTTGGAGTTTCACTGATCTCACCTTGTCAGTTTCCTTATATTTGTTCTACAATATTTCCCATGCCTATTTTGAGTAGTTTGCTGCTGCAATGTGGGGGAAAATAGCCTCTATCAAGGCTGCCACAATTAGACTGAGGACTTTTGTATCCTTCATTCTTGTTTCCTTCAATTGGTTTCTTTGAGCATTAGATAGGGCTGCATAAGCTATTGGGTCTGTGGTGTCTGTGAACCCATTGATGACAAACTCCCATAGGTCATTAGCAACCAATATTCTCTTCATCTTATTAGCCCAGATATCATAATTTTGTCCATCAAAATTAGGTGGTTGCTACCATCCTTTGCTGTCCCCACTTGCCATGCTTCTCAAATCTGAGAAGGCTAATAATGCCTAGACAAACTAGGGCTTATATAAAACACCCACAAAAAGTTTCTAACTGCCCAGAAAAATAGGGCTCTGATACCACTTGTTGGCAAGCAAGGGAGGTTTAATGGCAGTCCAAACAAATGCTACATCAATAGTGGACAGTAGAAAATAAAGAAAAACACAAGAGAGAGAGAGAGAGAGAAGAATACACAGAAACAAGAAATAATATATTATATTTTCCTCTTCAAAATTACATTCAAAACTTTGTTACAAACTTGATGCAGAGCTGCTGCTCTATTTTTTTTTGAGTTGCTCCAATCTCTGGAGCTGCAAACTAATTCAAATATGGAGCGCTATCCAGAAACTCTGTAGCTACCTGTAGATCACTGTTGTTGCTGCAACATTCCCTTCTGCCATCTTCTCTCTACTATTCTCTGTTATTCTCCTCCTTCACATTCCTTTTGCTACTACAGGTTCTATTCTCTCTAACTCTACCTTCTATTGATGCAGGTTTCTCCACACATTCCTACGGTCCATACCTTTTCCCTCTTATCTGTCTCATTCTATGCAAGCCAAAACTAGCGCTCGACTTTCCTTTCAAATTCAAAATCACCTACCAAAATGAATGCTGGTAGGCCAACAGATGCTGGGGCAGATTTTGGAAATCCCCAAGTCTGACGTGGGGGCAGGCTGGAGTAAATGCACTGACGGAAGATTAATTTTCCAACAATTTAAACATCATCCATTTCAATGGTGAAACAGTCAATAGCAAATTTAGACTTTATTCATACTAAAAAGTAATAAATATTTGTTCTATTTTTATTGGCCAAAATTGACATTTGATTGTTGAAGTGGATGATGTTTAAGAATAGTCATTTTCTCTATGCTTATGTAATACTCCATTCATAGAGAAGAGTCGTCCCAACAACTAAGAAACTCATTATAGTGGTGTTTATGTCCTATTAAAATTTCTACTTGATTGTAACACTTCACATTTCATGTACACCAAAGTCATCATGGGCCTTCACTTGAATTTTTAGAATCTGTATTAATCTTATTTGATTCTCATAAATCTCGTACAATTTGGTATTTAATTTTAATGACATTTCTACTATGTCATAACAAGTCTCATTTGTTAAGGTGTTAGGGGAGAGGACTCAGTAGCCATACACCCTAACTTGATGCACTTTAAGCTCTTAAATAGTACATTGAATTTTCATGAAAATTTTGCATGTCTCCGTAACTAAGTTAAAAGCTTAAAGCTATTGTTTAGGGTACTGAATATCAACAATGTAGTATAATCAACTATGTCTTTATAGAGTTGTCCAAAAACACCCCCAAAAATGTTAGATTGAAACATGTACCCCAAGACATGTATTATCGATCACCTTGTGTCTCACCATATGATTGGTTGTTTTTTTTATGTGACTTGGGTAGGGTATAGTTATACATGTATTGGTTCCTTATTAAATTTTTACTAGTTTATTATTTCTCAACTACTAATTCTTTTAACATATTTAACTAGGGGCCTAAGTGTGCAACACCATAAATTGATGGAGTGCGCATGGTGAGAAGACAACTATGGCGATCCTTGGTCAGGGCATCATAGAAGGTTTCCAAATTGCTAGGATAATCGAATGTTGTCTTATGAATGTCATTTCAATTATCGGTGGGGTTGGGGGTATATCGGAAAGTGTCAAAATCAAACCCTCCCACGACACTTTGGAGAGCGGAGACCACCTAACAACCCTAGATCTCACACGAACAGGAGAGGGTGTGACAAGGATCAAACTAAGGGATCAGAGTTCATTGGTAATGGAAGGTTTGAATGCTTAGGACAAGTGAACCCATGCAAACATGGATCCCCAATGAAGATCTGCGAGCATCAGGTGCGAATAGCATCCCTATTGGCCCCAAAGTAGCAAATCGTTATGTCTCCTTTTTCCTTAAGGGTATAGAATTAACAAACATGGTTAATGAGCTTAAGGAAAAAGCCTTTTTATGAAATGGGCTGGGGATTAGCCAGCTATAACCAGAGTCCAGAAATGGTGTGATGAGTTTTGGGGGAAAGCGATAAAACTAAAAACTCTCCCAAATGGCTTCTTTCTAGTGGAGTGCCCTTTGGGTAGAATAAAGAGAAAGATTTTGAATGAAGGTCCTTACTTGATGGGGGAAGGGGATTCTACCTCAAGGACTGGATGGCAAATTTCAACCCATTATGAGAAGAAATTCGAAGGTGGCAGTATGGATAAGATTGAATAATCTCCCATCAGAATATTAGGTGGAGGGGACCCTAAAGTCTATCAGTGACAAATTAGGATCCTTTGTCAAAGTAGATGAATCGATAGACGAAAGGGACTACAACATGTATGCTAGAATATGCATTGAGATGAAACCCCTACCACCCATACCAGAAGCAATAGAGATTCATTCTGAGAACGGGGTATGGCGGTAGAAGATAGAGATCAAGGAGAAAGAGTTCATATGTAACAAATACAAATCTAGGGGTCATCAATTAGAAGAATGCAGGAAAGGGTAAATGGTGGAGAATAAAGACACTCTCGAGGAGGTTTTGGTGTCTTAGGGACAAGCTGTCTATGGCTTGGGCCCAAGAATCTTGGAAAAAGGGGTCCGAGTTCCAAATAGACCACAGACCCAAACCCAGTTCCAGAGAGTGAGCAAGATAACATTAGCATCAAGATTCAATCTTTGACAGGGAATAAGCAAGAAAAATAGACGATGCCTGAAGTGATAATGGGCATGGGGGAGTAGAATGGGAATTTAGGGCTGGAACCCTTTGGAAATAAAGAGAACATTGAGTTAGATAGTGAACGTCAAGACTCCAGGTGCATATCCCCTTAAATCTCTCTAAAGTTGGCTAAAGATAAAGAGAACACCCTCCTGAGGAATTTGGAAGTGGTTTTTGGTTCAGAAATAAAGGAAGAGAGTGGCTCAAATGAGGAGGAAGAAGACATCTTAGCTCCTAGATCACACAATCAAAGTCAGTCAAATATGGGAAAGCCAGGATTGGGAGAAAAAGCACAACGAGACCAGAAATCTAATAGGGTGAAGTTGGAATTGGCAGGCAATGCCAAAAGTCAAATGAAATTGAGATCAGGGAAGGGTTTGGCCCTCCCCAAGTCATCATGAGGGTCCTTAGATGGAATGTTAGGGGCATTAATGCCCCTAACAAAAGATGCTTGGTCAAACAACAAATTGGCTAAGAAAAGGTAGATGTAGTGTTACTTCAAGAGACAGTTGAGTGCGGATTATGCAAGCCTTCTCATTTCTAAATGGAAATAATGGCAGATCTTGTTTGTGGAGGCTGCTAGGGCATTCGAGGGATTGGGAATGTTCTGGAATCCCATGAGGGTTTGTATTGAGCAAGTGGAGCAAGATCATCAAATAATAGATGCTGGTTAAAGTGTCTTCCAAGGATTTTAAGGGTCGGGTATTCCTACTGAATGTTTACAGACCAAATGCCACCATCAAGAAAAGAGAAGTTTGGGACATGATCTCAAGCTTGATTTAAGTGTTAGGATATAGTAGGATCATCATTGGTGGTGATTTCAATGCCACATTAAACAACACAGAGAAGTAGGGGGTTTATTGTGCCAATCCCAAACCTAGGTGGACTTCCAAAATCTCATAAATCATAACCATTTATAGGAGGTGGCTCCAAAGAATGGTTCCTTCACCTGGACTAACAAGTGTGTTGGTTTCATTGGGATTGTAGAAAAATTGGATAGGTTCTTCTTGGCCAGAGAATGGGATGATATGCCAGTAACTTACAATTTTTCCATCTTACCCCTCTTGGACTTAGATCACTACCTAGTCTTACTTCACTTTAAGCCTGATGTGGTTCCAGATCACTGCCCTTTCAAATATGAGTGTATGTGGTTGAGGGACCAAGATCTTGTTGCTAAGATGGCAAAGCGGTGGATGTATGCTCCTAATTTGGAAGGGACAAAGTTGTTTAACCTTCATAAGAAACTCATGCATATTAAAATCAAACTAAAGGAATGGAATAATTTTCATTTCAAAAACATCTTCTATGAAACACACATAATAGAAGCAGAGTTGGTAGATTTAAATGAGAAAATCTTCAAGGATGGGATGGATCTAAAATCCTTTGAGCAAGAGAAGAGTCTGTCAAACTTGATTACATCGAACTCCTAGCCAGAGAGGAGATCTTCTAGCGTCAAAAATCAAGAGAATGTTGGTTGAAGGATGGGGATAGAAACACTAAGTTTTTTCATTGTTCCACTATGTCAAATAGGAGTAGAAACTAGATCAGTGAGTTTAAAAACAATAATGGGGTTTCAATTAACTCTATGAAAGAAATTGGAGAAGTGGAAGTCAACTTTTTTAGAATCTTCTTCTCAATGGTCAGAACTTCTCCAAAGTTGAGATAAAAATAGAGATTTTGAGCAATCTCCCCTCACTAGTTGATGAGGGACTCAATGAAATGCTTATGAGCCAAATTCTAGAAAGTGAAGTTAGGACAACCACTTTTCAACTTGGCCTGGACAAGGCTACCAGGACGGATGGCTTCCCCGCGAGGTTCTTTCAACATTTCTGGAGCATTGTGAAGGAGGATATTGTGAATACAATGGAGGAGTCCAGACTATGGGGCATCATGTTACAAGATCTGAACAATACATTTATTGTTCTCATCCCAAAGAAAGCAAAGGTAGAATCCAAGGGTGATTTTCATCCAATTTCCCTTTGCAACATGGTTTATAAAATCATGGCTAAGGTGATGGCAAACAAACTAAAAAAGGTTCTCCCTATCATCATCTCAGAGGAGCAGAGTGGATTTACCCCTGGGAGATTGATTTCAAAAGGTATTATCCTAGTGCATGAAGCTATTCACATGGTGAGGAAAGCCAAGGTAGAAAGAATGATTCTAAAGTTGGATGTAAGGAAAGCCTTCGACCAAGTGGATAGAGGTTTCTTGTTGAATGTCCTGGTGAAGTTTGGGTTCAGTAAGGGTTGGATGAAGAATGGGTTAGAAGTTGCATCTCGGGTCCCCACTTCTCGGTCCTTATCAATGGGAGCCCTCAAGGTTTATTTTCATCTTTAAGAGGCATTCGTTAAGATGATTGTACACTCAAAATCACAAATCGGTGGTCTAGGGCAGTTGAGTCAACTTTGGCGCACACACGGACCCTCTCTCCTTGTCACGAGGCAAACCTCCACATCACTCTTTCTCTCATGGAAGTAGCCAGTAGAGAGGAGGCGAGACACAGGAGTGATCTGGCTCATTGGAGAGCTGGACTTTGCTGAGAGGGGTCGGCCAATGATGGGGCTTGTGTTGTTGTGCATTTGTTTGAATGCGGTGGTCTATGACTGTAGTTGTAAAGATAACTATATGACCTGAAGTGTCACTATTCATTGTTCTCCTGTTTGGGTTTCTGATGTTCCAACATTGTGTGGGTTGACTGTTATTCTCATTGATGCTTTGTTCAAGTTGACATTGTCATTCGTATTGTTGGATGATTGCTTGTTGTACTTGAAGTTGTCTGAATCTTTCTTGTTGTTGTTGGTTTACTTATTGATCTTGTTGTTGTCTAGAGTGGATCTCCTCTATCTCATCGAGGATTGCCTTCACCCACTCACCTCTAATTCCAAGGCACATTTGTGATCCTAAACAAGACTTAACCTAGGGTTTCAACTTAGGGTTTGTGTGACCTAAGGTTTGACTTTGTTTGACCTTGTGATGAAAACAAGGTTTGGACTAACGTTGACTAAACTTGACCTTGTGATGAAACCAAGGGTTTGTAAACCTTCCATGATGCTAATGTTTTTGTTCTTTTTTATTTTCTTCTGCATGCAAGCCTAGATATGAATGCAAAACATTTTTTTGTGCTTTTTTATGTTTTATGGAAATCAAAGTACTTTTTCTTAATCTAAGAATTAGAAAATGAATGCAAACTAATATGAGATTACCTAATGCAATGTAATCTATGTTTTTGGTGTTTTCTGAATAGGTGGACCAATTAATCTATGAAACAAGAATTTCTTTTAACCTATGAACTTTTGGAAAGGGAAACTAACTTAACAATGCAAATCTACTTAGCCTATCAAGGAAAAAGCAATATGTATTTACTTATCCCAAGAGCAAAGTTTTGATTATCTAATTACTATGAAATGAAAAAAAGCATAAAGGAACCTAGAGATGCGTGAGCCTCCACTACCCTCAGATATCCTTGTATTGGCAACCGCTAATCCTCTTGCAACAACGGAGTGATCCTCTTGGCAACAATAAGAAAAGAGAAGCAGAAGCTTTGAAGCTTTTAAATGAGCTTAATGAGAGCTTGATGAGAACTGTGGGTTGTGATGTGAGCAGTTTATGGATGCAAAATGAGCTTTTATGAAAGCTAAATGAGATAAAAAATGAAAGCAAAAGGCTCTAATGTCCTGTATGAGCATGAGAATGCTTGATTTGGAGAGCAATAACCTGCAAGAACTATGTGGACAAATGAAATTACCTCCCTTTGTGCTTGAGGAAGGGGTTATTTATAGGTTAGAAGAAGGGATGAGAGGTGAAGAAGAAGAAGATTTAACTCAATTTGATTGGAGAGTTAACTTAGAAGACACAAGAGTGATCTTGGCTAAAATTGGAGTGATCTACCCAGTAATAGCTTATCACTCAAGAAGAAGTGAAGAAAGAGGAATGCATGAGAATGCATGGGAATGCATGAATTGACAAATAAAGATGAAATAGAGCTAAATATGCATGCCTGGGTGCATGAAATAGTTAAATCAACCTTAGGGACAAAAATCTATGCAAACAGAAGCAAAAACGGGTGAAAACTGAGCTATTTTTAGTCAAAAACTCTAGTTAATTCATGGCTGAAAAGATGATTGGGTCACCCATCGGTCTCCCATGGGTCACCCATTTCACCAGTTAGGGTCACCCAGGGGAAATCCTGTTTCATAGGGCTCTAAGTGAAAATTGATAGTTGGAGAATGATTTTGGAGGGATAACGAAGCCATCAGGCTCCAGAAACAAGTCAAAATGATGAAAATGATGTGGGTCACTCTTTTCATCAATCAAAATCACCCAGGGGTGACCCTAGGTTGCCCAAGATGACCCTGAACTAACATGGGGCGACCTTGAAACAAATTTTCTGAATTGGTCATAGAACTTCCGAGAGCTCGTTCAGGCACATACGGACTCCCTT
Source organism: Cunninghamia lanceolata (assembly GCA_027924645.1). NCBI lineage: Eukaryota > Viridiplantae > Streptophyta > Pinopsida > Cupressales > Cupressaceae > Cunninghamia > Cunninghamia lanceolata. The sequence goes on from BSBN01000320.1 coordinate 14,275,924, forward strand.
TTGGGTGCGGTTTTTTTGAAAGTGCATGAGTTTTTGAGATCTATGCAATGGTTCCATTAGTTTTTCTTGAAAGTGCCACAAGATTATACTTTTAGACTATTTTTCTCAGGGCATCTTGTTGGTCTCTCAATTTCTAGAAAGTTCGGTAGCCAATTGGAAGGTGAGTTGGATGGGTGAGGAAGAAAGAATGAATGGGAAAGGTCAATTACAAAAAATATATGAATACAAGGCTTGGGGACTAAGCCACAAGCACATGAAACAAGAATTGACAAGTGTCGAAAAGCGTCGAAAGAAGAGAGAGAGAAAATGACAAAGGGGAAACAACAAAAGGATGAAGAAAACACACGTCACCAAGAGAATTGCTACTGAGAGGATGTTATTTCATGCTTACATGTATGTGACAAGGATTTTGAGTCATCATAGGGGTCCTCGTGGGGGATGTGCATTATTTTGGTGCTTACATATTTGTCGCCTCGGGGACGGTAGTCTACATGAAAGGTAGGTATTGTTCCCAAACTAGGCCTTACCTATTGTCAATTATTCCACAATTATACCTACAATAACTAGTATTAGTATGGCATCTGAATATATGGATAATAAAAATTGAAATGATGAACATACCATAGATCATGGGAGTTTGACTAGTTGTTTGCCTTTGTCGGTGAGACCTATAGGGATGAGTGCATGCAAAATGAATGCACAAGAGATGCATAAAAGAAATAGAACACATACTAAGCTAGAGAGGAAAACAAATTCTACTTTTATTTTAGATTTTGAAGAACGTATTTGATTTTTAAGGATTTTTTATGTTTTACAATTTTTTTAGATTTTTTAGATTTTTCTAATTTTTATGGCTTTTGTGAAGATTTTGTAAAGTTTTGATTTGACACTCCTTGAGGTCTTTGGAAGACCTATATTTATTTAAGGGATCTCTACCCTTTCCCCCTTGCATGGGGAGACTTGTGTACTTGACTACACAGTTTTGCTCTTTTGACTTGTTGGAGGAGTGACTTATGCTTAAACATTATTTTACACTTATTGTTACAAGACCTGATTTGATGAGATCCATACATAGCTTTAGTCGACATCTTGTACTTCACTTTCCCTCTTGTGCATATGGTTGGCTAGAGATTTTATTTTGCTTACGAGAATGCATACCTAAGATGATCGCACATGGATGATGTAATTTGTTTTTATCTTTTTCAGAATATATATATGAATGCAAGTGACGATATGCAAATGCAAGAACACAAGCGATGCTGAAATGAAACTTTTACTTCTATGGAATTCCATGAGTTATGACATTGACTTTATTGCTTTGGAACTCTTTTTTCTAGTTTTGATATGAATGCATCATGGAACAAATAATATGACTTCTCTTTGATATGATTTTCAATCCAAGGGATTGTAGGTTATTATGGTATAAGAGACCTATTAAAGTCTGTGAGAGGGATTTATAACTCAAGTGGGGAGCGGGAGTGAAATGGAGTACTTCTAAATTTGGGCTTTGCTAAAGGCTAATCACTGATCCTTATCTACATAAGACAATCTGACAAGCTTTCAACTTTAGACAAATAACAAATTTTATTCATGTTCTCTAGACTCATATCATAGATGGCAAGCAAGATAGACCTGGGGTAAAGGATAAATAGGAAAGAACCAGGGTCTTTAGATAGAAAATGATCCTAAAGACTACTCGACTCTTGGCTTTGGTCAACTAGTGCGTGTGTGTGCTTTGTACCTTTCTCTTTTATTTTCTATGATAGAACGTCACCCTTGAAGATTTAAGCTTAGACTGATCTCCACTCAAGGGTACGAACATTCAACAATCTTCTCTCTTTCACTCTTTTTTTGTAACTCTCTTTTTTTTTCTTTTTCCCTTTTTTTGTATTTTCTAGAATTCCTCACTTGATTTTCTCATGTTTTTAGATTTTTGGCTTTATGAAAATGAATGTTTTTGGAACTTTTTGATATGCAATGGTTTGATCTCTCAATTCTCACCTTTCTCATCACTCTTATTTTGATCACTCATTTTTTTATTCACTCGTATTTTAGATTGATTCCTTCAGAATTTTGATCCTCCTAACATTTTTTGCCAGGAAAGATAAGGGGCTGAGCGCCACTAAAAAGTTTTCATAATCCAATCGGACTTCTCTTCTACTAGGGAAGAATTGGGAAGGACTACTTGCAAGATTCCTTTGAACACTATAGGTTTGAATACTGACTTTGCTTAGACCTAACATCTTGACTCATTAAGAGTGGGATTAGTGTAAAGATAAGAGTTAGGTTTTGATTAGAATCACTGGGAATGAAGGGGGAGAATGGTGATTTTGAAAATGGGGAATATCATGACCTAAAAGGATCACCTATACCTAGGCAACCTTAGACTCCTTACTAAAAAGAAAATAATATAAGAGCAAGTCATTCACTATAATGCAAGATGAACAGAATGATATTGAAATACAAGAAACAATTAACATTTTTAATTTTTATAATTTTTTTGTGTTTTTGGAATATTTGATTTTTTTTGTACTTTATAGGATTTTACAATGTTTTGAGATGTTGAACTCTTCTCCTTCCATAATGTACAAGAGGTAGCGTCATTTTTGACATCTTCCTTAACTGTGTCTGGACCTATCTAATTTGGTCTAAACTTTGCTCGAAAGGCTTTGCAAGGACACTCAAAGACTTGGTGTAAAAATGTATTTGCATTCAGTGAGGAGTTTTGTGTACTCACATGCTTCATTGTTTGATATTTTGCCCCCTAGCTTTATCATTTTATGTTCTTGCATGGTTTCATCACTTGTTTTGAACTTTTGAGGGGTACATGAGGTTGGTGTTGACTCCCCTAGTTTCTGAGGGTTTTGGTTCTTCTTCTTTAGTCATGATTTCAATCATATGAATGTTTATGTCTAGTTCAATTGGAATGGCCACTAAGTTGAATGGAGCATAAGATTTTGTTGAGTGGGGATTGAAGGGGAATTCCCCTATTGCCCCCTTTCCTATACATTTTGAGATCTTGGCTATGTTTGTAATTTGTTTTGATGTCTCTCCTTTTTCAAAAGTGTTGATTTTTGGGTCACTACTGGTTTCCATAGTCTTTCCCTTCTTTTTGACTTGTTCATCTCTATAAAGGCTAATAGGATTGGGATCTCCTTTGATGATGTGGGTTTGTCCCATGTGCGAGAAGTGTATTTCTTGAAATAGTGTGGAGGGAATGGCCCTCATCCTATGGATCCAAGGCCTTCCTAGGATCATGTTGTAAGTATTTTCTTCATCTATGACATAAAATTCAGTTGGGAGGGTTTTGGGATCTAATTTGACTTGCAGATTGACCTTACCCATGGTTTGAATGTTTAGGTTATCATCAACTCTAAGGATGGAAGTTTGTTTTGTGATTTGAGTTTCATCATAACCCATTCTTTGAAGAAGAAAAAAGGAGACCATGTTGATTGTAGGCCCATCATTGATCATTACACGTTTAATGGAATAGTCCTAAACTTGGACTATCAGATGGAGGGGAGATCACCCTGTTTATCTATGTCATTGTCTGAGGGTAATATTGTCATGTGAAATTGCACCCTGTTTGAAGCTTGTTCATGCATTCCAATGACACAATGGGACTAATTTTAAGGTGTGGGACTTTACAGATGAGATCAGACCTCCAGAGAAGGTCGGTTCCTCTTTCTGAACTTAAGGCTCAGAGAATTAAACTAAATCTAATGCTACACACAGGGAAAAGGGGCAAGAAAATACTGAAATTAAAAGGGGAGGTGATGCACTAGATTTTTTTTAATATGTTAGTTGGGACTGACATAACACAACAATGACTTCAAATACTGAAAGAAACTCACACAAACTTATAACTTTATCAAATCTTGAATAGAAGACCGTAACTAATAGAGGGACTATTTTATCCATAGAATGAGTTACAACTTCAAATAAACACAAAGAAAAAGTATAAGGAGGCAAACTATCAGTGATTATATTGATCATGAAGGCTAAATAGCCATTACAAAGGGCAGATAACCTGTTACAGAAGAGTAGACACAAAATAATCATCTACATTCATGGCTAACCAATCAACTAGAGACAACAAAGGATCAAAAAATGAGCATAATGTATCACATTTAGTTGATTCTGTAGGTGCATTACAATGTCTGAAAATAACAAATAATTTGCCCAACATAATAGCCTAGAAGAACAACTAACATAATTACATCATCTTCATATGCATATATAGCATTTTGAGCACAATGTATCACATCTAGTTGATTATGTAGGTGCATTACAATGTCTAAAAATAACAAATAATTTGCCTAGCATAACAGCCTAGAAGAACAACTAACTAAATTACATCATCTTCATATGCATATATGGAAAACCCTAGAAGGGAAAAGCCACGATGAGCAAGTTGCTTGGATCTACTGTCCAAATCTAGCCTCACAAATAAAAATGTGATTACATTAACATTTATGGGCTACAACCCAAAGGAAGCTGCAACTCTCTAAAGTGCTACAACACTTACAACCTTTACAAAAGAGGCTTCAACCTCTGCAACAAAATACTTATCCGGCTTAGATGATTCTTTCACCAAAAAATAGATTGCTTCAACCTTTTGCTAATCTCTACCAACTCTGCATTACTGATTTCATGTCATTCACTTTTGTACAGACACTATACTAAGATCCACAACATCAAAATACCTTCACATACTTCTTCGCTATCATCACAACTCCCTCAATTTCCTTCGCAATAATATCACTCCACATAAACTGGTGCTTCGTCATTAAAACTACTTATGTGGTAATTTTATTTGCACATTATCAATGCTATCACACAATACACATCACACACTCCTTTAACAACTTTTATCTTACATATATATCCTTCGTAATCTTCAAAAACTTTATCCTTTGTCAGCCAAGATGAAATGTGTAACATGAAACGTACAATGGCCACAACAAGTCGGCACCCAAATCATTTGTGGTAAGTGGATGTCTAATGCGGTTCAAACCAAGAGATAGTCAAGACCTATTTTACCTTAGCACATTCTTCAACGTTGGCGCACACTTCCAAACACATGGCATAATCATCAACATACACTAAGTCGGCCCATCAAACACTTATGATTTCTTTCAGTTAGCTCCAAACCTAAAGCGGTACCGGAGAGACCAAATAACATCATGCGGACCACACAATAAGCATTAAATGACTTGCAAAACATTCCTATACACTCCTTTTACCATTTTAAGTTATTTCATGCTGGCGCAAACACTTGAACACTGATGTCAATATTCTTAACACACTTTGTAAGGTGCAGAAAATTACGAATTAAACATAGTACTCGAAAAGCAATGCATATTCCAAAGATAAAAAATAAATCATTAACCGTTTCCAAGTATCCATAACTATATATATAATGGCAAGAATTCATGAATTAAGTATAAATTTCTATATATAAGATTGTGTTACAATTCCAATACATATACCCAATTTGGTGTTACTGAATATCTATTTCAATGTTACAAATCATCTATTTCAATGTTACAAATGGAAGTAATACATCAACATATCAAAAGAAGCATGTTACATTTACAACTTGGCTATGCTAGCCATACAAAAGTATAATAAAGCAAATATCCATATACCATAACACTACAACAAATCCCTGTGATTAGCTCCTTTTTTTGCTACATTTTTTGCTTCCACCCACTATTTTAATGTTTTTTTTCTCCATTTTTTTGAAAAAGTCAGCGCTATTTATTAGGATGGCACTATTTTTGGCATTTTTTACACTGACCAGAACAAGTCGACGCTAAATTAGGCGTAAATTAGCACCTAACTTAGCACCTACTTTAGCTCCTACTATAGTGCCTAATTTAGTGCCACATTTAACGTGTGGTTTAGCACCTCTTTTAGTGTCTGTTGTAGCACCCGCGTTAATGCCTTATTTAGTGCCTGATGTAGCACCTATTTTAGCACCTAATTGAGTGCCTAATTTATGGTTACTTGGGTTTAGGAGTATTATTTAGGGTTTAGGGTTTGTGGTTTTGGGATTAGGGGTTAAGGTTTAGAGGTTTAGGGTTTAGAGAGAGATAGAGGACCAATAGGGAGAGATAGAGGAGACCGAGGGGAGAGATAGGGAGATAGAGAGTGAGGGACATGGCCAAAGAAATAGGGAGAGAGATTGAGAGGTAGAGGGACAAAGGCAATAGGGTTTAGGGGTTAGGGGTTAGGGTTTAGGGGCATTATTTAAGGTTTAGGGTTTTTTATTTAGGGGTTAGGGGTTCATGTTTAGAGGTTTAGTGTTTATAGAGAGAGGAATGATAGGGAGATATAGAGGAGACTGTGGAGAGAGATAGGGAGATAGAGAGTGAGGCACATGCACATGGCCAGGGACATAGGGAGAGAGATTTAGAGGTAGAGGGATGATAGAGATAGGGAGATAGAGGATAGATCATAGGGAGATAGAGGTTTAGAGTTGCTTGGATTTAGGGTTTCTCGATTTTGGAGATAGCTAGAGAGAGAGAGATTATAGGCTGAGACATAGGGGAGAGATAGGGAGATAGACTACTAGAGTGAGTGAGATATATATCCTACAAAGAGATAGGGAGAAGGATTGAGAGCCAATAGAGGGACAATATTAGAGATAGGGAGATATATAGGGGTTTAGGGTTTCTTAGGTTTAGGGGTTAAGGTTTAGGATCATTATTTAGGGCTTATGGTTTAGGATCATTATTTAGGGCTTATGGTTTAGGATCATTATTTAGGGCTTATGGTTTAGGGTTTAATGTTTAGAGAGAGGACCAATAGCTGGGAGATATAGAGAGTGAGGTGCATGGCCAGAGACATAACTGGAAGTGATTATAGGGATATTTATGGAGAGTGAGGGACATGGCCAGAGACACAGGGAGAGAGATTGAGAGGTAGAAGAATGATAGAGATAGAGAGATAGCTAGGGAGATAGAGGTTTAGGATTTCTTGGGTTTAGTGTTTAGGGTTTAGGGGTTTGGGGTTTACGATTAATTAGGGGTTTAGGGTTTCTTAGGTTTAGGATTTATGGGTTAGGGGTTAGGGGCATTATTTAGGGTTTATATATGTTTTAGGGGTTAGGGGTTAAGGTTTAGGGTTTAGAGGTATTATATAAGGTTTAGAGGTTTAGGGTTGCTCAGGTTTAGGGGCATTATTCAGGGTTTACAGTTGCATGTCAAAAGAAGTCTCTCTCTCTCTCTAAATCCCTCAACCCTAAATAATGCCCCTAATCCCTAACCCCTAACCCCTAACCCCTAAACCCTAAACCTGAGCAACCCTAAACCTCTATCTCCCTATAATCTCTCGCTTATCTCCCTCTCTCTAGCTATCATCCCTCTACCTCTCAATCTCTCTCCCTATCTCTCTAGACATCTCACTCACTCTCTATCTCCCTATCTCTCACTCGATTGTGATCTCTATCTCTCCCAATCTATATCCTCTCTCTCGACTCTACGTACCTATCTATCTCTCCCTATCTCTTTCCTTTCTCTCTATCTCCCTATCTCTCTAGACATCTCTCTAGTGATCACTCTCTATCTCCCTATCTCTCCCCTCTGTCTCCTCTATCTCTCCCTATGATATGTCTCCTCTCTATCTCTCTCTACCTATCTATCTCTCCCTATCTCTCTATCTCTTACCTCTCTCGGCCCCCTATCATTCCTATATATATCATTAATGAAAAAGCATGGAAAACTTATAGGAAACTCTCTCTCTCTCGCTTCGTCTTTGTCTCTATCCGTCTCCCTTCTCAACAAAGCAAATGGAAACAAGAAAACTAGGACATGAAAAGAGGGATGAGGATATAAATTGGCAGTCAGATGAAATGGAAACAAGATGATAAAACTAAATTTCATTAGATGGGAAGATCGAATGATGAGAGGAGAGGTGGAAAATAGTAAAATAGGGAAAAATTGGTGCAAGGATCTAAAGGGAAATTGGAAAGGAAAAGGAAAACTAGGAAAGCTAGGAAAAGGATTTAACTAGCTAGGAGTTGGTAGATAATAAATAGGTCAGAGAGAGAGGCAGAGACAGAGAGTTGCTTGGGGTTATAGGTCAGGGAGGGTTTAGGGACATTATTTAGCATTTATGAGTTTAGCATTGCTCAAGTTTAGGGTTTAGAGTTTACTAGGGTTTAGGGTTTATGGTTTAGGGGCATTATTTAGGGTACTTTAGGGTTTATAGTTTAGGGGTTAAGGTTTAAAGGTTTAGGGTTTAGTGTTTAGAGAAAGAGGACCAATAAGGAGATATAGAGAGTGAGGGACATGGCTAGAGACATAGGGAGAGATATTGAGAGGTAGAGGAATGATAGAGATAGGGATAGATAAGGAGATAGGGAGATAGAGGTTTAGGGTTGCTTGGGTTTAGTACTATTTAGGGTTTAGGGTTTATGGCGAGTTAGGGCCGGGTTAGGGCTTATAAGGGGCATTATTTAGGGTTTATGGTTTAGGGTTATTAGGGGCATTATTTGGGGTTTACATATCTTCAAGGATCTAGATAGTGTGGCTATACACATTGCTACACATGTTGGTGTCTAGTTAGACACATGGAACATCAACAACCACATGTTATGCTTCCATACACGTGTGCCACCTAATGACATTTGTACTACAAAACATGATTATATAATTGGCACTGTATGCATTTGACACAGTCATAATGTCCACGTGTTGGAACCAGAATTTTCATAAAAGTTTTGAGTGTTTTATTTGTGTATCCATGACTCCTGCTCTTATTTTTCTATAATAAATCATGTTATTACCATTCATAAAGTCTTTTCCTTTTACCATGATATCGCTATCACAGTGGCTAGCCCTCATAATACCCATATCATACCTCCTTACCATAGAACATTCTCAAATAGCCCGCGGTATGACGGTAAGAAGAGTTAATACTATACACTGCGCACTATACCGCTATACCTCGGGGGGCCAAAACCTAACCTACAATGGTGCAATAATCAAGCTGTTGGGTTATTTAAAGCATACCAATCACATCAACATCAAAATATGAAGTTTTAAGCTCAACACAAAGATTTGAATCGTGCGAATTTATGAGCCAGAAGTAAATGCATCTTGGTCTTGAAAATACACGAAACAAATTAAGATTTCTCACTCATAGTAGTGGAAGACAAATTACACAGGAGCTCAAACCATGGGAGTAAAGAGAATTCTTTAAGGCAATTTTTCCAGGTCAGCTCTGCTCATCATTTCTTGTGAATTTCACAAAAATGGCACCGAAAAAGACTGAGGTAGGAGCTAAGAAGGATGGAGCCAAAACTAGTAAGTCTTCATTGCAATCCCCTTTGCTTTCATTGTTGCCTGGCTCAATTGACAAAGGTTCTAAAAAGGTTTTTAGAGACTTACCTCAAGGTTGTAGGGACCCCTATATGCCTCTGTCTGGATGGAATCTCTACTAGTACTTTTATCTAAAAAGGAATGACCAGGAACTAGCATCAAACCCATGGGCCCTAGATCTGGCTAAATTAATTGTTCCTGACATTTTCATTGACATTGAGTTGATTAAAGCCCTTGCCCACAGTTACCATGCCCCAACCAAAACTAGGAGGCTTCCAAATGGTGAATGGTTAGTCGATATCAATAGAGATGCCATTATCAAATGTTTCAACCTCAATAAACAAGTTGTAATAGAAGTGAACTTAGTGAAACTTGAGCAAGAATATAAGAGGTTGAGGAGAACATATTGAAGTGATGAGCTCCCTTTACACATGAAGTGGGGTGATGATAACAGAAGGATCTCTATTCCTTCTTCCAAAATGGAACCTTTCCAAGTTTCTAAATTCCAAGTTTATTTCAAGAATACCTATTATGCATTGTGTCAAGTTTTGGGGATAGATGCAGAGGAGCAAATGCAAATAGGGTTGATGAGAATGACTATCATAATTCAACATTCTGAGTCAAATGTAGAATTTGATTTTGCATCTATGATTGAAGAACAAATACATGAAGGTTTGCTACATGTTAGGGAAGCCAAGGCCCCTATTACTTTCAGAAAATATTATTTATTGTGTCACTTAATTATGTATCAGAATGAAATGAAGTGGACTACAAGGATGCAATTGTGTACACAAGAAAGAGGAGTTAGACTCCCTGTGCAAAACTAGTGCTACATTTGGGATAGCACGTGTATAAAAAATGATTTTGTAGTGTTTCCAGATGATTTTGCTGTCAAATTGATTGCTTCTCTTGTTTACCCAACACCAAGAATGCCCGGGTCATTAATGAAGGTAATGAGGCTTGTGTAGTATGGGCCAGACCAAGGACCAAGGCTATACTCATAATTATGTGAATTGGTTCCTTATGACACAACACACTATTATTACAGTATATGGGTGCAAGCAAGCACCACATGTTTTACCTAAGTTTGTACCTACAAGAGTGTGTTTCCTGGAGTTTATGTGGCAGATGCTCTAGATGGAACATGACTTGATGAGAAATTAGAGGAAAGGCACATTTTTGCTTGACTTGACTATGTTTGAAGAGCTGGCCATTGCGTTAGATATGCTCAAAGAAGTGCAGAGGTTTATAAGGGTCAATTACTCCCTCATACCTGGAACAGAAAGAGTATGTGACCCAGAGGGTCACATCAATATGATCAGAAGAACCCTATTGACGAAGAAGGCTATTTCACATGAATTTTATTTTAGAGAGGATGTTATAAGGAATTTGGTGTATTTTGTTGATGTAATGCAGGCCAGAAAAAGATGGAATGCAATGATGAGGTGGGAAAATCAGAAGAGGGAAAAAGATAGAATCTCCAAAGGCTTTTTTGTAGATGAACCCAACCTTCTAAAAAGAATGCAAATGATTTTGAGTAAATTTGATGAATTATACAAAATGGCCCAAGATGAGGGACTCATTCAATTGCCCACACCCCACCAACCACCACATGAAACATCCACATCTTAGATATCACCCCCATCACCTACACGTCCATCCCCTCCATCTCCCACTCATGAGCCACAGGCCAAAAAATGAAGATGGAGCCATTAGTGGAATATGATTCAAGTGATGATGAAGAACAAGAAGTAGTCTTGGCCTTGACTAAACTGAAAGAGGCAGTGGAACAACAAAAAAGTCAAAAGCCTCATGATCCAAAGGTTAGGTTGTCAGCGGAGGGAGCTGATGAGATTCAAGAGGATGAGAAGGTAGTGGCCTCTCTGAGATTCATAGAGGATGTGTTTTTCTCAAAATCAGCTATGCTCATTTTTGTAGACAACCCCTACGAAACTTGTCCATTTCGTAATCTACACTCTAAATTTGCAAATCGAGACAAGATTCTCGTGGTCTCATGCAAAGTCATTTGACATCCTAAACTAGTTTGTGACATTCCCTCGAATCGATTCCTCAATATTGGCACAAATCGATTAAGTCGTAAACAGATCAAAATGTCAATTTTGGTCATTTTTCACGTGTTAGTAAAATTTTGAGTCTTGACATGTAAAGTCGGCCTAATTCACCGCTTTTACATGCCTTTTTGTTCACTAATGTAAAGTCAGTAGAAAATGTCGCTTTTACATGTTTTTTCCTTTTTCACATGCTTAAGCGAAAGTTTTAGCCGCTATTACATGTTTTCGTTAAATTTTCAAGTGCACATGCAAAGTCGGTAATTTTAACCGCCTTTGCATTTTTGTGAAAACTCATGTGAAGTCGGCCAAAATCACCGCCCATGCATCCTACCCTTGATATATGTTCGAGCGGTAATTAGCACCGCTGGTGCATCTTTTAATTGTCTCGAGTTGAACTCGTGTGAATTTATTGCGTTTCTAAATTTTGATTTAGGGGCTTTTTTAAGTCATTTTTAAATCTTTCTGTTTACCTTTTTTCTTTTGTATTATCATCTGCACCTGAGTTAAGACCACGGAAGTGAATCCAAAAGAAACTATCACGTTTTAGATTTTCATTATTGGCACTTCTTCTTCCTAGTAAGTTTGCCATTGTTTCATAATTTAGATTTCATCTTTGATTTTTATATTTGCGTGACAAAATCCTAATCTTACGTAAACCCTAAAAGCATTTTCATTTTCTCTTCTCTGTATGAGTTGCTTTTTGGATTAGGGTTTTTCATTTTCCTTGTTATTGTCTTTCAAATTGCCTAGGGTTCATGTCGTTTCATTTGTTATTTCACCTGTGTGTGGACGGCGGTTTAACCTCGCCAAACACCAAAATCACCTCAATGCATAAACCTTTGTATGCATGCATGCAGTGTCAGCATTTTTCGCCGCTTTACCAAGTCTACGCATGTATGTGAACTGATGTGAATTCAGCAATTTCGCCACTTAAAACTTTTTAAAAGTTCATCAAACACCAAGTGTATGGGCAGCAAAATCTGTCGTCCTTACACAGAAGATTGAGATGCCAGCTTGCATAAGCACCAAAAACACCCATTCGAGCACTTATAACTCCCCAAGCAATGCAGTGTCAGCATTTTTCACCGCTTTAACACAAACATTTTTCCAAGAAATTACATGCAGTAGCGGTGTTTTTCGCTGACTTTCCATGATAAGCAAAACTTTTCCCAAACACATGCACAAGCGGCGAAAACACCCTCTTTTACACATGCAAATACTTCCTCATGCAGGAGCGGTCATTTTGATAGCTCATGCATGTTTTCCTAAATTTTTCCTAACACTAGAAAAATTTATCTTCCAAGGCCTATTCACCCGCTTTCGCCTTTGCCTTGATTTGCATGCACTCAAGCCCTTCAATGCATGCTTTCCTGTCCATGATCATTGGATCGCGGTTCTCCAAGTTTATCCTTTTTTCCCTTAACTGCGAGATCATGGCCTTTTACAGTTCTCGACCAGTGTTTGTGGTAGACATCAATTTCAGAGTTATCTCCAAAGCTGATGTCAAAGCCATCTCCGTCCAAGGCAAAAATCATGAAGTACAAGTACCAAGGTGTCTTTTCGGTGACAGCAGTGCAATCAAATATTGATGAGATCAGAGATATAGAAATTAGACATGTGGACATGGCAGAATTTGTGGATAGAACAAAACAGACAAATCCTTCTAGGCATATGCAGAAAATTATTGACAGTAACATTCATTTGGTGTCATCTTTCCGAGGGACAACACATAACACAGAATTTGTTCTTCAGTGTGCTCAATTTTATAACCAAGATACAAGGGCAGTGATGGATGCAAGTGGCAATGTGATAATCAGACTAGATTCTAAATTTATTGATAAGGTTTTCATGTGCCCTCCTGCTACCTCCATGAAAGATTCAGTAACAAGGACTTGTGTTATTTCTAAGAATACTTCTGGACCGGATAACCTTGAGATGCAAACAATATGGACAATGTTTGAGGATTTTCTGAAGAAAGATGCGAATAAGAGTTGATGAAAGTGATCATGCCTTAATTTATTTTTGTATTTTCACATGTACTTTATTTTTAGTTTTGGACATTCTCACATGTAATTTTCCAAAATGTAATTACATGTGAAACAAAGGAAGTCCCAAGTCAAATAGGACTCTTTTGTTGAATAAGTCAAAGTAGTTGTAAATTTCCTATTTTTGCTCCAGGTTCCTCCCTATAAATAAGGAGGGCCTCTATTTTAAATAAAATCTTTAATCTTATGCAACAAAGTGCTGCCCAAATTGAGACTCAACTTTGAGACTTTGTGTTCAAATTGTATGATGAATTTCAGTCAATAAAGAAGGCAAGTTTTGATATCAAACTTTGTGTTGAATCGAATTTGTATGAGTGAGGATGTACATATGGCATTTTTCCTGATTTCTCTTGTTGATTGATTGGATAAAGTGGTGCTTGGTTATTACGATTGGAGGACGTTCAAGATAAGTTATATAAACTTTGTGTTATATTATTTCCTTGAATCTATGTGTGTTGAAAGCGTTTCTTGGTGAAGGATTATAAAGACTTTGAGCTTGTAGTTGTTCACTATATATATGAATCGTGTTGAGAACTTGTAGACTTTGCGCTATGATTTTCAATCACATTCGTGTGAATCAGTGGTGTTGTTAGTTGACAGACTTTGTGCTCCAACTGGTGATATGGTTACTTTTAAAATCTTTCTAGGGATAATTTGAAGACTTTGTACTTGAGATTATTCACTTGGTTAGTGAATTTTTTTGTGAAGTAAGTTGAAAGACTTTGTGCTTCAACTTATAAGAATATTGTTGATTATTATTTAAGTGTAGAAGCATTATTGAATATTACCGTGAAACATTGTAAACATCTTTTCTGAAAGAAGAGAAAAGCATGAATGTAACACACCCCCAAAGCTAGTATTTAGTGTAAATAAATTTGTAACAGTTAAAAGGGAACCTCCCCTTGCTGAGAGGAGAGATTTATCTCATCACACTGTGGTTGATATAACCATTTTGTCGTTAGTTAGCTAAACGATAAAATATTCACCCAACAGTTTTTGGCAACTCTGCTGGGGACCGAATGCGCAACCAAGAGCCTCTCACCTTTGGTTGAAGCATACCAGCCTCATCTTTTTGTAATATATTTTTGTTATATCTGCTCTATTGTTAGTTTAGAATATGGTTGTCCTAGGTCCATGGGGAAACACTTTTGGGCCATTGAAATTGACTCAGCCTCTACATGAACTACCTCGAGGTTCATGTAAGAATTTTCCCAAGTTCTATGGGGTTGGTAAACAACATCCAAATGAGCACATTGCAGCTTTCTACATTGCATGTGGTGTTCTCAGAGTCAAGTACGAAGATGTTTCTGTAAGACTGTTTATAGAAACACTATAAGGTGTTGCAGCTGATTGATTCTTTCACCTTGCACCTGGAACTGTCACTAGATGGAATACACTTCAAACTCAGTTTGAAGCCAGATTCAAGTTAGCAGAAGATGCTTATGCATTGTTGGTCCAACTTACTCAAATGAAAAAGGAACCGCATGAGTCCATGCATGAGTTCGCGGCAAAGTTCAATAAGCTAAAGAATAGGATCCCAACTGTTTCTCAACCCATAGCTGAGAACCTAAAATGCTTTTTCTTCAATTCACAATTGCCAGAAGTAAGTTTTCTTTTACAAAGATCAATACCAACTGATCTTACAATTGCTCAAAGTTTAGTAGTTGAAGTGAAGGATGATTTGATCTTGGCGGGAAAGTTGCAGAAGGATTCTATTGGGCCTAATGAGCAGCCCTTTTTGGCTTTACCTTCTACCAACACCATGGATCCTATGGTGCAAAAGTTGGCTGATGAGCTATTAGCTCTGAAAAAATAGTTGTCATAGAGTTTTCCCATTCCCCTCTACAAGGACATTTTGAGGAAGACATTCCCAAATGCTCTGAATTACCAAGGCAATACTTCAATGGATCAAAATCAAAACATGTTTCCTCCACCACAAGGAAGACTTGCTTTAGAGGCACCACCTGTGGATGCAGCAATCTTCTATTATGAATCGGAGCAAAACGATCTTCTTCAATCAGAATATGATCAAGGAGAAGATGTTGCTAATATTTTCACAGAAGGTGAAGAGCAGTTAGATGGCGACTCTACCACCAGGTTCATGAACTTGGAATATGAGATGGGACAAGAAGAAGTTACTTTTGATGAACCTTATGTCGTTCTTACATGGTCACAAAATATGTCAAATCATACAAAATACGTCAAATCATAAAGATGTGATTGGTGACAAACAAGTACACCAGATCTCACTTCATCCTATGTTCCTAAGACCAGTACCCCTAATGTAAAACCTCAAGATGAGAGTTTCTCATCTTCTGTAGCAAGTCCATATCAATTTGTTGGTATCACAAATCATGTTAAGGAGACACATATTCAAATGCTTGTGGCAAGAATACCTGTTAAGGGTATTATGCAGGAGGATCATCCTGAAAGGGAGGCCAAGTACACAGTGATAAAATCTGAGGATCTAAAGGCTCAGATTCTCTTTCAGTTTTCTAATATAGAAACTTACTTCTTGATCTCTAATGAACATCCTAAGTTATTGAATAATGCTTCAAATGGAAGTTTAGAAATAGATGGATCATTCCCTTCAAGTGAAGGAATTTTACAGCTGAAAGGAAATAAAAATTCCAAAGGATTGGTTTCTCCAAAGAAACTTTTTGATGAGCATGATCGCTTTGTCAAACGACAACAACAGTTGGGACCGAATTCATCAGCGGCAATTGGGCAATTCAATTTGGATGCAGAAGAAGACCCTAGAATGACAAACATTGGGAAGTGTTACTCATTCAATAGTAATAGAAAAAGAAGTGGAACATCTTTTCTGCTACCTCACAGTAGACATCATCTGAAGCTTTTCTCAAAGTGAAATGACAGATAAGTTTTCATATTTTTGTAAAGTTTTTTGTCTTTTTCGTTTTAATTTTTTTTGTGTTTTATTTGGTCTTTTGTGTCTTTTTCTTTCTAGCTTGACTCTATAGCCCAATGGCATGGATGAAGGCACTTAGAGACTGGATTCTCCTCCCTTCGATCATTTCAAAGATCGATCGATGGAAGTTCCCCAGTTAGAGCTAGCTGTTGTTCTCAAAATCAGCTATGCTCGTTTTTGTAGACAACCCCTACAAAACTTATCCATTTCGTAATCTAAACTCTAAGTTCGCAAATCAAGACAAGATTCTCGTGGTCTCATGCGAAGTCGTTTAACATCCTAAACTAGTTTGCGACATTCCCTCGAATTGATTCCTCAATATTGGCACAAATCGATTAAGTCGTAAACTGATGAAAATGTCAATTTTGGTCATTTTTCAGGTGTTAGTAAAATTTTGAGTCTTGACATGTAAAGTCGGCCTGATTCACCACTTTTACATGCCTTTTTGTTCACTAATGTAAAGTCAGCAGAAAATGTCGCTTTTACACATTTTTTCCTTTTTCACATGCTTAAGCGGCAGTTTTAGCCGCTATTACATGTTTTCATTAAATTTTCAAGTGCACATGAAAAGTCGGTAATTTTAACTGCCTTTGCATTTTTGTGAAAAATCATGTGAAGTTGGCCGAAATCGCCACCCATGCATCATACCCTTGATATATGTTCGAGCGGTAATTAGCACCGCTGGTGCATCTTTTAATTGTCTCGAGTTGAACTTGTGTGCATTTATTGCATTTCTAGTTTTTTATTTAGGGGCTTTTTTAAGTCATTTTTAAATCTTTCTGTTTACCATTTTTCTTTTGTATTATCATCTGCCCCCGAGTTGACACCATGGAAGTGAATCCGAAAGAAACTATCACGTTTTAGATTTTCATTGTTGGCACTTCTTCTTCCTAGTAAGTTCGCCATTGTTTCATAGTTTAGATTTCATCTTTCATTTTTATATTTGCATGACAAAATCCTAATCTTACGTAAACCCTAAAAGCATTTTCATTTTCTCTTCTCTATATGAGTTGCTTTTTGGATTAGGGTTTTTCATTTTCCTTGTCATTGTCTTTTAAATCGCCTAGGGTTCCTGTCGTTTCGTTTGTTATTTCACCTCTATGTGGATGGTGGTGTAACCTTGCCAAACACCAAAATCACCTCAATGTGTAAACCTTTGTATGCATGCATGCAATGTCGGCATTTTTCATTGCTTTACCAGGTCTCCGCATGTATGCGAACTGATGTGAAGTTGGTGATTTCGCCGCTTAAAACTTTTTAAAAGTTCATCAAACACTGGGTGTATGGGTAGGGAAATCTGCCGTCCTAACACAAAAGATTGAGATGCCAACTTGCATAAGCACCGAAAACACCTGCTCGAGCATTTATAACTCCCCAAGCAATGCAGTGTCGGCATTTTTTGTCGCTTTAACACAAACATTTTTCCAAGAAATTACATGTAGTAGCGATGTTTTTTGCTGACTTTGCATGATAAGAAAAACTTTTTCCAAACACATGCACAAGCGGTGAAAACACCCTCTTTTACACATGCAAATACTTCCTCATGCAGGAGCAGTCATTTTGACTGCTCATGCATGTTTTCCTGAATTTTTCCTAACACTGGAAAAATTTATCTTCCAAGGCATGTTCACTCGCTTTCGCCTTTGCCTCGATTTGCGCACACTCAAGCCCTTCAACGCATGCTTTCCTATCCATGATCATTGGATCGTGGTTATCCCAGTTTATCCATTTTTCCCCTAACTGCGAGATCATGGCCTTTTGCAGTTCTTGACCAGTGTTCGTGGTAGACATCAATTTTAGAGTTCTCTCCAAAGCTAATGTCAAAGCCATCTCCGTCCAAGGAAAAAATTATGAAGTACAAGTACCAAGGTGTCTTTTCAGTGACAGAAGTGCAATCAAATATTGATGAAATTAGAGATACAGAAATTGGACATTTGGACATGGCAGAATTTGTGGATAGAACAAAACAGACAAATCCTTCTAGGCATATGCAGAAAATTATTGACAGTAACATTCATTTGGTGTCATCTTTCCCAGGGACAGCACATAACATAGAATTTGTTCTTCAATGTGCTCAGTTTTATAACTGAGATACAAGGGTAGTGATGGATGCAAGTGGCAATGTGATAATCAAACTAGATTCTAAATTTATTGATAAGATTTTCATTTGCCCTCCTGCTACCTCCGTGAAAGATTCAGTAACAAGGACTTGTGTTATTTCTGAGAATATTTCTGGATCGGATAACCTTGAGATGCAAACAATGTGGACAATGTTTGAGGATTTTCTAAAGAAAGATGGGAATGAGAGTTGATGAAAGTGATCATGCCTTAATTTATTTTTGTATTTTCACATGTACTTTATTTTTAGTTTAGGGCATTCTCACATGTAATTTTCCAAAATGTAATTACATGTGAAACAAAGGAAGTCCCTAGTCAAATAGGACTCTTTTGTTGAATAAGTCAAAGTAGTTGTAAATTTCCTATTTTTGCTCCAGGTTCCTCCCTATAAATAAAGAGGCCCTCTATTGTAAATAAAATCCTTAATCTTATGCAAAAAAGTGCTGCCCAAATTGAGACTCAACTTTGAGACTTTGTATTCAAATTGTATGATCAATTCCAGTCAATAAAGAAGGCGAGTTTTGATATCAAACTTTGTGTTGAATCGAATTTGTATGAGTGAGGATGTACATATGGCATTTTTCCTGATTTCTCTTGTTGATTGATTGGATAAAATGGTGCTTGGTTATTACGCTTGGAGGACGTTCAAGATAAGTTATATAAACTTTGTGTTATATTATTTCCTTGAATCTCTGTGTGTTGAAAGCGTTTCTTGGTGAAGGATTATAAAGACTTTGAGCTTGTAGTTGTTCACTTTATATATGAATCGTGTTGAGAACTTGTAGACTTTGTGCTATGATTTTCAATCACATTCATGTGAATCAGTGGTGTTGTTAGTTGACAGACTTTGTGCTCCAACTGGTGATATGGTTACTTTTAAAATCTTTCTGGGGATAATTTGAAGACTTTGTACTTGAGAGTATTCACTTGGTTTGTGAATCTTTTTGTGAAGTAAGTTGAAAGACTGTGTGCTTCAACTTACAAGAATATTGTTGATTATTGTTTAAGTGTAGAAGCATTATAGAATATTAGCGTGAAACATTGTAAACATCTTTTCTGAAAGAAGAGAAAAGGATGAATCTAACACACCCCCAAATCTAGTATTTAGTGTAAATAAATTTGTAATAGTTAAAAGGGAACCTTCCCTTGCTGAGAGGAGAGATTTATCTCATCACACTGTGGTTGATATAACCATTTTGTTGTTAGTTAGCTAAATGACAAAATATTCACCCAACAGGATGATAATTTTATACGCAATAATGAGTTCAAAGATTTCTGGATCAAAATGAAAATGAAACAATTTGATGAAAAGTTGAAGATTAATCTTATAGAAGCTGATGAGTAAAAACAAGCTAAGATCGAGGCTCAGACATTTACAGAATTGAATATTGATAATATTAATGTCACTCCCTAGGAGGCAAGAGAAATGGTGTTGAAAAGTTATATGTTGATTATACCAGGGATGGAGTTGTCCAAAATGTTTCTTTTAGATCAGATCAGAGCACAAGATGACCCCATGTTAGTTGCAGAATTTGATTCAGAGGAAGGTGTCTCAGGAGTAGGGTATAACCCTACTACCCAAACACTTGCTCTATGGATAAGCAGAAGAACACAAGGAAGCCTCAGCTCCTTGATGTAGTACAAGAAATGAGGGGGTCAACCATGATTAGAACTATGAGAGACACAACTCCTACTGAAGTTGCCACCATAACCGTGCACTCTACAATGTTCACCAGAGATGTGGTCGAAAACATGGAAAAGAAAATTAATTAATATGAGAAAAAGTTAAAGCTATCTAATGATGAGGTGAACAAATTGTTCATTGAGAATAGAAAACTAAAACAACAGTTGCAACAAGCCACCATAGTAAGGGGAGATGAATTAATTGTCCATCACCCACCAGTCCATACAAAGGATCCCTAGATCCAACAAATGAAAGAGGAAATTGATAAGCTGAAAATGCATAATGAGGAAGATGTCAAAAATTGCATCATAGAGATCTTGAGCAAGATATTAAAGCACAAAGTTGATATATTGAAAGACAAAATAAATGGGGTACATGAACAATTCAGCAATCTGATCAAAGCTCTGGAATAAATAAACACTAATTCTTCCATTCTTGAAAAGCTTCAAAAGAGATGGCAACCTACCTTCCACATACCGACTACTTCATACAAAGCCACACACAGAGATCTGGATGCCCCATCAAGGCTCAAGCCTACATGAGAAATGGTCAAAAGCATAATTGAGGAGTATCAGTATTTGGTAGATACAAAAAAGAAAGTGGAAAATAAGATGAGTACATTTGACTCCATCAAATGTCATTTCAGCCCATCAATCCTCAAAGATGATAACCAAATGAAGGGTGTAGATGAATGGAGAGAAGAGTTTGATTAGATGATTCCTAAATGTTTGGCACATGTACAAAATGATGGGGAAATTAAACTCACTGAGTTCCATACTCTGCTTGATGGAATTATCATGTTGGACATCAGGAACCTCTTGGACAACAGATGGAAAAGCCATCTTGTAAGCTTTGCAGCTGCACAGGAATTTAAGTGGCCTAGTGATCTGAAAATAAGTGAATGGAAGGAAACATATTTGGGTCCTGAAGAGGTTAAATGTGAAGAGGAGATACCACATCAGAAAATAGAATGCCTTGCTCAGGCTTTGGTTGCTCATGGGTTTCTATTGGGTGAATAACGGATTGGTCTTTCTAATTAAAAATATTTTCTTAAATCTTGTTAGTTTAAAAGTGTTTTCTTAATAGTTATGAATAATTATGTCCTTTCTATTGTAACGGGTCTGAAGCTTGCTTGCCTCTTCTATAAAAAGAGAGATCAAGACCTGATAAAAAAAAAGGGAGAGAGAGGAGAAGAAGGTAGTAGTAGTAGATAGTAGAAAAGCTCCATAATATTTACAAAACTCAAAGACCATGTTGCAAGCATAATTTTGAAGAAGTTAATGGAAAATCTCTAATTCTGTGGTGCCATATTGGTATCAATTGTTTGTTGAAGTTATTCAATTATTTGGTTGTCTCCATTTTAGTGCTTCCTTATTATTAAAATAGATATATCAAGTATATACTTAGTTTATCAATGCACATTTGTTGTATTTGTGTGATATGATTAATTGGTTTCCTCAAAGGAATTAAATCCTTCTAGTCAATCACAGTAATCTGGGAGTATTAATTGGATCAGTAAGAAGAACCACATAATTAGGGTTGGCATTTTGTCTCCAAGTTGATATCATCTATTGTTCTTGTTTGATTTATTCAATTGGTTCCTTCAAGTAGGGATTAAAAATCCTTTTGATTTAAATTACAAGTAACCTGGTTGTGTCAGTTGGATTATTAAGAAGAGTCTGTCAATTATTTCCTTGTGCGTTGATACAAGTTATTAACCAATATTAGTGTGCCAAACAATTAGAATTATGACCAAATATAAGCCACTCATCTCATATTTTCATTTGACTTCATTTACTCAACAAGACATTGGTCTCACCCATTTCATTTTACTTAAAACTTTATATCAATTAAACATAGGATTTACCTTGATATTGCTTATACAATTTATACCAAATTAGAACTGTATCTTTCCATTTCCAATTGCCATTGTGGATAGATTGCTAGATTAGGAAACACATCGTTTAAGTCTACCTCATTTACATAGGTATAACCACCTAGGTCTGGCAGAGCCAAAAGAGAAGGGGGTCCTATCACACAAACCCTGTCTTGTTGACCAAAAACGTATCACTGAGTTCCATACTCTACTTGATGGAATTATCATGTTGGACAATGGATACACAAAGTTTGTGGTGGACATCAGGAACCTCTTGGACAACATATGGAAAAGCCATCTTGTAAGCTTTGCAGCCGCACATGAATTTAAGTGGCCTAGTGAACTAAAAATAAGTGAATGATAGGAAACATATTTGGGTTCTGAAGAAGATTGAATGTGAAGAGGAGATACCACATCAGAAAATAGAATGCCTTGATTAGGCCTTGATTGGTCACAGGTTTCTATTCGGTGAATAATGGATTGGTCTTTCTAATTAAAAATATTTTCTTAAAACTTATTAGATTAAAAGTGTTTTCTTAATAGTTATGAACAGTTATGTCTTTTCTGTTGTAACGGGTCTAAAGCTTGTTTGTCTCTCCTATAAAAAGAGATACCAAGACCTGATAAAAAGAGGAGGAGAAGGGAGTAGTTGTAGATAGTAGAAAAGTTCCATAATATTTACAAACTCAAAGACCATATTGCAAGAATAATTTTGAAGAAGTTAATGGAAAATCTCTAATTCGGTGGCACCATATTGGTATCAATTGTTTGTTGAAGTTATTCAATTATTTGGTTGTCTCCATTTTAGTGCTTCCTTATTATTAAAATTGATATATCAAGTACATACTCAGTTTATCAATGCACATTTGTTGTATTTGTGTGATATGATTAATTGGTTTCCTCAAAGGAATTAAATCCTTCTAGTCAATCAAAGTAATCTAGGAGTATTAATTGGATCAGTAAGAAGAACCACTTAATTAGGGTTGGCATTCTATCTCCAAGTTGATATCATCTACTATTCTTGTTTGATTTATTCAATTGGTTCCTTCAAGTAGGGATTAAAAATCCTTTTGATAAATTACAAGTAACCTGGTTGTGTCAGTTGGATTATTAAGAAGAGTCTGTCAATTATTTCCTTGCATGTTTATACAAGTTATTAACCAATATTAGTGTGCCAAACAATTAGAATTAGTACCAAGTATAAGCCACTCATCTCAGATTTTTATTTGAGTCCATTTACCCAACAAGGCACTGGTCTCACCCAATTCATTTTACTTAAAATTTTCTATCAATTAAACATAGGATTTACCTTGATATTGCTTATACAATTTATACCAAATTAGAACTATATCTTTCTATTTCTAATTGTGATTGTGGATAGATTGCTAGATTAGGAAACACACCGTTTAAGTCTGCCTCATTTACATAGGTATACCAACCTAGGTTTGGCAGAGCCAAAAGAGAAGGGGGTCCTATCACACAAACCCTGTCTTGTTGAACAAAAATGTATCAAGAGATTGGCAACCTCTTGTACCTGAAGCCTGCGTTTTTGAGAACCAACACCACGTAAGCCACAATTTACCACAATGATCTACTAGTTGGCATGACCATACAAGTTTGAGTACATTTGTTCTCATCCCATCCATATAAGAAATGCACCATACAATATGTTGGATATTTGTTAACATCTACATGTAGAATAACTGATGGTATTCTTGAACAAATGCCTACTTTGTACATTTTGTAGAGTAAAAGTGAGGTATATATAACAAATTTTCATCTTACCTCTATGTATATTTCCTTTGTTCATTTTGAATAGAAGTGACATATATGTTAGAACCCTTCTATATTTGAATGTGTTTTGGTTTACATATCTATTTTCCTTTATGTATTCTATGATCTTATTAATTACATTAATAGATAATATAGGATTGTCCCTCACTAGTTCACCTTGGGAATTAGATGAAATAAGATCTGAAGTTGACTATAAATTAACAACATGGTGAGTATTTTGTTGATTTTCTTGCTTATTTTCATCCTTTTGAAAACTGAATTTTCTGATTGAAAATTTGAAGGATGAGATCGATATTTAAGTGCATTAGACTTAAGAATTTGATAGTGTATCAAAATCATCATTAGGAATTTGATAGTGTATCTTTGTTGACAAAGTTTGAAATCCAATAACATAATCATGATTGCACTCATTAATTTGATCCTTGTTTGATGCTCTCCTATTCCTAATTCAATCTATCTTAATAGTGAAGGAAAATAAATACATGGGCAACCCATAGAGAAATTTGTCATCAATTTTGAACTCCTCAAAATTGTCTCATGATATGGTGAAGGAAAAAATTACCAAAGATAAATTGTGATCATTATTCATCGACCCAAAAACTAATGCACTGTTAGAAATGTAGACACCTAAATCTTACCATGGCCTAACATCACACCAAATCTATCCCACATCTCCTCTTACAATGTTAATTAAATAAATTGTATTTATTTAATTAACCACTTTGATCATTCCTCCTAATATCAGTTTAATAAGTCACGCTATTTAATTAATAAATCTAACCGTTCTTCTAACATTAATTAAATATTTGTTAGGGTAAAATTGGATCAACAATGAATATGCAATATAATCAATATCAAATACCCAAAACTTCAATGAAATAGTGAACTAAGGAAATCCAATAACAATGAATCAAATAACAAAGCAAACCTCGTTTGATCGAAGCTTCCATTGATTGCCTATCTAAATCGTTCTTGCATGTATGAAATGAGGGCCTCAGAGAGTGCATTTCCTTGCTATGCTTCAAGAATGTCGATTTGAGAATGGCAGTGATAGTATCGCAATGAAGAGGAGCTTCACAACGATGGTAGTAGTACGTAGTAATGAATGTGATCACAAGCAATGAAGGAATTGGTGCCAAAGGCATGCTAACGATACTTAAAGCTTGGATGAATGAAATGGAGGAATAAGGTTGAATTTATAGACTTGGGAAAGAGAAGATCAATGGTATAGAGAGAATGAGAAGATCAATGGTTGAGAGCAGTTGAGGAACATGCAACGAATAAGAAGAAGACATGTGTCTTGCTTTCTTTTGCATGAGAGGATTTGCTAAGAATAGAAGAATGAGTTAAAGCAATTAAAAAAATATAATAATCAGTTAAGTGATTTAAAACAAGAAGAAGGGATTTGCATGAGAATAAGAAGATATTTTGCTTTATTAAATATTAGGAATATTTAATTGCATGTGCAAGAAAGCTTGAATTATATTTAGAGATAACTCAATTTAGAAGAAAGCAACTTAAATAAATAATTGATTTATTTAAATTTAGAGAAGATATTATTGGAAGAAAGCAAATTAAATAATTGGAATTATTTAATTTAGAAGATAAGAAAGTAAATTAAATAAATAAATTTATTTAATTGTTGTGCATGCTTTTGGAAGAATAAATAAAATATTTGATTGTATTTTATTTTTAGGGATTTGAGAGAATTTAAATAAATTTAATTGATTTATTTAAATTTGGAAGAATGAATTTGAATTAATTAAATAATTTAGAATTATTTAATTATTTGGAAGAATTTAATTAAATAAAGGATTTTATTTAATTGTTGGAAGAATATGAATCAAATAAATAAATTTGGTTATTTATTTATTGATAGAGGAATTAGAAGGGAATAAATATTAAGAATACTTATCTAGACCGAATTGTGTCATTTTTAGGCGTATACATTTTGCCCCTCTTTGATGCAATGTAGTTTACGGCGTTGCCTCAAAGAATAAGTAGTCTGATAATGATACATGCCCCAGTTTGCCCCTAGTACAGGTTATGACGATAGGATGCCCCCTCAGGAGATTGGACGAGAAGAAGGCAGAGGGCGTGAGATGGACAATCTCATGAAAACGAAGGGAAAACTAAGTTAGGTGTGAAGAAAATAGGACGGGTTTCTGAGAAACGTGAAGAAAAACTGGAAGAAATGGGTGTGGGAAGTAATCGCAGTCATCACCTAGCCAGATTAGGGTTTGCACGCTATATATAGGAGCTGGGTCCACAAGACAATTCATTTGTACACTTGTCTTGGTTTGATTTACTTTGGAGAGCCTAGAGCAGCATAGAGCATAGAGCAGTCAGCACGAGGATGTACATTCCATGCAAGGAGCATCGATTCAAGCACGTTTGTCGATTCAATCTGCCAGCAGAGGCAGGACCCTCGGTATGTATCCCAAAAAATTTCTCCTAGGGTCGAGTTTAGGTGCAATAAATGCTAGGAGAAAATAGGTAGATAGAAGTGCTAAAAGACAGAGCGGCGCATATGTTGCGCGAAACGGTGCATGCATTGTGTTGTAGCGCATGCATAGGATAAAGTGGTGCATATGTTAAAGTTGCGCATGTATAGGAAACTGCGGTGCATGCATATTCCTACAGCGCATATACGGTATGTTGTGGCACATGTATCGGAACTACGCATATGTAGCATAGATCAGCGCATACATTGATTGTTGCAGCGCATTTGCCAGAAATGGCGCATAGGTCCAGAAACGGTGCTTTTGTTAAAAAGCGGTGCATTTACCACCGATTGTGGCGCATACGTTTAAAGATAGGCATTTACAACCTATTGACGCGTCAATCGATAAGCTATCTCTGAGATTACAGGAATCTAGTCAAGAGATGCAGTTTACTGTTTTGATCAATCTGAAATGCTAAGTTAGTTGACATGTTTCTATAGATATATTAAGTATGGTACTTGCAGCTTTAGGTTGACGCCTTGCTTTGCTTGCTTGCAGGAGGAGATACGGGATACCCTACAGTCTAGGGAGTAGTTTCCTATGCCCTTGTTGTAGAGATATATGCTGACTAAGATAGAGAGGCACTTGGCACTATGGGACTGGATTACATTTGCTTCATGCCTAAGGTTCAGGCAAACTGTGGCTTGCTGACTGCCATCGTGGAGAGGTTCCACAGCGAGGATGGTACTTTCCACTTTCCTACCGGTGAGATGACTGTGACATTGGAGGACGTCTACCGGATTTTGCATTTGCCTATTGACAGTGAGCTTGTGGAGTACGACCCACAAAGAGGTACGGGACTCGCTGAGTGCAGGCGAGTGTTTGATGACCCGAAGTTGGTTGGACAGGTCATCCCTTGGCAGGATATTCATGATTATTACGACTACTTCCTAGGGATTGTACCAGGACTGATCGGAGGCGTCGTATGCCCCGACAGGAGATCGCATGGGTTCCCCATTGGATGGGGTAGGCTCATAGAGAGGATGGTGACAGAGGGCATCTGATATGCTTGGGGTGTTTGCATACTTGCTCATTTATACCACGATATGCATCAGGTAGTATATCACAGGAGTACGAGCCTATCTGTAGGAGTATCACTACTACAGTTTTGACTATGGGAGCACATAACGATTACAGGACCGATATGTGTGTTTGACAGATAGAGGGGAGAGCCATATAGTTATGGCTACACAGGGATGATTTCCCAGCATAGGCTGGGGAAGCTAGAGTACTGGAGACATGTTTTGGATGGGGTAGATGTGGTCGTCTGGTGACCATATCTAGACTGTGCGCTGTGGGAGGACAAGGTAGATGAGCTACCTTTTTGCTTTTAGATGAGATGGCTGATAGGATGGACACGCTTCATTCTGGAGAGATAGATTATTGGTAGAGTACAGAGACAGTTCGGCAAGAGGCAGGGCATGCCACAGGGGCAAGCGCGGTTTGCACGGACACATGCTGAGAGGGTCAGATGGGGGCCGATGGAATCTTATGAGGAGGCCTTAGCAGAGTTTCGGTAGACACCCTATGGTGCCTGGGACATGAGGAGGGAGATAGCGGACGCAAGGATGACTCAAGACTATGAGGATTGGTTCACTGCTCACCCATTCCTGAGATACTCAGGACCTGGGGTGCTGATGCCTCACATAGATGAGGCAGACTTAGATGTCGAGGGCCAAGTTGGCTGAAGGAGGAGGAGGGGGAGGGGCAGGGGGAGAGGAGGTGGAGATGATGGAGGCTGACCTAGATAGAGGTAGAGAGTTGGGGAGGGACCACAGGTCGTACAACAAGTACCACAGGTACAGCGGGCACAGATGCTGCCACCTCAGCAGGTGGCACAGTAGCAGGTGCCACAACAACAAGTGCCCCAGGGTCCAGTACAGGCAGATGTCCATGAGAGGACCATAGCTACATTGAGAGGGCAGGTCAGACAGCGGCAGGCACAGCTCAGGAGGGTTGAGGCTCGACGAGAGACAGACGCGGAGTACATTGCTGGGCTTACTCGAGAGAGAGACATGGCAGACGCTCGGATACGAGTTATCCGAGTGGAGAGGGATACCGCAGTGGCAGCCTTGGGGATAGATGCGACGAGCAATTTCTTGGTTGGGCAGGTGCAACAGGCACAGGCATAGCTAGTGCAGGCATAGGGGCAGCTAGCGCAGGCACAGATAGAGTTGGCAAAAATGCGGGGGCAGCTAGCGCAAGTGCAGGGTGAACTTTCCAGAGCGCAAGCTTAGACATAGTACTATCAAGGACTATACCATGGCACGGTGCCAGCTAGTTAGAGGGCTCAGAGCTATAGGAGCTAGTCTATGGCCTCACAGAGAGCATGTCCATCAAGGTCAAGGGCCTCTGTGATGGGCCCACAATAGTCTGAGGCCAGCAGAGGAGGATGAGGAGACACTGCCGGTAGCAGTGGTCCACAATAGCAAGGATAGCAAAGACTTTGCAGATTTTTGGCTTTTTTATGTACTTTCTTGATGGCTCAAATAGCTGGATAGACTTGTACCACTTTTGTATTTTTGAGACATGTATCATCATCCATTGGGATGTATTTATTGTATATGACACTGATTCAGAGACAAATATTTTGATATTGTACATTTGGACACGTTTTATGATGTTTATATGATGATGCAGCTATTTGATGCTTTCTATATGTATGAGTTATGATGCATTTCTATTTGTATGATGTGATGCACATGTTTATCTAATGCAGACTTAGATGTTTATTTGATGCTATGCAATGTTTGCCTAATGCAGATTTTCATATGATGCTATGTGATACTACATGACCTAATGCTAACTTAGATGCTTTACTTGATATGCTTCTAATGTGTGTGAATGCAAAGTGATATCTATATGATTATGCAACTTATGGGATGCACTTATCTATGTTTTTAACTTTTTCTATTTTTCTTTACACTATGATGATTGTATATGGATGACCTAATGCACTTTCTATGTATGCAAATGATTTAATCATGTGAATGACTATCTCATATGATATGACATGCAACTATATATTATGTTTTTGTGATGTCCAAATGTACTCTATCGACATAGAAATGATAGAATGATAGATAGAAGATTGATTGACGGAAGAATGACTCGATAGAAAAAAAGACTCACAAGCTTCACTTTGTATTGTTACTTTGCTTTGAATGGATCTTTTTATTGCATGGGATATGCATGTATGGGTGTATAGAAGGATGTATAATGGATGCTTTGATTTTGACATCTTGATGGTGTAAGTATTTTGAAGTGCTTATTTCATCATTGGGCAATTTTTTTTTTTTGGGTACTTTTTCTAAAATGTTGTAAGTTAATGCAAGCATCTAGGTATAATTGAACCGAGATGACCTGAGCATTGCTTACATGGATTTTAATTTAGCAAGTTAATACAAGCATTGAGGTATAATTGAACCGAGATGGCCTGAGTATTTCTTGCATATCGACAAACAAGGATTGCCCCCTTTCATGTTAGACCTTTGATGTCCTCGATGATCTTTTGCCGATCATGTCTTTAGACAAGGCTTCACATTACTAAAGTTTAATCCACAAACAGCAAACAAAGAAAATAATCATGCCCCCATCATAGCATCTCTAGCTTTTGGCATCCTCGAGTAGCATAGAAAGGCATAATAGCATAAATCAAGACTCTGTAAGTTAACCTAACCAACACAAAACATTCTTGCATTTAGATGTGTTTGTTTCTTACCATAATTTGAGTAAAATCATTTTAGGAGGCCTTAGGTGTTTTTCTGCTTTGCCTTGGATAGGTTAAGTGCCTCGTGTCAAAATTTTTGCTTTGGAATTGGGTTCTGCTTGCACTTTCTTGCTTGGTGAGAAGATTTCACAATCCTTATTGGTGAGACGGACCCTAAGGGACTGAGCTAGTGCCTCGAGGGCTCATTGCTAAATGGCCTTGCCTACATGACAACACAGAGGCAACGTAGTTCGGGGTAAACCCTAATGGACCATGGATGGACTAGAAGAAAGATGACAAGAAACGGGACGGATGGGACCGTGGGAGCCTTGGGGGTGCATTTAAGAAATGGCCTTGCCTACATAAC
Organism: Cunninghamia lanceolata; assembly: GCA_027924645.1. Taxonomy (NCBI): domain Eukaryota; kingdom Viridiplantae; phylum Streptophyta; class Pinopsida; order Cupressales; family Cupressaceae; genus Cunninghamia; species Cunninghamia lanceolata. The sequence goes on from BSBN01000320.1 coordinate 14,306,351, forward strand.
AATGCAGAGGCAATGTAGTTCATGGACTTGGACCATGGATACCGATGAGAGACACTATGCTAGGTTGACACGATGGATACGATATGGGATAAAACATTGGTTGACAAGGCAACAAAGAGATAGAGTATCAAGCCACAATAGGTTATCATCAGGATTTTATTATGAGACAGATATGGGTCGAATGGGACACGAGGAAGAATGGACACACGGTGATTGGTTTCCCAAAGATGGAGAAGGTGGTTTATCACAAGTAACGCCTGTTTACCAAGTTTTTACCACTTGCTTTTATTTGCACGAAAGTTAGGAAGTATGCATGATGCCTGATTGCCAGGTTTTCATCATGATACCTATCCCAGGCGCCTGTTTGCCAGGTTTTCACCAAAGGATGATTTTTTTGTACTTTTTCTAATTTTTTTATTTTTTTGTATTTTTTTGATTTTTTTTATTTTTTTTGTATTTTTATGCCCCCCTTACATTGGGGTTCTCCTAGGTACAGACCGGCGAAGATGCATGTTGTTGATTGGGTCATCAAATAGCTCACCCTCTGATGTTGCTAACTGATATGCCCCAGATCCATAAGCAGCTACAATCACATAAGGCCCCAACTAGTTGGGTTCGAACTTGCCTTTCTTTTCCCTATCATGTTAATTGTGGGGATTCTTTTTAAGTACTAGATCTCCAACCTTAAAGATTCTTGGACGAACTCTGTGGTTATAGCTTCGTGACATCATCTATTGATATGCTTTGAGATGGTCAAAGGCCTTCTGTCTCCTTTCCTCTAACAATTCTAGTTCTTGTAATCTAGAGACTCTATATTCTTCATCTGATATGAGACCTTTCAACGACACCCTACGAGATGGTAATTTGACCTCAATGGGGAGGATAGATTTTGAGCCATAGACAAGGGCATAAGGTGTAGCACATGTGGGAGTGCGTATACTAGTTCTGTAGGCCCACAGAGTAGGATTGAGTTGGATGTGCCAATCACGGCCAGCATCGTTGACTGTCTTCTTGAGGAGTTTCAAGATGGTCTTGTTGGATGCTTCAGCTTGACCGTTGCCTTGGGGGTAATAGGGTGTAGAGAAACGGTGTTGGATTTTGAATTGGTCATAGAGTTCTTGGACATCCTAGTTTTTGAAGGGTATTCATTATCCATGATAATGGATGAGGGAATCTCATATCTGCAGATGAGGTAATTCAGGATGAATGAGGAGATTTTCTTACCTGTGATGGTGGTGAGGGGAACGGCTTCAATCCATTTGGTAAAGTACTCAATGGTGGTTCTGATGAATTTATGGCCGTTGGAGGAGGGTGGATGGATCTTTCCCACAAGGTCAAGTCCCCATTGGCAAAAGGGCCAAGGTGTCGTTAAAGGTCTCAACTCTTGAGCTGGTGCATGTATCAAGTTCCCATGTATTTGACACTGCTTGCACTTCTTTACAAACTGGTATGAATCTGTCTCCATGTTTGGCCAGTAATAACCTAAACGCATGAGTTTCTTGGCTAAGGAAGGACCGCTAGAGTGTGTCCCGCAAATCCCTTCGTGTATGTCTTGTAAGGCAGTTACAGATTCTTCTCATTCTAAAAAATGGAGTAAAGTACCATCTAGACCACGTCGGTATAAGGTGTTGGCAATGATGGTATAGAGAGAGGTTTGGCGTATAAAGGTTCATCGTTGGTTTGAAGATAGGTCAAGTGGGAGGGTGTTGTCCTTGAGGTAAGTGTAAATCTTACCGTACAAGGTGAATCAAATCCAACTAAAAGGCATATGGAATGGGTCTCAGGAAGATTATAAGCTGGTTGTCGAATAGTTTCCACTAAGAACTCGTACCGTGACTCATTCTCTGGTATCTCAAGAAGAGAGGCGATGGTCGCCATGGCATCTGCTGCTTTGTTCTCGATGCACGGTATCTGCTCAAAAGATATAATCACAAAGCATTCCTTGAAGTCATCTATCATGCGCTTGTATGGGACAAGCATCTCATCTTTGGTTTGGTAATCATCATTGACCTGATTTATCACTAGTTGAGAATCACCGTAGACATGTAGCTCTCTGATTTTCCAATCTATTGCCATCTTAAGGCCAATGAATAAGGCTTCATATTCTACTATGTTATTGGTACATGGAAATAACAAGCGATAAGACTTCGGTATAATGTCACCATGAGGAGTTACAAACAAGATTCCTACCCCCGATCCATGGTTGGTGTAGGACCCATCAAAGTATAGTTTCCATGAATGTGTTGAGACATTGAATAAGGATTCATCTGGAAACTCAAATTGCATCGGTGTGGTGTCCTATAATGGTGCATCTTCTAGCTGGTCAACAATGACTTGTCCCTTGATAGCTTTTCTGTCTACATACTCAATGTCATATTCACTTAGGAGCATTACCCATTTGGCTAGGCGACCTATAAGAGCTGCTTTACTTAGTAGGTATTTCAGTGGATCTATCTTTGCAATGAGTTTGACTGGATGCGCAAGCATATAATGTCAGAGTTTTGGGATGCAAAAACTACTGTAAGACATGATCTTTCTATCTGAGAGTGTTGCAACTCATAGCCCACCAATGTGCAACTGATATAGTAGATGGCTCTTTCCTTATTTTCATAATCTTGTTGTGCTAGAAGAGCCCCAAGAGCTGTAGGTGTAGTAGATATGTAGAGTATCAATAGTTTTCCTTGAATAGGAGGCATGAGAATAGGTGGATTCATGAGATATTATTTCAGTTTGTTGAATGTCTCTTCACATTTCTCATCCCATTTGAATGGAATATTCTTGTGCGGGAGATGACTGAATGGTTGACACTTGTCTACCAGCTGTGATATGAATCTACGAATTGCTTGTAGCTTGCCTTGTAGAGATCTTAGTTGAGCAAGAGTCTTGGGTGGTGGCATGTCCATGATAGCCTTGACTTTAGCAGGGTCTACCTCTATTCCATTTGCTGATACAATAAAGCCTAGAAGCTTGCCTGAGGTGACTCCAAATACACATTTCTTTGGGTTCAACCTAACTTTGAATTTCTTGAGTCTCTGAAAGACTTTCTCTAACACATCCAGGTGTGATTCTCTTGTGAGTGACTTTGCTAGGATATTATCTACATAATCTTCCATTGTTACATGCATCATATCAAGAAATATAGTGGTCATAGCACGTTGATATGTGGCTCCTGTGTTCTTTAGCCCAAATGGCATGACATTCCAACAGAAAGTACCCCATGGACAAGTAAAAGTTGTTTTATGCTAGTCTTCTAGTGCTATTCTGATCTAGTTGTATCCTCAGAAGCCATCCATGAGAGATAACATGGTATGCCCTGCTGTTAAGTCGACTATGATATCTATATTTGGCAACGAAAAATCATCCTTGCGGCAAGCTTTGTTTAGATCTCTAAAGTCATTGCATAGTCTGACTCGGCCATCTGGTTTGGACACTGGTACAATGTTGGAGACCCATTCCAGATACTCTATAGCTCTGATAAACCCCACATCCAGTAGTTTTTTGAGTTCTTCTTTTACAAGAAGTGTTATGTGTGGATGCATCTTTCTAAGCTTCTGTTTCACTGGTTTCACTCCTGGATCTAAAGGAAGATGGTGTAGAATCAAGTTTGGATCTAACCCCAGCATATATGCATATGACCAAGAAAAATTGACTTGCTTTCTCTTGAAGAATGGTACAAACTTAGTCTTCTCTGGTGGGGTTAGAGACTTAGCAAAGTGAATGATCTTAGGCTATTCTTTTGTTCCAATGTTAACCAGCTCTGTGGGTTCCACAACAATTTGAAACTTCTCCTAGTGCATGTCATTGGGTAGAGTGTCAAGCCTTCCATCGTCAAGTGCCACAGTTGGGTTTTCACCTTCAGATGTGTCCTTTCTTTTTAATGCTTTGGGATTTGACACTACCGCAAAACAGTTTTCACCATTAGATCTAATTTTCATTTTGATATTTTTGTGACTGGAAGGCTTGGCACCCTCTCCGAAATAAGCCATGGTATTAAGTTCAAAAGCAAAACCAGCTTTATGATCTACTTTGGGTAGGTGGTCCCTAAGTTCCATGTAGTCAATATAAGCATCATCATTTTGGAACATATCTAGTTGAGGGGTTCCTCGTAGATCCCAGTCAATAAGTTCAGGATGCACAAGGGGGAGGGAGTCACAGGATAGATCTAATTCATTGATAGTTTGAATGGATATATTAGGAGTATTGGTAGGGAGAGTGTTCGGGATGGTACTTTCCTCCAAATTATTTATTGTGATAGAATTCAAACCTTCCTCGAAAGTCATATTCTCAGAGATAGGCAAATCAGACTCTAGTGGTCTATTCGGTAGCATTTGTCCCTCACGGTTAGGGGTATAAGTTTGAATGGTATCGACCTCTTTGTCATCGTAGGAATGCTCTGTCAGCTCATCCCACTCATATTCATTAGAACCTCTGTCACTGTCCACTTGAAGTGTATGGATCATTTCTACAAGACAAGCATTTTCTTTAGCCTTGCCCTTGCCTTTATATCCTAGGCCATTTGTATTTCTAGCCAATGAGGAAGAAGAATGTTGAATGGGTTCTATGATTCCTTCTTTTCTTAGACTAATAGGGCCTTGTCCTTCATAACCCATTATGTGTAGGATAGCTTCTCCTCGTCCATAGAGTTCTGTTGGGAGCCTAGGTGGTTCTTGTTGTATGTTCTCTTCTTCTTCGGTATAAAGCCATTGTAGGACATCTCTTTCCTCTGTTTCATCAGATAAGGTCCCCCATTTTACAAAGGGAGCTGTGGGAGCTATAGGAGGAGCAGATGGCTTTAGAAAATGTTTGGATCGACCAAAGGATCTAGGAGACAATGACATCTTGGCTAGATTGAGGCTGTGCTCTATGGAGTATTCCCCAACTCTAGGTTCTTTGATGGTAATCTTCTGCTCTTTGGGCCTTGATGAGGAAGCTTCAGAGGTATGGTCATACTGTGGGATAGGGGACGTAGATGCTCTATTATTCGGTATGATGCAATCATGTTTCGAAAGGACAGAGTTGCAATGTTGAAAGGGGTCAGGGTCACCTTGGATGGTGACTTGCTTGCCATTATGCAAGAATTTTATGTATTGGTGATAGGTCGAAGGGACAACTTTCATGGCATGAATCCATGGTCTTCCTAGGAGGATATTATAGGTGAGCTCCCTATATAGGACTTTGCACACATCATCTTTTATCACTAGTCCCACTTGTATGGGTAGGACTATTGTTCCCTTTGTAGTTCTCTCCTCTTCATCATAGGCTTTGATAGTAATCTTCTTCCTTGGATCAACTACATTTTCAGAGAACCCCAATGTAAGGACTAGCTTTAACATACAAATATTTAAACTGGCTCCCCCATCAATGAGAACTCTCTTGATGCGGTGCTTGTGGATGAAGGTGACAATATGTAGAGGGGTGTTATGAGGTTGAGACACTGAGAGGTCATCTTGCTTGGTAAATGATATGCTACTTGAGGAGGTCAGATTACCTACCATGGCCTAAAACTTCTCTTGGGCCAAGTTAGTGGGGACAGTGGTTTCCACTAAGGCTTTATTGAGAATCTCCTTATGGGAAGGGGATAGACACAACAACTCCAAGATAGAAATGTGGGCTGAAGTTTTCTGTAGTTGGTCTATGACATTATACTGACGGAAGTTGGACTGAGAAGGTGACGACCTTGGAGGGATGGTATTCAAGGTGACTTTACCACTGTGGGTAATGATAATACAACCAATTCTATTAGTTTCTGATTGTTGGTTTGGTGTGACCACATTGATTTGTGGGACATGCTCGGATAGGCAATTGATGGTGTAGTCGAATGGCACACTTGCATAGTTTGCATTACTATTTCCACTATTTTGATTTGGCATGTTGCAATTGTTGTTGTTGTTATTGTTGTTGTTATTGCCATGGTTGTTGTTGTTGTTGTACGGCCTGTCGTGATTGAGAAATGGATCTCTGTAAGCCACATGTGTCTCATTGGAGGTATGTTGTTGGGTTCCTCCTTGATTTTGATCAAGCACATCTTGGATAACATGTTTGAGATGGATACAATTGTTGGTTGTATGTCCCCTTCCTCTATGATATTCACAATAGTCAGTGTCTTTCCAATAGGGAGGTTTGACTGTAGGCTCATAATCACTTGTTGGCGGTCAAGAGATTTCATTGTTGGCCAATAACTTCCGTAATGTTGATTCTTGGGACTCACCCAGTGGTGTGAATTTTCATCTTGGATTGGCACTAAACCATGGTCTTGGCTCCCGAGAGAACATTTTGTTGGGCATAACATTGTTTGCTTCTCCTTTGAGAGTGAGTATGGGTTGTTGCTTGGGAGCCGCCACCTTCGCGTCAACCACTCCATCATTGACAACATTCTTATTCTTGGTCCAAAACTTTGATTTGTCAGTCATGTAGTTGGAGGTAGATGTGTCCTTGTATAACTTGATTTGCCCCTTGGCGATCATAGCTTTTTTGATAAACAATCCCATTTTGATGACTTTTAAGAATGATGTAGGGCATTCTATTTGTATTTGATAGCCAGGATCGGTGTTGAGGTTATGGACAAACATCTCCATTAGTTGCTTCTCAGGTACATCATATGAGTATTTGCTTGCTAGTTGTCTCCATCTTTGTAGGAAGGTGGCGAATGATTCACCACTCTTTTGCTTGGTGTTGCATAGGTCAAGCATAGAGACTTCACGTTCAATATTGTAAGAGAAGTGCGTGATAAATTTGTTGACTAGTTCATCAAAAGTTGTGATGCCCAGTGGAAGCCGCAAGAACCACTCCATAGCTTGATTGCCTAGTGATCTAGGGAATAGTCTCATTAAGTAAGTCTCATTGTGAGCTACTTCCAAGCATGCTGCGTTGAATTCCCTAATGTGATCTCTAGGGTCCCCTTTCCCTTTGTACTTGTCAAACTTAGGAACTTCAAATCGATAGGGAAATGGTTTCATGATCAAACCTTTATCAAAGGGGTACGGTGCAATATCTTCCAAGGAGTAGTTTTTAGTGCTTGTACCCATCTTAAGATCCAACATTTATTACTTTAGACCCTCAAGTTCTTTCCTCATTTCTTCCATAGGAGCATTTGGGTCTATGGCTTTCTTTCTTTTATCATCTATGTTTGGGTCTATGACATTCTTTCCCTTTTCATGATCATCCTCTATGTTTTCCAGGATTGTGCTTATATCGAAATCCGTGGGGAGTTTAATTCCAAGACTAGCAAGATGATAGAAATACTTATGAGGGTCTTCATAGAGTACTTTCTCTACTAAGTGTTGGAATTTCTGATCTTGGATGCTTCCTTGATAGTCTTCATTAGAGATTTCCTCATCACTATCGTGAGGTGTGAAGATGTGGTTGGATGATCTGGCCATTTCAAGTTGTTTTTTGTATTGAGATCTAGTAAGAACCATGCAAGGTGACGTGGGATGAGGTGGAATGGGATAAGAGATTTTGGCAAGGTGCCGATGGAGACTACTGAGAATAGGATACTTATGACAAGATTTGGACAAAGGACTTTCTCGATCAATGTTTCCAAGTAAGACGGGATAGCCGATACAAGACGATAGCCACTAGTAAGGGTACTCAATACCTGTCTTACTGTGTAGGGACTAGTTGTGCACCAAGACCTACTAGCAAAGTTTTGTGACCTACTAGGTTTGCTTGAATCCAAAGTGATACGAAAAAGAATCCAAAGTGATACGAAAAAGGGGCCTATGCTGACCTGATATGGGATACTTTTGACTTTTGGACTAGAAAGACCTGATAGAAGGTGAATGGGACGACTAACAAAAGAGAGATTTTGACGTGAAATGGATGGAAAAATGACTGCAAGGTAAGACTTGATCTCTGAACCTGAAACTAGACTGAAATGGGTACTCAGAAATGGTAAAATTTTTCCTTCAAAAACTGTGCAAGTGCTCATTGTCGTGTATGCGCTGAAACAGATGCGCTGTGAAAATAGATAAATGCACTGGCAGTCTGGATATATGCGCCACACTGCTAAAATGTATATGCACTGGAATAGTCAATAAAAGTGTTGAAAGTCACTACAAATGCGCTGTAGGTCGGTGCAAATGCGTAGGAACAGAGGACAGATGCGCCGCTCTGGCTTTGCTTAATATTTTTGCAATTTTTTTGGAAATTTTTTGGTGTTTTTGGTACTTTGGTTGCAAGAATGTTTTTCTGATCTGATTTTCTAGAATTTATGGCAAGAAAACACAACAAACACAAAGAATATTTTTATGGTTTTTTTTTTTTTTTTAAATTTTGACTCTTTTTGGACTTAAAAGAAAGCAAGTACAGCCTATGGTTTCAAAGGATAGTATAAAACTGAATTCTCCCTATCTCTAGGTGAGGCATCTTCAAGAGGTGATAATCGCCCTTCCCTGCATCGGATTATAGAGGTTTTTGGTCTCACTAAAACAGGGATGAGTAATAAAGGCAACCGTTCGAGTGGTTATACATGCAGCAGCAGTACTCTCCATTATGGAGTCTCCCAGTCTGCAAGGGTTGTGCCTTGGAGGGTTTTGGGGGAGGTTGGCTGTCGGTATAACACAACTACACTCGTTGTTTGAAGCTTTCACTCCAAACATAATTTATTTATAGTGGCTTGGAAGGGCTTGGCGTCTAGCCTGTTACCACTTAGGGTTGTTCCTACTTGGATGAATGGTATCCAAGAGCAGGCCCCTCTAAAGGAAAAACACATGTGAAAATGATATGTTTGGCATTTTGATCACCCAAGAAAGGGGAGAGCATAGGCCTGGTATCATTCCCAAAACACAGAATACATTTGTTCTTTTCCCCTAGTTAAAATGAGAAAAACTAGATGAGCTATCTACTTGGGCAAGCACAGAACTTTGAAGTGATTTAGCAAGATAGCAATGGTCCAATTTTAACCAAGACAGCAATGATGAGTTCAATTTTATCCACGTAGCATGAATTGTTAACTTTAAAAGATTGGTCAATCGAGATAGCAATGGTTTAGTTTTACCTAGATAGCAATGATGAGTTCAATTTTATTCACGATAGCACGAGTTGTTAACTTTGAAGTGATGGTCAATCGAAATAGCAATGGTTCAGTTTTAACCCAAATAGCAATGATGAGTTTAATTTTATCCAGATAACAATAACTTTGAAAAGATAGCAATGTTGCAATACAAGATAGCAATGATTCAATTACCATTTTCCTAGTTAAACTATATGAGATTTGTATGAGCATCCATTTTAATTTCCCGTTAGAAATCAAAGTGTGAGCTAACAAGTGCAACTATATGAATCTAAACCAATACCTAGCCTGCAAAACAGATCAAGAGAGTTCCTGCAAAGATGTTAGCGTTAGCAAAAATCTCCTAGAAAACCCTAAAATCACTGCCTACAACAAAAGCACCGCTTGAGAGACTGAATGCACAGAGATAGTCAACAGAAGCACCATAATACATATGTGCTACAACAGAGGATAAAAGCACCAGAAAATAGTTTATATGCGCTGCAATAACAAATGCATTGTTTCAGATGATAAAAGCATTGTAACAATGTCTATATGCGCCACAGAAATGAAAGCGTTGTAACAGTTAACAGATGCACCTAAACATAGGGTATATGCGTTGCGGAAATGTATCCACCGTGACAGGTAACAGATGCATGTTAGGAAGGGACGGATGCATTGTTTCCTCCTGTGTATGGCTTTCTAAAACACAAAAACTTAGTTTTTGGGTTAGATTTGGGGCTAGGCCCCACAGTGGGTGCCAAAAATGTTACGGTAAAATTGGATCAACAATGAATATGCAATATAATCAATATCAAATACCCAAAACTTTAATGAAATAGTGAACTAAGGAAATCCAATAACAATGAATCAAATAACAAAGCAAACCTCCTTAGAACGAAGCTTCTATTGATTGCCTATCTAAATCGTTCTTGCATGTATGAAATGAGGGCCTCAGAGAGTGCACTTCCTTGCTATGCTTCAAGAATGTTGATTTGAGAATGGCAATGATAGTATCACAATGAAGAGGAGCTTCACAACGACGGTAGTAGTGCGTAGTAATGAATGTGATCACAAGCAATGAAGGAATTGGTGCCAAAGGCGCGCTGTAATTCCTGCAAAGTAATGATACTTAAAGCTTGGATGAATGAAATGGAGGAATAAGGTTGAATTTATAGACTTGGGAAAGAGAAGATCAACGATATAGAGAGAATGAGAAGATAAACGGTTGAGAGCAGTTGAGGAACATGCAACGAATAAGAAGACATGTGTCTTGCTTTCTTTTGCATGAGAGGATTTGCTAAGAATAGAAGAATCAGTTAAAGCAATTAAAAGAATATAATAATGAGTTAAGTGATTTAAAACAAGAAGAAGGGATTTGCATGAGAATAAGAAGATATTTTGCTCTAGTAAATATTAGGAATATTTAATTGCATGTGCAAGAAAACTTGAATTATATTTAGAGATAACTCAATTTAGAAGAAAGCAACTTAAATAAATAATTGATTTATTTAAATTTAAAGAAGATATTATTGGAAGAAGGCAAATTAAATAATTGAAATTATTTAATTTAGAAGATAAAAAAGCAAATTAAATAAATAAATATATTTAATTGTTGTGCATAATTTTGGAAGAATAAATAAAATATTTGATTGTACTTTATTTTTAGGGATTTGAGAGAATTTAAATAAATTTAATTGATTTATTTAAATTTGGAAGACTGAATTTGATTTAATTAAATAATTTAGAATTATTTAATTATTTGGAAGAATTTAATTAAATAAAAGATTTTATTTAATTATTGGAAGAATATGAATCAAATAAATAAATTTGGTTATTTATTTATTGATAGAGGAATTAGAAGGGAATAAATACTAAGAATACTTATCTAGACCGAATCGTGTCATTTTTAGGCGTATACAATATTAACCTTTCCTCTAAAGTCTCATCCTTAATTAAATAAATCCACATTTATTTAATTAAATCAATCACCCCCGACATTCCCCCACAACTAAATAAATACATATATATCATGGCCATTGTGAAACAATCTTCACTATTTTTTACCTTATGAGTGTTTTTGTTTATTACTGTTGTCCCACAAGTTAATTTATTATCTTTTGCGGCTATGTGGGAACAAGAGGAATGAAATATGGCACATACTGCATTCCCGCATAGCATAAAAGAACAGTTTGCGGCTTGGCGGTAGGAAGCGGTTGATACGAAGAGCTACCGCTACCTCGTGGACAGTTCATCTGACACTTGCGGCTTGGCAGTGTTCATCTCATGCTTGGTGGTGTTAGTCTCTTCCTGTGGAGGTTTGGAAAGTAACCGGGAGCATTGTGATAATAACACTTACTGCGTCCCCGCAAGGGTTTCAACCGAGGCCCGCGGTAGAGCGGCAAGAGGAGAATGTAATTGGTTTTCGCCCTCGCCGTCCCGCGACAGTCATTCATAACATTTGTGGTTGGGCGGTAAACAGAAGGACATCTGGCTAAAAATGATAATGAAAGAATATAATGAAAAAGTTGCAATAAATAAAATGGGTGTTGATGAAACACAACATGATCAAATCATTACACAAACTTTCAAAGAATTAAAAGTAGATGAAATTGATGTGAGTCCAGAGGAGGCAAGACAAATGATGTTGAAAAGTAATATGCTCATCATCCTTGGCCTTGAATTGAAAAAGGTATTTTTTCTTGACCAAGTTAGAAGTCAGGATGATCCACAACTTGTTTCAGAATTTGATTTTGAAGATGGCATAAGTGGATGTGGTTTTAATCCAAAGACAGAGACCCTTGCAATCTAGACTACTCAGAAGAATACAAGAAAACCAAGATTGCTTGATATTGTTCAAGAAATGAGGCATACAACTGTGGTAAAGACTTTACAAGATACATCAGCAATAGAAGCAGCTGCTCCCAATGTTCATACTACTATGTTTACTCATGTTGTTGTGAAGAGGTTAGAACAAAGGCTAACAGATTATGAGCAAACTCATAAAGTAATGAATGATGAAGTAAACAAATTGTATTTTGAAAATGTGAAATTAAAGAAACAATTGCAAGCTGTGAATTCTTCTCAAGGTCAAGCCATTGTACCCTATTAGCCCCCTGTGCCACAAACAACAAGTGATGTCACAATGTCTACTGAAGAATTTAAGGCAACAAGACTGAAATTTGAAAAGTAAATTGAAAGTTTGAATAAACAAAATGAAATGACAAAGAATTAGGCAAAGATGAAAGTTTTTGAAATTTTTGAGAAAAATTTGGAGCATAGAGTAAAATTTGTTGTGGATAAGCTTGGGAGTGTGCATGATTGGTACTCTTCTTTATCTCAGGCATTGAGCAATTGAATATAAACTTTTCTATTTTGGATTTGTTGTTTAAAAAATGGCAACCCTATCATCACAATTTGGTTACGATGTGCTTAGTAGTGCAAAGGAATTTTGATGCCCCTACAGCTTTGAAGCCCACTGAGAAAATAGTCAAAATGATCATTGATGAATACTAGTATGTGAATGGGGAAAGCCATAAGATGCAAGAAAAGTTTGAATCTTTTACTACGTTCAAGCATTAATTTATTTCTTTCATACTAACAGAAGAAGAGAAAATCAAAAGTCTTGACACATGGAAGATGGAATTCAGCCAAATAGTATTCCAAGTTATGGATTTTTTGAAGAAGGATGGAGATGTCAACATTCTCAGTTTCAACATGATATTGGACTGATTAATTACGTTGGATGCTGGGTATGCAAAATTTGTGATGGATGTTAGAGCTTTGCTTGACAAAAGATTTAAAGATCACCAGGAGAACTTGCTTCAAATTCAGGCTTACCAATGACCTGCTGATTTTACAATATATAAATGGGAGGAGAAATATCTTAGAGATGAATCATCAGCAGCATAGGTTGAGGTGTAGAAGAGCAATGAGCCATATGATGGCATTAAATAGCACCACCACATCTTGAACGCTCTCTTTTTCTCTTTATGTTTTCTTCATGTTTTCAAAATGTATTCAAATATATTTGAAAATCTAAATTGGACTTATAAAAGACAAATATTGTAATATCAAGGGTTAGGAATACAAAGACCCATTTTGAATGTGAAAGGTCTGAAGCTTGTTGCTTCCTTTATAAAAGGAAACCAAGACCTTATGGCTCGGAATCTATCTGGGATTTTGATTTTTTGAAAGAGACATTGTACTGCCTATACTTTGAAGAAAATCAATATAAAAGCTGGTATTCTCTGGTGGTCAACTTTTGGTTATCATTTGTTTGTTGAATTGGATTGCTAATAATTTATCTGGTTGTCTCCAATTTACTTTTTCTTTGTTATTCAAATCAAAAGAGACCCCTGCATTCACATTACAAAAGAGGATAGGTGATATTTATCAAACTAAAATTATAAAGTAATAAGTTATATCTCAAAAGATGTTTATATTATTTAAAAATGAAGGAAGGATATTCTACTGTGGAACATTTTGACACCTTTAATATGATTTTGAGTCAAATAGGTTCAATAAATGTTAAACTTGATGAGGAAGACAAATGTATCTTCTCACTTTTTTCTTTACCCAAAAATTAGAACATAATGCTTGTTATAAATGGTAGTGTTGCAAAGGTGACTATGGAGTCCTTTATTGTTACAATGCTCAATGGAGATATGAGGAGAAAGTTCAATGATGATAATATGTCCACTTCATATTTCATTGATGGTCTTACTCAAGTACTTATCACAAGATAACATGGCATAGATATAATTAAGGATATATATGAAAAATAATTAAAGATAAACAAATTCCTCATGTGGCAGGCACCGGTCTTTCCCTTTTGAAAATCATTCCCTTGTATATATTTTCAAAATCCAAATTTGTTTTTCTGTTTTAGGAGCAGGGTTTAAAGATTTATAGAAAACATTAATCCAAATCATATGCCAGATTGGGTTAAGTGAAGTGGATGATTTAATTGATAAAATTACATAAGCTCCTTAATCTATTCTGAAGTCACCAGCAAACTTGAAAGTAAATTGTCATTAGTGAAACAAGGTAACGCCCACTATTTAAGGAACTTGATGAGATTATCCTTTGACCTATATCACTTAATACTTCCATCACATAAGGATTATCCATTAACAAGTTATGAGGAACATCAATCAATCCATTTAATTAACATTATTGCCAACAATTCATACCAAAGATTGAACAATTTAAGGATATTGCAATAGGTAATTTGTCAATAATTAAACAATCCATTTAATTAACATTATTGCCAACAATTTAATGATCCTTTTTTAAACATGGATTGCAAATAATTCTAAAAATTTAGAAGTCTTGGTCATTAACTTTATTGTCTGCTACAATGTCGTCCAGTGTATCATTGTCAATGTTCATATGTTCTTTCAAGTATTTAATATTATCATCATCCTCACCTTGACCTCCATCATCTTCATCATCATTGAAATTTGACTGTAGATCATCTATATTGTTACCAGATGTATTTGGATCATCATTTTGTATACCATCCATATTGTTGTCTTCCATAACATCATCCAACTCTGGATTGTGGTCTTCTTGTTCTTGAACATAACCATCTTCAACATCATCATGGATGTCAATTTCTTTGATATTCTCTAATCCCTCTCTCTCATTTTGTTGGCCATCATTGTTTTTCTCAGTATCCACTAATGCATCGTCAAATACATGCCTTAATCTTGGATCATAATGTATGACAAATATCAATTTCGGGTCCAAAATATCTTCATAGAAAAATACTTGCACATGAACGACATACATATATTAGACGTATGGTATAACAATTTTATTGATTAATAAACACATGTATATATTCGCAATAAACTATGAATTAATAGTTTAATTATCACTACTGCTTCTTGTTTGAGTTAAAGAAATACCTACTCACAATGAATTGGTAGAACATAAGGCTCCTTATCCTCCAATAGGAAACATGAGGAATCTATAGAAAACAATCCACTATGGGTATCATGTCTTCGTGTCCTCTCAAATGCTTCATACCATCTACACTTAAAAATACAACATTTAAAAGAACGGTAATCCAACCCAATAATTTCTTGTATTTTCCCAACATATTGTAGATTCCCTTCAATTATATTCTTATCTTTTGAACTTGATCGACTCAATTGCTTGAAGTCAACCATGATGACACAATCGAAGGATCGTCTCTTTACATCTACACTTTCTTCACGATAATGTCGACCATATGCCCACATTGCTGGATATTTCCTCACCTGTGAAAGACCATTTATTTCAGTGAAAACAAATATAATGATGAATATTAAAATAGTTAATAGTGTAAAAGCTGTAAGGAAACAACATTTTGTAAAATTCCAACTGTACCTTTCTTTCACATCCTCTAGACATGTTGATTTCATCTTTTGTTATGTTTGAATCTATACCTACATCTTCTATTTGATTTTGAATTTTTTCAATAACCCATTCTAGTGTGCAATCTTTGCCCCATTCCCCAAGTAGATCAGTGGGAAGTGGAGTATTCCTTGGGTTTGATCTCTTAAATTGTCTCCTTGCTTCTAACACTTCTTCTCTTTTTTTATCATACAGATCAATCCATTTGTTCATAAAGTCCATGTGGTACAGAATGAACTTGTCAAGTATAGCACTTTCATCTACACCTATTACATGTCAACATGTTTATTTCAAACTCCAAATGTCATGCTGTTAATTTTACAAATAAATTACAGAGTAAATTAATGATTGCAAGAAAAAAAAACCACACTGATCATGAATTTACTTACTAATTTCTACTTGAACACCATTAGATTGTGATTTTTCTCCATCAATAATATCTGCTGCTCGTTCTTCATCCCAGAAGCATGGCCCATCTTCAAAATCCTTACCAAGGAATTCACATAGGAAGAAAAATGCTTCATTCAATACATACCCTTCAACCATGCAACCCTCTAGATGTGCCTTTTGTCAGACATATCTTTTTAGAGTTTTCATATACCTATCAAAGAAAAACATCCACCTCGTTGATACGACACCCACCAATTCAATGTCACCGACTAGGTGTATAAGTAAATGGACTTGTAGGTCCATGAAACTTGTAGGGAGCTCCTTCTCAAATACACATACAATTTTTGCAATTTCTTTCTTCCATTTTGGCACTTCACATTTGTGGATCTCCTTGGGGGTCATCCACCTAATATAAGAATAGTAAATTAGTATGAACCTTTAGTCAAAAATTAAAATGCAATATAATATATCTATGTCTCTCACACATTAACCACATACCTTGTAAATGCTGACAATCAACTTATGGCATTCCTTAAGTCAATTGTAAGACAAGAATCCCCCCTAATTGCCAATGGCATGATATGCTATGAAACACATTTATGAAAAGGTCATTAGTATTTTTTTCTCACACAACATAACGATATCAAAATATATTTAGTACTTAATCAATGTTACCAGTAAATGTTAAATGATGATATATAATACCTTCATAAAATTATGAAAACATGTGTTTTAAATCATGTGATATGTCCATCAACTGTAAAAGCTTTAGCCAATGATGACCCATAGCCAATAGGTGTCCTTATTGAACTGATGACATTTTTTAGTTGGTCTAGCTTTTTTTTTTCAAAATCCATGGAGCTTCTGCATATGTTTCATTTTCCCTGTTTGGCCACAAATGTTTTCTATCAATTTTGGTATGTGAAAGAGCAATATCTCTCCTCGAAGACAAGGTGTCCTTCTCTTTGCCTGATATATGTCAAAATATAGAATCTGGGAAATTTTTGAAGACGTGGATAGGATCTAATAGGTGAGATATTAATAGATCCTTCTAGTAAGGGAGCTCATAAAATATGGATTTCCTTTTCATTCCTTCTAGCAAATTAACTACAACTTGTTCTAGTTCTTCAATTGAATCACCCCGATCAAAAAAATCCTCCCAACCTTTCAATTCAGCATCTTCATACTTCTTAAGCCAATCACCTAGACCCATAATCATGGTAGGGCCTCTATTTTCAACTTTTCCATCAAATTGATTCTTTGGACGATTTCTAAACTTATGATCTAGTGGTAGAAAAACCATGTTTGCGTAAATAAATTTATGTAGATCTTTAGAATACCGCCCTTGAAATTGTTCTGCACATCTTGGACATGCAAATATCCCCTTTGTTTGAAGCCCTACAATTCAATAAGTAATGTTAATAACATCAAAAAAATAGTATAAAACTAAGTATGAAAGTTGGGATGAAAATAAATTATGAGTGTAAATACATAAATATTTTATCTTACCAGAACAAACACCAAGTCCTGGGAAATCATGAATAGTCCAACACAGCACATCATACAACATGAAGGACCTATTTGATGGGGGACATGATATGTCTTACATTCTTATGCCTTTCCATAGCAGTTGCATCTCATCAATAAAAGGCACAAGATAAACATCCATGTTTTCAACTTGATGTTTTCCTGGAATAATGAGAGTCAGCATAAGGTGCTCCTTTCTAACACTCATCCATGGGGGAATAGTGTGTACTATCAATCCGACTGGGCAAACACTATAATTTGAGCTCAGGAAAGAGAATGGGCACACTCCATCAATTGCAAGACCAAACCTGATACTATGGGGTTCATCTTTGAATTTTCTTGGCTATTTTTCCTCTATGTGTTTTATTGCTTTAGAGTCAGCTAGAATTTGCATGAATCCATCTTTACTCCTATTATTTGCATGCCAGTCCATCAATTGTGCAAGTGACTTGCAATGAAACATTCGTTGAAGTCTAGGTATAATTGGCATGTGACGTTAAACCTTCTTTGGAACTGTAGGACCTTGTACATCTATACGATATCTCTTCTCTTTGCATACAAGCATTCTACCTTGTTTTGATATTCATCTCTATATAAAATGCAATCATTTTTACATGAATTAATTTGCTTATATCCAATCCCCAACTCAACCAACAACAAACACGCCTCTCTGCAAGTTGATGGCAACACATTATCTTCAGGGAATATTTTAGTTTTTAGTGCCCTATAAGATTGCTAGAGATTAAATCAATTGAATGCTTTGACTTATGATGAACATTTTTGATATGTCAATCTATACTAGGACTATTTATATACAATATATGGTTTTAAAATCCCCTTAAAGAAATATAAACAAAGTTGATGAATGTTTACGAATTATGTACACCAATTGATAATTGCAAAGTAAGAAATAGATTTCAACTCACTTCAGTAGGGTAGTGAATCCTTTGTCTGACCACCAAATAGTGACTTGATTTCTAATAATATTAATGTGCATGCCAGTTTTGAGATTCTACTTGCACCCGATTTGAACACAGGTGTCTTTGCTGCTTGCTTGATGGAGTCTTTTAGGTTGTTATCATCAACATTACGTTGGTGGTAATTACCCCTGCTATCATCGTTACTATCAACCATATGATCATTATTGTCATCATTGCATCCCCAAAGAAATCTGTAAGCATTTCATTCAATCCTTCTTCATACACTACATTTTCACTATCATGATCATCATCATTAAGGCTAGGTGGTATGTCATCAGTGTATGCGGATCTCATCATCTCTTCAAATTTCTTATCTGATAGTATTCTCTTCAATAATGTTCTTTTCACCCTAGTATTGTTTAAAGGATGGTTTGGATCATCCTGTCCAAATCTTAATAACCCAGTTGGATCTTGGGTATTAGTATGTGTTTCATCAACATCTTCTACCTATCAACAAATGCAAGCATTATTTAATGTTTGGCAACAATTGGATAAATCATAAATGTATCAATTTCAAAGAAATATAATCAAATATGGCTTAAAAAATAAAAATATTGGTTATATGAACATATATATAGAACATACACAAACAACAATTTTCTCAAAGTATTCATCCCATGTACTATAGTCCTGACCAACCTCTTGTTTAGTGCAATCATTTGTTGTGTCTGCAGGATCCATTGTCATATCCTCTTCCACCCATTATCGTCTACGTGATTTAATAGTTTTAGGTCCACGTCCATGTACATATATTTTTTGTTTTCTAGTTGAATGCTCAGGCTCTGCATTTGTTCCAATCTTAGTGCAGGAGCATCTAACACAAGGTGGCCTCCATGAGGCATTTAAATTCATGTTTGTTTAGAAAGTCAAGTTTTGTGTTGTAATAAGGTCTATTCGACCAATGCATGTCATTTCTGTTTGTATCTAGACCTAGAACAAACTTTGTAAGTCCCAAGTACTTAGTTTGCATTTGTCAAATTGTTAGTGGTTTGACGGTTGGTCTCCCAGCCGCTTGGAATCAGTTAGTTTTCTAACGGCCACTTGGAATTAGTCTCCTAGCCACTTGGAATGGGTTGGTGTTCCTCTGGTGAGTTTATAAAAACCAGGGAAATGAACAAGATCACATAGTATTGTAATCAGATTGAAGAAGAGATTGAATGTAATTGTGCGAATGTAATTGTGCATTGTGGTAAGGAGAAATCAAACTATTCTGTGTCATCAATTTGTTTTCCATTCTCTATAATTACAAATTGCATAGTTGTAGATTCCTTTTCCTTTCTGTACTTCCGTTGTTGCAAAATGTCGATGTGAAGCATTCCACTGGTGAGATTTCTGTCGAAATCAGTGGAATGGCTTCGTTGTACAATATTCATTTGTTTCCTATTTTGTTTCATTGTTTGGCGGTGCAGATGTTCCAGGTTGAGGAGTGTGCACAGTAGGTGGCCTAGCATCTCCATGTGCTAGGGTTTGGATCGAAGGAGTTGGAGCTGTTATCGGTGAGACAGAGGCCATCAGAAAAACTTTCCTCACTTAGAGCGATGAGGATAGTCTGGCCGAAGAGAGGTTCAAGACGTTGAACGAAAGACACAGCCTGAGATGCATATCAGAGTGACAAAGTACATCAGTAGATAATGAGACGTTGAGCCGATAGTGGTGATCTAGCCGATTGAGTTATATCAGGGCAACAAGGGGTGAGTGACACCGATGGAAAAATCCATCTATGTATCGGCCTAGCAAAACTGGAGTTCGCCGATAGGGTGAGTCATACCGACGATGGGTTGCATCAGCCGGATGGATATTCAAGTCTCACTAAAGGTGAAGACATCGGCATGTTGGTGAAACCCACCTCAACATGGCCGATAAGAACAGTCTTGTCGATAGGTGAGAAACGTAGGTTACACATCGAGGAGAGTTAAGAGGTCAGGGTGATAAGGTCGAAGGCGACCGATGGTATTGTTCTCACCGATGGTCAGAGTTGTTGGACCTCACGTCGGCATGACTATAACGGTCGGTGTGACAGGTTGCAAGGTGGCCAACAGTGAAAGTCTTACCGACTGAGGCTCCCCACCATATTGGTATCAGAGCCAGTGAAAGCTCTGGGCGGAGATGTTGTGTATTTGATTTTTGTCACTGCTAAGGCAGGTAAAGAGTTGAAGCAAAATATTTGGTTGGTGACCATTTTGAAAGCAGAGATCATAGAAGGTATTTTGAAGGCTGACAGTAGTTGCTAGACTATTGCAGATGCTCGTTCCATCTAGTTGCGAGAAGGAATAGGATTCATGTAGTGTGTGGGCAGACGATGTTGAGGTCTATCAAGACCATTCACCAATAGAGGTTTGGCTGGAATAGGGTGCAGAGTGAGGCCACTGCAAGAGAGAGTGGTAGTGCATCTCCAGGATATGTTGTTGGACGAGAGCAATGGGTCTGTAGCAGCATGTAGGATGGACATCTAATTGAGCATTGTGTTGTAGTCAAATTGAGGATTTGAAGGAGTGTTGGCATTTGGGTGTTGTCTGTGAATGTTTATGTTAGACAGAGAGAAGGAAAGGCTAGCAATATGCCTCCAAAGGGGATGACCTCCGAAGTGGTCAATAAATTTCAAGAGATGGAAGAGATGATCAAAACTGGAGTCAACGAAGCACTCCAAGCAGAATTGAAGGCAATGAAGATAGGCAAAAGGATAGAGGAAGATTCAGATGAAGAAGAGGAGAAAAAGGAAGAAGCAGAAGAATAAGAAGAGGCAAAGATACCGGCTGAACAAAAACAATTCCTGTAAGCCATCAAGGCAATTGGAAAGGACTCTTCGGAGGCTTGGATAGATGTCCCCATGTTCAGTGGGAAGATGAATGCTGAGGAAGTCATGGAGTGGATTGAGGCTCTAAACAACTACTTCAAATACAAGGAAGTTCCTGAAAGTAAGAGGGTTAAGTTTGCAAAAACTAAACTCAAAGGTGCTACCCTTACATGGTGCAACTACACCCAAGGAGAGAGGGTAAAGAATGGGAAAAGTATGGTCTCTTCGTGGAGTAGAATGCTGGAGATGATCAAGTCCCAGTTCCTTCCATCTGACTACGAGGTGCAAATTTACAGAAAAATGCAGAACCTTAAACAAAAAGATATGGATGTGGCTACTTACACTGAGGAGTTTCACACATACACTCTTCGTTGTGGGTACATGGAGGATGAAAAATCCAAGGTAGCAAGGTATCTAAATGGTCTGAGGATCAATATTCAGGATGAGATAAGTTTATTTACCCTTGAAACCATGGAAAAATGCTTTCAAGTAGCATTCAGAGCTGAAGAGAAGCTGAAGAGGAAAGGTGAGTAGCAAAGTAAAGGAAGAGGTGACAAAAATTTTAGAGGCAGTTTTGGAGGAAGAAGTCCTAACCAGAGGCCTAGTGGTGAGTCTAGCCAAGAAGAGAAAGTTGGAGACTCAAGTAGTAGAGGAGGCTACCGAGGAAGAAGGCCAAATGAAAGAAGTGGGACAAATAGATCAGGTAGAGAATCCAAGTTCTCCAATATGAGATGTTATAACTGTAATCAAATAGGACACCTAGCCTATAAGTGTCTAGAGAAGGCCTCAACTTCTCATGGTAATGAGAGAAGAACCACATTGACTCAAGAGGATGTAGGAAGTGTGACATCTCTTGAAGTGAATTTGACATCAGAAGTGGGAGAAAATCTAATGATCAAGAGAACACTGCTCAAAGAACTAGTGTAGATTGAACCATCACAAAGGAGAGCACTTTTTAGGATCAATTGCAAAAGCAAAAGTAAAATATGCAAGGTAGTCATAGATTCTGGTTCAACAGATAATATGATGTCTAGGGAAATGGTGGATAAATTGAACATAGAAAGGATTCCTCATCAAACTCCTTACAAAGCATCTTGGGTAAGTGATAGTCAATCACTTTTGGTAGATGAATAGGCATATGTTGATTTTCAGATTGGAGAATATAAGGAGAGAATTTTATGTGACATTTTGCCCATGGAGTGTTGTCACCTGCATTTAGGTAGGCCCTGGAAATTTGATAGGCAAGCATTATACGATGGATATGCTAACACATACACCATCAAGAAGGATGGAAAGACTTTTGTGATGACACCATTGCAAGAGGGTGATGCAACACAGCAGGCAGCCAAGATAATTTTCGTGGGTAAGAAAGAGTTTGTGAAGATGCATGAAGAAGAGACAAGGAATGTTGAGGATACCTCAAGGAGTGAGGTTACCAAAGATCACAGTTTGAAGGTGATTTCAGTTTTGAATGATGGAGATCAGATGGTAACGTCTCAGATGGATCAGCAGAAGGTCAAAGAGCAGGTCTGGAAGCAGCCACGAGTTGATTGGAAAGAAGAAGATGCTATCATAGTAGGGACCATTGTTTGTCCTCTAGAGCCCACAAGAGTTGGCGGACAATCATATTCTACCATAGTAGCAGTACACGAAGCATGGACCAAGATTTTGAATGAAGATGTTCAGGTAGTTATGATAGTAAGCAATCATGGCGTACAACATCCAAGTTTGGTTGCAAGCACTCACTCATGGCAAGGTGTGAGTAGAGCCTACAATGCTAGGCATGAATTTTTGATTCCATGGAGGCAAGTTGCAGTCCAGAGATCATGGGGAAGGCATGATGCAGTGAAGGATGATGGTGGTGCAAGGCATAGACTCAACTCATGGGACATGAGTTCTTTTCTAGGTGGGGTGTATGGTGCAGGAGCACCTAACTCAAGGTGGCCTCCATGAGTCATTTAAATTCATGTTTGTTTAGAAAGTCAAGTTTTGTGTTGTAATAAGGTCTATTCAACCAATGCATGTCATTTCTATTTGTATCTAGACCTAGAACAAACTTTGTAAGTCCCAAGTACTTAGTTTGCATTTGTCAAATTGTTAGTGATTTGACAGTTGGTCTCCCAGCCACTTGGAATCAGTTAGTTTTCTCCCAGTCACTTGGAATCAGTCTCCCAGCCACTTGGAATGGGTTGGTGTTCCTCTGGCGAGTTTATAAAAACCAAGGAAATGAACAAGATCACATAGTATTGTAATCAGATCAAAGAGGAGATTGAATGTAATTGTGCGAATGTAATTGTGCATTGCGTTAAGGAGAAATCAAACTATTATGTGTCATTAATTTGTTTTCCATTCTCTGTAATTACAAATTGCATAGTTGTAGATTCATTTTCCTTTCTGTACTTCCGTTGTTGCAAAATGTTGATGTGAACCATTCCACTAGTGAGATTTTTGTCGAAATTAGTGGAATGGCTTCGTTGTACAATATTCATTTGTTTCCTATTTTGTTTCATTGTTTGGTGGTACAGATGTTCTAGGTCAAGGAGTGTGCACAGTAGGTGGCCTAGCATCTCCATGTACTAGGGTTTAGATTGGAGGAGTTGGAGCTATTATCAGTGAGATAGAGGCCATCAGAAAAACTTTCCTCGCTCAAAGCGATGAGGATAGTCTGGCCGAAGAGAGTTTAAAGGTGTTGAACAGAAGTCACAGCCTAAGATGCATATCGAAGTGACAAAGTACATCAGGTAGATAACGAGACGTTGAGCTGATAGTGGTGATCTAGCCGATTGAGTTATATCAAGGCAACAAGGGGTGAGTGACACCGACGAAAAAATCCATCGGTGTATCGACCTAGCGAAACTGGAGTTTGCCAATAGGGTGAGTCATACCGATGATGGGTTGCATTGGCTGGACAGATATTCAAGTCTCACTGAAGGCAAAGACATTGGTGTGTCGGCGAAACCCACCTCAACATGGCCGATAAGAATAGTTATGCCAATAGGTGAGAAATGTAGGTTACACATCAGGGAAAGTTAAGAGATCAGGGTGATAAGGTCAAAGGTGGCCGATGGTATTGTTCTTGCCGATGGTCAGAGTTGTTGGACCTCACGTCAGCGTGACTATAACGGTCGGTGTGATAGGCTGCAAGGTGGCCGATAGTGAAAATCTTACCGACTGAGGCTCCCGACCAAATCTCCATCTAAAATAATCAACAACATGCATTAATTTATGTCAAGATTGGATAATACATTATAAATTTCAATAATACTGTGAAAAAAGATGGACATATCACAAAATGCTATCAAAACATTTTTTCCTAAGGAAATTAGATTTGAGTACCTGATTTCCCGCTTCATCCGTTGTGTCCTCATTTGATATGACACAATCTATTGCCATGGCCTTGTCTGGCCCCTATAATACACAACACAGTAAATAATGTTCAATACACCAATTATATCATTTCAACAAATATGCTATCCAACACAAAACCTCAATTTAGTCATATATTTGACATATTCATATCATGTTTTGGCCATTCTAATTTTCAAACTTTTCCCTCGATCATAGAATCACATTTAATCACCATTCCTATGCATTTTCAACCAATAAGTTTGACCTTAGAGGCCTCGTGGACAAACAAAAGACTTTATCTCCTCTATGTTGTAGCATTAGTGAATTCATAAACACCTTCCTCCTTTGGTTGAGGTTGCTTTCTCTTCTTACCTCTATTGTATCTACAGATTCCATTGTCATATCTATTTCCACCCACTTTCCTCTTTGCGATTTAGTAGTTCTACGCCGTCCACGTCCTCTCTCCATGGCCTCCTCTGGATCTTGCAATACACAACAATGACAATAGTCACATAACAGCTATGCACCAAGAGAATATTCTTGAATTTATCTCGTTAATACACTCGCTTTTCATTAAGACCCACTATGAAAAACAAAATAGGACATTGCAACATTTTGCTCTTCAGAAAAAGTTTACACGTGGAATCTTGACAACTAGAGCTCAAATCTTATGATTACAAGATGACTACAAATTCACATCAAAAAGACATTTATTTCATATTTGACTCTCCTTTTTCTTTTATGGGTCATTTTAAGGCAATCTATATCTCTCTAAGTGGCCATAAAACCCTCAAAACTATCATAGAAGCCTCAAAACAGTCTCAAAGAGTCTTTGGCACCAAAATTTTAAATTCTTGATGGAGGGAAGGATAATTTGGATATTAATTTTGAAATCACATCATTAGATCTTTGTTAGGTTAATCCTAGCCATTGGATATTCTTTAATTATAGGGACATTATGTTATATTTCACCATTACATTTCACTCCAAAATTAACGGTTTCCTTGGAAAAGAAAACCCTCCATTAGCTATCATAACCCCAAATATGTATTGAAGTGAACTTAAACATTATGTGCAACTGTCATTGCTCATATTAAGCACCTACCTCCCTTCTTAGTGGTTCCACATATGTGATGTATGCGAATGATTCATATGGTACCTGTTCTACATGTTTAAAGTTTGAATTTTGCTCATATTCTTGGAAAAAGGCCCAAAAAGACCTTTGATTTTTGAGTTTTATACTCTATAACATGCATCTCCTTGATCTTTTCATCTAATCTATGACATGTTGTCTTTGCATTTCAATGAGATCAATTCTTGAAAAATGACAATCCAGAGGTTAAAGAGACAAGTTGACACCTTACCTAAGTTGTCATGTTCTTGAAACCTTGTCACTATAAAGAGGAGATATCTAGAGAGTAATGTCACAAGGACATAACCAAGGCATGCACTATCATGAGCCATAGGGACAACTTACTACACCATCCAAAACTCCATTTGAACTAGCTACTATCAATAACTCACATTATTGGGGACTGTCATGAATAAAACACCATGCATAGGACTGTCATAGTCAAAGTGGAGAGGATTGTCTAGTCATTGTGTGACTATCATAATAGCTAGTCAGTTAGTTACCATGCTTCAACCTAAAATAGGTTAATGAGAACATAGAAATTAAAATCACAATACCATAAGCACACTCCATAATTTTCCAATATAGTCCCAATATCATGTCATCATGATAGTAAGAGAAGAGTTGTTTGGTTTTTCCAAAGCCATATCACTTGCATAAGGATTGTCACCAACCATCTGTGTAAGGTCGTGAAAGAGTGAGTCATTATTGACCTAATCATAAGAGAAGCATGAAGTCAAAATGCTATCATAGAAACAAGATATAGTTACTTATTATAAGGACAATCCAAATTTGGTGAGGTTACGTTTTTATCAACTTCCAAGCAAAATACATCATTCTGCACTGATTAGTGCTAAATTAGGTGCACTTTACACCACCTTTGGCGCCCCAAACAGATTACATTTTTGGCCTAAAAGTTGGCACTAAAGTCGACATTAACTACTCTGACTATAGCGCCGACTACTGGATCAAAAAAAATTTAAAAATTCCTGCCTGCACATACCCCAAAACAAAACCAAAAAAACAAAACAAAACTTTATTGATTTTTGGTGTTCATTTTTTGTTTGGAGATCGAGCGTTTGGGTTGGAGTCCCGCCTGAATTAATAAATGAGAAATTTGATAAGTATAGGAGAAAAATGCCACACGAAGAGATGAGAAATTCAATTTAGTTTCCGACACCATAGGTAAGGTTACAATTACAATAAAAAAATTTCGTTCCAAAATATATTTTTGTTTCGATTAAATGGAGAGGATTGTGAAGAAAGGGTTGTAAATATTGTTTTGTTTACAGGTGAATCCTTCAAGTCTCATGTGGTTGCAAAGGAGGAGGCTAAAATTGTAGACATTGCATTATTTCCTCTACATCTGAGAGCAGTGAACGCCTTTTTCAAACCCCAATGCCCAAGTTCTCTTATCATTACCATCAATACCTTTCTCTGAACACAACTTTCTTGCTTCCTTCCTAAAAAAGAAGTCGAGTGCTTTAAGACAAGTCAATTGTGAGCAAACTAAAATTAGGGCTTTTGAGACGAGGCTGAGAAAACTAAAACAAAGGTTGGTCAAGACAATACGAGGAGATAGGGCTTTTGAGATGAGGGTGAGCAAACTAAAATTAGGCCAGGAACTATAGATTCCCTCCCAAGGCACCAATTGATTCATAGGAAAATAGCTTCATGATTTTCTCTAAAAAGTAAAGGTCAAAAACCTCGAGAGGAATATAGAAAAAATGAATGAAAACTTTCATACCTAGAAGTGTGTACTTCGTTTGCCTCCACAAACTAAATGAAAATAATTTTCCCTAGGTCTCCTCAAAATGTCAAGCAATAGAGGGAAGAGAGCAAAGGGAGCAGACTCTGGCCACAATGAGGTAATTCATTGTCAATTTATAGATTTATAAATGTTTCCATTATTTCTTTGATTTTTAGTTTTTAGTTTTTTATTTGTAAGTTTAAAAGAAGAAATTTATTATATAGGAACATGATACTAACAAAGATAAAGATGCATTGGCTTCCATATTGGGGGTAGAGGCAGTGAACAAATTGGATGGTGTGGACTTGACAATGCTTGCCAGATACATAGAAAAATGATCTGGTAAAGCCCCTGAAACATTACAACCAAATCAACAGTGTCAAAGGGAATCAATTGATTCCCCAACCAGTCATGGATCGAGCAAAAGATCCAAGAGGAAATCAATAACAATAACCTCTAAGAATGTGGAACAGGGAACAAAGGCTTCCAATGTCCCACCCACTCTTGGGACACAGACTTCTTCGACCACCATGCCATGTTTTGCATCTTGCATTGATACCTACGATACCAAGATAGAATATGATGTGGTTTCAGGGGACATCTGAATGACGGATGTTGGAAAAACATTTGTGAATACGTTGAAGGAATCATGCCTTCAATGGTTCAAAGACCATCTACATTTGCCATTCTCAAAGATACCCATGCACCTGCAAAAAGAAGTTATCCAAGACATGGAGACTGAATTTGGCACAAGTTGGTCTGAAAGAAGATAAAGCTAGTTGGTTGTCTCAAAACTGCAAGAGGTTTCGGTGCAACCAAACAAAGAAGATAAAAAACTCCCTCTAAAGAAATGGCTCAAAAAAAAGCCAATTAATGTAAGTTTGAAAGTATGGAAAGAGCTTGTAAAAGCATATGAGAAGTCTGATGCACGGAAGAAGTCTAGTGAGGAGAGTACCTAGGTATTTGAATTTTCTCATAAGATTATATCAAATTTATTAAATGATTTTTAAATTTTATTTGTGCATAGTTAAATTGAATTAGTATATGTTTCAGGACAAGGCCTCAAAGGCTAGGCTTGACAAACTTCATGCCACGCATCACAGTGGCCAGAAAGGTTTATAGGCCTTGATCTGTACATTTGTAAGTATATTTAATAAGTTAAATGGTTTTTTTTAATTTCCTAGGAAAAAGTAAATGATTGCATATTAATTAGTTTAACTAGTCCACGTGCCATGTTTTGACAGGAGGAGAAATATGGCCTGTATCCAAGCCAATTTGAAAAGGAAATGTTACAAAGAAAAAAGTGGACCGATTTTGTAATCTAGATGGAGACCGAGGTATCAATAGTTGACTTTCAATAACTTAGTTGGATATTGTTGTGTTAATATGTCAATTTGAATTTCTTTTGAGTTGTTTATTGATGCATTGGATGAGTTTTAAAGTGCTTCTTTGTTGGCCCTAGCACCCTTAAATGTAAGATTTCTCTTAGATGACAAATGATTACTCTTATATCTTTGGGGACCCTTCTTGGTGCCATTAGGATCATAATGAGTATACTAGTCTTGTGCTTGCTTACAAAAAGTGGTCGCAATTAACCTAATCTTGTGGTCATTATCCACAATATTTTGTGTGAGCCATGCTATCTCATATGCTTAAGTTTAACAGGATAATAATGAACAGAAAACCCTTGTTTGCCTGCCTCCAACTAATGGACTTGTTGGAACCTAAAATTTCCTACCATTTTTTGCAAAAATTTTAGGTTCCCATGATGAAAAATCTCACTACAGCACTCAGAAATGCACCTGTACAATATACTTCAGTGGCCTACTTTGAAAGGTTATAATTCAAAGCCTATTCATTTTTATGTCAAACCACTTAGTAGGCATACTTATATGTCATATGTGAGTGTACATACTTGATTTCAGCTTCCCACGATCAGATTGGACAAGGTTTTGCAGTGCCAAGTTAAAGGGTTCTGGTGGTATCTGGTGGTACCCACCTAGAGTTAGGGTTTTAAGTTGAGTCTGCAAGCCTATATTTTTATTCC
This sequence comes from Cunninghamia lanceolata, assembly GCA_027924645.1. NCBI lineage: Eukaryota > Viridiplantae > Streptophyta > Pinopsida > Cupressales > Cupressaceae > Cunninghamia > Cunninghamia lanceolata. Next base: position 14,335,716 of record BSBN01000320.1, read on the forward strand.
TTTAAACCCCTTAAGGCCTTAATTTTTCTTGTCCTTTGGCCTCTTGCACTTTATCTTTTAAAACTGCATTAACTTCCTGTATTAAAGGGCAATTGTCTTGAGGTCTTCTTAGAGGGGTGAGATGTGACTAGGGTATGAAGACTAGGACTTTGTATGTAATCTTAAGCCCTCCTTTTTGATTTGTTGGAAGCCTTCTTCACTAATACATAAGGACTGTCAAGACTCCTATGATAGTGCATTAGAGAGGCATTGAAATCACAAAGAAGATAAATGTTATTAGGCCATCACCCAATGGAGAAGGCATTGTCATAAAGAGCATGGCAGTGTTACCTTGTCATAGTCACAAAGCGGATAGTTTTTGTTGTGGTAATTAAAGTCACTAAGTTTACATCCACCTTCCTAGGGTCTGCAGAAATGCCTAAAGTTGAATATGCCTATTTTAAAGATCTTGCCATGAGTATTTTCCATGTTTTTACAAATGGAGACCTCCCCAATCCTCATCTCAAGTTTCAAATGCACAATGAAACGATGGAGGACAATCATAACTGTCATAATAGTACATTAGTATTTTTTGTCTCAAGGTGGCCCTTGAGACTGCCAAGGGGATGGATATAGAGTTGGGATTATAGTTTTTGTTTAAAAGCCTTGTGTCATTGACCTAATATTTATTTGTGGCAAGTATCCCAATAGTCTAAAGATTACAAATTGTTGTCAAGCAAGGATTGTCATAGTTAAGTGTGGTACAGTGATACAATTTCATCTTGGTTGAGTATTGTATAAATCTCAAGATATTTAGAATGCATGGGGTATTAGGGTGTGGTATCACTATATAGGTAACCATCAAGTGATTTCTTCAACCCAATCTTGGCCTATATAGTACCCAGTGTGAAGAGCAAGATATTGTTGTCCAAGAACCTTGTTACGGTCACAAAGGAGGACAGTCTTAGCTATTGTAACCATAGTTGGAATACCTTGTTGTTACCATAACATACGTGACCTAAAACCATGACTCTACGAGTATGAGTTGTTTGAAAGCCAAATTCCACAACCTTTGCCACCATCATCCCTGCCTGTGTCAAAATGGGAGTTTTGGAATAGGGTATGGACATCCATCAATACATAAAGTATAGAGGAATTTTGTCAGATGTTGTAGTGGCAACTGCCCTGTTAGACATGTATGCAAAATGTGGAAACATAGACAAGGCACGTGAACTGTTTAACAAAATGCCTCAAAGAAATGTGGTCTCATGGACTGCAATGACTGCAGGATATGCACAAAATGGATTTGTTGAAAAGGCTTCAAAAATTTTAAAGCAAATGCAATTGGCTGGTGTAAAGCCAAATTCCACAACCTTTGCCAGCATCCTTCCTACCTGTGTCAAAATGGGAGCTTTGGAATAGGGTATGGACATCCATCAATACATAAAGGATAGAGGAATTTTGTCAAATGTTGTAGTTGCAACTACCCTGTTAGACATGTATGCAAAATGTGGAAACATAGACAAGGCACGTGAACTGTTTGACAGAATGCCTCAAAGAAATGTGGTCTCATGGACTGCAATGACTGCAGGATATGCACAAAATGGATTTGTTGAAAAGGCTTCAAAAAATTTTAAGCAAATGCAATTGGCTGGTGTAAAGCCAAATTCCACAACCTTTGCCAGCATCCTCCCTACCTGTGTCAAAATGGGAGCTTTGGAATAGGGTATGGACATCCATCAATACATAAAGGATAGAGGAATTTTGTCAGATGTTGTAGTTGCAACTGCCCTATTAGACATGTATGCAAAATGTGGAAGCATAGACAAGGCATAGGAATTGTTTGACAGAATGCCTCAAAGAAATGCGATCTCATGGACTGCAATGACTGCAGGATATGCACAAAATGGATTTGTTGAAAAGGCTTCAGAAATTTTAAAGCAAATGCAATTGGATGGTGTAAAGCCAAATTCCACAACCTTTGCCACCATCCTCCCTACCTGTGTCAAAATGGGAGATTTTGACCAAGCAATTTGTAGCACTTAAGGTTATGTAATAGAATTTACAGTTGATAGTTAAATTTATAACAAATTTTTTTATGATCTTTACTAACGTTTATTAGAATTGTTGCATGTTTTACATCATTGGAATGACATATTAGCTGTAACTTTTTTTAAATTTTATTATGGTATGTGCACTTTGATATGATGTAATATGATTATGGTTTCATTTCATATGTTGTAATATTAGATATATAACAGAAAAATAAATTATTGCATGAAATAAAAAATAACTTTTCATTTTAAATGTTTTTTTTTGTAGAACACGGGTCTTCCAGAAGATCAAGATGATCCTCATGATAGAGATCCATATTATGTTGGTTCTAGTACATATCACATGGTAGAGGATGATGATGACGCAGATACAGAAGACAATGAGGCCGATGACGATGATGATGACGACAATGATGGTGATAATGATGATGAGATAGTTACTCATAGTAGCCAGTGACATTCATGATCATATAGACTGCATCATGGATCATTGTTGATATATCATTATGATGCCTATTTTCATAGTCGCTAGTTATCATATGTATCATTTTCACAGCCTACAGTGCCATATTAATGAGTTGTATCATAAATTTATGTATCATTTTGACTTATATCATTTGGACATGTATCATCTTGACTTGTATCATTTTGAGTTACGTAATTTATCATTTTTACTTATATCATTTATACGTGTATCATTTAGACATGTTATTGATCTACTGGTATATTTGACTTTCACTTGTTTTAGTTATATATGATGATGATCTTATTCGTATTGACTTGTCAATTTATATATATTAAAAGTGGTCAATAATTTTTGAATGGATATTTATTACGTATGATGATTTTAATTTACTGCTCATGATGGATGTTGTCAAATTCAATTAAATTATAGATATTTGACTCACTTGTTTTAATTATAGATGATGATTATGTTATAATAATTATCTTGTTATTTAATCATGAGTTAAATAATTAAATTACTTACTTTATAATCATATGAGTTATTTAAGAGGCATGATATATTTAACTAATTAAATTGAAATAAAACATATTAAATTAATAAATGTAAGCAAAACAATTAGTATTTTTAGAAACAACAAAAGACACAAAAATGGAAGTAAAATTGGAAGCAACAGTGGAAGCAAAACTGGAAGCAAAATTGGAAGCAAAATCAGATGCAAAATTGGAAGCCAAAATGGAAGTAAAACGGGAAGAAAAACCAGAAGCAAAATTGGAAGCGAAACTAGAAGCAAAATTTGAAGCAAAATCGGAACCAAAATTGGAACCAAAAGTGGAAGCAAAACTGGAAGCAAAATTGGAAGCAAAACTAGAAGCAAAACCATCAGAAAAATTGGAAGCAAAATTGGAAGTAAACCTAGAAGCAAAACTAGAAGCAAAACTAGAAGCAAAATTGGAAGCAAAACTAGAAGCAAAACCAGAAGCAAAATTGGAAGAAAAATTGGAAGCAAACTTGGAAGCAAAACCAGAAGCGAAACCGGAAGCAAAACCAGAAGCAAGATTGGAAGCAAAATCAGAAGCCAACCTGGAACCAAAACTGGAAGCAACAATGGTGTTAGGTCTCAAAAATGCAAGTTGCTAATCCTAAGAGAATGCCAGGCTCTATGCTTAGATTTGCAATGTTTTTTAACTAACGCGATGGAATCAACCCTTAAGGTTTGATGACTCCCTGCACTTTGGGTCTTACTACACCTAGGTGGGTGAACCTTGGAAATTAAAGCAGACTAAATGTAAATGTATTGACTAATTAAATGGATCTACCTATAGTGGCAAATGATATAGGATAGATGAAAGCTTGCTAATTAATTCTATATCTAATATCTGATGAATGGTTGGTAGAAATTGTATAAGCAATATCAAGGTGAATTCTATGACTGTGCTTAACTAATAAAAGGTTTTTTAAGTGATAAATTGAAATGAGACCAGTGCCTTGTTGGGTAACAGAGTCAAATGGAAGACTAAGACTAGTGGCTTATAGTTGGCAGTAACTCTAACTATTTGGCACAATACTTTAGTTTATAACTTGTATAAACGTGCAAGGAAATGACTGACAAACTCTTCTTAACAATCCAACTAATATAATCAGATCTCGTGTAATTCACCAGAAGGTAATTTAATCCTTTCTTGAAGGAACCAATTGAATGAAATATACAAGAATAACAGATAATATTAACTTGGAGATAGAATGGCAATCCTAATTGTATGGTTCTTCTTAGTAATCCAAACTAACACTTCCAGGTTACTGTGATTGATCAAAAGGATTTTTAATTCCTCTAGTGGAAACCAATTAATTCAATCACATAGATACAGCAAATGTGCATTGACAAATTAACTATATACTTGATATATTAATTTGAATAACAAGGAAATACTGAAATGGAGACAACCACACAATTGAATAATCTTAACAAACAATTGATGCCAGAATAGAACCACTGAATCAGAGAACTTCAATTTACTTCTTCAATAATAAACTTGCAACATGGTCTTTGAGAAACATTGTAAACTATATGTATTATATTCTACTGCTAATGATTTTGTGGATGATCTCTTTCTTTTCTGCCTTGGTTCCCTTATATCTGTGTGAAGGAGACAAACTTCAGGCCTTAAACAGTGTGTCCATTCATAATTACACCCTTTCAGGTAACTAATGCATAATAATTAAGAAACAAGCGATAGACAAAGGCAAATGCAATGCTCATGTTCTGGGCTTTGTTAATCTTCGTAGAGGGGCCCGTGACTACTGGCCTGGCAAGATCTTTCCTCCAATATTGCAGTAAATAATAAAATGTGCTTTGCCTATTCTCATTGCTAAAAGCAATACATCGATCTATATTGTGCAAAATATCAAGAAAATTTCATTCTTGCTTTCCCCGACCCTCTTCATATTGCTCTGGCAAAGAACAAATTCATCTCAGAGATACGATAAATATATATGTATCAAAAATTCCTTCGTATCAACTTTTGTATATACATTTGGGACATACATACAAATGTGGACTCCATCAGGTCTATAAAACAAACTGGAATTAATTACATATATAGTCATGTATACTCTTGCCTTGTATATCAAATTCATGCCTCTTAATATATAGCCCCAGATCTCATATAAAGTTCTCAGAATTTAAAGTTTCTAATCAGGTCCAGACTAGTATGTATTTGTTTGTATCACCTTTTGTATATTGTATCCATACACTTTCTTATACAAGCGCAGATTTTATTGGGTTTATGAAACAAATTGAAATTATCTTTGGATCCACCTTTGTATGTATTTATGTTTGTTTTACTCTTTGCATATTGTATACATATATCCCATAGCTACATTTTCCTTTTTGTATATTGGATACATACATACAAATGTACAAACTTGAACCTCACCTGAAGTTCATAAAGCCTTAACTTTCCAATCACGTCCAGTTTTGTATATCAGATACACGTAATTATATGTACACCGATACATACACATATAATTTTTTGCTTCCGTCTCCTAAGCTCCATTGAATTATTGTTTCAAGTCCGCACTTGTATATTTAGAATTTGTATATTGAATACATGCATCATGATATACAATCGCGGGTTTCAAACATCATGAAGTATACCTATGAAAATCATTGGTTCCGAATTGGTATTCGTGTGTTTAATATATTTGTACGTCTTATACAAATGCATTTGTATATCCGTTTGCAGTGGGGCCCATACATGCATTTGCCTGTTTTGTATTTCGAATGCTTTATGCATTTGTGTCTTCTTTCTTCCGTATCTTATATACATACATTCGATATACAACCACGGACATCAAGTAAAGTTCTTCAAATTTAATTTTCCAATCTGGTCCAAACTTGCATATGTATATTAAATACATTCATTCATGTATACAAGATACAAATATAATTGTTCACTTTTCACCTTCTATATTCAATTAAATCTTCTTTTCAGGTCCGCTCATGAGTATGCAATGTATACAAGTGGTAGATTCGTAGAATTATACACCAGTTTTGAATTCCTTTTGACATCTGCCAATGTATATTAGATTTGTATATGATATACATGTGTTGCAATATACATATACAAACGTGGATTTCAACCATTATAAAACACATCATCAAAAGGTTCTCGGGTCCGTATCTTCATGTATTTGTATTTGTGTGTTTTATGCTTTTATATACTCTATGCTTGTATGTTTTATGCATTTGTATCTTCTCACTATTTGTATCTTGCATACATACAAATAAATATACAAAACCTTCGACTGTTCACCTTTGTATCTGGTATACATGCATTCTGACCAACATGCACTTTATTTTTAAGGATCTTGATTCCTCTATTTTTCGCTTCAAATCTCTGCTTGTAGGCTTTTCTCAAATAATTCTGTCGAGTTTAATTGTAATGATTTCAAATCTTGTCTCAGAGGATTTCTTTGTCATCTGCAATTAATTGTTCAAGCAATTCAATTTTCTTGATCCTTGTGAAATGTCACATCATCATAACTTCTCTCATCGGCATGATTTTCATAATGTTTGGGCAATTTTAATATCTCCTTATGGCACGAACGTGTGTTCATAGATCAATCGCTGTAACCCTTCAATTGTCTCCTTGATGTTATATTTCATTTGTGAAATCGTATCGGCAAGAGATTTCCATGCCTTACCCGATGTGGAAGTGGGCATAGTTGCCATCGGCATGACTTTCTTCATCACTATGTGATTAATATTCTTCCCTGATCTCTCAAGTGTCACCGATATGGCTATTGGTGAGAGTCTCGTCGATGAATGTGACTATCATTGTCATCGGGGTAATCTATGTCATCAGGATAACATATTTAGGGTTACCCGATCATAGTCGTCTCCCCGATAGCCTTTTATATCCTGGATCAGAAAGACTTTCATAACATGTCACTGATATCATTTTGAGAATTGCTTCGGCCAGACTTGTAAGCCTTGTTCCGATTCACTTGTTCTCGCTGATAGTTCTTAGTCTTCACACTTATCGGTGTAAGTTACGCCAAAGCACTTTTCTTCAATCAGTGAGACATTAGAGTATCAGAGAGTCTTTAATCTTTCTTTCCAATGCATGTCTCCTACTGATGACTGCTAGTCTCCTCCTTTCCACTGGATGATCGGTGAGAGTCTTACCGAAATTTCTTATCAGTATGATCTATATCGTCAGGAGGCCTTGTAGAGTATTCATCGATAGTCTTTAGTTATACTGATCGACGTGACTAGTAGCTATCTCTCTGATGAAAGGTCATCGGTATCATTTCCTCCATCAGTGACTTTTGAAATCTTCTCCCCGACCCTTATTCTCATGCCGATAGCCTTTTTAACAAGTTTCCCATGGATCAGTATAACTAACATGAGGTCTTGTCAATGTAAGAAATTGAGGCCCTTTACATTATTTGTGATAAAAGTCATAGGATTTTATGGGATTTATCAGTTGTTTTATTCTAATTTTGGGTCAAATATTTTTGGTTTGGTCAGGTATGGATGAGCAAGACTACAAGAAAATTTTAAATTTTCCTATCCCAACAAGTGGAAGCAAAACTGGAAGCAAAATTGGAAGCAAAACTGGAAGTAAAACTGGAAGAAAAAATGGAAGTAAACTTGGAACAACACAAGAAGCAAAACCAGAAGCAAAATCAGAAGCCAAACTAGAAGCAACAAAATCTGGCACTAAATTCGACGTTAATCCTAGCACTAAAATCTGACGCTAAACCCAGCGCAAAACCCGGCGTTATAATCGGTGCTAAACCCGATGCAATAGTGAGATGCTATTGGGCACCAAGTTTTGCGCCGGCAGAAGTGTCCAATTCATGGACTAAAATGCACTAAATTCAGTGCTAATTGCCTCTTCTGTTGTAGTGTAATAATCTCTGAACTCAACCACCTCGATCCTCCGATCATGTGCATGTCAAGACCAAGAGTGTGGTTAAGATACGTTTTCCACCCAACCACGAAGTACTGGACTTCCCCAGGTTTCTTCCTAAGTTGAAAAAAACACCGACCTGCACAAGGAGCCTAGCAACCTGGAACGGTATAAGTAGGAGGGAATCACTCGATGCGTGCCTGTTGCCTATATGCATCCTAACCTAGAATGACATAAACTCTTGCAAGCAGGATGTGGTAGAGACATATATAACATAATTCTAGGCTTTTAAACAATCCATCAATTTCAATGGTACAGTAGCTTGGCCAAGCAAATAACAAAATTGATAGTTTTAGAAAAAGTAAAACTATCGTCTCTGGGAGCCCACATTCGACATCCTGTCCGGAAAGTTCATACTTTACCAAAATACACACAAAGAATAGTTTCCTAATTTTTTGTCCATAATCAAGATTATCCATTTCATAATGCATTTACAGTTTCACCATTTAATTCATCTAGTTTGAATGTTGACTAAGTCTTTAATTTTCCAATGCTTTATTCCAACTTTTATGTTAATAGTTTTCTAAATACAATGGTTTTATCTATTTTGAAAACAAATGTATCTATCAGTTTTCTATTGTGTTGTTTCATTGTTTAAATACCAATTTGATAAAAGTAAAGATCAATACATCGTTCAAGTAACCCAAAATAAATAGTTTAAATGACAAAGCTTCTACACCATTCACATCTGAAATGAACAAATATATATATGTAAAGATTTACCAGCAGTATCTAATTACATAGAGAAATTGTAAAACTGCATTATGCAGATACAACTTACCACAAGATACAAAGATTCACTTTGATATATATATATAACATACAGTGAAAGTCTATATTATGGACAGTGCCCTGATTTAATTATAATACAGTAAATAACATCTCAGAGAATCAATTTTTGTGGACAGCGCCCAGATTAAGGTATTACACATCAAAATAAACCTAATCGAAAGTTTTAATTAACAGAGGCTTTAATGTAAGTCGATCTTTATACAAACACATGCATTTGTGTGTGTGTGTGTGTCTATATATATATAATGCTAAATTTACTAGAAAATTATGAGTGACGCATGGCTCAGTATTTACAGAGTTTATTCATCAACAAATACAAAGGAAACCATATCACAGTTTGTTGTTCATTACTAAAGTTTATTACAATTTCTAATAGCTATAATATGTGGGGCGGCTCCCATATGGGTCGTAGTCCCCATTGGGGATTGTGGCATGGGTAAGTGCAAAAAGATGGGGGGCCAAAAAGTGGCCACATTGTTTTGAAAAAAAAATAATACATAATGCGAGCGCGTTATAACGCGCTCGTGTTATGATTTGGTAATGATGAGCCTAAGGCTCGCCAAAACCAAACCATAACGCGCTCACGTTATAACGCGAGCGCTTTATTACTTCTTATAAATTAAAAAAAAAGCACTTCACTTCATTTCATTTCTTTTTCCTCCTATATACCCGCGGCCTGCAAACCCTAGGAAGCGCGCTCGCGTTTTGGAGATCTCAATTCAACACAAAAATCTTTGCAATTCATCACCAAAATGCCTCCACGACGTCGAGCACGCCAAAGGAGTGAGTCTTATTTGTTTTTTTGTTTGAATTTGTTTCTAAATAGGTAGGTTTGAGTTGATTTTTGATGTAAATTTCATTAATTGTCAGGAAATGTAAATGCACCTCCTCCTCCAAAAAATCCTACAGAACAACAACCTCCTCCATCCATTCCTCGACTAGAACACAAGACAATATAATGGGGCAAATTGAAAACAACAAAAAATAAATTGAAGATATAATTGCAAGGTTGAAAGATCCTTCCACTTCAACCTTGCATAGGTCCATGCTTGCTAAAACTCTTGAATCTATGTTATCAAATGTAGATTCAATTAGCAAGCAAATAACTAGTTGGATGGATAAAAGGAGAGATTTTAGAGATTATTATGCAGACAAGCTGTCATACCAAGATGTGAAAAAATTACAAATCACAAAATTAGACTTGTGTTCGATTTTCACAAACCCACAAACAAATCAACCTCCACCCATTACATGCAAGAGGTTCCCTATCCATTGGTGCAACAACCAAGCAATAAGGGACAATTTTGGGCAGAGGTGGTGGATGGTTTTTGACCATCCTCCATGCAATAATAATGAGGTCCCGCAATACTTTTTGAGGAAACTCTACTGCGAGTTTGTCCTCAATAAAGTGCCAAACTATTTTGATATGCGGGACTTCTAGGGTAGAGGTGGGGGGTCAGCACAAGATAGATCAAGGGCATGTCTTGACCCACAGCGAGTAGTGAGACGAGTAATTAGCAGACCAGCCCATGAGCATGTTTTTATCTCTTCCATTATGAAGGAGAGTGTTGAGGTCGATACACTTCAGTCCATTAGTGCCTTGACCCAGAGCATCATAGAGCATGTCAATCCTACAGCACAGAGTGGGTTGGGAGATAGTGTGAGGAGTAGGGTCCCACCCCATTTTTGTCAGGATTACGGGTCAGCCTGTGGTTATGGCCCCATGGATAGTCAGGACGCAGGTGCACAGGCTACATCTGCAGCTGAGCAGATGGTGATGATAAATACCCTCCTGAGTGAGACTTTCAGCCTTGATACTCAGGTAAATATTAGCAAGTTTATTGAATTTAATTTATTAAATTTCATTTTTGAAATGCAAGATTAACTAATTTAAATTGATGATTTTAATGAAATTTTAGGGTCATAGCGTCGATGCAGTTTTCAGTGGTTCTCCACCTGCATTTTACACTAAATCATCTACTGTCGGGCTATGTAACTAGTAAACAATTATAAATATTACATGTGAATAGCATCGTTATATGAATGGTATTCTAATATATGATTTTGGATGTTGAATAGGTTAATATTGTAGATTTCACGGCAACACCTGCCAGTGGTGGTGGACTTCAAAGCTTTATGGATGTAATAAAATAAATAGTTTAATGAATGAATTGTACTTACTAGATTTTTGTATGTGACTTGTGTGCTTTATTGTGTGTACTTCCATGTTTAGATGAACGTGTGTGTATGTTAAGAGCCATGATTTGCATCACTATTATAGTTTTTGTAATTGAATAATGTTGTTTTATTTCCAGATGATGTAGGCTGCGGAGACACCTCCCCATGTTCATAGGGCAATAGAACAAGGTGTGGCCTCTGCAATTCATAGCTCCATGGCATTAACAGGGGTATGAGGCAGATTAGTAAATTTCAATTTACATTCATTGTTATAGTTGTCTATTTTTGAAAAATCAAAAGATTATTGATTTGAAGTTTAATTTCTATCTGGATGGTTTCTATAGGAATGACATCACCACGGCCTATTCCTGCTACTGAGGCAAGTGAGGAGACAGATTATATGGTAGCGGTAAGTGATTATTTTGTTAAATGTTTCATTTTTTATAACATGTAATTTCTATATATTAATGTCTATACTTTTTATTGTAATAGCTAAAGATGCAGAAAGAACTAAATAGGAGAAGTAGCCCTTGGGTTCGTAGTAGACCACCCACATGCGCATCTCCATCCCCTAAAAGATCAAAGGCTTCCCGTGATCTATTCTCTTCACCAGCCAGAGGGGAATGACTTTTTATTGTGTTCCTTTGTTGTATGCCTATATGGCATTTGTGGACATATATTTTGTATTGTATATAGTTGACATTGTATGCCTATATGCCATTCTTGTAAGCCTATATAGCTATTTTGTATATATGTTATACTTATATCGACAAATATTGATGTATGCCTATATGGATATTTGGTTAATACAAATCTTTTTTATTGATGGTGTCCATACTTGCATTATAAATCCATGTTTGAATGGTTATTTGTAGATGGCTACTTCAAATATTTAAAGTCCAATTGTATTACATAGGATGTTTGTTGATCCAATAAGCTAGCTATTGTTATTCAAGTATCATCCAATTGCACCTAGGAATAAGATACAAATCAAAGACCTCAAATTTGAGTGCCTAGAAGTGTGATGGATTGAAGAAGCTACATTGGCACCTAAGGGTAAGTTTTATCTAATGACATCACCTAATTGAGCACCTAGCAGGTATAAAGGTTAACATTGACATGAGGACAAGCATTTAGTAAAGGAGAGTTTCTCAAACATTTAAACATGTGAATGAAGTCATAGAAATGCACTAAGTCATCTAGGTGCCATTTTCCCCTTATGTACCCTTACATTTGCACCTAAGAAGAAGTTGCTTCAGTTCATTGGAGTGTTTGAGTATTGAGGATTTCTTAGCAATGCTTTGCAACTTTACACTGCCTCCTTCAGATGATTTTTGGGGCAGCAGAAAACATTTCACCACGGGCAAACACCTCAGAGATATAAAAAACTGAGAGAGGTTATTGTAGAGACACTCTACGTGATCGCGTTGCCTCAAACAGAATGTTTCTAAGTGACACAGTTTTTGAGTAACATCTCGTCAAATATTGCTGCCTTTTTGCACTTTGGACTCTTCAGGGATATCGTTGGTACAATGTAGCTTGGACTGTTTCGACATGTTTGGGTGAAAAACAGGACCATGCCTAGCGTAAATGTACCCATCCGGACATGTTAGAATAGTCAGTTTGGTCGCATCAGGAGCAGGATGAAAGTTACACCCCTTTTCAACTTTACACTGCCTCCTTCTGATGATTTTTAGGGCAACAAAAAACCTTTGACCACGAGCAAATGTCTAAGAGATGTAAAAAACTGAGAGAGATTATTGTAGAGGCACTCTACATGATCACGTTGCTTCAGATGGAATGTTTCTAAGTGACACGATCTTCGAGTAACATCTCATCAAAGATTGCTGCCTTTTTGCACTTTGGACTCTTCAGGGATATCGTCGGTACAATGTAGCTCGGACTGTTTTGACATGTTTTGGTGAAAAAAAGGACCATGCCTAGCATAAATGTACCCATCTAGATGCGTTGGAATAGTCAATTTGGTCACATCATGAGCAGGACGAAAGTTACACCCCTTTGCAACTTTACATTGCCTCCTTCTGACGATTTTTGGGGTAGTAGAAACCCTTTGACCACGGGCAAATGTCTCAGAGATATAAAAAACTGAGAGAGGTTATTGTAGAGGCACTCTACATAATCGTGTTTCCTCATATAGAATGTTTCTAAGTGACACAGTTTTCAAGTAACATCTCGTCAAAGATTGCTGCCTTTTTGCACTTTGGACTCTTCAAGGATATCATCGGTACAATGTAGCTCGGACTGTTTCAACATGTTTGGGTGAAAAACAAGACCATACCTAGCGTAAATGTACCCATCCAGATGCATTGGAATAGTCATTTTGGTCGCATTAGGAGTAGGACGAAAGTTACACCCCTTTACAACTTTACACTGCCTCCTTCTGACGATTTTTGGGGCAACAAAAAACCTTTGACCACGGGCAAATGTCTCAGAGATATAAAAAACTGAGAGAGGTTATTGTAGAGACACTCTACGTGATCATGTTACCTAGATGGAATGTTTCTAAGTGACAGTTTTTGAGTAACATCTCGTCAAAGATTTCTACCTTTTTGCACTTTGGACTCTTCAGGGATATCATCGGTACAATGTAGCTCGGAGTGTTTTGACATGTTTGGGTGAAAAATAGGACCATGCCTAGCGTAAATGTACCCATACGGACGCATTGGAATAGTCAGTTTGGTCACATCAGGAGCAGGACGAAAATTACACCCCTTTGCAACTTTACACTGCCTCCTTCTAATGATTTTTGGGGCAGCAGAAAACCTTTCACCACGGGCAAATGCCTTAGAGATATAAAAAATTGAGAGAGGTTATTGTAGAGGCACTCTACATGATCATGTTGCCTTAGACGGAATGTTTCTAAGTGACACAGTTTTCAAGTAACATCTCGTCAAAGATTGCTGCCTTTTGCACTTTGGACTCTTCAGGGATATCGTCGGCACAATGTAGCTCGGACTGTTTCGACATGTTTGGGTGAAAAAAAGAACCATGCCTACCCTAAACATACCCATCCGGATGCATTGGAACTGTCAGTTTGGTCGCATCAGGAGCAGGACACCAAAAATGCAAAAGTTGCTTTGTGCAACTTGACAACATTAACATTTTTTTGCAACATGACTCAAAGACTCAAACTGACCCCAAATGACACAAAGTGACTTAAAATCACCTTGATTTTGGTGCCCAATGTACATTATAGAGGTCTAGGCACTCCTTATCATTCAAACATCTTAGATGAGTGCCTAAGAAAGGAAAAAACTCTAAGTTTCATCATCATGAGCGCCTAATATCAAGAGACTTTAATGGCCCAAACCTTAGCATGGAGTCCTAATGCACATTTCATGTCTCCTTTCATCCATTTTGGTGCCCTTATGTAGATTTTTCAACTTGATTTGGTGCCCTCTATGTGAAGGAAGATCTAAAGGCATGAAAGTGGATGTCGTTTTGTAAGAGTTTGGATCATCAAAATTGAAAGAAATAAGTCTATTAAGCTTGGGCGCCCTTGGTCTTCTTTTCATTCATTATGAACGCCTTGGGAGAATGGTATATAGGTCATCATCATGATTGGGCACCCTGGATCTAGAGTGTTGGAGAGATCATCAAATGGTGTCTAGAGGAAGTAGGGTGAGTTCTGAGTTTGGTCGCATCAGGAGCAGGACACCAAAAATGCATAAAATGATGATGTAAAAATGTGTATATATGTAAAAATGTAGGAGGAAATTAAAAAAAGACAAACCTTACAAATTAATGTGCATACTTACAACTCAATGTAACATGACTTTAAAAAATCAATGTGAATACTTACAAATTAATCCAATGAACCATCCAGGTCTGCTCTACTCTTTATTGTGTCAAGTATTGCTTCATGGTCAGACTCACGCACCTTCCACAAGATTTTGTTAAAAGGTCTACACCGATACTTTATCAAATGAGATTTTCCTTTGGAGATCATATAATCTTTAAATGCTTTACATCTTGGTAGGTCCTTTGCATCAGAGAAAAACCACCGATGGTGTATAAGAAATAATAAATTCTTCATCTCTTTGGTGATCCATTTCTCTTTCCAAACCTTCCCCTTCAGACTTGAATGACCACAAGGTTTTTGAGGGAGAACTTCCCCTGTTACCTGCAAGAGCTTGCCAGATGCTCTGCCATATGATAGGCATAACAATGAAGGGGCAAGCCCTCATAATCAAGTTCTTGATAGAAAATGCCCATCGAGGAAGAAAGACAAATCTTCTTTGGAAGTAGAAGTTCTAGTTTGTGACAAATCCTTATCAAAGCATAAATAGCAGGGGTTCTGTCAAGCGATTGCCAATTGACTTCCACAAAGTCTCCTGAAGACTTCCTAATTGATTCTGAAACATCCACACCCTAAAACTAAAGAGGGAATCAATATAATCAAACCCATAAATCTACATTTGACGATAGAAACCCTCAACACTATACCTTAAACCCTAATCCCTCAACCCTCAACCCTCAACCTTATCCCTAAACCCTAATCCCTCAACCCTCAACCTTTATCTGTCATCCCTCAACTCTAATCCCTCATCCCTAAACCCTAAATGCTATCCCTATTCCTAAACCCTCAACAGACTCAATACTATACCTTAAACCCTAATCCCTTATCCCTAAACCCTCCAACCCTATCCCTAATTCTTATACCCTCCACACTCTACTTTAACCCTAATCCCTCGACCCTCAACCCTATCCCTAAACCCTTTACCCTTGAACCTCAACCCTCAACCCTCAATGTCAAAACCTAATCCCTCAACCCTTAACTATGATCACTAGACCCTCAACCCTATCCCTAAACCCTAAACCCTAAAGCCTCAATCCTCAACCCTCAATGTCAAATCCTAATCCCTCGAACCTTCACTCTAATTCCTTAACCCTAAACCCTGTCCCTAAACCCTCAACACTATACCTTAAACCTTAATCCATCAACCCTCAACCCTAAACCCTAATCCCTCAACCCTCAACCCTAATCCATCATCCCTCAACTCTAATCCCTCATCCCTAAACCCTAAATGCTATCCCTATTCCTAAACCCTCAACAGACTCGATACTATACCTTAAACCCTAATCCCTTATCCCTAAACCCTCCAACCCTATCCCTAATCCTTATACCCTCCACACTCTACTTTAACCCTAATCCCTCGACCCTCAACCCTCAACGTCAAACCCTAATCCCTCAACCCTTAACTATGATCCCTCGACCCTCAACCCTATTCCTAAACCCTCAACCCTCAACGTCAAATCCTAATCCCTCGACCCTTCACTCTAATCCCTCAACCCTCAACCCTAATCTGTCATCCCTCAACTTTAATCCCTCATCCCTAAACCCTAAATGCTATCCCTATTCCTAAACCCTCAACAGACTCGATACTATACCTTAAACCCTAATCCCTTATCTCTAAACCCTCCAACCCTATCCTGAATCCTTATACCCTCCACACTCTACTTTAACCCTAATCCCTCGACCCTCAACCCTATCCCTAAACCCTTGAACCTCAAACCTCAACCCTCAACGTCAAACCCTAATCCCTCAACCCTTAACTATGATCCCTCGACCCTCAACCCTATCCCTAAACCCAAAAGCCTCAACCCTCAACCCTCAACGTCAAATCCTAATCCCTCAACCCTTCACTCTAATCCCTCAACCCTAAACCCTATCCCTAAACCCTCAACACTATACCTTAAACCCTAATCCCTTAACCCTCAACCCTAAACCTTATCCCTAAACCTTAATCCCTCAACCCTTAACCCTAATCCGTCATCCCTCAACTCTAATCCCTCATCCCTAAACCCTAAATGCTATCCCTATTCCCAAACCATCAATAGACTTGATACTATACCTTAAACCCTAATCCATTATCCCTAAACCCTCCAACCCTATCCCTAATCCTTATACCCTCCACACTCTGCTTTAACCCTAATCCCTTGACCCTCAACCCTATCCCTAAACCCTTGACCCTCGAACCTCAACCCTCAACCCTCAATGTCAAACCCTAATCCCTCAACCCTTAACTATGATCTCTCAACCCTCAATCCTATCCCTAAACCCTAAACCCTCAACCCTCAACGTCAAATCCTAATCCCTTGACCCTTCACTCTAATCCCTCAACCCTAAACCCTATCCCTAAACCCTCAACACTATACCTTAAACCCTAATCCCTCAACCCTCAACCCTAATCCGTCATCCCTCAACTCTAATCCCTAATCCCTAAACCCTAAATGCTATCCCTATTCCTAAACCCTCAATAGACTCGACCCTAATCCCTTATCCCTAAACCCTCCAACCCTATCCCTAATCCTTATACCCTCTGCACTCTACTTTAACCCTAATCCCTCGACCCTCAACCCTATCCTTAAACCCTTGACCCTCGAACCTCAACCCTCAACCCTCAACATCAAACCCTAATCCCTCAACCCTTAACTATGATCCCTTGACCCTCAACCCTATCCCTAAACCCTAAAGCCTAAAGCCTCAACCCTCAACCCTCAACATCAAATCCTAATCCCTCAACCCTTCACTCTAATCTCTCAACCCTAAACCCTCAACACGATACCTTAAACCCTAATCCCTCAACCCTCAACCCTAAACCTTATCCCTAAACCCTAATCCCTCAACCCTCAACCCTAACCCGTCATCCCTCAACTCTAATCCCTCATCCCTAAACCCTAAATTATCCCTATTCCTAAACCCTCAACAGACTTGATACTATACCTTAAACCCTACTCCCTTATCCCTAAACCCTCCAACCCTATCCCTAATCCTTATACCCTCCACACTCTACTTTAACCCTAATCCCTTGACCGTCAACCCTATCCCTAAACCCTTGACCCTCAAACCTCAACCCTCAACCCTCAACGTCAAACCCTAATCCTTCAACCCTTAACTATGATCCCTCGACCCTCAACCCTATCCCTAAACCTTAAACCCTCAACCCTCAATGTCAAATCCTAATCCCTCAACCCATCACTCTAATCCCTCAACCCTAAACCCTATCCCTAAACCCTCAACACTATACTTTAAACCCTAATCCCTCAACCCTCAACCCTAAACCCTAATCCCTCAACCTTCAACCCTAATCCGTCATCCCTCAACTCTAATCCCTCATCCCTAAACCCTAAATGCTATGCCTATTCATAAACCCTCAACAGACTTGATATTATACCTTAAACCCTAAT
This sequence comes from Cunninghamia lanceolata, assembly GCA_027924645.1. Lineage (NCBI taxonomy): Eukaryota > Viridiplantae > Streptophyta > Pinopsida > Cupressales > Cupressaceae > Cunninghamia > Cunninghamia lanceolata. The sequence continues at coordinate 14,353,874 of BSBN01000320.1, forward strand.
CCCTTATCCCTAAACCCTCCAACCCTATCCCTAATCTTTATGCCCTCCACACTCTACTTTAACCCTAATCCCTTGACCCTCAACCCTATCCCTAAACCCTTGACCCTCGAACCTCAACCCTCAACCCTCAACCCTCAACGTCAAACCCTAATCCCTCAACCCTTAACTTTGATCCCTCGACCCTCAACCCTATCCCTAAACCCTAAACCCCAAAGCCTCAACCCTCAATGTCAAATCCTAATCCCTCAACCCTTCATTCTAATCCCTCAACCCTAAACCCTATCCCTAAACCCTCAACAATATACCTTAAACCCTAATCCCTCAACCCTCAACCCTAAACCTTATCCCTAAACCCTCAACCCTAATCTGTCATACCTCAACTCTAATCCCTCATCCCTAAACCCTAAATGCTATCCCTATTCCTAGACCCTCAATAGGCTCGATACTATACCTTAAACCCTAATCCATTATCCCTAAACCCTCCAACCCTATCCCTTAACCCTAATCCCTCGACCCTCGAACCTCAATGTACTCAACCCTCAACGTCAAACCCTAATCCCTCAAACCTTAACTCTGATCCCTTAACCCTTAACCCTTAAAACTTGAACCCTAAAACCTATCCCTACACGCTCGACACTCGACACTATATCTTAAACCCTAATCCCTTAACCCTCATCCCTAAAGCCTCAACCCTAAATCATTAAACCTTCAACCTAAACCCTATCCCTAATCCCTCTACCCTCGACACTCTTATTTAACCCTAATCCCTTGACCATTAACCCTATCCCTCAACCTCAATCCTCAACCCTCAACCCTCAACCCTCAACTCTCAACATTAAACCCTAATTCATCAACCCTAAACCCTAATCCCTCAAACCTAAACCCTATCCCTAAACCATCAACCCTCAACACTATACCTTAAACCGCACTCCCTATCCCTCAACACTTAAACCATATCCCTACACCCTCAACACTTGACACTATATCTTAAGCCTTAAACCCTCATCCCTAAAGCCTCAACCCTCAATCCTTAAACCTTCAACCCTAAACCCTATCCCTAATCCCTCTACCCTCAACACTCTAACCCTAACCTCGACATTAAATGCTAATCCATCAACCCTAAACCCTAATCCATCAACCCTAAACCCTATCCCTAAACCCTCAACCCTCAACACTATACATCAAACCCTAATCCATCAACCCTAAAACCTAATCCCTCAACCCTCAACCCTAAACACTATCAATAAACCCTCAACCCTCGACACTATACCTTAAACCCTATGAGAAAAGCTTTGTGTATGCTACATCCACAGTGAGTAATTAACAGTTGAAATCAGAAGGATGATCATTCTGAGAAAAGATTTGCATTGGGGTACATCTATGTTTCTTTCTGTCCACCCCGCACTTAGGGAAGATATATTGTTATGAAACAGGCAAATAATCTCCCATTGTTTACTGGCTCTATCCACAAGAACTACTAAACTATACCTTAAACCCTAATCCCTCAACCCTAAACTTTCAACCCTAAACCATATCCCTAATCCCTCTACCCTCAACACTCTACCTTAAACCTAATCCCTTGACCCTTAACCCTAAACGCTATCCCTAAAGCCTCAACCCTAAACCCTAATCCCTCAAGGTCCTAAACTCTAATCCCTTATCCCAAAACTCTAAATCCTATCCCTAAACGCTCAACCCTCAACCTTAAACCTTAATCACTCAATCCTTATCCACCCCTCTCCTCCCCTATCTGGCTCACTCCCATCTCTACCCTCCTCTGCCCTCGACACTATACATATATACATTTAGGCATACATACATACATACAGGCATACATACAGGCATACATAGATACATACATACATACATATAGGCATACATACATACATACATGATTAATAGCCTTGAACATTAAAAAATTTAAGGGGAACATAACGCGAGCGTGTTATAAAGCACTCGCGTTATGTCAAACATGACAAACAACACAGACTTTTGCAGAAAAGGAAAAATACAAAGCAAAACATAACGCGAGCGCGTTATAACGCGCTCATATTATGTCTTGCTTTGGGAATCCCAAGCCTTGGGCTTGGGATTTGCTTTGGATTTCCAACCCAAAGGCTTGGAGTGCCTTTTGAACAGTCACAGACGTGTTTTTCCATATTCTTCAAGATTTCACATAATTTCGTTCGTGCTAACCCTCATATTTGCACGTGTTTCAAGGTCAAACAAATCGAACACCTGTAATGTTAGGCTTTCTCTTAGCTATTTGACGATGTGATTTTTTTCACATTTTAACAATGTTAAGCCTTTCATCTTTAATTTCTTTTGTTTGTGTGTCCATTTTTGGGCAAAAACCATTGTTTGGTCTTTTTTTCATTGTAAATTAACTATTCATTGAAATTTCAAAAAAATTACATATTTAGAAACTAGACTCCATTCTACAAATATTTTTAAAAAATGATTTTCAATTAGTTTTCAAAATTTATAGGGTTAGCACAGCCAAAATTCTATTTTTTAGGATGTCTCTACTTTGAAAATTAGTAAAAAATCAAATATTCATCAAAAAACTATCAGAAAAATCAGACATAAACTACATGCTATTAGCTAATTTCTCACCAAAGCGATTTTAAAAATACCAAAAAAAAGTTGACCTTTTGAGGGAGCCACAAAACATGCTATGTTATGTTTTTTTGACATAAACAACACCAATTTCTATGGCTCCCTCTTTTGAAACCCTTAATCTATGCCATTTTCAAAAAAAAATAGTAGTTTAGAAAGTAGACTCAGAGCACTACGAACATTGTTTTGGTTACATCTCCAAATTTTGAGTGTAACTATGCTCAATTTCTAATCCAAGGCCAGTATTTTCTGATTTTAGAAAAAAAGTGGCCACTTAAGACCCCTTTTTGGCCCCCCATCTTCTTTCACTTACCCGCACATATGGATGTCATGATAGTCTGAGTCCCAAATACAATGCTTTCGGCCTTATGGCCGCTATAGCAATAGTTTCTATGATATAAAATCTGAGTTCTCCTTTGATCATACAGTATGCTTTGTAAATAATTTCAACAGATGTTTCCATATTATAAATTTGACATTAAGCAGCAATCCTTCACACAGGCACTTGATTTTGTGGTTTATATAAATATATATATTGCACAATTGCTATATATATATATGATAATACATAGTAAATACACAACAGTATAGATATATACAGTCAATGGTTCCCAATGTTTTTATATGAATAGAAATATTTGGAAATCTAATCTTAGCACAAAGAAAAACACAGGGTTTTTGTTCACACATTGAATTCACACACAAACACAATTTGAAAATACAAATTAATTAAAAACCTGGAGCTTGCTCTCCTCTTCGTTTGAATGCTTGAAAAACCACAATCTTCCACAAGCTCCTATGTTCCAGATCTTTTTCCTTTTACCAAAATTCCTCTAACAAATCTTCTATTTGATTTTTAATTCCAAGATGAAATAGAAAGTTTTTGAGATTGCAAAGTTGTGAATGAATTCTCTGTGTGAGAGAATGAGTTTTTATTTCTCTTTTATTATTTTCTTCTCCCAATTTTCTTTGCTTTATTTTTGAACTTTTATTTCTTAAATAAAGTTTCTTTTTTCTAATTTTTTTATTGTTTTATTGTTTTCTTTCCTTTTTGTTTTGTTTCTAAAAATCTTGTTTTATTTTCTAATTCTATTCTCTAATTTATCAAAAATAATATTAAATTAATAAGCATGATTATCTCAACTATCTTTAAAACAAATAATAAAATATACTTATTCTTCAAATAAAATCAAATATATAATTAAATCATTTAATCTATTTTTCTATGCACACATAATATTGAATAACAATCATTTAAGTAATCTAACTAAAACACAAATAAACTAAACTATATAATAAAATCAATTTAATATGCAATCTAATGCATCTACATGACTCTAAGTGATGTGTGTGAGAGATATCCCTCCATCTTAACCCTATCAGGCTGCTAATCTCCTTTACCTCAACCACACCCTTGTCTTCGACAACCTGCAACTCATAATAAACTCTAATTTCCCATTAATAGGTTAGTCACCAAAGAGCCGAAGCAGTAATAACATGAATATAATATTCATTACATTTCATACTTCCATATTTAAATAATCATTCATCTTTCTAAATAATAAGTTATTCCTCTAACCACACATAATTGTCCATACATTATTTCCACAAAGTAATCCCAGATAGTACCAAAGTTTGAGACATGACACACTCTGCTTACATAGTCTTGATGTAACACATTGAAAATCATATTTGCAGTAAACAAAAGCATTTGAAACTTGAACTGAGCAATCCAACTAACCACGTGAGCTTGTCTTTCCATCAGCAAAGACAAATTCCACTATGCAATGAAATGTGTTGGCTTCAACTATCTCGCTTTACTTACCTTAACCAGCAACAAGACTTGTTTTCATACATCTAACTCCAGAAACTACTATAGTACACTTCAGCAAGAAATATACATGCATTTCACTTGCATCTGACCATCCTCCAAACCACAATGTCATATCTTCATCTGTGGAGAAGCGTGAAGCAATCTTCTCAATGTTTGTGACTAGAACTACTCTATTTCAACACTGCCTCCACTCTACTAACTCTAAAACACTTTGCGGTAGGTTTCATGATCTCAAATTTAAACCATAAATTCCTTGGAGAAATGTCTAGCTATATTTCATTCCGTATGCCCATAACTTCATTTGCAGAGATATGAAGTACATTCTTCTAAGCCTGTGACACCTTTCTTAACTGAACAAACACTTAGACAAATTTTCTAACTTTCTTCATCTAATACCAACCAATATGACTTCATATCATCCAAATACAACAAAGTTCAACCAACATAACCTCCATGTCATTCATTATCAACATAACATATCAAGGATATTGATAAATACACTTATGACGAACTTACACATGAACTTCAAAAGATAAGGTAGATAAGGTATGACTGTGTACAAATGGTACTAATCTCATCTCTCCTTTGATATGCTCCTTTGACATCACTTACAACAGTATGCATTCCACATCACTACTTAGTTCACATCAATGACAATACATGCAACAACCTCAAAGAAATGTTGTCTCATGGAATACAATTATTACAAGATATGCAAAAGATGGATTTTTTGATAAGGATTTAGAAACTTTCAAGAAAATGTTTAATTAGTTGGTGTAAAGACAAATTCCACAACCTTAGCCAACATCCTCCTTTCCTGTGCCAAAATGTGATCTTCGGAATAGGGTATGGACATCCATCATTTGACAAATGTTGTAGTTGCAACTACCCTAGGAGACATGTATGCAAAGTGTGGAAGCACAGACAAGCCACATGAACTATTTGACATGATGCCTCAAAGAAATGTTGTCTCATGGAATGCAATAATTGCAAGATATGCACAAAATGGATTTTTTTAAAAAGGCTTTAGAAATTTTCAAGAAAATGCAATTGGCACGTGTAAAACCAAATTCCATAACCTTTAAAAGCATCCTCCTTGCCTATGGCAAAATGGGATCTTTGGAACAGGGTATGGACAACCATCAAAGCATAAAGGATATAGGAATTTTTTGAGATGTTGTATTTGCAGGTGCCCTTGTAGACATGTATGCAAAGTGTGGAAGCATAGAAAAGGTGCGTTAACTATTTGACATGATGCCTCAAAGAAATGCAGTCTTATGGAATGCAATGATTGCAAGATATGCACAAAATGGATTTTTTGAAAAGGATTTAGAAACTTTCAAGAAAATGCAATTGGCACATGTAAAATTAAATTCCATAACCTTTGCAAGCATCCTCCCTACCTATGCCAAATTAGAATCTTTGGAACAGGGTATGGACGGCCATCAAAGCATAAAGGATATAGGAATTTTGTGAGATGTTGTATTTGCAACTGCCCTTGTAGACATGTACATGCAAAGTGTGGAAGCGTAGACAAGGAATGTGAACTATTTGGCATGATGCTTCAAAGAAATGTTGTCTCATGGAATGCAATGATTGCAAGATATGCACAAAATGGATTTTTTGATAAGGCTTTAAAGAAACTTTTAAGAAAATGCAATTGGTGGGTCTTAATCCAAATTCCACAACCTTATCCAACATCCTCCTTACCTATGCCAAAATGGGATCTTTGGAATAGGGTGTGGACAGCCATCAAAGCATAAAGGATATATGAATTTTGTCACATGTTGTATTTGTAGCTACCCTTGTAGACATGTATGCAAAGTGTGGAAGCATAGACAAGGTGAGTGAACTATTTGACATGTCCCTCAAAGTAATGCAGTCTCATGGAATGCAATAATTGCAAGATATACAAAAAATATATTTTGCAAGGATGCTGTCAAAATATTTGAATTAATCAAACCATACTTGACACATATATTGAACTATAATTGAACATAATATCATTTCATAGAAACATTGAAGAACACGTACGCAATATCAAAACTTTTAAGCATGATACAATATCTATCCTATAACCATAATTGATCATTATATTATATTTAATGTAAAATGGCATATACATAATGTCATGAAAATAACATATAGTGTATATATAAAGCCATATCCGCATGTATAAACAAAGCCATATATGCATATACAAAGATATACAATGGTAAAATACAAAAGTATGTATACAAAGCCATATGTGCATACAAAAAATGTCCCAAAATCAAATTTCCTATGAACTAAGTTATGAAATAGTCAATGGCCCTTTCTTGGCCATGAAGATGGAGAGTCAATTAGTGACTCATCCTCTCTCTCTCTCGTCAATTAGACCTCCTCGATCTAAGATTTTTGAAGCTCCACCTATTAATACAATCAAACAATATCCACATTAATATAGAAAACATGAAATATATAACATGGCATATGTAGTCAATCACTTACCGCTAGCTGGTGATCCCTCTCGATCATTTTTTGTCTCTCTTCAGCTGTAGCTGGAAGGGTTGGAGTTGTGACCTCTTGTCAGAAGCATGAAGAAGTAAAATTGAGTAAACATGAATATCATTTATGTATATTAAATGACATGAGATAAAACAAGAAATACAAAATGACATTTACATGTTATTGGCTCATACCTTGGTCAAAGGATCTGCAGACAAAACAATTGCAGCAATGCCCATCTCCGCTGACTGACGAAGATGAGGAGTCTCCATATTCAACATCTGAAAATAGAGTTCAAGGTTATTTGACCAAAATAGATACATAACATTATTTAAATACATAATGATTACAAATGGTAAAATTTACCTCAGTGAAAGTGATTCTACGTGGAGGGGACCAAGGAAATCATGGTGGTAGTGGTGAAGCTCCATGTTCATCATCAAATTCTCACTAAATAAGATTACCATTAATATATATACTATATTTACAATCTTGTGATAAATTACATACCTGTTGACTGGACCTCCTCTCATAACCCTACACTGTGATGGAATCCTCAAATTTTTCAAATTTTGAGTGCATATGTCCTTTCAATGTATCGACAGAGGCTAGGTCGGCATACTGCTCAATCTACCCCGGGGGCCATCTTCATCGATTAAAATTTTGCAACTCAAAAGTGACCTTGCAATTCTGTATGACACAATGTTTCTTGGTACATATAGTAGTACACCTGTGCAGTTTCGTGCTTCCAGGATGAGCTCTGATGGGCTATTTAATTATTTTCTGACTGCAACCAGGGTAAATTTGGTGTTCTAGAAAGTTGCAAACTTTACAAATCTGAAGGCAACCCATTTCTCATTTTGGAGAAAAACATCTCTAGTTCCGGCTTCATCAAAATCAAAGTTCATATGGTGTATTATTTTAATGCATCTCGATTGCGATGAACACATTTTGTGGGTCAGTTTACAAAGGAGGTACATAAATTTGGTGAGTTGGGCGAGATTCATTGACAAACCCATGTTTTAAATAATTGATTATACCCACTCACAAGTTTTTGCGGCTCCAAGTGTTCTCGTTTGCGCACGGTGAATTTTCCCAATTTGGCTGGCAAATGAAATTAAATTTTCTCCTATTTTCTAATGTTTTACATTTGCCAATTTAAAACAGTTAAATGTATTAATTATTCATGAGAGGTAAGACAAGAAATATTAGGGCAAATTAAATATTTGCCAAACTTTTATAAAGTTTTATTAAACCTTTTATTCATTCTGCCATTCCGTTGGAGGCAAAAAAAAAGCACAAAAGATATGCGCAAGTGTGGAAAGCATTTCTCATAAAACATTTTAAATGTTTCAAAAATTTGGCTGGGTAAAAGGTGAGGTAAATATTTGATTAAAATATTTTAATGTTTTGATTAAGCATTAGAGTATTAGCATGCCTTTTCCGCAATTCCGCCGATGGAATAATGTAATCACCAAATAGCAGCACGGAGCAGCAAAAAGTATTTTAATGGTTTAAATATTATTGGTGAAGCTTTGTTTAAAGTTTTGAATGCCTTAATATTTCTTCTCCACTATTCCACGGAAGGCAAAAGGGAGAGAGCAGAATAGAATGGCGGAATGGCGAAACGTTGAGGAAAGAATTGCAGAGCAAGGTTTGTTGTCACATTTTTTGGTTTTGAGCATGGATTTGGGACTTCGTACAAGCTGAAAATGAATTCTTTCACTCCCAGAATAGTGCCTAGGGCATTCTTCATGACTAGAGGGCAATTTCTAAAGTGTTTTGAGTGTTTTAATCTGCCCGACAGTGGGAAAAACGTGGCAGCAGAAGCAAAAATGTGATTCTATCTAATTCTCATGCCTCTCCAACCATTTGATGCCTCTAGTATGGTTTCAAAGAACCTAGCATTTGCAAAAATGAGAGAGCAATTAAATGATGCTTCTCCAACTTTTATTTTGAGAATGTTGGTGAGATTTGATTTCATTTTTTGGCAAAGGTAAAGTATTTTATTTAAATACTACAGGAATGAAAGAGAATGCAAAGAGCAGATTTCTGAAGATGAAAATTAAAGTATAAAATGTGCCTGAGAAATTGAAAATTATTTTAGAATGCATAAGTTAAAATGCCCAGAAATGAAATTTTTCACTTGCCAGTGAAAATGAAGGCATTTAGTGGGTTTTTACGCCCAAGTGAACAATTTGCACAGGAATGCAAATCAGATTTGGGCCAAATCAATTTCAGTTGCAAAAGGGAAGTGGGAAGATTGAAGAGGGAAAATGAGGAATGAGGAGCATCTTCTAGAAGCAAATCAGTTGCAGAATCAAGGGAGCTGAGATGTGCCATGTGTCATCAATGGATTAATTTTAGGATTTTCATCTTCTTCTCTCTTTCTTACTATAAGACTGTAACTTCTGTATCATTTTAGGGGTTGATTCTAGGTTGTCTTCTCAGACTAGGTATGGAAGATAAAGATCAATCCAGGGGTTCTATTTTTCTGCAATAGTTAGGTCTCTGTTTTATGATGTAATAGATTTACTTGTGTGAATTTTTGTATTGGGTTTGTAAGTCTTTTCAATAAATCAATATAAGTCCATGCTTTTGTTGCCAATACTATTCTCTGTCTCCATAAATATTTGAAGTATTTCAAGGGATCTAAGGGGTTTCTGGGTGTGCATTTGCTGCACTCTCCATTTGACCTATGTTAGTCTGTATTTTTAAGGAGATACAGTAATAGTGTTTTGCTTAAATATTTACTTAAATATCTAACTAAACATGCTTTCATGGACAAATATTTGGGATGTTTCAGTGCATTGTGGATAGCTAAGGATGGATGTAGTGTTGAGTGCAGAAGGGCTATTGAGGGTTCAATGTTTCTATAAGGCAAAAACCTAGTTAAGTGAATTCATTTGAATGTTTGATTTCCTTTTCATTATGGATTTGTATCCAAGTGTGACTCTATTGCCCATGGGATTAGGCACTGATCTAGAGCAGTCAAGTATAACCCTACCCCATTACAATACTAAAAATCATTTTAGTTATATTTGTTATTATTTTTAGGTTAGTTTTGTCCTACCCTTATGCATAAAGTTCAGTATTTGGGATGTTTCAGTGCATTGTGGATAGCTAAGGATGGATGTAGTGTTGAGTGCAGAAGGGCTATTGAGGGTTCAATGTTTCTGTAAGGCAGAAACCTAGTTAAGTGAATTCATTTGAATGTATGATTTCCTTTTCATTATGGATTTGTATCCAAGTGTGACTCTGTTGCCCATGGGATTAGGCATTGATCTAGAGCAGTTAAGTATAACCCTACCCCATTACAATACTGAAAATCATTTTAGTTATATTTGTTATTATTTTTAGGTTAGTTTGGTCCTACCCTTATGCATAAAGTTCAGTATTCTAAACCTTGTTAAACCTCATGAGAAACTTGTAGCTAATGCAAATATTTAGAGGACTTATGCATATTGTATCTCCTAGGTCAATGGTGTTGTAAGAAGTTGTAAATGAGTACATTCACAAGGATTATAACCAAGCTTATCACATGTTAACACCATTTGAACCTAATTGCCTAAATTTAGAGATCTCTCTTGATGTGTATTTGTTTCCTAAATTATTTTGAGGTCTCTGGGAACACCCTCCCGAGCTTGGCAATGCTCAAAGAGTAGAAGGCTATGTTTAGCCTTATTCGTTGGCCTTTCTTGTCCTCAGCCTGGTGTTAGTTTTCCTTAGGATTAAGGGTTGCAAGAAAAAACACCAACAGATTGGCAACTCTACTGGGGACTTTTAGTTATAAATGTCAAGATTAGTCCAGTGGTCTATCATGGGTATTTAGAGTTAGTATATGTACAATGTTTTATCATTCCCTTTAGAGGGTGGAGACTACTTACTTTTGAATCCGTTGATTAAAGGGGAAGACCAATTGTGTATGTGAGGAAGATCGTATGTGGCTTTGCTATTGGAGAAGACCCAGAATGAAAGAAATCTTTAAAAGAGCTTTGTGATGTTTGAAGTTCAGCCCTCTATGAAAAGAGGTGGCGACTCTATGAGAAAGAACCTAATAAAAGTGTGAAGAACATTTCAACACTCATAGTTTCCGGTCATGAAGATAATTTGCATCAGCAGTAACAAACTTTCAGCCTGTATTTTGAGATGAAGTATGCATATTTGTGAAGAAACTAATTTAGAAGATCTTAGGAAAGTCATGGTAGAAATTTGCACTATCAAAGGCTTGAGATCATGGATTCAAATGTCACAATGCAAAGTTCACAGCAACAACAATTATACCCTCAGAGAAGGGTCTTCTCTATTGAAAGATACAGAGCACTGGATTTTAGTGGTATCCAAAACTATCCAAATTCTATTTCCGATGGGATTAGAGAGCATCTGCCAAAGTTTAGTGGTGATAAATTTAAATTGGCGAATAAGCATCTGCATGATTTCATTGATGTAATAGATGATTATGAGATAGATTTTGAAGATGTTGTCATGAGATTATTTGTTCAATCTCTGAAAGGAGATGCAAGAGATTGGTTCTCTCATTTAGCAGCATGCTCTATCCATTCTTGGGATGAGTTCAAAGCAGTTTTCATGGAGGAGTTTTGTGAGAGAATCAATGCAAGTTCAATGATTAGCAAGTTTATGAGTATTGAAAAAGAAGATGATGAGCTAGTTCCAACATTTAACATGAGATTTGAAAAAACATTGAGGGGTATTCGTGAGGGTATGAGGCCAAATGATTCAATGAGTTTGGTTGTTTACCTGGGAGCTTTTGACAGGAAGATGAGTTACCGGTTGAGAAGCAAGGATCCTACAACCTTGCATCAGGCCTATGAGATAGCCTTGAACATTGAAGACAACTAGAAATATGGAATGCACAAGGGTTATTTGTCTACAAGTGTTTGCTTCCTTGAGGCACCAAATGTTGATGAAAGGTGCAAGTCAGAAATTAAAAATTAATGTCAGAGCACTTACACCCATGTTGTTCCAGCTTATACATCATTCCATAATGTTGATCACATAGAGCCCCGAACAAGTTGTCAAGAAGCTGCATGCATTTGTGATCCTGTGGTCTCTATTCAAGCCCTTTTTGACATGAGGAGACATGAAGTCCAAAATCATCATATGATCTCTATGCAAGATTTATGGATACTCTGTCTGCAATTCCTAAGTGTCACAGACCTAAAAATTTGGTATGCATTGATTTATTTTATGAATCTTATGAATAAGGTTTGAGTTCTCTACCAAAGGAGTTGAAAACTGTTAGGCTTGACCAAGTATTTGAATGTATTTTTCTTTTTGAAGAGATTAGAGATGATCATCAAAAAACTATTATGTTTTCATTCTGTAATGATAATGATTCTGCTACTCCATATGAGTCAAGCAATGAGATATCACATGAAGAAGAAGAGAGTAAAGCAAAGGTTGAAAATGCATACCTCAGTGAAGCAAATCAAATGTGTGGTAAGTTCATTGGTTATGTAGACAATGATTATAGTCATCATATTTCAAATGCATGGTCTAGTGAATAGAAGGAAGTATGTGAAGTTATCCCTTGTTACAGCCCTACTAATCAGGGAATGGAAATGGGCCTTAGTATTCAATATGGTGAATAAACCCAAGTGATTGGTGATGTTGAAGTAGTGTGTGTAAATGACCAATCTAAAGGGCAGGAGCCTGAATACATGTTTGGTATCCTCCCAGGTTTTGATTCTTGTGAAGATTCCAGTACCTATAGTTCTATGGAAGACATGACTCTATGTAATCAACTTGAAGAGCCTGAACATAGTTTCAATATTGGTAAGTCCCTTTGCTGTAGTAACTATGATGGCATTGAGTATGGTCATTCCTCTATTGATTATGATTATCCTCATGAAGTATAGAGAACAACTTTTTTTTTGTGAAGAGTTTGCAGAATGTGAGTCAAAGATGCTAACTATTGATGATGTGAATGATGTTAAAAATTTATCGATATACTCTTCTAGTGATCAAGTAATGATTTCGAATGTAATGATGATGAGAAAGATTGAGATCTTCATGTTGAGGAGGTAGAAGCTTTTATGACAACAATAAATATAAGGCAAAATGTCCTTTATGATGAGCCTCCAGCTTCACCAGATATCAGAAATGATGATTCTTATTGGTGCAGAGATAATCCACTCTTTGCTGAGAACTCTCATAATGCAACTGACACAAGGTTAGAATGTGGACTAAAGAAAACAAAGCAACACATTGATGAGCTCCTTGAGGGAATTTCTTATGAATGTTTTACATTTGATATAGATGTTGTAGATAAGGTTGAGCATCATGATGCCATCTGTTTGGAAGTGTATGAACACTTTCAGTTTCTAGTTCAGTTGGGAGGTATTTTGATGGAGCATGACAATAAGATGAAGAGCGAGGAATGTTATTTTCAATATAACACGTGTGTCATATGATGATGAAAAATTTTAGTTTATGCCTGGTTATACAATGCAGAATGAGAAAGGTTACATTAACAATGGCAGGCTCAATGATATGGTTAAGCATGTCAGTGATAGGGTTAGTTTGTGGGCAGTTTATGGCAGTGTTTTCAGACTTGGCCTAGTGCAGATAGTACAGAATAGAGTATTTGATAGGGGTAAGTATTGGTTCTATTTTGGGGGGGCTTGGGGCTGCAAATAATGTAAAAATTGTGTTGGAGCTCTGCAATGTTGCAAGTTGAATCAGTTTTTAGAGCCACCCAATGGATAAGGCACTTGGTCTACGTCCCAGAGATCTGGAATCTCACCATGCCCACAAGGGGAATGCGTCCCCAACTAGAGCCACTGATGGAACCCTCAAATTTTACAAATTTTGAGTGCATATGTCCTTTCAATGTGTCGACAGAGGCTAGGTCGGCATACTGCTCAATCTACCTCGAGGGGCATCTTCACCGATTAAAATTTTGCAACTCAGAAGTGATCTTACAATTCTATATGGTACAATGTTTCTTGGTACATATGGTAGTGCCCCTGTGTAGTTTTGTGCTTCCAGGATGAGTTTTGATGGGCTATTTAATTATTTTTTGACTGCAACCAGGGTAAATTTGGTGTTCTAGAAAGTTCTAAATTTTACAAATCTGAAGGCAACCCATTTCTCATTTTGGTAAGAAACATCTCCAGTTCCAGTTTCATCAAAATCAGAGTTCGTATGGTGCATTATTTTAATGCATCTCAGTTGCAGCAAACACATTTTGCGGGCCAATTTACAAAGGAGGTACATAAATTTGGTGAGCTAGGTGAAATCTACCGACAAACCCATGTTTTAAATAATTGATAATACCCGCTCGCAAGTTTTTGCGGCCCCAGGTGTTCCCGTTTGTGCACAGTGAATTTTCCCAATTTGGTCGGCAGGTGAAATTAAATTTTCTCCTATATTCTAATATTTTACATTTGTCAATTTAAAACATTTAAATGTTTTAATTATCCATGAGAGGTAAGAAAAGAAAAATTAGGGAAAATTAAATATTTGACAAAGCTTTATAAAATTTTAAAAACTTTATTAAACCTTTTATTCATTTCGCCATTCCGTCGAAGGAAAAAAAGAAGAAGCACAAAAGATATGCGAAAGTGCGGAAAGTATTTCTCAGAAAATATTTTAAATGATTCAAAAATTTGGTTAGGTAAAAGGTGAGGTAAAGATTTGATTAAAATATTTTAATGTTTTGATTAAGCATTAGAGTATTAGCATGCCTTTTCCGCAATTCTGCCGATGGAATAATGTAATCACCAAATAGCAACAGAAAGCATTTTAATGGTTTAAATATTATTGGTGAAGCTTTGTTTAAAGTTTTGAATGCCTTAATATTTCTTCTCCGCCATTCCACGGAAGGCAAAAGGGAGAGAGCAGAATAGAATGGCAGAAACGTTGAGAAAAGAATTGTAGAGCAGTGCTGAAGGTTTGCTCTCATGTTTTTTGGTTTTGAGCATAGATTTGGGGCTTTGTACAAGCTAAAAATGAATTCTTTCACTCCCAGAATAGTGCCTAGGGCATTCTTCATGACTAGAGGGCAATTTATGAAGTGTTTTGAGTGTTTTAATCTGCCCGCCAGTGGGAAAAACGTGGCAGCAAAAGTAAAAACGTGATTCTATTTTATTCGCATGCCTCTCCAACCATTTGATGCCTCTAGTATGGTTTCAAACAACCCAGCATTTGCAAAAACGGGACAACAATTAAATGATGCTTCTGCAATTTTTATTTTCAGAATGTTGGTGAGATTTGATTTCATTTTTTGGCAAAGGCAAAATGTTTTATTTGAATTCTACAGGAATGAAAGAGAATGCAAAGAGTAGATTTCTGAAGATGAAAATTAAAGTATAAAATGTGCCCGAGAAATTGAAGATTATTTCAGAATGCATAAGTTAAAATGTAGGGTAAATGCATTTGTTTTCATTTACCAATTTGTGGGTTTCCACCCAGAAGTGAAAATGGAGGCAGTTAGTGGGTTTTTACATCCAAGTGAACAATTTGCACAAGAATGCAAATCAAATTTGGGCCAAATCAATTTCAGTTGCAAAAGGGAAGTGGGTAGATTGAAGAGGGAAAATGAGGAATGAGGAGCATCTTCTAGGAGCAAATCAATTGCAGAATCAAGGGAGCTGAGATGTGCCATGTGTCATCAATGGATTAATTTTAGGGTTTTCATCTTCTTCTCTCTTTCTTACTATAAGACTGTAACTTTTGTATCATTTTAGGGGTTGATTCCAGGTTGTCTTCTCAGACTACGTCTGGAAGATAAAGATCAATTCAGGGGTTCTATTTTTCTGCAATAGTTATGTCTCTGTTTTATGATGTAATAGATTTACTTCTGTTCATTTCTATATTGGATTTGGAAGTCTTTTCAATAAATCAATATAAGTCCATGCTTTTGTTGCCAATACTATTCTCTGTCTCCATCAATGTTTGGAGTATTTCAGGGGATCTAAGGGGTTTCTGGGTACAAATCTTTATTTATAAGTTATTTCTGCCCTACCCTTATGCATGAAGTCCAGTATTTTAAACCTTGATTAAACATCATGAGAAACTTGTACTTGATACAGATCTTTAGAGGACTTATGCATATTGTATCTCCTAGGTCAATGGTGTTGTAAGAAGTTGTCAATGAGTACATTCACAAGGATTATAACTCAGTTTATCATAAGTTCGTACCATTTGAACCTAATTGCCTAAATTTAGAGATCTCCCTTGTTGTGTATCTGTTTCCTAAATTGTTTTGAGGTCTCTAGGAACACCCTCCTGAGCTTGGCAATGCTCAAAGAGTAGAAGGCTATGTTTAGCCTTATTCGTTGGCCTTTCTTGTCCTCAGTTTGATGTTAGTTTTCCTTAGGATTGAGGGTTGCAAGAAAAAACACCAACACACTGGATGACTAACAGATGCAGGATGAATACTTTGACCCTGGAATTTCATAGTGCGAACAATTACATACATTAATTTTGACTTATAATATAGATACTCGTTTAATTAATTAGAAATTTCAAATACAAATATATTAAATCAAGTCGAACCTTGTAAAAAATTACATGCGAATCAATACCAAATGTTTCCTACAAGATGACATCTGTGAGGGCAATATCATCCAATATGGATGTGTCCATTACTGGCTACTGCCCTTACGTCGCAATGTCCTGACACTCTACAACATCATCTGGATTGCCTACATGGCGAGATTCCTAGGTCCCATAATCACACAAATTCCCACATGAACTGCAAAAATATGGGGACCAACGACACGTACTGCTCTCACCCTCATCGGCCTGGGTAAGATCACTGCAATGTTGTGCTAGAGACTAGGTGAGAGAACTCAATGAATGCAGTGTCTCCACCTCAACAATCTCCTTCAAATTCGAAGGAGGTGAGATATGTGTTGGCCTCATGAGGGGTCTAATTACACAGTTCTGGTCTCGATTTGCCCCTGGCTATCTTGGGCAGAGCCACCAGCTCTACCCTAAAACTCCCAAATGTTGAAGTAATTAGGAATCTGGTTGAGGAAGAACTCACAATAGAGTTTCCTCCGGAAATATTGTGGCACCTCATTGTTATTACAAGGACATTCATCAAAGACCATGTACCATCTATCCCAAAAGTTTTGGTATATACCATTGTGCACACACCAATGAATCAGGAACCATTTGCAACAATCTTCTAGTGTTTAGCCAATCTTAGGATTGATAAAATGTGCACATAATTGAGATTTCAAAAAAAAAATTCCTTAACTTATTTGTAAGACAATTTGTCAACATAGTATTGCTAACTCCTCTCCATATAGTTCTTCCATTCGGTGATTTGGTTTGTCACATATTGAATATGAGAAACAATGATCTTTAATGACTTGGCAAGGGCTCTCCTGTGATTGATGCTTACATTGGGAGTATTTAATGTTTCAATTAAGGTTTAAAGTTATTTTTTTGTTTTTTTCAATTCACCCTAAATAGTTTTCTTGTGTGTCTCTTTGATGGTGAGGATGTGAAGGTGGGGGGTTTTGAGGGTTCTCCTCAGTTTGAGAGGGGTTGTTTTGAGCCTCCTCTACTGGATTAGGATTTTGTGGTGCCTCATTGGCTGAAAATTCAAGATTAAAATGCAATTGAAACATTGTAAAACTAACAATGTCTTTTCAAATTCACAAAAAACTAACAAACCCTACCTTGTTCAGCTGCTACACTTTCTACACCTCATGCACAATGTCCTCAAGAGTAGGACTGGTGAGGTGGCATGATGAATTTGTTGAATCCCCTTTGAAACCGATCAAACATGCTCGCGGAATAGCAGAGGTGAAACTTATGGCCAAATTTTGTAAATGAGGTCGTGGGTTTCACTTTTTCTTGTTTTATTTGCATAACCTAAAACGTGAGCACGTTATAACATGAGCATGTTATAATGCGCTCATGTTATGTCTCCTATGAGACCAAAAAGTGGTTGTGGCCATTTTTTGGTTCCCCATCTTTGTGCACTTACCCATATTTTATTGTTGAAACTTACATATTACATGTTTTAATACACAATTTAATTCAAGTACATCTGTAAAAATCAAATAGATCCATTGTAAATATCAAGAAGCATTTATATGAAAACTTTATTAAATATCTCATTTGTACATAAGTTTACATCCATGTCAAATACAAACATATATAAATGTCCATACGAAACATAAACATGCCCATACATAGATGCATAAATTCATTCCATGTACACATGTTGAACATTTATATAAGCATGTATAAATGTTGAATACATGTCAAATACATATTTACATGTCCATACATAGGTGCATAAATATCCATACATGTCAAATATATAAACATAAATGTCCATATGTATGCCAAATATAAACATAAACATGTATAAATGTCCATAGATTAAAACATGAGTATAAACTCAAATGTCCTTATCTTAAAGATAATCATAAACACAATTGTCCACACGTCCATGTCCATGATATATCTCAAACATAATCATAAACAAAAATGTCCATGTCCATGTATCTCAAACATAAACATAAAGATAAATGTCCACATGTCTATATCTCAAACATAAACATAAACACAAACATGTTTGGATGTCCATAATATATAGATCAAACGTAAGTTCATAAACAGAAATGTCTGGAAATCTCAAACATAAATGTCAATCTATCAAACATGTAAACTAGCTGCCAAAATCATCATGTTCACTCCTAGTTGAGTGACCCTCTTGGTGAGAACCCTGCCTGATAGATGCAACGAGCTCTACAAAATTGTAATTAAATTTTAGAATATATATATATATATATATATATGTTTGGGCTTGTAGTTCTATACAAATATAAAGTATATTTGAAATTAATTTTTCTTTTTTACGTGCACATGTGTAGCTTGAGGATGTAGATGTTACTCCTAGTTTGAGACCAAAGCATGTACGCACATGTGATTCTCTTGACTATAGTGGACTGGTGAGTTGATTATCAAATTGAAATTCATATATATTTAAATATCTCATGTTTGTTTGTATGTATGTACTCCAAACATGTATATATATAATTTATCTATCTCGTCCTCTCTTATTACCCTTATTTAATTTATCTATCTGTTATTACATGTGGGAGCAATCACTATTAGTAGCACTTAACATAGAGGCCTACGATTTGAAGATGGAGATGATGCAGGGGAAGGAGATTGAGCTAATGTTGGCTTTACAGAAACAGGACCCAGGAGTGTAGTACTAGAATATAAAATTGAAGTCATACCATTCTCAGACTTCAAATCCTCCAAATTTGCATCAAATTTTTCACTGATGGATTCCAGAGTATCTGCTTTTTGTACAACATATGTTATAAGCATATTGATCCCTTTACTAATTTGGGCTTTGGATGGAGACTGGCACCTAATTGGAAAGTTAACTATAACACCAACAGTGAGATTTGTTGGTACAAAAGTAGGATTTGCAACTTGTACAGCCTGATATGTGGTCAAAAGTACTCTGTTGAAACCTTATCAAAGGTATCGTCCTTCTCTATCTGGAAGCTTATGTTGGCCTGAGAATAATTTCCCATGCATCCACACGTAATGGGAATAAGCAAAGGTTGCCCTTCAGTTAGAGAAGAGGTATTACCAGGCAAACCACTGACTTTTGCTATTTCTAACTTGCTAACACCGAATAAATCGCTGATATTCACCAGATCAAGATACTTAGGAGCCTAGGATTTATAAAAAGCATATGTTTTACATGGTGCTGGGCCATCAGAGCAGCTGTAGCCTGTAACATTGGGCACTACATCTTGTGCTTGGATATTAGCAGGAATACAGAGGAGGAAGAAAGATAGCAATATTAGTTTCCAAGCGGTTTGAAACATGGTCCTAAAGGAATCAAAACACTGTAAAATCATCCAAACTGATGAAGTGGGTGCATATGCATATGCCTTTTAAAGCAAAACCAGGAAATGGGTCAAGAGGAATATGCCTTTCCAGGCGACTGTAAATAGTTTTTGTTTTCCTTCCTGCGAGAAGCTTCCTTGAACAGATCGAACACGCCAATTTGAACATATGTTGAGAGTTTAAAGCAGTGATTTATATGACTTGGAATGGGATTCCCGAGAAATGTTTCAGTCAAGTCGATGGAGTCGTTGTCCTTAGTTGAGAAAGTAAAGGCGTGACGGTAAATCACTTTAGAATAATAAGAGAACTTCCTCGTTAGATCCATAAAAGTCCTCTAATATTTGTGACTTCGGCGTCCATAACAATCTCGTCATTTCGTATCCAGTCGTAATTGTGCAATTACCCCTTCTTTTTTCACTCTATTTAATCATTATTTTCTTCATGGTCAAAAAGGCAATAGCCAATTTAGACTTTATTCATACTAAAAATGATAAATATTTGACCTTTTTTATTGGTTAAAATTGACATTTAACTTTGAAGTGGATGATGTTTAAGAATCATTTTCTCTATGTTCATGTAATACTCCATTCAAAGAGAAGAGTCGTCTCAACAACTAAGAAACTCGTTATAGTGGTGTTTATGTCCTATTAGATTTCCACTTGATTGTAACCCTTCACATTTCATGTACACCAAAGTCACCATGTGCCTTCACTTGAATTTTTAGAATCTCTATTAATTTTATTTGATTCTCATAAATCTCTTACAATTTGGTATTTAATTTTAATAACATTTTTACTATGTCATAACAAGTCCAATTTGTTAAGGTGTTAGGGGAGAGGACCGAGTAGTCGTACACCCTAACTTGATGCACTTTAAGCTCTTAAACAGTACATTGAATTTTCATAAAAATTCAATATCTCTTTGTAGCTGAGTTAAAAATCTTAAATCCATTGTTTGGGGTACTGAGTATCAACAATGTAGTATAATCAACTATATCTTTCTAGAGTTGTCCAAAAAACACCCCAAAAAAGTTACATTGAAACATGTACTCCAAGGCATGTATTATCGATCACCTTATGTCTCACCATATGATTGGTTGTTTCTTTGATGTGACTTGGGTAGGGTATAGTTATACATGTATTGGTTCCTCATTAAAATTTTACTAGTCTATTATTTCTGAACTACTGGTTCTTTTAACATATTTAACTAGGAGCCCAAGTGTGCAACACCATTGTAGCTATTGGTGCATGCTCATCTATTGTGTTATTTTCCCTATAAACGCTTTTTTAAGAATTCTCATAAATCTTGTATGATTTGGTATATGATTTTAACATTTATTTTATATTATAAATGGTCCTAATCATTGAGGCCTCTTTTATGTTATAACTAGTTTTAATTGTTACAGTTACTACTAAGGACTTCATCCTTGTATCTCATATATGATATTTAATGTCCAAATTATATCATGTACATCTTAATTGTTTACACTTTGAGTTGCGATAGAAAATTTTATCTTAGACAAGTTACCAATTAAAAATGTAACTGATGGGTTCCAGAGTATCGATGAGGCTTAAACAACACACTCTAAGCTTTGACTTAGACGTGTTGGTAGGCCCTCTACAACTACGCTTCTCTCCAAAAAAATTATGTTAAACATCAACCACGTGTTTCAACAAACCTTGACTGTCCCACCTGTTGCCGCCTGCAGTTAGTTTTAAACTGGGGATAGGTTTAATTTGAATATCTCTCCCCTCCCACTCAATTAATTCTAATCTCAGGGTATATGTTAATGTGGGTGTTTTTTCTGCAGGAGCAAGGTGTAGGCACTCGCACTGTTTCACCATATACAACAAACAGATCTCCAACTCCATCAGTTAACATTTGCCAGTGTACTACCATCCTACGCCAAAATGGGAGCTTCAAAACTGTTTAATCGAAAGCCTCAAAGAATTGTGGTCTCATGAAATACCATGACCGTAGGATATGCAGAAGATGGATTTGTTGAAAAGGCTTTAGAAACTTTCAAGCAAATGCAATTGGCAAGTGTGAAGCCAAACTCTACAAAATTTGCCAGCATCCTACCTACCTATGCCAAAATGGGAGCTTTGGAACAAGGTATGAACATCCATCAAAGCATAATGGAAGGGGGATTCTTGTCAGATATTATAGTTGGAAATGCTCCAATCAACATGTATGGAAAATGTGGAAGCATAGACAAGGAATGTGAATTGTTTGACAAAATGCCTTAAAGAAATGTGGTCTCATGGAATGTAATGATTCCAGGATATGCACAAAATGGATTTTGCAAGGATGTTCTCAAAATCATTGAATTAATGAAGCACTTTACAACATATCTTGACATTACAAGATTTGTTTGTGTTCTATGTGCATGCAACCATGTAGGTTTAGTGGATGAGGGCTACACATGCTTCAATCATATGAGTAACCCTTATTGCATTACACCTACAATTGATCAATATGTGTGCATGGTTGACCACTTTGCTCATGTTGGCTATCTTGAGGACACAATAAACTTTATCATTAAGATGCCAATTAAACCTATGGTGGTTGTGTGGATGTGTTTTCTTGATGCTACAAATCACATATGAATATAGGCAAGCTTAGGAGTATTTATAGTGACATTGCTTTTTTATTTGGACCCTAACAATATACAGTGATTCATGTTATCTCAAACATTCATGAAGAAGTGGACAGGTGTTGTGAAGTTCAAATGGTAAGGAGATTGATGAAAGATAAAGGAATTACAAAGATCCCTAGATGTAGTTGGATTGAAGGCTATAAAATGGTACGTGCTTTTTGTGTAGGAGATAGATCACATCCACAACATAGGAGATCTATCCAAAGTTGGAGAAATTGGCTTGGGAGATGAAGGCAACAAGGTATTTTCCATATTCAAGACATTTACTTAGTGATGTGGAAAAGGAGGAAAAAGAATTATTTCTCTACCATTATAGTGAAAAAATGGCAATTGCTTTTGGTATGTTGGACACCCCCCTAGAACAACTACTAGAGTTGTTAAGAACCTTCAAGTATGTGTTGATTGTCACAATGCAATGAAGTTTATCTCCAAGATTGTTGTAAGAGAAATTGTTGTGAGAGACGTGAATTGTTTGCATCATTTAAGGCTAGGAGAATGTTCTTGTGGAGATTATTGGTGATGCTAAATGAAGTGATCTAAAAAATTAATAATGAAATAACAAGGTTGCATTTTTAGTTACTAGGGGAAAAAATTGTTTAGTTTCTATTTTGAATATTTGGCAATCTAGACTATGATGTTGGCTTAATAAAATTATATGCATAGAGTGCAATGGAGATCACTACTTATATACACTATTGGGGCATCTGCCAAAGACTTATTTTATGATAACATGGACGTTTAATTGAACTATTTTTATAAAACCTACATATGTATGAAATGAAAAGATGGAGGTGGTAGAGAAAGAGTGAAAAACAAAAGGTGAGGAACATTTCAGGTAAATGGAAAGATGCTTGAGCAGCATGAAATGGGAGAGGAGGGCTCACAGTTACCCTTTCCATTTTGTATAGTTCTTTTGTTTCGATTAATCATATTGTCTTTTGCCTATGTTAGGTTAAGCATTTAATTACACATTATATATTCAATATGTAAGTTTTTTTATAAGTGTATGTAGATTTTGTGTCATTTATGATTAGATATTTCTAATGTTATTTCACATCCCTTTGCTTGATGAGATAGCTAATATATTTACAGTGAATTCATGGATATTTTTTAATTTAATTTGATTTCAATTTGTTTGGTTTCAATTAGAAAGAAACCACTATAATTTATAATGAAGTAAAAAGATAAATTACAAGTGTGTTTATGCTATAATTAGTGGTTATTCATGGCACTTGAAAAACTCTCATAATGAGGTGTATAGATTGATGTTAGAGAGAAAAGAATAACATTTGTATATGTAAAAATAAAATAACGATTTATATCGCATTGTAATTGCATATTTGCGGCATTACAAAATAGTGCATGATGAGATTTATAAATGAATACTAATGAGATTAGGGTTTGAAGGTGGTTAGGAGAGAGCTAAATAGGGCATTTCATAAGTGTTTGGAGTGACAATAGGATTTAAAACAAGAGGAACTCAAAGAGACGAGGGGAATTTTAGAGAAACACAATGGAAGACATCATAGGTTTGAAAGGAATATTATAATTATATTCATAATATGGTCAAATTGACTACTTTATTCACATGTGCAAACCTAACAAATGGTAGTAAAGTTAAATTCCGTTTAGTAAGATAGGAATTGAATAATTTTGAACTAGTCGCATATCTAACAAATGCTAGTCAAGACTAAATTCCATATGCTACATCTAACGTTTATTTAGAATCCTTAATCACAACAGCATTAAGAATCTTGAATTCTTGTACTTGATACATGTCAATTTAATAATGAGAGATTCATTTCATAATGTCCAAAGACTTATGAGTAATTTTTATTTAGTTGATTTAAAAATAGAATGTTATCATTATCATACATGTTTGTATAAAATGAAAACAAGAAAAATAATTTTTTGGAAAGAATTTAGAATGATGAACTTAAATTTATCATCTCATCATCTCCTTATGTCTCCATTTTATTGGAGGCCATCCAACAGCAGCGTTAGTAATGGGACTTTTCTAAATGAGCTCGGCAGTAGAGGAAAAAAGAAGTTAAATTATAGTAATGGGACTTTCTAAATGAGCGCGGCAGTAGAGGAAAAAAAATTTTAAATTATGGTCGCCGTTGCCGGGGATCGAACCCGGGTCACCCGCGTGACAGGCGGGAATACTCACCACTATACTACAACGACATCTGTTGTTACTTACTTTTGTTTATTTGGAATATTTTTATTAACTCTTCATTTCCATTGCAGCTGCAACGTTACTTGAACATTCTCTCAGTAATAAATGATTTTATGATCAACATTGAGCACTTGAATCCCAACTCTTTTATTATTAATTCCTGCCATAGAACTATTGCGTCAAGGCAGTTTTTAACGGGTGATTATTGGTTCTGTTTTGCAGTCAAGGCAGTTTTCAACGGGTGATTATTGGTTCTGTTTTGCAGTCAATCAGATTTCCGAATGTTTTTTGCTTGTTAATTTTTGACATGTTTCAGCGGACTGAGTTGCACCTATTTCAGGTGATATATTTTCTAAACGTTTTGTTTCCTATGTAATTCTCTTTCGCTCTACATATTGTCAGAATATAGTGTTAGAAAAATAAGGAGTGCAGAAAGTATAAAAAAGACAACACAGATTTATATAGAAAATCTGGTAATATACTAGAAAAATATATCAAGAAAAATTATGGCCAAAGATCTTTCAATTTTATTTTGAGAAGAAAATTCGGAATGGCACTTTCGCATACAATTTTACATGATGTACATTGTTCATCAATGCTGTAACAAGTAAAATTGACTTCACATTTGAACATATAGCAGGAGTTTTACCCTAAAAAAGGCACTCTACTTAAATATCATCCACTTCAATGGTCAAACATTCAAAAGCAATTTTATACTTCATTCACAACAAAAAGTGGTAAATATTTGTCCTATTTTTATTGGTCAAAATTGACCTTTAACTGTTGAAGTAATGATATTTAAGAACAGCCCAAAAAAACACAGAGCACAATGATCTCTACCCTCACAATATTTAAGTTTTATTTGGTCTACTTTAGAATAACCAGATGACACCTCTCAAAACACAAAGCACATGAGTGGTAGGAACAGTTGTCTTGACATTTGACAATGTTGATGGCAGAGTACAATGATTGCGTTGATCACGCTCACTGTTTTCTTCCTCACGAATTGCAAGATCGAAATGTAGCCTTAAGGTCAATTTACTCTGGTTGCTTTGTTTTCAACGTTGGTTAAAATGATGTTCAACGGATTGTAGAGTTGTCTATCACGATGACTCGGCTTCCTGTGTTCTACAAAAAGAGAGATTCAAAGTTGAATCTTGCATGGGCTTACTCACTTCCCACATGGATTATGAGAGTCCCGCTGTCACCTATGGAGTCTTCCATCTGCATCATTCTACCTTAATATAACATTGGCTTTGACCCAAATCCAAACTGGTATTGGATTTGGCCATGTAGTTATTGTGCAATCAATTCTTTAAGGCTGGGCTTAAACAACACACTCTAAGCTTTGACTTAGACGTGGTTGGTGGGCCCTCTCCAACTTCCATTTCAACAGTTTTGTTTGTCCAAAACATTTTCGTTAACAACACATCACCTGCAGGTTTCAACTAACCGTGACTGCGCCACCTGCTAATGTCTGCGGTTACCGATAATTTTAATTTGAATATCTCTCCCCTCCCGCT
This sequence comes from Cunninghamia lanceolata, assembly GCA_027924645.1. Lineage (NCBI taxonomy): Eukaryota > Viridiplantae > Streptophyta > Pinopsida > Cupressales > Cupressaceae > Cunninghamia > Cunninghamia lanceolata. Next base: position 14,380,042 of record BSBN01000320.1, read on the forward strand.
CGGCTATTCTTAAATATCATCCACTTCAACAGTCAAAGGTCAATTTTGGCCAATAAAAATAGGACAAATATTTACCACTTTTTGTTGTGAATGAGGTGTAAAATTGCTATTGATTATTTGGGGGTTGAAGTGGATGATATTTAAGTAGAGTGTTCCCGCTCAATTAAGCCCAATCTCACGGGATTTATTTTTGTGGGTGCACTGTGAACTGTGAACTATTCACCAAATGCCTCAAAGAAATGTGGTGTCATGAAATACCATGATTGCAAGATATGCACAAAATGTATTGGTTGAAAAGCCTTTAGAAACTTTCAAGCAAATGCAATTGGCAAGTGTAAAGCCAAACCCTGCAACCTTTGCCAGCATCCTCCCTGCTTGTGCCAAATTGGGAGCTTTGGAATAGGGTATGGACATCCATCAAAGCATAATGGAAGGGGGGTTTTTGTTAGATATTATAGTTGGAAATGCTCTGGTAGACATGTATGGAAAATGTGGAAGCATAGACAAGGAACATGAATTTTTTGACAAAATGCCTCAAAGAAATTTGGTCTCATGGAATGCAATGATTCCGGGATATGCACAAAATGGATTTTGCAAGGATGTTATCAAAATCATTGAATTAACGAAGCACTCTGGAACATATCCTGACATTATAAGCTTTGATTGTGTTCTATGTGCATGCAACCATGTAGGTTTAGTGGATGAGGGCTACACATGCTTCAATCGCATGAGTACCTCTTATTCCATTACACCGACAATTGATCATTATGTGTGCTTGGTTGACCTTATTTCTTGTGTTGGCTATCTTGAGAACACCATAAACTTTAGCATTAAGATGCCAATTAAATCTGTGGTGGTTTTGTTGATGTGTTTTCTTGGTGCTGCAAATCACATATGAATATAGGCTTAAGAGTATTTACAGTGATGTTGCTTTTTTATTTGAACCCTAAAAATATTCTATGAATTATGTTCTCTCAAACATCCATGGAGAAGTGGGCAAGTGGTGTGAGGTTCAAATGGTAAGGAGATTGATGAAAGATAAAGGAATTATAAAGATCCTTGGATGTAGTTGGATTGAAGGCCATAAAATGGTATGTGATTTTTGTGTAGGAGACAATTCACATCCACAAACATAAGAGATCTATGCAAAGTTGGAGAAATTGGCTTGGGAGATGAAGACAACAAGATATTTTCCATATTCAAGACATTTACTTGGTGATGTGGAAAAGGAGGAAAAATAATTATTTCTCTACCACCATAGTGAAAAGTTGGAAATTGCTTTTGGTTTGTTAGACACCCCCCTAGAACAACTATTAGAGTTGTTAAGAACCTTAAAGTATGTGTTGATTTTCACAATGCAATGAAGTTTATCTCCAAGATTGTTGCAAGAGAAATTGTTGTGAGAGATGTGAATTGTTTGCATCATTTAAGGCAAGGAGAATGTTCTCATGGAGATTATTGGTGACATTAAATGAAGTGATCTAAAAAATAGGATCACACTATAATAATGTGCACCATGTCAGACCTGCACTAATAATGAAGGCACAAGCTTGTATTTCAGTTACTAGAAAATAAATATAGTTTTGTTGTTGTTTTAAGTATTTGGCAATCTAGAGTATGATGTTGGCTTCATAACATTAGATGCATAGAGTGCAATGGTGATCACTACTTATATACACTATTGGGGTATATGTCAAAGACTTATTTTTTGTTAACATGGACGTTTAATTGAACTATTTTCATAAAACCTAGATATGTATGAAATGAAAAACTAGAGGTGGTGGTGGAGAAAGAGTGAAAAATGAAAGGTGTGGAACACTTCAACTAAATGGAAAGATGCTTGAGTAGCAAGAAATGGGAGAGGAGGGCTCATAATCACCCTTGCCATTTTGTATAGTTATCTTGTTTCGATTAATCATATTGTCTTTTGCCTATTTTAGGTTAAGCATTTAATTACACATTCTAGATTCAATATGTAATTTTATATAAGTGTATGTAATTTTATATAAGTGTATGTAGATTTTGTGTCATTTATGGTTAGATATTTCTAATGTTGTTCCACATCCCTTTGCTTGATAAGATAGCTAATAGATTCAAGAATTTGCAGATATTTTTTAATTTAATTTGATTTCAATTTATTTGGTTTCAATTAGAAAGAAACCACTATAATTTATAATGAAGAAACTTTAAAAAAATTACAAGTGTGTTTATGTTGTAATTAGCGGTTATGCATGGCACTTGAAAAACTCTCATAATGAGGTTTATAGATTGATGTTAGAGAGAAAAGAATAACATTTGTAGATGTAAAAATAAAATAATGATTTATTATCATATTGTAATTGCACATCCGTGGCATTAAAAAATTATGCATGATGAGATTTATAAATTAGTACTAATGAGATGAGAGTTTAAAGGTGGTTAGGAGAGAGCTCCATATGACATTTCATAATTGTTTGGAGTGACAATAGGATTTAAAACAAGAGGAACTCAAAGGGATGAGGAGAATTTTAGAGAAACACAATGTAAGGCATAGATTTGAAAGATCTTAGGCATATCACTAAGTTTTGTTTTCTTGGCTCGCTTTCTTGTCCTAATCATTCCTTCCATTCTACCACAACAACAAATGTTTTATCATTAGCATATCTCGTCAAACTCGTGAAACCTTGCAATGAGCTCCAATGGTCCACGTGTTGAACCCGACTGCTCTGATACCAAATGTAAATTACTAATGTAGACACCTAAAATTGGACTGCTCTGCAAACCAATTTTCCGTTCCTCTCGCACTAATCCATTCCCCCAATTTGCATGTCCCTTGTGATCAATTAATTCACCTAATTGATTCATTTGACCTTACAACCCTATCCTATTAATTGAATGAATATTCCTAATATTCATTTAATTGATTTATCTATTTCCCTAATCCATGTTAATTAGGTTAATCATGCTTAAGTTAATTAAGAAAACACTTAATTAACCTTGTCTCCCACTCATCCACTAAACTGAATATAATATTTAGATGTCTCCCACTCACTGAATTTAAAATTCAGTTGTCTCCCACTCACCTCCACTCACATAAATTTAAAATTCATTTGTCCCCCACTCACCTCCACTCTTCCCAAAATGGGAATTTTTAATTCAATCCCTAGGAATAAAAGAATCACTTTTATTCCTAGCCCTTGATCTGATCAGATGAATCCTGACCCTCCATCCTCATCTCCAAAATCCTATAAATAGGACCCCTCTCTAAGCCATTTGAGAGACCACTTCATGCATCAGAACTCTGTCAAAATCACTATCCAATCTCCTAATCCTATCAAACCTCTGCCAAAATCTTGTCTTAGTCCCATCCAATCCATCATCTAATCTCATCTACATTGTGTTGTGAGCACTTGAGCAATCCACATCTACACTCTAATCAGGGAAACATCTGAGGAGCTCTATTGGGTGCAAGCTCCTTCCCGCATGGATTTGTGAGGTCTTCATGAAGGTATAATCGTTTGTTTATGCATTAGATTAGTCATTATCTTCATTTCAGATTTCACTGATTACATTGGCACGCCCGCTATCGAATCCAATCGTTAATTTGAGAAGGTTTTGTTGTCAAAATCTTCTTTTTCTAAGAGTTTTTGCAAGTTTTGGTGATTAAGTGTTGCAGGTTTCGTTTTGAACAGAAACGGACATCATTTTTGTGCTCTGGACACTGTTTCTGTGAATTTTGACAGTAAACTTGCTTATGTTTTGTGAAAAAAAAATTGAAAAAAATTGAAAAAATTTTAGGGTACAGTCCATACCATACGGAACCGTACCCCTGTTGTGTTATTCGGCGCATTCTCTGTCTTTGGCCAGCATTGTTTGCAAGTTAACAAGGTTTGGTTGCAGGTTTTAGGTTTTTTATTGTAGGTTTTAAGTGTTCATTGGCAGGTTTGGTCGATCGCCGCCCTCTTAACCCCTGTCGCCACTTGTGTAACACCTGGCCGCCGCCCTCTTATCCCCTGTCGCCGCCAGTGGTGGCGACCTCCACCGTCGCCACCCCCAAAAACCCCCATCGCAGACCTCTGGTCACCACACCACCAACCACCACTCCCGACCACCGCCTGAGTTCTCCCCCAGCCTCCATCGAGCCTCCTCCTCCCCGCAGTCACCAGCAACCTTACCTCCCTCCAAACTCCTCCCTGCTGACCTCCCTTCACGCCCTCTCGCCACCGCCAGCAACCTTACCTCCCTCCAAACTCCTGCCACCTCACCCAACTCCATCTCCCTCCGCCCCCGCACACCTCCCTGCCGACCTCCCTTCGCCACCCCCAACCACCAGCACCCCCTACGCATGCCCTAACACTGCCATAGCCCTCGGCCAAACCAGCACCCCCTGCGCGTGCCCTAACACCGCCGCCGCCCTCAGCCAAACCAGCACCCCCTACGCGTGCCCTAACACTGCCGCCGTCCTCGGCCAAACCAGCTCCGCCCCCCTGCACACAAACTTTAGGTTTTAATACTTTAGGTTTTCAACTTTAGGTGGTAGCTTAAAATTTTAAGTTTTAAACTTTAAATTTTAAGTTAGGGTTCCTTCTTTTTGCTTTCGCTGGACCCCTAGTCACATGGATGACCAGGGGCAGGGCTACTCTAAGCCCCCAGCATAAAAACTAACCACCCAGGCTATACTGTGCATGTGACCAAATTTATCTAACCGCTAGTGGTTAATTTTTAACAGTCAGCTAGCTTTGTCTTCCCTCCACACACTGAAGGAGGCCTTTTTTTTCTTTTGATCATAACTTGGCCATACGGAGGCAGATTTTTGCAAACTTGGACTCGTTGGAAAGCTGATGAGGCAAACTTCACAGTTCTGAGGTTTTTATCAAGTGACGGTACCTTTTTCCCACCTTTTTCATCAGTCAAAGTCAAACATGCTTAAAAACTTCAAACCCTCATATCTTTTGCAATTTTTATCAGTTTTTAGCAAAAAAAAATTTCAAATTGCATAGAACTTTGCGTAGAATCTGTTCATGCACTTCTTTTCTCTGTATCAGTTTTTTTTTCATCAAATTTTTTTAGATTATCAATTTTTTGCATTACAATCCTCTTGGAAGTCTACTTGCTCTGTTTTTGTTTTTGTGACTTGTAGGTGAGCAGTCGGGACTGGACAAACATCAGGAGCAGCAAACACATCAATTTGGAAAACAATTTAATCAGGTGCCTTCGTTTCATCCTTTATCTCATAATCTTTCTTTCATCACACATCTCAATTTGGGCCTGTAAAACAAACATTTGTCTTCATCACATTGAAATCAGACTTAAAACAAATCAATGTCTTCAATCACACCTTGAAATTGGGCTAAAAAGAACCATTGTTTGATGTGTTTTTCCTCACATTTCATTTTCTTAAGGGATAATTAATCAACTGCGAGTGTGAATCAAGTGGGTGTGTGTATGCTCTCTCCTCGCACCACAAGGTGATCTTGGAGATCAAGAACACCTCACCTGATTCACTTTTGTCAATCCCTATCCTAGGAGGCCTGCTAGGGGATTTCATCACCCCTAGGGACAACCTCATTTGAGGCTGAATCGAAAGACACCCTCTTTGAAACCAAAATGCTGTCACTCTCGGCTAAGCCACAAAGAACTTTCTACCCTTGGGAAGTGAAGGTGAAGGGTGGGTTATCCCCTTCTCCTGGCTATGTGATAGGATTTCACTTTCAATCCCCAATCAACCTCGTGTAAACATTGCCTGAACCTAATTGGCCATACCCCATCAAACTAGACATTAGGGCCTGTTGATTTGTCTTACACATGTGCTTGTTAATCATTCTCATATTCTTCAAAATTCAAATTTGCTTGTGTCTTGTGTGAGTGATTCTCGTTTGTACATGTGATCATTTGCTAAACATTGCCAAATCAAACTAAAACATCACACACATAAGACAAGTCATTCACCTCAATCTTCCAAGCACACGTGTCTCGACTTGTGAGGCATTTGCACTCTGGTCTGACGCATTTATTTTTGCACATCCAAACTAGTAAGCTTTTCCAGCCTTGTGTCAATGGAAAACAAATTAGAATATATTGATCAAAAACTTCAATCTCTGATAATGCAAGTAAACTTAGGTCCCTCGCCCTATGATTGTATAGCAATTCTTCAACAAATGGATGCCTTATGACAAGAATTGACAAGCTTGCAAGCTGAACGGGCTAGTACTAGCTATGCCTCGTCACAAAACCATACCTTCTTTTCCCGTCTTAATGATACTATTGAAAAGGCAACCGCCACTTCAAGAGGGAAATCATATATCACCTCGTCTACTAGTCCTCCTTCACCATATTCTAAGACACCTATCCCAAAGCATACCAGTTCTACAACAACACCACCATCCAGGTCCTCACATTTGGGCAACCAAAGAAGCCTCCGCTAAGTTTTGGGAACAATATTTTCTAGATTTACACAGAAAAATAAAAGCTAGGGAGAACTCTAAATCCACTCCTCCATTACCTCATTCATCTACCCATACACCTACGAAGGATGTGATCCAAGGACTACTAGCTGAGAGTCAACCATGTCCCCAAACTCCGGTCCTTGACCTAACCAAAGATTCTTCCCATACCATGTCAAATCCTCCAAACCCTTCATGTCACCCGCAACCCCTTGAGCTTATCGAAGAACCTCCTATCATGAACCAAAGTCAAGGTCCATCAACCATCCATATTGCCAACCAAGAGCCTATCCAAGAGTCTTCTACCTCCGCTTCAATTCAAACAACCCCAGAGCTATGTCAAGAGCACACCTTAGAGCATGTGGAGACATTCACCCCTTGTCTAAACCAAGATCAAAACATTCTCAGCTAACCCCTTCATAACCTTTATCTCTTCAAAGATCATATACCTATACATAAGCAAGAGATCCAATCTCCCACTAGGCATAACCTATATCTTTTCCCTGATCAAGATACTACCATTGATGAAGAAGCTATCTGTGAGCAACTTGATCCTATGCCTGAGCTAGAGATCCAATGGCTTTTCTATGATCTAGATGATATTCATAATCATGAACCTCTCCATGAGCCACTTGATCCCATCCATCCCCCAACAACCATTCACGAGCACGCTATCCAAATTCAACCTATCCATAATGTGTATCTTTTCCATGATCAAGATAATAGCCATAATGATGAATCTATCCATGAGCCACTTGATCCTATTCATACCCCTACAACTATCCATGAACAAGACACCCAAGACCTACATGCTTTATCCAATGAAAGTCTTGTTGACCTACTTCAGCATTCACCCTGTTTCATGGCCTTCCTTTAAAGCAAAGAGATCTCTTCCTCTAGCCATGATCCCACAACATCCACTTGTCATGATGAGACACTTGTCCCCCAAGTAAGCATAAAAGATCAAACAAATAACTTGGATCTTAGTGAACATAGTGCTAATCACGATCCTAATGATTCTCATTCACCATCCATTATTGACCATGCTACAAAGCCTCCACCATATCTCCTTGGTCTTATTACCTTCATGCACGAATGTTCTTTCTTAGAACACCAGCAACCATTATCCACTATCTCGCCTTCTCCATCTAATAAAGAACTTGTGTCTAGTGTTCCACCTACACATAACCCCGTTGTCCACCGTATACTCCAGCATATGAACTATCAAGGTAAAGGCTTAGGCCTTCATGAACAAGGTATTTTGGAACCTATCCATGTCAACGTTCCTCCACCTTCATACGGCCTTGGATACATACCCCAAGGTGCACAAACTCAAGATGTTGGTACTTCCTCCACTCCTAAGTCTACCACTTTCCATTGCAAACCCTATCATATCCCCAAAACATATGTCGCCATTCCACCTCCATCATCCTATAAATGTCAAAAGCATGTGATCATACACTTTCCACCATCCACTTTACCTCCACTCCTTCCAACTCCCAATGTCCCTCCATCCACCTTGCCACCGTTGCTTCCAACACCTCACATACCTCTCCTTCATAAGTATCCTTACATCCCTAAACATGACCAACAAAAGCACACATCATTTAAGCATATAGCTTCCAATCATTCCATCCACTCCACCCACCCCATGGGATTCAAAAGAAAAAAGTTTGATGCCTTTATCCATAAAGCTAAAAATCCTACCAAAAATCCTAATGGTCTTCATACCTTAGGACATAAAGAATCAAAATCACAACAAAGTTCATCTAAACAGCCATCTAAACCCTTACCTCCAAATGCAAAGCACAAAAGCAAAATGGTTTGGGTTCCTAAGAAAATAGCTAGCAAGACAAATGAGGCATCCTCATCCACATCTCAGGAATCCCAACCACCTACATCCATCCAAAAGCCTACTTCCATCCAAAACTTCCATTCCCTTCAAAAATCCCACAAGCAAAACAAAAGCACTAAATATACTAAATCTATGTGGGTTCCTAAATCACTTCATCAACCATCTCCTAAGCAAACATCTCCATTGCTTCCTACACCACCATCTCATCAAAAACTTCAATGTTTATCACGATGTGTGTAGCCGTTGGTCATGGTTCCTTTCCACTTCACAACTCCTCCACATAACTACATCTCCCCATCTTACATCCATTATCCTATACATCTTCCTCATCCTATGCCTATGGTCCATGTTGTTGCATAAGCCTTCCCTCCATATTCTGCATCATAATCCACTATCTACCAATGCCATATCACTTTCATACGATCCCCTACCAACATCTGTGAGAGCACTGGACATGGTTCATTTGACAATATCTACCTAGCAGGACTATCACCTTTCAAGGAACTCTATACTTGAGTCTTTCCATATCTGCCTTCTCCTATCTAAATATTCAAAACACAAAAAAAAAAAAAAAAAAAAAAATCCCTTCATCCAATGGTGAAAACCCGACAAACAGGCGCCTTGGATAAGTACCATGATGAAAACCTGGCAAACAGGCGTCATGTGTAAGTTGATCTTCTACGTCATTCACACTTGGGGGCACCTTGTCTCATTGGCATATCACTCTTCTCCTACCAGTTTCCTTTCATACCATTTCCTATCCTATCCTCTATCCGTTGCATGCCTATCATGTCTCGTCCATCCATCCAAACTTCCTTTCCTCTATTATTTGGTCTTGATAAAGATTGGGGGCACAATGTTGACAAATGTTTTGAAAGGCTCTTGACATACCTTATCCCTCAAAAACATGCAAATCCTTCATCCTCCTATCATCATAAACATTGGCATGAAAAATCCTACGTACTCTACCTACAATGGGGCATGTTATACTTATGCGACATAGTCCTTGGAGATCACATCCTTGGTTCCTTCTACCTACCTGTTCCATTCACCCATACATCTACCTATCCGCGGTGGTTCCTTGTCATTAGTCTTATCTAATCCGTATCAGTTCCATATCGCATCTCATCCGACCGACAACTTAGGTCCATTAGGGTTCTCCCTAAACTACACTACCTTTGCGTCGTCACGTAGGCAAGACCATTATTCTCATACGCCCCCAAGACTCCACTTTCCCCTCTAGACTTGGTGTTCCCTTGTCATTGGTATTTAGCACAAAGGCTATGCACACGAAATCCAAGACACCATCATAATAAACCATTCCTTGTCCAAAAAATCAAAAATCCAAAAAACATCACAAATATCATCAAAAATACCAAAACAATAGAAAACACAAAATTCCAAAAATAATTTATTCATCATCACATATATCATCAATAAGCTTACACTAGATCCAAGCATCGCATCACCTATCAAAGCATTATCCCTTAATCAAAATCATCAACTATCAAATCAACATCAACCATAACTTGTCACCATCATATTTTGAGCCAATCTTACATCAACAAAACATGATCCAATCATCAATCGATTCTTGCCTTAGGATATGTTGTTCCTACGATAGGCAAAATCTATCCAATCATCAATTGATCCCTGCCTTAGGATATATCTTTCCTACGATAGGCAGAATCTATCACATCATTATTTATCTTGGCAAAAGATACAATGGTTACTTGTTTGGTTCGTTGTTCTTTTACTTTTTGATTTTTATCTTTTGTCCTATTTGAAGATCACATCAAAGGTACCCTGATCTTACTATATCATGGTATGTGGCGAAAACATCTAGAATGGGGCATAGTCTTTCTTTTGTATGCTGTGCTTGTGGGTTGGTCTCATTACTCCAAGCTAGTATTCATATCTTGATCGATCATAGGGTCGGTTCTAGCATATTGATCTCCTTATGCATCTAAGGTTCATCATACCTTTTTTTTGTACTAAGAGCTTATGCTATGAGTCCCCTTCCCTCGTCCAGACAAGGTTCTACTATCTTGGGCATGCATGGGATCATCCCTTTGTCTGTGTGTCTAGTCCATGCAAATGTTGGATAAACATCATCACCCTGGTCTTCTATACCTTGGTGAACATATCCACTTTGCTATATCAAACCTAGGATTGCTCAAATTCAGTTTCAGCACAATGATCATCCACCAATCATATCCCAACATCATCATCCTTTTATCCCACCACTTATCCTCTGATCCGTTCAACCAATCTGTCTCATCCATTTCAAGAGCACAACCGTGTTCTCGCAACTCGCCTATCCTCTCAAGGGGGCATCACCCTTACCAATTATCCCCAAGCCTTATTCTTCCAAACCAAAATCTTTTTTCTAATCCAATCCATCTCTATGTTTTAACTTCTTTGAAATGATGTTGCTTAGCCGCAACACCATCTCAAAGAGGGGCAAAATGTAGACACCTAAAATTGGGCTGCTCTGTAAACCAATTTTTGGTTCCTCTCGCACTAATCCATTCCCCCAATCTGCATGTCCCTTGTGATCAATTAATTCACCTAATTGATTCATTTGACCTTACAACCCTATCCTATTAATTGAATGAATATTCCTAATATTCATTTAATTGATTTATCCATTTCCCTAATCCATGTTAATTAGGTTAATCATGCTTAAGTTAATTAAGAAAGCACTTAATTAACCTTGTCTCCCACTCATCCACTAAACTGAATATAATATTTAGATGTCTCCCACTCACATCCACTCACTGAATTTAAAATTCAGTTGTCTCCCACTCACCTCCACTCACATGAATTTAAAATTCATTTGTCCCCCCTCACCTCCACTCTTCCCAAAATGGGAATTTTTAATTCAATCCCTAGGAATAAAAGAATCACTTTTATTCCTAGCCCTTGATCTGATCAGATGAATCCTGACCCTCCATCCTCATCTCCAAAATCCTATAAATAGGACCCCTCTCTAAGCCATTTGAGAGACCACTTCATGCATCAGAACTCTATCAAAATCACTATCCAATCTCCTAATCCTATCAAACCTCTGCCAAATCTTGTCTCAGTCCCATCCAATCCATCATCTAATCTCATCTACATTGTGTTGTGAGCACTTGAGCAATCCACATCTACACTCTAATCAGGGAAACATCTGAAGAGCTCTATTGGGTGCAAGCTCCTTCCCGCATAGATTTGTGAGGTCTTCATGAAGGTATAATCGTTTGTTTATGCATTAGATTAGTCATTATCTTCATTTCAGATTTCATTGATTACAACTAATAATATCAAAGTAAAGCAAATCTCAATCTATAAATGAAAAGATGAATCTTTCTATTACCAGAGATAATCATAAGTGTAGAATAACTTACAATTTTTTACAATTTTCAAGTGCAATCAATTTAGCACTACAAGGAAATGTACAGTTACATCTCTTGGATAAACAAGCCATACATATATTTCATACAATGATATATCAATTTTTGAATTACATAATGATGATCAAATATACAAAACCATCTTCAGCTGTCATAACCCACTGGTCTTCTACAAGCCGAAGGTCAAGAGAATCGTTAAAGTGCTTTTTCTACCCAACTACAAAACACTACACTTCCCCAGAATTCTTCCTATCTCAAAGAATACTCGACCCTGCACGAGGCACCTAGCAACTCAGAACAAATGGGTAGGAGGGAAACTCTCAATGCATGTCTAATGCCTATATTCACTCTAATCTAGAATGAACATTTTTCTTGCAAACAAGATGTGGCAGAGAACAATATTAATCACTAGGCATTTATTATCCATCTATTTCAATGGTACAAACATAGCTTTGGCCAAAGCATAAACATAAATTGGTAAATCTTGGAAAAGAATATTACTTTCTCTGTTAGACCACATTCAGCATTTTGTCTTGGAAGGTAACCTCAAATTTCACAAGGCAAAACTGACTATTTTTAATGCTAAAGCAACCATGATAGTACATGCATTCGACAAGATCATTTCTAACCATATTTGCAATAGAAAACTAAATCGAAGATATTCGTATGCATATGTCTAACAGTTCTTTTCAACAAAGTTCCTTCATTCCTAGTAAAAAAAAAGGAGTTTCAATTCTTATTTCATCAATCCATTTATAGCTAGTTAAAAACGAGTATCATGATAAAGAAAAGCAATAGAACCCTGCACCTTGTATTTATATTACAAAACTATGGTATGCTAGTGGTTTATTGCAGCCATAAGAAAAACTAGTTCTTTGGTCTCCAGAGGTGATTGTTTCCTCACTTTCTACTTGTGTCTACTTCTGAATAATTTCAAGATAATAAACATGAACATCAAAAAGATTTTGGGCTACAAATGATCAATAAGCCTAAAAGTTACGTAAGCCCCAAAAGGTGAATTTTTGTCATTCACTACTTATACAGAGCACAAAATAATGCTATTGTAGCAACTGTGTCCATGCACATCAAAGGATCAATAATATATGCCATGTATGTTTACAATGATGCGAGTGTGATAATATAGTGGCATTGATCAAAAATTCACGATTGTCTCCTTAACATGTGATCTCTATCCTCACCTTTCAAATACAGTGCTTGCATTTGTATTCTAAATAATTAATTATAGATGAAGATAGTAATTCAGCACAGGTGACCAAGACCACTGGAAATAATGATACTAAACATTATTATTAACTTTAAGTGAATAACTTACAATTCTTAGAAACACGGCCAAGTGACTATTATTTGAATTTTACACATGCAACTCCCAGATGTGCTATCTATAGCCACCTATTTGTATAAGTGCATGCTACAACTCCTGCCAATATACCATACCATGTAATATTTTTAGATATATCATATACATGCCTAATTTGGTGATCTCAATTGCATTCCCGCATACAATGAACTAAAATAAACCACAAAAGATTGCAAAGAGGTTATCAGATTATACCAGGCCATAAAAAAAAACTAATAGATAGGCCGCTAATATAGAGTGCAGGACGCTAGAAAAAGGCTAAAAATATAACCATAGGGGAATGCTTTTAAACTAAAACAAGTGATATAATATTTAGAAATAGCCGATCACTCAAGAAACTACTGTGCAAGGAAAGCCGAAAGACACTGAAAAAGGTTGATTCAGATGTTAATGCCAAGGTCTTTTATGAATAGCAAAGAATCCGTTATATGCAGGAGAGACCATTAATACACGTTGGAAGGCAATTGCATTCATAAGGAGGCCAATAAATTTTTAAGGAAAAAGAGAAAGGAATGTTGGTGTAAGCCACACTTGGACCGACGATGGACTGGCCCAAGAGGGGCCAGTAGCTCAGTGGTAGAGCACTCCAGCAACGTATGGAAGGTCCTAGGTTCGAGTCCTAGCTGGTCCATGTCTCAACATGGTATCAGAGCCAGGCCAGGCTAGGAGCCCCAAGCACATGAGAGGTGTGGCTTAAGGGGGGGTGTTGGTGTAAGCCACACCCGGACTGATGATGGACTGGCCCAAGAGGGGCCAGTAGCTCAGTGGTAGAGCACTCCAGCAGCGTATGGAAGGTCCTAGGTTCGAGTCCTAGCTGGTCCATGTCTCAACAAGGAAAACGTTAAGGTTGATTTAAGATTTAAGACATGGCCGATTGGATTTTAAGGCCTGACCACTGGGTTATAAAGCAGGGCCAATTATTTCTTTTATAATACAAAATCAAAAGTCAAGAAACAATGCGAAGGTGATGAGCAATTACAACAAGTTCACATAATGCCTGGCAGATCAGGTCGATGTAGAATATGATAAAAGTGATAATAGCTGTTAAGCAAGAGAGCTACTAGTTTGCAAAGCCATTCTTATTTCTTAGGCGAAGCCAAAAGAATGAAGAGAAGGGTGATTAAGGATTTAAGGGTCGCTACGATAGAAAGTACTAGATCGTTAATCAAAATAGTCCACTTTTATATTGTAACAAACGAGAGATTATCATTATTTGTGCTAGCTGAAGCATATTGGCGAGAAAAGAGACTGTTTCCTTTGAGAAGCGCCAAGTCTCGAACTAAAGGTTCGATCTATTTTTCAAGGCCCAGTCCTAAGAGGATGATTCCTAGATGACAAACTAAAAGGAATACAATAAACAATTCTTCCAATGATATAAACAAATCTATCTTATCGAGGAGTTAAAATAGAGAAATAATTTTGCAGTAAGTAGTATAAGGTCTTAGTAGAAAATACTCGTGTATACCTTCTACCTGCAATCCTTTGCTTCTCCCTCCTCTCGGCTCTTCTTGTTGTGTTCCATACATATCTCCCCTTCCTCTTTTTAAAGATTTCTCTTGTTTTTAATTTTTGCTTGTTTCTATCTTTTTTCTTTCTTTTGTCTTTTTTGATTTTTTTTCTTCTATTTTAGACCATGTAGTTTCTTTTAAAATTGGATATTATCTAAAGGAAATAAAAAGAAATTTATTATTATATTGATAGATTTATATATTAACAATAAAATATATTTTCAATTTATATAATTTTTAATTTAGCACATAAATATTCTTTTAGAAAATAAGTAAATAATATTAAAAGAAAACTATTATCCTTATATAAAAAGAGAATATACCATTTTGACTTAGTCTATTTTAAATAAAAAGACATTTGAACTTGATCAACAAATCCTTTAGTTGTGCATCTAAGGAGGCATAATGGAGATATTTTCTAACATGAATAATAAATCAATTCCATTAAACACAGATATCATTCCATGAAACGATGAAAATGCAAATGCAATATGAGCTAAGTGCATGTGTGTGCAACATCAAGGTTTTCTCCATCCCATTTCTTTCTAGGCAACTAGGTCGCCTCTGCCTTCACCAAACCCTTGCCTTCGACACCTACCTGTGTTCATTCAACTTAACTTTTCAATTAATAGGTTAGTAACCAAATATCCATAGCTGAAGCATTACATAACATTTGTATTCATCATTTACTAACTTCCTAATTGCATACTGTAAAAAGAAAGATACCATTTCACTTTATGTTCATAGACAATTACCTATTTATAACATAATTAGAAATGAAACATCTAACAATTCTAAATATAGTTGAGTTCAGGAAGTCTGGAAAGTTTGAGACGTGATACATAGTTATAGTGGGAGGATCAGATGTAGCGACTGGAGATCGAGGGGTTCCAGAAGTAGAAGTAGATTTTTGAAACAATGACACTTTTCCCCTAGCTATGGTGTAGGAAGTAGTGGGTGAGACAGATAAATACTGGAAAGAATTTTTAGAATGAGGAGATTCATCCAACATGGGTTTCATTCATTTTGCTAAACTCCAGAGGGAGAAGCCTAGAAAGCGTGGGCTTGGGAGCAGAAGGGCCAGGTCTGGATGCAAGGGAATGTTGGAACCAACTTGACTCTCCTTGTATCACAAGTAGGTTTTAAACAAAAGATCTACCCAAGGTCGAAGTGGCTCAATAGGAGTGGGCCAAAAATAAATCTAAGGAGAAATTCCCCACTATTGGAGGGGTTGGAAACTACTATGGGGAGCTATGTATACAATTTCATCATGCGAGAATTTTACGCATTTATGGATCGATGAGGAGACCGCTCGCATCTTTGTGAACCAAGGCTGACCTTGCAAGACTAAAAAATGATCTGATGTAGGAATGACAAAAAATAAAACATCTAGGGACTTGGATTCTTCGTGGACTAACAACGTGATTGATCCTAAGGTGGGAAGGTGTATACCATCATGGGTTCTAATGGAGATGTTAGAGGGGTCATACATATCTCTATGAAGTTGGCATACATAAAGGAACTCCTCAGTGATGACATTAACAGCATTGATAGGGTCAATTAGAGTGCCACGAATAGTGTTTTGATTAACCTAAGTGACAATATAGAGAGGCTCATTTGGCACATTTGGCACACTTGGGACAATGTCAACTGGAGAAAATGTGATAATGGGCCGAAAAGTGGATTTTTCTTGAGGTGTCAAAGGTTTGGCATCCACTGCTCTAATTATAGCATGTAAATGTGAGGTAAATGAACTAACCTCTTCTTCCAACTTAGGCGATGAAGCATCTAAATCTATGAAGTTGGAAGATTATGAGGCAATTGGATCTGTGTAAATTTCAATATTTTGGTTAGGCTTCGCCATGGATTTATTCCCCTTTCACCTTCTTCAGAGACCTAGGTAGTATTACAATCAATGAGGTCATGCACAATGTGCTTGAGATGCATGCATCATTTGGTGTCATGTCCTCGTATCTAGCGAAATTGATAAAAAATATTTCACATCATAGTTGTTGGGAAGTGGTTTATTCAGGTTAAGAGGCCTTACAAGTGGTAGCTACACTAAGTTATGGGAAAGGAGTTTTAACACAGACTGCATGGGCTCGGATAATGGAGTGAACTGCCAGTTTTTTCCTCACAGTGATAAGGGCCATGACCTTTGATACAGAGGTGGTTACATTATCACCAACAACTATATAAGATGTGTTCTTTATGAAATTTGTGGTCCTCTTTTTACATTTTTTATTTTGATTTCTCAAAGGTCTGGCAGGGGTGGATGGGGCAAAAGATGTTTCAAATTGATCAAGAGACTATTGGTAGTCTTTGAGGGCAATGCACAAGTGGAGAAAATGACATCTCATGATTAGAACCTTTACTCTAAGTGTAGGTTGAAGATTCCCAATAAATACCCTTTGAACATCAGAGTTGAGAAGAGGGTAGGGAATTTGTGAGAATAATGATTGATAGCAGAAGATGAATTCAGTCACCTTCTCCTAGGGCCCTTGTTTACAGCCAACTAAATCAGTAAAACTATTCTGAGGACCTATATTTGTCTAAAAATTTATTGTAAGAACTAATTGACAAGATAATTAAAGGAGTTTATAGAATGGTCAGGGAGTGAATGAAACAAGTCCAACGTATTGTCTTTCAATGAGCACAGGAAGAGTTTTGCTAACAACTCATCCTAAAATATGAAGTCCATGCATAATGTTGTGAACATTGATACATGTGTCTAGGGCCCCCTTTACTATTATAATTTTCAACTATAAAAACTTTGAAACTCATAGGTTAAGGGATAGATAGAATGCACAAAGACAATAGGCTACAAAAGACATAAGGCGATATGATAGGTTGCATGGATGTAGTCAAGAGAGAAGCAAGTTTTTGGAGAGTGCTAACACTCTACATGAGTTGGTTGACCATTGGATCTATTATGTGCAAAGGGGGTGTGGTGGTGGTGAGCATAGGGATGCCATATGATGGTATTAATGTTGTAGATTAAGTAGGGAAGGTCTACATAGCTATAGAATGCAAGGCAATGGAGGATCCACCGAATGATAGAGGCTAAGAACAGGAATGAACCCACATGAATGTATGGGATTCCTCACCATTCCCATCAATGTGACATTTAGAGGAATAGAAGTGGTCATCTATATAGGTGTGGGTGTATAAATGGTAGAGGTAGGCAATGCCATAGAAACTTGTAGATATGTGACATGATGAGAAATTTGGGCAATCTCATAGGAGGCAGCTAGAGTACACACATCATTATAAACAATGTGGGCCAATTCGTGCAGTAACTCAAGACCCTCAGGGTGGTTTACTAACATCTTTCTAAGGGATTCTATGATAGAGGGCGCTATATCAAAAGTGGCCTCCTGAGTTAGAAAGGTCTGGAAATCCTAAAGATGTTGTTATAGGTTTTTTATTTGGGAAGACAAGGCTCTCAAGGCATTCTCAAGATCAAAATATGATTGTGTTTGAAAAGGTAATGGTTGTCACAAAAGGTATTGTGGTTGAGCTTGAAAGAAAAATTTTAGGAATAGGCATCATGGTGCTAGTAGGATCACATGAAAGTGAAGGGATGTCGATTGTCATTATGGTCATGGTGGAAAAAGATTAAGATTTTGACATGTCTTGTAGCTTCTTTGCACAAGATTTTCAAAGTGAGAAGACAAGGTCATAAAGCTCATAAAATTATTTAGAGCCTACAACACACAATGCAAGATGTTTGGGTCTCGAAGTCAGAAAGGTTTTGGAGAGTAGGTTCATGTCAAGTTCACTAGACATGTGATAATGAAAAAAAGAGATCTACATTAATTTAATTTACTCTAAAATCAAAACTGACTTGTAAACTAGATTAATACCTCCTAGGATTAATCTAAACCCTACAAATATAGACCAAATAAGAAATATTTTTTAAAAATAGAACTTAGCAAGCAAAATTAAGCACAGAGTAGAACCTGTCATTGAAATCTAGGAGCCCTGACTAAGGACACTAGCACGTCACATGGACATCTACACCATGTGCTATCATCTGTATGGTACTATATAGTCAGTAGGGTTTGACAGATCTATGTAGTCAATACTTTTATAGCAAACTTTTATCCTATCTATGGGATTTTTCAATCAGCCTATACAACAAAATAGAGGGGAAAATACAAGCATAATATCCATATAGAAAAAATAAATCAAATGGTAAAATTAACAAAAGTAACAAATTAACCACATACAAACCTCTGTGTGTTCAATTTCTCCAAATGACCTATTTCTGATAGGACTGAAAAGAAGATTGGGATTGCTTAGGAGTTTGTCAGGAATGGTCAAACCCTTGTTTTGGTCTTTTGACCTCCACGAGTAGGGTAAGTGCAAGAAGATGGGGGGCCAAAAAGTGGCCAAATTAATTTCAAAAAAAATTAAGCCATAACGCGAGTGCGTTATGACTTGCTATAAATAAATAAAAAAGTTTATAATGTCATTTCATTTCTTTCTTTCTTCTCCTCTATGCCTGTGGCCTGCAAACCCTAGAAAGCACGCTCACGTTTTGCAAAACTCCATTCAACACAAAAACCTTATCGATTCTTCGCCAAAATGCCACCATGACGTCGAGCACGCCAAAGGAGTGAGTTATATTTGTTTTTTTGTTTGAATTTGTTTCTAAATAGGTAGGTTTTAGTTGATTTTTGATGTATATTTTGTTAATTGTCAGGAAATGTTAATGCACCTCCTCCTCCTCCTCAAAATCCACAAAATCTTGAGGAGGAAATACCTGCAGAACAACAACCTCCTCCATCCATTCCTCGACATGCCCCTAAAACACAAGAAAATATAATGGGGCAAATTAAAAACAACAAAAAAGAAATTGAAGATATAATTGCAAGGTTGAAAGATCCTTCCACTTCAACCTTGCATAGGTCCACGCTTGCTGAATCTCTTAAATCAATGTTATCAAATGTAGATTCAATTAGCAAGCAAATAACTAGTTGGACGGATAAGAGGAGAGAGTTTAGAGATTATTATGCAGACAAGCTGTCATACCAAGATGTGAAAAAATTACAAATCACAAAATTAGACTTGTATTCCATTTTCACAAACCCACAAACAAATCAACCTCCACCCATTACATGTAAGAGGTTCCCTATCCATTGGTGCAACAACCAAGCGATAAGGGACAATTTTGGGCAGAGGTGGTGGATGGTTTTTGACCATCCTCCATGCAATAATAATGAGGTCCCGCAATACTTTTTGAGGAAACTCTACTGTGAGTTTGTCCTCAATAAAGTGCCAAACTATTTTGATATGCGGGACTTCCAGGGTAGAGGTGGCGGGTCAGCACAAGATAGACTAGGGGCACGTCTTGACCCACAGCGGGTAGTGAGACGAGTAATCAGCAGACCAGCCCACGAGCATGTGTCTATCCCTTCCATTGTGAAGGAGAGTGTTGAGGTCGATACACTTCAGTCCATTAGTGCCTTGACCCAGAGCATCATAGAGCATGCCGGTCCTGCAACACAGAGTGGGTTGGGAGATAGTGCAAGGAGCAGGGTCCCACCCCATACTAGTCAGACTTGCAGGTCAGCCTGTGGTTATGACCCCATGGATAGTCAGGACGCAGGTGCACAGGCTACATCTGCAGCTGAGTAGATGGTGATGACAGATACCCTCCTGAGTGAGACTTTCGACCTTGATACTTAGGTAAATATTAGCAAGTTTATTGAATTTAATTTATTAAATTTCATTTTTGAAATGCAAGATTAACTAATTTAAATTTATGATTTTAATGAAATTTCAGGGTCATAGCGTCGATGCAATTTTCAGTGGTTCTCCACCTGGATTTTACACTAGATCATCTACTATCGAGGTATGTAATTAGTAAACAATTATAAATATTACATGTGAATAGCATCGTTATATAAATGGTATTCTAATATTTGATTTTGGATGTTGAATAGGTTAATACTGTAGATTTCATGCAACACCTACTAGCGGTGGTGGACTTCAAACCTTACGGAGGTAATAAATTAAATAGTTTAATGAATGAATTGTACTTACTAAATTTTTGTATGTGTCTTGTGTGCTTTATTGTGTGTACTTCCATGTTTAGATGAACGTGTGTGTATGTTAGGAGCCATGATTTGCATCACTATTATAGTTTTCGTAATTGAATAATGTTGTTTTATTTCCAGATGATGCAGGCTGCGGAGACACCTCCCCATGTTCATAGGGCAATGGAGCAGGGTGTGGCCTCTGTGATTCATAGCTCCATGGCATTGACAGGGGTATGAGGGAGATTAGTAAATTTCAATTTACATTCATTGTTATAGTTGTCTATTTTTGAAAAATCAAAAGATCATGGATTTGAAGTTTAATTTCTATCTAGATGGTTTCTATAGGACATGACATCACCAGGGCCTATTCCTGCTACTGAGGCAAGCGAGGAGACAGATTATATGTTAGTGGTAAGTGATTATTTTGTTAAATGTTTCATTTTTTATAACATGTAATTTCTATATATTAATGTGACCTATACTTTTAATTGTAACAGGTAAAGATGCAAGAAGACCTAAATAGGAGGAGTAGCCCTCAGGTTCATAGTAGACCACCCACATGCGCGTCTCCATCCCCTAGAAGATCAAAGGCTGCTCATGATTTATTCTCTTCACCAACCAAAGGGGAATGACTTTTTATTGTGTTCCTTTGTTGTATGCCTATATGGCATTTGTGGACATATATTTTGTATTGTACATAGTTGACATTGTATGCCTATATGGCATTCTTGTAAGCCTATATGGCTATTTTGTATACATGTTATACTTATATCGACAGATATTGATGTATGCCTATATGGATATTTGGTTAATACAAATCTTTTTTATTGATGGCGTCCATACTTGCATTATAAATCCACATTTGAATGGATATTTGTAGATGGCTACTTCAAATATTTAAAGTCCAATTGTATTACATAGGATGTTTATTGATCCAATAAGCTAGCTATTGTTATTCAAGTATCACCTAAACCTCATTTTGGAACTAAAAGATAAAATTTGTATTTAAAAAAAAAATTAATCATCATGTTGAACAGAAAATATTAATATTCTTTATGAGTAGCATAGAATGTCAACTATATGCAATACAAAAAAATGAATCATCATGTTATTCTTTATGTTTGAGATCCTGAAAATGACTAAGTCTGGTAGCCTGATATATTGAAACACTAGGATGAATATCCAAGTCATTAGGATGATTGTGCCTTGAGAAAAAGTCATTGAGATGAGCACATAATGGAGACTTTCTTAAACATTCAAACATTGAGCAATAAGCATGAAGGGTTAAGGTGCAATTTGCAACTCATAAAGCCTCAAAAGGGTGCCCAACTTAGAGAGAGCATTCATTTAAGACAAGGCACCCATTGACACCTGTTCCACCATAAAAGTGCACCTAAGGTGGAAGGAGAACAAGCCTCTGGTAAGTGAAGTGCACCTATTGTCTAAACCACTTCATTATGGCACCCTAGCATGAGGAGGAGTATATAAGTCAATAGGAAATGGTGCCTATAATGTAAATGAAGGACTAAGTGGCATTTTCAATAAGCATCTATTCACCTTGAGCTTTCAATAAATACATCAAATTGAGCCCCATAAGCCTAGGCGCCCTTTGCCTGCAAAAGAACCTTGTATCAACATCAAGAGTTGGTCGTATCGGCGTATCAGCAGACCTTGGTTAGGCTTCACCGATAGTGGTCTGTCTTGCCGACGAGTGTGGTTCACAGTTGAAGACATCAGTGTATCAGAAGATAATCCCATCTACGCATCAAAAGAGCAGTTGAGAGATTCACCAATGAAGGGGGTCACACTGACAGTCGAAATCCATCAGTGTATTGGCCCAACGAGATTAGAGTTCACCGATGTTTGGAGTCTCACCGACGGGTGTGGTCCGAAGGTTGTCATTTGTGAGATCGGTGTGTCGGCAGAAGAGTTTTTGAGTGTGCCAATGGTATTAAGTCCTACCGATATGCGAGGGACTTAGAGTCTCGTATCGGAGTGACAAAGACATTGGTGTGAAAGGATATAAAGTCATCGATAGTGGTCTATCTGACCGATAAGAGTCAATGATGGGATGTTTGTCAGAAGTGAAATCAAACGGAGTCATGGTGGCATCGGCCTATCGGCTGATGAAATTTTAAGCTCGCCGATGGTATGTTGTCTCACCAATAGTGAGTTTGAAGGTTCAAAAGTTGATAATTCTATGCTTCCATTATTTTTAGACAAGTCAACAATAGAGTGAAATACAAAGTATCTAACCCTCTCTTGAGAAATCTACCTCCTAGGCGCTCAACATTGAGGAAAAACTTCATAAAAACGCCTTTCTCTTTCTTGGCAAGTTTTATTATTTTGATGGTTCTAACTCATACCTAGAGAACTTCTCACTAAGGCGCCAAAATAAGTTTAACCCAACTAAAGCAAGAAAATGTGCCCAAGATGATTTCAATCAATTGGACTAGGCGCCAATTTAGTGTTATTTTGACTCATTCACCCTCAAGGCGCTAAAGTATCATTCCTTCAATCAATCTAGTTTCCATGTTCCCATGTGTGATGTTCCAAGTAGGAGATAGCACCTAGGGTCTTTATCTTATTTTTGAAATTCTAATGATTCCAAACACTTACCAATAGTCTCAAAAGATCCAATTATCCCTTAAGCACTCAATCCTCTGATTTATCAAGGTGCTCAATCCTCTTTGAGGTGCTCAAACTCATTCAAAGCGCTATCCTTTACTACTTCCCACTTCCAACACTCTAGGGCGCTCATAATTACTCCCATCACCAATCTTCCTCCTTAAAGTGCATTTGACGACTTCTTCTTTATGCTAGGGCGCTAATATGAAAGTAACAACTCAAGGCGCTATATGAAAGCTTGATCTTGGAAAGGCACCTAAACTCATAATGTGAGTTATTTTATCAAATTTTCAATTTTAAGGTCTTTTGGCAACTCCTCTACCAAGGTGCCATTTGATGAGGTGTTTGAAGCTTGATTTTCCCCTTCGGTGCACAAACTTGATGTTCTTGACCCTACAATGCGCCATGAGTCCCTAAGCTCTTACACTTATCATCTCTTATGCTACTTAGTTTCATCACTCTAATAAAGGCATTTTGAGGAGTATTACTCTTCGAACTCAATCTCTGGAACTAAGGCGCTCAAGGGTGAGTAAACGTCCATTCTTCCAAGGCGCTCATCAAGGTATAAAACAACACACAAAGGCACCAAGATTACTCCACTCAACCTCAAAGTGCTAGATCATATCTAAATTTACATAAGGGTGCCAAATCAAATTGTCACTCAAGGGCAAGTGCACTCGAAAGGTCATCTATCTTCAAACTCAACTTCCATTCCTCTAGGCGCTTCCTTGGGTAAGTTTGGACGCTCCCTTCATGCTTGCAGTTCAAGTGGCTTTAACTCATTATAGAGACTTCCTCATCTAGGCGCACATTATGATAGTTTCAAACACTTAGCTTTCAAGGCGCCAGAAGATGATTGTAGAGGAGTAAAATTGTGCCTTAGTTCAAATAAGTGTTTACTTCATCATTGATGGATTTAAGTCATTGTATATGCTCATGAAGACTTACCTCACTCAATACTCCCCAAACTTATGGATCTAAACATGCTTTTTCTTAGGCGCTAAACTGGAGTTGTCTAGATGCACAAGTGCGCCTCCCTCAATGAAGTTCATTTTGTTAACTTAGTTCATCCTAGTGACTCAAGGGGTTGTTATATTCCTTAGGCACAATATTTCATAGACTAAAACATTCACTCCATGTTAAGGCGCTCAAAGGAGGCTCTGGAGATGGAAAATGGCGCCTTAACTCACTTGTGTAAATTTTGGACTTTTAGGCAATTGCAAGATGTCTTGGAGTGCTCAATTCTTCAAGGCGCCCATTTTGTTCACCACTTGTAGCATCACTTGTTCAAGGCACATGTTTGGGATTCTCCAGATGATGAAATGCTCCTTGACTCCCTAGGCAGTTAGACTCCAGAGAACACCCATAATTCATTGGCATTAGTGTCCTCAATTCTTTGGCATCTTCCAACGCCTCTTAATAAAGTTTTCCTATTAATTCTCAATTCTTGACTTGTCTTTCTAAAAAGATGAGCTTTCCTCGTTTGACTACTTACTATAGTCAATGTAATCACACGCTATGTTGCATTACTATCTTTTGTGCGTGAGGTGTTACCCACACTCTCATACGCACTCATTAGATTCTTGACAATAGATTTTTCACTTGAAGCCTCTGATGTTCTCAGCCCAAGAATCTTCATGATAGACCTATACTTTATACTTCGCATCATTTCAACGAATAGTTGACATCTTGCAGTCTCATTTAACTTTTCAAAGAACAATCTCCAAATCTTATTAGCATATCTTCTACAAGTGCGTTTTGGAATCTTACCTTCCATTGGCTACAAAATATTCTCATCAATATCAATCAAATACTTTGGCTTTCTATGCAAAATTCTAGTGGTGTTAAGTTAGGTAAATTCATCTCAACATTAGGAATTTCATCAATATTCAAATGAGATGGGTTAGATGGCATACCTTCGATCGAAGATGGAATAGATGACATACCTTGAGGTTGAGGTGGGAACGATGGCGTATCTCCTTCATCACATGTGAGTGATGATGTACTCTCAACTTGAGATGTGGTAGATGGTGTCCCTATATGTTGACTTGCGGTAGAGGACGTGTCTCCAACTATGGTATTCAAATCTCTTGTACCACGAAGTTTTTGCATTCGTTCTCTTTGTGCCGCCAATACCATATCTCTTTGTGATGGTTGTGGTTCCTCTTCAATTGGTATGTCTTCATTTATCGTGTCCAATTTCCTCTTCTCACGAAGTTCCCTCATAGCCACTACTTTCTTTGCATTTTTAGCTTCTAGCTCTTCCTGTGTTGGTTTAATTCTTGATCGTTTCCTCGGCATGACGGAGAATTTGTCTGTAGCATGATAAAGAGACCAATATTAGTTCCTAAGAAATGAATACAAGACAATAGTGGCATTGTATTTTTTTATGTTGTAAGGATTTATTCTTGTATAGTTTGACATCATGGTATGTTAAGGTTTGTTTATTACACATAATTATTAAAGAGCCCAAGTGTAGAAAATATACATGGCATCATGTGAGATTGTAGGCTGCTTTCTTGATTGGGAATGTGTCTATTTTAAACATGTATGATAAAGCATGATAAAGTAATTCAATCCAAAATAAGGAAAATGTAAAGAACATGCATGTAAAGACTTGACATACCTAAAAAATGAAGATTTGAATGGAGAGAGTACCTAATTATGTAGTGTTTTTATCTTCTTGCATCAAACTCCTCAACAATTTGAGTTTTTCACCACTTGCTTCCTTTTCAATGTTAAATTGAATAACACTCAAATATCATTACTAACAACAATACTATTAACCAATCTATAATGTTAAATTCCTAAAATTGAATCACAATTAACATTGCAACACTACAAAAATTGAAACTTGAATAGATATATATCAAACTTGGTGTGAAAACTATGTTATTTCCTCCTTCTCAAGTTGGCAAAGCAAAAAAGGTGGTGGAAAGATCATGCAGAGGTGGTACAATGTGTCAAATGTGCATGTGAACGTCCCAACAGCATGAAAGCACTTCTTTTTTTTGGAGCATGCGCAGAATTAGTAAGAAAACAGAGCATGTGGGTCTGGATCACAGGGGTCAACACTTTTTTACCGTTTCAATAGCAAGACAAAATGCGAGCGTGTTATAATGTGCTCACATTTTGTCCTGCTATAGCTTAATCACATCCTTTACATTGATCATATCTCTTTCCCTAAACCCTCAACCCTAAACCTTATCCCTAAACCCTAATCTCTCAACCCTCAACCCTAATCCATCACCCCTCAACTCTAATCCCTCATCCCTAAACCCTAAATGCTATCCCTATTCCTAAACCCTCAACAGACTCGATACTATACCTTAAACCCTAATCCCTTATCCTCAACACTCTTATTTAACCCTAATCCCTTGACCATTAACCCTATCCCTCAACCTCAACCCTCAACCCTCAACATTAAACCCTTAACTCTGATCCCTCGACCCTCAACCCTATCCCTAAACCCTAAAACCTAAACCCTCAACCCTCAACCCTCAACGTCAAATCCTAATCCCTCAACCCTTCACTCTAATCCCTCAACCCTAAACCCTATCCCTAAACCCTCAACACTATACCTTATACCCTAATCCCTCAACCCTGAACCTTATCCCTAAACCCTAATCCCTCAACCCTCAACCCTAATCCGTCATCCCTCAACTCTAATCCCTCATCCCTAAACCCTAAATGCTATCCCTATTCCTAAACCCTCAGCATACTCAATACTATACCTTAAACCCTAATCCCTTATCCTCGACACTTATATTTAACCCTAATCCCTTGACCATTAACCCTATCCCTCAACCTCAACCCTCAAGTCTCAACCCTCAACCCTCAACTCTCAACATTAAACCCTAATTCATCAACCCTAAACCCTAATCCCTCAAACCTAAGCCCTATCCCTAAACCATCAACCCTCAACACTATACCTTAAACCCTAATCCCTATCCCTCAACCCTTAACCCTTAAAACTTAAACCCTATCCCTACACCCTCAACACTTGACACTATATCTTAAGCCTTAAACCCTCATCCCTAAAGCCTCAACCCTCAATCCTTAAACCTTCAACCCTAAACCCTATCCCTAATCCCTCTACCCTCGACACTATAACCCTAACCTTGACATTAAATGCTAATCTGTCAACCCTAAACCCTATCCCTAAACCCTCAACACTATACCTTAAACCCTAATCCCTCAACCCTCAACCCTAAACCTTATCCCTCAACCCTAATCCATCACCCCTCAACTCTAATCCCTTATCCCTAAACCCTAAATGCTATCCCTATTCCTAAACCCTCAACAGACTCGATACTATACCTGAAACCCTAATCCGTTATCCCTAAACCCTCTAACCCTATCCCTAATCCTTATACCCCCCACACTCTACTTTAACCCTAATCCCTCGACCCTCAACCCTATCCCTAAACCCTTGACCCTCGAACCTCAACCCTCAACCCTCAACGTCAAACCCTAATCCCTCAACCCTTAACTCTGATCCCTCGACCCTTAACCCTATCCCTAAACCCTCAACCCTTAACATCAAATCTTAATCCCTCAACCCTTCACTCTAATCCCTCAACCCTAAACCCTATCCCTAAACCCTCAACACTATACCTTAAACCCTAATCCCTCAGCCCTTAACCCTCAACCTTATCCCTAAACCCTAATCCCTCAACCATCAACCCTAATCCATCATCCCTCAACTCTAATCCCTCATCCCTAAACCCTAAATTCTATCCCTATTCCTAAACCCTCAACAGACTCGATACTATAACTTAAACCCTAATCCCTTATCCCTAAACCCTCCAACCCTATCCCTAATCCTTATACCCTCCACACTCTACTTTAACCCTAATCCCTCGACCCTCAACCCTATCCCTAAACCCTTGACCCTCGAACCTCAACCCTCAACCCTCAATGTCAAACCCTAATCCCTCAACCCTTAACTCTGATCCCTCGACCCTCAACCCTATCCCAAAACTCTAAACCCTCAACCCTCAACGTCAAATCCTAATCCCTCAACCCTTCACTCTAATCCCTCAACCCTAAACCCTATCCCTAAACCCTCAACACTATACCTTAAACCCTAATCCCTCAACCCTAACCCTAAACCCTAATCCCTCAACCCTCAACCCTAATCCGTCATCCGTCATCCCTCAACTCTAATCCTTCATCCCTAAACCCTAAATGCTATCCCTATTACTAGACCCTCAATGGGCTCGATACTATACCTTAAACCCTAATCCCTATACCCTCGACACTCTTATTTAACCCTAATCCCTTGACCATTAACCCTATCCCTCAACCTCAACCCTCAACCCTCAACTCTCAACATTAAACCCTAATCCCTCAAACCTAAACCATATCCCTAAACCATCAACCCTCAACACTATACCTTAAACCCTAATCCCTATCCTTCAACCCTTAACTCTTAAAAATTAAACCCTATCCCTACACCCTCAACACTTGACACTATATCTTAAGCCTTAAACCCTCATCCCTAAAGCCTCAACCCTCAATCCTTAAACCTTCAACCCTAAACCCTATCACTAATCCCTCTACCCTCAACACTCTAACCCTAACCTCAACATTAAATGCTAATCTGTCAACCCTAAACCCTCAACCCTCAACACTATACCTTAAACCCTAATCCCTCAACCCTCAACCCTAATCCATCATCCCTCAACTCTAATCCCTCATCCCTAAACCCTAAATGCTATCCCTATTCCTAAACCCTCAACAGACTCGATACTATACCTTAAACCCTAATCCCTTATCCCTAAACCCTCCAACCCTATCCCTAATCCTTACACCCTCCACACTCTACTTTAACCCTAATCCCTCGACCCTCAACCCTTAACTATGATCCCTCGACCCTCAACCCTATCTCTAAACCCTAAACCCTAAACCCTCAACGTCAAATCCTAATCCCTCAACCCTTCACTCTAATCCCTCAACCCTAAACCCTATCCCTAGACCCTCAACACTATACCTTAAACCCTAATCCCTCAACCCTAACCCTAAACCTTATCCCTAAACCCTAATCCATCATCCCTCATTCCTAAACCCTAATCTGTCATCCCTCAACTCTAAGCCCTCATCCCTAAACCCTAATCCCTCAACCCTAATCCGTCATCCCTCAACTCTAATCCCTCATCCCTAAACCCTAAACGCTATCCCTATTCCTAGACCCTTAACGGGCTTGATACTATACCTTAAACCCTAATCCCTTATCCCTAAACCCTACAACCCTATCCCTTATCCGTTAACCCTCATGATTAATAGCCTTGAACATAAAAAAAATTAAGGGGAAGATAACACGAGCGCGTTATAACGCGCTCGCGTTATGTCAAACATGACAAACAACAGACTTGCGGGAAAGGAAAAATGCAAAGTAAAACATAACGCGAGCGCATTATAACAAACTCGCGTTATGTCTTGCTTTGGGAATCCCAAGCCTTGGGCTTGGGATTTTCTTTGGATTTCCAACCCAAAGGCTTGGAGTGCCTTATGAACAGTCACAGACGTGTTTTTCCATATTCTTCAAGATTTCACATAATTTTGTTCGTGCTAACCCTCAGATTTACACGTGTTTCAAGGTCGAACAAATCAAACACCTGGGTAATGTTAGGCTTTCTCTTAGCTATTTAACGATGTGATTTTTTGCACATTTTAACAATGTTAAGCCTTTCATCTTTAATTTCTTTTGTTTGTGTGTCCGTTTTTGGGCAAAAACCACTGTTTGGTCTTTTTTTCATTGTAAATTAACAATTCATTCAAATTTCAAAAAAATTACATATTTAGAAACTAGATTCCATTCTACAAATATTAAAAAAAGAAAAAAAATGATTTTCAATTAGTTTTCAAAATTTATAGGGGTAGCATGGCCAAAATTCTATTTTTTAGGATGTGTCCACTTTAAAAATTAGTAAAAAAATCAAATATTCATCAAAAAATTATCAGAAAAATCAGGTATAAACTACATGCTATTAGCTAATTTCTTGTTGAAGCGATTTTAAAAATACCAAAAAAAAGTTGACCTTTTGAGGGAGCCACAAAACATGCTATGTTATTTTTTTTGACAGAAACAACACCAATTTCCGTGGCTCCCTCTTTTGAACCCCTTAATCTATGCCATTTTCAAAAAAAAATAGTAGTTTAGAAAGTAGACTCGAAGCACTACGAACATTGTTTTGGTTGCATCTCCAAATTTTGAGTGTAACTATGCTCAATCTCTCATCCAAGGCCAGTATTTCCTGATTTCGAAAAAAAAGTGGCCACTTAAGACCCCTTTTTGGCCCCCCATCTTCCTGCACTTACCCAGTAGTCAAATGATAAAGATGTTGAGAAAAGTGTTTGCACATATTCCAAGTGTGTCTAGGAGCTAGGTTTAAGTGACAAAGTGATGATGCTAGGAGCACTTCCCTAGTCTATAGGGGGGACACTAGGCCTAGTGTGCAAAATAACAAGGATGGCAAACAACAGATGAGCTCAGGTAAATGGATAGGGGTTTTGCAAGATTATCAAAATCAAGGGAATACTCAGTGGAGAGGTAGAGATTCTCCATAGATTCACTTCTAGTGATCTTTTAGGAAATATGTGAATGGGAAAATGTGATAAATCAATAAAGATGAATTAACCCAATCGATAATGAAATGTGCGAATAACAAGCATAAACAACTGAAAGCATGAAACTTACAACCTGTTACCTGTCGGCTTCCATTGGTCGCCTATTCTCTCTCAATCTTGACTGATGAAGGTTGGCCCTCAGGGAGCTTGCTTCCTTGCTTCGATTCCTCAAGATGACAAGGGGGAAATGGCTATGTGATATGATTCCTGCATTACAACGGTATAGAGAAGAGAAGAAGAGAAGAAGAAGAAGAAGATTCCTAGAGGAATTTGAGCATAGTAAGGATGCTAGAAGAAGTCTCTTCAATTGGCTTAGAAGAGGGTTCTATTTATAGATTTTCTAAAAATAGAATGGAGGGTGAGGATCAACTGATGACATCAATGGCTCTCATTAATTGTGAATCTTTAATTCATAATGGATGAATTAAAAATTCAGACTAGAGGATAGTGAGTTATGACAATTGAATTGAAAATTCAAAGTGGAGGATAATGGATTATGACAATTGAATTGAAAATTCAAAGTGGAGGATAGTGAGTTATGACAATTGAATTGAAAATTCAGAGTGGGGGGCAATGGGTTATGACAATTGAATTGAAAATTCACAGTGGGGGACAATGGGTTATGACAATTGAATTGAAAATTCAAAGTGGAGGATAATGGGGAACATTGAATTAAGAATTCAATTTTGGATTTTGGAGGATATTAGCTAATTAAATATTAGGAATATTTAATTGTATGTGCAACATGGTGAGGTGGAAGGGATGAGGTGGAAAGATGAGGTGGATTTTGTGAGGTGGATTTAGGATTTGAGACATTAGAAGAATTTAGGGATTTCAATTAAATAAAATAATTTTATTTAATTGTAGGATAATGAACCAATCAAATAAACTTATAACATTTATTTGATTGACAGAAGAAAATATGAATTAAGATAAATATCAAAATATTTACTTAATTCGACCTGTGCCAATTTTAGGCTATTACATTTTGCCCCTCTTTGAAGCAATGTGTTTTATCACGTTGTTTCAAAGAATAAATAGTCTGATAATGATGCATGCCCCAGTTTGGCCCTGGTACAGGCTGTGATGATAGGATGCCCCCTCGGGAGATTGGACAGGGAGAAGACGAAAGGCGTGAGACGGACAATCTCACGATAAGATATGTTGACAGGAATGAAATGGTTGAATGCAGAAGAAAGGGATGAATGATATGGAATACAAGATAAACAGATGACACACACAAGCAAGTAAGCAAGTATGCACAAATGACACAAGCACAAGCAAGGTATTGCCCCTGTCGAGCGGTAAACCAATGATATGGGTCGATGATGTCTGATTTCGGGAATGAAATATGTCGTATAAGACTCCAGGTCTGGTTTTGACAATATAACATCCTGTCTAAGACATTTGATACGACAGTGTTGTTATGGCGGGAAATGATATATCCCCAGAGCAACATGAAGGATAGTGTCTGGTTTCAGGAAATGAAGCATGTCGTGTAAGACGCGTGTGTTGGTCTGATTTCGACAATGTAACATCCTGTATAAGACCATTGATTGATTAACTGATCGAGTTGGTTTACGACCGGACAAGGATCAAGACCACTGATTGTGATTGGATCATTTGACTTGATTGATATGGATTAAGGATAGACTTGCAATTGGATACGGTATGGATATGGATATGGATATGAGACAGAATTGGATATGGTATAGATATGGGTATTTGTCACCTTGAGAGAGCAAGTATTTTGAAGCGCTTTCATCATTGGGCTTTATTATGTTGTAAGAAAATACAAGCATCTAGGTATAATTAAACCGAGATGACCTGAGTATTGCTTACATGGATTTTTCAACAGACAAGGATTGCCCCTTTTCATGTTTAGACCTCGGAGTCCTCAATGATCTTTTGTCGATCATGTCATTAGACAAAAGTCGTCACATTACTAAAGTTTAATCCACAAGCAATAAACAAAGAAAATAATCATGCCCCCATCATAGCATCTCTAGCTTTTGGCATCCTCGAGTAGCATAGAAAGGCATGATAGCATAAATCAAGACTCTTAATCTAACCAACACAAAACATTCGTACATTTAGATGTGTCTTTTTGCCATAATTGATATGAGATTTAGCTTGAGTGTTTTGATATGGTACTCTTGTTTTGCCTTGGACAGGTTGATGTTTTTCGTCAAGATTTTTGTTTGGAAGCGGGCTTTGTTGCTCTTGTTTGTCTAGCAAAAGGGTGCAGACACAGACAGATAGAGGGATGGATGACAAGACATGGGATGGATGGGAAAGTGGAGTGGACTCAGATAGATACAAGGACTAGACATGGGACGAATAGGGAAAGTGGAGCCTCAGGGGCGCATTGATAATGGCCTTGCCTACGTGACAATGCAGAGGCAGCGTAGTTTAGGATGAACCCTGATGGACCTAAGACCTAGGTGATGGTGGATCTGCAGAGTTGGTAGGGACTTGGATAGGAAGACAAGATATGGAACAGATGGGACAATGGAAAGTGGAGCCTCGGGGGCGCATTGATAACGGCCTTGCCTACGTGACAACATAGAGGCAGCGTGGTTCAGGACTTGGACCATGGATAGACTAGAGGATAGACGACAAGATATGAGACAGACAGGGAAGCAGAGCCTCGGGGGCTCATTGATAATGGCCTTGCCTACGTGATGACGCAGAGGCAATGTAGTTTGACATGAACCCTAATGGACCTAAGATATGGATCGGATGAGATGTGATATGGAACCGATATGGAACAAACAATACTTATGACAAGGAACCACCACAGACATGCAGATGTATGGGTGAATGGAACAGGTAGGTAGAGGGAACCAAGGATGTGATCTCCAAGGACTATGTTGCATAAGAATAACGTGCCCCATTATAGGTAGAATACTTAGGATTTTGCATGGTATGGAGGGATAAGGTATGTCAAGAGACATCTAAAACAATTGTCCACATTGTGCCCCCAATCTTTATCAAGACCAAAGAATAAAGGAAATGAAGTTTGGATGGATGGACGGGACATGATAGGTATGTAATGGATAGAGGATAGGATAGGAAATGGTATGAAAGGAAACTGGTAGGAGAAAAGTGATATGTCGATGAGACAAGGTGCCCCCAAGTGTAGGTGACATAGAAGATCAACTTACACATGATGCCTGTTTGCCAGGTTTTCATCATGGTACTTATCCAAGGCGCCTGTTTGGCAAGTTTTCACCATTGGATGAAGGGATTTTTCTTTACTTTTTTTTTCTTTGTTTTCCTTTTTTTCTTTTTTTTTTTGAATATTTAGATAGGACAAGGTGGATATGGAAAGACTCAAGTATCTAGTTCTATGAAAGGTGATAGTCCTGCTAGATAGATACTGTCACATGGACCATGCAAGTGTTCTCACAGATGTTGGTAGGGGATTGCATGAAAGTGACATGGCGTAGGTAGATAATGGATTATGATGTAGAATATGGAGGGAAGGCTTATGCAACAGCATGGACCATAGGCATAGGATGAGGAAGATGTGTAGGATGATAGTGGAAGGAAGGAAATCATGACCAACGGTTGCACATACCATGGTAAACATTGAAGCTGGTGATGGGAAAGTAGTGTAGGAAGCAACAAAGACTTTTTCTTGTGGATGCATGACATAGGCATGCAGGGTTCCACATAGACTGAGTATTATCCTGATTTTTGCTTGCCATATGGGATGGAATAATTTCAGACTTATGTATGGAATGGGAGAAAGTAGATGGTTGAGATTCTTGAGAGGTGGATGCCTCATGTATCTTTAGGGCTTTTTGCTTGGGTACCCAAACCAATTTGTTTTTAGGTAGTACCTGTGAAGGTATGGGTTTGGGTGTATGCAGCTTTTGTTCAGTTTTCAGAGTAATCATGTGTTGCTTGGGGACCCACACTTTTTTCAGTTTAACATTGAGGTGTATGGGTGTATGCAGCTGTTGATATGGATAATGCTTTGATTCTTGGCTTTTATATCCTAGGTCATGAGGACTCTTAGGATTTTTTACTTTATGGGTAGAGGCATCCACATATTTGTCATTGAATCCCTGTGGGATGGTAGAAGTGAGGTTGGTGAAAGCTCCTTGTTTAGACACCATGTGCATTTGTCGGCCATGATTGGGATACTTGGAGGATGTATAGATAGATGGATAAGGTGTTGGAAGCAGTGGTGGTAAATGACATGGAGGGGTGTTAGGAGTTGGAAGTAGCAGAGGTAGATTGGATGGGGGGATATTAGGAGTGGGAAGTAGCGGAGGGAGTTTGGATGGTGGAAGGTGTATGGTCACATGCTTTTGGGATGTGTATGATAAGGGAGGTGGGATGGCGACATATGTTTTGGGGATATGATAGGGTGTGCGATGGAAAGTGGTAGACTTAGGAGGAGTGGAGGAAGTACCAACATCTTGAGTTTGTGCACCTTGGGGTATGTATCCAAGGCCGTAGGAAGGTGGAGGAACGTTGACATGGATATGTTCCAAAATACCTTTTTCATGAAGGCCTAAGCCTTTACCTTGATAGTTTATGTTCTAGAGCATGTGGTGGACAGCAGGATTATGTATAGGTGCACTAGCAGCGAGTTCCTTATTAGATGAGGAAGAGGCGATAGCCGATAATGGTTGCTGGTGTTCTAAGGAAGAACATTCGCGCAGGAAGGTAATAAGACCAAGGATATATGGTAGAGGCTTTGTAGCATGGTCAATAATGGATGGTGAAGGAGAATCATTAGGATCGTGATTAGCATTGTGTTCACTAAGATCCAAGTTATTTGTTTGATCTTTTATGCTTACTTAGGGGACAAGTGTCTCATCATGACAAGTGGATGTTCTGGGATCATGGCTAGAGGAAGAGATCTCTTTGCTTTGAAGGAAGGCCATGAAAGTGGATGAATGCTGAAGTAGGTCAACAAGACTTTCATTGGATAAAGCATGTAGGTCTTGGGTGTCTTGTTCATGGATAGTTGTAGGGGTATGAATAGGATCAAGTGGCTCATGGATAGATTCATCATTATGGCTATCATCATGATCATGGAAAAGATACATATTATGGATAGGTTGAATTTGGATAGCATGCTCGTGAATGGTTGTTGGGGGATGGATAGGATCAAGTGGCTCATGGAGAGGTTCATGATTATGGATATCATCTTGATCATAGAAAAGCCATTGGAGTTCTAGCTCAGGCATAGGATCAAGTTGCTCATGGATTGCTTCTTTATCAACTGTAGTATCTTGATCACGGAAAAGATATAGGTTATGCCTAGTGGGAAATTGGACGTGGGTGCTTTGATCTTGATTTAGACAAAGGGTAGATGTTTCCACATGCTCTAAAGTGTGCTCTTAACATACCTCTTGGGTTGCGTGAATGGAAGTAGAAGGCTCTTGGATAGGCTCTTGGTTGGCAATATGGATGGTTGAGGGACCTTGACTTTTATTCATGATAGGAGGTTCTACGATAAGCTCAAGGGGTTGCGGATGAACTGAAGGTGTTGGAAGCGTAGACAAGACATTGGAAGAATCTTTGGTAAGGTCAAGGACCAGAGTTTGGGGACGTGGCTGACTCTTTGCTAGTATCCCTTGGATCACATCCTGCGTAGGTGTATGGGTAGATGGATGAATGGTTGGATGAGTGGATTTGGCTTTCTCCCTAGCTTTGCTTTGGTTATATAAATTTGGAACACATTTTTCACACCACTCATCTGACTCTTTTTGGGTGTGCCATTTAAAATTTGAGGAACTAGATGGTGGTGTTGGTGTAGAACCGATATGCTTTGAGACAGGTGCCTTAGAATATGGCAAAGGAGGACTAGGAGCCAAAGTGGGATATGATTTCCCTCGTGAGGTGGCGGTTACCTTGTCATGAGTATGGGAAAAAGACATAGGAGTTTGTGGTGAGGCATAGCTAGTGCTGGCACGTTCAGCTTGCAAGCTTGTCAATTCTTGTCCTAAGATGTCGATTTGTTGAAGAATTGCTATACAATCTTGGGGCGAGGGACCTAAGTTTATTCGCAATTGTAGAGATTGGACTTTTTGATTAAGATATTCTAATTTGTTTGCCATTGACCCAAGATTGGAAAAGCTTACTAGTGTGGATTTACAAAAAAAAATGCGTCAGAATAGAGTGCAAATGCGTCACAAGTCGAGACAAGTGTGCTTGGAAGAATGAGTTGAATGACTTGTCTTGTGTGTGTGATGTTTTAGTTTGATTTGGCAATGTTCAATGAAATGATCACACTTGTACAAACATGATTCACTCACGCAAGACACATAAGCAACTTTGAATGTTGAACTATTGAAGATTAAACAAGCACACGTGGAAAACACACCAACATGCCCTAATGTCTAGTTTGATGTAGGGTATGGCCAATTAGGTTTGGTCAATGTTTTGATGAGGTTGACTAGGGATTGAAAGTGAAATCCTATCACACAGCTGGGAGAAGGGGGTAACCCACCCTTCACCTTCACTTCCCAAAGGTAGAAAGTTCTTTGGGGCTTAGCCAAGAGTGATAAGATTCCAATTGCAATGAGGGTGTCTTTCGATTCAGCCTCGAATGAGGTCGTCCCTAGGGGTGATGAAATCCCCTAGCAGGCCTCCTAGGAAAGGGTAGACAAAAGCAAATCAAGTTGTAAATTAACCCTTAAGAAATTGAAATGTGTGGAAGACACTTCAAGCACAGGTTCATTTTAAAGCCCAAATTCAAGATGTGATTGAAAGACACTGATTGATTTTATGCCCAATTTCAATGATTGTGTAAGCAAACAAAGTTTATTTTAGAAGCCCAAATCACAATGTGTTTGCAATCAAGATTGAGAGATAAAGGATGAAAATGGATGCACCTGGTTTTTTGTTCACTATCCAAATTGACGTTTGTGTTGATCATGATGTTGTTCCAGCCCCGAATGATCACCTGCAAGTCACAGAATCGAAAACGAAGCACGTAGACTAGCCAAGGAGATTGTTATGCAAAAATTAGGAATCTGATAAAATTAGGTGAAAAATGAATTGATACAGGAAAATGAAGTGCATAATTAGATTCTAGACGAAATTCCATACACTTTGAAAAAAAAATTCACTGAAAAATGATCAAATTTGCAATGAGCATTTGAAGTTTGGAAGCATCTTTGACTTTGACTACGAAAAAAGTGGGCAAAACAATACTGTCACATGAAATTTTCTTCACAACTGTGAAGTACTCGGAATCCACTTTCCGACGCCTATTCGTTTGCGAGTTTTTGACTTCGTATGCAAAAGTTGTGTCAGTTTGAAAAAAAAGGCCCTATTAGGGCATGCGGGGAGCACAAGAGGCTAACTGGCTGTTAACCACTAATGGTTGTGCAAAGTGTTGGTCACATGCGAAGTTTTCTCCTCCGACGGTCAAGGTAAATGTTAAGGTTTTAAACAGACCCCTGGTCCTCCATGTGACCAGGGGCTGAGTGCCCTTAAAAGAAATGGGTTTGTTTTTATTTGTGTTTATTTTTTTATTTCCCCTTTTGTTTTTTGTTTTTTTTTAAAAGGTGGTTGTGGAGGTAGAGTTGGGTGGTGGTGGTGGTGGGGAAGCTGGGTGGCGGTGGAGGGCGAAGCAGAGGCGGCGCTAAGAGGGGAGGCGGTGGCGGGAGTTGCAGAAGGCGCGCAGGGGATCGGGGTCTGTGGGAGGGGCAGGGGAGGCCGAGGGCATAATCAGTAGTCAAATGATAAAGATGTTGAGAAAAGCGTTTGCACATATTCCAAGTGTGTCTAGCAGCTAGGTTTAAGTGACAAAGTGATGATGCTAGGAGCACCTCCCTAGTCTATAGGGGGGACACTAGGCCTAGTGTGCAAAATAACAAGGATGGCAAACAACAGATGAGCTCAGGTAAATGGATAGGGGTTTTGCAAGATTATCAAAATCAAGGGAATACTCAGTGGAGAGGTAGAGATCCCCCATAGATTCACTTCTAGTGATCTTTTAGGAAATAAATTAGAGAATGCAAAGCTCTTAGGGAGTTCAATTCTTAAGAAATTGACAAAGGGATTTCAGAGAGTAAATAAATGTGCTACTTATTGAAATGCATAGCAAGGATGGAGTCTTTTATAGAATGAGTACAAGTAGATCAAAGGAATCTTGGGAGAAACTCTAGCCTTTAAGCCTCTCGCATGAGTTATTCTCTCCTCGAGTTTGAACCTACAAAATGAGATGTAGAGACAATGACCTATGATCGTGATTATGTGCCTAGACCTCAAAGCTATACTAGAAAATGCAAATCTTGAATGTGATTGCAACTATGGAGAAAGTGCTCAAAACATTTTCATTGTTTAGCTTCTTGAATCCTCTTTTTTTGTGCATTTTTATCATAAAAACTTGCCTTTTATATTTCTCTCGATAACTAAAGGCACTTGCTAATTTTCTATATTCTACTAGATTTATTGAAGACACATTTGTAAACTCATCGGCTAAGTATTCTTGTGCTAGACATATATGTTCTTAGTGAAATTCAATTGCTTTCCTTGAGAAGGAAGAAGATGAAATTATTAAGGATTTTCTTCGCAACAATAATGACTTTGAAGCAGATTATAACAAAGGATACAAAATAGAGAGGCAATTTGAAGATTTTGGGTCTTCACATGAAGTGCCTCAAATTTTTAATCTTTATGTTAAGGGTGTAGAAATGGATTTGAGTTAGGCTTATGATTTAATCATGGAAAAGTACATCAACATTTGTTAAATAGACAGGTTGCAATTTTTAGATAAACTTGACCATTCACATGATATATGATGGCTTGAGGTTGTGCATGAATAAGAGACATTTTAGTTTAAAGTTCAAGTGAGTCTTTATCTTCATGCTAATTTGAGTGCCAATCAAGTTGTGTATCATGCTACCATGGAGTTTGAAAATGTGTGTTTCCATATGGATGAGCATGATAACGGTTGCTACTTATTATGGTTTCTATGTTAGGATGATTATCATTTCTAGTTTCAACATGGTTCTCTTGACATTTGTAGTTTGCATGTGCTTGTGTGCAAGGCATATGATTGGTTGCAGATGAGTGATGGATGCACTTTCATCTTGAGGATGATCAGCTCCATCCTATAGATTATTCTTGATAGAGGCAAGTGGTTTGTGGGATTTTATCCATGGCCTTATGCCATATATTTTTTGCAAGATTTGACCTACAACTATTTTTAAATTTTGTTTACAAGCATACAATTCTAGTTTTCTTTTGTGTCCTCATGCCATTGGCTATAAATTATTATTTTCTTCTTCATCATGTATATACGTGTGTTTTTTCTTGTGTTCTTTTGTTCCCTCCCTCCTCTTCCCCTTTGGCATTTTGGTCTACACCCGAAGATGTGTCTCGATTCTTGCTATGCTTGTTGGAGGTGCATGCCCCCAACTAGAGCCAATGTTGGCACCTTGCTCTAATTTGATCTTTGCTCATTCCTCTATTTATTTAGCTCTTTTTGGCCTATCATTTACATCTAATTTAATAGTTCTGTCAATGGACCCCCTTGATCAATTTGTGCTTTATGTTGTGTTTTTCCTTCCATCATATTTTTTCATGAGCCTAAATGTTAAAATTTTCTAAGTATGAGGGTTTTTGGGTCAATTTCTAGGTTTGGACAGACTTTCCCTTACCCAAGTGCCCAAGTTTCCCTAGTTCCCATGTCCCCAAGTTCCCTAAGTTCCCATTTCAAACTTTTGGACTTTCCCTTACCCAAGCACGTGATTCGCCCAAGCTCCCATTTCCCCAAGTTCTGCAAGTTCCCATTTTAGACTTTTGTACATTCCCTTACCTAAGTACCTGAGTTATCTGAGTTCCCATTTCCCCAAGTTCCATTAGTTCCCATTTCATACTTTCAAACTTTCCCTTAACCAAGCACTTGAGTTGCCCAAGTTCCCATTTCCCTAAGTTTTCCAAGTTCCCATTTTAGATTTTCAAACTTTCCCTTACCTAGGTGCCTGAGTTGCCCGAGTTCCCATTTCCCCAAGTTCCCCAAGTTCCCTAATTTCCCTAATTTCAAACTTTTATACTTTCCCTTACCGGCTTGAAGTTTCATAAAGTTTCCAGATTTCAAACTTTCAAACTTTTTTTAATACCATATACATGTTTCAAGTAGCTCTTTCTATGGACCTCCACCATTCAAACATAGGGATTCACCTACCTCCCTGCATGACTCAAGGAGCCATTAATGGTCCTAGATTGACATGATGAGATAGGAGAAGACTTTCCAATGCCTCTCATCACTTATGGGTTCCTTAATGACATGATTTTAATACAAATATAGATGGTTGTTGGTGCAGGTAGCATGCTTACATACACGGTGCCATGTGAATATGATGTAAGTAGACATGGGTGACCTACAAACTTGTTGAACACTCCAGCATTCCCTCCCAACTTTCAAGATGAAATTGTAATGATTTATATAGAATCCTTAAAGATTAAAAAGGGGTGGGTTGGCTAGTTTTGGACATTTACCCGCTGTAGAGGTATTCTCCATTTTTTCAAGCATATTCTAGGGTATCAACAAAAGGCTCAGGTTTAGTTTCTCATATCAAGTGGATGATGCAAGTCAATGAAAGTGCAAAACATGGGAGTTTCTTCATGAAAAAAGTGTCTCTATGACGATTTGGATTAATTTAGGGGATGGGTATGCTATATGTACTCCTAAGGCCACACTTGTTGGTCTAGTATTGTAATAGTTAGTTGATTCATGTGGAGGTTGTAAAATGTATCAAAGTTTATTTGGTACAATCTTTCTAATCATGAATTACTAAGTATATTTTGTTATGGATGTTCCTAGTTACATAGAGGAATGTGTTTGTTTAATCATAGAGCCTAACTTAGAGTTCATGAATGCACTCTTAGTTTCC
This sequence comes from Cunninghamia lanceolata, assembly GCA_027924645.1. Taxonomy (NCBI): domain Eukaryota; kingdom Viridiplantae; phylum Streptophyta; class Pinopsida; order Cupressales; family Cupressaceae; genus Cunninghamia; species Cunninghamia lanceolata. The sequence continues at coordinate 14,421,784 of BSBN01000320.1, forward strand.
ATAATTTGTTTACACGTGTTTCTGTGAGAAGTATGAAACTTGAATCTATTTCCCAATATGATCAAGGCACTAATCTAGTGTTACTTATCCACCATCGCATTTAAAATATCATAATATCTTTTTTATTTCTATTGTAGTTTAGTTTCATGCTCTATTTGCATGCACTAATCAATTTTATAACTTTTGTTACATCTTAAGAGGGTCACACTAGAATGAGATCTTGAGAGATTTATGTATATAGGAGTCCTGACCACCTTATAGCCTATTGTTTTAGTAATATATATTTAGTGAGCTCATGTCAAATAAATATCTAGAGGGTTGTAATGGTGATTCTACAAGGTGTAAGTGTGGTATGAGACTTAGGGAATTCATGGGAATTTGTCTTTAGTGAGTGCAACTTGTTATATCCATGGATGTACTGTTGAATATAAGGAATACTGAGAGGGGGGGTGAATCAGTATTCCGCAAAACCACTTCTTAACAAGTATATTTATTTGATTTCCAAAATCAATAACATGAAAGCAGAATAAGCATAAGAACAGCAACCATAAAGACATAACACATGGACACCAGGATTTTTGCCTGGAAAACCCAAAAAGGGAAAAACCATGGTGAGTGTTAGCTCACAATAGTTATGATAGCACAATACCAAATTACAAGAAGGCTCACTGCCTTAGGACTCACTGCCCAGTGAAGAAGTGCTCACTACACGAAGGCTCACTGCCAAGAGAAAAGAAAGAAAGAAAGGAGATGGCTCACTGCCAAAATGAATTGCTTGGATTGCATCTACACATGCATGAATGCAGCAATAATGTATGCTCAAAATATTGTCTCAAAACTTTTCATCTTAACTGAGCCACTCTATTTCACTATTCTGCTTTTACATTAGACAAGATCTCTCTTCTTCATCATTTTGTCACCTACTCTACTATTCACATTCTACACACATTCATATCCACTTCACACACACACAAATACCAAAATCAATCCCATATATATCCGCAACAAACAAAATCTTCATATTAGGTCGGCCTAATATAGTGTACTGTGTAGTCATGCATTATGTACTATGTCGACCAAATTTATTTCCCAAAATCTATGGTGGACCCAAACAATATTTGAGACATCATCACACATGTCAGCCCCAACTATTTTACCACTTAGGATTAAGTTTCAAACACCAAAACTTTACTGCACACACATCATACTATTATGTCGGCCTTATTCACAAACTATTTACTAGTTCAGTTCAACTGTCAGACAACTTCTTCCATTGCGGACCACAAGACCTGCTCAAATCCATATCAAAGGCTCTTCACTCAGCATAGATCATACCTCCAGAATTCCAAGACAAATTATGCAACTACGGAGGAATGCAGACCCTTTTTCTCTAGCATTGTGCACTATTCATGTCTTAGTTCTGTCCACCCAGACTTAGACATTTTATAGTATGACTTCCAGAGAAAGTCAGGTCTTGAGCACTAAAGCATATCATCATCAAATAGCTATGAACAACATACCTGACCCGCATATAATGATCTTCTACTGCGGAGGCATACTGACCTAATCTCTGTCACTTACTCTGTATACTATCCATACTTAGACATTTCAGCCTTCCGAACCAGAATACTTTTGTGCCTTGTTGCCAAACCAAGTTGGTCTTCCAAAGTAATGTCTCTTTGTCATGCTAGTGAAAATACTTTGCCTTGTTTCCATCAATGACAACATGTAATCCTTCATCAAAGCAGTGTCTCTTGCCAACAATCTCCCCCTTTGGCATTGATGGCAACACTTAGTGAAAATGCTTTTGTATGCTCCCCCTTACTATGTATTCCTTCTCTCTCTCTTAGATGTTTGCCCATTTTTCACTGGTCTTCTTCTCCCCCTTTGACATCAATGGCAAAGGTGTATGTACAAAAAGTCAAAATTGTGTCAAAACTACAAATATGTGATACTCTGCCACATATGTACATACAATCTTGAAGATAAGAGGATATCCTTATACACAATCTTTAATTGTGCAATCTCTTCATCCCACCTTTTCTTGGCCCTTTCCAAAATTTGAATGTGACTGTTTAACAAAACGACTGATTTTTCTACCTTTCGCACATTTGAGGGTGTGTCAATTTGAGAAGCTGCCTATGCTTTTGCTGCAAAATTTGTCACGATCTCAAATTTTAAGCTTAATACCCTTCTTAGCAAACACATTTTGTTTTTAATTTCTTCCTGTCTGCTGAGCAAATTGCTTATGTTGTTCTGAGTGTTTTCAACTTGTGTTTCTATGCAGCTGATTAAGTCAACTGCTGGATCAAAGGTCTCAGAAATATTAGTGAGTTGAAGCTCCATGCTTTTGACTTTCTCATCCATTTCCTTAGTGGTTTCAGGCCAAGACAGACAAAATTTATATATTTCACAGGCTTCCTTAATTGAATTTATCATATTCTTGATGTTGCTCTCTAACATAATTTTGTCATTATCTAACTTGGTTTTTGATACTGCTAATCTTTTATCTTCATATTCCTTTTTAACCTTAATATCAGCAGACTTTTTAAAGGATTCAAAATGAGTACTTACAAAATTTATAAGACCTTTGAGATGAGTAGTTGATGATGCTGATATATCCTTCTAGTATGAGGGGATTAACTTCTCCAGAATGCTTGATGTCTCATTAATGAGTTCATTGTCCTGTAAATATGTTCTCAGCATTTCTTCCTAAGCCTTAGCTTGCACTATTGATACTAATTTGAATTTCTCCACAGGAGACATAGAAGCCAGATTTATTGGTCCTTGTAGAGTCTTGGGTGATTCTGGAATCTGTACACTTTTATGTTTTTCCAAAAACTTTCTATCATAGTCAATTGGAGTTTGATTTGCAGCAGTGTCTCTTGCCGCATATTCATCACTAAGTGTAACTTTTCTTCTTTTATTTTCTTCTAATGGATTTTCTTCCTCTACTTTGATAGTGGCTTCTATACTGGATGAGATCCATGTCCTTTTCTTGTGACTGGATACATGTTTTTCCTTTTCAGCTTTCTCATCTTTTCTATCTGGAGTGTTTGACTTCCATTTCACTGGAGGTTTTAAGGATCTTGGTTCTTCTGCTTGGGTTTTTGCCTCGCTTGTTTGTTTATCAGAGATTTTCTCTAAATGCTCATATTCCATAGATAATTCTTTGAATGTTCCAAACTTGTCTTATTTGAGATCTTTTGGTTTCTTCAATAGTTCATCAGCTAATTCACTCAGGATATCTTCTGCAACTTCATATCCTAATGGAGGGACCCATGCAGTTCTTGGTTCCACATCTTCCATGAAGCATTTGTCTTTATTCACCATGAATACAATGTCATTTTCATTTTTCATCACTACCTTTTCAGGTATCTAGACCCTACATATCATTCTCTTTTGAAAGTTCATGAAGTATTCCCATAAAACTTTGCATTTCCTAAACTTTGTAGGTGATTTCTTATTTGAGTTGCTACTGGTGTCTGATCAAGCCAGACAATGTTTCCCAAGCCAGGTAGCTCTCTCAAGAAGTAGAAGAGAAACAGGTAATCAAATTTCCATATTTGAAGGGATAATTTGTCTCTTTTGTTCTTTTCAGGTTCTCCATTAATTCACTTCGAAGCAATTCACATAGATTATAATCCGTATTATTTTTGACAATATCATAAGATGTGTATATAGTTGATGCAGACACAGAATTCTCCAAGTGAGAAAAGTATACTTTGTATCCAATAATCATTGATGCAAATCTGACGGTTAGATCCTTGATATCATTTACTGTGAGAGCTTTCTTATCAAATTTGGCCCCTATTAGTTGCATTACTAAATTGTTCTTTATTTTCTTTTCGCCTGGGATCTTTCCGAAGGAACTCATACCAGTTATATCTTTGATAGATTCTTTGGTTATCATACATGGTTCATCAAGCCACAAAAACTCATCATGAATCCTACTAAGGATGAACCTAACCCATGTGTATCATTTGGGATCATAGGAAAATCCAACCAGGTGTCCAATTTCTTTTCTCCTAGAAATTTATATTCATTATTCAACTCAACATCAATAGTAGTCAGTTCATCCAAGTATAATTTGCCAAGATTCATGTGATCATATTCCTCTAGGTTGGTATGAGTGTATGCCCTAATATCTTCCAAATGCATAATTCCATGAGGAGTGATTGAAAATGCCCCTACAGAATAATTTTTTGGTGGTTTGAAGAAATGTCTCTTGAACTTGGGGTGGGGTTTTTTCCATTATCTTGATTAATTTGGGAGTAAACATTTTCCAGAATAATTTAAACAACACATAAGTGTTTTCAAGTTGTAAATACCTTTTCCAAACAATTAGAGTTTTTCTTCACTTGAAATTGACTTGATTTGAATTTCCTTGGAAAACTCTACAGGCACTTGGATTCTTGCTTTTAATTCTCCTAGATGCTTGAAAGGTGGAATACAAAGTGAATTATTTGTCAGATGAGCCACTTTTTATCCTCCACAAGGATGACCTAGTCATCATAAATGCCCTTATTAAAAAGTTGTCAACCACATCTCTGTAGAATGTAGTCTATTAGGATTGCTCCACAATGTTCCACATTTGATCCTTTTCTTCCAGAATTTCCTTCAAAAGATCTGTCATATGCATCTTTTCAATATATCCTCGTGCCAGATTCCAGCATTGACAATCTAGCTAGGGGATTAAGATTTTCATTGCATCTCCCCTGAGCCAGAGCTCACAAATTTACTTCCCGGAGGAAGTATCTGCACCAGATGCTGGTGTGGATCCATCCTTGACTTCAATCACATCTTTCTTAATCCAAATCTTGCTCATCTCCTTCTTGGTTTCCACTGGATCAACTTTTTCCTTTCCCTTATCATTCCTCTACTCTGTTTTCCTTTCTTCAACATAGTAGTTTCTTTTTACATTCTTGCTTCTACAAAAATTTTCTATATGACCAAGCTTGTTGCAATTATAGCACACAATACTTCTCTATCCTTGATTCCTTCTTCTGAATGAATTCATCCTTGACCTGCATTGATAAGCCATGTGTCCAAATCTATTGTAAGCAAAACGCTTTCCATTGAATGATTGAGTATTTCTTGCATTGTAAGATCCATTTCTTACCAGACTTCTGCATTCATTAGATCTATGACCAATTTTCTTGCAATTGAAACATTGACTAGAGGATGATGGAACATTCTGATTTATTCTACTTCTACACTAAGTAGCTTTATGACCAAACTTATTGTAATTAAAACAATGGCCATTGAAAGATGGATACCTTTGAGCATTTGGTTGTCTGACAGGAGGTCTTCTAGGTCTTCTTCTTTGATTCATGAATTGGTTTCCTTTGTTTTGCTTCATCTGAAAGTTTTTTTGACCTGATTTTGAACTTTCTCCTTTTTCAAATCCCAAGCCTTGCTTGTCATCTAAACTCTTCTGACTTGCAATTAAATCCTCAAGTTTTGTAGAACTCATCTTGAACTTTTCTTCATAGCTCTTAGCTTTTTCCAAGTCTGATTTTAGGCTTACAACTTCTTTTTCAAGTTTGGCACATTCTTCTAACTTTCTCTTTACCATCAAATTTAGATCTTCTTCTGCTTTAGCTCTTTCTACAACTTCCACTTTCAAATCATCCAGGGTCTCATTTGCTGATATCAATTGTTCACTAACATTTCTATATTTTTCTTTGAATTTCTTGACCTGTTATTTCAGCTTTAGAATGCATTCATTAGCTTCTTGAATGTTTTCCTTCAGATCTCTGATTTTTGCTTCAGATTTTTCAAGATCAATAAGAGTTGCTTCTAGTTCAATATTGTTTGAGATATTTCCAAATCTTTTGGCGGCCATGAGTAAACTTTCCCAGATCTTCCTCAAGCTGTTAGGCTTCTTCCAAGGAACCTTTCTCTAATACCAATTGTTGAATATAAGGAATACTAAGAGGGGGGGTGAATCAGTATTCCGTAAAACCACTTCTTAACAAGTTTATTTATCCAATTTCCAAAATCAATAACATGAAAGAAGAATAAGCATAAGAACAGCAACTATAAAGACATAACACATGGACACTAGGATTTTTACATGGAAAACCCAAAAAGGGAAAAACCACAGTGAGTGTTAGCTCACAATATATTATGATAGCACAATATTGAATTACAAGAAGGCTCACTGCCAAGAGAAAAGAAAGAAGGAGATGGCTCACTACCAAAATGAACTAATTAGATTGCATCTACATATGCATGAATGCAACTTCAATGTATGCTCAAAATACTATCTCAAAACTTTTCATCCTGACTACTCTATTTCACTACTCTGCTTTTACATTAGACAGGATCTCTCTTCTTCTGCTTTTTGTCACCTACTCTGTTGTTCACATTCTACACACATTCATATCCACTTCACACAAACACAAATACCAAAATAAATCCCATATATATCCGCAACAAACAAAATCTTCATATTACGTCGGCCTAATAAAGTGTACCGTGTAGTCATGCATTATGTGCTTTGTCGGCCAAATTTATTTCCCAAAATCTATGGCAGAACCAAACAATATTTGAAACATCATCACACATGTCAGCCCCAACTATTTTACCACTTAGGATTAAGTTTCAAACAGCAAAACTTTACTGCACACACATCATACTATTATGTCGGCCTTATTCATAGACTGTTTACTAGTTCAATTCAACTGTCAGACAACATCTTCCACTGTGGACCACAAGACCTACTCAAAACTATATCAAAGGCTCTTCACTCATCATAGATCATACCTCCAGAACCACAAGACAAATTATGCAACTACGGAGGAATGAGGACACTTTTTCTCTAGCACTGTGCACTGTTCTTGTCTTAGTTCTGTCCACTCGAACTTAAACATTTCATAGTATGACTTCTAGAGAAAGTCGGGTCTTGAGCACTGAAACATATCATCATCAAATAGTTATGAACAAGATTCTTGATCTACATATAATGAGCTTCTACTGTGGAGGCATACTGACCTAATCTCTGCCACTTACTTTGTATACTATCCATACTTAGACATTTTAGCCTTCCAAACTAGAATAGCTTTGTTCCTTGTTACCAAACCAAGTTGGTCTTCCGGAGTAATGTCTCTTTGTCATGCTAGTGAGAATACTTTTCCTTGTTGCCATCAATGACAACATGCAATCCTTCATCAGAGCAGTGTCTCTTGCCAACATGCACTTGCATACTTGTTCATATATGCTATTAGTGAGGTCTAGTATGCTTGTTCTTGATTGTCATTAGAGCATGGTAGTCAAGTCCTTGTTCCCATTTTTGTCTTGTCTTAAGACCTCAAGGATCAACCCCTTAGGTGCTAAAGATCCTAAAGAAGAAGAGGATCCACCCTAATCCTATGCAATGGCCCAAAACTATCCTCTCCTTATTGATGTGTCATTATCTTTTCTTGATACAACTTGTTCCCCTTGTCTCACTTTGAGTAATGGTGCTAGAGGAGAGGGCCTACAGTTTTAAGAGCTACAAACTCATAGTCAAGATATTTATCCATGGTAGTAATCTAATCTATGAGCTCCCAGGGCCTAGACTTCAACTATAGAAAGGGGTATCAAAGATTTACTACCCATCTTCAAAATTGCCTTTAAAAGTTTTCTTTTAGGTTCATCCACTAGGTCTTCTACTTCAAGCTCTTGACTTGTTACTTCTTCATCATCACTTACATCATCAACATGTACTATTCTTTGTGATGTCTTGATTGTGTCCAATCTAGCTATAATACCTCTCAACATATCTACATCAATAGGTGCCCTCGATCTTCCTATATGTACCATGTCTTCTTCTGGTACTTTTTGTAGTTACAGGTCTTCTACACACACCTTATAACAAATTTATAGAGTTCTCAAAACACAACCTAGCAAGACGCGTTGCTTTGATACCAATTGGTGCAATCTAGGTAAGGGAATTTAGCTAAAGACTACCTAAATCTAACCTACTCTCTCAAATAAACACACAAGATAATTGAAGCACAAAAAATGTTCTATTTCATTAATATAGAGAAATCAGCATTTTTGAAAGACTTAAAAACATGCACTGAAAGGATAATTTAAATGGTTACACACTCATAATTAATCCCTAATGATATTTCAAGGCTTCAACGGATGAACTACATATTGAAAATTATCTTCCATGTTCTGCTTCTCTATTCTTCATGTTTTGTTTTTTCTCTACAAAATTCTATGTTTGGCCTTCTTTTTCCTCCCACATTTTGTCTTTAGTTTCTAAACCATTACCTTATTTTATTGATCGAAAGCTACATTATATTTCTCCTTAGACACTGACAAAGTAACTTAATTAATTGGCATGTCTACAATTAGCTTCCAAATAAAGGTCCAACCAATCCAAGATGTCAACTTGGACTCCAAATACCACCATCCAAATCCCACTACTTCCAATAAACAATGAAATAAGAAAATGTCTTCCTAAAAGAATGTGAATAGTCACCATCTCCAAGAAAAGTATCAAATGTAACAAAGAACAAGTAGTAGCCAAATGATAACGATTTTTTTAACCTAACTTGCTACCAATGATAGTAAAACAAAGACATGACCTTCTTTAGTAAGAAAAATTGGTTGCTAGGTGGAACAACCACCTAGATGTCACATGAGATCATTGCACATCCATTTGACATTGATTATATTGTTTAAGCAATGGTAATTGCATGAACAAATCAACCCAACTTATGACTTATCACCCAAAGGCCTATAGCATGCTATCATGTCACCTATACTAGTCCAAAAAGCACTTGTAGCAGCTCCCAACTTCCTATATCCCTATAGATTTCTCCAAACACCTACAACAACCTTCAATATGCTTGTAGCACACTATAGAATATTTATAATAGTCTAAATAATGCCTATAGTAGCTTGTAGGTGGCTTGTAGCAATCCATGTCACACTTGTAGAAGTTTACTACATCCCTATAGCAACCTATCATATGTTTGTAGCAATCTTTCAAGTGCATTTTTTATAGGGAAAATCTTCTAGATAAAACAACTAAAACTATTCATTAAGGTGATTATTTATTTAAAACACAATCTATTATTATTTTTTTACACAAGATTGCTCATGTAGACCCACATGCTCCTACATCACAAGGACAAAGCACCAAGGGCCACCTACCACCAAATATTCTACATGAATCGTAGAGCTAAGTACCCTAATCATTTTTGTTAACTATAGAGCTTATTTATGAACGTATTTCAGTAGCTTGATTTGTCTCATGTCTTAATTCTAGGTTGATTTGTTTGTTATGGTTAATTAATTAATTTACAATAGGTTATTTGTATAGGAAGCAATTATTATACATATATGTACATACGTACATACATGTTTATGCAAACATACATACATTTACACACATTTATATGATCTTCATTTCTTGCACCTCGACAAATATAAACTTGGGATAATCTAAAATAACGCTTCCCTTAAATATTTAAGGGTGTATTGATCTTAATTTTCTTCATTAAAAACTGTAATATAAATGTACAAGGCATATTATTGTCCAACTAGAGAATCCCCTATACTATAAATGCATAATCATAGTTGCTCAACTCAAGCTATTTAGTGCATGGGGCGATGAGGTAATGACCAAATTTTGAGAAAGTCATCTTTAAGAGAAAGAAATTTAAGTTTTGGATTTGATGGACTAGGTGTGACATGGTCAATCCAAGGTAAAGCTATGTATGAGACCTTATCTAGGCTTATAGAAGATAAATGGGATCAACTCAATCACAACTAAGGTACTATGAATAAGGTAATTTTAGGTGATAGGTTCAAGATTAGGATCAGTTTGTGCACTAAACAAGTCAAGTTCAACACTACATCAATGCAATTATGATAATACTCAAAATAGTATAAAGCAAAGGTGCAATCCCTTATAGGTAGTAATAATATTTTCCCTCATTTATATTTGTAATGATTTTAAGACTATGGAACCAACTTAACACACAAGCATCCTTTACTCACTTGGAAAGTTTTATAGAAGGCTTACCTTTTAAATCAATTTTGTTGCATAATTATTTATCAATATAGGATTAATTTAATTGTAACTCACTTATATATTTATATAAGTGGGTGTTCAAGGATTTTATAATCATTTTTAATATATTTTAATTTTTTGTGAGATTTGATTTATATAGTTGTTAGATGCGAGTAGATTATACTAATTTATATTTTTTCATTTATCTTGATAATAATTACAAAATAAAAGGATGCATGTAACTGTAAGCATTTGACATTTGTAAGGAAGGAAAGATAGATATATTCACGACGTTAAACTTTTCATTCTCTAACCTCTTTATACAACCTCTTTATACAGTAGAATTTAAAACATATAATATCTTATCTCACATTTCTTCTATACTTTTCATCCTTATTTCTTTAATAAGATAAAATAATAATAAAAATAAAAAACTAATTCACTTATTTTATATTATTTCTAAGTGTGAAATCATTTTGCTACATTGGGACTTCATAAATCTCCACTTTAATTTGTTTTTATTCAATTTTCTTTTAAAACTTATTCCAAACTTATTTAGCTCTATAATGCCATTATTGAGTTGCCATCTTGATCATCTATAATAATCACTTACCACTTCCAATAGCGTTTCAACTTAGAATGCCATTATTGGAGCCACCGTCATTAATCATTTTTAATAGAATTTTAACTTTCAATCATAATAAATGACAAACAAATATGTCTTGAAAAGAGTTCAGCAAATACATAGGGTTTATAAATAAAATTTATATTATAAATTACTATATGAATAATTTACTAGTAAAAGCACTAAAGTGCTATCAAATGGGTGATAGGTATACATATTTTTAGGTCTATTGTTAAATAGAGTATATTTATATTTTCATGGGAAAGTCATTACATGTAGTAGTTGAGTATATATTTATATTTATATTTATATTTTTTAGCCCTGTCTCTCAAAACTTCGAGAATATCACCACCATTCTCATTTGAATAGTAAATTAAGATAGAAAATGCAAATTATGTTAAGAATTAGATAAATGAAGAGCATCTATTGTAACTGTTGTCTCTAAGTTAATCTCTGAGAGAAAATCCAATAAATATTATGTTGTTAAAGTAATGTTATTGTCTTCCATCTTGCAATAATAATTTCTCTTTCAATTGTGTCCATGTAATTATACTTGTGTAAAATAAAATATTTGATGTGATCTTATTTCATATAACTTACTATTTAATATGATATCATAATATGATTTAATAAAAGTTACATTCAAAATATTAATATATTTCCATGTTGTTGTTATATTGTTTTTATTGTTATTTCAATGTCTTCCTGACCTTTATTATTTCAATGTCTTCGTACAAGTTGGTAGAAGAGAAAGTGATAAAAGTGATGGCATTCATTGTGATAGCTATGAGTAGAAGGCACATAAATTGATATTTAAAATCTTATACATGACATTGTAATTGTATAAAAGTACATTGCATTCCATAAAAAATTATGTTGCTACCAATATGCATGGTATAAGAAATAGAGAAGTTAATGAATCAGTGCACAACTGATGATGGATAACAGAATCTAGAAATGAAAGAAGAGTTGAAAACAATATAGAAATAGATTTTATAAGGTAAGGAAAATTTCATTGAAGAAAAAATGAAATGAGAGAAAGGGTACTATTTATTAGACTATTCAGATTGGGAGTCTTTTTCCAAGATTGTACTACACAGACTGACGCACCATCTACATTGGAGGTCAACATGGAAATAGCTTGTTTTAAATCTAAATCAATATGTGGATCAACTTCCATGGAGTAAACTGGTTCAAGAGGCTCCTTAATGTGGCTATCAGTAGGAAGCCCTATATTTTCTAAAACTTCATGGATTAGACCCCATCCTTCATTATCCCTTTGAATACTGAACACTTTATTTTAGGGCAAATTTTCCAAGGTAACCATCCTGTTTACCAAAAAAGAAGCAGAAGAAGTCAAGCCACCTAAACTAACAAAAGCACATTACAACCTACTATTGACTTAAATGTTTGTGGTATCAGGAAGATCATCCATATGATGCGAAGAAATTAATGCCCAAGCATTATGGTAGGGTGCAGAAACACGAGTTTCTTCAACTCTAGAAACCTCATCAAGCAGTAAGGGTATGAGGCAACAATGAACACAAATGAGGAAGTAAGTTGCAAATTTTGATCCACTGCGATTTTAAATGATCAAAACCCAAATTTGGGTTCCGCACAATATCCATACATTGGAAGTTAGGAACCTGCCCATGTTTTAAAATCCTTTACTCACCGCTCTCTTAGTGATCTCAGCATTTCTTGGTAAGAATTAAAAATCCTACTTTTAACCATTCTACAGAATCTCTCAAACTGCCCAATTTTTTGGCCCCCACAGAGTTGATCCAATCATCAAAGAATTTCCTAGAGAACGAAGCTTCTTGATACAAATTGATTTCAAACAAAGAAAGGCTAATCCAACTTACATTAAACGGAGCTCTTCATTTATCAAGACAGCTTTCATAACTTCATTCAGATTAATTTGGAGAAGAATTCTGCCTTGTTCTTCTTAATCCATTTTCCCTTTACTTACTTCCATCAATCTGTCTCAAATTCATTCTCCATGAATTGAAATTCTTCTCCCTCTACTTGCATCCACTCTTCAAACACTGTGGCATCTTAAAACTCTTCTTATGCGCAGGAACCAATGGAATTTTTGCAATATCAGAAATAGCAGATTTTGTTCTGTGCAAGTGAATAACTTTGACTCCATTTTCTTCCATTCTTCCATATCCAACAACCTTAAACCCTCATTAGTTGCAGCTATAGTATCTGCAGTCTTGACAGCCATACACACCTCTCATTATCATGCCTTTCATAACATAGGTACACCTTTCTCTCACCTTTCAGCAACCCTTATACACATCGTTCGTCCCATTTTCATGCTAGAAGTTTCCAACATGAACCGAAAGTTCTTTTAATTTCTAAATAAGTTAAATGAAAGTTTAGCCAAAAAACCAAAGGGAACCTTACCGTTCCTTTCCCTCAAACTCCCAATCACTTCAAAAATAGCAAGTTTTGTAATGAACCAGACCAGCAAGTACAACTTCACAAAACACGTGAACTAGAGCAGTAAGAACAAATTTCACAAACAAATGAACCAGACCAGCAAATACAATCTTCACAAAACATATGAAACAGAGCAGAAAGTACAAACTTTACAAAATACACTAAAAAAATCAAAAGGGGCCTTGCTATTCCTTTCCTCGAACTTCCATCCACCTGGACTCCCAACCACAAAAATCACGAAATTAGATTAGAATCTAGTGATATATTTGCGGATTAGAAGTCCAGTGCCACGGATGCACACAAAAATCACGAAATCAGATTTTGCAATATGAATCAACAAAGCAAGTTTTAAAATTAGAAGGCCTACCATGATAAAAGAAAGCTAAATAAGAATAAATAGATGAAATTAAGTCTAATTTTTACATTCAAAGCAGAAACAAAACTAGATACATCCGCCTCTGCGTAGGGGAGAGGTAGGGCCGACGATCTCCTCCGAACAGAGCTGGGCTCCGGGTGGTTCATTCCATAAGCCGAATAGATGGGGACAGCGAGACAGCCAGCTCCGTGTCAGTGTGTAGTCATTGGCAACGGGGAACAGGGCAGACCCAATCCCATTGAAGAGCCCTACTATCTATAGGGCTACAGCGGATACAGAGAGTAGACATCGGTGGAGTGGATTCATGTCTCCACATTCATTGATTGGGAGCCTTCGCTCTGTCAAAGGGAGAGCAGAGCCGCTTGGGATAGACCTGTGAATAAAAGAAACCTAAACTGATTTAGTAATTAAGCTACCATAATCTATTATTGAAATCAGACATGAAAATGTTGAATTTTTCTTGTGACAAAAGCTGTAGAAGATCAAAATCAACCTCCAAGAAATGATCAGAGTAATGGACTGATTCTAGGGTGTAAATAAAGGAAAATCTTGGAAAAGATTGGGAGATAAAAGGCACCGAGAGGGCAAGAAGAAGTTGAATAGGGGAGCTAAAGAAAAGGAAACCACCACCATGAACAACTGACACTTGTCTCTTCGTAGCAGGGTTTTTTATTTTTTTTTTAATTTTGGGTACAAACAGCCTGTGCTAAAATGGGAGTTTTGGAAGAGGGTTTGGACAACCATCAAAGCATAGAAGAGAAGAATTTTGACAGATTTTGTAATGGGAGTTTTGGAAGAGGGTTTGGACATCCATCAAAGCATAGAAGAGAGGAATTTTGACAGATTTTGTAGATGCAACAGCCCTGGTAGACATGTATGCAAAATGTGGAAGCATAGAGAAGACCCGTTAACTGTTTGACAAAATGCCTCAAAGAACTGTGGTTTCATGGAATGCAATGGCTGCAGGATATGCACAAAATGGATTTGTTGAAAAAGCTTTAGAAAATTTCAAGCAAATGCAAATGGCAGGTGTAAATCCAGACTCCACAAACCTTTGCCAGCATCGTCCCTGCCTGTGCCTGTGTATTGAAAGTTTTCCCACAATATAAGTAAGCATACAACTTTAGATCAGTGGGATCATAAAACTAACTCCTGTTTGAATTTTTGTGTTTGTTGAATATACTAGTATTATTAATAACTCATAGCAACAAGATACAGAGATTTATGTAAAGATAACAGCAATTCACATACTTATATTGTGTCTTCAACTGGCAAGATAAAACAACCACCATTGTCTTAACAACAATCAAATATCTACATACAATCTAGCCAGCCTCATTCAGCTACCTTATGTCTCTTTCACTCCAACAGATTTTAAAATATCCACAGGCTCATGACTGCACATTAAGGCATGAGAATATATTTAACATATTAAGCTTCATGGGTTTAATAGTAACGATTCTTTAAACTTGTTATTTTACAAATGCGCCCAACTTGTGTGACTGTCAATTATCTAAGGCATTGACTCTGCAAGTTCAGTCTCCCAGTTTGTATTCTGACCCACTCGCCTAAAAAAGCTCTTGTTCCTGAAGTCCTCAGATTTTTTGAGGGTAAATTCAGGGTCCTTCACTTCAAGCGTGCTTTCCCTCTTCTTTTTGTCCACAACCACATTGGGGGAATGTAGCAGCTGCTGCTTAATTGTAAGTGAGCCCAGAAAGACTGCCATCAGAGTCATCCCAAATATAGTGTATATTGGTACAAAATCAGGTTTCAGAAATCTGCAAACAAATAGAACATTAAAAAAAAGATAGTAAAATTATATGGGTAACTTTTACAGACACAAATTTTTCAGAGAACTCCCTGCATGAACCAAATCTACCAATAGTAAAAGCCCAGCAAAATTATATATGTAAGCTTTAGAAGGCAAAATTATCATAAAACTGCTGTGGTAAAAACCTAGTAAAAATCACATATGCCATCTCTGTTGAATGTGAAACCCAACAGTCACTTGGTTTTTTCCCAAACAATGACTCTTGACCTTCACATTCTGGATAATGCTTGCTTATATAAAACATGCTACTGTGTATTGTAATGTATCTGAGATAGTGAATAATAATATTGTCCTACTTGAGAGTGGACATAGCCTTTATGTTGAACCATTGTAAATTTGTGTTGTGTTGTGTTCTTGTTTTCTAAATCTCTATTTTATTTTTCTGCCATTTATTGTTTAACAATTGGTATCAAAGTTAGTTGTGCTCGATCGTGTGGCAGGAGAGATTTGAGTTTGAGTGGGAGCAATGTCGATTGAAGAAGGAAAGATTGAAAGGTTCAATGGCCATGATTCATCATTGTGTGAAATATGGACTGCCGAGAAAAGTTTTTTGGATCAATTAGATGCTGAAACTGATTCTATTATTAATGATTTTCTTAGTATGTTTGATAGTGAAAGTTTCGGGGATCAGTTAGATGATGGTGAGTAGGTTGATGCCAAAGAACCTCGAGGGGATCAGTTAGATGATGGTGAGCAAGTTTATGCCAAAGAACCTCGGGCAGATGAGATTAATGGCAATGAGAGTGAAAATTTGAAGGTGATTGAAGATGAGATTGCTTATAATGGTGATGAGGATGACAATTTGGATCCAGAATTAGCTCTAGCTCTCCGAGTATCAATAGAAGATGAGAGGGCAAGACAAGAGGTTGTTGTTGATGTTGTATTTGTCAATGGTTTGCCGGCCACTTGGGATGAGGATCGAGGGAGACAACAATTTAAAAATTATGGTGAAATTGAGAAACTTCAGTGGGCACAGAATATGTCAACTGCTAAGCATAGAGACTTTGGGTTTGTTTCTTTTTTGACTCATGATGTGGTTGTGGGATGTATAAATGGTTTGAGCAACAATGAGCTTGATAAGGTGCTTCAGACTAATCGGTTCAAGCTTGATAAAGGATTTGATGGTGCTATTGAGGGATGCGGGCCATGGGATAGGCCTGTAGAATTTTCAAAGTGATGATAGGAATAGAAATGCAGGGGATATCATTGTTCGTAGTAGCAGCTGTTGGGTTTCAAGTGGGAGATTGTTGAATGTGAAACCCAACAGTCACTTGGTTTTTTCCCTCCAATGACTCTTGGCTCTTCACATTCTAGATAATGCTTGCTTATATAAAGCATGCTGCTATGTATTGTAATGTATCTGAGATAGTGAATAATAATATTGCCCTGCTTGAGAGTGGATGTAGCCTTTATGGTGAACCACTGTAAATTTGTGTTGTGTTGTGTTCTTATTTTTTGAATCTCTGTTTTATTTTTCTGTCATTTATTGTTTAACAATCTCCACCCTCACAATTCAAATCCTTCCTATGCAGATCAAAATGCAAATTTACAAACACCCCCTTCTCCTTCTTTGCCTTAGCGTGGCATCCTCCTAACGATAACCCTAAATTCAACTCCACCTCATCCCCACTCTCCTCCTTGTCCATCATCAACCTCCCCAACAAATCTTTAGAAAAAGCAAGAGAAGTTGTAGCAGTACCCTGATAAAAACTACTCCTATTGTCTGAATCCACCATCTGTGCCATCAAAACACAGTCCCTACAATCCCACATTACTCCCCAAAATAAACAGAATTCCCCAATTTAACACAAACCCATCCCACCATTTCAAATTCCATAACACCCCATGCAAACCAAACGATTGAAGCCAAGCAAATACCAATCAATACAGCACCCACAAAAAAAACTCAAAACATGCCTGAATTTAAACAGAGTTACTACTCAACTCCCAGGGGACTAAACCACGAGGAACAAGGAGAATCGAGGGTGCAACACGAGGCTTGTATTGTTCATCATCTACACCAATTCATTACCCAAAATCATCCCTACCTGTCCTCACGAGTCACACCCACCCAAATTGTTATCTACATGCCCAATTCAAACTCTCTAGTAATAAGCGGCGCAGTTAAAATCAAACACCTAGAATTCTAGCTAAATTTAGCAGCAAATGTTGCAAAATAAAGTCAAAATGCAATCTTCCAGCATCTGAATGCATACACCAAATCCTGAAAGCACCACGTTTTCCACACCTCATAGTCATGGCACTTGGGAGGACTAGAATTCTTAGCCAATAGGAAATTGAAGGTAACATTTAAATATAATTTTTAAATCAGTTTATAAATATTAAGAATGAATTTTTTAATATTACATAATTAATTATATATCGACTACAAATTTGTATTTTGATAAGTAATGGCATCTATTTATTCAACCCTCCCAAGACTTGTGTGTCAAGTAAGGTGATCCATTTTCCCATATTTTTTAGAGTCCCAAAATATTTTCCAAAGGTAATTCGATTATAGAGGCTATTCATCCATGTTAACATGTGCTGAGATTTATTGAAGATTTAATTTATAGAGTTGCAGAGTTCCAGTCATTGAAAATAATTGTGCTTGAACAATAACTATGGGCTTATGTTACATAAATGGCAACCAAAGAAGTCCAAATGTATCATTTAATTTTACTTGCCAATTTTACTTGCCATTGAGACTACAATTTGGACAGCTTAAGGGTCAACATCTAATTTAAATCAAAAGTGGCTTAGAATGGTATGCTTAATAATAAGCCTAGGTTTAAGAGATATAAATTAAAATGTTTATGATTTCAATTAGAGTTAACTACGATGGACAGATTGACCATCCAACATCTTCCTACCCAATCATATAACAATGCCAACAATATTATCCATGTCTGGATTCTTTATATGTTGAATGAAAGATATGTATTAGCTTAAACACTTAAAAATTTTCATTATCATATGGGATGTCCCAAATGTGCATCTAAACTATTATAAATGCTCGACATACTCTCTTTCATCTATAGGCATCAAAATCTCCATTTATATTCTTTTCAGGTCATCGTAGTTTGATTGTGTGGCAAATTTTCAATTCTCTCTCCCCTTCTACACTAGAAACATACAAGATTTTGTTTCAAGAAAGGCCAATATTCTTAGCCAGAATAAACTGTTATCGTAGTTAGTGGAAACTACTCGAAAAGCATCTAAAAACCATAGTCCAAAATAGACACATACAATAGGACATAACAACTATTAATTACAACAACAATCATTAAACATTTGCCACGTCATCGAAAGGAACCTGACGCAATGTGTCTCTTGTTTTATTTTGAACTTTATCAAAATTTATTGTATTCTAGTTTATAAAACATGTTAAATCTATTTAAAGTTAAATAACTAAATGTTAAGAGGGGTCGTGACAGGTATAAGAATCTTATATTGAATTAATGCAGGTGTCACCTTTTCAATCTATAATTTTTATGTATCAAGAGATTTTTTATATTTCTAACTTTGTTTCTTCCAGAGAGCATCCCCAAGTTGTATGATAATTGACATGAATAGGGGAAAAGACCCAATAGGTGAGATAGTTCCAATGGCCGAGAAAGTATATGTGCATTTAAGGCCCAATATTTTTTAAGTTTAGTACCAGTATATGTGGATAGAAGGCCCAATATTTTTTAAGTTTAGTACCAGTATATGTGCATTTAAGGCCCAATATTTTTAAAGTTTAGTACTAATAGTTGTGACTTTAAGGTTGTTAGTGTTACTATAAGTACTAATAATTGAATGAAATGTGCCCTTTAAATTTAAAAAACAACCAATCATGTGATGTCACATCAGCTCACCAACAAAACATGACTTAATGCACACTTATTGGTCCACCCTTTTTTTGGGGGGAACTATTTGACACCTCAACAAAAAGCATACTGATGTGGCACCATATTTGATGATGTGGCCCTGAAACCTTAGTTATAAGCAGGGGCATTGCCAAGTAAGCTACTATAAAAATTTTGGAGTGATTCGAAATTGCCACCTATGATTTTGAGAGGCGTGAAGTTAGGGTGCACCACTACTGGGTCCTCTCCCCTATGCGAGCACCAAAGCTTTAAAAATCCTTCCATATTAACACAAGCACTGCGTGTTGTCTTATTTAATATTTTGTAGGCTTTTTTTCCATTATTAGACACATGCCTTTGGTGTTTCATTAAACCTCTGCAAATGGAGTATTTGGACACAATCATTTTGATTTATAACATACAAACACCAAAGGAGAAAAAGCATGCATATATTTAGCTTGATAATTATTATTATGATCAAACAATCATTTCAACAATGATTCTTATATAGCGCATCATTTCAACAATGATTCTTATATATTGAGTGGCCTTCAAAAGGCAAAATAAATCAATAACCCAGTAAATATCTCAGCATAGCATTTTGGCAAGAATACAAAGAATACAATTTTGACAAAATAGTAAAGTAAAATAGTCTCAATTTTTTGAGAAAAAGAATGCCTACTGAGTCATGTTCCCAATTACCCTTAGCAAATAAAACAAGTATAAAAGTTGAATAAAAGAGTGTGCACTTAAAAAGTACAAATAGATTTAGAAAACGTGAATCATTAAATTATAAGATTCAATTCATTCACCACATCAAGGACAAGAACTTTGACGCAATACCTCTCTTGTTAACTAAAACTTACTTTTAACCATTGAACTAAATGATGTAAGTTAAAATTTACAATAAAAAAATGCAACCACAGAAGACCGCTCAAACCCCATTAAAAAGCATAGGTAACAACACTAACAAAAGAACACCCTTGGGTGGTACTCAAGAATAGGGAACCTCCCTGAAAATGATGTCAAACTTTCAGAATAAAAATAAAAATCTTGAGCTTTTATTTAATGGCACCCCATCTTTTCACAAGATCCAGGAATCTGACATTATCCCTGCAAAACAAATAGTAGCGACAGAACCATCTCTGAACAGACAAGACGTTTGTATGCCTTGCCATATGTGTCCAGGCTCCCGATTGCCTATCAGTCTCACGTCAGCTACCATAAATGCACTTCTCCCCTCACACTATAGAGCTTTACCTCCACCTCCCACTAAACTGTAACTGTCGTACCTATGTTCATCTTGCTATGTTAATTTACTTCTTTGTCAGCGTAGGTATCTGTATTCTTGTACTTGTTTTTGGGACATGCGGCTAATGAAGTGACAGAATTTGTACAAGCATGGAGTTAAAAAACTGTAACCATTAAGATGTCTAATTTGTCAATATACATCACTCATTCTCTTCCCTCTTGGTCAATGTGAGCAACTTTCTTCAAGTTTGAAATATGAAATTAGCAACCCCTTTCAAAATCATTATTGGTGGGGAGACTTTGGTGAAGTATTGACCTGTGAATTGTCTATCCCACAAGCCAGCAACCACTCAAATTACCTCCACTTTGGACTCACCTTCTCTTCCATGTACACCTACCCTTCTTCCCTTGGTTCTTCCTCCAATCGCCTACTCTTTATCCCTAGAAGGGAAAGTGTGTTGCACAAGTTTAACCAAAAGTGATTAGCTATAAAGTCTTATTTTATTTGGTATAAAGTCTTATTTTATTGAAGACGTGACCTTTCATGTGCACCTTCTCCCTACTATATTGCTTTCCTTCCTTGCAAAGACCTATTCATCCCACTTTGTCCATATAAAAGGGACATTTACCTACATGCTTTCTAGGACCATTTGCAAAATGTCCCAAACTCCCATTATTCCTGCCCAATGCACAAAAACACAATTAGTGTGCTCCCACTCCTAATGGTACAAACACAAAATGAATAAGAAACTAGCAATCGCACTTGATGTGCAATGGGTACGCCGATAGGTATTTCTATTTAAGTGCTTTTGTTTAAGGAAAATTAGGGTTTATTAGAAGAAATACCTAAAACTATTTCATAGAAGGCACTAGTAAACTCTTGCTTTGCAGTATTAGTTGAAAATGTTTTACCATAAACTTAAAACAAAACACAGGGAGGGAAAAGTGAACGACAACTGCATCTAACTGTGCCCTATATCATTCTTCCTACCGCATTCCAACAAAGAAATGTAGGAAGAATGGTACAGATCATGGTTAAAACCATAAAACAATTTCATGAAAGCCACAATTTGCAAGCTATGTAATTGATGCAGAGACCAATTTCTGTCACTGTGAATGTATATGATTTCATCTCTGGGCAAATATTATTGTTGCAACATCCATGGTATACTAGGTCAATTATGATTTCATCTGTGCATAGCAAAACTGATAAACTCTTAAAATGAAGACAGAAATTGAAAACACAAATTTGATGAAATATGTTGGGTTACCTATTTTTATGAACTATATTTTATTTTAAACTAAAAATTAAATTATATTAGATTCACCTTTAAACATATTTTAATACAAAATATCTGTGTGAACACATAAAATATTTTATATATTAACAAAAAGATTTTTATGATATGATCCAAACATAAAACCACTTCTTAATATGTTCTTCACACTTTTTCTTTGTCCATCTTCACTACTGCTACTTCAATAAGTTCTAATTTCAACCAAACATTCTTTAAAAAGCTAATTTTTATATTATACAAACACTAAATCCAATCAATTCAATATTTACTAAATGTCATTTTCTAGTTTCAATTTTGGAAGAAACGTATTCAAATATAAATTGACTACTGGTGAAATAAAATTGAAACCTGGACTGGCATATAGAAACGAGTGTAGGTTATTTGAATTATTTCTCAGGTTAGGTCATAAACATCTCTCAAAATTCAAATCAGTATGTTGTGGCTCAAACCAGTAAATAAGGAAGAAAAGTGAAACACCTGAAGAAGCATTTATGTCAGTTGGCTATCATTCATCCATCACCAATGACAAATGTTAACAGGTGTAGATCTTCAGTACCAAGCTATACAGTTAAACGTAAATGTAACTAATAAATCAATATCTAATGTTAGCCAGACATTTTGCCAAGCCATGGGGAAATATGCACACATAACAGATTTGGAAACTCTATCCATTCTTGGCATACATCCATTTTTCAACTGAATTCTAATTGTTGAAGCTTTTGAAAAGGATTAGGTCAAACACGGCAACTTTTAACACCATTAGATATGATGCACCAATTGGAGTAAAAGGGAAATCAAATCAATAGGGGCTGGAAGGACTAACTAAGGCACACAAAATAAATGTAGTTGTGTGATTCTAAATCTATCATCATTTAAAAGCAAACAATCTCAAAAGAAAGCATGCTGCTAGAAACCAATAATCATCAATCTATATTTTTGTATCAGGCAGGTAAACATTTACCAATGTCTCTCATGTTAAATAATTCCAAATAGCTTTAATTGAAATATACAATTATGAGATCTAATAAAAAAAGAAAATTATATAAATAGATACTATCTTCAATCCCAAAGATTTGAAATTGTTTGACATATTAGATTTACAAAAGGATACTATAAAACTTATTAGCATCAAAGCAAAGAACACTGCATGATGCAACTAGCTGAAGGTGCATTCTAGTCGGCACTGACACCCAAAACTATGGACGTGCTAATATGGGCTTAAAATTTTTTTGAGAGGCATTGAACAACTTAGCACATTTCATATGTAGCTACTGCAGAACTGGGTCATAATGCTAATCGCGACTATAAGCATTCAAACTGTCATCGACATTGCAGTGAGGCATCGTATGTGTTATCAAACTATAATTCAGTAACTTACATCAAACAGTTGGCAAAAATAGCACCAGTTCTTTTTATCACGTACAAAAGAAAACTAGCAACACCAAGAGATACCCTCTTACCAGTTTATTGTGAATATGAAAAGTTTGATCATCTTATGCTCATCAATAAAAATGACTATTTGTGCAGCCAAACAAATCCCCACCAACTTCAAATGCAATTATTAACATGGAATTCAATTAGTTGTTATAAACATCTACAGTTTGTCAGTGCCCTCACAATGAAAAAGGACACTAGAAATGAAGCAAGAGGAACAATTTCTAATCAACTTAACCAGATGGCTGTAACAAATTACTGATCTTGAGAATGTTTATAAAAGTAAAGACTATACAAATAAATTCAAATGCATGCTTACAAGGAATTCCTGAAGATTGAAACAATAGAAATGTGCCAAAAAATAAAGAATTGATACCATAGATAATGCTTTGGGATTGTTGTGTAAGTCAAAAAATTGCATCCTTCATAATTGTTAATGTTACTTGATTTCTATACATTGCTTTTCACTTCACATACATGGCAAACCAATCAAGAGTTCCTAAAAATTTCTAGGCTTGGCTTGAAATTCCCGGTCATGTAAGACAAATTGAATGGTGATCTCAAATCTCATCTAACAAATTAATGTGATTGAATACTATGCATGATACATAGATCAAAGTAGGAACTCTTTGCAAGTACAGCTAAGATGGAACAGCCTGCTTACTCCGAGTCACTACCTAGACTTTGCATAGCTTTCAAACACCCTGGTCTCTGCATCAATTACATACTAAATTTGTTAGGGCAAGAAACAAAAAAGTTGTCTAACAGAAGTTTGCATCCAGAAAGCAAGAAATTGCTGATACAATAACTGACAAATTACTTTTTTTGTTGATTTATTTTCCCTGACTTCATAGGCAAAAGCAGTTATGATTATCCCCAATATACAGAAGCACCTGATCCACTAGATACTATTTATCTAAATGATGTGGCATACGTCTCATCGAGGATTTTTTTTCCATTGATATTGTCATTTCTTAATCACCCAAGTAGTCTGATCATTGCACTTGTAATCTCCGCCCCCTTGTCTACATCAATGTCACACTAAGAGCTTTTGGACTATTGCATATCCTGCTCTGGCTTGCTGGTTACTATATGGTTATTATATAGTTATTATACAACATAAGTTGTTGCTTCTAACAAGGGTTTTTTGTTATTTAGAAATTGTATCAGTGTGGCTTGTGTTTCTGATAGCTGAATAAAAACATCAGAAGAGCTTTACAGCAGTAATGGGCAGGGTCCAAGATTTGACCACTGATAAGCTGGGCATTAGCTCAATTAAGGTGAATATACCGAACTCGTTCACACGATTTGCAGCATTGGAAGAAGCTCTAACAAAGGTAGAGTTGGTGTCATGGAGTATTTATGGCCTCTGCTCTTATTTTGCACAGACTTTTCTAATTCCAGTTCTGTTTCCGCTCCTCCTCAGCCAAACTGTCCATCTCTCAGCTAATTACGAGAACGAGTGGCATGACCCAAGAACTTCTTTTCATTTCAGGATCAAAACCTTGAACAAAAAATCAAAAAGGTCAAAATTTCATTGTGTATTGAACTACGGTCATTCAATTTTCAAAAGCAAAATTTAAATTTTTAAATTCAAGCAAATTTAATAGACGTTCTATAGAAATTACAATTTTAGTAAAGGATAAAAATCAAAAACCCTTAAAATACTATTTTCGTATATAAACAAAATTCACAACCATTTTGGCTTAATGCTGGGGTCAAAGTAGAGAGCCAAATCTTGAAAAACATAGAAGGTTAAATTTTTCTTTTAGATGTTAAATCTCGAGCGTTAAATTCATAAGCTTTATCATTTTCTGTCATAATTTGCAGCGGCCTCACAGACATTGGGTTGTTTCACAGCGAGGCATCAAATATGTGGCCCTTTATATGAATCGTAACATACATTTTGTAGTTTTATCTAGATTTACGAAATCCCCAAGAGAGTTATCAATGGAAAATTCAATGAGAATCTTATGTTACCTGAAACATATAGCGTCTGAAGATGTTGGGGAAGAACAAGCGTTGAAACCATTTTCCTGCCCATAATTTGGTCTTTCTTTTTGTTTTTTGTTTTTGAGTTTTCCTGGGTTCTTGACCTACAGAGGCTGCTGCTGTTAAGAACTTGGAAACAAAACCACAGAAATTCATAAGAGTTTTGATCATTTTTTGAGAGTTCAACAACAAAACCCTAGAAAACTTGGGATTTCAACATAATTTTTATAGGAAATCAAAACCAAAACCCAATAAATTTTCTAAGTAGCTAAATGACCTGGTACAAACTTACCTGTGGAGAGCAATTTTCATCTGAGGTCTCGGATCCCCCCATGCAAGCGATGACTCCCAAATCTCATGGTTCAATATGCGGTGAAAATTTGCTGCACAAAATGGTCACTCTTGCCGTGCCTGTTGGCAAAATCATTAATGTGGAGGAGCCTTGCCATAGAAGCCACCGACCTAATGCTCTTGCATTCTTGACGCAAATAGGTTGGATCATTACAATGCGAGAATGAAGTGACTGAGACTTGCATAACAAGTTTTTGGTGAGAGGACATGAGCAGCCTGGATCTTTCTGATGGTCGTCCATGTACCCAACTCAAAATGCCAACCATTGATCTTCCGACTGACACGGTACGAAGCTTGAGTCGCTCCGGAGTGAAACGCCTATCGGCGTAAATATTTCTCTCAAATCTTTCTTCACCAAACCCTTGTGTGATTGCAACTTGCTAAGTATGAAAAATCACATGTAGCTCAAAAGTGAGCCTTTGTACTTCATTTTACCAAAAGAAAAATTCTATAAAGATGCACATTTTCCATCTAGCATGCCCATATCAAAATTTGTCAAGAGACTTCTTTCTCGAAGAGTATTAAATGTCTTAGCATGCATTTTTAAAGGAAGAAAAAATCATGACTAGGGGAGAGGGCCCGATAGTGGCGTACCTTAATTTTAAGGGTTGACATCACCTTGCACATTCCACATGACTTTGTACATTCTACATTGGCACTAAAAAACTATATCAGTACATAGGCAAGGATGTGGATAGTTTAAATATTTTGTCTTCATCATGATTTTGACACATCAAAAAGGTGGATCAGACAAATTTTTCAAAACTACATTTTTTGGGGTCAAAAATAGTATTGACCAACAGTTAACATGTGGACTCCCTGTAGCTGAGCAAAATCTTTTGCTTACGTGTTCATGTCGACTTGTTTTCACCATGCAATAATACACGTTTTATCCAAATGTCTTCGCATTTAATTGGCACGACTCCACATTCAACTCTCATGGGACTACATTTACTAATCGCACCTCCATACTTGCGTGTATCAAATGGAGTGGGAATATGAAACAATAATGCCTTCAATAATGCAATACATTACATTAAAGAATGTGTAAGGGTCCAGCAATGACTATGTTTTCCCCAACTCATATTGTATATGCGAGTGGAAGTTGTTCAATTATGTTGTGGTTGTTTCATGGCTTACTTGTAGACGCAATAGTTGGCAAAGATGGGTTTCGATAATCCTTCTTAGTCATTGGAAGCAATGGGTGACAAAGAGGGTTGTGATGCAAAGCCTAAACTATGGCATAAACCATTTGCTTGACATCGATGCAAAAAGACTTATGAGGTATGTGTAGCAAAATTACTAAAACTGTTCCTTCTTCATTATTTACTTTCAAATTTTAGGGAATGTCACGGTTTACAAGGCAACAAATTCCCCATTCTTTGCTTGAGCTTCCTTGACTCTTGTGACCTACTAATAGTAATGTTTAGTGTTAGTTTTTTCTTGTTTGTGGTCAACTCCTACCCTTACTCAAAGAGTGGGGAGAATGTGGAGAGAACTTGGCTATCTATTTGATGATCATCTTCAATTCAGTAGCTGGCTTCAAACCAAAGGTGAAGTCGTCATACCTCTCTAAGGCAATGACCCACTTCCTTTATTTTATTGTATTTTGATTTGTTCTATGGTATTTATTGTTTAGTCTACAATTATGTGTTGTTTATTATTTGTTTCTTGTTGCGTGGTGTTTATATTATCAATTATCTTGAAAACCAAGCTAATGGGTAATCAAAAGTTTTAATGTTTGTGAAATGCACTGTAAAGTTGGATTCACTCTTGATTATATTGAAAGCCCTAACAATGGCTGCTAAATTGCTGAGTTGAATGCTACTCTTCACCTACAATTTTGTTTCATTAGCCTTTAGCTAAAAACATGACTAACTCTTGAGCTTGAAATCTTTTATTTTCTTATTCGTTAATTTTGTTTACTAGTTGTAGAAGGATACATTTGCAAAAATAGGAACTGTATGAAAGTCTACCATCCATTTGGTTGTGTTTATGAACATAATTATATGTGCTCTCTTCTATGTTTTGTAACACATTCATTACTTATGAAATTCCAAATCCCTTTAGAGTTTATATTGGGGTGGTGCATGTAATATGTGTTGTCTTAAATACACAAAACAAGTTGACATGAACACTTAGCATGCAAATTTAAATCTTCTACTCGGCCATCACTATGAACTATCAAACTGAAAATTTAGATCTACTAATTACTACATATAGTGACCCATGCTCTCCTAATTACGCCAAGAGGCGTAACCTACAGTGGCAACACGGTGTGGAGTGTAATGGCATGAATGTGTTAACAAAAACAAATTTAAAAAATAATTATATAGCCAACATATTAAAATAATAATCATAAACATTAGAAAAATATAGCTGACAAAAATATAACTCACCAATGCAAATTAATAATTAAAACATAAATGTTTGACAACTCTCCAATACCAAAAACAATTAGATAATTTACAGCAGAAAAGAAGAAGCCGAAAAGGAAGAAGCCGAATCATGACTTAAGAAAGAAGAAGCACAAAATAAAAATCAAGAAAGGCAAAATAAAAATCAAGATGAGGCAAAAAAAAATTAAAATCAAAATAGCTATTCATAGAAATTTAAATAATCATCTCTCAAAATTATTTTGGCTTGATGTTAGTTTGTATGTTTTAACTTGGTGTTAATGGTGTATGCATAAATATATTGTTGGAATATTAAAATAAATAAATTAAATAATTTTTCATTATATGGAACTTAGCATTACCTAAGTTATTTTATTTACTTTTACAATTTCAAAACATCATAATATATATTTCCCCCATAAAATCTCCATTTACTTTTAATATTGTTTTAATTCCATTTTTTATTATATGAATTTAGTTTTCTTTCTAAAAATATTTTATGCAAGCCCACAAAATGTCTTTAGAAAAATCTATTTATAAAATATATAATTAAATTTATGAAATATAAAATAATAAAATTTATGAAAAATATAATTAATAAAATAATAAAATATTCAAACTATTTTTTTATGAGCAAGCTCTACCATATTTCATAAATTTTATATTATTTTATTTTCTTTCATAAATTTACTAAATGTTATATTAAGAGTTAAAATAGTATTCATTTTTATCTTGGAGTTTTTTGGTGATGAAGTAAAAACTAAATATATAAAATAATTAATTACATTATTCATGGGCCTTTATAATAACTACTACAACCACTTTTGCAAAAGAACTAAATATAAGCAATAAATATATAGTGTTATTACTTTTATTAGCAATATATAACTGATATTAGTAATTAGGATTTTTTGATCGGTAAGGATGCTTAAAGCATCATAATTATTAATATTAGTAATTAGGGTTAGAATTACGGTTACAATATTGGGAATTCCAGCTTTGGAAGATATTAAATGCATGGTCCTCCAAAATCTTCTAACTACTATATTAATTGTTCTCTTTCTATCAACTTTATATACATATATAAAACATTCAGTTGAATTATTTTATCAAATATCATACTATGTAAAAAGAGCTTAGAATCAAACAATTCTCCAATATTATAATTATGTCAATTATTGGCATTTTATCTCCCATGGTTGCATGAAAGATTATTGAGGTGAACAAATATTAAACACCATTAAAAAGTGTTTAACAAGCTACATACCAAATTGTTTCAACAAGAACTAACATTTCCAAGGTTGCATTGAAAATATAACTATTGAGAAATTGGTTTTGGTATACAATTCAATTGTATTGTGAAAAATTAGCACAACACAATATAAAATAGATTACAAATTTGGATAGAAATGCACTTTGATTATGGAAATATTTAGACTACAAGCTTATTAGAATAGTTACTAAAGTTTTAACATATGATTTTTTTTTTAAATAAACAAAGTTTGAACCAAAAGAGTGTAATTTTGGGGTTAAAAAAGTAAGATCCTAAATTAAGGCTAAGAGATCCAAACAAAACATGAGTGATTTGTGGAACTCAAATCAAACAACCATGATGTGAATGATTTGTGTAATTTTGAAAGGTAAGAGTATTTGCAAAGAAATAGATAAGAATATTATGTTGACAAATACTATTCTTATGTGTACAAGTACTAGGGTGGCAATGTGCATGTGTTGGAATACTTCATATTATATGTTTGGCTTATGATGTGAAATGATGTCTTTAAATAATTACTCCATACCAAATGGTTTTATCTATTAATATAAATTTGGGAATTAATATTGTACCAATTAAATCATTTGAAATGACCCAACCTAACCCTAAACCTAACCCTAACACTAACTCCAGTGTTAGAATTAAGGTTAGGTTTAGAATTAGTGGTATATTAGATATGAAAATAGAAACCTAATTGGATTGGCAAAGGTGGCTAGGGTGGGTAAAGGATAGATTTCAACATAGCACAAAACTCTAAAAGAAAAGATATAATAATGGAATAATGATAAGTAAGAATATAATCCCTCAAAAGATCTAAAAAATGATAATGCCATCATAAATCACATATCTAAGACCCTAAAAGTGATATATCATACAAAATGTGTACCAAGTCAACTCATGGTGGGAAAGAAATGGGCAAGAGTCAAGAAAATTATAAGTTTTAAATTTTGAAATTTAGGGGTCAATTCCATGTGATGCAATCTGACTTTTAAATATTGATGTGGGACAATGGAACACTAATATTGAGATGAGGAATGAGTTTTATGGCATGGGTTAGAGATAGAATTAGGGTTAGAGTTAAGGATAGAATTAAGCTTAGCGATAGAATGAGGGTTAGGGTTATAATTAGGGTTAGGGATAGAATTGGGGTTATCATTAGGGTTAGAATTAGAGTTAGGGTTAAGGTTAGTATTACTATCATAATTAAGGTTAGGGTTATAGTTATAATTTGGGTTTGAATTAGGGTTTGAATTAGTAATATAAGTAATATCGGGGTGAGATAGGGTTAGGGATAAAATCAAGATTACAATTATAAATAGATTTATGGTTACAGTTAGAATTAGAGTTAGGATTACCATTAGAATTAGTGTTAGAACTAGCATACCTATATTTAAAAAATGCATGTGTTTAGTGAAAAATTGGATTCATTAATCTTTTGTTGTTTAGGTGTTTAAGTCCGCCTCTCCACTATACATTGAAGGATCTAGGGTCGAATGGCGAGCACTATCATACTCTAGGTCACTTGCAGATATAGGGAAACTTAGATTAGGGAATTTAATTATTAATTTTCCTTCTCTTGTGTCTAATTAACCAATAAAACCCTAATTATGCAAATACAACAACAAATTGACGAAAGACAGAAAAAGCTCTTACAGACGGGAGTAAAATAACAAAATACAGAATACCTGTTTTTGGGGTTCCGAAGCAGAACAGTCGGGGACACTGGAGCGGGCGCCCAAGTCCAAGGTACCTACTTTTTTGAAGAATCTGGACCTCCTTCAGACACTGATTAGCCCTGTAACTTCTATTTTCTAGAATTTGTCTACGGAGGACACTGGAGCGAGTGCACTAGTCCTGGAACTACTCCTTTGTCTGACTTTTCTTCAGATCCTGAATCCTTGATGTCTTCCCAGCCTTCCTGCAACTCCACTTTTTCCAGATGCGACACCTGTAACATGCAATCACAAGACTGGGTTTGGGGGTTGTGGTGTTTAGAGGTTTGCCTCAGTCAAACCCTGAAGGACACTTAAGTCTCCGAACACCATTGTCAGATAAATAGGGCGTGCCCTTGTGAGGCAGAGGCTAAAAACCAAAGGAATCAATGATAAAAACACAATGATACGTCACCTTGTAGTGAAGCTTTCGTGGAGGAAGATGCTCTTCATGCCATGAAGGAATTGATGCTCAAATCTGCAAATATCAACACACAAAACATACAAGTCTCTTCTTGCAACACAATAGAAAGCCTTGAATCACCTTGAGAATGCCTAGAGTTCACAATGATCATCTCCTTAAAATCTGGTTTACAAATGAATGCCTAAACATGCTTATATATGCATCTACAAGCATTCCTGCCAAGATTTTAAAAATCAAACTTTACCGTGTCGGCAAAATAACCACCTAACGGTCATAAACCGACACTCAAAAATTGGGGTTGTCCCAAAATAGGGCAAGACTAGGGCGTGGGTGCCCAAGTGCTCCCCCTATTTTAGGCAAGGTATAGCTCAAGGGGTCCACCTAGGTCCTATTTGCCATGGTACTTAGGTCTCATTCCAATGGGATGATAAAATATGAACTAAAATATCCTAAATGCACTCTATAGACCTGAGAGCTAAACCTTATGAGGGAAAAGCCCCCAAGGGGACATTTTTCGACGTTACATTTAGCCCCCACTTTAATGTATGTATGAATGCAAGGCCCAAACATGCATTAAAGTAAGGTCACAAACACAATAAACACACCAAGCATGGAGAAGACATGCCAACCGCATAAAAGACAGTAACAGGCACGCAAAACATGGAGAAGACAATAATAGTCACGCAGAACACAGCACAGACAGTTAATGCATGGAAGACACATTAATGCATGGAAGATAGAAATGATATATTTTCTTGTCTTTTTCTCATATATATGAAATGCAAATGCAAGTACTTGAAAGTAAACAAACCTCCCAAAATGCATGAAGCACTACTCAAAGGCGCTGGTCTATGCATATGGGGCAACAAACACACCATACAAAACAAGCATGCCAAAACACACACACTTGAAGACACGGAGAAAACATGGCAGACAAGCGATGGTGTGTTCCCTATTTCTAGGCTAATCACCATCTCAGGAACATTATAGGTACACACCGACGATTGGGCTTCACCACAACAATCACCGAAGACATGCTTAAGGGTTGAGTTAGTCACAGAACCACTCCCCGCCTCCATAGAGAACTTTTGAAAATGACAGGATGATGCAATCTGCTCCAAGAAATACACCATCCCCACCTCCACAGAGGGCTTAAGAAAAAGGATATGCGTGATATCCCAGCTCCGCAGAGGGCTTACATTATTGATTGATTGCAAACAAACTCAGCATGCATGATGCACTACTCTGGGGTGCAAGTCTATGCATCTAAGGTCAAACACATTGCTAACATCTATAACAGATAGCTTACCTTATATGCCCCCACCTTAAGGTGGTTGATATCAGTTATCAATATCAAGCACGTTAAGGTATGATGAAAACACACAAGGGAACACTGACTTTCGCAAAGCCCATGCCCCCTGAAGGTGACATGTACTTTACGCTCGCCAAATGTTCCCACAAACACGTCCCTGCAAGAAACATGTCAGTGTCTATAACATCATGATAAACAACAACATCAATGCATATGATTAACCACACAAAGAGCCAAGGTTATACAACGAATTCAGAGTTTGAGGATAACCAGGGGCTATGTCACGAAGCTCTCCAAATCGAGTACCGCCAAGGCTAGATTCAAAGGCAAACAAAGGTGCACAGAGCAGCAATATTGTTAAGGTTTGCAAATGCGATAGAAACATCATGAAATTCACTATACGGAAAGCACGAGTGCTTCCACTAGCCAAGCATCAGATAAAATATACAACCTGATCGTCATATTAGGAACTAAGTCCATTTTTTAATTGCTCTCGAAAGGGACACTAGGTCTGCATCAGTATAAATGTTTGTCGTCATCCGCCTGCTAGATGGAAACACTAGATGAAGGGAAATAATAAATAAGAGAGGAGAAACAAGTGTCTTAGGGACAGTCACATAGGAGGATGCCCCTAAGTCACCAACCACAACACTATGTCTGTAAGACACAACACACAACAATGAAATCAGAGAGAGAGGTAATTTGGAAGAATGATGATACAAATAGAAGAAGGTCACAACAGAGGCGGTCTCCTGGTATCCCAAACCTTATAGGAGAATCTGGGGTCATCCCAGGAGGCCTAAACAACATATAACACATCACAGGGGAAACACATCAGGAGAGAGATAAAGGGTTAGAGATACTTACCTGTAGGGTCTTCATATTATGTGTTGGAGCTCTCAAACCTCTTTAAGAGGTACTCAGTCATGTTTAATGCAAAATTTGAGTGGTTCTTATGAAAGTCTTGTTTGTTATCATATGATGCTTGTTCATTAAATCCTTGTTTAAATGAGACGTTTTGTTGCTTGTGAGGGGGAGAACCACTATTATTTCCATTTGTTGATTGTCGTCTTGCTCTTTTCTTATTTTTAGTGAGTTTTCATTGGTAAATCTTTCTAGAACAGTAGCAGGATTCATCCCATACCATCTTGCTTGTCTGTATCAGTTGTTGTTCTTTCTTTTCAAAGGCATTTTGATTATCTCCTGATCCATATAAGGATAACGGAGGAGGAACCTCAATATAAATTCCATTTCTTTGAGGACGAGGTGGATTATCCACTTGTTTCTTATCCACTTCAATCATACGCACGATACTATCATAGTCCAAGTAATCATCCTCGTCTACTTCCACTAAATCTTGTTCCACCATATTATTTTCGGTATGTTTAGGAAAAGGATTAGTAAATATTTGTAGATTCTGATTCGGCTGAGCAACTGACTTATTCCATTATCATTCACACCTGATACCTGGATGACATTTGAATCAATAAGGTCTTGTATCTCATGTTTAAGATGCATACATCGTTCAGTGTCATGTCCTTGTGTTTGATGATAATGACAAAAGGCATTAGCATCAAAGTAAGGTCCTCATTTACTAGGATCAACAGGCTTGACCAGGGAAGCTTCAGATTGTTATTACTCATGTACAACTTGATTCACGATAGAATGATAGGACTCAGATATCGAAGTAAACTTTCTTGGTTGATATGATGCTTTCTTTGGATTATTTATAGTAGACACATTCGTATTTGGTCCATTTATCTTGATGAAACTCCTATTATTGTTCCTTCTAAAGTTGTTTTGCGATGATCCACCCAAGGATTGACCAACTTGAGCTGATGAGTTTTGGTTTTCATACTGACTAGACGAAAGTTGATAATCATGAAGAGCGGTGCATAAATGTTGAAAGGAGTTGTACTTCATCAAGAGAATCTTATCACGAATATTAGGTTGTAGATTTGTAATGAATATCCTCTGAACATCCTCATCTTTCATCTGATATTGAATCTGAGCATAAAGGCCTTGATACCGACTAATGAATTCAGTCAATTTTTCTTTCAGACCTTGTTTGCATTGAACCAAGTCAATAAGAGTGACTTGGGGTCTGATATTTGCTTGAAAATATTGTAAAAATTGATCAATCAACTGTGAAAAGGAGTGAATTGAATTTGGAGGCAAAGAGCAAAACTATTCTAAAGTAGAATCTTTGAGAGTTTGCAGGAAAATTTTTGCTAACAAATCCTCTTCAAAATAAAAATCACTACACATAGCTGTGAATGCTGCCACATGAATATTAGGATCACCTTTTCCACCATATTTTTCAAAATGAAGAATCTCAAACCTCTCAAGCATAGGAGTTCTCAAGATTGCATTGGATAACGGATTACAAGCATGATATGTTGGTAGACTAGGCTGCGAGGAATTTGTCAAATTTGTTACCTTTTGTTGCAAAGCAGTCATGCCCTGTAAAAGTTGGTTTAGGATGGCATCATTGGGAGATGTGGTTTGTTGTGAGGAACCAAGGTGGGGAGGTGATTGAGCTTGAGATACAATATGTGAAGGCTAAGATAATGGTGATTGGCCATAATGATAGGTGGAAGATGGTTACGAGTATGTAATAGGTAGTTGGAAATGAGTGGAATAGATAGGAGGTTGAGAACAATTATTCATAGAAGATGTCCCTTTAGAAATCAAATTCTGATAATTAAATCCCAAATCTTTGTAATTAGTGCCATTAGATACTCCAATACCGGTGGTAGCATTACTACAAACGTTCACATTAGTTGTTAAGATTGTTGATGTAAACGTTGATATTCTCGTGGTCGGTATAGGTGCCGAAACTTGAGTATGAGATGGCGATAAAGTGTTATTTATCATTTACACACATTCAGTTATTGGCATGATATTGGTTTGTACAATATGTGTTAGACCACGAAGTGCATTAACACCATCTTGTCCTTCTTTTATCAATTCTCTTATGTTATGAATTGCAGGAACGGCTTCTTTGGCTATTCTCTCATTTTCCATAAATGATTGAAATTCCGCTAAGTCTTTATCTAATTTTTCTATTTGCTCATCAGATACATATCCTTTTGTCTCAATAGTGTTATCAATATCATGAAAAGTTTGTTCTTCCATTGAGGTTGGAGGATGTTTAATATCTTGCCCAATTTGATTTTCTCCCTTTGTAAAGAAGGTGTCCAAAGTACCAACTTCTTCAAGAGCACTAGATCCCATGTGTCTTTTGCTTCTTCTCAAAGGGATATTGTTTTTAGGATAGTGTGTCATAAAGTTTGTACAAAAGCATATAACACACACTGCGCAAACTAAGAGAACAAATCCTAGGAGAAGGATATGATTGACGGCCAAAATGCTTGATTTTTCGATACTTTTCAAATGCAAATGAATGAAACAAGTGATGCTATGAGGATTTCAGTCAAGGTAAGCAGGTTATATGATTGATATCAGTCCAAAACAGCAGTATAATCACTCTCAACACACTCTTGATGGTAATCCAAGATAATGCCAAGTCAAAATATAGTGAAAATATGTCAAAATAGGCACTTTTTTCACCAAAACTCAATTCAAAAGAGCGTAACAAAGGGTGTTGTGAGGAAAATGATGATGGATAGAAAATAATATTAGTAATAATAGCTACTTGGTGCCAAAATACCCAACACAACATGATTGTAGTGCCACTTAAGGTCCAACCCTAGTGAAAATATAGCAAAATATGCAATTTTTCACGCTTTTTCAACTCCAAGACCTAGAAAAATGGGTGTTGTAAGGAATTTTAGGAGGTAAAAATAATAATATCAATAATATCAATCACCTCAATCCATAAAACTAATCACAACACGCTTGCAATGCAAACTAGGTCAAACCCTAGGGCCAAAATAGCCAAAATGTGTAGTTTTTCACCGAATTTTCACTACAAGAACCCGTTAAAAGGGTGTTGTGAAGCTTTTTATGAGGGGAAGAAAATTATTACCCTGATAAAAGCAAATTAATGTGAAAATATCTTTCACAACACTCTTGTGGTGCAAGTTTGGAGAGTCAATAAGGCCAATTTTAGTGAAAATTGTTGTTTTCAAAGCCCTACGTTTGAAGTTTTGGAACAAAATGCTATGAAAATTGCTTGAAGTCTGATTTTTAATGGAAATTACATACTTTCAAATCTAAAAATTATTTTCAAGCTTAATCATGCAAAATTCCCATGTAAATTTAATGAAATTGCACCAAAATTGCTAGTTTTTGTTAAAATTTTCAGTGCAAAAATGCAAATAATTTAAATTTAAATGCAAATTCACACTAAAATTTAAGACTAAAGCCAAATTCAAATTTGAATGAGCCTCTAAAATCAGTAGAAAAATCTGATAAAAGATTTTGCCTAAAAACCCTAGATTTTGAAATTACCAGGTTATCTAAAAATTGTCAAAATTTCCACAAAACCCTAGCAATTAAATGATGAAAATGCAAAGAAAGATTTTGAATTTTTGAATTTTTTATAGTTTATATCAAATATGATGTAAAAATCATGAATTAGGAAAATTTGGGAAGAATTGACACAATTTAGTAAGCCCAACAATGCATTTTTTTTTGTATTTTTCCAAAAAAAAAAATTTAAATTTTCTCAATGCAATAAATTAAATGACCAAATGAATGAATGAAATCACACCAAATCTGTAGACAAACACTTAGCAATTTGTAATTTAAGTTCAAAGACACGGGTTCACCAAAATGTTTAGTGGAAAATTGGATTCGTTAATCTTTTGTTGTTTAGGTGTTTAAATCCACCTCTCCACTATACATTGAAGGATCTAGGGTCGAATGGCGAGCACTATCATACCCTAGGTCACTTGCAGATGTAGGGAAACTTGGATTAGGGAATTTAATTATTAATTTTCCTTCTCTTGTGTCTAATTAACCATTAAAACCCTAATTATGCAAATACAATAACAAATTGACGAAAGACAAAAAAAAGCTCTTACAGACGGGAGTAAAATACCAAAATATAGAATACCTATTTTTGGGGTTCCGAAGCGGAATAGTCAAGGACACTGGAGCGAGCGCCCAAGTCCAAGGTACCTACTTTTTTAGGAAATCTGGACCCCCTTCGGACACTGATCAGCCCTGTAACTTTTGTTTTCTGGAATCTGTCTGCGAAGGACACTAGAATGAGTGCCCTAGTCCTGAAAGTGCTCCTTTGTCTAACTTTTCTTCATATCTCGAATCCTTGATGTCTTCCCAGCCTTCCTACAACTCCACTTCTTCTAGATGCGACACATGTAACCTGCAATCACAAGACTAGGTTTGGGGGTTGTGGTGTTTAGAGGTTTGCCTCAGTCAAATGCAGGAGGACACTTAAGTCTCCGAACACCATTGTCGGATAAAGAGGGCATGCCCTTGTGAGGTAGAGGCCAAAAAAAAAAGTAATCAATGATAAAAACACAATGATATGTCACCTTGTAATGAAGCTTTCATAGAGGAAGATGCTCTTCATGCCATGAAGGAATTGATGCTCAAATCTGCAAATATCAACACACAAAACATACAAGTCTGCTCTTGAAACACAATAGAAAGACTTGAATCACCTTGAGAATGCCTAGAGTTCACAATGATCATCTCCTTGAAATCTAGTTTACAAATGAATGCCTAAACATGCTTATATATGCATCTACAAGCATTCCTGCCAAGATTTTAAAAATCAAACTTTACCGTGTCGACAAAATAACCATCTAACGGTCATAAACTGACACCCAGAAATTGGGGTTGTCCCAAAATAGGGTAGGACTAGGGCGTGGGCACCTAAGTCCTCCCCCTATTTTAGGTAGGGTACATCGCAAGGGGTCCACCTAGGTCCTATTTGCCATGGGACTTAGGTCTTATTCCATCGGGATGCTAAAATATAAACTAAAATGTCCTAAATGCACTCTAAAGACCCGGGAGCTAAACCTTATGAGGGAAAAGCCCCCAAGGGGACATTTTCTGACGTTACAATATGTAAAGTAGCTAAGAGATATCCTTCTTGAGGCGCCTATTCCACCAATTTGTAGTAAATTGATTAAAAATAGGCACCTCAAGAAGGATATCTCTCAGCATACTTTACATATATTTTTTAAATATAGGTATGCTAGTAGGTAATCAAAATTTTGAATGTTTGTGAAATATATTGTAAAGTTGGATTCACTCTTGATTATCTTGAAAGCCCTAATAATGGCTACTACATTGTTGAATTCAATGCCACTCTGGATGTGCAGTCATGTTTCATTCGCCTTTAGGTGAAAACAATAATAACTCTTGAATTTCAAATCTTTTCTTTTGTTTTTGGTTTATATATTTTCATATTTGGAGAAGGATATTGTTGCAAGTATGTGCCTAACCGGTGTTGTCATTGATGTCAACATATCTGTATTGTCATTGGTGTCAACTATGCTCTTAATTTGTTGCTTGCTTGTATGGAGTGACTTTGTATTTACTTATGTAAGTGATCCTGGTGTTGAGGATATTGAGAAAATTAGCCCCTCCGGTGGTAATAGTGTGCTGCAGTGGAAACAATGTATTATACTCAGAAGAACAGTCCAAAAGTTTGCTCCACATTTCCTGTAGAATAAATATCTTTGCCTACGGATTGGAAGTTATTTAAAAGTCTATCTGAAGATGTTATATTCCAAGTTTGAGCCTCTGAAATGAAGATTTGAGTGAGTTATGTCCACCAGTGTGAAAACTACTTTTCATGTATGTTTGGTGGTGATAGGGAGAAAGTGTTATGCTCTGCATTCCTCTGCATTGAAGTATTTTGGTCTGCGGTTCTGGAATCAAGTTTCTAATGATATTAAGTGCCTTCAACTACAATGGTTCATGATTTGGTGGTCTACAAGCTATCCTTTACTTACGACAGTGGCTGACAGTGTTGTTCTTGTGCTCCGGTTTGAAGAATCTTCTTGATAGAATGGTTAAAGATTGTGCGGTTGTTCCTGGTGATTACAATGTGCTTGTGGATGTCTCCTGATCATGTTCCTACCTTTGTATTGGTCTACAATGAGAAATTCAGATCGTGGATGAAGTCTTTTCTTTGAAGACCCAGTATTATCTCTAGCCCTGGCCGACCTAGTTGAATTCATTATTTGCGGAGATGCCTT
This sequence comes from Cunninghamia lanceolata, assembly GCA_027924645.1. Lineage (NCBI taxonomy): Eukaryota > Viridiplantae > Streptophyta > Pinopsida > Cupressales > Cupressaceae > Cunninghamia > Cunninghamia lanceolata. Next base: position 14,461,518 of record BSBN01000320.1, read on the forward strand.
GAAGATTTTAGAAGCGTTTCATGATGTGAAGGATTGTGATTGAGTCCCAGCTAAGGCATGGCATGATCCACATACATCTTTACATATTTTCCTTAGCTAAATTTGTATTAGGTTCAGACCTATTTTATGTATGATTATAATGTCAACCTTGGAGATTGATCTAATGGTTGATGAATGTAATGCCGACCTTGATGTACATTCCAAGGTTGATGAATTGTATAAAAGCATGTAATGTAGTTGTGAAAAAGTGTGTGTGATGTGAAGATGAAAAGATAAGTGCGAAGGTGTGAAAGAGCAAAGCAGAGAAGTTATGTTGTGCTTCAATGGAACTGAACCCTGGCATGGAGTAGATGCTACTTATTCAGTTCACCATTTTGGTAGTGAGCAACCCATAAGCAATGAGCCATTCTTTGTAGTGAGCCTTGTAGACAGTGAGCCTCTATTTTTTGGTATTGTTATAACTCATATATCTCTGTGGGCTAACACCCACCGTGGTTTTTCCCTTTTAGGGTTTTCCACGTAAAAATCTGGTGTCTACTGTGTTGAATGTGTGATTGTGATTAAGTTTATGGCTCCATGCTTTCATGGTTAAATCTGATTATAAGTAATTAAGTTATTGATGATTTAATATTCATATGAAGCTAAGTTTTTGTGACAATTGATTCACCCCCCCTCACAGTTGTCCGGTGTATTTCAACATATACATCTCCAAGAATAGGAATTGAATGAAAGCCCGCCATCCCTATGCTTATGTTTATGAACATAATTATATGTGCTCTCTTTTGTGTTTTGTAACACATTCATTATTTGTGGAATTCCAAAGATCTATGTATAGTTTATATTGTCGCGGTGCATGTAATATGTGTTGTCCTGCATAAACAAAATAAGTTAACATGAACATTTAGAATGCAAATTTAAATCCTTTGTTTGACCATCATTGTGACCTATCAAACTTAAGTTATAACCTTTTTCGAAGTAGTATATATAAACAACCTCTACTCGCATATGCATTATCACTTGGGGAAATTACAGTGGTTGGTGGACCCTTGTGTATTTTTTAATACAATGGACTACATTGTTGATGGAACTATCATTTCATATCCCCACTCCATCTGATATAGAAAATTATGAATGTGCACTTTGCAAATGTGGTCACCTAGGAGTTGAATGTGGAGTCATGCCAACTAAATGTGAATACATTTGATTAAAACATGTAGTGCTACATGGTGAAAACAAGTCGATGTGAATATGTAAGGGTAACATGTGTTGTTCAAGAATAGGGGGTCCACTTATTTGATGGGTCAAAATGATGGTCAAAGAAAAGAGAGACTAATTCTACTTGGACATTGTTTGTTGCTAATACAATTGTGACTATCCTTTTGTTGACATGTTTTTTCTTGAAAAGGTTTCCCGTGTATATCTTGTGTCTCATGTTCATGTGGTGTGTGTTTATTTACCACTTCATGTACTTATATTTAATGTTGGTAAATGAATTGGTAGAACAATGATAATTGTAATTATATCACATATTCTTAAGGTGATCCAGTATCCTAGTTTATCAATCAACTATAACAATGATTAAATTTATGTCACTTGCCTGAATGCATAAAGATTACTCTATCTAGAATTAAAATAGGCCTTTGTCTAAAACTATAAACAATCATCATGACTATGATCCAATCATTGCAATCATAAGGAGCATCAGTGATATTATATTGCCCCCTCTAATTGGTTGCATATAATGGATGCAAGGAATTAAAGGTGAGAAAAAGAAAGATATGATCATGTAAATCCCAATTATCATATAATAGGTGTCACTAATAACATCATTTGACAAGTAATTTTCATATCTAGATGTAATCATGTTAGTGTATATAGTAAGATGTAATCATGTAAGCACATATAGTAAACAATAGGAAGAAAAATGCCCCTAGTGTTCTCCAAATGGTGACAACACACTAGCAAGAAACATGTACAAATAGATCCTATAGACACAAGGAAACTTGTCAAATTAGATGTGAATGTGTTAGCATAAACATGGAAGTTATCTAATAGGACGTAGACATGAAATCACATAGGGTGTGTGAGGATAAGATCTCAAGTAGAAGAAAGGACATGACAATGAAGGAACATAAGTGAAAGGAAAATAAGAGAGGTAAGATATGATCATGAAATCAAGTCTTAAAGGGGCGGCAAGGCACCCCCCAATGTTGTTCACAATGAGGGAAAATAACAAGTGCTAATAGATAAATGTAAGATAGATCATGAAAATCCTATATGAGGTGAAAGATATGTTTCTCCAATGTTTCTCTTGATGACTTCCAAGAGGAAGTCCATTCTTAGGGGGGAAGAATTAAGGCAAACCTATTTTTTTTAATTATGATATTGAGAATTTTAGTAATTAAATTATGTGTTAGAATTATGGATGTCCAGATTGGTAAATGATAAGTCACCCTCTTGGAAGACAAAGAGTCATACTATTTTTTTTTTAAGAGCAAGAAAGGGGAGATCCGGGGGGGTTTCACACTCAAGGCAATCTCTTCCTTTCCACTAAATCAATTCATGTTGATGTTATCGTCGTCTTGATCTACAACTTACAAAGAAGAAAACCTGCGTTGAAATGCAAGAAAAGGGAGATCCAGATAAAAGAAAAAAGTTTGGTTGAAAAGAAGGAAAAAAGAAAGAGGTCTAGAGTTCAAAAATTTTGAAGAGAGGTTTTTGTGCCATAAGTGAGACAATCAATACAAGACAATATAACAAGTAGCAAACAGTAAAATTTTAAGGAAAAGATTGTAGCCACAGGAATAGCTCGGGCCGATTACGATTACCTATCAAGTTGTTCTTAATTGGCGATAACGGTATGTACTTTCTCAATTTGCATGTCTTTTGTTTTGATTAAAACAAATATGTAAAATGGCTTTGTAGATTGTGGATCTCCTCAACTTTTTATGATCTTTTATGGAAATTGAAACCATTGCCATCAATTGGCAGACACCATTGCAATTCGCTTTTTTCTAAATAGGGTGTTATTTTGTGCTACTTGGTATCAGTGTATTGAGTCTTGGTGGAGCTCAAATTTCAGGAAATGGCCTTAGTATTTGATCTTTGCACCTTTAGCCAGCTACTAATGACAATCTCTGCCCACCTTTTATTTTTATTGAGAAAGCTTAAATTTTTATATATGGTTTAGATCTGAGACCAATTTTGTTCTTCATCTGAGAGCATTTTCCAATATTAGGGAAAACTAGGTAATTCCTTAAAATGCATGTACATGATCTAGGTCATGCAAGCAAGGTGATTGTTTTGGCTGGAGGAGATTTTTATATTAGGTGACTCTTAGGAAACGATTAACCCCATGTAAATTGGTATACCTATTTATATAGACTTTAGATGAAACTCTATACCACTGGTTGATGATTGATTTTATATTGCTCCTCATAGGGGACTGATACAGGTATTATAGTAGCCTACAAATTCTCCAGTTATCTTGTATGAATGATGAAAAATGTACTATTCAGAAATTAGGGTGATTTTGCAACGGCGGTTCCGTTGAGTTAATATCATCCTTCCAGCAAATCTAACAATATATTAAAATGATAATTTCTCTTTAGGTTATTTGTAAAATAAATTATGTGTTATGTTTGAGCTTCTGAATTTGTAGAAGGTCATGGAATTTGGTTTATGCCTACTAATGCTTTTGTTTAAAAATCTCTAAACCTTTTCCAATGTATCCATCTGTGCAAACCCTACAATTATTGTAATCCATAAATTTTAGATCATTCAGGCATTTTTTTAAAAGTGGTTCGTGTGAGGAATTGTGACTCCACATTTGGCATTACATCTACCGAATTACATTTAGATGGAAGTTTCTAAAGTCCTTTAAAATTATTTGAGCATAACCTACGATCGTATGTATTGCATGAGATAACATACTTTTGAGACAATTTGCCCAACCATTCACATATCTTCCCTACTGATTTACATTGCTTGAAAAACTGCTTTAGCCCTTTCAACAAATCCATTAGGTGTTTATCCTGCAACCATTACATTCTATGAGATAACATCTTGAGAGGAATTTTGTTAAACTATTCACGTGCTTGTCTATGCTTTACTTTTTATTTTCATGTCTACTAGGCTACTTGTGGTTGATCATCTTCAACATATTTTCCTTTTGATATTCTTGATAGATGTTTCTTCTATATTTATTTTATTCTTGAATGATATAGTTTAGTCATGGGATTTTAATATTGTTTTAATGGATTAAGGGGGAATGTTTTAACTGTAGTAACATTATGGAGAATATATTCTAGTTATTATTATTTTAATATTGCATTGAAATAGAATTGCTCGGTGGAAAGTTGAATTTCTATAATTGGTTATGATTAGCTTGTGTAAATTATTGGAGAGAAAGACCTTGGTGACTATATAGTATAAACTATTTGTTTTGAGTTAACATCAAACTCCAAGGAAACAAAATTACTTTTGATTTCAATACTATCATTGATTATGAATGTTATCGTGATATTCTTGAGATTATTAGATCTTGAATTTGAGGGCTAACCAGGAAAAATTTATTAGTAGTGAGTTGTTTAATGCAATGTAATATCATTAAGTCTCTAAACTTAGACTTATTTGGTTAAATAATATTTCCTTGAGGAATGTTATAATACCAAGTTTAATTATTATTATAATAATAGTGGTTAGAGATGTGTATCAAAACAATAGGTACTTAAATGTATAACCATCTTCATCCAAACCTACACACAACAATTAGCGTTGAAGAGTATTTTTAATGAAGGTCTTGGCTATATAAATATAGTAGTAGGCCAAGAATGAGACATTTGGCAAATGATTAAGAATTCTTTTTGGCAAAATGGTTGCTAAGTGTTTAGTGGTAAAAAGAAGGAAGAGAAGAGGAGTTGGTTGTTTAATGGTTTTCGTGCAATCCTCCTTTCACACCAAACATTCCAAGGGCTTATCAACTGAGTTGAATCTCCACTAAGCGAGAGCAATCACGTATCAGGTTGGGCTGCCACTTGGGAAGTTGTGGATTCTTGGATGTGTCAAACAATGTCTCTATCTAATGCTCAATTGTACTTAGAAACCCTAAATATGCAAATCAGTAAGCAAATTATCAAATTACAGCAAATCCTTTCAGATAGAGATAAGGGACAAAGATATTTAACTCACTATTTTTTGAAGTTCAGAAGGCAAAAAAGTTGGGGACACGGGGACTAGCGCCCAAGTCCAAGGTACATGTTTCTTCGCGGAATCCTGATCTCCTTCTGACATTGATCTGCACTGCAACTTATGTTTCTGGGAATTCAATTGAGGAGGACACCTGGACTAGCACCCTAGTCTAGGAAAAGTACCAGTGTCCTGCTTCTTTCCAAATCCTGAATCCTCAATATCTGTCACTCCTTCCTGCAACTCCACTCCACGGATCTCGACACCTGTAACCTACAATCCCAAGGAGTGTGGGAGGGGGTTGTGGTGTTTATAGGCTTGCCTTGATCAAGCCCTAGAGAGACATTCAAGTCTTCCAGACACCGTTGTCAGATGAGAGTGTGATATCCCAGCGGGATAGAGGCAAAAATCCAAATGATAAATGATTGAAAACACAATTGATATCACCTTGTAGTGAAGATCTCATGGAAGGAAGCTGCTCTTCATGCCATGAGGAGATGGATGTCAAATTTGCAAATACAAACACAATAACAATGCTCTTCTCTACAACACAATGAATATTTTGAATGCTATATGATCACAAGTATACATCATATCCACCTAGTTTGTAAATGAAACCTAATCATGCTTATATATGCAACTACAAAGATTCCTGATAAGAATTTTGTAATTCAAACTTTAGATGCTGGCATAGGACCCAAATAACAGTCACTAAACTGACATTTAAAATTAGAGCAGACCCAAAATAGGGCTGGACTAGGGTGCTAGTGCCCAAGTCCACCCTGCCATTTTTTCTCAAGATTCATTAAAGTGTAGCCCCCTAGGTCCTATTTGTCACAAGACCCAAAGGTTTTCTCATCGGGAGTCAAAAATAACATGCAAGATGCTCTAAATGCAATTACCGGACCCAGGAGCTAAACCTTAATAGGAAAAAGCCCCCAAGGTTACTTTTTCTGACATAACATTTAGCCCCCACTTTAATGTATGTATAAACGCAAGGCCAATACATGCATTAAAGTACGGTCAACAAACACAATAAACATGTCAAGCACGGATAAGACACACCAAACACATGGAAGACAATAACAGGCACATAAAACATGGACAAGACAATTACAGTCACACAAAACATAGAGAAGACAGCATTGAAGACATGCAAAACACAGTGAATACAGTGAATGCAGTGATTATTTTCTTTTTCTTTTTCTCATATATGAAATGTAGATGCAAGTACATGGAAATTAAACACACAACCCAAAATGTAGGAGGGACTCATTGCCACCAGTCTTTCTAGACTGTACATGGAGCAACAGACACGCAAAACAAATCTCAGGGTGCAGGAGGGACTCGTCACCACCAGTCTTTAGACTACACTTGAGAACAAACATGCCATACAAATCAAGCATGCCAAACAAATCCCAAAGCATAGGAGGGACTCATTGTCACCGGTCTTTAGACTATGCTTGGGAACAAACACGCCATACACACACACATAGAAGATACAGAGAAAACACGGCAAACAAGTGATGGAGTGTACCTATTTCTACGTTCATCACCATCTCAGGCACATTATAGGAACACACCGACAATTGGGCTTCGCCACAACAATCATCAAAGACACACTTAAGGGTTAGGTTAGTCACAGAACCACTCCCCACCTTCTCAGAGGACTTTTGAAAATGACAGGATTGTGCACTCTCCTTGAGAAATACACCATCCCCGCCTCACACAGAGGGCTTAAGATAAAAGGATATGGGCTTAACTGATTGCAATAGATTCAAGATTCACAAACACACGTTGCTAGCATCTACAACATACAGCTTACCTTATATATGCCCCCACCTTAAGGTGGTTGATGTCGTGTACCAATATCAAGCACGTTAAGGTAGGAAGAAAACACACAAGGGAACACAAGCTCTCGCAAAGCCCATGCCCCCCAGAGGTGACATGTACTTTACGGTCGCCAAATGTTCCCACAAATACATTCCTGCAAGAAAAGTGTTAGTGTCCATATAATCATGATAAACAACAATGCATAGAGAACCGAGGAATTGCAAGATTCAAGATAGACAAGGTGCACGGAGCAACAGTATTATTATGTTTTGTAAGATAGATGAGACAGCATCAAGATCACACGAAGTGATTCTACTAGCCAAGCATCAGATAATATATAACAACACCATCGTCATGTATGGACTAGGTCCATTTTTTATTTCTTGCCGAAGGGACACTAAGTCCGCATCAGTATAATATGTTTTTTGTCATCCGCCCACTAGATAGAACCACTATAGGAAGGGAAACAATGAAGAAAGAGAGGAGAAACAAGTGCCTTAGGGACAACCACGTAGGAGGGTGCCCCCAAGTCACCAACCACAATGCTATGCCCATAAGACACAACACACAACAATAAAAATAGAGGAGAAGCGATATAGAAGAATGATGATACAAATAGAAGAATGGTCACAACAAAGGTGTTCTCCCAGTATCCCTAACATTACAAGAGTATCAAGGGTCATCCTAGGAGGCCTAAACAACACATAACACATCACAAAGATAAAGGGTTAGAAATACTTACCTGCAGGGATACCCAAACTAAGGGTTGTCATTGAACAGATCATCCTCTTCTCAATCTTGGATGTTAGAGGAAAGAGGTGTGTAAGGTTCCATAGCCTAACTTTTGTTCTTATCTTCAAATTCTTTAGTGTTGAGGTTTTCTATGTTTGTTTCAATGTTAGGTTGTGTTGGTTATTTTTCCTGAATCGGCAGAGGGTTTGCCAGTTCCAATGCACGGGCAAATTCGGCCAACAGATACGGGAGGTTGTGTGAGCTGCCTCCCCTACACTTCTAGTTCTACCGCACCAAGGGGGGTATCCCTACTTGATAAAGATGTAACATTTACTCTCCAAATGACAGAAAGATTTAACTTGACAGTAACGGGCAGAATACTCCCATGTTTGGACCAAGATTTGCATGATAGATCACAAGGCTAGCAATGTTCTTGGACATATCTAACTGGTTATGGATGAGAGTATGCAGGGGGTTCCTAATCCTACTCCTACAACTAACAGGTGGAAATAATGGAATGGTTTGAATTTGATGGTTTGGATGCAAGACAGGGGTTTTGGATCATAACTACTTCACAAGAACAGATCGGTGCCTATCTCAGGGCAAGGAGTCAACTAGACATATACATGAGGATGGCTTGCAACTGGCATTCGAATTTCAAGGGGATAGTTTGATGCTTGCCTTACAAACATCACCCAAGGATAGGTATTTAACTATTCATACTTACAAACATCCCAGTCAACATACCATCTTCTCCATGCTTGACCTAAGACAAATTTAATCCACTCCTTGAATGAAAGTCAAAAGATCAGACATGCAATACAGGACCCTATATCCCCGAATCTATGAAACCCTTAGCAACCAGATTCAAGAGAAGAAAATGCATGCAACAAATGGAGACAAACAGAGAAATACATGCGACTAGCATTTTTCATATAAAATCAACACTAAAACTGAACATATGTGTAAGATACATCACAGATGCAATACATAAACTCCAAAATGAGATAGAATAGCAAGGAAATGTCCTGTGTTTTGTTATTTACACAAAAGTGCCCAAGTCTTTAACAACCATATATGAGTGACATAGTTTGCAATTTATAGCAAGACTGTGCACTTAGCAAAATTACAACGGTCAACTCAAGAATCACCAGATACAATGCATCGTGAGAAATGGTGCTCAAAATAGTTAATGCAGCAGAGGGACAAGGAGAAAGGAGCAGACGGAATCGAGATTTGGGCCGCAGCCTGAAGGTTCTCTTCGTAAGCCTGGTAGTTCACCTGTCGCCTCACCCATACTTCCCTACACAATTTGCCATCAATGCTTCATCTACCCGCGGGATGCAACAGCAGATGCATTTGGAGATTTTCCCGCTCAAAAATGGGCCACAGACAAAGAAAACCATCACTCCAGTAGAATTAAAACATAGTCGTCGATCACCTCCCCATCGCTGAGATCTGTGGCTTAAAAAATTACGTTGACCAGGTCGCCAGCCAAATAGATCTTGCCATGTAGGCACCTTTTGCTATTGCTAGCTTGTCACCTTTCATTTTTGCCTTTTCACCCTTGTATATGCACATACAAATCTCTTTTTAAATCTTTGTATATGCAGGATGCATATACACGCAACTACTCAACATACAAGGCGGACCTGAAACTTTTATGAAGCGAATTGGAAACCTATTCGGGTCCGACTTGTATCTCTCACCCTTGTATATCCGCGATATACAATACATACATACATACAGCCCGCAGACTTCAAAATCCATCCATTGCAGCTTGATTTCCTCTTCAGGTCCAAAATGTACATTAGGAATGTATATTTGGTTGTATATCGAAATATACAACCGCAAATATACAAGTGGTGGGTCCCTGCCTCGCAACTGTAGCAAATGTATCTGCACCCTTGAATATTTTTCAATGCATATTTCCATTGTATGCCGAACATACAAACGGGAATCTTCCACGGAATATACCTGCAATGTATCTTTTCTTTGTATCTGACCATTGTATGTCTGAACATACAAACCAAATATACATGCAACCCAATGTGCAAGCAGCGAATATTCCTAGAATCTTTAATGTATATTCCGCCCTTATACATCCTCCTTTTGAACCCAATATGCATTAAGAAATGCATACAACACATTTTTTAAAGGCCAATGGAAATTTCTGACCCGCCAATGCACAACCGACCTGCATGTATATACAAACACCTTTGTATATACAAAGACACTTGCACCTTAGCTAATTTCTTTGCATTTCTTCAACTGCAGAGGCCGAAAGTGTTAGCATTTTTTGGACTTTTGGGAAGGAGCCTGGCTTAAAACCCTAAACATAAATGATTACTAACAGGTTGAATGTTTTCTTGTTGAGCGGCAAATCGTTGGGCAAAAGCTTGTCTTCTCCTCCTCCTTTCTTTTGCTTGTCTATTCCTTCTTGTTTTAGCACTTACTTATTCAAAGGCATCATCATGTTTTTCTATAAGGGTTTTTCACATTAGAGGAGGAAGCACCATGTTCAAATTTCATTGGTCTTGGTGGAATGTTTTGTTGTCTATGAAAGCCTCCCGATCCTTGTAAGGATGTCGAAGGAGGAACCTCAGTGTAGATACCATCTCTCCATGGATGAGGTGAGTTATGAAACTTTTCCTTATCCACATCTATCACACCAATTATCTCATCATATCCATAGTAGTCTTGTGTTCTTTTTACTTTTTCTCTAAGAAGATCCTCAAACACATGTTGTTCATCCCTCATTGTTTGTAAAGGAGGCCTGGCCACTCTAGCTAGTTGTTTTGCTTTGTATCGTATGTAGTTTAGAAAAGATTGGTCTCTTTGTGGCTCAAGGTCTATTTTAGGTTGCGGCGAAAAGTAATCAAGGGTGAAATTCTTGCTGTTAGCCAGAGGTTGGTATGTGTTACGACAGACAGTACGGATCTCTCCATGCAAAGGGAGTTTTAGGCATTTATGAATGGTTGAAGGGATGACATTCATAGCCTTAAGCCATGTGTGTCCAAGTTTTACATGAAAGAGGTCGAATAAGGGAATAGCATCAAATAACTTATCCATGACTTTTTTATAAACTGAGACTAACAGATTTACCAATCCAAATGTTTTCATCAAAGATCCATTATGCGTTTTAATTCTTAAATCCGACGGGTCATAATAGTTTTGTGCCAAATCATGTTTAAGGAGGAACTCTTATGTAACCATATTTGTCATGCAATTAGGATCTATAAGTGTTCCATGAACAGGTATTTCCATTATTTTCACTGTAATGTAAAGAGGCCCTTCAGTATCTACCATTTCTTTGTCATGAGGTGTAAATGTTATTTCAAGTTCAGGGGCTTGTCTTTTCAAATGCGGCCTAGGAGGAAGCCTAGAATTATTGTTGTATTGAGAAGCCATGTGTATGTTTTCAAATTAGTGCCAAATCATATTTCAAAAAGTTTTCAAAACTTATGCAAGAGCCAATGCAAAAGTATGTATGAAAATGACCTAAAATGCTTGATTTTTCAACTTTTTTCAATGCAAATCACTAGGAGAAGAGGCGTTGTAAATTTTTTTAAGAAGGAAAGAGAATAATATGCCTAATAACTATCCAATGATGCAGCAATATCTTTCACAACATGCTTTTGAAGCAACTCTAGAGTGATGACAAGTCAAAACCTAGTGAAAATAGGCCAAAATATGCAATTTTTCACCAAATCTCAATGCAAAAGAGTATGACAAAGGGTGTTGTGAGAAAAATGAGGATGGATAGAAAATTATAACAGTAATAACATCCACCTAATGCCAAAAAATCTGTCACAACACACTTATAGTGCCACTCAAGGTCAAACCCTAGTGAAAATATAGCTAAGATATGTAATTTTTCACTGCAAAGGCCTAGTAGAGAGGGTGTTGTAAGGAATATGAGGAAGGGAAGCAATTAATAACCCTAGTAACAGCCAATTAATGCAGAAAAATCCCTTACAACACACTTGTGATGCAAATATAGAGAGACGATAAGGCCAAATTTAGTGAAAATGCAAGGTTTTCAAACCCTAGGCATGAGATTTTGCAAGAAGACCACTATAATGCAACACTACTATTAGAAATCAGTCCTAATGAGTGTTTTAAAATGGTAGTAAAATCTGCAACAAGATTTTGACTACAAACCTTAGCTAATGCAAGACTAGGTTTTTATGAAGAATGCGTATTTTTTTAAAATTTTCCCAAATTTTTTAATTTTTTTGTAATTTTGCGAATGCAATGAGAGGAATGAAAGCAAATCTATCAAACAACACTTAGCAAGGTGGCAAAAATTTCAAAAACACAGGTTCACCAAAATGTTTAGTGGTAAAGAGAAGGAAGAGAAGGGGAGTTGGTTGTTTAATAGTTTTTGTGCAATCCTCCTTTCACACCAAACATTCCAAGGGCTTATCAACCGAGTTGAATCTCCACTAAGCGAGAGAAATCACCTATCAGGTTGGGCTGCCACTTGGGAAGTGATGGGTTCTTGGATGTGTTAAACAATGTCTCTATCTAATGTTCAATTGTACTTAGAAACCCTAAATATGCAAATCAGTAAGCAAATTATCAAATTACAGCAAATCCTTTCAGACAGAGATATTTAACTCACTATTTTTTGAAGTTTGGAAGGTAGAAAAGTTGGGGGACTAGCACCCAAGTCCAAGGTACGTGTTTCTTCGCAGAATCCTGATCTCCTTCCAACACTGATCTGTACTGCAACTTCTGTTTCTAGGAATTCAACTACGGAGGACATGGGGACTAGCACCCTAGTCCAGGAAAAGCACCAATGAACTTCTTTCCAGATCTTGAATCCTCAATATATGTCACTCCTTCCTGCAACTCCACTCCATGGGACTCGACACCTATAATGTGCAATCACAAGGAGTGTGGGAGGGGGTTGTGGTGTTTAGAGGCTTGCCTCGGTCAAGCCCTGAAGAGACATTCAAGTCTTCTGAACACCGTTGTCAGATGAGAGTGTGTATCCCGGTGGGATAGAGGCAAATATTAAAATGATAAATGATTGAAAACAAAATTGATATCACCTTGTAGTGAAGATCTCGTGGAAGAAAGATGCTCTTCATGCCATGAGGAGATGGATATAAAATCTGCAAATACAAACACAATAACAATGCTCTGCTCTGCAACACAATGAATATTTTGAATGCTATATGATCACAAGTATACATCAAATCCACCTAATTTGCAAATGAAACCTAATCATGCTTATATATGCAACTACAAAGATTCCCGCTAAGAATTTCGTAATTCAAACTTTAGATGTCAGCATAGGAGCCAAATAACAGTCACTATACCGACATTTGAAATTAGGGTAGACCCAAAATAGGGCTGGACTAGGGTGCTAGCGCCCAAGTCCACCCTACCATTTTTTCTCAAGATTCATTAAAGTGCAGCCCCCTAGGTCCTATTTGTCACAAAACCCAATGGTTTTCTCATTGAGAATCGGAAATAAAATGCAAGATGCTCTAAATGCAATTATAGGACCCAGGAGCTAAACCTTAATAGAAAAAAGCCCCCAAGGTTACTTTTTCTGACATAACACTAATAGGTTACTTTTTCTGACATAACACTACGCAAGAATAGGTTACTTTTATCCTTATGAAAACTAGGATCACTTTAGTTAGATTATTTGGAGTAAATAATTGTTTGTTTGTCATTAAAGTTATCTTGATGATTAGTAGTATGGAACTCCCTTATAAGCTCTTGTGATTATAAAGTGTTTATTGTTTGTAGTTACCTTATAACCTGTAACTATCACTGATAGTTTTATCTTGTTTTAAGGATGCATAGTGTTGCAAACCTTAGTTGAGATAGTGCCAATTGTTGATTATGGTTGCAAAAGGTATCTTTCTACTTGTTAAGAAGGATAGTTGATTGGTATAATTGATATGTTTTCAACTTAGCATGTAATGATTGAGGATGAAGACTATCTAGTTGCCTATTGAGGAATTCTTTTATCCAAATGAGTGTGTTTGAAATAATCTCGATGAATGTGAATTTACTTTTCTTGTGAACCTGAATACATTACTGAATGATCTATTTTATAGACATTTAGAATAACAAATAGTTGATTGTAGATGATGTATATCTTCTTGCAACAGTGTAATTTGGTAATGAGAACACATCGTTGGATGTTGTTTATGTTGTGTTGTCTCCCTTATAAGTTTTTGAGATTATAAAACTTTTGTTGCTTATGATAATCCAAGTTATAAATTGTATGAAACCATTTTTTGGTTGCTAGAACAAGTCCCGAACTACGAAGTCTCTACACTACGCGTATGTAGGCAAGGCCATCATGGATGAGCCCCCAAGACATTAGGTCGACCCCTTAGGGCCTTAGGCTTGTCATTTTATGAAATTGATATTGTTTAGACTATGCAAAACTAATGTTTTCATTTAGTGTGCAGATTCAGATCTGATAACTGTGCAGGATATCGAAGTTGAGAAAGAATTCTCCACCTTGTGAAAGGATGATCTTAAGACAATTATTGCAAATGTGTATATCTGTATATGAAGCATTTGTATCTTGTAATTTATTCACAATGAATTTGGATGTTAATTATTTAATATATGTAAATTTTCTCTTGTAATCATATTATATTTTCTTTATTCACAATAATTTAGTGTATTATTGTTATTTTCTTGAGTGGGCATTACATAGGTATCAGAGCACTAGGTTGCAACACTTGGGAGCTTTGGGGTAAGAGTGTTAGTAATGAAAATCCGTTTTTGGGATCTCATCATGGTAAGTAAAGGTAAATCTTGATTGGTTAAGGATACGGAATGGACGTCCAGTAAATTAATTTCAAATTATATACAAATATGTTCATAGATGTATTCTTGGAACTATAAGTTTCTATAATGTCAAATAATGATTTTTATCAAGCATGTATATTTATCACCTTATTCTGTGATGATGCTGACAAACTTGTGCGTGTGATTGATGGTGATGATGTATTGGCAAATGAGAATTGGTAAAATATGGGCATTGGAGGATGTTGTCCAAAGCTGAGGGTTGGTTGAACATATATCTATTGCAAAAATCCTTCCATGCTCGAGCACAATATAAGGGTCTTGGTATTGTAAATAAGGTTGTTGATGATAAATTCAGAAATATAAGAAGACTTGGACGTTATTGATCTTAATTGTTTACATATTGATAAAGTAATATTAGTTTGAAGTACATTTAAAGAAAGATGAAAATTTCTTTGACTAAATCTTGTTCGAAACCTTCCAGTTTGGTTTAGATATGGAATTAAATGTTATTTATGTTGTGATTGGTAATATTGAATGTATTAGAGGATGGAATTGTTGGTATAATGGGAATTGAAAATGTGAATTTGTGAGTTGTATTATGTTATGGAAGTTATGTGGTGTTCTGGGAAGGTGTTATGGAAGTTTTGTTATTAGGAGAAAATATATAGTTTTCTTTTATCATATTATTGTTTTAGTTTATGAGAAGAAATGCACAGAAAGTTATTTTCCATATTCTCTCTAAAAGTAAGAGCTATAATTTTGGAGTGTAACCGAATCTTTATGGTATTGGAGCTTATGTGAGTTTGTGAGATTTTCATAATTTAAAAAAAGAAATAATGAAGAAAGAGAGGAAGGCTAGAAGGTTAAGGAGCTAATTTAGGAATGACCAAGCAAGGTATGAAATTTGTTGATAATTCTATTTTTCTTGCTTAGATTATTGTTTGATTTATTGATTGGAAATGTGAAAATTTTCTTTGTTGTGAACTGATATAAAAAATTTAAATGATCTTGTTGAGAAAGGGTGGTGGATTCCTCTTTGGGGGTGATTTTCATGGTGTATGGTGGAGGATGGTACTGGTGTGTGGGAGTTGATGTTGCTCTATGGGAGTTGTTGTTGCTCTGTGTGAGCTATTACTAGGAGTTGTTGTTGCTCTGTGTGAGCTATTATTTTGTTTATGGTAGCTATTGGGAGCTATGAAAAGGGAGTTATGGAAACTTATGCCCCTTTGGGGAATAATCATGATGATGATGTTGGTGTTGAGGGAGTTTGGATATGGGAGTACATTTGAGAGAAGGGAGTTTTCTAAATTATGATTATTTTAGCTATAAATTTTATTGAAAAGAATAATGATAGTGATTGCATTTGGTATATGAGCATGATGATATGATAATCTATTATGGAGCTCCATGTGGTTTGAGACCACCACATTCTCCTCCTCCCCTTAGGTGGCTCGTTTGAAGTCACGTGGTGAATTGTGATGTAAAAGTGTTATGAAAATTTTTGAAAATTTTATTTTGTCATTATCTCCTTTGTTTAATTGAGCTAGCAATTTTGAAGATTTCTTTTAGATATTTGGTTGATTGTAATTACAAAAAAAAATTCCTTTTGCCACAAGGACTATTTTGTCAAGGTTTTTGGTTTTTTTTTCCACTACTTAATTTGTTTTATTTAAAGATTTTATTTGAAAATTTTACTTACTAAAATTTCTTTATTTTGAGGTGTTATCAGTATTTATTGTTGCTAGCTTGAGTGAAGTAATGTGAATTGTGTAGATTGTCATACCCAAGAGAGGTCCCTGGCAGGTTGTATAGGGTCCAGTAGATGGCCTGGGGAATGTATATTGTGAAATTATGTGGTTTATGGTTCTATTTGGCACTAATTATCCCAATCTCATTGAAAGTATAGATGATGTATGTAATTAATATCTGTAATGTTTAAATATTAAGAGTTGTTATAAAGGAATACGTTATAATGAATTTGATTATCAATAATATATTGATGGTAGAAATATGTTTCTAGGATAAGTAATGATGATATTACAGAATTCCAATGGAAAGAAAGGTATAATTGAAATTTTCTAGATTAATGGAATTACTGTGTGTTGCTGGCGAAGAAAGAAAGGAAGATCTATAAAGATTCTATGGGCTGGGTCGAACTTGGACAGCCAAGGTAAGAAAAGAAAGAACTATATTTTTGTTTAAGAATCAAATGAATGTTGCAGTTAAATCATGATACAAATCTGTTGTTATTGTTTGCATGTTTAAATTGGTCATGAATGATAAAATTTTATATGATTATTATTATTATGTTGACTGGAATTGGTGTTGTGATGGAAAACTAGGAGTTGATGATATATGAAATGATAATGCTTTGGGAGTTTTGGGAGTATGTTGTTAAAGGCGTTTTGAGAGATAAATGCTTATGGTGTTTTGGGAAATTATTATTATATGAAACTCTTGAGAGAAAAATTGTTTTATGGAGTTGGGTGATTATTGTTTCTGGGAATTGATGTATAAGGGAGAATTTGGGAGTTGTGGACTAAGGCAATTATTGATTTTGTTTATTGTGATTAAAAGTGAAATTAATTTGTGAATTAGAATCTTTTAAATGAAATTGAATCTGTTCGATAAGATGAACATTAAGGAAAAGTTTCTATTTAATTGCTCGGGGGTGGATTCGATTTGATGAATCCTATGGTTGGGTGGTGAGCAATCTAAATTGTTAACTTTGTGGTTGCAGATCAAGTGAGCTTATTTGAGTTGATATAATTTTGTGTATGCAAATTTATAGATTAAATTTATTTTTGTGATATGAAGATTAGTATGAAAGAGCAAATCTATGTTTTTTTGTTGATGAATAGATTTTTTAATTGATGCATGTGAGTGAATCTGGTTTCTATTGCACTGTGCATTGTGCTCAATTTCAAATAGAGTATAGATATATTGATTACTTGTTTTAATAGTGTATAGATGAATTCTTAGATGAAATCTAACTTTTGTTGGATGTGTTGAAGATAGGGGAAATTCATTTCTCTTGATGACTTCTAGGAGGAAGTCCATTCTTAGCGGGGAAGAATGTAAGGCATACATGAAACCTATTTTTTTTAATTATGATATTAAGAATTTAGTAATTAAATTATGTGTTAGAATTATGGATGTCCATATTGGTAAATGATAAGTCATGCTCTTGGAAGACAAAGAGTCATGATATTCAGTTTTTTTGAAAGAGCAAGAAAGGGGAGATCCGGGGGGTTTTCACACTCAGGGCAATCTCTTCCTTACCACAAAAGCAATTCATGTTGATGTTATCGTCGTCTTGATCTACAACTTACAAAGAAGAAAACCTGCGTTGAAATGCAAGAAAAGGGAGATCCAGATAAAAGAAAAAAGTTTGGTTGAAAAGAAGGGAAAAAGAAGGAGGTCTAGAGTTTGAAAATGGTGAAGAGAGGTTTTTGTGCCATAAGTGAGACAATCAATACAAGACAATATAAAAAGTAGCAAATAGTAAAATTTTAAGGAAAAGATTATAGCCACAGGAATAGCTCAGGCCAATTACAATTACCTTATCAAGTTGTTCTTAATTGGCGATAATGGTATGTACTTTCTTAATTTGCATGTCTTTTATTTTGATTGAAAGAAATATGTAAAATGGCTTTGTAGATTGTGGATCTCCTCAACTTGTTATGATCTTTTATGGAAATTGAAACCATGGCCATCAATTGGCAGAAACCGTTGCAATTCACTTTTTTTCTAAATAGGGCGTTATTTTGTGCTACTGGGTATCAATGTATTGAGTCTCAGTGGAGCTCAGATTTCAGGAAACGGCCTTAGTATTTGATCTTTGCACCTTTAGCCAGCTAGCACATAACAATCTCTACCCACCTTTTATTTTTATTGACAAAGGTTAAATGTTTATGCATGGTCTAGATCTGCGACCAATTGTGTTCTTCATCTGAGAGTATTTTCCAATATTAGGGAAAACTAGGTAATTCCTTAAAATGCATGCACATGATCTAGGTCGTGCAAGCAAGGTGATTGTTTTGGCTGGAGGAGATTTTTATATCAAGCGACTCATAGGAAACAATTAACCCCATGTAAAATTGGTATACCTATTTATATAGACCTTAGATGAAACTCTATATCACTGGTTGATGATTGATTTTATATTGCTCCTCATAGGGGACTGATACAGGTATTATAGTAGCTTGCAAATTCTCTGGTTATCTTGTATGAATGACAGAAAACGTGCTATTCGAGAATTAGGGTTTTATTTGCAATGGTGGTTCCATTGAGTTAATATCATCCTTCCAGCAAATCTAACAATATATTGCAATGATAATTTCTCTTTAGGTTAATTGTAAAATAAATTACGTGTTATGTTTGAGCTTCTGAATTTGTAGAAGGTCATCGAATTTGGTTTATGCCTACTAATGCTTTTGTTTGAAAATTTCTAAATCTTTTCCAACGTATCCATCTGTACAAACCCTACAATTATTGTAATCCACAAATTTTAGATCATTGAGGCATTTTTTTTAAAGTGGCTCATGTGAGGAATTGTGACTCCACATAAATTACATTTAGATGGAAGTTTCTAAAGTCCTTTAAAATCATTTGAGCATAACCTGTGATCGTATGTATTGCATGAGATAGCATACTTTTGAGACAATTTGCCCAACCGTTCACATATCTTCCCTACTAATTTACATTGCTTGAAAAAATACTTTAGCCCTTTCAACAAATCCATTAGGTGTTTATCCTGCAACCATTACATTCTATGAGATAACATCTTGAGAGGAAATTTGTTAAACTATTCATGTGCTTGTCTATGATTTACTTTTCATTTTCATGTCTGCTAGGCTACTTGTGGCTGATCATCTTCAACATATTTTCCTTTTGATATTCTTGATAGATGTTTCTTCTATATTTATTTTATTCTTGAATGTTATAGTTTAGTCGTGGAATTTTAATATTGTTTTAATGGATTAAGGAGGAATGTTTTAACTATAGTAAAATTATGGAGAATATATTCTAATTATTATTTTAATATTGCATTGAAATAGAATTGCTCAGTGGAAAGTTGAATTTCTATAATTGGTTATGATTAGCTTGTGTAAATTATTAGAGAGAAAGACCTTGCAGACTATATAGTATAAACTATTTGTTTTGAGTTAACATCAAACTCCAAGGAAACAAAATTACTTTTGATTTCACTACTATCATTGATTATGAATGTTATCGTGATATTCTTGAGATTATTAGATCTTGAATTTGAGGGCTAACCAGGAAGAATTTATTAGTAGTGAGTTGTTTAATGCAACAATATCATTAAGTCTCTAAACTTAGACTTATTTGGTTAAATAATATTTCCTTGAGGAATGTTATAATACCAAGTTTAATTATTATTATTATAATAGTGGTTAGAGATGTGTATCAAAACAATAGATACTTAAATGTATAACCATCTTCATGCAAACCTACACACATCAATTAGCGTTGAAGAGTATTTTTAAGGAAGGTCTTGGCTATATAAATTTAGTAGTAGGCCAAGAATGAGACATTTGGCAAATGATTAAGATTTTTTTTTTTTTGGCAAAATGGTTTCTAAGCAAGAATAGGTTACTTTTATCCTTATGAAAACTAGGATCACTTTAGTTAGATTATTTGGAGTAAATAATTGTTTGTTTGTCATTAAAGTTATCTTGATGATTAGTAGTATGGAACTCCCTTATAAGCTCTTGTGATTATAAAGTGTTTATTGTCTGAAGTTACCTTATAACCTATAACTATCATTGATAGTTTTATCTTTTTTTAAGGATGCATAGTGTTGCAAATCTTAGTTGACATAGTGTCAATTGTTGATTATGGTTGCAGAAGGTATCTTTCTACTTGTTAAGAAGGATAGTTGATTGGTATAATTGATATGTTTTCAACTTAGCATGTAATGATTGAGGATGAAGACTATCTAGTTGCCTATTGAGGAATTCTTTTATCCAAATGAGTCTGTTTGAAATAATCTAGATGAATGTGAATTTACTTTTCTTGTGAACCTGAATACATTATTGAATGATCTATTTTATAGACATTTAGAATAACAAATAGTTGGTTGTAGATGATGTATATCTTCTTGCAATAGTATAATTTGGTAATGAGAACACATTGTTGGATGTTGTTTATGTTGTGTTGTCTCCCTTATAAGTTCTTGAGATTATAAAGCTTTTGTTGCTTATGTTAATCCAAGTTATAAATTGTATGAAACCATTTTGTGGTTGCTAGAACAAGTCCCGAACTATGAAGTCTTTGCGCTACACGTACATAGGCAAGGCCATCATGGATGAGCCCCTGAGACATTAGGTTAGCCCCTTAGGGCCTTAGGCTTGTCATTTTATGAAATTGATATTGTTTAGACTATGCAAAACTAATGTTTTCATTTAGTGTGCAGATTCAGATCTGATAACTATGCAGGAAACCAGAGTTGAGAAAGAATTCTCCACCTTGAGAAAGGATGATCTTACGACAATTATTACAAATGTGTATATCTGTATATGAAGCATTTGTATCTTGTAATTTATTTATAATGAATTTGGATGTTAATTAAATTTAATATATGTAAATTTTCTCCTGTAATCATATTATATTTTCTTTATTCACAATAATTTAGTGTATTGTTGTTATTTTCTTGAGTGGGCATTACAATAAGATCTCAAGTAGAAGAAAGGACATGACAATGAAGGCACATACATGAAAGGAAAATCAGAGAGAAGATATGATCATGAAATCAAGTGTGAAAGGGGCGGCAAGGCACCCCCCAATGTTGTCCACAATGAGGGCAAATAACAAGTGCTAATAGATAAATGTAATATAGATCATGAAAATCTTATGTGAGGTGAAAGATATGTGCCTCCAATGTTTCTCCAAATAAGCATAATAAATAAAGTTAAATATAAGATGTCATCATGATAAACATTGATAAAGTGTACCCATCATAAACATGTGATCATGAAATATGAACATGATAATAATAAGAATGTGTAAGCATAAGGGGAAAAGATGTAGGCATAGTAAGCATGAGTGAACATGTAATCATCAAGACATAAGGTCAACGTAAGCATATGGTCAAGCATAAGATGTAAGCATTATAATAATATGAAGCATAAGATAATCATGTGAGTATATCATTATGAAAGTGAAACTAGATGAGTGGTATAAAGGAGATGCCCCTAAGTGCAGAACACAACATGGAATAAATATGTAACAAGACATAAGACATAATATAGGATGTTAAATGAGAATGTAAACATATGAGAATAGGAGGTGAACAACAAACATGATATAATAGAAAGTTCAAATAAAAACCATAAAGCTAAAAGGCTACATTTTTTGTTAGAAAGGAAGGTGCAAACCACACAACGGAAGTCTGATTCAAACCTTATTTATGTGCTTTAAATAATGTAGAATCAATGGAGATTGCAACAGAAATAAAACCCACTACACAGAAATAACATGCATTAAGAACTAAACACATAACATAGTATGTAACGTGGAGAAAACCCTTTCGGGTAAAAAACTCCACCAAGAAAAGAGGCTCCAGGTTGTATTATCTTCAAATATGAGATTACAATACATGCACTTCCTCTCCTCCAGTCTTGGTGCCTATTCCTCTCAACTCTGATAAAAATGTAGTACAAATATCCTTATAAAAGGGGGTTGCCTTCTAGGGCAAGAAAACGGACATAATATCGACCGTCAGATCTGTGACCTAATGACGAACGGTCCAGATTTACAATGATAAAATATAAATAAACCCCCCCTGGACCCCTTGCAGGGGGAAACCCCCTGTGGTCCCCCATCGTGAACGAATTAGCATCAAGGACCGAATATAAACATGTAGCTGAAATAAGACCGTTGTTGGTGAAACCTTTCATCCCTTATGGGTGATTTACAAACAATATTAGGAGTAATTAATTACATAGGATTTACAAGGTTGATGGCACCTTAATCCTAACATTTTTTATAAACATGATTAGAGTGGTTGTCAATCACCCTATGCTTTGCATCATCTCAAACCTATATGAAAAGACATGTTCAACACAAGATGAAAAACAACAATGAACTACACAAAATATTTTTTCAAAGTCACTTGTGTCAACATGCACCACTAAAAGTGTCCTTGTATCATACATAAGTGAAATATCTCCCCCAATTATGTTGGAGGAATCCCCATTCAAGATAAAAATAAAAAATAAATAAACCTTAATATTCTCGCACTCAACCATTGAAATTCTTTGTAATGTAGCTACATGCTCATGTTGTTTCTTAAGTGGTGTGATGGGATAATTATATGGAACCAAATGCTAGCCACTTGATGTTTAACGATTATTATGTTTCCATATACACTTATGAGAACTAAAAGTGAAATGTTCTATAAAAGCATATATAAGACCCAATGACTAATTAGGAATATGATATTAATCGAACCATAATAAAGCTTCATCACTTAAAGTTTCTTTAAATGCACATATAAGAAACATCTCATCATCAACATGTGCATAATATCTAAAAAAATGTTTAACATAGAAGTACATCATTATGATACATATTTACATGAACACTAAATGCATCAATCCACGTACATCTAATAATATGAACACTATAGAGCTTAGGATTTGAGACATCATTAAATATATAATCATTTTCAACATGGCTATCACTAGCATTTTTAAGTTGAGAATAATGATCATTATTAGCACCAACATATGATAAAGAAAGTAATGCATCATTATCAACCACAAAACTTTAAGGAGAATCCTTAAGAAATAAATCGTTAAGATGCAAAAAATAAGCACCCTCATCGTTATTAGTATCGGATGAATCACAAACCCTAGATGTATCTAGAGATATTATGGCTAAATCATTAGATGTAGATAGCATATAACAAATAGTGTGTTCACTAGAAACATGAATTATACTATATCACCATCAATAATGTCACTATGAAGCAAAGATTCATCAACCACATCATGAGAAGATAAAATACTATCACTAATCTCATCACTAAATGTATCATCAATACACTATGAGCCAAAAAATATAGAAGGACTAGAAGCACCATAAAGCAAATAAGTAGGATACTCTTTATAGATAGGTGGTCCTAGTGAGAATTTATCATGAAGAGGCCCATCAAAAGGAAAAACATAATTAAACACATTCTACTAGGATCCTCAAAAAAAGATGTAGAAAGAGAGGCACATATAGGGGAGGAGAATAATCATGAGATGTAGAAAGAATATGCTCACTAGGTACAACAACATCACATGAAGAAAAATCTCTAGACATATCATGAAAAGGTAGGGGTTGTATATATTCTACTAGGATCCTCAAAAAAATATATCTAAAGAGAGGCACATATAGGGGAATTAGCAGATGTAAGAGGAGAACAATCATGAGATGTCGAAAGAATATGCTCACTAGGTACAACAACATCACATGAAGCAAAATCTCTAGACATATCATGAAAAGGTAGGGTTGTATACATTCTACTAGGATCCTAAAATATGTAGAAAGAGAGGCACATATAGGGGAATTAGTAGATGCAAGAGGAGAACAATCATGAGATGTAGAAAGAATATGCTCACTAGGTACAACAACATCACATGAAGCAAAATCTTTAAACATATCATGAAAAGGTAGGGTCGTATCATCAATATCCATCAACCCAAGTGTATCATCACTGTGAACCAAAGCATGTGAAGAGTACCCAAATTTAAAACATCATGGTGTGCATCATTCTCACTAGTCATTGGGTAGGTATAATCAAAATGACTCACAAATAAGTGACATGAGTGTATCCAAGAGAAGGAAAACATTGATCGACTCTATGAAGAAGGGAAAAACACATACATGATGAAATAACACCTCCCTAGAAAATGCATCTTCATCCACAGCACAAAAAGACATGAGAGTATCAAGAATGGAAGGATCAAATGCCACAAAATGTAAGAACATGAACATCCCAATGTTCCTTAATTTTAATCTAAACTAGTGAAGGGATAAAAATCCCAAGGACATTGTGATTATAGGCCTAAATGGCATGGATTATAGTGATTTTGATTTATAAGATCGCTTGACTATATAGTTAGATTTAATATTTGAATGTATGTTATTTGTTACAGAATGATAATGATATATTACTAGAATATTGAACTATGAATGCCCTAAATTTAAGAAATTAAAATCTTGACTTCTAATTCATCTTGTATAAGACTTTAATGATATGTTTGACTAACTCATGTGTAAGCTAAGGAGAACTCATGGTAATAATCCT
Organism: Cunninghamia lanceolata; assembly: GCA_027924645.1. Lineage (NCBI taxonomy): Eukaryota > Viridiplantae > Streptophyta > Pinopsida > Cupressales > Cupressaceae > Cunninghamia > Cunninghamia lanceolata. Next base: position 14,486,383 of record BSBN01000320.1, read on the forward strand.
AATATCATGACTTAGTGAGACCATAATTTAAATTAAAAGTTTTGATTATTGATGATAGGTTAAAGCTTGTATTAATGTTTTGGTTATTCAAAAATTTCAATCTCATGAATTGTTGTCTACAAATATGACTTTTTTTAGTATAATTGGTCAATGACAAGGACCAAGCCAACCAAGAATAGAGAAACCTAGAGAATTTTGTGAGTAACATGAATTAGACTAGTGATTGGCAGAGAAATAGGCAACTAGGTTATAAAATGAAGAAACACTACAATGAAGGTGGAATTGCTAGCACAATTGCATGATCAAGGGAGTCCCTGTTGGTTATTTTTCCTGAATCGGCAGAGGGTTTGCCAGTTCCAATGTACGGGCAGATTTGGCCAACAGATACGGGAGGTTGCGTGAACTGCCTCCCCTTCACTTCTGGTTCTACCGCACCAAGGGGGGTGTCCCTATTTGATAAAGGGTGTAACATTGACTAGCTCAATGACATGAAGATTTAGCTTTGTGATAATAGGCAGAATACTCTCATGTGTGGACCAAGATTTGTGTGATAAATCACAAGGTTGGCAACGTTCTTGGACATATTTGTCTGGTCACGTATGAGAGTATGCAGGGGGTTCCTAATCCTACTCCTACAACTAACAGGTGGAAGTTATGAAAAGGTGGATATGATGATTTGGATGCAAAACAAGGGGTTTTGGGTCATAATTACTAACCCAGGAGCAGACCGGTGCCTATCTCAAGCCAAGGAGTCAACTAGACGTATGCAACAGATGGTTTGCAACTAGCATTCAAGTTTCAAGGGGTTGGATTGATGCTTGCCTTACAAACATCACCCAAGAATGGGTATTTAGCTGCCTCTACTTACAGATATCCCTGCTGACAAATGACCTTCTCCATGCTTAACCTAAAACAGTTTAATCCATTCCTTGAATGGAAGTTAGAGATGAAGCATGTGATACAGAACCCTGTATCCTAGAATCTATGAAACCCTTAGCAACCAGATTCAAAAGAAGGAGATGTATGCAGCAAAGGAGACAAATAGATAAACACATGCATAAGAGCATTTTTCATCTGAATCAACATGAAACTGAATATACGTGCAAAATACATTCATGATGCAACTCATAAACTCCAAAATGAGATAAAACAGCGAGGAGATGCCTTATTTTTCACTATTTACACAAAAATACCCAGGTCTTCAACCACAACAAATGAGTAACACAGTCTGCTTAATACAGCAAGAAAGTGTACTCGACAAATTAATTACATGGCACTTCAAAAATTGCCAGATTCAATGCATGAGGAGTGGCACTCAGAAATATTCAATGCTGCAGGGAGACAAAGAGGAATGGGCAGATGGGAAACAGAGGATGAAGCAGGTGAGATCAGGATCCGCACCGCCGCCTCAGGACCTTCATCTTCAATCGAGTTGTTGACCCATCCATAATTGACCCATACCGCTGCACAATCTGCCATCAATGCTTCAGCTACCCGTAGCCTTCTTTGAAACTTGCAGCAGCGTGCCCATGGAGTTTCCTGCTCAAAACACGCAGTCGCATACAAAGAAACCCATCGCTACATGAAATTAAAAAATGGCCGTCGATTTTGATTCTATCGCTGAGATAAACAGCTCCAAAATACCTTGAAAAGTCGCCAACCAGTGAAAACATGAAACATAGGCACTTCATGCTCCTATCATTGACTTTTCCTTTCTTCATTTTGCCATTTTCGCCCTTGTATATGCACAAACAAATGCATATACAACTGCCTGCCTTTTGCCTCTCAAATCCTTGTATATGCAAAGCATATACATACAACTGTTCATCATACAAGGCGGACCCCAAACTGTTATAGAGCAGATTGGAATATTCAATCGGGTCCACCCTGCATCTCCATCCTTTGTATATCCGCGATATACAACACATACATACATACAGGCCGCGGACTTCAAATCACTATGCATCAGAACGTATCCCCTTTTGAAGTCCGGTTTGTATCTATTTTATTGCACATCAACTTGTATATCAGCATATACAAACGCTTTAAATACAACCCACGGACCTCAAATTACCATTCACTTTATTTGACTCCTTCACGTTCGGGTTGTATATCTCTTCATTGTATATTTGAATGTATATTTTTGTTTGTATGCCGGATGTACAAACATAAACATACAAGCAGGTAATCTATTCAGAATATGCTCCATACATTCTTCCCTTGTATATTGAACATGCACAAACCCATTTGTATATCCGCTGCACTGTTCACTTTGCATGTTGCGGGCCATTGTATATTTTTCAATGTACATTCCCTTTGTATGCCGAATATACAAACGGGAATCTTCCACAGAATATATCTGCAATGCATCTTTTCTTTGTATGTTTCGCTTGCATATTCTACATACAAGCCCGATATACAAGCAGGGCCGATACACAAATGGCGAATATTCCCAAAATCTTACAGAAGATTCCCCCAATGCATATGCAACCCGATATACATCAAAAATGCATATAATTCAATTTCTTTATCATTTTTGGAAGCCGATAGAGATTTCTGACCCGCTGATTGCACGTTTGACCTGCATGTATATACAAACACCCTTGTATATACAAAGACACCTGCACCTTAACTAATTTTTTTAACACTTTTTACAACTGCAGGGGTCGAAAGTGTTGGAGTTTTTTGGATTCTTGAGAAGGTGCCTGCATATTTAAATGCTTGAAACCTAAATGTTTATGCAAGCACCACCAGTGGCTCTGTCTGGGGACGCATGCCTCTTGTAGGCATGGCGAGAACCTCAGATCTCTGGGATGCAGACTAGTCCTTATCCATTGGGCACAAAGTCAAATACTGCACCGATATGCATCATAAATCACACTTGGTGGCCACCAAGAAAGGAAAAACCTGTATCTCCCTTTGTTAAATACCTTGTTTTCATCTGATATCACTAGATCAGGCCTGAAGAAGCTGCCATGATCTGACCATAAACAAACATTGTCATTTGCATATACAATTATCTCATTGAGCCGGCTCCTCTCAACCTTATGCAAACAACCTTCAACATCAGGCAACATGTGAATGCTATATTTATCAAACAATGCATATTCAAATGAAATATAACACATGTTATCATCTGTATCAGCACTATGCATTGCAAAATGATCTCCTAGCTGAACTGAAAACTGAAAGCACTCAAAGTCCACCGCAAAGCTAGGAGCATCAAGTCTCACTTTATCATAAGCTGGCATATCAAAGAAAAAGCTTTCAGATTCACAGTTGTGCACATCATGCACACAACCATCAGCAGCACCAAACTGGAAAAGATCAGGCTTTGGCACCTCTCTACAATAACCTGCATGATGTATGTTGGCTTCCCTTTCATCAAGATAAGAAGCAAAATCCAAATCAACAATAGTGCTTAACTCTTCACCATACTCAGACAGATCCTCATCACTATATGTGTCAAAAAGGACTGATCCAGGTGTTTCAGCTTCATTATGGTATGCCACTGGTTCATGGGCAACATAACATGCATCTTCATTACTAATGGATTCTCTTTGTGGGGGAGCATCAGTCTGCGTGTCATAAGCAAAACTATAATCAAATAAAGAACAATCATGCTCAGCACTAGCACTTGTTTCAATTTCTGATTGCTCTTCATCATTTCCATGTGTCTGGAAAGAAGGCATTGATTCACACATGGAACTGCTACTCTGTTTGCTTATTTCTTCTCTATCCTGAGCACAATACTCACAATCATCTCCATACATCCATTTAAACAGATGCTCATTGCTGTCCATAACCTCATCATTATTTTTTAGAACCAGATACCTCAACCTCGCAATGGGAGTCATCATTGATCCTTTCATTGGCATCCTCAACTCGTGTATTTTCATTCTCATTTTTATCCTCACATGATGCCATAATCACTTGGTCATTTGCAGCCTTATAACCGTTATTCATGCCAAAACCTGTGGACAGGGAATTCTGTATGTGCTCATTTCTCATTTTTTCTATATTTTCTACAAACTTGTATGCCATCTGCATACTTGTTATCTTGAATTCCCTTAACAATGCACTAGAGCCCTCCTCAAAAGCTTCAAAATATATGCCAACACAGGTTGAAATATCAGGTCTGAATACTTCTTGGATTTGTAAAAGGGCTACTACAAATCTATGACTGAAATCAATACAGGGCTCTTTATCTTGTTTTCTAATTTCCATTAATCTTGCAACAAGATCAGTAGGTTCTCTTGTAAATTCTTTTCTAAAATAGTCAGCAAGTTCATCCCAACAGGCAAAGAATTTCTTTGGAAAGCTCAAATACCAATCTCTGGCTCTAGCACCAAAGGATCTAACAAAAAACCTCATCCACATATCCTCATCTCTGAATGAGTGTCTCTCCATGAACCTATGAAAATTTTGGATATGTGCACACCCATCACATACACTGTGACCACTAAATCTAGGCATCTGATTGTAAGTCTTAGCAGGCATACTTTCAACTTGATAATCAACCCATGACAAATCTAATTGGTCATAGAAAGGATCAAAAGGGCTGCCAAGAGGTTTAGCTTTCTGACTGGTAGACACAACAGGGTTACTACTATTTAACTGAGCCTGCCGGGCTTCTAAGGATATCAACCTATTCTTTATCTCTTCAATTTTTTTACTCAATACATCATCCCCCTCTTGACTGAGTATGGGAGAATACATACTTGGATTCATATAAACTTCACTCTTAGACATCTTATGTCTGTCTAAGACCTAAGGCTTCCCCTTGGCATCTAACTTATGTAGTAAAACAACAAATATAAATGGGAAGTAGCTAGGTACCTTTTCTCATCCAGATGTTGAAGCTTTGAACAGAATATTTTTAGATCTCAATAACATACATCAGCCTTTCATGTGCACTAAAACATTTTTGCAGAGTCGCCACCTCTCCAAAGAGGATAAAAATTTCAAACAACTGAAAGCTCATCAAACATTTTTCTGAGTTCATACTGCCAGTAGAGCACCACCATTCACATGAAAGAACTGGATATGCAGCAACGATTTCACATTATTTGACTCTTTTCCCCAGTAGAGTCACCAATTCTATTGGTGACTCGGATGGGCCAAAAAAATAACACTTTTAAATCAATCCCCAGCAGAGTCACCAATTCTGTTGGTGACTCGGATGGATAAACTATAACACTTCTTTTTTCATCAATTCCCCAGTGGAGTCACCAATTATGTTGGTTATTTTTCCCGAATCGGCAAAGGGTTTACCAGTTCCAATGCACAGGCAGATTCGGCCAACAGATACGGGAGGTTGCGTGAGCTGCCTCCCCTTCACTTCTGGTTCTGCCGCACCAAGGGGGGTGTCCCTATTTGATAAAGGGTGTAACATTGACTAGCTCAATGACATGAAGATTTAGCTTTGTGATAATAGGCAGAATACTCTCATGTGTGGGCCAAGATTTGTGTGATAAATCACAAGGTTGGCAACGTTCTTGGACATATTTGTCTAGTCACGTATGAGAGTATGCAGGGGGTTCCTAATCCTACTCCTACAACTAACAGGTGGAAGTTATGAAAAGGTGGATATGATGATTTGGATGCAAGACAAGGGGTTTTGGGTCATAATTACTAACCCAGGAGCAGACCGGTGCCTATCTCAAGGCAAGGAGTCAACTAGACATATGCAACAGATGGTTTGCAACTAGCATTCAATTTTCAAGGGGTTGGATTGATGCTTGCCTTACAAACATCACCCAAGAATGGGTATTTAGCTGCCTCTACTTACAGATATCCCTACTGACAAATGACCTTCTCCATGCTTAACCTAAAACAGTTTAATCCATTCCTTGAATGGAAGTTAGAGATGAAGCATGTGATACAGAACCCTGTATCCTAGAATCTATGAAACCCTTAGCAACCAGATTCAAAAGAAGGAGATGTTGTAGCAAAGGAGACAAATAGATAAACACATGCATAAGAGCATTTTTCATCTGAATCAACATGAAACTGAATATACGTGCAAAATACATTCATGATGCAACTCATAAACTCCAAAATGAGATAAAACAGCCAGGAGATGTCTTGTTTTTCACTATGTACACAAAAATACCCAGGTCTTCAACCACAACAAATAAGTAACACAGTCTGCTTAATATAGCAAGAAAGTGTACTCGGCAAATTAATTGCATGGCACTTCAAAAATCACTAGATTCAATGCATGAGGAATGGCGCTCGAAAATTTCAATGCTGCAGGGAGACAAAGAGGAATGGGTAGATGGGAAACAGAGGATGAAGCAGGTGAGATCGGGATCCGCACCGTCGCCTCAGGACCTTCGTCTTCAATCGGGTTGTTGACCTGTCCACAATCGACCCATACCGCTACACAATCTACCATCAATGCTTCAGCTACCCATAGCCTTCTGTGAAACCTACAACAGTGTGCCCATGGAGTTTCCCACTCAAAACACGCAGTCGCATACAAAGAAACCCATTGCTGCATGAAATTGAAAAATGGCCGTCAATTTTGATTCCATCGCTGAGAAACGGCTCCAAAATACCTTGAAAAGTCGCCAACCAGTGAAAACATGCCACGTAGGCACTTCATGCTCATATCGCTGACTTTTCCTTTCTTCATTTTGCCATTTTTGCCCTTGTATATGCACAAACAAATGCATATACAACTGCCTGCCTTTTGCCTATCAAATCCTTGTATATGCAAAGCATATACATACAACTGTTCATCATACAAGGCGGACCCCAAACTGTTATAGAGCAGATTGGAATATTCAATCAGGTCCATCCTGCATCTCCATCCTTTGTATATAAGCGATGTACAACACATACATACATACATACAGGCCGCGGACTTCAAATCACTATGCATCAGAATGTATCCCCTTTTGAAGTCCGGCTTGTATCTCTTTTATTGCACATCGGCTTGTATATCGGCATATACAAACGCTTTATACAACCCACGGACCTCAAATTATCATTTGCTTTATTTGACTCCTCTTCGCGTCCGGGTTGTATATCTCTTCATTGTATATCTGAATGTATATTTTTGTCTGTATGCCGGATGTACAAACACAAACATACAAGCAGGGAATCTATTCAGAATATGCTCCATACATTCTTCCCTTGTATATTGAACATGCACAAACCCATTTGTATATCCGCTGCACTGTTCACTTTGCATGTCGTGAGCCATTGTATATTTTTCAATGTACATTCCCTTTGTATGTCGAATATACAAATGGGAATCTTCCACAGAATATACCTGCAATGCATCTTTTCTTTGTATGTTTCGCTTGCATATTCTACATACAAGCCCGATATACAAGCAGGGCCGATATACAAATGGTGAATATTCCTGAAATCTTACAGAAGATTCCCCCAATGCATATGCAACCCGATATACATGAAAAATGCATATAATTTAATTTCTTTATCATTTTTGGAAGCCGATAGAGATTTCTGACCCGCCGATTGCACGTTTGACCTGCATGTATATACAAACACCCTTGTATATACAAAGACACCTGCACCTTAACTAATTTTGTTAACATTTTTTACAACTGCAGGGATTGAAAGTGTTGGAGTTTTTTAGATTCTTGGGAAGGTGCCTGCATATTTAAATGCTTGAAACCTAAATGTTTATGCAAGCACCACCAGTCCCAATCAAATACAAGATTTTTTTTGCATGGTTGGGAAATCTAAGGGAATATAATGAATTCAGGACTAGGAAGAGGTCTTAGGTGAATTTTAGAGGAGTTAATAAACTACCGAACCAACCAATTAAATTCAAGAAAAAGGAGGGCTCAAAGACTATATAAGTATCCAGATGGGCTAAGAGTCGAAGGTTGTTGAATCAGAAATTATTTGTGAGTAAACGAAGGAAAAATTGAAGAAAATTGGAGAGAAGATAACTAAAGGTTGAGCTAAAACATAATGTACCATTGGATTTGTGAACTCTAAGACTGATGATTGAGTATGTGAACTTAGGTTAGAACCCAGTGGTGCTCATACTTGTAAATATGATACTTGTGTGTGTGTGCCTTTGTATATCCTAACTCTATATATGAGTGAATGAGAGTCTTTCTTATGTGTAATTAGGGTCAAAACTTGATGAATAGTAATATGTGATTGAACTCTTGTGTACACGTGGTCTTGTGTTTTGTAATGGTCTATGTGTAATGTAATGTTGATTAGACTAGTTAGTCCCTATGTAACTATATAGTTCATGTGTTGCACTAAAGCACATGAGATAATGATAAGGATGTCTCCATGATTAGTACCCTGGCTCATAGGAGGTAAGGGGAATAATTATGGAGTTGATCAACCATGAGGCCTTAATGTGTTGTATAGCCACCCAATAATAGAGAACAAAGCTCCATAGTCATTCATGTTGCAAATGATGGTCATTCTATGGGTATGAAATGATGGTTATACTAGTCATGGCTAGGTATTGTTGCCTTGTTGAGGTTTTTCCCTTGATCACTTGTGTTGAATCCCATTGGAGTGGTTGTATCCCTCCCTATGTGAAAATCTAAGTCTAGTTGATTCAATATGTTGGGTCTTCTAGAATGAATTGGATTGGTGTGTCTAGTAGATCCCATGCATTATACTCCACAATGTGTAATGTTTCAAAATAATAAGGGACTTGAGTAGGGACTTGTTATGAATTGATCTGGAGAGGACCAAATAGTTGAAGTAGTGCATCTTAACATGACCCTCATAAAACTATATAATCTATTGTGAGGGTGGTCAGATGGAACAACAAACCTATTGCTTGGATTGGCCTCTAAGCAAAGTCCTCTACACTCTAGAGAAATTGGATAATACATATTCTCCTAGTCTAGAAGTATAATTATTTTTTGTTGTGATTAAGATGGATGATTATATCTATAAATTCATGACCTTGATTATAACTACATTTAATTACCTAATTGAGTTCCTTCCTATAGTTAATGTGATTACAGATAAAAAAGAGAGACAATATTATGACCTTGTAAGTACCATCAGAGTTGTGCAATAGAAGGTGACTAGACTCCTTGACTTGAGAGGGATGATCTTCAAATTTTTGTTCAACTCTAGAAGGAGATAGTGAAAACTTTATTCTAAAGAACAAATCCTTAGAACTTTACGAATTGATGTTTTATATAGATAACGGGAACTTAAATATTCTAAATCAATTGATTAAAATAAGTTAGTGTTAGGACTAGAGTAACCTATAGGAGTCTAATGATAATGGGCATAGAATGGGTTCTGGTTGTTCCTATGCATTAACATCTTTGAGTTACAAAACTATGAATAAAAGTCTTATTTATGTTTCCTAGTCATATAAAAAATCTTGGCAGAGACAATCCTTATTGCTAATGTTCTAATATTCCAATATAATGTTACTATGACCAAGAGGTGCTAAACACTAGAAACTTGACTTAGAGCTTATAGATGGTATCCCAAGCTAAAAATTAGCTAAGATCTTAATCATTAAGTTCATGTAGAGTTGAAAATTTCCTTGAGATTTATAACCTCATTGTTAGGGACCAAATCCTAAATTGAGTTTATGCTTGAATGTCTTACTTAGATGCTCATGTATAAGAACTAATAAGATCTTTTACCTACAAGTGATTCTCACATTCCCTTAGCAAGGGAGTAGCTTAGTTAGTTAGGCTTCAAAATTGGGTTACTCTAATTGTTTGATATATGTAACTATTAATCACAAAGCAAAGGATTTAGATTCAAAGCAATTAGCCTTATGTACAGTCCTTCATGTTTTATTGAGTTTCATGTTTGTGTTTTATGTTCATGGAGCTCAATATTGGTAGGGGGAGTGGAGTTTATTGATCTTGTTTTGATCCAATAAACTGCACATTCACATTTGTTTTCAAATCACATTTCTAGCCCTAGATTGCATTAGTTGTTTGATCTACATTTAATCCTATGATTCATGCAATTCCTAAACAACCTAATGAGGTATGTCAGAACTCTTATGCATCATTGGTTGGTTGAATCCAACTTGACCTTGAAGTAGGCTCCATTCTTTTAATTGTGTGTTACACACGACATCATATCATTAGCAATGCCACATGGTAGTTTTTTGCAACTCACAAGATTTGTCAAATTTTTCGTTCTCACTGATGTGTTGATCATTTGATTGGATCTTAATCTAGTGGACTAAGAAATTGCATGAGGTCTCCCTTGAAGTTGTTAAAATAATATTGTGCCATTGGTTAGTTCATGACCATGTCATCTTGTGGTAGTACCCTGATATACTCATGAGTGCTTAGTGACGTTTACAGATGGTAAAATCATTTGATCTTTGGCCATGTTGGAAGATCGTGTGGTTCATGAAACATCTTGAGGTGTTAAATATTTCAGATGTTTTTAGGTTGCATCAACCATGTAATCAAAAGATATGTCATAGAATCCTACAACATGTGCACTCCCACAAAATCCTTAGTAACCTTGCTAGTATATTGTTGTGCTATTGGGCAGTTCAAGTTTGAGTCATAAGGGATGGGACCCTACTTTATGTGCTTGTGTATGCCTAATAGAATTCACAGATGTTCCCATTAGTGCAACTATTATTGTAGGACCCCTAAGCCTCATATAATATCATGATGTCATTAGACTTGTAGGCCGTGAGATCTTCTGGTGAGATAGATGATCCAAGGGTTCATGCATATTTTGGGGGTGAGCCTTCATTGTGTTAGAATAAGTTTGCATTAATCATTCATCTCACTGAATATAGATGGCCCTCTCTCCTATTGTGATCCCCTTTCCTTTTATTAAATAAATTTACCCCAATTACATGATCATGGTGCTTGACCTCAACCATCCATCCCTGCAAATGCTTGATGACTAGTTTAGGTGCCTAAGCCAACATGAACATGGAGAAGAGTTCCTAAGCCTAATGTTATCCTCACCTTGTTGGAACCCAAAATGTTAATTCCATGAGAACCTCATATTGACTTTCGAGAGGAAATTGATATGGTCATCAGATCATCATTCCTAATTGCATATAAATGGATAAAATGAGATGGTTCAAGTTGTTGCAAAAACAATAGTCTATTTTCTGGTAGCCTAGGATGGGATGTCATAGAACGTATCAAAATCAATAAGGCATGCATGGACAAATGCTAAAGACAAAGATATATGAGAATCCATCATGATAAATGATCTATTACTAATGCTCAAAGCACACAAGGGTGGGTGGGAAGGTATCAATTAGATATCAATAAATAAAACACAAACCCCAATCAAAATAGAATAATGAAGCACAAATAAAGGGTGGATCCAAACCTTAATCAAATCTAAAAATGAAAGATGAACGATTAAAAATGTCATATTTTAAACCCCAATGTAGAAAGAATAAACCCAAAGGACAAAATCTTAGGGAGTGTAAGATAAATTGGGTTTACCAAAATGAAAAGGAAAATATCATGCCTCACATGAATATTCTAAGTAAAGTAAATCTATAATGAATAACAAACTAAGCTAGGGTAAATATTTGGGACTAATAACAATACTAAAACAAATACATGAGATAAAATAAAATAATTACACTTAGCTCTACCTTTGATGTTGATATTTTTGTGCTAGATGCTACTAGATGATTTGCCAATATGCCAAAAACTAGGACCTAGCAGCCAAAAGTGTCAAGACTGGGAAAGTTATAGTTTCGTGTCCAAGTTCACTTTTGCGACTACAAAAATGATCCTCTTAAGTGTGGAACTAAACTCTATGCAAATCTTTTTACATGGTAAATGTGGGCATGTACTTCACCAATTCTATCTTGTAATTAATTCAGCTTAATATTTGTGACCTACGTCTAAAGAGGGTGGCATCTATAGACATAATCGAGAAGCTTTCTAGGTAGGGGATTATCACTTGGTTAAACCCCTATTACCAAGTCAATGATATGAAACCAAAGATCAAATATAGTAACCAAACATGCCTAAATGTTGATGTAAGCAAATGATGTAGTGATGATGCTTTATGATATGCTTTATATGTGACATTGTATGAATCTTAGATTATTCTTCAATTGATAATAATGAATTAGGGTTAGTCCTTAAATACAACATCATAGCACACAAGTTAACAAATTTCATGCTTTATTCAGCTCATAATAGTTATTCGGTAGGAGGTGACAAGGGCCCAAATTGAAATATGAGATTTCAATGTTCCATGGTTATTTCCACAGTTATAGATTTCACCTAGGTGAAGGAATGGATAAGATGAATGTTGGAACTAGTTCCTAAGGATGTGTGTAGATGGGTTTAGGTTAGGGTCAATTTATTTTATATTTTTACCATTAACTTTTATTTCCTTTAAATAAATAACATCAAGTGGGCCAAGTTTCTAGCATGGAAACCAAATATAAAACTTAGGAGAAGATTTAATAATTCCATGAATATTCCATGAGATAATTTACATATGGAGGGATCCTCCATGGAGAGCTCTAGTTGGTCATCTTCATTTGTCAAAACCATAAACTTATTACCCAAAAGTTGATGTTGGTTTGGCAAGAGATAGTTGTGGAGTAAGAGAGTAATTTGTCACCATAACCTCCCCTCTACAAATTGTCATCATTAAGAATTAGGCTACAAGACTTCTTAGAGAGTTGAGAACTCATGACAAAGGTCCCAATATATGACTTTTGGCTTTGAGCTAGTAAAAATTAAGTGTTTTGGATAGAAATTGGTCCCTTAGCAAGTGGAATTGGGTCAGGTTTATGAACATATTACTTATTTTGTCACAAAGGTTAGCTCACTGGGCTTGATAGATTTGAGGTGGAGGGTTTTTACCCTCCCATAGTATTCCAACCCTTGTCTTTAACTAAAGGTGTTGGGGTTGCAGTAGAACACTTAGGAACTGCACCTGGCATCAAAGGATAATCCTTAATTTTAATCATAGCGGATTAACATCTAAAGCAAGTGTTCAAAAGAATAATTTAGGTCACCTTCTATGAAAAGTGAAGGGTACCTACTTGAATCTCGAGTAATTCTTTAAGATCTAAGGTGAGGTCCACCTCAATTTAAACCCACTAGTAGGGTCAAGTGGAATAGAACCTTTTTGGCTCATGATAGATAAAATGCTCTAGAGGCTAGATGATTTTCTCTAAGATGGCCCAAAGAGGCACCATGAGACTTTAAAGTTTAACCTAGACAAGGACCTTAATTGAAGCCTACTCAAAGGCTTTAAAATTGTGGGTCCAACGAGACAACACCAAATAGTGTTTTACATGAGCCAACAACTAGTGGTTAAGTATCATATGCACTTGCTCGGAGTCTTTGAAAAAAAATAGAAAAGGTCCTTAGTAAGGTTCTAGACCCTAGTGAGCTTAATGCCATGGGGTTCCCAAGTGTGCTTAACTTGAGTAGTCAATGACTACTCTGAGGGGATATTGTCGACATAATAAGTAATTAAACTATAGTTTTCATACCATTAGCATGCATAATCAACATCTATAAAAAGAGATTTACATCTAAAAAGGTATCAGTATCATTACCTCATTGTCAACCTTATGAACCATTTTTTGAGCTATCTTTATTGTCGCTTGCAACAAAAGTGTCCAAAGGCAAGGCAATAGTCATATTAATAGCCTTAATCCACTCTAAGTGCAAGATTGAGGTGATGTTAATAAGGAAACTGATTAATTATCCCCCAAAATGGTATGGTAAATAGGAAGGGCTAAACATAAAACACTAAATTGTACCAAAGCAAGACCATAATGTTCAAGCAAGTTAAACCAAAGTTCTCCCCAAAACTACTCCCAACTTGTTAGAACTTGAATCTAGGTGTAGAGATGAAAAGTGCATACTTCACACTTTTCCACCTTGTTTTGCACTAGGTTTCGTGCCTACTCATTTAAACATGATTCTTGACCGCTTTTAGCCATATTAGACCCCAATTTGCCCTTTTGACCATGTCAATTACTTGAAACTAGAGCCACACCACCTCTACATCCTCTCATAACTTGTTTTAGACTAGACACATGTCTTGGACACTAGCATTGTGTGGTAATGCCCCTTGGTGTAGTAGTGTCCCGTAAATTTAAACTTGCTTCTCTCACCTAAATGCTCTTCCTCTTATGCAACCCTAACCCTAACTTGACCTCTAATGACTAAAAACAAGGAGAAGTGTTGAAAAGAGAAAAATCAATGGAAATGAAGGGAGATCAAGGAGGATTAAGGCATTAGTGAAGGAGTACAAGTAGAACATCATAGGACCACACACACTCTAACTACTCTCATGAACAGCCAAAACCACCTTCTACTCCATTAGAACTCCATTGTTGTTGCACACATCACTCTCTACACTTGCACCTAGCTTTCACACAGCCAAAATTTGTTCAAATCATATTGTTGAATTAGCTTTGGGATCTAATTGAGGCAAATCCCAGAAATAACCTTTAGGTACCCCTTCCCCCTTATTTATAGGATGTAGGTTTAGCCCCAAAAGTTGTAGCAGACACTTCTACAAGCAAAAGAGACCTTTGTGACTTCTAGGATAATCCCGTGGGCAAAAGACACCTCTCCTCCTCCCAAGATACTTTTGCAAGCATAAAACACTTTCACATCTATTGAGACACTACTATTTAAGTGAAGAAAATTGTTGATAGTGGCACAAAAAAAAACTTCGAAAACCTAATTTTGATTGTTCAAGACCTCTTCCAATTATCTTCTCAAACTTCCAAAACTTCTTCAACCATCAAATTAAACATGCTTTCTCTTTCTCTACTCTCTTTCAAAATTTTCCAACTTAACACAAAGCTTAAACAATCTCGACTCCTTACTAACTTGTTTTTATAAAAAACCAAACTTAAATTTAATTCTTTATTGGTTGTTTTGCTTAAATTTATAACAAACAAACAAACAAACTCCTTAAATAGAGGAAACTTTATTTTCAGTTACACACTAGCTAGTTTGCACAACAACGTCTCATCTCAATCCTCCCATCCACGAAGTCTCCATCATGAAAAATAGGTGACCAGGTCTAATAAGTAGCGAAAATTCAGAGATTTTACGGTGAAATCATAACGTCACATCAAGATGCGTGTTCATGACGGGCAAGTGCGCATGCGCAAACTTCATTATTTTTATTGATATTTTAAAAACATATAGGTAGCTACCACGCATTCGCCCTTTGCCCTCCCTCACAAGTTACAAGGACAACGTCATTATGATATATTGATGAATAGTTGACATGTTGGTCAATTGAAAAAAATTATTATTTCTACATAACATAATGTGTTTTTTATATATAAGTGAGAATTTTATTGGGTCTTTTGTTTATGAGAAAAATGAAAAGATATATTAATTAATAGAATATGATTAAAACAAAATATATTATTTTAATTGAGAGTTTAAAGAGAATTTAATTAGGCTGTGTAGTTGAAAAATAAGAATATAAAACATAATGATCTTATTAGCATATCCACTTGCACCTTCTCCCTATTTCAACAAATTTGGGTTTGTAATCATCCAAATATTTAAATTGTACGCCTAAAATTATCTTAATTTTTTAGATATGACATATAAGCTTTTTAGATAGAGAATGCATACAAAATAGATTGTTGATCTCTAGCTTGCCATGCTCATGTAAACCACAACCACTATTGCCAAGTTCGTGCAGAAATCAAATAGCTCCTCATGGTGTTTAAAAACAACCAACTCCTTGAGAACATGGAGATCGCCTTGAAGAACCTTCAAATGAGAATCTATAGTAGTCTCAACAACTAGAAGCGATTTAGCACTACAAGAAGACATAAGTCCTTCATAATTAGGAAGCAAAACATGGAGCATCTAATCTCTAACCTATTTGTGTGGCACCAACATCTCCAATTTCTTAATGAAATTAGAGGCAATGGATGCCTAATAACAAAAATATCCAAGTCATCCAAACCTTTAGGACCCAATGCAATTTTAACCAATTCGAGAGCCTCTACATTTGGACACTTGAAAATGTTGCATGAACGCCTCTCAAAGACCATAACTCAATAAAAAAAAGGGTCACAAATTCACCCCAAAGACCACCTAATAGTAGTAGTGGTAGTGGTAGTAGTAAAACCACATGCATGACCAAAGTTATATTTATGGAGCAAGAAGAGGTGCCCATTGGTGGGTAGATATTTTTAAGTCCTTTATCCCGTAAGCCAAAAACATTTTCATCAACATTAATGCGAACCTATCTTGTGTCAAACATCACTTCTCAAACTGAGTTGGGGATATGGTTAAGACAAGGGATAAGTATTGGATATGGTTAAGACAAGGGATAACAATAAATACTTGCTTGAGTGAGGAGAGGGGGCTGACTCAAAAAAAACAACATAACTAATTATAGATCAAGCCCTTTTAATGCAAAGGGGAGTGGCCTATTATTTGAATGGTTTGAAAAGCCACCATTTAATGAATCACACTCAATGTGGAGGGAACATTTCCTTACTTGGAACTGAGTTGTAGAAATTAGGAAAACATTAAAAATTTTCTAAATGACTATATATGAAGTTAAAAATTGGAGATAACATAAATTAATTTAGTGTATGTGATGTTGATCTTAAGTTCATTGTTGATTGGAGACTCGTCACTCTACTCATGTTTGTTACAATATTGTTGTCAAAGTATTGGCATGCATTAAAACGCGGTAGTTATACATTAGTCATTGCATTAAGAAACAACATAATCAAAATGGGCCCAAAATGAATGGGAAAAGTGTAGGGCATGCAATTTTCATGATTATGATTTCTCTTCATATCTAAATTTTATTCATTATTGAGTGAAGGTATCATACTACATTACTCACTTCATTAAAAAACAAAAAAACTTCACCTTGTATATCTAAATTTATTCATTTTTTGGTGAAGGTATTGAAAGGAAAAACATCGTACAAAAAGCTTCACATAAAACTCTAATACAAGTATATATGAAATTATGCCCATAAAATAGATGCAAGACACAAACATCTTCTACATTAACCCTATGAGGAGGATCTCATAGCCCTATTTTGTTTTATGAAATTTCACACACACAATTTGTTTTTCTCTTTTGTGAGCTTCAACATCTTCTTTAGGCCTTTAAGGCAAGTTTGTGTAAGGCCTTTGTTGACAGGTGTAATCGTATTAGTAAGGAGATTTATACAATCAAGATAGACAAAGTATTCCACTTGCTCGTCACTGCCACCTATAATACCACTAATAATAGCATAAGTTGCCTCTTCCTTTATACAATCTATTGCCTCTACAAGGAGCCCCACAAGTGCAAAAATTACCCCTGTCTTTATTGTAAGCTCAATGTCATCTTGGGTGAGTGTTGTGATATTGGAAATGAACCTATAAATCTCCATATGAAGCTGCCTCATTATGTTCAAATCTCTCTTGTCACCACTTGAAATGATTGCCACAATACGTAATAGTACTCTATCATTCACAACCTCTTTATAATTCCCATACTCTACAATGTTGGCCATAGTTTCCATGACAAAAAGTAGTATATGAGTCCCTGAGATTCATGAAAGAGAAGCTGAATGAGGCATGGACAAATATTATTTCTAATGATAAATCAAGACTGTCACCTTCTTTAGAAAAATATAAAATTATCTCACAACTAAGCTTTAGCACTTGAAGGTCTTCCTTTATTTCAAGAAGGGGCTTCACAATTGTAAAAGCAATAACTGTGTGATTAGGTTTGCAACGAACAATGTATACGATTGCTTTTAGGGCAAGCCAAAAGAGCTTAAAAGGACTTTTAAGACGATAGAAGAAAGGCAACAAATCAAAAATAATATCATGAGGGATAGCTTCAAAGTCGTGGGAGCGAAAAGTGTGGTCTGCAAGAATGGCTAAGGCTTGAAGTGCCTATTCTTGCACTTCTTCACTGGGAGAAGTCAAAAGGTTTCTTGAAAAAGGAACTTGCTCCACACTGTCTTTCATCCTTAGCTCTACCATTTTAGTAGAAACACCCTAACCCTGACAACATAATGTAAATGGGTTAGAAATATCCATTAAGATAGATATATTTAATCAATTTGTAATGCACAATATGATGCCCTGTCAAATGTGATGCCCCGTCATGCAGCCCTAGAGAGTTAGACTAACAGGTGATAAATTCATGCTGTGCAGGTGGCAAGGTGTACCAAGATAACTAATCCAAATGTCCAAATAATTAGGTTGCAACTACAACATCTATCAAAATTCCTCTCTTTTATGCTTTGATTTTCAGTGTATATTTAGTTAGTTATTGTTTCCGCTGTGTAGGTGGCAAGGTGTACCAAAATAATTAATCCAAATGTCCAAATAATTAATATAAAGCATGTAAATCATAATATAAATTTTGAAATGTAAATATAAAGCATGTGACTCATAATAAGAATGTCTCTAAGATATAAAACATAAGTGTATACATATAATGTCCAAATATAAAACATGTGACTCAAATACGTCTAGATAAAATATAATATAACATGTAAGTCATGTAATGTCTAGAAATGTACTGTAAATATATAAAACATCCAGGAATCATAATAACAATTCATAAATTATGTCTCGCCCTATGAGTGGATTGAGCCTCACTGTGTCTTGAGCTATGTCTCGAGCTATGACATCCCGATCCCTGATTAGAGCCATCGATCGATCCATGACCCGAGCGTTGTGCTAAGTTGTGGGTCTGGGTCTGCACATGAAACACCATAAATTTTTTAAATTCTATCTATATAAAATATGTTTTGATTTTATATAAATAAACAATACTTGACAAATTTAAATTATTACCTAACATACACGGTCTACATCATGTAGAGGAGTCTCAATAGAAGCATGACCGGATCCTACAACCTATATATATGACATGTGTTGAATACAATATATAAGCATATATACATGTATTTAGTTAGAAAACATGTACACTTAAATCAAACTTATATGTACATGTGACATATAAACCTAGTTTTTAAATACCTCATGATGATGACTAGGATCGCAAGCATGATGCAAATCTCCCTATCCAAGTTGTAAAATAGTAGCACAAGTCTAATACACATGTACATTTAAGATTGCAATCAAGAGTCAGAGCTTCTTGATGTATGTGATTTTATTTAAAATTAAACTTATAATTTTTAAATATAGAATTTATGAATTTATATTATAATTTTTAAATAAATTGTACCTCAGCTGCACTAGCAAAGGCCCTCCCAATCCCACTGATGTCAGAATCATGGAGATGTAATGATACACGTGTAGATGGTGTACTCTCAGTTCTAAAAAGAAGCCTGCTATACTCACCTCCCATAACATGTGCAGTAACCTCAATCTCAGGACCAACTAGAACATTCGGAGGGGCAGAGCCTGTAGGACCAACTGGAACATCTTGGTGTCTCCCCAAACCCTGTGAACCTGACTCACTATGCCTCCTTTGTCTACCAAAATATCGCTCGAGATGTGAGGATATAGCATCAAGTGGGATCCCATGTTGATCACTGATGAACTGGTATGAATCTAATAAATCACTGGCCATGCATCTAATCATATTCTGCAAAGCACTCTCTCCACTAATCCATGCCACATCATGTGGCGATGGTATATCAGCATGAATGTAACGATCTGAATAGTTGGTCGATGTGGTCTCAGTGGATGGAATGTCAATCCTTGGGCGTAATGTAAATACCTGCCAACACGATCATATGACAACTAATCAACCTCAGTGGCAATAGTCGCCATGCTCTCAAAAAATGTGCATCTTGAGGGGGTCAATGATGGTTGGGCAGCATTTGCTAGTTCCACATGTTTTGGAAGAACCAAAAGATTTGGGCCAACTAAGGACCTCTTGTTCTGAAGAGGTGGTGCATCTTGTCTTCTATACTCAGGTCTCTCTGCAAACCTCTCTTTCTTGTGACCAGCATGTTTAGGGAAAGATGTATAATCAACAGATAAATCTAAATGGAACTCTACATATAATTGTTTGCAAAAATACAATGGCAACTCATCATTGTTTGGCCATTGGTGATGAGCTGCCAAAAACCTAGGATAGATGAAAGGACCAACAACTGCATCCACACACTTGGTGGGAGAATAGCCTCTCACTCTCTCTTTTCCCCTATAAGAAGGGAACATGCTGAGAACATTTTCTACTGAAACCAGCTTAGAAATAGATGGCCATTTCTCCACACCGACAACACTCTGAGAAAGCGATGCATAAAACTTGTCAACACTAATGTCATCATAGGGATTGTATGATCAAACAACTTGGATCATACTATTATCTCATCCCTAATCCTAACCAACCTGTCTCTACCTGACAGGTTTGGTGTATTGTGAATAGTACTATTCAGTTCATCCAAAGCTCTTTGAAACCTTTGAATGGTCTCAGCATATAATGTAGAATTATCACCATCGTTAGGTTGACCTGACTGATGTGATTGATGTGAAGACTGGTCATCCATGTGGACCTAAATTTATCTGCAGTATGATAATTAAATTTTCTGTCAAACATATTGTATGTCACGATGTAAATAAATTTGCATATAAATTTCCCAACTACTACATACATATTTAAAAAATCCGTGATATAAATGCACACATGCTTCTCAAATAAACCTGCACCTTAGATGCTTGCAAATACATAAATAATAGGCATATCAACAAAATCTGAATCAACCATAAAACACAGAACTAGGAATGCATGTAGAAAATCCAAATTTAAACTCACATGTAGCATGTACAGTATATTGACATGACGGCCATATACCTATATCATAATCCTATATATAAATTTTGACAGTTTGGCCAAAATATCTCCTTTCATATGATACAGTCTTTTCAAAATTTCAGTTGTATTTTACATCAAAAATGTTTAAATATGTAGCTATACAACTGTCAAATTTAAGCCCTAGTTGGAGTCATGTATATATCTAGTGTATGGTGTTTCCTTCTTTAACCGTGTTATTCCCTAGCATTTGATGGGCAAATTTGAATGGATAACCTTACAAGGAATAAAAGTGCATGTCCTGCATTGCTATAGCACTTGATTTGACCTATTTTATGTGTGAACTGACTCCCACCCAATGCTAGGAAATAACATAGTTGTATAGTTGTATTTAAACATTTTAGCTGTAAAATATAACTAAAATTCTGAAAAGACTGTATCATATGAAAGGAGAGATTTTGAAAAGATTGAAAATAGAGGCATACAGTCTTTAGAGACAGCAAGGGATTCATAGACAGAGTCAATCATAAATGCATGAAGAGAAGGAGTCTTGCAAGATGACAATGCCAGACTGTTAGTTTATACTAAAAATTCGAGTAGAGATAGTGTGATATTTTAAGATAGTTCTAAGACCATAGAAAACCTTATAAGGACTATCAAAATTGTTTAAATGTTGCATAACAGTGAAGAAAAAATGCACGAGTTAAGAAAGTGACAAAAGAAGAAAATAATGTATACCTTGCCATCATAGGATGCAGTCATTATGTGTTGTTATGGAGCCAAAGAATCTTGAGGGATAGAATCATCAATACCTTTTGTTTAATACTCTGGAAGAGTCCTAAGTTTCTTTACTTTATCCTGCATTAAGTATTAGTGCTATCACAAGCATGTTCCTACATGTGAGATTGAGTAAGAGAAACAATCAAAGTCTGAGCAAAACAAACACCTTGTACTCTTGAATTATAAACATTGAAGCTATAGAGAATTTCGTAAGAGGGGCTTAATCAAATTGACAAGGAAAAGATAGTCTGACATTCAATAAAGAAAAATTCTCTCTTGAGAGATTTCTAAATGTGATTAATTTTTTTTTAGCTTGCATTATGTGAATGAGATTTGAAGTTTCATGTAGTTTGCTATTCCATCATGGTATGAGGTAGGCGTGGCTCTACTAATTTACTGAGATCTGTGGCTCTACTAACTTACTGAGATCTGTGGCTCTACTAACTTACTGAGATCTGTTGAGATTCATGTTCATTGATCATTGTAATGACCTGAAGGAGTTTGTATGTTTCAAATGATCATGGTTATAGCCATCAACCACTTGCTACTTCTGATCACCACAACCTTGTCAATAACTTATGCACAAATTCTTTCTTGAATGGTTTCAAATTGTGATTAATTTTCCATCACCACAACCTTGATAAAAACTTATGCATAAAATACAGTAAAGAAGAATTTTAATCATATAAGGTGCAGGTTTATTTCAATCGTGCCATACATTGTGCCATACAAAATCTTTGACAAAAAATACCAAGATGAAGATATATACATGGTGCCATACAAAATGTTTGACAGAAAATTTGCATGCCAAGGTGAAGATGGCATACCTGGTGATGAGACTGTTGAAAAGGGACAGTGACAGTGATAAAGGGTAGATCTAGTGTCAGAGAAGATATAGTTTGGGACATTGGTCTTAAGTTTATAGATCATTAGTGTATGTTGTTTCCTTCTTTAACTATGTTATTCCCTAGCATTTGATGGGCAAATTTGAATGGATAACCTTACAAGGGATAAAAGTGCATGTCTTGCATTGTTGTAGCACTTGATTTGACATGTTTTATGTGTGAATTGACTCCCACCCAATGCTAGGAAATAACATAGTTGTATAGCTGTATTTAAACATTTTAGCTGTAAAATACAATTGAAATTTGACAGTTGTATAGCTGTATTTAAACATTTTAGCTATAAAATACAACTAAAATTTTGAAAAGACTGTATCATATGAAAGGAGAGATTTTGAAAAGACTGAAAATAGAGGCATACAATCTTCAGAGACAGCAAGGGATTCATAGATAGAGTCAATCATAAATGCATGAAAAGGAGGAGTCTTGCAAGATGACAATGCCAGACTGTTAGTTTATACTAAAAATTTGAGTAGAGATAGTGTGCTCTTTTAAGATAGTTCTAAGACCATAGAAAACCTTGTAAGGACTATCAAAATTGTTTAAACTTTGCATAACAGTGAAGAAAAAATGCATGAGTTAAGAAAGTGACAAAAGAAGAAAACAATGTATACCTTGCCATCATAGGATGCAGTCATTATGTGTTGTTATGGATCCAAAGAATCTTGAGGGATAGAATCATCAATACCTTTTGTTTAATACTATGGAAGAGTCCTAAGTTTCTTTACTTTATCCTACATTAAGTAGTAATACTATCACAAGCATGTTCCTACATGTGAGATTGAGTAAGAGAAACAACCGAAGTCTGAGCAGAACAAACACCTTGTACTCTTGAATTATAAACATTGAAGCTATAGAGAATGTCTTAATAGGGGCTTAATCAAATTGATAAGGAAAAGATAGTCTAACATTCAATAAAGAAAAATTCTCTCTTGAGAGATTTCTAAATGTGATTAATTTTTTTGTAGCTTGCATTATGTGAATGAGATTCGAAGTTTCATGTAGTTTGCTATTCCATCATGGTATGAGGTAGGCGTGGCTCTACTAACTTATTGAGATATGTGGCTCTACTAACTTATTGAGATATGTTGAGATTCATGTTCATTGATCATTGCAATGACCTGAAGGAGTTTGTATGTTTCAAATGATCATGGTTATAGCCATCAGCCACTTGCTACTTCTAATCACCACAACCTTTTCAATAACTTATGCACAAATTCTTTCTTGAATGGTTTCAAATTGTGATTAATTTTCCATCACCACAACCTTGATAAAAACTTATGCAGAAAATACAGTAAAGAAGAATTTCAATCATATAATGTGCAGGTTTATTTCAATCGTGCCATACATTGTGTCATACGAAATCTTTGACATAAAATACCAAGGTGAAGATATATACATGGTGCCATAAAAAATGTTTGACAGAAAATTTGCATGCTAAGGTGAAGATGGCATACCTAGTAACGAGACTGTTGAAAAGGGACAGTGACAGTGATAAAGGGTAGATCCGATGTCAGAGAAGATATAATTTGGGACATTGGTCTTACGTTTATAGATCATTAGTGTATGTTGTTTCCTTCTTTAACCATGTTATTCCCTAGCATTTGATGGGCAAATTTGAATGGATAACCTTACAAGGGATAAAAGTGCATGTCCTGCATTGTTGTAGCACTTGATTTGAAAAAGACTGTATCATATGAAAGGAGAGAGATTGGACAAACTGTGAAAATTTATATGGGACAAACTGTAAAAAATATAGGAATACATAGACGAAGAGAAATGGCTGTTTCAAATGATCATGGTTATAGCCATCAACCACTTGCTACTTCTAATCACCACAACCTTTTCAATAACTTATGCACAAATTCTTTCTTGAATGGTTTCAAATTGTGATTAATTTTCCATCACCACAACCTTAATAAAAACTTATGCACAAAATATAGTAAAGAAGAATTTCAATCATATAAGGTGCAGGTTTATTTCAATCATGCCATACATTGTGCCATACAAAATCTTTGACAGAAAATACCAAGGTGAAGATATATACATGGTGCCATACAAAATGTTTGACAGAAAATTTGCATGCCAAGGTGAAGATGGCATACCTGGTGACGAGACTATTGAAAAGGGACAGTGACAGTGATAAAGGGTAGATCCAGTGTCAGAGAAGATATAGTTTGGGACATTGGTCTTAAGTTTATAGATCATTAGTGTATGTTGTTTCCTTCTTTAACCATGTTACTCCCTAGCATTTGATGGGTAAATTTGAATGGATAACCTTACAAGGGATAAAAGTGCATGTCCTGCATTGCTCTAGCACTTGATTTGAAAAAGACTGTATCATATGAAAGGAGAGAGTTTGGACAAACTGTGAAAATTTATATGGGCCAAACTGTAAAAAAATATAGGAATACATAGACGAAGAGAGATGGCTGTTTCAAATGATCATGGTTATAGCCATCAGCCACTTGCTACTTCTGATCACCACAACCTTTCCAATAACTTATGCACAAATTCTTTCTTGAATGGTTTCAAATTGTGATTAATTTTCCATCACCACAACCTTGATAAAAACTTATGCACAAAATATAGTAAAGAAGAATTTCAATCGTATAAGGTGCAGGTTTATTTCAATCGTGCCATACAAAATCTTTAACAGAAAATACCATACAAAATTTTTAACAGAAAATACCAAGGTGAAGATATTTACATGGTTCCATACAAAATGTTTGATAAAAATTTTGCATGCCAAGGTGAAGTTGGCATACCTGGTGACAAGACTGTTGCAAAAGGTGGTGGGGAAGCGCTTCGCGTGAAAGACTTTCAAACCCTACCTTGTTGTCACTGTCGAAAAAACTGGTGCTGTGAAATGTGGCAATTTTTTTTTTTTGGTTTTTAACAGTATGATTTCGAGTGAAATAATCTCGCCCCTAGATAGTCTCACCTAAAAATAGATTGCCACATATGCACCACGCAACGGCTACGTGGATTCCGGTGAAATTAATTGGGGGCGAAATTGACTCGCTCGAAATTATTTTGTTGGCCGAAAGTATGACACAGCTTTGTGCTTTTACCATGATAAACTGAATATCTTCTCCTTGCATCATTCAACTTCTCACTGAAATATGCTACTAGTCTACCTTCTTGACTTAACACTACTCCAATCGCATTTCCATTTGCATCACAATCAACTTGAAATACCTTATTGAAATCCGGTAATGCCAAAACAGATTGCTCTATCACTTTCTGCTTCAACAACTCAAAACTTTTATCTGCTCCAGATGTCCACTTAAAATCTTTTTTGTCACCTCTCATTGTCTCTGTCACAAGGTTACAAACTGAACTAAAATTTCTAATGAACTTTCAGTAGAAACTAGCCAATCCATGAAATGATCTCACTTCTTCAATGCTCTCCGGTGTAGGCCATTCAACAATTGCCTTCACTTTCTCAGGGTCCATCTTCAATCCTTCCGCATAAATCACAAATCCCAAGTATACTAGTTCTTCCTTCATGAAACTACACTTCTTGATGTTTATCAACAATTTCTCTTCTCTTAGTCTCTGCAAAACTTGTCTAATATGCCACAAATGTTCTTCTTTCGTCTTATTGAAAATCAAAATATCATCCAAGTATACAATCATAAACTTACCCAAGAATTTCTTCAATACTTCATTCATCAATCTCATGAAAGTACTTGGTGCATTTGTCAATCCAAAGGGCATCACTAACCACTCATACAATCCTTCATTTGTCTTAAAAGTAGTCTTCCACTCATCTCCTTCTCTAATTCTGATATGATGGTATCCACTCTTCAAGTCTATCTTTGTGAAATATCTTGCTCCACTCAAATAATCCATGATATCATCCATCCTAGGTAAAGGAAATCTATATTTAACTGTGATCTTGTTTATTGCTCTAGAGTCAGTACACATTCTCCATTCTCCATCCTTCTTTGGTGCTAACACTGCAAGTACTGCACAAGGACTCAAACTTTCTCTAATCAAACCTTTTCTCAACAACTCTTGTATCTATCTATTTAGTTCTTCATTCTCTGTCGGTGTCATTCTATGTGCTACTTTGTTAGGCAAACTTCCTCCCGGTATAAGATCCATGTGATGATTGATACTCCTTATAGATGGCAATCCTACAGGCACATTATCTAATATGATGTCTTCATACTTTATCAGCAACTCTCTTATCTCCTTCGATTGTGATTCATCAGTCTTCTTCTTCAATGTTTCAGGTTTCTTAGGAATCAAGGCATGACACATATTCTCATGTCTCAAACCATCTAGAAATTTTCTTCCATCTGCTAAACAGATTCTAGCATTCCCACATACTTCACTCTTAGGATCATCCTCCAAAGGAGTCAAAGTAATTCTCTTTCCATTTGTTGTTATAGTATATGTATTCTTTCTCCCTTCATGTATAGCTTTTCTATCATACTGCCAAGGTCTACCCAACAAGATATGACAAACATCCATAGGCATAATATCACACAAGACTTCATCATGATAAGATCCAGTATGAAATTTCACCAAACATTGTTCACTCACTAGTACCTTATGATCATCCTGAATCCATGCTATCTGATAGGGCTTAGGGTGTTTCAATCTTTCCAACTTCAACTTAGTCACCATCTCCTCTGAAACTAGGTTATCTGAACTATCACTATCAATTACAACTTTACAACACTTACCTCTTAATTTGCATCTTGTCCGGAACAAGCTTTTCCTCTGTGGTGGTTCCTCATTTGTTTCAACTTGAAATAGTGCTCTCCTCATCACCAATGATTCTCCTTTATTAGGTTTGCCAACTGAATTGGGTGATCCAATAGGTTCTTCTTCAACATAGGTTGCTCTTCCACTATTTTTGTCCTCTTACTTGTATTACCCTGATTACACTCAGATGCTCTATGTCCTTCACCTCCACACTTAAAACAAGTACGTCTGAAGGTTCTCTGATCAAATCCTCTTCCTTCTCTTTTGTATCCCTCATTCCAGTATGCACTAGGGTTTCCTCTCTGATAAAAATTTCTATCATCTCTCTGGTAAGCATTGTTATCTTTGTCCTCCTTAAATGGGTTGTCAAACTTGTTCTGCTTCGAATGTGATCTATCTCCTTCAAAAAATGTTCTACCTTTTTGAAATTTACCTCCTCTACCTCTCTGTCTCTGATCATGTCTTTTATTCAGCTTCTCTTCAACTTTCAGGGCAAACTGATAGGCTTCCTCCAAATATGTCATCCTTATCAAGCTTAGTTCTTCTTGAATGTTCAATCTCAGTCCACTGATATATCTAGCCACTTTCTCCTTGCCTTCTTCACTATGTCCTATCTTTATGATCATTTTATGGAATTCTTCAATGTACTCCTTCACAGATTTCTCATTTTGTCTCATGTTTTGCAATCTTTTCAACAGTTCCAACTCATAGTCAGCAGGTATAAACTGATTCTTCAACTTTGTCACCATCCTATCCCATTTTGTAATCCTTTCTTTTCCCCTTTTGTTTCTTTCCAACTGAACTTCTTTCCACCATATAGCAGCATGTCCTTTCAACTTTGTCTTTGCAAATTTCACCTTCTCCAGATATTCAATTTCCTCATATTCAAAGTATGCTTCCATGTCATTTATCCAGTCAATCAATTCTTCAGAGTTCAAATTCCCAGTATAGTTCGGCACATCAACCCTAGGTCTCTTTCCAATCTTTGAAATAGCTCGCAGCATCTTTACTTGATCTGATTCTTCTTCTTCATCATCTACTAGGGTTTCGCCAGTTTGTTCAACAGATTAAAATTCCTCTTCATCATCGCTTTCAACATTAGGTCCCGATGTCAACCCTCTTTGCCTATCTTCTTCAACATCCAATCGAATTCACATTGTTTTCATCATCTCATCCATTCTTCCAACCATTGTTCCAATAGCAGCAACTCTCCTCAGTGACATTCTTCCTAAGATCAAGTGTAAACTGCCTCAAGTTCGGCGATCGGGCTACAAGGTGACAACTGCCTCTCAATCGGCGATCGGTTGCGACACAGGTAACCTGACTCAATTTGGTGATCTGTCCACAACAAGATCTTATTGAATTCCTTGCCAATTTCTCTCAATTCACTCCCAAAGATTTAAACTTTCGCTCTGATACCACTTGGTGCAGTCACGGTAAGAGGGTTCACAGAATGAACTGTCCGGACCATGCAGCAAGAGTAAACATAATGGAAAAACTCAAAGACATGGAAAAAAATCAGATTCAGTCATTGAGTATATAATAGAATTCAAATACAATCAAGCCAGCATCATGCGGGCTTACAACTAGGGCTCAAAGGCCTGATTACATACATGTCCAAGATAAAGCTTTGAAGCTCCTCGTAAAATCTAAACTATCAGATACTTCTATGTGAATCACTACTTGATAACTTATGAACTACTTTTCTAAGGATCTATTACATCAATATATCTCATCTCTAGATCAATAGATTCCTCTGCATCGGCCAAGGAAGGTCACAAACTCTAATGAAAAGCTATAACATGTGAACACAGACAGGTCAGACCTAAATGCATAGAACACTTGCTCAAATGAGTATAATAATGTGCGGATCTTCGGGGAAGGTCAGCCACAAACCAAGGATTATTGAATGATGTGGCATTAAGCTCCACAAGTCGAGGAATGCTCCGCAAGTCTTCTCCTTTAGCTGATTGTCTGACACTGTTAGAATGTTCTACTATGAGAAAATAGTTGATCTTCTGATAGCGATATCTTTTTGGTAATGATGTGCGGATCTCTGAATTCTAGATATGATGTATATGAATGAATCTAGATTCTAAGTCTAGCTCTGCAAGGACTGAAATGCAACTGTGGTAAAATGCAGACAAAAATGTAGAAACTGCTTCTGACTGAACTGCCTGAACTGAACTGGAAAATGAAAAGAAACAAACTGAACTAAAATCAAACTGAAATACAAATGTTTTTGGTTGATGCAAGATTGTTCTTGAACCAGGGATGCTCCTACATCATAGTGTGAGCTCCAAATTGAGATAGGAGAACCTTCACTACGTACGCAACAACTGTAAACAGGTGTATACTGCTAGATTACCTTCCTTTGTTTCATTCTTACGATGTTATAAGAGGTGTCTCACATATACTATAGAAAAAAATCCTTGTTTTAGTATTATGTGTTAGTCAAAAAGATTACAAGGCCTTTATGTGCACAACATATGATAACTGTGTCCACATAATAGGCAGATTTAACTGTGAGATAAATGTTGTAAGTAATAGACAGCCGTAGGTCCTCACAAGTTAATATATATCTCTATTAACATTATTTCATTAGCTTCTTTTAAAACTCATGCATGTCATTTGGTAAGAAAATAATTGGTTTGGACCTGTGGAATAGTAATCCTTAGCTTATGGTTCTAGTTAAACTGGTACAGCTGTGAGTTGTTGTTCCCTGAGTGGAAATGATATTACCTAGGTTGGTGTAATCTTTTATGAATGTTTAAGTTAAATTCCTCGAATAGTAGTCTTGATTTATGTTCTGTGATATCAAGTTATTATGGAAAGAAAATTACGCTTTGATAATGACCAAGAATTGAATCTTTGGCTGTATCGAAACAAGATTTAGCCTTGTCTAAAAAATATTACTATGACCTCATTAATGAAAATAAAGAGAAGTTCAGTATTCTTTTATGAATATAACTCATTCTAACCCTAGGTTATTTAGTAAACTGATATCAATATATGGGAAGTAATAAGACCCTAGCAACTTCAGATTATTTTAATTTATCTTTTTTAATATATTCTCCTTGTCAAGTTATCACTCTATTATTCTACCATGATGGGATAGGATAAGTTGTTAGTATTCAAAGTAAGTTTTTAAGTATCATTATGCTGAAAAGCATCTAGTAAATTCATATAAAAAGAAAACCCTAGAAATCTAAGGAACAAAGCCCAATGATTATTCGGATAACCTGTCTAGTCGAGGAGACTAAACCAATTAATGATTGGTAAAACTCATTTGACCAAGTCAACTGTAGGATTGCGATATTGTCCAAGTCAAGTTGGAGTGGGTGAACAAATCGACTACGTTTATTGCAAATGCCCTTCATATTGAAACTTTGGCCAAAGTAATGCACATGCCTCTAAGTGCATTGTCGGTTCAATGTATCCAGGATTACGTAACCTATTGGGATGATCATACTTAGCTAGAGGTTATCTAGGGTTGTATGATCAATAGTGTTACGTAGGATACAACACCAATACTTAGATGGAAAATACAGTAGGTCACCCTAAGTCTATACTCTTCGCAAAGGGTAGGGCCACTTTTGGAATGGAAGAAGCACGGGAGATCGTCAATTTGTGGTTGGAGGTAAAGCACTCTGAAGATGCTTTCTCTATCTTCAACATGAGGCATGCCGAGGCTTGTGATAAGGATGTTAGTAATGGAGATGCAACAAACCCTTGGTAAGATGACTTATAAGTTCTAATGTTTTGTATAACTTAATATATTTCAATTACTTGCAATTGGAAAGACAAATTTAAATATCTTGCTAAAGTTATTTACCCTTCATAAAAGAAGATTGGTACAAATTAATACACTTCATTTTCAAGCTAATTATGAAAAGAAAATTTTATTACTATTTTCCTTCAAGATTTTTTTTTACTTTATGGTAATTATTAGGATTTTAAGTTTTGTGAAGTAAGGATATTACATATGGTATCAGAGCAATTGGGTTCAACACTAGGGATTATGAGTCCATTATGCTAACCTAGAATCAACATTAAGTCTGTAGCTAATGTTTTGATTTCTTGTGCCAGGATGGTACGTCTTAAAATGATTGATAGAAAGTCATTTATTGGGAAAGAATGTTACTTGCGGGCTAAAAGAGAACATGAGGCCATAGCAAAAACCATTGAAGGAACTAATGATGAAAATGATATATATGGTTAAGTGACACTGAAACCCTCACAAATGCCATGACTCAAATCAAGCGAGTGAAAAAGGAAATCCTAGAGACAACTAAGATGGCAGTTAGGATTATCGTTGACTCATGCCGAGATAACACACCTATGATTATGAGAGATCATCGTATACCTTCAAATATTGAGATCATTGTACTTACGTCTAGTAGTGAGTCCGAGGGTTATACACACCTTGAGTATGTGTCTGATGATGATTCAAAGGGATATACTCCCCTTGTAAAATGATATATGAATCATAATATGTATGTATCAATGAAGAATGTATATACTCTTAAATAAACCATAATAAAGATGAGTTTGTTTTTGTATCGACCATTGTTTGCGTGAGTTAATTACATTATGATTTTATGAGATGTATTAAAATCAGGAAACTAATAGATAACTCAATATTCTTAGGTATGAGAAAAATCTACAAACATGGTGCAAACAAGAACAAACCAGGGAGAGAATCAAGAGGATAACAACTCTCAAGTAAACTCCATAGATAAACTGGATCAAATTTTAGCCATGCTTGATGAAACAAAAGAAAGGCTGGGTAATTTAGAAAAGAGAGTGAATGAGCAAGGTAACTCATAAGGGGAAAATGAATTTTCTCATGGTGTGAGTAGGGGAAGACAACAAGACCATAGTATGGCTAGTGAAAGCCCGTAAAACAATGAACTTCATAAGAAAACAAAAGATAGACTTGCCCTTGAACTATCCAAGGATATGAAAAAGATCATTCCCCCTAAGTTTGATGGAACAAAAACTGGTGATGTAGCTGAAGACTGGCTGACATAAATGGAAAATTATTTTGAAATTAGAAATTATTCGGAGGCAAGTAAAGCAGTTTGGGGAACTTTCCAACTGGCAGGAGAAGCATCC
Organism: Cunninghamia lanceolata; assembly: GCA_027924645.1. Lineage (NCBI taxonomy): Eukaryota > Viridiplantae > Streptophyta > Pinopsida > Cupressales > Cupressaceae > Cunninghamia > Cunninghamia lanceolata. The sequence continues at coordinate 14,518,613 of BSBN01000320.1, forward strand.
ATGTGGTGGATGAATAAGAAGATGGAACTAAATTTAAGTTCCCTCAGAGCAACCTGGGATGAATTTGTAGACCTTTTCCATAAAAGGTGGCTACCACAACTCTACTTTGATAAGAAATAGACTGACTTCCAAAATCTTCGTCAGGGAGATTTATCCGTGGTGGAATATGCAGAAAAATTTACCTATCTCTTGAAATATGTGCCCCAATATCAGAAAAATGAAAGATTCAGAATCAAGAAGTTTATTATGGGATTAAATGCTCAAATGGGCGGGGAGGTGGATGTACATGGTCCCACAACAATGGATCAGGTATATGTAAAGGCAATCAAGCAGGAGCAGAAGCTTAAATCTATTTCAGCGTATCGCAAAAGAAATCGCAAAAGATTTAATAAGACCCCAACTACCCAACCAGCTAAGAGAAGAAATGACAAGGATTATGAGGACAAAAGAAATGGTAAAGGAAATCAGAAGAATAAAAATGGCTTTGGAAATGATAAAAAGAATGATAACTACAAAAGAAATGATGATACCACTGGAAGGCCATCAGAAAAGAGAGGTCCCCTAGGAGATTGCTTCACTTGTGGAGGAGATCACTATGCTAACAGTTGTCCAACCAGGAAACAAAATGGATAGCAAAATAATATTGCCTTACCTCCTCAGCAAACAGCTTTACAACAAAGAATACATGCAGCTCTCGAGAATCGTCAAGCAGGATATCAAATCAAACCCATCAAAATGATAGGTACCTTATTTGGAGTTCCTATTTCCATTTTGATTGATACTGGAGCTACTGAAAACTTTATATCACCTAGAGTTTTAAATAAATTTCATAGATAAGCTAGATATATGTCTAAACCTTAGGCTGTAGAATCAGCTAACCAAATCAAGGCTTAGGTAGAGCAATGTTTGTTTGAGGCCAGGATTGATTTTCCAAGTTTTTCAATAGAGGTGAACCTATATGTAGCCCCCTTAGGTTCCTATAATGTCATTATAGGAATGAATTGGTTATGGAAGCATAGAGCTATAGTTGATTGCTTTTCAAAAGCAATTGAATGTTTAGATGACTTGGGGAATAAAGTCAGTTTTCAAGGTATTCAAAGAGAAGTCAAGATTAGACCTATTTCTTCTAAGCAATTACAAAGAGCTAGACGCAAAGGCTGTTAGCTTTTTGCAGCTAAAATGGAACAAGTTGAAGAAGGTCCTAAAAACCAAAGTATGTCTTTTGAAGAAAAGTATCCTTATCTCCGAGATTTCCAAGATGTTTTTCTTGAGGAACTTCCCGAATTACCTCCCAAAAGGATTTTTGACTTTGTAATCGATATCAAACCAGGATCTGAGCCTATTTCCAAAGCACCGCACCGTATGACAACTACTGAATTAATGGAATTAAAAGCTGAATTACAAGAATTGTTGGCTAAGGGTTTGATTAGACCTAGTGTCTCACCTTGGGGAGCACCAGTTATCTTCGTTAAGAAAAAGGACAGAACTCTAAGATTATGTATTGATTATCGTATGTTCAATAAGGCAACAATAAAGAATAAGTATCCTTTACCACGTATAGATGATCTTTTCGATCAAATGCGTGGAGCTACGGTGTTCTCAAAGATCGATTTGCGATTAGGTTATCATCAGTTAAGATTGAAGGATGAGGATATCCATAAAACAACCTTCAGGACAAGGTATGGACACTATGAGTTCACAGTGTTACCTTTTGATTTGACAAATGACCCTGCAACATTTATGAATCTCATGAACAATGTGTTTAAAGATTGTTTAGATAAGTTTGTTATGGTTTTCCTGGATGATATTCTCATTTATTCTAAAAATGAAGAAGAGCATAGGCAACATTTGCAAATAGTATTGCAACAATTGAGGGAACATAAGTTGTATGCAAAACTTTCAAAGTGTTCTTTCTTTCAAAAAGAAATTCAATATCTCGGGCATATAATATCTGCTGACGGGATATCTGTTGATCCAGCCAAAATCAAAGTCATTCTTGATTGGCCTATACTTTCCAATGTGCATGAAGTACGTAGTTTCATGGGTTTGGCGGGTTATTATAGAAAATTTGTTCTAAATTTCTCAAGTATTGCAAGTCCGGTCACCTCCTTGTAAAGAAAAGGAAAGTGTTTTGGGTGGACAAATGAATGTCAGAAGGCATTTGATCTATTGAAAGAAAAGTTAACAACTGCTCCAATTTTGAAAGTTCCTAACCCAGAAAGACAGTTTGAAGTAATAATTGATGCCTCAGGGGACGGAATAGGGGGTGTACTTATTCAAGACAAGCGAGTGATACCCTATGAATCAAGGAAGTTAAAAACTTATGACCAAAATTATGCCCCACATGATTTAGAGCTAGCAACAATAATTCATGCTTTGCAAATGTGGTGTCATTATTTGTTGGGAAAAACTTTTATACTTAAATCAGATCATCAAAGTCTTAAATACATATTTTCTCAACCACATCTCAATGCGCGACAAAGAAGATGGTTAGAATTGATATCTGATTATGATTTTGAGATAAGCTACATTAAAGGAAACAAAAACAGAGTAGCTGATGCCTTAAGCCGGAGAAGGCATATTGCTTCGATTGTTTCTATTCATGCAAATTTTAAAGACTTAGTACTACAAAAGTTGTCTGGGGATAAATATTATGAACAAGTCAAACAAGCTCTTAGAGACAATCCTAAAGACTCAAGGTATGACGGATTTCATTTTGAGTCCAATGGATTATTGAGATACAAAGGAATAATTTACATTCCAAATTCATCCGAATTAAGAAATCTTGTGTGGAAAGAAGTCCATTCTGCACCTTATTCTAGACATCCAGGAGTAACTAAACTACTAACAGATGTAAAACCTCTTTACTTCTAGAAAGTAATGAAAGGTGATGCTCCCAAATTTGTAGCAAGTTACCTAGAGTGTCAGAGAGTAAAAGTAGAACATCAACATCCTGCAGGATTATTATATCCACATGATATACCTGAGTGGAAATGGCAAGCTATAAGCATGGGCTTTATTCAGGGTCTGCCAATGTCCAGGAACAAACACGATGCCATTCTGGTTGTGGTTGATAAACTTACAAAGGTTGCACATTTCATACCAGGAAATCTGACTGATGGAGCACTAGTTTTGGCTCGCAAATTTGTTCAGGAGGTGTTTAGATTACATGGAGTTCCTGAAAAGATTATCTCGGATAGAGATGCGCGTATAACATCAAGATTTTGGCAGACTTTGTTTTCAACGCTAAGAACCAAACTTAATGTAAGTACAACATATCATCCTAAAACAAATGGTCAAACTGAGAGAGTTAACCAAGTTTTAGAGGATTTGTTACAAATGTATTGCATGGATCAACAATATAAGTGGGAAGAATATTTACCACTAGTGGAATTTGCTTATAACAATTCCTATCATTCTGCTATTAAGATGGCACCATTTGAAGCATTGTATGGAAGAAAATGCCGAACTCCTCTAAGTTGGGATAAGCTGGAAGATATGATTAACATTGGTCTAGAGATGCTAGTTGAAATGGAAGAAAAAGTTAAAATGATCAGGAAAAGATTGGTAGAAGCAAATGACAGGCAAAAAAGTTATGCTGATAACAAGTGGACACCTAGACATTTCTTTGTTGGAGGGAAAGTTTTTTTAAGAGTTAAACCACATAAAAGCTCTATCAAATTTGGGAAATCTTCTAATTAGCTCCTCGCTACGTGGGACCCTTTGAAGTTCTTGAAATTATCAATCCAGTTGCCTACAAGATTGCTCTACCACCAACCTTGTCTAAAATGCACAATGTCTTTCATGTTTCATATTTAAAGAAATATTTTGTAGGAGATAATCATATTTTGAATTGTAATGCATTATAGATATAGGAACCAGGGGTTGTTACCATCGAGCCTCTCAGAGTGCTCGAAACATGCAAGCTCTGCTTGCGTAACAAAGAAGTTATGCAGTGTAAAGTTCAATGGGACCAATATGCGGAAGACAACACCACTTGGGATGATTACTATGAAATTTATTAGAAATTTCATTATCTTTTTCATGCTTTTAACAATTAAACTAAAAACTTGTTTTAAAACTATATTTTGATACGTGTTGAATCATCAAGGACGATGAATCTTTAGGGGAGAGATATGTTACATCCCCATTTTGGCATGCTTTTACTTTTCACTTTTACATGGATGGAAGTAAATTTGTGAATGAGTATTTTGTACGTGAGATAAGATGCTTTGTTAATGAGACTTAATACAATGTTCCGAAGACATTAATTTTATGGAAAAATAGTTTATGTAATTATGTTTATTTTCAATGATTAAAGTTAATAGCATTTTATGTAATGAATTGTTATTTTTATGTTTTATGATTGGGACACCGGTACACTAATCATGAATTGTATGTGAAAGTCTTAAGTAGGAAAATAGGTATCTATGACTCTCTAAGAAATAGAGAGAGAAAGTATCTTCGGGGGAGAAGGACATAGACCTTGGGTTACCGACTGGTAGTTGCCAATTGAGTATAGTGAGAATCGGATAGTGGACTCAAGTTAATCGAGGAAAGTCTCATTTTTGGTCGAACTCAAGATTGACTCAACAAGATTGTCGATGTCTTTTAAATTCTATCTTTTGAGTTAGTTGTGTGTAACTTTGTCTTTTTGTGAAAAATGATGTTGTCAGATTAGAGTGTCAGCGGTTTACGACTAATGCAACTTTTTGATGTTTACCTCGTAAATGGTTGCGTATGCATCATCAAAACTTAGATGGAAAAATTGTTATCATCTAGCGTTGCATGCACTTTTATGGCAAGTCAGACCGACGTGAAATATTGTGTTTTCGTGAAGGGGAGATAAACTTGACCCTGTCACATTTTATGTAAGTCCTTCAATTTATTAATCATAAACGAAGTTGTTTATATGGTTTAGGACTATTATAATACCATGATTATTATCTTGTTTCAAAAGTATAACTATCAGTTTAAGAGATTAACTATTGTGTCTATAATACTGAAGTCAATTTATTTTATCGACACCCTATAAGAGCCGGGGTGGTGGGTGTAGTGATAGTTATTAAAAATCATGATTTGGGTGGCATAAGACTTAAGTAACTTAGTGAAGCCCCACGACCTATATTCATATTTTGATTATTTAGTGACTTTTGCTCTAAAACTAAGAAGTTGGCATTATCACATTAGAAGATTGATCTCATGAAGAGATACTGGATTGCATACACGTATACCCCACGATAGCTTAACCAACTTTCACGTCCTCCTTAAGCTGAGTCGTCCTCAAATATGGGAGGCTGTTACAACTTTCATAATGAGGTACCGTTAACTATTTTTTGGATGGCAAGAGATAAAGATACAAAGAAAACTTGTCGCATGCATTGTTTAATTAAAAACGGTTATCCTCAAATTGAAGAGACATGAAAGCTGGAAGAAACGTTTATAAATTAAAGAGGGCTTGTTGGTTTTGGCAGCAAAAGAAAATACATACTCTTCAACTGGAAGATATCCAAGTAGAGCACGAGGAATAGTAGCTAAGGTGGCGACGTGAGCTCCAAACTGAGATAGGAAAACCTTCACTACGTACGCAACAACTATAAACAGGTGTATACTATTAGCTTACCTTCCTTCCTTTCATTCTTACGATGTTATAAGAGGTGTCTCTGTTGATACTGTAGAAAAATATCCCTGTTTTAGTATTATGTGTTAGTCAGAAAGATTACAATGCCTTTATGTGCACAACATATGATAACTGTGTCCACAAAATAGACATATTTAACTGTGAGATAAACATTGTAAGTAATAGACAGCCGTAGGTCCTCACAAGTTAATATGTATCTTTGTTCACATTATTTCATGAGCTTCTTTTAAAACTCCTACATGTCGTTTGGTAAGAAAAGAATCGGTTTGGACCCATGGAATAGCAAGCCTTAGCTTATGGTTATAGTTAAATTGGTACAGCCGTGAGTTGTTGTTCCCTGAGTGGAAGTGATATTATGTAGGATGGTGTAATCTTTTATGAATGTTTAAGTTAAATTCTTTGAATAGCAGTCTTGATTTATGTTCTGTGATATCAAGTTATTATGGAAAGAAAATTACACTTTGATAATGACCAAGAATTGAATCTTTGGCTATATCGAAACAAGATTTAGCCTTGTCTAAAAATTATTACTACGACCTCACTGATGAAAACAAAGAGAAGTTCAGTATTCTTTTATGAATATAACTCATTCTAATGCTAGGTTATTTAGTAAACCGATATCAAGATATGGGAAGGAATAAGACCCTAGCAACTTCAGATTATTTTAATTTATCTTTTTCAATATATTCTCCTTATCAAGTTATCACTCTATTATTCTGTCATGATGTGATTGGATAAGTTGTTAGTATTCAAAGTAAGTTTTTCAGTATCATTATGCTGAAAAGTATTAAGTAACTTTATATAAAAAGAAAACCCTATAAATTTAAGGAACAAAGCCTAGTGATTATTCAGATAACTTGTCTAGTCAAGGAGACTAAACAAATTAATGATTGGTAAAACTCATTTGACCAAGTCAACTATGGGATTGCGATATTGTCCAAGTCAAGTTGGGGTGGGTGAACAAATCGACTGCGTTTATTGCAAATGCCCTTCATATTGAAACTTTGGCCAAACTAATGCACATGCCTCTAAGTGCATTGTTGGTTCACTGTATCCAGGATAACATAACCTATTGGGATTATCGTACTTAGCTAGAGGGTATCTAGGGTTGTATGATCAATAGTGTTACGTAGGATACAACACTAGTATTCACATGGCAAATACCATAGGTCACCCTAAGTCTATACTCTTCGTGAAGCGTAGGGCCACTTCCAGAATGGAAGATGCACGAGAGACCGTCGGTCTGTGGTTGGAGGTAAAACACTCTGAAGATGCTTTCTCTCTCTTCAACATGAGGCATGCCGAGGCTTGTGATAGGGATGCCAACAATTGAGATGCTGCAAACCCTTGGTAAGATGACTTATAAGTTCTAATGTTTTATATAACTTGTAAAGGGTAAAATTTGGATAGTTTGGTATTTGGTAGTTTTGTGTGTATATCCTCATTTAACCCTTTCATTCAAGGACCTAGGGTCGAGTTGCAATTTACTATCATACCCTAGGTAACTATGATATGTAGGGAAATTTGTATTTGTATGATTTGATTATCAATTATGCTCAATTATACATTAAAACCCTAATTATGCAAATACGATAGTAAACAGACAAATATCAGAAAATGCTGCTACAGAAAGATGTAAAATAACAAATGAATGTGCACCTATTTTTAGGGTTCGAAAGCGAAACAGTCGGGGACTAAAGAGCAGGCGCCCAAGTCCAATGCCCTACTTTTTATCAAGATTTGCAAACAAGATCTGCAACCTGTTCCTGTTGTATCAAAGGTTTTCCCGTCACAGAACTTCAACGACAAATGAGCGGGCACCTAGTCCAGGGAGCTATTTTCTTCTCTGACCTACAATTTTAACACTCTGTTGTACCCTCCTACAACTTCACTTTGTCTGTAGCTTCAACCTATAACATGCAATCATGAAAACTTTGGGAGGGGGTTGTGGTGTTTAGAGGCTTTCCTTAGTCAAGCCCCGGAGAGACATTCAAGTCTTCCGAACACTGTTGTCAGATAGAGAGTGTGTGCCCTTGTGAGGCAGAGGCAAAAACCAAATGATAAATGCTCACAAACACAAATGATGTCACCTTGTAGTGAAGATCTCATGGGAGGAAGAAGCTCTTCATGCCATGAGGAGATGATTGCTCAAATCTGCAAATACAAACACATAAACAACACAAATCTGCTCTTTCAACACCATGAAAGCCTTGAATCACCTTTATAAAATGCCAATGCTCATCTAGTAATGCTCTAGTTTACAAATGAATGCCTAAACCTACTTTTATATGCAACTACAAACACTCCTGCCAAGAATTTTGTAATTCAAACTTACCGTGTCGGCATAGGACCCAAATAACGGTCACAAGCCGACACCCAAAATAGGGTAGGACTAGGGCGCGGGCACCCAAGTCCTCCCCCCCTATTTTGGTCAGGGTTAGGTTCAAGAGACCCCCCTAGGTCCCATTTGTCATGAAACTTAGGGATCATTTCATTAGGATGTCAAAATATGATGCAAGATGTCTTAAATGCAGATAAAAGACTCGGGACCTAAATCTTATGAGGGAAAAGCCCCCAAGGGGACATTTTCTGACGTTACATAACTTAATATATTTCAATTACTTGGAATTGGAAAGACAAGTTTATATCTTGTTAAAGTTATTTACCCTTCATAAAAGAAGATTGGTACAAATTAATACACTTCATTTTCAAGTTAATTATGAAAATAAAATTTTATTACTATTTTACCTCGAGATTTTTTTTTACTTTATGGTAATTATTAGGATTTTAAGTTTTGTGAAGTAAGGCTATTACATATGGTATTAGAGTAATTGGCTTCGGCACTAGGGCTTATGAGTCCATTATGATAACCTATAATCAACATTAAGTGGGTAGATAATGTTTTGATTTCTTGTACTAGGATGGTACGTCTTAAAATGACTGCTAGAAAGTCATTTATTGGGAAAGAACGTTACTTGCAAACTAAAAGAGAACATGAGGCCATAGAAAAAACCATTGAAGGAACTAATGATGAAAATGATATATGGTTAAGTGACACTGAAACCCTCACAAATGCCATGACTCGAACCAAACGAGTGAAAAAGGAAATCCTAGAGACAACTAAGATGGCAATTAGGATTATGGTTGACTCATGCCTAGATAACACACCTATGATTATGAGAGATCTTCATATACCTTCAAATACTGAGATCATTGTACTTACGTCTAGTAGTGAGTCTGATGGTTATACACCCCTTGAGTATGTGTCTGATGATGATTCAGAGGGATATACTCCCCTTGTAAAATGATATATGAATCATAATATGTATGTATCAATGAAGAATGTATGTACTCTTAAATAAACCATAATATAGATGAGTTTGTTTTTGTACTGACCATTGTTTGTGTAAGTTAATTGCATTATGATTTTATGAGATGTATTAAAATCAGGAAACTAATAGATAACTCAATATTCTTAGGTGTGACAAAAATCTACAAACATCGTGTGAACAAGAACAAACCAGGGAGAGAATCAAGAGGATAACAAATTGCAAGTATACTCCATAGATAAACTGGATCAAATTTTAGCCATGCTTGATGAAACAAAAGAAAGGCTGGGTAATTTAGAAAAGAGAGTGAATGAGCAAGGTAACATAGAAGGGGAACATGAATTTTCTCATGCTGTGAGTAGGGGAAGACAACAAGACCATAGTATGGCCAGTGAAATCCTGAAAAATAGTGAACTTCAGAAGGAAACAAAAGATAGACTTGCCCTTGAACTGTACAAGGATATGAAAAAGATCATTCCCCCTAAGTTTGATGGAACAAAAACTAGTGATGCAGCTGAAGACTGGCTGACAGAAATGGAAAAATATTTTGAAATCATAAATTATTCGGAGGTAACTAAAGCAGTTTCGGGAGCTTTCCAACTAGCAGGAGAAGCATCCACATGGTGGATGAATAAGAAGATGGAACTAAATTTAAGTTCCCTAAGAGTAGTAACCTGGGATGAATTTGTAGAACTTTTTTAGAAAAGGTGGCTACCACAACTCTACTTTGATCAAAAATTGACTGACTTCCAGAATCTTTGTCAGGGATATTTGTCTGTGGTGGAATATGTAGAAAAATTTACCTGTCTATTGAAATATGTGCCTCAATATCAGAAAGATGAAAGATTCAGAATCAAGAAGTTTGTTATGGGATTAAAAGCTCAAATTGGTGGGGAGGTGGATGTACATGGTCCCACAACAATGGATCAGGTATATGAAAAGGCAATCAAGCAGGAGCATAAGCTTAAATCTATTTCCATGTATCGCGAAAGAAATCGCAAGATTTAATAAAACCCCAACTACCCAACCATCTAAGAGAAGAAATGACAAGGATTATGAGGACAAAATGAATGGTAAAGGAAATCAGAAGAATAAAAATGGCTCTGGAAATGATAAAAAGAATGATAACTACAAAAGAAATGATGATACCACTGGAAGGCCATAAAAAAAGAGAGGTCCCCTAGGAGTTTGCTTCACTTGTGGAGGAGATCACTATTCTAACCATTGTCCAACCAGGAAAAAAAATGGACAAAAAAAGAATATTGCCTTGCCTCCTCAGCAAACAACATTCCAACAAAGAATACACGCAGCTCTCGACAATCGTCAAGCGGAATATTAGATCACACCCATCGAAATGACAGGTACCTTATTTGGAGTTCCTGTTTCCATTTTGATTGATATTGGAGCTACTGAAAACTTTGTATCGCCTAGAATTTTGAATAAATTTCCTATAAAAGCTGGATATATGTCTAAACCTTGGACTGTAGAATAGGCTAACCAAATCAAGGCTCAGGTAGAGCAATGTTTGTTTGAGGCGAGGGTTGATTTTCCAAGATTTTCAACAGAGGTGAACCTGTATGTAGCCCCCTTAGGTTCCTATGATGTCATTATAGGAATGGATTGGTTATGGAGCATAGAGCTAGAGTTGATTGTTTTTCAAAAGCAATTGAATGTTTAAATGACTTGGGGAATAAAGTCAGTTTTCAGGGTGTTCAAAGAGAAGTCGAGATTAGACCTATTTCTTCTAAGCAATTAAAAAGAGCTAGGTACAAAGGCTATTAGCTTTTTGTAGTAAAAATGGAACAAGTTGAAGAAGGTCTTGAAAACCAAAGTATGTCTTTTGAAGAAAAGTATCCTTATCTCTGAGATTTCCAAGATGTTTTCCCTGAGGAACTTCCCAGATTACCTCCCAAAAGGATTTTTGACTTTGCAATCGATATCAAACCAGGATCTGAGTCTATTTCCAAAGCACCATACCGTATGACAACTACTGAATTAATGGAATTAAAAGTTCAATTACAAGAATTGTTGGCTAAGGGTTTGACTAGACCTAGTGTCTCACCTTGGGGAGCACCAATTATCTTCATTAAGAAAAAGGATGGAACTCTAAGATTATGTATTGATTATCATATGCTCAATAAGGTAACGATAAAGAATAAGTATCCTTTACCATGTATAGATGATCTTTTTGATAAAATGCGTGGAGCTGCGGTGTTCTCAACGATCGATTTGCGATCAGGGTATCATTAGTTAAGATTGAAGGATGAGGATATCCATAAAACAGCCTTCGGGACAAGGTATGGACACTATGAGTTCACAGTGTTACCTTTTGGTTTGACAAATGCCCTTGCAACATTTATGAATCTCATGAACAATGTGTTTAGATAAGTTTGTTCTGGTTTTCTTGGATGATATTATCATTTATTCTAAAAATGAAGAAGAGCATAGGCAACATTTGCAAATAGTATTGCAATGATTGAGGGAACATAAGTTGTATGCAAAACTTTCAAAGTGTTCTTTCTTTCAAAAATAAATTCATTATCTCGGACATATAATATCTGTTGAGGGGATATCTATTGATCCAACCAAAATCAAAGCCATTCTCGATTGGCCTATACCTTCCAATGTGCATGAAGTATGTAGTTTCATGGGTTTGGCGGGTTATTATAGAAAATTTGTTCTAAATTTATTAGTATTGCAATCTTGATCACCTCCTTGCAAAGAAAAGGAAAGCGTTTTGAGTGGACAAATGAATGTCAGAAGGCATTTGATCTATTGAAAGAAAAGTTAACAACTGCTCCAATTTTGAAAGTTCCTACCCTTGAAAGATAGTTTGAAGTAATATTTGATGCCTTAGGGGAGGGATTAGGGGGTGTACTTATGCAAGATGAGCGAGTGATAGCCTATGAATCAAGGAAGTTAAAAACTTATGAGCAAAATTATGCCCCGCATGATTTAGAGCTAGCAGCAGTAATTCATGCTTTACAAATGTGGCATCATTATTTGTTGGGAAAAACTTTTTAAATAAGATCATCAAAGTCTTAAATACATATTTTCTCAACCACATCTCAATGCGCGACAAAGAAGATGGTTAGAATTGATATCTGATTATGATTTTGAGATAAGCTACATTAAGGGAAAGGAAAACAGACTAGTTGATGTCTTGATCCGGAGAAGGCATATTGCTTTGATTGTTTCTATTCATGCAAATTTTAAAGACTTAGTATTGCAAAAATTGTTCGGGGATGATTATTATGAACAAGTCAAGCAAGCTCTTAGAGACAATCCTAAAGACACAAGGTATGATGGATTTCATTTTGAGTCCAATGGATTATTGAGATACAAAGGAAGAATTTACATTCCAAATTCATCCGAATTAAGAAATCTTGTGTGGAAAGAAGTCCATTCTGCACCTTATCCCGAACATCCAGGAGTAACTAAACTACTAGCAGATGTAAAACCTCTTTACTTCTGGAAAGGAATGAAAGGTGATGCTACCAGATTTGTAGCAAGTTGCTTGGAGTTTTAGAGAGTAAAAGCAGAACATCAACATCCCACAGGATTATTGTATCCACATGATATACCTGAGTGGAAATGGCAAGTTATAAGCATGGACTTTATTCAGGGTCTACCAATGTCCAGGAACATACATGATGCCATTTTGGTTGTGGTTGATAAACTTACAAAGGTTGCACATTTGATACTAGGAAATCTAACTGATGGAGCACTTGTTTTGGCTCAGAAATTTGTTCAGGAGGTGTTTAGATTACATGGAGTTCCTGAAAAGATTATCTCAGATAGAGATGCGCATATAACGTCAAGATTTTGGCAAACTTTGTTTTTAGCGCTAGGAACCAAACTTAATGTAAGTACAACATATCATCCTGAAATAGATGGTCAAATTGAGAGAGTTAACCAAGTTTTAGAGGATTTGTTATGAATGTATTGCATGGATGAACAATATAAGTGGGAAGAATATTTACCACTGGTGGAATTTGCTTATAACAATTCCTATCATTCTGCTATTAAGATGGCACCATTTGAAGCATTGTATGGAAGAAAATGTCAAACTACTATAAGATGGGATAAGCTGGAAGATAGGATTAGCATTGGTCCAGAGATGCTAGCTGAAATGGAAGAAAAAGTTAAAATGATTAGGAAAAGATTGGCAGAAGTGAATGACAGGCAAAAAAGTTGTTGATAACAAGTGGACACCTAGACATTTCTCTGTTGGATAGAAAGTTATTTTAAGAGTTAAACCATAGAAAAGCTCTATCAAATTTGGGAAATCTTCTAAATTAGCTCCTCTCTATGTGGGACCCTTTGAAGTTCTTGAAATTATCAATCCATTTGCCTACAAGACTGCTCTACCGCCAACCTTGTCTAAAATGCACAATGTCTTTCATGTTTCATATTTAAAGAAATATTTTGCAGGAGATAATCATATTATGAATTGGAATGCATTACAGATGTAGGAACCAGGGGTGGTTATGATCGAGCCTCTCAGAGTGCTCAAAACACGCAAGCTCTGCTTGCGTAACAAAGAATTTATGCAGTGTAAAGTTCAATGGGACCAATATGCTGAAGACAACGCCACCTGGGATGATTACTATGAAATTTATCAGAAATTTCCTTATATTTTTCATACTTTTAACAATTAAACTAAAAACTTGTTTTAAAACTATATTTTGATACACTGAATCATCGGGGATGATGAATCTTTAGGGGAGAGATGTGTTACATCCCCATTTTGGCATGCTTTTACTTTTCACTTTTACATGGATAGAAGTAAATCTATGAACGAGTATTTTGTACATGAGATAAGATTCTTTGTTAATGAGACTTAATACAATGTTCTGGAGACATTAATTTTATGGAAAAATAGTTAATTTAATTATGTTTATTTCCACTGATTAAAGTTAATAGCATTTTATGTAATGAATTGTTATTTTTATGTTTTATGATTGGGACACTGGTACACTGATCATGAGCTATATGTGAAAGTCTTAAGCAAGAAAATAAGTATCTATGACTCTCCGAGAAACAAAGAGAGAAAGTATCTTCGAGGGAGAAGGACATACACCTTGGGTTACCAACTGGTAGTTGCCAATTGAGTATAGTGAGAATCCGATAGTGGACTCAAGTTAATCAAGGTAGGTCTCGTTTTTGGTCAAACCTAAGATTGACTCAACAGGATTGTCGATGTCTTTTAAATTCTATCTTTTGAGTTAGTTGTGTATCAACTTTGTCTTTTTGCAAAAAATGACGTCGTCGGATTAGAGTGTCAGTCGTTTACGACTAATGTAACTTTTTGACGTTGACATCGCAAATGATTGTGTATGCATCGTCAAAACATAGATGGATAAATTATTATCATCTAGCGTCGCATGTACTTTTATGGCAAGTCAAACCGATGTGAAATATTTTGTTTTTCGTGAAGGAGAGATAAACTTGACCCTGTCACATTTTACGTAAGTCCTTCAATTTATTAATCATAAATGAAGTTGTTTATATGGTTTAGGACTATTATAATACCATGATTGTTATTTTGTTTCAAAATTATAACTATCGGTTTAAGAAATTAACTATTGTGTCTATAATACTGAAGTCAATTTATTTTATCGACACCCTATAAGAGTTGGGGTGGTGGGTGTAGTGATAGTTATTAAAAATCATGATTTGGGTGGCATAAGACTTAAGTAACTTAGTGAAGCCCCACGACCTATAGTCATATTTTGATTATTTAGTGACTTTTACTCTAAAACTAAGAAGTTGACATTATCACATTAGAAGATCGATCTTATGAAGAGATATTGGATTGCATACATGTATACCCCACGATAGCTTAACCAACTTTCACGTCCTCCTTAAGCTGAGTCACCCTTGAATATGGGAGGTTGTTACAACTTTCATAATGAGGTACCACTAACTATTTTTGGATGGCAAGAGATAAAGATCCAAAGAAAACCTGTCGCATGCATTATTTGATTAGAAATGGTTATCCTCGAATCAAGGAGACATGAAAGATGGAAGAAACATTTATAAGCTGAAGAGGGCTCGTTGGTTTTGGCAGCGAAAGAAAATACATACTCTTCACTTGGAAGATATCCAAGTAGAGCACGAGGAATAGTGGCTAGGGTGGCGACGTGAGCTCCAAACTGAGATACGAGAACCTTCACTACATATGCAACAACTATAAACATGTGTATACTGTTAGCTTACCTTCCTTCCTTTCATTCTTATGATGTTATAAGAGGTGTCTTTGTTGATAGTATAGAAAAAGATCCTTGTTTTAGTATTATGTGTTAGTCAGAAAGACTACGACGCCTTTATGTGCACAACATATGATAACTATGTCCACAGAATAGGCAGATTTAACTGTGAGATAAATGTTGTAAGTAATAGATAGTCATAGGTCCTCACAAGTTAATATATATCTCTATTCACATTATTTCATGAGCTTCTTTTAAAACTCCTGCATGCCGTTTGGTAAGAAAAGAATCAGTTTGGACAGGCGTGGAATAGTAAGCCTTAGCTTATGGTTATAGTTAAACCGGTATAGTCGTGAGTTGTTGTTCCCTGAGTGGAAATGATATTATGTAGGTTGGTGTAATCTTTTATGAATGTTTAAGTTAAATTCCTCGAATAGCAGTCTTGATTTATGTTCTGTGATATCAAGTTATTATGGAAAGAAAATTACACTTTGATAATGACCAAGAATTGAATCTTTGGCTGTATCGAAACAAGATTTAGCCTTGTCTAAAAATTATTACTATGACCTCATTGATTAAAACAAAGAGAAGTTCAGTATTCTTTTATGAATATAACTCATTCTAACCCTACATTATTTAGTAAACCGATATCAAGATATGGGAAGGAATAAGACCCTAGAAACTTCAGATTATTTTAATGTATTCTCCTTATCAAGTTATCACTCTATTATTCTGCCATGATGGGTTAGGATAAGTTGTTAGTATTCAAAGTAAGTTTTTGAGTATTATTATGCTGAAAAGCATTAAGTAACTTCATATAAAAAGAAAACCCTAGAAATCTAAGGAATAAAGCCCAGTGATTATTTGGATAACCTGTCTAGTCGAGGAGACTAAACCAATTAATGATTGGTAAAACTCATTTGACCAAGTCAATTGTAGGATTGCGATATTGTCCAAGTCAAGTTGGGATGGGTGAACAAATCGACAACATTTATTGCAAACACCCTTCGTATTGAAACTTTGGCCAAAGTAATGCACATGCCTCTAAGTGCATTGTTGGTTCACCATATCCGGGATTACGTAACCTATTGGGATGATTATACTTAGCTAGATGGTATTTAGGGTTGTATGATCAATAGTGTTACATAGGATACAACACCAGTACTGAGATGACAAATACCGTAGGTCACCCTAAGTCTATACTCTTCGCGAAGGGTAGGGCCACTTCCAGAATGGAAGATGCATGGGAGACCGTCGGTCTGTGGTTGGAGGTAAAGCACTCCGAAGATGCTTTCTGTCTCTTCAACATGAGGCATGCTGAGGCTTGTGATAAGGATGTCAGCAATTGAGATGCAGCAAACCCTTGGTAAGATGACTTATAAGTTCCAATGTTTTGTATAACTTAATATATTTCAATTACTTGGAATTGAAAAGACAAGTCTATATCTTGTTAAAGTTATTTACCCTTCAGAAAAGAAGATTGGTACAAATTAATACACTTCATTTTCAAGTTAATTATGAAAAGAAAATTTTATTACTATTTTACCTCAAGATTTTTTTTTTACTTTATGGTAATTATTAGGATTTTAAGTTTTGTGAAGCAAGGATATTACAAGAGGAGTGGAGAAGCAAATATGGAGGTGACGGTGTCTACTTAGCCAATTATGTAATGAAGTTGCTCTTCTATGCAAATGACCTTATCTTAATGGAAAAAACAATACATAACTTAAGAGAACACTTGAGAGCTCTAGATTTTTTTGGTTAAGAGGTAGGGATGCAAGTGAACACTAGAAAAACTAAGGTCATGATAGTTACCTATAAAGAAAAATAAGCAAATAGACTTTGTATTAGAAGGAATGCATCTGTATGTGGTAGATGAATATAAGTATCTTGGTCTCAATTTTCAAAACAAACTTAGCTGGGAGACTTCTAGGATAAAAAGAATACAAGGGGGTGGAAGGATTTATACTTTCTACAAAATAGATGTAGGAATACAAAATTATAGGATTGGAAAATCAAGAGGACCTTAGTTGGGTTGCTCGTAACACTAGTGGTGTTTTATGGATGTGAAATTTGGGGTAGCAACACATTAGAACTAAATGGAGACAAATAGAGAGAATATAAAAGCATTTGTTTACAAGTAGTCTCAAAAAAAGGTTCCATATGATCTTATTAGCTGAGATATATTCTTTCCCATTGGAGACATTGGCTTTGATTTGGATGTTAAGTTATCTAAAGAGAAGAAAGAACATGGAGTCTCATCGCTAGTCAAAAAAGTAGTGGAGGAAAAGTTAAGTAGTAGAATGAGTAGGCAGATGAAATGGAATACCAAGTGGATGAGTAAATGAGACATTAGCATGCAAGAGTGTCGAAGCACCAATGAGGAAATCAAAATATATGTGCATAAAAAGTCAAGGCAACCATGTGGATAAAATAACTTGGGTGAAAAAGAGAGCACTATGTTTGAAAATTCAATTCCACTTGTGGCCATGAGTAAAAAAACATATATGGTAGTAGAAGTAAATGGAAAGAAAAAATGATGATAACTTAACCAAGGACTAGCTCACATCATCTTAGGTGTGAGACTAGAAGGTGGAGAATGCCCAAATAAGTTTGGGTAGATAAAATATGTTATTTTCACACTTTGGGGTTAATGGAAATAAAATGGCACTACATCATGAAATATTTGGCTTATAAGGGTATCCTGATCAAACACATCAATCTCTTAAAAATTGACCCCTCGATTGCCCTGTTTGAAGAGGAGAGACTAACAGAAACAACATACTTTTTGATCAAGATTCATAGCAAAAGATCCAAGATTAAAAATAAATTAATATCACTCAAGCATAATTTGGGCAACATTTATTAGAGATGTTTGTGCCTACAATCCTTAAGTCAGTCTCATAGACATTATTAAAAGATTCCATTTCAATTCATTTCCATTAATTGTGGTAGCAAATTTATCTTTGGTCTAGCATCATTAGCTTAAAATACTCCCCTTTCTCTACTTTTTAATAGATTTGTATGAATTTTAGTACTATATCTAATTTGGTTTTACTATCAACTATACAATTTACAAATTAAAATCCAATTTAAATTTGATCTACATACAATAACAAAGTCAAACCATATCTTCAAATTTGGGCAACATTTATTAGGGATACTCGTTTACAAAGTAACTTTGTTACTATCCTTAAGTCTCATAGATTGCTTGGTGTCATAGACATTATAATTCTTTTCGTTTCATTTCATTTTATTTTATATCCATTGATTGCAATAAAACATTTCCCTTTGGTCTAACATCATTAACTTAAAATACTCCCCTTTCTCTACTTTTGAAATACATTTGTATGAATTTTAATACTCTATATAATTTGATTTTATTGTCAATCATGCTATGAACAATTTACAAATTTTTAATAGATCTGTATGAATTTTAATACTATATATGATTTGTTTTTATTATCAATCGTGCCATGGGCAATTTACAAAATTAAAATTCAATTTAAATTTGATTGGCTTCCAATAATAAAATCATACTACATTTTCAAATTTAGGTAGCATTTATCAAGGATGCTTGTGCACAAAACAACTACATCACTATCCTTAAATCTCATAAATCACTTGGTCTTGTAAACATTATTAAAAGATTTCATTTCATTTCAATTTATTATAACGACACATTATCTTTAATCTAATATCATTAACTTAAAAAATTAAAATTCAATTTAAATTTGATCAACTTACAATAACAAAGTCAAACCATATCTTCAGATTTGGGCAACTTTTATGAGGGATACTTGTGCACAAAGTAACTTTGTTACTATCCTTAAGTCTCATAGATTATTTGGTGTCCAAGACATTATAATTTTTTCATTTCATTTCATTTTATTTTATTTCCATTGACTGCGATAAAACATTTATCTTTTGGCCTAACATCATTAACTTAAAATACTCCCTTTTCTCTACTTTTTAATACATTTGTATGAGTTCTAGTACTATATATAATTTGATTTTACTATCAAATCATGTTACGAACAATTTACAAACTTTTAATAGATTTTTATGAAATTTAATACTATATATGATTTGTTTTAATTATCAATCGTGCCATGGGCAATTTACAAAATTAATATCCAATTTAAATTTGATTGACACAATAATAAAATGAGACTACATTTTCAAATTTAGGTAGCATTTATCAAGGATGTTTGTGCACAAAACAACTACATTACTATTCTTAATTCTCATAAAACACTTGGTCTTGTAATATTATTAAAAGATTTGATTTGATTTCAATTGATTATAACAACACATTTATCTTTAATCTAATATCAATAACTTAAAAAATTAAAATCCAATTTAAATTTGATCAACGTACAATAACAAAGTCAAACCATATCTTGCAACATTTATAGGGATACTTGTGTATAAAGTAACTTTGTTACTATCCTTAAGTCTCATAAATTGCTTGGTGTGTAGATGTCATAAATTTTTTATTTCATTTTATTTTATTTTATTTCCATTGATTGCGACAAAACATTTATCTTTGGTCTAATATCATTAACTTAAATAACTCCCCTTTCTCTACTTTTCTAATTCATTTGTATGAGTTTTAATACTATAACTATATATAATTTGATTTTATTGTCAATCATGTTACAAACAATTTACAAGTTTTTAATAGATTTGTATGAATTTTAGTACTATATATGATTTGTTTTAATTATCAATCCAAAATTAAAATCCAATTTATATTTGATTGACTTACAATAATAAAATCAAACTACATTTTCAAATTTAGGTAACATTTATCAAAGATGTTTATCCATAAAACAACTATATTACTATCCTTAAATCTCATAAAACACTTGGTCTTGTAAACATTATTAAAAGATTTCATTTCATTTCAATTGATTATAAGACACATTTATCCTTAGTCTAATATCATTAACTTAAAATACCCACTTCTCTAGAGTCTATGGACTCTGAAAAACTCATGCCTACTATTAAAATACACCTTCTTTACTTTTTAATACATTTATATGCATTTTAATACTATATAATTTTGTTTTATTATGAAACGTGCTATAGACAATAACAAGAAGTCAAACTACACCTTCTCACTATTAAGATGAAACTAACACACACCTTCCCTTGTCCACAATTCTGATAACTAAAACCATTAAATTATGGTTTTAATGATAGGAAACATCGCTTAAGATTCTATATAGCGGTGGTACAAAACCTAACACTTATTTCGATGAGACATCAATTTCATTTAAACATAACTTCAACACTATAATAATAATAACAATTAAAGACACCAAACTTTCTTGGAAACAAACCAGCAACTAATAATTAATTTTCAATAACGTAACATTACTTTACCTTCAAGACAAGCGGGACAGGTGTCTTCCTTATCCGGGAGAATTTTTCCACGACTGTTTTTTTTAACCGGTTGGATGCAATTTTTACCGGCGCGAGACAAATATTCCGGTAGTCCGGCAGATTTTTTAAACTCTAGCGGTTAATTGTGTTTGTGGTGGGCCCAGTAGCATGGTCAATTGAGAAAGTGAAAGCGAAAAAGGAAGGAAAGTGGAAGGGCTCTAGACCTAGAAAACTCCAATATTGTGAGGTGGGGGGAACTTTCGTGGCCCATTAAAAATAAAAAATAAAAAAATAAAAAACATTTGAGTACACCAAAACGGCGTCTTCTGTTTCGCATCAGAATAACCGGGCAAAAGCCGCCTATAAAATCTTTGCCCAGGCCAAAGCAAAGGACTTTGTTAAAAGCCTGTTGTTTGCAGGTACTGAAAGGGCCGAGGGTTTAGCTGAAGCTCAATTTGCCCAAGCGTTTTATGTGAAATTTCATACGCAGCTGCTGGAATGGATCTCTGCTTGAGATTTGCAACAGTTTGAGCGTTTTCCGGTTTTAAAAGGTGCGGTTTTGCAGAATTTCTATTCGGTTAGGGTTTTGCAAAATTTTCGGTCTTTAGCGAATTGCAGTATTCTTTCTTTAATAAATCCTTTCATGGCCTGATTTGCAGCACTCTTTTGTTGAGTAGTGTGGATTCTTCTGTGTAATTTAGATCCGTTTGTAGCAAAATTGCACAATAAAACATTGATGAATAGGATCAGATAGCAAAATTTACAGGTCTGTTGTCCGTTGTTTCGTCTTGCCCTAGAGAGTAAGCTTATCTGCTATTGATTTGATAAATCGTGCATGGAGTCTTGCGACGGTTTTTGAAAAATCAAAGCTAAAGATTAAAGCTTTTGCAGGTTTAGGGGTTGAAAAACCAAACGTGCATTCAATCATTAGCAAACAATTTCATTTTCACTGTGAATAATTCTCGACAACAAGATTTTCTGTAAATTTGGTAGATCATGCATCGAATCTTGGATACCTGTAAATTTAGTAAAGCATGCATGCCGAGTCTTAAAACCTGGAGGTCTAGTAAAGTATGCGTCAAATCTTAAAAGACCTGTAAATGTAGTAATTCGTGCATTAAATAGTAAAGACCTGTTAATTTAGTAAAGAATGTGTCCAATCTTACAGACATATAAATGTAGTAAAGACCTGTTAATTTAGTAAAGAATGTGTCCAATCCTACAGACCTCTATAAATGTAGTAATTCATGCATTAAATAGTAAAAAGCTGTTAGTTTAGTAACGCATGCATCAAATCGTGAAAGCCTTTGGTCGAAACTTTTGCAGGTTTAGAGGTGGTAAATTTCCTTGTCGTCGCTGGTGCTAATTAGCTATGGGGAAAGGTGGCCAAGATTATGGCACGAGGAGTCCTGTTGTCATGCCCTCAAGTCGGACTGTGTTTCCAGCCTGGGCCAGGGATGAGGAGGAATGTGCCAAGGAATTTGGAGTAGACATTAACAAGGGGCTTAGCAGTGAAGATGTCGAGAGACAGAGGGCAAAATATGGGTGGAATGAGCTGGAAAAGCATCCCGGGCCATCGATTTGGCAGCTAGTTGTGGATCAATTTAATGATACTTTGGTAAGAATTTTACTCGTAGCTGCTGTTGTTTCTTTTGTTCTTGCCTGGATTGATGGTGAAGAAGGCGGTGAAAAGGATATAACTGCTTTTGTTGAGCCACTGGTTATTTTCTTGATTTTGATTGTCAATGCCATTGTTGGAGTTTGGCAAGAAAGTAATGCCGAAAAAGCCCTGGAGGCTTTGAAGGAAATGCAATCGGAACATGCCATGGTAAAAAGGGATGGTCATTTTATTCCCAGTTTGCCTGCAAGAGAGCTAGTTCCCGGTGATATTGTTGAGCTTCGGGTTGGTGACAAGGTTCCTGCAGATATGCGGGTTTTGCGTCTGATAAGTTCGACAGTAAGAGTAGAACAAAGTTCATTGACTGGAGAAAGCATGTCTGTTAACAAAAGCCACCATAAAGTGAATAGTGATGATATAGAGTTGCAGGGAAAAGAATGCATGGTTTTTGCAGGGACAACCATTGTGAATGGTAGCTGCATCTGTCTTGTAACAGAGACTGGCATGCATACTGAAATAGGAAAGGTTCATTCTCAGATCCATGAGGCATCTCAACATGATGAAGATACACCATTGAAGAAAAAGTTGAACGAGTTTGGGGAGGCACTCACTTCCATTATTGGAGTTGTTTGTGCACTGGTTTGGCTTATAAATCTTAAGTATTTCCTTTCATGGGAGATGGTGAATGGTTGGCCACGGAATTTCAAGTTTTCTTTTGAAAAGTGTACATATTACTTTGAGATTGCAGTGGCTTTGGCTGTTGCTGCCATACCAGAAGGCTTGCCTGCTGTTATTACTACATGTTTGGCACTTGGTACTAGAAAAATGGCACAGAAAAATGCAATTGTGCGGAAGTTACCCAGTGTGGAGACTTTAGGCTGCACTACTGTAATTTGTTCTGATAAGACTGGAACACTGACAACTAACCAAATGTCTGTTGCAAAACTGGTGGCTATAGGGTCGCAACCATACTCTCTCCGAGATTATTCAGTTGAGGGTACAACTTATGATCCTTGTGATGGAAGAATCCAGGGTTGGCCTGAAGGTGGGTCTATGGATCCCAATCTTCAATCGATTGCAAGAATTGCTGCTCTATGTAATGATGCAGGTATTGCATACACTGGACATCAATTCTGTGCCAACGGCATGCCAACTGAAGCAGCTTTGAAGGTACAATTCTATTTCCCTGGGATTTTTTCCTTCTGTGTTTCCATAAACAATTTGCTGATGTATTTGCATCTGGCTGATGGAATATGAAATGTATGTGTAGGCAGTATAATTCTACCCTTTTAGTAAATTGAATTTTTTTGGTGAAGCCAGGTCATGGTTTGGATGATTAATACCAAACCAATAGTAAATAATGTATTTGATAAACTATTGCTCAAGTAATTACCCTGCTACTATAGTCAGTACCCAGTCAATGCAATCTAGGCAAAATTGTGCTATTATCTAAAGAATGATATGTATTTAGGTGCTATGGTTTAGTTATCTGTGTAATAGGCAATTCTAATATACCCATCATTTGTAATCTCAGGTGCTGGTTGAAAAGATGAATTTACCAGGTTCAGAGAGGCATCCAACTGCTGCAAGTGCTGGCAGCTTTTCAGATTCTGCAGAAATCAGATTAAGTATGGTCATAAAACATGATAGGGAATTAGTGTTTTCTATTTGGAGTCTTTGTGGTTTTATTTGGTTTATTTTTTTAGTGTTCCACATAAGGACACTTGTTATTTTAAAATCTGACATTGTTATTATTATGCTGCCTTAATTTGTAACAATCATTCTTGTGATTTTTTCCATACATAGACTGCTGTGAGTGGTGGAGTGAAAGAACACACAGAATAGCTACCCTAGAGTTTGATCGGATGCGAAAGTCAATGGGGATTATTGCTAAGTTGGATACAGGAGAAAACTTATTGCTGGTTAAGGTAATTATATGACCATTGCATTAGATAGGCCACAATATTGTTGGATCAAATGATTTGAAAGGTACACAGTTACTTTTTATGATTATGAGTTTATCTGTCATCTGGATGGTAGCAGACTGACCATGCCTTGGTTATTTTTTATTTTAATACTACTTCATAAGTCAATTGAAATAATTTATTAGGTACTGATATACTTCTAGGATTAATGAATAAAAAACAGCATCCATTGCTCTACGAATCCATAGAACTCCTTGTTGTCTATGCCAAGCATGGTCTTATTGTTCTTTAGTTACTAACTGCTTATCCTAACAATATGGTGGAATCGTGTTTAATGAAAATTTATTTAGATTTGCTAAGAATTTAGAATGAGATTTCTAAACATTATTTTAGAATGTATCATAATTTTATTTAGACCTTAATCTGTCACTAAATTGCTAAGTGATATTTAATATAATTGATAATGTAAACTGTGGGAGATTATGAAGAATCAAGGATGAAATATGAATTAAAAAATGCTTGGTCTGGGCCAAGTTGTCTTGTGGTTGTTTCCAAGATTTTGCAACTTCCTGAAGTTTCTTCCCTCTTACCCGGCTCCCTCGCTCCTGCATCACCCCCTTTTATTAGGCCTTCAGAAGGGTACAGTCTTTTGACAGATAGGGTGCTCATCTTGCCCTCGAATTCCTTTCATAATTTTTTTGTTTGGTTTAATGGTGTCCAAAACTCTCTTTCCCTCGAGATAATCACATGTATCGATGCCCTGCATTCCCCTTGCTGTACATAGCTGGACTGAAACGAATTTGTTGAAAATCACAGACATGAAAGAGAGAGAAAAGAAGTTGAAAATCACAGTTATGAAAGAGATAGAAAAGAATTATCTGAGATAGGCAAAACATTGAGGGATGCAAAGGGGAAATCATGATAATTAGGAAGAGCAGGGTAACTGCCTTTGAGATCTTCACTATTCTACTATTTTTCTTGAATTTGATCTTCATGTCACACATGAAGTATCCCTTAACAAATATTAGATCTACCTGCTAACTTCTCTCTCACAGAAAATATCATTGGTTCACGATTACAGCAGCAGTATACATGCATACAAAGTAATTTTGCATTTACTGGTAAATTAGCAATACATGTTCATACAGAAATGGGGATGTTTGTATTATCACAACCAATGTGCTCAGCGCTTAATTGCAAACACAGTTTATACCAGTTTGAACACTCACTTATCACGGTTGGACAAACTCAGCCTCACAATTACATCGAACTCTAGGCAGTTACAGAGATGTTAATGATCAAAGCCCTCTAAATGTAGCCCATAGAAAGCCGCAACCCAAAGATGATTGATGTCGCCTTGGTGAATAAGGTATAGCTGTAGGTGCGATTCCTTCCTTCCTGCAGAGCGCAAACCAAGTGCATAAACTCCACGAATTGGTGTCAAAGACGCCTTAATCGATCTCCAAAGATCTTCCCCTGTGGCAGCACTATTTCTGAATGTGTTCGTTGGTGATAAACTATATTTTCACGGCTCCCTTCATACGTTGGCACTTCCTTGATTTCTCCCTGAATATCGCCTTCTGAAACGAATGACATTCCTTGGATAGTTCACTAGCTTCTTGCAAGTTGATGCTATTGCCCTACCGGCAGATGTATAGGATTCTCTGAACAGAGTTATCTCCCTGATGAAACAGTATGCTTGATTAGCTTGTGAAATGTGTAGATCTCGAACTCACTTGTAGATTCCAGCATACTCCTGACTGGAATTAAATGGCGCAAGGAATTTATGATTGCTGTCACTTTATTCGCACTTACACCAGAAATATGAAAGGATAATCAGCACTTGCAAACTCCCAGAACGAATGGAATTTGCTCACAAGAAATAGATTGGGTTTTCATCCCAAGAAGACTCCAGTTCTAAAATTTCAGCGAAAAAATCATTCAAAGCTGGATACCAAAATGAAGGCAAATAGTTCGATTAAATACCAACCAATATGGGTCACAAGGTCCCAAAACTGGCCGCCATATTTTAAAAATTTGAATTTATATTTTTTAATTATTAATAATAGTAATATTATTATTATATAATTATATTAATAGTTATAGTGTTTAAAAACACTTTTATTATATTAAAATAATAATATCACTCCACTTGACTGGAGGGGACATGACAACACATGTCTTCCATTCAATAATGGGTTTGAAATGAGATAAAAAAATATTAAGGGAGAAGTAAAACGGGTTGGTAGATTCATTATGAGCTGTTCTTTACGGCAAAAAATTCTGGCACGTATTTGGAGACATACTATCTTTATAAAAAGTATTGCTTGACACCTTTGACTCTTCCAAATGACCATTAAGGCATCAGGCTTGGAGAATTACACTTGTCAGTTCCCTGCATGTGAGTCAATCATCAGTTCAATTAGCTACTTGCAACATTTTATTGGGGCTTCAGTCACAGTCTTATTGTTTGCCACATAGAAGCAAATACCTTTAATCTATCGTGATATATTGTTTATAGGCCAGCCACTGAGAAATTCATGAAAATGTACTGATAATCTGAGTATACCAGACAACAAGATTTTGGTCAAGAAATTCTCAATTTTATTGCTATATATTCCCAAGAAATTCCCAATTTATTGCAAGATTTTGGCAATATTTTTGTTTTTTTCTATATGAGATTTATTGCGAGATTCCTCATGCTGATTGTTTTTTAATGAATCTGCAACACTGTCAACATTAACAGCCGAGGATTTGCGGTTCTTGCTTTTTTTTTTGAATCTGCCTTTGTTTTTAATCGTATGATGGCCTATGCCAGTTTCAAACTAATTGCAAATTCCTATTTTGCTTATTTGGATATGTTTATTTGATTTCAATAGATTTTAGCTTGGATGGCACCATCAGCTAGATGGTTGTAATCCTGTCTGCTACAAGCATATGCTTAGACAAGGTTTTTGTTTTTTATAACTTTTTTAATAGATTGAACTTTTCTTTATTAAAAAAAAAGTTTCTCTTTAAGCACAGATTTTTTGATCAACAGCTAGTGATAGGCCTGGGGGCATTCATTCCTAATGTATTACGTTGCTTGTTTGACATTTTAGATTACATTGTGTATTTTTTTTATTGATCAGTCAAACGAGGGCTAGGGTCCTCACCTTTTTTCATTAGTATCGTAATGTCACAAATTTACATGAGTTTGTCATCCCTGTGAACAGGGGAGCTCTATGAGCACCATAGAAAACAAGAGAGGCCATTTCACTTGGGCACAATAGAGAAGATTACATACCATTTCATTGGACAAAACAAAGATTGACATATTACTATGGTATATCTATGAGTATATCCATGGGTTTGCAAACATATTATGCACTATCATCTTCAACCTCCAGCTTGATGAAGCTCTACCCATAGGTCCTGTCTATGCCCTTGACCAACCTAGCTCTACACATGAGAAATTTGATTATTTTTCTCATTTCTGCCCTTTCCATGTTGAACCTTTCATGCCCCGCGTCTTGTTTGAAAGGCACTAGAAGACCCTTTACATCCATCTCTGGATTGTAGAAACTCACTTTGCTTGTAAGAAATTCTTGGATTGCAACTACCTCATACACCAGGGCCACAACTCTCTCCTCTATCTCTCGTTACAAGTAGGGAAATGCCAAGTACCCATTTTGCATTTTCAATTGCTGTGTCCAAGTTTTCCTAGTGCTCTACCCATACACAATGCTTGCCAAGCACCTTTGCCATCGCCTTACCACTAGTGATAAACATGATATTCAAAACAAATTTGGATGATATCTTAGAATTCATGTGATGACGTTCATTTGCCTTAACATAATCCTTTTCGAGAATCTCCTTTATAGCGTTTGCTAAATCACCACCATGGTAGAAGATGACCCGTTTCATTATTAGATCGGTGATATTTGTCATTAATGCCATCTGGCGTGGTTCACCATATAATTTCGCTACCATGTCCGTCTTGCAATGCATGATTGAATGCAAGGTGGAGAATGAGGCAGGAATGTCAATAAGATTGGAATGTGGTGGAGGTGGCATTTAGTTGCATAAAAATAATGACAAGCCTTGTGTCGCATCGGGTGTAATGAATTTGCTAAATTAACATTTGTGCCAGTAATCCTGCACATTTTGAATTTCTCACCACTTGTATATGTTTGGGTGTGAATTAAGATTCATGCAGTTAGTCCCACACACTTTGAAGTTCTTGCCACTGTCATGTCCCATGTTTTGAATTTAATTTAAAACAATATTGGCTGACTTTACCTTGACAAAGGCAGCGATTAAATGAAATTAAGGATTTAAACTTATACCTTCAAAGAAGGTGGACTCCTTCTTAAGCTGACTAAAGAATGTTAAACATAAAAGAGAATTAAATGCCGAACTCCTCTTCATATGATAACTACAATAACAAGGCAGACTTCTTGCATGAGATCGCATCTTTTGAAGGAGTGCATCTCTTGGGACAAGTTGTCCCTTCTTGGAAGGATCATACCCTTTGATGGGGAATAAAAGTAGATTATGAGAAAACTATCAGGGAGGGAGCTATTAAGATAATATCTAGTTATTTAATGGTCAATCTAGTTCTCTATTAGATAGTTTCTAATTCCTATCTGTTTAGCTTTATGAGCTGTAGTTTCCTTATGAAACTCCTGTGCTCGTTATAGAAACATCATGCAAATCTCTTTAAATAGAGCTATGCTCTTCATTGTAATTATCTCATTCATTCAATAATATTTGTATATTATTCTGAAAATAACATGGTATTAGAGCCCAGGTTCGGGTGGGTTGTATGGACGCTTGTACGACCTCCATGATTTTGGCGTCTGGTTTCAAACTATCCTAGGTCATGTGTTTTTCTTCTGAGGTCATTTTCTGGGTGATTTCTCTATTTCAAAATCGTGTTTTTGAGAGATTCGAGACTCCTGGAGCGGGATTCCTGTGCCTCGTGTCCTATTTTGGTGAAAATCGCACTGTTTTTTTTAACCTCTGGTAATCGCGATTTGGAGGTTGTGATTTCTGAGTCTTCAGGTGGATTTTTGAGCTCGCAGATTAGGTTTTTCTGGCGACGTCTTTTTCTCTTGTTGCTAATCGCGATTTCTGGGTTGTGTTTTTCAAACCCGTGGAATCTCCTGAAGGTTGTTTCAACCTTTTTTTTGTTCGACGTTTGATCATTGGTCAAGGCACACAAACATTCGTGAGTTTCTGTGGATGTGTTTTTTCTCCCAACTCCCATTTCTGTCTGGTTGCAGAAGTTTTCGCTCTTTTATACGTGTGAAGGTTCTGATGCGATTTCAAAATCACGATCTTTCGGTGTGCGGGTGTTTTGTTAGCTCCGCGGGATTTGTTCTAATGCCAGCCTAACTTTTAGTTTGGGGGTTCCTTTCTTAAAGTTGGGTGGCATACTTTGGTTTGTCTTTGATCCTAGCGCCAGGTCACCTCACGACCTTAGCTTTGGCGCTCAGCCTCTTTTCCGTTATAGGAGATCTTTGGTGTTGTGGCGGAAATTTTTGGTGGAAGTTTTATTTAATGGAAAAGCGCTTTGAAAATAGCCCATGGTCACCCTTGATCCAAGCGACTAGCGCCCAACAACTTCAACTCTAGGCTGTGATCACATCACCAACACATAGTGCCTAGTCAATTACATTGACTCTATTTCGTCAGAATCTACCACAAATTTGAAGATCTTCATACTCTCGGGATTTGTGCAGCCATGTCAAACATGCAAAAATATTTTTCTCGAAATCCGCGAGTCGGATTTGCCTCGAGATATGTGCCTCAAAATGCGTGTTTTGGATTGTTGAGCCTCTGTATACTGTAACTTGTGTTAGGGTTCTGTTATTTCGAAATCTGTGCCGTCAATCTGCTCCAGTATTAGTGCCATCAGTTTGTAATCTGTTTTTCGTGCCTCAAAAAAAACGTGAAAAATGGCATCATGGTCCAATAGCAGTCAGAAGTTCAACGGCAGCAAACTTTTTAATCATTGGTGTTTCTCTGCAGGATCTCGTCTGAGTTGGTTTCCTGTTTCGTAGCCCTTTGAATGGGGCTCTGTTTTCTTGATCGGCGGCTTCCTTGTTTGGCAATGTTTTTACCTAGTCGCTGTTTTTGGAGATTTTTCTGCTGTGGTTTGCAGCTTTGAGGGCTTCTTTGATCTTGTGCTTAAAGTGCTTAGCCCCTTCTCGTCACCAGCTGACCAGCGGTCAGTATTTGTGTTTGGCAGGCGGCCATTCTGCTTCTTCGGATCCCTTGGGATTTGTGTTTCAACACCCGTGCTCAGGTTCTGTTTTCCGTTTATGCCATCCATCTGTCTTGGAAGGCAGTTTGTCTTAGGGGGCATCTTGGTGTAGTTAGTACATTGACCATTACGGGGGGTATTAAGATAATATCTAGTTATTTAATGGTCAATCTAGTTCTCTATTAGATAGTTTCTAATTCCGTCTTCAGTTTAGGTTGTTTCTCTCTGTTTAGCTTTATGAGTTGTAGTTTCCTTATGAAACTCCTGTGCTCATTATAGAAACATCATGTAAATCTCTTTAAATAGAGCTGTGCTCTTCATTGTAATTATCTCATTCATTTAATAATATTTGCATATTATTCTGAAAATAACAGGAGCAGAGATCTATGTTAGGAGGACAAATATAATTAAAGACAGCAGCGATTACGTTTTATAGAACAGAGATTGTTAATATATATATAGAAGAGCGAATGAATATAAGGAACAGCGATTATGTTCTTATGAGGAGCAGCAGAAGATCGATGGGGGATATCCATGAAGGAGGTTATTATTTAGTTTTATATATAAATCTATTGCACATCTTTGCCATATGTTAATAAGCATTAAAATATACATATATAACTGCAACAGTCTGTCAAAGGGTAAGGAAGGAAATCTGCTTTAAGGGAGAACAGCTATTAGGGCACCCGATTGCACTGCGAAGGGAGAGAACGGCTAAGGGCACCCTATTGCAATTTCCCTTCCAACCCCTACGTCAAGGGACTGTTGATGAAATTAGAGGTTCACATACAAATCAAACTTGCTGCATAATGATGAACATATGATTCCGTTGCAATAATAATAGGTTTATTTCATGAACTGTGTTTGCAATGTTACCTAACTGATTTCAGGCTTCCAGAACAGAATTAGTTCATCTTATTCCTAAGTAAAGAGATGTATCCCTAACTACCTTATATGCTTGTTCCATTTGGTTTTGTGAATTTGGACAGAATAGAGATTGATCCCACAAGGGGACATTACAGCCACTCATAGAGATGATTACTCATGATTAAATTTTTATCTTTATTGATCCCGTGATTTGACAAAAAATTGGCCATCTTGTTGCCTTCGTGGTAGCAATGGTTAATTTTGAAATTATTTATCAAAATTCTTGTTCTCCAATGCTTACTTTAACATTGTGCTTTATAGGTTGACATTTATATTTTGTAGTTTGTAATTATTTATATTTTGTATATTGTGTTGTACTGTTTCAACAATCTCAAAATTAATGAGAAAAACCCATATTTCAAAATTCATGGTGTTTACTACCACTTATTCACTCTCTATGCAATTAGGAAGGCTTCAAATATAAAAATGTCATTTATTTCTCTTTTTATTTTGAATTTTTTTTCCTTTTTTCAGTTCTTGGTTTTTTCCTGATTTTATCCCTATCTTTTGGTTTGCCAAGAAATTCATGAGAGAAGTATCACTTCTATGGTTTGTACAATGGCTTGTAACCAAGACATAATATTCTATTACTGTAATCTTCTAGTCACATACAAATTCGCCTCCACCATCCTTGATATCTCTGAATACCCCATCTAAAAGCTTAATTTTGAGAGTATTTCCCATTAAACCATAGAGCAACAGTATGCACTGAAACAATTTGATACACAAAAGAAAGAGAGTTTTGATATCCACCAAAAATTACTGAACCACTCCATAATTACACTGTACATTTTGAGCCATGCACATATTTATATACAATCTTTAATTTTTTCTATGTGGCTCACCTTCAGTGCCTAATCACAGATATCAGCTATATAACGGATGGTGTTGTATATTAATTTTATCCTTAACAAATTTATCAAAATCCATTAGGAGGGGGATTCCAACTCTCAAGACTGGCTTAAAGGAACCCTTACATTAACTTTGTCTGTGTTTTGGAGACCTTTTTTTTTTCCCCATTATGAATAATGACAAACTTTGCACTATGTTACAGTACTTGTTGATCATGGGCAAGTTAATTCATTTCATGGTTGTGTTTTAAGTTTTTATTATTTTTCTCAATTTGGAATTTATCCTGGCTTCTCGTTTTTTATTCTCCTTATGCAGATGTGCTACTTAATGTATGGCTTCAATTCTTCTTTACCTAACCTGACCTATTAATCAAATAATTGTATATTTGCACAGGGCGCAGTTGAGAGTTTACTAGATAGAAGCTCTCGTATCCAGCTCTCAGATGGAACTGTTGCCCCATTAGATGCAGAATCTCGTCAGTGTCTTCTAAACAAGCTTGAGGCAATGACTTCAAGTGCTCTACGGTGTTTAGGTTTTGCATACAAAGAAGATCTTGGTGATTTTTCCACATATGATGGAGAGCAGCATCCAGCCCATAAATTTTTG
The DNA here is from genome assembly GCA_027924645.1 of Cunninghamia lanceolata. Lineage (NCBI taxonomy): Eukaryota > Viridiplantae > Streptophyta > Pinopsida > Cupressales > Cupressaceae > Cunninghamia > Cunninghamia lanceolata. The sequence continues at coordinate 14,551,364 of BSBN01000320.1, forward strand.
CTTGATCCTGCTAATTATGCTTCGATTGAAAACGATTTGATCTTTGTTGGATTTGTAGGACTGAGGGTAAGAGTTAAATGTTGTTCTTTTTTTTATGGACGTAGACACTACACTTGCTTGGTGTTTGCAATTTACAATTATGCTAGATCAAATTGAAGTTTTGTACTGAAATATCTGTTCTTTGGTCTCTTTTGGAATTATCTTTGGGGATTGTGGTAGGATCCTCCACGCCAAGAGGTCCACGAAGCTATTCAAGAGTGCAGAGAAGCTGGTATTCGTGTGTTGGTGATTACAGGAGACAATAAGAATACAGCTGAAGCTATTTGTCGCGAGATTGGTGTTTTTGAGGAAAATGAGGACATTAATTCTAGAAGTTTCACAGGAAAAGAGTTTATGGCTCTTCCGGAAACCAGAAGGAGAGAGATTTTGAGAGGACCTGGAGGGTGTGTCTTTTCCAGATCCGAGCCCAAGCATAAGCAGGATATAGTTCGTATGTTGAAGGATGATGGGGAAGTAGTTGCAATGACAGGTGATGGTGTGAATGATGCTCCTGCTTTGAAGTTAGCTGACATTGGTATTGCCATGGGAATTTCTGGAACAGAGGTAACTTCATGTCTTTGACTTTTTGTTATTGGCAAAGGACAATTGTTATCATAGTTGTAGAAAGTATTTTGTAAATGATTGATTGAGTTGGTATTTTGTTACAAATTCAGTTAGGGGACATGTTTTCATTTAATTGAATAAGATTCATATACATTTTGTTCTATTTTTGAATTCTTGCTCTCTACTTATATTTTCTGCTTTTCTTGTTTAGAAATACACACGTTTTAATAACCTTTTTGGTGCTGTCTTTTATAAATAGATGCACATGTGCATATATACTTACACAGGGCTTTTCTCACTATTTTTCATCTTAAAACATTTAATTGTTGTTTTGTGCATATATCTTACACAGGGCTTTTCTCACTATTTTTCATCTTAAACATTTAATTGTTGTTTTCCTATTATATGATTGATCTGCTTGCTTGCAAAATTTTTCAACCGCTACATATATGAAATTCTTAAGCACCTGAAGATTGAAAACAATAGCAATCTGCTATATATTTACCATGAATAGATTTATTCAATTTTTTCACCAGAGTAATCCAAGGCATAATTCATATTGGTCTTCGTTGATGGAGGTTGTGTTTGTTTTGATGTCTTGATTTTGTGCAAATCTCACAGCCGTTGGGTGTTCTGTGATTCATACCATAGAGTCACAGATACTGAGATATTGCCTTGCACCTACTGTCTAGTTTTGTATGAATAATTTTTTTTGTTGTTTTTTATTCTTTTCTGCTTTGTTAATTGGAGAAGGGTTTGCTTTTAGGTTGCAAAGGAGGCTTCTGATATGGTGTTAGCAGATGACAACTTCAGTACCATTGTTGCAGCTGTTGCAGAAGGTCGCTCCATTTTCAACAACATGAAGGCATTTATTCGGTTTGTTTCCTCCTTTTTTTTTAATTCCTCATCGCTTTATCCTAATGATGGAGTATTACTACATTCTTTTGGATGATAAAGTAATGGTATGCAGAGGTGTATTATTGCATTCTAAATTTAATGCATTGTGATACACTAAACTGGTTATCAAACTACAATTTATTTGCATTTTTGCATGTAATCAACATGAATGAAAAACTCGGTCTTGGCTATAATTTGGCTGACCCAAAATTTTTCAAAAACTCTCGTCAAAAACTAGTGGAATAACTCAAATTTTCCAAACATTAAGAAATACATAAATTTGTAAAAAAAATCGTCAAAAACATGCATTCTACTGAATTTAGGGAACATATTACTGATTTCTTTCATATATAGATCAAAATTAGAGTTCAATACACATCATAGACGAAAAACCGAGTTGAATACACATCAACTTCAAGTTTCAAAATAAATAAACATTACAAATTATAGTTTCATTGTTATAATCTATAAATTTCATCTATGACTAAAGCTCAAAAAAGGCTGCCATGGTGCAGGTGTCCTTGAACTGGATGGTCTTGCTGCAGCTTCTTGTTGAGGAACAATATCATCCTCAACAGGAGCATGTTATGAATGCAATGAACCCCCCACTGATGGCTCACCTTCTAGCTCCTTGTATGTTGCTACTTTTGCTTGCCTTTCCGCTGCCTCTCTCCAAATCAGCCATATCATCTTTAGTTATCAATGTTTCCACATCCTTGACAACTCAATTGGAATATGGATTAATGTCATTGAGGTCAAGCGCCTCATGTGTCTCTTGCTCCTCTACCTTCTTTGCATGTAAACTTAAACACCGTTGGTAAAAAAAGTAGAGTCCAAAATGATGAAAAATGATCACTTTTTTAGGTTGAATAATCTTATCCAAGCATGGTTGAGTTTTCAGATGAAAATCACAAGTTAATGTTGTGTTCTTTTTGAGCCACGTGCAATTTTTTCCGAATAACTCAGTGCCAAGATATTGCATCAGTAAGGTTTGCAAGTGTCTTGCGTGATCCAGGAAGATTCGCCAAACAAGTCACTTGTAACACTCAGACCATCCTCATGGCTTGCGGTAATTGTGGGGCTAATTCTTGGATTCGTGCTACATCAGAGCACTTCCTAGGTGCTCTAGGGAATACAAAGATCCATATCCGCTCTCCAAATGGATTGCGAGTTTCTTGTGTGATCCAGGAGGATTCACCAAACAAGGCACTTGCAGTAACAGTCAACCCATTCTCAGGGCTTGCGGCAATTGTGGGGCTACTTCTTGGATTTGTGGTACATCAAAGCTAAGCCACAAGGTTCGAATTCAAATTCGGCAAGGAAAAATTTGGAAAAAAAATTCGTGATTAAATTTGCCTTAGTATAAATTTGATTTTTTAAAATATAAATAATAAATACACAAACATTGCTAAATAGATGCCACATTTATAAACCATAGTAAACCATAGTAAACTTTAAATCATAAGAAACATATGAAATCATGATTGCCAATTTATTATTATTTTATTATCTTTAACAAACAAAATAAAAAATACTAAATTTTATTTTAAAAAACATAAAAATAAAATATATTAAAGTTTTATTTTTATATTTAAAAAACAAAATAAAAAATATTAATTTTATTTTTAAAAACATATAAAATATAACTATAAATTTCCGATTTTTATTTTGTTTAAAAAACAAAGTTAAAAAAATACTAATTTTATTTAAAAAACACTAAAATAAAAAGATATTTAATTTAAATTTTAACTTAAAAAATAAAATAAAATAATTAGTAATTTTATTTTAGAGAACATATTAAAATTTATATTTTAATTTTAAAAAACAAAATAAAAATATATTAAATCTGATTTTAACTTCAACGTTAAAAAACAAAATAGAAAATATAAATTTTATTTATCAAACTTGAAATAAAAAAAACAAAAACAAGATATAATAAATATAATAAAGTTTAGAAAATTTTCCGGCGTGTTTTTTTTTAATGGCGTGAGACAATTCCGAGCACTATAATGCTCACGTATAAAAGCCGATATGTGAGCATTATAGTGATTGGAATTGTCTCACGCTGTAAAAAAAATCATGCTGGAAATTTTTTTGAACTCGTCGGTTGTCTATCGGTGTATTCCTTGAACCTCCTGGTTAAATTTTATTGAAATGTCGCAACGGAGGACGTGTCGCCAGTCCATTGAGCAGGGTTCGCCAGCGCTAAAGAGTAAAATACATTTTATTAAAAAAATACTGTACGAATTTAAACGAATTTCATAGTTCTTTTAAAAATCTGCTGAATTTCGAACCTCTTGGTCGAAATTCGGTGAATCCTGTGACACAGCATCAAAGCACTTCCTAGATGCTTTAGGGAACTCAAAGATCCATATCCGCTCTCCAACAATTGATGCACATGCTCCAACAGTAGCACAACACACTTGTAGAGACACACATTTCTGTGGTAAACATACCTCAACCAAATCTTCTACGTTTCCCAACATAGCTTCAGTAGAGTCCAAGATACCTATTGGAGAAACTCATCGTGTCATCTTGAATGCAATTCTGTTGTCTTCAGACTTAGCATAGGGACGGAGTTGGCACCCATGAGGCTTGCGGCAAACCGAGTCATTTGCCCAATCATTAGGGACACATTAGCAATTGGTTACACTACACAACCGATGGGGGATGGGAAAATAATCAAGGAAGTTGTTCCTTCCCAGTGGCTTTTGATCTCCATGGCGTGATTCCCTGTAAACTATATAAACATATCTTTGTAACATAGTTTAGAGATCACAAAATCATTGTGTCATTGTAATTGTAAATATGCAAAAGATAAACAACCATATACCTATTTGAAGGGTATGCCATGTTTAGAATAGATAGTAGAATAATAATACATTCTTTGTTTAGTTCTATATCTCTTTGTCTCAGTGTTGTTCAATTCTGTAATTAGCTTCTACATATGCTACAACTTATTTGGATTCACATTTGAAAAGTTGTCCATTGGGATCATTACCCTGGGGCCATGGATTGGTGGTATCAGAGTGGTAATTTCTACACCTTACATGTCCTTTTGTACATGGTCAAAGTACTTGAGCCTCGACATAGAATCATAGGATCCATCAAACTACTTGCCAAATTGTGTCAAGATGGCCAAACCAATGCAAGAGGAGATACACACGATGATCAAGAGTGAGATTGAAGATGCACTCATGGATTAGCAAAAATTTCTATTTAGCTAATTTGCAGAGGTTCTCAAATGGGTGACTTCATTGGCTCCATCATCAAGCAGAGCCTTTGGCAGTTGAGTTCCCCCTAGGTTTCAGGTAAACTTTCACATCCTGGTGTTTGAGGGTAAGATTGATGCAAATTCTTAGATAATTGGATTGACCTGATTGAATCATGCTTTTCCATGTGATTTCATTGACGAGGAAAAATAAAGATTGCCCTCCTAAAGGTTCCCCCACTTGTCAAGAAATGTTGGCAAGCCCATGCAGTCTGGGAAGAGGAGGATTCAAATGGAAAATTTGAACCAACTTGGGGACAATTCCTAGAAGCCTTTAAAAGATGTATATGTTGACAACTACATGTAGTGGTCATAGTTGCGGCAAGGGCATCACTAGTTTGTTTAGGCTTTTACTGACACCTTCCACCAGCTTTATGCCAGACTGGACTCATTTGAGTGAGAGCAGCATAGAGTCCTCTAGTCTAGATTGAAGCTGATCAAGATCAAAACAATGGGTGAAGCTCATCTTTATGCGACAACAATTGAGGAGTTCAAGCAGAAGGGCAAGCAGGAATCAACCACTGCACCCAAAAAGCCACCGCCTTTGGACAAGAGCGAACCGTCCAAGATTGATAAGTGGTGTGACAAGAACAAGAGTTGCAGCCATCCCAATGGGGAGTGCCATGCACAGAAGAAGGTGCTCACAGTGATTGAAGTTGGAGATGCTGATATTAAGCCCTTACATAGGATCATTGATGTAGAACCTAACATCTGAGTCAACACCACACAATCAACAACCCTCTTACTTAAGTTGAGTCAGAGTGACTATTTTGGTTGTAAATGGGCGTGAAGGGGCAACCTTTGGACTACATGATTGATGGCAGTAGTATGAGAACTAATCTCTTCAAAAATCATTGAGAGATTGAAGCTACCTACCATGCCTTATCTGCATCCCTACAAATTTGGGGTGGCGCAACTCCTGCAATACTCGAGGCATAAAGGTAACTCTCCAGTGTTGTTTCACATATTCTATTCATCTATTATAGGAAGAAATAGTCTATGATAGAGTGCCAATGTAGGTTTGGAAAATACTCCCTGGGCATTCATACATGCATAGTCGTATGTGTTTGTACAATGCAAACCATTGTAGGGTTGTTGTGATAGTAGGCGGCAAGAAATATTGAATTCCAGAAGTGAATTCATGCTCAACACTTGCTACACCAGCGCCAAAGAAGATTCTGCCATATAGCTATGCGTATTTAGCATTCTGCATCTCACCTCCACCTATAGACTAACTTCTTGTGGCCAAGAAAGATCAAATCTTGGAAACCATGTTCACCAAAAACTCTTCTCTGCCTATATACAGTGTTGTCAAAAAGGATCAGCTCCCACAACAAGTTAAGTGGGTTGACTGAGCAACAACCTGAAGATAAGGCTCTACACTCGCTTCCTAGTCTCAATGCAGTCAGGACTATTGCTTCACAAGGGTGGGCAATTGATCTTGGAGGATTCACCAAACAAGGCACCTCTTGTAACATTGATGCCATCCTGATGGCTTGTGGCAACAATGGGGCTACGTCTTGGGTTTACGGTACACCAGAGTACTCCTAGATACTCTAGGGAACACAAAGATCCATATTTGCTCTCCAACAAATGCCGCGCATGCTTCTGCAGTAGAGTAACCCTCTTTGTAGAGTCAGACATTTTGGAGTAAACATACCTCAACCAAATCTTTTGTGGTTCCTAGCATAGATTCAACAGGGTCCAACACACCTCTTGGAGAAACCACAACATCTAGTTCATCACCAAACTCATGGTATCATCTTGAATGTGTTTCTGTAGTCTCCAGACAAAATTGTCAACCAAGTTGGCACTTATGAGGCTCATGTTAAGTAAAGTCATTTGCCCAGTCATCAGGGGCATGTTTACGATTGGTTACACTCACAATCGCTGGGGAATGAAGGAAACTGTTCCTCTTCTCAAGGAGATGATTCAACTTCCCAGTGGCTTTTGATCTCCATGACATGAATCTATGTAAACTATATAAAGATATTTGTGTAACATCGTTTAGAGACACAAAATCACTGTCGCACTGTAATCATGATAGGCAGAAGATAAACAGCCACACACCTTTCTCAAGGGTATGCCATGTATGGAACAGATTGCGGAATAATATTATTATATTCTTAGTTTAGCTTTATATCTGTCTGTCTCCGTGTTCAATTCTGTAATTACTTCCGCATATGCCACAACTTATTTGGATTCACATCCGGAAAGATGTCCATCGGGATCATTATCCCTGGGCTCTGAATCATTGCGAGTTTTGCATCTATGATCACAACCATGAAATTAGAATCAGGTTAATCCTTTTCTGGATATCCGCTTTGGAAAAATTAATGAATCAACTAACCAGGATTCAGTGGCCTCATTATGATTTAATCTGATTCATATTTCTTGCCTGACATGGGGTGTAGTTGCAGATTTTTGGTCAAAAGGTGGGACGCTGATGTTTTATCATTTATTCTAAAGATGATTTATTTGTCATGATTTGTTTTCATTGTATTGGTAAATTGCATCTAAGACATGCAATCAGTATTCCATAGATATTAGAGACTGACTGTTCTTGGCCCCTTCTATCTGGATAGAGTTAGGCTCATGAAATTATGGTGCATGCTAAGAAACTGAATACTTCTTCGACGAGCTTTAAAGATTCTGTCTAAATAAGCTGTTAAAAATTCGTAAGGGTTCTTGAGGCTTTGTTTTAATAAGATGCTGTATTTCATTGACTGCTGCCCAAAACTTTAGTATAGGATGTTATCCATTGTTTGTAGCTTGTTAATTTTTTTTCTTGTTTCTGTGTATCGCTAAGAGATATGGTTAAGCTGCCCTCTCAGCTCTAAAGAGAGTTGAGATCCTGAACCTTGATGGAATCTAATCAGCCACAGAATCAATCAATGACTGAGCTTTAAATATATGTGAAAATAAGACGTAACAACTTCTAGTGCAAGTTTACAGACAAGTCTTGAATCATATATGTATTCTCAGAAAGGGGCTGCATTTATTTGATTGCCTCTCCAACATTTTCATATGGGTTGCTTTGTAACCTATTAACATGTCCTTTCCCGTTTCTCAGCGATCTTAGAAATATAATTAAGGAATGCTACGGTTCTAAAAAATATGCAGTGATCAAATGGGCCCAGAGGAGGGTGGGAGGTGGGCTGAGCAGGGAAGAAGTTATGTATACATGGATGATTGTCCCAGCTCATAGCAATTGCCATTTTTTAAAACCTTATAATTATAAATGTTGCTGTGTCCCAGAGGATGTAGTCTAATGTTTAACAGTTTAACTTGTTAACAATAGTGAGTGTATCATTGTATATGAATCACACCTCTTACATATCTTTCATCATTGTAATATGGATTTTATTCTTGCAATCGAAATAAATGTTGTAGCAAGTAATTGATTAACTTAATACCTTCTTTAATTGAAATTGTGGTATGTGACAATCTCTGTAATTGAGCCTTTTCATTGTGCCTGCAATGATATCAACATTATATTTTCAATAATTTATTTAAAAAAAATCTGCATATCATCATCTAACATGTGGTATTTCATAGGTGTTGAGCATTTCCATAAATGCAGTACTTGAATAATTGAATGTGTTGCCGCTGACAAAGAACAACCTTTTAATTACTGTAGCTATGAGATCAACTTATTTTGTTGCAAATATTAAATTGCTTTTAGTCTTAAGGTATTTATTATAGTCTTGGAAATCAAGCTGGCATTCCATTGAACTTGCAGTTGACATTTGATGGTTTTGACTAATAGTTGAATTTTTTATTGTTAAAATTTAGAGAAGCTTTGATGTCTCATCTGTTTGTCATATATTCCAATGTTCGTTCCTTTCAAAAGATGTGTCTTCGTCTCGTGTCAGAGATTATTTTTTGTTGGTTCAAAAATGAAAGCTGTGTCTTCTTAGGTTTTTCTTTTTCGCTTTTAATTTTTCTTTACCTATGTTTTCATCCATGAGCTTGTTATCTTTTGTATTTAAAATTCACTTTCTATTTAATAAGAACTTCTCTAACACTGAAAAATATATTCATATTTTTTTTTCTAGATCCAAAAGAACTTCAATTCATTGTAATAAAAGAAATTGTGCAATTGATTTAGTGCTGGATATTTTTCTTGAGGTCCGGGAATGCCTAGGGCCACATGATGGGAAGCTTGGGTCAGCTTTACCAAGAGAACAACTTTCAGAGAGGGCTGGCTCGTATCTAAACTATTCTAATGCTAGCCCACACTTAACATTCACAGGGAAAAGGGATAGGAGGTACGAGTTCAGAAAAATGCACAAAATAAAGCAGGCAATGCGACAGAATAGAAAACGAGCAACTCTGCAAAGAAAATCAAAATACACGAGAACACAAACTGCAGATCATGCAGATGCTTAAATTCATCCCATAGTGAAAAGGGTGGGAGAGATCTGTGGACTCCAATAAACATCAGATGCGCAAAGAGCAGATTCAATCACGACAAGAAACTTGCAGATGGGAAGGAACAACCCCTTGCAGCTGGGGATGAGAATGAGGTGCAGGGACTCCAATACTAGTATGAGACACCTGTGGGCTTTCTTCAGTGCAAACAAGAAACCAAGACTAAAATCTGGAGAGAAGTGCTAAGATGTGGCAAGTCTTATTCATAGAGTGCTCCCAAAATGAGTAGGATACTTTTATTTGTAGTTCAGCCAAGGAGGAAGGGTGATCTGCAGCTATAAATTTTAGAAAAAGATCCAATGGATGAGATTTCAAGTGCATGTGATCCACCATTATTAGGCATGCACACTTTTGTGTAAATTAAGGAAGATTGATCCATGTCATCATCTCTTTTATGATCTTCCAATGGATTAGATTTCAGGTGCATGCCATCCACTATTATTAGGCACACCCGCTTTTGTGTAATATAAGGAAGATTGATTCATGTCACATTCCTTTTATGATCTTCCTTGACTTGAGGACTACAAGTCATTGATCTGAATATGCAGGCCTCAAATAAATTTACTTGCCGCACACTCTCATTTGGGGAGGCAAGGTAGTACATTTATTAAAGAGGCTACTAGGTGATACCTATGTCACAGGGTTTGCCAAATTTCAAGCAAAAAGTTCGAAATCCAGCAACTCAAAGGAATCCCCCCAAAAAATGTTTTGGTTCGCCATGATATTCATATGGAAAAGGGCTTAGTTTTTTTTTTTTTAAATTAAAATATATTTTAAAAATGTGTTTTCAAATAGGTTTTTCAGGTTTTTTCATGAGGAAAAAGTGGCGAGCTTCACTGTTAGTTCACAGGTGTCTTTGTCTTACGAGTGTGTTTAGTGTTTCGTTGAAAGCCCGGTGCTCAGTTTTGAGTTGTGACGCGGTCATTGCTGTTGCAGATGTGGACATTGCTGATTGCCGTGTTAAGTCATGTTGCTGCATTGCAGACTATCGGCCAACCCCTGCGAATGAGATGAGTGAGAGATCCTCACCAAGTCAGGGACGAGGCTGTTTGACGGTTAGAAAGGAATGAGAAATGATTTAGAATGTATTGCCATGCCACCATTTTCCCTTACTCTGCAAGACACGCTGCGGCAGACATAAATTGGGGATACATTTCTTTAGGTTTTGTTTTTATTTTTATTTTACTTTTATTTATATTTTTGTTTTTTAAATAAATTTTTATATATCATTGTTTTATTTTTTTAAATTTTTTCGGTGTATTAAAATTTAATATTTTAAAAATGTTTAATTTAAATTTTAAATTGTTAATATATTTAATATATAAAATTTTACATATTTAGTATTTATACTATTTGATTTAATTTTTTTAACTTATATTTTAATGTTTTGGATTTAATTTTTATTTGATCTGAAACATGAACACAGACCTTGTGGCATAGTGATATACTTAGAATTTTAATAAAATGGAGTTTTTTATTAAAATTCAAGTGGTGAAAAATTCACTACATTTTAATTAGGTTTGCGGTAGTTGCTAGCTGGCCGAGACATGCCTTTCTCTTGGGTTATTAAACAATCTGTTTTTGACTCATTCTGCTATCCTATATTCTCCATCTCTGGTTGATTGTCCTCAGCCGTATCTTCCCTCCTTGTCCTTTTCTAACCAATTACCTTTCTCCATCTTGCCTTCTTTATGTGTATTTTCTAGGCAGCATCATCCCCTGTTGGTTCTGTGCTTCTTTAATCATTTTCTACTACATTCATTTTATCAAAAATCTAAAATTTATGAGTTTACACAAGCAACAAATTGATCACGACCTTTTTAGTAATCTGAAAGAACTATCTTTTTAATTGGGCCAGTTAGAATTAATCAAATTCGTTGATTTTAAAACTATTGTTTGCCACTTGACACTGTCAGAGTAGAACTTTTTTATAAGGAGCTAAATTTTAGATAGTCTTATGTGTGAACTTGCTTCTGATTTTTTGTCTTGGATAAATGGATTTCAGGTACATGATATCTTCAAATATTGGCGAAGTTGTCTCAATATTCTTAACTGCAGCATTGGGTATGCCAGAGGGCTTGATACCTGTACAGCTTTTGTGGGTAAACTTGGTGACTGATGGACCACCTGCAACAGCTTTGGGTTTCAATCCACCAGATATGGACATAATGAAGAAACCCCCTCGAAGAAGTAGTGATTCTCTGATTAATGCCTGGGTGTTGTTCCGCTACTTGGTATTTGCTTCTCTTAATACTCCTGTCAATCAAATTAGTTGTTTTGTTATAATGAAAGCTGTTATAATAAAATAGTAAATACTAAATTGATAATGAAATGTAACCTTCTGATTGCATATCTTTATTTTGCAGGTCATTGGTCTTTATGTTGGTGTAGCTACAGTTGGTATTTTTGCTATATGGTATACACAAGGAACATTTTTGGGCATAGATTTACTTGCGGATGGCCATACTCTCGTGAGCTTTTCTCAGCTCAGGAGTTGGGATCAATGCTCTTCTTGGGAAGGCTTCACTGTGTCTTCCTTCAAGGCAGGATCACAAGTTTTTTCCTTTGATAGCAATCCATGTGATTACTTCTCAACTGGCAAAATTAAAGCTATGACACTTTCCTTGACCGTGCTGGTTGCAATTGAGATGTTCAATTCATTAAATGCATTGTCGGAAGATGGAAGCCTTCTTGTAATGCCACCATGGGTTAACCCCTGGCTATTACTAGCCATGTCAGTGTCATTTGGTGTCCACTTTGTGATTCTTTATGTGCCTTTCCTTGCGCAAATTTTTGGTATTGTGCCTTTGAGCTTGAATGAATGGCTTCTGGTGTTGGCTGTGTCATTACCAGTGATTCTCATTGATGAGGCATTGAAGTTTATCGGAAGATGCAACTCCAAAAGTGGGAGACACGGATCTTTAAGGACTGACCAAAAACTAAAGAAGAAAGATATGTAGAGATGCAGCTAGAGAACTAAGAAGTCACTATGGAATATTTGTGGATACGTAGAGAATGCAGCTAGAGAACTTTTGAAAGCCTCTATGAAATATTTGTTTTGTTTGAATGAAAATTCTTGAAGTTATGGATGTAATCACGGACAATTTGCAATATTGTATGAGCATCCTGCATGGGTCCAATTGAGGCCAAGGAAGATGCACGGGATTTAATTGAAAAATTGTAGAATGAACTATCCTTGTACTGTGAAAAGACAAAAATTTCATATCAAATCTCATTGTACTACAATGCTTCCTAAACATGTGCAATTGTATTGGCACTTATAATATTGGATATAAAGCAAGGATATGTCTGCAATAAGTTCATAGCTTTGCTGTTTCTTTGTCTTTTCCAAGCTTTTTATACTGTGATGGCTACAAAAGAGGATTTATTTGTAGAGTTTGTGGGAATTATAGTCATTAAATATGCTATATTAGTAATATAAGTAGTAATTTTGCTCTATTGTTTGTTTAATGATGTAACAAGAAGTTTTCAGCTTGATGCTGATCTTGGGCATCGAATATTTGCATATTTCATGAGTGCAGGAGATTTTGCAAATTTTCAGTTCTTTTCTAAAAGCTTTAACAGCTATATGTTATAATTGATTTTAGGGTTTCAATAATAAACATTGAATCAAGAAGGAAAATAGAATGCCACATTTAATTTCAAACTAGGTTTGCTCGGAGTTAGAATTGTTTCCTTTAGCAGATGAAGGTGCATTATACCTGCAAAAAAGGATGCAAATGACTACTCATATTTTGCAACGGTGAAAGAGATATGACATCTTGATTGGTACAATGAGTTGCAATACATTAAAAACTTGAATGAATTTCCATGTTGGGTGAGTTTTTACTGATTTGATGGGGTACTTGTAAAATCAATGTTTGTACTTGCATAGATTAACTGGGGGGGCGAGAGGATTCTCTCTGGATATCATCTGTTGTTGAGTAAATAGCATCAACATGCTGACCGTAGACCTTGAGACCATAATGTAATACCATAAGTCAATCGAATCTAGTCTGTAATTGTGCATTAGAGGAAAATATAAGAGCAGCTTTCAACCATGTTATTTTTACAAGGGATTTGATAATTAGAGTCTGCATTTCAACCCATGGGTTGGATTGTAGACAATTTAGCTTTGTTTGGTTTCTCAATCATTGTTTCTTTTATGACGGTAACTCCTGTTAGGATTGAGGTGTTTTGTTGCTTCTGAGGTCTTCACCTTTAAAATTCTAAAATATTAAAGATCTGTAAACTAATTCTAATTAAAGGATAGGATAAATTCCAAACAATTAAATCAGAAAAGCAACAATGAAGGATGGGTAAATGAAGGATGGGTTGTCCTATAAAAATCCTTTTGACATTCTTGTTGATGATTATCGATTTGTGGATTCCAGTAAATACCAAATTATTGTGATACCAATGAACTGGTACTGATGAAAGGGATCTATGACGGGCTGAGTGGAAACGCATATAATTAATTTAATACTTGGCTGGCTAGGGAACTCCTAGTTGAACTCTTGTCATGATTGGAGCGCTTTCTCTTGGAAGTCATTGTTTGTATTTGCTATTTTTTTTTTACAAGTAGTGAAATTTTTAGACAGACACACCAATTTATTTAAAGCTCGTTAAAAGGTTACATCCTCTCAACATGAAAGAAGTTGAAAGAGACTCAAGTAGTAGTTGCAAACACACCTACAAAAGGCCAAAAACATGAACCAAGACACCTAGAGCTTTTATCTTACAAGAAGAAAGACAAATAAAGATGAAACATGTCAATTCTTGAAAGGAGAAAACGACACAATGCATTTGAAGGGTGGGTTCACTCTTTCTGCCTTTACCCCCTGAAGTATCATAAATATCATCTCCTAGATTATTCAAGGATTGAATAAGGTGGCCGAAGGTATCTAGCGAAAATAAATTAATTTGTCAAGCTAGAGCTCGGTTAAGTGAGGTGTCTCACATTGGGGTGGTCTAGGTTTAAAAAGGGTAGACGAAGGTTTATGTATGGATCTGCCATTCCCTATCAATTTTTTTTAACCTATATCTTTATAGTTTATTTAATTCCATTATTCAATAAATATATTCTATATTTCATCTCACTTAAAGTTTACACGTCTTATCAACCTTTTAAACTTAAGAAATCTATAATATTATAATAAATTTGTTCAAAATTGTGATCAAAATTTTCAAACTCATAAGATATGTTAAATTATATCTTGCAAAGTCTGTTTCCAAAATGTTTTGAAGACCCTTGTTAGTTTCACCATGTAGTTCAAGTTTCTTACAATGTTGGATGTAATTTTTGTTTGTGATGGTAGTAATGGAGGAAATGTTTTTGATAAAGTAAGCAACAAATAAGGGTGCTGAATCCCTTTACAAAAAGGCCCCTAGGGCAGCAAAACAAGCCACAAACAGGGCAACAACAACACAAACACAACACACAAACACAAAAACCTACTGAAAACAACAAAATCAAAGGGGATCTAAACAACACTAGATCTCGAACAAGCTAATTTAACGCCCTTGACCCTAGGCCTTGAAGCAACAATAGATTTAGGGAGGCCTTTCTTTCTTCGCTAGACCATAGTCTAAGAAAATTCGAGTCCAAGTCCTTAGAGCGAGGCGAGAGGAGGGGATCCTCAACAGATGTCGCAACCAAAGAGACCTTACGCAAAGCCGAATCAGATGAAGGCAGAGCTGAGGAGAAAACATGAATTGCCGAAGTAGCAATCCGATCTTAATAAGGAGTTGAAGATACAACCAGAATCGATGAAGGAGACCTAGCCCGAGCAGAAGAAAGTGAATCAGAGGGAATCACGGGGCTTGTTGCGACCTGCTCCACAAGGGGAACATGCAAAGTTTCTTGAGGAGGCTCGTTATCGTGGGAAGAACCATCCATTGAGGAAGTGCTAATAGCAAATGATTGGTGAGTGCATTCTTCCACCAAGTTGTAGCACCCTTGCGACGAGAGTGAGGACAATCGGAGGCCAAGTGGCCAATAGAGAAACATCGTTTGCATCTAAAGGGGAGACCCTCATAGTCTAATAGATGTGTCCAAGGCCTATCCCCTACCATCAAAATCGCATCTCCATGAAGGGGTTTGGAGATGTCAATATCCACTAAGATGCGGGCCACTGTAGAATGTCCTATGAATGTGGTTGTAGTATCTTCCTTCAAGAAACAAAGACCAAAAGCATTGCCTATGGTCTCATAGCATGAATCCTCCCAAAATTGGAGAGGAAGGTTCGGGAGACGAACCTATATTGGCCTGACATTAAGTGGCTCAGTGAGTGGATTAAAGGAATGAGCCCAAGGCTTGATGAAGAGCGAACGTTTTCCCCACATCCACATCCATTTCCTCTGTGGAAGCAAAGGTTACATTGAAGAATCCCCTAGCACTAGGGAAAAGCTCAATCTGCCCCTTCACAAAGGGTTTCCACGATTCCATGACCCAGTTGTGAAGATCCGGAAGAGAGGGCCAAAGACCGTTGAATCTATAGATTACTCCGTGCTTAAGATAATACTCCTCATTCTCTAAAACTTCTAGACTACACACCACCATTGGAGACAAACGGGCACATGGTAAAGGTCGAATCCTAGTCTGTGATGAGCGGGCCTGGGCACCCAAGTTGTTAACCGCTTCAATAAAAATCTGAGGGTCGACCTGAAGCCTTCTTTCCAATGTAGGGCTTGGAATCATCAATCTGAAGAGGCAGGAGATTTATCATAAGTAGAGCCTTCGTTTTGCATAGACAAATCTTTTGCAGGCATCACAGAACCTGCATTGTCACCAGGGATGGCGCACAGATCTTGGACAATGGCCGAGGGTCCTCCAGCCAACATGTGTGTCCTCCTGTTCGTGTCCTCGCTGATCAAACCTGTGGGCGGGACACCATACAGCGTAAAAACCCTATTCACCTTTGCCTTTGCCATAAGCAAATTTGCAACGAATCTCTTGTTAGGATAGTGTGATTCAAAATGTAATGGAGGAAATGTTTATATTTCATGCTTATTGATATATTCAATTTCTTTTCATTTGTTGATTCAAAAGCATGCATCGTTATGTCACCCTTGTTAACTATAGGCATGTTCTTTTAATTAAAATGTATAATTTTGTCGAAAATAGATTTTCCAACTTTTTAACTTGATTTTAGAAATTATATTTAGAAGTAACATATTTTGTAATACTTTAACACTTCTCTTATTTTATGCCACTTTGTGTGATTGCCATCAATGTAGGATTCTAACTTTTATTTTAACTCTTTTGACACATTCATTGACCTAAAACCTAAATTGAGTATTTTGTCATACCATATCCTCCAGTTCAAAACATGCTTCACCTAGTTCCCAAGACATTTATCATCATAGACTTGATCACATTTGGGATCTCATCTCCTAGATTGGATTGTGGCCGCGATCTAGTCCCCAATTTCAAAATACAATTTTTTTGCTTTATAAGGTTCATAATCCCAAGCTATGACCATTACTTGTTGGAATGGGTGCTAAAAAATTCAAATTATGTAAGATTGTGCATTAAGGAAACCATCCTAGTGTTGGTGTGATATTGTACCTATTAAATAAGTTTACTTAAGATATCATCACCTAAGTAGATAACAATATGTGTTCACTTTGACTTGAGGTACACAAGTGACACCATTGCTTCATCAATCCTTGATTGACGATAGTAGGTGCCATATCTATTCAGTCAAGGCCACCTTTGTCTTAGTTAGATTGAGTTACTTGATTTATCAATTGATAGTTAAATTCATAACCTTTGGACATGTCATCTCCATGAGTTGTGCATCTAGGAGGCCTATTTATATGTACTTTGTGCATCTATTTGGTGGTTGATTTGATTAATTCTAATTATTGTTTTCCTTTATTTTGGAATAACTTTCTTATTTGTATATTCAAGTTTGTGTGATTGGATTCATGTGGAATCTTACATGGTGTTAGAGTCCTGTTGATGTTTGGAGCTTGTTCGTGTCTACTAAAAAGTAAATATTTCATCTGGAGTTTCACATCACAAACTTTGTTTTGACGATTTCTAAGTTAGATTAAAGCCCACAATCACATCTAGAACAATTGTGAAATTAAAATTTTTGACTTTTATTTCATCCAATTTAGACAACCAAAAGTCTTAAAGTTTTTTCAAATTTTAATTGTTATCCATTTTTTTAATTTTAAACAACTTAGTTTTCAAAATACTTTAAATGCAAAGAATACATAATTGCATTTGAAAAAGCCAAAATCCTATAAATTCACTATAAATTTGTCTAAAGTTTAATAAAGTTGGCAATTTTTTATTCCTAGATCATAGGACCTAAGCACAATCCTAATGAAGGTAGGTTTGACAAAATATTTTGCCCTTTATTTTTTGTTCTGCCAAAGACAACCCCAAAAAGAGCAAAAACAAAAAAACAAAAAACAAAAAATGCATATCGCTTATATTTTGGCCGATAGGCCATTCTATATGTGCACACATCTTGTAATTGATAAAAATAAATTTGGTAGTCCCACAATTTTTTGGTCGTCCAACAAAAACTATGGAACCAAAAAAGAAATTGAAAAAAATAAAAAATAAAAACTAAAAAAGAAATTGAAAATAAGAAAATCACAAAAACTATGGAACCAAAAAAGAAATTGGACAAAATAAAAAATAATAACAAAAAAAAATTGGAAAAAAAAAACTAAAAACTAAAAAAAGAAATTGAAAATAAGAAAATCACAAAAACTATGGAACAAAAAATGAAATTGGACAAAATAAATAAAAAATAAATACCAGGAAAAAATAAAAAATAAAAAATAAAAACTAAAAACTAAAAACTAAAAAAAAATTGAAAAAAATAAAAAATAAAAACAAAAAAAGAAATTGAAAATAAGAAAATCACAAAAACTATGGAACTAAAAAAGAAATTAGACAAAACAAAAAATAAAAACTAAAAAATTTGAAGAAAAAAAATGGAAAAATCACAAAATCCTTTAAAAATTGCATTTTCTTTTAAAATTGTATGAGTGTGTTGGATAGTAACACTTTTATCCTGCTAATCTATATGTGTACACCTTCTATATGTGTACACCATTTTGTGTCTCCCAAAAATTTGGTAGTAAAAAAAAATTAATTTTTGGTAGTCCAAAAGAAATTATTATTTAAAAAAAAAAAGAAAAGTATGGAACCAAAAAAGAAAAAGAAATTGAAAATAACAAAATCACAAAAACTATGGAACTAAAATAGAAATTGGAAAAAATAAAAAATAAAAACTAATAAAGAAATTGGGAAAAAAAAAATGAAAAAATAAAAAATAAAAACCAAAAAAGAAATTGAAAATAAGAAAAAAAAACAAAAAAAACTATGTAACCAAAAAAGAAATTGGACAAAATAAAAAATTAAAACCAAATAAATTTGAAGGAAAAAAAATGGAAAAAATCACAAAAGCTTTTAAAAGTTGCATTTTCTTTTAAAGTTGCATGAGTGGTTGGATAGTAATGCCTTTATCCTGCTATTATATATAGAACAACAAATTTCTATGGGTTAGCATGTGTTTGGTAATTTTTTGTTTTCTTCAATCCATCAGTTCCAATTGAAGATGTATTTCTCTTAAGTATTATCATTAGGCTCGGTCTGTAAATGTTTGCATGAATGAATCGGGTTTGTAATACTGAATACTTTTAAATTATGAATATACATGGTCTATAAATGGGTCTGTAAATGTTTACTTGAGTAAGTGGGAGTTTGAAATACTGAATACTTGTAAATTATGAATGTGCATGTCACTGATGTTTAAGAAAATTCTTGTGGGTTTGCAAAAACCATATATTCACTCGATTTAACCAAGGTTCAGTCGCTGCCTTATGGGATATTCTCCACCCCGCCTTCAATGAATTGGTGATTCAGGTAACAATAACAATAATATTTAAGTAGACTGAATATATATCAATAAATATTCTTTTCATTGTGTGAAATTTAATCTTATTTCTAGTTTGAAATTAGTTTTATTTAATTCTATTAAATTAAAACTAAAAATTAATTTAATTTAATTTACAAGTTATTTGTTATTTTTAAATCTTAATTTTTGGTTTGAAAATTTTTACAGATACTTTTTGAAATTGAGGAACAAATCGAAAGTAAATGTTTCTAATCTACAATTTACTTATGGATTATAATTGTAAATTTATTTATATTAATTTGTTTATAAATTGGACCTTTATATTCAATTTAATTTATTGTTAAAATTAATATAAAAAATTTAATTAAAAAAAAAATATAAAAGTCAAATTTTTTTGGTTTACTTATTATTTCATTTTATTTATTTAGTTATAAAAAATTTAGTTTAGTTAAGATTTAAATAATTTTAAATATAAGCTTAGATTTAGTTTGAAATTAGTTTTTATTTAAAAAATAAATTAAAGTAAATTTAGTTCAAATCTAAATTTAAATTTTATTTAATTTTAAATAAAAATAAATTTTAGTATTACTAAAAGTACTTTTTAAAAATATTTCTTTTATACACTGAAGTTACTTTTTTAAATTGCAAAACTATGTTAAGTTGATTTATTGAATATATATCTTTATGCACTAAAGATACTTTTAAAATTGCAAATTTATGTTAGGTTGATTTATTGTATTTAGAAAGTTTTTTTTAGAGATTTTTTCCTTGATGCATAGAAAGTGAATTATTGATTAAACACAATTGCAAATATTTTATATGATGTGTTGATAATTTGTTTAGTTTTTAGATTTGATTTGATTGTTTTATTTTTTATAATTAGGGTTAGAGTTTATAATTTTATTTTTAGCTTAACTTAGATTTAATTTCTAATTTTACAATATAATTTTTGTAGTGCTTATCGATGGCAAAAAGGACAGAGAAGAGGCTCATTGTGGAGGAAAAAGAGGTCATGACTAACAAATCTGTAGAAAAAAACAAGGTTTGTAAGGTTGAAAAAAAGGTACCTACAAAAGGTCAAGATGACAAAGGTACAAAAATAAATAAAAAGAACAAGCGGATCTTTAAGATCTACTTGTTTAAAACTCTCATGCAAGTGCACTCAGATATCAATATTTTGAGCAAAGCTATGGTAATTATGGACAAGTTTATCAATGAGATGTTTGAGAAAATTGCAACCGAGGCAGCCAACTTTGCTCACCACAAAAGAAAGAATATCATCAACATATGAGAGATTCAGACAACTGTGAGGTTTGTCTTCCTCAGGAGCTTGCAAAGCGTGCAGTTGCTCACTATTCAAAGATAGTTGCTGAGTTCATGAAGGCTTGATCTTCTTGTCTCTATTTTGAATTAGGTTTTAGTTTGTGTGAAGGGTTATTATCCTTAACTTTTGTATAAGGGAAGTCTCCATAAATAATTTATGAAGGAATTTTTAGTTTTAGATTATTAAATCTTGATATTAAAATTTCATATTAATCTTTTAAATTATGTCTTACATTTTAAAAATTAAACTATAATTTTATATATTTCCATTTCTAAATTAAATTATATGTAGGCTTAACACATGATTGTTTAATTTTTTAAATAATAATGTATATTAGTTTGTGTAAAGGGGTAGATTAAGATTTTTTAATAAATGCTCATAAAAGCTAATATGAGAAAGTCCTTTAAAGGGCAAATATAGATCATACTACATATAAAAATTTCTCATTATATACTAATCTTATAGTTATAATATTTATTTTAAAGGAAAAGTAGAGATAATTACTTGGTATTAATGAGACAAGATTACTTGGTATTAGTTGGTATTAATCTTATCATGATTTAATAAAAATTCAAAGATATAAAAATATGAGTGTCTTGAAAAAGGTAAAACTAGAGGTAGCAGTTTCCCACAAAGTGAATGCCTAAATTAACTTTCCCCCACACACACAATTTACATAAACAAAAAGTGAATATGCCAATGTTCAAACATAATTCATTCACACAAATTTAGTACAAGCATGCATTAACACTTAAGTTCAAACAATCCAAACTCCAAACACACTCATAAAGTGGGTGCCAAATTTATAAAACACGATACAATGCAAATACACACACTAGACAAAGTGAATGCCCAAATTAAATTTCACACACTGAATGTCAAAGTTAAAACACACACTTCACACATAGAAAGTGAGCATGTGCCAAATTTTAAACATGCTTCATGCACAAAGTTAGTTCGATCACACACAAATAAATATTCGAGTTCAAATATGCCAAAGAACAAACACATACAAAATGAATGCCAAAGTTAAAGCACACTCTTCACACAAAGTTAGTTCAATCACTTCACACATAGTTGATTCAAACACACACTTCATACATATATGTTTTTTAAAAGTTATTTTGTGCAATGCTTGGTCGATGGGAAATTAGTAACATGGATTTTTATTATCCTACATTATTTAGGTATTACACGATTCACCTAATCTCTTGATTGCTTATAATTTATTTAGTTCATTCATGATTTAGTTCATGTGCTTATTCATTTAATACCACTCCATTATTTTTATTTGCAAAAAAAAATTGAATTTCTTATAGTATTTATAGCCTTGTCTACCAACAACATGTAATGACTTTCCATAAAAAATAAACATATAACTATTTAGTGATAGGCCTATAAATATTTGTGCCTATTGGCCATTTGATAGCACCTTTGGTGCTTTTACTAGTTTGTAAAGCACTCTATACGCTGTAATAGTACCTTGGTGCATTATGTGCTGAATCAAAGTACTCATTCATTTTGCTATCTATTTTGTAGCTTTTTAAAGCTTTATTCCTCATAAATATTTTACAAATAAATAAATTAAAACACTTTAAATTTCTTTAAAAAGTAAAATTAAGTGGAGTTCTCTTTAACCCATAGTTCATACAGAGAAAATTTAATATTTATTAGCTATTGGTTATATGCACATCTCCCAAGGGTTTATTTGGCTTTACATAGACAAACCTTTCTTTGTTAGGTTTTTGTGTTTTGATGTTTAATTTCAAGAGACAATATCTTTGACCATATAGATTTTTTTTTGGCATTTTTTTGAAATAGGTCAATATTTCGTATACTTATTGTTGATAAAATCAATTTTTGCTTATGATACTTAGATTTTTAGAAAATCAAAATTTTCATAGATTTTGCTACACAATTTCATTTTTAAATAATTTTCACAAATGAAAAGCACAATGGATTGGTGCTAGCTATTTGTTCTTATTCTATCATTTAATTGTACTTTCAACTTTCTAGTCTACATTGGATGTTGTAAAACTCTAAATTTAAATTAGCACCAACTTTGTAATTACATTAGTTATAAAGTGCTAAGCATTGTAACTTGTTAAGGGTGTCTCAATTGAGCTATTTTTGGGCATGATATTGTAAACTATACTCAATTATAAAGTGTCATTTCATGTACTTATCTTGGGGGGCTTACACATGAGCATTTTTGTAATCATGATTGATATAAAGTTCCAAATCTTGGGGGCGGGGGAAGTTGGAGCATTCATCATGTCTCTTACTCCCTCTCATATCCATTTTAGTATCATACACACCACTTCTATTCCTGCTATCTCTTCAAAGATTATGTCATCTATGAACACTTTCCATGTCCAATATGGACAAATGGTGTCATGTAGGGTTATCTCTCTTCAGTAGGATTATTCTATGTAGCCTTCCAAATCATATAAGGTCAAATGTGTTTATTCTTAGAAGAAAAATCATAATAAACATGATTGCTTTTAGAAGTAGGTTGATGAACTAAAGCAACTTTTTCAACAATATCACATTAGTCTGCCAAATTCTTCTACACAATATTCAACAATTTCTCTTCAGCAGGATCACACTTGTCACCTTGATCATTACGTCTACTTATTCAACATACATCTATTGTTTGTAGAATCCCACATTTAGGGTCTTGACAACACCATTGAGAACATATATCTTCTCTTTGATAACAACTCCTATGAAGTTGCATCTTCTATTTTGGATGTTGTGCGGATGCTTGTGACTCCTATTCTTTTTTTGTCTCACCATGCTTCCATCTTGACACATCTCGATTCACATCAATTAAATCTCACACATCAGTTGAGAGCCATTTATCTATGGTTACTATACTTGAATCTTGCATGGAACTTGATCACATTGATACATTTTAGTTACAATTCAACATCAACATCGAGACACATGAATAATTTCCAGAACCATACATTTTGATTCCCTCTTAAACTTTACGACTTAAGTGATAATTCAATAATTTGATGGCTTGGGGTTGTGAGATGTGAAAAAGAGGATCCTAATCAACAATGAAGTAAGTAGATTAATCTTTCCTCATCACACATTGGAACACAAGCCACCAAGGGCTATAGGCTTGGCAGCTATCCCTAGAGAAGAGCCAGGTTACAGGTTTTTGGGGACTTTGTTCCTTTGTTGCAATAATCAAGCATTGATGACAAATGTGTTGACTACACTATGCAAATTAGGAGAGCTATTGAGGAAACTAACTAACAGTACAATCAACATTAATAGAAGATAGGAAATAGAAGCAAAAATGAAATAAGCAGACAGAGAGGAACCTGTCACCAGAAGTAGGGTCTGTCAGAGCAGGACATAGGCGTTGGGCGCCCTAGTTGTAGGGTTTTGGGGAGATAAACTTCTGTGCGAAGATCTTTGTCTCTATAACCTTCATCAACTCGTCATTCGTCGATATTAGAAACCTCCGCTCTGGATCTACATACACAAGAGGAGGGAAAATGGTTTTCTATATAGGGGCTTGCCTCGGTCTAACCTTGTGTAAGTGTTTCCACTTCCACAACAACAGATGATAGAGAGAGTGTGTGTTCGCGATGAACAAAGGCAGATAACTGATAAAGATTGCAATAATCAACTATAATGAAATGAACTCACCATGAAACCCTAGTTGGACTTGATGTTGCAACACTAGTCGTAAACTAGGAGATGTTGGAGAAGGAAAAAGCCTCCTCAAATCCCTACAAAGGTTAATGCAATAGTAGTAATGATAATTCACAAGTAGAGAGCTTGTAAATATATATCAAATATTCATTCAAAAATCACTCTGTCATCCTCCTCAAATGAGAGGGAGAGAGTTATATATATATATATATATATATATATATATATATATATATATATATATATATATATATGAATCCCAATTACTTTTAGAAGAGTCATGTTAGATTGACAAAAGGTGTACCACTCGATGTAACAAAGCTGACACTAAAATTTCAAACTTTGTTAGGAGCAAAAAGGTTGGACTTGGGTGTTGGACGCCTTGGTCCTGACTAAATCAATTCCCAAAATCTCAACAATTAGAGAGTTTACAATTATTTCTTAATCAAGTTCTAAAGCAGGCACTTCACGAACGGAGATAAACATACACGTAAAAAGGAGTGCTAAACCTAGTGTGAAATTGTAAGTGGTAACAATTTTCGACACTACATTTATCCCCCACTTTAGTGAGGGTATGAGATTATGTTCATACACACACTAAAGTACAGAGAAGACATATCTCTTCACTAAACATCAAAAAAGTAGAATGTCACTAAGTTGAGAGGTGTGATAGCCCCCAAGCCTAGGATTCTACGAGTCTACAAATGTTTAGAAGGAGAGGTTACACACATAAGACACATATCATGGATCACACATACACATATAACATATATCTGAAAACATAATAAACACAATATGAGACTGAATATTATATGCCAAAACAACCACAGTTAGCAAAATAATATGGTCAAATCTAAACACACATAAAGCACACATGGAAAACATAAGCATGCAAGGTATGATTCTCAAGCTAGCAAGCTGCATTATGTTAAGAATCAAACCAAAATGCACACATCATGAGCCACAGGCTAGTAAAATTTGCTATTTACTAGCTGGTCGTGAATGTGTGGCAAAATGAAAATGTCATAGGCTAGTAAGATCTGCAGATTTACTAGGCGAGTTCCATGTCAACAAGTAGCAAATGAAAGAGTCACAGGTTGGTAAGATCTGCAAATTTACTAGGCGAGTTTCTGTTGATAACTGAGAGGGGGGGGTGAATCAGTTATCCTAATTATTTCCCTTATAGAACTTTCTTATTAATTGATGCAGCATTGAATCAAACACAAAAACATTACCATGAAATAAGAAACACATAACACAGTATTTTTGACGTGGAAACCCTGTTAAGGGAAAAAACCACGGGGTGATTAACCCAAAAATTATTCTCTGTTAGAAGAATAGGAAATTACAAAATGGCACTTGCCAATTAGGGCTCACTGCCCGAGCACACTGCTCACAAGAGGCCCACTGCCTACAAGAAGACACACTGTCTACAAAGTGATAAGAATCACAGTCTTGAACTGATTGGAAGCATCTGCATATGCTGGAGTTCAGTTCCGGTTAGGCTCAGTACACTGATCTGCTGCACTTCATCTTTTCTCTGTTCTTTTATTCTGCTATCCTTTCACATACCGGATCTGTCTTGGTACTTCTGCTCTGTTCTGCACTTCTTCGCATATATCTCGACATAGTCACTCCCTTCACAACTAAATCCATCCTCTATATATATCCGCACAAGTAATTTCATCACCTTTCTAGTCGGCATCCGGAATAGTCTAGTTTCTTACAAACTCTGTTCTGTCGGCTGAATCCTTGCTCACCAAGCAATGCGGATCAAGCATATACTTGTAGATATCATTAATCATGTCGGCCAAACATGATTCATGCCTTCACAACCTTTATCATCAACAGTAACACATCCGGAAAGTAGTCTGATACTCTGTCAGTCAGTTCTTCCTCTGTTTTCACTGTCTCTCAGGAATCTGATACTCAACTATTCATATCTTTTTCCTTGTCCATCACCGGAGGCTAAATCCTTGGAATATACCACTCAAGGTAGTCCTCTTGACTTCCCCAAATCCGCACTGCACCAAGACACTTCCTCTGAGAGATCCGGACCAATCTGTCGGACCTTGCCACATGCTCTGTTCTTGTTCACCGGACCACAACAATCTTTATTCTGACTTCCGGTAGAGACACACCATGACTTGCGGATATGTGGGATGACCTTTGTTGCCATCAATGACAACAACCATGAATCCATATAGTGTCTCTTGCCAACAATCTCCCCCTTTGGCATTGATGGCAACACTTAGTGAAAAATGACTAAGTGTTTACACTATGCTCCCCCTTGGCTGATGCTCTATCTTTATATACAATTTCCGGAACTCCCCCTTAGTTGGATTCCTCATTTTTCACTGCTCCTCACTCCCCCTTTGACATCAATGGCAAAGGGTAGGGTCCGCACACCAAAATTTTCAAAAATTTTCTATACATAGCCGCATATTTACATACTCACATATACTGAAGAATGTCTGCAAAGGATGTCTGCAATTGGATCATTTCTGTAGCCCAACTTTGCTTCATTCTATCCAAAATTGAAATGTGACCACTCAACAAAAATGCAAAAGCTTCTGCCCGCTTGAGATCTGTCGGATCATTTGTTTGGGCGGTGGTCTGAGCATCACTGATGGCCTCATGCATAGTTTCCAACTTAGGGATTATAATCCTTCTAAGTTCTCCCATCCGGTTAGTGATATTCTTCCTTTCCTTCTCAAGATTCTTTATTTCATTCAAGACTGCAATAGTCTGACATTCTTGATTTATTATGGAGGAAGAGAGAGGATCAAAACTTTGAGATAAGCTTTGTAGCTTGTCCTGTTCCTCTTTTATTTTCTTATCAATTGCTGCTGTTGCCTTTGACCAGGATATACAAAATTTGTAAATGTCACCGCCATCCTTAAGAGCATTCTCTAAGCTCTTTATTCCAATACTCACAATCTTCCTATCTTTAGAGATTAATTCTAATACTTCTGAAAATCTTTTATCCAAAAATTCCTTCCGGACCTTTTCTTCAGCAGATTTTTCTAGAGATTCAAAATGTGTACTAACACTGCTGACTAAGGTTTTGAGATTACCGGAAGAGGAGGCTGTGGGATCCTTTTGAAAGGATGGCATGATCTTTTCTAGCACTCCAGATGCTACCTCCATAAGCTCACAGTCTTCCATGTGAGATTTCAGCAGCTTCTCTTTGACTTTCTCATTTGCAAATGAGGCTATTTTCATTGTTTGCACCGGTGACAAAGAGTCAAAATCTAATGGTCCTTTTAGCAGGTCCGGTTCATCAATTTCTATAGTGGCTTTTGTCAGGAATTCTTGAACAGTTTGTGCAGTGTCTCTTGCCGGAGACAGATGTTTCTTCTCTTCTGCAGTTTTGTCCTTTTGAATCTTTTCTCCTTCCTTACTCTTACCACTTTCAGTCGTGGTTTTCTCTGTTGGGGTGTTGTCAACCTCTTTTTCTTTAGCTGCTGCTTCTTTCTCCTGTAGTTTCTCTTCTTCTTGGGATCCGGAGACTGTAGGGGAAACCAGAGGAGAGATGTTTGTCTGTTCAGGGCCCACTTCTTCCGGAACAGATGATTCCAAATCCGCAGCTGTTTCTGCACCTAAGTCCTCTACAACAGGAAGATTGAACCTTTTGAAGGCCTTCCGGAGGATCTCTTCTGTCTCTTGGGCCACTTTGTCAGTCTCACCAAGCATGAGTTGATTCATCCTGGCTTTACTTCTGAACTCATCTTTGCAGTCTTTGAAGATTATGTTCATTGTCTTGGGATCAATTTGAGGATATAGCTGAATAGCTATTTGCTCCCGGATCTCAAGATCTTTTGCATGAGCATTATTCTTTCTTATTTCTAATTCCTTTTCTAGGCTTTTAGGAATAAGAGATATGATCTCAATGAAAGCCTTATTGTATATGTTCAGATATTTGACTGTGGCTTCCTGCAGAGTCTTTTGGTCAGCCTCACTGTAGTCATCATAAAATTCAGTCATTGGTTGAAGGTTTCCATCCACCGTGACCGACTTGATTACACTCTCTAGAGACAGAGTGGGCTTTTCAACAGATACCTCTGCCATTTCATCCTTGTCTTGGCCTGTGGAGGGTTTACCGGATCCTTTCTTCTTCTGCTTCTTTATTTCTTTTACTCCCTCATCTGACTCTGTTTCCTCTTCATCCTTTTGGCTTTCATAAGCCCTTGTGGCTTTTATCTTGGATCTTTTACCGGATGCCTGGACTTCCAGTTTTGAACTTTTGGTTGTGGGAGGTGCAGATCTTTTTGATGATCTGGTCCGGGTGGGAGTTTCAACCGGAACACTTTCTTTACTTTTCTCTTCTTCCTCAGCCTTCCTCCTCTTTTCCCGGCTGGCATCAAGTGCCTCTTTTGAGATGCCTAGGCCTTGAGCAATATGCTCAACTTCTTTTCTTACCTTCCTCTTTATCTCCGGTTCCCTGAGTTCTACATGTATCTTTACACTCAGTTCCTCAAAGGTTCCAAACCTTTCTGCCTTAGGATCTTTGGGCTGGCTTAGCATGTGTTGAACATGCAGCTCTACTATCTGTTCATCCACTTCATACCCCATGGGCATGATCCAAACAGTCCTTGGCTCCACTGCCTCCATTAGACACTGATCTGTTTCTACCATGAAGCATACTGTGTCTTTGTACTTTTCAACAAGGGATTGGGGTATTCTTTCTCTTGCATGCATCATGCTTTGGAAGTTCTTGAAGTATCCCCATAGAGCTGTATTTCTTGCTTTAGCATCCCCAAGTCCATGCAAATAGTCTCTGATTTGGATGGCAACCGGTCTGTCATTCTGCCATATCCATCCACTGGATCCGGGAAGCTCATTCATGTAGTAAAAGAAGAGACAAAGGATCAGATTGCCATACTTGAAGGAGTTTTTCTTGTCCTTCTTGATCTTCTGCAGATTTTCAAAGAGTTGGTTCACAAGAAGCTCACACAAGTCATAGTCTGCATTCTCCTTTAACATTTGATAAGCTGTGTAGATTGCAGTTCCCGGTACTGAATTTTCCCTACTGGAATGATAGATTTTGTAACCAATTATCATAGCTGCAAATTTGACATCTGGTTCAGTGATGTCATCAACTGTCATAGCTCTCTTGTCAAACTTGGATCCGGTTGCATCACTAACTGTCTGATTTTTGACAGACTTGAGAACAGGTAATCCACCGGATGAGTGCAGACCGGTTATAGCCCTAATTGCATCTTTGGTGATCTTGAAGGGCTGGTTCAACCATAGGAAGTTGTCATGTATTCTACTTAGTACATACCGGACCCATTCATCTTCTTCAAAATAGGGGAAATGAATGCACTGTGCAAAGTGTTTGTCATGGATGGCTTTGTACTGAGGTTTGATCTCAAAGGAGTCATCTATCAATTGTTTGTGATAGATATCCATCAGCTTTGATTCTCCAAAGTCTTCAAGATTCGCATGGATGTAAACCCTAATATCTTCCGTATGCAATACACCATGAGGGACACTAGAGAAGGCTCCTAGTGGATCTACCTCCAATGATTTGTAAGGATGTTTCTTGAATGTGGGGCGAGGTCTATCAGAGATCTTAACTATATTTGGAGTAGCCATTCTTCAAAGATTTGCAGTGAGATAATGAAAAACGGAGAATACCTTATGCGCCTTTGGTTTGCACGGAGTGGTGGGATTGATTTCTTTATGCAATGACTTCGGCAGGAGATCTTTGGTGTGCTTGATGAATCTTGTTGCAGAGCTCCACTTTTCGCTTCTTCTTGAGTGCAGAATGAGCAAATGATTTTTGAGAAATCCCTTATATTGCTCCGCAAACCCTAATATCTGTTTGCAATAAATGCTTCACCTATTATTCCAGTTTGCCTTGTCTGGATAGCTTGGAGTATCCCGGATCAGTCCTGATCTGTGAACATCATCCGGATCTTTCAATCATGAATAAATCAAGGTGACACATTACAAGAACATCCCAAACACTCTGTCCAATCCACAGAATAAGATAGTGCACTTCCGGATCTCTCCGGACCTTTTTGTAATCCTCTGTCATACCGGAGCATCTCCCGGAACAGGTCTTACTTGATCGATCACAGCTTCTTCATAACTCCATGCGGACCTCTGAAATCTTATTTGGATCGTCTCAAGACTTATATCTTTAAACCTTTTACTCCGCATCTTGTGCCACATCAGGCACCACTTGATTGGCTGGGGGAACAGAATTTTCTTTGAGTCTCCCCCTGAGCCAGAGCTAACTTTTTAATTTCTGGAAGAAATATCAGCACCAGAGTCTGGTGCGGATCCAACCTCTACATTCTCTGAACTTTTCTTCACCCAAATCTTGCTCATCTGATTCCTAACTTCATCCGCATTCATCTTTTGTTTACCCTTGTCTTGATTCTGATTATACATCGGACCTCTTTTGTCCTGATTCTTGCTTCTGCAGACTTTAGCATTATGACCGGACCTATTACAGATTTGGCAAATAACATTTCTTTGCATAATTGACTGATATCCTCTTGATCTGCATTGATTAGCCATATGACCTACTCTATTGCATGTAAAGCATCTACCTTTGAATGATTTGTTTACTTGCATATTTCTGCATTCATGGGATTTGTGTCCATACCTTTTGCAGTTGAAGCACTGTCCGAAGAAGGATGAATTAATCTGATTCATTCTCTTTCTGCACTGATTAGCTTTGTGACCAAAGTGGTTGCAGCTGTGGCAGTATCCATTGAAAGATGAATATCTTTGAGCATTGGGCTGTCTTACCGGAGGTCTTCTAGGCCTGTTTCTTGGATTTTCTGATGCAAAATTCTTTTGACCGGATCCGGAGCTTTCTCCTTTCTCATATCCCAAACCATATTTGTCATCTGTCCTTTTTTGACTTCCAAGAAGAACTTCAAGTTGAGCAGAACTTATCTTGAATTTCTCTTTATATTCATTTGCTGTTTGAAGGTCTCTTTTGAGAGAGGCAATTTGATCCTCAAGTTTTTCTTCATTATCTTTGGCATCTTCAAGATCAGATTCAAGATGTCTGATAATCCTGTCCATCTGGTGGCATTCTTCTGATTTTTCTTTAAGAGACTGTTTTAGATTGTCTTCAGCCTTTCTTTTTTCTTCAATCTCTTGAGTAAACTTTATAGTTCCTGATTCTATTTCATGTCTTAACATAATGACTTCTTTTGATAACTTTTCACATAACTTGGTTTGCTCAGTCAATTCTTCATTTGTATTGCTTTCTTCACTTTGTCTTGCCAACTGTTGGAGCAGCTCCTTTCTCTTTTTCATAGAGAGACTTAATTTGTCTTTTAATTCTCTCATGAATTCATCAGCCTGTTTGAGTCTTTCCTTTAATTCATTGACTTCAGAATTTGACTGTTCAAGATCCTCAAGGGCAGTCTTGAGTTGCTCCCTTAAACCATATGCATCCATTTGAACTCCTAGATCTTCCTCAAGCTGTTAGGCTCTATTAGGAGGAACTTAGCACTGATACCAATTGTTGATAACTGAGAGGGGGGGGTGAATCAGTTATCCTAATTATTTCCCTTATAGAACTTTCTTATTAATTGATGCAGCATTGAATCAAACACAAAAACATTACCATGAAATAAGAAACACATAACACAGTATTTTTGACGTGGAAACCCTGTTAAGGGAAAAAACCACGGGGTGATTAACCCAAAAATTATTCTCTGTTAGAAGAATAGGAAATTACAAAATGGCACTTGCCAATTAGGGCTCACTGCCCGAGCACACTGCTCACAAGAGGCCCACTGCCTACAAGAAGACACACTGTCTACAAAGTGATAAGAATCATAGTCTTGAACTGATTGGAAGCATCTGCATATGCTGGAGTTCAGTTCCGGTTAGGCTCAGTACACTGATCTGCTGCACTTCATCTTTTCTCTGTTCTTTTATTCTGCTATCCTTTCACATACCGGATTTGTCTTGGTACTTCTGCTCTGTTCTGCACTTCTTCGCATATATCTCGACATAGTCACTCCCTTCACAACTAAATCCGTCCTCTATATATATCCGCACAAGTAATTTCATCACCTTTCTAGTTGGCATCCGGAACAGTCTAGTTTCTTACAAACTCTGTTCTGTCGGCTGAATCCTTGCTCACCAAGCAATGCGGATCAAGCATATACTTGTAGATATCATTAATCATGTCGGCCAAACATGATTCATGCCTTCACAACCTTTATCATCAACAGTAACACATCCGGAAAGTAGTCTGATACTCTGTCAGTCAGTTCTTCCTCTGTTTTCACTGTCTCTCAGGAATCCGGTACTCAACTATTCATATCTCTTTCCTTGTCCATCACCGGAGGCTAAATCCTTGGAATATACCACTCAAGGTAGTCCTCTTGACTTCCCCAAATTCGCACTGCACCAAGACACTTCCTCTGAGAGATCCGGACCAATCTGTCGGACCTTGCCACATGCTCTGTTCTTGTTCACCGGACCACAACAATCTTTATTCTGACTTCCGGTAGAGACACACCATGACTTGCGGATATGTGGGATGACCTTTGTTGCCATCAATGACAACAACCATGAATCCATATAGTGTCTCTTGCCAACAGTTTCATGTCAACTAATATAAAAAATTATAGGCCAAGAAAAACGTACTGTTTGCTGGATAACTCCAGTAAAAGTGCTACAAAAGATAATCAAAAGGTGTTGCGATGTAAAGCCTCACTAATCATGCAAAAGCATTTAAACCAACTCAAAAATAAATGAAGTAAATAATCCACTTAAATATAACATCGCAATAACCAAAGTCAAAAAGAAGCAAATAATCCACTTAAATACAACTTTCAAAGATAAAATATGCAATTAATCTGTTTAATCACAATCTCTCAATAAAAGATAATCTTATAAATAAAAATCTCAATGTCATTAAATCTTACATATTCACATGCCAAATCTAGGTGATAAGCACTATGAAATAATATACATAAATCCTTTAGCAACATGCCATAATACATCCAATAGGTACCATAACAAGTACATCAATAAATAACAAATCAACACACTCTCCAGGTGCACGAACCAAGTGGTCCACCACCAACAAGATGAGAGATGGGAACATGGCTCAGGTGCTTTTCCACCCAACCATGAAGTATTTACACTTCCTCGGATCCCTTTCTAAAATGAAGGAAACCCAGCCCTGCATGAAGGAAACCCAACCCTGCATGAAATGTCTAGCTACCTAGTAACAACTACAGGAGGGAACACCCGATGCATGCCTGATGTCTAAATGTACAATTCTATGTAATAAAAAGCAAATTATTTCACAATAGGATGTGACAAAGATATCAATAAATAAGTTTTGCTAGACAATAAACATCTATTTCAATTTCATCTCGATTATGCATAATCATTTAAGTAACGCGGTCAATTCCTGAAAAGAGGAAAAGCCATCTCTGAATATCCACATTCGACATCCTAGTCCCAAAAGTAACCCAACACATTTCCTATATAAAACTACTTCTTTCCCCAAGAAGCAAGAAAATAAAATAAAGAATCATAACTTCAAGAATTCAATAAATCAAATTAATCCTTTTTTCCAAATCAACACGTGAGGAAAAATACACTTTTAGCAATAAACCTTCTTTCATTCATACAATTGAAATCATAATGCCATTAATTTAATATAGTTTCTAATCTTGTATTTCAGTCACAAGGTCTTTAATGATAACCGTTCTAAGATAATAATCTATCTTATTGGCATACTTGTGACAAGATCTACTCTATTTTATCCATTCAGTTTATAAAAATATTTATTCTCAATCAAATATCCTCCTGTCACTCCAGTGACAGGAGCTATGACAAAATAAGTTAAACAAATAAAACATAGAACTGGTAATGTCCTACTTGTCATCCAAGATAATGGCTCAAAGAGAACATGAATTTATATAGCAGTAACTTATTTTCAGGTTGTTCTAATGGTCTATTATTCTGATATCAGGAAACTAATTTGTTAAAACATGCAGTTTACACACATAAATCTTTCTAAACCTTCCCGTCATTGTGGCAACAGGAACTATGGCATAGTCTAATAAAGGATATTAAGAACTATATTGTAATCTAATTTTTGTCATTGAATGGTTTCTACTATCTCTATTTTGTTTCTCGGTTTATATAGTTTTTAACAAGTTTCCATGCAAAACTACAAGAATAATTTAATTCCAATTACAGGAATAACAGTGTTGCCTAACTTTCTTATAGTCATTTATTTAGCATAAGGAGGTCGATTTAAATAAGTTTTGACTGTTTCAAGCCAAATAAGAAATTACAGTCATTAATCTATCAGTAATTTATCAAACAGCCAACTGAGATCAGGATTATAGTTTCTATCTAAAGGAGTCAGATCAAATCACATTACTTTACCGGCAAGGCGGCAGAGACAACGGTATTTCTAGCAGTCAGGGCCTAGCAAGGTAAATCAACTATGGACAATTATGAATCTTAGTTTTTACGCTGGGCAGATCGTTGATTATGCAGAAGCTAAGAGTTTAAGTCAGAAATTTAAAAGAGGACAGGACAAACATCCAAGATGGCTTCTCTGGAAAAAGGCGACAGATAGAAGTCAAGGGTTGATCTATCCAGATCGACCAAGTACCCTCAGGTTGGCCGTGGGAAGGTTGATGGCCAGTAACACAGGTGGCCAGGATTAATGGAGCGGCCAGACTCAAGAAAAAGTGACAACCTTTGACAAGGAATCAACCAAGAAAGGATACAGGTGACCAAAGAAAACTTCTACCATGAAGAAAAACAAAAAGAACAATCTAATGCTAAGAGTGTCGATGGCCTGGTAAGGAAAAATGGCTCAGCTAGGACAACATTTTTGATTGTAACATAGCATTCAATGCCTAAAACATATATTTTACAAATTTAAAACCATGAATTCAAACTGCATAAATATGGGATAAAAACCTGGAGAAAATCATTGATAGCAAAGGTAATTCTGCAATTGTTGTTGCCCACCAATTCCTCCTATCGCTAATCAAAAGAACTTCTTAATCATTCCAGAGAAATCACCTTTCTACCTACTAAAACGTGGGGTATCTCCCTCAGCTCAGCGATCCCCCTCTTTTATTAAATTTCTCTACTCTTATTTTCAGCGATCTGGAATTAGGTTTTTAACTGAAGTTTGAAATTTAGTTTGCATGCTTAATTCAACCAATAGGATTTTGAGAAAAGAAACAAAAAGCTATTTAAAACAATAAAGAAAATAATATCTTTGCACTTACTGTCGCATGGATGACAGGAAGCCTATTTAAATTCTTTTATAAAACTCTAAATATAATAATGCTAATTTTAATATTATTTAACTATTTTAATTTAAACAATCCATTTAAATGATCACAAAGATAAATGCATTACAAATTTGCACAATTATAAATAATTTAATCTATTTTTTTTTTTTAAAGACATTGCCTTCCAAACATCCATAATAACAATATTTTATTATTTATTTAATTACACATAATACATCATTGAATATATTTCCAAAAAGATATTAAGTCAAAGTAATCACATCATGCATTTGAAACTATTAAAAATCCCAGATTAATGTAATCAAAGCCATTCAATAATGCATATGCAACTACGTGGTGTGTGTGATTGCATTAGGGTAGCCCATCCATCAGTTCTTGCCAAGTGGCTAGAACATTTCTACCTCAGCCATGCTCTCGTCTTCGATGAGTATCTGCATCCAGTTGCACTCAACTCGACATCAATAGGTTAGTGTCTCAAAAACATAGCCGAAGCAAATCACTGCATCAATATTTTGTTTTTAAAATAATTTCCAACTTTCATTAATTAACTCATAATGATTACATCCACATAAGCAAATTTACTTAAAATAAAATCAATCACGATAATTGTTCACTAAACTAGATTAATCATATTGTTCATAAATACAAGACGTGACATGCGATAACATGACCAACCACGTGGTGTGTGAACAAAGTGAAGGGCATAGCGAAGTGTATGTCCCTACCTTAAAGCAATTGCTAAGACCATCAAGGAGCAATTGCTTTAAGGTAGAGAGAGTGATACATGCAAAACAGGCACAAGAGATTTTCGAAAGCACATGCCCAAAAGTTATGTTTCCAAAAGCTACATCATGATGAGGGGTTGACCCCAGGCATAAAGTAACATCATACAATAGCACTAAGGGATCTACTTGACTAGAGTTAGTAAATGAATATTTTTATAAAGGAACACTCATTTTTGGAACTGTCATCATCCTCCAGCTAGTAGAACTACAAAGACAAACGGAGAAATATCACATGAAATCAAAGAAAATAAAATTTGGGTCAACAAAGGAGGGATGCTAAATCATCCAACACTCTGCATCGTCCCTGAAAGGCATAAAATTACATTTAAAAAAAATAGAAGAATAAAGATACATAAAGAGGAATGTCACATCAGTTTTGTTCCCTTTGCATCCTTGTGTCAGTGAGAGTGTCAAGGGTCATCCCAAGAGAACTAACAAACAAAATAGATGCCACACAACACATACGGGGAATAACATTACATACAAGCATAACAAAAATAAGAGGAGGGTACCGCTCTTGTGAGTCAGACTCTAGAAAATCATCCTCCTCCCAATCTTTCCCATCATAAAGGGATGGTGGACAAGATCCTAGAGGGATTGCGACAAGTGCAGTACAAGGAGCGGCACCTGGTTCATGACATGCTGATTCAATCACTAGGGAAGGATCCTCATGCATTTTCATAGAGGCCAAGTCCATTGATTTTGTGAAAATAAAGGACAACTCTATAAGATTTTTTTGTGGTTCAGGGGTGTACTCTGAATCACTGTCAGAATAAACCATAAGGGGTGATATAATAGTGCTAACAATGGGGTCGCGAGCACTATCAATCACAAGAGAAGAAGAAGGATTCCACAAACTTGATGGGTGCTTAAGCATTTGGAATGGATGATATGGATAAGGCTCATGCTTACAATTGGGTGAAGGAGGTGGAATGTCAATGTCAATGGTGGCAAGACGCAAGACATCAGTGAACACCTGGTGTCAGTTGTGCTGGGACGAAACCATTTGTGATAGAGCACTACTCGAAACAACTCTGTCATTAGGTAGGTTTAAAGGCTCAACAAATAGTTGGCTAGAACTCTTCGTAGATGAAGCTAAGGATACTTGGATAGCAAGAATGGTCTTTTCAACCTATTTAACCATCAGAGAGATGGGCAACAATGGGTCAGAGGGTGGAGCTAAATCAAGGGATGACTACATAGGAGAAGGATGAGAGGGAAGGAGTTCGACCCCTACAACAAGATGATGAGCCATAGCGTGATGTCATCTCCTACGTTGCTTCACATTCTGATTTCCTCTTATACAGTTTAGAGCATTCTCAGGGGGAACTAGGGTGTTTCCCAACATAAGCTCCTTTTCTTCCTCTATTCGAGGAGCAGGAGGAGGAATAGAAGGAACCATCGAAGGTTGGGAGACAATGGGAGGAGAGTTTCTCAAGGCAGGTTGTTGTTCTCTTGCAGCCTATGGAACATGCGGAGGTACTGAGACATCCATAGGAGATTGAGAAACCATAGGGAGAAGTTCTTGC
Source organism: Cunninghamia lanceolata (assembly GCA_027924645.1). Lineage (NCBI taxonomy): Eukaryota > Viridiplantae > Streptophyta > Pinopsida > Cupressales > Cupressaceae > Cunninghamia > Cunninghamia lanceolata. The sequence continues at coordinate 14,589,057 of BSBN01000320.1, forward strand.
ACCACATATTGCTTTGCTCTAGACTCCAAATAAGTAGGATGAAGAAAAGCAATCCTCGACGGGTAGGGAGGTCTTGCCTGTGTAGGGCATTTGCCTCGTGGTCCTGGGTAAGACGATGGAGGTGGAACCTTAGCATAGATGCCAAACACTTGGGGTTAGAGAAGGATTCCTGACTCAGGTTGTGGTTTGTTCACCACCTACAGAACATGGGGAACTACTGTCACAACTACTAGAAGATCGAGGAACCTCAAGGGTAGTAGTTGGGATAGCACATGAGGAAGCACCAACATACAATTGAGAAATTTGATTAGATTTGAATTTATCATAGGAGATAAACATAAAATCATCGTGAGGGTAAAAGGGCTCAACTGGCTATGGCTAGAAGTAATCAAGTGAAAAGTTTCCACAGAGAGACAAGGGCTTGAACCTACTATGATATACAATGTGCACTTGTACTTGAAATGGAAACTTTAGATTCTTATGGATTACGGAGGGGACCACCTTCATGGAAGTGAACAATGGATAGCCCAACTTCACACAAAATTGATCCGAGTTTGGAATGATGGAAAAATACACATCCAGGACTTTTGGGTCTGGCTTGAATGGAGAGGGTCAAGGCATGGAGAGTAGGATGAGTGGAACTGTTGTGCACTCTAACCAAGATTTCTAATTTCTCATACTTATCTTGGTATAATTAATGCATATAGAGGAACTCCTCCGTAACTACATTTGCCAGGCATACATGATCAATGAGTACTCCCCTTGTGGGTTTGTCATTAATCTTGGCGGTAATATAGAGAGGACCATCAGGTGCATGAATAGAGGCATCAACGTGGGTAAAGGAAATTCCAGACTCAGGTTCATCTGGTTCTTGATGATGGTAAACATCTATCAAGGAAATTAGGTTGCCTAGGTTCTTGTCTTGATGATCAGAAGTTATTGAAGTAGGTACTCAATTGACATATGGTTCCACAAGGTTAGTAGCATGGTTAGGAAGCAAATTTGTGTAAATTTACAAGTTTTGGTTTGGCAGAGCTATGGATTTATTCCCTTTATCATTCTCAACGGCTACCTAGATAACATTAGAGTTGATGAGGTCTAGACCTGCATGTTTAAGATGCATGCATTGCTCAGTGTCATGTCTAGGAGTTTGATGATATTGACAAAAGGCCTTCGGGTTGAAAGGAGGTAGTGGCCTGGAAGTGTCAATAGGGTGAGTAGGAGGAAGATGAATGAGGTTATTGTTAAGGAGCTAAAACATGATGGAATGAAGGGATTTGGAAAGCTGGGAAAATTGTCGAATCCCTAGTTGAAACTTATAGGGGGTCGCAACAGAAGTTGCGACACAACATGTGATTGAATATTGTTTGAAGAACTAGAGTTGATTTTGATAAAGTTTTTTTTATTTATTGAATGATTGAAAATATGGAGCAACAACCTCCGAATGACCAATGGGAGCCGACGAGGAAGAGCCCTCTTACTGACTAACTGATAGTTAGTAATCACGAAGAATTGTGCAAAGATGTGTAAATGAAGTATATCAAATTAATAAAATCTTATCACGGATATGCAGCTGGAGTTTTACAATGAAAACTCTTTGCACATCAGCATCTGGAAGAGAATATGGAATTTGAGAGAAGAGGGCTTTGTAACGCCCTATGAAGTTAGTCACTTTCTCTTTCACTCCTTGTTTGCAATGAACCAAATCAGTCAATGTGACGACCTAAGGTCTGATATTGGCTTGAAAGTGTTGGATAAATTGATTGATAAGTTGTTGAAAATAATTAATTGAATTGTCAGGTAGAGAGCAAAACCAATCCAAGACTGTGTATTTTAGCCACCAAGGAAAGAGTTTAGCCAAGAGAGCATCTTCGAAGAGAAAGTCACTGCATAAAGCGGTAAATGCTAACACATGGTTGTTAGGGTCTCGTTTTCTAGAGTATTTCTTAAAACGGGGAGCTTCAAACTTATCAGGCATCAGAGTTCTAACGATAGAGAAGGATAATGGACTACGAGTGTAATAAGATGGAATGGTAGGTTGTGATTGATTTTGACTCATGGTTGCTAATTGTTGTTGTAAGGAATTTACATTTTGCAAAAGCTGGTTTATGACAGGATTAGTACGTGGAGTAGTTTGTGAATAGATGGAATGCGAAGGAGATGAACTAACAAGAGGATGAGGCACAATGTGATTGGCATTTTGGTAAGTGAATTGTGGACGAGATTGACTAACAATAGGCATGGAAACATTCAGATTAAGGTTTTGATAAGTAAACTGGAAGCCAGAGGAAGGTGGGACGAAGGTAAAGTTCTGACTTGTCACCCAAGAACCAGTGTTAGTGCTATTACCAAATTGTGTAGTGGTGGTGACAATGGAAGAAGTGAAGGTTTAGATAGAATATGTCGACATGGGTACCAACACCTACATCCCTATTTGGTGTTGAGAGGACATGATGAGGAGCTTTGTACAACTAGCTGATGATATAATGTTGTCATCCACTATGTGAGCGAGGCTACGTAGAACTTCCACACCTCGTGGATTATCGAGTAAAAATTTTCTTAGATTCTATATAAGAGGTACAACCTCCACATCCAAGTGTTCTGTGCCCAAGAATTGATGGAAACTAGCCAACTCACTATCTAGCTTCTGAATTCAAGCCTCTAGAACATGAGCTACGAAGTTCTTAAGAGCATCAAGAGAGGGTTGTGTCTCAGAGATCATCGACAAGGTGGGGATGTGATCTAGAGATGGTCACGTTACAAAACTCCCTGGGATGAATAGGTTATCAAATTCAAGTTCGAATGTGGAAACACCAGAGCTAGCTAATGAACAGGAGCCCATTTAGATTTGATAACTTCTCATAAGATGTTCGTATTCAGAGCACTGGGTCAATAAACTCATAAAGCAATTATGAATTTTACAACACTCATGTACTCTTAGGAAATGATAGAGAAGAAAGAGTGATGACAAGATGGATATGTTGATTAAGGGATAGAAGAATGAGAAAATGTTTATGTTTTTTCTTTCTATTCTAAGAGAAAGTAAAAGTGTTTAAGTGTTTTTTATTTCTAAATGATCAAGATAAAGTAATGTATATGCAATGTAAGTGTCTAATCAATTAATCAACTAAACAAACATAACAATGAGATCAAAAGTACAAGTGTAAGATACGTCAGGTTCACCAAAATGTGAGATGTGAAAAAGAGGATCCTAATCAACAATGAAGTAATTAGATCAATCTTTCCTCATCACACATTGGAACACAAGCCACCAAGGGATATAGTAGGCTTGGTTTCTGTCCCTAGAGAAGAGACAAGTCACAGGTTGATGGGTACTTTGTTCCTTTGTTGCAATGATCAAGGATTGGTGACAAATGTGTTGACTAAACTATGTAAATGAGGAGACCTAATGAGCAAATTGAGTAATAGTATAGACAATAGTAACAGAAGATAGAAATAAAGAATAAATGAAATAAACAGACAAAGAGGAACCTATCACTAGAAGCAGGGTCTGTCGAAGCAGGACACAGGCATTGGGCACCCTAGTCCTAGGGTTTTAGGGCAGATAAACTTCTGTGCGAAGGCCTTCAGCTCTGTAACCTTTGTCAGCTCATCGTTCATCGATATCAAAAACCTCCACTCTGAATCTGTATACACAAGAGGAGGAAAAAATAGTTGTGCTGTATAGGGGCTTGCCTCAGTCAAATCCCATGTAAGTGTTTCCACTTCTACAATAGTAGATGATAGAGAGAGTGCATGTTCGCGATGAATAGAGGCAAATAACTGATAAAGATTGCAATAATCAATTGTAATGAAATGAACTCACCATGAAACCCTAGTTGGACTTGATCTCACAACACTAGTTGCAAACTAGGAGATGTTGGAGAAGGAAGAAGCTTCCTCAAATACCTGCAAAGGTTAGTGTAATAGTAGTAATGATAATTCACAAGTAGAGATCTTGTAAATATATATCAAACATTTATTCAAAAATTACTCTATCATCCTCCTCAAATGAGAGGGAGAGAGATACATATATATGAATCCTGATTACTTTCAGGAGAGTCATGTTAGGACGACAAAAGGTTAACCAGTTGATGTAACAAAATTGACACTACAAATTCAAACTTTGTTTTGAGCAAAAGGCTGGACTCGGGCGCTGGACGCCTTGGTCCTGGTTAAATTTGTTCTTGAAATCTCAACAATTAGAGAGTTTACTATTATTTCTTAATCAGGTCCAAAAGCAAGGACTTCACAAACGAAGATAAACATACACGTAAAAATGAGTACTAAACCTAGTGTGAAGTTGTAAGTGGTAACAATTTTTGACACTACATGGGTTTCTTTATTTTGAAAAGAAGATGCATCATTCATTGCATATGGACCTACTTGTGATCTATGAATCAAAATGAAGGTTGAAATATAAATCAAATGCAAACACAAATGATTATACCTTCACTTGACCCACAAATCCAAGATAGCGGGAAGGAGTTGCACTCGATAGCTCCTCAAATTTTACCCAAGTTGATGAATAATGTGGATTGCTCAAATACTTTCAACACAATGTAGATAAGGGATTGGATGATAGATTGGTTGATTAGATGGAATGGCTAGAGTGATTTTGGCATTATGATGGTATGATGTGGAGATTGAGAGAAATTTTGGCAGAGGTTGGATGCAAGAAGAAAGTCCCTTTCTAATGGCTTAGAGAATGGTCTCATTTATAGAGTTTTGGAAATGAGGATGGAGGGTGAGGATCAACAGTTGAGATCAAGGGTTAGGACTGGTTGAGAGTTAGGGTTAGGAATGAAGCCATAGCCTTGTGACAAGTGTCAGAAGAGGAGTGGATGAGAGATCAAGGGTTGAAGCTTGGTCAATGGGATTGGAGGGCTCTCATTATTTGTGAATTTTAAATTCACATGCGGAAAGGTGTGGAGGATAAAAATAAATTAAAGATTCTTTTTTGAGAAGAGTGGATATGACAAGTGAATTATTTATTCAACTCATGGGGGAGTGTGAATTAAAAATTCACTTTTATGTGGAGATGTGAAGATGTACTCTTACATGTGTAAGATGGTGATAAATGAGGGGTAAGGAGGATTTGACCCTTTGAATAAAAGATTGATTTTTATTCAAAGGTGTGTGGGAGGATGGGCTAAGCAAGGTTAATTAAGTGTTTAGCTTAATTAACTTAGGTCTAGGGGATAGGTAGGCTAGGGTAGATTGATCAGTAGGATAGATTGATTAGATAAGAATGATTTATCTAATTAATAGGGATTAGGGAGATGGACAAATCAGCTAAATAAATATTAGAAATATTTATTTAATTGATGAGAATAGTGTTGTAAGGTCTAGTGATAAATTAAGTGAATTAATTGATCACAAGGGCTAGACAAATGGTTAGGGATAAATTAATTAAATAAAATGAATTTATTTAATTAATAGGAGGGATAAATTAGTGTAGAGGTGCAGGAAATTGGTTTGCAGAGCAAGTCAATTTTAGGTGTCTACATTTGCCCCTCTTTGAGATGGTGTTGCGGCTAAGTAACATCATTTCAAAGAAGTTAAAACATAGAGTTGGATTGGATAGAAAAATATTTTGGCTTGGAAGAATAGGGTAAGGTTTGGGGATAATTGGTAAGGGTGATGCCCCCTCGAGAGAAGAGGTGGGTTGCGAGAACACGGTTGTGCTCTCGAAATGGATGGAACAGATTGGTAGAAGTGGTTGGAGGATAAGGGGTGAGATGAAGGTGTGATAATGTTGGGAGATTGATTGGTGGATGATCATTGTGCTGAAAATGATTTAGAGCAATCCTAGGTTTGATATAGCAAAGTGGATATGTTCACCAAGGTATGGAAGACCAGGGTGATGATGTTTATCCAACATTTGTATGGATTAGACACACAGACAAAGGGATGATCTCATGCATGCCCAAGATAGTACAACCTTGTCCAGATGAGGGAAGGGGACTCATAGCATAAGCCCTTAATACATAAAAGGTATGATGGACCTTAGATGCACAAGGAGATCAATATGCTAGAACTGACCCTGCAATCAACAAGATATGAATACTAGCTTGGAGTAATGAAACCAACCCACAAGCGTAGCATACAAAAGCAAGACTATGCCTCATTCTAGATGTTTTCGCTACATACCATGATATAGTGAGATCAAGGTAGATTTGATGTGATCTTTGAATAGGACAAAAGATAAAAATCAAAAATGAAAAAGACCAACGAACCAAACAAGTAGCCATTGTATCTCTTGCCAAAATGGATAATGATTTGCTAGATTCTGCCTATTGTAGGAAAGATATATCCTAAGACAGGAATCAATGGATGATTGGATCATGCTTAGTTGATGTTGTAAGATTGGCTCAAGGTATGATGGTGACAAGTGGTGGTTGTTATTGATTTGATAGTTGATGATTTTTTATTAAGGGACGATGCTTCAATAGGTGATGCGATGCTTGGATCTAGTGTAAGCTCAGTGGGTTGGATGGGTGCATCTTATGTACCTGAGTACTGGAAACTTCCTGCGTATTCCAGACTGCCTACATACCCTATATCCATGGGATCAAGGCACATTAAGATGCAGGTTATTATGATATGTAGTTTTGATTTGTGATGATGATGTGTGATGATTGAGGATAGATGTGATGATGTTGGAAGATGAAATGTGTTGGATGATTTGGGTGATTGTGATGATAATTGTTTTTGGGATTTTGTGGATATTTTGATTTTTTTTGGATTTTTGTGATTTTGTATTATTTTTAGATTTTTTTGATTTTCATGATTTTGGAAAAGGAATGGTTTATTATGAGATGGTTGCATTGGATTTTGTTTGGATAACCTTTATGCTAGATACCAATGACAAGGGAACACCAAGTCTAGAGGTGAAAATGATGGGGTTGTATAGGGGGATTGGCGATGAAAGATGATGGATAGCTGATTCATGATAGATGAATGGACAAGCGATAGGGATGCATGTTAGATAGATGGAAGATAGGGATGAGGGATAGGATAGGTATGCATGATATATGGATGGGGGGTTTTAGGATTTTCTCCAAGGGCTAGGTTGCAAGGAATCATATGCCCCAATGCTTAGAATTTTGCATGATGGGCTCATGTTTGAATGGATGGACTTTGCAGTAGATGAATGGAGGATATACTTACAAAGGGAGTATGCCAAGAGGTCTCCAAAGCATGTTGTTGATATTTTGCCCCTTGTCTTTATCAAGATCTAAGGTGGGAGATGGTAAAAGAAAGATATAATGGATATGATGGATGGGAAATGATAGGATAAATAGGGGGTAGTGGATAGGAATATGATAGGATAAGGATACCTAGATAGGATATGCAAAAGGATGTTATGGATGTGGATGATTAGATGGTTTTGCCCCCAAGTGTAGGGATACAAAATGGATGGAGAAGGGATTACGCATGATGCCCACAAGGGGTTTTCATCATGGTACTTACCCAAGGCACCACAAGGAGTGGTTTTCACCATTGGGCAGATTTTTCTTTTTATTATTTTCTTGATTTTTTGATTTTTTTACTTTTTTTGATGGAATGGGGACTCTAGCGTCTGTTTCCATAGCAAGGAGAAGATGGTCCCATGTTGGATAGCATTATGGATGATGATTGCATGGATTGTTGGTAGATAGGAGAAGATGGAATGGATGGTGGATAATGGATTGTGATGTGGATTATGTGGATTATGCAAAAGCATGGACCATAGGAATGTGATGGGGAAGATATGTAGGATAGTGAATGAAAGATGGAGAGATGGGGGTATGTGGGAATGTTAAGTGGTGGAGGGGAACCAAGACCAATGGTTGCACACACCGTGATGTATTTGGAAGCTTGTACTTTGGATGTGGAGTTGGGAGTAATGGGGATTGGGATGGGGGATTTTTGGGTGGTTGATTTGGGGTTTTAGGGACCCAAATAGACTTAGGTGTTGGGGGATTTTTAGATGGGGAGGGGGATGTTTGAGATTTTGGGGTGGATTAGGATGTGGATGCCTCATTAGAGTTTGGTGCTTTTTGTTTAGGGACCCACACCATTTTTGTTTTTGCTTTTTCTTGTGATGGTGTGGGCTTTGATAGCCTTTTGGATTTTTGATTTTGCCTGGAAGGGATAACATCTTTAGGCTTTTGTGCTTTATGCATTGAGGCATTCAAATTATTACTTTTGAATCCCATGGATTTTGGGAAAGCTTCATGTTTGAAAGATGTGTGCCTTTGTTGGTCTTGATTGGGAAATTTAGGGGGTTTATGGGTGGAGGGGTAAAAAGTGGATTTATGGATAAATGAATGAGGGAATTTGAGGATAGGGATGTTTGGGAGGATGGGAGGATAAGAGGATTTATGGATAGGGATGTTGGGAGTTCATAGGATAGGAGGTAAAGTGGATTTAATAGGAATATTTGGAGTTGGAAGTAGTGGAGGTAAATTTGATGGTCACATGCTTTTGCAAATGATAGGATGATGGAGGAGGGATGGCGACATATGATTTGGGGGTGCGATGAGATGCACCATGTTTGGGATTGGATGAATGGATTTTGGAAGGTGGGTGGATGATATCAACATGTTTAGATTGTTTGTCTTGGGATGTATAGCCAAGGCCATGCGAGGATGGATGGAATGTGGTGTGGATGGGCTCCAAGATGCCTTGTTCGTGAAGGCCTAAGCCTTTGCCTTGATAGTTCATATGTTGGAGTATGCGACATGCAATGGGATGTTTGGTACTTTGGAAACAAGATGCGAGTCCATTATTTGTTAGAGGAGGTTAGATGGTGGATGGAAGTTGTTCACCTCCTACAAGGGAGTCACCATGGATGAAAGTGCTTTGTCCAAGTGAATAGGAGGATGGATTTGGAATGAAATTGGTAGATGGAGGTAAAGGATTAATGGGTGATGATAAAGGGATGGTAGAGGTTGGTGTGGGATCAATAAGGTGACCAATAGATGGGAGGGGATTGGGAATGGGATTAGATGGGATGGTTAGAGCTTGATTAGGAGAAGGGGTTGATGTTTCAACATGCTTTAGATTTGATTCTTGACATAGCTCGTGTGCTTGGATAGAAGTGGGAGTGACTTGGATAGATGTGGTGGGTGCTTGGATGGATGTGATAGGTGCTTGACATATGTGTTCTTGAACATGGCTACATGATGGTTCTTGACTTATGATAGGAGATTGTTCAAGAGGTTTGGTGGATGTTGGATTGCATGAGGGTGTTTGATTCCTTTCTAATAGCCAATGGATGGTATCTTTAATGAGTGTATGGGTTGAAGAACAATATAATGGATGGATAATGATGGTGGATGGTGTAGGATTGGGATTGGGATTGGATAAGTGGGTGATGGGATTAGATGGTGATAGTTCTTGGATGGGTTTGAGGATAGGATTTGGATTAGATGGTGGTGTTGGAAGGGTGGGAGATTTGGGGGATTCCATTGCTTTTCTTGGTGATGTTCTTTGGAGGAAATCCCACAAGGATTCTTTGGATGTCGTGGGCTTAGGATTTGGAAGATTTGATGGTGGATTAGATGGTGGATGGGTGATAGGGATTGGTGGATTGGGAGATACATAGGGTGATGGATTAATGTTGATAAGGTTGGAGGGATATTGTGATGGGAGGATTGGAGGATGGGGATTTGTATGGGGAAATGGTTGTTGATATAAGGTTTGGATTTCGGAGATAAGATGTGATAGATTGGTGTTCCCTTGATCAAAGTTAGCATGACAAAGGTTGGGGGATGGATAAGTTGGAGGTATTGATTGGTGGGGTAGGTATGATGGCATGGATGTATAAGGGGATGAAGATTGACATGAGGGTAAAGGTTGAAATGATGAAGTTTGATATGATGTGGATGGGGGTGAAATGTAAGATGTTTGTTGATATGATGAAGGTTGAAAGAATGAAGATTGATATGATGTGGATGGGGATGAGATGTAGGATGTTTGTTGATATGATGAAGGTTGAAAGAATGAAGATTGATATGATGTGGATGGGGATGATATGTAGGGTGTTTGTTGATATGATGAAGTTTGGATAGGGGATTGGGATTCTCCAATGATGAGGTGTGCTAAGGGCATATCTATAATGTCATTTTTGCATTTTTCCTTAGCATTAGGATCCATGTTCTCATTGACTTTTCTAAGTCTTTGTAATTGTTGCATTGCTTCATAAGGATCCATTTTGTGGGAGAGATATGAGATGAAATGGAGGATAATGGATGATTGTGATGTTGGGATTCAAATTTCAAGACCTTAAGATGATTTGATTTTCTTCAAAGGATGGATGATTGTCTATACTTAAGGTGGACTAATGACACTTAAGTAATAGAGTTGATTTGGTTGATTTGATTGGATGATCAATTAAGGTCTTGATTTTGATTGGGTTGATTTGGATTTGGAGTTTGATAGTGATGTTGGGGGAATTGGATGTTGATTGGGATCGATGTTGATATGATATGATGATGATTTGGATATGATTAGGGTTTGATATGGAATGATTAGGGATGATTAGGATAATGATGAGGATGATGTTGATAGGATGAGGATGAAGGATGGAGATGTGATTAGGATGTGCTTAGGGATGATTGGGATTGACGTTGATTTGACAAGAATGGAGATAATGATGACGTGTAATGATTAGAATGATGTTGTTTGGATAATGATTTAGATAGAATGATGATGATTTAATGATGTAGAGTGACAAGGATATGATTAGGATTTATTTAGGATGACTTGGATGTGATTAGGAATGAAGTAGCTAAAAATGAGTGATTAGGATGAATGTGATTGGATTTGAATGTGTTGAATGACTTGTCTTATGCGTTTTGATGTTTAGCTTGATTTTGGCAATGTTCAATCAAATGATCACACATGTACAATCATGAATCACTCACGCAAGACACAGAAGCAATTTTGAATTTTGAATTTGAAGAATATGATAATGATTAAACAAGCACATGTGGAAGACACATCAACAAGCCCTAATGTCTAGTTTGAAATAGGGTATGGCCAATTAGGTTTGGGCTATGTTTACATGAGGTTGACTAAGGAATTGAAAGTGAAATCCTGTCACACAGCTGGGAAAAGGGGGTAACCCACCCTTCACCTTCACTTCCCAAAGGTAGAAAGTTCTTTGGGGCTTAGCCAAGAGTGACAAGATTCTAATTTCAATGAGGGTGTCTTTCGATTCAGCCTCGATTGAGGTCATCCCTAGGGGTGATGAAATCCCCTAGTAGGCCTCCTAGGAAGGGATAAATAGAATTGAATCAAGTGAGGTGTTTTTGATCTCCAAGGTCACCTTGTAGTGCAAGGAGAGAGCATACACACGCACAATTGATTCACACTTGTAGTGGTTAATTGCCCTTAGAAATTGAAATGTGTGAGAGACACGTCAAGCAATGGTTCTATTTATGTCCAAAATCCAAATGTGTGATGAAGTCACTTGTTGATTTTATGCCTAATTTTGATATGTGATGAAGACAAATGTTTGTTTTAGAAGCCCAAATCAAAATGTGTATGCAAACAATGATTCACTTTATGTCCCAAATTGAAATGTGTTTGCAAACAATGATTATGAAGAAATGAGAAATAGAACGAGTGCACGTAATTATTTCGCTGTCTAAATTTCTGTATTTTCTGTTCCTGATGTTGTTTCAGCCCCGAATGATCACCTGCAAGTTACAAAATCAAAAACGAAGCAAGTAGACTAGCATAGGAGATTGTTATGCAAAAATCTTGAATCTGATAAAATCGGCTGAAAAATGAACTGATACAGGAAAACTAAGTTCATAAACAGATTATACATGAAATTATATGCACTTTTAAAATTTTTTTTGCAAAAATTTGATAAAATATGCAAAAGATATGAGCATTTGAACATTGCAAGTAGGTTTGACTTTGACTGATAAAAAAGGATCAAAATGGTAGTCACCTAAAAATTTCCTCACAACTATGTAGTTCATCTCATCAGCTTTCCAGCAAGTCCTTGTTTGTGAATTTTTGACTCCGTATGTGAAAGTTGTGTGAGTTTGAAAAAAAATGACTATTTTGGTATGTGGAGGCACAAGATGCTAATTCTAACTGTTTGAAATAACCGCTAATGGTTTAGGTCTTTGGTCACATGAAGCAGTCCTCCTCCTGGTAGCTTGTTCTGGCAGTCGATGTTAGTTTGGGTGAAATAGGCCCCTAGTCACTGATATGACCAGGGGCTCGAAATTTTGAAAAAAAATATAAAAAGGGGCTTTTAATGGCCCCCAACCCCCGATTGGTAATGAGTTCAAACCAAGTTGAACACGCTGGTTAGGGTTTTGTGAGCACAGGAAATGGGAGGCAACAAAGGAACCCTAGCGACACTTAGGGTAAACACAAATGAAGGGAGACGCTCCAACGGTGGCGATGGTGAAGGAAGACGGTGGCGATGACGTTGAAAGGTTGAACTTAGGGTTAGCAGGGGTGTCGACCTAGAATGAATGGTGACGATAATGCCACGAGAGGTGGTGATGTGCATAGAAATGGGTGTCGACCAAAAGACAATGGGCGGAGATGTCTAAAGGGCGTGCAGGAGTGGCTAAGGTCGCCACCAGAGGCGATGACGGGTAGCGGTTGGGGGGTTTCGACGACCAGCAGTGGGTTCGGAGGCAGAGCTTTAGGGCTCTTTCAAACGGAGGTGTAGGGTTTCGACAGAAGCGGTCAATGGGTTTGTGGGTAATGGCGATCGGGTGGAGGTCGGCATCAGAGGAGCATATGCAGAGAGCGGCGATAGGGGTTTGGGTGGTCGACTGGCGGTGACCGGGTGGTATCAGGTGGAGGTCGAAGCCTAAAGGGCCGAGCAGGGGTTGTCTGGTGGTGGCGATGGGTGTCTAGGCGGTGGTGACACAGTTTTTGCAAAGAGCAACAGTGGTCTTCCAATCTGGCAACAGTGTGGTCACCACTGATGGTGGCTGTCAGCAAAACTAAGTGGGCAGCGATTGGGAGGTGAAGCGGTGGCGGGTTTAAACAAATGACCTACAAAACAAATACATTAACCCTGCAAAACAAATGATCTTCAAACCAACGATGACAAAAAATGATCAACCTGTAAATCGACCACAATGCCCTTGCGCAGGAATGGTACAGACAGTCTGTATGGTACGGATCTGTACGGTACAGACTGTACCCTTAAATTTTTTTTCAAAAATTTTCAAAAATTTCAGTCACAGAACATAGTCGAATTTACTGTCAAAAAACTCAGAAACAACGTTCTGATCACAACAGTGAGGTTAGTTTTTGCCCAAGATGCAACCTGCAACAACTCACCCCTAAAACTTGCAAAACTTCACAAAACTAGGGTTAGAAAATGAAGATTTGACAACAAAGTTGCACAAACTGACGATTAGATCCAAGATCGGGCATACCAATGTGATCTATGAATCAAAATGAAGGTTGAAATATAAATTAAATGCAAACACAAACGATTATACCTTCACTTGACCCACAAATCCAAGATAGCGAGGAGTTGCACTCGATAGCTCCTTAGATTTTACCCAAGTTGATGAATAATGTGGATTGCTCAAATGCTTTCAACACAATGTAGATAAGGGATTGGATGATAGATTGATTGATTAGATGGAATGGCTAGAGTGATTTTGGAATTATGATGGTATGATGAGGAGATTGAGAGAAATTTTGGCAGAGGTTGGATACAAGAAGAAAGTCCCTTTTTAATGGCTTAGAGAAGGGTCTCATTTATAGAGTTTTAGAAATGAGGATGGAGGGTGAGGATCAAAAGTTGAGATCAAGGGCTAGGAATGGTTGAGAGTTAGGGTTAGGAATGAAGCCATAGCCTTGTGACAAGTGTCACAAGAGGAGTGGATGAGAGAGATCAAGGGTTGAAGCTTGGTCAATGGGATTGGAGGGCTCTCATTATTTGTGAATTTTAAATTCACATGGGGAAAGGTGTGGAGGATAAAAATAAATTAAAGATTCATTTTTGGGAAGAGTGGATATGACAAGTGAATTTTTAATTCAACTCATGGGGGAGTGTGAATTAAAAATTCACTTTTATGTGGAGATGTGAAGATGTACTCTTACATGTGTAAGATGGTGATAAATGAGGGGTAAGGAGGATTTGACCCTTTGAATAAAAGATTGATTTTTATTCAAAGGTGTGTGGGAGGATGGGCTAAGCAAGGTTAATTAAGTGTTTAGCTTAATTAACTTAGGTCTAGGGGATAGGTAGGCTAGGGTAGATTGATCAGTAGGATAGATTAATTAGATAAGAATGGTTTATCTAATTAATAGGGATTAGGGAGATGGACAAATCAGTAAATAAATATTAGAAATATTTATTTAATTGATGAGGATAGTGTTGTAAGGTCTAGTGGTAAATTAAGTGAATTAATTAATCACAAGGGATAGACAGATGGTTAGGGATAAATTAATTAAATAAAATGAATTTATTTAATTAATAGGAGGGATAAATTAGTGTAGAGGTGCGGGAAATTGGTTTGCAGAGCAAGTCAATTTTAGGTGTCTACACTACTAAAGCTCTCGTCATGCAATATTCTCTCTCTTCTATGTGGAGGCACACATGGGCCTTATCTTGCAGGGATTTCAAGATACTATTGCATCTTTCCTTTCCTTGGTAGGGAGTTTTTTCTACGGGCTTTCTCTTCTTTTAGGGGTGAACACATTGTACATCGATACTTAACATGGATACACATTTTTTGGGACTCATTTCTCATTTCTCATTTCTCCTAGGTTACACTTATGGGGGGTGTTGGTATGGTATTGCACATAATTAATAATTTGACTTAGGATATTAGGAATATCTAACTATCCTCACTTAGGTAGCTAATAATGACGTGTTCACTTGACTTGAGGTACATAAGTGTGACCATCACCTTTGTTAAACCCATAACCCCTAGACATGTCATCTTCAGACAAACCACCTTTATTTTAGTTAGATTGAGTTAACTGTTCTATTTATTGGTAGTTAAATTGAGGATCCCTAGACATGTCATCTTCTTGAGTAATGCAACTAGGAAGACTATTTATATGTACTTCTTCCATCTATTTAATGGTTGATTTGATTGATTATGATTATTTGTTTCCTCTATTTTGGAATAGAATTCTAATTCAAGCATATTACAACCCTCATTATTGCAGTGTTATTATGCCATTGTAACTTTTTTCATTAACCTAGATTTGTTAGGATTAAGGTGCCATTAACCTTGTAAATCCTATGTAATTTATTATTATTATTATTGTTTGTAAATCACCCATAAGGGATGAGAGGTTTCACCAGCAACGATCTTGTTTCAACCACATGTTTATATCTAGTACCTGAAGCTAATTCATCCACGACGGGGGGTCGTAGGGGGGTTTCCCCTTTGTGAGGGGTTCGGGGGGATCATCCCCTCAATGGGGGATCTGGGGGCTGCGCACCTCAGTAAGGGTTTGGGGGCAGCGCCCCTAAAACCACATTTTATTCATATTTTATCATTGTAAAATCTGGGCTGTTCATCATTAGGTCACAAATCTGACTGTCAATATTATGTCAGTTTTCTTGCCCTAGAAGGCAACCCCCTTTTATAGGGATATGTGTACTATGTTTTAGTAGAGCTGAGAGTAACAGGCACCGCTGGATTGAAGACTGAAGAAGAAGAGGAAGTGCATGTATTTTAATCTCATATTTGAAGATAATATAGCTTGGAGCCTCTTTTCTTGGTGGAGTTTTTTACCTGAAAGGGTTTTCTCCACATTACATACTATGTTATGTGTTTAGTTCTTAATGCATGTTATTTATGTGTAGTGGGTTTTATTTTTGTTGTAATATTCATTGATTCTACATTATTTAGAGGACATTAATAAAGTTTGAATTAGATTTCCGTTGTGTGGTTTGCACCTTCATTGCTAACATTTGGTATTAGAGCTTGGCCAAGTTTTCACTAGTAGAAATATGACAAATAAATGACTAGGCGACTAAAACTTTTAGTCACGTGACCAAACTTTTAGTCACGTGACCAAACTTTTAGTCAAGTGACTAAAACTTTTTGCAACATAGCTATAAATGACTACATAAATGACTAATTTGGTCATCGGTTGAAATGACTAAATAAATGACCAAAATAAATGACTAATTTGGTCATTGGGCAAAAAACACAACTAAATAATTACTCACACAAATAAAAATTAGACAATATGATATTAAAGTGGATAATTTAAAAAAATATTTCGAATTGAGGGAGTGGGTTGTATTATAATATAATATAATATAATAATATATTATATTACAATACAATATAATTTAATATATTATAATATGATATTATATAATATAATATATATATATATTATATAATATTATATTACTATTGTATAATATTATATAATAATATAATATAATATTATATTAGTATATAATATAATATAATATATATTATATATAATATTATATTATAAAATAATATAATTATTATATTATAATATAAAATAATATTTATATTATATAATAATATAATATAATATTTATATTATAATATATATATATATATATATAATATAATATTATAATATAATATAATATAATATTATAATATATAATTATATAACATTATATTATAATATTATAAAATATTATATTATATAATAATATAATATAATATAATATAATATTATATTTATATTAAATTATATATTATATTATTATATAATATTATATTATATATATTATATTATTATATAATATTATATTTAATATTATATAATAATATAATATATTTAATTAAATGGGTGCCAAATTTAATTTTCACCCTAACCTATCATATGGGTGCCAAAATTATTTTTCACCCTAACCTATCATATGGGCGCCAAAGTTAATTTTCATCCTAACCTATCATATGGGTGCCAAATTTAATTTTCACCCTAACTCAGTAAATTGATTATTAACTCAGTAATTTTCACCCTAACAATAGAGCTTTACATAGTTCTACAAGTATAGTCCTTTTTAGACATGTCTTAGGATTTAGTTTGCAAGAACCCCTTGATAATATCCTAATGCATAACACCATATTTGGATTCACACACATGAGAATGAGAAGTAGATAAAGCATAAAATTTTTTGCAACACATTCACAGAGTTCATCAATAGATTTAGAAGATTCTATCAAACTAGAAATATAATTACAAAGAGTACCATGACACACATCACACACCTCACTCTTTCAATGTTGATGACAAACTTTAGTTACATATTTAGAAGAAACATTTCAAAGTTCTAAATAGGAAGATTACGCCTCTATGATATGGTTCATATACCGTTTTTGTGATAATACATTTTTTTCTCAATCTCACATAATACCTAGGATGGCACCTAATATTCAATGTGGAACTCAAACCATATTTCCCTCTTTTCCTTCAGAAGCCATAAACTCAACATCCTTCAAACAAGTGGATGTGAGCACTTGCACAAATTTATGCAAGATGAGAGCATTTTTACTACCACAATGTGCATTCACCATGTTTCACATCACTTATTCAAAGTGTCTAAGACAAGATAATATGAATATCAAGAAAAGTGGTACAATCTTTAGAAGCTCTATGTTTACTTTGTATGTCTCATTGAAGGCACATTGTGGCCATTGATTCTAAAGAAAGGGTAAGTGATCATAGCGAAGACACACAATTCTATAGGAACAACATGCATGACTTGATATTCTTTATAACTTCTACATTATCCTTCATAGCATGTGTGCCCTGCACATAATGTATGGTGTCATCATTCGTCACTACACATGACCCCATGGAAATCATTACTTCATCGCATACTATTGTGCATGAATCTACATAGTCTTGCATGCCACCTAGCATTATTTACTAATTTGTTACATGCGGCACCTTCAACAGTCTTTTCTAGCCATGGGAACATAATGTCAACAATCAATAATCTCAAACATGAAAGTTTGAAAATTTAGGACATAAACTATTACATATTCTTCTCTTGTTTTGTAAGTGTAATGTACATAGTATATATATTTATTCATCTCTTCACACTAAAAAGGGATAGTTATTTAAATAGTCATAGGAAAACTAATTTATGTGCTCACCCTTTCTATTCATATGACTAATTAGTCGTGAGGTAAAAAGAGCATATTGCTTAAAATTTTAAGTGCTAAAAGCAAGCGCATTTTTTTAAAAGGGAAAATTAAAAGGAAAATAGAAAAAGCTTAGGCGCCAAAGTGAGTTTCAATTTTGTCTTTCATTACACCTACGTGCTAAGGAGGTTTAGGGTTATGGGAGATTATCTATCGTTTCTCCAGTGGTTCGATTTGCAAGGCCTCACAAAGATTATGATCAATCTGCAGAAGAAAAGAAATAATTTTATTCAGACGTTGGTGGATGATCATCGTTAGATGCTTAGGGCTCACGATGGCTTTATTGATGTGATCATTTCTACAATAGACAAGCATGAAAGTCTCTCATAGGATAAGGACACCATGGTGAAGGCCTCTGTTATTGTGAGTTTCTCCCTTCACATTTTTTTATAAAAATATTTTCTTTTATTTCTTTTCTTTTCTCCAGGAAAAGCCCTGGTTTCAAAATGGAAGCTCTTGACTCCTTGCTTTCTATTTGTTTGTGGACTGTTTGGGCTATTACATTATCCATTTGATTCTCTAGCTTTCAATTTGTTTGTGGATTGTTTGGGCTATTTTAATGATTGGTGACTACCAATTGCATAAATAAAATGTAAATCCCTACTACAAAAAAATAGCAGTATACAAGCTTTTGTCGTGCAAAGTGTAGGTCACCAAAATTTGAATCTATAAACCATCTATTAATGGAGACAACAACAAAAACTCTTATTAAAACCTCAGAGTAACTATAACATATTACTGCCAGTCATGTTATTACAATTAGTACATGACTTTTCAACAAACCCATATCAAACATATCCTGCAATCATGGCATTCAATGAGACCACATTTCTTGGAGGCATTTTGTGGAACAATTCACGTGCCTTGTGTATGCTTCCACATTTTTCATGCATGTCTACTAGGGCACTTGAAATTACAACATCTGACAAAAATTCCCCTTCCGTTATGCTTTGATGCATGTCCATACCCTGTTCCAAAGCTCCCATTTTGGCACAGATAGGGAGGACGCTAGCAAAGGCTATGGAATTTGGCTTTACATTTGCCAATTGCATTTTATTGAAAGTTTTTAAAGGCTTTTCAATGTATCCGTTTTGCATTCCAGAGCTAAATGAAGTGTATTAAGGCGATGCTCTTCATTGCCTTCATATGCTCCACCTTCCCATTTTGGCCTGTAAGTAACAAGAACAGGCAAAGTTCTAGATTTTATAAGTGTTTGTAAATCCACTTGAGGATTAAAAATCTTCAGATGATTAATGCGAAGCTCTACTAAGTCTGAACCTTGAATATGCGCCTGCTACATTTGAGACACCATCTCTTCAACAGAATGAGCCACAAGGGGGATATAGAGAAAACAATTATTTTGGGCCATTGTTGCCATTGTCAGTTATCTTACTCAGATTTATTCATAAAATCCACAACAATCTTTGAGGTTTTTAGCAAAAGAAATGCTCCATAGGTGAAAGTGACTGGTACGATACAAGAAATTTAAAGCAAAAGGGGAACTCTCTGCATTGTAGACTATGTTTTCTGTATTATATAGAGCAACCTAGTTTCTTATGTATCTTTTCAAAGTAGTATGTTGCTAGGGACGGACCCTCTGTTAGGTTTCCTATGATGACGTTCGATTGTCTTTCATATGTGAGATAGAATATATAGATAGCGCTTTGATCACAACTTGAAAAGCAAAACAAACATTTGTGTATGTTTTGAAATATATTAATAATCATTTTCAATTTTTCAGTTGATTATAATATTATGCAATCCCATATATAACAATTGTTCTATGTCTGTTTATTAAATTTATAATAATATGTTTTTTCCATTTGAGTAGAATATTCAAGCCCATATTTAGTTTGTTGATATCAGATAACCTTTTGTCTCTCATGGGTGTGTAGCTCTTGTGTTACTGTATGTTAACTGTCCAAGTTTTCTCTTCTTTCTCCCAACAATAGCCTAAACTCATAAAGGTGAAGAACTTAGTTGTATTACCTTGTTTGGCAGTGGCATAATTACATGGCAGCTCATCATTAAAATGGACTAATGGGCTTGTATCTGGTGCACGCATGTACCATTACTATTACTATTAACGGTACAATTATCTTTGAATATTATGATATAGTCTGTGTGCCCAAACTTTTGGGTGCACATTGGGTACTGTGCACCCTCAAACCTAATTAACCTAATTAAGCATTGGGCAATATAATAAATCATATATAAATATTATAGATTAGGTGGAACTAGATGTGAAATCAATCTTCTTGTTATTTCCAAATTTGGGGGCTTCCACCCATAGCTAGATTCATCTTCTTGTAGTAAGAGCACCCTAATCTTGCTCACTTGAAGGTAGAAAAGCTCCAAGAAGGGTATGCTTTTGACATCCCACTCACAATTCAGTGTATTTACGTAGGGAAATCTACCATTAAAATAGTATTTGAGTCTCAATACAACTCCCTTATCTCCACTATACTTTTGCACCCCACAAGAACCAAGTAAAACTATCTTTCTCCTTCACACAACAATGAGAGTGATTACTCTACCAACTAAACCTACAATCTGATCCATTAACTACCCTTTATTCATCTTTGGCCTAGCAGTGATGGGAGATGGATCGGTTGCCCTAGAATGGAAATGGTTAATCTTGCATAACCATCGAACCATCCAAACATCCTCATAGGAAAGCCAAACGATTTGTATTCCATCCTTAATGACTGCTAACAAAGAAAACTATGGTTGATGCTCCTAGATAGATAGAAGCCATGATGTCTCCATGGTGAAGTGAACATGTGTGGTTTTTAAGGAAAATTGCCTACCAAAAGATGTTTGCTACCCTAACACCACCCAATGCAGAAAAAGAAACAAACATGTGACCCTTTACAAACTCAAATAATTGCAAAAAGGGTCAAAATTACCCTCATCTCACTCCATTACCCTAAAGTGACCTTCATCATGTCATCAACACTAGAACTAGCCTACAACAAGCAATGAAATGGTTATTTGTCTTTGCAAATCTCATAATGATAATCTAGACCATTTGTAGAAACTTTTCTCCACTCATACACCCACTACATATCTAGGTTGTGAGTCATGCACCTCCAATTTAGCCTGAATTGCATCTTTCAATCCACTCTTAAATGTTGTTAGAGCAATTGATGGTTCCACATTACCAACAAAATTTAGGATACTAAATTTCTATATTGTTGCCTAATATCCATGAGTTGGAAGAGATAACATGCAGATTCTCCCTTATCAAATTTCTTCAATAACATTTGCTTGAACTTTGTCCATGATGATTGCTTTCTTCTTTTCTTAAGTACCCACACAATCCAACTTACTACACTATTTTTCAAGTAGCCTATTGTCACCAAAAGCTTACGATTTCTAAACCTTATAATACTTTCTACAAGGTCTATCTTGGCAATCCATTCATGTGGATTTTGTCATGAAAGTAGTATGATATTTCTAGCACTTGCTTATTCAGTGAGGAAAATGAGTGCAAATATAAATGTTGCTTGTTTTGTGGCTATGCATCATGTAATGGTGCATGAATGGTCTTTGCAAATCAGTTGTCATGCAAACCTAACATAGTTAGGATATATAAACCTAGGATTGGTATACCTGTAAAAATGTATGTTTGGCAAGTTAATTGGTATATGACTATGCATGCTTCTGAATCTTAAACAACCTAATTTTTGATACTGAGCAGAAACTTCCACTCTTTTCCTCTTGGCACTGCATGCGTGGCAGATACCTAGTTTCATGGCAAAGGTATGGATTCTGAATTGGGAGTTTAATATATTGATTCTAATGGTTTTGATGATACTTAGTTTAAGAATTCATAGCGATTCTAGTAAAACTGTTGAATGGCAGTCTATTTTACATAGCAGTCCCCATAGATTGAGTGCATACATGCAGTGAGTGTAAATCCATATGCTTTGAAAGTATAGGTAGAGATATATTTTGTAATGAAAAGAGCTCTATTATTTGAATAAGCACTTTCAATTTATAAGCTTCTAGGTTGAATGGAAACAAATGATAAATGCATCATTTAGCAGAAAAAAATGTGATTCTGGACTTATTTTTGATGCCTTTGTGTTATTGGGATAGTGCTTTATGAAAATACAGTTAAGAAATAATATTGTATACCTTTTGGTTCCATAGCTTCATTGGAGGTGCTAAATTGCTAATGATTGTTATGGAACAAAAGGAGTATTTAAAATCTTGCCTATGAAATCTACTTTCAAGAGCTATTCTAGTACCATTAACCAAAATTTCATGTGTGCTTACAGGTTGGTGCCTATCTACTTGGAGAGTATAGTCATCTTTCACTAGAAGGCCTGGTTGTAGCCCAAAGGAAATATTTGCTGTCATTCATGAAAAACTCCCTACTATGTTGTAAGATATTCTGAGCATATTTACATGATTATTTAAATTTGTTTTAAGCACCAAAAACATCTATTGATCTTGGGCTTCTAACATTTAGAATGGTGGCTACAGAATCGTGACTGTTGCTCTTCTTTTGAACACCTATGCAAAGATACTAATGCGCACTCAACCTCCAGATCAGATCAAGAATTACAAGAACATATCTGGGCAGTTTTTAGCAAGTAAATAAAACTTTATTTTCAAACAATTTTCAGCTCAATTTTGTTTTTAATTTTTATTAAGTTATAATAATCTCAGCTTTTTGCTAGGAATACAACCAGAAACTCTTCTCTATTTAAAGCAATTTCTCAGTGTTGTAAGAGTTAATTAAGATAGTGCTGACATAAACAAGGGTGCAGGTATGAAAGCTATATTGATTTAGAAATACAACAACGTGCAATAGAATATTTTGCATTGAGTTTTGATCTATTAGAGGTTAGGATACCAATTATTTGTCATCTTATTCATATAAATTTAAACCGTACATGTGGTTTGAGAATAATTCTTTGTCATTTCAGTATTTATTTGCTAGTTTCATTAGAAGATTGATTAAAGTTTCATCTCTTGTCTACAGTAAGAAGACAAAGAGTCTTTTGATTGCATCAACATTCATACATTTGAAACGAAACGAATTTAGAAAATTTACGAAGGAGCTTCCTAGCGTGAGCCCCAGAATATTGATATCGGTCCTCAAGGTCTATTATCCATTCTTCTGTACAAGCCTGAATGGTTACATGGAACATAAATGTGATTAACAATGTTTTCAATATGATTCAATCTATGTTTTATCATTTCCATAGGGTCTGAGGTATATCAAGAAATGTTGGTGAAGGCATTGGCAAATCATTTTGATGTAAAATTGCTTATATTATATAGCAGTTCAATGCTGACGGTAAGCATTAGTATATCAAACTTTGCAACATTTTATGATCTCAAACTCGTCATGGTGTCCAGGATTTCATTTCAAATTGATATATAGGCATAAAGGGTTCATTCGGTCATTTTATTTTGTGGTGGACCAAAATTCATCTGGATGTGCTATTTTCTATTTGTAAAGTGTGAAAAGTCATAGTGTTGGTGTGGTCATGATTCTCTTTTTCAAGGGGAACATATTTCATCTTGACAACTCTGCAGTAGTGATGCTCTATATTTTTAAATGACAGGGCTCAGACATAAGTTCATGGTCAAAATTGGCTTAGCACCTGCCAATTGTATTAACTTAAAACATTAATGGCATTATCAGTAAGCCAAATTTGTGCCAATCAGGCAAAGATTTCAGGTAGTGGAACTACATTTTGATGAAGCACTTGAAACTCAAATGTACCATTTTGTGTACCCTTCATCAATACACCTAAGTCAAACAAACTGCTGCATTCTACAATCTGTCTAACAGGGCAGTTACAACTACAACATATGACAAAATTCCTCTATCCTTTATGTTTTGATGGATGTCCATACCCTATTCTAAAGCTCTCATTTTGACATAGGCAGGGAGGATGCTGGCAAAGGTTGTGGAATTTGGCTTTACACCAGCCAATTGCATTTTCTTTAAAATTTCTAAAACCTTTTCAACAAATCCATTTCGTGCATATCCTGCAATCATTGTAGTCCATGAGACCACATTTCTTTGAGGCATTCTGTCAAATAGTTCACATGCCTTGTCTTTGCTTCCACATTTTGCATACATGTCTAACATGACAATTGCAACTACAATATCTGACAAAATTCCTCTATCCTTTATGTCTTGATGGATGTCCATACCCTATTCCAAAGCTCCCATTTTGACATAGGTAGGGAGGATGCTGGCAAAGGTTGTGGAATTTGGCTTTACACCAGCCAATTGCATTTTCTTTAAAATTTCTAAAGCCTTTTCAACAAATCCATTTTGTGCATATCCTGCAATCATTGCAGTCCATGAGACCACATTTCTTTGAGGCATTCTGTCAAACAGTTCACATGCCTTGTTTATGCTTCCACATTTTGCATACATGTCTAGCAGGGTAGTTGCAACTACAACATCTGACAAAATTCCTCTATCCTTTATGTTTTGATGGATGTCCATACCCTATTCCAAAGATCCTATTTTGACATAGGCAAGGAGGATGCTGGCAAAGGTTGTGGAATTTGGCTTTACACCAGCCAATTGCATTTGCTTTAAAATTTCTAAAGCCTTTTCAACAAATCCATTTTGTGCATATCCTGCAATCATTGCAGTCCATGAGACCACATTTCTTTGAGGCATTCTGTCAAGCAATTCACATGCCTTGTCTATGTTTCCACATTTTGCATACATGTCTAATAGGGTAGTTGCAACTACAACATTTGATAAAATTCCTCTATCCTTTATGTCTTGATGGATGTCCATACCCTATTCCAAAGTTCCCATTTTGACATAGGCAGGGAGGATGCTGGAAAACATTGTGGAATTTGGCTTTAAACCAACCAATTGCATTTGCTTTAAAATTTCTAAAGCCTTTTCAACAAATCCATTTTGTGCATATCCTGCAATCATTGCATTCCAAGAGATGACATCTCTTTGAGCCATTCCATCAAACAGTTCATTTGACTTATCCATACTTACACATTTTGCATACATGTCTACCAGAGCATTTCCAACTATAATATCTAACAAAAATCCCCCTTCCATTATGTTATGATGGATGTCCATACCCTGTTCCAAAGCTCCCATTTTGGCACAGGCAGGGAGGATGCTGGCAAAGGTTGTCAAATTTGGATTTACACTTGCTAATTGTATTTGCTTGAAAGTTTCTAAAGCCTTTTCAAAAAATCCATTTTGTGCATATCCTGCAATCATTGTATTCCATGAGATGACATCTCTTTGGGGCATTTTTCCAAACAGTTCACATGCCTTGTCAATGCTTCCACATTTTGCATACATATCAACAACCACATTTTTGCTTAGAAATTTAGGGAAGACATCTATTGAGTATTTCATTTGGCATGATTGGCGTGTTGGTGTAGAGTCTGAGCAGTAGAGGACCAGATCCAAGATTGTAAAGTAGAAATAAGAGAATATGAATCTCCAAAAGAGGCAGATCCAACCAATCCAGAGAGGGCTCTAATGAGCCAAGAAGCCAAGAGGCTGTGGCAGAGGCCTATACGTGAAGGTGGGGGGGGTAAACTATGAACAACAAAACCCATGGCCTCCAAACCAACAAGCAGATCCAACCAAGCAATAACTAGTATGAAGACCATGACCCATCTAGGTGAGAACAAACAACCAAAAATATCCGTCAACTTGCACAGTGAAGCCAAAATGTGTGTGAGCTAGTGCCTCCACGAAAATGGTGACCCAGAACCACAAGGACCAAGGCATGAGGGCGCGGGATGGTGGCTCTCCCCGTATCCCCGCGCACACACAAAAGTTCCTTCGCAGGGATGCAAGGAGAGCCCGCCATCCTGCGCTTTCATGCCCTGGTCCTTATGGGGGAGTAGGTGAGGTAGCAATGACACCAAATGAAATACTCAATAGATGTCTTCCTTGAATTTCTAACCAGGTTCATCCTGCATGGCTAGGTGGACAATATTTTCTTTGAAGGTTTTGCCTCGCTCGCCATTGGGACTTTGTAACTGTTGTCTACAAACAAAATTGAATGGTGTTTGGGGAGTTTTAGTTCTACAAGCACGTGAATTTAATTGTTTGAGAGGGGGTTTTGTGACTATAATCAGGGCTTAAATGTGACAGACAACCTTGCTTGTCAAGCAATTTTTTTATGACAGTTATCTATTCAATATTGCCTTTAAAATACTATGACATACATTAGTATAAATAGATTATATAAAGACCAAATATATATATCATCATAATCCTATATAAATTTTGACAGTTTGTCCAAAATCTCTCCTTTCATATGATACATTCTTTTCAAAATTTCAGTTGTATTTACAACTAAAATGTCTAAATACAGCTATACAATTGTCAAATTTAAGCCCTGACTATAATGAATTTTGATTTGACCGCTTATTTAGGTACCGCAGTTATACAAACTCTTGGCCTCCATTCTACTTTCAAAATTGTACTGGTGAAATTTGCATATCCATCCATGTTTATTCCAATTTAATTTTGCGCACATTTCGATAGATAACATAGCAACATGTATATATAATACTAGTAATTGGATCTAGAGGTGCCCAAGGCAGGGTGATAATTTTTAGAAAAAATTCTAAAATTTGTTAGATTTTTTTAGTATTATTTATTAATTTATAAGTTATTTAATCTACTAATTTATGTTATCAATTATTTTTTAAATTCCATTATATTAAAGGTTGTTTTCTTTCTTTTATACTAGTAATTTTTTTTTACATTACATAGTTGAGTTTAAGTTCGAGTTTCATGAAGTCCTAATTCATTCATGGTTCTATGCTATTGTTTGCAAGAGGTTCTCAATATAACGCCAATGTGATGACGAACAAACCCCAAAATCTCCATGGACTCAACTTCCCACTGTCATCTACCCTGTCTTCTTCAGAAATACCACTGTTCTGATCATTGCATGAATCAGAAGGCTTAAACCACTTGCTACGAATACTGTCTAGCTCTGATTTGTTTTGAGTAATATTCAGAACTGTAGATATCATTTCCAGAACCACTGGAGACCCTTTGGAAAATAACTACAACATAGACTACATAGAGTTAAAAGAGTGTATTTCAACCCAACAGAAATAAAAATGCACAATCTCTTGGAATAAATACTTACAAATCCAAATCCTCCCCTGTAGAATGGCCAACTCACAATCTCAAATTCATCACAATTTTCTGACATGAGCATGTTAATGTATGGAATCTCATCAACTACGATAACAATTGTCCCATTCCTGAGTGAATTAACATAGTCTTCTGGACGTACAAGAGATACTAGTCTTTTTTTGTCAATTTTTAGCTCATTGATTAGATATTTTCTAACAAATGAGCCATTCAAATGCCCTATGGAGTTGTTGTTTGCTCTCAGTGACTATATCTCGTATTGTTGGGGATAGTTGTTGAATAGTGAGAATGGATGCGAGGCTAGGCTGTTCTTAAATATCATCCACTTCAACAGTCAAACATTAATTTTGGCCAATAAAAATAGGACAAAATATTTACCACTTTTTGTTGTGAATGAGGTGTAAAATTGCTATTGGCTGTTT
The DNA here is from genome assembly GCA_027924645.1 of Cunninghamia lanceolata. Lineage (NCBI taxonomy): Eukaryota > Viridiplantae > Streptophyta > Pinopsida > Cupressales > Cupressaceae > Cunninghamia > Cunninghamia lanceolata. Next base: position 14,616,782 of record BSBN01000320.1, read on the forward strand.
GACCATTAAAGTGGATGATATTTAAGTAGAGTGGCTGATATTTAAGTAAAATTATTGAGAGATCTTTGCCAGTGGTTTTTCCTGGTACAAATTAGATTTTCCACATAAATTTGTGTTTTCTATTTTGTACAGCTTACTACTATTTCATATTTTATTTATATTGTCTATTTTGAATTACTCTGTCTAAACAAATCTAAGAAGATCCGTGGAGTCAAGAAGGTAAATATTCTTTCAAAGAACATGTTAAAGTAAGTTACTTATTTGCTTTTTGTTACAAAGGGGCAATTTACTTATTGCATTGCTGAGTTCTGTTTGTGTAGACCAAGGCAATTGATGTAGCAAAGAAGAAGTAATGCAACAATTAGCAATATTAAGCGAGTTTTGATACATTTATTCAGATTTTGAGATGTAAAAGCCCATGATGAAATAATTAGGCTTCATTTTGCAAGTAGTTCTTTCATGTTTTAGAGTTGTATAAGCAAAAAATAGAGCATTGTAACTCAGTTTTCTCAGTCACAGCATTGAGAAACACACTTTGTAACACATTTTCAAAGCAAAGACATATTTAAGTCTTGTATCTGCTGTAAAAACACCTTTTCTCAATAAAATTTCAGTATTTTGCCTTCTTAATAGTTGTTTCATTGTGTGCAAATGAATGATTGATTATGTTTTTTGTGTTTTATATTTAAACCTCAAAAACAATTAAATAAACTACCAATTGACTAAATATACTACTAACTGACAGAAATTGATGACTAAATATACTACCAAATTACCAAATATACTACCAAATTGATGACTAAATTAATGACTAAAATTTGTTTAGTCATAAATTTGGTCGCGAGATAAATGACTGGCAATAAACTACCAATGGTCACGTGACTAAATATACTACCAAATTGATGACTAAATATACTACCAAATTGATGACTAAATATACTACCAAATTAATGACTAAATATACTACCAAATTTATGACTAAATATACTACCAATTTAATGACTAAATATACTACCAAATTAATGACAAATTTTTTTGGTCATAAATTTGGTCGCGAGATAAATGACTAGCAATAAACAACCAATGGTCACGTGACCAAACTACTGATCACATGACCAATTTTTGGTATTTTTTTAGTCATTTTTTCCTTTTTTTCTACTAGTGTTTTGATTCTTGGGTGGTAGTGTGAAGGTTTTTTAGTTGTAGTGGGAGATTTGGTTGTTATTTGTTTGCAGATCTTATGTAGATATCATGGCTGCATCCATTGTTGCTTCTACCTCTCGGTTGGACATTGAAAAGTTTAATGGCACGGGGTACGGATTGTGGAAGCTAAAAATGGAGGATTTGCTAGAGGAAAGAAACTAGTGGTTGGCTGTAACTAAGGAGATGAAACTTGATGATATTGTTCTAGATGAATGGGAAAGATTGGATAATAAGGCATGGGGAACCATCCGGCCGTGTCTTACAGATTCTGTTCTACTGAATGTTACAAGTGAGAAGTGTGTACATAGCTTGTGGAAGCGTCTGGGTGAGATCTACCAAGCCAAAGAGTATGGTAAATAAGATTTATTTAAAGCTTAAGTCATTTTCCATGAAAATGAAAGAGGGTGAATCGGTTGTAGAGCATTTGAATTCGTTTAATTTGTTATTGAGTCAACTAGCATATGTAGATTTTGAGGTGAATGAGGAAGATAAATGTATATTGCTTCTCTGTTCCTTACCTGAGTCATGGGAGAATGTTATTTTGGCTATCACTGCTAATCTCATAGATCCACAGTTGTATTCTCTTGTTTCAATTTTGCTATCATAGGAATTGAGCAAGAAAAGTTTAGATAGTTCAGGGGATGCTCTCAGTGTTAGGGGAAGGTCTAAGGAAAGAGGACCAAAAAGAGATCAAAAGGGGAAGACAAGTCTAATGGCCATTCTAAGACTCTTGGAAAAAAGAACAGAGTTAAGTGTTGGAACTGTGAAAAGAGAGGACATGTGAAAAAGGAATGTAGAAACCCGAAGAAATAATGGGATTCTGCTACTGATAAGTCTTCAAATGCAGGTGATGAGGTTTTACTTTCTGCATGTAATGTTGTTTCTCATGATCATTGGTTGGTTGACTCAAGATGCTTGTACCACATAACCCTGCGTAAAGAATAGTTTTCCACATATGAAGAGTATGATGGAGGAAATTTGTACCTCGGGGAGAACTCTACATATCATATTGTTGGACGAGGGAAGGTGTAGACACCTAAAATTGGCTTGCTTCGCAAACTAATTTTCCATATCTCTACACCCTCATTATTCCTCCTATTAATTAAATAAATTCATTTTATTTAATTAATTTATCCCTCATTGTCTACCTTGACCATTTACCCATTCCTAGTGATAAATTAATTCATTTAATTTATCACTTTTACCTTACAACATTATCCTCATTTGATTAAATAAATATTCACAATATTTATTTAGTTAAATTGTCCTTTTTCCTAATCCTCATTAATTAGATAAATCATGCTTATCTAATTAATCTAGCCTACTAATTGACCTACCCTACCCTACCCTAGCCTACCTATCCCCTAGACCTAGGTTAATTAAGCTAAACACTCAATTAACCTTGCTTATCCCCTTCTTCCATGCACCTTTGAATAAAAATCAATCTTTTATTCAAAGGGTCAAATCCCCCTTAACCCTCATTTATCACTCTCTTACACATGTAAGAGTACCATCTTCACATCTCCACATAAAGGTGAATTAAAAATTCACTTGTCATGTCCCCTCTTCCCAAAATGAATCTTTTATTCATTTTAATCCTCCACACCTTTCCCCATGTGAATTTAAAATTCACTTTTAATGAGAGCCCTCCAATCCCATTGACCAAGTTTCAACCCTTGATCTCCCTCATCCACTCTCCTTGTGACACTTGTCACAAGGCTATGGCTTCAATCCTAACCCTAACTCTCATTGATTCCTAGCCCTTGATCTTATTTTTCAATCCTCACCCTCCATCCTCCTTTCAAGAACTCTATAAATGAAACCCTCTCCAAGCCATTTGAGAGAGACTCCTTCATACACCAAACCTCTACCAAAATCACTCCACAATCTCCTTCATCCCACTATCATAATGTGAAAATCTTGCCTCAATCCCATCTAATCTATCCATCCACCTTGTCTCTCATCTTACATTGTGTTGAGCATTTGAGCAATCCACATTAGTCACACTAATCATGGGAACAATCTGAGGAGCTCTATGGGTGCAACTCCTTCCTGCATGGATTCGTGAAGTCTCAAATGAAGGTATAATCGTGTGTTGTTTGCATTAGATTAGTTTATTATCTTCATTTAGATTTCACTTATCACATTGGCATGCCCGGTGGGACCCACAAGGTCTGAATCTAACTTGATGTGTGAGTTTTTATGTGCATAGACGTGTTTTTACAGGTGCGACGCCATCCACGCCTCGCAATAGCGCTATCACTACCACATATTAGCGCTATCCTTTGTTTTAGTGCCATTTCTGTGGAGAATTTTTTTTCCTAACTTCCACTCACATGTCTCTTTTAAAGCATTTTTCTGCTATTTTTGTGTCAAAATGCTCTCGATTTTTGCAGGAATGTTGATTAAACAAGGGGAGGTTATGCCAAAATTTCTCTAGAAGAAAGAAAAAATATTTTTTTGCAGGCTAGATGCATTTTAGCCCCGTATCAACGCTATCTGCCCAGAATGATGCTATCTTCAAACTGGGATTAGACCACTTTACGGTGCGCAGTAGCGCCTTCCATGACCTATTTTAGCGCTATTGTCTGTATTAACGCTTTCTTTCTGTTGTATTAGCGCTATTGTCTGTATTAGTGCTATTTTATGTATTAGCGCTATATTCTGTATTAGCGCTATATTTCTTCTTTATTAGCGCTATTTTCTGTATTAGCACTATCGTCTGTATTAGCGCTATCTTACCTCTGTATTAGCACTATCTTACCTCTGTATTAGCGCTATTTTCTGAGACTATTTTTCAGGTTATGTGCAGGGACTGACAGTTTGCTTGCAGGTCACCAATATCATCTTGAGGATACTAACAAGTCTTTTTGCAGGGCTCTTTCATCTTTGTTTAAAACATTTCATTTGCAACTTAAAATGAACCCTTGCATGTTATCTACAAATCAAACATTTCATTTTGGTGCACCTAAAAAGAATCTTTGAGTGCCTTAGTGTAAAGAACATTTGATTTTGGTGCAACTAAAATTAATCATTGCTTGCAACAAACAACTTTAGGCACATTTTCAATTTGGGCTTAAAACGAACATTATCTCTTCTCTGTCGTGTCTTGTGCGCTTGCACGTTTGTGTTATTCCATAGGGTAGAATCAAAGTATCCTCTCCCCTTGCCTTCAAAAGGATCTTGGGTGAAGAGAAATGGTTCTATTCTATCTTTTTTAGGACGTGGGCCTGCCCTTGAGACACATCCATTCGGAGAACTCATTGGCGACCCCAAGCGGTACTTTCATCCGGTCCGCTATATGTAAATTGAGGATAAGGCGAAAGCCAAGTCTAATCGGTATGAGTGCTTACCATTCGGTGCTAGCTTGAAAGGAAGTAGTACCCTCGAGGTATATTAAACTCCTAGTAGAGCTAGTCAAAACCTTAAGTGGTTTATCAGATGCTCGTAAGGTGCCGATCCCCCGGATGTTCCCCCACTACGAACCTTTGTTTTAGTGGCCCAAATCCTTAAGGTTGTACATGCTTGATTGTCACATTTTTCATAAATCAAACCTTTAACCATTGTGTCTTCGTGCTTGATCGTTTGTCTACTTGCCAAGAAAAATCAAATTCATCCATCAATCCAACCATTCACATCCTTTAGCGCCATTTCCTCTCTATTTCAGCGCCATTTTCCACCTGTTTTAGCGCCTTCTTCATCCATGTCAAAAAATCAAATTTTCCCATTAAAAACATCAATTTTATAAGCCCATTTTCAAAAAATTTCCAGTCGGGAGGCTGCGCCCCTGAACCCCCCCTCACGTCGAGCTGGGTTTTCCTCCCAACACCGCTAAACCATCCCCCCATTTATCAAACCCCATACGTTGAGCTTACCCAAATCCCTTTATTTGAGCTTGATCAAATTCTAATCCACTTCCTCTCGAGTCATAATCTATCTTCATCATCCTAAACACCTATCTTATCCACATCATCATCCAAATCATTCAATCTAATCTTATCCTAATCACTCTCATCATCCTTAATCCAATTCATCAACATCATTCTAATCCCATCTCATCCAAATCAAATCTAATCCAAAATCAACATCAATCTCAATCATTATCCAAATCCCCCACATCATTATCAAACTCCAAATCCAAATCAACCCAATCAAAAATCAAGACCTTAATCGATCACCTAATCAAACCAACCCAATCAACCCTCTTGCTTAAGATCATTAGTCTATCTTAAGCATAGAGAACCATTCATCAAATCAAATCAAATCAAAACAAATCATCTTAAGGTCTTGAAATTTTTATCCCACCATCACAATCATCCATCATCCCCCATCATCTCATACTCTCTCCAACGAAATGGATCTTTATGAAACAATACAACAATTACAAAGACGTAGACAAGCCTATGAGAACATGGATCCTAATGCTAAGGAACAATTCAAAAATGAAATTAAAGATATGCCCTTAGCACACCTCATCATTGGAGAATCCCAATCCCCTATCTAACCTTCATCATATCAACAAACATCTTACACATCATCCCCATCCACATCATATCAATCGTCATTCTTTCAACCTTCATACCAACCTACATCTTATATATCCACACCATCAACCTCCCATCAACCTTCATCATATCAACTTCCATCATATCAACCTCCATCATCCTCATATCAACCTTCAACCTCATACCAACTTCCATCATATCAACCTTCATCATATCAACCTTTACACTCATATCAATCACCACCCCCTTACCCATCCATGCCATCATACTTATCCAACCAATCAATACCTCCACCTTATCCATCCCCCAACCTTTGTCATGCTAACTTTGATCAAGGGAACACCAATCTCGCACACCTTATATCCGAAATCCAAACCTCATATCAACAACCAAATCCCCCATCTCCTAATCCCCATCCTCCAACCCTCCCATCACAATATCCCTCCAACCTTATCAACCTTAATCCATCACCTTATGTATCTCCCAATCCACCAATCCCTATCACTCATCCACCATCTAATCCACCATCAAATCCAACACCTATCCTTGAACCTACCCACGAACCATCACTACCTAATCCTATCACCCACCTATCCAATCCCAATCCCATTTCTACACCATCCACCATCATTATCCATCCATTATATTGTTCTTCCACCCATACACTCATGAAGGTTGTCATCCATTGGCTATTAGCAAGGAATCAAACACCCTCATGCAATCCAACATCCACCAAATCTCTTGAACAACCTCCTATCATAACTCAAGAACCATCATGCAGCCATGTTCAAGAACATATAAGTCAAACACCTATTGCATCCATCCAAGCACCTATCACATACATCCAAGTCACTCCCACTTCTATCCAAACACATGAGCCATGTCAAGAATCAAATCCAAAGCATGTTGAAACATCAACCCCTTCTCTTGATCAAGATCTCACCATCCCATCTAATAAGATCCCCAATCCCCTACCATCCATTGATCAACTTATTGATCTCACACCATCTTTTACCACCCCTTCACCATGTTGGATCTAGGGCATACAACTGAGAGGGGGGGGTGAATCAGTTGTATAAAACTTACTCTTACTTTAAACACTTGATTGTTCTTTGTTAGTTAACAGCATATCAATTAACCATCTATGAAAGCATAATGCATAAACTCAGAGCAGATGAACATCAACACATTGAACATCAAGATTTTGACGTGGAAAACCCGGTTAAGGGAAAAACCACGAGGTGATTAACCCAAGAATTATTCTCTGTTAGAAGAATAAAGAAGAATGAATGGCACATGCCAATTAGGGCTCACTGCCCGAGCACACTGCTCACAAAGAGGTCCACTGCCTACAAGGAGACACACTGTCTACAAAGTGATAAGAATCACAGTCTTGAACTAGAGATTGACATCTCTACCATGTCCGGATCAGTTCCATTTAAGCCCAAAAACTTCTGCTCTGCCTTTCGCACTTCTCTTCACTATGCCACACTCATCCACACAATCCACACTCTGAAATGAACTCACAAACTGTTATTTATACAAGACATCGACTTAGGAACAAACATCTAAGTCGGCAAACAACCATAAGAGTATCCACAAGATGAATAACACATCCGGTCGGCCACCACAAGAACATTCGCAGGATGAACAACTCATCCGGTCGGCTAAACAGAGCAAGAACTTCATCCGGAAGAATAACTTCAATTCCGGGCTCTACTATCAATGCGGACCAACAACACAACCTAAACATGATCCAAGAACCTTCACAAGCCTGCCTGAATGACCGGATACATCCGCACTTCCTCTACTTACTGGAATCTCTTATCTTCCTCATCCGGAACTTCAAGAACACAGTCTGTCGCCACTGTCATAATGCAAGAGGTACTTCTAGACCTCCAAATCATACACAAATCAGGATGACACATCACAAGGACATCCCAAACACTCCTTCCAATCCGCAGATTAGGATAATACAATTCTGGACCTCACCGGACCTTTTTGTGATCCTCTATCACCTCTGGATACTTGCCGGAACCGGTTCTACACCGACAGCCACAACTCCTTCAGATCTTCATGCGGACCTCTGAAATCTTAACTGAAGCATCTCAAGACTCATATCTACAAACCCTTTAATCCGCATCCTCCGGTTCTTAACTTATACAATACATTTGCCTTCTTCTCATCACTGTTCTTCATTGTTCCTGACTGAGGCTAATTTTCTCAATGTCCTCAGCACACAGCTCATCCAATCCTTCTTGTCAATACAATATGAGTATGTTGACATCAATGACAACACAGGCTCACCTCATACTTGCAACAATCTCCCCCTTTGTCATTGATGGCAACATATGATGTGAAAAACCATCAAGACAAGAACTTCTCCTTTCTGTCACAGCTCCCCCTATCAACAACAACTTTTCACATGTCTTCTCTTCCTTTACTGCTCCCCCTTTGATCATCAACCACTTGTTTTTCACATGTCTTCTCTCCCCCTTTGACATCAATGGCAAAGGGCTCATACTTGCAATTCTCATCAGAATCATACCAGCTGCTCCCCCTTAGTTGCAGCTCCCCATCATCAATCCGGATCACAAGATATGACTGTGATATCCACCGGACTGATGCACATCAGTGCATCCTAGTTCATCACCGGAGGGGCCATGACCCCTAACTTCTCGCGGAGATATTCAAAAGAGTCCTTGGGAAGAGGTTTAGTAAAGATATCTGCAATCTGATCCTTGGAGGGAACATACTCCAATCTGACTTCTTCCTTGTTCACTTGTTCTCTCAAGAAGTGAAACTTGATAGATATGTGCTTAGTCTTAGAATGCAATACCGGATTCTTAGAAATATTAATTGCACTTGAATTATCACAGAAAATTGTGATAGGCTCCTCATATTCAACTTTAATGTCTCTTAGCATCTGCTTCATCCATAAGATTTGAGTGCAACTACGTGCTGCTGCAATGTATTCTGCTTCAGTTGTAGACAGAGATATTGCATCTTGTTTCTTGCTTAACCAAGAAACCAATCTCTTCCCCAAAAAGAATGCTCCACCACTAGTGCTCTTCCGGTCATCCACATCTCTTGCCCAATCTGCATCTGTGTAAGCATGAAGAGAGAAATCCGGATCTCTAGGGTACCATAGACCATACTCAACTGTTCCTTTCAAGTACCTAAAAATTCTTTTGATTGCCATAACATGAGATTCTCTAGGATCAGCCTGGAATCTTGCCACAAGACCAACAGCCTGCATTATATCTGGTCTAGTCTGAGTGAGATACAACAATCCACAAATCATTGATCTATACTTTGTCTGATCTGCCTTTGGAGAATCATCATCTTTGCTTAACTTACATCCGGTTGCCATAGGAGTGTTCATTGGCTTTGAGTCTTCCATACCAAATTTCCTTAACAATTCTTTCACATATTTGGTCTGAGAAATGAAGATCCCTTCTTTTGTTTGAGTAATTTGCAGACCCAAGAAGAAATTCATTTCACCAAGCATAGACATTTCAAACTCACTTTTCATCTGATTTGCAAAAGTTTTGCACATACTATCTCTTCCTCCAAAAATGATATCATCCACAAACACTTCAACAATCAAAATGTTTTCATGATCAATTTTGAAATATAAGTTACTGTCAGCAGTACCTTTGTTGAATCCAATCTGCACAAGATGCTTATCCAACCTTTCATACCATGCTCTTGGGGCTTGCTTTAGTCCATACAATGCTTTTTTTAACTTGCAGACCATATCATCATTATCAGACAATTGAAATCCATCCGGTTGTTCAATGTAAACTTCTTCTTCCAGATCACCATTTAGGAAAGCAGACTTGACATCCATCTGATATACCTTGAAGTCTTTGAAGGCAGCAAATGCAAGAAGTAATCTGACTGCTTCAATTCTTGCCACCGGAGCAAAAGTCTCTTCAAAGTCAATTCCTTCTATTTGAGAGTACCCTTTGCAGACCAATCTAGCTTTGTTTCTGATTACTTCACCAGCTTCATTTAGTTTGTTCCGGAAGACCCACTTGGTTCCAATTACATTCCTGTCTCTAGGTCTGGGAACAAGATCCCAAGTATGATTTTTCTCAATTTGCATCAATTCATCTTCCATTGCTTTGGTCCAGTTTTCATCATTGCAAGCTTCATTTATTGTTTTAGGTTCAATCTTTGAAATCAGACAACATTCATCCTGATTTTGAGCAACATTCCTTCTAGTTTGTACACCTTTGCTTCTGTCACCTATGATCTGATCTTCAGAGTGGTTCAGTCTTACATACCTTGGAATTTTGGGAGTATCCCGCACTGCTGCTTCTTGATCAGGCTCATTCAACCCTATCTCTTCTTCCTGATTTACCGGATCAGGCTGACTCTGTCTCACCAGAGAGGATTGAGTTCCTTGAACACTGTCTTGGTCATCTTCATCAAACTCATAAAATCTTGAAGGCTTCTCAATTCCTTCATCAACTTTCACATTGGTGCTTTCTATCATCTTCCTCAATCTCTTATTGTAACACCGGTATGCTTTGCTTTGAGTGGAGTAACCCAAGAAAATTCCTTCATCACTTCTAGCATCAAACTTTCCTAGATCTTCATCTCTTTTAATATAACACTTGCTACCAAATACTTTGAAATATTTCACAATAGGAGTGATGCCAAACCAGAGTTCATAGGGGGTCTTACCGGTGTTGTTTCTGATTTGAACTCGATTGAGAGTGTAGATTGCAGTGCTGATAGCTTCTTTCCAAAACATCTGAGGAACATTTGCTTCCAACATCATTGTCCTGGCAGCTTCCTGGATGGTCTGGTTCTTTCTCTCAACTACTCCATTCTGCTGTGGAGTCCTAGGAGCAGACAACTGTCTCCTTATACCCTGCTTCTCACAAAAGTCAATGAACTCACCAGATGTAAATTCACCACCTCTATCAGACCTTAGACACTTTAGTTTCAATCCGGTTTGATTCTCTACCATAGCTTTGAAGATTTTGAACTTCTCAAATGCTTCTAATTTTTCTTTTAGAAAGGTAACCCACATCATCCGGGAATGATCATCAATTAACAACATGAAATATCTATCACCTTGCAGACTCTTGATTCTTGTCGGACCACAGAGATCAGTATGTACTAATTCCAACAATCCAGTAGAAGACTGATCTTTGCTTTTGAAAGAGACTCTGCTTTGTTTACCTAACTGACATTCTTTGCACACACTATTTGTAGGTTTCATCAATTTTGGAAGATCTCTTACAGCCTGAGTATTGCTTATCTTGATGATGTTATCAAAATTTACATGACACATTCTTCTATGCCATAACCAACTCTGATCAATTTGAACAAACAAACAACTTTTATTTGAACCAACCAGATGAAAGATATTACCTTTTGTCTGAGTACCGGATGCAATTTCAGTTCCGGAGCTTGTAAAGATTCTGTATTTTCCATTCTTGAACTGGAGATCATAGCCTTTGTCCACTAACTGACCAACACTGAGAAGATTGTGCTTCAATCCTTCAACATATAGTACATTACCTGTTTTGCTCTTTCCATCAAAGGAAATAGTTCCCCTACCTCTGATTCTGCCAGCAGAATTGTCACCAAACTTTACCATTCCTCCTTCATATCTTTCCAAATCTAAGAACTTATTCTTGTCACCAGTCATATGGTGAGAACATCCACTGTCAATAACCCAATCATCCTTTTCTTCCACTTGAGCAGCCAAAGCTTTTTCAACAACTTTGTGATTGACAGATTCAGAGAGTATTGAATCTTCTTCCTTGATGGCAATAAACACCCACTCATTTCCGGATTTGCTTCCTAGTTCTGATTCATCATCTATTACTCCTTCATTGTCATCTTCTTCATGAACATAATAGCAATTCTTTTGAAACCTTTGTCTGTTAGTATTAGATCTTGCAGATCTTTCCGGACATCTTGAAGCAAAATGACCAATCTTATTGCAGTTGAAACACTTAAAGGGTAGTTTTCCTTCATACTTACTGGATCCTCTTGGCAGTCTCTTTGCAATGAGGGCTTCAAGTTGAGCTGTTTCTGCTTCTTCTTCTTCCATGTCTCTTCTTGCTTGATCATACCATGACATCTTCCTTGATGAGTTTTCTCCCGGATCAAATCTCTGTTTGCCTTTCACATAGGTACTGGCTTTGAAAGCAGATTCAGTCTTGGGAGGATCATCTCCAAACTCGGTCATTTCAAATGTAGCTAGTTTGCCAGCCAGTTGTTCTCTTGTGACAGTTGTGTGGGCTCTGAATTCATCAATGGCAACAACCTTGATTTTGTAGGCAGCAGGAAGGGATCTTAGGATTTTGTAGACAATCTCATTTTCATCTAGAGTTCCACCAGCATTTCTAATTCCACATACCAGCTCATTCACTCTTGGCATAAAGGTAGTGATGTTTTCATCATCTCTCATTTTCAATCTTTAAAATTTCCCTTTCAGACTTTGCAACCTTGCACTTTTGACAAACTCATCTCCTTCATACAGAAGTTCCAGTTTAGTCAGGATCTCATATGCAGTTGGTAGGTCAATAACATTCGAGAGATCTAAGTCATTCAATGCGCTTAGAAGAGCTTCCTTGGTTCGTAGATTGTTTTCAGCTTCTGTGATTTCATTCAGAGTTGTCGGACCACCTTGTGGAGGTACATATGGTTTTGAAACCATAGCCAAGTATGCTTTTCCCATACATTCCAAGTGACACTTCATGCGACCTTTCCAAAGAGTGAAGTTGGTTCCATCGAACTTCAGACTATCCTTCTTGTAAGACGACATCCTGGATCTCCTTAAGCGGTTAAGCTCCTTTCAGAGGAACTTGGCTCTGATACCAATTGTTGGATCTAGGGCATACAACTGAGAGGGGGGGGGGTGAATCAGTTGTATAAAACTTACTCTTACTTTAAACACTTGATTGTTCTTTGTTAGTTAACAGTATATCAATTAACCATCTATGAAAGCATAATGCATAAACTCAGAGCAGATGAACATCAACACATTGAACATCAAGATTTTGACGTGGAAAACCCAGTTAAGGGAAAAACCACGGGGTGATTAACCCAAGAATTATTCTCTGTTAGAAGAATAAAGAAGAATGAATGGCACATGCCAATTAGGGCTCACTGCCTGAGCACACTGCTCACAAAGAGGCCCACTGCCTACAAGGAGACACACTGTCTACAAAGTGATAAGAATCATAGTCTTGAACTGGAGATTGACATCTCTACCATGTCCGGATCAGTTCCATTTAAGCCCAAAAACTTCTGCTCTGCCTTTCGCACTTCTCTTCACTATGCCACACTCATCCACACAATCCACACTCTGAAATGAACTCACAAACCGTTATTTATACAAGACATCGACTTAGGAACAAACTTCTAAGTCGGCAAACAACCATAAGAGTATCCGCAAGATGAATAACACATCCGGTCGGCCACCACAAGAACATTCGCAGGATGAACAACTCATCCGGTCGGCTAAATAGAGCAAGAACTTCATCCGGAAGAATAACTTCAATTCTGGGCTCTACTATCAATGCAGACCAACAACACAACCTAAACATGATCCAAGAACCTTCACAAGCCTGCCTGAATGACCGGATACATCCGCACTTCCTCTACTTACTGGAATCTCTTGTCTTCCTCATCCGGAACTTCAAGAACACAGTCTGTCGCCACTGTCATAATGCAAGAGGTACTTCCGGACCTCCAAATCATACACAAATCAGGATGACACATCACAAGGACATCCCAAACACTCCTTCCAATCCGCAGATTAGGATAATACAATTCCGGACCTCACCGGACCTTTTTGTGATCCTCTGTCACCTCTAGATACTTGTCGGAACCAGTTCTACACCGACAGCCACAACTCCTTCAGATCTTCATGCGGACCTCTGAAATCTTAACTGAAGCATCTCAAGACTCATATCTACAAACCCTTTAATCTGCATCCTCCGGTTCTCAACTTATACAATACATTTGCCTTCTTCTCATCACTGTTCTTCACTGTTCCTGACTGAGGCTAATTTTCTCAATGTCCTCAGCACACAGCTCATCCAATCCTTCTTGTCAATGCAATATGAGTATGTTGACATCAATGACAACACAGGCTCACCTCATACTTGCAACACACCATCCCCCATGAATCCTTCACATCCATCTACCAATCCCATCCAAAATTCATCCCCTTATCCACTTGGCACAAGCACTTTCATCCGTGGTGACTTCCTTGTAGGAGGCGAACAACTTCCTCCCACCACCTATCTATCTCCAACAAATAATGGATTCGCATCTTATTTCCGAAGCAACAAACATCCCATTGCATGTCGCATACTCCAACATATGAACTATCAAGGCAAAGGCTTCGGCCTTCATGGACAAGGCATCTTGGAGCCCATCCACACCACATTCCATCCATCCTCTCATGGCCTTGGCTATACATCCCAAGGCAAACAATCTAAACATGATGATACCATCCACCTGCCTTCCAAAATCCATTCATCCAATCCCAAACATGGTGCATCTCATCGCACCCCCAAAACATATGTTGCCATCCCTCCTCCATCATCCTATCATTTGCAAAAGCATGTGACCATCCATCTCCCTCCATCAAAATTACCACCACTACCTCCAACTCCAAACATTCCTATTAAATCCACTTTACCTCCCATCCTACCAACTCCTAATATCCCCATCCTCAAATCTCCTCATCCATTTATCCATAAATCCACTTTTTACTCCTTCACCCATAAATCCCCTAAAATCCCCAATCAAGACCAACAAAAGCACACACCTTTCAAACATGAAGCTTCCCCCAAATCCATGGGATTCAAAAATTTGAATGCCTTAATGCATAAAGCACAAAAGCCTAAAGATGTTACCCCTTCCAAGCAAAATCCAAAATCCAAAAGGCTATCAAAGCCCACACCATCACAAGTAAAAGCAAAAACAAAAATGGTGTGGGTCCCTAAACAAAAAGCAACAAACTCTAATGAGGCATCCACATCCCAATCTACCCCAAAATCCCAAACATCCCCCTCCCTAGCTAAAAATCCCATAAATCCTAAATCTATTTGGGTCCCTAAAACCCCAAATTGACCATCCAAAAATCCTCCATCCCGATCCCCATTACTCCCAACTCCACATCCAACATACAAGCTTCCAAATACATCACGGTGTGTGCAGCCATTGGTCTTGGTTCCCCTCCACCACTTAACATTCCCACATACCCCCATATCTCCATCTTTTGTTCACTATCCTACATATCTTCCCCATCACATCCTGATGGTCCATGCTTTTGCATAATTCACATCATAATCCATTATCCACCATCAATTCCATCTTCTCCTATCTACCAACAATCCATGCAATCATCATCCATAATGCTATCCAACATGGTACCATCTTCTCCTTGCTATGGAAACAGACGCTAGAGTCCCCATCCCATCAAAAAAGCAAAAAAATAAAAAAATCAAGAAAATAGTAAAGAGAAAAATCCGTCCAATGGTGAAAACCACTCCTTGTGGCACCTTGGGCAAGTACCTTGATGAAAACCCCTTGTGGGCGTCATGCGTAATCCCTTCTCCATCCATTTTGTATCCCTACACTTGGGGGCAAAACCATCTAATCATCCAAATCCATAACATCCTTTTGCATATCCTATCCACTATCCCCTTTTTATCTTATCATATTCCTATCTACCATCCCCTATTCACCCTATCATTCCCCATCCATTTTATCCACTATATCCTCCTCCTTAGATCTTGATGAAGACAAGGGGCAAAATATCAACAACATGCTTTGGGCACCTCTTGGCATACTCCCTTTGTAAGTATATCCTCTATCCATCTACTACAAAGTCCATCCACTCAAACATGAACCCATCATGCAAAATTCTAAGCATTGGGGCATATGATTCCTTGCAACCTAGCCCTTGGAGAAAATCCTCATCCCTATCTTCCATTTATCTAACATGCATCCCTATCACTTGTCCATTCATCTACCACAAATCAGTTATCCATCATCTTTTCATCGCCAACCCCCCTATCCAACCCCATCACCCTCACCTCTAGACTTGGTGTTCCCTTGTCATTGATATCTAGCATAAAGGTCATCCACACGAAAGCCAATGCAACCATCTCATAATAAACCATTCCTTTTCCACAATTAGAAAATCCAAAAAAATCAAAAAATCCATAAAATCTCAAAAATATCCATCATGAAATCAACATTGCTCCATCAACATCTCATCATCCAACACATCATTCAATCATTCATCACATCATCACATCTATCATCATCTCACATCATCATCACAAATCAGAACTACATATCATCATCACCCGCATCTTAATGTGCCTTGATCCCGTGGATATAGGGTATGTAGGCAGTCTGGAATACGAAGGAAGTTTCTAGTACTCAGGTACCTAAGATGCACCCATCTATCCTCAATGAGCTTACACTAGATCCAAGCATCACATCACTTATCGAAGCATCGTCCCTTAATCAAAATCATCAACTATCAAATCAGCATCAACCACAACTTGTCACCATCATATCTTGAGCCAATCTTACATCAACTAATCATGATCCAATCATCAATTGATTCCTGCCTTAGGATATGTCTTTCCTACAATAGGCAGAATCTATCCATTCATCATCCATCTTGGCAAGAGATACAATGGTTACTTGTTTGGTTCGTTGGTCTTTTTGTTTTTGATTTTTATCTTTTGTCCTATTCGAAGATCACATCAAAGCTACCTTGATTTCACTATATCATGGTATGTGGCGAGAACATCTAGAATTGGGCATAGTCTTTCTTTCGTATGCTATGCTTGTGGGCTAGTTTCATTACTCCAAGCTAGTATTCATGTCTTGTTGATCATAGGGTCAGTTCTAGCATATTGATCCCCTTAGGCATCTAAGGTTCATCATACCTTTTGTGTACTAAGGACTTATGCTATGAGTCCCCTTCCCTCGTCAGGACAAGGTTGTACTATCTTGGGCATGCATGGGATCATCCCTTTGTTTGCGTGTCTAGTCCATGCAAATGTTGGATAAACATCATCACTTTGGTCTTCTATACCTTGGTGAAAATATCCACTTTGCTATATCAAACCTAGGATTGCTCTAAATCAATTTTCAACACAATGATGATCCACCAATCAATCTCCCACCATCATCATCCTTTCATCTCACCACTTATCCTCCAACCACTCCAACCAATCTCTTCCATCCATTTCGAGAGCACAATCGTGTTCTTGCAACCCGCCTATCCTCTCGAGGGGGCATCATCCTTACCAATTATCCCCAACCTTACCCTATTCTTCTAAGCCAAAATCCTTTTTCTATCCAATCTAACTCTATGTTTTTACTTCTTTGAAATGATGTTACTTAGTCGCAACACCATCTCAAAGAGGGGCAAATGTAGACACCTAAAATTGGCTTGCTTCGCAAACTAATTTTCCATATCTCTACACCCTCATTATTCCTCCTATTAATTAAATAAATTTATTTTATTTAATTAATTTATCCCTCATTGTCTACCTTGACCATTTACCCATTCCTAGTGATAAATTAATTCATTTAATTTATCACTTTTACCTTACAACATTATCCTCATTTGATTAAATAAATATTCACAATATTTATTTAGTTAAATTGTCCTTTTTCCTAATCCTCATTAATTAGATAAATCATGCTTATCTAATTAATCTAGCCTACTAATTGACCTACCCTACCCTACCCTAGCCTACCTATCTCCTAGACCTAGGTTAATTAAGCTAAACACTCAATTAACCTTGCTTATCCCCTTCTTCCATGCACCTTTGAATAAAAATCAATCTTTTATTCAAAGGGTCAAATCCCCCTTAACCCTCATTTATCACTCTCTTACACATGTAAGAGTACCATCTTCACATCTCCACATAAAGGTGAATTAAAAATTCACTTGTCATGTCCCCTCTTCCCAAAATGAATCTTTTATTCATTTTAATCCTCCACACCTTTCCCCATGTGAATTTAAAATTCACTTTTAATGAGAGCCCTCCAATCCCATTGACCAAGTTTCAACCCTTGATCTCCCTCATCCACTCTCCTTGTGACACTTGTCACAAGGCTATGGCTTCAATCCTAACCCTAACTCTCATTGATTCCTAGCCCTTGATCTTATTTTTCAATCCTCACCCTCCATCCTCCTTTCAAGAACTCTATAAATGAAACCCTCTCCAAGCCATTTGAGAGAGACTCCTTCATACACCAAACCTCTGCCAAAATCACTCCACAATCTCCTTCATCCCACTATCATAATGTGAAAATCTTGTCTCAATCCCATCTAATCTATCCATCCACCTTGTCTCTCATCTTACA
This sequence comes from Cunninghamia lanceolata, assembly GCA_027924645.1. Classification (NCBI taxonomy): domain Eukaryota; kingdom Viridiplantae; phylum Streptophyta; class Pinopsida; order Cupressales; family Cupressaceae; genus Cunninghamia; species Cunninghamia lanceolata. The sequence goes on from BSBN01000320.1 coordinate 14,634,877, forward strand.
TTGTGTTGAGCATTTGAGCAATCCACATTAGTCACACTAATCATGGGAACAATCTGAGGAGCTCTATGGGTGCAACTCCTTCCCGCATGGATTCGTGAGGTCTCAAATGAAGGTATAATCGTGTGTTGTTTGCATTAGATTAGTTTATTATCTTCATTTAGATTTCACTTATCACAGAAGGTAATGTTGTGCTTTAGTGATGGGAGAATTAAAACCCTCCCTGGTGTTTTGCATGTTCCTGGATTGGCTAGAAATTTGATTTCTGTTTCAAAGTTGAATGATTTGGGAATGCATTGACATTTGATAAGCATGGCTGCAGATTGGTGAGAGGAAGGTTGGTGGTAGCAAAGGGGAAAAGATTGGGAACTCTGTTTAAGCTAGAAGCTATTACTATTTGTAATGCCTCTTATGCATCTAAGGCTATTACTAAAAATACATGTATGCTATGGCACTGTAGATTGGGCCACATAAGTCAGTATGGTTTAAAGACTATTTTCAATAAAATTTGTTAGATGGTTTATCCTATTTTGATGAGAATTTTAAATTTTGTGAACATTGTGTGTTTGGAAAGCAAGACAGATCTCCTTTTCCTTCTAGTAGTAATAAATCTAATGATAAATTGGAACTTATTCATTCAGATGTGTTTGGTCCAGTGGATGTGGGATCAATTGGAAATTCTAGATATTTTGTTTCCTTCATTGACGATGTCTCAAGGTTTACCTGGATTTATTTTATGTGTCATAAATTTGAAGTTTTCACTAAGTTTAAGGAATTTAAAGCTTTAGTTGAAAAGCAATCAGATCATAAGATAAAGGTTTTGAGATCTGACAATGGAGGGGAATACTGTTCGAAGGAATTTGATGAATTCTATAAGCATGCAGGTACTGTTAGATAGAAGACAACTCCATATACACCACATCAGAATGGTGTTGCAGAAAGGATGAACTGAACAATAATGAAAAGAGCCAGAAGTATGTTGAGTGAATCATAGTTGAACAAATACTTTTGGCTAGAAGCTATGTGTACTGCAAACGACTTGGTTAATAGATCTCCATGTAAGGCTCTTGTTTCAACTCCTTATGAAATGTGGACATATAAGAAACCTTTTGTTTCACATTTAAGGGTATTTGGCTATGAAGCTTATGTTCATGTGCCTAAAGAAAAACAAACTAAGTTGAATCTTGAAGACAAGGGGAAATGCAAAGCATGAAAACACAAAATAAATGAAAGCAACATAAAGTTATACCTTCTCAAAAGATTTGCAAACTCCTTACTCCTAGATAAGGTGGAGAGAGTGCACCCTTACTCTCTAGCTTTACCCAAATGACTTGAAGAAATGTGGAATGCTCTCACAAATTCTCAACAATACAATAAACTCAATGATTTGGAGGGACTTTGGCATAATGGATTTACTTCAAGATGTGTTGTAAAAATGGCTTGGAGAGGTCTTATTTATAGGCAAATTTAGGGGGAGATTGATCCAATAGTGGAGATTGAAAGTTGGAATCAATGGATGAGATTGGAGGATGAGATCAAGGGCTAAGATCTCATCAACAAAGATGGATGGTGGAGAATAAAAATAAATTTTAAATTCATTTTGCGTAAGGCTTTGCATTTAATATGATAATGACTTGTGAGGAAATAAAATATTATTTCCTTGGGAGGATGTGGAATTTAAAATTCCAATTTATCTGGAAATGTGAGGTACATGTGACACATGGGTAATTTTGGAACTCACATGTGTGAGCTCGTGACATAGAGAAGAGCTTAGCATGGAAATAGTAAGGTGAGGTGGAAGGGTCATGTGACCCATGGGATTATTTTGTAATTTTTAATTTGTGGGTTGTGTGAAAATGAGTTAATGAAGTTTTGACCAAGTTAATTAGGGTGATTAACTTAATTAATGTGGCTGGGGAAAATTAGTGAATTAGCTAATAAAGGTGTAGGATTAATTAAATAATAATTTATTTAATTAATCTAGGTCTAGGGGTTATGTAGGCTAGGGTAGCTAATTAAATAATGGCTATTTAATCAACTAGGCTAGGTTTAGGCTGATTAGTAGGGTAGATTAATTCAATAAGTAAAATTTACTTAATTAATCAGGTTTAGGAAAGTAGACAAATTAATCAAATAAATATTTGCATATTTATTTAATTAATTGGGGTGAGGTTATAAGGTGTAATGCTGAATTAATTTAATTAATTCAAGACTAAGGGTAAATTGAAGAATGGCTAAGGATGGATGATCGGGGATGATGTGGGTTAATTAATTAAATAATTATGAATTTATTTAATTAATTAGGTGAAAGGAGAATTAATGATATGTATGGTGCATAAGGATGGTTGAAGGGTTAAGACATTTTTAGGTGTCTATATTTGCCCCTCTTTGACGTGGTGTCGTGACCTAGTAGGGAAATTACATCAAGTCAAAGAATTTTGCCCCAGTTGTCGGGAAAGAGTGAAAATGGATGAGAGATGCCTCCTTGAGAGGTCGGGTGAAAAAATTAATATTTGTGGGTGAAGTCTCGAAAAGGATTGAATGGTGGTGAAAAATGGAGGCATGACGGAAGATGGGGTTGACAAGAAGAAAAATGGAAGAAAAAGGTTACAAATTGTGGCCTGAGGGGAGAAAAAGGTGAATGAGGGATGTCATGGTGGCTATATATAGCAAGTGTGGGCCCAAAGTGCCACATTTGCATACTCTAAGCTTATTGGACGAGATAAGAGTAGAAGGAGACATGGCGCAACCTACATTCCCACGACATGTACATCGATCAGAGAGGGTATGAGATTACCAGCGAGTGAGGGAGTTTGACCCACAAGTATGTCGGCCAAACCTAACTTTGTGATTTTCAGGTTTCAGGTTAGGTTAGGGGTCAGGAAATGGGTAGCTAGGTAGATTAGTGCTATCACACAGCTGCATAGTGCTATAGGGTTACAATTTAGCGTTATCCTCTGGATTAACACCATAAGAAAAAGGGCAAACAAGGTAGCAACAAGATTTGGCCACGGTGACAACAGAGCGAGACAACACTCTAGTTCAGCTACAGACTCTCCAGGGTGTTTAGGCCCTTTTGGATGGGGTGAGCAGTGAAGATGGAGAGCCACATATCCAAATTCTATAGGTGCAGATAGGCCACCTCTAGGGGAAGATGCAGGCACAACTAGCACATATTACTATAGAGAGGGATACTGAGAGAGTACTGTGGTAGGATGTGGAGTTTAGATTGCAGAGAGTTGAGGGCAGAGCCACACATGCTGAGGCATAGGTGACACAACTACAACAACAGGTCATACAGATGTAGGGTGTCATAGATGGCACCAACATGGCCTAGATGTGGGGGGGTTTACATAGTAGCACAACAATAACTACAACAGGTACAACAGTAGCTATCAGATCAACGGGCTAGAGTAGAGTATTATTATAGAGCCTACTATACAATAGTACCTAAGGGGCAGAGGGTGCCCAGCTACAACCAGCGTAGCCAGTCTAGAGCTTCAGTGTCATAGAGATCTAGACGGTCTTAACAGTCTATGCAACAACCATCTTAGCATCAACAACCACTGTCTTAACAACAACAGCCTATGGGGCCACCTCCACCTCGACCACATAGATCTCCTCTGAGTTCTCCTATTGAATTTGCTAGGGGTTCATCAACCCATGGTTCTTGATTGTATTTATATGCCTTCGGGCTTTGTATTTTGATATACTGAACAACTTTTGGGTCATATTTGTATCATGAAATTTGAGTTTGAGTGATATATATATATATATATATATATATATATATGTGGTTTTGGCAATGATTTATGACGATGTATTATTTATGATGATGGTGTATGGTTTATGGATATGGTGGATGTGTTTATGGATTATATTATGGATGCATTGATGTTTTTATGATGACTATTCATGTTTTGATATGATGGTTATGGATGGATGTTATGATTATGTCTCTATGTGATGCTTATTGATGGATGTATGTATGGTATGCACATGGATGGCTTTATAGCTTTATGTTTTATGTGGATTAGGATGTGGATTGTGTATATGTTTTTATGCGATGAAAATGGAATATATGCTTAGATTAATAAACATATATTATGTGTGGATGAATGAAATGAAAAAGGAATATATGCTTAGATTAAAAAACATTTATTATGTGTGGATGAATACAATGGAAATGTAATAAATGCATATATCATGTATGCAAAATGACTGATATGCAATGATATGGTGATTTATGCTAATGATGATGTTGTGTATGCAAGATGGTGGTGATTTGTCATGATACATTATGATGCTTACAACCACTAGTAGAAAAATAGAAATAAATGACTAAAAAAACTACCAAAAATTTGGTCATGTGATCATTAGTTTGGTCATGTGACCATTGGTAGTTTATTGCCGGTCATTTATCTCGTGACCAAATTTATGACTAAACAAATTTTAGTCATTAATTTGGTAGTTTATTTAGTCATTAATTTGGTAGTATATTTAGTCATCAATTTGGTAGTTTATTTGTTAATTTGGTAGTCTATTTAGTCATTAATTTGATAGTATATTTAGTCATCAATTTGGTAGTATATTTGGTAATTTGGTAGTATATTTAGTCATTTATTTATTTATTTTTTAACAAAAGTGGCAAGCCACTATAATTATATTAGATAATAATAAAATATACAAAATCCCTGGTTCGACGAGCATACCGGTAGGAAAGAACCAGGGGTAGAAAACCTCCGGTTGTAGCTCGATTATACAAAAAAATATACATAATACTCCATTAGAAAATAGGAGCAAGTTTACACAAAAATTCACCAAATTACATCGCTGATGCTATGAAAAACAACTTACAATTCTGAGGCTATCCCAAGAAAACTATAACACTAATTAAAATAAACAGACCAAAATTAGCCCCGACGACCTTTCAAGGATTCACTGCAGCATTGAGATCCTGAATAAGATAATTAGGTTCCACAATAGCATTCTCCTCAATAGGCGAGCCTGGAGGAGGAGGAAGAAGAGGTTGAAACTGTAGAAGAAGCAACAAAGCTTGAAACTTTTCATCCACACAATTAGCCAAACTCTCACCAACCTCCTTTCCATGAGCATGAATTGAAATATGCAGGAACTCTTCATTTTCATTTAGCAGGGAAGAATGAACAGCATTGAAGACACAATTGTGAGTAGGGGAATGAAGAATTTGGCACTTAGTGAAAAGCCCACCAATTAGAGCCTCTGAACTGAAAAGGTCATAATTCTAGAAAGATTCATTAACACTATCAACAGAAAAAAGAAAATGATGCACATATTTATCAATAAGCAACCTAACCAAATTCACATCTTGAGATAAATCCATTGCATTAGAAGCAAAAGCCATAAAAATTTGAGAAGGATATAAAACCTGAACACGACCCTCAAGGATATCACTTCCCACAACATCCCTAATAGCCTCCTCCACCTCCGGGTTGTCTATTGCAACGATAGACCGTAAGCCATCCAAATTAACAGAGCCAATAAAAGTAGTTTCCCACTTCGAAACTGGGAAAAACAACCTGCGATTAAGCTGGATTTCCATATTTCATCCACATAGAACAAGATAACTTAAACAAAAAAGATAGATAAACACATTAGTACTCACAAATATATAGCTGAAATGGATCGAAAACAATAATTAGATAACACCAGCTCCCATGAGGGAAATAAATCAGATTTGCTGCGAACTGATACATAAGGAATGAAAGGACAAAGATGCTTATGGAAGAAATGATCATATGGATAGCTAAACTCGGATACCAAATAACAAAACATGCGAAAACAATGGCAGTACAGATTACTTGACGCAATAAGGCCACATATAAAAGGCCACACAAGTGAAAATTAATCCACACACCCGAGAGAATCATTACGAATGATTTCCTCCAAACAAGGATAGTTATCAAAGAAATCCGCTCTAAAGGTGAACCCAAATCAAACCCCAAATCAGCTAAGGCATCAACAAGCTTATTACCTTCTCTATGAGTATGAGATATAAGATAACTCTCATAAGATTCTAAAATACTCCATGCCTCTTGTAAAAGGTAATGAAGATTCCAATTTTGAATATTATGCTTTTTTAATGCATTAATAATAATTAAAGAATCCCCCTCAATATGAAGTTTCAAAATCTTTAGACCATATGCCAATCTTAAACCCTCAACAAGAGCAAGGATCTCAACTTGATTATTAGTGCCATTAGTAACTTTACCAGAAAAGGCTTGAAAAACTTCTCCTTTAACATTTCTAAAAACCCCACCGATAGAAGATGGACTAGGATTGCCACGAGAAGCCCCATCGAAATTGAGCTTAACAAAATCTTCAGAATGAGGCATCCATTTAACTAAATTTCTATCATGCTTAGAGGCTGCTGGAGGATTAATAATAGGAAAAGAACCTAAAAAGGGTCAATTTTCCAAAATAATATTATCCCAAGAGGAGAAATAAAGATTAGAGAAATTTTTGGATTTAAGATTATTCAAGACTACTTCTGAAATAGACTTTTCAATTATAAAAGAGATAGACTCAAAATCCTTGCTTTCTTTTCTAAAAATCCTTCTATTCCTTTCAAGCCAGATGCTCCAAATAACAATAGAAGGAGAAACAATCCATATAGGAGAAAAAGTAGAATCTTTGAATAAAATAGGCCAACCATGAAAAAGATCCAACAAAGAGTTAGGAAGAGGAGGAAACCAACTTAACTTGAAGAAGAGCCAATTCCAACAAGAGAAAGCAAAAGGGCATGAAATAAACAAATGGCCAATATCTTCCTCACAAGTACCACATAAAACACAATTAAAGGAATCCATAATCCCCAATTTAGACAATCTCTGACCCATTAGAATTTTGTTCTTTAAAGCTAACCAAGAAAATGCCCCTGCTTTCGGAAGACAAGCATTGTTCTAACAGAGCAAATGAGGCCAATCAGTAACAGATGTAGATTTTAAAATGGATAAATATCTATAACCATCCCTAATAGAGTAAGAGCCATTGTTGGAAAAGGACCAAAAAAATTCATCTTCTTTTGGGGAGAAACAAACCATTCTATTACTCAATATATTAACAAGGAGAATTTTCTGATTATCAGGAAAAGAACAATTTGAGAAATCTTTCCAAGCTATATTGTAAACAAAACCTACTTTAGAAACTAAAACATAATCCTTTACTTTAACACCCCAAACTGAAGAAAGAAAAAGCTTAGCTTGTTCCAAATCCTTGATAGAGGAAAGAGGAGAAAAACCATTCCATGAATCTTCCCAGAAGAAGGCTTTAGAACCATTATTAATTTTCCAAGAAAGGTGAGGTAAAAGAACTTCTCTACAAGAGACTAGGAAATTCCAGATTGAAGAACCTTTGAGAGGGTTAGCAACTATAAAAATTCTATCAGAATAAAAAGAATCCAAATATTTGTATTGAAAGAATTTAGACCATTTAGTATCAGGTTTAGAATACATCTTCCAGGCCAGCTTAGTACCCAAAGCTTTATTTTGAATAGAAATATTATGAATGCCTGAACCACCAAGAGTCTTGGGAACACATACCTTGTCCCAAGCTACTAAGGACACTTTATTACCTTCATCTACAAAACCCTTCCATAAAAAAGAATTCAAAGATTTAATGAATCTCCTGAATAACACCTTTGGGAATATTTAAAACAGAAAGCATGTAAGTAGGAACAAAAGTTAAAACAGATTTCAATAGAGTAATCCTTCTAGACAAAGTTAGCCATCTACCCTTCCAATGAGCAATTCTATTATGAATAGAATGAGAAATCTTAGCCCAAAAAGAATTTTTTTGTGCACTAAATAATAAAGGGATTCCCAAATAATAACTCGGTAAACTTTCCAACTTGACCTTAAGAGTAGATATAATCCTACTTTGTAGGGAAGGTTTAGTATTAAAGAAAAATATTTTTGACTTATCCAAATTAACTACTTGATTTGAAACAGAACTATATTTAGAGATAACCTTCTGTATACATTTAGCCTCTTTAATAGAAGGAAACCCAAACAAAAGAGTATCATCCGCAAAGAGGGTATGAGTAACTGAAAAAGGAATACCAGGAATTTGAACACCCCTCCAATTAGAGAGACTATTATGCATTAAGATTTCTCTACTAAAGGACTTAGCCGTTAGAATAAAAAGAAAAAGAGACAAAGGATCCCCTTGCCTAATACCTTGGGACACTGAGAAGAAATCAGAAGGACTACCATTGATAATAACCGCTGATCTTACACCAGAGATGCAAGATTGAATCCATTTGCACCACTTCTTATCAAAACCAAACTTCAAAAGAACTTTTAATAGGAAGCTCCATGAAACTCTATCATAGTCTTTCATCATATCTAGTTTCAACATCATAGCTGGTAACTTGAGCTCTTTAATAGAATGCAAAACTTCATGAGCCATAATTGTACCATCCGCCGTTTCTTTACCAGGAACAAAACCTCCTTGCTTAGAAGAAATAATTCTAGGAATAAGCAAATCCAACCTCATGGAAATGGCTTTTGTGAATATTTTATATATAGTATTGCATAAAGAAATTGACCTAAACTGAGTAAAGGAAGAGGGAGCAGAAGTCTTAGGGATTAAAACAATAAAAGTTGCATTCATCTCTTTTAAAATATTACTATTTTTCCTTGGTTCTTCCAAAGCCAACCAAATGTCCTTTCCCATAAAGTCCCAACATTTCTAGAAAAACAAAGGAGTAAAACCATCAGGACCAGGTGCTTTATCTGGATCCAATGAAAAAACTACTCCCTTAACCTCTTCCAAAGAAAATTATTTGAATAACAAATCATTATCTTCTTTATTAATTAGCTTGGGAATATTACCTAACAAAGAATTAAATAATTCCTCCGAAGGCTCATTCAAATCTTTAGAAAGCAAATTTGAAAAGAAAGACATGGCTTCTTTTTGTAATAGGAGAGGATCCGAAATTGGGGAACCACTGGAATCAATAATCTGGTGAATTTTATTAAACTATCTGTTTATCTTGACAGAGGCATGAAAAAACTTAGTATTTCTATCCCCAGCTTGTAACCAGGTTTCTCTTGATTTTTGTCTCCAATACTCCTCTTCTCTTGCCAAAATCTCATCCAATTCTGACTGTAAAAATTTTTGTTGATCAAAAGATAAGCTGTCCATCCCATGATTGATTATGTGTGAATTTCAGAACTGAAGCTTACCTTTAATAACCTCTTTTTCTTTAAAAATATTTTTAAAATGAGAAATATTCCAAGACCGAATAAGCTTCTTTAACATCTGCAATTTTCTAGTAAACTGAAACATTCTAGATCCCTCAACAAAAGGCATAGTTTCCCACCAAGACTTCAACAATGGAATAAATGAAGAATCTCGGAACCACATAGCTTCAAATTTAAAAGGCATTCTCATACTAAGATTAGGACCCATAAAATTGACTTCTAGAAGGATAGGAAAATGATCAGATCTTGAAAAAGAAAGGATCGAGGAAGAAAAGGAGCCATTCAAAGATAACCACTAATAAGACAAAATAAATCTATCAAGCCTCTCAGCTATACTAAGGAAATCTTTCCTCTTATTAATCCAAGTGAACCTACCATTTGAAGGAAGACAATCAATCAAACCATTATCATTAACAAATACTGAAAAATCTAGCATTACCTTCAAAGGGGGAAGAATGCCACCTTGTTTTTCATTCAAATTAAGAATAGAATTAAAGTCCCCTCCTAAAATAATTTTCTCCTCTGGTAAGGATTGAACAATGTCTGACAAAGAATCCCATAATCTTTTTTTGTCTATCGAAGGTGTTGGGTGTCTATCAAAGGTGTTGGGCCATAAACATTAATTACCCCAAATTTCTAATTTTCAAAACAAACTTCAACAAAAAGCCAGTTAGTAGACTTAGAAATGAGAGTCACCTCCACACTCAATTTATCCCAAAGGATGACCAAACCACCTAAAGCACCAACTGAGGATGAACACAAAAAGTTCCATTTCTTCCATGATTTAAAAGAATTTATTGCAGATTGGTCAGATAACTTAGATTCTTGAAGTAAAACTTAATGAGCACCTGATAAATCAATTTGATGTTTTATCAAACATTTTTTGTTAGGGGCATTAATGCCCCTAACATTTCAGGAAATAATCTTCATTGATCCTGAGGAGAGCCTTCAGCTCTCCTCAACGCCAATCTTGTTAACATTTTCTCAAGAGTACTTTGAACACCAACTTCTATTTTTGCCTGAGTGACTCTAGCTTTCGACTTCCTACCTCTAGTCTTAGGAGGAGAAGGCACAACCACAGGAGATTCTAGAGGGGTTTGGAAAATGCCTGAAACTGAATCATTCTTCTCATCAACTTCATTCATAACTTCATCAGCGATCTTTTCAATAAGTTCTCCCCTACTTTAGAAACAACTTCATCTATAAAAATTTCAGCCTCTTTCAAAGAAAAAGATAACTCCACATCTTCATCTGTTTGCACCTCATTATCATTACTAACAATCTCCCAAGTCAGAAACCTTATCTAATAAAGCTAAGTCAACAGGCAAATCCTTATGTTTATTTGGCTTAGTAAGCAAATCAAGAGAAGACAACAAATTGACTTCATGAACATCATGAGAAACAAGAGCCAAATTAACTTCTTGAGATTGGGACAAATGAACGTCAAACAACTCAGAATTTTCCTTGATCAAAGAAGGATACTCCAAATATGAGGAAAAATCATTTTTACATACCTCCAAACTTTGGGCATTCACAAGATAATCCAGAGAGGGTTCAAAGGACACCCCCGAATCTCCTAGCAAAGCATCATCCAAATGATCTTGTAATCATGATCCAACACAAGCCACTCCTTGTAATGTATCATTATGAACTTCATTAACAATATTATTAGGAGCACAATCAACCAAAAGTTTAGAACCTGAGATACCTTCCACAAACAAAGCATTTCTATCTTGTACAGATGGAGGGGAACTATCAAACATATCATTCACCTTAGCCTGAGGAAGATCGCAAGGAATCCCTTGATTACATTGGATAGAAGAATCTAAATACGATTTTCCCAAATCCACCTGTTGCTTTGAGACATCCAAACTATCAAATTTAAAAATAGTTTCTGGATCTTCAAGATTTTTTGATTCCACAAACTTTTAGAGGTTTTTAAAATGATACAATCCGAAAAAGTGAATGAGGTATTCATAATTAAACACATCCTTACTGGAAGCTTAGGGTTTTTAAATGTTAAAAGATCATGATTAAAACCCAACCCTTTGAGCAATGAATTTTAGAACATTCAAATCTCTATATTCCAATGGTAAATTAGGAAAATATACCCAAAAAGGAAAAAAATTATCCTTGCTCACAGATGGATTAAAATTAGGAAGCCAAGGTTGCAAATGAATCCCCTTCTCATTAAAAAACTAGGATTTAGTCATTGTAGTTATTTATTTTAGTCATGGTAGTCATTTATTTAGTCATTGTAGTAATTTATTTTAGTCATGGTAGTCATTTATTTAGTCATGGTTTAGTCATTTATTTGGGTGAATTAGTGATTCAAGTTACAAATCAAATCTAAATTAATTAATCCTCACAAATTTATGCATTTAAACTTCAAGTATCATAGATATTCAAATGTTGAGAGAAGCACCATGAAATGAAGACTAAAATGCTTGAACACATATTCTAAAAAATTATTTCATGAAGTCTCATTGGTTACATTCAATGTCTCACTGACAAAGCAAAACCTCATTGGTTACAACCTCACTGGCTAAACAGAAATCTCATTGATTTTAGCCTCACTGACATCATTGGCAACTTGTCTCACTGACTGTCTTACATCATTTATTGAACATTCATCTCAACTCATTTACATCATTTATTAAACATTTATAAAATGTGTTTCTCCTTATTCAAAAAAACATTATCTCAGCTTATGCACTGTTAAACAGTGAATTTGTATCAGATCATGTCACATTCAAACTCTTCCTTGATGGTATTCACCTTTCACCTTCCAAGCTTCATCCTTTTGTGAATTTGATACATTATGTGTACCATCAAAAGCTAGCAAATTAAAAAAAAGGTGAAAAAAAATAACACCATTAGGTATTTTAATTTCATTAAACATGCACAAAAGTTTCAAAACTTCAAATAAATTCAATTCTATGGACCAGTGTTTTGAAAATTCTTGACACAGTTTCAGAATAATTATTCACACAAGCATCGTGATTGATAGGCAACTATCCATACCTTGACATTGCCCTCCAGACAAACTCTATTGTAAATTTAGCCATAGCTAGTTTCAAGAATGCACACACACAGTGAGGAGATACAAGTTGTATAATTGCCATCCATTCCCAACAAATTGTAATCTAAATTACTTTGCAATTAGAATCTAGATTTTCTAGAGAACCAACAAACCAAACTCCTGAGTCCTCATAGACCTACAACAATTCCTTAATAAAATAGTCATGAACTAACATGTTTTCCACATTTTTGCACTCTTCTATTTCATAATCACCAATTACAACCTAAATATACCATGATGAAAACTAGTGGAAATACAATAACTGGCTAGGCAATATTGTAAATTAGCTGCACATATGTCAATAGTCCTCTCCACATTAGAGTTTCAAATTTTTGATACATTTGCAAAAAATAAATATAAATATAAACAAAAAATTCTAGGTTCTAGCAAAAACTAGAATTTCATACCATTGAATAACTTTCGGCATCCAATCTAATTTTACATGCACGGGAAAAATTGGGAATAGAATCTTCCATCACTTTATGGGCTATTTCATCAGCCCCAATTGTTATTGCTAGCAATCCTGGAAAGATTTAGAAAATCCTTCTATCAGTCTCTTGAATTAGAAAATCCTATTAAATAGCAATAGACTTAACATGTAAAACTATTTTTTAACAAGAATCTCAAAAAAAAATTACCAGCAACATGTGCAGCAAGAGCCACCTCAGAAGAAGACCCTCATTTCATTGGATTTCATAAACTGATCAAGCAAATTTTCATTCCTACAAAAATGTTAATGATTTCTCTGATTAATATCATAGTTGATTGTAATTTTAAATTTGTAGTGTTTTTGAAGTCCATTGTGAGAGCGTACTGTGTTCTCAAAAAATTGAAGAACAAAAAAAACACAGCTTCAACATTTTTTGCTATAGTACCGAAATTCCAAGTATTTGTTTAATTGACATTTTTGTCCATTTTGCCCAATTCTGATTGTTTCAGACCCTTGTAATTCATAGCCAATCACAATTTTGGTAATGTTAATAAATATAGCATTGGGCATAAAATGCAGAAGCAAAAAGATTAGCCAAATTAAGATAAATACAAGAATTCAAACAAGTGTCATATTTGACAAGGATTGGCATTCTTACTTGCTTTCTATAAATTCATACTACACGTCATTCGTAAAAGCATTGATAATCCCTTTTAGGCCATTTTCTCTTGTTGACCCCATGAAAGACACCAACAAATTTTGTCAACAAATTACTTACAAATTTCAGGTGAGAAAGCTTTAAATGCCTAATACAACAACAGTAAAAATATTTGTCTGATACAACAACAGTAAAAATATTTTAGTTAAATGTACTTCAAAGTGGCAATGAATAATTAAGAATATCAGTTATTAGTTGGAAAAAAGACTATATCTCTCATTTTCGTTCCCCTTAATCCAAGATGGGCAACATAAATCTTGAAAGTATCCAACTGTCACAAAGGAAAAGTATTCAAACCGGCACATATATTTCCAATGCCATGACATTTGACCTTAATACTAAGTTCATATTTAGTAGATATGCACCATCATTGCACTCAAACACTCATTCCACATTAGACCAATCTGATGCTAAAATGGTACATATCATAAAAAAGTGCTCAGTCACATATAAGCATAATAAAAAGATGTATTCTATCGCAATGTTGAAGTGAATATGAAAGCCTAATGGTCACAAAGTAAACAATACTGCCATAAAAGGGTTGATAAGTCATCACAAAAACACACCAAAAGTGAGAATACATGTGAACAACAAAGGAATCAAGCAGATAGCTTGTACACTCTTAATTAGCATGGTTACAAAGATTTGCATGGTTGACAATCATTGTTAGTTGGATAAGTCAAGCACATGCAAAGTCCCCAAGAACATGGAATGCAAGTCACCATGGTCTAGCTTACATGCAATCAAGAATGGCTATGTGAACAGAGAAAAGAGTACATGCAAATGCTTACATAAATTCAAGATCAATATGAGGAGTGAGTCTCGTCATTTCCACTCTGTTTAGAGGAAATTGTCTAAAACTTCTACATTGGACAAGGAAACTTCTTTGCAAGGATTGAATCAAACAACCACTATACCTGTGTCACCAAAGTGCCTTTGCAGCCAAACCAAGAAAGTGTTGCTTTGCTTCTTTCAATTGTTTCAAGGTGAAACATCAAGCATAGAATCCTCAACAAGTAGTTATTGAAAATCTAGAATGGTAACCTCGAGATGATTAATTGAAGCCTCCTCTCTCCAAATAAGATGGCTCGCAAAGCTTGACCTTATATTCTTACAGTCATAGATGCTGAGCTAAGCTGTTAAATCTAAGTAAAAAGCATTTTCCCAACAACCTGGAGAATAGTGTAAGGCACATACTTGAATTTAGCTTGTGATGCTTCATAAGAAACCTCTACTTATATAAGCAAATCCAAACCAAATAATGAGTGCTCAATGACTCTCATACTGTACCTTAAATTTGACCCGAATCTAATGGAGAATGCCCTGGATTTTAGCACGAGGGTTATAGCTAAATTTTGAACATAAAAATATATGTTCTCTTGTTGCCAAGACATTTCTAGAGCTAGAGAATAAGATGAATCTCATATGGCAATAAAGATTGAAAGCCATTAGAGATGTCAAAAGGTAAATACCTCATAGACATATGAGAAGCCCGATCATAGCTATATTGAATGATAGATGATTAATGGCAAATATTAGAAGCCCCACCATAGACATATGAGAAGGCCAATGGTCATAGGTCTATGGTGGGGCTTCTAATATTTGCCATATTAATGACTAAACATACTACCAAATATTGAAGTTGCATGACCACCCCATCAAGTACCAAGAACAATACATCCACATTTGTGAATATCATTAACAACATTTGGGTTTAGGGGATGGTATTTTGAGAGTAAAAACCTTTATAACCTCCCTGCACAAGAAGAACCCAAAAGGCTATTTATTCACAAAAATGTACACACAAAAGTTTTGATTATAGAAAACTTGCAATAATATGGTCACACATTCAACTAAGTTCTCAAACAAAATGCTATTCAAACTAGGAAAACTTTAAAATCTAAAAATTTTGAATTGCCCCTGCTGAGTAATCTTTTCATTTGCAACATTCAAAAGAAAGAAGAACATAGGAATCACAAAAAAGTGTGACATTCTCAATCCATTCCAAGAGAGCTCTCTATAATTGTTCCATTCTTATCTTTTGTGCAATCATCAAATAGTAAATGTTGTCTTTCTTCTCTCAACTGATGTCGCCTTGTATTTTCGTTTGCTATGATTTTTGCTATTACTCATCTCAATCTTAGAGGATTATGTTGAAGGAGGCACTGCACATTCTTCTTACCACACACAACCGTCCTGAAGACTATTCTACATATCTTCACTTATTGTAGACCTGCATTCTCAAGAACAAGCTTTCAGAAGGGAAAACAGTGCACTCTTTCTTCGGTTATAGGGAATTCGATTTGCTACATGCAAAATCTTTCATAATAAGCTTATTTACATGTATGTAAAGTTCAGAAGTTTTGAGGATACTTGAAACGTCTTTGATCACATTTGCCAGCGTACTCCCAACTTGTGCCAAAATGGGAGCTTTGGAACAGGGAATGGGCATCCATAAAAGCATAATGGAAGGGGGATTTTTTTTCAGATATTATAGTTCAAAATGCTCTGGTAGACATGTATGCAAAATGTGGTAGCATACACAAGGCACATGAATTGTTTGATAGAATGCCTCAAAGAGATGTCATATCATGGAATGCAATGATTGCAAGATATGCACAAAATGGATTTGTTGACAAAGCTTTAGAAACATTCAAACAAATGCAATTGGCAGGTGTAAATCCAAATTGCACAACCTTTGCTAGCATCCTCCCTGCGTGTGCCAAAATGAGAGCTTTGGAACTAGGTATGGACATCCATCAAAGCATAAAGGATAGAGGAATTTTGACAGATGTTGTAGTTGCAGCTGCTCTAGTAGACATGTATGCAAAATGTGGAAGCATAGATAGGGCACATGAACTATTTGACAGAATGCCTCAAAGAAATGTGGTCTCATGGAATGCCATGATTGCAGGATATGCACAAAATGAATTTGTTGAAAAGGCTTTAGAAACTTTCAAGAAAATGCAATTGGCAGGTGTAAAGCCAAATTCCACAACCTTTGCCAGCATCCTCCCTGCCTATGCCAAAATGGGATCTTTGGAATAGGGTGTTGACATCCATCAAAGCATAAAAGATAGATGAATTATGTCAGATGTTGTAGTTGTAACTACCATGGTAGACATGTATACAAAATGTGGAAGCATAGACAAGGCACGTGAAGTGTTTGATAGAATGTCTTAAAGAGATGTGGTCTCATGAACTGCAATGATTGCAGGATATACACAAAATGGATTTATTGAAAAGGCTTTAGAAACTTTCAAGAAAATGCAATTGGCAAGTGTTAAGCCAAATTCCACAACACTTGCCAGCATCCTCCCTCCCTATGCCAAAATGGGAGCTTTGGAACAAGGTATAGACATCCATCAAAGCATAATGGAAGGGGGCATTTTATTAGATATTATAGTTGGAAATGCTCTGATAGACATGTATGCAAAATGTGGAAGCATAGACAAGGCATGTGAAATGTTTAACATAATGCCTAAAAGAAATGTCATCTCATGGAATGCAATGATTGCAGGATATGCACAAAATGGATTTTTTGAAAAGGCTTTAGAAACTTTCAAGCAAATGCTATTGGCAGAAGTAAAGCCAAATTCCACAGCCTTTGCCAGCATTCTTCCTGCCTGTGCCAAAACGTGTGCTTTTGAACAGGGTATGGACATCCATCAAAGCATAAAGGATAGATAAATTCTGTCAAATGATGTAGTTGCAACTGCCCTAGTAGACATGTATGCAAAATGTGGAAGCATAGACAAATCACGTGAACTATTTGATAGAATGCCTCAAAGAAATGTGGTCTCATGGAATGCCATGATTGCAGGATATGCATAAAATGGATTTTGCAAGGATGCTCTTAAAATCTTTGAATTAATGAAGCACTCTGGAACATATCTTGACATTGTAAGCTTTTCTTGTGTTCTATGTGCATGCAACCATCCAGGTTTAGTGGATGAGGGCTGTACATACTACAATAAGATGAGTAGCCCTTATTGCATTACACCTACAGTTGATCATTATGTGTGCATGGTTGACCTTCTTGCCCTTGCTGGCTATCTTGAGGACACCCTAAACTTTATCATTAAGATGCCAGTTAAACCTGTGCTAGTTGTGTGGATGTGTTTTCTTGGTGCCTATAAATTACATATGAATATAATCTTAGGGGAATTTACAACGATGCTGCTTTTTGATTTGGATCCTAAAAATGTTGCGACTTATGTTCTTCTCTCAAATATCTATGCAAAAGTGGGCAGCTGGGGTGAGGTTCAAATGATAAGGAGATTGAAGAAAGATAAAGGAATTAAAAAGATCCCAAGGTGTAGTTGGATTGAAGGCCACAAAATGGTAACGCCTTTTGTGTAGGGAACAAATCACATCCAAAGATACATAAGATCTATGCAAAATTGGAGAAATTAACTTGGGAGATGTGTTGCAAGTATGGGCGTAACTGGTGTTGTCATTGATGTCAACATACTCCTGTTGCATTAATGATAAGGTTTGGATGAGCCGTGAGCTGAGGATATTGAGAAAATTAGTCTCAATCAGGAACAGTGAAGAACAACAATGACAGTAAGGAAAAAGTCCAAGATAGGATGAGGATCAGAGGATACAGATTCAAGGGTTTGTAGATATGTGTCTGTAGGTGATCCAATAGAGATTTTAGAGGTCCGTATGAATATATGAAGAAGTTGTAGCCACTCAAGTAAAACCAGTTCCGGTAGGTGTTCAGAGGTGACAGAGTGTAACAAGAAAGGTTCGGTGAGATCCGAAAATGAAGTTTCCTATTCTACGAATTTAAGGGAGTGTTGAGGAAGTCTTTGTGGTGTATCAACTCTATTGGTTTGTGGTTTGAAGGTCCGCAAGCATCTATTCCTTTGTGACAGTAATGACAGACTGTGTTCTTGAGGTTCCAGATGAAGGAGAGAAGGATTTCAGTAAGCAGAAGAAGTATGGATGTTCTTGGTGATTAAGGCAAGCTTGTGGAGGTCTTTGGATTGTGTCTAGTTCGTGTTGGTGGTCTGCATTAAAGTTGGAGCTCGCAATTGAAGAGTAACTTCTGGATGATGGTGTTCTTCTTGAGATAGGTTGACCGGATGAGTTATGCATTTGGCGAATAATCTTATTAATGTTTTCCGACTTAGATGATCATTCCTAAGTTGATGCCTTGTATAAATAAGGGATTGCAAAGTCAGTTTGAAGTTGTCATAGTGGTGATGAGAGTGTGGTAGCGAGGAGGAGAGCAAAAGGCAGAGCAGAAGTATTGGGCTTAAATGGAACTGATTCAAGCATTGTGAAGATGCTATTCTGTAGTTCATGTATGTGATATTTATTTCTTTGTAGATAGTGTGTCTCTTGTAGGCAGTGAGCCTCTTGTGAGCAGTGTGCTCAGGCAGTGAGCCCTAATTGGCATGTGCCATTTTTGTTCTTTCTATTCTTCTAACAGAGAATACAATCTTGGGTTAATCACCTCGTGGTTTTTCCCTTAACTGGGTTTTCCATGTCAAAATCTTGGTGTCTTATGTGTTGATGTGTTTTTGCTCTTGATTTGAATGCATTATGGTTCATGATTAATATACAACTAATCACTAAGAAGATTTAAGTGTTTAATTGGAGAAAGTTTTGAACAACTGATTCACCCCCCCTCAGTTGTGTGCCCTAAGTCTAACAATTGGTATCAGAGCTAAGTTCCTCTAAATGAGTTTAACCACTTGAGGAGATCCAGGATGTCATCCTACAAGAAGGATAGTCCAAAGTTTAATGGAACAAATTTTAATCTATGGAAAGTTCACATGAAGTGTCACTTGCAATGCATGGGAATGGCATACTAGACCATGGTTTCAACACAGTATGTATGCCCACAGGGTGGTCCAAAATCTCTAAATGAAATCACAGATGTTGAAAACAATCTGCGGACTATAGAAGCTCTTCTAAGCACATTATCTGATTCAGAGCTCTCAAATGTTATTAACCTTCCAACTGCTTTTGATATTTGGAAAAAACTGGAACTTTTGCAAGAAAGAGACCAGTATGTTAAATGTGCAAGGTTATAGACTCTGAAAGGGAAATTTAAAAACCTGAAGATGAGAGATGATGAAAATATTAATACTTTTATGCCAAGAGTAAATGAGCTTGTTTGTGGAATTAGAAATGCTGGTGGAGTCTTGGATGAAAATGAGATTGTTGGCAAAATTCTGAGATCCCTTCCTACCTCTTACAAAATCAAGGTTGCTGCCATTGATGAATTCAGAGCCCATACAACTATCACAAGAGACCAATTGGCTGCATTTGAAATGACCAAGTTTGGAGATGATCCCCCCAAGACTGAATCTACATTTAAAGCCAGTGCCTCTGTAAAAGGTAAACAAAGGTTTGATCCAAGAGAGAACTCATCAAGGAAACTGTCATGGTATGAAAAAGCAAGAAAATACCTAGAAGAAGAAGAAGTAGAAACTGCTCAACTTGAAGCCCTTATTGCAAAGAGACTACCAAGAGGATCCGGTAAGTATGAAGGAAAATTGCCTTTTAAGTGTTTTAACTGCAATAAGATTGGTCATTTTGCCTCAAAATGTCCGGAAAGATTTTCAAGGCCAAATCGTAACAGATTAAGGTTCCAAAAGAATTATTACTATGTTCATGAAGAAGATGATAATGAAGGAGTAATAGATGATGAATTAGAGACTGGAAACAAATTTGGAAGTGAATGGGTGTTTATTGCCATCAAGGAACAAGAACCAATATCCTCTGTATCTGTCAATCATAAAGTTGTAGAAAGAGCCCTAGATGCCCAAGTTGAAGAAAAGGATGATTGGGTCATTGACAGTGGTTTCTCTCACCATATGATAGGTGACAAAAATAAGTTCATAGATTTGGAAAGGTATGAAGGAGGAGTGGTGAAGTTTGGTGATAACTCTGCTGGTAGAATCAGAGGAAGAGGAACTATTTCTTTTGATGGAAGGAACAAAATCGGTAATGTTCTATATGTTGAAGGCTTGAAGCACAATCTTCTCAGTGTTGGACAGTTGGTGGACAAAGGCTATGATCTCCGGTTCAAGAATGGAAAATGCAAGATCTTTGAAAGCTCCGGAATAGAGATTGCATCCGGTACCCAAACTAAAGGTAATATCTTCCACTTGGTTGGCACTGGTAAAAGTTGCATATTTGTTCAAGTTGATCAGAGTTGGTTATGGCATAGGAGAATATGTCATGTGAACTTTGATAATATCATCAAGATAAGCAATACTTAGGCTGTAAGAGATCTTCCAAAATTGGTGAAACCTACTAATAGCTTGTGCAAAGAATGTCAGTTGGGTAAGCTGAGCAGAATCACATTCAAGAGTAAGGAACTGTCTTCTACCAGATTATTGGACTTAGTTCATACTGAACTTTGTGGCCCGTCAAGAATCAGGAGTATGCAAGGTGATAGATACTTCATGTTACTAATTGATGACTATTCCCAGATGATGTGGGCAACTTTTCTGAAAGAGAAATTAGAAGCTTTTGAGAAATTCAAAATATTCAAGGCTATGGTAGAGAATGAAACCGGATTGAAATTGAAATGTCTGAGGTCTGATAGAGGTGGAGAATTCACATCCGGTGAGTTCATAGAGTTCTGTGAGAAACATGGAATAAAGAGACAGTTGTCTGCTCCTAGGACTCCACAACAGAATGGAGTAGTGGAAAGAAAGAACTGGACCATACAAGAAGCTTCTAGGACCATGATGATGGAAGCAAATGTTCCTCATATCTATTGGAGAGAAGCTGTCAGCATTGTAGTCTATACTCTCAATCGAGTTTAAATCAGAAGCAATACTGGTAAGACTGCTTATGAACTTTGGTTTGGCATCACTCCTACTGTAAGGTATTTCAGAGTTTTTGGTAGCAAATGTTACATTAAAATAGATGAAGATCTAGGAAAGTTTGATGCTAGAAGTGATGAAGGAATATTCTTGGGTTACTCTACTCAAAGCAAAGCATACCGGTGTTATAACAAAAGACTGAGAAAGATGATAGAAAGTACAAATGTGAAGGTTGATGAGGGAATTGAGAAACCCTCAAGGTTTTATGAATATGATGAAGATGATCAGAATGGTATTCTAACTCAAGGAGCCCAAGCCTCATCTGTTAGTCAGATTCAAGCTAATCCGGTAAACCAGGAAGAAGAAATGAGTCTCAATGAACTTGATCAAGAATCAGAAGTGCAAGAAATTCCTAAAGTTCCCAGGTATGTAAGACTGAACCACTCTGAAGATCAGATCATAGGTGATAAAAGAAAATGAGTACTAACAAGAAGGAGAATTGCTCAAGATTCAGAAGAGTATTGTTTGATTTCAAAGATTGAACCTAAGACAGTGAATGAAGCTTGCAATGATGAAAACTAGACTAAAGCAATGGAGGAAGAGCTGGTGCAAATAGAGAAAAATCACACTTGGGATCTTGTTCCCAGACCTAGAAACAAGAATGTGATTGGAACCAAATGGGTATTCCGGAACAAACTAAATGAAGTTGGTGAAGTAATCAGAAATAAAGCTAGATTGGTCTGCAAGGGCTACTCTCAAATAGAAGGAATTAATTTTGAAGAAAATTTTGCTCCGGTGGAAAGAATTGAAGCAGTTAGATTATTTCTTGCCTTTGCTGCCTTCAAGGATTTCAAGGTATATCAGATGGATGTCAAATCTGCCTTTCTAAATGGTGACTTGGAAGAAGAAGTGTATATAGAGCAACCTGATGGATTTCAATTGTCTGATCATGGTGATATGGTCTGCAAGTTGAAGAAGGCACTGTATGGATTAAAGCAAGCCCCAAGAGCCTGGTATGAAAGATTGGATAAGCATTTTTGAAGATTGGTTTCAACAAAGGTACTGTTGACATTAACTTATATTTCAAAATTGATCATGAAAATATCTTGATTGTTGAAGTATTTGTTGATGATATCATCTTTGGATGAAGAGATAGTATGTGTAAAACTTTTGCAAATCAAATGAAAAGTGAGTTTGAGATGTCTATGCTTGGTGAAATGAATTTCTTCTTAGGTCTGCAAATTACTCAAACAAAGAAAAGAATCTTCATTTCTCAGACCAAATATGTGAAAGAATTGTTGAAGAAATTTGGGATGGAAGATTCAAAGCCAATGAATACTCCCATGGCAACCAGATGTAAGTTGAGCAAAGATGATGACTCTCCTAAGGTAGACCAGGCAAAGTATAGATCAATGATTGGAGGATTGTTGTATCTCACTCAAACTAGACCAGATATTATGCAAGATGTTGGTCTTGTTGCTAGATTCCAAGCTGATCCTAGAGAATCCCATGTCATGGCAATCAAGAGGATTTTTAGATATCTAAAAGGGACAGTTGAGTATGGTTTGTGGTATCCTAGAGATCATGATTTCTCTTTTCATGCATATACAGATGCTGATTGGGTAGGAGATGTGGATGACCAGAAGAGTACCAGTGGTGGAGCATTCTTTTTGGGGAAGAGATTGGTTTCTTGGCTAAGCAAGAAACAAGAGGCAATATCTCTGTCTACAACTGAAGTAGAATATATTGCAGCAGTAGGTAGTTGCACTCAAGTTTTGTGGATGAAGCAGATGCTAAGAGATATCAAAGTGGAGTATGATGAACCTAGCACAATCTTCTATGATAATTCAAGTGCTATAAATATATCTAAGAATTTGATATTGCATTCAAAGACTAAACACATATCCATCGAGTTTCACTTTTTGAGAGAGAAAGTGAACAAGAATGAAGTCAGATTGGAGTTTGTACCCTCCAAGGATCAGATTGCAGACATCTTTACTAAACCTCTACCTAAGGACTCTTTTGAGTATCTCAGGGAGAAGTTAGGGGTTATTGCCCCTCCGGTGATGAACTAAGGTGCACTGGGGTGCATTAGTCCAGTGGATATCATAGTCATATCTTGTGATCCAGATTGATGGGAGCTGCTACTCAGGGGGAGCAACAAGTATGATTCTAAAGTGTTGGAATTGCAAGTATGTGCCCTTTGCCATTGATGTCAAAGGGGGAGAGAAGACATGTGAAAAACAAGTGGTTTCTGATCAAAGGGGGAGTAGTAAAGGGAGAGAAGACATGTGAATGGTTGTTGCTGATAGGGGGAGCTGTGACAGTAAGAAGAAGTTCTTGACTTGATGGTTAAAACAATTTTTCACATCCTATGTTGCCATCAATGACAAAGGGGGAGATTATTGCAAGTATGGGCCTAACTAGTGTTGTCATTGATGTTAACATACTCCTGTTGCATTAATGATAAGGTTTGGATGAGCCATGAGCTGAGGATATTGAGAAAATTAGTCTCAATCAGGAATAGTAAAGAACAGTGATGACAGTAAGGCAAAAGTCCAAGATAGGATGAGGATCAGAGGATGCGGATTAAAGGGTTTGTAGATATGTGTCTGTAGGTGATCCAGTAGAGATTTCAGAGGTCCACATGAATATATGAAGAAGTTGTGGCCACTCAAGTAAAACCGGTTCCGGTAGGTGTTCAGAGGTGACAGAGTGTAACAAGAAAGGTCCGGTGAGATTCAGAAATAAAGTTTCCTATTCTGCAGATTTAAGGGAGTGCTGAGGAAGTCTTTGTGGTGTATCAACTCTATTGGTTCATGGTTTGAAGGTCCGCAAGCATCTATTCCTTTGTGACAGTAATGACAGACTGTGTTCTTGAGGTTCCGGATGAAGGAGAGAAGGATTTCAGTAAGCAGAAGAAGTATGGATGTTCTTGGTGATTAAGGCAAGCTTGTGGAGGTCTTTGGATTGTGTCCAGTTCATGTTGGTGGTCCGCATTAAAGTTGGAGCTTGCAATTGAGGAGTAACTTCTGGATGATGGTGTTCTTCTTGAGACAGGTCGACCAGATGAGTTATGCATTTGGCGAATAATCTTATTAATGTTTGCCGACTTAGATGATCATTCCTAAGTTGATGCCTTGTATAAATAAGGGATTACGAAGTTAGTTTGAAGTTGTCATAGTGGTGATGAGAGTGTGGTAGCGAGGAGGAGAGCGAAAGGCAGAGCAAAAGTATTGGGCTTAAATGGAACTAATTCAAGCATGGTGAAGATACTATTCTCTAGTTCATGTATGTGATATTAATTTCTTTGTAGACAGTGTGTCTCTTGTAGGCAGTGAGCCTCTTGTGAGCAGTGTGCTCAGGCAGTGAGCCCTAATTGGCATGTGCCATTTTTGTTCTTTCTATTCTTCTAACAGAGAATACAATCTTGGGTTAATCACCTCGTGGTTTTTCCCTTAACCGGGTTTTCCAAGTCAAAATCTTGGTATCTTATGTGTTGATGTGTTTTTTCTCTTGATTTGAATGCATTATGGTTCATGATTAATATATAGCTTATCACTAAGAAGATTTAAGTGTTTAATTGGAGAAAGTTTTGAACAACTGATTCACCCCCCCTCTCAGTTGTGTGCCCTAAGTCTAACAAAGATAGAGGAATTAAAAAGATCCCAGGGTGTAGTTGGATTGAAGGCCACAAAATGGTAATGCCTTTTGTGTAGGAGACAAATCACATCCAAAGATACATAAGATCTATGCTAAATTAGAGAAATTAACTTGGGAGATGAAGGCAGTATGGTATTTTCCAGATTCAAGACATTTACATAATGATGTGGAAGAGGGGGAAAGGAATTATTCCTCTGGCACCATGGTGAAAAGTAGGCAATTGCATTTGGTTTGTTAAACACACCTCCTATAAGAACTATTAGAGTTGTTAAGAACCTTTAAATATATGTTGATTGTCACATTGCAACAAAATTAATATTTGGATGTTCAATTATTTATGGATTTTGAATTGTTTATGGCACTAGCTACCAACCATAAATGAGGCCATAATTGAACATCCACAGGAGTTGTAAAAGTCAGGCTTCACTTGTTATAAGACTGACCTAAAGACAAAAAAGGATAATCAAGCTAGAGATGGAACACATATTTATTCTCCAATTAGTAGAAAATGGATTAGGTACATTAGGCATGCAATTTGACTCGTACAATTTAAGGTTGAATGCCAAAATAAATCATAAAGGCCAGAACATTAAATCAATTGGAGAACACCAGAAAATGGAATCTGTAGTATCCAGCAGCTATAATTGCAAAGGGCCAGGATGATGACTTGGCAAGTTCCCATATTATATTGAAGTAGAATACATGTTGAATTGGACTACAAAATTTTTTATGATAATGTTGTGCATGAAAGGCAAGACCTTCTTGAAATGAATGTATAAAAAATATATGAGTAAATTCATTTGAGATGCAGGACTGCACAAAGAATAGAAGCAAATTCATTTGAGATGCATGACTGCAGAGAGAATAGATGTAAATTCATTTGAGATGCAAGACTGAAGAACACCAAAGGTATAACTCACCTATCATTGATCTTTCTCTGTCTGCGCTGCTCAGTTGTAGAGTGCTTGGACCTGGGAGTGTTGGCTCTCTGATCATTGATTTTCCCATCTACTTTTGATGGTGCTTCACCTGAAATTAAATGTTATCACTTCAGATGTAAAACCTTTGTGAAGTGCACTTACATTCTGCAAGAAACATAATTTCTCATAACTAAACATCATATGCAAAAGCATATAGCTCTTAGCACGTTCACAACATAGTCCATCATAGATTCAGATAATGAAGGCTCATAGATCTGAGTGTAAATAGTGGTGAACATCAGGCAGAGCATGTATGAAAATGTATGAGCCCACACAGAAAATACCATATTTTGTCACTTTAGTGTAAATATTTTATATTTCAAAGAGGACTCAGACAACATATTTCCATGACTAATATCTTCCAATGAATCATCTATTTTCTCTTGATGCCCTTGCTAAATCAAGTTGACAAATTTACACCCATTATGACCCTTCAAATACAATTCTTCATTTTCTTCCAAAACATCAACATTCTCCAATGCACAAACCCGATCTAAAAAATATTACAATGTAATTTAGTACAAAATCATAGAAAATCATATGCGGTTCTATTTTAAATCAAAAATATCAAATACTAAATGAAATCAGTAACTGCCATTCATGCAAGACTATATAACAATTCGCAGTGTGCATATTACAGTTTACCAAATACAAAGGCACAAAATGAGGCTAGGAAGATAAAATCATTTCAATTCACAAAATCATCACAAATAAATCACACAGCTTTATGATTGATCATGTGGCACCTGGTTTTAAATATTATATGTCTGGTTAGCCACTTCAAAATATTGTATTTTTATCAATTTACACAACTAATAAGTGCAAATAGAAATATAATGCTAGAAGTAGAGTTTGAAAATGGTTGCAACATTCTTAATTCTGGTCACTAAAAGGGCTATGTGGCTTTTTTTTTTGATAAAAGTTGAAGCTTGGATTAAAGTAAGGAGAGTGCATGCACCATGGCTAGTCCATGGTCTTTGGACTAGCATATTTTAGGATGCCCAAGCTCAAATCTCTGCCATGAGGAAACTTCTAGCAGATAATACACACCACTGGTCAGAGATCAAGAAATCCAGATGCCTCGAATAGTAAAATTGAAGCAGGTTTTCAAATTAATTTCTCCATTAATAAAGGTGGTCATTGCAATGGGAGATATTAAGCATTTTGTTTTGATATAATCCAGTACCCATTTAACATAATTCTACCCAGTTGTACATTACAAAAAGTTGCAACCATGCTATAGGAAATTTTCAAAACTTACTGGGCATTTACATTGCCAATAAAATAGACTATTTCATTCTAATTAAGTGGATGAATGATACTAACCTCATCAAATAGCTCAGAATTGTCCATAGCATGTAGATCCAAGAGCCCTGCTCCAAACTCTCCCCTTAACTCGGGTGTAAGGAAGGTATCCATTGCTAACAATCCCGTAGAATTCTGAGGCATAGGAGTGGCCGGGTCAGACTCTGAATCCCCACCTAAATTCATTTTTTGAGCATCCTATAGAGTTTCTGCTTCTTATCCATCATTTGCCGACCATATCCCTACTCAAATATTTAACAATCCTAGATTCTTCACTGCCTAAAGATGCATATCAATTCTTATGGAAACTTGCACACTTGAACAAATTTATCTAGTTATTTCACCAAATCTACAAAGCACCTTGATATTTCAAGGAAAAATGGGCATTTGAAAAAAGTTCATTTTATCTATTATCATTTTGGGATTATCTGCATGGGCTTTAGGCTTGGAGTATCCAACACTCAGGGCATTCCTTCAATAATCCATCTTTCATGAAAATAATAACACACTAGCTCAGGGGTAACAAGAGACCTACTTGTGAGAAGAAACCAACATCTGCATACACCTGTCATACATGGGGATCACCTTGCAAATTTCAATCATTACAGCGCAAGCAGATTCCCTCATGCCCATTCACAAATTGGTTCGAACCTACCAACCCTCTAGGTAGTGGATGAAATAGTTACAATGGCCTAATGATTTTCTTGAGAACAACAGAGATGTGAGCAGCATCGGCCTTGAATATTCATGAGGACTAAATTAGTTATAGAGAGGAAGGAGGTCCAAAATCCCCAAATTTGCCCTATTCCCACTCACAGGTTTGCCACGCCTTCCCAAGACTCCCTTGCGGGCCTAGCACAACCGTTGGATCCTCTATCTTTACAGATCGACTCTAATCTTGACACATGGTGCATGATCTGAAATCTCCATGGACCCTTACTTTATCGCCCAGTTGAAGAGACCCAGAAATGAGTCACTTTGATGCCTTAAGTCACTTCGATATCCGTTTGTTGTTATGCGCGATCGACCCATTAGGGAGACCCCAGAATGCATCCCACTGAAAAGCTGACCTCCATCGATGAAGCTTCATCCGCTGTGAATATGCTCTTTTTTGACCTTTGTCACCATGTCAAAGGGACTCAGAAATGACTCCCATCGAAATGGTGGAGTCATTCTGACACAGATTAGGGCTCAGTCAACACTGCACTGCGGTGACTTTTGAGCTTCTTCATACCTCCTATAGAATGTAAACCCCCTTATCTAAGGGATTGCAATGAGATTTCCACCAAAATGGTGGAGTCCCACTCCCATGCAAAACAATTTGGCATAAACGCTCAGATTTTCTATAAAAATGTGAGTGCCAACAACGCCCATCGTTAACATTTTGTAGGTTAGAAATGAAAAGCCTCCATATTATTAAATATATTATAATATTATATTATTATATAGTATTAAATATATTATAATATTATATTATTATATAGTATTAAATATATTATAATATAATATTATAATATTAATATATAATATTATATTATATTATTATATAATATAAATATTATATTATATTATAATATAATATTATATTATAATATAATATTATATAATATATAATATAATATATATTATATAATCATCCGATAAAGGGCTAGATCTTTAGGCAGACATGAGAGGTCACATGGAGGGGGTAGAGATAGCCCCTAGATATTTTATGTGGGTTGGCTATGTTTTCTGATAGTCGGAAAGTGCGATTGAAGGCCTTGGTAGATGTTGGCAAGGTGGCAAGTAATGATGTTTTTGGCAGGTCGAGGTTGTACAGTCACTTCCCCGAGGCTTGCGGATCATTAATGGGCATGTTGTGCCATGGCTAGTGCGCTGAGATAGATTGAAGAGGCAAGATAATCTAGCTCCGCTCGTGGGAAACATCCGAGTTTTTTCTCCCTTTATTCCTTTGGTCTAAGCGGACATTTATTGCCTTGCCTTGTATTGTCTTTGAATTCATGGATTATGATCAAATTGGAAAGAAAAAAGAATAGAGGAGTAATAGTCATTTATTTAGTCATTTTTATATGTCTGACCAATCATTTATTTGTGTTTTTTGCCCGATGACCAAATTAGTCATTTATTTGGTCATTTATTTAGTCATTTCAACCGATGACCAAATTAGTCATTTACTTAGTCATTTATAGCTGTGTTGCAAAAATTTTTGGTCACGTGACTAAAAGTTTGAGTCACCTGGTCATTTATTTGCCATATTTATACTAGTGAACCATGGGAGATAGGGTTGGTAGGTTTAGGGGATGGTTGGGATAGGTTTAGGGATTGAGGGATATGTTTAGGAATGGTTAGGATTGGTTACCAAATGCCACATTGTTAGAGAGATTTTGTTGGAATGGTTATGGGATGGGGGATAGGAGTTTGTTAGATTGATTAGGGTAGTTGGGGGGGGATGAGATTGAAATGGTTAAGTCCTTTTCAAAATGCAAAGCCTATGCAGTGTTTTTGAGGGATGAGGGTAGATTTGGGATGTTGTGTTGGGATTGGATATTGTGTTGATATTTTTGAGAGTATTCCTAGATTTATTATAGCAAAAAGGGATATTTTCACCAAGGTATGAAAGACCAAGGTGATGATATATATCCTTCTTTGCATGTACTAGACCCGCAAACAATAGGATGATCCCATGCATGCCCAAGGTAGTACAATCTTGCCTAGATGAGGGAAGGGGACTCATAGAATAAGTCCTTAGTACATAAAAGGTATGATGAACCTTAGATGTAAAAGGGGAACAATATTCTAGAACCAACCCTACATCTATAAGATATGAATACTATACTTGGAGTAATGAGACCAACCCACAAGCACAACAATATACAAAACAATGACCATTCCCCCTTCTAGGTGTTTTCTGCCACATACCATGATATAGTGAGATCAAGGTAGCTTTGGAATGATCCTTAGAATGAGACAAGATAAAAATCAATAATCATAAAGACCAACGAACCAAAACAACCATTCTTGCCACTATGAGTGTTGATTTGATAAGATGATAGATTTTGCCTATTGTAGGAACAATATATCCATTAAGGTAGGAATTAGTTGGATGATGATGGATAAAATTTGAAGGATGGGCAAAAAGGATAGTAGGCCATGTGTCATGATTGTAGTTGGTTTGTTGATTGATGATTTTTGCGTAAGATATGATGTTTCTTAGATTATGCTTAGCAAGTGTATTGCTTTTGGATTTAATAAGCTTAGGGAATAGGGACCATCCAAATGGGTTGGATGGGTGCATCTTTTGTACCTACATATTGGATACTTTGTTCGTATTCTAGACTGCCTACATACCCTGTATCCATGGGATCAAGGCATATCAAGATACGGGTGATGATGAATATGTAGTTCTGGGTTGTAGTGTTGATGTAGGGATGGTTCGGGGTGGATGATATTTTGTGATGTGTTGGATGATGGGATGATGATGTGTTAGATGAGTTGGATAATTGTGATGATGATTGGGATTTTATAATTTTTTTATTTTTTTGGGGTTTTTGGATTTCTAATGTTTCTAGATTTTGTGATTTTTCTATTTTTTTTGGATTTTTGGTGGTTTTATGATGTTTTTGGCTTTTTTAGATTTTACATTGTATAGGGAAGGCATTCAAGAGTCCAGTAATTTAGAAATCCGCCTTGAGTGGGGGATAAAGGGATGGGATGGTTGTGGTTGAATGTTTGTGATTCCAAGCCATGGGATGTAGAGGATATGGAGTGATATGAAGCAATGAAAGGTTATGAGGACTTATTAGATGGTAGGACTGGCCACTACACATGGCACCTGAGATAGGTTGTCACCATGGTACTTATCCAAGGTTTCAGCAAAGTGATTTTCACCATTGGACGACTTTATTGCACTCAGGTTTTTCTTAATTTTTGATTTTTTTGCTTTTTTGATTTTTCTTGTATGTTAGACTTGGGATACTCTATGGGTTAGGCATAGAGCATGATGTTCATCAGCTCATCTAGAGGCTACCCCTCAGGTGTTGCAAGATGATAATCTCCTGACCCATAGCTAGTTGTGATGACATAGGGTCCTAACCAATTAGGCTCAAACTTTCCCTTCTTGTTACGCTCTTGTAGGTTCCTTTGGTTTTCCATAAGGATAAGGTCGTCTATCTCAAACTGGTGGTTCTTGATCTTCTTATTGTAGCTTCTGCATTGGTGATTCTGATAGGCCTATAGGTGATTAAGTGCATTCAAGCGCTTCTCATCTAGAAGTTCTAGCTCATTCAGGCGTGCAACTTGATACTCCTCAACAATGATATTCTGTAATGAAATTATGAGAGAGGGGAGCTTGAACTCGATTGGCAGGATGGATTCAGAACCAAATACTAATGATTATAGAGTGGGTCTTGTAGGGGTATGGATTCTTGTGCGATAGGCCCATAGGGCAGGATTAAGTTGGAGGTGCCAGTCACGACCAACTTCATTAACCGTCTTTTGTAGGATGTGTAAGATGGTTTTATTGGAAGCTTTGGCTTGACTGTTACCTTGAGGGTAATACGGTGTGGAAAAGTGATGTTGGATGTGGAATTTTTCACAAAGAGTACAAACTTCTTGGTTCTTGAACCATTTATCATTGTCAATGATGATGGAAAGGAGGATTCCATAACAACATATTATGTAGTGGAGGATGAAGTTTACAATTTGGATGCCAATGGTGTAAGTGAGTGGAATGGCTTCTACCCACTTGGTGAAATACTCAGTGACGATGATAATAAACTTATGTCCATTAGATGATTGTGGGTGAATTTTTCCTACGAGGTCGAGCCCCCATTGTAAAAAGGGCCAAGGGGTCATAATCGGCTACATTCTTGTGATGGTGCATGGATAAGATCAACATGTTGCTGACATGGAAGGCATTTCTTTACAAACTAATGAGTGTCTTGTTCCATGGTGGGTCAGTAGTATCCTATCCTTAGAATCTTCTTTACTAGAGTAGGTCCACTAGAGTGTGCCCCACAAATACATTCGTGTACCTCTTGTAAGGCCACTTTGGCTTCCCTAGAATCAAGGCATCATAAAAAACTACCATCAAGACTTTTTCAGTAAAGGGTGTCACCTATGATGGTGAAGCGAGAGGATTGGTGAATGAAAGTGTGTCATTGTGTAGATGTTAGGTTGGGTGGAATGATGTTGTCATGGAGGTACATGTAGGTCTCTTAGTACCATGGAGATAGGGGACCAACAATGTTGCATACTAGCTCAGATTGTGGGACATCATAAGCCGGTGTTGGAAGCTCTTCTATCAAGAATTCACACCTTTTTCTATCTTTCTTCATGTCAACCAAGGATCCTATGGTAGCCATGTCATCTGCTGCTTTGTTATTCAACCTTAGTATTTGCTCAAAATGAATATCATGAAAGTAATCCTTGAAATCATCAACCATTGTTTTATATGGCAAAAGATTGTCATCTTTTGTTTTGTATTCATTATTAACTTGTCAAATAACTAGCTGGGAGTCACCATAAATTGTGAGCTTTTCAATCTTCCATTGGATGGCCATGCGAAGTCCTATGATGAGGGCTTCATATTCTTCTACATTGTTTGTACATGGAAATGTTATTTTATAGGATTTTGGAATTGTGTCTCCTTGAGGGGTAACAAACAAGATACCTTCCCTTGAGTCATGATGTGTGTAGGATCTGTCAAAATACATTCTCCATGTATCTATCATTGGTGCTACTGTAAGTATTGACTCATCCAAGAATTCTTAAAGCAATGGTTGTTCTATTGGGATAGGTGCATCAACTAACTGATCAATAATTACTTGTCCTTTGATAGCCTTTCGTTCTGTGTACTCATTGTCAAACTCACTTAGGATCATAACCCACTTAGCCATTCATCCAGTGAGAGCTGCTCTAGTCAATAGATATTTTAGTAGATCAATTTTGGTAATGAGCTTTGTCTTATGATTGAGCATATAATATCTTAGATTTTGTGAGGTGAAGACAACTGCAAGGCATGCTTGTTCAATAGGAGTATAATTAAGCTCATAGGTCACCAAAGTGTCACTGATTTAATATATGGCTCTCTTTTCCTTGTTCATCATGTTGTGCTAGCAAGGCTCCTATTGCTATTTCTATTGTCGAGATGTATAAAAGGAGGGGTTGTCCTTGCTTGGGTGGAATAAGGATGGGTGGCATAGCAAGATATTCTTTTAGCTTCTCAAAGGCTTTTTGACACTTGTCATGCCATACAAATGTTGTATCTTTCCGAAGAAGATGCTGGAATGGTTGACACTTATCTGCAAGTTGTGTTATGAAGCGGTGGATAGACTGAAGCTTCCCTTGGAGGCGATGAAGTTGTTTGAATGTTTTAGGTGGATGCATATCCATTATAGCCTTAACCTTAGCAAGGTCAACTTTGACTCCTCTTCTTGATACAATGTACCCTAGGAGTTTTTCAGAGGTGACCCTAAAGACACATTTCTTAGGATTTAGCCACACCTTTTATTGTTCTAATCTGTCAAAGATTTTGGCCAACACATTCAAATGATCTTCTCTAGTCTTAGATTTTCCCAACAAATCATCTACATAATCTTCCATTATGCTGTGGAAAAGGTCATGGAAGATGACTATCATGGCTCTTTGATATGTGGCTCCTGCCTTTTTCAACCCAAAAGGCATCACAACCCAGTAGTAGGTTCCCCATGGGCATATGAAAGAGGTCTTATGTTGGCCTTCCTCTGCTATTATGATTTGGTTATAACCAGAAAATCCATCCATTAGTGATAGCATCTCATGTCCGACAGTGAGATCAAAAATGATATCTATGTTGGGTAGAAAAAAATCATCTTTAGGGCATGCCTTGTTAAGATCCCTGAAGTCTGTACAACAATGGATGCCCCCAGTGAATTTTTCTATGGGTACAATATTTGATATCCATTCAGGGTAGTCGATAGGATGAATGAAACCCACATCTAGGAGCTTCTTGAGTTTTTCTTTGACGAGGAGTGCCACTTGTGGATTCATTTTCCTAAGTTTCTATTTTATCAGTTTTGCATCAGGATGTACAACAAGATGATGGACGACAGGTGTGGGATCCAATCCCGGCATATCAGCATAGGTCTATGCAAAGTTATGACTCCTTTCTTTGAAGAAGGCCAAGAATGCCTCTTGTTCTACTGCTATAAGGGATTTTGCTCGAAATGTGATCTTGGGTGCTTCTTCGGTTCCAAGGTTCATCTCATGTGATGCTTCTACTAGGATATGTGATCTCTCTTGATACAATTTCAAGACTTTAGGGAGGTCCATTCTCTCATCCAGTAGCACCTCGCAGAGGTTTTCACCAGGGGATACATCCTTTTTTTTTTTTTCATCATCCAAAAGTGCCACAGCGTGGTTTTCACTAGGGGATATTATTTTCATGTTTTTACTTTTGCGACTAAGAGATTGGATTGTCTCCCCAAAGTATGTGAAGGTATTGATTTCCACTATATATCTGGCTCTATGATCTCCAAGGGGCATATGGTCTCTAACCCCTAGGAATTTAACAATAGTTTCATCATTCTGTGCAACATCAAGGATGGGAGGTCCTTGTTGGTCCCAATCTATGAGTTGGGGGTAGATGAGAGGTAATCATTGGATGTTGATGGCATGGTTGATAATGTGTAAATGGTGCATATGGATGATTCAAAAAGCTTGGTAAAATCAGCAAAGGAGTCTTGATGGTCCTCTTCATTGATTTATTGATCATAGGGAAAGACCTAGCATCCTCACTCTAGATACACTCATGTTCGGTGGGGGTAGAATCTTGTTTTCCGTACCCTAGTCCATAGAGATAAGGATTCCTTGTTGCTTGAATAGGTTCAATAATTCCTTGCTCATGAAGGCCTATGCCACCTTGTCCTTTGTAACCCATGTATTTGACAATCTTGAGACCCCTTCCATAGATCTCGGTTGGGAGGATAGGATATTCTTGTTGTTCATCTTCATTTTTGTATAACCAGGAGGATATGTCTTTGAGGACATCTTGTTTCATGAAGTGTTTGCGCTCAAAGATGGGAGATGGCTTGCATTTGATGATTACCATAAAGACTTCATTGTTCGTAGGAGCACCGAATGTTTTTGGGGATGATGGGAGTAGGCCTATGCAAAATGTGCCATGTAGATCATATTCTCCACATCCCATGTCACTTATCTTGATCTTGACCTCGTGAGGGGTGGATGTTTGCGATGTGGATGTGATGTTGGAAGGATCAATGTATGATATGGAAGGTTTTGGATCAGTGTTAGACATGGATCCTTTGGCGGTGTTGTTGTATGGGCAGAAAGTTTGATCATGTCCTTCCAAAAAGATGCAGTATTGGAAAGGATGGGGATCAGAATAGATAGTAACTTTCGTGCCATTATATGGGAATTTTAGGCATTGATGAAAAGTGGATGGAACGGCTTTCATGGCATGGATCCATTGTCAACTGAGGAGGATGTTGT
Organism: Cunninghamia lanceolata; assembly: GCA_027924645.1. Lineage (NCBI taxonomy): Eukaryota > Viridiplantae > Streptophyta > Pinopsida > Cupressales > Cupressaceae > Cunninghamia > Cunninghamia lanceolata. The sequence continues at coordinate 14,670,583 of BSBN01000320.1, forward strand.
ATGGGAGGTCAAGATCAAGAACTTTACATTTAATTTCTAAAATCTTTTGTCCCACTTGGATGGGAAGTCTAATGGTTCCCTCAGATAATCTTTTGGTATTATCATATCCTTTGATGGTTATACACTCACTAGAGTCCACAACCACATCAGAGTATCCCAAGTGTTTTAATAGTTTTAGAGTTCAAAGATTTAGGTTGGAGCCACCATCTATTAAAACTTGTTTGATGGTATGTTTGTAGATTAGGACTTCGATGTGAAGGGCTTCGTTATGTGAGGTGTTGGACATGGGAAGGTCTTTCTCAGAGAAGGTGAGATAGTGAGGTGAGGTGATGTGTCCCACCACGGCTTGGAATTGATCAACATTCAAGTTGGTAGGGACTTGGGTCTCCATTAAGGCTTTGTCAAGGACATCCTTGTGGAGGGGGATGTATGAAGCAACTCAAGGATGGAGGTTTGAGTAGGGGTCTTTTTGAGGTGATCAATGAGGTTATACTTGTGAGTGGATGGAGGATTGGTGGTTGTGGATGTAGAGGGTTGATCATTGGTAGGGGCTCCACGGATGGAGATGTGGCCTTGACGAGTAGTAACGACACAATTGGGTGTCTTGGCTCTAATGCTGATGGTATTGATATGGTTTGAAGAATCTTCTATTCGACCTACAATGGATTTGAAAGAAGAGGGTAGTGGAACTGTGTTGTAGGATTGATTTGAGGAAGAGGGCTTTACCTTGTTATGATCCAGAAGTGGATCCTTGTATGCTCCTAAGTTGGCATTAGGTGATTACTTTAAAGGTTCGTCAATGGTTATATCACCTCTATCTACAAGATATTGGATGTCCTTACGTTGGAAAATGTCCCCTTTGGGGGTTTTTCCCTCTTACGGTTTAGCTCCTGGGTGTTTTAGAATGCATTTAGAGCATCTTGCATGATTTTGATGACTCCTGATGAGAAAACCTTGAAGTTTCATGGCAATTTGGACTCAAGGGATACACTTAACATAAATCCTACCTAAAATAAGGGGGGAAGACTTGGGCATCTATGCCCTAGTCTTGACCTATTTTAGGTCAGGACCAATTTTAAAGTGTCGGTTTGTGACTGTTATTTAGGTCCTATGCCGACACGGTAAGTTTGAATTATGAAATTCTTAGTGGGAATGTTTGTAGTTGAATATATAAGCATGATTAGGGATTCATTTGTAAACTAGATGGGCATTAGATGACAATTGTGAGCATTGTGATTTCGTGAAAGTGATTCAAGGCATTCATTGTGTTGCAGAGCAGAATTTGTGTTGTTCTTGTGTTTGTACTTACAGATTTGGCATCCATATCCTCATGGCATGAAGAGCATCTTCCTTCCATGAGATCTTCACTACAAGGTGATATCAATTGTGTTTTCAATCATTTATCATTTAGATTTTTCCTCTATCCTGTAGGGATACACACTCTTTATCTGACAACGGTGTTCATAATACTTGAATGTCTCTCCAGGGCTTGACTAAGGCAAGCCTCTAAACACCACAACCCCCAACCCATTTTTTAGTGATTGCAGGTTATAGGTTGTGAAAGTAGAAAAAGTGGAGTTGCAGGAGAGTAGTGCAGACTGTCAGAATTGCAGATCAGAGAAGAAAATAGGGACCTGGACTCGGGTGCCCACTCATTAGTCCTTCGGATCCCGCAACAAAAAAATCTCCATAACAATAGGAATAGGTTGCAGACAAGGTTTCTAGATCTCGACAAAAACTATGGCACTAGACTAGGGTGCCCACTCATTAGTCCCTGACTTTTCCATTTTCTGAACTTCAAAATTTGGTACGCATTTGATTGTCATTTGATATCTCTGTGTGCGATCATTTTCTGTAATTTGTCTGTTTGTTCACGAATTCACATAATTAGGGTTTTGAGCATAATTGGGATTAATTGAACAACAAAATCATACAATTCCAATCTTCCCCTATGTTCCAAGTGATAGGAGATCTGTAGTATACTTTCTACTCGATTGAATGTCCTTGAATGTTTAGTGGTGAAAGGAAGATCAACACAAACAACTATCAAAATCAACCCTAAACAATCCTCTTCATTTTTCATCTTAAACATTCTAGCGAACCCATGTTTTTGGAATTTTTCACACCTTTTTGAGTTTTGTGCTTCAGATTTACAGTCATTTCATTCATTCATTTCATTGTTCATTTGACCGCATTTGGAAAATTACAAAAAAATTGAAAAATTGGAAAAATTTGAAAAAATTGGCGTTTTTAGCTTGCATTTTCAAATAATTTTAATTAGTTGTGGTTAATTTAAATAAATTTCTGTTATTATCATCATATCTAATTTAATTTATAGAAAATTTTCATTCATCATTCATTTAGATTGCATTTTCACACTTAAATTGATGAAAATTGCTTGAAATTGTGCATTTTTTCATATAACCTAGTTTTGCATTAGCTAGGGTTTGTAGTCAAAATATTGTTTTAGATTTTACTACCCTTTTAAGACACTCATTAGGACTAATTTATAACTGTAGTGTTGCATCATAGTGGTTTGCTTGCAAAATTTCATGCCTAGGGTTTGAAAACCTTGATTTTTCACTAGATTTGGCCTTATCGACTCTCTAGATTTGCATCATAGGTGTGTTGTAAAGGATTTTTCTGAATTAATTAGATTTTATCAGGGTTATTATCTACTTCCCCTCCTCAAATTGTTTACAACACCCTTTTTATTGGGCCTTTGCATTTAGATTTGGTGAAAAATTGCATATTTTGGCTATATTTTCACTAGGGTTTGACTTAGATTTGCACTCCAAGCGTGTTGTGACATATTTTATGGATTTAGGTGATTGATATTAATGTTATAATATTCTTACCCTCCTAAAATTATTTACAGCACCCTTTTTATTGGGTCTTTGCATTGAAAATTTGTGAAAAATTACATATTTTAGTGTATTTTCACTAGGTTTTGACTTGTCATGACTCTAGATTTGCATTAAAAGTGTGTTGTGAAGGATATTATTTCTTTATTGGACTGATATAATACATATTACTTGCTTCACTTCATCAATTTCCTTACAACACCTCTTCTTTCATTCGTTTGCATTGAAAAAGTTGAAAAATCAAGCATTTTAGGTCATTTTTACACATAATTTTGCACTTGTCTTTTGCATAACTTTTAAAAAGATTTTAAAATCTGATTTCACATTGATGTTACAAGAAATTTAACCATGGTATCTTCATCTCATTGCTCTTTGGTATCTTTACATGCATATATTAAAAACTTCGAGAGTTTCTACAAATTTCTTAATGTGAATCCTCATGTTCTCACTTATATACAAGCTATGTATCATAAGGATATATTTAAGTGCTCTTCATTTTAAATCCTTGACTATGTATCTGATTATGACAATTTCATATCTCTCATGAGTACATACCCTTGGGTACTATAATATTTAACAAGACACATTGAGAATAATGAGTGTGAAACTCCTCTTAACGCATTGGAATTCATAGCTAAAACATGTGATGATGACATAGAAAATGATTCCTCCTATGAGGTTATACTAACACAAGAGGATGAAATAATTGACACATTCTTAAACATTACCCTACTGTCTTTGGAAAATGAAACACCAGTGGATAAAGGACTCCCTCAAAACAAGGATTCTTCATGGGTGGAAAATGACTATTCACCTAATGATCATTTGGTGCATGAGACCTCTACAGATAATCCATTAGACCTTCCACCTTTTATTGAAAACTCAAGAACCTTTGATGAGAAGACTATGGATAGCTCTATTCTGCCTAACAACATGATACCTTCCTCTCATCTCAATGCTCTCCCTGGCCAAGATGTAGCATTAGTGGATGAGAAAAGGTCTCTCACATTAAATCCTCTAGGGATAGATGTTGGGTATAATCAAGAGGAAAACAATGTTAATTCAATATTCACTAATAGATTTTGTAGCAATCTTCCTAAGATAATTGTGTGAGGGGCACCTAGTGCACCTTCTTTCTTAAAACCAGTTATAATAGTTCGAGGACCACCTCGACCTAAGGATTACATCTACAAATATGCACAACAAATTTCTCAACCGAGTCAAGGTGTTCAAAATGTGTTACAGCAACCACACCATAATGTGATTGCTCACACATACAACACTCGTAATAACAAGCAAAGTAAGCAAGTACCGCATGTTCCTGTCTCTCTTTCATGTTCTCAACCTATGCTCCCTCCACCACCTTGTCGTACTCATAAAAGTGGTCAAGAATATGATCTTGTTGAACAGCTTCGCGCTGGCTAAACTCTTTCTTTGGGATTTAATACAAACTTCACCTACATACCATGGAATGCTCCAGGAAGCTTTACAAAAGGTGATTGTCCCACCTACTACTAAGCCTAATGATGTAGCAGCTGTATTAGATAGTATGTATGTGACAAAAAAAGATATTCTCTTTCAACCACATGAATTACCGTCAATTGAAGTTCAAAACCAATATAATCCACTTCTGATCTTCGTCACAATAAATAAAACATTGGTAAAATGAGTTATGATCGACAATGGATCAACTCTTAATGTTTATAGCATTGACTTACTACACAAAATCAACGCTGACACATCAAAAATCAAACTGGATAAACTTAGCATTCGTGGCTTTGATAATCATAGTAGTCAATCACTAGGTACTATAACCTTACCTATAAAGATGGGTCCTGCGATTGTATCTACCCTGGTTCATGTCATGCCTAGTTCTTTATCTTACAACATGATTCTTGGTAGACCTTGGATTCATGCATTGGGGGAGGTTCCTTCCACCCTACATCGTTCAATCAAATTTATATTCAAAGATAAACTTCATACCATTCATGCTGATCCTAAACCGAATAACTGCTTACATGTTGAAATCCAAAAACAAGTTTACAATCATATGAGCTTAAACAATTTATGAGCTAATTCATCAATGCTTCCTACCATGAATAGTGTTGTGCATGACTCTACACAATCGAATGCACTCTTTGGTGATGATTGGAGCTCATTAGATTTTAATCCTCGAGGTATAGGGGAATATAAAATTAATAGCCTTGACACATCAAAAATAGCATCGATCTCATCTAAGCAATCTTTTGAAGCACCTAAGAAACCTAAAGTCCCCTTGGTAGAAAATAAAGAAAATACTCTCACTTATACTACAAATTACGAGACTTATGAGGCTTCACTATCCCCTAAAGAAATGACATCCCTCTATGGTCAAGGATTTAAAATCCTTTATAACAACTATGAATATGTAGGTAAGGGATGTGGTGTAAATCAATAAGGAATTCGAGTACCTATAGAATCCGCTCCAAGACATTACTCAAGCAGCATTGGATATAATCCTTTTAAAGAAAAGAAAGCTTCTCGTCATCCTAAACTCAATATTAATACAATTTCAATAGGACCAAATCAACCTGTGAGATATCTTGAGCCAATAGGCCACACTCGTTGTAGCAATTATTATAGTTTCTCTCAAGAGTGGCCTCCTCCTAGATATGTATGTTCTTAACATTGGGATGAATCAGGTAAGTATTTCTAACCCTTTACCTCTCGTGTTGTGCTTCCCCCGTGATGTGTTATGTGTTGTTCAGGCCTCCTGGGATGACCCTTGATTCTCTTGTAAGGTCTAGGATACCAGGAGACTGCCTCTGTCGTGACCTTCTTCTATTTGTATCATCATTCTTCTATATTTCTTCCCCTCTATTTTCACTATTGTGTGTTGTGTCTTATGGACATAGCATTGCGGTTGGTGACTTGGGGGCACCCTCCTATGTGACTGTCCCTAAGGCACTTGTTTCTCCTCTCTTGATTTATTGTTTCCCTTCCTCTAGTGTTTCTATCTTATGAGCGGATCATGAAAAACATATTATACAGATGTGGACCTAGTGTCCCTTTAGCAAGAAATCAAAAATTGGACTTAGTTCCTACATGACGATGGGTTTGTTATATATTATCTGACGCTTGGCTAGTAGAATCACTCTGTGTGATCTTGATGTTGTCTTATTGCACGTACAAAACATAACAATACTGCTACTCCGTGCACTTTGTCTATCTTGAATATTGCATTTTTGTTTATCATGATTATATGGATGCTAACACTTTTCTTGCAGGAATGTGTTTGTGGGAACATTTGGTGATCGTAAGGCACATGTAACCTCCAGGGAGCATGGGCCTTACGAGAGCTCGTGTTCTCTTGTGTGTTTTCTTCCTACCTTAACGTGCTTGATATTGGTACATGATATCAACCGCCTTAAGGTGGAGGCATATATAAGGTAAGCTATCTATTTTAGATGTTAGCAATGTACTTGTTCTCAGGTGTAGTCTTAAAGACTGGTGGCGATGAGTCCCTCCTGCACTCTGAGATTTGTTTGAAATCTATTGCAATCATTTAAACCCTCTGTGGAGGCTAGATATCACGCATATTCTTTTCATATTAAGCCCTCTACGGAGGTGGGGATGATGTATTTCTCATGCAGAGTGCACATCCTGTCATTTTTTAAAAGTCCTTTGCGGAGGTGGGGAATAGTTCTGTGACTAACTCAACCCTTAAGCGTGTCTTTGATGATTGTTGTGGCAAAGCCCAATTGTTGGTGTGTGCCTGTAATGTGCCTGAGATGGTGATGAACCTAGAAATAGGAACACTCCATCGCTTGTCTACCATGTTTTCTTTATGTCTTCCAAGTGTGTGTATTGCGTGTTTGTTCCCAAGCATAGTCTTAAAGACTGGTGGTGATGAGTCCCTCCTATGCTTTGGGATATGTATGGCATGCTTGATTTGTTTGGCATGTTTGTTGCCCCATATGCAGTCTTAAAGACCGGTGGTGATGAATCCCTCCTGCATTATGGGTGGTGTGTTTACTTTCCTTGTACTTGCATCTACATTTCATATATATGAAAATGAAAAAGAAAAAGAAAATGACCACTATCTTCACTGCATTCACTATATTCACTATGTTTTGGGTGTCTTCAATGCTGTATTCTCCATGTTTTATGTGACTGTAACTATCTTCTCCATGTTTTACGTGCCTGTTACTATCTTCATTGTGATTGGCGTGTCTTCTTTGTGTTTGGCGTGTTTGCTGTACTTGTTGACCGTACTTTAATGCATGTATTGGCCTTGTGTTTATACATACATTAAAGTGGGGGCTAAATGTTAAATTAGAAAATGTCCCCTTGGGGGCTTTTCCCTCTTAAGGTTTACCTCTCGAATCCTTTAGAATGGATTTAGAGCATCTTGCATGATTTTGATGACTCCAGATGAGAAAACCCTGAAGTTTCATGGCAATTTGGACTCAGGGGATGCACTTAACATAAATCCTGCCTAAAATAGGGGGAGGACTTGGGAGCCCGTGCCCTAGTCCTGCCCTATTTTAGGTCAGGACTAATTCTAAAGTGTTAGTTTGTAACCGTTATTTAGGTCCTATGCTGACACAGTAAGTTTGAATTACGAAATTCTTAGTGAGAATGTTTGTAGTTACATATATAAGCATGATTAGGGATTCATTTGTAAACTAGATGGGCATTAGATGGCAATTGTGAGCATTGTGATTTTGTGAAAGTGATTCAAGGCATTCATTGTGTTGCAAAGTAGAATTTATGTTGTTCTTGTGTTTATACATGTAGATTTGGCATCCATCTCCTCGTGGCATGAAGAGCATCTTCCTTCCATGAGATCTTCACTACAAGGTGATATCAATTATGTTTTCAATCATTTATCATTTGGATTTTGCCTCTATCCCGCAGGGATACACACTCTTTATCTGACAACGGTGTTCAGAAGACTTGAATGTCTCTCTGGGGCATGACTAAGGAAAGCCTCTAAACACCACAACCCCCAACCCATTTTTCTGTGATTGTAGGTTACAGGTTGCGAAAGCAGAAAAAGTGGAGTTGCAGGAGAGTAGTGTAGATTGTCAGAATTGCAGATTAGGGAAGAAAATAGGGACCTGGACTTGGGTGCCCGCTCATTAGTCCTCTAGATCCTACAACAGAAAAATCTCTAGAATAGAAGGAACAGGTTGTAGACAAGGTTTCCAGATCTCGACAAAAATTGTGGCACTGGACTAGGGCACCCGCTCATTAGTCCCCGACTTTTTTATTTTCTGAACTTCAAAATCTGGTATGCATTTGATTGTCATTTGATATCTCTGTGTGCAATCATTTTCCATAATTTGTCTGTTTGTTCACGAATTCACATAATTAGGGTTATGAACATAATTGGGCTTAATTGAACAACAAAATCATACAATTCAAATCTTCCCCTATGTTCCAAGTGACAAGAGATCTATAGTAGACTTTCTACTCGATTGAATGTCCTTGAATGTTTAGTGGTGAAAGGAGGAGCAACACAAACAACTATCAAAATCAACCCTAAACAATCCTCTTCATTTTTCATCTTAAACAGATGCAATGTTTCAAACTCATATAGTTAAATGTCTTATGCTCTTTCACATGATGGTATTCACAATAGGCATTTTCATCAAACCAAGAGAGTTTGAATTTGTTATCATCATAGTGGCAAATGGGTGGCAATGTGATTAGATCTGCCTTGATGAGATTTCTTAAAACATCCTCAATAGGTTCACCCAAGGGTGCGAATCTCCTCTTGGGTGCATTGTTTTGTTTGGGTGGTCCCTTGGGAATATTTACATTGTTGCTTGTGGATGGATTTGACGGTATGGTGGTTTGTATGTTTTAGACACTCTTAACATCGGTAAAACCATCATTAAGATTCTTTATGTTTTTTCCCCAAAAGCAGGGTTATTTGTGGGATGGATTGTTGTTGTTGGTGTTGGGGTTGTTGTTGTTGCCATTGATTTTATTGTTGTTTTTGTTGTTGTTCTTGTTGTCATTGTTGTAAATTTTTATGGCTCCCTTAGCAATAAGGGCTCTCTTGATGGTTGTTCCCCTGTCTATGACTTCTTCAAAGGTTGACGCACATTGTATTTGCAAATGGAAACCCATTTTTTGATTTAGGTTAGTCACAAACATGGTGACTAATTATTTTTGAGGAATAGGCCAAGGTAGTTTACTTGTTAGGCTTCTCCACCTTTGTAGAAAGGCAGCGAAGGATTCCCCATTCTTTTGTTTTGTGTTGCAAAGGCCCGTTATGGATATTTCATGTTCAAAGTTATAGGAGAAATGATTTACGAATTTCTCTGCAAGCTCATGGAATGTTTTGATACCGAGAGGAAGATGAGAAAACCATTCAGTGGATTGACCACCTAGGCTTCTAGGAAAGAGTCTCATAAAATATGTGTCATCTTATGAGACCTCTAGGCAAGCAATGTAAAACTCCCTAAGGTGTTCCCTAGGGTCTCCTTTCCCTTTGTATTTGTCAAATTTTGGTGTTTCAAAATTTTTAGGGAAGGGTGGCATGAAAATGGTTCTATCAAATGGATATGGGAAAATATCCTCGAAGGAATATTGTTTTTGCTTGTGCCCATGTTGCATATTATCAACCTTTTGGATCAAGGTTTGCACAATGCTAGATAAATCTTGGGTTGGTGGAGGTTGGGGTACGTGTGATTGTTGTTGATGGATCAATTGTTAGAGGAAATTAGGGATTTGTTGATGTTGGGGTGGATTTTGGTTTTGATTTTGTTCAGCTTGGTATTGTTGATAGGAAAGGATTTGTTGTATGATGTGTGGTGGAATTTGTTGTTGGTTAGGATTTTGAATGGAAGATGACACAACGGGTGGTTATGAGATAGGTGGTTGAGAGATAGGGGGTCATGTGTAGGTAAAATTAGATGAGGGGTTATTGCATGGATTGGTGTTGGATGTGTTATAGGGTGGTTGGGAGAATAAATGTGTTATGTAGGCTATAGTGTTGGCATTGAGTTGGGGTACACTCGTGGAAGCACTCGTGTACATGGCATTGTTGGGGATGTTGAAAGTAATTTGGAGTGTGGATGTGGTTATAGTTGATGTTGATGCAGAGATAAAACTTGTTATGGTTGATGCGGAAGTGGGAATTGTGGTAGTGTTTGAAGTTTGGGATGTGTTAGGGATGGTGTTAGATGAAGATAGTTGTGAAGAGGTAGGTATGGTAGCACTATTTTGGATGAGGAATTCAAGATATCTATTTGGGTCTAACTTTAGGATCTAGTATGTCCATGGAATTGGCATCTTGCGTGAAGTTTAAGACATCTTGATCCACATTATTGATGTTGGTTGGGGGACCATGTGATTGGATTCCAAAAGGATTTATCATAGCATTGGCATCAAAGGATGATTGTTGTTGGATCATAGGGATATTATTTTGGTCAGAGTTAGGCATCCCAAAAGTGATTCTAAAAGGTTCCATCTTCTTGTTTTTCCTAGCTTGGGACCTTGTCAAGGGCATGCAATGGATTGGGTGTTGGAAAAGTGGATAAGGATTATGACCTTAGAGAATTGATTCAAAATATTGGACCCAAGGGTGAAAGGATAAGTGGATGAGTGATAAGGTATAGATAGGTTTGAATTGGTGATGTGATTATAATTGAAGGCTTAACCTTTAGAGAATGAATCCCAAAATATTAGACCCAAGGGTAAATTGGATAAATGATGGGATATGAGGATGATTTTTGGATGAGTGACCTTAAAGGTTGGATTTCAAAGGATTTGTGGACCAAAGGTAAATGGATGGTGATGAGGTATAAACAACCTCATTTTTATAGCAAGCCATATAACCCTTTTTGTCCTGACCAATCACCTTAACCATGCCAATTTGTTTATCTTTAGAAACAATATTTATCTATTTTTGATAAAATGATGTATAAATCTTTATTTTCAAATTGATTGAAATTAGCCACTAATGTTGACTTAATTGTTGTAGAGATTGTGTAATTGTGTAGGGTTCCGTGTATGGCCTAACAGAAGGAGTGGACTTCAAAGTGGTTGAAGTCAGAGTGCTAGAATTTTAGTACACCAAAAATTTAGGCATACATTATAGACTTTGTTAAGCAATTCTATTTTTTTCTATTGGGCATACTTACGACTTTATGGCTCCACTTAGATCCTTTAATGTGTTTCATTTCAAAGACATCCCGTTAGTTTGTAATTCTATTTTTCTTTAAAAGACTTCTTCAATGACATTTACCCACCATCTAAAATTTAGGATTTTGTAGCAATGCAGTATCTATATGTAGTTTCTCAAAACAAGGATTATGCTATTATGTTATGTTCTAATACTATTCAGCTATGCTCTATGTTCTATGATACTTTTATGACATGAATGAATATCGCCAGTCTTATTCTAAGTAATCTTTTCTGAGTAATGGAAGTATTATGAATGGATTTACTTTGGAGCTGTTGAAGTACTGAATGTGATTTGAATCGATAGTAGGATCTCCCAAGAGCTGGCCACTCGAGGAATTATAGAATAGATAAGTATTTTTATTGTTGGTGTTGTCATTTGTTTTTATGCATGTTATGTTTAGATCAATATCACTTTGTGCTTTGTTCTATTATGTGTTCTTGCAGGTTGTGGTTTTAAGTTAATGATCTTTGAATTCTATTTACTTGAAATTTTCAGAGCATCCACTCCATTCATAATCTGTTGTTAGCTATAGATTAAAAGATGTTAAATGCACTTTCAAGTAGTAGTTAGTTGCCTTTGTTTTGAATTCATAGTTAAAATGCAATTGTTGATTCTTAGATAGTTTACATGATTTCTAGATTAGAAAATTCAAATGCTTTCTAGCTTAAAGATTTCATGCTTTCTAGTTTAGATTCTGTTTCAAGATTTTCAAAAATTTAGAAAATTTGTTACTAAGTGAGATGTCCAAAAATATCCCCTATTGCATACAACCTTGGACACTACCCGGTTGACATAATTGACATATTTTTAACTAAAGTGTTAGGACCTTATGACAACCTGTCACTTTTTGGTACTGTTGCCAGGGAAAGATTATTTTCTAGTGTTAATAGGAGACTGCTTGGATACCTCTTTTAGAAAAAAATATAGTTGTCAGACTTCTTGTTCTGCATGGTCAAAAAATGAGGTCCGCATAGAAGATTCATACCAAGAACCCCCCAATAGTAGTTCCAACCATAAGCAGGGAGGTAGAAGTCTTAGCTGAAGAACTTAGTTATGAATTGATCGATCAGGATCAACTTGAGACTCCCAAAATACCCCAAAAGTTCAACCATCAGACCAGACCTTTGAAGAGGAAATCATTCAACCAACAAACCTAATCTTTGAGGAGGAGAACATTCCTTTTAACATCATGGCTAACAATCAAAATTTTCCATTTCAATGGAGGGTGAGCAAACCAAGGAGATGGTGATAACCCAAGAAGAGCAACACAGAAATTTACCTATCCTATTGCTCTCAACGAAGATGATGATGCACCCATGAAAAACATTTCACCATCCATTTTATTGACTTTCAGAGGATTATCCTCTGAATATCTTGACCAGTTCCTCTACGAGTTCAAACATCTGTGTCAGACATATGACTACAAAAATGATAACCAAAAACTTAAACTCTTCCCCTCCACTCTGAGAGACACTGTAATGCGTTGGTTCATGGGATTATTTTTAGGGTCGATAACCACGTGGGACGACATAGAAACCATCTTTTTAGACAAATATCAGAGTTACTATAGAGTTAGTGATCGGAAAGAGGAATTGTTCAAACTAAGGCAAAAAGAAGATGAGAGCCTGGAAGATTACCTTGATAGGTTCATCTTTTCAACCAAACGATGTGGCGAAGAAGACATAAGCCCAGAAATTCAGAAGACCATATTTCTTAAAGGACTTGATGAGGATGCTAGGAGAAGTCTAGACTTAATGGGAAAAGGAGATGTGTCCCAACTTGAACTCAGTGATATTGCTAAGTTATGCTGGAATTTCTCACGTACTTGAGGAGGTATTCGTAAATCTAGTCTTTTGAGGGGCTCAAATGAAATAGGTAAACTGCAAGAGGAAATAGCAAATTTGAAAATTAACATTCTTGTTTAGCTAAACACCACTCTAGATGGAATACAATCCAAAACATGTAATCTTGAAACCTTATCCATCTACTGCCCTAGGTGTCAAAAGAAACATCTATTAAGAGATTGTCCTTTGGATAAAGCTGACAATTGCCAAATTTGTGAAAAGAGTCATGCTACTAACCAATGCAAGATCATGTCTGCAATCAAAAATTCCACGAAAAGGTCATCTCACACTAAGGAGGAGATCAATTTTGTGGGTCAAAGACCTGGAGGGAGTTTCTCCTACGACTAGAATTCAAATCCCTCTTGGCGACCTTGGAATAATAGTCAATGGGCAACACCTTGGCCTCAAGCACCACCTAACTGGGGACTTTACCCTTAGGGACCACTTGAATGGGCAAATCAGTCCTGGGGAAACCCTCAATTACCAAACTAGACTCAACAACAATGGTATCCTCAAAATCCTGTGCCTCAATGGAATTAGACTCCAAATCAGTTCTATCATGGACCAAGGAGGATGCCTAATCCACAACAAAACCTTTTGCCAGCTCCCCAAAACCCTCAACAAAATGAGTAGGTCAACAAACCACAACTCCCTGCACAACCTATCCTTAATCCAAAGAATAATCATCAAACCACACCAGTGTATTCCACAGAGTAGGAAAACATGGCTGGAGTTAACGCTATCTATTGTGTAAACCTACAGTTGAGGTCAGGAAAAAACACTCCAGCAACCTACCATAGTTGAGATCCTTGACAAACCAAATGAAGAATTTGCTGAAGGTACAAAGACACCTTCCATACCTTTAGATAAGAACCCAGCGAGTAACCAAGAAAGCTTATTCAATAATCCTCACCTAAAACTTTCGAGTTACCTCAGGAAGAAGTTGGCCGACATTCAATAGATCTTTCAAAGAAGGATTCCACCTTGAAAAAGAAACCTCAAGCACCTTTTCCCAAGCACCTCAAAGCAACTTCTTTTAACAACCCTCCAGAAATGACCATACCCACTGAAATCGTGTTAATACAAGAAATTAAGTGACTCCTGTGTATGAGGAAAATTGACTATGATAAACTAAACAAATCAAAAACCTAATAACATAAAGAGAACCGATCTAAATAAAAGCCATTAATAATAAATCAATGAAATATGAAATCTTTTACTGAGATTTGTATTGTTCCCTTTGGATGAATGTGGATTCCTCAATAGTATTGCAAAACCATGGTTGCAACAAGCAAGTAGTGTGCTCAAAGATCAATGTTAAGAGATCGTGAAGTTGCTCAATCGATATGATGTATGCTCAAAGCGCTGTTAATTATGCCTGAGAATAAGTGATCGAAGAGAGAGGTAATGAAGGAGATGAGGGGGGTTTATATAGGTTTCAACATAGATCGATCAACGGTCCAGATAATTCAGAAGAATCAACGGAGGAGAACAGTTGAGGAACGTGCATTGAATAAGAAGAAGACACGTGTCACACAAAAGCTGTTTTATTTGAGTTAAACACTTTCTTTTCTAAAGATAAGACATACTTTTCATAAATTAGAAAGCTTTTTTCTAATTTAAGTGAAATTGATAAAAACAAGGTTGAGTGAGTAGATAACTCAACTTAAGATTTGCTTTTGCATGATTTGAGAGAAATTAAATAATAAATTATTTAATTTTGTGTGCATGGAGAAGAAGGCTTATTTTTAGAAGATTTGAAAGATATTTGTAGATAAGAAAGCAAATTAAATAAATAAATTTATTTAATTGTTGTGCATGATTTTGGAAGAATAAATAAAATATTTGATTTATTTTATTTTTGGAGATTGAGAGAATTTAAATAAATTTGATTTGATTTATTTAAATTTGGAATTATGAATTTGATTTAATTAAATAATTGGGAATTATTTAATTGTTTGGATAAGAGGGAATTTGTGATGAATTAATTAAATAATGGGATTTATTTAATTAATGGAGACTTGAGATTTGGAAAGAGGATAATGATCTAATTAAATAATTAAAATTATTTAATTATGGAAGAATAATAGAGGAATTTGATTTAATTAATTAAATAAAGAGAATTTATTCAATTAATGTCAAAAGTATGTGATTTAGAAGAATTTGGTGAAATTAATTAAATAATTAGATTATTCAATTAATGTTGTAATGTAGGTGATTAGGAAGAATTAGATGAAATGCAAGTAGCGTGATGTCTTGGTCATTTTAGGGTGTCTACAACTCCATATCAAGATTCCCTTGTTACAGGCGATTAAAGAAATTCCTGAACTAAACTAGCTAGTTAAACAATTATGCATAAAAACACCAGGAAGGAAATTGAAACGGATTAATATTATGCACATTGATGGATACCTAGCCAACCTTCTAGCTGTAAAAACCTCAACCCCAAAATATGGTGACCCAGACAGTCCACTCATAACAATGACAATCAACAAGGTAGCAATACCTAATGCACTCGTGGACTTGGGAGTAGCCATTAATGTCATGATGGTGGATGTTATGGAAAAACTGGGACTCATTGATCTACGTCCCACAACCACCATGCTGCAAATGGCAAATCAATCCATAGCTATTCCCAAGGGTGTCCTAGAAAATGTTCCTATCAAGGTTGACGATTGGGATTACCCAGTTGATTTCCAAATAATCCAGTCCCTCACACCCAAGGACAGTTACCCGATAATATTGGGCAGACCTTGGTTAGCTATAGTTGCAACTAAGATTGACTGTAGAGCAGGAGGAATGACCATTTCCAATGGTCCCAATAGCAAAAACTTATTCCTATATCCCCTGCTCAACCTTCTGTGCATAACCAAATTTGGATTGATGAACTAGATGGTTTTGACAAACAAGAGAATCTAGCCTCACTTGCTATGGTAGTCATTAAACAACATAGTGAAGAATTGGAAGATGAATTGGAAAACAACATGCAAGATCTTGCCGTAGACTTAGGTGATGAAGACATTTTAGAAGTAGATGAGATTTTAGGACACCTGATCCACACTGATGATATCAAACATGATTACACCAACTTCACAGTGTTACCTTGTCCTTTGGCTAATATCATTATGAAAATAGATCACTTCTTCAAAGATAATTGCCAGACTCCACAGAAATATACCGCATAGTTGTCCTCTCAACACCTTAACAAGAGAAGTTCATACCGTCACCTCCAACTACCCTGGAACCAAAAACTATCATGTTACTACTAGGAAAAACCTTAAATATCAATAGCTAGTTGACAAAGTCAGATGAACTCAAATTATTTGACATTTTGGTAAATAGATCCAAAGATTTTGCTTGGGATTATATAGACATGAGAGGAATACACCCAAGTGTTTGCACCCATCACATCTATACTGAAGATGTTAGACTTGTTCGTCAACCCCAGCGAAGACTCAACCCTGCTCTCAAAAATATTGTTAAAATAGAGATTGAGAAAATCTTGCAAGTAGGATTCATCTATCCCATCTCTGACAACAAATGGGTTTCACCTTTGGTAGTAGTCCCAAAGAAAAATGGGAAGTGGAGAGTGTGCATTGATTATAGAGAGCTCAACAAAGTCACCTATAGAGATTACTTTCCTTTACCTTTCATAGACTGGGTCTTGGATAATTTAGCTGGAAGGAAGTATTTCTCATTCTTGGACAAATTTAGTGGATATAACCAAATACAAGTAGCAGCAGAGGACCAGGACAAAACAAATTTTACATGTCCCTTGGGAACATTCACACATCGAGTTCTTCCCTTCGAGCTATGCAATGCTCATGCAACATTTTAGAGAGCTGTTCTGGCCATATTTGTTGAGCTAGTAAATGATTGTGTGGAAGTCTATATGGATGACTTCATAGTGTATGGTTCCACTTTTGTTGAAGCTCTTAAAAATTTGGACAAGGTCTTGCAGCGATGTGAGGACCATTAGCTATCCTTGAGTCATGAAAAAAGTATAATAATGGTAGAACAAGGGATAGTGTTGGGACACCACATCTCAGCTAAAGGGATAAAAGTGGATCCTAAAAAAATTGAAGTGATACAACAACTAGAGACTCCAAAGAACCAAATTGATGTCAAAAGTTTCTTAGGACATGTTGGATACTACCAAAGATTCATAGAAAACTTCAGCAAGATTGTAGCCCCCATGTTCTCCCTTCTCTAAAAGGATATAGGTTTTGTCTGGATACCGGAATGTCAAACGTCATTTGAGATCATTAAGGAGAAACTCATTTTTGCTTCTGTCCTACGTGGACCTAACTGGAACCCTCCCTTCCATATTTACGTAGATGCTTCCAATGATGCTATTGGAGCAATTTTAGGCTAGGAAGATGAGAATGGATGAAAATATGTCATCTATTTCATCGGTAAGAATTTAACTCCCATTGAATGAAACTATACCACTACAGAGAAAGAATACTTAGCTGTGGTTCATACAATCAATAAATTTTGACATTACGTCACAGGGCACAAAGTAACTGTATTCACAGACCATTCGACTATCAAATACCTAATGAACAAACCTGCAGTAAATAGAAGAATAATCAAATGGTTATTTCTTATCCAAGAATTCAACATGACCATCATTGATAAACCCGAGAAGTTCAACGTAGTCGCAGATTTCTTATCCCGGATCAAACAAGACAATGAAGATTGTGCCCTTGTACAAGATGAGTTCCCAGATGAAAGTGTATTTGTTATCTCAATTAAAACCCCTGGTTTGTAGACATCGCCAACTATCTTGCTACTTCTAAGTTGCCACCAAACTTTACATCAAAACAAAGGAAACACCTCATTCGGGAAAGTGCTCAGCTCAAATGGATTAACGTGATGCTACTTTGATATGGCCCTGATCTAGTTTTACGATGTTTTGTCAGATTAGATGAAACATACAACATCCTTAGATCTTGCTATGATGATTCCTTTGGAGGTCATTACTTCACCAAGAGTACGTCCCATAAAATCTTAAGTGTAGGATATTATTTGCTCTCCATGCATAAAGACGTAAAAAACTATGTTCACCACTGTGATGAATGCCAACGAGTAGGAAAACCCATGACATCCAATGAGATGCCTTTGCAGCCATAGGTAGTTTTGGAGCCATTTGAAAAGTGGGGATTGGATTTAATTGGTCCCATAGATCCTCCTTCACAAGGTAAACAATACATTCTAGTATGTATTGACTATCTGACTAAGTGGGCGGAAGTCCAAGCCCTGAGAGTTGCTAGGGAAGAATGTAAGTTACCGACTTCCTGTATAACATGATTTTTCTTAGCTTTGGAGCCCCTAGATCAATTGTCACAAATCAAGGACCCCAGTCTATGTCCAAAGTCTTGCTAGCCTTTACTGATCATTTCCAGGTAAGCCATAAAAAGTCATTGCCTTATCACCCACAAGCAAATGGTCAAGTGGAAGTCACTAACAGAGAGCTTGAAAACATTTTGACAAAAATAGTTTCATCAGGAAGAAGAGATTGGGCCAAAAAATTACTTGAAGTCGTTTGGACCTATAATACAACCTAGAAATCAACTACCGGTCTTACTCCTTATGAGTTTTTTTTTGGGAAGAAACCTCTCTTACCCATTGAATTTGAAATTCACACGCTTAGAACAACAATAGAGTAGGCCTCGACCTTGATCGAGCCCAAGTTGAAAGAGTCCCGTAACTTAGTGAATTAGATGAACTCTATCTGGAAACTACTCACCAGGCTGAGTTAGTTTAACAACAATGGAAGGCCTGACATGACAAACATATAAAAGAAAGAGAGTTCCATAGTGGGGATTGGGCATTGTTATTTGATTCCAGATACAAAGATCAGAAAGGTAAACTAAGAACTCATTGGCTAGGTCCATATGAGATTTTTGAAGTATTTCCAAATGGAGCAGTGCAGCTTAAACCCATCGACAGTGACACTCAGACTCTCTTAGTCAATGGTCATCGATTACAAATCTACCACAAACCTGTTAACAAAGAAGAATTTATGTGAATAGTATAAATTCAAGGAGAAACCCAATGTATTGACTCTGCTACGGTAGAGGCAATATAATGAAAAAAATTAAAATTTATAATAAATTTGTGGTGTATGTATTCATGATTATCTCGGAGAATTCTTATTGTGTCTTCATCTTTTGTACTTGTCTAAAATTCATTATTATTTTTCAAGACTTCATCTTTGTCCAAGAACCATATTCCAGTGCATCTTTCAGTGATGCTCCAGAACTTGTTCCTTCATGTTTTTCCTGCATTCTGACGCATATTTCAGCAATTCTTTGGAACTTGTTCCTTCATGCTATTCCTACATTCTAGCGCATCTTTCAGCAATGCTTCAGAACTTGTTCCTTCATGTTGTTCATGCATTCCGATGCATTTTTCAGCGATGCTCCAGAACTTATTCCTTCATGCTGTTCCTACATTCTGGCGCATCTTTCAACGATGCTTTGGAACTTGTTCCTTCATGTTGTTCCTCCATTTCGGCGCATCTTTCAGCGATGCTCTGGAACTTGTTCCTTCATGCTGTTCCTGCATTCTAGCGCATCTTTCAGCGATGTTCTGGAACTTGTTCCTTCATGCCGTTCCTACATTCTGGCTGTATCTTTCAACGATGTTCTGGAACTTTGTTCTTCATTCTAGCCACATCTTTCAGCGATGCTCTGGAACTTCATTCTTAATTCTTATCGCATCTTTCAACGATGCTCCAGAACTTCATTCTTCATTCTAACTGCATCTTTCAGCGATACTCCAGAACTTCATTTTTCATTCCGGATGCATCTTTCAACGATGCTCTGAAACTTCATTCTTCATTCTAGTTGCATCTTTCAGCGATGCTCCAGAACTTCGTCCTTCATTCTAGCTGCATCTTTCAATGATTCTTTGAAACTTCATTCTTCATTTAGGCTACATCTTTCAGTGATGCTCTGAAATTCTATTCCTTTAGTCCGGTTGCATCTTTCAGTGATGCTTTAGAATTTTGTTCTTGTACTCTGGTTACATCTTTTAGCGATGCTCCAGAATTTTGTGATTTCCCCTTCTTTGTAAATGCTCTGACATCCTCAATAATATACTCATTGTCATCACTAAATTTTTCCATACCTCCACCACATTAGAAAAACATGCCCTATATTGCCATCTCTGACCATAATAAATAATATTATTTTGATCAACCTATCGTCATAATAATTAGAACACTTTTTAGCCACCCCATCTTCATTAATAATAAATCCATTACCACCCTTTACCATCCCATCTGAATCTAATAACATCGCCATCTATGATTCCATTACGTCAGCATACATGAGGTGACTTTCAAATCAACGACAGAATGCAAGATACATATATCTTTTGTCTTAAGTAGGTAAATTATTGTAAATAAAATTAAATAAAATGGCACGATCCCCCATCTTTTCCAAATTTAGTAAATTGTACAAACTGTACCTTCATTAGAAGAGGTGGCGGTTCACCCATTCCATTCCATGCAAGGTAATGATTAGAAAGAAAGCAACTGAATGCCATGAATTAATCTATATCCCATCAACATTATTAGACTACAAGTGGCCATAAAGATTGTGTTTTACATATCAGTTTATCTGAAACAGTTTTCACCTTGGTGTGCCTCAAAATTCAGTAGACACTTAGCAAATTTTTCAACAAAGGATAGAATGGGAGGAGCAAAGCGCAAATTAGAGCTGACTTCTGTAGATAAGTTATTGGCACTTAGTAAGATTTCAGAACTATTTCAAAGGGCAGGATGGTTAGAATTCATGAAAAAGTTTGAGGGGCATAATACATAGCTAGTTTAAGAGTTCATCGAGAACTTCTCAGATGGACAAACAATTGTACGCGGAAAGAAATTTAAGGTGAGTCCCTGAACTATTTCTAGCTTATCTGGTATTAAAAATGAGGGGTTAAATCTATCAGAAACTACAAACATTTCTTATAAAAAACTGATAGAACTTTTCATAAGGGAAGGGGAACCTCAACCATTACTAGTTGTAAATACCTGAGGACAAAATAAGGGGTTTCAAAGAATGTCTATTGCAAAGCCATGGAGAATGGTGGTAGCTTGGATAATCAAGTATTTCACATGTGAAGGACAATGTACTATCATAGTTGGTCCCCGCTTTTGTCTGCTCATTCACCTACACCATGGCATTGAAAACCCTAAATTGAGGGTTAACATTCTCGCTTTCCTCAGTGATTCCCTTGTCCATATGATAGAGAGATTTAAAATTGGGTCAGGGCCATTGAAACACCATGGCCTTATTTCTTTGATTTACAAACAACAGATTCTTAAAAGGAAAAAATAGACGAGAAATGGCAGAAATTTCTCATGAAATTTGAAAACTTTGCACCCTTTGGACATTTTGAGGAAGGTGAGTCATCCGGGTTGGCGGAAAAAAACCTAAGAGAACCTTCCCCTGGGCCTCAAACTGCCACAGAAGCTCCCAACAATGAAGCACCAAAAAATCTGTCAAACTCTCCAAACCCTGAAGAATAACCTAAGCCATATAGTGTGCTAGAAACCCTTGAAATAGGAAAATGTGGATTTAGTGGACTCCAGGGATGAAAATAATCAGCCCAATAAAAAGAAAAAGAGGCCTAAAATGAAATTGCAGTGACCTCCCCCTTTGAGAATAAGTAAAAGATTGGCTTCTAATTTTAGTTGTGCTGCGGCTTGTGACCAACCACAAGTACCTAAGAAGAATAGAAAGAATAGGCAACCAAGTGAGAACCCAGTCCAGTCAAGTGAATGTCAAACTTTGGGAAGTAATGATGTCCCTGCATCTGAGCGAGAGAGTGATCCACCTGAGAAGGATCAAGAAGAAATAAGAGAGCAAGTCCCAAATTATGTACTTGTTGAAGAGGAAGAGGCTCAAGAGGATGAGCCTATGGAAACATTTTCTCCCACTTAGAAACCATCAGAAGAACACAAAATTGACACAGTTCCCCCTCTTGCCAATGATACTGACACTTTTGTTCCCCCTCCTACCAATGATACAAAAAGTGAAAAATGTGATCCCTTAAAAGTAGAATTAGAAGAATTAAGGGAAGAAATAGCACAGTTGAAAAACAAACTCCAAAAAAATGAGCAACAGATAGCCAAACAACAACATGAAATGGATATACAGACAAAACTTGTGTAGTAGAAAGATTAGGAAATCAAAACCCTAGGAACTCAATTGGAACAAAAGGATAAAGTCATTGAGGAATTGCAGTCAGAAATGAAGCAGATTGAGGAAAAAGATGAGAAACATTTAGTTAGTTATCAGAAAAGGATGAACAGATTAAAAATTTGATTGTCAATCTGGAGCAATTCCCTAAATAATTTATAGAGGAACATGAGAAATAGAAATTAGAACTTAATTCATCTCTTAGTAAAATTGTAGAGCTGGAACAAGAATTGCAAGAAGTCAGTATTAAGCCAACTATGGAATCAAAAGAGATACAAACTGAACTGACCAAAATGGAGTGGTTTCAAGTTCACATTCCTCCCATGTTGGCCAAGTGGATGGAAAGGTACTATTTCCTAAGACAAGCATGGGTAGAAAATGCCAGACTTAAGAAGGAAATGGTATTATTGAAATAATCCTATCGCAGACTCTACCAGGGTAAAACTGATGCATGCAAGATTGGAGAGTTGTTATTATCTTGTAGGAAGCCATCCAGATTGTATTCTATGTTCCTCGATGAATAGTTATTGAGATGGAAACTTTTGAGAATTTCCTACAATTTACCTCATGACCCATATTATAAATAGTTCCTAGAAGCATTCAAAGAGGCACCTCCTATTCAGCAAAATCTGCTGTGTGAATTTTTCATACATAATCTATTTTTGGAAAAATATAGTGATTTCTTCACTAAAATTTTTGTGGAAGAGGTACAACTCAGAGCCTTCATGTCTAATATGCAAAATCAACTCCATTGGTAGGATAAACCAGAGAATATCTGTAGGTAGAGAGAACTGTAGGGCTCCAAATGAGATACCCTAACCGTAAGCCCTTTGCCTTCAAAGCTTAATCCTGAAGGATTAATTTAAGTTATGAAGCTATGACAGACAAGTATAATGAAAGTATTAGGATTTGTTTTGGAGATTTCAAAGTTAATGGGCCACAATTAATAGACAGGGCATGGAGTGCTTGTGAGGAGTGATATACTCCCCTACCTATGTATCTCAAATGAAGGGAGATGGTTTCTCCAACCAATCTCAGATGGTCTTATAAGAGAGCAGAAGCTTTGATAGAAATATTATAGCATCTCAAGACCAAGTGGACAGGGATACGATACAGACCTCCATTACTCCTTCAGCCACCCCTTGCAGTTTTGGTCACTACAGAGCAAAATCCTAAGGACTTACATGCATGGCAGATGATGATTAGATTGAACAAAGGTTTCCTTAAGTACCCTGATCATTTCGATGAGGAGGCAAAATATATGTATGATCTCAGCTCCAAATATGATGAACTGAATAGAAAGAGGGATGTAGAAAGACAAAGGGCTCATCAAAGAGCAGGAGGAGCTGCTTAGGCTTAGGAAGGGGAGGGTGATGAGGAATAAACAACCTCATTTTTATAACAAGCCATATAACCAATCACCTTATCCATGCCAATTTGTTTATCTTTAGAAACAATATTTATCTATTTTTGATAAAATGATGTATAAATATTTATTTTTAAATTGATTGAAATTAGCCACTAATGTTGACTTAATTGTTGTAGAGCTTGTGTAATTATGTAGGGTTCCATCTATGGCCTAACAGAAGGAGTGGACTTCAAAGCGGTTGAAGTCAGAGCGCCAGAATTTTAGGGCGCTAGAAATTTAGGCATATATCGTAGACTTTGTTAAGCAATTCTATTATTTTCTATTGGGCATACTTAAAACTTTATGGCTCCACTCAGAGCCTTTAATGTATTTTATTTCAAAGACATTCAGTTAGTTTGTAATTTTGTTTTTCTTTAAAAGACTTCTTCAATGGAATTTACTTGCCATCTGAAATTTAGTATTTTGTAGCAGTGCAATATATATATGTAGTTGCTCAAAACAAGAAGTATGCTGTTATGTTATGTTCTGATACTATTCAACTATGTTTTGTGTTATGTGATACTTTTATGACATGAATGAATATTGCCAATCTTATTCTGAGTAATCTTTTCTTACTAATGGAAGTTTTATGAATGGATTTATTTTGGAGTTGTTGAAGTACTGAATGTGATTTGAATCGATAGTAGGATCTCCCAAGAGCTGGCCACTTGAGGGATTATAGAATAGATAGGTATTTTTATTGTTGGTGTTGTCATTTCTGTTTTGTGCATGTTATGTTTAGATCAATGTCACTTTGTGCTTAGTTCTGTTATGTGTTCTTGCAGGTTGTGGTTTTAAGTTAATGATCTTCGAATTCTGTTTACTTAAAATTTTCTAGAGCATCCACTCCATTCATAATATGTTGTTAGCTATTGATTAAAGGATGTTAAATGTAATTTCAATTAGTAGTTAGTTACCTTTGTTTTGAATTCATAGTTAAACTGCAATTGTTGATTCTTAGATAGTTTACATGATTTCTAGATTAGAAAATTCAAATGCTTTCTAGCTTAAAGATTTCATGCTTTCTAGTTTAGATTCTATTTCAAGCTTTTCAAAAATTTAGAAAATCTATTACTAAGTGAGATTTCCAAAAATATCCCCTATTGTATATAGCCTTGGACACTACCCGGTTGACATAATTGACATATTTTAAACTAAAGTGTTAGGACCCTACGACAGCCTGTCAGATGGATGGATGATTAGAGGTAAATGGGTTTGGGGGTGATGATAATATTTGAGGATGATGGATGATTAGAAAGTATACTTAAGACAAATTTTGAGGATAATTATTTTGGGGATGGATGATTAAAGTATACTTGGGGCAATTGTAAAATTGGCCAAGGATACCTTAGATGACTTAGAAAGTGATTTTGGATAGGATTGGGTGGTTAAGGTTGTTGGACAAATTTGATGACATTTTTAAAAGGATGATCAAATTAGGGGATAACTCAAATAAGTCTAGATGTTTGGATTTCAAAAGGATGTTCTCTCCTTACCTAAGGTAGACTAATGACCTTAGGCGAAAAGGGAAAAGGATTATTTCACTTGAAGGTAGACTAATGACCATCAAGTAAAATGGGATACCTTAGATTTTATCAACTTAGGAGTTGTCTAGGCTCCTAAATCAATTTATCTAAGGGTTGATAAAAGGATAATTTATAAGAGAACTTAAGGTAGACAAAGTCTTAAGATCCCTATAAATTAGATGATGATGAGATCTAGACTTAATTTTTGCACAAAATTGATTTGAAGAATACTTTGGATGTTGGTTTGATTTTGGATGTTGATGTTGATGATAGATTTGGATATATTTGATTTTGAATATTGATGTTGGATTTTGGATAAGGTTGTTAAGGTTTGGACAATATGGACTTGATATTTGGAATGGGGTTGACATGGTTTGGATAATGTTGGTTGATATTGGGGATGAGGATGATTGGACTAGGACTAAGGTTGGAATGATTTTGGGATTTTGATGTGAATGAAGGTTGGTGAAATATTTGAGGAAATGGTAAATTTGGATGGAAGCAAAGGTCCAACAATATTTCTCTAAGGACTATGGACTTGGATTAGGGTTTGTGAAAACCCTTATGGAAATGGAGTGAAGGATTGGGATATGACAATTGATTAATGGATGGAATATGGTCAAGGGTCCAATATCAAAGTGATGTTTCTCTAAGGTCCAATGGAGTGATGTGGATGTAGATGGATTTGGAAAAAATGGTTGAATTAGGTTGGATATGGGAAGGTGGAGAAAGGTTGGACACAATAATTGATTTGGATTAGAGATAGGTGGACTAAGGTCAGGGGTCCAAGATCAAAATGATTTTTCTCCAAGGTCAAATGGATAGATGAAAAAATGGAGTTGGACCAAGGATGGATTGGGTTGATGATGAAAATGTGGACAAAGGTTGGACTCCAATGGATGCTTTTAATTTTTGGAGATTTTGACAAGGTATCTTGATGCTAAGGTCAAATGGGGATTAAAGACTTAGAAACAAATCAAATGCTGGCCTTTGGATACATCTGCAAATAGTGTTAATATAGAGAAGTATGGCACTAAATTAGAGGGGAATGACACTGACATAGACAAAGATCATGCTAATTGGTGGACAGATGGCACCACAAGAATGATGCTAACAGGTGAATTTATAGTGTTAAACAAAGAGTGTATAGCACTATTTGATAGACAATTTTGGAACTTTGATTAGATTTTTTATCAAACTTGGGTTTTTTTGGATTCTTGGCTCAAATTTTGGATTTCAAAGGCCCAAATTTTGGATTTTAAAAGTTCAAATTTTGGATTTCAAAAGTTCAAATGTTTGATTTTAAAGGTTCAAATGTTGGACTGGGATAATGTCAAAGGTTTCTTGGCAAGCACATAAATCAAACAAGAGAACACAATGGATTTTTGACTCAAGGTGGACTTTGGATCAATTGGCTTGTACTGGTTTCAACAAGAAGACACACCAAGCACATGAACAATCCTAACATTAGTCAAGTGGGAGTATCATACCTTGTAGATCCCACGAAGTGGCCGTGGGTCAATATCAACTCAAAGTGAACCGAGATTCCCACCCCCACTAATACCTTTGGTGCTATAGCTTGGATAGATAGGGAAAGCAAGGTCATGGACCACCTTACCCCTCTTACCAAGGAGACTTTCGTCTTGCCCAAGGTAATGCCTATCTCAAGTATAATTGTATGGTGAGAATTTTCCCCTCCTCTACAGTGGTGCACTACAAGGTATGATGGCTAAAAGGTCTTAAGCTAGGATAGTACAGGCTTCTAGGGAGTCCTATTCATACACAAGGTACATGAGGCACAAGATCATGAACACTAGTCCATTGAAGGTATGTGGCACAAGTGGTCAAGCAAGCACCACATCACCTTGTGTCTGGAATCACTCAGGGCCCCAAGGCTATCCCAATGACAATGCAACTAGATTGGGGTACAAGTTTCCTTCTCCCCCCTTTGATATACCCAGCCGGTACATGTGGTTGAGGTCGTCCCTTGGGGTGATGAAATCCCCAAGAAGGCCTCCCAAGAAGAAACTACCCCTTGCTTTTGATCACCCAAGATCACACTAGGCATGAGGGGAGAGCATACGTAATAAAGGTAACCCCTTTAGGAAAACACTTAAAAGCAATAAAGTGTTTGAGTGTAAACTTTTGATCCCCAAGATCACCCTAAGGTGTGAAGGGAGAGCATACGTCTACAAACAAACCAAACACGACACACAAAGTTAATTTCCAACTATGCTAATTTAGTGCAACTAAGCTAGTGGTAAAACAAAGTCTTGGACCAAAAAAACTTGCACCAAATAAGTTAGTAGTTTGATAAAAGTCTTGGAAAACATTTATGATACTTGCAAACACTTGTTAGTTACCTACACAAATCTCAAAATTGCTGTTAGAAAATAACTCTAAAACAATAGTAAATAGCGCTAAAATAATGATAAATAGTATTAAAACAAACCTAATTAGCACTACATAATAGAAATATGGCGTTGCATAGTGAGAAAATAGTGCTAAAATAGTTAGTTTTTATGTTAAGACAGATATAGGCAACAAAACAATAAATTGAAATAGTACTAAACAATAGACAAATGGGGCTCAAACAGAACATAGCATTGAAATACAGGAAAATAGCGCTAAAATAGTTATACCTATTTTACCCGTCTGCCAGTGAACTGTGTGGCATCGTTCTAGGAAGATATAACGCTAAACTACAGAAAAATGCAAGACTTGCACAAAACATACAATAAACTTGCACCAAATGTTGAGATAAGTTGTTGAAACCCTGTAAGGTTAGTCCAAGATCAGAATATACTAGTTTGTTAGTAGAAAATTGAGTTGCTTTATGTTAGAAATGAAAAAAAATCAAAATCTAGTTCTTCTAGAAAATTTTTAGCATTATAACCCCTTAGGATTTGAAGACCCTGTCAAAAAATAGAGAACAAAATGATGCAAATAGTGATGAAAAGCAAAAATCCAACATAAATTTTTTCCTAAGCCACCAAAGTCAGTAAAACCCGTCACAAACTAGCGCTGCAACAATAGAAAATAACACTATTCCAGAGATAAATAATGCTAAAACAATAGGCAATGGCACTAAACCACATAGGTATAGCACGACTACGAGAGACTTTAGCATTAAACTAACCTATCCGTCAAGAAACCTTCAAAACACTCAAAGAAAAGTTAGTTTGGGACCAGGGGATCCCACTAGGTATGCCAAATGAAGACAAGGGGAAATGCAAAGCATGAAAACACAAAATAAATGAAAGCAACACAAAGTTATACCTTCTCACAAGCTTTGCAAACTCCTTACTCCTAGATAAGGTGGAGAGAGTGCACCCTTACTCTCTAACTTTACCCAAATGACTTGAAGAAATGTGGAATGCTCTCACAAATTCTCAAAAATACAATAAGCTCAATGATTTGGAGGGATTTTGGCATAATGTATTTACTTCAAGATGTGTTGTAAAAATGGCTTGGAGAGGGTCTTATTTATAGGCAAATTTGGGGGGAGATTGATCCAACGATGGAGATTGGAAGTTGGAATCAATGGATGAGATTAGAGGATGAGATCAAGGGCTAAGATCTCATCAAAAAAGATGGATGGTTTTAAATTCATTTTGGGGAAGGCTTTGCATTTAATATGATAATGACTTGTGAGGAAATAAAATATTATTTCCTTGGGAGGATGTGGAATTTAAAATTCTAATTTATGTGAAAATGTGAGGGACATGTGACACATGGGTAATTTTGGAACTCACATGTGTGAGCTCATGACATAGAGAAAAGCTTAGCATGGAAATAGTAAGGTGAGCTGGAAGGGTCATGTGACCCATGGGATTGTTTTGTAATTTTTAATTTGTGGGTTGTGGGAAAATGAGTTAATGATGTTTTGACCAAGTTAATCAGGGTGATTAACTTAATTCATGTGGCCGGAGAAAATTAGTGAATAGGCTAATTAAGGTTCAGGATTAATTAAATAATGATTAATTTAATTAATATAGGTCTAGGGGTTATGTAGGCTAGGGTAGCTAATTAAATAATGACTATTTAATCAACTAGGCTAGGTTTAGGCTGATTAGTAGGGTAGATTGATTAAATAAGTAAAATGTACTTAACTAATCAGGTTTAGGAAAGTCAACAAATTAATCAAATACATATTTGCATATTTATTTAATTAATTGGGGTGAGGTTATAAGGTGTAATGCTGAATTAATTTAATTAATTCGGGACTAAGGGCAAATTGAACAATGCCTAAGGATGGATGATCGAGGATGATGTGGGTTAATTAATTAAATAATTATGAATTTATTTAATTAATTAGGAGAAAGGAAAATTAATGATATGGATGATGCAGGAGGATGGTTGAAGGGTTAAGACATTTTTAGGTGTCTACAAATCCAAAAGTTGAAAAGTGTACTTTCATTGGATATGGTGATAATGTAAAAGGTTATAAGCTTTGGAATCCACTAACCCAAAAGATTATCTATTCTAGAGATGTTATCTTCAGGGAACTTAGTGTTATTTCAAAACCTAAACAACTAAAGGAAAAAGCAGAAAAGGTGAAGAGAGTGCATTTTGAATTAGAACATGAAGATGCACCTCAGGAAGAACATAATGATGGATTGGGGGGTGAAGAAGTAGAAGAAGACTCAAGTGAAAGTTCTGATGAGGAAGAATTTTTTGTGACAGAAGAAGTTGGTACAGATGAGCATGTAGAAGAACCTGAAGAGTCTCTTACTCCACCTCTAAGAAGATCCACAAGACAACACAACCTAGTTGACAGGTATAGCCCACCAAGTTTCTGTTGTGTATTTTCTTTATTGAGTACTAACGATGAGCCTAGATCGTACAGGGAAGCTATTCATGCAGATGATAGTGAGTCTTGGCAGTTAGCCATGCAAGAGGAGATGATGGCTTTAGACTCTTGCAACACTTGGGATCTTGTTCGCTTGCCCAAAGGAAGAAAGGCCATAGGTTGCAAGTGGGTTTTCAAGAAGAAGTTTGGAGCAGATGGTTCATTGGAGATGTACAAGGCTAGACTGGTAGCCAAGGGCTACTCCCAGAGAGAGAGGGAGTTGATTTCAGTGAAATTTTCTCTCCTGTTGCTAAATTAACTTCTATTAGATTTCTCTTATCCATTGTTGCAACTCTTGATTGGAAAATAGAGCAAATGGATGTTAAGTCAACGTTCTTACATGAAGATCTTGAGGAAGAAATTTACATGCAACAACCTATAGGTTTTGAGGTAAAAGGGAAATAACATTGGGTTTGCAGATTGAAGAGGTCTCTTTGAGGTGCTGCCACAATAATAGGTTACACTTTCTAGGACATCCTGATTTTTGCTGAAATCACATATTTGTAGAAAATATAACGATTTAAGCCTTGAAAGGTTCCATTTAAAGGATTTTAATTGAAAAGGGTTTGATCAAACCCCCTTAGATTCAAACCCCCTTGGATAGAACCCCGCTAGTTTTAAACCATACCTATAATGGAGTCTCCTCTACACCTATCAAAATGCTGATAAAAAACCACTTTTGATTTAGCTTTTGAGGGATCAGATGAATTCATTTAAAATTTATGCTTTGTAAGTATGTAGTCTTTATTATAAGCTTCCCAAAAACTATAATTTTAAATATATTTAATTTGATTATTATATTTATTTTTTATTTCTTGTGAATGTATGTTTTTCACCGAACATCAAGTTCTCTATTCTACACACATGGAAAATTAGTAAATAACTAAAAAAAAATTCTAAAAAATATCTATGCACTAGGTATTGATGTCCTTGTTTCAACAAAGGAAAAAAATGAATTTTGATACATACAGAAAAAGTTATGTTTTACGGAATATGTCTATGTCTAAATTATAATTGGTTTGACTTCAAAAATTAATTAAAAAATATAAATTTAACAAACCATTATGAAACCAAATGCATACACCATATATCAGTGTTACCAATCTAAATTAAAAAGAATCAGAATTTTATCCTTTGTAGAAAAAAAGTTATGTGCTACGGAATACACATCACTTTAAAAAAATGTTGTTTACTATTAAAAACAAGTTATCAAAGGAGATGCAAATTTTTTTATAATTTAACTCTAATTTTTTTTAAAAAAATATTTAGAATCTACAAACAAAATCTTAGAAATCACTAGTTCATATCATCTTCAAATTCCTAATGGTTTAGCGGCTATAGGTGTCAAAACGTGAAGATTTAGTTCAAAATATTGATTTCAATGTCAAGTTTGGCCAAAAAGTGTAACCCATTATTGTGGGATGAGCATGGTCTGAAATAGTCCCCCAGAATGTGGTACCAAAAGTTTGACTCATTTGTGTTGAAATTGGGTTTTGTTAGAAGTGAGGAGGATTAATGTGTGTACATTCATTGTATTAATGATTCTATTCTGATCATTGGATTGTATGTTGATGACATGCTATTTATCAACAATACTAAGGGTATGATTAGTGAATTGAAATCCCAACTATCAAGTGCATTCGAAATGAAGGATCTTGGAACTGCCAGGTATATTTTGGGGATGGAGATCAAAAGGGATAGAGGTAGCAGAGAACTTTGGTTATCACAAAGTAAGTATGTGAATACCATTTTGTAGAGATTTAGTATGCAGGACTATAACCCAGTTAGAGTTCCTTTACCCATTGGTACTAATCTTTCATTAGATATGTGTCCAAATAAAGAGGATAATTTAGAGGATATGTCTAATGTACCATATGCTAGTGTTGTAGGGAGTTTGATGTATGCAATGGTTTGCACTAGACCAAATACTGCCCAAGCAATGGGAGTTTGAGTAGATTTATGTCTAACCCTGGTAGACATAATTGGAATATGCAAAGAGGGTGTTTAGATATCTAGCAGGTATTCCTGATTACTGTTTTGTTTATTCTGGTACGACAGTGCTGATAAAACTTTCGACATACAGGGATTTGTTGATGCAAATTGGGCAGGTGACTTGGATAGTTGAAGGTCCACCAGTGGCCATGTGTTTACTTTGTTTGGCAGAGCAGTGAGTTGGATGAGCAAAAGGCAGCCCATGGTTGCTTTTTCCATCACCGAAGTAAAGTATATGGCTGCTACCCATGTCCATAAGGGATAACAGGTTTCACCAGCAGTGATCTTGTTTCAACTGCATGTTTATATCTTGTACTCGATGCTAATTCATCTGCAACAGGGGGTCGCAAGGGGTTTTCCCCCCTGCGAGGGGTCCTAGGGGAACATCCCCCTAGCGAGGGGTCTAGGGGCCACACACCTAGGTGGGGGTTTGGGGGAAGCGCCCCTGAAACCACATTTTATTCATATTTTATTATTGTAAAATCTGGACCATTCGTCATTAGGTCACAGATCTAACGATCGATATTATGTCAATTTTCTTTCCCTAGAAGGCAACCCCCTTTTATAAGGATATTTGTACTATGTTTTTAGTAGAGTTGAGAGTAATAGGTGCTGCTGGATTTAAGATTGGAGAAGAAGAGGAAGTGCATGTATTGTAATCTCATATTTGAAGATAATACAACTTGGATCCTCTTTTCTTGGTGGATTTTTTACCCAAAAGGGTTTTCTTCATGTTACATACCCTATTATGTGTTCTGCTCTTAATGCATGTTATTTCTGTGTAGCAGATTTTTTTTTTTTTGCAATCTCTATTGATTCTACATTATTTAGAGGACATTAATAAGGTTTGAATCAGATTTCCATTGTGTGGTTTGCACCTTCATTTCTAACAAGATCCAAGTTTGTGTGATTGAATTCTTATTACATCTTACATCTATGATACTTTCAAGGATCACATGATCACACATAAAAGGAGTATCACATACATCAGTATTAGTTTGCATCAATCATTCTTTAGTCTTAATTGGCACCAAATGCACCACTCAACACATCAACTGTTGGGAAAGGTGTCTCAATGTTGCATCCTAATGTTCTGATTTATTAATTATTTGTATTTATGTATTGTTTTGGTCTCATATTAGGAAATGAGGTATCCCACTTTGTGTTGGAATTACTTTCCAGGTGTTGAATGTTTTGGGAGGTGTGTAAGAGGTTGTAAGAGCATCTAATGTCATTAAGACGTGTAAGAACATCTTATGACATTATAAGATGGGAGTTAATTATGATAAATTCTATGATATATAAGAACATGATTATAGGGGAGTTACATTGGAATCTTGATCAACATTATGACAAGTCATAAGACATCTTTGAATGGGTTTGGATATGCCAACATGGAGTGCCCAAATTGAGGAGACAACTATGACACATATTATGACAAGTTATGTTAGTTGTAATAACATCTGTTTTTAGCAAAGAAGACCATGACCATCCTAGGTGTTGGAGCTTATGTCAATTGTGGCACTATTTTTGTGTCATTGTTTTGACTCATGATTTTAGTAAACCACTTGTGGTTTGTGGTTTCAGTTTTGCCTATTTATTAGTGCTTTAGGATGAAGTATTGTATGGGTTGCATGATTGACTTGTAGGTAATGAACTATGTTGCCAAAATTACTCCAAAATCTAAATGTTAGTGATACTTCTGTAAAGGCATAGCCTAAGACTTGTATTGTAACTTCTTAGTTGCTGAATAATATAATTGGTTTTCTTTGGAGTGGGTTTTTTCTCCCAAAAGTATTTTCCTCACGCAAATCATCTTTCCATGTTATAATTTTCTTTGTGTATCTTTTTCTATAACTGTAAGATCTTTTGTTTTTGCACATACCTCCCCTTAAAGGTTAGTGTAGGAAGTGTTTTCACACCAATGCTTCCTTTCATCAACATTTACCATTTCTCAATATACATCTATCTCATCAATTAAGAGATTATTGGAAGTCAATTGTGAATCATAATTTACACATTCAGCTTAGTTTGCATTAGATTTGACTTGCATCAATCTTAATTTACATTGGGCATCATCTAATTGACATCCATTTCCCTATTTAGTCTTTTCTCAATATTGTCAAATTAACTTAGGGACCTAAATGCCATCAAGTAAGTTTCATACTTCCCTCTATACATAACAAGCTCCCAATATTGCTCTTTAGCATTCAACTTTTTCATATACAGATATACACCTAGAAAAGTGTTGTCTATAGGTACCAAAGCATATATTCTATAGCAAAAAAATCAAGTGGCGCAAAGGTGTCTAATGACTAGATTGCACTTGCAATCTATCCCTACTCCCTAAGATTCTTAGATTTTAGTTATCTTAAGTCTATGCTTCTATCCAATTTTGAATTTCTAGCTTACAAAATTCCATCAAAACATCACAATAGTCAATGTTCACATTACGACAATTTCTAGGTAATCCCTAATTCATCTAAACCATTGTAGCACATTAATGTTTTAGTTTCACTTAACTGTGTCAGTTTTAGTTAATCAACCTAAAATCATTTATTTTAATTCAAGGATTAACTCATTAAATTAAAATTTTTAAATTAATGTAGGGTCACTTTATTTCCCTACATTCCATGCCTATCCTTTTGGGTAATTTTTATGATTTTTTTGAGTTACGGATTTGATAGCTTTGATTTTTACCATCATTTATTTAGATATGATTTATCTTTGTGCATGCAGTTAAATAAATATGGTTTAGCCGTTGATTGATTGTAGCTCTCGATTTGTGTACTTTCCATTGCTAAATCTAATCATGACATCCCATCAACCATTGTTTTTGGCTTCCATTCATGTATGTATCAAGTATTTCAATTTATTTTTACAATTTCTTACATCTGACCCTTTGATCCTCTTGATGACAACATGAAAGTTTCTACCACAAAGATGATAGTGAATGTTTCATGAGTGTGTTTTTTAATAGTGTACATGAATTTTCATCCTTCACAAAACTTATAATTGATTTTCCTTCTCTTTTAGATACATTTATTTTACTTGTCCATGATCTTAATGGTGACTATACTCTTCCTATGACTAATGATAGTGATTTTCATGTGCTTAATGATGATTATATTCCTTGCATGCAATATGATACTAGCTTCACCCCAAGTTTTCATATGCATGCACCTAGTGATTCATGGTTACTTGACAAATTATCTGAGGATCTTAATGATGCTTTATTACTTTATGAAGATACTCTACCTTCTTGCTCACATGATTTTTCTATGATTAGAGAGGATTATTATGTGTCACAAGTGACTCATGAACTGATATGAAACTAAGAATGTTTCAATGTCTCATGATAGACTAACTCATGCTCATTATAATGCATATGTTATTAGAGATCGAATGATTGATGGATTTAGAGAGAATAAATATGCGTATTTAGATGTTAAAAAATTCCTACTATTATATTATATTCACATGCATGATGATTCTTTCCTAATTTATGCATGTAGATAAACTATAATTGATGAAACTCTACATTAGTTTAATATATCATACTTTTATAGTGCATTTGTTACTCTTAAATGTGATTTCATTGAATACTTTACTCCCCGCACTAAAGTTTTCTTACATAATGATAATAGTATCTCAACCTCTAGTGGGGATTCATTAGTTGGTCTTATGGGATTATCTACCCTTTCTAATGGTACAATCTTTTTAGATACCCATAATGAATATCCTATGGAATATTATATATCATCTCATTATGCATCATATTTTGGGGACTGCAGTAAACATGATTACATTCTTTCCCATAGACATATCCCACTATCCGGCATGGACATACACATAGTGTTAATATCATTAATTACTCCCATGTCAACACCATGCAACTAAAACCAAAGGAATTTCTAAAGTTCTCTAGGTTGGTAGTTTCCTCACACATAGTTTACAACAATTTCTACAACACATTATCATTTTTCCCATTTGTCAAACGTTTTGATATGTCTAGAAATTTCCCAAAATACTTCAATGCTAATGATTTTTGTGATTATAATTAGATACATGGCCATACTACAGGTAGGTGTTGTAGTGGATTTTCCACTACACGTGGCTGATATATATATATTTCAACCTTCCTTTGTTTGAACTATGCTACATGCATCTAATAGTTTGATTATGCTTATCTTTCCTACTTTTTCTATTTTGTAAATATTGTTATGTTCTTTTCTTCATTTATCGAGTGTTCAATTTTATAGGTGGCATCTAAGTTATTTTACTTTAGCCCCATCTTTCTTGTCATTCCATCTGATCAGTCAGTTCAAAATCCCATCCAACATTTTTTGAGATGCATAGCAGGCAAAGTTAGGACAAGGGGACTGGGATTGTGCTATTAGTCCAACTCCTCAGTGGGAGGATTGATGGCAAATTAGAAAAGTTGCAAACATCTCCAAAGTGGGGCCCACATAAATCTAACCAGGAAAGGCAAATGTTATGACAAGTAACATGGCACCACTATGGGCATTTCTAAAGGAAATTTGGGAAATAGCTTCCAACATCCCCATAAAAACTCACCAATTACATCCCATGGTTTGTGGGTGCTTATCAAAAGGATAAGTTATGGGTCTCACTGCTAGCTAAAAGAGACAAGTAATGGAGGGGACCTACTAATGCCACATAGGGGATTCAAAGTCGCTACCTATGTGGGGCATTAATAACAATTACAAAATTTGTTGTTGTTTAATGCTCAAATCCAGTGAGTTGATCATCCTGACCATTATCCCCAAATAATGTAAGAATTCTTGCGTTGCCCCGAATTTGTAGAAAGGATCATTTGTGACACACAAATTAATGACATAATATTTTTAAAGATTGTGTACATCCTCATTAATTACCTTTAGGATCCTCTGGGCATATATTTTGGTGGGGGTGGTGATTCATCTTTCTTTTTGATCTCTATATATTAAAAATTATTGTAAGCAATATTTTTTCATAGTTGAACCATTCTCAACTAGATACATTAAGCTCCTCACTTTGTGTATATAGAATAGAAAGGACTTTTGTGACTTTATCTTTGGACCCACTATTTTCTACCCTTCACTCTAAAAGTAATATCATAATCTTTAGTTTATGAGGTTGCTATTCTAGAAATTCTAACTCATTGTTGCTACTTGTGAAATATTACTTGTATTCTGGTAGTGTCTATTGGTTCTTATCGACTTTGCGGTGCGTTATTTGCTTCTTTTTTGGTTATACAAATATTTTTATTTTGGCTTATGGCTTTTTAATTTTGGCAATTACTTTCATATAGTCTTCCTTTTCCCTTTTTCCACAAAATTGTCGTAAGATTTGTAGGAAGGGAGTTCACCCTAGTTCAAAGATTGAATCTTCTTTCCATTATTGATAGTCTTGAGTAATGACTTGTGGGGTAAAGCCCCAGAGCATAAATAGATTGTCAACTATTTTTGGCACGTTCGGTGGGACTCAAACCCACAATTTCTTGATTAGAAGTCAAATACCTTTTGTTTTACTCTTAGATAAGGATAGTGGTTCCTTGGATATAGTAATTGATACCATAATCACCTGGTGAGTCTGCTTAACTTGAAATCCTTAAATCATATGTCCATTGAGGCACATACTAGATCTGTGACCAAAGCTAATTGAAATATCTTAGTCCCACCTCTCCTATTTGATCTAAAGAAAAGATGACTATTGCCTTAAAAACTATCTCAAACTAACTAGCTAGAAATCCATATGGCTATCCCACAACCTAGAATATTTCTAGCATGGAATATAAGAGAAACTTTGGCACCACCTGTTGCACCTAATGTATGGGGAGCCATTCTTGATGCAAATTTACGTTCATTACCACAATATACTGGGGAAATTTTTCAAACCCAACTGAACATCTCCATGATATGGTAAATCATCATACCATGCAGAATATTGCTGAAGAGAATATCACCCTAAGACTACTAGTTGCTTATTTCAAAGGAGAAGCCTTTGATTGGTAGTGTTCTCTAGTTGTGTTGGGATAAGGTGCCATTAACCTTGTAAATCCCAATATTGTATTTATTCCATTTATTATATGTAATTTGTAATTATCCATGAGGAGATGTACTAGCTTCACTAGCAGGGGTAATTTTGGAGTAACTGGAGGTAACTACGGAGTGACTTTTACTATTGGCAAATGTAAAAAATCAAAGTAAATGAGGGTAGTGTTTTCCATTGAGGAATCTACTATATTTGGCATGTATGACAACTATCATAATGTTTGGTACGTGAATCTATGACAGCTGCAAGTTGTCACAAGATTATGTGATTCTATGATGCATATGACGGATATGTTAGTTGTATATTTGCTATATTGAGCCCTAGGTTCCTATCTTGGAAAGGATGCATGTTGGATGTATCTATTACGATTATGACGTGTCATAAGATGCTGTAAGATGCCATTCTTGGATATGGGCGCCCAACTTTGAATGGGTCAACTTTCGACACTTGGAGGTTGCTTGTAGGTGCCATTTTGATGCTTTCATGTGAGATATTTGGAGGAGAGAGAAGGTGAACGCCTAGGATGAGTTGAAAAACATTTCTATAAGTATTTTCCATGTATTTGTTGCTGCAATATAGATTTTAAGTACTTAGGTGTTGCTGGAATGCTGTCAGATTGTAGACTAAAAGATAGATTAGTGGTGTTGTATTGTAAATCATTTTTAGATTAATACAAACATTGGGCCTCTTTCATGTGTGGATTTTTTTACCCTAAAGGGTTTTCTCCATGTTAAACATTGTGTCATGTGTTCAATTTTCTGATTTTGCATTTCTATGAAGCATAGTTTTGTTTCTGCGTTACAATCTCTATTAACAACACATAGTTAAAGATTGCAGAAATTTATATTGAATTAGATTTCCATTAAAGTAGTGTTACTTTCATTTCTAATATTTGGTATCAGAGCCTGGCCATCTTTGACTCTTGGGTGGTAGTGTGGAAGTTGTAGCTGCAGTGGGAGATTTGGTTGTGTTTGTTTTGCAGATCTTGTGTTGATATTATGGCTGGATCCACCATTGCATCAATCTCTCGTTTGGACATTGAGAAGTTCAATGGAATGGGGTATGAGTTGTGGAAGATGAAAATGGAAGATTTTTTGGAAGAAAAAAACCAATGGTTCGTTGTTCAAAAAGAGAAGAAACTTGATGATGTCTCTCTAGATGAGTGGGCAAAACTAGATAAGAAGGCATGAGGAATGATCCATTTGTGTCTTTCAGATTCTGTGTTGCTGAATGTTGCAAAGGAAGAGACTGCACATAAATTGTGGAATTGGTTGGGTGAGGTCTACCAAGCCAAGAGTATGGTAAATAAAATCTATTTAAAAAGGAAGTTGTTTTCTTTGAAAATGAAAGAGGGTGAGTTGGTTGCAGAGATTTTAAATTGTTTTAATTTGTTGATGAGTCAGCTTGCTTCAGTAGATGTTGAAGTTGATGAAGAAGATAAATGTATATTTCTTCTTTGTTCTTTACCTGAATCATGGGAAAATGTCATTTTGGCTATCACTGCTAACCTCACAGATCCAAAGTTGGATGCTCTTATTGTAGTTTTACTAGTACAGGAATTGAGGAAGAAGAGTTCAGATAGTTCAAGTGATGCTCTCAGTATCAGGGGAAGGTCTAAAGAAAGGGAACCTAAAGGAGATCAGAAAGGGGCTAAGGACAAGTCCAAGGGTTAGTCTAAGACTCTTGGTAAAATGAATAGAGTTAAGTGTTGGAACTGCAGTAAAAGGGGACATGTGAAGGAGTGTAGAAACTCCAAGAAATAGTGGGAGAGTGCTTCGGATAAGTCCTCGAATGCAAGTGAAGATGTTTTACTTTTTGCATGTAATGTTGTTTCTAATGATCACTGTTTGGTTCAATCAGGATGCTCATTTCATATGACCCCTCATAAGGAATGGTTCTCCACATATGAAGAATATGATGGAGGTAATATCTACCTTGGTGACAACTCTTCATATCCAATTGTTAGGAAAGGAAAGGTATTGTTGTGTTTCAATGATGGGAGGATTAAAACCCTCCTTGGTGTTTTGCATGTTCCTGGATTAGTTAAAAATTTGATTTCAATTTTGAAGTTGAATGATTTGGGAATGCATGTGACATTTGACAAGCATGGCTATAGATTGGTGAGAGGGAACTTGGTGGTAGCGAAAGGGAAGAGATTCGGGAACTTGTTTAAGCTTGAAGCCACTACAGTTTGTAATGCCTCTATGTTTTTGAGGCTTCTGAAAACACTTGTACGTTGTGGCACCGCAGATTGGGCCACACAAGTAATAATGTATTGAAAACTATTAAGAATAAAGAATTGTTGGACGGTTTCTCTTATTCTGATGAGCATTTTGATTTCTGTGAGCATTGTGTGTTTGGTAGACCAAAACAATTATTTCCTTCAAGAAGCAATATAGCAAAAGAGAAATTAGAAATTATTCATACGGATGTGTTTGGACCTATGGCTAATGAATCTATTGGAAAATCTCGTTATTTTGTCACCTTCATTGATGATGTATCCAGATATACATGGATTTATTTTATGAAACATAAATCTAAAGTTTTCACTAAGTTTAAGGAATTCAAAGTCTTAGTAGAGAACCAATTAGGTTTAAAGATAAAAATATTAAGAGTTGATAATGGAGGGGAATATTTCTCTAAGGAATTTGATGAGTTTTGCAAGCATGTAGGTATAATCAAACAAAAGACAACTCTATATACATCACAACAGAATGGTGTTGCAGAAAGGATGAATTGAACAATTATGGAAAAAGCCAGAAGTATGCTTAGTGATGCACAGTTGGATAAATATTTTTGGGCAGAGTCTATGTACTGCTTGCTACTTGATAAACAGATCTCCTTGTAAGGCTCTTGATTCGACATCTTATGAAGTGTGGACAAGTAAGAAACCTTCTATTTCACATTTAAGGGTTTTTGGCTGTGAGGCTTTTGTTCATGTGCCTAAGGAAAAGTGATCTAAATTGGATCCAAAAGCTGAAAAGTGTACATTCATTGGATATGGTGATAATGTGAAAGGTTATAAGCTTTGGAATCTACTAACCTGTAAGATTATCTTTTCTAGAGATGTTATTTTTAGGGAACTTAGAGCTATTTCTGAACCTGAGCAGCCAAAAGAAAAAAGAAGAAAAGGTAAAGAAGGTGCACTTTGATTTAGAGCAGCAAGATGCACATCAGGAAGAACATAATGATGGATTAGGGGTGAAGAAGAAGAAGAAGAAGATTCAAGTAGTTCTGATGAAGATGAATCTGTTGTGACATAAGAAGTTGGTGCAGATGATCATGTAGAAGAATGAGTAGAGTCTCTTCCTACATCCTTGAGGAGATCAACAAGACAATAGAATCTAGTTGATAGGTATAGCCCACCAGATTTCTGTTGTGTATATGCTTTATTGAGTACTAACGATGAACCTAGATCCTATAGGGAAGCTATTTTTGCAGATGATAGTGAGTCTTGGTAGTTAGCTATGTAGGAGAAGATGATGGATTTAGACTCTTGTAGCACCTGGGATCTTGTTCATTTACATTTATTGTGTTGGTGATTCTATACTGGTTATTGCTTTGTATGTTGATGACATGTTATTTTTCAGCAATACTAAGGGTATGATCAATGAGCTTAAAGCCCAACTTTCAGGTGCATTTGAGATAAAGATCTTGGTCCTGCAAGGTATATTTTAGGAATGGAGATCAAGAGGGATAGAGTTAATAGAAAGCTTTGGTTGTCACAAAGTAAGTATGTGAATACTATTTCGCAGAGGTTTAGTTTGCAAGATTGTAAACTAGTTAGAGTTCCTTTACCCATTGGTACTAATCTTTCATTAGATATGTGTCCAAAGACTGAGGATGATTTTAAGGATATTTCTAATGTGCCATATGCTAGTGCTGTAGGGAGTTTGATGTATGCAATGGTTTGCACTAGACCAGATATTACCCAAGCAGTGGGAATTTTGAGCAGATTTATGTCTAACCCTAGTAGACAACATTGGAATTATGTGAAGAGGGTGTTTAAATATCTTGTAGGTACTCCTAATCATTGTTTGGTTTATTCTGGTACTGATAGTGTTGATAAATCTTTGGACATACAGGGTTTTATTGATGCAAATTGGGCAGGTGACTTGGATAGTCAAAGGTCCACTAATGGCTATGTGTTTACTCTGTTTGGAGGTGCAGTGAGTTGGATGAGTAAGAGGCAACCCAAGTTGCTTTGTCCACCACAGAAGTAGAGTATATGGCTGCTACTCATGTCTCTAAGGAGGTAGTTTGGTTGAGGAGACTGTGTACATGTATTGGTTTTGATTGCAAGATCATTCAAATTGGTTGTGATAGCCAAAGTGTTACCTGTTTGGCCAAGAATCCCATGTATCATGCTTAGACTAAGCATGTTGATGTTCAGTATCACTTTGTTCGAGAGTTGGTTGAAAATGGAGAGATTGAGCTGAAGAAAATAGATACTCAGGAGAATGTTGCCGATTCATTGACTAAACCTATGAGCACAAAGAAGTTCATGTGGTGCAGAGATGCCATGGGCCTTATTTCTAGTGCTTGATTATTTTCATTTGATTTCCTATGGGTGGATTTACAATGTATAATGTCAAGTGGGAGAATGTTGGGATAAGGTGCCATTAACCTTGTAAATCCCAATATTGTATTTATTCCATTTATTATATGTAATTTGTAATTATCCATGAGGAGATGTACTAGTTTCACTGGCAGGGGTAATTTCGGAGTAACCAGAAGTAATTATGGAGTCACTTTTACTGTTGGCAAATGTAAAAACTCAAAGTAAATGAGGGTAGGCATTTTCCCTTGAGGAATCTACTATATTTGGCATGTATGACAACTTTCATAATGTTTGGTAAGTGAATCTATGACAGCTGCAAGTTGTCATAAGATTATGTGATTCTATGACGCATATGACAGATATGTTAGTTGTATATTTTCTATATTTAGCCCCAGGTGCCTATATTGTAAAGGATGCATGTTGGAGGTATCTATGATGGTTATGACACGTCATAAGATGCTATAAGATGCCATTCTTGGATATGGGCACCCAACTTTGAATGGGTCAACTTTTGACACTTGGAGGTTGCTTATAGGTGCCATTTTGATGCTTGCATGTGGGATATTTGGAGGAGAGAGA
Source organism: Cunninghamia lanceolata (assembly GCA_027924645.1). NCBI lineage: Eukaryota > Viridiplantae > Streptophyta > Pinopsida > Cupressales > Cupressaceae > Cunninghamia > Cunninghamia lanceolata. Next base: position 14,713,663 of record BSBN01000320.1, read on the forward strand.
AGGTGAATGCCTAGGATGAGTTGGAAAACATTTCTATAAGTATTTTCCATGTATTTATTGCTGCAATATAGATTTTAAGTACTCAGGTGCTGCTAGAATACTGTCAGATTGAAGACTGAAGGAGAGATTGGTGGTGTTGTTGTATTGTAAATCATTTTCAGATGAATACAAACATTGGGCCTCTTTCTTGTCTGGAGTTTTTTACCCGAAAGGGTTTTCTCCATATTAAACATTGTGTCATGTGTTCAATTTTTTGCTTTTACATTTCTGCGAAGCATAGTTTTGTTTCTGCGTTACAATCTCCATTAATAACACACAATTAAAGATTGCAGAAATTTATATTGAATTAGATTTCCATTAAAGTAGCATTGCTTTCATTTCTAACAAGTTGTACACTCAAAGTAGATTGGGACCAAATTGGTCATGTACTAATTGATAGATTTAAAGAAAAGGGTGATGCTACCACACTACTAGAACAACTCAGAGTCATAAAAAGAGCTATGACAGAGATGCGAGATGATTTCAACAATAGATTTGAGAAAATCTAGCAAAGAATCCTTGTCGAAATATGTCCCCCACAAAGTATGGCTTATATTTTCTACCTAAAAGTGATAGATTCAAAGATATCAATAATGTTTAAATAGAGGAGGAAATACCCTACCAGGCATGTATGGAATCACCAATGCTACATAGAAAATGATTTAATACAAATAGGGCGATTGGCCCCTAGATTCTGAATGCCTCTATTCCCAAACATGCAAATGACCTTTTCTCCTCCTAAAAATTATCAATAGCCTTCCCACCTATTGTGTTCCCTATACCAACCTAAGTACCTATTTTTGAGTATCATTTTATTGAACCAACACCTACATTTGAGCTCGATGAGATGAGAAGATTATTAAGAAACATGTCTAATGATGTTAAATCTCTCAAAAGATAACAAAACTATCAAAAACTGATAAATGGTAATAATCAACAACCCCATGTCTAGCAATGCAACAGTCATTACTAGTCTAGTCAAAGTAGTAGACCTAGTCAAGGAAGTCAAAATTTCATACCAAAACCAATGTATTAGCCTAAATGATTCCCTGTCTCTTTTGCTACTTCATAGAATTGAATTGTACCATTGGAGCTACCTATCTAGTAGATTCCTCCTAACCCCACTAGAGAAATGGTTGTAATACAAAACAATTATATGGAAGAGACAAATAAGTGGTATAATCCACAACTAAGTTCTCATGCTTTCACTTCCATCCCTAATAAAAAATAAATCCAAGGGGTTTTCTCTTATTGGAATTATGATACCATACAGGTTGGTCATGTATTAGAAAAGTCTGTTAATCACATGTCATTGACTCAAGAGAAGAATTTGGCCACTTGGGAGGAATCAAACATGTGTATGGTTAATCAATCAACATTAACACTGAGCATACTGCAAGTTCAATAAGACTATCTCACAAGGTCAAAGAAGAAAATAATGGAAGAACAAAATCAAGGAGGTGAATAACTAAAGACATCAAAATATGGTAGTTAGATAGAGCAAAGAACACCTCTCATGAAAATACCAATGGCATCTTCCCTTATCATTACTCTAGTAAGACTAGATAAGTTGAAAGAAAAAGGGATAACAAGACAATTCAACATCCCTACAAGGTAGGGAAGTGCCCATTATCTGTTGCTAGAAAAGCCAAGGATTAGTTGGGCACCAAATACAAAACTGCCTGTAGAACCATCTAGCCCATTCAATATTGTAGAATAAATTTAGTATCTAGAGTCAATGTGCCTCTATGGGAAGTCCTCTTTATCCTGGAACAAATGAAGACAGTGGAATAAGCATTAAAGAAATAAAAGCAATCAAACAAAGGTAGACATCAAATTGATGAGAAAACATATACTCCTTCAAAGCAACTTTCTATACTGTAAATCATGAGAGAGTAGGTTAGTATAGTACATCCTAACCCCTTTTACCTAACTCTAGCATTCAAAGATAAATTGATTCATAACTGTATGGTTGATTTAGGTTCTAACGCTTCAGTAATGCCTAAAAGGATTGCTGATGCATTAGGACTTAAGGACAAACCAATGGACAAAAAGGTAATTAAACCAGATGGAACCTCTGTTAACCTGATAGGAGTGATAAAAGAACTTCCATTGTCCCACTACATTTGTCCCAATGTGGGGGTTCTACAAGATATATCTATTATAGAGCTCCCTCATGTTGTATTTGGCATATGCCTGTCCAGAGATTTTACTATAAAAATAGGAGGATATTTATCACTAGATTATAGCCATATGTTTTTAAAAAATAGGTAGGGAACTGGGATGAAGATAGCCTCTAAACCATTAAGGATGCATCATATAGAAAATGAATCATTAGATTGTAACTCCTCCAATCAATCTTATGTAATTGAAAATGAGCCATATTCTTTAGAAATTGAGGAAGAAATCCATTTTGGTGAAAGGATAACTAACGAAGATCATGATAATCTATGGGGGGACTAGGATTTAGTGTTAAAAGGTTTCTAATTGTTTGAAAAATCTAGTTTAGGAACATATGGGATCAATGAACATATACCTTTTATTCCCAAAATAATTAAGGAAACAAATGAAGCACTCAAATTATGGAAGTTGTATTTTGATGGTACCAATAGTAGAATTGGGGTTGGAGTAGATGTTTATTTGATGTCACCTCAAAAGGTTGAGTATTTATAAAGTTACTAATTACAATTCAATTGCACCAACAATATTGCAGAGTATGAGGCTCTCATTCATGGTCTTTTGTATGCCAAGAATAAAGAGGTTAAATTGTTACAAATCTATGGAGATCCAAAATTGGCTGTGAAGCAAGTATGATCCATATGTCATGCAAATAATTCCTTGATGAAAGAATACAAATGCAGAGTTTGGGACTTGTTAGAATATTTTAATGTAGTAAATATAGTGGAAGTCCCCAACGAGGAAAATATAAAAGTAGATAGAATGGATTTAATAGGCTCTTGGTTTGATCTAGTAAATGACTTGTTACATAATGAGGATGCAGTTAAACTCATCATAAGGCCTATTTTTCTTGACAATAAGGGACATTGGATGATGTTTGAAAATGATGAACAAATAGTATTGTAGATTAGATAATGCAAACAAGGTAAAATGCTAACTAAATACAATAAATACAAAGTTATACCTCACATGCACAACCTAATCCCATCAAGGGAAGAAGAAGCCTTTGCACCCAAAACAAGCTCCTAGACCAAGATGATCCCTAGACTATGGATTTTAATGTGAAATGCTCTTCAATTGTGCAACTCACTATCCTAACTCAAGAATAATTTTGGCATTATGACTTTGCATGGAATTGGATAATGAAAATGGCTTGGGAGAGGTTCTATTTATAGATTTTTGGAGAGGATTTTGATCCAAGGGTGGAGATTGATTTGAGAGATCAATGGTGGAGGATAAAAGTGATGTGGAGGGCCTAGATTAAATCTTGAATGAATGGAGGGCTAGGAATAAAAGTGATTCTTTTATTCATTTTGGGAAAAGGGGTTATTTAATGAGCATGGGGATGAAGGATTATTTTGGAATAAAAGATTCATATGGGGGAATGTAAATGAATTAAAAATTTATTTGGGGAAGAGAGGAAATAAATGTGATGTGGGATGTTTTTAAATAAAAAAATGACTTATGTGGATTTAATTCAATTTTTTATTTGGAGGATGTGGGGAAGGGTGTTAAACAAGGTTTGACCACCCAAATGAAGGGGTTAGGATTAATTAAACATAGGTTTAATTTAATTAATCCTAAGGCTAGGATGAGGTAGGCTAGGGTAGGCAATTAAATAATAACTATTTAATTGCCTAGGGTAGGGATAGGTTAATTATAGGCTGGATTAATTAGTTGATCATGATTTTAACTAATTAATTGGTTTTAGTGAAAAAGGGGAAATTGATTTAATAAATATTGCATATTTATTAAATCAATTGGCTAAGGTTTGGACTATTGAATTAATGAAATTAATTCAACTTTGGGGATAGAATGGTGTGAATTTAGAAAGCGAAAGGGGTAATTAATTAAATAAAAATTTAATTAATTGGTTAGAAGGGAAATTGGTGTGTTTAGGGATGTGAGGAGTCGGTTTGATGGTAGAAGACATTTTTAGGTGTCTACATTTGCCCCTCTTTGATGTGGCGTCTGGACCTAGGAGGGAAGTGGCGTCAAGTCGAAGAAAAATATGCCCCAGCTGCCAGGAGGGAATAGGATGGATAAGGGATGCCCCCTCGAGAGGTCGGCAGGAAAATAAGAATTTTCTGGGCGATTTCTTTGAAAAGGATGCGACGGGAATGAAAGTTGGATAGGGGAGGGGAAAATAGGATGACAGGAAGAAAAACAGAGGAAAAAGACTGAGATTTGCACCTGGAGGGAAAATGAGGGGGTGGAAGAAGGACATGGTCCACTATATTAGGCAAAGTGGGCCCTTAGAGTGCCACATTTGCACACTTTGACTTTGGAGAAGAAAGGATGAAGGAGAGATGGCTGACCGCAACCCCCAGTTCCCGCGACTTCGACACATCTCCGAGTGGTTCTGAGAGTTTGGTCGGGCACCAGGCGCTGGACCTCTGGTAGGGCCTAACCTTGTCTTTGTAATTTTTTTGTTTTGCGTGCATGTTTTTAGGGTTTTAGGGTTGGGGATGGGAGCATGTAGCGCCAATGGCCAGGCGGATTGGCGCCATCCTCTAGATTGGCGCTATCCTCCCGGGTAGGGTAGGGCAGTTTTTTCGCCATTAGGTGGGAGTTTTAGCGCTATCTTCCGGATTAGCGCCATTCAGGGAAGAATAGAGTTTGGGCATTTTAACACCAAATGGGGGTCAAAGTGGCGCTATTTTCTGCAATAGCGCCATCCTGGGAAGTAGTGCCATGACATATTATAGCGCTATTGTGTGTTCTAGCGCAATTGTTTATTTTAGCGCTATTGGGAGAATTGGCGCCATTGGGAGAATTGGCGCCAAAAGTAATAGTGACGCTATATGGTTAAATGGCGTGATGAATAGTGTGCAGTAGCGCTATTGTTTGGATTGGCGCAAAGAGGTATGCGCAGTGGCACGATATTCTATATTAGTGCTATTTAGAAGAAATTTTAGCACCATTTTAAAAATGGCACAAGGGTTGTCTATTTGCATGCCACCTAATGCTGGCTTGTTAGACACTTAGAAGAAAAAGGTTGATTTAGAAGAAGATAGGTTGACATCTAACCATAATGTTGAGTATGCAGGATACAGAGCGATTCATATTGTAGTCGCGAGAGCGACGAGTTCTCGCTGTGATAGCATTATTCGATGGTTTTGATGATGTTGTGAAGGTGCGGTTGGCGAGCTTGGGGCTTCTGACGGTGTCAACTATGCCAGTTCTGCGAGCTCACAGAGCTCTGATGACGGTGATGGTGGAGCGATATCACTCAGAGACTTGCAATTTTCTGTTACCCACAGGAGAGATTACCATCACACTTGAGGATGTTTATCGCATCCTCAAGCTGCCTATCTGGGGCCGGTGTGTTAGATATGACACGAGGAGAGCAGAGTGCATTAGTCAAGGTGTTTGGTGCAGATCGTCTTGTTCTCTCTTCGAATGAGAGGGAGATGGACTATGAGGGGACACTGGCTGTGGGTGGAGATCCATTTGCCTTATTCCTGTGTGCGTTGATCAGAGGTGTCGTGATGCCTGATAGGCGAGGTAGGGGTTTTCCGGTGGGCTAGGGCGTGATGATAAAGGGGATGATGACACATGGGACCGTCTATGCATGGGGATCAACCATGCTAGGGCAGTTATATCATGAGATGCATACGGTCGCCTACTTACATGATAGAGCATTGTCAGCTGGAGTCACTCTACTTCACGTATGGATCTGGGAGCATATCCCAGTCATGAGGCCGACATGTGGGTACTATCGACGGTAGTTTGAGGCCTTTGTATTTTTATATCAGGATGCAGAGTACACATATACTGGGCAGGTGCGGTATTGGAGGAGGATGCTAGATGACGTGATTAGTGTGACCTATCGACCATATATCGGTTGCGAGCCATGGCCAGATGATGTTATTCATCTCCCTTTTGTGTTTCAGCAGTGGTTTCTGATGGGTTGGGGAGACCATATGATAGACATGTATCTACCCTCACAGGTCATGCGACAGTTTGGTTTGGTCTAGGATGCACCACAGCAGATGGCGATATTTACGCGGACTCCTCAGGATGCGGCCTATTAGCCCGTAGCCATACAGCCACAGGTCACCCTAGCAGATTTTGTAGCGCTTCGGCCAGTACAGTGGGATTGGAGGAGCACGGTGAGGGATGCAGGGACCACAGCTGCTTATGATATATGGTGGCATATGCATTGGCCTACTTGGTTGACGGATCTAGCAGAGGAGGTAGGAGGTTCAGAGGGCGATGATCCAGATGGTGGAGATGACCCTGATGGGGAGGATCACGTGGAGGGGGAGGTGATCATGGAGGACTTCCTTGTGGAGGTTGGGGATGATGGAGAGGAGAGAGTGATTGGGAGGGATGGCCAGCTGATAGATGTGCTGGTGGCAGTGGTAGCAAGACAGGGGCAGGTTGGGCAGTAGGCACCTATGCAGCAGGTTCCTACCCAGCAGATTCTGGCGTAGCAGGTGCCTACACAACAGGTACAGGCGCAACAGGTACAGGCACAACAGGTTCCTACACAGTAGGTATAGGTGGGGTTAGGGTGATAGCCTAGAGGACCTCGGCGGCGCAGGGGACACCTGCCTCCACCACAGGTAGCGCAACAGCGGATTGGTAAGCATGACACAGAGGCAGGGACCTCAGGGAGAGCTGGAGAGGCTGAGGGTGAGAGTCTTACCCCTCGTCAGAGATGACGGGATGAGGAGGAGGATATGGAGACGCTGAGAGCCCAGGTGGCAAGCCTTCAGGAGGCACTGGAGGGCTGAGATGCAGAGTTGGTGCATTTGCGGGGGGCCTAGAGAGTCGTGATGCAGAGTTAGCACAGGCTCAGGGTGATATAGAGCTATCAGCTAGAGAGCAAGATGTAGCACTCACTAGGGCACAGCAGGCAAAGACTTCATTGAGTAGTCTACAGGCATTAGGTGGTGGTCTTGCCCCAGTTTTGGCAGTGATGCAGACACAGTTGTCGTAGGCTCAGTCACAGTGCTATCAGCTGTAGGGATAGTTGAGCTAGGTACAGGGGGAGTTGACAGAGAGCAACAGGCAGACAGAGTACTATAGGGGCCTATATTATGCGGCTGTGCCATCAGTGGAGTGGGCACCAAGCTACAGCTAGGTTAGTAGATCGGGGGCATCTAGATCTCATAGATTGAGGTCTATTCAGTCCATCCAGTAGACGATGCCTCCTCCCTCACACGTGCCCCAGTAGGGTCCTCAGGTGTAGGCACAACCACCGCCGCAGCCACAACCACCGCCGCAGCCACAATCGCCGACAGGATCACAGGCTCGACCGGGATCAGAGTCTCCCACTCCATCAGAGCGGGGATCCTCTATGTGATAGGTATATCATGATAGCCCTTGGAGGCATTTGTATCAGGACACTTTATTTTTTGATGTATATATGAGCGATGTACACTTTGTGCAGTAATTTTATGTGATATGATGCAATCTGGGGGTTTATGATGCTATGGATATGATGTTCTATTATTATGATGTCTATGTGATGGATACAGTATGTCTGTATGGATTTATATGCTATGGATGTGTTATGATGCTTTTGATTTTATGGATGCATTTAGGATGGAAATGTATGTTTATGTATGAAAAGATGCATATGCAGCTTAGATGTTTATTAAATGCATTGATATGATGATGTAATGTGACGCACTAATTTGTGAGATGATATGAGATGTGATGTATAATGTGCAACTAAATGATGCTTGGAATGAACCTAATTATTTATGCAAACTTAAATGGATTCAAATGGACCTATGTGACATGTAATTTGAGATGGTTTAAATGACTCTATTATGCAATTTAAATAAATCTAAATGACATGTGATTTTTAGATGGTTTAAAATGTACCTAAATGATATGTAAAATGGACTAACGTGATATTCAAAAATGGATTAAAATGAATCTAAAAGGACATGCAAAATGGATTAAAATGAATCTAATATGATAAGCAATGATGAATTAAAAGGGATCTAATATGGTATGCAATGATGGATTAAAATGAATCTAATAGGACATGCAAAATGGATGAAAATGAATCTAATTATGATATGTAAATGATGGATAAAAATGAATCTAATGTGATATGCAATGATGGATTAAAAGGAATCTAATATGATATGCAATGATGGATTAAAATGAATCTAATTATGATATGCAATTAAATGATCATGTCATGTAGCTAAATGATATGCATAGATGCAGTTTAGGTGATAAGTGAGGTAGTCCAGTCCTGATACACATGATGTTCTTTGTGTTGACCCTAAGTGGTGAGGCTGTGGGAAAGGGGATTAGGTGGGGAGAGGATAGGGGTGTATGGATGGTATGGGTAGGATTGGGAGTGTTTAGAGATTGGTGGGGGGGGGGGGAAGACGAGAGGGTTGTTAGGTCGTAGGACACCATGTCTTTTGAGGGGAGATTTTTGGTTCAGGATGTGTTGAGTGGAAATGCGGTGGGGGAATGGGATTAGTGAGGGGTGGGTTGGTGGGGGATGGGGGAATATGATTATTAAATCTAGGCCAAGATGTGATAGTTGACTGAGTGATAAGGATGATGATTTTGAGCTAGAAACAGTAGTTGCACAAGATTAATTAAAAGCATTTCTTAGTTTAATGTAGCAATGTAGGATACAACTCACAAAGGTATGAAATGACCTAGGTGATGATGTATACCCTGCGATTGCATGGACTGGACCCACAAACAATAGGTTGATTTCATGCATGCCCAAGGTAGTATAATCTTGTCTAGTCGAGGAAGGGGACTCATAGCGATGAGTGTGAATAATGCATGAAAGGTTTTGATGCCTGTATATGCAAATAGGACACATCATGCTAGAACCGACCTAGACTTCAAGATATGAATACTATTCTTGGAGTAATGAAACCAACCCACAAACACAGCATGCAGAAACAATGACCATGTCTACTCCAGGTGCTATCCGCTACTTACCATGATATAATGAGATCAAGGTAGCTTTGGAGATGACTTAGAGCGAGACAAAAAGATAAAAATCAATAAGCAAAAAGACCAACGAAAAGATACAAATAGCCTTTGTGTGCTCTTGCCAAGAGACGTGATGGTAGAATGGTAGATTGTTGTCCATTGTAGGAAAGATATATCCTAGGACACAGATCCATTGGTGTTGATTAGAGAATTTTTGGAAGATGGGCAAAAGAACAGTCTGGCCATGTGTAGGATTATGGTTGGTATGTTGATTGATGATTTTTGCGTTGGGGGACTTGTTTAGAGTGTATACGTAGCTTGTGTATCATTTATGAGATCCAGAAAGCTTAGTAAATGGGGGACCATCCAATGGGGTGGATGGGTGCATCTTAGGTACCTGAGTACTGGAAACATCCTTCGTATTCCAGACTATCTACATACCCTGTGTCCACGGGATCAAGGTACTTTTAAGATGTGGGTGAAATGAATATGTAGTTCTGGCAAGACTTGATGATGTGGGAATGGTTCGGGATGGGTGCGATGTGATGAAGATTGATACATGTTTGATGGTCATGATGAGATGTGTTATTTTTGGGGTTTTCTACATTTTCTATTGTTTTTATATTTTATGATTTTGTGATGTTTTGGGATTTTTTGGATTTTGTATGTACAAAGGGAGCTTACAAGGATCCTCGTTCTATGAGTTGGCCTTGGGATGGGATAGGATGGGTTGGGCGATAGGACTTGATGTTTCAGAATTTTAAGCCTTGGGATGCGTGAGATATGGAGTGATGTGATAGAAAGAGGATTTATTAGATGGTAGAATAGGCCACTACGCATGGTGCCTGAAACAAGTTTTCACCATGGTACTAATCCAAGGCGTCACCGAAGTGATTTTCACCATTGGAAGTTTTTATTGCACTCTGATTTTTTCTTGATTTTCTAATTTTTTTTTTGGTGTTTTTGATTTTTTGATTTTTTTTGATTGTTTGACTTGGGGTATCAGATGGGTTATGCATAGAATTTCTTGAGATTCAGGATGTTCATTGGCTCATCTAGAGGCTGCCCCTCAGGTGTTGCAAGCTGGTAAGCTCCTGACCCATAATCGGCTGTGACGACATAAGGTCCTAGCCAATTGGGCTCAAACTTTCCTTGCTTCGGATGCTCTTGCAGGTTCTTCTGATTTTCCATTAGGACAAGATCACCTACCTCAAATTTTTTGGTTCTAATCTTTTTGTTGTAGCTTCTTCTGAGGCGGTTTTGGTATGCCTATAAGTGATTCAATGCATTCAGGCATTTCTTGTCCAATAATTCTAGTTGATACAACCTTGCGACGCGGTAGTCCTCATCAGAGATAATATTTTGCAAGGACACTCAGAGAGATGGGAGCTCGACCTCTATAGGTAAAATGGCTTCAGATCCGAATACTAGTGAGAACAGGGTGGCTCCTGTAGGAGTGCAGATGCTTGTGTAGTAGGCCCATAGTGCGGGGTTGAGTTGGAGCTGCCAGTCACGGCCAGCTTCATTGACTATCTTCTTGAGAATGCGGAGGATGGTTTTGTTAGAAGCCTATGCTTGACCGTTTCCTTGAGGGTAATATGGTGTAGAGAAGCAGTGTTTGATGTCAAATTTTTCGCACAAGGTGTGAACTTCTTGGTTTTTGAAGGGCTTCCATTGTCAGTGACAATGGAATGGGGGATACCATATTAGCAGATGATATAGTGGAGGATGAATTTTGAGATTTGGATACCTGTGGTGAAGGTGAGTGGTATTGCTTCCACCCACTTTGTGAAGTATTCGGTAGCAGTGATAATGAACTTATGGCCATTGGAGGATGGAGGATGTATTTTTCCTATGAGGTCGAGTCCCCACTGTGAGAAAGGCCATGGCATTGTGATTGGTTGCAGGTCTTGTGCTGGTGTGTGGATGAGATTGCCATGCTGTTGGCATGGGAGGCATTTCTTGATAAACCTGTGGGAATCTTGTTCCATTGTGGGTCAATAATATCTGGTCCTGAGGATCTTTTTAGAAAGGGTGGGTCCACTTGAATGCACCCTGCAGATGCCTGCATGTACCTCTTCCAAGGTTACTTTAGCTTCCCTAGAGTCTAAACATCGTAGAAGTGTACCATCAAGACTTCTTTTGTATAAGGTATCGCCTACAAGCATGAAACGAGAGGCTCGACGGATGAATGATTTTCTTTGTGAGGTGGACAGATTAGGGGGGATGATGTTGTCATGGAGATATAGGTATGTTTGTTGGTACCATGGGGACAAGGGACCAATGACTTCACACACTAATTCAGATTGAGGAACATCGTATGCTAGGATAGGGAGTTCTTTGATCAGGAACTCGCATTTCTTGCTGTCCTTCTTCATGTCTACCAGAGATCTAATAGTTTCCATGGCATCTGCTGCTTTGTTATTGAGTCTTGGGATTTGCTCGAAGTGGATGTCTTCAAAGTAATCTTTGAAATCATCGACCATCTTTTTATAGGGAAGAAGCTTGTCATCCTTGGTTTTGTATTCATTATTGACCTGCCGGATAACTAGTTGAGAGTCGCCATACACCAGTAGCTTTTCAATTTTCCATTGGATGGCCATGCGGAGACCTGTGATGAGGGCCTCATACTCTGCTACATTGTTGGTACATGGAAATGTGATTTTGAAGGATTTAGGGATTGTATCTCCTTGAGGGGTAACAAACAGGACGCCTGCCCCCGAGCCTCTGTGGGTGTATGATCCATCAAAATACATCTTCCATGTGTCTGTGGCTGGTGTGATTGTCAAGATGGCCTTGTATGGAAAGTCTGCAATTGTAGGATGTTCTGCAGGGATAGGTGCTTCAGCCAGCTGATCTGCTATAACTTGCCCTTTGATGGCCTTTCGCTCAGTGTACTCTATATCAAACTCTGTTAGAATCATGACCCATTTAGCCATTCTGCCAGTAAGAGTAGCTCGATTTAGGAGGTACTTTAGTGGGTCGATCTTAGCAATGAGCTTTGTCTTGTGATTGAGCATGTAGTGTCTCAACTTTTGGGAGGTAAAGACAAGGGCTAAACATGCTCGTTCAATTTGTGTATAATTGAGCTCATACGAGATCAAGGTGCGGCTGATATAGTAAATGGCTCTTTCTTTCCCTTGCTTGTCGAGTTGTGCTAGCAAGGCTCTGATGGCTGTCTCTGTTGCAGAGATGTAAAGCAGGAGGGGTTCGCCTTGCCTTGGTGGAGTTAGCACAGGAGGATTAGCCAGATATTTCTTTAGTTGGTCGAAGGCACTCTGACACTGAGTGTTCCAGACGAAAGCTATGTCTTTTCAGAGCAGATGCTGGAAGGGTTGGCACTTATCTGCAAGTTGGCTAATGAATCGATGGATAGACTGGAGTTTTCCCTGCAGGCTTCGCAGCTATTTCAGTGTTTTTGTAGGTAGCATCTCAGTGATGGCCTTGACCTTTGCGGGATCCACTTCGATTCCTCTTCTCGAGACTATGTATCCCAGAAGTTTGCCTGAGGTGACACCGAAGATGCATTTCTTTGGATTCAAACAGACATTGTATTGCTCCAACCTATCGAAGATCTTGGCCAGCACATCTAAGTGTTCTTCTCTGGTCTTTGATTTTCCTAGCAAATCATCCACATAGTCTTCCATGACGTGGTGGAAGAGGTCATGGAAGATGATGGTCATAGCTCTTTAATAGGTGGCTCCTACATTCTTCAGGCCGAATGGCATGACCACCCAACAGTAGGTTCCCCATGGACATATAAAGGTCATTTTGTGCTGATCTTCTTCAGCAATTTTTATCTGATTGTATCCTGAGAAACCATCCATGAGGGATAACATTTCATATCCTGCTGTGAGATACACTATCATGTCAAGGTTTGGTAGTGGGAAGTCATCTTTCGGGCATGCCTTATTGAGATCCTTGAAATCAGTATAACAATGGATTCGGCCATCTGGTTTAGCAACTGGTACAAGATTTGAAACCCATTCAGGATAATCGATTGGGCGAATGAACCCAACATCCAGTAATTTCTTAAGCTCTGCTTTGACGAGGAGAGCCACCTGAGGATTCATTTTTTGGAGCTTCTGTTTGACTGGTTTTGCGTCAGGGCGTACTGCAAGGTGATGAACCACCAATGCGGGATCTAGCCCTGGCATGTCTATGTAGGTCCACGCAAAGTTGCGATTTTTGTGTGTGAAGAAGGACAAGAAATTCTCCTGTTCTTGTATGCTGAGAGATTCTACTTTGTATGTGATTTTTGGCTCTTCCTCTGTTCCAAGGTTCATTTCCTGAGCTAGTTTGACCAGGATGGGTGATCTGTCGGGATAGACTTTATCTATCTCAGGGAGGCCCATGCTTCCATCTCTTGGCACCTTGTGGAGGTTTTCACCAGGAGATACGTCATTTATTTTTACTATTTTGGGATTTGATACTACCATGGAATGGTTTTCACCATTAGATCTAGTTGTTCTATTTGTATTTTTATGACTAGAAGCAGGGGTTGTCTCCCTAAAATAGGCATCTGGATGGAGTTCCATTATGTATCCTACTCGATGATCTCCCAAAGGGAAGTGATCTCTTACCCCCATCATTTCAGCGATGGCCTCGTTGTTAGGTGCGATGCTGAAGACAGGAGGTCCCCATTGGTCCCAATCAATGAGGTCAGGGTAGACTAGTGGCAAGTCATTGGAGGGTGAAGGGAAAGTGGTGACAGAGTAAATGGTACAAATGGATGAGTCAAAGAAGTTAGTGAAATCACTAAAAGAGTCTTGAAGGCCCGTTTCGTTAACATTGTCGACGTCTAAGGGGGCCGTAGCGACCTCGAATAAGATACACTGGCTGGTAGTGAGGATGCGTTGTGGTTGACCATACCCTAACCCTTGAGTATAGGGATTCTTTGTTGCTTGCAGTGGTTCTATGATTCCCTGCTCATGAAGGCCTATACCGCCTTGTCCTTTATAGCCCATGCTCTTGACAATTTCAGAACCTTTGCCGTAGATTTCTATAGGGATTGTGGGGGCTTCTTGCTCAGGTTCTTCATCCTTGTAAAGCCAAGATGAGATATCTTCAAGTACATCCTGATCCAGGAGATGCTTCTTCTCGAAGGTAGGCGAGGGTTTGCACTTGATAATGACTGTATTGGCTGTCTCTGTTGTTGGGATGCTGAATGTCTTAGGATTGGGTAATGTGCCCACACAAAAAGTGCTGTGTAGGTCATATTCCCCACATCCCATGTTAGATAGCTTGATCTGGACCTCGGGTGGTGGAGTTGCTTGGGATGAAGTGGAAGCGATGCTTGCGGGGTCGATATATGAGTTTGATGTTGTTGGGTTGGCTTCAGTGGTGGCTTTATTATATGGGCAGAATGTTTGGTTGTGGCCTTCCAGAAAACTACAGTATTGGAAGGGGCGAGGGTCAGCATAGACTGTGACTTCCGTGTCATTGTGGGGGAATTTGATGCATTGATGGAAGGTGGATGGGACGGCTTGCATGGCGTGAATCCATGGTTGCCGAGAAGGATGTTATAGGGAGATCAAGATCCAAAACCTGACATTTTGTTTCAAGGATTTTCGGTCCCACCAGTATGGGAAGCTTGATGGTACCTTCAGAGAGTCGTTCAGTATCATCGTAGCCTTTGATCGTAATGCACTCACTGGTGTCGACAACCACATCGGAGTACCCCAAGTGTTTTAACAGTTTTAGAGTGCATATGTTACGGCTGGAACCACCATCTATCAAGACTCTTTTAATGGTATGCTTGTGAATGTGGACTTCGATGTGTAGGGCATCGTTATGTATGTGATCAGAGGCGGGTAGGTCCTTTTATGAGAAGGTGAGATGATGGGGTGTGGCGATGTGTCCTACCATGGCTTGGAATTGAGTTACATTCAAGTTGGCAGGGACTTGTGTTTGCAAAAGCATTTTATCGAGGATGTCTTTATGGAGGGGAGATGTACGAAGCAACTCGAGGATGGAGATTTGTGCGGGTGTCTTTCCTAGGTGTTCTAGGAGGTTATATTGGTGGGTAGGTGGTGCACGTGCGGTTGGGCGAGGAGGTATGGGATCGGATGTGGATGCAGGTGTTTGTTCGGTGGGAGGGGCTGTGTGGATAGATACACGGCCATGGCGAGTGGTAACAACACAATTAGGTGCTTGTGCGTGGATGGTGACTGTGTTGACATGATGGGATGATGCTTCTATACGTCCTACGATAGAGTCGTAAGACGCGGGTGGTGGGGTGACATTATATGCTTGGTTGGACGAGGAGGCTTTATGATTAGGTAGGGGATCCTTGTAAGCTCTGAGGTTGGCGTTTGGTGATGGTTGGGTGCTGTGATCGAGACCGACTAGATTTTGTTTGATAAGGTCTTGGATGTAATGTTTGAGTTGCATGCAGTTGGTTGTTTTGTGACCCGCAACGCGGTGGTATTCACAGTAGTCATTCTCATTATACCACGTGGCTTTTAGTTCATTTTCTTGATGGGGTCTGACGGGTGGAAGCGTGATCAGATTTTGCTTGAGACATCTATCAAGGATGTCTTCGACAAGTTCCCCTAAGGGTGTGAATTGTCTGCGTGGTTTAGTTGGGCCTCTCTAGTTATTTACATTTGTTGCATACGTATGCGCAGGGGTTTGGTTTTGTATATGTTGGATGGTCTTCACATCTGTGACACCGTCGTTTAGAGTGTTCTTGTTCTTCCCCCAATAATGTGATTTGTTGTTTGATTGTGTGTTGGCGTTGTTGTTGGTATTGGGGGTGTTGTTATTGGATTTGTAGTAGTAGTTGTTGTTATTGGATTTGGGGTCGTACAGTTTGATGGAGCCCTTGGCAATGAGGGCTCGTTTGATGGTAGTTCCTTTGTCAATGACCTCTTCAAAGGTAGATGCACAAAGTATTTGTAGATGAAACCCTAATTCCTGGTTGAGGTTGGCCATGAACATGGTGATGAGTTATTTTTCAGGAATGGGCTAGGGGAGTTTGCTTGCTAAGCCTCTCCACCTTTGCAAGAAGGAAGCGAAGGCTTTGTTGTTCTTTTGTTTGGTGTTGCAAAGGTCGGTCATGGACATTTCATGCTCAAAATTGTAGGAGAAGTGGTTCACAAATTTCTCCGCAAGCTCAGGGAAAGTCCTAATACCTGGGGGAAGATGTATGAACCACTCAGCGGCTTGACTGCTAAGGCTTCATGGGAATAATCTCATTAGATAAGTGTCATTGTTAGAGACTTCTAGGCAAGCAATGTAGAACTCCCTAAGGTGGTCCCTAGGGTCTCCCTTTCCCTTGTATTTGTCAAATTTTGGCATTTCAAAGTTTTTGGGGAAAGGGGGCATGTATAATGTGCGATCAAATGGGTAGGGGCAAATATCCTCAAAGGAATAGTATTTGCATTTGCCCCTAGTTTGTAGGTCCGCTACCTATTGGATTAAGCCTTGTACAATAGTGTTGATATCCTGTGGTTGTTGTGGTTGTTGTGTGTACACCTGTTGGTTAGTGAGATGTTGGAATTGGGGTGGGATTTGATATTGGGGGTTTGTTTGATATTGTGTAGATGATGTTACGAGGTTATGTGGATATGTGACAGTGGATGGATTGACATTGGATTGGTGGGCGTGGGATGGGTTGGATGTATTGTACGGTGGTTGTGAGAACAACTGTCACAGATATGCAATGGTGTTGGGATTGGGTGGAGGCACACTTGTGGATGTACTTGCTTGTGTGATGTTGCCTTGTATGCCCATGGTAATTTATGGCATGGAAGGGTTTATCGTTGTAGTAGTGGATGTGGTGATGGGTTGTGAAGTGGTGGGGTTAGGGATATTGGTAGTAATGGTAGATGTGGTAGAGGTAGAGGTTGTGTTGGTGGTAGATACGACAGGTGTAGACGTTTGAGAGATGATGGGTGTTGTTTGAGAGATAGTGGGTTGGGTGTTGGATGTGGATGCTTGGTTATTTGATGGGGTAGGGGTGATTGTAGAGGTGGATGGTTGTGATGATGTCGTGATGGGGGTAGTTGAGCACCAATTTGAGGAGATGATCTAGGAATCTGTTTGGATCTGACCTTTGGACTTTGTCAAGCATGTCCATGTTATCGGCGTCTTGTGTGAAGGCTAGGACATCAAAATCATCTTGGGATACGAGGGGGATGTGCTGTGTTGGTGGTGGTGGTGGTTGTTGTCGTAAGTAACTGAAGGGATTTTTGTTGGGACCATATGGGGGGATGAAGGAATATGTAGGCAGATTGGGATTGATGGGTATGTTGCTATTATCGGTATTAGGCATGCCAAATTGCCAATGTTCTGCCATTTCTTGGTTCTTCTTGCTTTGTGATCTCGTGATGGGCATGCATGTATATGGAGTTGATTTCTAGATGTAGGATGAGATGGGGATGGAGACCTTAGAGAATCTGATTGATTATGTTGGACCCAACAATAGATGTGGTAGTGAGGTGGAGTAGAAGAGACGATGTGGTGGAAGATTGATATGTATCTCTAAAGGTTTCAACCTACAGGTGATGTGGATGGATGATATTGATTTTGCACAAATTTTGGGCCAAAGAGATAGGTGATGGATGACGTTTTGTTTTGAATAGATTTTGTTTGATGTTTGATTTTTGATGTGTGATATGGATGATTGTGGTAGTTAACAAATTGAGCTTAGGTAGGACCTAGATTTGTGGTTTGCACAAAAGGGGTGTCTTTCTTTGTTTGGGGTAGACTAATGACCTTACACAAAGAGGGATAATGATTTCACTTGGAAGGTAGACTATTGACTTTCCAAGCAAGATATGATGTATGTAGGATGAAATCTAGATCGAATTTTAGCTCAAAATGATGACAAATTTTGATGATGTTTTGATTTGGAAGATTTTGGGGATTTTTTGGAATGTTTTTCTTATGACAAGGATTTTGGTTTGGTCCAAAAGGTATGCAAAGAATCACTGAAGACAAGTGGATATGAATTTGAATGGGTTTGATATAGCAAAGGGGTCCAACAATGGTGGTCATTAATCCTCTAAGGTCAAAAGAGAAGGTGTGATGTTGGAAAAATTTAGAAGAAAATGGATGGACTGTTGTCGGATTTTTGGGATGTGACTATGGATTATGGCAGTGCAGATGGTGTGGATCACAACTAACTAGGTCTCTGTTTTAGGCAAGTCAATCTAAGAATAGCACCAATCCATGGGTGAAATGGTGCCACAATCAGACAGAGATGGCACTAAAACAAATTAGTGTTTATCAAGGTCCTAAAAGATAGCTTTTTGATGACAATTTTTTGATTTTTCTTTGTTTGGACGGTGATCAAATGATGTGGTTTGTCTCTTGGCAATGTGTTGCAAATAATTCAAGCACAATAATCACAAAACAATCAAGATTTTTTGCTTTGTTTTGAAAAAAAGATGTGTGATTTTTTTATTTAAAAAGCACTTTGAACAACCTAAGGTGAGAATGTGACAGTATTTGTTGAATCCCCTAGCTGCGCCTATTCAAAGCGGGTAGCTCCAGGATCTTGGTAGCACCGGCTCCTCCTTACAATTGCACACACTTCTCACGCATACCAAGATCCAGGTTTCTTATAAGGCTTGTCCCTCACCAAACCTTTAGATTGTCCCTGCTACCTTGGCTAAGAACTGCATGAATCGAGGCCGCTTCAAAGGTTTCCCTTCTGCGCCAACAAATAGAAGGATTTTGGCTTACTAAACAATGGTTCGTAGTAAGGGCATACGTTCAGGTGGTTATACGTGCAGCATCTCTACTCTCCGTTATGGAGTCTCCCAGCCTCCAAGGGTTACGCCTTGGAGGGTTTTGGGGGAGGTTGGCTGTCGGTATAACACAACAACACCTGTCACTTGAGACTTTCATCCCAAACGCCTTATTTTATATAGCGGCTTGGAAGAGCTTGGCTTTAGCTTGACGCCGCTTGGGTCGTTCCCACCTTTCGAAGTGGGGTGGCAGGCCCTCTAAGGATTACAAAAGCAATACAATCATAAAAATACTTTTGATCCCCAAGTTCACTCAAAGGTGCGAGGGGAGAGCATACATATTCTCAATGATTGTATCACACTAAACATGGTTCAATTTTAGATCTTTGGATTAAAATGGGGTGTGATTTTTGCAAGTTTTGTGATGAGCTTTTGATTCCCAAGGTCACCAAAATAGTGCGAGGGAAGAGCATATGCTCCTTCACGCTACAAACAAAAAGAGCACAAGACACTTCAAACAATTAAGATGATTTTCTTGGTTACATGCGTGAGAGATGCAAGTTGTTCTTTTTTAACCAAATGCTTTATGCAAGTTGTGGTTCTTTTTAGAGCCCAAAATCGAAGTGTTTGATTGTTGTTTGTTGGCACACAAAAGAGTAAATTTTATAGCACCAAAGTAAATGTTTGTTGGCACACACACTTCACACAAAGAGTTGTTTGTTTGTTTGATCGATTTTAAAACACCAATTTGAAATGTTGTGTAAGATCTAACATACAAAAGGGTTCATTTTAACTTCCCAAATCAAAGTGTTTGCTATCTAAACATCAAACCACCCTGCAAAAGCCTTGTTAGTATCCACAGTACCTACACAGACAGAAAAGTAAGTTCTTCAAAAATAGTGCTAAAATAAATATGCACAGGTGCCACTGCGGGCAGAACAACCTAACTTACAAAAAGGCGCTAAAACAAAATATAGTGCTACTTAAAGACCATGATGGTGACACATTACAGAATAGCATTAATACAACGTTTAGTGCTGATAAATAAGATAGAAAACGGCAAAGAAGAAGATAGCGCTGCTTTAAGTGTAGGAAGGTGCCACTGTGCAACTTTTCAGAGAGTCTGTGTATTCTGAGGATAGCGTCAATCTGGGTGATAGTGCTGATACGGCACTTGCACACGTCTAACCTACAACCAAAGTGATTTTTCTTACAACACACAAGGGGTTAGACAGTAAAATCAAGGCATCGTTAGCTTTGTTAGTCTGAGTAGCTAAAAAAATAGCATAATAACAAAACTAAAGTGCATGCTTAGACCCCTTGAAAAAATTTTGACAGAATCCCCCCCTGTAATTTCAATATCCCTGTGTAAACAGAGAGCAAATAATCACCAAATACAGCAGGAAAATCTTAAAAACAAGACAAATGTGAGTGAGTGTGAGGAAGTAGGCTGCGCAGAAATAGCGCCAAAACAGTAGATGGCGCTGAAATGGGCCAGTAATGGCGTCGCTGTGAGGGTAGGATGGCGCTGCACTTGAAAACACACGTATCTCACACAAAAACTCACAAAAGCAAGTTAGATTTGAACCTTGTGGGTCCCACCGGGCATGCCAATGTAGATTAGATAATGCAAACAAGGTAAAATGCTAACTAAATACAATAAATACAAAGTTATACCTCACATGCACAACCTAATCCCATCAAAGGGAAAAGAAGCCTTTGCACCCAAAACAAGCTCCTAGACCAAGATGATCCCTAGACTATGGATTTTAATGTGAAATGCTCTTCAATTGTGCAACTCACTATCCTAACTCAAGAATGATTTTGGCATTATGCCTTTGCATGGAATTAGATGATGAAAATGGCTTGGGAGAGGTTCTATTTATAGATTTTTAGAGAGGATTTTGATCCAAGGGTGGAGATTGATTTGAGAGATCAATGGTGGAGGATAAAAGTGATGTGGAGGGCCTAGATTAAATCTTAAATGAATGGAGGGCTAGGAATAAAAGTGATTCTTTTATTCATTTTGGGAAAAGGGGTTATTTAATGAGCATGGGGGTGAGGGATTATTTTGGAATAAAAGATTCATATGGGGGAATGTAAATGAATTAAAAATTCATTTGGGGAAGAGAGGAAATAAATGAGTATGGGGTTGTAAGGAGAAATAAATGTGATGTGGGATGTTTTTAAATAAAAAAATGACTTATGTGGATTTAATTCAATTTTTTATTTGGAGGATGTGGGGAAGGGTGTTAAACAAGGTTTGACCACCCAAATGAAGGGGTTAGGATTAATTAAACATAGGTTTAATTTAATTAATCCTAAGGCTAGGATGAGGTAGGCTAGGGTAGGCAATTAAATAATAACTATTTAATTGCCTAGGGTAGGGATAGGTTAATTATAGGCTGGATTAATTAGTTGATCATGATTTTAACTAATTAATTGGTTTTAGTGAAAAAGGGGAAATTGATTTAATAAATATTGCATATTTATTAAATCAATTGGCTAAGGTTTGGACTATTGAATTAATGAAATTAATTCATTTTTGTGGATAGAATGGTGTGAATTTGGAAAGCGAAAGGGGTAATTAATTAAATAAAAATTCAATTAATTGGTTAGAAGGGAAATTGGTGTGTTTAGGGATGTGAGGAGTCGGTTTGATGGTAGAAGACATTTTTAGGTGTCTACAAGTATAATTCATTCAACAGGTTGATGAATTTATAGAAGAGTCGTCCCCCAAGATTTAGAAAGCTTATGAAGACCAAACCTTACAATTAAAAGGAAACAAGTTGCCAAGTGGGATGATCACATTAGGAGGATTATTCAGCCTAGATGATGGTAGGAGAAATAAAAGAGGAATTGCGGCAAATAAGAAGGATTACAAGTTGTTAACTTTGAAATTTTGGTCAATCGAGATAGCAGTGGTTCAGTTTTAACCCAGATAGCAATAGTGAGTTCAGTTTTAATCCACGATAGCGCGAATTGTTAACTTTGAAATTTTGGTTAATTAAGATAGCAATGGTTCAGTTTTAACCTAGATAGCAATAACTTTGAAAAGATAGCAATGTTACAATGCAAGATAGAAATGATTCAGTTACCACTTTCCTAGTTAGACTATGTGAGAGTTTGCATGAACGTCCGTTTTACTTTCTTGCTTTAGAAATCAAAGTGTGATCTAGCAAATGCAACTACATGAATTTAAACCAGTGCCTAGCCTACAAAACCGATAAGAGAATTCTTGCAAAAGACGTCAGCGTTTAGCAAAAAAATACTAGATTTAAGATTAGAAAGATAGCTGAACTTTGACTATAAAAATAGCTAATAAAATGATAAAATCACTTGATCAAACCTACTCCATTGTGAAGTTCACAAAATTACCTTTCCAACGAGTGTTTATTTGCACAATTATGAGTTCGTATGCTCCTGTTATGGAAAAAAGAAAAAGATACCACCCTTATGGCATGTAGAAGAAGGCAGGATGGAGGATTGTTGGATAAAATGATGCACCCTATGGAAGTACCCTTGGGACCACTGGATAAAATGATGCACCCTGCGGGAGCACCCTTCAGACCACTGGATAAAATAATGCACCCTGCGAAAAAGCTCTTTGGATAGTTGGATAAAAGGACGCGGAAGCACCCTTCGGACCGCTGGATAAAGCGATGCACCCTATGGAAGCACCCTTTGGACCGCTGGATAAAAGGATGCACCATGTGGAAGCACTCTTTGGACTATTGGATAAAAGGATGTACCCTATGAAAAAGCACTTTGGACAGTTAGATAAAAGGATGTTGAAACACCCTTCGGACTGTTGGATAAAGCGATGCACCCTGCGGAAGCACCCTTTGGACCGCTGGATAAAAGGATGCACCCTCAAAAAATCACATAGATTTTTCTAGTCTCCAATTTTTGTGAATTAACAGGTGATTCTAAGGTTTTCAACCCTTCTGAGCAAGTTGGTGATGTCAGTTTCAACCCAAGAGGTCACCTTTTGATAGATCCTTGCAAAACTCGACAATGGGGTTTAGAGAAACACAAATTTTTACTACAAAAAATTGCAAAAAATATAAAATTGAACGGTGGGTGCCAAAATGTGAGGGGGAAAATAGGTTAATCCAAAAGATTATAAAACCCAAACATCTACAGAATCTGAAGATAAAAGAAGATTAAAACAAATAAAGAACAATGCTTACACCTTTACCTTGCGTCTTCTGTAGTTCGCCTATCTTTCTTTGATCTTGGTGATGAAGCCCTCAGAAGCGTTGCTCCCTTGCTTGTTTGAAGATGACAAAGACAGAATGGCTCTGATATTCATGTGATTGAAGGTGAGCATTAACACACTATATAGAGGATGAGATGAATGCTTAAGAAAATGGGTGCCAAAGGCGCGCTTGATTTCCTGCAGCATAAGTTTGCATAAATGATAAGTGATATCTATGAAATGAACAGAAGAAAGTTGTATTTATAGAAAAAGGTGAGGGAAGATCAATGGTTGAGAAGAAAAGAGAAGATCAACGGAGGAGGATTGTTGAGGAACGTGCAACAAATGGAAGAAGGACACATGTCATTCAAAAAGCAGCCTTGTTGAGTTAACTCCTCTCTTGATGAGGATGAGATTTGATTTTCTTAAATTAGAATTTATTTTTCTAATTTAAGAGAAGATTTGCTTTAAAGATGCTTTAAAACTGATTTTGCTTTTGTAACTCAGTTTTTGCTTTTATGTGACAAGAGGAAAGTATTTTTAGAAGATAAGAATGATTTTTGTGAAGATAAGAAGGCATAATTAAATAAAAAGATTTATTATTTAATTATTTTGTAGATAATTGAGAGGAATAAATAAAATATATAAATATATTTTATTTTCTGAGGATTTTAGATTTTATTTAAATAAAATTTGCATTTTATTTAAATTTGGAGGAAGAAAAGATTTTAATTAAATAATTAAAATTATTTAATTATTTTTAGAAGAATGAAATTGGTGGGGATGAATTTAATTAATTAAATAAAATGTAATTTATTTAATTAAATGAGAGGAAGTGAATCAAATAAATAAATTTATTTATTTATCTAATGATAGAGGAATATGATGATGAAATAAATATTTAAAATATTTATTTAAGTAGAGTCATGCCAATTTCAGGTGTCTACAGATACCATTTCTCAAGACATTGAGTATCTAGATGAAAGCCTAGAGAAGTGGACTGAGATGAAAAAGATAAAAATAAGAACTCTGATATCACTCAGCATTGTTTCAAATTATGAGTCTTATGTGGAAAGAAAAAGTCATTAATTTATTGGAGTAGTGTTTTGAAAGCGTTGATCAAGGACTTGGAGAGTGCTAAGGAAATCAACGAAGAAAGTGATGTTAGTCTTTTGCACAAACTGGAGGAGCTCCCATGCAAGATGACATTTGAGGACCATCATTTTCTCTCCGCTGATGAGATGATTCAAGAGTTCAAGAATATGTTTTGAAGGGATTTTGAAGACAAATCCTTCTCGATTGCCTCTTTAGACAATATTCTGGATTATCAGTTAACACTAGACAATTTGAAATCCAAGTTGACCAGTCACGACAAGACAACCACAAAAGTGAAAGATGCAATGATCAGAGCTCAAGTAATCTTTAGGAACACTGCTAGTCTTGATAGCTTGGGGATGCAGGCAGCGTTCACTACGTATGATGCTCATCTGAAGAAGAATGGAGATGCAAGTTGATGCAAAATGTCATGACTTGGTTTATTTTCTATATTTTCATATTTACTTTTCATTTAGTTTCAGACACTTTTACATGTACTTTTCTCATATGTAATTACATGTAAAAACATAGGAAGTCCCAAGTCAATAAGGACTCCTATTTTTGAATAAGTCAAATTAGTTAGGTTTTTCCTAGATTTTCTCAAGGCCTCTCCCTATAAATAAAGAGGGCCTCTTTTATAATTATCTATCTTTTATCTATTGCAAGAAAACTCTGGTGAATTGAGAAGCAAATCAAGACTTTGTGCTTTTTGTGAAAATCAATTATCAAATATTTATCAATACAAGAAAGCAAGTTCAATTCCAATCTTTGTCTTGGGATTATTTGTGTTATGATAGCATTGTTCTTACATTTTTCTATCATAATCTTCTTTGGTAATAATTAAGGTGTGGAGATTATTTCAAGTGATTGAAGAGCGTTCTTGATTTGATTGTGATAGACTTTGTGTTATCAAATCATTTGTGAGGATTGTGTTAATGTTTGTGGGAGTAAAATAGCTTGAAGACTTTGTGCTCCAAGTTGTTATATTCAATATACTTTTATCATCTTGGAGAAGAGTGAAGACTTTGGGCTGCATTTAACTTCAAATAGTTCTATTTGCAATTAGTAAGTGAGGCGACATAAGACTTTGTGTTTCTGTGGTTTTGTGATAGTAAGTTCTTTGATATTAGTTTCATTGAAATTATCTTTTTGAAGTAGGAACATCTATTATGAAAAAAGAAAACAGGATGAAATGGAATCACCACAAAAATAGTGTTTAGTGTAAATAAGCTTTGTAACTTGCTTGTTTGTAATAGTTAAAGCAACTAGAGGGAACCTCCCCTTGTTGAGAGGAGAGACTCTGTCTCATCATAGCTATGGTGATATAACCATTTTTCCATTAGTGAGTTAACAAAAAAATATTCACCTAATAGTTTTTTGGCGACTCTGCTGGGGAACAATGCGCAAATTAGAGCCTCACGCTTTGAATTGAAGCATTCCGATCTCAATGCTTGAAATTAGTTTGTTCAAGTTTTTACCTTTGTTAAGTACTTTACATTCTGGCAGACTCAAGGTATAGAAGAAGTAAAAGAGCTGAAGGAATTATTGTTCCTGTGTTTGAGTTAATGCAGCAAAATAATTTTAGTCTTTTGCCTTCGATACCAAGACTTCAACGTACAAGGAGTTTCCCTCCTACCAACGCTAGGTCTCCTATACCAGGTGAAGCTTCTAGTGCAAATACTAACAGAGTATTATCCACTTGGGTTCATCAAAGTTTTTTTATCCCACCTTTCAACCAGCGTACTATGGCAACTCAAGGTCCTTCGGGTAATTCTTTTATACCCCTGAATTTGACACCACCGTTGCATGAACTAGCCCTTAGTTTAAGAAAGAATTTTCCCAAATTCTATGGCAATGGGAAAGTCCATCCTGATGAACAGATAGCGGCTTTTTGCATAGCATGTGGTGTGCTAGGGGTGGAATATGAAGATGTTTATGTGAGATTGTTTGTAGAAACACTCCAAGGTGTTGTAGCTGATTGGTTCTATCACCTTCTGGCCCAAACCATCAATGGATGGAATACTCTTAAAACCATGTTTGAAGCTAGGTTTAAACCTATAGAAGATGCACATGCCTTGTTAGCTCAACTAACATAGATGAAGAAAGAACCGCAAGAGCCCATGCAGGAATTCATTGCCAGTTCAACAAATTAACAATTCAGATTCCAGCAACCGCTCAATGAATGACAGAGAATCTGAAATGCTTCTTCATCAACACTCAGCTTCCTAAGGTAAGCTTTTTGTTAAGGCGTGCTAATCCTACTGATCTTGCTAAAGCATAAAATTCGGCTACCAAGGTTGAAGATCTTATCCTTGCGGGTAAGATAAGAAGGGATTCAAACTGAAGTAGACGGCAACCTTCTACTGAAATATCTACTACAAGCACCATGGATCCTATGGTGCAGAAGCTAGCCAATGAGTTGTTGGATTTGAAAAAGCAAATGTCCCAGAATATGTCCACTCTTTCTTATCGGGACATACCAAGAAGGACATTCCCTAATACTTCATATCAAGGTAATGCTGCGAGAAACCAGGGGCAGAATAAGATTCTGCCAATACAAGGGAAGCTTTCCATTGAAGCACCACCAGTCAACACAACAGTTGGCTACTATGAAGCTGAACATGATAACTCTTTCCAACCTGACTTTGATCAGGAAAACACTGCCAACCTTTTTATGGAAGGAGGAGAGGAATTGGCTGGTGACTCTACTATTGGGTTCCTAAACTATCAAGAAGAAGTAGAAAGAGGAGGAGATGCATGTGATGGAACATAAGTTGGTTTCACCAGGGCAAAATCAGTCAAATCAGCAAGTGGCTGATAAAGGAAAATCAAGAGAAGATCCTCAACCTGTAATTTCAATTACCAAATGAGGAACTCCTTTGCATTTTCAATCAAGGGATCCGGTTGTTAATAAACAAGTAAGTTCTTCTAACAATCCTACTTCTTCTGTTGCTATTCCTCAAGCCAGTACTTCCTTGATGAAACCTTAGAATGAAAGTTTTCCTACTTCTGTGTCCAATTCATTTCGACTTTTTGATATAATCGACCATGCTAGGAAAACTAAAATCCAGATGTCTGAGGTAGAATATTTGCAAGCTAACACCGATCAATTTGAAAGGTTAGCCAAATTTATTAAGGATAAGACTGCCTCTGTAGGGCAAGATACTTCCAAAACTGCTCATGACTCCTCAAAGAATAGGTCTACCTAGAACAACCTAGTTACCACTCCTCTTGTTGCTCCAGGGAAAATTGAACCCTTTTATGTTTCTCTGTTAGTTAATGGTCATAAATTGAGTAATTGTATCATAGACTCGGGAGCTTTCGACAATGTCATGCCTGCCAAGGTGGCAGATGCTCTTGGACTGACTTTGACGAAGACCTTTGGAAGGTGCTTTTCAATGGAGAATAAACAAGTGTCTTTGTTAGGCCAGATTAAGGATGCATAATTTGCATTCACAGCTTTTCCAGAGAAAAGAATAAAGATGACTATTCTGGTTGTTGATGTTCCAGCTTCCTATGGTATTCTATTAGGACAAAATTTTTGCAAGGATGTGGGAGGAGAGCTCAACATGGATTTATCTGAAGCAAGGATACCTGTTAAGGGTGTCATGCAAAAATTACTTCTGGAAAGGGAAGAAAAATATATTGTTACTCAATCTGAAGACCCAAAAGCTCAAATTTTATTTGAGTCTTCAGGTTTGAGTAATTATTTCCTAACTACATAATATACTTCTGAATTATCACATGACAGTTCAGATGAAGTATGGTGATGGAAGATTCTTCTTCTTTGGGTGAAGAGTCTACTGATCATAGAGATACCAAACCAGAAAGTTCAAATGATGTTTGGACTCTAGAATTTGATGGTAGCTGTTCTTCCACAGGATCCGGGGCTAGAATAGTCCTAATATCTCCTCAAGGTGATATTTTTCCTTTTTCATATAAGCTACAGTTTGATAATACCAACAATACTACTGAATATGAGTCTTTGTTACTCAGGATGGAAGTGACTTGTACAAAGGGAATTAGAAATCTTCATGCACTAGGAGATGCGGAACTGATTGTTTATCCATTAAGAAATCTATACTAGACAAAAAATGAAAGGTTGAATCATTACCAAAATCAAATATGAGGGTGCATTGATAAGTTTGATGCTTTTGATATTTCTGTTGTTCCTAGAGAATACAATGACAGGGCTGATTCGTTGGCCGTATCAGCTACCCTTATGGTCCCGCATAAAGATTTTAAGGGTGATAAGTATACCATTGAATTGGTCTTCCGGCCAAGTGTACCTGATAATGCTGAACATTGGCAGGTTTTCAATGGTGATAATCAGATCATAGCTTTCCTAGAGAAAATAGATAGTTTTGATGAACTATACTTTAAAGGGAGTGATTCTCCGCCTCGAGAATATGTTTCCGAAGTAAACTCAAAGACTGGTGAGGAGTTTCTTCAATTGAAAGGAAACAAAATTCCAAAAGGTTTAGTTTCCATTGAAAATCTATTTGATAAACATGATCGTTCTATCAAACAAAAGAAGCAACTTGATTCAAGTTCATCAATGGAGTTTGAACAAGTGAACCTGAATACATAAGTGGATCCCAAGATGGTTAATATTGGGAAATGTTGCACCGATGATGAAAAGTTCAAGTTCACAACACTTCCACGCCATTATATCGATGTGCTTGCATATTCATATGATGACTTGAAGTCCATCAGACCACAAGAGATCCAACATGAGGTTCCTCTCAAGGTGGGATCATTGCCTCACAAGTAGAAGCAGAGGGAGTATAATCCAAAAATATCAGGTACAATCCTTGCTGAAATTCAAAAAATGTTGAATGCTAGGATAATTTTCCCTATCCATCATTCCACTTGGATTGCAAATATTGTTCCTGTAAGGAAGAAGAACAGAGAAATCCGTATTTGTGTAGATTTTAGAAATCTAAATCAATCTTCTTTGAAAGATAACTATCCTTTGCCCATAATGGATCAAGTGTTACAAACTGTAACCGGTTTAGAGATGCTGTCTGTGTTGGATGGTTTTTTGGGCTACAACCAGGTAGAGGTCAGTGAAGTGGATCAGTACAAAACTGCTTTCACAACTCCATGGGGCACTTTTGCATATTACAGAATGTTGTTTGGGTTGATCAACGCTAGTGCTACATTCCAAAGAGCAATGGACTTAGCATTCAAAGACGAAATGAGTAAGTTTATTATGGTATACCTTGATGATCTGACTGTCTTTTCCAAGAAACGTCAAGATCATGCTTACCACTTGCGGCAAGTTTTGGAATGATGTCATCAAAATGGTATTTCTCTTAACTCAAAAAAGTTAGTTTTTGGGGTTACAGAAGGTAAACTTCTTGGTCACATTGTGTCTATAGAAGGAAATAAGATTGACTCTTAAAGAGTCAAATCCATCCAAGGTCTTACTTTGCCTGCAAGTAAGACTGTTGTTCACTCTTTCTTCAGAAAAGTGAATTTTCTACAGATGTTCATTCTAGAGTTCACAGAGAAGACTCGTCATATTGTTAATATGATGAAAGGTAAGACCCACTTTCCGTTGGAGCGCAGAAGGTAAAGCAGCTTTTGAGGACATAAAATGAGCCATAGCCCATGCTCCGGTTTTGGTGTGTCCTGACTATAATAAAAATTTCATTATGTATAGTTATGCTTCAGAGCATACATTGTCAGCAATTCTGGTTCAACAAAATGAGGAAGGTGTATATTCTCCAATTTCATTCATGAGTTGTCTGTTGAAAGCTCATGAACTTACGTATTCTAATATAGAGAAACATGCTTATGCTATAGTGAAGGCTGTGAAACATTTCAAGTTTTATATTTTGAACTCACATACTGTTGCTCTGGTACTAGATACAATGGTGAAATCTATCCTAACTCAACAGGAGTTTGGAACCAAGAGGGGCAATTGGATTGCCAAAATTCAAGAATTTGATCTTGATATTAAACCCACCAAGCTTGTGTGTGGGAGAGGTTTGTGTCAACTGATTGCTGATAATGTTCCAAAAGAAATAGGTGATGAAAAGGTAGAGGTTGAAGATGTTCCAACTGTCCTTTTTGTTACTACAACTGATGAGTGGTATTCTAATATCACTTATTTTCTTACATATGGTGAGTGTCCTTCTCATTTGTCTTATAAAGAGAAGCGGACTATCAAGCTTAAGGCTACAAACTATGTCTTATGGGATAATGGTTTGTATAAGAGAAGTCTTGATGGAGTTTTTCTCCGTTGTGTTGATAAAGCACAACAAAGTAAGTTACTAGAGTCTTTCCATAATTTGGCATGTGGAGGACATTTTTCTGCACCTGTAACAACTCGTAAAATTTTGCGGGCTAGGTACTATTGCCTGACCTTGTTTCAAGATGCGTACAACTGGGTACATAGATGTGAACTTTGCGAGCAGTTTGTGGGAAAGCCTAAGTTGGTTGCATTACCATTAAAACCAGTTGTAATTAAAGAACCATTTCAGCAATCGGGCATTGACTTCATTGGTGTTGTGAATCCACCGTTGAGTGCGAGACACAGTTATGTTCTTACTGCAATGGATTACTTCACCAAGTGGGTGGAAGCTATTCCAGTTAAGCATGCTACTTCTGAAGTAGTGTGTAGTTTTCTCAAGGAGAACATCATTTCCCGGTTTGGAGTTCCAAACAAGATTGTGGCAGATAATGCTACATGTTTTTCCTCTAATGAGATTACTAGCTTTTGCTTTGAATATGGAATTATTCTTTCACATTCATCTGATTATTATCTGCAAGGGAATGGTCAAGCAGAATCAAGTAATAAGAATCTGGTTACTATTATTAGGAAGCTGGTAGATGATAATCAGAGAACATGGCATAAAGCTTTACTTGATGCTTTATGGGAAGATAGAATTAGCCCAAACAGGGCTATTGGTATGTCACCATTTTAGCTATTATATGGTTTGAATGCAAAGATACCGATTACCTTGGAATTGCCAACTTTGAAGTTGGAAAAGGCGGTGGAAGATAGAACTTTTGAAAGTTCTATTGATAAACAAATAATGTACCTTTCTGAACTTGAAGAGCAGCGAGTTATGGTAGTAGACCATATTGTTGAACATCA
Source organism: Cunninghamia lanceolata (assembly GCA_027924645.1). Classification (NCBI taxonomy): domain Eukaryota; kingdom Viridiplantae; phylum Streptophyta; class Pinopsida; order Cupressales; family Cupressaceae; genus Cunninghamia; species Cunninghamia lanceolata. The sequence goes on from BSBN01000320.1 coordinate 14,744,915, forward strand.
AAGTCAGGTCAAGAAGCTTTTTGATAAAAAGGTGAAGGCCAGAGAATTTTAGATTGGGGATCAAGTCTTGTTATGGGACAAGAGGAGAGAGCCAAAATGAATGCATGGGAAGTTTGATTCCCTATGGAGAGGCCCATTTGTTATTCACCAACTTTGTGGTGAGAATAGTTTCTTGCTGGAGTATCAAGATGGGGCACCGTTCTTGCTACCTCAAAGTGGACAACATCTGAAGCATTTCAATCCATGAAGTGTTAGATAAGTTCACCTGTATATTTGTATAGTTTGTGTTTTTCTTTTTCATTTTTAGTCTTTTGTGTCTTTTGTTTTGTTCGCTTGACTCTATGGCCCAATGGCATGGATGAAGGCACTTAGGGACTGGATTCTTCTCCCTTTGATTGTTTCAAAGAACGATCGAAGGAAGCTCCCCAGATAGAGCCAGTTGTTGTCCTCAAAATCAGCTGAGCTCATTTTGTGGGACAACCCCTATGAAACTTGTCTGTTTCATAGCCTACAACTCTAAGCATGTTTTTTGGGGTGAATTTTTGCCCTCATACGTGATCTTCTAACTCCTGGGAATCATTTCAAGCATCTCCTTGTTTTGGTTCTTTAAGGTTTGCAAAATTCGAATAAGTGAGCAAACTCGTTAAATCAGTAAGTTTAATTGTAAAGGAGTTAGAAAATTTTAAGTGTAGCATGTTTGAGCGGTCATTTTTGCCGTCATTACATGTTTTTAGCCTTTTTTTGTTTTACATGCAGGAGCGGCATTTTTTGCTGCTCATGCATGTTTGTGTTGCTTTTTAGCCCTAGATGCAGGGGCAGTGAAAATCTCCGCCCGAGCATCTCGAGTTTACCCAAGTGCAATTAATGCACTTTGTGTGAGTTTTTATTAAGACATTATATATGTTTTTATTACTTGTAGTTTCTAATTTTACCTTTATTTTTCACCTCTGAAGTTCCTATGAGATCGTGAAAACCCTTGGAAGCTTTCATCGTACATATTGGATCAGATTTGTCACGTGTTTGTGTTAGTTTTTCATCAGCCTTTTGTTTCCCGGGTATGTTTATTCCTCTCTTCCTGTTTCACGATTTCTTTTCATAAATTGTTCTTGTTTTTGTTTCCTCCTCGTTTATAATATCTGATTTATAATGTTTTTGTTTATACAAATCTATTAAATCGCTTATGTTGTTCGTGTTTCTCTTTTCCTAAGTTGTTTTGCAACGTTAGGGTTTGGTTTTAGGTGGTTAGCGTCATTTGTTTTTATTTTTCATTTTTGTTTGTTTGTTTCTTTAGGAGAGATTTATCATAGTTTTTTGTTGTTTACAAAACCCTAGATGATCGCAGGGGTGGTGTTTATCTTTGCCCGTGTTTCCAAACTTGTAAATTTCTTCTACAATGTAGGGGCGGTGAAAATTGCTACCCATACATTATTTTTGATTGTCCCTAAGTGTAAGGGTGGTGATTTTTGCTGCCCCTACACGAGTTATGAGTGAACATGTAATACTAGGTCAAGCAGTATATATCGTCGCCTATGCATGTGGTACACTTGATCAAGAAGTGTATGGGTGGCGAAAATCACCGCCCATGTCTGTGTTTGTGTTTTACCCTAAGTGTAAGAGTGGCAATTTTCACCACCCCTACACAATATAGTAAAAGATCTTACCATATGCTTGAGCGGGCATTTTCACCACTCAAGCACTTTGATGAGAATTTCCTCCTAGATGCACAAGCAGGCAAAGTTGCCGCTTGAACACTTTTCAAAAAGCTTTACCTTGATTATGCACATCCAACACTTTTTGCCGCTCAAACATGAAATACTATTCCTCCTAGCATGCAAGGGTGGCAAAATTGCCGCTCGTGCACTCACTCTCTAGAATTTGTCTAACTCTGGGGAATTTTCCAAATTTCTATCCTTAGCCTGCTTTCATCCATTTCTTTTGACTTGGTTGCTCTTTAGCCCTTTCAAGCTCATTCATGTGATCATGATCATCAACATGCAGTTTCCCAAATTACCATTTTTTCCCCCTAACTGCAAGATCATGACTTTTGTTACAGTTTCTCTTGCAAGCTGTCGAGGTCTTCAATTCATTCGAAGGAGCCTTCTTTTCAAATGACTGACCCGTCTCCAAAGAAGTCCAAAGCAATGAAGTACAAGTATCAGGGTATTTTTCCTGTCACATCAGTCACCCCAATGTGGATGAGATAAGGGACACTGAAATTGGTCATGTGGATATGACCAAATTTGTGGAGAGAACAAAGTCAGATAAACCCAATCCTTATATGCAAAAGATTATCAAAAGCAATATTCATCTGGTGGCTTCATTCCCTGTTGCTGCACACAATACGAAGTTTGTTCTCCAAGTTGCTCATTTCTATAATAAAGACAACAGGACAGTGGTAGATGCCCACAGCAATGTGATCATGAGACTTGATGCAGAGTTTATAGATAAGGTTTTTATGTGCCCTGTTGCTGAAGATATTGCATAACTGTATTTCAGTATTGCTTAGGGTGAGTATGATAAAGATGTTGAAAAGGCAAAAAGAGTGATCAATACTAAATGGCTCAAGACTGCTAGACCAAATTTGTCTAGATGGCCCATGAGTTTTCCCGGGAGAGACTTTGTGGAGGAAGTAAGTGATCTAATAACTCTTCTCAGTAGAGTTAGAGGTCTAGCTTCATCTTCAACTTTCCATGAATGGATGTACCCATACATCAAGATCATACTTCAAGGTAAGAAAAATATATTCTGGGGAGAACCTATTAGGAATGCTCTTCATGAGCAGCCAATTAAGGTATCAACTACCTTCAAGTTCTATATGACTTCATACCTAGTATATATAGCAGCTTCAATGAGGCACTTCCCAGGTTTAACATCTGATGAAGATAGGAGGGTTGTACCAGTTTATCAGTATTATCCTCAACTCACTTTGAAAGGCTCAATTCATCATTTTAGAAGGGTGAATGATGCCTTCTTGGCTGTTTTCTTGTGCCTCTTTGACCCACAGTTAGAGCAGAGGAGAATTTCAAATGAAGCCTGGGCAGTGGTGAATGGTTTTGGTTGCTTGTTTCTTCAGTTATCAGCTTTCATATATCTAAGAGTTAGCTATTTTCAAGGTTATCCCTACATGTTGCCAAAGTTCCCTTATGACAGAATTGTTCTGATGGAGTTGTGTCGATAAATGATTGTAGTTCATAACAAACAAATGGAGTTAAAGAAGCTCGGATTTGGGTTTCCTATTGAGATTGGTAGGTACTCTGTTGCAACTGCTGCTAAAGCCAAGGCAATGGAAATTGAAATGCAAATGGTTACTATGAAACAATTCAAAAGGAGACCCAAATTTGATTATCGGGGAGTGAAGGATAAGATCAGGAGAAAGACTCAGTTTCACGAACCGATGGTAGAGGATATTTGGGTTGATTTGAGAATAGAAGAGGATATTAGGAAGCTAGATTACAACAGGTTATCTTTAAGCCAAATAGAATGTTTGGGCTTGGCTGATATTCTAGAAGGTATGGTGGACAACGAAGATCTTGTTAATCTTAGATATGTCAATGAACAAATTGCAACTTCTCCCTTGCTTGCTATGCAGTGGTAAAAAAAAGAGTTAATTCTTTGAGAAAAAGGTTTGAACTTGTTTTGGCTAATACCATGCAAAGCAAGGGTATACCCTTGAAGGACTTCATAACTAGTTCTGAATAGGAGGCTTTAGAACAAACAGGAAAAAAGGCTCAGTTGAGAACTAAGAATAGAAGTGATATTCCTACTACATCCAAGGCTCCCAAGCCTAAGATTAAATTTGTGTCAAAAGGGAATAAGGCTAAAGTGACAGAGGATGAGTCTACTGCTAAGGAAATGGAAGTTGAAAACCAAGGTGTTGAAGAACCAACTACGGAGGAAATGGATATTGAGGATAAGGCTTCAGCAGAGAGAGAGAATGAACAGGAGAAAGAAGAAGGAGATGGTCAGGAGAATCTACCGGACACAACCATGTCTCCACAAAGAAATGTGTCACAAGAAACTGAAGTCCCTTCTCCTCAACCTAATATATCTATTTCAGTTTCTTTGCATGTTCCTCCTACAATCCCAATTTCACCCATTGATATTCAGTCATCTGAGTCCCCCTCATCTTCAAGAACAATTTTTGATAATCCTAATGTGACTTTTGATAATGTTCTTCATTCCTTAGGATCAATTCCTAGTTTGTCTTCACCCTCTTATGACATACGTGACTCCATAATTTTTGAACAATTTGTTTTGGGTACTGAGCAAGTTCCTAATGTGGATGTATTAGGTGCAGTGTTTACAAATACTCCTCTCATCATCACTACCATGAGTGTGAACACATTTCCTTCTGCACCAACAATGGGGTCTGACCCGAATGTTAGTACATCAGTGCTTCCTCCATGGCTTTCAGCATATACACCTAAAAGGAAGAAGAAAGCCATCTCCCAAGATGACTTTGACTTTGGGAAGCTAATGCCAGTAATAGCAAAGACACAAAATAAACCCAAGACTCTTTCTCGGCTTCTAGAATACAAGGGCCATAAATATGTAGAAATTGCACATCCACCATCAGATGCAACTATGGAAAATTTTAGCATGAGTGACTATTCTATTTCCAGGATTGAATTTGGGAAGATTACTCATGAAAGTGCCAAAGCTGATGTCTAATCTACGCTCAATTCCTTATTTGTCAAATTTTATCATGAGAAGGAAATGAAAGCGCAGTACAAAGCAATGGCAGAATAGTTGGCTGCAATGGTGAGAAAAATTACTTTGACATCTGAGTCAATCACACCGGAGGCAATTACAGTGGAAGATCATGTTGTTTAGAGGGCAGAGAAGACTCATGTGAAAGGGAGAGCCGTTGAAGAATACCTTGATAAAATGTAGGAACAAGGATTGTTCCTTCTTACTAGTACAACCGAGAAGAGAAGCAGGATGGAAAAAATAAGAGTTGAGTTGGATGACTTAGTGGATACCATTTCTCAAGACATTGAGTATCTAGATGAAAGCCTAGAGAAGTGGACTGAGATGAAAAAGCTGAAAATAAGAACTCTGATATCACTCGACATTGTTTCAAATTATGAGTCTTATGTGGAAATGAAAGAGTCATTAATTTATCAGAGTAGTGTTCTGAAAGAGCTGATCAAGGACTTGGAGAGTGCTAAGGAAATCAACGAAGAAAGTGATGTTAGTCTTTTGCACAAACTGGAGGAGCTCTGATCTAAGATGACATTTGAGGATCATCATTTTCTCTCTGTTGATGAGATGATTCAAGAGTTCAAGAATATGCTTCAAAGGGAGCTTGAAGACAAATCCTTCTCAGCTGCCTCTTTAGACAATATTCTGGATTATCAGTTAACACTAGATAATTTGAAATCCAAGTTGATCAGTCACGACAAGGCAACCAAAAAAGTGAAAGATGCAGTGATCAGAGCTCAAGTAATCTTTAGGAACACTGCTAGTCCTGATAGCTTGGGAATGCAGACAATGTTCACTATGTATGATGCTCATCTGAAGAAGAATGGAGATGCAAGTTGATGCAAAAATTAAAAGATGCAGTGATAAGAGCTCGAGTAATCTTTAGGAACACTGCTAGTCCTGATAGCTTGAGGATGCAGGCAGTGTTCACTATGTATGATGCTCATCTGAAGAAGAATGGAGATGCAAGTTGATGCAAAATGTCATGACTTAGTTTATTTTCTATATTTTCATATGTACTTTTCATTTAGTTTCAGACACTTTTACATGTACTTTTCTCATATGTAATTACATGTAAAAACATAGGAAGTCCCAAGTCAATAAGGACTCCTATTTTTGAATAAGTCAAAGTAGTTAGGTTTTTCCTAAATTTTCTCAAGGCCTCTCCCTATAAATAAAGAGGGCCACTTTTGTAATTATCTATCTTTTATCTATTGCAAGAAAACTCTGGTGAATTGAGAAGCAAATCAAGACTTTGTGCTTTTTGTGAAAACCAATTATCAAACATTTATCAATACAAGAAAGCAAGTTCAATTCCAATCTTTGTCTTGGGATTATTTGTGTTATGATAGCATTGTTCTTACATCTTTCTATCATAATATTCTTTGGTAATAATTGAGGTGTGGAGATTATTTCAAGTGATTGAAGAGTGTTCTTGATTTGATTATGATAGACTTTGTGTTATCAAATCATATGTGAGGATTGTGTTAATGTTTGTGGGAGTAAAATAGCTTGAAGACTTTGTGCTAGAAGTTGTTAAATTCAATCTACTTTTATCATCTTAGAGAAGAGTGAAGACTTTGGGCTACATTTAACTTCAAATAGTTCTATTTACAATTAGTAAGTGAGGCGACAGAAGACTTTGTGTTTCTGTGGTTTTGTGATAGTTAGTAAGTTCTTTGATATCAATTTCATTGAAATTATCATTTTGAATTAGGAACATCTATTCTGAAAAAAGAGAATAGGATGAAATGGAATCACCACAAAAATAGTGTTTAGTGTAAATAAGCTTTGTAACTTGCTTGTTTGTAATAGTTAAAGCAACTAGAGGGAACCTCCCCTTGTTGAGAGGAGAGACTCTGTCTCATCATAGCTATGGTGATATAACCATTTTTCTGTTAGTGAGTTAACGACAAAATATTCACCCAACACATCTGGATGGAGGGGGATAGTATGCTGAAACAAATCCTCCCTATAAGCTTTAAGCTCATCGTAGGACCAAGCAAAACATTTCTTGAATTTTCTAAGCAGAGCAATCAACATCTACTTCTCATGAGGCTTTAACCTCTTCCCAATGTAAACCATTCTAGGTGCCTCCCTAGTTCCAAGGTTTACACCTTCAACGTTGTCCTCTACAACAAGTTTTCTTTTACTCTTCCATCGGTCTACATTGTCAAACATTCTTTCTAATGCTACCAACCCCTTTGGAATAGTATTTGTCTTTATTTCCACAACTTCGCTACCAAACAAAGTTTCCTTACCATCAGCCACTTCTATCATTGGATGCCAATCAATCAATTGATTATCAGGATTGGTGTCATTGAACACTTGCCAACTATAAATTTAATTGGTGTCATTGAACAATTGCCAACTGTATATGTTATCAAGATTGTTGGCCTTGTGAGTACTTCCACAACATAATGGTCATGAGGGAAAATCATTTGAGGATCATATTTTGATGCAGCTACAGCTAAGGAATCTACCTTTTCACTTTTTGTTCTATCAATCCATTCAATGCCAATGGCATCATATAGCTCCACAGTATCCCATACAACATTCCTGTATCCCCTCAACCTCTTATCTTTGGTAGAATACCTCTTTCTAATTTGTTGCACTACGAAATCTGAGTCATCGTAAATCATTAGGCACTTGATTTTATGTTTGTGAGCAATATTTAATCTTAACAACAATGCCTCATACTCTACTATGTTGTTAGTGCACTAAAAAATCAAGTCTGAAAGACATACCAAACTACTCACCATCTGTAGATATCAGAACAATCCCAGTGCCTGAGCCTTCCCTTGAGCATGCACCATCAAAATATAGTGTCCACAAATTAGATGCATCATGATCAACAACAACAGGGTCAGAAGGTGAAATTTTTACATCAGGATCATCAGTAGTGCAATATGCCATAAAATGATCAATTTCAATATCAAATAAATTCAAATGATGCTCCTTTGTTTTATATTTGTCTTCAATATTCAATTCTTCCACCTTCTTCTCCCTATATAGTTTCACTTCCACACCCTAGACTAGAATGGTGGCATATGACAAGTCCATTTGAATACTACCACCCATGGAGGCTGCCCACTTTCTAGACAATAACATACCCCATTTGGCAGGGCAATCTACAACAATTATGTCCATGAGGAAAGATTTGTCTGGATATGAAGCAAGCTTAACCTCAACATCCTCTCTAGAATCCATGGCAAAACATTTGCCAAAGGACTTAGATACTTTCAAACCCAAATCATTCATGATAGACAGTGGCATAACATTACTAGATGCTCCAGCATCAAGCATACAATTATGTAACAACCATCCATTTATAATAAAAGTGGTGTAAAAAGGATCTACTCCTATCTTGCTATTAACCCTGGAGGATCCTAAATAGACCTCTACAGTTTCCTCATTTCCTACACCTTCATCATTACTGCTAGGAACAACTTCACGTTATTTTTGTGCATCTACAACAGTAATAAGAGATTTTTCCCTATCTCTATGTTCAGGGATTCTAAGCAATTCCACTACTGGCACAGAGATCCTAATTTGGCTAAAGACCTGAGCCATGTCAATAGGGAGATAATTGGGCAAAGGGTTGTCACATGAAACAGTTACATCATTTGCAGAAGGAATGTAAGGTATTATTTGATTAGATGAAATATCCTTACCTTCTTCCTTTGCCTTTTCCTTTTCTGGCTCCTTTGGTGTTTTGGGCTGATCCCGTTTATAACCTTTTGGATAATGGACCCCCAAAATGGGTGTAGTATCTGTAGGTTGCACATTTGGCATTGGATTCTTCTACACATACTTCTTCTTTGCTACTAGCATCTACACTGGATCTTTATTCTTTCTAGGCACATTCTTCTTGGGATCACTATTACTTTTCTGCTCCACATTTACCTTATGTTTACCCTTATTCTCATTCAATCTTTGCTATCTTGGTTCTTTAGCAAGGGCAGTATGTAGAGGGACAAACCTATTTCTTAGTTGGTATCCTCCTTGGACCTACAAAATGGCTGCATTAGTTAAGGCTTTCATGTCCTCTTTTGAAGGCTTGGACTGCTGATATTTTTTCTGCATAAGGTTCTTTAGCTGCCCAAAATAATGAGCTGGCAATTGATATCTTTTCAAACCTCCAACACAATCATATTGAAAAATATGATCATTCTCCTCATTGTTATCACAATTAGCATCCTTGTCCATATGTTCATACACATCTGCATCAAACTGGTTTATTTCTTCCTCATAGTATTTAGCTCCACTCTCTTTACTTGGGAACTCTTCTTCTCTGCTTAATGAATGAGCCAGTACACAATTAGCTGGGTCATGGGTTAGAAAACAAGCCTGACACCATAAATAATCATCTTGGATAGTAATTTGATCTTTTCTCAAAGGATCATGAGTGTCCCTTTCAAGATTCTTGAAACTCACATGTCTGGGAGTAGCTTGCCTATCATTTTGCTATGGTCTCTTAGACCAATTAATATTATAAGGCATGTTATGAAGCCTCTGTCCTTCATTAAAATGTGTTGCAACACCCTAAGGTGGCAACCCTTTATCATTTCTAGCAACCTTGTAGGACAAGTCTTTCACAACCCCCATGAGTTTGTCCAACTTGTCATCAGTAGTGAGAGGTTTATTAAAAACTACTTTATCTGGTTGGGATAACTTCACATCAACCCTTTTAATATGCTTCCTTGATGCTCTCATATTACTTTTGATGTTTATGGCTGTAGCATAAACCTCTCTTAACATTTGTGGACTCTCATCCCTCAAATAGTAACCTAATTTTGAATCAAAAGAACCACAATATAAAACCAAGCACATAGATTCATTAGGTCTCATATGAGGAGGTACCTTTCTCATTGCCATGATGAAGTGGTTGTTGAAATAAGCTACTGTCTCATTGATGGCCTTCTTGATGGTTGCGAGCTCATGGATGGCAAACTTGGGGTCAATCCTATCCCCATACTATAGTCTGAAAACTCTCATGAACTCCTCCCAAGAATTAATGTTGTTATCAGGGAGAGCCTTGTACCATTCTTTAGCACTTTCTTCTAATGAGGGCACAAATAATTTCATATTTATCCATGACATTAATGAAATGCCTAAGATGTTCCTCACCAGTGACATCATTGTTAACCTGAAATATAGGAATCTTCCCTCTAATCTCAATTGGAATGGGATTAGGAAAATTAGGAATGCTAATGAAATCAAGATGCTTGTACCTTTCAGCTCCCAATGGCTACCTCTGTGGAAGAAACCTCTGTGCCTATCTTCTCTGTATATGTGCAACATTCTGAATGTTGCCATGCTACTAGGTACCCTGATTCTGTGGTGGTTGAAAGTTAATATTTTGAGCAGGGGCTTGATTTATGCCCTGTTGTACCCTTTGTTGTTGATTTTGTTGTTGATGTTGATGTTGTGGTGGAATATTAGGGTTTTGGAAATGGGTCTAATTTGCACCCTGCCCCACATGATGCCTCTGTTGATGGTATTGCCTTTGATTGCTTTACTTCTAAACATTCTGATTATTTTGCAAATTATTGGTGTGTTGTTGGGCATTTATGTTTTGTCGAGCCTGCTGAGCAAGTTGAGCTTGTTGTTGGTCAAGCAAGGCCTACACCTCTCTTTGCCTATTCCTGAGATGGTCAAGCAAATCCAACTCATCCTGGATTCTCCTTTTTCTTTCCTCATCATCAGGTTGCTGCTGCTGATCACCCTCATTAGGGACAGTATCATGTTGGCTTTCAATTGATCTTGTGTGAGAATTAGGATGCCTAGTATTCTGACATGCTTCTTCATAATCACTGGGCATCCCAAACATCCTCAAGTAGGGATCATTAGATCTATCCCTGCTTCCTCTGCCAATAACATTTTCATTTCTTCTAGCATCATATTTGTCTCTATTTGTTCTAAGCATGTTATCAGTTGAGTCATTAGAAGTATACTGATATTGACTTCTGAGGCCAACAAATGCATTGTGTTAGGTATTCCTTGAGGGTACCACACCAGGTCTTCTTACCCTGTATCTACTCCTATTTTCTAGATTGCTAGAGGACTCCCCTTGTTCAGGTTGTTCCTGGTTTCTTCCTCTATCCATTTTGAAACTTTTTTCAAACTAAAATTAATTCTTGGTTATTAGAATAGAGTCGCCACTTCCCTTGCTGAGAAGAAAAAATAAACAAACATTGTATTTCAAATATTGCAGCAACCAAAACTAAAATGATTTGTTGTTACCAAGGGCCTCAAATTTGAATTGAAGTAGGCTTCTCCCTGGCAATGGTGCCAAAGAATGTTGACTCCCAAAATAACTACAACCCTAAACCCTAAAACATTCCTAAATCACCTAGGCTAGGGATAGTTGTTCTGGGTGATAGGAAGAGGTTCATCAACAAAATTAGGGCAATTTTGAGACAACCTATAGGAGTGGGTAGGCTCCTCTGCACTTTGAGCTCAACTTAGACTCAAGAGGGATATTCCAAGGGGGTATACTTGAATAGGTATTTGTTTCAACACTAGATGAACAACTAAAAATCAAAGGACAACCAAACCCTAATTGTCTTCCAGGCCCCAAAGATTGTCACTGGACCTAAAATAATTGGTTGTCATTAATAACCCCTATATAGCTGATGAAGAGGCACTCCCATTGACATTGGAAAGTGAAGGTATGCTTGTTTGAAAGACATGTAAATTAACTACTTGCTTCACACATGATAAATTTGTTTTGAATTTTAAAGAGTGTGGGTGATCATGGAAACCTTTAGATCAGTGCCTAATATGTTGGGTTACAAAGTCTACAGTTCAACAGAAGGAAGAAAACAACAAGAGAAATGAAACATACACTTTCTAGATATTTAGATACAAGAAAACAACAATCAATGGAGAATATGCTTAGTAATCCTTTGTCAAGATACAATCATTCATCTATAACCATAAAAGAGATTATCATATAGCATGTAATGTTTTAAGAGTCTGTTTATTCATCTGATCAATGGTTACAGTCATACCATGAAGTGTGGCAAGAGGAAACCCTAAAAGAAACTCAGGATTTCCTTGAAAATTTACATAAAGTTCATGCACTGATAGCTGAAATCAATATGATAGACTTTCATGACCTGTGTCTCATCTGCTAGAGAACTGGAACTTTTGCTCTTTGAAACCCTAGAGAGCACTACACTTGATTGCCTGAAAAATGCCAAAAAGACCGACCTCTGAAAAGAGTTCAAGTCTTGCCTTTATAGCCTTCACAGGGTGGTTTGAGAAAGAATTGGGTGCCAAAATCCTCAACCACTGTATTAAAAATATTGAATTCAACCACCCACTTCATAGTAATGGTGCCCTCGGGAGTAGTTGGCACATTCCCAGGCAGTTGGAGAAATTAGAAAGGCTAGGAAACTATCAAGATTGGGCTTCAACATAACACCTTTGCATTTTTGATAGATTATTGCCTTTTCATGGTCTCGCTGAAGGCCTTTAGAAAGCTCGATGAAACATTGAGTCTTGGTGAAGTGTTTGAACATGCCACTACGCTGCCACCAAGAGTCCACGCCAAGTTGACACTTGGCAGCTTTCGCGGTCCTCGGGCATCATAACATACCCCTTTTCAAACAAGAGCCGGGCAAGGACACGTGGAGCGATGGCGCATGGTGGGAGAGTCTTTGCTTCTGCTCTCTTTCGAATGAGCACCAAGCCACCATGTGGAGGCTTCCATTGCCTTTTACTTGGAAGTGTTCAAATGGGGCCCATCGAAGTGTATATTCTCTGCGAAAAGGATAAAATAATGACGTGGACCGCAAATGACACAACTTTAAAAGGTTTTTGCACACATGCTCACAAGTTGTTTAAAAGGGGACTGCGTTAGGAAACATAATGAAGGGGACTTGACTTTGAACATGCCCACACTTAAACTTAAGAGAACATTTATTCATGGAGTTAAGCATTTGATAAAAAATTTTAAGGCACAGGTAACAAGCGGTGACACTAGGTACGAAGGCTGGTCAGAAAATGAATATAAAGGCATAAGTTATCACTAAACCAATCAAGAAACAGGCCCATCTGGTTCTTCCACAAAATGGACGCATGGCAAGTTGGTGCACCTTCTACAAAACTTCACCAAAGAGACCCTTCAAATAAGTGCCCTAATGACAAGTGGCTCTCTCTGCTTCCTTTTCCTTAATAAGAATAGGGCCTTACACTGAGTGTGGTGCTGACATGTGGTAACTTTCGTTGAATCTGCAGAGACTCACGATTTATTAAATGTCGACCATGATGTCATTGAAACTTTTTCCTTTGCCCTATTGCCTTCGAACCTTGGAAACCCAACATTCCACCACGTGGAGCCTTGGCACAATCTGAGAGAGTCTTTTGTTCTAAGAGCCCCTTAAATGAGTGCCAAGCTAACATTTGGTAGCTTCTGCTTCCTCCTTGACTCTCAAAGACTCTCTCACTCTGAAGCTCCAACATGACTCAAAACTTTGACCAAGGATAACTTCTTCGTTTTAAGAAATTTTAACATGGTCCAAAAGGCAAAGTTGCCCAGAAATGAAAACTCTATCCAATGGTGACCTTGGCTAAGGAAAATGCTTAGGAACTTTGGATTTTTTGGGGGCATTTTGGGGACTGAGTTTTTAGGTGTTAACAAGTCCCACTCCAATTCCCTCAATTCCCACTTTATTTAACGGGGTTGGGGCTTGTCACTGCTCAGCCACCGAATCACCCTAAGTAGTTTTCACCACCCCATCCCTTCATGTGTCAACCACCATGAAAACCTATACAATACCCTTCCTCTCTTGGGTATTATGTTATTTTCTTGCCTCAATTTGTCTCCTCTATGGGAGGGTATCGATGTTCACCTTTCCAAATAACTCACATACAACACTAGCTTTTATAGGAGTCCCACCACCCTCTTCATTCCCCTGCATAACATGTCATTGAGGGGGCTTCAACCTTGCTAAACAAAGCCTCTAACTTATTGGCTACTAGGTGATTGGCCACTTCAACCAATCCTATCTTCTCTTTGGGAGTATCCGATCCTCAACAAGAAATTATTATGATAAATGACCTTGTAGTTTATGGAAAAAAGATGTAACAAATATAGATGGCAACCCATCAAAAGGAAAAAAAGATAAAATTATTATAGGATCCAGTGCCTGCCTCTAGAAAGATCAAGATGAATATACCAAGATTGAGGATTCCATGCACTTTGATCATTTCACTTACCTAGTAAACAAGCCACTAGGATAAACGACAATTGCTGACTACTAGGTAGAAGCAATAGGGATTAGTATCAAAGATGCTCAAGCTGAAGATAGGGTAGAACTTATGCAAGAAAGTGAAAAGGTAGTTGATAGTTCATTGATTGTTACTAAAATAAAGTTAAAAAGAATATTGCCTAGCTAGAGCAAATGAAGTAGAAATTGAAAGAGGATGAAGTAAAAATTAAGGTCCTAGAAAACAAAATGACTTCTATTACAAAGAAAATTAGCGAGGCCAATTAAACAGCTATAAATAATGTTAGAGAAAAGATTGCATAGTAGGAGAGTGCATTGGAAGAGGCAAAAATAGAGGTCGCTAACCTAAAGGGTCAATTAAGCCAAGAGCAAGCAGAAAAGGAGGAATTGTCTAGACAGTTAGAAAAGAAAGAAGCAGAACTAGCCCAGGAAACAATAGCTAGTGGTGTAGGAATAGTAGAAATGAATATAATGAAGCAACAATTAGTAGAACAAGAATATGACATACAAAGATATTGAACCTAGGTGGAAACACATGACCAAAGAATTTATGATTTAGCTAATAAAGAGACAAACTTAGAGGCTAAGTTAGAGAAATCAAAGATGGAGGTTTAGACCCTGAACACCCATATCAATGAATTAGAAAGGTAGCCACAAGGCCTTGAGGGAAACATTCTGTCAATCTATACAACTTCATATGATATCACTATTTCCAACCTTCTAGTACATTGAAGTAGCTATTGCATTGAGCAATGAGATGCAAAGGGAAATGGAAGCCGGGGAAGCAATTATTGGTCCAATTGTTGAAAGAGTTATGGCTTGTCTTAGCATATTATGTGAGGCACCTACTTCTAGGTTGATAGTAGCTGAAATCCAAGACAGATGTGAAGCAACCTAGAGACTCAATGATATAGTTAATACAAAGCATGATGTCAAGCTTTGAAGAGAGTAATTTGACGTTGTAACAAAAAAGACCTAGAAGATGAAGCAAAAGATAGATGTGTTAATATAGAAGGGAATACCTTCCCCTTGGAATGAAAGTAAGGAACTCATCAACCTCAATGATTATAGAGAACTACTATAGCAAAAAGTACAAAATGTCTTTGAGGTCCATACAACAATATCTTTGGAGGATGGGCAGAAAATGGTTAAAAACTAGGTAGATATGGAGTCATTAGTGAAACTCAACACAAAGAAGTTGTGAAGGATTTCATATCATCTCACCTTGGAGCTAGAAAGGGGTCTCAAGCTAATAAGATGAATTGATACGCCAACAGTGGGGAAACTTCCAAATTTATTTTCTGCTCTTCAAAAACTATAAGCAATTTCAAGAACCTTAAGATAATTTTGTTTAAAATTTGTCAACTTTTCATATTGTTTAAAATTTTGAATAATGACTCTGATGCCCAATGGATGCAATTCTAAGATTTGGGATAAATTCTCTTTTTCATAAAAGAGCCCTTGTGAGTCACCAAAACTGTAGTGGATTTTCCACTATAGGCAACTGATATATATATTTCATCCTTCTTTTGTTTGAACTATGCTAAAGGCATTTAATAGTTCAATTATGTTTAGCTTTCCCACATTTTCTATTTTGTAAATATTGTTATGTTCTTTTCTTCATCTATTGAGTGTTCTATTTTACAGGTGACACCTAAGTTATTTTACTTTGGCCCCACCTTACTGTGCCATCTAATTAGTTAGTTCAAAATCATATCCAATGGCTCGGAGGATGTGCAATAGACAAAGTTGGGATAAGGGGAGTGGGATCACACTATTGGTCCAATTGATTAGTGAGAGGATCAATGACATAGATAAAAGATGCAAAGATCTCCAAAGTGGCGCCCACATAAATCTAACAAGGAGAGGAAGATGTTATGGCAAGTAATGTGGCACCACCATGGGCATTTCTAAAGGAAATTTGGGAGTTAGCTTCCAACATCCTCACAGGCCATTTGATCCACCAACTAACCAATTACATCTGGTGATCTGTGGGTTATGGGTCTTGCTACTAGCTAAGAGAGACAAGTAATGGAGGGGACCTATTGATGCTACATATTGCATTCCAAGTCACTACCTATGTGGGACATTAATAACAATTACAAAATTTTCTATTGTTTAATGCTCAAATCCAGGGAGTTGATCTCCTACCTACTAAAGATTATGACCATTATTCCCAAATAATGTAAGAATTCTTATGTTGCCTTGAATATGTAGAAAGGATCATTCATGACACATGAATTAATGAAGACACAACATTTTTAGAGATTGTGTGCATCCTGATTAATTCCCTTTAGGATCCCCTAAGCAAATATTTTTGGTGGGGTGGTGATTCATCTTTCTTTTTGATCTCTATATATTAAAAATCATTGGAAGCATAAAGTAATAGTTTTTGTAGCTGAGCCACTTTTAGCCTAATACATTAAGCTCCTCACTTTGTGTATTTAGAATAGAAAGGACCTCCATGACTGTGTCTTTGGACCCACTATTTTCTACCCTTAATTCTAAAAGTAGTATCGTAATCTTCAGTTTATGAGGTTGTTATTCTAGAAATTTTGATTTATCACTACTGCTTATGAAATATTGCTTGTACCATTGTAGTGTCAATTGATTCTTATCAACTATGTTGTAATGTGTCATTTGCTTCTTTTCTGGTTTTGCAATGATCTTTTTATGGCCTTTTAATTTTAACAATTTCTTTCATATAGTCTTCCTTTTCCCTTTTTTCACAAAATCATTGTAATCTTTTAGGAAGGGAACCGACCCTAGTTGAGAGATTGATCCATTGGATTGATTTGCGCTTGAGCTGACTCTTCCTTCCATTGTTGATCTAGTCTTGAGTATTGTACCTATGAGGTAAAGCCCCCAAGCATAAAAAATACTATCAAAAGGTGTATAGTGTTAGAGCATAGAATACAAGATCTTATCAATAACAATGAAAAAGGAAATCAATTTGTATCACCTCAACTTGAGCAAGTAGAAGTAGAAAAGGAGAATCTTCCAAGCCTAGTCATAAGGAATATATTGGTTTTACTCAAAATTTCAAGGATATGACTAGCACATCTCATGTTAATGTTACACAAAGACATTCAACAAAATGGCAATGAAGGAAATATTCACATACAAGTGAGTATTCCAATGAATATTATAGTCAAAACAAAGGTATGCAAAAGCAATCAAGAAGAGCCTAAAACACTTACAAAAGATACATCTCTACCTATACTTTCTCATGATCATGATCAAGGTATTAATAAAGAAATAACTCAAAAACAAGGGCACGACGCACAAGTAACAACATCAAAAGTGCCACATTTATCCACCACCTTTGTTTGTAAAGGGACAATTCATGATCATACATAATTATCATCACCACATGGCCATCATAGCATTGTAGCTGATACTCCCATGAAGGGTACTAATTTCTTTAACACAAGCTTATGAGGTTAGCCCATTGCCATCACAATTCACTAATATTTCTAGCTCATCTCTTTTTCATGACTATCATTTGATTTTTGTGTTATGCATTATAAGATACTATGTTTTCTTACATGCTTTCACTTAATCTTGCTACTTGGGGGTAAGGTATTATTGCTTTTTGCATGTTTTGTATGCCCACACTTGATTTTGTTGAGGGTAAATTGGGGGCATCTTTCATACTCATTTCACTCACATAGGTAATTATCTATTAGGTATCAATCATACTCAAATTTTCAATGACAATTTTAAATTTACATGTTATGATTATACTTGATTTTTAGTCACAATTCATTTTTCTCTCCTCGATTTGTGGCATTCCTTCACAATACAACTAGTTTTAGGTTGCATATTATCTACTAATTTTATTTTCAATTTATGCATAGTTTCAAATGTTGGTGTTTTCCTTCTATGATGTGACAAGCCTAGTGAAAGCCTACTAAATATCAGGGACAAAGGGAGCACACACTTGTTTCATTGGCTATTTTTTAAGGATTAAAAAAAATTATATCCTTTTTATCCCAAGTATTCATTTCATTTCTACTTTGGCATGCTTTCTCATTTAGTTTTGCACACATTGAAGTGGGAAAAAATGTAGATAAAATTGCATACTTCACACTTTTCCTCTCTTATTTTATGTCACTTTTAGTTGATGTCTAATGTATGATTCTAACACTCATTTTGGCTCTTTTGGTGCACTCACTAACATCAAACTTGAATCAAACATTCTATTATGCATATCGTTTGGTTCATAAGATGCCTAACCCAATTTCTAGGACATTCCTTATATTGGATTGGATCACACTTATGATCTTATCCCTTTGATTAGATCACACTTACAATATCGTCACTTAGATTGGATCATAGGTGTTATCAATTCCCTAGTTCTATTACCACTTTACATGGGCAACAATCCTAAGATATGATCGTGTTATGGCCTCCACAACATGCCCCTACTCTTTCAGATTTGGGGACTCTTGTGTTCATTTTGTGTCCATTTTTAATCTTGATCATAATCTTGCTTGGAGTCTTTGTATGCCCTTGGTTGCTTTTTTGGTAGTCTTATAATGCTCACTAGATTATTACATATTAGTGGTATTCATTTGTGCATATGGTATACCTCTTAGAGGTCTAAATAATGTTAGTCGCACTTCAATGGCATGTGCATAGCAATGTCGCAATGACATACATACATGTGTTTGAGTTCGGTTGACATAATGGGTGACTCCCTTTGTGTAAGTTCATTAAAATTGCCTTTGACAATGGTTATCATACTTGTTTTGTGATTGAATTTAAACTTGTGGTCTTGATAATTTAGCCTCCTAAGCCATGTTTGTTGTGTTTAATATCTTATATGGAGTGTGTTTTTATTCGTTTGCATGGGCTTTGGGTTCTTCAATTAAATTAACTCAAGTGCATCTTTGCCTCTCCGTGCATGTGTATGCCCCGTTGATCTCGTTGTGGCTTATGATATCCATGGGATCTTTTCCCTCGAGATGTGATATTTGATGATCTACGTTTGCCACCTTAAGATCTTGGGGCCCATGCACGTTGGCTGTAGGATCTGCTATCCCTAGCATATCACTTTTTTTCCTCTACGTGAGATTAAATTTAACATTCACCCTGGTGATGCAAATGATGGGCACGTGCCCATCATGACCCGATTTACATTGTGGACTCGCCTGTCTTTCCCGTCATAGCCTGTTTAGGTTTGTGTTTTCTCCATTTTCGAAGGCCCTTTTACTCTAAGCTTTTGCCAATATATTTCACATAATGGTTGCATAGAAAAGGCTAAATTTTGTACATGTGTAGAGGATTAATTTTGGCTAAGGTAATATGAAGAGCTTACCCGCATTCGTAGGGCATGAAAGTGAGTTGTGTGCAAGGGTTTTTGTTCATGGGAGGACGGACTTTGTGAGTGCTATACTAGGTTTTAGAGCTCGATGAGATAGAAGATTTAGGGCTTATAATTAGGTTTTAAGCATGATATGGTGGTGGATTTAGGGGCTGACCAGGGTGAAATCCACATTAGCATGTTTGTATCTACTTATATGCACATGTTTGTATGTCTAGATTTGTGCCTTATATGCATGGTTTACTCATTCATATGCATAGGGATGCATAGGGATTAAGCAGGGTTAGTATAGCAATCGAAGGGGCTATTATGGTAGTTTTCATGAACACTAGGTTGAGCTTTAGGGGCTGACCAGGGTGAAATCCACATTAGCATGTTTGTATCTACTAATATGCACATGTTTGTATGTCTAGATTTGTGCCTTATATGCATGGTTTACTCATTCATATGCATAGGGATGCATAGGGATTAAGCAGGGTTAGTATAGCAATCGAAGGGGCTATTATGGTAGTTTTCATGAACACTAGTTTGAGCTTGAGTCGAACATTGTGATATGGTTTTCAGGATGACTATAATCACAAGTAGGGACAATGGAATTGGAATTGAGCTATCATTGGGCTTTGTTTGAATCAAGTCTATATATATGAATAGAGATGAATATTAATTGATTAACAATAATTCTTAATTAAGCATTCCATGGCCATTGTATACTTAGTGTCAAAATGTAAGAATAATATGTATTTCTAGAATGTATTGTTCATTTCAGCATTTACTAATTCATCATAGGATTGTAGTATGCTTGTACATGTTTCTATCTATTGAGGATTTTAACCCCTAGTGTAGTCGATTGATAGATTGGGATGGAGGAAACTTAAGATTATGTATTCATAAAATAATCAATAGCACTTGCAAAATCTATCTAATAACATATGCAAAAGTAAATAGAATAATATGCATCCACAAGATCACAGAAGACTCAAAGATTTATATAGGAAATCCTTTCTGGAGAAAAATCCACCACCAAAAAGCATTCATAGTTATATTATTTAGAATCAAAATAGATTCAATACAACAAAATCTTATCAGAGTCTTAATCTACAACATACTTCTAAGTTACAATCACTCTAAAGTTCCACACCAACAATGTGCAATCCAATTGTATTCTTTCAGCCTATTCAACTATCTCAATGTCTAGCCTTGGCGTATTCACATGAATTGATACATATAGATGTACACATGGAAAACTAATTATCTAACTGTCCAACCAACTCATGGAATACCAAGAGTCATGAAACTATAATTCAACCATACATGATGTCAACTTACCACAAATATCACCAAGTGTGATGTCTCCACATTGATTGTCACCTCGTATACTTAGCTACTGTCACACATTGTGAAGCAATAGTTACAACCTTAACATTGTTGGTATACATACATGTTTTTAGTATAGCCACCACTACCATCTCCCCGCTTGTGATAGCACATAAAACATAACTTCACAAGTCTAACTATTTGTGGTACCTTGCACCATGCCATTTTCTAGAATATTATCTTGCTCTTAGATTGTGCCACATGAACTCCAGTTTTATTGCAAGTTCTCTTGCATCACTATTCATGCTTCCAATATGACTTGCGATTGCTGTCATAGCATCACATGTAAACAAACCATGTATATTGCACCACAACTTATTGCCACAACATCACCACATGTTAGCCAACATAATGCTATATCGTAAAACTTGAAACTCACCACATTACATCACAAATTATATTTGTAGACTGTAAGGCCCAACCTTACCTGTGGCTATTGTAGCACTTTTCTCCATTAGGGTGGACCCTAACTTTCTAGCTAGTCGAATTATTCTATGAAACCTATGACTTCAGCCTTGTTGTGGTGTTGGTATCATCAACCTCATTGGTGAACCTTTCTAGATAATTCTCTCTCTCTAGACACCACATGATTGTAAATGTGTGTGCTAATGATAGGAATTGGATGTTGTCTCTTTATTTATCCTTGGTGGGAGATCATTGGCTCTTGTAACCTGTTGTATGTTTTACACTCTAATGATGCTATTTCTAATGATTGTGTACTAGATCTTCCAGCTCTCTGATCTTAGCTCATAAAATTCATAGTATTCATTTTACTTTGCCAGATCCAGAAAGGTGGTTATCTAATTCAGTTAAGATTAGACTTTTAATCTAATGCGATTGAATTTGATTTTCAAAATGACATTCCTTCAATTAGTGTACTAGATTCGAACAAAACGTAAAGGATGACGACTATACAAATAATTGTTCTAATGAATTGTTAATGTGTCTATGCTCCTTGAAGAGGACCACTCATGAGTGGGATTAGAATCATTGGGATTGTCGAAGTGGTTCGAGAGATATCAACGCTAGCCATACAAAAGGAGGAACTTAGGTAAGTGAAGGTGGTAAGTTATGTACATTGAGTATCTTGTTGCTAATAACCCTTATAATATGCAATTATTTGAGAATAAATTGGGTAGAATAATATGATGTTAAACCTAACTCCTATAATTATATTATTCCGGAAATGATAATTCAATTTCTATGGTGATTTAAGTAGGACATGAACTATATGAGTTATCGTTAGTTGAGATGTGAATGATTTTATTCTAATGCAAGTAGAGATGGGTATGATTATTTATGAGTAAGATGCTTCGGCTATGCATATATTAGACAAATAATTTGTTTCCTTTTTAAATATGGACATAACAATTAAATGAGATATAATGTTTACCATTCCAATTTGCCTAAATTTTATAGTATAATAATTCTAATTGTTTAGAAAACTAGAATAAAAAATTCTCAATTTTCAATGTTTTATTTTTTATTTTAAAAGAGGCGAAAACTAATAGGCCACATTACAAAGTGTGCGCATAGACGTTAAAAGACTTGAAAATAGTACATACTTTGACCCTGGAGTCTATATTGAAATGGAGCAAAAATCGTGGTGTACCTACCAAACTACCTTACCAGATGCTCTGCTCTTCTTTTCTCTCCACTATTTTAATGGAACGTCAGAGACATAATAATCCTTCCAAACCAAACAACCTGCTAACCTTTTTTGCCATGCAGATTAACATAACTTATTATCTCCTTAAATCTCCAACACAGACATTTCGTGTGAGTTTTTAATACTATACACGGATATATAAAACCGTTCAACTACTTATCACTCGCTCCACACGAAACCCGGCTTTTATCACAATTTCTTCATATATATTTTTTACGTGTAAAGGTGGCTTTGACATTACCAGCAGAACTATTGTCAATTAAAAAATATTTATATAGAAGATGGATTTATTATTCCTCTTAAATATATATATATTTTAAAGTTATTTTTAGTTTGTATTTTTTTTAGTATGTTCTTATTGATATACTAAAGTCAAAGTATTTTATTTCAAAAGATTAGTTTATTTGTAATCTTTATAATAAGTAATTAAAATTAAAAGAGTATTTTGTATTTAGAGAAGATTAGGACTCGAGGACATCTTATTTATTATAAAGATCAAACATATATAGCTTTATTTATTAAAGAGATGACTCAACATAAAGTTTGTTTCTTAAGAGTTATCAATACCACTCTTTGTCTTAATATTACCTTCATTTTAAAAAAAAAAATTCAATTTAAAAAATATAAACAAATTTAATAGTATAGATTTTCTTTAAGTTAATTAGACATGTTATGCTGTTGCATTTATATAAAATCAAATGTTCAGCCCTTGTTTTCTAGCTTTTATATTCATCTTTCAAGACTTCAACATTCTTTTTTCATATTGAGTCTCTATATTCTCAATTACATGTAATACTAAAGATGAATAAAGATGTCACCGTCCATTTGAATCAAATCAAAATGCAAATCATTTAGCTCCAAGTCAATTAGAGAATTGAATTGGAGCCTATGCTATTGCCATTACAAACACAAGAACTACTGAATTTTATGGGGATAATTGTTTGTATTATTGTTATAGTTTTTGTAATCAATACAGTGTTATACAACTATACTTATATCTAGTTTTGTTTATAATTATTGTTATTGTAGTCTTTTGGAAAGCTATTGCACTATGAGTTTCTAGTTATGCCTTTTGGTCTTACAAATGCACTATCCACTTTCCAAAGCTTAATGAATTCAGTGTTTAAGTTCGCTGGTAGGATGATATTGTGATTTCTAGTGCAACATGGGACGACCTTGTAAAAATTTAGTTTTATTGTTTATTATTACACAAGAGGCATAGCCTACAATAGTAGAGGGGGGAGAAGCATCTTATGCAGTGATCATGAAAGAAAAACTATTTAAAGCCCACATTTAATTTTTTAAATATAAAAACATCAAAATTTTAAAATATATATTAAACCATTAAAAATAATAAATAAGTATATAATATTTACTATGCCCTCCTATATCAATAAACAAATATTCCATTTATTAACAGTAATGTGGACATGTTTCCCCTGTTCACAATTCTCAAGTGCCCCACACACGGATTAAATTTGATGGTCGACTTTGTCTGTCAAGCACTTTTTAATGATGGTTATCTATTCAAAGATGACCTTAAAATACTATGATATATTCTAGTATAAGTAAAAATTATTTATAAACCAAATATATATATCATTATAATCCCATATAAATTTTGATGGTCTATCCAAAATCTCTCCTTTCATGTGATACAATCTTTTTAAAATTTTGATTGTATTTTACAACAAAAATTGTTTAAATACAGTCATACGGCCATCAAATTTAGGCCCTGGTTCCACGTTAACAATCTTAACGGACAGCGTCAGTCAAGTTTTAATGATTCTAAGAAAGGGTTACAAATTGGCGGCCGTTTACACGTTTTTTAAGCCTAAAACACTTGCCAATTTGCTCTCACATTTCCTTTTAGCTTCAATTTTTAAATTATAAATTATAACTGTCAATTTTACATCACACATCACACATTCGTATGATTTATCCATAACATGTTTTAGAACCGCCATTAAAATAAATGGCGGTGAGAGGAACTCTGAAAAACAGCCAGTCACTGGAAAATTGCTTGATCAATATATCGGATAAATTGTCGATCTCACAGCTTAGGAAATGTACTTTTCAATAAAAACATTGCAATAAATTAATCAGTCAAGTAAAAACTTGCAAGGCATAAGTCAGACATCAACTCCTGCAAGCCCATTAAAATTCAACAATAAATATACCAGTCCAAAGCTGAGTTCTAATACAGATCTTCAGCTCAGACATCGTTCAAAACTCAATAGAGTCTGCATCTTGTACATTTTTTGAAGGTGAATGAAATATGAGAAATAATAAAAAAAACCAGACACAAATTCCATGAAATAAAAAGCAGAAAACGCTTTGCTGGGTAGATACAGTTTTTCAGTTTGTTTCCATTCAACAACCTTTACTTATTTAATGGCAGTGTTCAAACCCAGATCTAGAAATGAGCATGGTAAGCAAAAAGTGGTGTCAATCAATGCCTCTTGTTTTTGCTGCCAAGCAAAAGGGCAATGTAGAACAAAACCCTGAAGAAGAGACCCCAGCAGAAAGTGATCAAGACACACATCCATTTATTAAGCTGCGTGATGTTCTGAGCCTGGAGAACATCAACCCCAGTGGTGACACAGGTGGTATTCGTAATATTGATGTTGGTACTCGATCTCAGAAGAGCAAGAAACGACATCTGAATCTGAGGGCTAAGACTGGCCATGGGAGTCCCGTCGAAAACCTGAGTTCCTCTAGCAAAGCATTCATCGGCCCTGCCAAACTCATTCTGAAGAACAGCTTCATAAGGATACTTAATCAGCGAAATGTAATGAAACCAGATCCAGTAGGGCGGAATCCTGTCACGCGTGATGAAGAAACCACTGAGAAGCAAGAAATAGGCAAGAAGGGCGACTACAATGGTGTAGGAAACATTCAGATTGGTGACCGCGCCAGAGAGAAAAGTGACGAAGGAATTGGCAGACCAGAATGAGGCAATGATAACCAGGACGAAGAATCCGAATCCAGAAGGACCGCCGCCCAAACCGACGGCCCAAAATGTAGTGACGGCAAAAGCGACGGCTAGAATTACCAGTGACGGAATCGAAACCAGCGTCTGTGCCAACACGTAGGAAGATCGCCTGTAAGCATTGTAGGCCGTTTCCCTCATGAAAATGAAACGCTCCTGCAGGAAATTGGGTAGGGCGTCGGCGCAACAATAGTATGTTGTCGACATTGCAAATGCGAAGAAACCCAGACGCTCTCTTATGCCTTGTGGACTGTGGTCCAGTTTCCAGAATATGGTTGCCAGCATGAATCCCGTCACCATTACTGTTATTAGACGCATCAAGAAGAGTGCCGGCGTGCGGACAATGTTGGTGAATGCCCTTCTTGTTAGAACTGACATTTCTACCCATGGTGGGTTTGCGAAATCTGCCACTTGTCCTGAGGATGAAGACTCTGTTACCAGTTTTCCTCTGGCTATGCTCGCGTTTATGGTTTCGGTCAGGTTTCTCATGTTGTCGTCTCTGATTTCTCCGTACCTTGAGCTCTTTCGCCATGCTTTGAAAAACTCCACCAGCGGTTTTATCCCTGTTTCAGATGCCTCCAATTCCTGCGAGGGAAAAAAAAATTCAATCTTGAATCGCAGAAACACAACAGAGGACTTGTGAGTTGACTAGAATTTAAAGACAATCGATTGGTTTCGTTTGCAGTATCAGTACGAAGGTTTCAGGGTTTCTTTTCCATAAGTTTTAGAGAGATTGAAGAATAAAGAAAGTAAATGTATTCATACTAGACATCAAATTTCCACGGCCTATAATATTGTAAATGAGTGTTTCAATATTTAATTGTGTGATAATTTTTCCCTCAACATTTCCAATCAAAATCTATTCATTGTAGACTTCAAATTTCCACAGTCTATAATATTGTAAATGAGTGTTTCAGTATTTAAATGTGTGATAGTTTTTCCCTCAACATTTCGGATCAAAATCTATTCATAGTAGACATCAAATTTCCACAGTCCATAATATTGTAAATGAGTGTTTCACTATTTAACTATGTGATAGTTTTTCCCTCAACATTTCGGATCACACTCCATGATCCAGCATCATGAGATTAGAGCATAGAAATAGGAGTGAGGGAGAGAGGTGGCATGGAACCAAGAGACCACAAGGGAAATATATTTGTATCCTTTTATTTCCCTTGTGGTCTCTTGGTTCCCTTGCCACCTCTCTCCCCCCTCCTATTTAACTTACTTGGTACCATTTCTATTTCTCTTCTCTTGCACTCTAATCTTCCCATGATGAATCATGAAGTGTGATCTGAAATGTTGAGGAAAAAACTATCACACAGTTAAATCTTGAAACACTCATTTACAAATGTATTCATGCCCAAAAACGATCATACTCAGAAGTACACCTTCCTGAAACACTCATTTACAAATGTATTCATGCCCAGAAACGATCATATTCAGAAGTTACACAACTTAGCATATAAGAACACAGTCAATCAATGTCGTTTACAAATGTATTCATGCCCAGAAACGATCATATTCAGAAGTTACACAACTTAGCATATAAGAACAGAGTCAATCAATGTCGTAACTTAAACATACCTGTATCAAATCGAGCGCAAACTCAGTACTATTAGAATTCTCCGGAACAGGATGCCCAAACGCCGAAAAATAAGGCGTTAACCGGTCAGGCGAGCCACTGAAAACCGTCTGACCGTGTGCCAACAAAATGAGCCGATCAAGAAGACCAAGAATCCGATAACTGGGCTGATGAATCGACATGATAACCACACTTCCAGTCCTTGCAATCCGTTGCAGCGTCTTGACGACCATGAAAGCACTAGTCGAATCCAAGCCAGAAGTCGGCTCATCAAGAAACAGCAAAATCGGGTCATGAATAATATCAATCCCAATAGAAACCCGCCGTCTCTCGCCGCCAGACACACCACGATGGCCCTCATCGCCGACAATTGTTCCCGCCGCAGCCCGGAGACCAAGCTGGTCG
Source organism: Cunninghamia lanceolata (assembly GCA_027924645.1). Classification (NCBI taxonomy): domain Eukaryota; kingdom Viridiplantae; phylum Streptophyta; class Pinopsida; order Cupressales; family Cupressaceae; genus Cunninghamia; species Cunninghamia lanceolata. The sequence continues at coordinate 14,772,212 of BSBN01000320.1, forward strand.
ATCAAAACTTCTACCCTTGCGCGTTTTTTCTCCCAAGAACAAGATCTCGGAAGACGAAACTCAGCCGCAAACATGAGAGTCTCCTGAACAGTAAGCATCGGAAAAAGCAAATCATCCTGCATAACATAAGCCGAAATACTACGCAGCAGCCTTCCGGCGAGAGGTTCCCCGTTGAGAGTCACCGTCCCCTTCAAACTATCTTTAGAAATCCTGTGCGCAAGGCCGTCAATTAACGTCGACTTTCCCGACCCGCTCTGCCCCAAAACCGCAAATATTTCGCCGTCTCTCGCCTCGCCCGACACGTCGTTGAGCACAATCTTGTGCTGCAAATTTTCAATCCGGTCGGCGGCTTGCAGTCGATTCTTACTGAAACGTTTTCTGGTCGAAACACTGTAAGTCAGATTATTGAACCTCAATATAAACGGCGGGGCCGGAGAAACATAAGCATGAACATTTTCCATCAATTCGACAGTCTGGTGGTCGACACGATCGTTCTGTTGCGGCTGAAGAAAATCCCGGAGCGACCTGCCCTGGTGGCGGAGGCTCCACGAACCGTCCACGGATCGATTCTCACTGCCGTTCACGCTCACAAAATCCTCGAACGAAATCATGGAATCCCCGCGCTTGATTGGAAACTCAGCTTCTTCATAAGTAGAACGCGACATTGCAGCAATGATAAGTAGAAAAACCCTTAAACTGAATACTCTCTCGTCTATGCACTATTTATTCTGTTTTCATGCTTCTCTTTCTTGGAAGAACGTGGCCTCTTGATTACGCCAGAAAAGCCCCCGTCTGCAAATTTGTCTGATTTCCCAAAGGTTAACTCGTTGAGCCGGTGACGGGTAGAAGTTGAGCCAACAAACTCTTCGTCTGCAAGTACATTTAATGGTATAAATAATATGTGTGTCGTGTCGTGGATCACTTCGGTTCTTGCTTAACATGGGTATGGGCAATTAGCGAAGGTAGGGTGATCTACATTTCGACTATTTCGTGCGGTTTTCATGGTTTTGACTTCCGAACTGTCATGCTCCCGTCGTTGTTTGGCCCAGCTAATTCCTTGCATGGCTAAGGAATATTATTTGGAAGGAATATTGTTTCTATGGTGGCACCAGCACCAACTAAATCTACCCTTGTGAGACTCTTTCATACTTAGTTTCTTGCAGGCACCCACTTTTCCTAACCCTAACAATATAACTTTGAAGACCCACTACCGTTAGCCTTCCTGAGCTTTTCAAAACCTTAATTCATACTCCAACGCAAGTTTTTAAGAGACGTGAAATAGTCTTCAACTATATAATGATTTGCAACTATATACTCCGATTTGCATTTTGCAACTCTAAAATGCAAATGCAAGTTTAAACTTTGAGCCCTTACAATTCAAACTATGGACTTTGCATTGTAACTTATTACTTATAGAAAACTTACAAGTATGAAAACAATAAGTTTTATTTTCACAAGTAATAGGGCATAACTTCCTTATTTTGTGTGTTGTATGAAAATGATTCAGACCAAACACTCAAGTACTTATGGGTTCTCTATTAGCTGAATGAGAGCCCCCCAAAAGGGAATAGTTCCCAAGAAATAAAGTAAAACATAAACTCAAGTTTTTACATCACAACGTAATGAACAACATGATATCAACATCATCAAGCATGGAAATTAAACTACATCTACACAACATATCAAGATGAGCTTAACATAGGATTCCATTTCAAAACGTAATATTTGGATAACATAAAATGATAACTGAAAGAATGCAAGTGAAGCTTCCATCCCAAGAGTGGATGGTTTACCATGGATTACAAGTTCAATTAAGGCTCCACAAACTAACCCAACGAGTGACAAAAGTCCTTATTACACATTTCTTAATAAATGGTATAAGAAGGTTTACCATGCCACTAGCAGTAATGAATTTCGCATGCTCTCCAAGCATATCCATAAATCCAACTAGCCCCAATGGTGGAACAATGCCACTTAGCCATGTGGAACCCTTAGGCCTACCCCTTTGAACTGAGAGACAATTAATCAAACAATCATAAAAACACACATAATACAATTACAGGGGATGATACAAAACATGGCATCACACATTACAAAACAAGTACACAATGATATACAATGGTTATTGCCTCTAACCAACAACACACAAGATGTTGGTAACAACCACCAAGGTCGAGCAATGAGTTGGCACAACATCACACTCAAGCAAGAAATCACAAGAACACATCAGATACTAATGACCCAACGAAAATAAGAAAGGAACTACTAAGTATCAAACGTAGAGTTTCATCCTTATCTTGCATGATTCCATATAGGCTTTCTGTGTAAGGCATGACATTAGTAATATCTTGCAAAATTCCATGTCAACTTTCAATGAAAGTCATTTCATAGTACTAGTCTTGCATGATTCTGCATCAATCTTTGATTCAAGTGATGATCATAATACTCTCTTGTGTGATTCCCTTAAGGCCTTCAACACAAGGATGTCTAGTACTATGTGATTCCCCCAGGGCCTTAAGTGTGAGCAATGTTTCAAGTTCTTAGTTTAATTCATTTTAAATGTTTGAATCCCAAATTCATTTGTATCTCATTACATTACCCATACGAAACTTCATATTAGGACATCCCCAATTTTGCAACTATGACATGGCTCCACTCTACTCCTAACATTCGTATTGAATCCTAGGTCCAAAAGTCAACCTTCACCCAAAAATCAACCTTCACCCAAAAATCAAGGCATGAAAGATGAGGTTAAACTTCACAATCCTCGTATCTAAAAGGTCGAGAAAATTAAAAGAAACATGAGACGCTTCATCCCACAAAATATAAATGACATACAAGTTCTATTATTCAAATTTCATAAATTCATGCTTCAAGTAATAACACTATTCAAATTTCATCATCGATGAACCACATAAATGTACTCCAAAAATAAAATCTCAAAATTTCCAAAAACCAATTATACGCTTGATCCTAATGTGCACAATGTCACACTTTTTGCATCACATAAGAAATTAGGAAAAAAAAATTAGTATAACATCATGAAAATGAGATTTTCCAATTTTGAAACATACAATTAAAAACTTCATGAATTAAACCTATTATGAATTTCAATCCAAATTAAAACCTAAGAGTAGATCACCATATGCAAACCACCTAATATGGGCATGGTTTAGATCATTTAAACAAGGATTTAAGTAAAGGAATGCCTTGATATTGAATGCAAGTTTCACACACAACTCTAGAATAGATTCTTTTATCCTTCACACACACAAGAGGCAAGCAAATCCAAATCTTCCTTTCTCCCAAGGGTAGCAATCCTCGAAGCAATCCAAATCCACCTCCAAATCAATCCCAACAAGGAAGTAGAGGAAGGAGAGAAATTTCAAGCAAAGAAGGAAGGAGGGAAAACAAGCTCTTTTTCTTCTTTCTAACTTTTTAAACCTAAACCTCTTTTTGCCTTTTCTTTCATTTCCCACTTAGCAAGATAATTTACAAGTGAATATTGTAAATAGATATTTACCAATTAGATAATTACACTCAAATATAAATACATTTAGGGAAAATACTAACATTACTAACATTTCCAATTTAATTGCAAATAAGGTAATTCTTTTCTCAATTAAATCTGAGACATAGATTAAATAATTAATTTGACTAAGGCATCAATCCCAAACAATATTTTAATTCACAATGTAATTTCAAACATCACAATATTAAAATGTGCATACCAATTTCACATGTAAAACAAAAATGTCATTTACAAATACTTCATAAAAAGTAATGCTGAAATTAATAAAATGCAAATAGAAATCAAATGTTAAAATAAACAAATGCAAACAATCATGTGAAAATAATAGGTGAGTATATTGGAACAATTACTACAGAAACAAGTATTAGATTGGCGTAATAATTGAAAAATGGTGCACCAAGAAGTAGAGCAGAGGTGAAGAGGTGACACTCAGAGGATCGGAGGCGAATTCCATGATGTGGATGGAGAAGGAAGATCGCATTGCCCAGTGGATCTCGCAGGGGTCTGGCATCCAGGGAGATGGGCAAAGGAATTAGAAAATGATATTCCAATGGAGAGGATTCACCAAGAGGCAAACACAGATCAATGGCGAAACCCTAGAGGACAATTTGAAGAACACAGAAGGAGAGAAGCTCGGAGATATGAAAACCCTGAATTCTGCAAACCCAAACAACAAGGACAAAGACAATGGAACCAACAAGACTTCAGAAACATTGGCGGAAGATGGAGAGGTGGTAGGAACCCTAGAAGAGGTAGAAACAAAGGATGGAATGGTTGGCGAAATCCTCCTCCCATAAATCCTAATCCTCTAATTCACAGGAATGCAGGGGAAGTTATGAATGATTTGGATTTGGAGGACAACACAAAGAAAATAGTAATGCTAAACCTGACAATACTCCAAGCGGAGATCTAGAGATTGGAAAATCTAGCCTTAGTGGCGAAATGGCATGGAAAAGGTCTAAAATGGGAAAGTTTGAAACTGTGGTGGTGCAGTAAAAGGGGAGAGGATTTAGAGTTCAAATCCCTCGCCAATGATTTTTTCATGGTTGTTTGTCCATCTGTGGAAATTAGGGAAGATATAGTTAACGGAGTTTGGATCATGGATGGTTGTGGCTTCTACATCCATCACTAGAAGGCCAGTTTTGACCCCTTACATCACCAAATGGATACAATACAAGACTAGTATGTTCTACCTAATCTCCCTTTGGAATATTGGGACACAAAGATCTTGGAGGAAATTGGAATTAGTTTAGGTAACTATGTTTGTGCGGAAGAAAGAATGGTTCCAGATGGAATTGGTACTCATGTCAGAATCTGTGTAGCAAATAATCCTAATAGAGTTATTCGAAAGGAAATTGGGCTGGCATTAGAACATGGCGAGTGGAAGTAGTCCCTAATTTTAGACTCTATCACAACTGATACTCTGGTCAAAACTCTGGGATGGTGAACCATCACGCCCCAAGTTTTAGATCAAGAAAACACATCTTAGTCTTCCAATAGAAAAAACCCTCCATCAAGAGGAAACATGGATTTCCATCAAGAGGCAGATAGTCACCCTCAACCAAAGGAGAATGAAGCACAAGATGATCCCAAGGTTATGGACACCTTGGACAGAAACTCAGGGAACCAAGACAGAGTAAATATGTTGGATCAGAAATTGGCTGATGCAATTGATCTATTGGGAAGGAACATCCGTGAAGAATATCTGGAGTCCCTAATAGTAGTGCGCAAGGAGCTTGCCAATCTGGCTACAATGACCAAGAGTGGATCTTTCAATTTGGAAGTGGAAGAGGACTTCGAAGACTGGGTAAATGAGCAGGAGCTAGAAAACTAGGACCCCAATCCTTTGGAGGATAGTGCTATGCAAAACACAAACAAGAGTTAGAGATTTGCCCTCCTGGTAAATGCAACATAAGAAAAGCTTGGATTAGGCCTTAAAGAACCGATCAAATCTTCCCTTGATTGTGGTGATTGCAAAAAGAGGGGTAGACCTAACTAAGAGAAACTAAAATGGGATGGGGAAGTAGTTGGTCAGAGGAAAATCAATTCAATGCTCAAAGTAGGGAAGGGTGAGTCCCTTCCTGAATAACCATGAAAATCATATCTTGGAACGTTAGGGGTCTAAACACCCCTAACAAGCGATGCCTTGTTAGGCATCATCTGAATTCTCTGCGACTAGATATTTGTTTACTGCAAGAGACTAGACTTGATGAAGAAGAAAAAGCAAATCTTGGAATGAAAATGAAGCAGTGGAGATTAATCGGGGTCAATGCTGATGGATCCTCTGGCAGTCTGTTAATTCTGTGGAGGCCCCAATCGATCATTCTGGAAGAACTGGCATCAAGTAAACATTGGATCACGTGTAAGATAAGAAGTCTGGCTTCAAATTTATGTTTTATACTTGTGAATGTTTATGGTCCAAATAACTGTATCCAAAAGAGGCTTGTGTGGAGAGAATTGGATAATATATGTGGGCTTTCAGAGCCCAAATTTTGTATGCTGGGAGGAGATTTCAATGCAATCCTAAACTCTTCAGACAAAAAGGGTGGTGTGGGTAGAAAATTGCAATCCCAAGTAGACTTTGAATGTTTTATGGAGAGAAATATGTTAAGTGAAATATAGATGGGGAATGGGCAGTATACTTGGACCAATAGGAGGATGGGGTTTTCCAATATTGCTGAAAAGATGGATAGATTTCTCTTTAGAGGGGACCTCAGCCTTTTCCCCTTTACCCTGGATTGCCAGATTCTTTCGATCTCTGGATCGGATCATTTCCTTGTGGGCTTGGACATTGTCGGGGAAAGGGGACCTGCCAAATGCCCCTTCAAGTTTGAGAACATTTGGTTCAAGGATCCAAATTTTCTTCAATTAATAAAGTCTTTGTGGGATGAATGCCATCCTATTGGTTCGAAGTTGTTCTGCATTGCTTCCAAGCTGAAAGTCATCAAGAAGAACTTAAAAAAATGGAACAAGGAAAACTTCAAAAACATATTTGAGGAAAAATAGATTTGTGAAGAGGCCCTAAAGACTCTCTCTAAAAGAATTATTGAGAATGGTATGGATAATCAGTCTTATTTGGATGAAAAAGAACTAATGAAGAAACTGAACGACCTGTTAGTAAAGGAGGAAATCTTCTGGAGACAGAAATCTAGGGAAGTTTGACTTAGATCCAGGGATAAGAATACTAAGTTTTTTCACAATTCCACCTAGCTGCGTAGGGAAATTAATAGGATTACAATTATCAAATCAATGGATGGTTGAACTCTGAACAAATTGGAGGACATCAAACTAGAAGTGGTGAAACATTTTCAAAATCTGTTGAATGAATCAGGGACCAATCTTCTAGCTCAAATGGACCTCTTGGGGAATATGCCTAGACTGGTCACAGATGCTCATAATGAAATGTTGAATAGAAAATTCTCGGAGGAGGAAGTTAAGACAACTCTTTTTCAGCTCCACCCGGACAAGGCTCCAGGACTAGATGGTTTCCCCGCCAGCTTCTTCCAGAAGTGTTGGGATATCATGGGTAAGGATCTTACCGGGGCTATTGAGGAGTCTAGAAGCTCGGGGCAGGTTCTCAAAGAAATAAACAACACCTTCATTGTTCTCATCCCAAAAAAGGAGAAACCTAGCTTGCTAGATGAGTACAAACCGATCGCTCTTTGCAACACTATTTATAAGATCCTGGCAAAAACAGTGGCAAACAGGCTTAAGAAGATTTTGCCCGACAACATTGTAGAAGAGCAAACTAGCTTTGTCCCTGACAGATCAATCCTAGATGGAGTCATCATAGCTCAGGAAGCAATTCACTCAATTAAGAAATTAAAGAAACATGCTATGTTAATCAAATTAGATATTAAAAAGGCCTATGATCGGGTTAATTGGCGATTTCTTTTCAAGGTAATAGAAGACTTTAGTTTCAATATGAAGATCACCAGTGGTTTACCAAAAGCCACTCATTAGTAATTTGTTGATGACACTATGCTTTTTGGCATCGCTCAAGAAAGGGAGGCACATAATTTCAAGGAAATTCTAAACAAATATTCTCTTGCCTTAGGTCAGGAAGTCAGTATGGAAAAAACATAAGTTTTCTTCTTCAACACTCATGTAAGGAAAGAGAATCAGATTTTGAAAATATTAAAATTCAAGAAAGGCTCACTTCCTTGCCAATATCTTGGAATCCCCTTGGCTAAAGGTATCCAACCAGGGAACATCTAGGATAGTTTGATAGAAAAAGTGAGCAACAAGGCAGCTTCTTGGAAGGACCGCTGGTTATCATGGGCAGGTTGCTTGACCAAACTCAAATTGATAATAGCTGCTTTACCTACCTACTTGATTTCTTGCCTTCCTCTTTCCATAGATGCTAGCAAGAAATTAAACAGGAAGATGAAATTTTTTTTTGGCAAGGCTCCTCGAATCAGCATAAATTTCCTTTAGTCAAATGGAAAAATATTTGTAATAGCAAAGAGAGAGATGGCACATGAATGAAAAATCTCCTCCTTCAGAATAAGGCACTTGGGGCGAAGCTTGTATGGGCTATTCACACTAAACAAGATCTCAAATGGGTCAAATTGGTAAAGGCCAAGTATTTGGACGAGTGAAAACAACATTTTCACCTCCAGAACACTCCCTAAAGGGTCTAGAATTTGGAACTTCATCATTAGCTACAGGGATTTAATTTTAGAGCATTTAACCTGGGATTTGAAGGATGGAAGATTGGCCAATTTCTGGGAAGACTCCTGGGTAGGTTACCCTAAGTTGGCGGATAGAGTGGAGCTGGCAAACATAAAAGGGTAACAAAACAGGTATGGGGGGATAAGGTAAGAGACGATTTATCAATCAATTCTCAGGAAGGTATTATCAATGCTCATTGGAAGAACCTGAACATCTTGGATCTGGAACAAAGGGAAGTTGAAATGTTTGGAAAAAATTTGTCTGAATGCATTATTTGCTTAAGGAAAGGTCAAGATGAGTTATGGTGGGATGCGTCTCCTTTTGGAACCTATAGTGCTAAAGAAAGGTACAAAAAACTTTCTGAAAGCTGGGACGGAGGGGTAAAACTCCCCAAAGAGCTCTGCTAGAATGTTGCATACTTACCCAAGGCTGGCATCTTTTTATGGCTAGCATCTCAAGGTCGTGCTCTCACAGTGGATAGACTTGCTAGATTGGGTTTCCAAGGCCCATCCAGATGCAATCTCTATAAAAATGATGAGGAGACTAGAGACCATTTGTTTTTGAATTGCCCTTTCACCCAAAATTGTTGGATGTGGTTACTAGGTAAGTTTCAATGGTAGACGACACTACCTAATAACCTGTTAGATTGGCTAATTGCATGGCCATATCTGCACAAACAAGCTTTGTACCACAACCTTTGGGTTGCTAGCCCCTCCTTGTTAACATGGGAAATCTGGAAAGAACAAAATAGACGTATATTCCAAAGTAAGGAAATGCCCATTCAGTCTCTTCAAAACAAGATTGAAGCATGTTTGATAGAATTGGTGAACTCACGTTTGGAGAACCTGACTTCTAGAAATTCCTCTTTCATAGAATGGGATGCCAAGATGTGCCGAAGCTGGAATGGTTTGATTATACCTACTATTTGTGGGGATGGAGGCTCAAAAATGGAAGAAAGAAGGAGAAATGTCAAATGGTCTCCTCCTGAGGCTGGCTGGTATAAACTAAATTTTGATGGTGCCTCTCGAGGCAACCCAGGCATATCGAGAGTAGGGTATATTATAAGGGACTGGAATAAGAGCTGCATTGGCAAGTTGGCAGAGCCTCTTCCATTTGGCACGAACAATATGGCTGAGATGGAAGCTTTGATCATGGGGCTAAAATTATGTCAAGAGCTAAACATCAAGAAAATTGTGATCGAAGGTGACTCTCTTCTTATAATCAATGCTCTCCACTCACGAAGCATGATCAATTAGAAATTGATAGCCAAACTGAAAATTGCATTGGATCTAATAGATAATTTTGAGTTAGTGGCAGTAAATCATATACTAAGAGAAGGTAATGTTGAAGCGGATGAGCTATCGAATTTGAGTGTTGATGGCAAGAGAATCAAAGAAACTGGGAAACTTTCTAGTTAAGTAGGGTAAGTGGGTGGTTGGGTGGGCACCCTATCCACACATCTAATGTGGCAGGGCCGCTGCATACTTGCCTTCTTTTCATACCAATAGGCACAGCTGGCATTGGATGAGGAGATCAGATGACTCAAGCAATGATTGAAAAGTATTGAGTTACACAAAGCCCACTTTTAGAGACATTTCCATTATTTCAAACTGATTGATGGACTCATTAAAAGGATCACTTTGGGGTCAGTTTGTCAGTTTCCACGAGTCGATTGAGTTGGGTCTAGCACGACAGGCTTAACGTAAACTGGCAACATTACTCCTTGATAAGACATGAGAAGCAAAATAGTTTTAATAAATATTAGTTGAGTAATTGGCTTTCACTTGAAGAGCTCTTGGGGTTTCTATCAAGCAAGAACTTGATCAATTGGAAGAAATGGGAGAACAATCTAAGTTCATTGTTAAAATGTCAATTGAGACATTTATGAATATAGGTGCAGATACCCCAATTCAGCTAGACAACTCTGTCTGAGAGATGGCCTTCTATGGGATGGTTACTGACCAACGACTCAAGCGGATGTTGAAAAATGTGACCTGCTAATTCTAGCAACGGTTAAAATGATCTTAGGTAAAGCTTTCATCAGGAATGACAAGTCAAGCAAGTTGACACCACCATTACTTCTAAATTCTTGGCGGTCCTATTGGAGATTCGTATGATGAAGAAGGATGTTGGGGCACTGATGAAGAGGCTTTTCTATGCGGAATTGATGGTCAGGTTGGAAGAGACTCTCACTATTGTAGTTCCTAGAATGGGGGTGCCAAGGCCCAGAGACTTCCCCTCCTTCTACAAGCTGGGTGAAGTAGTGAAATACTACCCTTTTCTGTTAGATTTGAAGGGTATGGCCCTCGTGGAGCACAAACAGATCGCGACAGTTGGAGCAGAATTTCTGCTGCAGAACTTGAAGATGGAGCACTCCTTTGCCAGTAGTGGAATCACGGATTTCAAGACCTTCACCTTTGCCAATGGGTATCTAGATTAAGTGCTATAGCTAAGCTTCTGTTAGTTTTTTGTCTTAGCATGGTTGATAATTAAAGCTTTAGGGTTTGGTTGATGGGATACTATTTTTTGATGTCCTATTTTTTCACTGTAATTTGACCCTGCACGGTCTCTTTCTAAAGGCACTATCAGACTCTTAGTTTTGGGGTGGTGTTTTGTAACCCCCTTTCATGGTGGATACTCTGAAAAACTCTGTAAAAGCTCTTAATATTTTAATATAAAACTTATTATTACATATAAAAAAAACACATGTAAAGAGGACACACACTTCATGGTTTTATTCACAACACATGGATTTGTCCAATTGATATCGATTCAGATCATGGTTTCATAGGTATCAACAAAATACATCTTGCATCTTGAATTGAGTGAGAAAATATTTGCCCAAACTAAACCATCTCAAATTACCATCGTTGGGGCTAAAAATCTTGCCTACACACTCAATAAAACATCAGGCATACTTTCTCCATACAAGATAGCCAAAGCACATCATAAATTCCCAATGTGATATATCATAGATTAAATTATATCAATAAATTGCATCAACTAACATCATCCTAAATCCATGTGATCCGAAAACACAAGTGCATAAATCTATAATCATTATAAACACATTGTTGAACTAAATAATCATAATTGAATCACATATAACTATAGAAAAAATAGTGAAGTTGAAGATTGAAGTAGTCCAACATATACAAATCCACATACATGAATCTAAAATATGCATGATCCGTACATCTTGATGGAAATCCATAAAGAACCTCATTAGCAAGTATAATGTAGTATTAGAACACAAACTTGAGTCCAAGCATATAATATCACGATGTATGCATCCCATAATACATAGTTGGACAATAGATGTTAATACAAAACCTCATCATAATGCACATCAATGATAATCCAAAACATCACATACAATGATAAAACATATCAAATCACAGCATAAGTACCCAAGGTACACAATCAAAACACCTTGATGGCAATATAAGACCTCATTTGAAAGTTTGGTATAGAGAATCATAACATATGCTAGTGGGCATTACATTCTCCCCCACTAGTATTAAGCTTACTCTTCGAAGTTGGCTAAGAGATAAGGATAAGGTACCCATGGCACACAATCCCTCACAAATATTGTTGATTCCAAGGTATACATCCAAGGAGAAATTAGTCAAATAGGAGCATGGTTTCATTCCTACACCACCCTGATGCTCTACTATTCTAATCCAAGGATTACACAACACATTACGTTCATCAATTCATATCCAAACAAAGCACATGACACTTCATCACCAACCATATACCAAGAATTCAAAATAGAGAATATACAACATAGCAACATCCTTCACACAAGCATTGCATCACATCTAGAATCATGCAAGGAACTCTCTAGACTCCTAAAGAGAAACCCCTACAATAACTAGATTCATAAAATGAGCAACACACAAGTATAGGTAAGTAATTATAATATAATAAATATAGATAATATGTGCCACACACTCACTAATGCACCATCGTACCCTACACTATGTTGAAACATTTGTGTAGCTATGGAATCATATCTAAACAACATGACGTATGCCTTCATGTTACTTTGTAACATGGCCTTTGTGTTTAAAACAAAACATCATGCACTCTTCTAATGTCGAAACATTAGGAGGCATGGAAACATGACCAAAACAATACAATAATATAACAAGAAAGATGCATTCCATACAAGCATTTCAAGCATATCTCATTCACATGATCCACTTGCATAAGAATAACGAGTAAGTTCATTATGGAATTCAAATATATATCATTCATTGCCATACATATATGACATTCACACAAACTTGCATGTTCACTCACATCAAGAAATTTCCATATGAATACAATTACAATTCATAGCTTTTCTAGAAAGAAACCATCTAAACACAAACAAACAAACAACTTCCTACTAGCTAAAACAAAGACCAATAATTTGTTGCAAACAAGATTTAAAGGAATACAAATTTAAATAACACATGATTCGAGGAAATAAATTTCTAAGTTGCATACAAATCCACAAATCAAGTAGACAAATGTTATCAATACAAAGATCGAGTCAATACAATCTAATTTCAATTTACTTGACGAAAATGCAAACACAATAAAAGTTAGACACAAAATAATTGATTTGAACAACATTTTCTGCAACATAAACATATCATCAACTACTATTATGAATTCTTGTGTCCAAGGCACTTATTTATAGCTTTTAAGGATTTAAGCATAATTAAATATCTCAAAAGAAATGTTCTAAAGCAACCTCTCCAAAAGTTGTAGAAAAATTAGAAATAAATGAACATAAAGCAAATCTAATTTGAAACAACTAATAAAATACAACAAACTAAAATACCAAACTAAAGTGGTATTTGCATCACCCTTTTGCATTTTGTTCCAAGTCCTAAGTTACTATTTTTAGGATAATGCTTAATGTATTCATTGCATATTGTCTTCCTTACTTTTTATCAAAAACCATTAAATTGAATAAATGGGGTTGTCATAAGGAGAAGACCCCAACTTAGCATGCTTTTAAAGGTGTGATTAAGATAAGTTGGTTTTAAAGGGACCATAAATGATGTACAAACCTCAGGTTTAGATAGGACCTGAAACCTTACAAAGCTACAACCAAGCTGCCCCAAGGAACAAAAACTCACAAAACACAATGGGCCAACCTACACAACACTAGACCCCAAACATGTAATCCACACACCCAGGGGTGAGAGTCAGACATAGATTTGCGAAACCCCTCTTCCTACAACGAACAATCGTCTAAACAAGCTTTCAAAGGTGTTTGTCAATGCTTTTAGTCATTTATTGTAGGTCTAGACACCCAAGTGAATCTTGTTTGCAAGTATAGGAGGTATGTAAGTCACAAGTTTATTTTTGTAGGCAAAGTTCTTTTTTGTGCATCAATTTTTATATCCATGGGCGTAGAGATCATTTACTTAAGCACAAAATTGGTCGAGAATTAAAAATAGTTCTAGTTTTCAAAGAATGCAATCATCTTACTTTGCTCATCTTAGACCTAGCATCAAATCCTAAGTATTTATTGTGTGTCACAATATTCATCTCCAACTCTAAGGTATGCATTTATTGTTGTTATTTCATTCCATTTTAAAATCTAATCAAATACGCATAATCAAGTTCAAGTTCTTTATCTAGGATAATTTATTGATTTATTATTATTTAGATTTATTTTTAATAATTATATGTTTATCAATTTCTCTCTATAATTCATGTGAATATTTTATAACTTATTATTATTATTTAGGTAGTTATGTTTAACAAAATATTATTTTAAAATGAAAACTTAATTTTTTTAATTCACACTTTTCTATATAGGTGGATTTTTCTACCTAATTGATGTGTAGAATAAATTTTAAAATATAATGCAACAACTATATTAACAAATTAACTTTGTAATTTTTTAATTGAAACAAGATTAATAAGTGCATATAAATGCTAAATTTGATGGTTGACTTTGCTTGCCAAATAATTTTTATAATTATAACTACTATCCACACAAATTTGCCCCTCACCGGTTAAAGAAAACCATAGTTAATATAAGTAAGCGTGATTAGATTGATCTTTATGGTTTAAAGTTACATCAATTGTACTTTTTTGTAATACCCGTTTTCAATTACAATCATCTCATAAAGTTTGTACAACAAAACAATTATTAGATAGTCATGCCCATTGTTCTCCTTATTTATTTACTTATAATGGTTATCAATTACCATCATTATTAGCAAGTAAATGCACACAACAAATCAAATTGCTTCAACGTTAAGCCAAGTGCTCCCCATGGAAGGGAATATGGAAAAGTGACTCATGCTCCAACTGTATTTTAATCTGTTCTTATCTTAATTTATTCTTAGGATTTGAATCTAACTTTACATTTAGTTATTTGTCACTTTAGTTTATATATGTGAATGTAGAATTGATCCAAATCATTTTTCAGCACACAAATCTAAACCCTAAACTTATAGGATTTAAATTGTTTATAATTGAAAATATAATTGCTGATATAAGAAGCTCAAATAGTGTGCAGATTTAAAAATAGCCTGAATATTGATACAAACGACTCCACAACTGCACTAATATAAGTCTGCAGTCTATTTCATAATCTGAATGTGAAATTATAGTAGTCTAGAATTAACCTTGCTACTGATCTGAGTGCTATAACCCTTCTGCAGCCCTACTAATGATGTTGATATGCATGTGCAGTCCCTTTTTAATGTCAAAGTCTTTCCTAAATGGCTTCAAGCTAATGTAACTGCCTTGGAGATTGTTGTTGCAAGTCACTTCTAACTGCCTTCCCAGCTGATGATCCTGCTACAAATAATTGCAAACCCAAATATCCTGCTACAAATCAATGCAAACCCAAATATATGTATGAGGATGTACCCTCAAACAGTATGTGACAGTGTTCAAACCCTTGTGTCATGGGCTGCTGATCTGCTAGGGTTTTTGGATGATGTGATATTATCCTTTAATGATTGTGATTTAGGTGAGTGATCCGTTTCAAACTCTTTAGCACTTGGCCGCCTCTGTCCAGCAATGGAAAGTGTACCATAATGTGCAGGTATGTGTGTGTCTAACAGTGATATACCAACAACAAAATATGTATGATTAGCCCTGCACTGTATTGAATATTCTTCTCCTAATGGTGGCGCACAGAAAAATAGCTCAGACCTGCAATAATAATGGCGATTAGCCACAACTAGTCGCAGCTCCTGAATTTTTCCCTAGAATGGTACAGGCTTGGTGTAGCTAGATGGTGCTCCAAGAAGAATAGGAAGTCAACACACCAAAATGATAGATAAGTCTGAAAGTGTGATTTCCTTTGGGACACATCATTTTCTTCATTACGTCAAGAGGCGTTCTACAATCACAACAAGGGTGGAGTTGAAGAGCTGAAAGATTCCAAGATTCAGTGTAATTTTATAAGATTCCAATCTAAAACAAAAAAAAATAAGATTTATATGCATGAGATGATTAAAATAGAGAATCATAATGAAACACCACAATAAATACACCACTGAACCTACACTACTCTCAAAGATGCTTTTGCTATTTTAAACCAAAAACCAAAAAAGAAATTGGAAGATATCTCTCGGTGTGCTCTAGATATATATTTTTAAATATAAGTATATTAGTTGTATGTGAATCACTTACAAAGTCAAGGGTTTTTATCATTGGATGCCCGAGATTGAACAAACTGCTCAAATCTCTTAATTGTATGTAAAAGTTAACTTGAATGAATAATCAAATGAAGATAGGCACCTCCTTGATATACCATTTTGAATTGGGCCCTTGGGTCCTAAATTTCCCTCCAAATATTTAAAAATATTTTTTAATTTTTATTTTAAGTATATTACTTATATTCTAATACTAGTGTTAAAAAACACTTTTTATTTTAATTAATAATAATAATATTAAGTTTCCCTTCAATTAGGAATTATTGGGCCCAATTTAAATAATATTTTTAATTTATTTTAATCTAAAAAATGGGACATACAGACCTGATTATTATTATTTGCAATATTTTAGCTTAGACCTAGACACACATAGGTTAAGCGCGCACACACACTCTAATTTTATTTTGACTTCCTGTGAAGGTCAAAAGACCAAAATAGGAGCTTGACCACTTTGGCAAGATCCTATGCAGTCACTAGGGCATAAATTTGACAGTCGACCTTGCCTATCAAGCAATTTTTGTATGACAGTTATCCATTCAAAGGTGCCCTTAAAATACTATGGCATACCTTAGTATAAATAAAATTATATATATAAACCAAATATATATCATTACAATTCTATATAAATTTTGACAGTCTATCTAAAATCATTCCTTTCATATGATACAATCTTTTTAAAATTTTGATTGTATTTTACAGAAAAAAACCTAAATATGGCCATATGACCATCAAATTTAGGCCCTGACAGTCACCCCTTTCCCTATGCCCTAGTTAGAGATTGCTTGATGACTAATCCCTCTGGATTTGATAGAAAACTCTTCAATTTCATATTTTGAACTCTCCTTGTACTTTTAGTTATTTGCTTTTGATTATACCATTTTGAGATATTCTAGTACAATACCCTTGCCCTTGTTATATTTGTTTTATAAGCATGGTGGAAAATCCATGTAGGATAGACTCAAATAAACCCATGGAGGCATCCTAGGATAGCGACAATGACTCGATGTTTCTATCTTTGCATCCTACTTTAGAATTTTCACTTCTCTTCTACCTTTAACATCTATACTTATGTAATCTAAATCGACAATCAAGTCATCTTCCTTTTGTATGAAATATAGTCCAATGGCATTAATTAGACTAATATATAGTTTGTCTTAAATTATTTTCTACAACTTTAAGTGAGTATAATTATTGCCTAGTGCAATGCAATTTAATTTTCTTTTAGAATTAAAGTAGTTTAATTTATATTATATTACACATGGTTCCAAAGTTGTTAAAAATAGTTTGCCTTGAGGCTTGACTAAGGAGAACATGACCCTCACTTACAAAGTTCCCAAACTATGTAAGTAGACTCCAACCCACTTTAGACACAAGTTCAATGAGACAAGGCAAGAAAAATTTCTATTATCAAATTTCATCTAGTTCACTTCCACATGTCCAAGTTCAATTTTTTTAGGCATGGATCTAAATCATCACAAAACACAATCAATTTGCATATTATAAGGTGTTCATCTTGACTAGGCCCTATTTTCTAATACATTGGTGAATTAGAACTTTGAAATACCTAACACAATCAAAATGTACATCAAATCTAGAGTTAAATAGACTTATTTTATTCATTTAATTTATGTATTAGTTTCAATATTTATTGCATTATCAATTATCAATCTTAGCTCATAAATCTATGTTGATTGTTTATTTAATGATTTTATTTAGTTAACTTTAGTCTAGATATTTATGTATATGTGATCTATTCCCTTACAAGAATATCTAGGCCAATCAATTAATTAATGTAATCAATATCAAAATTAACATAAATAAATGAGTTAAGTCTAGCTAAAGTACTAAAACAAATTTTGAAATCAACAAAAATAGAAAGAGGTGCTTAGCCTTGTGTGTAAAAATAAAAATTCTATTTCAAGAAATACACACTATGTGATCCAACTCAAGATTCTACTATTATGTTAGGGTTTAGAATTAAATGGGTGACCTTAATCTAGAAAATTACAGCCTCGAACCTTCTGTGCACCCTTGAAGTTTTTGTATTTCCTTGAATTGTGTACTTATGGTCTTCAAAAACCTATTTGCATGTGTGTACCTAGACTAGGTGGTGTTTAAAATCACTGATAAATCTTTCTACCAAGAGGGAATTTATGTCTTGCCTTATATACCAACTTAATGGTGTTTGAACAAGTTTGAAGACATGCCAAGCAAAATGTATAGTCTATGTATCTATCTTTATGAATGTAGATGTTGATGCAATGCTCTCTATGATGATAATGTGGTGATTGGATTGATGGATAAAGATGGATCTAGGTGATCTCTAAATGACCCGAGGCCTTGTCCTTTTATACAACACTCTAGCATTCAAGTTTGAATATTTTGCACTTGAGTCGATGGGTAATGACTAGTGGCAACCAAGTTAACTTGGGCCCATGATTAAATCTAATTTTGAAAAATAGGTTTTAAGGCCACCCTATTGGTCCTAAAGTAGATTTAGAGTCACCCAAGTAGTCTTGACCTAGGACTAAAAACAATAGGATTAAGTGTCAAGTCTAGACCACTAGGAATATGGACTCAAGTTCATATCAAGTTCAAGATAAATGCTGAGTCTTGTAAAAAATATGTCATTTGAGCACTAGACTATTGCACTATGGAAAGGGTCAAAGAAAATTCAAAAAAAGTGGAGAAAATTTATAGGGATGCACTTTGCATCTCTACATTTTACCCCCACTTTGACTTGCATATAAACTACCATGAATCATGCATGTCAAAGTAAACAATCATTTAACATGAAAGTCAATGACAAGCACGTATAAAAAATGATATGGATATAGATGATGTTATATTTGTGTTGCATGTAATGATAACTTTGTCTCCAAACCCACATACACCAAATTCATTTAATAGTATCTAATATTAAAATTGAAGTAAAAATGAATAACAACTATTTAGTAATGTCAATTACTAAAAGTATAAATAAAAGAGGTGTAGGATCCATGTATGAACCATTGTAATCCAAAGAGATAGAGTGAGAAAGATGGAGGTAAATGATCCATAAATGGAACAATATAACTAGAAAAGGAGGAGTAAGATCCCCTAAAAGACCATTGTAACCATGATGCCAATGGCAAAAGATATAAGACTTCCTTCAAGATGATATAATATACCCCCCTCAAATTGGTTTCATACAAAGTAATGCAAGGAATTCGAGGTGAGTCTAGAAAAGTAACATGTGAAAGGATATAATCATGTACACTCTATAATCATGTAAAGTGTAAGAGATATCATTATGTAAAAGCATGAGATAATGTATCAAGATATGATCATGAAAGAACATGTAACAAAAGTCAATGAAGTTACACCCAATATTGCTTCCAAGTGTGAGGATAAAGAAGTAAAAATAGCCAATGTGCTAGATGTAAAAATTTAAGCATAGAAATACATGTCATGTAAAGTGTAAGCATGTAAGACAACATATATGCATGATAGTGTAAGATAATTGCATGTAATTTTAATGGTAGATCAAAGTGAACATCAACAAAGAAAGAAAGGTAAATAGCACAAGAGGATGCCCCCAAGTGGGGAAATATAACAAGGATCATGGATAAAAGTGACATGTGAAAAATACACAATATACATGGTGTAATCAAAAGGCTAAAGACAAAAGATGTAAATATAGAAGGTGAAACAAGATTGAAAGCACAACAAGCAAAGCATAAGCTAGACAATGTCAAAATATAACAAAAGACATGAGAAAAATATGAGCACAAGTATGGATAATTCACAAAGGCTAATAACATAAAACCAAAAAGAAAAACAAGCTATGGTTTTGGTCAACATGATGAGAGTGGTTGCCAACCAATTCATAACTTTGTATTATCCCAAATCCATAGGTAAAACATAAAATAAAATACATAAAAAACAAAAGAAAGAAGTGACAAGTAAAGAAAACCTAAAATCTAAAAGTAGCAAGTCATATAAAGAAAAAAGGGTCAAACAATACACTCATCCAAAAATTCATCATCATCCCACCTATTAATCTTAATGTTCTCATACTAAATCTTTGAATTCCTTTATAGTAAAATCTCTTCATTGTTGTGTAGAGTAGTACTTTTGAAAAATATTCTATAAAGAGGCACCATTTCTAATTTTACACACCATAACCATTATTTGTCTGTCCTTGAAGACATGTTCATTTGTAGATTCTAAAATTGCTTGTTACTTTTATATTCCTTCAGAACCAATGTATTTTGAGAATCCTTCGAGAATAGTAGATTTGTATCTATTTTCTATGATGTTTTTGTTCTTTTCATCTTTTTGTGGCACATATGTGGGGAAAATACCTAGTATGCACCTACAGTACCATAAGATTTAATAAACAAAATTCTTTGGGGAATTAGGACACAAATTCATTTCCCACATTAACCCTTAAAGGAAGGAAATGCAAATCTCATATCTATGAAAATTTTAGTAGTATAAAGGCATGCAAAATAACACTTTAAAAACAAGAATGAGGGAAGAAAAGAAGAAGCATCGACATAAGAAAAGAGACACTAATATATGCAAGGAAAATTATTTCAGGTAAAAAACCCCTCTCCAAAGCCCAGAACCAATGTATTATCTAACAATGCATAAAAATTATAATACACTTCCAAGTTCTTGTCTTAACATGGAGAATATCATCCTACTCCTTTAGAGGAAATCTAATAGGATAGCCTTGCAATGAAAACTCCTCAATGCCTCCATATCAAGCCCTCAATATATATACTTAAGGAGGCCCAAAAAAATCACCAAAAGACGTTATTATGGGACCAAACAAGGTCCCAAAATACTATTGTAAGAATTATCACAACCCATACCCCACTTTGACTCATTATTTGTCATTTACCTCTGTTATAAATATTCTCTTTGATGCATCATATCATGCGTCATAAGTGGGTCAAGATCCCTAGTCCACTTTGTAACTCCCTATAATCATGCTCTTACATGCATCATAGAGTCTGTCATAAGTAACACCCTCATCTTACAATACAATAATAATATTAGATGCTCTTACAAATTCTTACACACATTCCAAGATAGCCACTAGATGGCCAAAAGTGCCTCCTCAAAGTGGGATGCCTCATTTCCCAAATTATGAGGTAAAAATAATCAATGCATACAAATAGATAAATAATCTAAACCTTGTAAAGTGTATGAAACATCCAATCCCATCATTCTCCCACTTGTCATATACCTTACAAGAGTAAAAGGGATTTCCAACAAATCCATGAATTACCCACCAAGCCTATAACCATGTTGTACCAACTAAACTCTATTGTGTTCATGGTCTTCGTAGATGCATCTAAAACAATCAACTTTGGAGAACATTCTAGAGTACACTCAAGATCCACTCAACCCAATCTAGATCACACTCTCTATAGATATCCTCAACCCATTATTAGAACACATACCTAGAAGTCCAATCTCCTCCAAAACAAGATCAAATATACACCACATACTCTAGTCTAGTCAAAACAGTGACCACAACTAGTCACTCACATCCAACTAACCCCAACTACTAATAGACATTCTACTCAAAACATATCCAACCCACACTTTATCTCTTGTCCCTATATAAGCATTGTCCTACTCAAGCTTATCATCTCCCATGGTAACAAACACACTAATTTGAAAAAAACTAAAGACCCTTGATATCATAGTCTAATGAAACCTATCCACTAAGGACACAGATACCTTCTAGAACTCCCATTGCATGGGCAATGTCTAGTTTGGTGTCAACTAAAGTCTACCAAAAACACTCTCATATAAAAGTTGTCGCTCATGTCATCAAAACCAATATCAAAGAACACAGATAATGATTTGCACACTACAACCAAAATGCTACAAAATAGAGCATACTTACTCTAGTAGTTTTTGTTCACACTCTCACCTCTAGTCTCTTTAGGTCTCCCAAGTTCTCCACATCACAAAAGATGGAGATTAAAGAGTCCACATACTATTGCTAAAAAATAATGAAGTATAATGAAAGTAAATGACCACAAACCTAGTGATCACAATGGCGCCACACAAACCTCAATTCTAATGTCAATTGAATACAAACCTCTAGGAAGAAACAATAGACCATCTATAGAGAAAAACTACAAACATATCACATACCATCTCCTTCTACCAACACTACCAAGTGCTCAATCTATGACTTGAAGATCCTCACTTCCAAAACTCTAAATAGAAAAGCATTAACAACATCCAACCATTAAACCCTAAGGTCAAACATAATAGTATTAAATCAATAAACTTTCAAGGATGTAATCTTATCAGGTGAAATAAGATCAAACTAACAACCATTCCCATCACCAAGGAATATGTCCAAAACTATCCTCTTCACTTATAACCAAAACTCCATAGCACACTTTGGAGCATAGTCTAGAGCTCACTCCATAGGACACTCTAGAGCTCAGTTTGGAGCTCACTCTCACTCTAGATCTCAATTCAAATCTCACTCTTTGTCATGCCCACATTTCCCATGCGGTCACAACATGCATCACACGTGTCATGTCCACATGTGTCATGTGGTCATGACACGAAATATCAAAAATTTTCCCACTCTTCCCTAGAAACCCCCTCGCACGCATAAGCGTGCTCGGTGGCGTACGCTTAAAGCGTAAACAATATAGTTGTCAGCGGGGTAATACACACACGTGTGCACACCCAAACGCATGAAGGCCAACAAGGGGGTCTTCACGACGTGGTTAACGTTGCTACAAGGGTTGAACTTTCAAAGCTCCTAAACCCTAAGTTCCAGAAAATTTTGGCAGCATAACACCTCACGGGCGTGAGTGAGATTTAATACACTAACACGGAGTTTCCTAAAAGGGTTAACAAATTTCCTACATCTCCCTAATTACAATGAATTCTACAGTTGATCTCTTTAATGGAGCATTTTTCAACAAAGCCCGATCATCTGTTCTCCTTCCCATTTTCTAAAATTTAATATTAATTTCTCCTCCTTCTGATCTTAGCATTTTCAACAAACCCTGTTCATTTGCCCTCTCTTCCATTTCTCTGAAATTTAATTTTGATTGTATTTCTATCACATTCTCCTTCCTGTTTTGTAAGGTTTCTTTATGTTTATCCTACTTTTCTTCACGTTCTCTATCAGTCAGAGTTATCACTGCATCCTTTACATTTTCCTAATTTCTTGGTAAACCAGATCACTTAAACAGTGTTTACTAACTTTGCTTGTTTCAAGCCCTTGGTTTCCGCTCTGGTTTGATTTCAAGGTTTGAGTTAATTTAATAATTAAGTTGCCCCTAATCAGGTTTAACGGAAGGTCAGTCTTACTTAGTTCTCTTAGCCCATTTTGGAAATGCTGCACATTTTCTCCTCTTTGTTTTCTCGGTTAACTTTTCTTTCTCTTTGTCTCTTTTTTTTTTCAATTGGACGTTTACTCAAACTGACGTTTTCTCAAACTTCAGGATTAATTTTCAACGGCCTCATATGAAATGCATATGATGGCTTGTTTGCATTTATAAAGATACATATATCTAAATAAATGCAAATAAGCATATATATAATGTATATATATGCTTATTTGCATTTATAAAGATAAGTATATTTTTCTTTTCATTTTCTTGTATTTAATTTGTGAAATTAATAAACTCTGAAAAACGCACTTCCCTTACAATTTGAATTATTATAAATATATATGTTATTGTCAAAATATAAGCCCTATTTTATATATTCCTTTTTACAAATTTACCCATAGAAAATATATTTATATATATAAATATATATATATATATATAATTATATATATATTTCTATATATATATTATTATTTAAATGAATTTTACAAAATTATTAGCAAACAAATAATTTATATATATATATATATTAATTATTTATTTTAATCTTATAATTTATATATTTCTTTTTTTTTTATATAACATAGGGCATTATTTCATTTCCATCCATTCTTTATTTTTTTATGCCATTGGAGAAACCCTAATCTTTTTGTGTATTGGTATTGGCTATGCAGGGGCCAATGGAGGACAGTGGTAATAGTGGAGGCGGATCTATGTGAGGGCCGCGGAGGATGGAGAGCACAGAGGAGGGTGAAGAGTGGTGGAAGGGCAGTGGAATGTGGGAGTGTGGTTGCAGAGCTCTGTGAGCGGCGAACAGACAGAGGGAGGGGTTTTCGGTAGAGTAGCGTAGGGCGGATGGGATCTACGGCAGAGGACGAGGAGGTTAGCAGAGGCTTGATGGGGGGGGAATAACCCACGGGGGTTTTGAAGTATATGGGGCTGTGGGGAGGGGGCGGAGCCCCCACCCACATCCCACTTAGTGGGGTGTGGGTGGGGGCTCCGCCCCCTCCCCACACCCTTTGCAAGGCCAACGGTGGGGGTTCAAACCCCCACCAAAAAATGTAATTTATTTTATTATTATTTTTTATGTGTTTTCAACACAGAACTGTGAATTAATAAATTTATTTCCTATTCAAATTTTTTCTTTGTTTATAACAACAATAATATATATATATACTTATTTAATTATATACACAGGGTTTTACACATCTTAAATCACAGTTTAAAAAATAAAACACTTATTGTAAAAAAAATACAGAATATATATATATAAATATATATATATATATATATATATATATATATATATATATATATATATATATATATATATATAATTTCTGTCAATTGATTTATAGGACAAAATTTTGAAATTAATCTATAATAAGTTTTCCTACAAATTTATTTTCAATGCAACTCAAAAATAGAAATTATATATATAGGGTATTAATCAAAGATCATTAAATCTGATTTTCTGTTAGTTAGATTTCAATTATTAAACAAATGATTCAATTCAAACATATTAAGCATTTAATTTAAAGGGAAGGAAATTAATTTTATTTGCATTTCTCCACAACAAATAAAATGCATGATTATAACAAGAGTTCATTTCTTTTCATAATGACAAAACTACAACTAACATATAACTCATTAAAATCATCATTTCCACAAATCATATAAACAGATAAATTTTAACAAACTTATTTATAACAGCAACTAGTTTCACAACTTTTCAAATAGGGATATAAGGAAATAGACAATTCTAATGTCCTCTAAAAACAATTTTCTTTTCTTAATCATTTCATAAATGGCAACAAAATGTAATAAACACTACGAATAAAACTATAATTACAATGAAGAGGATTTCCTCACAACTCAAAAATACCAAAATTACAACAATAGAAGGAGAAATCTCTCCTCTTGGAAATCAACAAGGATGAAGCTTATAAACGACCAAGCTCTCCTTAAGACTAAAGGAAAATAAAATATTTTCCCAAAATCAGAAAACTTCTCCAATCATCACTTTAAGCTCCATGAGAACTTGCATAACACACAAGGGGAGAAAACACCACTCAACTTGCTCTCCTCCCTACCATAGACCCGCAAGAGGGTCACCCCCAAGCTAGGGAGAATTTCCACACACCTAGGGAATCCAAACCACTTCACAACAAGGCAAAACAACATCCCAAAAACACAAAACACCCATGGATAATTACTCAACACAAACTCAACTAAAGCTAGTCAAAGAGAGGGGTAGGAGAGTGGACACACTCAACTCTAGAGTGCCACCCTTCAAAAATATATCAACACAAATTTCTCATGGCCTCAAGCCAAACTGGTTAACAAAAATTCCAAGGAGTTCATATTTTGGCTCTTAAGCCATGTGACAAATTTACTCATAATTACTCAAATGCCCTCAAGGCTTTCAACATCCCAAAACAAGGCAATGACCTCGAGGAGGATCACTCCTCCCCTACCCCACACTTGATGAGCATTTCTCCCAAGTGGAAGAAGCTCTGTCAACACCCCAATAAAAATTCCCCACAATAACAAAAAATACAACACAAACAAATAAACATTTTTCACACATCCTTCATGCAACAAATAGAAAATACAAAGGAAAGGCCTTGAAATCCAACCTTAAAAAGCCCTTTAATGGATGGTGTTGATGTAGAGCTCCACTAAAATATCCTCCAACCTAAGCCACAAAACTCCCTCTAACCTTTTTCTCCCAAAAATAATTTCTAATAATAAAAATCCCAAAATTCAACAACCTTTCTCCCTATCCCAAATGGGATTAAAATAACCCATTCCAAGAGTTTAGAGGAATGGGGAGGTGACACTTGTCACCTCCCCACTCTTCCTCTCAAACACTATTGTGTCCCAAGGGATGGGTGTTGACACATGTCACTCACCCATCCCCAAAGTCTTCCTTATCCCTTACCACATGTCATCTCTCTTACACATGGGAGAGAAAAGGGGAGTTAAAGAGGGAAAGGGTGACACATGTCTCCCCTTCCTTCCTTCTCATGAAGGACCACACAACTCATGGGGACTCTCACCAATAGTGAGGGTGACTTGAAGTCAAGTCCTCCACCATTGGTGGATCTTGAAGTCCTCTCTAGCCTTGGGAATGCAAAAGGGATGGGCTTGAGTGTTGGTACCACTCATCCTATCCCTCCCATACCTCCAAATTCGTCATTTAATTTCACTGTGAAGTTAAGGTGACTATACGGAGGTTAACCAAGGGTTACCCAAGTCAAAAGTGACCCTAGACCCATGGGGTATAACACAGGGTCAATTATAACCTAGTTAGGACACCTAGGGTCAAGTTAAAACACAAGAAATGGGTCTCAAAAATTAAAAATTTAAAAATAAATTTTAAACACATTTCTTACAACACAAATCATAATTCAATTTACAAGAGGGTAGACCTAACCCATTCAACCTCATGCAAGACAACATTACAACATTAAATCAAACACAGAGTTAATCTTGGTTCCTTGTGGTACCAGATCAGCTTAACAAAGGATTACAACATCAGGTGTGGGATAATCTCCTGTATCTGTGGTTTTGTTAGAAATACCTGCACACTAAATTTCAAAGTTAATTCCACATATAAATATCATAGCTGAAGCAATTTTAAAACATGCATTCCTAAAACATATCATAGTTCTCATAAACATAATGAAATCACATTACAATTGTTTTTCTAACATCACCCAATTAGTTTTCTTGTAATGTAAACATTAATCAAACATCACCCAATTAGTTTTCCTATAAAAATAACATCTATCTAATATCACCCAATTTGTTTTCTCTTAAAGCAAACATCTATCTAACATCACACAATTAGTTTTCCTTTAACATAATAAGGTTTAATAGTTCAAAAATCTGGGATCAACAGTTCCACAAATATAAAAGTATCAGCAACAATAAGGTAAATAGTCACATGAACAGAATGAAAAATGTAGGCCTCACACTCTCACTCCAAAGATCAATTCAGAGGAAACTTTAGAGATTAGTCTAGAGGAAACACTAGATCTCAATCCCATGAGAAAACAAAGGAAAAAGACACCATGCCATGTAATCCTCAAATAAGCCCTCCAAAACTAACATCTATAGCTCAAGGCTTATTCCCATGAGAAAACAAAGCCCAAAAAATAGAATACATCTAAGTACCAGGTGGGTAATACCTCTCAGATAATTCTCTACTAAGTGGACCAAGAATGGGGAATGAGAGATTGTTCCTTTTGAGATGCATTAAATCACACTGACTCTCTCCATGAATAATCTCCTCATCAAGTCCATGCTCAACTCATGTCCAGCTCCAAGTGGAGGTGTTGATGGTGGTTTTAGCACACATCAACGTAGGTAAGATATGAGATATATCACCTCTCTTGAAAGGAATCCTATCCCAACACTTTAGAATAGGAATGCCCCAAGGATTATACAACTAGGTCTTAGCTTTGCAGGAATAACTTCAATGTATATGTTTCAGCTGTACCAATCAAGGGGACTTACATAC